>CM053803.1:5656666-8378333 GCA_028671895.1 Oenanthe sinensis | reverse complement strand
TACTTCCTACATGGTATTTGAACTTTCAGAATAATTTTTTCAATATTTTTGTCAGCGAAATAATTATGTTAAATATCAATTTTTGAGAATTTTAATTTTGCTGATGAATAACCATACATCAAACCACCTATTAGACACCACAATTAAAATAAAAAGACGAGTACATCATATTAAAGATGCCCTCTTTACATATTTTTGTTAGAGCAAATTTTTTAAATACTAGATTATGTTTCAAATTATTATATTTGTTACTATAATTTTTAGTTGAAATTACCAACAACATTTATAATTATTTTTCGTTGCTATTTAAATATATTTTCAAAAAAAATTGACTAAATCAATAAAATTGATTTTTTACACTAGCATTTACAAAAACATTATTTTTTTTATTAATATTAAATAATAAATTATATTTTGATACACTATAATTTACAAAATTTTAAAATATCGATAATTCTCACAATTTAGTTAACTCAAGTGAAACGGAAGTATATATCTCCAGCTCAAATTAATTACTCATATTTTATTTGATTTTTTATAATTAAATTAACCAATTTTTTATCATAATATTATATATATAATTTTAGAGTAGTGTGTTCGGTCCCATTTTTTTTAAAAAAAATAAAAATTAAATAAGATGAATTTGTAAAAAAATAAATTTGATTTTTTCTAAAATGAGGTCGAATTAAACTTTAATTCCCAAGAAATTCTTGGATTTCTTCTTGGACCAAAAAATTGAATGAATCAAATTTTTTTAAAAATAAAATCAAACCAAATTAAAATTACACTATTCAGTTTTATTTTGATTCTGATTCGATTTTGCTCGTACCTACCTCGATTAAGTGTTTTGCGGAATGTTGACCAAATCTTTACAATTATTATGCAAGTAGTAGTACAAGATATTGACTTTTAATCAAACTAATATATCTTCATCTTCTGATCATTACTTACAAACACACATACATACAATGGAAAAATCCGGGTATGGTCGGGACGGCATATTCCGATCACTCCGGCCACCGTTGAATCTCCCTAAAGACCCAAACCTCTCAATGGTCTCATTTCTCTTCCGCAACATCTCCTCTTTTGCCACCAAACCCGCTTTAATCGACTCTAATTCCGGCGAAACTTTAACATATTCCGGCCTCAAAACCGCCGTCACCAACCTCTCCAACAATTTACACCAGATGGGTATCAAGAAAAACGACGTCGTTCTCATTTTCGCGCCCAATTCCATCGAGTTTCCTGTTAGTTTTCTCGGGATCATCGCTGCTGGGGCTATAGTTACTACAGTTAACCCGGCTTACACAGTTCCCGAGGTGGAGAAACAGGTGAAAGATTGTGACCCAAATCTTATTTTTACTGTCCCTGAGTTACTGAGCAAGGTAAAAAAGTTTAATTTACCTGTTGTGTTAATGGGTTGTCAAGAAAATTATGATGGGTTTAAGGAAGATTATAAAATTACCCTTTTTACTGATGTGGTAAAAAATACTGGGGTGATGGTAAATTTACCAAAAGTTGGTGGTAATGATACTGCTGCATTGTTATATTCATCTGGTACTACTGGGGTTAGTAAAGGTGTGATTTTGAGTCATAGGAATTTTATTGCTGCTGCTTTGATGTTAAATAGTGATCAAGAACTAATGGGGGAGGTTGATAGTGTTTATATGTGTGTTGTTCCTATGTTTCATGTGTTTGGATTGGCTCTGATTACTTATGGTCAGTTACAACGAGGTAGTGCTGTTGTTGTGATGCCAAAATTTGATTTCGAGATGATTTTGAGGGCTATTGAGAAGTATAGAGTGACACATTTGTGGATTGTACCACCGGTTGTACTTGCTTTGGCTAAGCAGAGTTTGGTTAAGAAGTATGATCTGTCGTCGTTGAAGCAGATTGCGTCTGGTGCTGCTCCTCTGGGGAAAGAGTTGATGCAGGAATGTGCTAAGAATTTTCCTTGGGCTTTGGTTATGCAGGTAGTTTGTTTTATCAAATATAATAAAAAAGAATATAAAGTTTGTTGTGTTTTTTGGCTAATAGATTTATTATTATTATTTTGCTTATGAGCATTAGTAAATCATTATCATCTGACTATAATTATATTTTCATGTCGGCACACTTTCTCACAATTTAATAAAGTTTGTTCCGTTTGTGCAAGTGTAGGGAAAAGAAGTTCATAGGTTGGATTGCAAAAAAACAACAACAAATTCTTAACTTCTTTTGCTAGTATCTTTTAATTTATTCGAATGTTGGTTACTTACTATTTGTACTTTATCCTTATACTATTTTTTGTTATTATTTTGCAATTTTTCATGCTTGTTATGTATGTTTGGTGCTTCAGTATATTGAGAAGTCAGTGACTAATGTTTCGATAATTTGATAATTGTGTATGTTTGTGTATTCTTTAGGTTGTTATAACTTATAAGTAGCTTGGGGTTGACAGGCGGCCTACTAATGTGAATTTCATCCTTTCAGGGTTATGGGATGACAGAAACTTGTGGAATTATCTCAGTGGAGAATCAATTGGGAGGCCCACGACATAGTGGTTCAGCAGGACTGCTTGCTCCAGGGGTTGAGTCCCAAATAATTAGTGTTGATACACAGAAGTCTCTTCCTCCTAACCAATTAGGTGAAATTTGGGTTCGAGGACCTAATATGATGCAAGGTACACCATACACTATTCAAATCTTGAACATATCTGTGTGGAGAAAAAAATATGTATACTCTACACATCGATTTACAGGTCTCATTCTGATTTACGGAGGACATCTTAGGACAAATTAAATTCTGAACAGCGTAGAAATAAATTTTAGCATGATACAACCATGTCTCTGCTTGCTGAGTAGCTTAATGTTATACTTCGTAAACATATTTGGTGGATTGATTACTTAAATAAGTTTTACCATTTAAGACAACTGATAGATCTTTGATCTACAATTCTGTTTTTTTTATCTTGTGCTGTTGGAATCATTAAAAGAGATCCTTTTCCACCAGGGATTGCCTAGGCACTTATTTGAAAATGATTTTGTCAATCCAAAGTAATTTTTCTTCTCTTTAGATAAAAATAATTTACTTCAATTTTGGTTTTAACTTTGAAAACACTCGTATGGTTTTTATCCAATACATATGTGCTAATCTTTTAGCCTGTGTTGCTGTATATTTAATCTACAATCAGGTTACTTCAAAAATCCACAGGCCACAAATCTTACTATAGATGCACAGGGCTGGGTACATACTGGTGATCTTGGCTACTTTGATAACGATGGGCAACTGTTTGTCGTTGATCGAATCAAAGAGCTTATCAAGTACAAAGGTTTTCAGGTAACTTGCTACTTTACTGCTTGCAGAGGATTGCCCTAAAATGGCCATAGTTATACGCACACAAATATGAGAACTTAAATCTCGGGCCTTCATTTTCCCCACATTATCAGATTCCCCTTCTCCGGAGGCTTAGGGATTATCTATTTATCTCAGAAATAGTAATCAAATTAAGTATGCATCATGAATATATTCACAGTTGAATACTTGATGACTGATAGGTTAATGTGATGGCTGAACAAACTACTGTGAATTTAGCTTCCAAGTAACATGCTTTCATATTAAACCATTAAAGGCGCACCTGTTGAAAGAATACGAGGGTATATTGTTAGGGAAGTTTGTGAATTGTTTATATTTGCAGCAGTGACCACTCATTGCTATTGATAAAACTGTGTGCTGTCTTGACAATCTTATCATATTAATGAATCCAAGTGACCGGGCAGAGTTTGCAATGTACATACAACACGTGCCACTGGGCTATGCAGCCCCATACCGGCACAACTCAAATAATTGTACTGGCATGAACACATGGAGGAAAGCACCCGCCTCTGCATGCAGTCGTGCGCTGTATATTTATGGTCTCGGGAACTAATTTTGTCGTAGTTGAAGGAAATAAGAAAAATTAAGATATCTTTCTGCAGCCTGTTAGTTCGAATTTCTAAAATCTCTCCACAAGTCATATTTTTTTATAATCAACAAGTTTTATATTCATGTGCTCCTTAGTTATACTGGTTCTTGTCAGGTTGCACCGGCAGAGCTCGAAGGTCTACTTGTTTCTCATTCTGAAATATTAGATGCAGTTGTAATCCCGTAAGACAATAAATTTGAACTCTCTACATATAAATTTTTAATACTCTAGATATTGCCTTTTGTATTATAGTTTATCTTTCTCTTTAGGTTTCCTGATGCTGAAGCTGGCGAGGTCCCAATTGCTTATGTTGTTCGCTCTCCCAATAGTTCACTAACTGAAGAAGACGTGAAAAGTTTTATCGCAAAACAGGTTATAACTCCTCTCTTTTTATTTCAGGAGCCATATTACTAAACCAAATATTGAAAATGATAACTGACACTAGAGAGAAGCACAAGCACCATTATAACATATGCCTAGCAGATATTTTTGGTTTTAACTCGTGACTATGTATTACCAGGTTGCTCCTTTTAAAAGATTGCGGAGGATAACCTTTGTGAATTCAGTTCCAAAGTCAGCATCCGGGAAGATCCTTAGAAGAGAACTTATTGAAAAAGTTCGAGCTAAAATGTGATGTTTTAGCACATTAATCATCCATGGAAAGTTGCCTGTTTGAATTGTAAACCATGTACTCTTTGATGTTGTAGCAATTTAGAGTAATATGGAGAGTAATCAGATAAATAAAATTAGATGCTTCATACCTGTAAGTTGTAAGAAGCAGGTAAACAGGCTGAACCAGTGGGCGAGTCAGGACCTGAGGAGGATGGTCCAAGTACATGTTATATAAAATGATTTGGTAGACTCCAAAAATATGATTCATCATCTATATGTATGATACATACAATAGTACCTGTCTAATGTCTATTATTGGCATTTCAAACTTTATTATATTATTACTGTAATTAATTTGTTCGAGTACTCCAAGAATATGTACCTCGTTTATTTCCTAATTCTGGATTCTGAGTGAATCTGAAAAAATATCTCAACATATTGATTTTTTTTATTCATGTAGCAAGTTTAGTGGGATTCTATTATTATATTAGGGCATGGAATATAAAAAAATTTAATTTCAAAGGGGTTTAATATTTGAAACCGAACATGAATTCATCCATTCTTATCACATTATTAATAACTATAAATGGAGTACGAGAGTTAAACAATAATTATATTATATATTATCAAATATCAAAAATATATTGAAATGGATAAAAATGAAAAAAATAGCTAAATTTAAAGTAGTTATGAAATTAATATTGGAATGTAATTTTTATTTTAACACCAAAAAACACTTTTTGTACTCTATTATAACAATATTAATAAATATTTAACATTTAGTATTGGGATTTTTTTGTTGCGAAACATCTAGTATTGGACTTATTTTATAAGTACTATCAAATTTTAATACAAAACAAATTTCAAGATTTTATTTATCTCCCTTAATTTACATAAATAATCCTACGGTATATATATTATTTATAACACTGTGTTTTCAAGATTTTTTTTAAAAGAGAAAACAAAGATTTAATTTTTTATAAAACATATAAAATGAAAACATTAATTACATAATAATATATTATAAATAATAATACACGTGGCTTTAAAATAAATCGAAAGGTACCGACCTAATAGTGGGGTTTGACCTAACAAAGCTAACGTCACATACCCCAATACGCCATCCAACGCATCATATAGCAACACGTAACCCCCCAACAAAAACCCTATTATTATTATTATAACAAACACAAATATATATATATATATATATACCCATCCTACCCCTTCCCTCTCCTCCCTTTTCAACCTCAAGCCGCTACCATCCGGCTTTGAGGCAAAACACACACACACACACACACCAGATCTGTTGAACTCATTCTCGATCTCAAAGTACTCATCTTTCTCCACTTCATCACACATACATACACGTTTATCTATCTTTTATACATGTGTGTATTAGCTAATGTGTATATGTTTTGTTGAAAACAGGGATGGTGTCTGATGCAAGCAAGAAGAAGGCTGCCCAGAAAAAAGCAGCAGCAGCTGCTAAAAGGGGTGGTAAATCATCTGCACCTGCTGTTGCTAAGATTGGGAGCAGTGCTAGTTCTGATAATCTCACTGCTGCTGTTGAAAATCTTCAGATTTCTGATCGTACTTGTACTGGGGTTCTTTGTTCTCATCCTCTTTCTAGAGATATTCGTGTAAGTATCACTTTTTTCTTTATTATTATCTAGGTATGTTGTTCATTTTTCTCAATCTTGAGTGTATGTGTATATTTCGATATTGTTACAAGGGTGTTTAGTTGTTATGTTTGTTGGGTTCTTGATGATAAAAATCTCATCTTTGCTTCTTTTTTTTTCTGTAATAAAAGAACAATCTTTGGTTTAATCAAGAATTTGCATACTTTGTTATTCTTGATTATATGTATTTTTTCAGAGACGGTAGATTTGTTATTTTTTTTGGGGGGTTTTGGTTAGTATAAATCTGATCTTTGATTTGCCAATTTTTTTTTAATCTTTGTGACTTGGTTAGCTCAAGAATTGATATTTTTCAATGATTTGGATCTTTATGCCAAAAAGACACTTCCCAATTTTGTTAAGTAAAATCATGATGTGCACTCTATTTTTTTTATTTACCTTTCTTTGTGACAAGAACCAAAATTAACATAACTTGAATCTGCTTGTAGATTTGACATCCACCTCTGTCCTCCCCGTTCATGTAAAGATCCTGGTTTCGATAGTTTGTGACAAATTAGAAGCAACATAACAATGTTTTCAAGGTCGGTGAAAGTAAATATTAAGTACTAATATGAAGGGTAACACTAACTAGCATAATAACAAGAAAAATTAGGATAAAATAACAAAACACTATAAGAAACTAATACTCGTAGTAGTTTAGCGAGATAATTATAATCTTTGATATAACTTTTGGATTTATGGACCAAGGATTAAGTTTTGATATGATAATAAGATATTACTTTGAAGTTTTGTGGCATTGGGGGTTCTTTTAACTCAATTAGGATGAAATTTTTTAAAATCATTTTTATACACGTTCAATGTATGTTCTAGTTATTGCCATGTAGGAGGATAAAATTCTAGATCCCTAGCATCGTAGCCTATTGGATGACCCTCTTCCCTTGGTAACAACTAACGTCAGTGGAGGTGTAATTGACCATTACCATCAAATAGATATATATATATATATATAAATATATAGTTTTTGCTTGAGATGCCAAGAAAATGTAAGCTGAGGATTGAGTGAGAGTTAAAGCTTCTCATGTTGTGGGTTTCAGTTTGATCTCATTGTTTATAGCCGGGGTACCTAGGCAAGGATCCAAGAGAGCATATGGGCCAACTATCAGTAGGGTCCTCCTATAGTCCTACATATATATTTTCTGATTCTCTATGTGATCATTATGTAACATGAATGTACTCAACTGTTTATTATTCAGGTAGAAGGTTTCAATACTGCTATGAGGTCTTTACAAATAAAAAATGCAATTTTTATGCAGTGCTGATACTATATTTTTTTCTTACTTGCAGATAGAATCTCTGTCTCTAACCTTTCATGGACATGATCTTATTGTTGATTCTGAGCTGGAGCTTAATTATGGCAGGTTTGTTACCGCAATCTGAAATGATATCTTATGTGTCGGTGGTCAATATTTATCCATTTTTATTCACATCAGTGCAATTTGTATTTTTTTACTAGACGGTATGGTTTGCTTGGACTCAATGGCTGTGGAAAATCTACTCTACTTACCTCCATAGGGCGTCGAGAACTTCCAATTCCTGAACACATGGATATATTTCATCTCACGAGGGAGATTGAAGCATCTGACATGTCTTCACTTGAGGCTGTGATGAATTGTGATGAGGAGAAGATTAAATTAGAGAAAGAAGTTGAAGCTTTGGCTGCTCAGGTCTGTACTTTGGTGAAGATTTTGTGTGTTGGTATCTGGACTTGTTTTCTATGTGAATAAGTTGATAATATCAATTTCCCTGTCTATTATAGGATGATGGTGGAGGAGAAGCTCTTGAGCGCATTTACGAGCGCTTGGATGCAATGGATGCAGCAACTGCGGAGAAACGTGCTGCTGAAATATTATTCGGTCTTGGGTTTACTAAACAGATGCAAGCGAAGAAAACCAGAGATTTCTCTGGTGGATGGAGGATGAGGATTGCTTTAGCACGTGCCCTGTTTATGAACCCAACTATCTTGTTGCTTGATGAACCTACTAATCATCTTGGTAAGCTGTTTTTTCATTAGTAGTTTGCTGCTTAGTTCTTTCTCTAAAGCTTGTACTTTTTCCCTTCTTTGACGGCTTCATAAATCTAATAGAAGCCACTAGCACCAAGTTGGTAAATGATCTTACATATATATAATATTTTCTCTGCCCCTCGATCTTAATTTAATGTAAATTATGATCCAGATCAAACTAAAATTTTCAGTAATAAGATTATGTTTTTTTAGCTCCCATCACACCTATAACTAAAACAAAGTAGCTGCATCATCAATATTGACGTGTCATGCTTTCCTTTAGATACGTGTCAAGCTCTCCTTGAATTGCTAAATCATCTTCCACTAACTTCCGCCACTAATTTACTTTATTTTCTTTTTCTCTCTTTAATTATAACCTTCACTAGTTCTCTCTCCCCTTTATTTCTCATTTTTTTTTTATCGTTCTTCAATATTATTTAATTTTCATAAATATATATGAATTTATTTTATATTTTCACATTTAATAAATATTTATGATAAAAAATATTCAAATTGGGCAATTCTATTTTTAATTCTAATCAAAAAGTTTATTCTACGTATACGAGATTATAACCCATGTGATACACAATTTTCTTTTAATATTTTATAATTTTCTTACTTAATTATTGCAATTAATATTCATTAGATGTTATCTATTCAAACTTATAGAAGAATTGAGATAAAATAAAATATAATAATATGTGATTAATGAGATTTAAACCCTATTATATCTTTAGAACTAGTAATGTAAATGTTTAATTTTGATATGTTAACTAAATTCGAATCTTTGACTGTAGAATATTTTTTAGTATTAGATTTAACGGTTCTCATCTATTTAATTAAAAAAAATCTAAGGGTCATTATTATTTCTATGCTTAACCAAACTACTGATCTCAAGTTCTACTATTGTATTATAGTACTGATTTAGTACACATTATTCATAATATACAAAATAATTTGTATTTAAATAATATTTTTAGTAAAATAAATATTATATGGATGCCCGGGAACTGATCTAGTATATGTACATAATACACGTGGAATGCAATTTGCCAAGTTTGTAGTTGCAAGTAATGTTGATTGTATATTTAACATTTTATTGAGTCTTCAATTGGTGGTAATGTGGATCAAGTGTTTAATCTTTATTGAGTCTATTCTTTGAGGTGAATTTCTGTATACGTATATGTTGCTTACTAAGCAACCTTTGACATGATTCATTATATGTTTCTTTCAAATGGATACACTCAGACCCCAATGTTTGTTTGAGGTTGGTAAATTATTCGTTTATGTTGTCATCGATATCCTTTACTTAAATATTTACCGTGGAGTGCAAACATGTCTCGTCATCTGATCAAATGTGATTCTGAGATGAATATGTTACTCTGTTTCGTGTGAATATTGCATATGTTGTACTTGTTTGACCTTTAATCTTCTTTATTATTAACAATTTAATATGTAGTTATGTACTACTCTGATGTTTAAATGCATCTGAATACAGATTTAGAAGCTTGTGTTTGGTTGGAGGAGATGCTGAAAAAATTTGAGCGGATTTTGGTGGTTGTTTCTCACTCCCAGGACTTTCTAAATGGTGTTTGCACAAATATCATACACATGCAGAGCAAACAGTTGAAAATGTATACCGGAAACTTTGACCAATATGTTCAAACCCGTTCAGAACTTGAGGAGAACCAGATGAAGCAGTACAAATGGGAGCAGGATCAGATTGCTAATATGAAAGAGTACATTGCTCGATTTGGACATGGTTCAGCTAAATTAGCTCGGCAGGCACAGAGCAAAGAAAAAACTTTGGCAAAAATGGAGCGCGGTGGGCTCACACAGAAAGTGGCCAGGGACCAGGTTTTGGTTTTCCGATTTGTTGATGTGGGGAAACTTCCACCACCAGTGTTGCAGTTTGTTGAAGTTTCTTTTGGCTACACCCCAGATAACCTCATCTACAAGAACATCGAGTTTGGGGTTGATCTTGACTCGAGGATAGCATTGGTTGGACCCAATGGTGCTGGGAAGAGTACATTACTGAAGCTGATGACGGGGGATCTGGTTCCAAACGAGGGCATGGTACGTCGGCACAATCACTTGCGCATTGCCCAGTTTCATCAACACTTGACAGAGAAACTTGACATGGAGATGTCAGCTCTTCTGTTCATGATAAGAGAGTACCCAGGAAATGAGGAAGAGAAGATGAGAGCAGCAATTGGGAGGTTTGGGCTGACGGGTAAAGCTCAAGTAATGCCAATGAAGAACTTGTCAGATGGACAAAGAAGTCGTGTGATTTTTGCATGGTTAGCATGGAGGCAGCCCCAGATGTTGCTCCTGGATGAGCCAACTAACCATTTGGATATTGAGACTATAGACTCGCTTGCTGAGGCGTTGAAGGAGTGGGATGGCGGCTTGGTACTTGTGAGCCATGACTTTAGGCTTATAAACCAAGTGGCAAAAGAAATTTGGGTGTGTGAAAATCAAGCTGTGACCCCCTGGGCTGGTGATATTATGGGTTTCAAGGCACACTTGAAGAAACAAGCTGGTCTATAAGATTGAAAGGGTTGAATATGCCTGATTTACATATATTAATATATTCTTTATTAAGGTAATTGTACTAGGCTTACAGTTATCAAATCGCAGTTTTGGAGTAATACGTTTGTATGTTTTCTCTCACGTGGATGATGATGAAAGGCGAGGAACAGCAGAAGATTCCTCGTGACAAAATATTGTTTAAGATGTGGATTCTGTACTGTAGTTGTTATTTCCTTCACCTAATATATTATTACAATTTTTTAGCATTTAGTCTTGGTTTTGGCCATGAAATATACTTGATGCGGATCTGTTGTCAATGTGAACCTATGTATTTGATAATTTATATTTTAATCATGTTTTGTAACCAATCATTTAGGTTTTCATTCTTATATGCCTGTAGGGGTGGATAATAGGCTGATACCACCAATGTAGGCATTGTGAGTAGTTCTCTACTACAAATTGTTAAATCTGGAATTAGATATTAGCAAAGTAAGTCTCGATGTATGCAGTCTTTGCCCTTTTTTCCATAGGAATGACATTTCTTGTTGGATTATGCAGAAACTATTCTAAATATCAGACAAGTTCAGACTGTCGGACAATCAGGTAGGCATTTAATTGTATAAACACAAAGGGCAGTGTAAATGTATACTATGTTGCCGCATATGCTGAATCTAAGAGTGTACTTTTCACCGATAGACCTGGCCAAACGAGCGTGCTCATTTCAAGAGATTAAGTAGTATTTAAATATTGATTAAATACTTTCAATTTAATTTAAATTATTTAAATATTATTTAAATATTTTGGTTCAGTTAAATTATTTACTCTTTTAATTAATTTTTTTTTACTCTTTTAAATCCTTCTAATTGATATTCAAGGGTTATTTGAGGTCTATTAATTATTAATTATTATTTGTTTTACCTTTAAAAATATTCTAGAGTCATCTATCAAGAGTGTACTCTTCATCAATAGACCTGGCCAAACGAGCGTGCCGGGTGAACCGGGCCAGTTCACCGGCGTGCCGGTTTGGCCAGGAAGTTAATCGTGAACAACACGCGTCGGAATCCCGGGCCGTGCCGAGTCGTGCTGGTTCGCGGAGAGGCTGATTCGTGTACGGTTCGCGGGTTAGGCGGGTTGGCGGGTTTATTATTTTTTTAATTTAAATTTCATTTTTAAATACTTATTTTATACAAATATTTTTGGAATATTTTTTATTTCATAAAAAAAATACTTATTTCATACGAATATTTTTGAAATAAAAGAGTGCGGTACCTCTACAAATTTTATTAATTAAAAAAATATTTTACAAATAATTTGAGAGGACTCCTCTTTAAAAAAACGGAACAAACCGCTTGTACATAATAAATAAACACAAAACAAATGAAATTTAAAATTACAAAAAATATATATTCTATCCACTATTTAGTTTATACAAAATCTTGTTGTTTACTAGTTGAGGTGCCCGATTCGGATGAACTATCCATCTGACGAAAGACTTGATCTTTGTAGAAAAATTATGCATTTTAAAAATAACTTAGTTAAATATTTATTTATTTTCTATTTTCATTAATTACATTAATTTTTATTATTTGTATATTTAATTTAATCAAAACATTAAATATATATATATATAATAACCATGCTTCGTATTGAGTATAGATTTAATATATTATAATAACATATATAGCACTACAAATATTAAACATGTGATGTGATGAATGAGATGTGATGCATCATGCATGTGAACCATTTTGATGTGCCGGGCTGCCGCGAGCCGAGCCGTGTGGGCTGCCTCGTCGCGGTTTAGGCGGGTTGGCGAGCGGTCTGTGCCGGTCTCGGTTCAATATTTTTCAACTCGCGCTTGGCCTGGTTTTTTGGCGGTTCGTGTCGTTTCACGACTCGGCCCGGTTTCAGGCGGCCGATACCAATTTTTCTAGCTAATTGGGCCGAACTGGTCCGCCCATGTGGCCAGCTCTATTCACCAATACTTGTACTTCTCATGTTAAAAAACGTACTAGTATGTGCAACAGGGAAAAGGAAAAAAGAAGGGGAAACCCCAGGAACATGAGGAGAAAAGGAGCAACACATAAGTGAAAGTCCCTATATTAGCAACTCATCTGCCGCTTGCATCATCAAAAACATTGGATGGTGAATGTTACTTATGTTAGACAATTCTTTGTTGTGATGTATCTCCAATAAAATCCTTCCAAATCATCACATATAGTAAATTGTTTATTTTATCTTTCTTCCATGTCAATTTTGGCTACATTTACTCAAAAAACAGTTAAATAATTAGCAACCTTCAAAATTTGCCTATGTGGTCTCATATATTACAATATAAATAACTCTTAAACTAATATAAATATCCAAGATATATATTTTTTGAAACTTATATATGTATTTTAACCATTTCGGGAAGTTGCCTATTCCTGGATCCTCTTATATAGTTTTATAGTGATTCAGTTTTCTTACTGTGTGTGCTTTATAATTTTCACTGTTGGATGGCTGGCGGGTTAGCACACAGTGAAAAAGGATCGAGGACATGTAAATTGAAAGGAAAGAGTTTTGGCATTAAAATGGAAGACCAATGTATCTGAATATTTTGTTAGCTCATCAAATGATGCAAATGCGATCCTCTACTGGCCACCACATGATCGCCGACACTTGAGGACACATAGGTTTGACTCGCAAGTTAGAAAAAAGATCAGCCAAACGAGCTAGATGAGTTGATTAAATAACTAAAAAAGATATAATTGTCTTCTAGATAGAAAACCTGACGTACAAATCTGTTAATTTGCAGACTCCTGATAAGAAGCTTAAATCGTAGAATGCTAATTTTGGGTGCAGCAAGGCCAGCTTAAATTGTGTAAGCAAGTAGCACTTCGAGGTTTTCTGTTTTATCGATGACGCTCCTGTTGCATTATCTTGTAGAAAATATAAGTAAATTACAATTTAAATGTGATCATGCATAAGATAACAATATTCGTCACTAGTTCTGTATGTATAATGTACTTGCTCAAAATTATTGGTCATGCTCATAATTTGTGTATATATACATGATATGATACAATAATTCAATCTTTTAAGAAAGCAGTCCATCATTTCTATCAAATATTACATAAGTTTGACTGTTTGATATATCTTCTTTAATGGTGCATAGCAGATTCCAGATGAAGTATAGTCTATAAAGCACTGCTTGACTGCTTATGCCTATAAGACGAACGGATAGTATTTGCTTACGGTCAACATATTATGTATACTAGTTTATATCTTATGTGATACATAAAATTAGGATGACTAGCCAATTAATTCGGCCCAAAAATCGACAACACCGAAAATAATAGTGCAGACGTGCAGTATAGATATAGTTACTCACTTACTCCAGCATCAGCTCTGCCTATCGGATAACAATTTGCCACTTATAGCAGTGCAGTCAATGTAATCCTAACACTTAACAATAAATAGGCGTTTTCAGACAATATCTAGGTAAATCAAATTAAACATACATTTGTAAGATGAACGAAGACCTAAAACCCCATGCAATTTTCATAGCATATCCACTGCAAGGCCATGTAAACCCTTCTGTCCATTTAGCACGAAAGCTAGCCGAAAATGGCTTCACCATAACTTTCATAAACACTCAAGATGTCCATCACAAAATCTCTAGAGCCCAAGGAAATAAAGATGATGACATCTTTGTCGATGCACGAATATCAGGGCTTGATATCCGTTATGCCACAATCTCTGATGGTCTACCTGTAGGTTTTGATAGGTCACTTAATCATGATCAGTTTATGGCGGCTTTATTACATGTTTTTTCAGCTCATGCAGAGGAAGCTGTTGAGAACATTTTAAGATTAGATGAATCGGTTAATTGTCTGATTGCTGATACTTTTTTCGTTTGGCCAGCTAAGTTAGCAAAGAAGTTTGGCCTTTTGTATATTTCTTATTGGACGGAGACTGCGTTAGTCTTCTCAGTTTATTATCATATGGATCTTCTAAGGATGAATTCTCACTATGATTGTCTTGGTAAGTTTCTCTCTAAATACCTAAGTAGTATGTTTACATATACTTAGCAAGAAGAATGCATTTAGCCTGAATATATGTACTATATCAAATTGTAGCGTTTTCGTCAGGTCCTGAATGTTATTTAACCGGAATATATGTATTACTATATCAAATGGGGGTAGCCTTTACCTCTGAATTTAGCTTCCAAAATTCCTAACTGATGATTTTGTGATGGTAAAATTACTCTAATAATTAGTTAGCAAAAAAGAACATTTACATCAGTCGTTTTGCTTGTTCATTACTCTCTTCTTTGTCTATTTAGTATAGTCTTGGCATGAAAAGCTCATTCTTTTATGCACCAAAACTTAGTCTGAAACGTACTGAAAATTAACCAGATATACGCGATGAACCAATTGATTACATACCGGGAGTCAAATCTATTGAACCAAAGGACATGACTTCTTTTCTTCAAGCTACCGATACAACAACAGTATGTCACCAGATTATTCACAAAGCATTCAAAGATGTTCGGGGTGCAGATATCATTCTATGCAACACAGTCCATGAGCTTGAATCAGAAACCATATTAGCTCTACAGTCAAAAATCCCATTTTTAGCAATTGGTCCAATAATCCCATTTGGTATCACCAAGAACATTGTGTCCACAAGCCTGTGGGCTGAGTCAGATTGTACCCAATGGCTCGACACTAAGCCTCATGGTTCAGTTTTGTACGTTTCATTTGGTAGTTATGCACATCTCACAAAAGTTGACCTAATGGAGATAGCTAATGGTTTATTGGACAGCAATGTGAGCTTTGTTTGGGTGCTTCGTCCTGATATTGTCAGCTCAAACGATCTTAATCCGCTTCCTAATGGATTTGTGGACGAGATGGGGGATCGTGGCATGATCATAAAATGGTGTAGTCAAATGCATGTACTAAGGCACCCTGCAATTGGAGGGTTTTTGAGTCATTGTGGTTGGAATTCAGTAATGGAAAGTATGTGGTCTGAACTTCCGCTATTGTGTTTTCCTTTGTACACTGATCAATTTACTAACCGAAAATTAGTGGTTGATGATTGGAAGATTGGGATTAATCTTTGTAATAGAAGGATTGTCACCAAGGTTGAGGTTTCGGAGAAAATTAAGCACCTCATGAGTGGAAAATCAAGTAGTCACTTGCGAGACAACATAAAGCATATGAAGAAAATTTTGGTTAGTGCACTGAAAAGTGATGGATCGTCGGAGAAAAATGTGGAACAGTTCATAAATGATACGAAGGTTATGATTTTAAACAAATGTAGAAATAATGGCCAAAAAGCACAATGATTATCTCTCCAATAGTAAATTATATGTTTAAAGTAGTTTTTGATATATCTTCTGAATTGTAAAATGATTTGTATGAAGGTTATGATATTAATCAAACAATTGTTGAAAAAATGGCCAAAAAATACCGTGATTGTATCTCCAATAGATGATAAAATGATTCAAGTAGTATTTGATATATCTTCAGAATTGTGAAATGATTTGGTATTTTTCAGAATCGTAACAGATAATGGTTTTGAGTTATAAGATACTAAAGGAAAACAACTTCAAACTCATAAAGAGCTCCTGATAAATGATAAAGATCTCTGGGAAGAATAATGCGAATGGAGAAGGGTTAAGCAGTTTTGTTCTTGTTATACCATTGCTGTTACTGATAGCAGTCGAATAAACCTTACCAAAAATACAGAGTGATAGATTAGCTAAGATTTCCTAGACAAAATAACTAAAACGACGAGAATATGCTTGAACATATTCTAGCAAATTAACTTCATAATTCTTCCAGTCCATAAACTGAAATTTTGGAAACAAGTCCAGTTTGCCGAACACTACAGGACTTGGATCTTTTTCCTCCTCTACAGCTTTTACATGGGTGTTGAGTTGTGCATAAACAACGTTATCTCAGAATATTTTTATGACAGGTTTAACCTAAAGCTTCAAACAGCTGGTATGATTGCTGCAACTTTTGGCATCGCCAACTTTGCCATTGGGAGGATAGGCTTCAGATGTACAGTAGCAGCTAGAAAATTTGGGATGAGAGGAAGGCTATGGATCCTATGGATATCCCAAACTATGGGGGGAGTCTTTTGTATATGGCCTGGTCGTGCTAATTCACTTCCTATTGTTATATTAGCCATGATACTTTTCTCAATTGGTGCCCAAGCAGCTTGTGGTGCAACATATGGGATTATTCCTTTTGTTTCATGACGATCTTTAGGTTTGCTCAGTGGACTAACTGGTGCAGGCGGGAACTTTGGAGGTGGTTTGACACAGTTACTTTTCTTTACGGGAACCACATTTTCCACTGCAATGGGTCTCACTTGGATGGGAGTTATGGCTGTTGTCCTCACACTTCCGGTGGCTCTTGTGCACTTCCCACAATGGGGAAGCATGTTCTTCCCAGCTTCTAAAAATGAAGAACATTCAGAAGAACACTACTACGAACCTGAGTGGACTGAGGATGAAAAGAAGAAAGGTTTACACAATGGAAGCCTCAAGTTCACAGAGAACAGCCGATCAGAGCGTGGCAAGAAAATAATCGCGGTAGTGCCCCCAGCCATGCTTGATCAGAAGTTTCATGCAGTGAAACTTTTACTTTAAAAAGATGTGTAATAAGTTTTAGCTATAGACAATAAAGATGAAAATAAAAGACAAGTTATAGTCGTCTTCTTGATCTGTACTAGATTGTATATATGTTCTTTGTTTCTGATCTTGTATGCTAGATGAGAGATCTTTGCAGATTACTTTCAACTTTCCATTTGTATACATTATCAATAAAGCCATATTTTTACGTCTGCCTCGATGAATTTTACATTTTTCTTGTTCCCTAGAGTATAAAACACGTGATTAATGCCCTTGGTACCCATCAGTATGTTATTCCCACTTTGCTAGAGGATCTCCAATATTATTGCATAAGTTTGACATACGAATTTGTTAACATTAAGTAGCAAGTTGCTATGAAAGTGACAGAGTAAGCTTCAATATTCAAGTAAGAACTACAGATACAATCCCATACCTAATATAAATATCTCAAAAGCTATAATACAAGGTACTCTATTGTTGCTGATGACTTGTGTTGTATAATTCACAATAATAAGGTTTTATATGCAAGTATGTTCATGTAAAATTCAATAAATTTGGTTTATAATCAAATAGGGCTATAGTATTAATACGAGACGAAGGAATCAGAGGGTCATTTCCGGCGATCTTGCATTCTGAATTTGTGATTGGATAGTCTCCGCACTGAATTATGATGTAAGTATTTAAAAAACAGTTGTTACGGTTGATAGTCCCTTGTAAATTTGAATTTGTAACTAAAGACGTGGGGGTTAGAAGTCACTAGAAATGTGAAAATAAAAGAGAAAGGTAGCACAGCAATGATTATGAAAAAGAACAGCATGTATGATGTATCAATAGCACTAGAAGCAGTTGGTGTAAAAATCTACGCAGATATATATTGCCGTATAGAAGATGTTAGGAAGATACATTTAGAACCAGAATATATGTACATCGATTATAGAAAGAAATCGAAAAGAAGTAACTCACTTCATAATAGAAACATCTAACTGCATTCAATCTTTTGGCTTGCTGATTGTGTTCTATTTAGTGCTTTTGAATTTTCATGGAATCAAAGTCTACCGATTCATCATTCAAGAAGATACCAAGGGCAGCAATCTGGTGCAGATTAAAACTAATACTCTAGTTTCCCGCTGCCACCGCATGGGCTACAAGACCGCGCAGATGAACATTTTGTACAGTAGCTCCATTTCTTTGGAAGCCTGTTATACATTAAAGAATTATAAGAAAAGGACTCGAGGAAAGAATAAATAAAGAGAATGATGAGAAACAGAACAAGGTTATACCCTGCTGTATATCTAGTGGCCGCATTCTTAGCATTAATTCTAGCTTTCTGAGCGTTTCCCTCTGAGAGTCTTTTTAGCACAAATCCGTCACCTTTACACTCGGAACAAATACCTGAACCACTGCAATCTTCGCAAGTTTTGAGGGGAACCTGTGTTTTAACATGAATTCAGAATAAAAAATAAATGCCTGAGTACAGGTCTTTGCCTAGTCATAAAATTTAAACTAGCAATTTAGCAACAAATACAAAATAAAACATACATGTATATAAACTAGCAAAACTTCTCATTTCCTTTGACTATTTTGTTATCACTTAGTTGTTCCTTAAAAGAAATTATGTACGCCTTCAGATTTATAGCCTTCTCCTTTGGTACAAAATTCATATTCCATGTTTAACACAAGTACAAACCGTATCAATCAATCGTCCAAGTTTTCAAACAACAGAACACCATATCATATCTGATTTTATAAATGAGTTTATTTTCATAACTCAAGAATTGTCCAGGTGAAAAGCTCCAGCATGCTTGAACTTCAACTAGGCCTTTTGATGAAATTTGCTGAAGGTTGGGGAAAATTTAAAGTACATTCTTAAGGGGCTTTGGGGAAAATTTAAAGTACATTCTTAAGGGGCTTTTTCATGCAACTCTTTCATCAACAATCTACATATGATGCTTTGTCATCACAGTCTAGGCAACTAGTTAGTTACATTACAGTAGATGTCAAGTGTCAACACATGGCTCCACTAAGTCTTGAACCCTCGACCTCTTGAAACCAAGGGAAGAGAAGAATCCACTACGTTATGATGCTAAAGATATATATATATTTAATTAGCCGCTGTAAAAATAGTAAAGGGGGGCAATAAACACAAAAGATAGGAAGTTTGCCAGAATTATAATTGTTCTATTAGATAATTTTAAATCAGAACTAATTCTATCTGCAAATTTGAAAGCTAATTTTAAATCAGAACTAATAAAGCATTTTGGGAAACACCGCTGCTGCCTACACTCGAACAGTTTTCTTTACTGATTCAATTATTCATATATTTTAGACATCTCTATTCCCATGGATAATAGTAAAGTATGGAGTAGCACCACGCAAGTACATCCTAACAATTCTTGATACAATAACTACTTTGGTAATCATCGATATTGAACACAATTCATCCAAACTAATGGCCAGCTTAGACATACCTCAGTTGCTTCAGAAGCTTTGGTTCTTCTGACAAGAAGGGTTGCCGCTGCACCTACGACAGTGGCAGCAACTGCAATAGAGGAAGCTGTTTCTACAAGTCCAGAAGAAATTACGTTTCTCATTTTCCCTTGTTTTCTTGATCTCATGGGAATTAAAAAATCCCGTCCTCTGTGAAATAGATGATTACCAGCTTCAAGCTTGTTCATCCTAGTTGCTTCACATGTCATTAGTTGTAAAAGTTAAAATTAATATTACTATGTTGGGAAAAATTCTCTCTTAAAAATCTTATATGATCAGAAGCTTATCATTTCATAATTACAACAATATTAGCTTAAAAGGAAATCCAATTTAGTATGTAACAATCAGTTTATTCATTTCAGATTTATTCTACCACCTAAACTGATGTAGAAGGAGAAAAACTAAAAGTTGGGTATAACGGGAAATAATGGATAGGCAAATACAGGACGAGGTGAATAAATCATGAGACCTGCATACAGAGTGAAGATATAGCAAATTGAATCCATGAACAAAATCTAACATTAGGACACTAATTGCACAGTTACATGCACCAGAACATGATACAAAGCATGTTTTTATTGTACAAAGCGTGTATACAAAATGGCTCCTCAAATGCTTATAAGATTGACATTACTTACTGAACATAGCTGCAAGCAAAAACACGGCACTAGCTAGAATTTTCTATTCAATTCAAAAACCATAGTTACAAAGGACCTTACTTGAAGAAAATCAAGGAACTGCAGTAACTAAAATGATTCTACTACACTAGAGCCTCATTTCCAAGTAATATAACTTTTAAAGTCCGGAAAAAAATGAAATCCCTACAGAGATAATTTATGTGCTTGCCATTACTCTTCATAGATCATAAAACATATTACACTTATCAATAACCCCTGATACAAATTTCTAATCATTTCATAATAATGAAGAGAATTGCATACGGTTGAGCAATATATATAAGCAAGAATGGGTAATTTATCCTTACTAGTAATCATGGCTAATGGTGAGGCCTGCGGAAAAAGCTCCATTTTTTCTGATTATCACTCACTATATTGCAACTATGCACACTTTCCTGTTTCAGCTTATCTTGGATATTTTTACTTCTACTTACGCTTTTGCCCTTACATGCTTAATGCTATGCTTTTTTAATTTATATTTACCAAAAAACATTACATAATTTTATTGGCTATTATCTTATTTTTATTTTGCATTTTAGACTTTATAATTTGACAAAGAAAAATGAGTTTAATAGAAAACGAGTGAAAAATACTAACAATGTAATATGGGGCAAATGTTTTGATTGTCGGAATATTAAGTCAGTTTTTAACTCTTACAATTTGATAATTTTTTATTTAATTACAATTTTATTTTTTTATCTTATATATTAAATTATAAATTACTATATAATTTCCAGTAAAAGAAACATTAACTGGGCTATGGCAGAAACTCACGAGCATTCTCACCTCTTCCACTGTTAACATGCACGTACAGTCGAAAAAGAAACCACAATCCCTCACTTTTTTACAAACTACATGAGCTGTTCCATGTGTATCCTCCTTTCACGAGCTTATTTAAAGTCCTCTCTGTTTTTCACCTCTTATATATATATACAACATAATAATATCTCCTACAAACCGAACACACTTGAACAAACATACTCCACCAACATGTCTACTACAATATACAATTATGTTTTACACATTTATATTCTCCTCTTCTTGTTTCCTATACATGAATCCCCGATGGCTGGCTGTGCTCTCCCATCTAGCGGACCGAGCACGATGATGGCACCCTTAGCGACGAAAGCTCGTGAATATGCTATAATGAAGATGAAGCCAATGTTGGATCAACAAGCTGCAGGAAGGGTTTTCCACGGGAAACAAGTGAAAGCATGCATGCCTAAAGGTCGTCCACACTCGTCGGCTCCCAGCCGATATGTCAACTCTTATACATTTGATGGATTGTTGGGGTGTGAAACTAGCCGCCAATCCAAAATCATTCCTTGATATTTTAAGACATGGAATCGATGAATTAAGATGCATCAGAAATTAGGTGATCATAAAAATGTTGTACATGTTTCTTGAGGTTGCGGCTGCATGCATGTTTTTCATTCGAATTTTATCATAAAAATATATGCATGCAGCGAATTAACTAGCTAGGTTCAACACTTCAAGAAGCAAACTGCAAAGCAGGTTTCCTAATTGAAAATTAGTGCTATGCGTTTAAATCTACTGTCACATACATCATCACCGCATGTTCGTTAATTTACCTATGTTCGACAAATAAAAAATCCATCAAATTTAAATGAATATGTCAATTCAGTATAATGACCCGTTAAATTTAAGTTAAATGCTGTAAATTTTGTTCTATCGAATTAATATATGTCGCATTCAATAATTTATTGACTTATTTAAGCATATTGCATCCCATGTAACGAATTGTTCGAATCACTATAAAAACTTACACTAAATTCAATGAATAAATTTTATTAACAGTTGATGAGGCTTTTTCAAACTCATATTACTCAAATTTTTCACCAAAAGTTTAATTTTTCAACTTAAAATAATAATAAAAAAAAGTGACAAAATAATCTTTAGAAAGATCAGATGCAAGTTGTCAGAAGTACTCTCTAGCTACATATGGGGTTGTTAATTATTATGTGCATTGTTGATATGTTATTTGATCCTATAGTATTCTGGATTTATGACTTGTAGAGCAATGTTCAAATTAAAATCGAGAAACTGTCATTTGCGATGAAATTAATCCGACTGATATATGAATGATTGATTTCAGTTGCTATGCTTGTGCGCTTTTCTCTAGACTTATTAATATTTCCGACTATATATACAAATGTTCAGTTATTCGTGTAATTTATGTCTGACCAGTACTGACCTCTGAGTCACTGCCCGAAATGAAAGAATTCGAAGCAACCTTTTTCTCTCTTCCGGGTGTGATAGTATTAAATTAAGATGACAGACCACTGAATGACTGACACATAAGTCACATGATTCTATTCTTGTTCAGTATCAGGGTCCAATATTAAGGAGCAGCAGGCAGCAGCATTAACAACCCCTCTTGTTGCCCTCCTGCACCCATGCTATTAAAACTCCTGACTTTTTAAATTTTGATTATACAATACTATCTATACACACACATATAAATGCACAGATGCATTTTTGTATCATCTTTAGTAAAAAACAAGAGATTACTGAGCACCCAGATGAATCTTGTCACGTGATAAACATGGAATTCATCATCCATGAAGAAAACCGAAAAAGGCTATCGATCGGTGCCAAAAGGCAGCTGTTAATAAAATTATCATGTTAATTTATTTTTTTTATACTATTTTTAAATTCTGTTATGACCCATTTAGTGTTAGAATATACTGTAATATATCTATATTATAGTATTATAAACAAAACATAGTATAATTGTTAGTTTGGTATGGTTGGTTAACACCTTTCAATAAATTATAAATGACTTCATAAAAAAATAAATGTAAATAATTTTAAAATAATCTCATATCTTGCGGACTATATCCTACAAAACTACAAACTCTTATATTCTATTTATAATTCCTCAATCACACTCAACTTCCATATTCTTATATTCTAATTACAATTTCACAATATCACTCAACTTCTTCCTAAATCAATTCTATTTTTTAAACATGATATAATTTTTGGTTTGATATGCTTGGTAATAAATGTGTGTTTATTCTTAATATTGTCCCTATATTTTAGTTATTTTGTATTGAATTGGATTTTTATTTAATAAATTTTAATGTTTTATTGTAGAATTAAGGAGTTATAACAAAAGAAGGATTGAAACTTTAAAAGGTAAGAGTTGAAGATTTATTTGAATTAAATTCGAATTTCCTGGATAGTTTGTGCAGTCTTCACTGTTTGGGCCATAACTTGAGTTCTGGAAGTCCATTTCAGACGATTCAAGAGCTCACGAAAAGCTTAAGAAAAGATCTTTAATTCAGAGGTGATCTTTAAATTTAATTCGAGCCGAATCAGGGTAAAAAAGTCAACTACGAATTTCTTTTATTGAAATTTTATTTTGATTAGGAAACTCCTTATTTTTCTATTAAATCATTAAAAAGACTTTTATTAGAGATATAGATTATTATTATTCAGACCTAATTGAGAAAGAGAGCACGGGAGATAAGAAGCAGAGAAAGAAGAACGAAGCAGAGGAAAAAGATTTTAGTCATTGAAGACATTTACTTTGATTTGTTTTCTTCATCTTTTAGTTTAGAATTCTCTCTTTAAACTTTTCCATCATGAATATGTGTTATCTACTCTTGGTTGATTTTGAGATTTTCATTATGAACTAAGTTTTATATAGTTGGGATTTTTATGGAACCTTAACATGGGATTATTGGTGTTTTGTTGAAGTGTATTATATGCAGTTTTACAGTTTATCCATTCAAGTGATATTCATGTTAATACTTGTTATTGTCTGATCAACTCTAGTAGGTTATAGAGTTAATTATAATACTGAGAGGGTTATAGTTAATTGACACAAAACTTGAATGGTGCATGAATAAATCTTTTAGATTAATTTTGTTATGGTATAGACATATATTGTGACCATGCATAACTCTGTGAATTGATGCTTCATTATATTCTAGAAGTTGAATTGGCATAGACATATGTTAGTTTAATTTGTAGGATTGATATCATAGTAATTAAGAGAAAAACCTATGACAATTGAATTCTGGCTAGTAAACTGTGAATTTGTTATAATATTGCTTGACTCTTTTGTCAATCTTCACGTGTTAGGGGGAGTAATTATCCTGACTTATCTTCTCATATTTGAAACTCGATATCTTGCTATTAGTATATTATTAATTGGTTAATTTAGTTTTTAATTCATATTAGTTTAATTAGAATATCAAAAATCACTTTTTGTGTTCAATAACCGAAGTGTTTGAATTTATTTGTGATTAACACGAATATACAATCCTTCAAGAACGAATTTGGTATTTATTACTATATTACTTGCTTGGGATTGTGTACACTTGCATAACTAGATTTTACGCACAATTGGTTAACACATTTCAATAAAATTATAAATGACTTCCTAAAAAAATAAATGTAAATAATTTTAAAATAATCTCATATCTTGCACACTATATCCTATAAAACTACAAACTCTTATATTCTAATCTATATTATACTATTATAAGCAAAACAGAGTATAATTGTTGGTTTGGTATGGTTGGTTAACACCTTCCAATAAAATTATAAATGACTTCTTAAAAACATAAATGTAAATAATTTTAAAATAATCTCATATCTTGCAGACTATATCCTACAAAACTACAAACACTTATATTCTATTTATAATTCTCCAATCCCACTCAACTTCCATATTCTTATTTTGTAAATTGTATCATATAAAATTACATACTCTAATATTCTAATTACACAATTTTCCAATCCCACTCAAATTTTTCCTAAAACAACTCCATTCTTTGTTTGAACTATTAATTTATTATATAATATTCGAGTCGGAACTACAAAAAATTATTAATTAATTTAAATTATCAAATTATCAAATATTAATTTACTTATTATATAAAATTCGTGTTGGGATTACTAAAAAATATTAATTAATTTATATTATCAATTTATCAAGCATTACTTTATTGAAATATTTTTTAAGTTGAATTATACATCCAAATATTGTAATCAATTTAATGATACGAATAATAATTATTAAATTATATTTTATTTAACTTTTTTAGTTATTGTACACTTCTAATTTTTATCTCACTACAACGATACAATTTTTATCACTAATTTTTTTTTTAAGATAGTAAAAATAAAATAATTTAATTTAGAATTTTAGAATTTTAAACAATGAGAAATATGTATTTATTTTAATTTTAAATTGCTTCCCACACTGTTAAAACACATATAAGGTTTCGAGTTCCATCAAAAAAATATCGTTATAATTTTTTAATCTTATGAGACTTATAATATTTATATTAATAATAAATAATTTTGAATCGAGTTAAACCAATTTTATTGTATAAACTAATTAATATAACTAATAATATAATAATATTTTTTTATACGAATAATATTATAATTAGTTTCACATGTTATAAGTTAATATCTTTCTATATCATTAAAACAATTCAAATTATATGCTAATGTGTTAATTACTGAAAAACTAAAACTAAAAATATTAAAATTTATTAAAATTTAATTTAAAAATTATTGAATATTAAAAGAACCCGTGTATCGGACGGGTTATAACCTAGTATATATATAATCATGATAAGTCGGTTTAACCCTCGAGATTTTACAAAGACCTGGAAACTTAACATGTTACTAGAACTCCGGTTGTCAGGTTTGACTCCTTACTATACCCAATATTCATGCGACTAAATGACATATTTGAATATTCAAAAAATTTGAACTTAAATTTCATTTAAATTCTTTAAAATACAACTCAAATTATGTCTTTTACCATACATCCTTCCATCATTTTACAACACAGTCTTATATAATTTATCAATACTTATGTATTCTGGAGACGTGCATATAATTTGGATCGTGTCTCAAATACCAAACTATCTAGTTAATTGTTTTTAATAGTATATATATAATTAATTTTATATTTATCCAAAAAAATGAAAAAAATAAGTAATTAAATGATTTCTTTGGCTAAGGATGAACAACCTATCTGGTTAATTATTTTTAAGATAATTATCTTCATATCTATACTATATTATTAAAACTGAAGTGATAAATGTTTAGTCGATCGGTCGTCCGTCTGATATAGTTTGTTTGTGTCCTACTCAACTCCAAATACATTTTTTTAATTAAATTTTAGTTAAAATATAGAGTTGTACTCATAATTTATTAATTAACATGTTTCAATTTTATCATCGTTCAAACACTTTAATTTATTTAAAATTATAATTTTATAATTAAAATTTTTGAATATTAAAATAATATGTATACTATATTTCTCCTACTCAACTATAAACGAGAAAAGACCCTTTTAGTCACAATTTGAGGATAAAATCCCAAAATATCACTAATAAAAAATATGTCCCCTCTATGACCCAGCAATGAGACTTTAATGCCCCGTTTGCCTCAGCTTATAAGCAGTTTATAAGCTGAAAAAGTTGGTATATATGTACTTTTTCTGAAAATAAGTAACTTATTTTCAAATTTGAAAATAAGATTTGGTCTTAAATTTCTAAAATAAATATTAATTTTCAAAAAAAATATAAAAATACTTTTTTTTTAAAGGTAACTTATTACTTATAAGCTAAGTCAAATATCCTCTAAGTCACCTCAGTTAAATTTTAACACTTGGCTGTGTTCTGCTAGTGGGCCATGTATGAAATTTGACAATAACGCATCCTAGTGATACGTGTTTAAATTTTATTTTTTCAATAACGTAAGTTAGTCTTGCGCTTTCAGAATTTTTTAAAAAAATATTTCTAACAAAAACGTATTTTAAAATTGTGTTTTTAAAAAACCTAAGTTTAAGTTGCGTTTTTGAGTAATAAAAAGGATCATTTTTCTCCAAATTGTGACACAAAGGCCACTACCCACTACAAACACACTTTTTAATTAAATTTTAATTAAAATATATTCTATCAAACATATATATTACACATACAACTCTATTTATAACAGATATATTATACATACAATTTTATTATCAGTGTAATTTTTTTTCTTAATAATAAAATGAAATAAATTATAATATTAAATTAAATATTTAAACCATATAAAATAATTATTTTGTATTGTATATATTATACATACAATTTTATCACCGGTGTAGTGATCTTTTTATATAACTGATCATCCGTAATATTATATTATATTTAAATTATAGAATATATTTTATTTATTAAGAATAATGTTACAATCCTCCTTCTTAATAATAAAATAAATAAATCACCACATTAAATTAAATATTTAAATTATATAAAATAATTTATTTATACTATATATATTATACATATTATCAATGTTGTAATCTTCTTTTATACAACTGTTCACGGTAATATTATTTTATATTTAAATTATAGAATATAATTTCTATTTTAGGAATAATATTATAATATAATTTTTATCTAATATAGTTGTATTAACATTTAACTCAATTTTATCACCGCTTTTTAATTTATTTAAAATTACAAACTATTAATCATATCTCATGAAAATTAAAATAAAAAACTAATATATCATAATAATATATAAAAATATTAATAATAAAATAAATTACTATATTAAATAAAATATTTAATATATAATTTATTAATGTAGCCATGAAGTTGCAGGTGAGCCACCGGATGAAATTCATGTAAAGACGGGAACGCGTTCTCATAAAAATAAAAATAATAATTTTTAAATAATAATTTATCATATAAATGTGTGTATTTTATTAAATTTCTCTATTAAAAAAAGCTAAATAATCCTATAACATTAATAAATTATATTATACTTTGAGTCATTTCTTATTTCATATATATTTATATGATTAAAAATGGATATAAAATGATTGAAACATTAAAATTTTAATATTTAAATATTAAAAAGTTAAATATATACTAGAACATGAAAAAAAATTTAAGTGCCCAGAATCTTCGACTGACCGTAATCCTAAATAAATACTGTTTTAATGCTACCTGATTGAGGAAGAGAGCGTGCTCACCTCACCTATAAATATGGTGCCGGGATCATCTGCAGTGTTTATGAACTAAGCACAACTGAGTTAAGCCAATTGCTTGCAATTAAGTTAAATAATAATCGCAGTCAACATCTACACGTTCAAATCAAACTTTAAGTCAATAATTAGTTATTTTTTATACATTGATCAGCGCTAATTAAGAAACTATGTAACGTGGTAAAGAAAATGTTGAATATAAAACAGCAGATTGCAGAAACGTATAACATGACTGAATATTCATATCATTCCTCTGTTATAGCTTCTTATGGATGGCAACGAAGAATCTTTTTTCTTTTTAACTAGCAGCTGATTAATCTTTTGTAAGTGGACAACAAAAAATATAATTTGGAATGTGTTATATATTGATTGTCAATTCCTTTTTTTTTGACTAATTTGGCTTATAGCTTTACAAATGAGTATCTGTTCTAAAGAAATTCTCGGGGATTGTCAATTCCTTTTAATATAAAACAAACCGCCTTGGGATGAACATTATATATATTACTAGCTTTCAGAGGAAGCACGTCAAAGGCGGTGGTGTGTACTATAAATAGAGGCATTGGGCATAAGTTTAGAGGACACACGAAAGCAGTTCACATATTACATACATATTACATATATACAATCAAGTTCTCTATCTTTCTTTTAGATAATCTTATTAGTAGTTATTAAATAGTTTATAAATTATAACACATTATCAACACGAGTCTCTATCCAACTGAAAATTATTTAAAGACGGAGGTATGATCTAACCTAGATCCGGTAATTTTGGACACGACACGATTTACACGACACGAAACGCACGAAAATTTAGTGTTAGTGTTTGTGTTTGAATTTTTAGTACACGACATGAAAGTACACGAGCAAAATTTAGTGTCGGTTTTGTGTTTACCCTTCGAGTACACGACACGACACGAAGTATACTACATAGATAAATATATAAATAATTTTTAAAAATAAATAATATTATAATATAACTTAATAAATTTATAAAAATATTTTTATAAGATATTTTAAAATTTTAACAATTTCGTGTAACAGTTCGTTTCCATTCGTTTCCCTTCGTTTCGTGTACACAAATGGTACACGAAAAAATTTGTGTACTTCGTGTCGTGTCGTGTCTGATCGTGTACAAGTCGTGTCGTGTTCGTGTCACAGTTCAAAGTATACGGTTTGTAATCGTGTCATTTTCGTGTATACCCGAAAGTACACGAAACACGACATTACACGACACGGTTTGACAGGTCTAATCTAACCTTACTTATTTTATTTTATTTCATTAAATTTATTTATCTATTCCTATAAAGATGGCTCTGCCGTCAAGTATTATTCAAAAGTTCAATGGTCGGCTATGCCGTCGTAACTTTTGTAATAGTTTATATTATATTATTATACATGTTTTATTAATTGTTTAAATATTGATGTGTTATATTGAATGTTCGATGCAGAATATTGATGTGTTATATTGAATGTTCGATGCAGAATTACATCTTAGTGCATACGGGTTAAAAGATACTATTGAGCCCGGAAAAATCCCAACTATCGAATAAAATGTAAAAGCTATTATATTTCTTAGGCATCATATTCATGAAGATTTAAAATCTGAATATTTAACAATTAAAAATTTACTCACTCTTTAGAATAATCTCAAAGATAAATTCGATCATCAAAAACTTGTTTCTTTGCATATGCCCGATATGACTGGATTAATTTAAGGCTACAAGATTTTAAATCTCTTGCGGAATATAATTCCATGTTGTTCAAAACGAGCTCAAAATTAATTTTATGTGGTGAGAAAATTATTGATGCTGAGATGATTGAAAAGACTCACTCGATTTTTCACCCCAATACTATGATTCTAGCACAACAATACAGAGAACGAAATTTTCAAAAGTATACCGATCTAGTTTCTCTCCTTCTTGTGGCTGAAAAGAATAATGAATTGTTGTTAAGAAATCATCAGATACGTCCTACAGGCTCTGCCCAGTTACCAGAAATACATAGGCCCCGTTTGGCTGGACTTATAAGCTGAAAATAAGTGCTTATTTCCAGAAAAAGTTAGTATGTATGTACTTTTTCTGAAAATAAGTAACTTATTTTCAATTTTGAAAATCATATTTGGTTTTAAAATTCTAAAATAAATATTTATCTAATTTTTTTTTAAAATACGTAAAAAAAATTAAAATAAGTTATTTATTTTAAATTTAAGTCCAACCAAACGAGGCCATAACACGTCATTCCAGAAGAATAAACGTGGAAAATAGCATAGAGGAGGACGAGATTATGGACGAAACTGTGGACGAGGAAGTTTCCATGGACGGTTTCGAAATCAATATAATTATGGCCACCTGAAGTGGCAACGTGATGGTTACAACAACCCTAGCAATCTGAGGAGACAACTTGAAATGCCAAATAAAAGGAAGACATCGCAAGAAGGAGATGTTAGAGATGTTTGTCATAGATGTGGGGTTGAAGGACATTGAGATCGTACTTGCCGCACTCCAAAACATCTTGTTGAACTGTATCAATCATCTAAAAAGCCTAAATGTAGAATGGTAGAAACCAACTTTGCTAATTTAGGTAATAATGTGATAACAACTGATGAACCCTTAGATGAAACAGACACAAGTGCTAAACTTTATTAAGGCCTAGATAATTAGTTTTTATGTATTTGGTTTATGTGTAATATTTTCTATGTTTCTGTTTTATGTAAATATTTGTTTTAATGAAAATATTGTCTACTTTAATATATACAATGTAATATGAGAGATATATGCATTATTGACTGCGCGACCACTCACACAATTCTACAAAATTTGAAATATTTCTCATAGTTGACTAAAACCAATTCATATGTATGAACGATTTCGGGTACATTAAATATAATAGAAGGTCTCGGGATATCTAGTTTTCTTCTACCAAATGAGACACAAATTCATATACCTAATACCCGTTATGCTAGTAAATCCACTAGAAATCTTCTGAGTTTCAAGGATATTCGTCTTAATGGTTTTCATATTGAAACCACTAATGAAAATGAAAAGGAATATCTTCTTATCACTTCAACTAGCTCAAGCTGTAAGAAAATCTTAGAAAAATAACCCTCAATCTCTGCTGGTTATAGCTATAAAGATTAAAATTGTTGAATCTCATATTATCAATATTCCCAAAATCATAGATCCAAAATCTCTTACCCTTTTGCATGAAAAACTAGGTCATCCATGAGTGTCTATGATGCGTCATATTATTAAAAATTCTACGGGACATCTTCATAGAAATCAAAAGGTCATACCACGTAATGAACTTCCTTGTTCAGCATGTTCTATAGGAAAACTGATTATCCGACCATCTCCTATCAAACTTCAAACTGAGTCTCCGAAATTCTGAGAAAGAATTTAGGGAGATATTTGTGGCCCTATTCATCCATCTTAGGTCCTTTTAGATACTTCATGGTTTTAATCGATGCTTCCACTAGGTGGTCATATGTGTGTCCACTTTCAACCCGAAATATTGCATTTGCAAAATTACTTGCCCAGATAATCAAATTGTGAGTTCAATTCCCTGATCATCCTATTAAATCAATTTGTCTAGATAATGCTGCCGAATTTACATCTTCCACTTTCAACGATTATTGTATGTCGGTAAGAATCTCTGTTGAACACCCAGTTACTCACGTGCACACACAAAATGGTTTAACGGAGTCTTTGATTAAGAGACTTCAGCTTATTGCACGTCCATTACTTCTTAGAAGTAAGTTACCTACATCTGTTTGTGGTCATGCTATAGTTCACACCGTGAATCTCATAAGAGTTAGACCATCTGCTTATCATAAAGAATCTCCCCATCAATTAGATCTTGGTCAAATACCCGATATTTCTCATTTTAAAATTTTCGGTAGTGGTGTATATGTTTCCGTTTCACCACCACAAAGAACTAAAATGGGAGCACAAAGAAGATTAGGTATATATGTGGGTTTTGATTAACCATCTATCATAAGATATCTTGAACCATTAATTGGTGATGTCTTTACTGCCCGATATGCTGACTGTCATTTTGATGAGTCTTTGTTCCCTCCATTAGGAGGAGATAATGTTTTGCATAAAATCAATTCTGAATTGTCATGGAATGCATCGGGATTTAATTTTATTGATCCACCTACTAATCAATGTGAAATTGAGGTTCAAAGAATTATTCATATGCAAAATATTGCTAATCAAATGTTGGATGCTTTTAATAATTCTAGACATATTATGAAATTATATATACATGTTGTTAATGCTCCAACAAGGGTTCAAATCCCTAAACAAAAATCAATTCCTGAATAATTGATTGGTGATTCAAAACCACGCCAGAAGCGTGGTAGACTTGGTGCGAAAGATATTGTACCACGAAAATAGAAATTAATTGAACATTCCCCATAAGTGCAAGTGTTCCAAAAAATACCCCAGAAGTGGTATTACTTCCTGAAGAGGTTCAAGCCCTTGAAGTAGCTGTAACAAAAACCCTTAAAGTGGTATTACCTCCTGAAGAGGATATTGCCCCAGAAGTGGCACGTACTTCCATAGAAGCAAAAGTACCTGAAAATTATGAGATCTCCATAAGTTATGTACATAACGGGAAATTGATGGATCGTGGGAGTATTGAAATTGATGATGTATATGTTTTTTCCGTGACATGTGATATTATGGTGAACTCCGATCCAGAACCACGAAATGTGGAAGAATATCGGCAAAGAGATGATTGGCCAAAATGGAAAGTTGCAATCCAGGAAGAACTGGACTCCTTGCGCAAGAGAAATGTATTTGGACCTGCAGTCCAAACACCAGCTGGTGTAGTCCATGTTGGGAATAGATGGGTATTTGTACGAAGACGAAATGAGAGAAATGAAATTGTGAGATATAATGTCCGGCTGGTAGTCTAGGGATTCTCTCAAAGGCCAAGACTTGATTACTTAGAAACATACGTTCCTGTTATGGATGAAGTTACATTTCGTTTTCTGATGGGTATGGCGTGTATGGAGAAATTGGAAACACGTCTCATGGACGTTGTAACAGTCTACCTATATGGATAACTTGATAGTGATATTTATATGAAAATCCCTGAATGATTAAAATTAAATGAAAGAAAGCCTCGACATTTATATTCTGTTAAATTACGACGATCATTATATGGTTTAAAACAATCTAGTCGTATGTGATACAACAGACTTAGTAAATATTTATTGAATAATTAGTATATTAATAATCAAGTATGTCCATGTGTTTTTATTAAAAGGTCAGAAACTGGTTTTGTTATTATTGTTGTATATGTGGATGATTTGAATCTTGTCGGTACTTTTGAAGATATTACTAATGCTGCTAACTTTTTAAAAAATGAGTTTGAAATGAAGGATCTTGGAAAGACAAGATTTTGTTTAGGTATACAAGTGGAGCACTTATCTTCAAGTATATTAGTTTATCAATCAACCTACACAGAAAAGGTACTTGATCGGTTCTATATGGACAAATCTCATCCACTAACGACGCCAATGGTTGTTCGGTCACTTGAACCTGATAAAGATCCATTTCGACCTAGAAAGTCAGATGAAGATACTCGTGGACCTGAAGTTTCATATCTTAGTGCAGTTGGCGCTCTTATATATCTTGCAAACAATACACAACCTGATATTGCATTTGCTGTAAATCTGTTGACGAGATTCAGTTCTAATCCTACCAAAAGGCATTGGGATGGAGTTAAACATATATTGAGATATTTTCGTGGGACTATTGATCTTGGATTTTTTTTTTTTAAAGATTCGAATTCGCAGCTAATTGGATATGCAGATGCTGGGTACATGTCAGATCCTCATTTTGGACGATCACAAACATGTTATGTATTAACATATTGTGGCACTACAATTTCTTGGAAATCTATGAAACAAACTATGGCGGCAACCTCATCAAATCACGCAGAACTGCTAGCGATCCATGTGGCAAGCAGAGAATGTAGCTGGCTGTGATCGGTTATTCAACATATTCGGGAATCATGTGAATTATCAAGTATCTCAGATAGTCCTACAATTATGTTTGAAAATAATTTAACTTGCATTAAACAACTCAATGGAGGATACATCAAAGGAGATCGAACAAAACACATCTTGCCGAAATTCTTCTATACTCACGAGTTCCAACAAAATGGTGACATTGATATACAACAGATTCGCTCCTGTGAAAATATGACAGATTTGTTTACAAAGTCATTGCTTACATCAATTTTTTAAAAACTGTAAAATAATATCGGGATGCGAAGATTGAGAAGTCTGATACATCAAGATGTCAAAGTATGAGGTGTTTCGTTGAGGGAGAGACTGTATTCTTTTTCTTTCGTATAAAATTGATTGAGGGAGAGACCGTATAAAATTGAAATAGTTTTATGGGGTAGGCCCGCATCATCATCATCGTTAAAATGACCGGCCTAATTGGAGATTGGTCGATTTTAACGGATCAGTTATTTTATGATAAATTTTGCATAATTTTTTACTTTTAATTTGACCATTTGTAGTGGGAAAAAAATTAATTATTTTCATTTTCTAGATAGTACTGTAATAATCAAAGCTAACCACTTTAAACGATCACCGTAGGTCAAATTTTAATTTGACTATTTAAATTAATGAATATAAGATGATGTCGTTTTCTATTTAATTGTAACCCCAACGAAAGGTAATCGATTTTAGCCTGCCGCATCACACTTTATCGTGGAATGTACTACTACTGTTAGGGCAGCAAATGAACAGAGTTGTTCGTGAACAAAACTCGAGCTCGGCTCGTTTAAGTGAGCTCGACTCTGTTCGTTTATTAAAAAAACCTGATCTTGAACATAAAAATCCGCTCGGTTAATAAACGAACCCGAGCCGAGCTTTATGCCTGTTCGGCTCGAGCTTGGCTCGTTTAGCTCGGGATCGGCTCGAGCTCGTCTAGCTCGGCTCGGATAAAATTTATTTATTATAAATAAAAAAATATTATGAATAATTTAAATATTTATATCATATTTAATATATTAATGTTTATATGAAATTATTCATATTATATATATATTATTAATGTTTATTCATATTTAATATATTAATGTTTATATATGCCGTCTAAAATATTTATAATTTGATTATGTATTTGTGTAAATTGTGAATCTGTGATGTACTGATGTGTCTTAATTCTTGAACATTTTATTTTTAAAATCTCTAAATATAATAATTAACACAAATTCAAATTTTATATTATGTTTTTATTATGATATGTATAAATATATACACACACGCATATATTATAATGTATTTACATTTGATTATTTGAATCATATTTAATATATTAATTTTTATGTGACTATATATATATATATAACATACATAATTTTATAATCTTTTAATTTTCTTAAATTGATTACAATCTCATTTTAGAAAAATGAATATCAATTTTATTTAATTTGTCAAAATTAAAAAATTGATTAAACCATGCCATTTTTCTCACAAGTCACAACAAAAATATGAAATTTGGAATTCAACATCAAGAATTAAAAAAAAAACTTATGACCTATTCAACTTCGATCACATAGAGAAATTGACCATAATTAAATATGTTACATTTGTATTATTATACATAATATATATATATATATATATTAATAAATATAATACATTAAATTTGGGAATATCATTAAATTAAATATATCTTGACATCTGTACGGTTGGATCGTCGAGAAATATTTTTAAAAAAATGGAAAAAAACAATTCGTGACAAAACACTAGTTACGAATTCTAGTCAATATAGTAGTGATATACTAAAATCTCCAACCAAATTTATTTTTTATTTTTTTAAAATTTGGAAATATCAATATATTAGATATATCTTGACATCCGTACGGTTGGATTGTCGAGAAATATTTTAAAAGAATAGAAACAACAATTCGTGACAATGCACTAGTTACGAGTACTAGTCAATATAGTAGTGATATACTAAGATCTCCAACCAAATTAATTTTTTATTTTTTTAAAATTTGGGAATATCATTATATTAAGTATATCTTGACATCCGTATGGTTGGATCGTCGATAAATATTTCTTGAAAAATAGAAACAACAATCCGTAAAAGTTATTTTTATTAATTGGACTTAATTGAGTAAAAAATATTTGTTTTGTTAGCGAACAACTCGATTCGGCTCAGACTCGGTTCGAATTCGACTCTACTCGGACCCGACTCGATTTGTTCGCGAAAAACTCGTGTTCGGCTCGTTTATTAGGAAACTCGGCTCGACTCGGTTCGTTTTTAAAAAAAGTCAAACTCGGCTCGGTTCGATTCGTTTAAAAAAAAGTCAAACCCGGCTCGGCTCGGGCAAAACTCGGTTCGACTCTGTTTGTTTGCAGCCCTAACTACTATACACACTCAAATATCTAAAATTGACCACCATTTTTGTTAATTTTATCTCCCAAACTCAATCAATTTTAAATAGTCATTTTTTGCGACGACATCACCCAATTAATATACTATAATCAATTGAAGTTTATACACATAAAAGTAGAGCTGAGAAAAAAATCGAAACCGAACCGAAACCGGTGAAAACTGATAAAAACCTATCCGTATAAAACCAAACTGAAATCGAAAAATAAAAAACCTAACCGTTTGATCGGTTCTGGTTATAGGTTTAAACTGAACCGCTAAAAACCGAACTGAGCCGATTATTAAAATAAATAAATTTATTATATATAATTTATATAATTTTTTGAAATTAATAAGAAAATATATTTTTTATAAATATAAATTATAAGCATATAATCCTATTGCAATTTATTTCTTAAAAAATAGAAAATTATGTGCAGAATTCTACTATATGTTGCCAGTGGGGTGTGAAGTATTAACACCAATGATTTCTAGCCAAAGTTAGTCATAGAGATTCAAGTTCCTTTTTCTTGTTTCAGGTGACTGTTCTTGATATATTATTTGTTAAATATTTTAAAATTGATGTGCTTACCTTGTTGCTTTTGATCCAGAGGAACCAATCACCGGAACTCAATTTAAAACCTACATTATTTAAGTTTTAAAACTAAAATATATGTATTTTGCCATTATGTGACATTAATAAAAGGTTGGATAAAATAATTATTTTTTTAAAAGAAAATAAAAAATTCCAAAATATATAAAATTTCTCAACCGAATCCCATAACATGGTAAAACTCATGTTTAGGCCTTTTAAGTTTTAACCATTCCTATAAATCCAGATTAATTCAATTTAACAGAGAATAAATTCAGTAAGTTAGCCCACAAGGATTGATTCAATTGGTTAAAAAGAGGAATATCATCCTCTTGGTCACAGGTTCGAATCCCACGGAAGGAGAATTTGTGATTATGTCATCTGAGTCTGTCGCCCTTGTGCGGTTTACTCAGTGCGCACTCAAAGGGTACACAGTAAAAAAAAATCAGTAAGTTTAATAAAAAAATATTAAATTTAAGTAAATTGTTAGTGAGTATCGAATCCTTGATCCTTAATAGTAATTGGATAAGATTTTTTTTACACTTATTATATATAAGATATAATGGTGAGATTATTTTTTAATTAGGTTTTATTTATTTAATTTGTAAAACTTTCTTATTTATATTTTAATCGGTTTTAAAACCGAAACCGAACCGATATAAATCGAATCAGATTTTTTGAAACCGAAATCGATGGTTCGGTTGCGGTTCCGGTTATCAATTTTTAAAACCGAGGGTCTCTGGTTTCGATCCAAAAACCGAACCGAACAGAGGGTCTCCAGTTTCGATCTAAAAACCGAACCGAACCAAAATTTGCTCCCACTGGCGTAACGAAATTATTCATTATTGACTTGCGTACTACACTATTATATATATATAAAATTGTAAAAGTTTAATTTAATCGCATATATAGTTACTAATGCAGAGTAGCTTAATAGTTTAACATGCCAATACCGTTAATTATTTACACCTTTTGAGGGAAAACACATACATCGATATATAAGCATTAAAAATTACACATTATATATATATATTGTATTCGATCAAACCGAATGCAAAATACAAGCTGAAATTAGGTTTGAGTTTCATAAAGTCAAATATATAGATAATAAATTACATATATCAAACATGATTAGGTGTCACATTTGGTGGAGTTGGCACAGAAGCAATACGCCTACCACGCTCTGATCTACTATTCTCAGCAAACCGAACACTTCCCTGATGCATACCTTTCTTCATCTCCTCCTCAGTCCACTCTGAAGTATAATAATGCTCTTCACTCCCTTTCACAACATCTTTTGTAGCTGGTAGAAACATACTTCCCCATTGTGGAAAATGGACTAATGTCACTGGCAAAGTGCAACAAACAATCATGATTCCCATGTAACTCAAACCGGTTCCTGTTGAGAATTGCGAGCTTGTGAAAAACAACAATTGTGTTAATCCGGAGCCAAAGTTTCCTCCAGCGCCCGTCATTCCTGAAATTATGCCTAATGATCGTCGAGATATAAATGGAATGATGCCAAATGTTGCTCCACAAGCAGCTTGTGCGCCAACAGAGAATATGATCATCATGGCCACGGCCATGGGGAGTGATTTGGAAATTCCGAGGAGAATACAGAAAATTCCACCCATTGTCTGGAGAATCCAAAGAGTCCAAAGTCTTCCCCTCATGCCGAATCTTCTAGCTGCTAGATCAGAAACATATCCTCCGAATGGCCGTGCAACAAAATTAGCCATACCGAATGTAGCAGCAATAATTCCAGCTGTGTGGAGCTTTAGATCAAATCTGTGACATATACAGAATAATAATTTTGTTAGACCAGATTTGATTAATTCGAACTCATTTACTCTTAAACAAATAAAAAATATATTACAAACCTGTCAAAAAAGTATTCAGCAATGACATTATCGGTAGATAATTCAACACCCATAGAGTAACCGTAGAGAAGGACAAATACCCATGTTCTGTAATTGGTCGCAGCATACCATAACACCTGTATATTAACAAGAGAAATTAGTTTAGCCTATTAATATATATTTAGAACAAGCTGTGCTAGCTTGATGCAACTAGATTTGATTGTTAAATGTTCGGGGACAACTTTAATCATAAGAATCCGAATGGCTGCAGACAGTATGTTATTTATCATAGAAAAAGAGAGGCTAACCTTTGAAAATTTGTCCTTCGAAACCTCACCCTTCTTCTGTAAAGCACCAAGATTCCCATCAGGCAAATCTTGGCCAAGAGTTAAGACCATGATCCCCATGATCACATGAAGCCATCCAGGTATAAAGAAGGCGATCCGCCATGCAGTAAACGGAGTAGCCCCAAATTTTTGGATAACTTCAAAAAGTATAGGCATTATGAGTTGAGTAGCTCCACCACCCATGTTCCCCCATCCAGCTGCGGTTCCATTAACAAGACCAATAATCTTACTATTAAACATTGTACTCATCCAATACTGGCATGTCACGAAGGTCGCCAAAGAAAATCCAATCATGAATCTAACAGCAATGTATCCACTTGCGGACGAAACGAAAGACATGCAAAACACAGTAGGAGCAGTAAGCATGATGACAAAAGCACACCCGTATCGGGGTCCCAATAGATCACAAACTGCACCCATAACAAGCCTAGAAAATATGCTTCCCGAAACAGAAGCTACACCCGCATTGCCAATATCACCTTTGGTAAGATTAAGGTTGTCCCGAATAATAGGGACTAACGGAGCAGCAGCAAAAGTGGACACAAAGCATGTGAAGAAAGAAATCCAAGATAAATGAAATGTCCTCATATGAGGATTAGCAAATGAAAAAAGCTTAAATACTTTAGCTTTGTGTTCCGAATCCACAGGCAAATCGAATTTGGCAGTGGGATCCGTTGGCACAATAGGTGATGCCACCGCAAATGCAAGAACCGGCTCTCTGCCAGTGACTCCATGCATTGAGCTTCCGGGAGAAGCTTCAATATCACCCATTGTTATTAATATTGTATCACTTGAAAATGCTCTTGTTTAGAAGAGATGCTAGATATGGATGTACTGAATAGTGATCTAGGTTTGATTTAGTTGTGGAGCTTATACGGAGGCATTGTAGTATAGTATATATAGGAGTTAAAAGCGTTGACAGTATTAAAGAGACGATGAATAAACAAACGCTAAAAGACAGCCACTAGAGATTCCCAATGGTTACGTATTGATTTTCAAGAGATGGGAATATACAAACAAAAGTTGAGGAATCCACTTCGCCGCATCTATCTTTTAAAGACTCGTCCTCTACCCCAAAAGGTTTTACATATCTCATACTAGTTGTATACTTGTATGCTATATAGCACTCCCTAATTAACTTCTGAAAAACGCTACACATTTAAAAAATTATCTCAAAATTTGTCCCAAATATTGAATTGTCATCTGTGTAATTGATAATTTTCTTATAATAATATGAGACATCGCGTGCATACATATGCGTCCATGAATTAAAATAAGGCATATGTCATGTCATGTCATTTGAGATAATTTTTGAGATACGTAGCATTACTCTTATGACTTGTTTAGAAACATGAATTTCATTTGAAATTTAATCAAATGACATGTTTTGGTAATTATAAGGATTTGGATTTGGAGTTCATTTGAATTCTAAGGAATTCAAATATTAGAACAATTATGAGAATTTGAAATGACAACTCAAATTCTGTCTGTTAAAAATTTATCATTTGAAATAAAATCAAAGTTCACAAACACAATCTTAAGTTAATTAGCTAACATGCCCTAGCTAGCTATTAACTGTTTTCTTTACTTAAGTAGCTGGATTAATTAGTTGCTCATAATAACATCCTAAGTTAATATTCATTTCAAATTATTTTTTATCTTAGGTTAATTATGATTGGGTATCCCTACATTTACTCAATTATAAATCATTTGTAAAGTTATAAATCTAATTATTCAAAAAGGAAAAAAGAACGCAGTTTGTAGTGTTTAGTTCTTCATGACTTAAGTTTACAGCTGGTTCAAAACCCTTAAAATTTTTTTAAAAAATAAGGATACTAAAAAAATGTTTGGCGGGCTAATTAATAACACTTTTCAGTTTTCATCAATAATTACGTTAAACAACTTTCATCAATAAATAGTACTACTACTCCATAGTTTTAGTATTTTAAATATGTATGAATTTCTTAACTTGTTAACTGATCATGCAAGTTAATTATTTAAAACAATTGGTATATATTCGTTCCCCCGGATCTTACAATTAAGTACAAGGCGTATATATTAAAGTACCGCTTGGATGGTATGATTTCACGCCCGGTTAATAGGAATGGTTCGATTATAATATACTCCGTATCAGAAAGAATAGAATCTTACGATCCAACGGCTAAATATACTTACTAATAGATTAAATACTGTATATATTTTCTCGCAAGGCATGCTAGCTGCATGCTGATTAAGCGTATGTACAACCTTCAAGTAATTACATAAACATATGTGAACAAGTGGTGTATCATGTATGTATGTATGTATGCATGCTCCTAGCTTCTCGCAATGTCGGAGAGTTGTTTGAGGGTCGTTTTTGCACGTTTCAAGACTCTTGACTTATGTATCCTCCTCATAATGATCAATACTTCCCTACTTGTTGCCGTGTTATTGGACTTAAATTTTCTATTACAGCAAGTCACGACTAACATCAGATCAATTGAACTCTTACAAAAATATCGATGAAGTTATAGTTTGTGGATTTTTTTAATTAATGAGATGTTGAAATTTTAGGTTACTTTATAGATTGAATTCTCAACACCCCTTCCAACTCACCACTTCCCTCCCCAACTCCAACCCAACACACACCAAGTGACCTTCAATTCTATAGGGATCCAATAGCTTTAAGTTGACTCATGAATGTGTAGGGACGTAATTATGGCCCAGTTTGGTCATTCCTTATTTTCTAAAATTAAGAGTTTATTTTAAAAAAGAAGTAGATATGCATGTACTTTTTCTGAAAATAAGTAACTTATTTTTTATTTTAAAAATAATATTTGGTTTTAAAATTCTAAAATAAATATTTATCTTTGAAAAAATATGAAAATATGTAAAAAAAATATGAAATAAATAACTTATTTTAAGTTTAAGAAATCTCAAACCGCTAGTATAGCTTTTTTGACAATATTAATTGCACCTGTTTTTTTTACTCTTATAATAGTATATAATACGAAGTTGATAACGATGCAATTACTATATTTTAGCATAATAATAAGGGATGAGATCCCTAGCAGACGTAAGGTATGCTGTTTAAGCAGGCGGACCTAGGATTTTTTACTCACCCGGGCAAGTCTACGTTAGCGAAAAACTACTTTAAAAAAATTCATTGCTTACATCTTATAGTATAAATAAGATTATAATAGATTTTTTATTTTAATATAATTTTTGTTTTTTATCATCACATTTATATATATAATAAATTTTTTTCAAAAAAAAAAAATTATTTTAAATTTGTACTTCTCTAAATTATAGAACTATATATATTTTCTCTTAATCTAAAAATAGTATATACATTACATTTGTTGTAAAAAAAACTTTTTATAAAATAAAAAAATAACAGAATGAATTTATGAATTATAATTACAAATGCTTAATTTAAAATAAATAGGAAAAAATTCATTTAAAAATATTGATATGAATAAATATGTAAAAAATTTAAAAATAACATTAAATTTTAAATCGTACGTGCACTATATAAATATGAAACAAATTATTATGTTATTTTATTTTCACTAAATAATCATATTTCATCAAATGTTCTACGCTATCATTTTTCTTAAAAATATTTATCTATTAATATTGAAAGTCTAATATTAAAAAGTAAATTTGAAAATATATAAATATATTTCTCATAACTAAACTTTATATATAATAATAATACTATTATTTGATATTTAATTATTTAGAAACAGTAATATATATATATATTATAATTATCTATATTAATATAAATATTATAATAACAATTTTATAAGTATAATATTAGAAAGATAATTTATTAGTGTCATTTATGATATCGATTTGAAACTAAATATTTATTATTATTCAAAGTGCTAAGCGCCTATAAAAAATTAATTTTTTTTGTTTTCATTAAAACAAACTCCAATTTGTACTTAAACACTTCGTGATCCTGATTAGTAGGTAATTGTCAAACAAATTTTACACTAATATATATATATATATATATATATATATATATATATATATATATATATATATATATATATATATATATATAACACCTTTTACACTAATATATAATGATATATATATATATATATGGTCCTGCTCAAATAGAAAATAGCTTAAATGAGAAATATAAAATCTTATCATTATACCTGCCGCACCCACACACAAATTATATACACCCTCACACACACAATCCCATCTATTCTCCTCCGTTTTTAATTTGATTTTTCCCGTCAATTGATAATGTTTTTTTCAAATCTAACTTCACCACATTTTTTTTCATCTCCCAACGATCAGTTTTCATACCATATGTGTTATATTTCGGCAAATATAATTTATAATTAAAATAAATTCGTCACTTATCAGATTCAAACTTCAATCACTAAATTATATTACAGAAACCACTAATTTGTATTATAGAAATCACTAATTTGTATTACAGAAATCACTAAATTATATATCTTGGGTTCACAAAAAATAATGGAAATCGTCGAAAAAATAAAAGTCACCGGAATATATCACATATGGTATGCAAACTGATTGTTGGGAGATGGAGAAAATGTGGTGAAGTTAGATTTGAAAAAAACTTCACTAATTAACGGGAAAAATCAAATTAAAAACGAAGGGATTATGTGGGATTGGGTGTATGAGGGTGTATTTGATTTGTGTGTGGATGCTCCCCTTGCCATTAGATTAGATTGAATATGTGGTTTAGATTTTATTTTCTATTTTCTATTCTAAGTTATTTTGGAGCAGGACCCTGTATATATATATATGTATCGGAATTCCCAGGGTATACATTATTGTAGCTAGCATCGGGAGATCTCGGAACTTCAAATCCTGCCACAGTTGGTTCTTCCTGTAGAAAAGATTTATGGTTAACAATTGTTTAAGTCGTATTATCACTAATGTTTACCCATCATTGCAACTTACTTGAGTTCCCCCGAAATGATTGTTCATTTTGGAAAAGTAACAACTAGCTATCAGAGCAAAATCATCAAAGTAATGTCTAATTGTACCAATGATCCTGAGAACGGAAAAAAATAAATGTCATCAGCCGTCATGATTAAAAGAAATACTTCACTGCAGATATTAAAAAATATATATGTAAATATATATTTACATATAGATACACAATTAATGTAATAAAACCGCCCAAAGATATCAAATTTCCAAATATAGCTTCATTCACATTCTGATAGATGATATATGTTACAACAGCTAGACTTAATTACAGACGGATGATAAAACTAATCATCATTATATTAAAGACAGATAATGACAGAACTTACTAGAGGATTCAGTGATAAATCCATAGAAACTGGCATGTTTTTAAAGAGCAGCCTGCAGCGCAGTTGAATTTGAAAAGGTAATAAACGAGAGTACAACAAAATCGCGAATAATAATGGAAAACCAACCCATTCTACATGATCTTGAAATCATAAGGATACTAAGGACTTGTACTTGTGCAAGATAAGTTACTATCTTTTTATGCCGTTTCATGGAAAATCATCAGGACGGGGATGCACTGATGCAGGCAGATGGCGTCGTAACAGGTAAGCCTTTTACTAAATAATCTCCCATATGTAAATTTTATATATCTGTGCATATCATGTACCACCTCCTCTCACGTCATTCATGATAGCTGACAATGCAGCGATGCACAATCACTAAGAAATTCTCGAATTTAATTCTACTATATAAGATATTCTTCAACGACAACATGAGTGATGAGTGTCACAAGTTTGAATGAGTATGAGGGTTATAGCCACCAATTTGAAATTACACTGGCAGTTCAAAAATAGGTGAAGAGTTGTAAGACCTAAGTATTTATTAGGTGGCTAAACTAAAGGGCAAGTTGTACAGAGTTAAAGGGAGGAATTTTGTCAGGAACTACAAGTTCCTAAGTTGTGTTTTTGTATATTTTTGGTATTTTTTGAGTTTTATGAAAGTAAATGCAGCAGTTAACAGAGAAATCGAGAGATTAGAACAGAGATAAGAGAGAATCAGCTGAGAGAGACAGAGAGCAGAGAAAGACATAGAGATAAGAGAGATAGATGGAAAGATAGCTTCCTGAGGAAGAAATCTAGAGAGAGAAATAGATTCAGTTAGAGAGAACATAGAGAGAGAATATGGTGGAAACAAGTTCCATTTTCTGATATTTCATAATGCATAATCTGAAATTACAAAAACAACTACTATCTATAGACTCCATTACTATCTAACATAGAATATGACTCTAATTATATCCTATATATAATAAGAGTAAGAGGGTTATTATCCAAATACTACCTAAAGGTCAAGAGTTCGATACCCATTAATAACATATTTAAACTTTAAATTTTATAATTATAAAAATATTTATATAAATTTAATGTTCACATTTAATTAACAACATATTAAAGGCATAGTTGTCATATCAGAAGATGAGTTTATTATTCAGAGAATGATTTTGTAGATAGAATAAATCGTTGGTGAAGCCCGTTTTGATGTGTAACATGAAACCTCTTTTACTCTGACTCTCTAACGGCAATCCTTACAAAATTAACATGGTATCTAATAGGACTAAGATGTAACAGAAGTAAGATGATGTAATAAGAGTAAGATTGGTCTTATTCAAATACTATTAAAGATTAAGAATTCGATATTCATTAATAATAAATTTAAATTTCAAATTTTATAATTATAAAAATATTTATATGAGTTTAATGTTTGAATTTAATTAACAACATATTAAAATTTAATAATTATATTTAAATATCAAACCTCAATAATATATTAAAATTTAATATTTATATTAATAAAAATTTAGAATTAAACTATTATCATCGTATCATTCATTTTATAAATATATTTATTTTCAAAGTCCTTTTATCATCAAAATCATTCATTAAACAACATAGAACTTGAATTCCTATGAAGTGACAAAACAAAATAAATCAAAAATTGTTCAATTAATTAATACACGGGTATGACTAATTACAAATTTAATAAATATGATAACTTTGGAGCTATTTGATGTAAAAATATAAGGCAACATCTAAGTAAGGTTGTCAAACGGATATTTCGGATACGGATCTGCCTATATTCGAATCTGAATCCGTATCCGAATTCGAAAATATCCGGGAAAAATGTATCTGAATCTAAATCCGACGGATAATATCTGAATCCGAATTTTGTTTTATGTTTTATCAAAAATAAATGAACAATAATTTATTAATATTTTTAAAATACTGAATTTATTTGTTATATATGTATAATAATTATATATATCTTATAAAAATATATTATTTAAAAAATATATAAATTTAAATGTATATATTATAAATTGAATATAATAAAAAATATATTTATATATAATACATATAAATCTCGATTCAGATATTATCCGATATGGATATGACCATATTCATATTCGTATCCGAAATTGTCGGATTCGGATACCGGATAATATCTTATTTATTTCGAATACTGATAATATTCGTTTTATTTCGAATACGGATACAGATATTTCGAGTTTTTTTTAATATAATATAATATTAAAAAAATATTAGGTAAACCAAAAAATTTGAGTTAATCAAATATTCGAGAGTTAACAAAAAAATTTAGAATAACAAAAAATTTGATTTGACCAAATAGACTACAAAATATCTTAAGTTCGGTTATAATTATATCATATACATCCTTTAAGAGTATAATAAATTTATCCAAATATTACAATATTTATAACTTCAAAAATATTAATATAAATTTGGGATTCAAATTCTCAAACAACATATTAAAATCGAGTGTGTGTGTATATATTAAACTATATATAATAATAATTATAATAATAATAATAATAATAATATCTTATAATTTTCTTATTTATTTTTGATTATTTCTTAATAGATGTTTTCATTATCGCACAAATTTATTTTGAATATTTTATAATTTATAATTTATATTTAATCCAATTGATATATGAATATATAATTTAAACATGTTAAAAAAATAATATAACTATAATATATTAATATATTAAAATTTCTTAAAATTACAAAAATGTTAATAATTTTAAAACAAATAATTAAATTAATAAAAAAAATCCGTGTAAAATCTAGTATAAAGTAATTAAGTAAACTTGAGTAGGAGAAGGAAACAGTATTCTGTATGAATATTGAGAAATCTCTAGGAACGTATACATACATATACACAAGGCAACAACCGGGTATTTAGCAAAAGAAAAAAGAAGGCAACAACTGGGTACATCATACATGGTCATCTCATATATATATATATATATATATATATCAGCCAAAGCCTCACCTCACCTGCCTCTCATTCTAAAACAAATTAATAACACATATCCTTAAGATGGGTGTAGGGATTAAAGCTACCAAGAAGACAAATTTCAAGAAAAATATTTTATAAACTCCATTCCTACTGAATTAATCACAGAAATTGTAGCTCGTGTAGCTGCATGTTCGTCCCATGACCTGTTCAACACCACTTTAAGGTATCTTACAACAAAATTTGAATATCCTCGCCCTCGCGGCCCCACTCCCCCTCCCCCTCTCCCTCTCTCTCTCTATATATATTGCATGTTGAGTCTTTATACATTCATGCAGCTACAAAACTCTTTGTAAAATTGCGGATGATAGATACATTATTCAACATGTTTCACTTGACAAATTCCGCGTACATCCGTGGACATCAAAAGAGCAAGCAATCTTAGACCGCTGCGCAAATTCTGGAAATCCAGAGGCTATATATGGCCATGGAATTGTAAGCTAATATATATTTTCCAAGATTAATCTGGCATTCATGAAAATTTCAAGATAGCTAGCGTGTGCTTGCATAATATTCTGGTTGTATTTTTTTATAGCTAATTAAGGTTTTTAATATTCAAACCTTTTTTCTGGTTATATTTACTTACATTCTAATATTTGTCTTCAATAATTTATAGGTACACTACTTTGGATTAAAGAAAGATTTAATTAATTCTGGCCTCGAATCTTTGCGGAGAGCTGCAAATTTAGGGCATCATGGAGCCTTGTATGTGATTGGTATCATTCTGGTACTAGATTGGAGCCAAGGTAAAACAAATGGGAATGCAAATTATTAGTGACATGAAGAAATTTAAGAAAACAAGAAAAGAAATTAAAGAAATTCAAAGGAAATTTTCAAGCACACTTCGTGTTATGTGGCCAAAGACTACACGGGCGGAACAAATAAGGACAACTTGTTGCACAAGGCACGAACATAAGATTGTAGGGTGGACTATTTATGAAGATATTGATTATGATTCAAAATGTGAAGCATGTTGTTGTGATTATGAAATAATCCGTTTATGGGATGTTATACGTTATTACATATAATTAGCTAGATTTCTGGTTTGTTCCTATTAACTAGGCTCCCTCCCACTCACTTCAACTTCTTTGTACGAGCTTTTTGGTTAAATTAGTCAGTTCTGTAATTTAAATTATACATATTATTTATTAGATATAATTTACTAAAAAAAATTTATAAGAAAATATAGTCAATCTGGTATAACTTAACTAGGGTTTTTATTGGATGCAGTTTGTTGATCTGTTACAAACCGCATATTATACATTCAAATTTTGTCGACCTTTGCTATTTAACAATGATATTTATTGCTGTATTCAATTTAAATTTAAATTTAAATATATTATTAATAATTCATAAACTTTAATACATGGTAGTAATTTAAGATTCTACATATCTATACTATATTATTATAAACAAACAAGAGAACTTTTTTTTATCGTCTTGATTTCGCTCGGTGAACCATAAAAAAGATCATAATCATTCAATTTTTAATAAAATCTTACGGCTTATGTGCCACCTACTCAAACTCTAAATATAATTTTTCATTAAACTGGTCATAATTTTCACCTACTCAAACTCTAAATATAATTTTTAATTAAATTTTAATTAGAATACACTCATATACAAACTATTATAACTCTAACACAATTTTTAATTAAATTTTAACTAAAATACACCCTTATATATATGTACTATATTATTATAACTAAACAAGAGAAATTTTTTTCATCTTGGTTATCCTTCATCTTTAGTTCAATATATTGTCTCCTACTCAACTCCAAACACAATTTCTAATTAAATTTTAATTACAATACATTTTTAACAAAATCTTTTATTTAATTAAATTAAATAAATAAACTAAAATACACTCTTATAAAAACTCCTTTTATTAGAATACACCCTTATACAAACTCTTTTAATTAATGAAAATTAAATATAAAAAATAAAATACAAAGTATGGTATATTATTATAATATTTAAAACAGACAGATCATACATACAACTCTATCACTGATAGTCCTCCTTTTATTCATCTGCTTGCTCACGGATAATATTATATTATATCTAAATTATATTCTATATTTTCTATTTTAATTTTAAGAATCCTACTTATCCTATAATTTTTATTTAATATAGTTGTACTCACATTCAACTCGATTTCATCAACATTCAAACTCTTTTATTTATTTAAAATTATGACTTATAATTAAATTTTATAACTATTAATATATAAACAACATTGTATAGAAAAATGTAGAAAGAAATTAATAATAAAATAAATTATCACATTAAATTAAATATTTAAATTATATAAAATAATTAATATATAATTTATTAATATCACTCATGCTTTGCACGGGTTATAAGCTATACCCTTACTAATTATATTACTATAGAGTACTACTAAGACTGATTCCTAACAAATTCCTAAAGAAGTAAAGATCAATTCTGGAAATCAATGCCACACTCTATTCTCCAATAATGGAAAAAGGTATTGGCCCTATTCATATATATATTAGAAGGTTGTACAAAATAATGGCCACTTCATTATAGGTATGGAACCACAAAGGCACTACCATGTAACAAGTTAATAGATCTTATTGTCGCAACTAGTATAACTATCAAGGGACATTTTGCGCATCTTTTTAATGAAAGAGATTCACAATGTTGCAAGCTTTTAAGAAAAATTCACCTTCCTAAAGAAGCAGCTCGTGCCTTATTAAGTTTAAACTTAAAAATCAGTTTTAATTCCGATTCTTTGCATTCTAGTGGTGTCTTCATTAAGAATGAGTCCTAGATATGTGCATGAGGAAGGAGGAGTCACCTGACTTGGGATTTAGGGAAATACATGATAACCTATACTTATTGTAGATGTTGTTCCCACTCTCTAAGCACTCTGTGCAAGTAGTGAATTAACGAAATCATTTAAGCCTGTTTAGGAGAATCTTTTGCAAAACTTTCTCGTATCAGCAGGATACTTGGTTGCAAGACCACTAGACAAGATTAGGAAAATGATGTTTGACATGAATGGTAATCAAGATGCATGAACCACAGGTTTGTATAAATTACTATCAGCACTGATGGCATTTAGTCAAGGATGATAACTGAACCTCTCAAGTAGTTTGATGCAAAACGTACGGAGAAATACGAGTATGTATATACTTGCATCACCTTTGTATTGCAATAAGAAACTTTTACCAAGTTCTAGGATTGCAGAGAGCTCAGTAACCATATACCAATGAGTAAATGACTGATACATCGGGAATTCTTGTTTTCTCCACAGCAATAGAAATATAGAATTGTAACCCTATGATAAACACATTTAAGAGTAGAAAGGTGGTGGAGAATGCATAGCGCCATAGTTGTTACATTGTACACCAGGGGGACGCCAAATCCGCCATATCATGTTCAAGAAAAAATAAGGCATCCGGCTCGCCTTGAATCCTTGCACATTAAGGCATTCGCCACAGCGGCACAGCTGTCACAGGCCGCTGCAGGTCTAGTTGACCCGGCCTGATTTTTCCAGGTCAAGGATAGATTTAGTTTGTTATGCCCTCACCTTGGATATTTTAATGTAGTTTGTTTTCTCCTTTTGTTTTAGGGTATTTTTTTATTATGATTACAGGTTATTAATCACTTAACTATTCTTTCAAATATTTTTTTAATATTTCTTCTGCATAGGAGTTGTGTATGGTTCATTAATAACTTGTTAATATACTTCATTTGGTACTTAATGAGTTCTTATTTTTATTTGGGTATATATTATATTTTACATTATCGTAACTCTTGTGCCTTGCTTTGATGAGGTTCGCCTAAGGAAACATTTACATCTCTGATTTGGCTTTGCATCACTGGTAGAATTTTTGTTTAAAAGTCTTAGAGGCTTCCAAAGTGGTAATAATATGCAGTTTCTAGGGTTTCTTTGATTTGAGCAAAGGGGAACGCCAGACTTTTCATATATAATTTATGACATATAATTTGTTGAGAGATGGTGTCATAAAATTTTCTCCCTTTCAGTGCACAACATAGTCAACTTCTATAAAGTTATTGGTCCAGTTACTTTTATTCCCAAGTTGTACCTTCTTTCGTCTGTATAGTATAGACTCTTTTTCTAAAGAACAAATGAAGGAGTGCAATTCTTATTGATAAGGAAGCCTTTCAGTGATAGAACATCCGGAAGAAATCGACTAGAGACGAGTTGTTGGACACCTAAGATAGCACATCAAGGCTGAAATATAATGGGTTTATTCTACATAATAGATAAAGCACACAAGATTATAAACTATGTACATTATAGAAACTAATAAAGTTCTGGATTCCCTCCATAATGGTAATCCAGGCCATAAAAGATTGCGGCTTGGCATTTTTGACTAACCTATGTAAGGTAAACTACTTTAGAGATTTATGGGCTGGAACACTAACTGTAGGTGGTAATCAGTCATTCCTCTTTGGAGGAGATGACGTGTACAAAGTGTTCCCTGTTTCAGTTCGCAAGTAACAATATAGTCGCAATGAGGTATTTGGTAAGTCGCCATAGTACCTTGACCACCTGAACATTATATGTATGGTGCAAACCGTAAAATGCTAAAAGAATATCCTAACTTGGGATTAATTATACAAAATGTCCTAACCTATTCAATTCGTTACAAACTCCATGAATCACTCCTACCAACAACTTTTATGGGATCTGCAAGGTTTAGCTTAGCGTACAAAATTTAAATTTGCAGATCATTTGCTAAATAGGAGTTACAAAACACTACATCAACCATAATAATTCAAACAGTTCACATTTTTACCGCATTTCCTATATACAGGTAAATGATATAGAACATCACCTGCATCACTAAATGACATCGAAATATTTCCCTATAAAAAAATAAAATCGAAATAAAAGGCAGAAAGAAACCTGATTCACTAGAGTTTTGGCCCTTCAAGAATCACTTCTTAAATAAATTCTTCTCGCATAAATTAATATGCCCAACAACAAGAACTGAATTATATTCTCAATATACTCCTCTGCAAAAAATTCATACCAAACCAAATCAAAAAACCAACTTTTACCCATTATCAAAAATTACAAAATAACACAAACCCAACTCTCAAAAGTTCAAAATATAATTTGATAAAAGATATAAGAAAACCCATGTAAAATTTGAGAAAACTGTTACCTTAGAAAGAGAAGAAAGGCTAAAAAAATCATCAAACATATACATAGATACACACAAACAAATGAGACAAATTTCCCTTGTAGCATCCGCAGATAGAATCGAATACAAAATCTATACATACATATTATAATAAAAATGCATATAAATTAAAAATCGAATTTCTTTTTTTCTCCTAATCAAAATTTAAAATAACTTGCCTTGATAGAATCACAAGTACAGTACTTTTCTTGAAGAAACACGAAAGAATCTTGAAATTATTCTCTGTTGTTTTTTTTTTAATTGTAAATGAATTACAAATTAGCTAAAGCGAGTTAGCCATTTGGACTTGGCCCAAAAAATACGTTAACCCTTTGGGCTTTGTTAGGTATTGCCGTATTCGGATTTGGGATTAGCGTAGTTCAAGTTTTTATTTTATTGGATCGACTAAACAGTTCTGTACACAATATTTATGTTTCCACTAAATCTGTCCGGTCCTCTTTGGTAATAATTATAATTATAATTAAGGTCCTGATAAGCGATTGTTGCAACCATCTATCGGCGCATTTTTTTTTAAGAATAACATTAACACGGGAAATTTTAAATTTTTGTGAATCTAGAGGGTCACGTCATTTATCTGCGGCTCTTACTGGGCTTCTGGGGTTTTTTGATATCCGCGGTAAAAAAAAGCGCGGATAAATTGTTGTGAACAATCACTTGTTCCGCAGCAACTACCTTATAACTAATAATTAATACTATTGTTTTATCCATAGTACGTGTGTTTTTATTTAAATTTAGATTTTATTATTTTTTTATAAAATATGTTAATAACGTATTTGAGATATGATGAGAATAAAATAAGTAATTGTATTGTTTTCGTTTAAATCTTGATAAAAAAAAATTGTTTATTTTATTATTTATTAAGTTGATGTCGATGTAAAATACATATTACACAATTAATTAGGTCGATCCACATTATTAGGGGTATCGGGGTTGCAATAGAGGGGAACATTGCTAAAGTAGATTTACAAGAACATCTTCGACTCATACTTTCCTATTAGTTATATTCTATTAGTTATATTCTATGTGAACAATAATTATAGGTAACAGTCTTTATTATTTTTCTTCTCCAAGGGAACAGTTATCTAAAATTTTAGACGACTCTACAATCTCTAAAATGGTCTCCTATATTTATAGATTGGGTAGTTATCATCTATAATTGTCACATCAGCGCCCGCCAAATTAAAATGTTAATTTTTTTTTTTTACAGGTTCAATGGTTTAAAATCATCTGCATGATCTTGAAATTATTATTTTAAAAAATAGCTAATTATTATAACTAATATCATTGAAACAAATTATTATTTTCATCATCTAAATTTTAGCTAACTATTGTTTTAGCTAATTAATTCAACTAATAATACCATTGGAAATATTCTAACAACACAAATACAAATATAATTAAACCGGATGACATTATTTTTTATAAAAACAATTGTCACTAATTCGGTAAAGAAATTCATAATATTGCATCATATATATATATACACACACATTTTAATTTAATTTTAAAACATAATTAATTGAACATATTATTTATGTATATATAGGCTTAGGTTCAATCCGGAACTCCCGAGAAACCAACAACAAATATAATTAGAGTACACATGAAAAAATTGTTGAACATAGAAAAAACTACAGAACATAAAAAATAATCACAAAACCAATAAAAAAATTATATAACATATAAAAAATATAGAACTTAAAATTACAGAACACTATACAACATTAGTGTACTGTAATTTGTGTTCTATATTTTTTTGTATATTATGTAATTTTTTATTTGTTTTGCAATTATTGTTGGTGTTCTATTATTTTTTCTATGTTCTGTAGTCTTCCATAATTATTTGTTAATCAAATTCTTATAAAATATGAATTTGTTCCTAAGTTACTCAAATAAGTAGTTCATCGTTGAACCTTACTATATATATATATATATATATATATATATATATATATATATATATATATATATATATATATATATATATATATATATATATATCGATTTTATTTTTAAAAATTATTAGTACTTTATAATATTCATTTATTTGTTTAATCATGTGTTGTATTAACATGATACAATTGAACAATATTTTTAAAATTTTTAATATTTTATATATATATTTAAGAATTGTTTTTATATAGTTGTTATTTTGTTTTTTTTAATATTTTATTAAATTTTTTGTAAAAGATACATAACAAGAACGTATGTTAAATGCATCGACTAAAAGTAATATATTAATACCATTTTTCGGTTAAAACATTATAATTGCAAATCATTGTATTTTATATTTGTGTAGTAATGTGAATGATTGGCATTTATTTTATTTCACTTATGAATAATTGAATCACAATTCAAAACTCAATTCAATACCCAAGATATCATCATTAAGATTAAGAAACGAATAAAAATATTTTGAAATGTATGAATTCTTGATGAAATTGTACAAATAACTAAATACTAAAGTTTGTAAAAAAAACTAAATATTAAAGTTTGAAAATATTAAATATTACTCCCTCCGTCCCGGCCAAATGTTTACATTTGGTCCGGGCACGGAGACCAAGGATAGTGGGTGTAATAGTAATTTTATTGTTAAAATAAATGAAGTAGTGGGTGTAATAGTGTAAAGTGTTGAAAAAGTGGAGTGAAGTAGTGGATGTAATAATATATTTATTGTTAAAAGTTACTATTTTTAGTAATGTAAAGAATTGGGTGGGACGTCCCAAAAAGGAAAGTGTAAAGAATTGGTTGGGACGGAGGGAGTAGTTGTTTTACTAAACATTTTCTATTGCTGTAAAATATAACAAATTTCTATTTTTGTAGTCATGTCTGCACATTCAGATGTATAACATTATATATAATGCAAGAGTGAAAATAATGATAAAAATTATAATCAATAAAAGTTTCAAATTTACACACTTTTTCTTAATGTTTATGATCAATGATTATGCAACATTTTTTTTTCATGAGCAATTTCGTCATCAACATTCATTACGTTTGACATTTTTCTACTGCAATGTTATCGATCTTTCTTTTTATAGGATTTGATGTTGTAGATATTTTATTGCACGGAGTATCAAATGATTCTTGTGATACTATTTGATTCACATCAATTGTTTGACACAATTGCAATTCAATGTAATAATTATTTTTTAGTAACTTGCTTTTAATATACTATTCAGAGATGAAGCGATGAAGAAACATAAGTTTGGTTATATAATTTCTACATTCTGAATCGGATATGATCTAATGCTATTTTCATTTGATTTGTCTAAATTGTCAACAATTTCAAAACCTTCAAAAAAATCTTTTGCCACATATATGATTTTTTCCTGTGTTGTTTTCCGTTAGCTCGGGTATAAAAATGTATTATTTTCTTTTAACTGATTTGAAAAGATTTGGCAACCTCTCTCCCTCCTCTACTCTACAAACAATACGTAAATATGAAAATCAAACATGATGATTAATGAATTATACATTATACTATGATTTGAAGGTCTAGTTAAACCTTTTTCTCCAACATCACAATTTCATAGACATTTTTTTTACCTATAATTTGCTGAACTTCACGATCAAGTAATAATATAATAGCATCGATGACAACATTAATACAAAGTCTGAATATGTGAATAATATATTATTGAACCGCTTATATGTTACTTTATATCTAGAGATTAAAAGTTCAAAATGTTTAAAAAATCGCAAATCATAATTTTATTTACTTTTTTTTTAATCTGGGTAAGGATACTTCTTAAATTTATATTTATTTTTATACTTTCTCACTATAATTATGATATATAGTTTATAAAATATGAAATATTATCTAGATCAAATCAAATCATTCATTATTTTTATAAAAGTTAGATCATAAAATTAAAGTAAATAATTATCTTACACTTCTCAAAATTCATAGTCATTTTTCTTTATTTTACAAATAATAGATACTAGCTTATATCCCGTGCAATGCACAGATTGAGTTTTTTTAGTATTTTATTATTTTAATTTTAATATTTTCGTTAATAATAATTTAAATCTTATTTAATGTTGTACATATGTATTTTATATAATTTTCATATACTTTATTTATATTTTAATTTTAATAAGATAATATTTACGTGTTTTGGATATATTTTAGTTAAGAGTATTTGTATTCTAATAGGATAGTATTTGTGTGTTTTGTTTATGAATGTGTTTTAGTTAGAAAACTAATGTAAGATGTATTTTAGTTAAGAGATTAATGTTAAAAAAGTTAGGGTCAACAATAACTATCCAGCCCAAATACCGACTGACTATCAAAAAGACTACTGTTTCAGCTTTAATAATACTAGATTTTAACCCACGCGATGCACATTTTTCATAAATTTTAATTATTTATTTTAAAATATTAACCTTTTGTAATTTATAACATTTTAATATATTATAATTATAATATTTTTCTAACTTGTTTAAGTTATATATTCATAGTGGGATTAAATATAAATAAAAAATTATAAAATATTTAAAATAAAGAAATAATAAATTATTATATGTTGTAATATTGATTCAAATTTTTAATCTTTGTTAGTGTTCCTAGAACTAATAATATATATATTAAATTTTAATATGTTATTAATTAGATTTTAACCTTAAACTTATGTTAACATTTTTTAGTTATAAATATTATATTTAAATTAATTGTTAATAAATATTATTTTTTTGGAAAATAAATTTTAAATTTTAAATATTTGAAAATATGAATAATCCCTTTAATATTTAATTTTTGTTCTATGTTAAGTCTTTAAAAATATTTAAGTTATTCCCTCCGTCCCCCCATTTCATTACATTTCAGAGAGAGTGTCTGACACGCATTTTAAGTGTACATAAAGTATTATTCCATAACTTATTTTTAAATTTTTTTCTGAATAAAAGTTTAAACATTCAATTTTTATTCATGGATTTTTTAAAAAAAAATAAGTTATGAATTATATGGAGTTTAAAATGTGTGCCGGACCCTCCCTATGTAAAGAATCCGGGACGGAGGGAGTATTAGATTTTACTAAACTGTTATATATGTTTAACCGAAAGTCATTTAATAGTTTCAACTATTTACGGGAGTCTTGTAAATATTTATATAAAAAAATTTATTAATTATCAGATCTTTTAGATACTCCTCCGTTCCACAAAAACTGGCGTTTTATAAATTTTAAAAATTAAATTTATTTAATTTTGACCATAAATTAAATATTATTGATTTATATATCTACAAAAGTAAAACTTAAATCTGATAGTTAATGTAATATACTTTTTAATGATATATTTTTCATAATTTTTATATATAATATTAATTATTAATTAATGGTCAAACTTGAATCAGTTTGATTTTTATTTTTTATAAACCGCTACTTATTATGGAACGGAGGGAGTATTTAAAATTGAAAATAAATGTTAAATTCTAACTATCGAAAAAATAAATTGAAATAAGGTTTGTTCTTAATTTAAAATAATCATTTTTATACGTTGTTATTGTGATTTAAACATTATATTTATGTTAATATTTTTAGAATTATAAATATTATATTTTAAAATAAGTTGCTAGTGGATATTAAATTCTAACCATTTGACAGTATTTGAAATAGAAGCAACATGATCAATGAAGGCCAGTACATGCCAACAAAACTGGTACTTGCAACTATTATGGATGGAAGACAAGTTCCTGAACATTATACCCTCAAAGACAAAAAGGAGTGGACTAATGAGGAAAAACAAGAAATCCTCAAAGATGCCAAGGTAAGGAACATATTACACAATAGTCTTGACTCTGTAATGTCCAACAGGGTTATAGCATGCAAAACTGCAAAGGAGATCTGGGATGCACTAGAGGTTCAATGTCAAGGAACTAGAGAAATCAAGAAAAACAGAAGATCTGTGTTAATTCAGGAGTATGAATACTTTAAGGCAAAACAGAATGAATCCCTAACAGATATCTATGACAGATTTCTAACTCTGTTAAATAACTTGGCTTTGGTGGATAAAGTATATGACAATGAAGATTCAAACACCAAGTTTCTAAGGGCTCTTCCAGAAGAATGGGATCTACAGACATCTCTAATTAGAGGCAGGTCTGATTTAGATGAGATGTCATTAGATGAAGTATATGGCAAATTAAAAACTCATGACCTAGAGTTACAGCAAAGAAGAAACAGGAAGAGCAGCAAGACAAGATCTATTGCTTTGAATGTTGAAACCAAGTTTGAAGAACCAAAAGAAAATGTGTTTAAGGTCTCAACAAGGAAAGGAAAAGAGGTAGTAATTCAAGAAAGTAGTGAATCAAAGTTTTAGATAAACTCTGAAGCTAACTCTGATGATTCCACAGATTCTGATATGATGAAGATGGTTGCAATGATAGTAAAAGGCTTCAAAAAAAATGAAGTACAGGAAATACAAGAAGCAAGCAAATTTTCAGAAGAAGCATGGAAAGTCAGAAAAGAAAGAAAGGCTTAAGAAAAGAGAAGATAGAGATGAGAAATCAAAAACTATTGATAAATCAAAGATTAAGTATTACAAGTGTAATAAGATGGGGAACTTTGCTACTGAATGCAGAAGTAAGGAATCAGGGAAAGCTTTAATAACATCAAAGAAGGATTGGATGGATTCCTCAGATTCTGAACAAGAAACAAATTATGCACTCATGACAAACACTGATGCTCTAAACTCTAATAAGGTACCAGACTATGTCTTTAACTTTCCAACTGATAATATCTGTGAACTGAAGTCTTTTCTTAAATCTTTACATGTTAGTTGTAAATCTCAGACATTGGAGAATGATAGATTAAAATCTGAGATACAAACTCTGACTACTAGAAATAACATGCTTGAATCTGAAAACTCTGATATGTTAAAAATTAAGAAAGATTTTGATAATGCTATTCACATACAAACACAGTTAGAAATTCAAGTTGAATATCTAAAATCTGAAATAGCAAAAGGAAAGTGTTAGGAATCTACATGTGATTTGATGATAACATTAATCTTAGAATCATAGAAATTTTATTTGTTGTAACTGATCAATTGATATGAAAGTTATAAATATCAATTGATCAGGAAACCATTTATCAGTTGAAGTGTTTAGATGAATCAACTGATAATTTGGATTGTAGCATAGGTGTACTTAGTCTATTTCAATCGATAAGGTGTAAATCAATTGATATTTTGTTCATCAATTGATGTTAGAGTCGATTGATATGGATCATCAATTGATGTGTAAATTAAACTGTTAAATTGTAATTATGTGAAGACAGGAAATTGCACAAGTGAAGGATGATCAATTGATATTGAAGCATCGATGGATGGAGGATCAATCGAAGAATCCAAGCCAAGGATTGAAGACCATCAACTGATGTGAAGACCCATCGACTGATATATCGATTGATAACATCTATCAATCGATAAGACATCTTTTATCAATCGATGGATATAAAGATCAATCGAAGAAGTACATCAGTTGATGGATTAAAGAATGGATCAATTGATATGCCTGACAGCAAATTATCAATTGAGTGTGACAACACAGAAAGAATATCTGTTGAAGATCCAGAGAACAAAAGCACACATATGGAAGACAGTCTAGAGTAACTGTGAAGACTCAATCAGAAGCTGTCTTTCAAACCTTTTTGTAAAATAGAAAAAGGTAAAAGGAAGGCAGGTAGAAACAATCCTAGAATAGGAATTGTAAAAGAACACTTGTGGTATATAAACAAGTGTAGTAGCATTATTAGAAAACATACAAGTTAGACATATTTCTTAATCAACTGTTCAAGCTTGAGAGCACATGTGTAAGAACAGTTGATTTATTTTCTAATCTTGTAAACGCAGCTAGGTTTCTTTTAACCTAGGAGCATTGAGCAAAAATATACATTGATGGAAAAACCAATCCATCAATAATTTTAAATCTCTTTGTTCAGTTTTATTTTTCAGCATTAATTTGTTCGAACTTATTCTCTTATTCTATCAAACATCATGAACAAATATTAGAACACACAAAAAGTTTTAATATTTGTATTCAACCCCCCCTTCTACAAATATTGACATTGTTCTAAGGAATAACAATTGGTATCAGAGCAGGCTTTCAACATACAGAAAGTTTAAAGATCAAGAACAGTCAATATGGGTCAAAGAGATTCAGGTGTGAAAATTCCAATTTTATAGAAAGATGAATATTTTCCATGGAAGGTCAAAATGCATCTGCATCTTCTTTCTCTCGACCCTTCTTATGTTAACTGCATAGAAAAAGGTCCTCATGTTCCCATGAAGCTAGTCACAGGTGTAAACCCTGATGGAACTCCTGCACTTGACAGACATGTTCCAAAACTTATTTCTGAGTTCACAGAAGAGGATGAAAAAGAAGTACTCAAAGACAAGAAGGCCATGAACATTCTGTTTAATGGTCTAGATAAAGATATGTTTGACAATGTAATAAATTGTACTTCATCAAAAGAAGTATGGGATACACTTCAAACTCTGTGTGAAGGAACTGAACAAGTAAGGAAAAACAAGATGCAACTCTTGATTCAAAAATATGAATCATTCCATTTCAAGAGTGGAGAATCTATCAATGACACCTATAGCAGACTTCAGAAGTTGTTAAATGGATTGAAGCTATATGGTAGGGTTTATGCAACTGAGGATACAAATCTAAAATTTCTTAGATCTCTTCCAAAAGAATGGAAACCAATGACTGTTTCCATTAGACAATCTCAGGACTTCAAGGATTTTACACTGGAGAAACTTTATGGTATTCTCAAGACATATGAGTTGGAAATCCAACAAGATGAAGAGATTGAAAAGAATCAAAGAAAAGAGAAAACTGTGGCTTTGGTAGTCAAGGGAAATGAAGAGAAGAAGGAAAATGGCTATGAAGAAGAGTCAGTCATGATGGCTGGTGATGCTGTTGAAGAATCATTCAAGAGAAAAGGAAAGAGCAAGTGTGAAGAAAATGAAACATGCTCTCAGGATGATTTGAATGAGATTGATGAGCACCTTGCATTTCTGACAAGGAAATTTTCAAAGCTAAAATTCAAGAAGAATCCATATGCTCAAAGGCCTGGATCCCAGTTTAGAAACAACAATCAAAATAAAAATCTGGTTGAAAGATCTAAATTCAAATGCTTTAACTGTGGATTGGCTGGTCATTTCTCAAGTGAGTGCAGGAAGCCAAAACAAGAAAAGGCAAAGTCATATGAGGGTATTGATTATAAGAAGAAATACTTTGACCTTTTAAAACAAAAAGAAAAGGCTTTTGTAACTGAGGAGAAGGACTGGGCTGCTGAGGATAGTGATTCTGAAGAATATGTCAATCTTGCATTAATGGCCAATCATGAAGATGAAGAAGCTAGTTCAGCATCTAATCAGGTACTAGCTACCAACTTTTCCGATCTTACATCTGAGGAATGCAATAGTACTATTAATGAAATGTCTAATGAACTGTACAATTTGCATGTCACTCTAAAATCTCTAAACAAAGAAAATCTCAAGTTAAAGAACACCATTGATGCCTTAACTGAGAGAAATATGTTTCTTGAAAATGAACTTGTTTGTTTAGAAAGATTTAAGCAGGAAAGAAAGGATGCTAGGAATGAACTAGTAAACAGTTTGAAAAGAGAAGAATTGTTGAAAGAACAATTAGCTGAAGAAATTGAAACCATTAGCAAATGGAATAGGTCTGCTAAAACTGCCAAACAAATTATTGATGTTCAGGGTGTAGATACTCTAGGAGAACTCCCCAAATCAATAGGCAAGTCATTGGCTGATACTTCAATGGATAAAGATCAATCGACTGCTAATCCTTCATCAACTGATAAGGATTATCAATCGATTGATGCTGAATCAATCGATAAGCATCCATCGACAAGTAAATCATCAATGGCTAATAAAAAGAACAAATTTAGCACTCCTATTAAGTTTGTTAAGGAAACCAAGAATCAAGTTGAGACTGAGACTGAGAAGATCAACATAGGTAGCTTATCCAAGAAACAATTAAAAGAAAAATTAGAAAAGATAGCACCTGTGGAAATTTCTCTATCTAAGTCTGAGAAAAAAAAAAGAATAGGAATGGTAAAGTAGGCATAAATAAGCACAATAATTACACTCCTGATATGTATGCACCTAGAAAGGTATGTGCTAAATGTGGTAGTGTAAATCATTTGTCCATGCAATGCAAAAGTGAAAAGAATTCTATATCTGCAAATGATTTAAATATACATGCCATGACTGCAAATGCCATGTTTACCAATCCTATGCTCATGAATGTCATGTCTTCTAATTTGGTTGCACCTAATGTTCATATGCCTTATGCACAAGTTCCATACATGTATAATCCCTTCTTTGCATATCCTAATATGAACATGCCTGGTATGCCATGGAACATGCCTAATGTAAATGATGAAATCCATGAAAATTCTGTCATGAGTTCTAAGGTGTCAAAGCCCCAAAAGTCATCTCCCAAAGATAAAGTGGATTTAAATCCACCAAAACAAAAGGAACCTAAGTTGACAACAGGGGCTCAAGCTGCAACTAATAAAAGAGGACTCAAGGCAACTTGGATACCAAAAGCAACTCGATTGTTTTATGTGTGTGCAGGGAAACAGGAAGAAAAATCTCTGGTATTTGGATAGTGGATGTTCAAGGCACATGACTGGAGATTTGTCCCTGCTCACAAAGTTTGTGGAAAAAGCTGGCCCAGGAGTTACTTTTGGAGATAACAGCAAAGGTTTTACTCTGGGATATGGCTCAATTGCAAAAGAAAATGTTATCATTGAAACTGTAGCACTAGTTGATGGATTGAAGCACAATTTGCTCAGTATTAGTCAACTGTGTGATAATGGTAATGGTGTGTGGTTTACAACTGAATCATGCATCATAGCCAACAAAGAATCTGGTGAAATTCTCTTAACTGGAGAAAGAAAAGGGAATGTCTATGTGGCTGATTTTCACTCTGTAAAGGCAAATTCAATGACATGTCTACTTAGCAAAGCCAATACAGAAGAAAGTTGGACTTGGCACAAGAAACTAGCCCATTTGAATTTCAAAGCCATGAATTTATTGATTAGAAAGAATCTGGTTAGAGGCATTCCACAGATGGAATTCACCAAGGATGGACTATGTGATGCATGTCAAAAGGGAAAACAAAGAAAAGCATCATTCAAGTCAAAGTCTGAACCATCAATTGATAAGCCTCTGGAATTATTGCACATGGATTTATTTGGTCCAGTCAACATCATGTCAATTGCCAAAAATAAATATGCCCTAGTAATTGTGGATGACTTCACAAGATTTTCATGGGTATATTTCTTACATTCTAAGGATGAAGCAAGCAAATTAATTATCAATCATGTGAAGAATGTTGACAATGGCACTGAATGGAAGGTCAAGAAATTTAGAAGTGACAATGGTACTGAATTCAAGAATTCAACCATGAGAGAATTCTGTGAAGAAAAAGGTATCACTCATCATTTCTCTGCTCCAAGAACTCCACAGCAAAATGGAGTAGTTGAAAGAAAAAATAGGACCTTGATTGAAGCTGCTAGAACTATGTTAGAAGAAGCAAAACTTCCTACATACTTCTGGGCAGAAGCAATTAATACTGCTTGTTACATTCAAAATATTTCCATGATCAATAAACCTCAAGGCAAAACTCCATATCAATTGATAAAGAAAGACAAGAAGCCAACAGTTAACTTTCTTCATGTCTTTGGCTGCAAATGCTTTGTACTGAGAAATCAAGGTGAAAATCTAGGAAAATTTGAAGCCAAAGCTGATGAAGCTATATTTGTTGGATATGGAATAACAACCAAAGCATACAGAGTCTAGAATCTTAGATTACACATTGTTATGGAATCTATGCATGTAGTTTTTGATGACAAGAAAATTCAAGGGTTGTTTGATGAAGGATTTCATGATCTATTGCATTTTGAAAATGAATCCACAAGTAATATTGAAGATAGTGATGATGATGTGGAAATCACAAGAGTTCAAGTACCTAGAATCCTCCCATCAATTGATGTCAATGCATCAACAGATAACTTATCAGTTGACAATCATCAATCAACTGATAATACATCAATTGATAATCATTCGATGGATATCAACTCTGCTCAACAATCTTCAAGTAGAGTGTCCATCTCAGGGGGAGGGTTCTCAAATAGTCAATCACATCACAATGATCATAACACTTCCAATGATCATGAAGCATCATCTTCAAGGACAAATTTACCATCACAAAGGAAATGGACAAACAGCCATCCCTTTGAATTAATAATTGGAGATGCAAATGATGGTGTCAAAACTAGAAGTGCAACTCAAAATGAATGCTTGTATAGTAGCTTTCTGTCTCAAGAAGAACCAAAAAGGATTGAAGAAGCCTTGAATGATCCTGATTGGATAATTGCTATGCAAGAAGAGTTGAATCAATTTGAAAGAAACAAGGTATGGAAGCTGGTGCCCAAACCAAAGAACAAGTCTATCATTGGTACAAAATGGGTGTTCAGAAACAAAATGGATGAATCTGGTACAGTGACAAGAAATAAAGCAAGATTAGTGGCAAAAGGCTATTCACAAGAAGAAGGCATAGATTTTGATGAAACTTTTGCACCAGTTGCAAGATTAGAAGCAATCAGAATCTTTCTAGCATATGCTGCTTATGCAAATTTCAAGGTGTATCAGATGGATGTGAAAAGTGCTTTTCTCAATGGAGAACTAGAAGAAGAAGTTTATGTAGAACAACCTCCTGGTTTTATTGATCCTATTCATCCTGGATTTGTATACTATCTTCTCAAGGCACTTTATGGATTGAAGCAAGCACCTAGAGCCTGGTATGACACATTGTCTAAATTCTTGATTGAGAATCACTTCACAAGAGGTACTGTTGATAAAACTCTCTTTCATAGAAATGTAAATGGCTCTATGATTCTTGTTCAAATCTATGTAGATGACATTATTTTTGGCTCAACTAATGAAAAACTTTGTAAAAACTTTGCTAAGTTGATGCAGAGTAAATATGAAATGAGCATGATAGGAGAACTAACCTACTTTCTTGGCTTGCAAATCAAACAAGTTAAAAATGGTATTTTCATAAATCAAACCAAATATATTTCTGATTTATTAAAGAGATTTGATTTAAGTGAATGTTCTTCTGCTAAAACTCTCATGGCCACTGCAACTAAACTTGAATTAAACACTAAGGAAACAGAAGTGGACATTTCAAGTTATAGAGGTATGGTTGGCTCATTACTTTATTTAACTGCAAGTAGGCCAGACATAATGTTTGCTACATGTCTTTGTGCTAGGTTTCAAGCTGATCCTAGAGAATCTCATTTGATTGCAATAAAAAGAATATTCAGATATCTCAAAGGAACTCCAAATCTTGGAATTTGGTATCCTAGAGATTCTGGATTTGATCTAATTGGTTATTCAGATTCAGATTATGCAGGTTGCAGAATTGACAGAAAAAGCACAACAGGTTCCTGTCAATTTCTAGGAAATAAGCTTGTTTCATGGTTTAGCAAGAAGCAGAATTCAGTGTCTACATCTACTGCAGAGGCTGAATACATTGCAGCTGGAAGTTGCTGTGTACAAATATTATGGATGAGGAATCAACTACTTGACTATGGGTTCAGCTTGAACAAGATTCCTATTTTCTGTGATAATACAAGTGCCATTGCTATAACAGAAAATCCTGTACAACATTCCAGAACCAAGCACATTGACATAAGGTATCACTTCATTAGGGAACATGTAATGAATGGTACAGTTGAATTACATTTTGTCCCTAGTGAAAGACAACTTGCAGACATTTTTACCAAACCATTAGATGAATCTACCTTCAATAGATTGGTCTGTGATTTAGGTATGCTTAATTATATCTAATCCTTTAAATGTCTGACAAGTTATGTATTTATATTACATGTAGCCATTGACTATGTTAAATTATTGATTCTTCAATAATCAACTGATAAATATTTTACATATCAATGGATATTAATGGAGCTGTCGACAGATAAATATATCAATTGATGATATATTTATTTATCGATGGATAGGGGTAACTATCGACAGATAGATACATCAATCGATGATATATTTGTCTATCGATGGATAATTGTACCTGTCGATGGATAAGCAATTTTATCAATCGATGACCTAGAATTTAAAGGGGTCCATGTCATCAATCGACCTGTACAAAAATCTAGCCGTTGATTACTTATTTTATCAATTGATTAAAACGTACATTCCTGTATGTATAACAATCGATTGCCAAAATTGGTAACTTTTAATTATCAATACTCTTCCAACGGTCGATTTAGTTCTATTTTGAGTAAGAAATTGGTTGGGAAATCAGTAAATATAAATAGTGAAATTAAAACTTCTTTTAATTCTTACTTGCATTTTTACTATCGATTTTTCTATCTCTTTCTCTTTCTCAATCTTCGAACTTACTCTGTATCTATCTCTTGCTAAGAACCCTAATCTACTACTGTCTATTTATTATTTCTGTTATAATTACTAACAAGTTTGCCAGTTAATTCAATTATAAATCTTCAAACACGATAATGGCATCTTCAAAGAAAGTCTCACAATCTGGATTCTACTATGAGCTCAACAACTTCGTTGCTTGCACTATGGTGGAGGAAGCCCCAACAGAATTTCATCCCCTAATGGAATTTCTAAGGAGTTCGAAAATTGCAAAGGCCCTCTCAGAAGCACCAAAAATAGTGTGCAATCTAGTTGAAGAATTCTGGACAACAGCAGAAGTAGCAGATGATTTTTCTACAATCTCCTTTGAATGCAAAGGACAAAGGTATATTCTAACCACTGTGGTCTTGGGTGAGTGTTTAAATATTCCTGCAAATAATACCGAAAATGCACCCACTGACACAAATATTAGAAACATGCTTAGGGAAATCAACTATACTGCTCCTGATGCTAGTCTAGGTAGTATTGTTAGAAAGAATCTAAGAAAAGAATGGTCATATTTCTTTGATGCTTTAATAAAGTGTTTTTCTGGTAAGGTTAGTATTTTTGATGCAATAACAACTAGTATGCAACAAGTAGGGTATAGCATTTTATATGACAGATATCATAATTTAGGAAGCCTGTTACTCAATGAAATATCTGCTAAATTGGGGAATAAAATAAATAGATCTAATCATATTTATTATGCAAGATTTATTATGATTATTATTAACCACTTTGTCAAGGATATTGACATTGACAGGAATACAGAAATTTTAGATTGCTGGACTCAAAACAAAAGGGTCTTTAAAGACTTGGTTAGGATCAATCTTCACAGCAATGTGGAATTGATCTATCCCCCTTTTGTTCAGGTATTTATCTCTACTTTAAATTCTTCTAAACCTAATTCTTCTTTGCCTTCTGTGACTATGGAGGGTGGTAGTAATGACCCCAACCCTCCTACCCAGGCCACACAACCAACTAAGGTGACAATGGATCATATTGTAATGATTGAGAATGGATCACCACACAAGGTGAAGAATCTAAGGAGTGACAATGGAACAGAGTTTAAGAATTCTACAATGGAGGAATTTTGCTCAACCAAAGGAATCATTCAACAATTTTCAGCACCAGGTACACCTCAACAAAATGGTGTAGTTGAAAGAAAGAACAGAACTCCCACTGAAGCTGCCAGAACAATGTTAGAAGGAGCAAAGCTACCTACTTACTTTTGGGCAGAAGCTGTGAATACTGCATGCATTACTCAGAATTGCACCTTGATAAATAAACATGGAATGACTCCATATGAAACAATGAAGGGAAGGAAGCCAAATGTGAAATACTTTCAAATATTTGGAAGCAAGTGTTTTATTCTCAAAACACATCCTGAACAATTGAAAAAGTTTGAAATCAAAGCAGATGAAGGTATTTTTGTTGGTTATGCAACAACTTCTAAAACTTCTTCAAGAGCATTCAAAGTGTTTAATCTAAGGACCAAGGTAGTCATGGAATCTATTAATGTCTCTTTTGATGAAGGAAAAATAACAGGGTTACATGATGAAGATGCTCATGAATCTCTGAGTTTTAAAAATGAATTGCAGGATATAAACTTTGATAAGCTAAACTTTGATGAGTTAAACACTGATGAGGTAAATTTTGATGAGTTAAACACTGATTCCTTAAACTCTGATTCAGACATAATTGAAACAGTAATTGAAGATTCTGCACATGTTGAGGTGAAGAAACATCAATCATCTACTGAAATTGGAGAACCAAACTCAATTATTGAAATTTCAGAGTCTGACCAAACTCTAACAAATATAAACTCTGAAACCCTAAACTCTGATCCATCAAACTCTGAAACCACAAACTCTGATCACTCTAACTCTGATCATTCAAACTCTGAGCATTTAAACTCTGATTCATCAAACACTAATGGAAACACAACTTCATGGGAAGGATCAGCATTTACTGAGGAATCATGCTATGAAGGCACAAATCATGGGGGATCATCTAGTTCAAGAAATTTTCCACATCCAAGGAAATGGATCAAAGATCACACACCTGATTTGATTATTGGTGATCTAGAAAGTGGAGTGCAGACAAGGAAAGCTACTCAAAATGAATATTTATTTCATAGTTTTCTTTCTCAAACAGAGCCAAAGAAAGTTGAAGATGCTCTAAAAGATATAGATTGGGCTACTGCAATGCAGGAAGAATTAAATGAGTTTGAGAGAAATGAGGTTTGGACCTTTGTTCCAAGGCCAAAGAATAGATCAAGTGTTGGCACAAAGTGGGTATTCAGAAACAAGACAAACTATGATGGAATTATAACAAGGAAGAAAGCAAGACTAGTTGCCAAAGGTTACTCTCAAAGTGAAGGTATTGATTATGATGAAACATTTGCACCTGTAGCTAGACTTGAAGCAATCAGAATCTTTCATGCTTATGTTGTATATAATAAATTCAAAGTATATCAGATGGATATTAAAAGTGCATTCTTAAATGGAGAACTTGAAGAAGAGGTATATATTGAACAACCACCTGGCTTTGTCAATCCAAAATATCCAAATCATGTCTACAGATTGGATAAAGTTTTATATGGACTCAAGCAAGCACCAAGAGCCTGGTATGAAACTCTGGCTCAATTTTTACTTGAAAGTGGTTTCACAAGAGGTACAATCGATAAAACATTGTTTTATAGAACTCAAGGTAAGGATTTATTATTGGTTTAAATATATGTTGATGATATTATATTTGGTTCCACTAATGAGAAACTCTGTGAAAGATTTTCAAAGCTAATGTAGTCCAGGTATCAAATGAGCATGATGAGAAAAATGAGTTATTTTTTAGGGTTGCAGGTCAAACAGTCTGATGAAGGAATTTTCATAAATCAGTCCAAATACACAAAGAATCTACTCACAAAGTTTCAAATGCAAGACTTTGCATCTGCTATAACTCCAATGGCTACTGCAACCAAGCTTGATCAAGACACTGGTGAACCTATAGACATTACAGCATACAGAGGAATGATTGGATCACTTCTCTATTTAACTGTTAGTAGACCAGATATCATATTTGCAACCTGTCTACCTGCTAGATTTCAGGAAAATCCAAGGGAACCTCATTTGATTGTTGTTAAGAGAATTTTTAGATATCTCAAGGGCACCATTAATCTTGGTTTATGGTATCCTATAGAGTCTGACTTTAAACTAATAGGCTATTCAGATATTGATTTTGCAGGATGTAAAATTGATAGGAAAAGCACAAGTGGCAGTTGTCAATTTCTAGGTCGAATAATTGTCTCATGGTTCAGCAAGAAACAGAAATCTATCTCAACATCAACAGTAGAGGCTGAATATATAACTGCAGGAAGCTATTGTGCATAGATTTTATGGATAAGAAATCAACGGTTAGACTATGGTTTAAACTTTTCAAAAATTCATATTTATTATAATAATCAAAGTGTTATTGCAATGACAGGAAATCCAGTTCAACATTCTCTGACAAAGCACATCAGTGTCAGATATCACTTCATAAGGGAACATGTCATGGAAGGAACAATTGAAATGCATTTTATTCCCACAGATCAACTGTTAGCAGACATATTCACCAACCTCTGTGTGAAGCAACATTTACAAGATTGGTTTCTGAATTAGGAATGGTGACAAGTGGCTCAACTCCAGATAACAAGTAACAGACAATCAGAGTTTATGATAAACTTTGTCAGAGTATGTGGTAAACTCTGACAGTGAATGCAAACTCCGATTACTATAAACTATGATATAACTCAACATGCTAAACTCTGAGATATTGTTTATGACATCGTATCTATTTTTGTGACATCATATTTGTTATTCTCTGATTGGAGTAATCATTAGGGCACGTGTATTTCATGAAAAACGATTCATATCTATACACAGATACACAAACATATGTTGTATTTTGAGAATTACACTACTCATTACTCTGCCACTCAAAAATTGTCATGTGTCCCACTACATAGTATATGCAAATGAGAGGGAATAGTTTATTTCATATTTTTACTTTGAATTATCTATATGCATCTTGTTTTCTCTCTCATTTTTTAAAACCCTAATTTCTCATATCTACAAATCTCTGTACATCAATGGCTTTCAAGGGACTCTCTTTCCAAAATTACACATTTGCTGCCACAAATTATATATCACTCTTGACTAAAACTGATGCTCCTTAAGATTTTCATGTGGTTCAGGACTTTTTACAGCAAAGCTATATTGGGTATGCTCTTCAAGAACCCAATAACATCTCTGCTCAATCTCTAATCAAAATCTGGTCAACTGTAAATTTTAACAATGCTGGTGATGATGAAGAGCCAGTTATAACGTTCCAATGCAATGACAAATACTTAATCACTCATGTAATTATTCGTCAATCCCTTCACCTTCCTGAAGTGGCTGTGTATGATGACCTTGTGAATGATGAGCAAATAAAGGCATTTTTTTAAGAAATAGGTTATGGAGGAAGCCTATCCAAGCCGGGGAGTCTGGCAAGGCCCCATCTACGATGAGAGTTGAGCATTTTCTTTGACTACATCACAAGGGCATTCACTGCTAAATGCACCAATTTTGATGCCATTCCACAGCTCTCATGACAGATTAGGTATTCTCTGACTCATAACTTGAATTTTAATTTTTCTTATTTACTTATTAGGCAAATAGCTAGTAAGATTAGTGATGATGCACACACAGTATACTATGCTAGATTTTTACAGTTGATATTTAGTCATTTATTGCCTGATGTAAATTTTGAGAATGATCAGAGTTTAACCAGTTTCTGTATGAACAAAAGATTTTTTATTGATCTTACACGAAAAGATGCCAAGAAGGAAAATGAATGTAAATTACCCAATCTTTTTTCCTACATGGGTCATGCTTCTCTTAAATCAGAGAATGCCTACTGTGTATGGGAGGAATTTTCTCTCAGTGGCTATGAATCAGAGTTTAGCACCCTCTGATTCTAACCCAAGCCACCAACCAAACACTGATCCCCAAACCCTCAAGCCAACCTCTGTAGTCTCCCAAAAGACTACAGTTGTAAACCAAACCTCTCAACAAGGCCCAACAATGAAAAGAAAAGGAAAATCAGTAATAGAGTCATCTCCAAAGAAAAGGAGGTTGATTGATAAATAGGAGGCTTTGCTCCTTCCAACATTGTTCTAGCAGTTTCAATGAGAGTTCTGTTCTTTCTCTCAACTACACCATTTTGTTGAGGTGTACCAGGTGCTGAGAATTGCTGAGTGATTCCTTTGGTTGAATAGAATTCCTTCATTGCAGAGTTCTTAAACTCCGTTCCATTGTCACTCCTTAGAATCTTTACCATGAGTGATGATCCATTCTCATGTTAGTATTGGTGTCCTAGAGACAATACTTTTAATGTTTTATTGAAAATAATTATGTTATGTGATTATTTAATTAATATTTAATATATATTTATTTACTGCATCATAAATTGAAAGAATAATAAATGTCATTGGAATATTAATATGTAATATATGTCTTTAAGTATATGACTTAAAAATGAGATTATATGAATAGTATTTTATTCCTAAAATTTTCTAGTCAAGTATTATTATTTAAGGACAATAATAATGCAATAAGACTAGTATGTTTGTTGATAGATGACCACATCTCATTGGTCATAGTTATGGTGATACTAAAGTCAAGAATATAAGTGTATATATCATTACATGACACTGGAAAGACCCACCGTGAGATTCTACATGTTAATAAGTGTCATAAAAAATCTCACAGTTATAATGATGTAATGATCCCCTAACTTGAAATCATTATATTTCTATATGATAATTAATATAATTTGATTGCACTCAAAGTTACCTTTAACCGGGTAATGATAAAGGTGGACATTGGGTATGCTATGAATCGTATGAGAAATATGAATGATAGATATAGGATTTAACCCTCCAATTCTAGGAGTGATATTATTGGCCTCTTGATTGAGTGAGACTATAAAATGCATGGCCATGCTCAAATATTGATTTGTTTAAATAGTCTACTCATTGATCAAGGAAACCAAGATTAAACATTGAAGAGGATGACATTATACATGCCTCAAGTTTGATCTATAATATAAGGTTAAAGGGATTATATTACATGGAACATTATTCATGAAAGGTTTAATTGAATCACCAATCATTATTGTTACTTGGGTAGCAATGATGTATTACTAGATGCCGCTCATTGTTTATAATTTTATTATTGGATATTAAAATTATTGCCAACGTAATAATAACCTAAAGGGTCACACACAAAGAACGTCAAAATGAAGGTTTATTTAAATTACGAATTTAAATATATTATTGTTTATTCAAATTTAATTATTGAATTAATTAAGTGGGACTTGATTAATTATATTACAATTCAGATTTAATAAGTATTATTATTATTCGAATTTAATTATTGAATTAATTAAGTGGGACTTGATTAATTATATTAGAATTTGGATTTAATAATAATAATAACCCAAAATCAGAATGGGTTTTGGAAACCACATGGATTAGGGTTATGCCCAAAATCTCTCCCCCCCTATATATACATAATGATGTATAGTATTAGGGTTTAATCATCAGATTTCATTTTAGAGAAAAACATTAGCTGCTCAACATCAAGAGAGGCTAGAGAGAGAGAGAGAGAGAGAGACAAGCAATTCGGCTAGTACCGACTCCGGTGATCGTAGGACGATTGGGCATTCGTGTGGACTTATTTGGAGAGTAGATCTTTGCAACAAAGGTCTGTTGTGATTCATCTTTTCTGGACCTCCATTAAACAGCATACGGAAAGTTTTGTTAAGGTACAGACTTCTTCACCATAATCATCCAAAGTTATACATGGATCATGCGATAGGGTTTCATTTTTTTTATTGTTTTACGTTATATCCGCTGCGTTTTCATGCCCGAAACCCTTCATCTCAATCATGGCAATGTGATCAAAAATGATTTCAGCTGTTTCATCCTTTTTGTGTAAGAAGTACACCCATGTAAATCTTGTGTAGTCATCTACTATCACCAGAGTATATTTCTTATTTCCAATAGACATTATGTTGATAGGGCCAAACAGATCAAGATGCAATAGATGAAAAGGTTCTTCAATAAAATTTACAGTCTTGCTCTTGAAAGATGTATTCTTTTTTTTACCTTCTGACAAGAATCACAGAGTCCATCAGGATAAAACTGAACTTTAGGAAGACCTCTTACTAGATCCTTCTTGACCAACTCATTTATATTTCCAAAGTTCAAGTGACACAACTTCTTGTGCCAATTCCAGCTTTTCAAAGATGATGTTTTTCCAAGTAAGCAAGTTAAGGGATCATCAGAGTTTACCTCCAAGCTATCTTCAAATAAATTGTTATGTCTGTGACCAATTAAAACTACTTTGCCAGTATTTTTGCTTTTGACTTCACAATGTGTTTCATGAAATTCCACAGAATAACCTCTGTCTGTCATTTGACTCACACTCAAGAGATTATGTTTGAGTCCTTCAACCAGATCTACATTTTCAATTATGACATTTCCAATCAGAATATTGTCATATCTCAGTGTTCTTCCTATGTTGTCATCTCTATAAGATACAGTTGGGCCAGCCTTATCCTCAAACTCTGAAAGCAAGAATTTGTTTCCAGTCATGTGTGCAGAACATCCACTATCAATTACTAGAATATTTTTCATGTTTCCCTGCAATCATATATGCAATTTAATTAGAGGTTTTGAGGAACCAAACAAATTTGGATCCTTTCTTTTTAAATTTGTTAACTTTTACAGCAGAAAAACTTTATCAGAGTTTAAGTTAACAGAGTTTTCATTTTCAGAGTTTGTTCTTCTTCTATCAGCTTTTACAACATATTTTTGTTTAGCAGCATAATTAGAAGAAATAAGAATTTTATTCAAATGAGACAAAAGTTCGTAGTAGTTGAAATACATACCATGATATTCTTTACATGTATAAATAGAATGCCATAAACTATCACAGTGAAAATAAAGATTTTGTGGTCTATATCTAGTCTGTTTCCTATCTCCTGATCTAGGTCTTTCAGGTTCCTTCTTTTTATTCTACTTGTAGTCAATAGCAAGATGATTAGAATTTCCACATGTGAAACAGATTTTTCTAGGAGCATTAGGAATATTCTTATAATCATTCTCCTTAGAAATTCCTACTTTCCCATTTATATCCCTCTTAACTCTTTGAGACTTATTTTTATTAGTGACAGATTTCAACTTTTCCTTAAGTTACTTCTGAGAGAGTAACCCAACATTGATTGATTTATCCTCAGACACATTATTCTTTTTGCTTTTATGATAATTAGAGCATTTATCAGAAGTGTCCTTTTCATTACTGGTTCTAACAAAGTTAATAGGTTTACTCAATTTTTCTTTTATTCATGTGTGTGTCTTATCATTCTTAGCATTTTTCTCCTTGTCAGATTCATAACATAGAGCAGATGTACAATTCTTGTCAGAAAGAATTTCTTGGACTTTCTTGCCAGAGTTTGTCCAAACTCTGAAAGTCTCCTTTTCTTTGGCTATCTCAGCTTTTAAATAAGCGACCTGTATTTCTAGCTGAGTTTGCATGTGAATTGCATTATCACAGTCTTTCTTAGTGCTAAGCATGTGTACAAGTTCTAAATTCAAGAAAATCATTCTTAGCAGATTGAGTTTGAATTTCAGACTTTAATCTTTCATTTTCAAGATACTGTGTTTTAAAACTAACATGCAAGGTTCGAAGGAAAGACTTTAACTCATAAACATTTTCAGTATCTATATTGAAGACAGAGTCTGGTACCTTGTCAGAGTTTGTGATGGGAGCATCAGTGTTTGCCATTAGAGCATAGCTTGTTTCTGTAGGGTTTCGTGACACAAACGCAGCGGAATAAACGCGAAAAATAATTCAAAATAGCGAAACCCTCCGCAGGATCCATGCGAAAACAAAAGATTTAATTCGGAGATAAAGAATAAATACCTTTAGAAGCTTTAACAGTTCATTAATGGAAGATTAATGGAGGTCCAAAACTTGTTTAATCACCACGTATCCCGCTCTCGCGATCTACGCTCTACGGTATCCACACGAACACTTTTCATGAAGGATTGATGTGTACTAGCACCCGAAAACTTCTTCTCTCTCTATCTTCCTCCTCTCTCAGAGCGGCTAGGGTTTTGTAAAATCTCTATTTTATTAAATTAGCCCATAAAGAGATTATATAGAGAGAGGAATAAGTTTTCTAATTATAATCCAATTATAATTAATACTAATCCAAAATTCTAAATTATTTAATTAAGTCTCACTTAATTAATTAATTATTAATTTTGGAATTAGTTTAAGTAATTCATTTATTCTATTTATATAATTAATTAAGTCATACTTAATTAATATCATAAATAAAATAAATTACTTATTTAATTTAAATTCATAATTTAAATTATTTCTCCTTCAAGCGTTCTTTGTGTGTGACCCTGTAGGTTATTATTACGTTGGCAACAATTTTAATATCTAATTAAAATTGTAAACAATGAGCGGCATCTAGTAATACATCATTGCTACCCAAGTAATAATAATAAATCGGTGATTCGATTAAGCCTTTCGTGAATAATGTTCCATGTAATATAATCCCTTTAATCTTGATATTATAGATTAAACTCAAGGCATGTCTCGTGTCATCCTCTTCATAATTTAATCTTTATTTTCTTGATCGATGAGTAGACTATTAAAATCAAATCAACATTTGAGCACGGCCGTGCATTTCATAGTCTCACTCAAACAAGAGGCCAATAATATCACTCCTAAAATTAGGAGGATTAAATCCCATCTAGATCATTCATATTTCTCATACGATTCATAATATACCCAATGTCCACTTTTATCATCACCCGGTCAAAGGTAACTTTTAATGTAATCAAAGTATATTAATTCTCGTATAGAAATATAATGATTTCAGGTCTAAGGATCATTACACCATTATCACAGTGAGAATTACTTATGACACTTACTTAACATGTAGAATCTCACGGCGGGTCATTCCAGTGCCATGCATTGATACATGCACTTATGTTCTTGACTTTAGTATCCCCATACCTATGACCAATGAGATGTGGTCATCTGTCAAGAAACATACTAGTCTTTGTGCATTATTATTGTCCTTAAATAATAATACTCGACTAGAGAATTTTAAGAATAAGATACTATTCATATAATCTCATTTTTAAGTCACATACTTAAAGATATATAATACGTATCAAAATTTCAAGGACATTTATTATGCTTTCAATTTATTACGCAGTAAATAAAACATAATAAATAAATAATAATCAATAAAACATAATCCTTAATAATAAATATTTTCCTTAAAATATAAAAAGTATTGTCTCTAGAGCACAATTACTAACAATCTCCCACTTGCACTAGAGCCAATTACCCAAGTATCCAATACTCATGGAACTAGTGTGACTTTCGTGCTTCTGCTGCGACAAAGCCTTAGTCAGTGTGTCTGCAATATTATTATTAGTATACACTTTACATATATGTATATCTCCTTGATCATTAATCTCATTAATTAGGTGATATCTCCTAAGTACATGCCCAAACAGCCTCCTTGGCTGCTTCACAAGCATCAATATACTCAGGTTCTATTGTAAAATCAACAATTGTCTTTGCTGTGAACCATTCCAGCATACAACATCTCAATAAAACACAAAGCCAGACAGAAACATTAAATTATCGTTATCTGTCTAGAAACCAGTATCACTAAAACCTCTTACAACTAGCTTCACATCTCCTCCATATAACAAGAATGAATCTTTAGTCCTCTTTAAGTACTTAAGAATATTCTTGACTGTCGTCCAGTGACCTTCACCTGGATTAGATCGGTATCTACTCATCATGGTTAAAGCATACGAGACATCAGGACAAGTACATATCATTGCATACATTATAAAAACCAATTGCTGAAGCATATGGAATTTTACTCATGCAGTCCCTATCATCCAATGATTTAGGACAAATTTTATTTTGAGATCACTATCCCATGAGACATTGGGACATATCCATTTTAGTCTCTTTGCATTTGAAATCGATGCAAAACTTTGTCAATGTATGTACTCTAAATTAGGCCGATCAATCACCTTGATCTATCTCTATAGATCTCGATCCCTAATATATATGTCACATCGCCTAAGTCTTTCATTGAGAAATTATTTCTCAACCAAGTCTTCACAGTCTGTAGAGAAGGAATGTCATTCCCTATTAGTAATATATCATCAACATATAATACTAGGAATGCCACATGGCTCCCACTAAACTTCTTGTAAACACAAGTTTCATCTTCATTCTGAATAAAGTCAAACTCTTTTTGACTATTTCATGAAAACAAATGTTTCATCTCCTCGAGGCCTGCTTTAATCCATAAATGGATCGACGCAACTTACATACATTTCCAGCATCCTTTAGATCAACAAAACCCTTAGGGTGTGTCATGTACACATCCATATCTTCTTCAAGGCTCTCATTTAAGAAAGCGATTTTGACATCCATTTGCCAGATTTCATAGTCATAGTAAGCAGCTATAGCAAGCAAAATCCTGATGGACATGGCCATAACAACTGGTGAAAAGGTCTCATCATAGTCAATACCATGAATTTTCTTGAAACCTTTTGCCACCAATCGTGCCTTATAGGTCTGTACATTAGCATCCATGTCGGTCTTCTTCTTGAAAACCCACTTGCACCCTATAGGTTTTACCCCTTCAGGTGGATCAACCAAAGTCCATACTTGATTAGTATACATGGATTCCATCTCAGATTTAATGACATCCAACCATCTCTTAGAATCTGGAGTGTTTATAGTATCAAGGTAGGTGAGAGGCTCATTTTCATCCACAAGCATCACATCACCATCTTGAGTCAAGAGAAATCCATATTATCTCTCGGGCTCATGGCGAATCCTACTAAACCTATGAACACTTGTGTTTCTTGAGCAGTATTATTTTTCTTGTACATTCTACTCAGGTTCCTCCACTGGTTCAACGTTATCATGTGGGTCTCAAACTTCATTGAGATCTATTATCCTCCCACTGTCTCTCAGCAGTTCGAGCAACAAACACTTTGTTCTCGGAAGGATTATAGAAAGAATAACCCCTTGTTTCAGTTGGGTATTCCACAAAATTACATTTGTCTGATTTTGGTCCTAGCTTGTCAGAGATTAGACGTTTCACAAACGCTTCACATCCCCAAAATTTTATAAATGACATGTTGTGACGTTGCTCAGTCCATATCTCATAAGGAGTCTTTTGAACCAATTTAGTAGGAACACAGTTAAGTGTATGTGGAGCCGTTTCCAGGGTGCAACCCCAGAAACTAATTGGAAGATTCATTGACTCAACATTGATCGCACCATGTCCAACAAGGTGTGATCTCTCCTATCAAAAAACTTTTCTTTGATATTTTCTACTTCATCTTTATAGTCTTTGAACTTTTCAAATGATTCGGATTAGTTCTTCAAAAGATACATATATCCGTATCTACTAAAATAATTAGTAAATTTTATGAAGTTAATAAAATCTACCTTTTGTCATCGTACACATATGACCACATACATCACTATGTATAAGTCATACTCATTCAATGATCCCTTCACCATGTCCGGTAAAAGGAGCTTTAGTCATTTTACCAAATAAACCAAGATTCGTATCCTTTGGTATGATTCATAATCAAACTTATCCATGAATGCATCCTTATGTATTCTGGAAATGCGTTTCTCATTAATATGGCCTCAGCGACAGTGCCAAAGGTAATATTTGATTTGAGTCACTTTAGAACATATAAATTGTTAATTAGATGTGCAACATTATAAGGCTCATCATCAAAATAGAATAAACAACTATTGTTATAAAATGAAAAAGCCTTTCTTGTCCAAACAAGAAACTGAAATAATGTCTCTGCCAATTGCAAGCACGCTATAACAATTATTAAGTTCTAAATTTTCCTTATAGGCCAAAAATTAAGTAACGAGTTCCTCGAACCAGAGCAACTATTTTTACTCCAATTCCAACCCGATATCTTAAGCTTGACCCTTATTGATCATCATCTTCCGATCTTCCAATTAAGCATGACAGTTTAATTTCCAGTCTCCCAACTTTCCATAGAAGTGACAATCGTCTTCTTTATCAACACCTCATTCAGACTTTAGAGTCTGCTTTAGGGATTGAACTTTGGTTTGACAACGGAACTAGATCAAATCTTCTCCTTGCCTTTCCATTTTCCTTTCCCTTTTGCATTCCCTATGTTTACCATCAATATAGTAGTAGTTCATGCATTTATCATATTACTTTCAGCAGTTCTCAACATGCTTAGCAACTCAATAGGTGTTTTACCAATCTTATTCACTTTATTGTTCATAACAAAATAAGAATAATATTTGTCCAAAGATTGTAAGATCAAATCTAACTGTCTCCAGACCAATCTGGAAACCCAAAATATCAATGGTATTCATTATACCCTATAATCTTTAGAACATGTGGTGTAACCGGGTCTCACTCTCCCTACTTGTAAGTGTATAGTGCCCTTTCAAATATATCTTGTGCTCAATCGTTTCATAAGCATCTATATGCTTGTATTGCTTCTTAAGCTCAGCACATATATTTGCGAGCATGAGACATGAAACATCAGTCGCAACATCAATTTGCTTCCAATAAGCACTATGATTTGCACATGTTACATTCTCAACTTTAAGAGCAGGGGAAGAGATTTGACTAATATCGTGGTGCCCGAGGACGATCCTCAAGCTCCTATGTCAGTCAAGGAAATATATTCTCGTCAACTTGTCCTTCTCAAAAACTGATCGCATAGAGAAGTTGTTTGTGTTTATCATTTGATATCTACAATATTAAAGTGCATAAAATAAACTAGGTTGCAAATTTAATATTAATTATGTTTAAGTGATTATGGTATATCATCATATACCTCCCACTATTTTTATCAAACTAATAGCCCTTACTATTAATTTGGAAAGTATATCCCATAATTCTTTCTAGTGAGCCAAGATCCATATTTCGTCATGTCCTAAGTCAACCACTGGAAGTCCTTAGAAAATGATTATTTAGGTAGACAACAGTTGTCAATTATATCATATATAATTCTTGGATAGTTTGGTGAACAACGATTGATCTTATCTATCTAATAGACTTTTAACCAAACTCTATGCTTCTAAGTTCATAATAGTTGAATATAACCGTTTATTTTCACTTATTATGACGACTCAGTTAAGTTAGACCCAATGATACAACGGCCGAATATAACCGTTTATATTCGTCGCATCTCACCACGATAGATAGGAGTCCCCTGCCACTGACAGTCCTTCCCCTTATCGATCTAGGATTCGATGAGCGTTCATTCATTGGAAAGCATCCGAGTAAAACTTAATATTTTGTTAAGGGGTTTTAGAAAATTTATAACGATCATGATCACATCATAAAGAGATCCTCAATTTTTCCTTGAACCAAATATTTCAAATCGACATCTTAAATTGTTCATTTCCCAGGTAGATGGAGGATACCAATGGTCACACTTAAACCCATCAGCCTTACGAATACGCATATCCGCTTTTGTCAGAAAATCGCAATTATAGATATCAAAAATCCATATTTAATTCCGTGTTTTAAAAATCCATATTTCATAAACACAAGAATCTCATGATCGTTTGTTAATTTTAAAATCTTGAATCGTTACAGATTTTATCTTGTTTAAGCAAACATGGCATGGGTGTCGTATCTAATACATACATGATTAATCAATATTAAGCATGCATCTCAATTATATCTACGTATACATACCAATACATGCAATCATATACATATATGTAATGTGCGTAAATTAAACGTGTTTGGTTATGGCCCCATCCTATATGATATTTCCAAGCTAATGGAAATATCAAGGTCAGTCTATGGTGGTTTTAAAAATACTATCTATTATATGTCTTTTTTCTTCATTGCTTCATCGTCCCCTTTTGGATCCCCTCCTTGCTTGCAAGTCTTCATCGATAATTACATTGAAAAATAAAACTATTCTAATGAAATTACAAGAAGAACTCGAGTTACATTCGAGATAATTAAATTACAATGAATAAACGACATGCAAGTCGTATTTTAGAAACCAAAACCATAAATCAAAATCACTATCCTATGGGTCTTTAGGCCATAACCATCCACCATGCTATCATGTAACACATATAATATATCTCATATTATATAATCATATCATATAATCATATATAACAAATTTCGAAATTTCAGAAAATTAAAAATAGATTTTTGAAGACAATAAATCGCTATTTCGAGGCCCTTAACGACGTCAAACGCCTTACAGACCCGTCGGTGATAGCATAGCTATCAGTTTTGTTCATTGGCCCGATTCCAGTCAGAAAACACATATCGTTTACGAAAATCGGATACGGCAGTCAGATTTCTCCAAATCTGACGGTGTTTCAGAAATCGTATCATATACAATTCTCATAACAAAAACAAGCATATATCATATATACATATACAGAGATACATACAATCATCATATGATTATACATTACATGAATATCATATATTCATAATATATACATACATATACTCCAAATTTTAGAAAATCAAATAATTTTCAGAAAATCATAAATCACCGTTTTGGAGGCTGTAACGACATCTGATGGCTTACAGACGCAGAGCTGACAAAGTCAGTATTGCTCAGTGACCCGATTCCAGTCAGAAAACACATATCGTTTGCGAAAATCAGACAACTGACACAGATTTCAGAAAATCAACGGCAGCCGTTTCAGAATTCGTATCGAATACGATTCCCATAATAAGAACAAACATGTATCATATACATACATCAACACACATAATCATCACATGATTATACATCATATAAATATCATATATTCATAATATATATAAACATATACATATTGTATCAATATAAAATCATGATAGATCGCATACATGCTTATATATCAAAAACTTTTAAGCACATAACCGAATTAAAACGTTTCGCAAGTAGCTCTGATGCCATTGTAGGGTTTCGTGACACAAACGCAGCGGAATAAACGCGAAAAATAAATCAAAATAGCGAAACCCTCCGCATGATCCATGCGAAAACAAAAGATTTAATTCGGAGATAAAGAATAAATACCTTTAGAAGCTTTAACAGTTCATTAATGGAAGATTAATGGAGGTCCAAAACTTGTTTAATCACCACGTATCCCGCTCTCGCGATCTACGCTCTACGGTATCCACACGAACACTTTTCATGAAGGATTGATGTGTACTAGCACCCGAAAACTTCTTCTCTCTCTATCTTCCTCCTCTCTCAGAGCGGCTAGGGTTTTGTAAAATCTCTATTTTATTAAATTAGCCCATAAAGAGATTATATAGAGAGAGGAATAAGTTTTCTAATTATAATCCAATTATAATTAATACTAATCCAAAATTCTAAATTATTTAATTAAGTCTCACTTAATTAATTAATTATTAATTTTGGAATTAGTTTAAGTAATTCATTTATTCTATTTATATAATTAATTAAGTCATACTTAATTAATATCATAAATAAAATAAATTACTTATTTAATTTAAATTCATAATTTAAATTATTTCTCCTTCAAGCGTTCTTTGTGTGTGACCCTGTAGGTTATTATTACGTTGGCAACAATTTTAATATCTAATTAAAATTGTAAACAATGAGCGGCATCTAGTAATACATCATTGCTACCCAAGTAATAATAATAAATCGGTGATTCGATTAAGTCTTTCGTGAATAATGTTCCATGTAATATAATCCCTTTAATCTTGATATTATAGATTAAACTCAAGGCATGTCTCGTGTCATCCTCTTCATAATTTAATCTTTATTTTCTTGATCGATGAGTAGACTATTAAAATCAAATCAACATTTGAGCACGGCCGTGCATTTCATAGTCTCACTCAAACAAGAGGCCAATAATATCACTCCTAAAATTAGGAGGATTAAATCCCATCTAGATCATTCATATTTCTCATACGATTCATAATATACCCAATGTCCACTTTTATCATCACCCGGTCAAAGGTAACTTTTAATGTAATCAAAGTATATTAATTCTCGTATAGAAATATAATGATTTCAGGTCTAAGGATCATTACACCATTATCACAGTGAGAATTACTTATGACACTTACTTAACATGTAGAATCTCACGGCGGGTCATTCCAGTGCCATGCATTGATACATGCACTTATGTTCTTGACTTTAGTATCCCCATACCTATGACCAATGAGATGTGGTCATCTGTCAAGAAACATACTAGTCTTTGTGCATTATTATTGTCCTTAAATAATAATACTCGACTAGGGAATTTTAGGAATAAGATACTATTCATATAATCTCATTTTTAAGTCACATACTTAAAGATATATAATACGTATCAAAATTTCAAGGACATTTATTATGCTTTCAATTTATTACGCAGTAAATAAAACATAATAAATAAATAATAATCAATAAAACATAATCCTTAATAATAAATATTTTCCTTAAAATATAAAAAGTATTGTCTCTAGAGCACAATTACTAACAGTTTCTTCTTCAAAGTCTGAGGAATCCATCCAATCTTTCTTGGAGGTTATGAGTGCTTTCCCAGATTCCTTGCTTCTGCACTCAGTAGCAAAGTGCCTCATCTTGTTGCACTTGTAACTCTCTACCTTTGACTTGTCAAGTATTTTTGTCGTCCCATCTTTATTTTCTCTCTTCCTGAATCTGTCTTTATTTTCAGATTCTCTAAACTTCTTTTGGAAGTTTCCTTGATTTCTGAACTTCATGTACTTCATCTTTTTGAAGTCTTTGATGATCATGGCAACCATCTCCATCATGTCAGAGTCTGTGGATTTATCAGATTTTGCATCAGAGTCTGCCTCAGACTCTGATTCACTACTCTCATTAACCATCCCAGCTTTTCCTTTTCTTGTTGAGACTTTTAAGACCTTTTCTCTTGGTTCTTCAATCTTAGTCTCAACATTCAAGGCAACAGACTTTGCCTTGACACTCTTCCTATTCTTCCTTTGCTGTAACTCTAAGTCATGAGTCTTCACCCTTCCATACACTTCATCTAGAGACATGTCTTCTAGATCAGTCATGTCTCTTATCAATGATGTTTGTAAATCCCATTCTTCATGAAGAGCCCTTAGAAATTTGGTGTTTAAATCCTCGTTATCATACACCTTGTCAACCAAAGCTAAATCATTCAACAAAATGAGGAATCTGTCATAAGTATCAGTAAGAGACTCATTTTATTTAGCCTCAAAGTATTCATATTCTTGAATAAGAATAGATCACATGTTCTTTTTTATCTCTCTAGTTCCTTGACATTGAACCTCTAGTGCATCCCAAATTTCTTTAGTAGTCTTGTAAGCAATTACCCTGTTTGACATTACAGAGTCAAGACTGTTATGCAAGATATTTCTAACCTTTGCATCTTTGAGAACTTCATGTTTATCTTCATTAGTCCACTTTTTCTTGTCCTTTAGAGTATAGTGTTCAGGAACTTGTCTTCCTTCCGCTACAGTTGGTGAAAATAATTTTGTTGGCAAATACTGACCTCCATTGATCCTGTCTAGATAGTCAGGATATGTGGTTTCCAAGAACATCAACATATTTACCCTCTATGTAGGGTATTCAGCCTTCTTCAAGATTGGAATCCTTATGCTTTCATACTTGTTTCCGTACATTATTTTTCAGATCTTTAAGGTTAAAACAAACCGTCTGCTCTGATACCAATTGTTACCCAGATAATGAACTATTATAGAAGGGGTTGAATATAATAGTACCAAATAATCAATTTTAGAACACAAGTATATAAAAGGTGAACTGTTTGTATTAACTTTGACAAACTTAATACAAAACTCTCTCAAGAAACCAGATGTTCTTAAGAGCTGCTAGGTTGTGAGAATAATATAACTTGAACGATACATCAATGTAAACCTAATCATGTGTTTATATAGTACACAATTACTTATCTAATTGCAGCAAAGATAATGACCAATAAATACAAATATATGATTTCCATCATTATCCTTCTAAAAGATAACTTCCATAAAGGCAATAAACTTTCACTCGAACACTTTCTTCTTTATCTCCAATCATCTCTTGATTTGTCGAACCAAACTCTGACCAGCATAGACTCTGTCGGTTAGGAAATTCTGATTAAGTAAACTCTGATGACGTCAGATAAACTCTATCCGATAAACTCTGGCATCTTCAGTTCTTCATATCTAACATTTTAATTATAAAAATAGTTAACAATAGTACTCAGTTATTAAAAATTAATTCAATATAATTTTATCATATATAAATTGATTAAATTTAAAAAATGTATTAATATTTATTAATTTATATTATTTTAATTTTAATTTGATTTATTTTATTTATCCAATAGCATGATTCAAAGTATATGATAACGTGTTTTTGATATAGTATTATATATAATATAATAACAGAATAGAATGTGTATTTATTATCTTAGGGTAAGGTTGAACTCTTAACCAGGGTATTCCAATAATTTTTTTAAAAAACCCAATTTCTTCAATCCTATCCAAACCAATGAATTGATAAGATTTCTGAGTTCTCAATATAATAATTTCTCCAATAAGTGTAACGAACTCTTCATATAAAGTTACTCTAATATCTTATATAATATATTAAATATTTTTATAGAAAATATTTTGATAAGAAAAACTTTAATCCTCTCTCATAAGGAAAATTCATGGTCTTCATCTATCTGTTTGTATGTAAAACCCTAATACTATCACTACTGTAATGTCTTATATATGATATGTCTCTATATAAATAAAATATAAAAAGTATTTTAATATTTTAAATCAATTATTAAAAGGTTTTTTAAACAGAATAGAATTCTTCAATAAAATTCGTAACTGTCTTTTCTTTCTAGATTACAGGCTGTTCCAGTTGAATTTTGGATATTGGACCACCTCAGAATTAAAGATAATTTTGTAAGTTTCGCGACAGCTGTAAAATTGTCCAATTATGACTTCTGAAACTCAAAATATGACTCAAACTATATTTGTCGTGTATGTAGCACAGTAATTATGAATTTTTTTAATTTAACTCCAAAATAGCTCTTTAAAATCAAATTTATGTATTACTAAGATATCTAATAGAGTTTGAGTTATAATATAGTTGTTAGAAATCTTAATGATAATTATAACTTATAAATAATCAGTGTATAATATTACGTAGTTATTAAGAATCGATCATTCGACCTTTGATAGTATTTGGATAAGATCTCTCTTAGTCTTATTATATATAGGATATAATATGATATAATAGTATAGATAATTAATAATTTTTAACTTGAAGGAAACAAACATATCCCTATGCCCCCAGAAACGGGAATATAGTGTTCTATCATAGTATCATTTTTAATTTCAAAATTTGATAAATGATTAAAATCATATCTGAAAACTTAATAAATAATAATGTATATCTTAAGAATTGAGATTTGTTCTTAAGAAATAAATTTCAATTTACAAGTAATTATCATATTGAAATAAATTTATTTATAATATATAAATTTTAATAAATTACTAAAAGAATTTAAAAATAATATTCATTTTATGAAGTTGGATTATAAAAGTCAACATAAATTAATAAAATAGAGTACTTATTTCTTAATTTTAATAATATTTAACTTTTCAAGGACTAGATTTGATATATTTTGACTATTAAATTAAATTTTTATAATTAATATAAATATTTTAAAATGTGATTACAGTCAAGTCTAGTTAATCTATTTTTAAAAATAATTTATAATTTACAACATTAAAAACAAATAATTTATAAACATCTATACTATATTATTATAATCGAAAGATTAAAAGTTTTGGTCGTCGGTATGGTACTGGCTGAACCATAAAAAATATCTTAACGACTCAATTTTATGTGAACCATAGAAATAATCTTAACCATTGAATTTTAATAAAATATAATTTTAAAAAAAATATAATCATACATACAACTCTAACCCCAGTAGTCCTCCTTTTATACATAATAAGATATGATAATATTATATTATATTATATTTAGATTATATTCTTTTTTTTTTACAAATCATACTTATCATATAATTTCTATTTAATATATCATTAAAGTTTATCATATAATTTTTATTTAATATATCATTAAAATTTATGATAAACAATATGCATTTTTTTAGTTTCCATCTATTTCTCTGTATTAATCGCATAACACAAATTATTTATCACCCGTGTGTTCAAACTAAAAGACTGACATCAATACCCTATATACAACTACCTGCGATATTCCTCCTTTTATACAACTCATTACAAATAAAATAATATTATATTATTTTTAAATTATATTCTATGAATATTAAAATAATATTATTATTTTATTAACATTAATTAAATTTTATCACTGTGTTATATCTATATTATCTATACTTTTATATTATATTATTTAAAAAAACTTCTCTTTTAATTAGAATATATAGTTGTACTCACAATCTACTAACACGTTTCAATTTTCATCATTGCTCAAACACTTTAATTTATTTAAAATTACAATTTTATAATTAAAAATTTCGAATATTAAAATTATATTATATTTTACATACATTAAAATATAGGGGATTTTACAAAACTACCTAACTTTTTAAGGTTTGTTTTCAAAAATACGGTTTGAGTTGCAGATGAGGTTGCAACACTGGCGCCAGGAGTGAAAAACAGTTGCAGATGAGGTTGCAACACTGGCGCCAGGAGTGAAAAACAGTTGCAGATGAGGTTGCACCGTATTTTTGAAAAAAGTTTTATATGTTTGGGTATTTCTGAAAAAAGTCCTAAAATATACTCTTTTATTTAAATTTTAATTAAAATATTTATAATATATTTGTAACTCTTTTTATTAATAAAATTTCCTAATTGAATTTAAAGAAAAATAAAAAATTTTGGTCAGTTGATCGTCCGTCCGGTAAGTCCTCTTTTTATACAACTTTTTTTATTATCGGTAAGTTTTCTTTTTATACGACTTTTTTTATGCAATTATTATATAATTATAATTTAATTTTAAAACATATATATTTTACATATAACTCTATCACCGGTGAGTCATTTTTTTGTACAACAATCCAATAACATATATCACTTCACTTCTACTTGAAATTACAACTTATTAGTTAAATCTCATGAATATTAAAACTTATTAATTAAATCTCATGAATATTAAAATAATATTATTATTTTATCTATAAATAATTTTTAATATATATTATATAATCATAGCCAATATAATAAAAAAATTTCAAATTATATATTTAAATCATATAAAATAATTAATATATAATTTATTAATCTCGTCTGTGATTTGCACGGGTTATAAGCTAGTATAAATTACTTTTATTTATCATGCCACATTGAACCAAGAGCACGCTAATCTATCAAATCTACTTGAGCATCTTCATTTGGGGGGAAGGGCTCGCAAATCTGAAGAGTCGAAGTCCTTTTTTTAATAAATAGATCTTATAAATAAATATTTATTTTAAGAAATTTCGGGATGAGTTATGGTACCATTTGACTTAGGCCCCGTTTAAGATTATTATTTAAAATTATTATATTTAGAGAAAAAATACTGTCAGAAAATTAAATAACTGTTTGAGAATTATTATTTTTTATTTATTATATATTTTGAGAAAATTTTACTTTTTAAAATCAAATGAACCAATTTTGACCAATAAATTAAATATAATATATAATAATATATATTTTTTTAAATATTTTAACAAAATTTTATTATTCTATTTTATGAATTAATTTGTAAATTTATAAAATTATAAATAATATTTTTAAATTATTAGTTAAAATTGGATAATTTGACTTTGAAAAATTAAAATAAAACAAAAATTATAAGATGCAAAGAGTATAATATAAAAATAATATATTTTTAGGAAGATTAGATAGTAAAACGTGTAGTTATTTATGTAAAAGTTCAAAAGTAACTTTTTTCAAAAGTAGTGAAATCTGCTTTTTCGAAAAACAGTTTTTAAACTAAAAATACTTTACTTGAAAACTGTTTTTCAAAAAAAAATTGTTACAGTTACAGTATTAATTAATAGCAATCCTAAACGCAAGTTTCTTTAATATAAATAATACTGTGGAACAAAATTTAAAAAGACAATGGTTATGGGCTTGTGAGATTTTGGACAATATTGATAAGTGCGGTGTTGGTTTGTTGAAGCCATCGCCTATTACGTGGCTTTGTTGACCCATCTACATGCCTAGCAGGCCACGTGATAGCCATGTGATTCTTATGCACGTCGATGCAGAAACACGCAATGACCTAATTTTAAATACTGTTTTTTTTACTAGATTCGCTCTTACGAATGAGTATATGTTCTAACAAATTTCGGGGTGAGCCAGAGTCGAACCCAAGACGTGGGACGACAGAGAATAATCACTTTACCACTTATGTTATCTAATCGTGCTCAATTTTAAATACTGTTAGGCTGTGTTCACTTGGTGAGAAAGGAATCAAATGAAAATTATATACAAAATTTATGAAGAAAGAAGAATATATGAGTGAAATCATGAATGAATATGAGGTAGTCTAAATTTTCCATGATGAGTATTGTAAGAAAATTGATGTAGAAATGGGATGTCCTTCCAAAATATGCGGGTTATAATTCTAGTTCAACTAGTTTGGAATGGAATGGAAAAAAGAATGAAAATTTTAAACATTTTCCTTTATCTCACCCAAATAATAGTTTAAATTTCATTCAATTCTCGTCTCATTTCATTCCATCAAAGTGAAGACAGCCTTAATTCTTCCTCTTTTTAACTTTGAAAGCCTAATTATTATTATTTTTAAAAAAGAAACTTTGAAACAATTAAGTGCATCGAGAGCGTTGAAATATTTATATAACACCAATTATTCAAGCCATTATTTTTCTTAATTAAAATTTTAAATAATCATTATTATAGTTAACTGATTATAATACTCACTATTTCATTTATGTAAAATTTCAATTAATTATTATATTATATTATATTGTTTTAATTATTATTGTGAGAGATGTTTGTTGGGAATATCCAGCATCTTGCCTATTCGAAACGTTGGCGCTGACTGTTCCCTTAAGGGAATAAGGTAGCACCTCACTATTACTCCGGAGTTTTGGTGCAATGGTAAGCGCTGAGGTCCTAAAAAGTGGTATTAGAGCAGGTCCAGCATCTTGCCTATTCGAAACGTTGACGCTGACTGTTTCCTTATGGGAATAAGGTAGCACCTCACTATCACTCCGGAGTTTTGGTGCAATGGTAAGCGCTGATGTCCTAAAAATGTTTTAAAAAAACTTTGTCTAAAATATGAAATCACCGAACAATCAATAATTGATACTCCCTAATCTCACTCATTTGTTTACGTTTCGGAGAGAAGGTCCGGTATACATTTTTAGGTGCATATAAAGTAAAATTCCATAACTTATTTTAAAATATTTTTTTCTAAATAAAAATTTAAACATTCAATTTTTATTCAAAAATAAAAAATTATAAAAATGAATTACGGAACTATACTTTATATGCACCTTAAAATGCGTGACGGATCCTCTCTCCGAAATGTAAACAAATGGATGGAAGGGATGAAGTATATTATAAAACGAAGTTTATTTCTGACCCCATTATGTGCATGTTTGGTTTGGAATTACCTTCTCTTATAAAAAGGAATACATGTTAGGCGAAAGTCCAAAACCCCTTTGTTTTATTTTATTTTCAACAGATAACCCTCTATATATTATTAATTTTACTTTTATATTTATAATTAAATATAATAAATTGAGGCATTAATTTGTATCTCACCCACTGGACAATATGAATGAATAATTAAAAAACATTGCGTACAAATATATGAGAAAAAAGAATCATTTATTGCTGAAAAGTGGAGGGGGTGCATCAGCCCATGAGGTCAAGTTGTTGCACAACAACAAAAACAGAGTCCCACAATATTAAGTGAAAATCTGCACCGGCCATGTCAGATTGTGTTATTGTACGGACATGTCCCAATTCTTAGGGAAAACGTAAATATTAAGAAATTAAATACACAATATAAAGAAAAGAATACTCAAAATGTTACAATATTATTCGGCCTTAAATTTTTTAACATTAATTTTTTAATTAAAACACATGTAACATTAATCTTCTAACTAAAACAAACTCTTAAATAAAACAAACAAACATTATCCTATTAAAATACAAATATTATTAACTAAAATACATATCGCATTAATCACTTAATTGAACCAGATTTCTAAACAAAACATATAAATATCATCTTATTAAAATACATATGCAAATAAAATATATGAAAAATTATATAAAATATTATCGTATTAAAAAACAAATATTTTTGATTAAAATACATCTCATAATAATCACCTAATTAAAACAGATTTCTAAACAAAACATATAAATATCATCTTATTAAAATTCATATACAAATAAAGTATATGAAAAATTATATAAAATACATACCTAAACATTAAATAAAATTTAAATTATTATTAAAAAATTAATAAAATTAAAATAATAAAATACTAAAAAAATTCGATCCGTTTATCGCAAGAGATATAAACTAGTATATTAAAAATGTGTATCCTACAAAAAAAAAGGTGAAATATATGTAAATACCCTTCATTTTCTTTTACAAAGCCATTAAGAAATATATATGGATCCATTCAAAAAAGAAATATATGTGGATTGATACGGTTTTTATTATAAATTGTACCGAAATTTTTTAGATATGATTTTAAAAGTTAGAAATCAAAATCGAATTAAAAATAATTGATTTGATTATAAAAAAACGTGGTTCAGTTATAAGTTATTTGGGGTTTTAAAATCAAAACATAAAAAAATTAATATATCTTTTATTTTTTTAATATTTTATTTATAATTTTTAATTAAATTTCAATATAAGACTCACATTAAAATATGCATTTAAACTTCATAGAAAATACACAAACAATTTCACGTTAATTCATATTATGTTGTATGGGCAAGTTATACGCTCATACTTACTTTGGTAAAAATTATCCATTGCGAATTAATCCTCAATATAAGTACAGCTGGGACCAAGTTGGAGGGCAAACAACCTATCTAAATATATAATATTTTTTATATAATAATATGGTTTAAATCTTGAAGTGCATCGTTTTTTTTATTATATAAATAAATAATAAATAATATAATATAATATATAATTGGACTTTCAATTAGCACAATTCATAAAAAATTAAAACCAAATTAATTAAATATAATTTTACATATTTAAAACTAAAACCGAATGAATAATTAATGTTACAGATTTTGTTGATGCTATTTTGTGATTTTTGTAGGATTTCAACTTATAATTCGATTGTCGGATACTTATTTTTGATTTGCAAACCACATGCCAAGTTGGAATATCCAAATGTATATTAATATATTCAATTTTAGTGATAGAAAATTAATTTATATATAATTATTATACTATCAAAAATAAGAATTTATATTTTAATACATATTTTAAAAATGATATCAAATAAATTCAAGTTAAATTAAATTTTCCAGTATCATACCTTTACTCTTTACATGCACAATGTTTATTTGTCATTCTTGTTTTAATTATTCACATTTTTCCATTTACATATGTTTTAATTAATTATATTACTCCGTAATATTTATACTAATTTTTATATTTATTACCAAATCGTTCCAGTATTTTGACATTATATTAAATAATATAGTACGTTTTACATTTTAACAAATTCGAAATTTATATATTATAAATGATTTGCCTTACAAAACTTGAAAGCAAAAAATAATTAATTATTATATATATATATTTAGGATTAGTATATAATAATCATGAAATAGATGTTTGGTTGTCTTATATCACCGATTAATTAAAATGACCTTATATTGATACATCGTCAAGATTTTGTGCTTAAAAAGGGATCTAATTATTTTCACAAAATAAAATTATAACATATAAAAAATTAAAAGCTTGTTTAGTTATAAAAATGAGAGCGAGCTAGGTAATGAGCAAAAAGAATAATAATTAGAGTCAGGCTATTTAATTATAAGAAGAAAAAAGAAATAGAAGCCGGCCAACTAGGGTCCATGGTAAGGTATAGTGAGAGAGAGGCCCGCTTGAAAGCAACTAGGGTTTACACTGATGTGGTCAATTATAACTACCCAATTGGCCAAATTATTAGTAATAAAGAACCTCTTCTTTTCGATCCCTTTTATTAGCAGCAACATCTTCGTATAAATATATATATATATATATTACCTACCTCAAACAAATACCCTCAGCAGTCTACTGCTCTCTCGTTTGCTCATCTCCTTGTTCTCAGCCGCAAACTTAAACATATAGAGGCCGGTTTAATAACCATCCGATAGTAGTAAATATGTCAAGTTCTATATATTACTTGACCTCGGCATATATATGTATGCGTTTCTTTTTTCTTTCTTTCTTTCCCTTTTATACAAATAGTAGATACATATATTCAGTGTTCTAGCTATTGTAAGATCCTGATAATTAGCTTGTTATTGTTGTTATTATTTTATTTTTTTGGGTTGATTTACAATTATCTGACCATAGAAGTTGCGGTAAATCTCCCGAATCTGACAGAGATGTCACACACATTTATCAGTATGTATGTACTTGTAATGGGGTTTGTTTCTTTCTTTGACCAAGAAGAAACTCAGATGTGTGGGATTTTTCTGGTCAGATTTATGTTAAGCTACTCACAGCTGTGTCAAACTTCCACGTATATTTTTATATCAAATTTTTATGAATTTTATTTTCTTTTACACAATCGATAGCAAAAATCTAAAAAGAATAAAAATAGGGTTTTTTTGTTTGATGTGTATATATAGTTGTATACTTGTATACAGTATATTTGTTTTTTCTTGACAAGTCACTACAAGAAACAGAGCCAATTCAGACCACCACAACTGGCCTTGTAACTTGTACAACATGTCGAATGGCAAACTTAAACTTCGAATACAGTATGCAAGGGTTTTAACTTCTCTCAATTAATTAATTTTTCAGTATTTTTTCTTACCTAGATACAAATTAATTACCGTGTGTGTGTTGTGTGTATTATATGTCCCGTTGTAGTTTGGTGGTACGTGGTGGTGGTGGTGTACATGAGTGAAATTGAGAAACAGTCGTTGTTTGCTGGTGTAGCATCATCAAGATTCACATGCAAATGCAAGTTGTTGGCGATATGTAAATGTGAATATTAATTATTTTACAGTTTTGTGGCTGCCAATTAATTGGGAATTTTTGGTAATGAGAATCCTGATGATGCTGCATTGGCAATAGAACGACTATACATCATGTATATATATACCTAGGGCCTATATCTACACTTATAACTTGAAACGGATCGAGTCCGCAGATGGCTGATCTGTCATCCCTTCTGGAACTTTCCTCCAGTCCCTATCAGATGAGCAACTACAAGCATTAATTTGGTATTCTTCTTTTCAACTGTTTCATGTCATTATTTGTTCTTATTTTCGATCTGTTGTGTTTATAATTATAGTTTAGTAGTTCTACTAGTTTTAAGTTAGGGCTTTAATTTATTAGTTGAGTGGGGCAGCCAATTAAGTAGCTTTATTGCAGCTAGCGTAGTACGTTATTAGGGATTATGAATTTTGACGGTAATTAAGAATCACAGAGTTCAAGCATCAGAGAAAATATGTTTCAACGGATTATGAATCCAGCTGATTATTATGAATCTTAGATGAAAATTTTGAGTTGGGTTAAATATCAAATTGGTCATTGAAATGCGATAATAATATCACTTAAGTTGTTCTAAATATCACATTAATTTTTTATTTTTTTTTACTGTGAGAACCCACAGCCGCTACCCTTTGGGTGCGCACTGGTAAACCCACGGGCTCATGAAATAGCCTGCAAACCACGTGAACCAGGTAAACCGCACAAGTGTGACAGGTTAAATATCACATTAATTAGTAACCCTTAAGTTAAAAAAATAATTATAATTATTTTTCAAAATTATTAAAATTTGAATAAATTATTAAAAATCATACTATGAATGAATTTACATTCATGAGTTATAATTTACAAATAAAATGAGCTTTACTATGTTTAATCTTTTTTAATAATAAATCAAAAGAAAAAATAGTAAAATTAAAAAAAACTAGTAAACGAATTTCATAAATTTTGAAAATATTACCCAAAATATTAGAATTTATAAGTTTTTATTTGATTATAATAGCATGTAAATTAAAACAAATGTGTAAAACTCGAAAAAAGGTCATTATCAATGCTCAAACACTTATTTAGGTTACTAATATATGTGATATATTTATGAAAATTTAAATGATTTTAATGATATTCCATTGAAATTAGTAACAAAAATAATATTTAACCTCAATTTTAATGACCAATTTAATATTTAACCATATTGAATTTTTCCTGATTTTAGCTCATATAGCACCATAATTCGTATTGCAGATAATTACATAATGTGCTATGAATCTTCATTTTAATTAATGTAATATTTTTCTATCTTGTATTTTTGATGACTTTTGTGTATAATAAATCATGTATACCACCATTAGCGCGATTGGGTGATATAAGTGGTTACGAGCCAATTTAATTATTCAAAAAAACAAAATCATATATACCAATATTGTTAAACTCGCACTCAGTTTGATTTCTCCAATTCCACATACACGCACACACACAGTTGCTGTATTATTTGTCTGTTTGTTTTCTCAAGCCTGATTTTGTTCGATTACAGGCCCTGCATATCTAGGTTTCGCTTTGTATTTATTTTCTATTGATGAATTTTAATTGTATATATTTTTGTGCATCGATCGATCTTAATTACATCTTTGTTGCCACATATTTTTTTTTATCACAGTTTCATGAGTCATTTATGTTAAATGAAATGGACCTACGTGCTGATACACAACTTTATATAATTATATACCTGGTCCCCATGACATGGACTGGGTTGATTTTTCCCTCTTTTTAATCAGAGCGACATTGAAGATTGCCAGCACCATGATTATACTTCTCTATCGATCAGCCTCATCTGGAGCATCTTTCTAAATATCTCTACACATCTCTTTTAATTTATGAAATTGTCTGGAAAGCTGTGTACATCTTTCGCTCGCAAGTCAGTTTCTCATATATTGCTTATTATATATGTTCCCTCATAATTTTTCGATACATAATCTAAATTTAAGACTTAATTAAACCTATATATGTCGTCGTGAATATATATACTTCGGAGTTATATATTTTCTTTTTTGAAGTATGTATGCTGATACATTTATAAAGTTATAGATAAAAATTTCATTATAATAAGTATGATTTTGCTTAGAAAACCTAGTTAGACCATGAATAAGTCTGAAATTTACCTAGACAATCAATGTATATCGTTTGATTTTTTTTGTAAATCGAAAACATGATAAATAGGAAAACCGAAAGAAACAGTTTAAAATCTATGCATTTGTGGTCCTAGATGAACAAAAAAAGGGGTACAATAATATAGAGGTCACATATATATCAAGAGAGATCTTGTTGTACCAAGAATATCAAATATTTGAGCTGGATATTAGTTGTGGAGGAAATGATCAGTATGTCACCACCTATTTTCCAACTTGCAGTCGCAGCTGTGGAAGCAATGAGACCATGTCTGTCTACTTGGTGGGCACAAATAACAAACCACACCATGTTTATATTGGCGTACGGTTCTCTCATGTGAGCACTGCTTTATGCCAATGTCGCAATGATCGATATTTCGAACCCAAATTGGATCCACTGCATCTCTCTCTGTATTCTGTACACACTGCATTGTTGTACGTGACTCGGAGGAGTCTGGCTAAACTTTTTGAAAAAAAATTGCTTGCATCTTTAAATTAGCTTTAAGAATTAACAAGTTATATAATTTAAAATTTAAGTTGTCGTCTTTGGATAAATTTATTATAATTGTAAATTTTATGTATTATTAAAAGTAAAAATAAAGAAATTACTTACCTTTTATCAAATTAAGTTCAAATTATATTTTTTGATTTTAAATCATGTTTAAATTTATTATATAAACGCATCATTTCTAACTTTAAAGTAAAACGCTGGTCGCTTTCCGTCGATGGTCCTGGGTATATATAGATATATATACTCCTCCCTGTACATGTTTCATCGAGCAGCAGTATTAAAGTTAATCATTTTCAGAAAATAAGTTTAGTCAAACGGGACCGATAATTACTGAGACAAACTCTACAGGTCATATATGATAGATAGATAATATAAAAGTATGTCAATTTTATAACAATAGACCTATAATGATCTATATATCTTAACTACTCCCCCGCAAACGTACATCATAATTTATAAACCAGCTCCCATTGCAGAACAAATAACGAAAAACACAATAGTGGTTCAACGAGAAGATTACTGATGCCCACAGGACTAACAAATTAGGCACAGCTGTGCTAGTTCAAGGAGATCTGGAGAATAAGAAATGGGCCTTCCTGAGTGATTATCCCGCCCCCACTACCACCTATGTCATTTCTCATTAATGCTATGAAATATTGGTCTAACAGTCGTGTTGGTTCCTTTTTTTATTCTTCTATCAATGTTAAAGAACAATCTTACTTGGGTTAATGGCGGCATGAGTACGGTGGAAGGGTTTCGGTCTGTTTACTTTAGTCACTTTGTGTTTAAGTTTGATTCTAAATTGGGTGTTTTAATGTTCCAAATGCCCCTGCTAAAACCCCGGTTTGGTTTAACGTTGACATTCCTTGAATACGCTCTTTAGCTAATGCTATTGGTGAACCCTTGAAACTTATGCTGTATTTGAGAGTGTTGTTGAAAACTACTGTGCTGTGAAAAAAAGTGCTGGTGAAAAAAGTAATGTCGGGAAAATCAGATGACTGCTTGATAATTTTTTTGATTTATACATATTTTGAGATGTAATATATAAAAATAATTTTTTTGAAAAGATTTGATGATGAAACTGATAGCTAGCTTTTACTAACAGCAGTTTTTAGATCAAAAGCGATTTTTCAGATAACAGTTTTTAGAATTTACCAAATACCTTTCTGACAATTATTTAGCAAAAAACTGATATAGCTGTCTGCAACAGCAATAACAAGCGGGGACTTGATGACCATATACTAGAGCTTTCTGCTAAAATATGTCAGTATTGATGTTTGCCACCCCAAGGCCCAAGCCCACCCATATACAGACTACTATCCTTGAATGACTTCGTTACTCATGTCCTCGATATAGAATACTTTTTTTTTTTGAATAAACGTTTTTGTATTAATCAACTATTATCAACTTCAAGTACATGATAGATAAACGAAGGTGGATTGGTATACCATTCCCCAAGATCTGGCATAGAATAAGCGGCTTGTGCTAACTCATGCGCCACTATATTTGCAGATCGATAGACAAATTTAACTAGCACTGAATCTATGTGCTTTAACAAATGAACACAATCTGACACCAATGTTCCAAAGAAGGCCTCGCCTGGAGTTCCTTTACATGCCGTCACCAAACACTTCGAATCCGTCTCAATCACACACTTCTTGTACGCATTTTTTATAATCCAAGGCAATGCTTCCTTCATGCTAATAGCCTCAGCTTCTCTCGGACTCCAAGTTCCTGCCAACTTGCAGCTTCTAGCCCCTACAAAGTTGCCATTTGAGTCCCGAATAACACTGCCAACTCCAATGCTTCCATCCCGAAAAATAGCAGCATCAATATTAACTTTGAGCCAGTCTGCATCCGATTTTACCCATACACGATCCCCTTGCTCTATTTGCAGCCTGCTGTTTTGTTTACTCTCTTGAGCCTGTCTCCATTCTTGAATCAAATTCTGTGTTGCAGCTTTAACACCGAAAGCCGTCCCATTCACTCTATCCTAGAACCATTTATTCCGTCTATTCCAGAGGCTCCAACTAGTCATTCCTATTCGAACACATTGCTCCCTCGTACAAGTTTCAAAGGCTGTTAACAGTACCATGAAAGTCGTACTCTGCTGTATTGACTGTAATACCTGTGTAAGTCCTGTTGTGAGCCAAACAGTTCTTGCAAAATCACACGAGAATAACACATGCTCATCCGTTTCTATTGCACTATGACACCATGGACAATCAACATTGACGCTTATACCTCTCCGTGACAGTGAATATGCAGTAGGCAAGCACCCTCTCCCTACTCTCCAAAGAAAGTTTGTTACCTTACCTGGTAGCTTCAGGGACCATAATTTGTTCCAGAAAGCTCGATATGTGTTATCGCCCTCACCTTGAACCCATCGATAACAGCTTTTTACAGTGAAAGCACCATTATCATCGAACTGCCAAAACCAAGTATCCCTTTTATCTGTAATAGGAATTGGAATACGTTTGATTAACTCCACATCCCGACTATTACATATATCCTTAAGAACATCCATGTCCCACGTACGTTCCTCACTATTCATGAGACTATTCACCGTGATATCTTTAAGATGGTCAGGTACATCTGTAGTCAAGAAACCATTCTCTACACTCGGTAGCCATGGAACACTCCAAATCTTCGTGCTTAGTCCATTCCCAATCTTCCTTCTCGTACCTACTTTTACTATGTCCATAGCAGCCATTATATTCCTCCAAGCGTAGCTTGGGTTATTACCCAGCTTTGCATCTAGGAATTGCGTACTAGGAAAATATTTTGCTTTCATAATCGCAGACACCAACGGGTTCGTTTCATTAAGGAGTCTTCATCCTTGCTTAGCTAACATTGAGAGATTAAAATTCTTCATATCACGCACACCCAGTCCTCCACAGCCTTTTGGTGAACATAATTTTTCCCAAGCAATCCATTTAACTCCTTTTCTTGTTTGATCACGTCCCCATAAGAAGGCATTCATAGTTCTTTCCATTTCCTCACACAAGGTTGCCGGCACCAGAAATAAGTTCATCCATAAACTAGGAGTTGTTTGTGCTGCAGATGTCAGTAGCGTTAATTTACCATGTTTAGATAACGCTTTATTAGCCCAAGTTTGCAGCTTCTGTTTCATACGGTCCTGTAGAAAACCAAAGACCTCAATCTTACTTTTACCAATACTCATTGGCATACCAAGGTATTTGCCCGGCTTATCCACTTGATTCACTCCCAGGATGTTACAAATCGCCACTCTATCTTCCTCTCGAGTATTTGGGCTAAATACTACATCAGACTTTGTATAGTTGATTACTTGGCCCGAGAGTCTCTCATATTTTTGCAGGATTGTCTTCATAATATTTGCCTCCGTCTGTGATGCCTGGAAGAAAAAATAGCAGTCGTCCGCAAATAAAAGATGTGACACACGTGGAGCAGTTCTAGCAACCTTACACCCATGCAACAGACTAGTCTCTTCATATCGGTGAATCATACCACTGAGTCCCTCAGCACAGATGATGTATAGATACGGCGAGATAGGGTCTCCCTGTCGAATCCCCCTTTGGGGCACCACATTTCCAAAGATTTGTCCATTGCGAATAAAATTATAAGACACCGTTCGCACACACTACATGATTCGAGCAATCCAAAGTTGAGGAAACCCAAATTTACTCAGTATCCATTCGATATAAGTCCACTCTAGCCTGTCATAGGCTTTGGAAACATCCACCTTAAACCCAGCAACCCCAGTGATACCTTGCGTTTTTTTTTTGATGTAGTGGTTTGTTTCAAAAGCAATCAAAGCATTGTCAGTCAGCAACCGTCCTTCAATGAACGCACTCTGATTTAAAGAGATTATTGAGTTCAGGGTTGGCTTTAATCTATTCGCCATGACTTTTGATAAAATCCGCATTAGCACATTACACAATGATATGGGTCGTAGATCAGCTACCTTTTTTGGTTTTTTCACCTTCGGGATCAAACAAACGAGTGTGTTATTTATATTCCCTGGCATCTCCCCTGTTTCAAAGAACCTCTGACAAAAAACAACTACGTCCACACCCACTATGTCCCAATAAGATTGAAAGAAAGCTGGATTAAGTCCGTCAATACCCGGTGCTTTGTCGGGATGCATTCCAAACACTGTCGCTTTCACTTCTTCTTCTGTTACAGGCAGCACTAAACTCTGGCGTTGTTCCTCCGTGATTTGCTGAAATCTCACTCTATCAGACATTCGTTCATCCCCAGCTGTACTTCCAAACAGATCTTCAAAGTACTGTGTGATCACATATTGAATCTCTGCATCCGTTTCTTTCCACTCACCATTCTCGTCCTTCAATTTCGTTATTTTATTATGTGCCTTTCTTGAAGATGCAAATTTGTGAAAGAACTTTGTATTTTCGTCTCCATCACGCAACCAAAATTGTTTGGCTCGTTGCCGCCAAAAAATCTCTTTTCTTTCAAGCAATTTCAGATAATTCCATTTAGCTTCATCATATAATTTAACACCAGTAGTATCTCTTCTCACTCTGTACATCTGCATCTCTTTACGGTAGTTTGAAATCTTCATTTTCATCTCCTTTAATAAGCCTCCCCCCATTCTTCTAGCTTAGCACAGCATCGTACCATTTTCTCCATTAAATCACTTCCATTTTTCACTATGCCAGCAATTTTGTATGATATTTCTACATTCTTTCTCATTAATCCACATATTCTCAAATCGAAATCTACCTCTTTTTTGTACATATACGTGCCTATGAAGCTGCAAAAATAGGGGTTTATGATCCGACGTTGAAACTTCAAGAACATTTACTTCGACACAAGGAAACATCTCAATAAACCCCGTTGTAGCTAGCCCTCTGTCTAGTCGCTCCTGTACCCATCAACTTGTTCCCCTTGATTTTTCCCAGGTATACTTCTCCCCAGTGAATCCTAAATCTACCAGTCCACAATCCTCTATAGCCTCAGAGAATCCATCAAGCAGCATTCGGGGTTGTCGTATTCCCCCTTTCTTCTCATCCACAGTCACCATATCATTAAAATCCCCAATGAGGCACCAAGGCAACGTTGACATAATGGCCAGATTTCGCATCATGGTCCATGAGTCCACACGTTTTCCTCTCTCGGGGAATTCATAGTATCCCGTATATCTCCATCGGCCCAATTGATCATGAATAACTTCAAAGTCTATATAGTTATTACAACTACTGGTAACTTTTATCCCACCTTCATTCCTCCATAGGAGTGCAATACCGCCTCCATGCCCTTGAGAGTCTACGGCAAAACATCCAAAGAACCCCAGTTTTTTACTAACGGTCTCCACTTTATTTTTACTCACTAATGTCTCACTCAAAAACACAGCGCTGGGCCTATATTGATTATTGATTTCATTAAGAAATCTAACTGTCCGTGGGTTGCCCAGTCCACGACAGTTCCACACTATAAGACTCATAATTCTTGGCGGGCTTGGAAACCAAGGCCCGCCATTTGCAAGTTTTTTGAACCGGTCTGTTTTTGGTTGTTCATGATTTGCTCATTATCCATTCCAAGATTTTCTTCCTCTAAATTCTCATCAACTCGCTTTCTTTTAGGATCAATTACCACATTCTCACTCACTGTGCCAACTGTATCAATAATCTCCTTTCCTTGTATTTGATTTACGGTTGACACAATCTCATCATTTATTGCCTGGCTCCTAATTTCTCGCGATCTGATATTGATTCCATCATTATCTCCATTTTTTTCGCAAATTACACCATCAACGTCCATGAATCTCTCTTTGTTCTGTTCGTCACCGTGCATAGTGGTCGAGTTCTCATCCCAGTTACTCTGCTTTCCCCATACATCATTCACGTCCTTTGTATTACGAAGCCACCTAGCTCATGTATTATTTCTTGCATTTCTTGGTGGTGCACGCAACCATGTGCCATAGGCTTTTTCTATTTGTTTCTCCGGATTGGCATACACAATGTTGCAGTCTTTATCAGAATGCCCTATAATACCACAGACAAAACAAAAAGTTCCAAGGCGTTCATACTTAAAGTTTAACCAACTCCAGGAGTCCCCTTCTCGTTTGATCTTCATCCTTCGCTTCAGAGGTTTCTCTACATTTATTGCCACTCTAATACGTACAAACTGCTTCCAGCCTCCCTCAAAGGTATTTGGGTCAGACTTTACATACCTTCCAATGGCCGATCCCACATTTCGCAATATACCTTCAGATAAAAAACGTTGTGGAATATCGTAGATTTGTACCCATATTTCAGCCTCTTGGAGTTTTACTACATTCGGATCTTCACCCAGTTTCATCTGATGATACACCAGCATTGCTTGTTCGAACGACCACGGTCCTCCCTCAATGACCTTTTGTACATCCATCTGATGAAAGAACACAAAGGAAAATTTCAAGCCTCCCATGTCATGCACTTCCATCCCCTCCTTTGGTCTCCATAACGATGCCATGACATTTTGCATAGCATTAACGTTTATATTCTTCTCCGTTAAGAATCTACCAACCAACACATACGTTTTCTTTGGAGCCACCACATCATTCCTTGCCACTATTATCCCCCATCATCTTCATCGTCAATAATCAAGTTTGCGTACATTTGTTCCAAGGATTCAACAGGACGAGCCATAATTGTTATGAATTTGAAACGATGTTATGTGTTGAGATTTGAATAAAGGATAAGTATTGAGAATACCAGAGAATGATTACAAAATAAGAGCAATAACTGTCATAGAGACAGAGAGAGAAAAACTGTCATAGAGACAGACTTTTTTTTCGGTATAGAATACTTAAAATCAACTGTGCATACTCTCAAAATTTTGGCCACGCCATGGAGGATTGTCCTCATAAACACTTCATTAAAAGTTTGCCATGCAGGTTCTACCTTTGGACAATATTAACCACTCCAATCATGTGGCCCAAGAGCCAGAATATGGTTGTTAGTTCAGGTAGCTCGGTAGCTTAGAAGGGTCTGCCTCTGTTCTTAATATAGAGGAGGATTCTGCTATGGGCTGCGAGGATTACAGGGAGCAAAATGCTCATCATTGCGCAGAGATTGGAACTGCAGTTTAATTGATCATATTAACCACAATTGTATAAAACTTGTCAGCAGCATAATATCACAGTTATGCTAGATGACATTTACGACTGCATCTTAGTCAACTGTCTATTATGTGAACTAAGCACTTAGCCAAGCCATACAGGGGCATAACAGTTCTGCCATGTTAAGCCAGAAATATTAAACCGCATGTTGGCTGGCTTATTAGCACCATTTATCAACATTTGCTTGAAAATAATGCAGACGTCAGCTTTACAAACTATCCATCAGTTCATTTTATGTAGGCTAATAATTAAACATCATGAACCTATTATATATATATATGTATAACCAAGTAACAAGCCAAACAACAATTACAGAATAAGCTATTAAAATACAGCAACCTGTTTACTGGTTTCTGAAGATGCAAACATAAACAAAATTTCCCTACAGATGAGACTCAAGTTACTATACAAAAGGAGGGACATTGCTTTGATCTCTGATATTTAGATGAGCGAAAGAGAACAGGAAGCAGCACACTAACACATTAGACATGTGAGAAAGTCTTAAAAGCTAGACACTGAAAAAATGCCAGACCTGTGCTCTGCATTGTTATTTTAACCAAGGAGTAAGACATGTAAGCCAATAAATTACGCATGAGAGAAATTCAATAAAAGGTAGACATTAATACCAGAACTGTGAACTGTATTGTTATATTTGGCCAGCAGCTGGAAGATCAGGACCATTAAAAAATAAGCCAACCTTTCCAACAGCCGAGATGCTAAGGGACCTCCTCCTAATGATGACTTTTCCAGGAGATGTCACCTTTTTCCTGATCGAGTCGGACATAGATTCGCTTTTGGTCCTTAAGAATCGATCAAGATTTTGCTTGTATTTTGCAGTACTTAAACCATCAGTGGATTGGTTCGCCAAGACAGGCAAAGGTGCATCCTTGTAGGATTCATCATTGTCCGACCAGTAACCATTGTCTTGGATATCTTGCATTGCAAGATCCAAATACTCCTCGTCAGATTTTGTGGATTCCTCGTCCACTGATCCCTCGATCTGTAATGAAAACCATGCAGTGCATAGTTAGCAAAAAAATTAGCCATTGTAAAACCTCAGAAATATGTTAATAAAAAATTAAGATGCTATATTGTAGCATCACGATTAAAAGTCACAATAAATGAACTTATTTAGCAAAAAAAAAAAACCTAATAGATGGACTTATTTAATAAGAGTTAAGACAGAGACGGGGACAAATAGTGTTTCATATTGACCTTGTGATTTGCACAAAAAAAATGTTTAGTTACTTATTGAACATTAGGTTTATACCTCTTCTTGATTCTGTTTAAGATCATCATCACTGAAGTCCTCATCACTGTCTAACTCAGGCGGTACATCAATCTCCTCGTCACTCCCATCCACGGATTGTTCTTCCTTCAGCTGGAAACAGAGAAGGGCAAGTCAGAAAACAGATGAAAAGTAAAGAACATCAATTACTACAAACTTCTTGGAAGGTCCATTAAAGATTCTTGGTGAATTTACCTCTTTGGAAGGTCCATCAGACATTCTTGGTGAACTACAGCATGAAGAATAATATTTACTACCATTGTCAGTCCCATCACCCTTGAACTCATCAAGACTGCTGGAATGACTAGTACCACCTGTATCACTAACCCAAGCACTGATCCCAAAATTGCCGAACTGCAAATTGATAGGTTCAGCTTTACCAACAGGAAACAACCCGTCTACAGGGTTCCCGGACTCATCCTCAGTCATTTGGTCCAAAATGGGCTTCCCATTGCCATCTACAGAGACCACAGGCCAAGCCTTCGCGACAGAGCCATCGATGTTCAAAAGGGCCATCAAATGTCTGCTCGAACCTTGCCTCTGGATTAGTTGAAACATTCCTTTGGAGCTCAACGAGTCAGCAACACACTGATTCCTGTACTCTTCATCAATAACAGTAACTGTATTTGTGGCGGGATCATAAAACTTCTCCCCTGCCTCACGCCTCCGCAAGCAGCTGAAAACTGTTGCATGAATAGCTGCCACACTCTTATCAACATTGGTGTTGTTAATCTTCGGCACTAAATGTTTGTCAGCTCTGTTGCAAAGATATTCTTGAATTGTTCTGATGTTCCGAATATATTTTACGTACTTGTTCTTTTCAGGATCAAGTGTCATGTACTTTGCACGAACTGCGAACCGTTCCAAGTGTTTGTCCTCATTTGTAATATATATCATGAATGGTATAATTGAAGGATGTTTCTTCATAAGGCCCATCTGCAAACAATAATATAGTAAGTACTACAAACATAGTGGGAAACCATATTAATACAAAATGCAACTGCACATATTCATTTTACCACAAAATTTAAGCTCAAGTGAACGCCCTCAACAACAACTGATTCTTTTCTCTCTTCCCATCCCGTGATCAACCGATCGAGACCATCAATCACCATCTCACTTTGTGCCTTGTATCCTTCAATAGCCATCTGTTTTGGGCTGATCAGCTCGGCAGTGCTTGGACCTCCCTTTGGTGACGTCTTTCCACTGTTGGAACTATCAGATACATCACCCATTGGTAGTGAGGGAAAGACTAGTTTCTTAGCTTTACTTTTGACCTTGGCTTCTCCAACAGCCACACGATCTAAATATTCCCCAGCATGGTATGTGGAAGCCCAAAGTAAGGGATTTTGCTTCTCATCGACAAAACTCCTCATCATATGTCGAATTGAATCGGTTGATATTACAGTTGTGATGCCCAATCTACTACCCTGCAAAATGAATTTATAGCTTAACAGCTAGAAAAGATGATTTTATACCTTTAATTGACGGCCTAGATTCTCATATATCATTCATGAGCATGAAAAGACCTACCGCATCTATGAAGATAATAAATAATCTGTCAGAAGCATTGACTAGGAAGAATCAATAGAAGACTTAAAAAAGGGAAACTTATACATCATACATGATCATTGCTAGATTCTAGATATAAATTTGTTACTTCTTGACACATGTAGTTCAGAACTCCCTCCACTTCACAGTTTAGTCACTGTTTATTTTACGATATGTTAATCAAAACTCAAAAGTTTAATTTATAAAATACTCTTAAATTTGGCATTGGTAGGCAATCTTATCAACACGTCTTTTAAAATACAGCATTGTGAAGGATTAAAGATAAAACAATACCAAGTACAACTAGAAATTTTTTATAAAAAAAAAACTGATCAGAAAACATAATATAATGTTTAGAGATAGATAGCCTTCACATTTACACCAACACTTTTCAAATATTTAGTACCGCAGAGAAGAAATAAATTGAAATAAGATTAGTACCAGCAGAGAAGACAAGGTAGACTTGCCACAGCCACTAGTGCCACACAATAACACAGTAACTGATTCCTTCCGCTCCCGAATTCTGAAAAAAGTAAGTTCTTTCTTATGGACACAATTTTAGATGATATGGAGATAGTGGAGTAGCAGATTGGTTACTAACAGTGAGCATAAGTATCAAATAAATAAAATTTTAGTATTGAAGCAGCCAATAATCGCAAACATCGTTACCGCAGGTTTTGTAAGTTATCAGTTACATCATTCTGTCCGAACTTACCAAAAAAGGTTAAAAGTTTTACAACCAGAAAGCGTGAATATGTAGTTGTGAGCAAGTGTACTTTGTTTAATAGTTGAAATGGCTAAAAAGAATAATTTGGACATTAACTTGCATGAAATGTACGATAGAGAGAAACTTCCCTCACATGACACGTATACCCTATGTAGTCAACTTCAGAATAATATATACTATGCAATAAATTACCTGCAAGCTAATACCAAATCCGCCCTCTGGTTAGGAGACACATACTTATACTCGGCTAGAGCCTTGCAAGAAACATCCAAGAAAGTTTTTCTTTTAACAATTGCAGTAGTGCGTCTCTTGTACAAATCAAAAGGTTTGCTCTTGCATTCACTGTCAGTGCCCGAAACCATATAGTTGTTGCCACTAGCTTTATCTGGAAACAGTTTAGTATCACAGTTATATTCTTTAACAGGGTGTACTTTTGAAGAATCCCGCCCTGCTACTACTTGACCCTCTGAAACAAGAGCATCCCCAGAGCAATCATTTCGCACCAATTCAAATACCCTTTTGCTAATCTGATCAAATCCAAGAGAACATTTTCAATGTAACAGATAACTTATATATTTACACATGAAAACATACATAATAGAGACAAAGATACATCAATTGCCAGATATGAGTTAATGGAATTTTAAATGTTATGCTTTAACTGCAGAGAAGAATATACTACTAGCCTACGATCATTCAGAATTTATAACATAAAGAAATAATTGCATGTTCCAAGCAATGAACATTATATCCAACTGTATTGTCCATTTGATTAAGAATCTACGAAATTAAAATTGAGAGATATTATTAGTGATTAAAGTTTCAAGCCATACAAGTATGGTAATAAGAACAATAGAACGTATTTTTCAGATCTCCTTACATTTAAGTGAACCTTAAATCTTTTTTTCCAGTCTATAATATAAATATGGTAGTCAATTTAGGTTCACCCATTTCAGTACAAACTCATTCCAATTACTACAACAGACTGTGAACAACTTCGGCTTACATATAGACAAATAAGTGCCGAATCATTCAAGTAGGGTACGGACAATTGCTACTCATTAAATTATAACAAATACATACCGAATAGAAATCATGAAGAGCTGCAGATTATCACAATATGCTACAAAATGAAAGGAAGACTACTATGAAAAGAAAATGAGTGGGGAAAAAAAGCCGCAAAGAGTAGAGTTTCAAGACAGTGGTAGTATTGATTAACAAGATTCAGTTACTGATAAATTAAACTCTAGACAAGACTAAATTAATAAAATTTGTAAATATATCCGATTTATAATATTATTACATGAAAAAACATTTTGTTACTCCGAATCTCAAATGGTCTAATTCTAGACCCCGCCTAATCCACAACAAAAAAAACACACAATTGTCGGTAAAATACTACAAATCTCATATACTCATGTGCTAAAGTGGTAGTTGTGGATGTAAATTAATATACAACCAAAGAACATTCCCATATGTCCCATTCATATGTTAATTTGTCCGAATCAAGAATATCGAACAGTCCAAGGGCGGATCTAGCAAGGGGACATATGTCAATTTAACATTTTTTCAGCACTAGAAATCGTTGTGTAAAAATATAGAAGCGCCCCATGAAAATTAAAAAAATAAGCATCGTTATATAAAAGTGAGTAGGTGGCCCAGAAAGATTCTATCCTAGATTCGCCCGGGAACAGTCACATGAATCAATTCCTATTTATCGAGTGCAATATCATGAGATATATCATGAGAGTAATACATAAGATGAGACATAAAAAAGGGAAATGATTAAGAAAATAAACCTTGAAAGCATGCCTAGCTTTACATCCCATAAGCTGAAAAGTACTCTGAAGAACAGGGCGTGTGTATCGAAACGACATCGAGTGTTTTGCTGCTTCTTGGTCTCTGTTATTGTTGTTGTTGTCGTCATCTTCATCATCACTTATCACCACTATATACAGCACCTTGCTCACTTCCGCCATTTCTAACACATAGATTAATTTGTCAATTGAATTTTATTTTATTTTTAAAAAAAACACATAAATTAGATCAACAACAATGCTCTAACAAAAACATATAATTACATGTAAGATGAATAAGGGTGTGTGTACCTGAGATGAGGGGTGTGTGTGTGTGTGTGTTAGGGTTTATAATAATTAGAAGAAAAGGGTGTTAAGAGAAGATGACGCAATTTGCAACGAGATGACGTCGACATATTTGGGTGAGTGTCAAACTAATTACACGCATCTACTCTTGTATACCTCCACGAGTCACCACCCTCTCTGTGTGTGTCTCTCTCGCTAATGCATATACGGACAAATCTCTCCCGTGTCTATCTCTATCGCTGCTGCTTCTATATCAATGTTCACAAAATATTGCGTGTGTGTGTGTGTGTGTGTAATTTAGGGGTGGGTATTTATAGGTTTTCGGGGGGGTGAATTTTGGAAAACTTGTTATTATTAATTAATTGTGTATATGTTTCCTTACGGATTCCAATTCTATTGTTATTAATTTGTTTATTGCTACAACTAGTACTACTTTGATCAATGCCTTGATAAAAAAAGAATGACCGCGTTATTTTATTTTTTATTTAGTAGTTAGTACAAAAAAGTGCCCCACTCCCTCCACCGACTTGAGTAAAAAATTGGAATGAAATTCCATTTGAGTTAAATTTAGTGGGGTGAATAGGGATATTGTTTTGGATTTTATAAGTTTTCGAATATTATTATAAATGTTTATTAAAATCTAAGAATATTTAATTAAGATTCAAAATAATATTTTAAAATTTAAGAATATTTATTATGAATTATTATTAATTTATTAAAATCAGGAAGATGGATGTTAAAGAATAATGTATTTTGTCAGATTTTAAGGAATCATATATGCTGACGGAATAAACATGTATTAATAATATCTATTGGTAATATATTCAATCCGTTGCATTATTAGCCATCAGGCAACAACAACTAAATATAATTTTACTTTTAAACTAAATTCATTCGGTATATACATTAATTATTAAATTTAATTTAAAAATTAAATTTACATTAATTGAATATATATATATATATATATATATATTTTAAACAATATATTTATTTTTTAATACTCATTCTATCTTATAATTTGTCACCCTTAAATATTTTAAGATGTATGAAAAATATACTTAAACATAATATTTTTAAATTATTTTAATATACAAATTTAAAATACAAATTTTATTAATTTTTTTTAAAAATCCTATATAAATATTATTCTTTTATGTATATTAAAATATTAAAATAAAATAATTTAAATTAAATTCAACAGCAGAACATAAGAGTAATATAAATTTACATATGTTAAAGTCTAAATCAATATTTAAACTTCGTGCGTTTTTATCTTTTTATCTATTCATTTGTCCATGATAATAATTTATCACCCGCTTCAAATTTTACGAGGATCGATGCCTCCTGTCTTGAATTATTGATAATAAAAGATGTTATTAGAGATCCAATCTTTAAATCCCCTTCCTAAATTTTTGAAGAAGACATTTTTCAATTGTCGAATCATTTAGGCCTACAGTTTTTTTTGAAAAATTTAGAGCAAGGAACATTATGACATAAATTGTCAACAAGAACATATTCAATACTCATTAGATTGTGACAGCAAAAGGTACTGATTGTTCACATTTATGGATAATTTTGATGTTACACATTTATGCGTACATAAGTCGGTAAGCTATCATCTACTATTCAATTAAACCTGGTAGATGAATAAATAACTTACTTCGCGTCAAAAGTATATAAAAATCGGATCGAATTAAATTTGGGCAGATTATAAATTATTTGTATTTTTCTAAATCAGATTGAGCTGAACTTCTATAACAATTAAGCCAGATTTGATTTTTTCGGAAAATATTAAGCCCATTTCATAAATAAAATTATTTTTTTAGATTTCTTTTTAAATTTTAAAAAAATATCTATACTTTTATGTAATATTTTTTATTATTTAGAATAGTAGATAAAATTCAAACATATTCGAAAATTTGTAATCTTATTCGAACTTTTATCCGAATCAGATATAAATTTAGATATTTCGAATTGGGTAGAACGTATTTTTCTAAAAAATATGCGATCTCTTCAGGGTAGATCAAGCCTAGACCGGACTTTTTCAAATCAATATTTTTTTCAATTTTTTTCGAATCTCAAACGGATTTTTGAGATTCGAATATTTTACACATATCTACTTCATTTCTAAAATAATTGACATTTTTATTTTAAAATGAATATTAAAATGTTAAAATAAATTGTAAAAGTTTAAAATATATATTTTTATTTGTATACAAAATTTTGATCTAATAAAAAATATAATATTTTTTAATTTAAAAAGGAGGGAGCATATACCTACTATTTTAATATTCTTTTTCTCAAGTAACTGAAATTTTTGTTTAGGTGCCTCGTATATATGTCATCATAGTCTATCACCTCGATTGGTGTGATATGGTAAGGATCAGCCGACATGGGCTCACTGTGGTATAGATAAATGATAGTAGCAGACTAGCAGTTCGATGCTCTTATTCACTGTGCTATACAGCCCCGCCTATATTGTACTCGAATATGTGTATTTCTGGTAAATTAAAATATTTGAATATAATTTTTTAAATTAAAATTTGAACGTTCGAGCTCGCATTACAAAATGAAAAAAGTAAGGGTATCTGCAATCCGCTTATGAATATGTAAGTTGTGACTTGTGTGAGCTGTGAGTTGACAAATGGCCGCACATATAATTATAAAGTTCTATTACAGCCATATACGGAGTAAAGTTTATGAGTACATTTCTGACCCAAAAAAAGGTTTTATAAGTACAGTATATTTCTAATAGTTCAATTTCGCAGAAAAATTACTCCCTCCGTCCCGTTGAGTTGTTATCATTTCAAAATGGGGTGTCTGGCACGCATTTTAAGGTGAATTTTAAAGATAGTTCCATAATTTATTTTTGAAATTTTCCTTTTTTGTATAAAAATAGAACAATCCTATTTTTATACAAAAAAAGAAATTTTTAAAAATAAGTTATGGAACTATCCTTAAAATCCACCTTAAAATGCGTGCCAGAAAGTGAAAAAAAAGTGATAACAATTGGGTGGGACGGAGGGAGTATCATGTAGTATAAAGTAACAGTTCAGTTTTAGAAAAGCGTATCAAATTCTAAATTTTGGGAGATTTACCATCCTATTTAAATAATTTCTATCTAAAAACAAATCGAGAGCTTTTTATTTAGTATATAAACTAAAAAATTTATTAAATATAAATATTAATTTTTCCCATTTTAATATACATGTTAAAAAGTATAAAAAACAGTTAAAATGAAATAAAATTTTATTTTTACTATTTAAGGAAATCTTGCGACATAATTTATTACACGTTTATCTTTTATTTTTTGAAGGCATGTAAGTTAAAAATTATGAGTTTTGTAATATTTAAGAATTATAATAAAATAAATTGGAGATAATATTGAATAAAGATGAAAATTCAAAAAAGTGAAGAAAGTCGCGAGGATCGACAAAATAATAAGGAAAATGATTTGGTCCACTCACGTCTGACGCCGACTGGAGCGGTCAGTTTCTTCAGGTCCGTCCATGTAATTCCGAAATGTAATAATTCACACAGTTCCGAAATTGGATACATGTAATAATAATGCAAGTGTGAAATCTCCAGACTCCAATGCATTATATCACAATTTAGAAAAAAAATTATTTAAAAAAAAATTCCCTAATGCATTCTATGATACCAGCCATTGCCGACCTGCAGAATTTTTCCCTTACGAACTTTTTCTTCGTAGAATGAAAGTATTGGGGTTTTGATTACCCCGCCGGGTGTTTTATTATACTCGGCTACTTCTTTTTTTGGCTCTCGTGGAAAAAGAAAGACGAGGGTACATTTTTTTTATACATTATCTAACGTTCCTTTTCGTTTTTTTTTTATTTAAATTTTACTATATATTTCTTTTTATTTTAAAAATACCATTTGTCTCGTCGAGGTCTCGTTTAAAGTACTTAAATGATGCAATATATCACGCCGTTATATCTCAATTAAAAAATTAACGGGAATGTTGAAATGTAACATGACGTGTGTAACATCCCATATTTTTATTAATATATTTAGTTATATTATTTAATATTATGAATAATATTAGTGGGTTGTTATTGATTTATCAGTTATATTTATTTTTATAATTATGATATTATTTTAGAGATTATTGGTTAAGAGAAGAGTATAAAAAAAAGGAAAAAGAGTGAGGGTTTTGTAAAAAAAAAAAAGGGACATACTTACTTTTATCAAGATAGGAAGGAAAAGCGAGAAAATGATCAATAGGATATTAGCAAAACCATAATTGGAGACTAAGAAACTAGGAGTTAGAGGCAAGAAATCGAATTATTTAATGTGTTTGTGATCGTAATTCAATTAGGTGTTTAAACTCAAGATTCATATGATTTTGTTATATATATGTAGGGCTCTTGGGATTGAGAAAACTGATTTTGTTACGAATTAGTAATAATCATGAAGGTTTAAAGTACGGATATATTTCTTACACTTTTTCTCTTCGTATCATTGTTTAATATTGGTTATTTTGTGATGACATGGACTAGCCCGTCAGACTAACCCGTGTTTAACCTCTCTCTATATATAAATGGGTAGAGTTCTAAAGAGAATCAAGCAATCAAGAGAATCGGGAGAACTCGTCTAAAATATCAATTTATTATAATAATTTTATTTTTATCTTTTATTTATATTATAAATTAATATTAATCAAAATTAAAACTTAAAATATCATATAAAATTTTAAAAATATTTTATCTATTATAAAATTTTAATTATTTTTATTAGAAAATATAGATTGAAATAAAATTATTAATTTTTAAGAAAATATAGATAGATAATAAAATATCTATTATGAATCCCCGTTCCCCATTCGGGGCGGGGATCGGGGAAACAAATCAACCCCGTTCGAAAATCGGGACGGTTTGAAGGATTGAGTTGGGGTTCTGGATTGAGGTAGGGGATAGCACTCCCCGACCCCGAACCGGGCCGATGGTTATACCTAGTTAGAGAGGAGAATTTAGGGCAATTTGTCTCAAATTTGGATATTTGGATCACTGTTGGATTTGTCCTATATGTACTTCAAGCGTAAAAACTCATTAGCTAAATTATGTAGGTGCCGTTCTTTGGAGAACATGTAAAAATTGAGTACTTCAACTTTCTTTTTTCTTAGCAGAAAATATAAATAATCATGTTTAATGGACTATATTTGTTGAACCAATAATCCATTTAAATATGATTTTACATTACTCTAATTATAGTTAACATCATTGAGTACATATTCTTACTCTTAATTAAAATTTTACATTATTTTTATAGCTAATTATTTTACATATCAGTATTGGGGATACTTTTGACTAAATATTTTTTTTCTATTGTGGTTGGAGATGTTCAGCTCATATACATATAATTAAGTTGTAGATATTAATATTTTTTTATTAAATATGACTAAAATATTTTAATACCATATATGAAAGTTCAATAATTTATAAGGAAACTCGTCATTTTCTGACATGACGACATAATTAGTTCATGTTATTAAATTGATCAGTACATTGTCACACACTGTTGAATCATATAGGCTCATGCTCATCTTTGCTATGACCTTAAATAGAAAAATTTGCTTATTGTATTTAAAAATCTGTTTGAGCTTTTTGGGTCAAAATCCATCAAGTTGAGCAAGTTGTTAACTGTGAAGGGATAAGCTGTCCCGGTTAGTTGAACACTTGAACAATATATCTATCGTCTCTCTCCTCTATGGAGTAGGATTAAGGTCTTTGTATAATACAGTAATTTGCAGGCAAGTTGCTTCAAATGTCGTTATGTCTCATATGCAGATATTTATGAAAATCCGAGAATACTTCCGTCTCCTCTTAAATAATAATTTTTTGACTTTTTGACACATATATTAAAAATAAAAAATACATAATTATAATTGATATTAGTTTTTAATTTTTTATAGTATCTTATAAAATTCTTAATTTTTATTTGATATTTTTTTTATTAAACATATATACGTATTTTTTACTTCTAAATATGCGTTTAAAAAGTCAAAAAATTATTACTAGGGACTAGAAGGATTAACTGATTTTAGTTTATAATTTCAATATGTAATTAAGAGGTACAAAATGCTAATTCATTTATTGATAACAAATGTTATATATATCATTTAAATAAAATAAAATATTATAATTAATCATTATTAATTTGAAAGTATAAAAATTTTGAATATAAAATACAATTTATAAATCAATATTTAAAACGGGGGCATATTAGAAAAAAACTTATTTTTTTAATTAGAAGTCAGGTCACAGGTGTAATAGGCTCCGTTTCAAAGCAGGTACAGAGACCAAGTTGAGATATCAAAAATGGGACAGAGGTTCAAAATGTATCAGAAATGGTACACCCAATTCCCATTTTTGGCGAACACAGCTGTAAATTGTTTTGAGACTTGTACGCCATACCGTATGGCGAACACAGCAGTAAATAAATTTTTTTCCCCCAATAGTGTTAACACTCTCCAATGGCGAACACATGAGCTGCAAAGAAGGCTGTGTTTGCAGTATCCAACGGCGAACACAACACAGAATACTACGACGTCGTTTTTATAATTTAGCTTTAAAACCTAATTTATAGTTAGCATTATCAGCCGCACAGCCTCCCCTCCTCTCCTACGGCGAACACAGCACATGTATCTTCTTCCTCTTCGATTTGTACTCTTGTTTCCTGGTCATGTTCTTATTCCGATTATTGTTCTTAGACAGGCTTGAGGGTTCGTTGACTGAAGAGAGGTCCGTTGCTAGGCAAGCTTATGTCCGTCACAACAGGTATCATAGTGAGTTAACTCATTAGATTAGCTAGTAAGCTCTAATGCCTAGCTAAGACCCCATGTTATTTTGTTCCGATTGCATATGTTGATGCTTTATTTCGAATTTTTGTTGTAATTTATTCCTGTTCTTCTTGTTGATATTATTGTTATTGTTTGTTTTGATTGATTTGGGATCGAAGAACATGCCCTCAATTAGTGAAAGTAAATTAATAGTAATTTGCCTACTAATATCATTTTAGTTAGTCAATTAATATGTTGATTAGTGAATAATTAATATGTTAATTATAGAATATCATTGATTAATTTCATTGGCTTGAAGCACATAATATGGCTAGTATAACTAAATTATGGAAACTTCGAAACTTTAATTAGAGTCATCTTAATTAGTGGATTAGTATGTTGATTAGTGAATAATTAGTAGGTAAATTGATTAAACTTATAAAAATTAAATATATAAAAATCTAAATTTGTTTTTTAAATTTATGAATATAACTATATAATAGTATTAATAAAAAATCATTTTTTCGAATATAATTATTGAAATATATAAATATAAAAAAATAATATAAATTATATTTTGGAACTTTAATATATAATAATATATTAACAATTATATTTTTGAAAATAAAATAATAAATTAATTTTTTAAATTAATTTTCGAATAGGGGGAGATATATAAATATATAAATATAATATTTAACATAAAAATTTTTGAATAAAAAAATATAAATATATTAATAAAAATTATATTATATAATATATAAATATAAATATAATTATATAAATTATATTTTAGAAATTTTAATTTTCGAATATAAAAATATAAATATATTTAAAAATTTATATATTTAGAATATAAATAAATATAAGAGGGAAAATTATATAAAATATATTTTAGAAAATATATTTTGTAATATATAAATATAAATATAAATATCTACTTGTATATCAAAAATTTTAATAAATCATTTGAAGAATATCATATATTTCAAAGAATATTTAAAAATTGTTTAGATTTTATTATTAACAATTTCTTGAAAAAATATTTGATTAATTAATATTTCTTTAAATTTTTGTAGAAACATATATGGATTCAGTTAGTTACCATCCAGGTCCTATTGACGGATCCTTACTGACCCGACAGCAGGAACATCGTTCGGAACATATGTGGAATGGAGAGGTATAAAATTTTTCAAATATTTATTATTAGATTATAGGTATAAATATATTACTCTCATTCTCAATTTGTTGAACTGATATAATCATATTTTTGTTTGCAGGAATTGCCTGATTTTCGTACGCGTGTCAACTACCGTGGATATTGGGATAAAGTTAAGAAATATCCACCACATCCAGATGTCTTGGCAGCAATTGTATCATCTGGTTTTCATGGTGTTTACCAGATTGGGGCAATTAAACATGATCCTGGATTGATTACTGCATTTGTGGAGAGATGGCGCCCGGAGACTCACACATTTCATTTTCGTTTTGGGGAGGCGACTATCACTCTAGAGGATGTTTATTATATACTGGGGCTGCCTACTAATGGATCTCCTGTTGTGCATTCATTTCGTCAGCAAAGTTTAGAAGAGAAGCGCCAGATGGTTGGTGATTTGTTAGGTGTGTACCCTGTTGGCGATGACGTGAATAGGGGTGGATTGAAGCTAACATGGTTGGTAGATCATTTTGCTGCATGTGATCGGCTGGACGAGGATTCAGTTGATTATGCGAGGCAGCTGTTATTTCACATCCGGGCACATTTGGTTATGATTATTGGCTCTGTCTTTCCCAACGCATCTGGGAACAGGTTGCAGGTGGACTTCTTAGAGTATGTACGAGACTATACCCATGTACAGGCTTATAGTTGGGGTAGCGCGGTGCTTGCCTTCTTGTATAAGAAGTTGTGCTCTACTAGTATTGGTAGGAAGAAGGACTTCTGCGGGTGTACTACACTATTGAAGGTAAATATACTTGATTATATATGCATCATTTCCCTTTAAGATATGTGAATATGACTTTTAAATATGAATTAGGTATGGATCTGGGAGCGTTTCCCTTCGCTAGCTCCAGTACGTAGGGATGATGCATACATTCAGCATCCCTTGGCTATGAGGTACGATAGTAAATAAGTACATGTGAAATTTGATTAACGCTTTTTTATCCACTGTTATTGACCCTAAAATTTATTGTAGGTGGAAGGTTCGTTTGAGTATGATATCTGTTCCACACTCACAGTCTCGTTTTGTTCGTTATGAGCTGGATGCCATGGGTACTGATGAGTTCTTTTGTTGGAGGCCATACAGAGGTGTTGATGGTGATATTAGGCCTGATGTTATGACTCGGACTTTGTGGACATCAAAGTGTCCCCTCATTTTTGAAGAAGTTGTCGAGTGGTGCTATCCTGAGCGTGTGACTAGGCAATTTGGCTTTAGGCAGGATATACCACGTGCCTCACCTGAGGAGAACCACGAGAGGATGCACGTGGCCTATAATGATCATTTGGATTGGATCTTTGTCCATAGCATATTCATCCAGCTTTGGGAGTCCAGGCTTAGCGAGGCCATGACACCGCGTCACTACAAATATATCAAGGATGGACCTGCAGGGTGTACATCAGCATGGGATGGATGGTATTCTAGAGTTACCCGCCGATTTGTAGTTGATCCCAGGCGACGGTCTAGAGAGCATGGCTTTCAGGGCACACATGGATATTCACAGTACTATGTAAGTTCATTATAGTTTAATGATTTTGTGATTCGTAATGTAGTTGTTCATTTTGTTTAGTTTTTAAAAGCTTGAATTGTTTTCATACAGGCAGAAGGGATTTCCCAAGCTTATCATGCCATCCAGGATCCTGATCCCGATGTTGACGAGGCACGTACGATTCTAGGGGATCGGCTGACCTCTACTGGTTGTAGTTCTTACCAGCACACGTTGCCTGAGCCGGTTCCCCCTCTATCCGGTGGCCAACGCGGTTATCAGCGACATAGGCGTACTGGAAGAAGAGTTGGTCGTCCTCGAGATGTCCCAGTTGTTCCAGAGCCGGGCACGTACTATGACCATGTGGCCTCAGATGTGCACACTTCTTCAGGTTTCGTGACAGAGCCATCGCCTCCCCACTCAGAGGGGGGATGGGGTGCATGGACACAGGGTCATTCCTATCATCAGTCTCAGATGTCTGCTGGAGGAGGTTGGGGAGACACCACACCGGTTGTTGCTGACGGCGGTTGGGATTCTTGGACAGACCGTCCTTCTTATGATCAGTCTCAGATATCCACTGGAGGATTTAGGGGAGGCGCGACGCATGTCAGTGGTGACGGTTCTTGGGATGCCTGGGTCGGTGGGGCTGCAGATGAGCAGTATCAGATGGGGTTGGGTGGTTCTTCTGGTGACGGTAGTTGGCGACGTGATGTTTCACAGGAGTATACCCCTATTTCTGGAGGAGCTGCATGGGATATTGGTGGTACTCAGGAGCAGTCTGAGTCGACCCATGCAGATACATCACATGGATACGAGACGCCTATTCGTGGATTTGAGGTGTTTCAATCCCAGAGTAATGCATTTAGTTCTCTCGTTATAGATCCAGAAGGTGGTAATGTGCATCAGAGACAACAACCACCTAGACATGTTAAAGGTAAAGGGAGGATATGTTTTACAGGCAGTCATATGCTGTAGGGTTTTGGTTATGCTACATTTGTTTGGTTATTAAGTTTTCGTTGTGCATTACTCGTAAAAGTTTGTGTATTTTTAATTCTGTTTGGCTGGTTTATTTTAATGAAAAACTTGTTGTTTCAGTTTCTATGGATTAATAATTGTTACTTGTAGAAAGCATTTTCTTCATTTCACAATATATTGCTATAGTAGGCACTTTAAATTTGCTGTAATAATGAGAAAATTTTAAATTTAGAAAATTTTCAACCACCTTTTAAAAATTTGATTTTTGTCAATCAATTTTTTACCCCCTAAATATGACTTGGAGTACACATATATCATCGAAAAAGTTGTATTTCTGTTGTTTGTTAGGATTACTAATTGTAACATGTAGACATCATTTTCTCAATTTCACAACATGTTGTTATTGTAGGCACTTTAAATTAGTAGTAACCATGAGGAAAATAAAATGTTGGCATTTTTTCAACCACTTTTGAACACCCTTAATATGCCCCTGAAAAACCCTTTTTTTCTTGAAAACTGACTTAATGCTTGAAAAGTTACATACACCAAAACATAAACATTGGAAATTCATGAAAGGTACATAGAATACATAAAAGCTACAAAAGACAATCAACATAAACATTACATCAATAAAACTACAATGAACAAGTCATCTTTATTTTTGGCATCTTCATAATTCTTTAGTCAGAACTGTCATCTTCAGCTTCACCATTTGGATGAGATGCCCACCAGTCAAGAAACTCGCGTTCCTCAATTTCCTTGTATTTGACGCGATAGTCTTGATGGATTTTGTCCAACGCAACTCTTCTTTCCGTTTCACTTATGCGATTCGCATCCCTATCTGCATTCACCTTCCACTTTGCATTTAGACTCTCATCCATAATAGGACCCGCGTCAGCAGGGAAGTGCCAATATTCTAATTGGGTTGGTACCCAGTCTTTACCTAGCTTTTCTTTCCTTTCCTTCATGACCAGGGCCTTTTTCTTTTCCAAACTCCTCGTTTGATACTCCCGCATTCTTTTCTCCCTTTCAGCTCCAGAGATCTTTCCAACCGACTCCCCAATACTTTTCAGGCTTGTCACCCCAGGTAGACTTAGAAATTTGTTCAGCATAGCTTTCTTACCCCTCTTTTCACTCACATCTTCCGGATTCATTGGTTTCTTTCCCTTATCCATTTTATGCACATTACCTACAATATATTATTAAAAATATTAGTAAGAAAGTGTACAAGTATATGCAACCTCTGAAAGTTATACTCCCTTCATTACCTTTACTCAAATATGAAAATTTATAGGGAAATAAGAAACCTAACTTCGGTTGGCATGTGATTAAACATTAATTACTTTGTACTGTTAGTCCTTGTTATAGATAATTGACAAGACCTATCGGGATTTTTAACTTTGCAGAGCATTAATTTTTCTTTGCTGGTATATGATAAGACCTATCGACTTTTACAACATTGCAGTACATTACTTTATTTTTGCACAGTGACCATTCACTTTTGACACACAAAATTCACCTTATAGTTGACATGACCAATGGACTTTTTCCCTTCTCCATATCTTCAAAAGCAACATATGATTTTAATAAAATAAGTTAGCTTTTACAGCTTTTATTTGATTGGTTGTTAAAAGGACACAATTTTTATGTTTGTAGAGATTAATAATTTTCACTTGTGGACTTTTTTTTTAACCCCCTAAAAGTATGCCGGAAAACACCAAAAATATTGAAAAGTTGATTTTCTTCCCTTTTCAGGGAATAATAATTGTAACTTGTAGACTTCATTTTCTACATTTCACAACATGTTACAACTACATCGGAGTAAGAATACAACTTATCAAAAAGCACTCAAGTCAACTGGTTGTGTTACATCTTCATCAGGACTTTCCTCTGCATCTTCATTAATGTTATGAGGTTGAGCAAGTTCTTCCATCTTCTCCCATTCATATTTCATTTGCTGGTCAAGATCCGTTTCTTCTGATTGTGCAATTTCAATTTTATTAATTGCTTTCTGTTCCTCTGTTTTCATCGACGAGTATGAGATCTTCCCTGCCTTGTACCGTTTATGTATCTCTTTCATTTTCTTGCAATATACATCTAAAGCTTTCGAGTATACAGATTTTTTCTCGACTTTCTTCATCATGCGTTGATTGGCACAAAATTTATTCGAATTAAGCTGATAAACCGGGGAACAATCATTCTCCGTTATACTTTTTCCCTTATCCATATCTGCAAACGGAGACAGAATATGTTTCAGAAGATATTTAGCAAAGAAATTCAAGATAAAGGCACTTACCTTTATTAAATTACAATGTTAAACTAGAAATGACCGGAGATCAATTAATTGAAATTTAGGAAAATGATGAAACACACAGATAAATACGTATTACAATTATTATCCATAGAGATAAATAACAATAAACATATTACTTTTAAATATAGATACTTAATCTGCACGTTCTGGACATCTTGCACTGCGCCTAGTATGTCCTTCTTGCTTACAACGACTGCACCTCATCGTCGTCCTAGGACCGTCCATCTCAGTTCTAATTCTAACTGATTGCCCCTTATCACCTCTTTTCTTCTTTACCTTCATCAAGGTTTCATCACCTACTAACGTCCCATACTGTTGCCAACGCCTGGGCAATGCATAATTCCAATACTGGGTAGGTGCCAAAGGAAAGATAATAGGTTCCCACAACTTCTGCAACTATGAGGAGTAATGGTAAGGCTCTATCCACTGCTTCCAGTTTATGTTGTTTGCCATACAACCTGCCACAACATGAGAACAGGGTAAATGGTGGCACGTCCATTTGCCACAGGTGCAACTACGTTTACTAATATCTACATTCTGTTTGTTACCACCTTTCCACACCGATTTAACATGATATCGGTGTGTCGTCACTTGATAGATCCCCATCTGACGACTATAGGTCTCAACCCTATGTGCAGTAGCTTTCTCTAAAATTTTTGATAACATTGTACTCGTCCTCGCGCACAACTCTTCACCCTTTTGCAGGCTTTCCTCGGCAATGTTCCTTTGTGTGTTCACTATCTTCACAGTCCTGTAGAAGATATACTCCATCATCGCCGTCACTGGAAGGAAACGAGCCATTCTAATGTTACCATTAAAACCTTCCATTATATTAGTGGTACTTTGCCCATATCGAGCTCCACCGGTGTCGTGACACAAGGTCCACATTTCTGCAGGAATGTTCTGAAGGTACTGCAATGCGGGAAGAGATATCTGCCCTATTCTTTTCATGTAAGCATCATGTTTCCTAACTTGTGTGGTTACCCCAGCTAACCACATCAACTTCTTCAACTCTCCACCGGGGTGCTGTGATGAAAAGTTACTTCTCACGTGGAACAAGCAGAACCTATGCACGCCATACGGTTGCGTAAATCCATTCCTCATATCCCTCATTGCTGCAAGAATACTTGGTGCACGATCTGATATTATGCACACTCCATGTCTTTCCTTGCAAACATGTTTACGGAGCAGCTTCAAAAACCAAGACCAGTTCTCATATGTCTCCTCCTCAACCAAGGCATAACAAATGGGATATTGGTGATTGTTCGAATCAACTCCCATGGCAATAAGGAGTTTTCCCTTGTACCTCCCCTTCAAAAACGTTCCATCTATTGAAATTACGGGACGTGCATGCTGCCAACCATCCTTCATTGCTTGCAGACACCAAAATATTCTCTTGCATACAGAAGTGTGCTCGACTGTTTCATGAGGGACAGCAGCAATCTTAACTACACTGCCTGGATTAGCATGTACCAAAGCCGTCAAGAACATAGGGAGAGCAGAATATGTCATGCTCCATTTACCATAGACCTCCTCAATTGCTGCCTGTTTTCCCCTCCATGCTCTTAAGTAACTAACACGATGGTGGTATTCATCGTTTACCATGGTCATAACAGTCATGATTGGCAAATTTGGCCTCTCCATCACCTGTTACATTATTTAATAAGATCAAATCAACACAACTAGTATATATGTACTAAAAAATTAACTTATAAAACTTACATGTGGTTTCACAAGTCTTGAAATTAATTTTGCTGAAATACGGCGGTGATCCTGCAACGGCTGGTTGTTAACGCATGTGTGCATTTCTCTCACCTTTGTGATTTCCCACATTCCATGCTTCTTCATGAAAGCAGCTCGCAACCTCCAAGGACAGTCGTCACTAAATTCACACTTGGCAATGAACTGAGTACGGTTACTCCTAACAACTTTATAGTTCCTGTCACTGTTTATGTGAACCTCTCTAACTGCTGCAACTAAGGTGTCCTTGTCACGGAATAATGTTCCCACCGTGAAATTTGCATTCCGAGGATCAAAAACAGTCAACATCTCACCCGGATTAGTAACCGTAATTGGTGTAAACTCCTCAGTCTCAAAGAAGGCTGCCATTGGAACATGGGGTCCTGCCATTAAAACATGGTCTTCTTGCTCTATACCAATCGAATCCAGTCCCAAACCGACCTCATCATCTGAATCATCTTCGGTGTCAGCTTCTAAAAATTCCTCATCACTAGAACTGTACTGCTCATATTCTTCATTTTCATTGATGAGTGCCAAATTTTTACTAGACGTCGATGTAAATGGATCACGTGGGGGAGACAAGATCACACCAGCATTGTGTCCATAAGAATGTCCAGCTCCATCTTTATTAGTGCTGAACACATTCCTGCTTGAACCAGCACCATACTCCTCAAATTGACGACTACTTGAACCACCACCATATTCGTCAAATGCATGACTACTAGATCCGCCAACATACGGCTCACTGTTGCCTCCCCCACTAAAATAATAATCTGACCAACCTGCCATACCATAATCTGGCAACCCACTTCTATCATACATTGTCTCGTAAGGAGATTGTGTGGGTTGGCTAGGCTGTGAGTAGCCGCCCTGATCATATGAAAACACATCATCTTGTATTATTTTTTCAGCATCCACAAATAAAGATACATCACCCATCCCCATCTGCATCTGCCTAGGAACACTCAGCATCCTCCTCACATCATCATCGCAATTAACACCACCAATGTAATATCCACAAACTACATTACCAAGACCTAATTGAGGATATTTAAACCTCATCTTCACATTCCAATGTGAACTACTAATCTGCATATTTCGATACACAATCTCCTTCAACTCATCATAAGAGGTTCCCCATTTAATATACTGCATTTTTTGAGGATCTATAGAATATCTTATATCCTCATCCCGTCGAATTATTTCACCACCCCAGAAAAAATTTACATTCACCAGATCTTCCATTATCCTATGTTTTAAACAATTTTAAAATTATTTATTAACAAACATATATTAATAAATAATTATCAAATTATCAAAAACATTTTTTTCTCATAACTAAACATATATTAATAAATCTTTAACAAATTATTATTAACAAACTAACAAATTATATTACTAACAATTTATATCACTAACAGATTTGTTCACTCCAAAATTAGTCTAATTATTTAATGTATACACATTTTCATCTCAATCTTAGTCTAATTATGGATTATTTATATTTAACATTTCAATTAACACAACATTAGTAGTACGTATCATACAGATAGAGCACAAAGACAGAAATGATAGAAAACCATTACAAAGTATCGAATATAAGTTATAAATTTATAAACAAATATTATGCAAGATATAAATAGATCGAAGAAGATAGAAGACATACCTTAGTTGTTAAATTTTGCAGCTGTGAAGAAATAAAATGAACCAGATGCTGTATTATATAGGCAGAGCTGACTTTGAAATGTGGGGTTAGGGATAAGATAAGGTGCACTACTGTGAATGGCGTACACTAGAGGGAAATTTTAAAATTCATTTCACTGTTCGCCATCACTAAATGTGTACACAACAGGACGAGAATTTTACATGTATAGCACTGTTCGCCATCTCCTATGGCGAACACAACTGATACGACGTGTATAGTGTTCGCCATGTACAATGGCGTACATCTCTATTTTTTTATTTTCAATGTTTTCATCCTAAGTAACTATGTTCGCCATTTTTAGGAATTTGCTGTACCATTTTTGAAAAGGTTTGAACTGCTGTGCCATTTTGGAAATGCAAACTTGGTCCCTGTACCTGGTTTGAAAGGGAGCCGGTGTAATAACTCAATAAAAATCAACGGTCAGAAGATCACTGGCCAAACACGCCTTTTCCTTTCATTCTCTAATTCTTATAGTTCTCTCCGCTCTTTACTGTATTATCATCATTTGATCTTCATTTCCAATCATAAAAATCCAATCTTTACGCTTATAATCTTTCAAAGGGGGTTTTAACTGAAACGGGTCGCCTTAATTTCTCGTCACACAGATCTAGGCCTGCAGCAACAATGGTGATTTTACTAATTCGAGCTTTTTTCTTCATTTCAAACTGTTTTTACTTGATTTTCAAATTTCTATGTTGTTACCGTATGTATCTATATATGTTAAAGTTTGTATGTATAGATCTGTTGATAACCTGTGATGTGAATTATACATAAAGTTTGCATGTAGTTTCAGGTGTGTTACCATGGACTTATTGGTTTCCTGGGTGAATGATATTATAGATGAAGATCAGAGCTTTGGAAAGAGTAACTTCAATTTCACATGTGTGAAAACAATGGTGAGATTACTAACTCAAGCATTTTAACTTGGTTTTATTTTCATGTCTTTTATATCATAATTAGTAAGTAGTAATTGGGTATGCATATGTAAAGTCTATGTCTTTTTACCTCTTTCTGTTGCAGACAGCAGAATGAAAGACTGTTTTATATTATTAGACTAAATCAGTTTGTTTGGTTTCTTGTATTTAATTTCTTCTCTCAGGAATCAGGAAAAAAAATTGTATCAGATTTGTCAATTTTTTTAACAAGTTTAAATGACCTTGTAATTTAGATTATTTGAAACAATCTCCCATCTACAGCCTCAGATTACTACCCTTGTTCATTTTCTCCTGCATATAAATATTTTTATCCCGTTCACGGGTAACAATGGTGAATGAGAAGACCACTAACCTGAGCTTTTCTACTTTTTTTTTTCCAATTTATTTTGCCATTGATATATCTTTGCTAATTTTTAGTTTTAATTCTTTATAGACGTGCGTTAAGCTTACATAGCTATCCCTGTTTTCCTTTTTGCAAGGAATTGCTTCTCTTTACCTCCCTCTCATCTATCAACACTATTTGCAAGTTATACAGACAAGTCCTTCATTTCTCTGTTGTTCATTACATTGATAATATAGTAGTGATCAAAGAATTGTGATCTACTTTTGTCATGCTGATTTCTTAGATATCATTAGGTTCTAGTTTAATTGTAGAGTCTTTTTTGCATATTTTTTGGATCTCAATGGAGTGAACTGTCTTTTTTACTACGACGAATGTTGCAAGTCATTCTTTACACACATTCACATTCTTTAAATAAAAAACCAATAGTCAGAATCTTATATGTGTGTACCTTGATCTGAGGTGAGTGGAAAGTTCCAAACTTTATTACATTGATTATTGATTATTGATTATAATATAATTTATATGTTCCAAACTTGATCTTGTATGTATCTGTGGAAATGTGGAGGTCGTAATATTTTTGTTTTAATCTTATTATTCATTATCATCAAATAAAAAATTGAATGTAAAATATAGCATTAACAAGAATCAGATTATTGATTTTCATAAAAAAGTACATTTGTCATGATCGTTTTTGTACCATTGGAAATATAAGTTCACTTGTTGTATTAAAGAGATTTGATGATTTTGAGAGGATATGACACTATCATAAACTGAGCGAGGTTACTGAAAGCACATTTGCCTATATGTTCACCAGCAACATAAGTTCATTTCTAATTCCTATCATTCTCTCTGCTCTTTATCATTTCATTTTATCTTCATTTTCAATCATAAAGATCAATTCTTTACGCTTCTAATCTTTGAAGGAGGGTTCTAACTTCAAACTGAAAATGGCTACCTTAACTTGAGCTTTTTTGTTCATTTTTAATTATTTTTGCTTGATTTTTAAATTTCTATGTTGTTACTGAATATATATATATATATATATATATATATATATATATATATATATATATATATATATATATATATATATATATATATATATATATATTCCCAATCATAAAGATCAATTCTTTCCCCTTTGAAGGAGGGTTCTAACTTCAAACTGGAAAGGGCTACCTTATCTTGAGCTTTTTTGTTCATTTTTAATTATTTTTGCTTGATTTTTAAATTTCTCTGTTGTTACTGAAATATATATATATGTGTGTGTGTATGTATGTATGTATATGTTGATAAATTGTGAGGGGAATTATACAAATGAGTCTGCTAGGAAGCAGGGGTGTGGCACTTGGGCGGTGCACTGCACACTAGGTGCGGGTGGGTGCAGGACTGGCACAAAATGTAATAAAAAACTTATCTTTTCAAGTCCTAACTATCAAATAAGCTGTATATGTTCAAGAATCAGTGATGGGTGTGTTGAAATCCCGGCATCTTCTCTATCTTGAGCTTTTTAATCCCGTCCTTATTCTTCGATCTTCGGCTAAGGCAGATACATATATATAATATATGTGTCAGATAGTTTGTGATGGTGAGTGTTGAGAGTTGACTTGTTTAAATTGGACCGGGCCTTATAAAACTTGGGCCACATACTATGTTTTCTATTTTGATGTATATGTTTAAAATGTACATGCTGAATATATATATTTGTTCTTTTAATATTAATTGCATTATTACTTTATTTATATATTTTGATTATTGATTATACTTTTGTATCAACTGTTAAGGATGATTAATTTTGTTTTTGACTATTTGTTATTTAAATGAAAATTTTATTTTCTTTATCATAAAAAATATAATATATATATATGTAATATTTTTATATTTGGCTTATCCCCTGTATCCCCATATTTTTAAATTTGTTGAGTTCTCGTATCCCCTTGCTGCGCATCCCCGTGCGCATCCCCGCACCTGCACCCATGCTTCTTAGTGAGTATATGTTAGATAATCTTAACAAATATAAGGTGTTTTTTCTTTACCTTTTACATTTCACAGTATAATTATGGTCTGTTTGGAATCGATCCTTTGATTGTTTATGTAGATAACGATATAATGTTTTAAGTACGTTCAGTCAGTATGTTTTCAATCTAGGATTTTATTTCACCTGGTTGGAACAAAAATCAAATAAATATTGTATTTGTCTTCTCAAGCGTTAACTTTTAAATTCCGTTCTTATTCTTCGATCTTGTTTCTTCCATCGAGGGTGATCAGGCAGATACGTATATATAATATATATACATGTGTATATAGTTTGTAACAGATGGTGAGTGTTGACTGTTGACTCATTAAAACTGGAGAGGCCTTATAGAACTTGGGACACATACTATGTTTTGTTTTTGGATGTATATTTTTAAAATGTATTTTCTGCATATATATTTGTTCTTTTGATAGTAATTGCATTATTAGTTTATTTCTATATTTTGATTATTGATTATATTTTTGTATCAACTATTAAGGATGTTTAACAAATGTAAGGTGTTTGAAATTAAGGCCTGTTTGGAATCGATCCTTGTTCATGTAGATTCTGAAATATAATGTTTGGATTTTATTTCACTGGTTGGAGCTAAACTCAAATAAATAATGTATTTTGATTTGAGCCAGTCCTGACAGATACAAGTACTATTCCAATTTTAATGATTTTAAATATTCATAACTTTTTGGCTAAGTTCTTTCTGAATAGTGTTGATTAGTAAATGCGTGTGTATTTCAAGTGCTTGCACATTGAAACATTTGCTCATCAGTGTTTTATCTGCTCACTATTTGTGGAATTGTGGGGTCTAGAATTATATACTTTATCATCATATAATGGTTATTTCATTGACCTAAAGTACATCAAAGTTGCAATTTACATATTCTACATAATGTATTAATATCAACCCAAAGTACATTTTTTTTTTTTATAAGCCATCCATTTCATTAAACAGAGAAGAACGGAACAGAAGTACATCAGTAATGCATCATCATCATAGCATCCTACCAATTCGACTGGCCACTTTAACTAACCAACTAACTTAAACCGTACTGACACAAAACACACCGGACAAAGACACTGATTCCTTAGACTGGACAAACATTTACTAGACTAGAATATAGACTCAGGGACTGCAGCCTTTCTTGATCTTGTTACTCATCTGAAGTTCTTCCAACAAAGCATATCAATAAGCACGGATATTACAAGTTATTTTCAGGAGATTATCTCCAAACAGCTGTTCAATTAGGTAAACACTACATCCTAGATCTTGAAAATTTTATGGAGATTTATGGTTATTCAGGTGGTGGGATTTTTGTATGCAAAGATTTTCAAGATGATCTTGATGAGTACTTTGGGTTTACGGCACATGTGGTTTTTGGTTGGGACGAACCTGAACAGCCCTACATAATTAAATTATTAAGGATATAAATTTTCTTAGATGAAGATTTTAAGGCCACTGATTACTTGTTAAGCCAAAAAAGCCTGAGAATGTTTTTTCATGATTTGAAGGCTATTTGAATACTTATATGTAGTTTGGAATCGATCCTTTTTCCTGAGAAATTTGGATCGATTCCAAACTAGATATAAGTATTCAAATAACCTTCAAATCATGAAAAAACATTCTCCAGTATTGCCAAGACTTTTTTGGTTTAACAAGTAATTAGTGGCCTTAAAATCTTCATCTAACAAAATTTCTATCCTTAGTAATTTAATTATATAGGGCTGTTCAGGTTCGTCCCAACCAAAAATCACATGTGCCGTAAACCCAAAGTACTCATCAAGATCATCTTGAAAATCTTTGCATACAAAAATCCCACCACCTGAATAACCATAAATCTCCATAAAATTTTCAAGATCCAGGATGTAATGTTTACCTAATTGAACAGCTGTTTGGAGATAATCTCCTGAAAATAGCTTGTAATATCCGTGCTTATTCAGTTGGTAGATATAAAATCTTATATAATTTGATCCACCCCAATCTTTTAGTAGAGGCCAATAAGTGACGAAGTCTTCATAGTTCTCCAAAAACATTAAAATTACAGATGACCCATATAACATATTTCAAGCATTAATAGAAAACAATACATATATATAACTTACATGGAAATTTTTACCACTAATCTGAGTTGCATCATTGCATATCTGTACAATCTTGAATCCAGGCCCCTCGTGAAAAGATGGATTTAAGCCATGCATTGCAAATAAAGGAATTGTAGGAACATCTGGTGCCAATTTGGTAAATGATTTCTTGAAAGTCAATTCTAACATATATGAATTGACTTTCAGAGTTTGTTGTGGAATGAGAAAGGAATCTGTATAAAATGAAAATTGAATAAACTACAATGACATTGAAGACACTAGACAATAACAAATCTTGATATACAAAACAGTGAAGAAAATTGATGATCGTGATATTTTTTAAGTGAAATAGTAGAACCTAAACATAAAAAGTAGAAATATATTACCTTGATGTTTCTTTTTTCTCTTATTTTTCTGTTTCTTTCTTTTTTTTGCAGCCATTGATTTGCCCATTGTTTCTTGGAACAATACTACTACTCTCTTAAAATAATACTAGTTCTCTTTTTAACTGTGGACTTCAAATTTACAAGAATTGATAGCTTGTGAAGATGTAATAATTAATTTCAAATTTTCAAGAACTTATAGTTTGTGAAGATATAATAATTAATTTTGTTTTATTTATTTATTTATTTTAAAAAAATTGACCGTTATAAGATGACTAAGAAGACGACTCGGCTTGTAAAAAAATTTCAAAGGCCCCAATATCCAGACCCAATTTGTCAAAAAATTTTAAAGGCCTGGCTTGGCCCAAATATTAATAAAAAGCCTATCTATATATTCTATTGAGCTGATATGTTGGTTATCATTTATGTTTGGGCTAAAACCCAGATTGACTAATATTCTAATAAAAAAGACCATCTTTTTTTGGGCCAGTGAACAACTTAAAATTTGGACTGAATATTGAATTCACTAAAACAAAAAATAGGCTTAAACACACTTGAACCATCAAAGTATGGCCCAATATACATCATAGCAACAAAAAAAATTAAAATGTACGGTCCAACCCCTGATGTTTGGGCCGATCCACATTTGACCGGTATGGAGCAATTGAGCGTAACATCCCGTTAGATTGAGAGTGGGCAAAGGTAAAAACCCTAATTTCTGTCATTACTCTCTCTTTCTCTCTCTCGCCTCTCTCACCTATCTAACAACAAGAAACTATTCATGGAGATAGACCACAACCACGAACTTTGATCTTCGAAAATGGCCCAATTGCAAAATTTGTATTTGGTATTAGGAGATTTGTCCTCAATTGCAGTACGATCAAGTGATTAATTCGATACAGAAGACACTGGAACGCTTCACCAGCTCTATCTCGCTGTCTCTTCCTTCAACGTCGCCTCTCAACTTCCTCTCCTTCAGCGCTTGTATGTATATCCCTCTCTTTATCGTATGATTTGAACCCTAGTTCTTTTTCCTTTTTTTTTTATTTAAATTTTCGTTGTTATTATGAATTCAATTGGTGTGATTAAGGCTGAAACTACTTTGTTTTCGAACTTGATAGCGGGTAGTAACCGAATAGTATATTATCGAATCGAATATAAAGATGAATTGGAATGTATAGTATAATTGATAGCACTCAAAGGAAAAAAAAATTATATATATATATTTTTATATTTGATGTTTATAATCTTTTATTTGTTCAATTAGTACTCGTGAGTTTCTTACTATCCAAATCAGACTCTGATTTGTCTGCTTCCTTTTTAGTTAAACTCTGAAGCTAAACTCTGTCGGTTTATCATTATCTGATTAGAGCATTCTCTGTTAGAGTAAACTCTGATTGAGTATTCTCTGATAGAGTAAACTCTGACCGACAGCTTCATAAAATATGATGACGTCATCATAAACTCTGATATGATATTCTCTGACAATCATCAGTGTTTGCATTTCTAACAATCTCCCCCAATTTATGCTTTAAGAATTAAAACATAAATTTCAATTATGATGTCAGAAATACAAGACAAATGCATCAGAGTTTGTTTACCCTTTGTAGATTCAGATTCTTCTATAGGAAAAGTCATCTTTCAGAAATTGAGTCAGGAGCTTTTCTTCAGCATTTTTTAACAACTCAGCCAGCTTTTCCTTCAATTCCTTCATTTGTTCAGAAGAATCATCTATTTGGAATATTGCAGCTCTTAGAGCATAAACTGATGATCTCTCCATTCTTTCATCTAGGACAATGCAACAGGCCTTCACACCATCAGGATTTAAGATTAGTGTAGGAATCCCTAACACCATTTTGACCCTTTCATCTCTTTTCCTCATAGCTCTTCTTGTTCCATCTTCAAGCAAGTACCCAGGCTCATATTCTTCGGACTTTATCATCATCAACCTTTCACTCTTCTTTTTCTCATCTATTACCTCTTCAAGAATTTTCCTCCATCTAGAAGTTGCTTCATTTTCATCATTGAGTAGATAAAGAACATGTTCAAGTTCTTTAGATGCTTTATCTTTCAAATTCTATTCAGCAACTTTCAGAACTCTCCCATCTTCTAGAAAATACAGAAGCTTCTCCTTAGCTTGAGCTCCATCAAAAATATCTTTTACTATGTTGACAGATATTAATTTGTCAAGATGCTCTTGTTTCAAATCTTCCTTAGGATTATGTTTTAAAGAAAAAGGATCACTGAAAATATTTGCTTCACCCCTGTAAACCTTAGCACGTGAATCACCAATGCCTCCTTTGTTTTTACCAAGTCTGGCATTGAGAATCAGACTTTGAGTTGTAGTCCACAGAGGATCAGTCTTTTTCTTTCTGATCAGAGCTTCTTGTTGTTGTTCTTCTTCGACATCAAAACTATATCCACCTGGTAGGAATGTTGTTCCTTGCATAGTAAGAGGTGTCTGTGGTTTAGTTGGAGCTTTTTGTTGAATTCTTGTGGATGACCTTGTTTGAATTTCTGATACTGATTTTGATTGAGCAACTGGCTTAGGAGTTTCAACAGGTTTGATTTGAATAGGCTTAGATTCTGGTTTCTTCCGTTGAGCAGATATCTTTTTCTGAATTGAACCTTTCTTTACACTTCTTTTCTTTTTCTGTACTTGAGTACTAACAGCTCCAGACTTCTTCAATTCAGCTTCCACAGCAGCTGGATCCATTCCTGGATGATCTTCTTCAAACATTTTCTTTGTCAGTTCTGCATCCTTTAAATTTTATTCTTCAATCTTATCAGGCTTCTCTTCTTCTTCAAGCCTTTTTGCTAATTCCAGATCAGCATCTATCAGAGTTTGTTTGTCAGAGTTTATATCAGTCTTTGATGTCGTCAGAGTTTGTGAGGTTGTCAGAGTTTGTTCAATCAGAGTTTGCTGCTTCAGAGTTTGTTTTGGCTTCCCATCCTTATGACTCCCTTGATCTTCATCATCAGGGTAGTTAGGTTTGAGAATTATATCCTCCTTGCATTTTTCTGAACCCTTCTCCCCCTTTCTGACATCACTTCTAACTGTAAGAAGTTCAACGATAGTGTGTAGCATTCCCTGCATGGAACTAACAGAAGCAGAAAGAGTATCCACTTTACCTTCCAATGCAACCTGTTTAGTGGAGACAGAGTGGAGTTTTGCTTCCATAGAATGTTGACAAGCAGAAACAACAGTTCCAAGAAGAACAGAATGCTTGTTGACAGATGCCTTCAGATCATTAACTTCATGTTGAAGTCCTTTGGACATAATAGTAGAAGCTTTCAGAATTGTAACATCAGATGATATTTCCTTGTCAGCTTTATTTATTAACGCAAGAACATGAGGCCAAGAAATTTCTCTCTCAGGAAACTTCCAAGAGGAATCCCAAATGGATTGCCTGTGAGAAGAAAGAAAATCTTCATCAGATGACTTTTTTTGGGAACTAAAATCCCGTCTGATACCCTCTGCATCGAAAACACAAAGATAGGTTATAATCGATACACACGTTTTCAAGCATTATAATTGTAACCTAGCAGTTCTTAAGAACAATATTTCTTGAGAGAGTTTTGTATTCAAGGTCATTATTAATACAAAACAGTATTCCATTCTACATACTTGTGTTCATCTTCGATTAGTTGGTACTATTACATTCAACCCCCCCTTCTGTAATAGATTGATTATCTGGAAACATAAAATACATATTAGTATGAAAAAGTGAAATGTAAAAATTATTATGAAGGTAATTGTTATGTATCATTTTATTTTTTAATATTAACTTAAAGTTTAAATCTCATTAGCAATATATTGACATTTATTATCTTATCAAAAATATATTTTAATCTGATATGTATAATCTTAAATATATTAAACAAAGGTTTGATATATTAAAAAATCATGTTCATAATATTTCGAATTACAAAACTTTACACATTTATATATTAATAATATAAATTTATATTTTATGTGATGTGCATATTTATTTTATTTATATTTAATTCAGATGTTGTAAAAATATATAATTTAATAAGTTAAAAAACTAATATAATTATAATATATTAAGACTTTTTAAAATTATAAAAATATTATTAATTTTACAATAAATAATTTAATTATTAAAATAAAATATCCCTGCATCGCATGAGTTAAAATCTAGTTATATTAAAATTACTTATATTATATCTAGAAGTTGGGTGGAAAAGTCCAAAATTATATTGAGCTATATTATATTTCCATATCAGGGATAATATATATTATATAATTGATTTTTATTAAATAATTTTATAAAATAATAATTAAGTTATTAACCAGTATTAATGTAAGTATATACTTTTTTTTATTACTTAACTATTAATTTTTAACCTTTAAACATTTACATGTTAGTTTGTATTTTATTTTTAAATTCTACTTACGCAACGAAATATATATATATTTAATAATTAACTAAATATGAGTGACATTTTAATATTAAATTATAATACATACAAACACACACACACACACACACACTTACTTACATACATATATAGATATATATACACAAATATGCACAATTTCTAACATTTCGTATAATGTATGAATTTATTTTTAATATTTATTATTTTTACTTTAATATTGTATTTATATGATTAGAATTTATTTTTATTTTTATATCTATGATTTTAATTTATTTATAATTTTGTGTAGAAATACTTTTATATAATTTTTCACATATTTTATATGTGTTCGTGTTTAAAAGAGATAAAATTTATATATTTTATTTAAAGATAAGTTTTAATTAGAATATAAATTTTTTTGATATACTTTTTTGTGTAACAATATTGTTACGATATACATGAATATTAACGTCATAATATTAAAGGTTTAGGTGCGAAACCCCCCTCGTGCTTTAGCCGTAAAAGCAGATAATCCCATGTGGTTTAACAAGGCTCAAATAAGCTATTCAGATTAAAACTAATGGTTCAATATAGTCCCCCTAGTTACTTTTTCTTAACCATGGTTAAAAATATTATTAAATATCTAATTACATTAATATAAATATATATATATATATATATATATATACTTACATATATATCTTATATTATTAATTTTTTATTAATAACATTATTATTTATAAATTAATATATTTTTTATATAATTGATTTTTATTAAATAATTCTATAAAATAATAATTAAGTTGTTAACCAGTATTAATGTATGTATATACTTTTTTTATTACTTAACTATTAATTTTTAACCTTTAAACATTTACACGTTAGTTTGTATTTTACTTTTAAATTCTACGTACTCGATGAATATTTTTTTTTTTAATAATTAACTAAATATGAGTGACATTTTAATATTAAATTATAATACATACAAACACACACTTACTTACATACATATATAGATATATATAGACAAATATGCACAATTTCTTACATTTTGTATAATGTATGAATTTATTTTTAATATTTATTATTTTTACTTTAATATTGTATTTATATGATTAGAATTTATTTTTATTTTTATATCTATGATTTTAATTTATTTATAATCTTGTGTAGAAATACTTTTATATATTTTTTCATATATGTTATATGTGTCCGTGTTTAAAAGAGATAAAATTTATATATTTTATTTAAAGATAAGTTTTAATTAGAATATAAATTTCTTTTGATATACTTTTTTGTGTAATAATATTGTTATGATATACATGAATACTAACGTCATAATATTAAAATTAGAATATTTTGATATATTTTTAAAATATTAACGTCACAATATACATCAATATAGTAATTTGTTAATCGCCCTTAAGTACACTAAGTTTGGAGAAGGGGGGTTGAATACAAACTTAATAATTAAGTGAAAATTCTTGCGGATTTAAGTTTGTTCAAAGAGAGTGTTTATTTAAGACTGATGTAACTAAGAACTAGATAATTAAAGTATTGAAGACAAAACTCAGCAAGGTTAAAAATTACTAGTGGATTGATTTCCCACTAATGTGTTTTTGCTTTCAATAGATCTTAGTAAGAATACCAAGCTGCTTACAAAGTTGAATTTGGAACTCAGAAAAGCATTACAAGTTCTGCCTATATTTCTACTTTGCTTTTCTTGAGTTTTTGAAAACTATTGCCTTCACTTTGCTACTGTGTTTTTCTAACTTCTATATAGAAAAATTACATCTCAAGTTTTCTATCGACAGATAACAATATAATATTACAATTTATATTGTTTACATGAAAATAGAAACTAGCTACTTTTCACAGCCTTCCTTTTTGAACTAACTAGTCCTGGAGATATCTTTGTCTTGATATATTCCTTGGATGCTGTGTTGCCTTGAAAGTCTTCACAATCCTGACAGGACTGTCTTCCAATGATTCAGTTTCTGCACAGTTCCCGTAATTCTTGGCTTTAGCTAAATAGGGAAACTTTAATCAACTGATAAATGCTGTTAAGCTTATCAGTTGATCCTCCTTTGCTTATCCATCGATGGATAGGATATCTGTTGATCAGTTGATGTGTCGATGGATAATTGAGTTATCCATCGACTCCTTATCCATTGATGGTTCTTTATCAATTGATGATTGATATCCGTTGATAGCTTTCATCCGTTGAGTAGTGTCTTCATCCCTCGACTTCAATATCAGTTGATCACTTCACTTGTGAGAATTCTGACTTGGGATATTAACAGTTGATCAGCCATTCTTCACATCTGTTGAGAAGCTAAAGATTGAAGTCAATAATATCAGTCGACTACTTCATAGCATCCATCGAGGCAATACAATCAATTGATAACGAAACTTGAATCAAATGTTACAATCCAGTTTATCAGTTGATAAACAAGCTTCAACTGATAACTGGTTTTCTAGTCAATGGATATTTATAAGTCATATCCATCGACTAGTTACAAAGTAATTTTAAGTCCCTATTGTAATTCTAAGAAATTTGTTATCATCAAAACTTATAATTCCTAACATAATTTTCTAACCATAGTTAAGAAAAATTATTTAGAGGGGCTATATTGAACCATTAGTTTTAATTTGAAGGGCTTATTTGAGCCTTATTAAACCACAGGGGCTTATCCGCTCTTCCGCCTAAACCACAAGAGTTTTTTCGCTCCTTAACCCTAATATTATAATTAGAATATTTTGATATATTTTTAAAATATTAATGTCACAATATACACGAATATAGTAATTTTCTAACCATAGTTAAGAAAAATTAACTAGAGGGGCTATATTGAACCATTAGTTTTAATTTGAAGGGTTTCTTTGAGCCTTATTAAACCGCATGGGTTTATCCGCTCCTCCGCCTAAACCAAAAAGGTTTTTTCGCTCCTTAACCCTATATTAAAATTACTTATATTATATCTAGAAGTTGGGTGGAAAAGTCCAAAATTATGTTTGGCTAATTTATTATATTTCCATATTATGGATAATATATATTATCTTTAAATATTGTAAGGATTGAATTGTTATTGATTGAAAAAAAACCCAGAGAGTTTTTTTTTTTTTTTTGTGAATTCAAGAATTCTCCCCTGTGGATTCAAGATTTTTAAGAATTTCTCGTGTAAGAGACCTTTATTTATATTTCGAGGATTAACGTTTGTTTTTCCTTCACTTCCGTTTTGCGTCAACGAATAATCAATTGATCATAGTTAGATTGGTAGTATTTGTCAGAAAGTTTACAACCACGTTGATATTGGAACCATTGTTGCAGGTGTAATTAGACAAGATTTAAAGATGAGATCAGGAAAAATTGTATCTCAATGTGCTCGTAAGATTGGCACCATATCAAAGTATCTAAAAATTGCTTTTGTGTGTGTTTTGGTAATGCTTATGGAACTCCTCTAATATAATTTGTTGTTACATTCTTGTTTTTTTCCTTTGAAAAGCAATTGGCCTTTATTCAGAGCTAATCCAAAGGTAATTTTGTGGTTTTTGATTTAAGTTAGGATGCTTCATGTTGGTTTAGTTCTAACTCGAATCAGCAGTTTGAAATTCCTTAAACTTAAAATAATTTACTTATTTAATATTTTTTTAACATATTTTTATTTTTTTAAAGATAAATATTTATTTTAGAATTTTAAAATTAAATATTATTTTCAAAATAAAAAACAAGTTACTTATTTCAAAAAAAAATACATACATGTCTATTTCCCCCCGAAAATAAAGACTTATTTCCGAAAATAAGTAGTTGACAAACACGCACATTAACTCTTTCCATTGTGCTTCCATCTCCATTCCCTTTATAATAGTTTTGATATAAACCTGAACTACTTTTAATTGTGTACACATTAATTGCTGCCACAGGTGATAGTTGTTTACTTTAACAACTCATTTATAAAACTTTATAACTCATGTCATTCGATCTTTGTTGATTGCTTGATTGAAGTTGGCAGCAAGCAGTAGCGTTGTAGTAGTGCAACATAACCCATCACAAATATTATTATTTTCTGAACTTCGTTAATCACAGTAATGTAGTTACAACTTACAAGTACTATGTTATTAACCGACTTTGAGAATTAACTAGAATAGTCTCTTTTGTGAGGCAGATGAATTTATTTATATTTTTGTCCAATTCTTAGTTTGTTGTGATACTCTTTTCTCACCATTTTCAAATCCTGCCGCCTCCAAAAATTGATCCAAACGTAACCATGATAACAGTGGAAGACCTCATACGTTCATAAGCTTTTTCAGGTCGACAACCTGTTACTGCTGTCAAAAACATTTATTGTGCTTTAGATATATAGCTTCCTACTAAATTTTCTGTATGGAAGATGACACGATAAAAAAGGCTTTCGTGATAGATTTTTTTTGATGAAATTGATGTCATTCGAGGTGCATGTTTTGATTGTGGGGGTTGGGGTTGTAATTAAGTTCATCGCACAATGTTTGAAATTTCATTTTTAACTATAATTCGGTTAAAATACCATATATATCATTAAAATGCAATATATACATATAAGACAGGTGTTTGTACCATGTATTTGGAAAATATAAAATTCAATTTAGATAATCATATGTAATATTCACCTATTTCAATGAAGTATAAAATATTAAATGGGCTTCTATTAACAGCATTTATTTAAATAAAATATGAAAACATAAACATATAAAAATTTAATAATTATAAATTATAAATTATAAAAAATATAATATATGATTATAAATTTATTATTATAATATTTGAAACAAATATATTCTACGTACAATTCTATGATCGGTTATTCAGGTATAATTTTTAATTTTAAAATTTCTATTCATAATATAATATTTAGGTAATATAGTTATATTCACAATTTACTAATATATTTCAATCTTATACCTACTTAAATTATTTACTTTATTTAAAATTATAATTTATCTTTTAAATTTATAAGTATTAAAATAATATTATCATTTGTTTATACTTATTAAATTTTATTTGTTAGTTAGTTTGTCTATATATAAGTCGGACCATTTTTACTAATTTTGTTAATTGTTACCGTATTAGTAAGATTTGAATCACATAATATAAATATGATTCATAATAAATTTATCTCATATAAATAACATTACATAAAAAAATATTAAAAAGAAATAGTAAAATAAATTAAATTATCCAATTAAAATAAATATTTAAAATAATTAATATATAATTTATTAATCTTGTGCCAGCCTTACGTGGATATAAAGTAATTATATAAGATATAATTTAAAAGTGAGTAGAGATCTAGGAAGAACTTCTTAGGCAGAAAATTTAGAAAACTTGATCTAGACCGTTAATTTAATATAGTAATAATTAATTTGTATATATAACTCATAATGGCAAAATAGTCATATTTAAAAAAACATGTACTAATGTGAATAAGAAATAAATGTAAATAAAGAAACTATCTTTATGACGGTAATAATCACACATGTAATTGATTGTCATGCATACTAACATTAATTTTTATAAATACCATATATTAACGTTTAATATATCACTAATTCATATTATTAAGATTCTAGTAATTATTCTTCTAGATATTTCACTATTAATTTAAAATAATATTAAGATTCTATTAACTATTCTACTAAATATTTTAATTAAGATTCTACTAAGTGTTCTAATAAATAGTCAAAAATCTTTTGAAAATTTTGAATTAGTCAAGAATCTTTTAAAATTTTATTAGAACACATAATAAAATAATAAAAATATTATCATACGTTATAATAAAATTTACATAAACTTTAACATCAAAATTTAAAATTAAATGAAAAATTTTAGTTGAATATACAATGAAATTTTAAATTTTATTTAGAATCTTAAAACACTTTGTGGAATCTTTAAAAAGTTAAATAAAAAATTTAGTGGAATATACAATAAAATTTTAAAATATTACCAAGAATCTTAAAATAGTGTATGAGATTTTGAAATAAACTAAATAAAATATAAAATTTAAATTTAAATGAAAAAATTTAGTTGTATATATAATAGAAGCATAAAACACTTTGTGTAATATTTTTAAGGAGTGAGATGTTGTCGCTCCTAGCTTCTTATCAGATGTACTTTCATATGATTCTATTTAATGCAAGTACGCTTTTCCTCAAAAAAAAATGTAAATAAAATTTAAAATTTAATTGTGTATATAATCTTATCTTAAAATATTATAAAGAATCATAAAACACTTTGTGAAATCTTTAAATTTTAATTAAAATTTGAAAATTTAAATTAAAAAAATTAGTGAAATAAAATATAGAATACCTAATGAAATCTTGAAATATTTATTAAAATTTATAATAGAATATTTTGTAAAATAATAAAACAGTTTGTGGAATTTTTAAATTTTTAAATGGAATTTAAATTAAATAAATTATTTTTTTGAAATATATAATAAAATTTTAAAATATTATCAAGAATCTTAAATCACTTTGTAAAATTTTGAAAACAAATTAATGGAATATGTAATAGAATCTTAAAATAAACACATATACAATTGACAATTACAATTACATTCACATAAATAAATCATATATTTAATATAATTAATATTAAATAAAAAAGATATATACTTTCAATAAAACAAAATATTATTATTATATTGAAAATGGTAAGTGCTTTGATCAAGCGTATTTTTTTTTTAAAATAAGCATGTATAATCAATTTTAATTATATAAGGAAAATATTCAAATTATTATAATTAATACAGAGAATGATTTAAGAAAGTGCATATTAAATTTACTATTATATTGTCACAATTAAAATGAAGTTATTCTGATGGGTAAATAACATATCTCCATTATATTAAAAGTAAATCAAAACGTAACTTAGTTTTTTCTAAAATATAACCATTTAAACGTATTTATCGAATCCGAATACTATTTTAAAGAATTGAGCTGAAACTGGGCTGCGCTGGCCGGAACAACAGACATATATTAATTATACACATCACCGTATCCATGATCCCATCTCCTCGTCCCTCACAAATAATTTTATAGTTAATTGTGGCCCAATTTCAAGAAACCCTCAAGCCACCGTCTCCACCGTTGCCGATGGGTGATGTTGCCGGAAGTTCTTCAGCTCCGGCGAAGAACGACAAGCCAGTAATTGTTAGGGTTAAACGGAAGGCTTTTCAGTCACGACTCGATGCTTTCTGTAAGTTATAAGTATATGTTACAAAGATTATGCCTTGGTTTAGTTTAGTTGAAGAATTTACTATGTATGTAATTATGTCTATGTGTGTGGCCTTATTTTATATTTATTTTTATGGGCAGGGCTTGAGATTAATGAAAGGCCCTTGAAGCGTCCGTTGCTTGATTTTGACAAGTTGTCTCTCTCTCAATCATCCACCAAAGGTCTGATTTTTATCATTTCAACAATCTTAAATTTGTGTGTAATTTTATGAATGTCTTGTGTGTGTGCTTATAAGGGTCACAAGTAAGAGTGATTTTCAGTCGAAATACCCAAAATACCACACAATAAGGTTGAAATGGCTCTTGTTAGCATGCTAAAACGCATAATATATGCATGTGTTTATACACATTGTTTGTTTTGTGCAGCTGTAATGCTTTTGTACATAAAATGCATCAACAGTTGCTTAGTTCTGACACGTGGTCATTAATAGTAAAAGCAGGTTTTTAAAAAAACTCATATGAAGAAACACAACTATACAATGTGTTTTCTGTTTAGAATTTCAAATGTGCTATTCTGCGTTTGATATTATATTGTCCTAAACTTATAGCTCAAGGAGTTAACTTTTGGGTAAACCTATATGTAAGTTAGACATCTATAATCTATTGTACCTTCATTGTAGATTCATAGGTGTAAGATGGATTGGCTCAAAATTACTCTCTATATAGAACTGGACCCTGTATTTGTATTATTTATTGTTAAAAAGGTCATACATAGTAGACACTTGATCCTCACAAGCCACAACCTTCAAAACATTTGCATTATTTTATAGGTTTTTTAAGGGGGGTTTTTTGTAGCAGGATACATGTTTTCGTTAAAGTAGTGGGGCAAATATATGTGAAGGTCATGTCTGTGTTGTTGTGTTGAGCAATTGTTCAAAAATGCTGCATTATTGGCTTATAGAGTGTAATGTTTATATTAGAGTATATTGTTGTTTTCGTGTTGGAATATAATAATATATATGTTTGCTTCTATATGTGAAATGGGTTTTTTAGGTATGGAGTTGGATTTTAAGATTTTAATATACATTTCTAATATGCGTTGTGTGCAGTAGCAGAGGTGAAGACCAAGAAGGTCTTTGTACAGCATATTGAAACATTTAGCAACTCAGAGGTGAAGGTTGATGTGCTGCGGTCATTTGTTGTAAGTGTGATGTATATCTGCTTGGACTATTCATTGTTTGTTGCATCATCTACCTAGACTTTGGGTATTCTGCTTTTGTGCAGTTTACTACTAACTGTTAAGCTCCTTTTGTGTTATAACACTTTTGCAATATGTATGTTGACCTTGAGAATAAACTGGATTTTAGGCCTCAGTAATTACAGAAGATACAACTCTGTTTAAAGAATTTGAATCATTTTTTACAACTATTTTGCCAGTGTTCTAACTCGCTACTATTCTTAAGCAGCCTGACGCTTTGGACCTTGCAGACTCTGTTACAAAAAGTGAAGGAAAGAGGCGCATATTCAAAACTGAGAATGTAAGGCTCTCTTAACCTTTTATGCGGGTGCATGCTTGTGCTATATGCATTAATTTGAAGGGATACTATTTGAACAATTTGTGCAATTTTGCAGCAATAAATTGATTAAAAGTACCATATATCTATTCTATATTATTAAACTGAAACGGTAAAAGTTTGGTAGTCGGTTGGTCAGTATTTGGGCCGGTTTATTCTGTCAGTAATTGGGCTTAATTTTGAACCATTAGCTTTTTAATTACAGCACACAAACCTTATCCCCTTCAAACACAAATAAAATAAATGAGAAACTATATAAGAATATTAATCTCTGGAAGTCGCTTTGTATTTTAATATTAATCCTTAGTGGCGTTGGCCTAACAAAGCCATTTAACAAAGCCATTGGCCCTTTTATCATGTAATGTTTGCAGAAACATGAGCAGCTGCTAGGGAAAGCTAAGAAGGAGCATGAGGTATACTAAACTTTATTTGGTGCAATCATAATGCTTTGTTGTAGGAGTAAAGAGCCTGGCTGTTTGTGAAGAGAACTTGGTTTGTTTATGTGATCTGGGCTTGCCTTGGCCTTATTAACCAATCCAGCACAAACAAGATGTTGTCCATTCATAACTTCAGCTCGAAGAAATTAGGGCTTATGCTTCTTGAGTTCAAATACATCAACTACAGTAATCCCAGAAGCTACAAAAATTGGCTAGACTTGTTTAACTCTGATTTTAGTCTTAGTTTGAACAAAATGAGGCTCTGTGTGGCTCCTTTTTAGTCTTTTCACACCATAGTTTGGTCTCTTTATTTATGATATATTATGCCTTGGAATATAGATAACTTCCATAACTGAAGGGCGACTCATTTTGGTTTAAGCTAACAGGAATTTCAGTATTTAACTTACATAAAAAGTAATTTTTGCTGTTGTGCTCTTTTCTCCTTAGAATGTGTCAAAACTTGCTCGTTTTGAGCAAGTCTGGAGGAAAAGAAAAGGGACAAAAGAGGAAAATCATGATGAAGAACTTAAGGAGATGTGTCATCTTTATGATGTTGTGCGTGTTGTTGTTCCTGAAAAAACTCCCGAAGAGAAAGAATGCAGGTAAATATAAATATTTTAATATGTTAGTGTTATTTGATGCTTCTTGGCATTTTGCTGATATTGATAGGATTTCTTTAAGTTTGTTGCAGAAATGCAGAAACGGAAGAGGACCATATGATGATGTCCTCTTTTCTGCCCCTGTTAAGAGAGTGCGTCCCTGATGCTGCTTTAGAATTGGAATCTGAGATTGATAATTACATTTTCGAAGGGGGTATGGAAACCCAGCAAAGTGCTTCAATTTCACTGCTCTCAGAAATTAAAATTGAATCTGATGCTTTTTTTTCTTAAGTTCCCACTTGTAGCCTGGTTCATCTTAAATATGATATCTGTTATGTACCTATTTCTATATTTCTATGATTAGCATCTTTGAAAAGCTGATGGCTCTGCAAAAATGCAAAAATGCATGCCCATTAACTAGCCTTGGTATAATTTTAATTTATTATGAAATTTTCAATCTTTCTATGGTTTTGAAGGGGAATATCATAATTTTACACCTCCTGGGAATCACGATGTTTTTGCACAATATGGAATTCTGGCATTCTGTTAATTGTTTACAATGGTCTAATCAATTTCTACTTGTGTTTCTGGTTATTGCAATTGAAGCAGGTAAAGATGACTATGTATATGATTTGTATGCTGTGAAGGATGATACAACAATGATGTCGGAAGATGCTTCAAATCCATTTCCTTTGTGAGCTCTACAATCTTGTAATTTATTTATTGGTTCTACCTCTATTTTCCGTCATATTGCTGATCATGCTCTTCTGTATCAGGATACAAGTGGATGATAACGATGATGATTTTTATGATGGCCCTGATGAATCAGAAAACGAAAGTTATGATTCAAATGGTACTGCTTTAATACATACTTTTCGTTGTTATGATGTGAAGTCTTTTTTATTTTTTAAATGTTTATAGAGGGTGTTATTTCTGGATGTCATGAATTACAACAATCTTAAAGGTAAATGCTGTCCATTGAGGATTTAGGAATAGCCTGTTGTTACCCTTGCACATAAAAGACCATGTAAACTATTGTGTGTGTGTGCGCGCGCGCGTGTCGGGCATGTGCACGTGTGCTATCAATAGATTTTTTAAAAAGTGCAAAACTAGACTTTTTTTTCTGCATAATGGTGAGAATATTTATTTATTTATTTCGATTGTTTTTTAATCATAGCGGAAGATAATGCCATGAACGAGTATCCGGATGAGGAGACATCCAGCGATGAGGAAACTCAGAGCAAAAGTTCTGATGATATATCAGAGGAATATGAAAATTCTGTCAGCAGTGCTGAAGCTTTGCAACTTGAACAATCTGAACAAGATGCTTTCTTTGACGAAGGATCAGGACAAGATGATTATTCTGATAAGGAGCTTGACGATTTTGATGATAGTGGTCATTACAGATGCGAGGATGATTAGTTAAATAGCTTTGGTCTTGTGCTCGCTGAACATATTAGTTGAGTAGCAAGGAAATATGTAAGCCTTTTGTTGGAAAGCCTTCATGAGTATGTTATTGTTCTATGCGATCCTTTACCGCTTAAGTTTTCTGAAACTTGTTTTCAGAATTACTATTATTATGCTTGTGAGAAGTGACACTTTCAAATTTTTGTAGTTGATAAATTTATCTATAATTATTGGCTACAACTATATGTTGGTTGCTAAGGTTGACTTGTTGCTAAGATTGTATAAACCACCTGAAGTTTAGTTGTTTCTTTATCACCCAGGTATATGGCAAATGAAGATTTGGCTGTGGTCATAGGTATAAATTGCCGCTGCTTTTTATTCGCTAGCTAGGAATATAAAAATGCTTTGTTGCATGGTTTTAGTCGGGTGACCATGCTTCTGAATGACGCATGTTCTCCAATGATGCACTAAAAGTTTAAATGATTCTTGTTCAATTTAATGTATCGTTGTATTATGATTTTTTTTTTTTTTGGGGGGGGGGGGGGGGTGTTACAGGGTAACAAAATATCAAATACTTTACCACTTGAGGGTGCAATGCGTAAAATTTTAAAGTTCATGGTAGTGTGTAAATAGCTTTAAACTTTACCATCCAATTTGTCATTGCTACCATTCATATATATATGATTACTGGGCGGGCACTACATTAGTGGGCAAGCTGACCCAGATCTTCAACTTCCTAACACCTGGCTAGCTCTTTATCATTGCTACCATTGTAATCTCACTTTAGATTTATATATATATATATGATTTTCTAGGTGTAAAAAGAACAACCAACATTATGTCACTTTCTGTGGATCATGGGAGGACTCTTTAGCCATTCTTGTCCCACTCATGTCATAAAATTTACTAGTAATAAGTTTATATTTAAGATCATTTATACGTCTTACGTCGTAAGTCATATAAACACAGCGCCTTTATCCAAGTTAGATACTTGCTATTTGCTATATTTTCTGCCATAGAGCTTTTTTAATTTAGCGACAATTATATCGTTGAGATGAAAAAATAGAATAAAATATAGCTAAATGTTACAGAATTCTGGAGAAAAATAATCTAATTCTATTGGCATTCTGATCAAGTTGCAAACCAGACGAGACCTTATTGTTTCTATAGCCATACTTAGTACTAGACAACAACGTTCTTGACACTAAGTATCCTGTTTTGATGTTTAGCTATTGGCATCATTATCGATTGAGATGCTCTGTTGGAAAGATGAAAATTCTATAGGGCTTATGCACCTTAACTATATTTTTTTTCTACTCACAGTAGTTGTATATCGGTTTCATGCTGTATCAGTGTCGCAGAGATTTAGGGGTTTAAAAGTCCTTAATTGCTTGCTAAGATACAGTAGCTAACTGGTAATCATATAGCTTGAAGCCTTGAACATGTACGTAGGTTTGTCTGTCTGGATTTTTTTAGCAGTAAATGTGAAATATTTGGATAATAATGTAAAATTATGGCTCATGTACCCGTGGAGCCATGCATTAGGAGTAATTATTGCTGCATTTGTAAAACTAACAAGATTCTCAAGTACTTTTACCATGCAATATGCTTCAAACAGGCATTCCTAATATGTATCTGGTCATAAAACTGAAGATCTCTTTTTTTCACCTTCAATATTCGGTCTATATATGCTTAAGTCATGCCTACATTATTCTTGCATCGTACTTCTAACCTAGTGAAGTATAATGATTAACTCGACCAATGTATGTAACAAATAGTCAAGGTTCCATAGTGCAAGATGGTACCAATCTAGTTGTTTCCAACACTACATTGACAGTAGTGGGATGGGGCCACAATATTGGATAACTTCGATTAACATTGGTTTGCTGCAGTATATATGATGAAAGTAAATAAGTGCTAGCTAGTATATCCTTCATTGTTCATAAAAAATAGTGAACTTCCTAGATTTGCACAACATTTACATATAGCCTTTTACCTTTCAATGGCAACTCAACCGTTGATTCATAAAAAGGATGTCATACTGGTAAAACCTGCAGAACCCACCCCTTCTGAAGTTCTTTCTTTGTCTACTATAGACAATGATCGAAACATTGAATTACTTTGTCAATCAGTCTATGTTTACGAGACGAATAACATCACTAATCTGGACCCGGCTTTGGTAATCAAAGAAGCCCTTTCCAAGGTTTTGGTTTACTACTATCCATTGGCTGGGAAGCTTAAACGTGAGGATGGGAAACTCCAAATTACTTGCAATGCAGACGGCGTGCCTTTTTTAGAGGCTTACACTGATTGTGAACTTTCTTCTCTTCACTACTTGGATGGGATTGACACTGAAACTGCCAAACTCTTAGCCTTCGATTGGCCTAGTAAAAGTGAGTGTGGTTATCATCCTTTAGTTTTAAGGGTGACAAAATTTTCTTGTGGCGGTTTTACCATTGGTATGGGCTTATCGCACTCAGTATGTGATGGATTTGGTGCAGCTCAATTCTACAAGGCCATGGCTGAGCTAGCAAGTGGAAAGCGTGAGCCAACGGTGAAGCCCGTGTGGGAAAGGGACAGGCTAGTAGGGACAGCAAGTAAAGATCCTATATTGCTTCCAATAGACGTGTCTGCATTGGCAACTTCACCATTTTTGCCTTCTACTGTTGTTGCACATGAATCCTTCTATATAACTGGAGAGACTATAGGAAAACTCAAGATGAGTTTGTTGAAGGAACTGGAGAAAACAGAGAATGCAAACTTCACCACTGTCGAAATTCTCGGAGCCTACGTTTGGAGGTCAAAATCTAGAGCCTTACAACTAAGTCCTGATGGCAAAACCATGTTTTGCATGGCTATGGGCATAAGAAATGTTCTGAATCCACCATTGAATGCTGGATATTATGGAAATGCTTTCTTATCTTCTTCTCACTTAGTGCTGACAGTAAGAGACTTGAATGAGCTCCCCCTCTCCGAAGTTGCTAAACTGATCAAACAGAGCAAGAAAGTACTGACTTCTAGCACTGATTTTGTTCCGAAGACACTGGATAAGTTAGAAACAATAATACAACAAAATGTGAAGGTTGAGATCAGCAATGGTGCATCTATAGTACTAACGGATTGGAGACAGTTAGGATTGATGGAAGAAGTGGATTTTGGATGGAAGGAAATGGTGAATATGATACCATTACCATGGAACAATTTCTTTATCGATTTGTGTATGTTTTTACCTCCTTGCAAAGTGGATTCTTCTACGAAAGCAAAAGGTGGTGTGAGGGTACTCGTTACCCTCCCTAAAGCTGCAATGGCCAAAATGAAGGAGGAAATGGAATGCCTTAATAAGCCTGGGGTTGATCCCATTGATATGCAATCTGAACCATGAACATCATTTATTGGTTTAGCATCAATATCTGATCATCCAACTTTTAGTATGCTTGGAATAAGCTGTGACAGTGCAATAACTGTTGCAACCAGCTGCCAGCCTTGTTTTTTTTATTAGTAATTATTGTACTTGTATCGTTGAGATGTATGTTTCCTTATTTTCTGTGTGTTTGTGTGAAATATTTGAATCTAGTCCAAGGGTATCTGTTAGGAAAGGACTCTTCTACAGATGCCAAGAGCACTGTTGTTTTTGTCTAAAGGGGCACTCATGTTTCACTAATGCTTGTTATAAGTGCACAAGGGGGAATGTTTAGTAACCATATTTCTCTGAGTAATTGAATGGAAGTATGGAACGACAATTCGACAAACCCCATTTTTTTCACACCGTGGATTGATCAGTTTCCGCGTGCATAGTGCACGAGATGAAATTGTTAAGTACGGAGTAACTTGTTACCGTCTAACTAAAATCTCTCCTGACGATAAGGTGTAATAAGGAGAAGCTGGTTGAATATGTATTAGCAGGTATTCTTACTTCAAAATTGTTAAACTTGAAGATGGGAACAATATAGAACAAAATGCATGTATTTTTCGATTTATAAATAACTTGTACGATAAAACAAACGGGACAAAAAAATAGGATTTCTTATACCAGTAGGGGGAGTATTATTTTTAAGAATTATTGAGATTCATATGATTCAAACTCGAAATCTCTGAATTTAAAAAGAAGTCAGATTTAGTAATCAGAATATTCAAAAGCGTATAGTGCATGTTTGATGCTTCTTCGAGTTTTGGGCTGTCATCATTTCTAATGTTTTCTACTTACCTACCTTCTTGTATATCTGCATTACTAGTGGAGTATTTCTCGTTTGCTGTCCTTGTGTAGTAAAAAACGCGTCAACCACCACATTTATACGACTACATGCACTAATACACGTATAGTCACCCGTAACACATGCACTACTCAGGGGACGATTTTTTCAAACTTATAATCAATTACGTGAATTATTAGTCTCCAGAATATGATTATAGGTTACATAAAATAGGATTATCCATGTTGATTTTCAAAGTTATTAAAGATTATGTAATGAATAGCCGCCTCTGTGAGGAGAGTCGACCCATCTTCCTGTTCTAACCGCCACTTCCATTCTCCATTTTCCATTTATCGGATCTACAATCTCCTTTATCGATTAACATCCCTTTACTCTTTCATCATCTCTTCTATTTTCCGGTTTTTCTTCAATAAATTCAAAATTTTATTTCAAAAGTTTCGAAAAAACATCATTTTGAGTGAAATTTTATTGGTACCTTGTTATTAATGATGTTAATTGGTTACCCATCTTTTTTGGTCTTAGTGTATTTTATTTGAAGCATTTGTGTATTTTGGTGTTGGTTTCGTTGGGAATGATTTATATGATTTTTTGAGAGAAGCTGGGACGATGGTGGATATCGTAAAAACTCACATTTCGCAACAAAAGATTGTTCATACTTTAAGGACATTTGTTTCCCCAATTTTAGTTAATGTAACTAAAATTTTTGAATATTGAACTACATGGGACATTTATGTGAAGGTCAATTGTGATGATACTACCTTCAGGGTTAGTGTAGTTTGGATTGATCGAGAAGTTATTGTAATCATTTTTAATTCAAAGAATTTTATTCTCTATGTTAAATGATCTGAAAACAAAACGGTTATTTGCTTAACTCGTTAATCAGGTTGTATTCAAGTGTTTTAATGAATGCATTAAATTTTATTTGTAAAAAAAAGAGATTAAGATTATGTAATGAATGATGGTTTTTTTTTAATTATAATAATTTATTAACTAAAAGTCTAAAAGTCATATAACATTTACAAATATAATTGAAAATTAATCAATATATAATAATATGGATCAAATAAAAAAATTCTTCATAAAGGGATCTTTTATTTTGGACTTGTATAGTTGGAATATACCGTGCTCTTGAATAATAATCTAACGAGTAATTACGAGAAATATATAAATTTATTTATCAAAACACATTTGAAAAATTATTAATGGTTGCAAACTCATAAAACACCTTCTCAATGAACCATTATATGTACTCCATCTTACAGATTACGATTCCGGACATTCAAATTTAATAAAAAAATTATAAAAGAGATCAAAATTCAATATATGGATAAATAAAATCTAATAATTGGAGACGAACACTTTTAATAAGAAAGGTTTATTAAATAATAATTAAAATTATTGAAAAACAATAATAAGAGGATTCAACGTCAAACCTATAAGGAGTCGTTTGGTTAAGGAGTTTATGAAATGATGTATGAGTTCAGAATGGATAAAACTCATATACGGTGTTTGTTTTATTTTTTTTAAATTTCAAACTCATACATCAAAATCACAAAATATGTGTTTTTTATACCTAAGTGGGGAGGTGGGTATGACGGAAGAATATGAGTATCAATTTTAATATTATTATTTTGTTATTGATAATTAACATTATTAATAATCAAAAAATAATAATATATACAATCAAGCATTACTAATAATAAAAAAATTATTTATGTAATAAAGTAAACTTATTTAACTATTAATTAAATAATACTTTATATTAAATAATTTTATTCCAGAACTAAACTAAATACATGATATCATGAAATTTCATCCTCATACCACCCTAACCCAAATAATAAACGGCATGGACTAAAATACATTATTATAAATACACTTAATTTTTTACATAACATAGTAAAAAAAATTATTTTTATTTTACTCAGCTTACTTATCCTTTTACTTCATCCTATGATATCTTCGTAATTTAGGTAAATTGAACATACTAGTAAATTGAAAATGATCCATTTTTAATTATTGGTTTGCGAGAGGTTATTTATATTAATATTATAGCATGAGTTATATAGCTGTATTTTGGGAAATACTGTATATATCGACCCTACCACCAGAGATTTGCGAATAGTAGGGCCGAATTTTATTCATATTTTAAAAAAATTTAGATTTTTTTAAAATTGGAATGAGACAAGTTTTTTTTTTAATCGGATCGGATTTTTCTTAAAAAAACAAGGCTTGTTTGATGCCCTAGGCCGGACCAGATTTTTTTCGAGCTTTTTTAATTTATATATTAATATTATTAAAATTTATTAAAAACATTTTACATATTTTGAATTTTTATTAAAAAATCAAACTTTTTCGGATTTTTCAAAAGGCTCGAATTTTATCCGGGCTCAAACTAATCCAAATTCGAGCTTAAATCTGAATTTTTCGAATATCAAACTAGGCCGGATTTTGATAAAAAATATTAGATCCATTCAAGATCCTCGGGTTAGGTTGAACTAGGCTGGATTTTTTTTATGAATATTTCAAAAAAAAAATTCTAAATTAGACCGGATTTCAAATTTGTTAAACATCAACCAGCAAACCGAAATATTTAGTTGGTAAATGTAAGTTTTTATTGATAATTTAGCATTCCAACGAAATTATAAATGGAATAAATCGGTCACTAAAATCCTTTTAAGTATATATTCTCAATAAATCTTATATATATTGGAAAAATTATAATGTTTTACAGATTGATTTTTTAATTAGTTACCATTTTAGCAACAAAATTTTTGTTGATGATTTTTCAATAAAAATTATTGAAATAATTTTTGTTGGAGTAAATGCTACGTCCCAAAATGAAAGTGGACGGGAGGCAATAGACTAAAAAGATGTTCGAGACTTGGAGTACATTGATGGACCAATCTTCAAATAAAGAAGCTTCTTGAAGGACAAACAAAATATATCAATATTTATGTACTTCACTGGTTCCACTCAATTATTAACGTTTCGGAGAGAAGATCCGACACGCATTTTAAGGTGCATATAAAGTATAATTTCATAACTTATTTTTAATTATTTTTTTCAAATAAAATTTTTATGGAACTATACTTTCTCTCCGAAATGTTAACAATTGGGCGGGACGGAGAGAATATTATAAATTGCTGCGTGGTACATTCCTAAGTTTTGATATCCATATACTGTATAAGTTTGGATAAAAATTTTAATTTAAATTTGACCCATAAACTATCCATTTTTAAGTTTTGTATAGATATTTTGATTTGTAAAAGATTCATATTCATTATACACCCATTCTTAAATTGACTCATAACTTTAATCACTATTATTGCTATTCAAAACATTTATGATAAATTCATTAATAAAAATTTGAACGAATATTCAAAATTTTGATAACTTCATTATACAAATTATTACATAACATATTTAATTAAATGTTAACATATTTCTATTAAATCACATATATAAATTATTCATTTATATATTTTTATCATGAATTAGTTTAACACTAATATTACCGACATTTAATACATTTTATTTATAATTTTTAAAATCCCATTATTGTTAACAATTTTGTGAAGTTTAAAATCACTAACCACAATTTCAAACACACAGTAAAGCCCTAATAATCTTAAACATTACCCAAACAGTCCTAAGTAGCTGCTGCTGCTGCTCCTCCCCCTCCTTATCCAATTCCAAACCCTAGTTAATGGCTTCTGCTAATACCATTTCTACTGCTTCCATTCTCTCTTCTCCCACTCAAGTACTAGCTCATTTCATTTCATTTCATATTTATGTGTGTGTGTGTGTTTGTTTGTTGATATTTACATTGTTAATTGTGTTGAAATTGGTTGATTTGGTGTTTAGGGGAGTTTGGGGGGCAATAGAGTGAATCAATTGCGAGGGAAGAAAGTTAATTACAGGCCTTGTAATTCTCCAAGCAGGCGACTTGCTGTTCGAGCTGCTGCCAAAGAAATAGCGTTTGATCAGAAATCAAGAGCTGCCCTTCAGAGCGGTATCGATAAGCTTGCTGATGCTGTTGGTCTTACTCTTGGTCCTAGAGGTACTTTCAAGTTTTCCACTTTTTCTTGTTTTCTTTGATGATTTGTGTAAAGGTTTTAACTTTTCGTGTTTTGTTTGCTGAAATGTTGAATTTGATACTTGTAATATCTGTTTTTGCTAGAAGCTGATTGATTATTGGTTAATACTATTTTAAAGTATATCGCTTGTAAATTGTTTGTATGCTTGACCTATAACGTTTCTTACTATGACGGGTTGATTCGAGTATATATAGATAAATAATTTAAATGTCTCGACAATAGAGCACCAAAATGTTGGTGTTCTTGTTGCCTGAATTGTTAAATTTACTTATTTCATCTTTAGTTTTACAGCAAAATTATGTGAAATTTAGAATCTTTTTTTTTTAAAAGCTTGCTATTGGTTTATCACCTGCCACCAGCACATTGACAGCTACTAGTGCCACGTCAGCTTAAGTTTGTTAGATGACAGTTGCAACTTAAGTGTGTCCACTACTAGTATAAATAGCTGATATGTACTGTGTTTTTAGTATGAACTTTATTTCTACTGTGAAATATATCTTTTATATAGTTCTCTCTATCTTCTTCTCCTTACTTTGCTTTACAATTATCTGCAACTTATTACTATATCCATGGCGATCACACTAGATTCTATGGATTAACATGGTATCAGAGCAGAATTGCGTCTTCTATTAGCAGCGAGATTCGCTTGATCACACCTTCTAGACGATATCTAAACAACGAGACATCAGATTCAAGTCAAATCGCAGTAATCGTAATCTCTGTGTTTATACAACTATGAAGTATGAGCTACGATATCATCTCCTGAAGTAGTGTATCGATTTGGTCTTTTATGCTTGATTGTTCATACTGTATCAATTGGATTTGTTGTGGATCTTCATCTATAATCCGTAGTTTGATTGCGTTGTTTACGATATGCGTTGATTGTCTTGATTCACATTCAATTGAATCATATCTGTATTGAAATGGCTGATAGTTTTGGTCCTAGTGTTGGTAATGTTTGGAATAGGAATATTGTGCCGTCGAATCAAGATGTAACGAGTGTATACTACATACATCCTTCAGATGCTAACACGACACAATTAGTATCAGTCAAATTTAATGGCAACAGTTTTAGCAATCGGAAACGATCAATAATGCTTAGTTTATCAGCTAAGAATAAGCTAGGATTTGTTGATGGAACTGTGATTAAACCTGATTCTGGATCTAATGATTACAAAGCTTGGGAGAGATGTAACGACTTGGTGTGTTCGTGGTTGTTCTGTAATCTGGATGATGCAATATCGAAAAGTGTGCTATTTTTCAAAACTGCAAGAGAAATTTGGCTTGATTTGGAGGAGCGATTTGGTTATGCTTCTATGACTCAAGTATTTTCACTTGAGCAGCAGCTATCAGACCTAAATCAAGGATCTAAGAGTGTTTCAAAAATTTTCACTGAGATAAAGACATTGTGGGATGCGATGAATGATGCTAGTCCACTTCCATGTTGTACTTGCAACAAATGTATGTGTAATGTTACTCAGAAGGTCTTTCAGATGCAGCAGGATCATCGTTTGATTCAGTTTATGATGAAGCTCAGTGACAAATATGCCACTGTTAGGGGAAATATATTAATGCAGCAGCCATTGCCAAGTTTGTCTAATGCTTTCAGGATGTTTTCACAAGAAGAGAGACATCAAGAGCTTTCTCACATCACTTCTCAAACTGAATCTCTGGCATTTGTGGTTGATAACAAAAAATTTGATAACTCTTTTCAGAGAAATGTCAGAGCTGGAAACACATATTCTCAAAATCCAAAACAGAGTCCTGGAAATAATAGTTACAGAGGGAATGCAACTTCTGGTGGAGTTAAGAAAGGAGCTAATTACTTTTGCACTCATTGCAAAATTTCTGGACATAGTATTGACAGATGCTTCAAAATCCATGGCTATCCACCAAATTTCAAAGGTTTCAAGAAAAGAAAACTTGCTGCTATCTCTCTTACTGATCAGGCTGAGCCTAAATCTGAGAATTCCAGTCCTATTTCTGTAGCTCAGTATCAACAATTGATGGAAATGTTCAACAAACATTCACAGGCTAATTGTTCTCAGCCTCAGAATAATTCTGAACATGCCTTATTGGCTGGTAAGGTCTGCTTATTGGCTAATAATGTTCCTACATCTGATTGGTTAATTGACAGTGGTGCTATTGACCACATTTGCCCAAACTTGAGTTTATTTCTCACATATAAACCTGCAACTGGTGTTAATGAGTTTATTGTGGTTCCTGATGGAAGACAAGTTCGAATAATGCATATTGGTTCTGTGCAACTAAATGAGAATATGATCATACATGATGTTCTTCATGTTCCTAATTTCCAATATAATTTGCTTTCAGTTCAGAAGTTGTGCAAAGACTTGAAGTGCACAGTAATTTTCAATGATAATACATGTGTGTTGCAAGACCTTTTGCAGAAAGGGAATCAAACTGTTCTTGGTAGATTGAAAGGGGGACTCTATAGTACTTCAGGACATCTGGATTTAGTTTGCAGGACTAGTCTTCTCAGCACTAGGGAGGATCTCAGCATTTGGCACTTGAGGCTTGGACATGTACCATTCAACAAGATGAAGTTGTTTCCAGATTTGTCAGGATTAAAGAATCCTTCACATGAGCTTGTTTGTCAGATATGTCCACTAGCTAAACATACTAGAAGTTCTTTTCCCCACAGTAGTATCAAGACTTTCAGTCCTTTTCAAATGATACATGTTGATGTATGGGGACCTTACAAGGTTAAATCTCATGTTGGTTGCAATCAATTCATTACTATTATTGATGATTTTAGCCGATTTACTTGGGTTCATCTCATTAAAAATAGAACTGATTGTGTCAAAGTTTTAGTGGATTTCTTTAATCATGTTGAAACTTAATACAAGACTAAGGTTGCTGTTGTGAGGTCAGATAATGCACCTGAATTGGGGCAAGGTTTTATGAAAGAAGTTTATCAACAAGAGGTATTCTTCATCAAACCAGTTGTAGTCATACTCTACAACAGAATGGTATTGTGGAGAGGAAACATAGGCATTTACTTGAATCTGCCAGAGCCTTGTTTTTTCAATCTAAAGTTCCTGCTAAGTTTTGGAGTGAGTGTATTTTATGTGCCACTTGATTAACAGAACCCCACTTCAAAGTATTAATAATGATACTCCATATTTCAAATTATATGGTTTACAGCCTTCTCTTGATCATTTAAAGGTTTTTGGCTGTTTATGTTTTGCTTCCACTACACCTGACCATAGGGGGAAGTTTGACCCCAAAGCTGTTGCTTGTGTGTTTCTGGGATACTTTGTCACTCAAAAAGGGTATAAGGTGTTGGATTATGCTACTCAACATCTGTTTATTTCAAGGGATGTCACCTTTCATGAATCTCATTTTCCATTTCATTCCCACACTCAACCAACTTTGTTTCCTGCAAACATTTATTTGCCAGCTCTCAACTCTCCTTGTTATTATGATGTTATAGAATCTGCTTCTGCATATGCAGATGACTCTAGTGATAGTTCTACTCCTACTCAGTATCACACTCCTCCATTTTCTTCTCCTCCACCTTCTAATGCTACTCCATCTTCTAGTGATGCTGGTTCCTTGGTACATGATATGAGTCAGGTTCTTCATCCTCCTCCTTTTCCTGAACCAGTAAGGAAATCAACCAGGGTTCATAAACCACCTGCTTACCTTACTTCTTATCAATGTCACACTGCCTCTACACCAACTCATTGGTGCAATCTTGTTCAAACTCAATCTTCAGAATTTGCTAAGTGTACCTTATCTGAACCTTCATGCTATGCAGAGGCTTCTACTCATCCATTATGGATTGCTGCCATGGAAACTGAACTTAAAGCCTTACATGCCAATTACACTTGGGATTTGGTTCCTCTCCCCACAGGCAAGAAACCCATTGGTTCTAAATGGGTATACAAGGTCAAACTAAAATTTGATGGCAGTTTGGAACGGTGTAAAGCTCGCTTAGTTGCAAAGGGCTTTAACCAGAAGTATAGTGTAGATTATGAGGAGACTTTTTCTCCGGTTGTTAAGATGAGTACTGTTCGAACAATTATTGCTTTAGCAGCTAGTAAAAAATGGTTGTTACATCAACTTGGTGTTAACAATGCTTTTCTACATGGTCATTTGAAGGAGGTGGTCTATATGAAAGTGCCTGAAGGTATTCCTAATCCCTTCAATCTTGTTTGTTTACTTCGCAAGTCTATATATGGCTTGAAGCAAGCCTCTAGGGAATGGCATGCCAAGTTGGTTGAGGAACTTCTTCGTCAAGGATTTGTGCAAAAGTTTGTTTATTAAACGACACATGGGTCTGATATGCATTGCTGCAGTTTATGTGGATGATGTTATTCTCACAGGAGATGATATTGTTGCTATTGAAGCCCTTAAAGTTCATTTGGACACAAAGTTTGGCATCAAAGATCTTGGTCTGCTTCATTTTTTCCTTGGTATTGAGGTCACTTATAGTTCTGATGGTATTGCTCTTTCCCAACAAAAGTTTGCCAGGGAACTGTTAACTGCCTCTGGGCTAGACGTTCACTCTAATGCTTGTACTCCATTGCCTCTTCATCTCAAACTTTGCAAGTCTGTGGTGAATTGTTCTCCGACCCTGAGCTCTATAGATCTTTGGTTGGTAAGCTTAACTATCTTACCAACACCAGACCTGATTTATCTTACACGGTTCAAGCGCTCAGCCAATTCATGAATGCTCCTAGGACTTCTCATTTTGATGCTCTTCATCACACATTGCGATATTTGGCATCTACTATCACTCAGGGCATTCTATTGCGTGCCTCTGATCAGCTTTGTCTACAAGCTTTTTCTGATGCAGATTGGGCTTCCTGTGTTGACTCTAGGCGTTCTATTACTGGTTATATTTTGTTGTTTGGCCAATCACCTATCACTTGGAAGTCGAAGAAACAGAGCACTGTTTCTAAATCTTCTGCAGAGGCGGAGTATCGTGCCATGGCTTCTGCAGCTGCTGAGGTTACTTGGGCTGTTCGTTTGTTGGAAGAACTTAATGTTTGCAATCTCAAGCCTGTTGTCCTGAATTGTTATAATCAATCAGCTTTGTATATTGCCAAGAATCCCGTTTTCCATGAACGGACTAAACACATTGAAATTGATTGTCACTTCACTCGTGACAAGGTGTTGGAAGGGTTGATTCAGTATCTCCCTACTAAGTCTCAGTTAGCTGATGTGTTCACCAAGATTGCTCCATCTTCTCAGTTTCATGATCTTCTTTGCAAGTTGGGAATGTCTCCTGTTCCGTCCTCATCCTCCAACTTGAGGGGGGATATTGGTTTATCACCTGCCACCAGCACATTGACAGCTACTAGTGCCACGTCAGCTTAAGTTTGTTAGATGACAGTTGCAACTTAAGTGTGTCCACTACTAGTATAAATAGCTGATCTGTACAGTGTTTTTAGTGTGAACTTTATCTCTACTGTGAAATATATCTTTTATATAGTTCTCTCTATCTCTTCTCCTTACTTTGCTTTACAATTCTCTGCAACTTATTACTATATCCATGGTGATCGCACTAGATTCTATGGATTAACACTTGCATTTGTGTTAATCACCACTGTTTTAGCTTGATTATTAACACTTATACTGTATTGACAAATCATAATCATATAGTTTTGATCTTTCAAGAATCCACCTTTCAGTGATTTTGGATTGGTGAAACCTTGTATTCTGGAAGCTCATATAATTGATGGTTGCTATCATGTTTTCTCTGTCTTCTTTTCTTCAATATGTCACTTATCTCATCATTTAAATTGAAATATCGATTCTTTTTAATGCTTCCTATTAAATTTTCTACTTATTATTTGTTGTGTAAAATTGAAGACATGTGAACAGGACATAATTAATATATGGATGTGGACATGGACAAGTCACAAGTATATTGAACATACATTTTAAATCATTGCATTAAGTTAGATCTGTACTAAAGTGAATTGTTAAGCTACTTCATACTACTAATTATTAATAGGTTGTGTTATTAAGGTTCTAACTGCGAGGCTGCATATGCTTAGTGTTGCTGTAAGCACTACTATGCAGTTGTTTCTTGGCATATATCCAGCATTTCATTTTGTTTTGTCATTTTATGATAATATTGGATGTTTCTTTGAGCTCGTTCTCCTGGATGAATGCTGAATGCAGCTCTTTGTACAGCTTTTAAATAGAAGTGTTATAGTACTATGTGGCTACCGTTGACAAATTAACCCATGTAGAAATGAGATCAACTAATGGATTATCTTGCATATTTAAGGGCGGAATGTTGTATTGGATGAATTTGGAACTCCTAAAGTGGTTAATGATGGTGTTACAATTGCTCGAGCTATAGAACTGCCTGATGCCATGGAAAATGCTGGCGCTGCTCTTATTAGGGAGGTTTGTGCCATCAAAAATTTGATAATGCTCCTTCAGGCTTTTGTGTCTTTATTCAGTTGACCTCTTTCCTATCTACCACCAACATTAATTTTACTTTAATTCGTCAAATGGGTGAAGGTTGCAAGTAAAACCAATGATTCTGCTGGTGATGGTACCACAACTGCATCCATTCTTGCACGTGAAATAATCAACCTTGGTCTCTTGAGTGTGACCTCTGGTGCTAATCCTGTTTCAATTAAGAAAGGGATAGATAAAACAGTCCTGGCCCTGATTGAAGAGCTCGAGAAAAAAGCAAGACCCGTTCAAGGTCGTGATGACATAAAAGGTAGGGGTTGGCAGGTGTTTAAATAATTCAGTTATTTATATGTAGTTGAATTCTCAACTGTTAGTATAATTATTCGTTAACAATTTTTTATATATTATTTTAGCTATTGCATCCATCTCTGCCGGAAATGATGAGATAATTGGTACAATGGTTGCTGATGCAATTGACAAAGTTGGTCCTGATGGTGTTCTATCCATTGAATCCTCGTCTTCTTTTGAGACAACTGTCGACGTAGAGGAGGGAATGGAGGTTTGTATATACTTTGGACTTCAAGGGCACTTAATTTATAAAAATTTGTCTCTAATTATGCAATTTTTACATTATAAATGTTGCTGGTAATAGTGTATGACAGTTTTGCTCAATTGGTGATCTTTTTTTACGTTGTAGATTGATAGAGGATACATCTCCCCACAATTTGTTACCAACCCTGAGAAAATGATAGCTGAATTTGAGAATGCTAAAGTATTGGTCACTGATCAGAAAATCTCTGCAATAAAAGACATAATTCCACTGCTAGAGAAGACCACCCAATTGCGAGCCCCTCTGCTCATCATTGCTGAAGATATCACGGGAGAAGCTTTGGCTACACTTGTTGTGAACAAACTGAGGGGCATAATCAATGTTGCTGCTATAAAAGCACCTGGTTTTGGAGAGAGGAGAAAAGCCCTGCTTCAAGATATTGCAATTATGACAGGTCAGCGGTGTATAAATTAATATAATAAGCTGTCATAGAACTAATGATTTAAAATTTTAAATACAGAAAGTTGACACATTTTTTTCTTGTTTAAACATTACAGAAGGTATATTAGTTTTTAAGGTATAAAGTGTGATATTTGACAAACTATCTTTCTCTTTTCCAATCTATAGATTTGTGAGGCAAAGAAAATCCTCAATTAGTAATCACTAGTTTTAATTAAAAATTACTGTTTTAAAGGATAAATATTCTGTTTGGTGGTTGTGACTGCTAATTTAGATACTCATGTTCACTTAGCAGGAGCCGAATACCAAGCCAGTGACTTGAGTTTACTCATTGAGAACACCTCGGTTGAACAGCTGGGTTTGGCAAGAAAGATCACCATCACCAAGGATTCAACGACCATTATTGCCGATGCCGCATCAAAGGATGAGATTCAAGCTAGGATTGCACAGATTAAGAAAGAATTGTCTGAGACCGACTCGGTTTATGATTCTGAGAAACTTGCAGAGAGAATTGCCAAGTTATCAGGCGGGGTTGCTGTTATTAAGGTAGGTGCTGCAACTGAGACCGAGCTGGAGGATCGTAAGCTTCGTATTGAGGATGCAAAGAATGCAACTTTTGCTGCCATAGAGGAAGGTATTGTTCCTGGTGGTGGTGCTGCCTTGGTTCATTTGTCAGAATATGTTCCTGCCTTTAAGGCCAAGCTTGAGGATGCAGAGGAGCGTCTTGGAGCTGACATTGTACAGAAGGTAATGAATTGTATTACCTGATGATGGATAAAGCAGCAGCGAGTAGGGTCGTTTATGTTACTGAGTTTGTTAATTTCATGATGGGAATTGAGAGCAATTTCTTTAGTGTCCCTGATCAACTCCTTTCCAGGTTATTAGATGAATAATGAGTGCTTAGGTTCTTACTCTGTTCAATATCATGAAGTTAGTGTTTGGCCCTCATGCTTTTGTTCTCTGTGTTAGAGACCTGTTCAGTTCATGTTAGTTAAATCAAGCAAGTATGGTTGTCTTATTTCAGATGCTCAAGGCTTATTATAAACTATGAGCATCTGAAGATCATTACTTTAAAGCAAATTAATCTGGAGTAGATTTCCATGACTGATATTGATGTAGTTTATTGTCTCGTTTTTGCGATATGCTATGTTATATTATCTTGGGTATTGCTGATTGACATTTGCCTTGTAGGCTTTGGTCGCACCTGCATCTCTAATAGCCCAAAATGCTGGGGTTGAAGGAGAGGTAGTTGTGGAGAAGGTGAAGGCCAGTGAATGGGAGGTTGGTTATAATGCAATGACTGACAAGTACGAGAACCTAGTTAATGCTGGTGTAATTGATCCTGCCAAGGTGACAAGGTGTGCACTGCAAAATGCAGCATCAGTTGCAGGTATGGTCCTTACGACACAAGCTATTGTTGTGGAAAAGGCAAAGCCTAAGACAGCTGCACCGGGTGTGCCACAAGGTATGTCTATATGAAGACCGAAATGACGAACCTTTAGTTAGTTTTTTAGAGTTGGGAGAGTGTTAAGGCGGTGTGTGAAAGCATAAACTGTGGGGGTTGCCACATATCGGACTTGGCTTAGTCATTTGTATGGATGGTTTTCTCACTAAATTTTGACATATAATTATTGTTACTATTTTCATAATAATCTGTCTTTGATGGGAGAAACATCTTTACTAGTGTTTGTCCTCGAAAGTTCCTAGTTTGATGTTCACTTCGTGCGGATTGTACACCAGTTGTGGAAACAAGTACCCTCTTCTTTCACCTTTAGAGAATAAAAAGCACCATATTTTTTTTCCCGACGAGAAAAAATTTGCTAATTATATTTTGCAAAAAGAAGGGGTTTTATCAAAATACCAAGTTTTATTTTAGGGGTAAATGAGCTAATTCATCATTATACTATACATTAACTTTCGATTTGGTCAGTCAAATGATATAAGTATTAAAAGTTTTCAAATGCATACGAAATGTTAAATCCCTTAAATATTTTAACCGGAAGTGATGCTCTACAATCATTTTCAATCAGGTCACCAAATAATTTTAATTTTAAATAATTTAAATTAAATTACTTTTAAATTAATTAAACCAAATAAATTTGAAAGTTAATTCAACCCTTTAATTTATATGATTATAAAATATACCACATTTTTTAATTTAATTTTTTGATATCAATGAATTGTACCAAAATATTAGAATTTTAAAATGTTTATTTTAATTTTCTGATGATTATATACTTAACTAAAATGTTTAAATTGTACATTCCAATTTAATCTATATATCTATAGATCTATGCAAGCAGACGAATGTCTAAATAAATTATGATTTTTTTTAATAATGATAAGTCATACCAAAATATTTTAAAGATATCAATATTTTATACAAAAATTGTAATTTTTGATAAAAGTGAATGAATTTTAAAAGTACAATTTATCAAAAATTAGGTTAATGGTATAAATTTTTATTATAAAACTATAATTTTTTTATAGATCATTTTTACCATTAGTCTAATATTTTTTGAATATTTTTAATACTTGAATGATTAAAATCTAATTAAATAAAAGTAATAATAATTTTATAAGAATACCAAAACTCTATTTATAAATTGATAAAAGTGAATGAATATTTAAGAATACCATATTTTTCAATACATTTTTGTATAATGATAATTTGTACAAGAGATTAATTTTTTGAATATCTATAGTATTTGAATGCTCAATTAAATTAAATTTAAATTAATTAAATCAATTTAATTTATATCAAAACAATTATATAATTAAATTTTTTTATAAATTAAAATTTCTTTTAGTGACTCAACTAAAAGTTGATAAATAATTTAATGATGTATCTGTCACTATGAAACTGGTATTACATCGACGTGACAAAGTTAAGGGCGTTCCGTTAAAATAAAACTCAAATTTAATAATCGTATAAGTTTATAAAAATCTAATGTTATGATTGATAGAAAATTTCTGTTTAATGACGTGTTTGTAAGTTTTTTTGACTTGATGACCAAAATAAAAGTTGGTATATAGTACAATGATGAATTATCTCATTTACCCTTTATTTTAGTTTTCCAAATTTACGTTTTCTTTCAGAAATATTAATTTTTTAAAGGTATATTTAAAAAAATACAATTTGTAACTTTTCAATCACATAATCTCAATTTTAGAATAAAATTTGAAAATGTAATTTTATATCCTTTTTTTAAAAAGTTAATTTAGGATGCATTTGTTACAATTTTAAAATTAATTTATATGGCATTAATTCAATTTTGGAATCAACCGGATCAATTAAATGAGAAAAAAACAAATGAAACTGCATAAGCTGATAAACAATCAAAACAATTATTTCTTGTTGGGATTTAATGAAATAACTAGTATTTTTTTAACGTTAAGCTGCACATTAAATTTTATTATTATATTATATGATATAAATATATATATATATTAATCATTTAATATTAAAAACATAATTTTTAACTATATTAATAAATTATATTTAATAAAAAAATTAATATTAATAACAACTTATTTATAAAATAAGTTAAATTTTTATTATTATATATCATAATTATTATAGGGATATAGAAGTTGTTATAATCTTTATCTTTATTCTTATATTCAGTTTATAAATAGTTAATTATTTACTTGTTATCTATTTATTATAATGGTAATTACATTTTTATATATTTTATGTTGTTATATTAAATAGGAATAAGAATTAAGAACCGAACATGCCCTATTGAGAAACCTATTGTTTTCAATTATTATATTTAACTAGGTGCAAAGCACGGATACTAATAATAAATTATATGTTAATTATTTATATAATTTAAATATTTCATTTAATATGATAATTTATTTTATTATTAATTTTTTTACATTTTTTATATAATAATATTTATATATTAATATTCATAAAATTTAGTGGTATAATTTTAAATATATAAAAGAGTTTGAATGGTGATCAAATTGAGTTGAATGTAAGTAAAATATGTTAAATATAATATAATTAAAATATTATATAATATTATCCGTGAGAATAGAGTTATATATATCATTTCTAAAATTAGATTTTATTAAAATTAGATGGTATGATCGTTTCTATGGTGATTAGTTCACGTCAGTATTTTAAAAAAGTTCTTTAATCATCATCAATATTTATATATAAAGGAGAAGACGGAGACAGTTAGGTAGCGCTCGCCAATCGTCCCAATGTATTTTTCTAATTTTCTCGAATTTTTAAATTAGTAAATATTAAAAATTATAAAAAAATCTAAGTTACTTTATATTCTCCTAAATTTTCTCCAAATTATGAAAAATCTAAGTTACGTAATATTCTCTTAAATTTTCTCCTCAAGTCAAGTAAATTATCATTATCCATAAGATAAGTTTCGAAATTTTAGAAAAGACATTATTACACGTAAGGTAATTAGAAATGTTAGAAAAGATATTAAATTATTAAAAATCGAAACTACTTTTATTTTTCAAAAAGGCATTATCTATAATAAAAAAAGTTAATTTATTCTTTTACTTAAATTGAATGTGTTTCTATCTAAAAAATAATAGATCATCACTTATATATATATAAATTAAAGATCAAGCATAAAAAATAAATCACAACAAATTTATCACAGAATTATTTACGTTCAACGTCTAATACATTGTGGATTACACTCTCTTGAATGTTTTGAATAACAATAGAGACGATTGCAGGATGTGAGATGCAATCAATACACAACTAGACGATCGATTTAGTCTTGACATAATTTAATTGATGAGAAAGTTAATAAACTTTTGTTATTTATTAATTTTATTACAATTATGTATTGGTACTAACTTTTTTATGATTTAATTTATTATAGGAAAATCTTACCCTTGCAATGATTTAAAAACATCAACTTTTTCGATTCAAACATATTTTGGAAGAAGGGTCTTTATATAGCGTTAAAAACTGAAAAGTAACCGTAAGTAATGACTAATATAAACCACTATCATGTGAGTTTAAAGTGATGTTTCTATTAGTAATTGTGCCCTACAGACAATATTTTTATATATTAAAAAATATATTTTATTATTAAGGATTATGTTTTATTGATTATTATTTATTCATTATGTTTTTTTACTGCGTAATAAATTGAAAGCATAATAAATGTCCTTGGAATTTTGATATGTATTATATATCTTTAAGTATGTGACTTAAAATGAGATTACATGAGTAGTATCTTATTCCTAAAATTCTCTAGTCGAGTATTATTATTCAAGGACAATAATAATGCACAAAGACTAGTATGTTTGTTGACAGCTGACCACATCTCATTGGTCATAGGTATGGTGATACTAAAGTCAAGAATATAAGTGCATGTCTCAATGCATGGCACTGGAATGACCCACCGTGAGATTTTACATGTTAAATAGGTGTAATAAGTAATTCTCACTGTGATAATTGTGTAATGATCCTTAGACCTGAAATTATTATATTTCTATACGAGAATTAATATACTTTGATTATATTAAAAGTTACCTTTGACCGAGTGATGATAAAAATGAGAATTGGGTATATTATGAATCGTATGAGAAATATGAATGATCTAGATGAGATTTAATTCTCCTAATTTTAGGAGTGATATTATTGACCTTTTATTTGAGTGAGACTATGAAATGCATAGCCGTGCTCAAATGTTAATTTGATTTTAATAGTCTACTCATCGATCAAGAAAATAAATATTAAATTATGAAGAGGATGACACGAGACATGCCTTGAGTTTAATCTATAATATTAAGATTAAATGGATTATATTACATAGAACATTATTCATGAAAGGCTTAATCGAATCACTAATTTTATTATTATTACTTGGGTAATAATGATGTATTACTAGATGTCACTCATTGTTTACAATTTTAATTAGATATTAAAATTGTTGCCAACGTAATAATAATCTACAGGGTCACACACAAAAAATGCTTGAAAGAGAAATAATTTAAACTAAATAAGTAATTTATTTTATTTATGATATTAATTAAGTATGACTTAATTAATTATATAAATATAATAAATGAATTACTTAAACTAATTCCAAAATTAGTAATCAATTAATTAAGTGAAACTTAATTAAATAATTTTGAATTAGTATTAATTATAATTAGAAAACTTAATCCTCTCTCTATATAATCTTTTTATGGGCCGATTTAATAAGAGGATATATATTTTTACAAAAATCCTAGCCGTTTTGAGAAAAGAAGAAGATAGAGAGATGAACAGTTTTCGGGTGCTAGTACACATCAATCCTTCATGAAAAGTATTCGTATGGATACCGTAGAGCGTAGATCGCGAGAGCAAGATACATTTTAATCTTTCATTAAAACGTATTTGTTCCATTAATCTTTGGACCTCCATTAATTTTATATTAATGAACTGTTAAAGTTTTAAGGTATTTGTTATTTATCTCCGAATTAAATCTTTTATTTTCGCATGGATCCTGCGAAGGGTTTCGATTTATATTACGTTTTGTATTTATTTTTTATATTTTTTTCGCTGCATTTGTGCCTCGAAACCCTTCAATGGCATCAGAGCTACTTGTGAAACGTTTTAATTCGGTTATGTATTTAACAGTTTTTCGATGTATGTAAACATATATATGATATGCCATGGTCATATGTTGATATATATATTTTGTATGATTTTGAATATATGATATTCATGTGATGTATAATCATGTGATGATTGTGTGTATTGATATATGTATATGATACATATTTGTTCTTAATATGAGAATCGTATTCGATACGAATTCTGAAATGGTTGCTGTAGATTTTCTGAAATCTATGTTCAGTATCCGATTTTCATAAACGATATGTGTTTTCTGACTGGAATCGTGTGAAAAATACGACTTGCATGCCGTCTATTTATTGTAATATACGATTTTGAATATATGTCTATTCATTATATACGATATGTTTAGTATCCGATTATTTAATGGTTTTCTTTATTTATGGTTTTGGTTTCTAAATACGACTTGCATGTCGTCTATTCATTATAATTTAATTATCTCGAATGTAACTCGAGTTCTTTTTATAATTTCATTAGAATTGTTTTGTTTCAATATTCAATGTAATTATCAATGAAGACTTGCAAGCAAGGAGGCGATCCAAAAAGGGATGATGGAGCAATGAAGAAAGAAAACATGTAATAGATAATATTTTTTAAACCACCATAGACTGACCTTGATATTTCCATTAGCTTGGAAAGATCACATAGGATGAGGCCATAACCAAACACGTTTATTTTACGCACATTACATATATGTATATGATTGCATGTATTAGTATGTATGCGTAGATATAATGAAGATGCATACTTAATTTTGATTAATCATGTATGTATTAGATACGACATCCATGCCATGCTTTCTTAAGAAAGATAAAATCTGTAACGATTCGAGATTTTAAAATTGAACAAATAATCATGAGATTCTTTTATTTATGAAACACGGTATTAAATATGAATTTTCTTTTTTTAATATGGGGAGATTTTGTCAAAAGCGGATTATTAGTTTAATTCGTAAGGAAGTCGGTTTTTAAGAGAGACCGTTTGTGATTTCTCCGACGACTTAGAAATCAATCCATTGACGAATATTGAAATGAATTATTTGATCAAGGAAAAATTGATAATCTCTTTATGATGGGATCATGATCATTCATATAAACAATAAAATCCCTAAATATATATTAAGTTAACCAAATGCCTTTCAATGTTTAATACTCGTCAAGATCTAGATTAATAAGGAGTGGGTTTACCAAAATAAGGTGTTCTTCTCAATCATGGAAAGACATGATAAGTAAGTGTATTTAGTTTGTTGAAACATTAGGTCTAACTTAACTAAATCATCACAATAGGATTATGGGTTTAGAGGCATAGAATTTGGAGAGATTTATTGGATAAATGTGTACAAAGGTTGCTTCACCAAACTTTCTAAGAGTTAAATTTGATATAATTGACAAATATTGTCCACCTAAATAGCCGTGTTTTGAGTGTATTAGTCAATACTATTTTAAAACATGGATGAAATATGGATCTTGGCTCACTAGAAAGATTTAAAGAAATGTTTTTCGAATTAATAGTAGGGCTATTGATTTGAAGAAAATAGTGGGAGATATATATTATGAATGTATATGATAATCACTTAAAGATAATTAATATTAAATTTACAATCAAGTTTATTTTATACACTTTAATATTGTAGATATCAAATGATAAACACAACAACTTCTCTATGCGATCAGCTCTTTAGAAGGACAAGTTGACGAGAACAAATTTCATCGACTGACATAGGAGTTTGAGGACCGTCATCGGGCACCACGATGTTAGTCAAATCTCTTCCCCTGCTTTTAAAGCTGAGAATGTAACATGTACAAATGATAGTGTTTATTGGAAGTAAATTGATGTTGAGACTGATGTTTCATGTCTCATGATTGCAGCTATGAGTGCTGAGCTGAAGAAGCAACACGAGCATATAGATGTTTATGAGACGATTGAGCACAAGATATATTTGACAATAAAATGGAACTATACACTTACAAGTAGTTAGAGTGAGACCCGATTACACTACATGTTCAAAATATTATAGGATATAATGAGTACGATTGACATTTTGGGTTTCAAGATTGGTCTGAAGACTCATTTAGATTTGATCTTACAATCCTTGGACAACAAATGTTCTTAGTTTTTTTATGAACAACAAAATTAATAAGATTGATGAAACACATATTGAGTTACTAAGCATGTTGAGAACTGCTAAAAGTAACATGATAAATGTATGAACTACTACTATACTAATGGTAAACATAGGGAATGCAAAAGGGAAAGGAAAATGGAAAGGTACAGAGAAGATATGATATAGTTTCCTTGTCAAACCAAATTCTAATCCCAAAACAGGCTTAAAGTCTGAATGGGGTGTTGACAAAGAAGATGATTGTCGCTTCTGTGGAAAATCGGGAGACTTAAAATTAAATTATCATGCTTATTTGAAAGATCGGAAGAAGATGATCAGCAAAGGTAGTTGCTCTGGTTAGATGAACTCGTTACTTAACTTGTGGTCTACAAGGCAAATTTAGAACTTGATAATTGTTATAATGTGCTTACAATTGGCAGAGACATTATATCAGTTTCTTATTTGGACAAGAAAAGCTTTTTCATTTTAATTAAATAACAATAATTGTCTATTCAATTTCGATGATAGGGCTTATAATGATGCACAACTAGTTAACAATTTATATGTTCTAAAGTGACTCAAATCAAACATTATCTTTGACACTGTCGTTGATGCCACATTAATGAGAAACACATTTCCAGAATACGTAAGGATGCATTCTTGGATAAGTTTGAATACGAATTATACAAAAGGATACGAATCTTGGTTTATTTGGCAAAATGATTAAAGCTCCTTTTACCGGACATGGTGAAAGGGTCACTGAACGAGTATGACTTATACATAGTGATGTGTGTGGTCATATGTGTACGATGACGAAATGTAGCTTTTATTAACTTCATAAAATTTATTAATTTTTTAGTAGATACTAATATATGTATCTTTTGAAGAACAAATCCGAATTATTTAAAAAGTTCAAAGACTATTAAGATGAAGTAGAAAATATCAAAAAAAGGTGTTTTGATAGGAGAGATCACGCCTTGTTGAACATGGTGCCATCAATGTTGAGTCAATGAATCTTCCAATTAGTTTTTGGGGTTGCACTCTAAAACGGCTCCCTATACACTTAACTGTGTTCCTACTAAAATGATTCAAAAGACTCCTTATGAGATATGTACTGAGAAACGTCACATCATGTCATTTATGAAAATTTGGGGATGTGAGACATTTGTGAAACGTCTAACTTCTGACAAGCTATGACCTAAATCAGATAAATGTAACTTCGTGGGATACCTAATTAAAACAAAGGTTTATTCTTTCTATAATCCTTACGAGAACAAAGTGTATGTTGCTCGAACTGTAGTGTTCCTTGAAAGAGAAATGTTTTCTAAGAAAGACAGTGGGAGGATAATAGATCTCGATGAAGTTTGAGACCCACATGATAACATTGAATCAATGGAGGAACTTGAGCAGAATGTACTAGAAAATAATACTGCTCAAGAAACACATGTTGTTCGTAGGTCTAGTAGGATTCTCCATGAGCCCGAGAGATATTATGGATTTCTCTTGACTCAAGATGGTGATGTGAAGTTTGTGGACGAATATGAGCCTCTCACCTACCAAGACGCTATGAATACTCCAGATTCTAATAGATGGATGGATGCCATGAAATCTGAGATGGAATTCATGTATACTAATCAAGTATGGACTTTGGTTGATCCACCTGAAGGGGTAAAATCTATAGGGTGCAAGTGGGTTTTCAAGAAGAAGACCAACATGGATGGTAACATACAGACCTATAAGGCACGATTGGTGGTAAAAGATTTCAAACAAATTCATGGCATTGACTATGATGACACCTTTTCACCAGTGGCAATGGTTAAGTCCATCAGGATTTTTCTTGCTATAGTTGCTTACTATGATTATGAAATCTGGCAAATGAATGTCAAAACCGCTTTCTTAAATGGGAGCCTTGAAGAAGATGTGGATGTGTACATGACACAACATGAGGGTTTTATTGATCCAAATGATGTTGGAAAGGTATGTAAGTTGCGTCGATCCATTTATGGATTGAGACAAGCCTCGAGGATATGGAACATTCGTTTTGATGAAACAGTCAAAAAGATTTTAGCTTTATTCAGAATGAAGATGAAACTTGTGTTTACAAAATTTTTAGTGGGAGCCATGTGACATTCCTAGTATTATATGTTGATGATATATTACTAATAGGGAATGTCATTCCTTCTCTACAGACTATGAAAACCTGGTTGAGAAATAATTTCTCAATGAAAAACTTAGGCGATGCGACCTATATATTAGGGACCAAGATCTATAAAGATAGATCATGGAGATTGATCGGTCTAAGAAAGAGTACATACATTGACAAAGTTTTGCATCGATTTCGAATGCAAAGAGACTAAAATGGATATGTCCCAATGTCTCCTAGGATAGTGATCTCAAAATAAAATTTGTCCTAAATCATTGGATGATAAGGATCGTATGAGTAAAATTTCATATGTTTTGGTAATTAGTTCTATAATGTATGAGATGATATGTACTTAGTATGATGTCTCGTAAACCTTAAGCATGACGAGCAGGTACCAGTCTAATCCATGTGATCGTCACTGGATGGGTGTCAAGAATATTCTTAAGTACTTAAAGAGAACTAAAGATTCATTCTTGTTATATGAAGGAGATGCGAAACTAGTTGTAAGAGGTTTCAGTGATGCTAGTTTATAGACAAACAACGATGATTTAATGTTTCTGTCTGGCTTTATGTTTTATCTATTTAAATTGAGATGTTGTATTCTGGAATGGTTCATAGCAGAGACGATTGTTGATTCTATAATAGAGCCTGAGTATATTGATGCTTGCGAATCAGCCAATGAGGCTGTTTGAGCATGTACTTAGGAGATATCACCTAATTAATGAGATTAATGATCAAGGAGATATATATATGTATGTATATATATATATATATATATATATATATATATATATATGTAAAGTGCATACTAATAATAATATTATAGACCCACTGACAAATGCTTTGTCACAGAAGAAGCACAAAAGTCACATTAGTTCCATGAGTATTGGATATTTGGGTAATTGACTCTAGTGCAAGTGAGAGATTGTTAGTAATTGTTCCCTACAAACAATATTTTTATATTTTAAGGAAAATATTGTATTATTAAGGATTATAATTTATTGATTATAATTTATTGATTATGTTTTATTTATTGCGTAATAAATTGAAACATAATAAATGTCCTTGGAATTTTGATACGTATTATATATCTTTAAGTATGTGACTTAAAAATGAGATTATATGAATAGTATCTTATTCCTAAAATTTCCTAGTCTAGTATTAATATTCAAAGACAATAATAATGCGCAAAGACTAGTATGTTTGTTGATAGATGACCACGTTTCATTGGTCATATGTATGGTGATACTAAAGTCAAGAACATAAGTGCATGTCTCAATGCATGACACTGGAATGACCCACCATAAGATTCTACATGTTAAATAAGTGTCATAAGTAATTTTCACTGTGATAATGGTGTAATGATCTTTAGACCTGAAATCATTATATTTCTATACGAGAATTAATATACTTTGATTATATTAAAATTTACCTTTGACCGGGTGATGATAAAATTGGACATTGGGTATGAATCGTATGAGAAATATGAATGATCTAGATCAGATTTAATCCTCCTAATTTTAGGAATGATATTATCGGCCTCTTGTTTGAGAGAGACTATGAAATGCACAGTTGTGGTCATATGTTGATTTGATTTTAATAGTCTACTCATCGATCAAGAAGATAAATATTAAATTATGAAAAGGATGACACGAGACATGCCTTGAGTTTAATCTATAATATCAAGATTAAATGGATTATATTACATGAAACATTATTCACGAAAGGTTTAATCGAATCACTGATTTTATTATTATTACTTGGGTAACAATGATGTATTAATAGATGCCGCTCATTGTTTATAATTTTAATTAGATATTAAAATTTTTCCAACATAATAATAACCTACAGGGTCACACACAAAGAACGCTTGAAGGAGAAATAATTTAAATTATAAATTTAAATTAAATAAGTAATTTATATTATTTATGATATTAATTAATTATGACTTAAATTAATTATATAAATATAATAAATGAATTACTTAAACTAATTCCAAAATTAGTATTTAATTAATTAAGTGATACTTAATTAAATAATTTAGAATTTTGGATTAATATTAATTATAATTAAAAACTTATTTCTCTCTATATATAATCTCTTTATGGGATTAATAAGAGGATATATATTTTTACTAAAACCCTAGCCGTTTTGAGAAAATAGGAAGATAGAGAAAGAAACAGTTTTCGGGTGCTAGTACACATTAATCCTTCATGAAAAGTGTTCGTGTGGATACCGTAAAGCGTAGATCGCGATAGCGGGATACGTGGTGATTAAACAAGCTTTGGACCTCCATTAATCTTCCATTAATGAACTGTTAAAGTTTTAAGGTATTTGTTATTTATCTCTGAATTAAATATTTTATTTTCGCATGGATCGTGCGGAAGGTTTCGATTTATATTACATTTTGTATTTATTTTTTCACATTTTTCCGCTACGTTTGTGCCTCAAAACCCTTCAGTTTCTACGTATAACGGTTCCAAAAAAGTTGGAAGAAGAAATCATCAACATACCACTACATGGATTTGAGTTCATATGTCCCGATATAATTGAAGCACGTGTTAATGACACTAATATACTGTGAGTTATTTTGCTAAAATAAGATATTATAAGTCACACACACACAATTTTAGATTATATTATTTAATATTTACATAATGTTACTAATATTTATCTAGATGTCGTGGGTTGCTTAACCTAATTGATATTGTTAGCTGCAGATGGGAAAAAAAGAGATATTAGAATGATAACAAATTAGTAAGTTGTGAATTATATATTACACATATATATTTTGAAATTATTATTTGATTTTATAATATTTATAAATTTAATACTACTATTTTGATTTAATATAATGTTATTATATCAAATTTTATTATATGTAGTTCAGTAATTTTGTGGAGAAAATTTTTATAAATTTAAAATGTATTATGAGGTCACCGCAAAATGTGACTTTTTTCACTAGTTTAAATATAATAATATAGTATAGATGTACTGAGTTTAATACTGTCTTAGCTGTATATCTTTGTTAAACCCGTACGGATGGGATGGCTTGTGGGAACTACAAACAAGTAATATCTGTTTAGTGCCTAAGGTTCAAACAGAAATCCCTTATTAGCCGAAAATTCGGGAATCATTAACAAAAAAATCTAATTTTCACAATTTGATCCCATCTAATTAATTATTAAGATTGAATTATCTATATTAGATATTTAATTGAACGCTAAAACATGTTAATAATTTTGTAAAAATATTAGAAGTGTGTTATGTAAAATTATAATAGTACAGAATATAAGAGAGAACATATTATAAAATATATGTTTAAGAATATAATAAAATATAAATTATAGAACATATGTTATTAATATAGTATAGAACATAGTGTAGAACATATTTACATTAAAAAAATATTAATTATTAGATGGTTTCTAGAGTTCCCCATGTAATAGTGGTTCACCCGTTGAACCTTACCCTCTATTTAGTTACTCCCTCTTTTCTTTTAAATATGTTACTGGAATTTTTGCACGTAACTTTAGGTGTTTTGACCATATACTTAGAATTGATATTTTTTTTAATTTTCTTTTTCTAAATAAAAATATAATATTTAAATTTTAATTCGCAAAAAGAAAATTTAAAAAATATTAATTCTATCTATGCGGTCAAAGCACATAAAATTACGTGCAGAAAGTCAAACGACCTATAAATAGGATGAGAAGAAGTATTATGTTATTATCAATTTATATACCATGTAATGCACATATCAATTTTTTAATATTTTTATTATTTTATATATGATTTGAATTTATTTCATTTTTATAATAACAAAAAACTTTATTTAATATTATATGTATATATTTTTATATAATTTTTCATATACTTTATTTGTAATTAAATAAATATAATATTTGTATATTTTATTTAGAGATGTGTTTTAATTAGGAGATTAATGTGCCATGTGTTTTAATTAAGAGATTATTCTTAATATTATATTAATTTTGGCCAATTATTATATTAATGATATAAATTTTAATAAATTAATAGTCGTCATATATTATTATTATATTTATTAAAAGTTGGACGATTAGAATATTTTGATTGGTTCATCTTTAATAACTAAGATGATAAAAAAAATTCACTTGTCTAGTTATAAAAAAAAATTCAATCATCAAAGTCATATTTTATAAGTTTAAAAAACAAATAATAGAATCTAGACCATAAAAATTCTATAAATATTAATATTTTAATTTAATTCTAAATTTTTATATAATATTGTTAATATTTTATAAGGTGTTTTACCACTTTATTCTATTATATTTCATCAACTAATGTTAAATTTATTAGCATCCACAATCTTCTTCAAATTATATTCATTACTTTTGTTATGTAACAAGTAATATTGTTAGTTTCAGGAGTGCAAATTTATTATTAAATATTAATATTTGGATTTGATGATTTATTTTCTTAAATATTTAATATTATAATACTATCCGGTCAAGAATTTAACATTATATTCAATTATTATATATTTTATTAATTCTAAAAATTTGATCAAATATTTTAATGTTCGTAGAACCTCATAATTTTACCAAATATTTTAGTGTTGATAGAACCTAATTAAAATAATTTTTTCCAATTATTTAGATATTAATTATAAATATGTATTTTTACAAAATTATAAATGATCAGTTTATAGCCAAATGCGTAATAGATTTTTTTTTCATATAATTTTTTTCCTATCATACAAAGGAAAATCAGAAAGTCAAATGAACTTGAGATGTTTCTTTAAATTATATTTCATCTTATTTGTGTAAGAATTACAGCCATTCCCTCCGGCTAGCTCTGTACAGATGCAACCCAGATGCAGCAGTAACGAACATCTTTCATCTTTTTCGTATTTTGGATTTATGTGTTAATCACTCACCGACCCCAAGTGATTTAGAAAGAAGAATATTTATCCAAATCTCAGGAGAGCCCTGCAATTAGATTTGTTGTGCAGCTAAGTTTTAGTCCAACATATATAAGAAGGAATGGTATTTAAGAAATAACTTTAATACTTTTCACGAACCTTAATTATATGTCAGCATAGAACACAGAATCTCAGTATCAGGTTTCTTTGGAGAAAGACCGGGAGAAAGACTGCTCATACTACATTATCTGAAGTAGTCATGCACTCCATACATTCACCAAATATGTATGCATGGGGTTGGCTTGAGCTTAATGTAATTAAAGAGCTATGATTCCAACATTACCTGGATACAACTGAAAACAAAATTGTTAAACAACAAATTAATATATTGTTATGGTAAAAGCTAATATAAACAGAATTAATAAAACAATTTACGATCAGAATTCATCTGATAGGAAAACACTCATCAGCACACTCAGACTGCTGCCAGTTTAAGGCTGTGTCAAATTTAGCCCTAATCTTGATGTCCTTTGGGAATTGTGTGTGTATATATATACAAATTAATCATTCCCAAAGTCATCAATTCAGATCTCCTGGCTGCAAATCTTAACTGTTTAAGATAAGTTAATGATGGCCCTAAGTATACCTGATTTGACATAATTAAAGGCCGAACAAGAAAACCTAGCAAAAACCTAGCAACACTTACGTGGCACTGAAGATATGAAATATATTTGATATCTCAAAAACAACCTCCGATAATACCTGCAAATAAACAATTAAGAACCCATTAGGTCTTACAGAAGCTATTATATACATTGAATTATAACACCAAAACAACCAAATAAAAAAACTGAATCACTCACACAAACAAATTAAGGGTTGTTTTCTTCCTTGTGGCTTTCCGATGGATCTTCACTAATACAATAGTCTGATCCACGACTCTGGTTAAAGTATTGTGATATTGGTAGATCATTATCATATATAAAGGTAAAAAAATGTATATATAAGAACAATATAGAACTTTCTACTCTATATAAACAGTTAATTAGAAAAACATAGATTGTTGAAGAGCAGTTCTCAAAGAACAATATAGAACTCTTCCAGCCGTGAAGAAAAGGTGTGCAGATATATGTTGATATAGAAATTGGTGCGGACATCCCGAGGGACTCGGGATACGTTACTGTTAAAAACCACCAATATGTGTGCGGAGGACCCGAGGAAACAAGAAAACAACCTACTACAATAAATTATACACTTAAATTTACAACCGTTGCTGCGTTTTGATGGTTCTTTGTTTTTGTCTTTATATACCAAGTGATTTTGTATGTTGCAGAGCAACTCCAACAACTTATCAAGTTAAAATATAGATAATGTCACGAAAAATAGCACTTCGGTGTACTATTGATTATCTAAAATATTAGGATTCATTATCAAAATATAGGTAACCACTAATTATTAACTATTTCATTTTCATTTCTTTCAATTAAATAATCTTTTCACTTCATTTTTCTTCATCTTTTTCTCTCTCTTTTTCTTTTTCCTCCTTTTAACTTATAATCAAATTTATTATTATATTATAATAGGCAATGAATATATGGATTATTATTGAAGTTTACATATCCTAGTGGTTATCTAAATCCGACTCATTATTTTAAAATATTTATAAATAACCCACTAGAACACGTTGGATTTATTATTAGACTACTACAAACACCATTCCTAAATCACTATTGTCTTCATTTTAAATTTGGTAACATATAATAGAGGTATGTTTTTAAATACAATCTATATTCAATTTTATTTATGTTATATAATAATTTATTATAACTAATATTGCCTACTCAATTAACATTACATACTTGGCAGCATGAATTTATTAGCAATTTTTTATGTAACTTTTAGCAATATATATAATCAAAACTTAAGAAAATAATTATATGATTTTATATCATTTTCCAAATAGTACTCATAAAGAGAATTGTATCATTTTAAAAAAATTATATTATTAACATAAATTTGAATAAACCCCGCATATTTAACAAAAAGATATTGTGGGATTATGGGACTGGGGAGTAGCATTTTGATAAAAAAGTACACACATATTTTATATGCCCAGGCTAAAATTTATATACTCAATAACCAATCAATCTTCTATAAAGAGTATTATATAATGTTAGTTAAAATATTATGAGATAAAATCATTTTTGGTTAATAACCTAGATAAATCAAAAAATATTTTATTTATTCTAAATTCCTTGTTATGTCACATACTAAAAGGGATTACATAAAAGATTTTGGATTCAAAATTTAGCACCTAGAAATACGTAAACACCCATTATATTTTTTACTTGTGGCACACATGTTTAGGTGGGTGATCAAAATTTTTAATTTTTCGATTATACTCAAATAGCATATGTGTGTTAACTTAGTGCTCCATTCAAATAATATAAATGTTCCTATTAAAATTTAATGAAACAAAAAAAGTATATTAAAAACTTGAGTTTTTATATTTAAATTCATAATATATTTATTTTAATTTATGATTTTTTTGAAATGAAAGAAATTATATTTTATTAAAATAAAAAACTTATAAATATAACAAAAATTTAACTTTAAAATACAAAAAATTAAATATCTTTAATATTATTTTAAAATTTATATTAATAATATTTCTAATATATGATAGTATGCTAAAATTAGATACTATATACTATATATAATTATATAGTGCTCACAGAAAAATGATTATGCAACTCGATTATATCATTATAATAATATAGTACAAATATACTCTTTGTTTTTATAAAAACTTTAAAAATTGAATTTTTAATTCACAAAGGCAGTTGCATGATATTAATAATTATTAATTAAAATTAGGGAGTAGGGACTAGGGAGTGGACACATGGCGTTAAACAAGGGGTTTCCTGTGATGACTAATCAAAACATCTGAATACTATAATAATAGCGTATACATAGGAGTAAATATTTACCTCTCTGGAAATGCCTTGAAGTAGCTACGCTTTAGCAAAAGAAAGGGTAAAGAAAAGTTCCCGAAAGTGTTATCCCGTTGCTAGAGTTGGAGCAGGGGAAAGGTTGTCAAATATTCTTCAACGTACGTACAATTTACAAAGTGTGCATGATACGCTACCAACTACTTGCTTATATATATATATATATATATATATATATATATAACAAGAAACATGTATGAATCTCTGTGATAATATATATTAACTTGACTTGATCTCTGAAATTACTTTAAATGAGCTATCAAATGATTTTTGATTGAACTTTCTTACAATTAAGGCTAAAGAGATAATGGAAAATAAAATTTATATTAATTTGAATAAATAATTGGAGTTCTATAATTACAGGGTCAGCCATAATCGCAAGTGTTGGGTTTTATGGAGTCTAATTTTTCATATTTGAATTAGAATATGAGTTAGTCTAATTTTCAGATTTAGACTAGAATTTGATTTAATCTACTTTTTCAGATTAGTACTATGATTAGAATTAGGTCCAGATTCTTCTCCTATAAATAGTATCATGTAATTGTAAAATCTCAACTCAACACAATACAACACAACCAAACAGAAAACAAAACAATGTGAGATATTAATACAAAGTTTGTGCGGCTTGTTGAGTAGGAATTTCCGAATCACGTTAAATCTTGTCTTACGTGATTGCCGTTTATTTTCTTGTTCTTTTATTTGCTTTGGGTTTGTTTTCGTTGTTCAATACTCAACAACTAGTATCAGAACCAGGTTTTCAGACGAGTGGGAGTGATGATAGAAGAAGGGAAAGTAAAGATCAATAAATTTGATGGCAGGTATTTTGGTTTTTGGAAGATGTAGATTGAAGTCTATTTGTATCAGAAAAAACTACATGAACCGTTAGAAAAGAAGAAGTCAGATTCAATGAATGAAAAAGAATGGAAGCTATTAGATAGACAGCCTCTGGGTGTTGTCAGATTGACTTTGACGAAGAACGTTGCTTACAATATCGTCAAGGAAAAGATAATTCATGGTTTGATCAAGGCGTTGTCAAACATGCATGAGAAGCCATCTACTTCAAATAAGGTATATTTGATTCGTTTGTTATTTGCCACGAGAATGAATGAAGGTGGTTGTGTTGTTGATCATGTGAATAAATTTAATTCTATCCTATCAAGACTCGCGTCAGTGGATATAAAATTCGATGATGAAGTACAAGCCTTGTTGTTGATATCCTCGTTGCCTAACAGTTTGTCAGGATTTGTCACTGCAATTAGTAATTCATTTGGGGACAATAAGATGACTTTTGATGGAGTTCGAGATTCGATTCTTGGAGAAACTCAGGAGAGTCGTCAGATTCCTTGTTGAGTACTGAGAGTAGAGACAGAAAGTTTGAAAAGGGGCAAAATCATGGGCGTAACATATCGAAGTCACAAAAGATAGGGCAATCCAAAGATCGCAAGGAGATTGTTTTTTGGAATTCTCAGAAGAAGGGTCACTTCATAAATCAATGTACAGCTCTTGCAACTCCTAAAAGAAAGAAGAAAGAGGATAATTTAGCTAATATAATTAAAGAAGTGGTGAATGACGATGCTTTGATTTTTTGTGTTGAATGTTTTCGTTAAATCATGGGTTATAGATTCTGGTGCATCATTCCATGCTACCCCTTGTAAGGATTTGATGTTAAGTTTCAAACTTGAAAATTTTGGTAAAGTCCGTCTTGCTGATGATGAGACTTTAGATATTGCGGGCATGGGAGATATTAATCTCAAAACCTCTTTGGGAACTAGCTGGACGTTGAAAAATGTAAGGTACATTCCTGGACTTAAGAAGATGTTGTTATCTATTGGTCAGTTAGATAAGAAGGGTATCGAGTTACTTTCGAAGACATAGAGTGGAAGTTTATAAAGGGGAATCTAGTTATTGCTCGTGGAGATAAGAAATGGACTTTATACATAGTTAAACAATCTTGTGATGAAGCAAACGTAGTTGTCGATGAGATTGAGTATTCAACTTTGTGGCACCAAAGACTTGGTCATATGAGTGAAAAGGGTATGAAGTTGTTAACTTCGAGGGAGAAGATTCCAGAGCTGAAGAATGTGAAAGTTGGTTTCTGTGAGCCATGTGTTCTTGGAAAGCAGAAAAAAGTTATTTTTACAAAATTAGGGAGGATGCCCAATGCTGAGAAATTAGAGCTAGTTCATATAGATGTATATGGTCCAACAAAAGTTGTGTCGTTGGGAGGATCTCGCTACTATGTTACTTTCATTGATGATTCCACTAGGAAGGATATGTGTGTAGTAAAACAAATACTTGGTATGAGCATCATGAGGGATAGATCTGAAGGTACTTTGAAATTATCTCAAGAGAAATATATTGGAAAATTGTTGGAGAAATTCAGTGTCCAAGATGCAAAGATCAGAAGTACATTGTTGGCTACTCACTTCAATCTTACGAAGAAGAAATCACCTAAAAAGGATTAAGACAAGAAAGATATGGCTAAAGTTCTATATACATCTGCAGTTGGCAGTTTGATGTATGTTATGATGTGTACAAGACCATACATTGCTCATGCAGTGGGAGTTGTTAGCAGGTTCATGTCTAATCCGGGAAGGGAGCATTGGGAAGCAGTCAAGTGGTTGTTATGCTACTTGAAATGCACATCCAAGTTTGCATTATATTTCAGTAAGAAAGATGTTATCTTGGAAGAGTTCTCTAATGCAGATTTAGGTGGATGTTTGGATACAAGAAAGAGTACCACGGGATATATTTTCACTTTGGGTGGCACGACAATTAGTTGGATGTCTGGACTTCAAAATAGTGTTGCTCTTTCAACCACAGAAGCAGAATATATGGCTATCTCTAAAGCTGGCAAAGAGATGATTTGGTTGAAGAATTTTCTTGAGGAGTTGGGCAAGAAACAGGCTGACAGTGCTTTGTATAGCGACAGTAAAAGTGTCATTCATCTTGTGAAGAATCATGTGTTTCATGCTAGGACAAAGCATATACAGCTTAGATATCACTTTACAAGAGAGTTGATTAACATTGGTACTTTGTCCTTGAAGAAAATCCTTGGTTCAAATAATCCTGCAGATATGTTGACTAAGGTGGTTACCAATGAGAAGTTAAAGTTTTGCGTAGCTTCAACTGGCCTTCAGAATTGATTGATGAGAATGTGCTACACTAACTAGAGTTATTAATTGAAGTATTGAGTTTTACTAGATTTACAAGAGTGAAGTGAAGTGAAGATGTGGTCGGACTCCAAGTGGGAGATTGTTGGGTTTTGTGGAGTCTAGCTTTTCATATTTGGACTAGAATATGAGTTAGTCTAATTTTTAAATTTGAACTAGAATCTGATTTAGTCTACTTTTTCATATTAGTACTATGATTAGAATTAGGCTCAGTTTTTTATCCTATAAATAGTCTCATGTAATTGTAAAACCCCAACCCAACACAACACAATATAACCAAACACAACACAACACAATGTGAGATATCAATACAAAGTTAGTGCGGCTTGTGGAGTAGTAATTTCTGAACCATGTTAAATCTTGTCTTGTGTGATTGTCGTTTATTTTCTTGTTCTTGTTTATTCACTTTGGGTTTGTTTGGAAATGAGTAGAAGTCATCGCATACAGGGCATCCATCATTTTGAGGGGTAATTTTTTCTAAGAAAGATACGGAGAGTAACTTAGAAATAGAAAAAAAATGAAAGATTAAATCGGTTATTAGAAGTTAAAAATTTAAAGGAGGTATATTTCAATTAATAAATATAAAAATGGGTATGTCACAAGAATGGAACGGGTTAACTATGTTATGAATCGATAAGAAAATGCTAGCTTTTAATATATTTTTAAGGTTTGGTGGATGATTTTGCTAGTAAAAATGCGAGAAGAATAAGTTTTAAGTTATAAGAGTTTAGTATCTGTTAGGGATTGTGGCACTATCAATGTAATCAACTAATAAGTACTTAGATTAATTAGAAATTAACTAAGTAAAACATACTGTCATATACATCTTGACAGTATGTTTAATTGTCACTTGTAACAGTATGCAGTTAAGCCAAGTAGGTGACAGCATGTTTAAATAGTTACTGTCATGTACAAATGAAATAAAATGGTCTATGAAGTAGAAGTTCACACAGTGTTCATGCACAGCATGGATCGAATTTTTGGACAGAAACTTTCTGCAAACTGAAGCCTACGACAGCATGTTCAAGTGACAGCATCCTTTGGAACAGACGACAGCAACTATTCCTTGACAGTAAACTTGGCGAAGATTGAAGAACAAAGACAGCAAGTTTTCTGACAGTAGCTTTGGCGGAAATAGTCGACAGTATGTTTGGCGGAATCCTTGACAGTAACTTTGTTCGACAGCATGTTTATCAGGATGTTCGACAGCATGTTTTGCGGGATCCTTGACAGCAACTTTAGATGACAGTATGTTTCAGAAGAATGTCAGGATCGACAGCAACATATGCGGAGACGAAGTTACTGTCACCAAAGAGTAGCAAAAGGTTGACAGTAACCTTTTTGGTGAAGCTGACAGTCTGTTTCAAGAAGCAGACTAGGTAAAGGTCTTTCATGGATTGATCTTGACAACTCAACCTAGTCTGTCAAGACTACTACTGCAACTTGAGATAAAGTAAGCATAAAGGTGAAGCATGCTCGTGGAGTCAAGAATGTCAAATCCTCTCAGAGCAACTTTATCTACATATGAAATGAAGACAGACTTGAGAAGAAAAAGTGTAGTTTCTATTTCAAGTATTGTCCAGGAAACAAGGGAAAGCAATCTTGTAAGTGAGGTGTGTGTTTTCAATATAAGAACACATATCTCACAAACACTTTCCCTTATGCAACTGAGCTTAACTTTTCTCAAGCATAGAAAACCTTAGCATTCTTGTTATTATTTCTATTGAAGCTGGAAATACTTTCCAGACAGTTGTAGCAACAAAAATTAATAAAATTAATTTTTGAAGTATATCACCTTGAGTTTTAATCTTCTTTTTATTGTTTGCATCACTACTTGATATTATCTCTGTTGTTTTGTTGTTAGCAAAAAAGGGATAAATTATCTAGTTGCATTCAACCCCCCCTCTGCAACACTCATACTGTCTAACAACTGGTATCAGAGCGGCAGGTTAGATATACATAACCTGAAAAGATCTAAAAATGAGTGCACAGAAGGTAAGCAGCATAAAAATACCCACCTTTGACAAAGAACATTACAATCTTTGGAAACGAAAAATGATGTTATTCATAAAAACAGCCAATCCTCTTTATCCTGGAATACTGGAAAATGGTCCTTTCATTCCCCAGACATATGTACCTGAAACTACAGTAGATGGTGAAACAATACCAGCCTACTGGGTTCCTAAAAAGGTTTCAAAGTACAATGACACTGAAAGAGAAAAAGTATCTCTGGATGATTGTCTTCAATTCATCATCATTGAGGCACTTGACAATGTCATGTACAATAACATTGTCAACTGCACCAGTGCAAAGCAAATATGGGAAACCATTGAGATACTCTGTGAAGGGACAGAAGAAGTAAAAGAAAATCAAAGACAAATTCTGGTGTCTCAGTATGAAGCCTTTATGGCTAAACCAAGTGAAGGGTTGACTGAGATGTTTGAGAGGTTTAACAGGTTGATAAATGACTTGCAGCTGCATGAGAAGTTTTATGACAAAAAGGAGGTAAACATGAAATTCATGTTAACACTTCCTAACCACCTAGAGCACAAGGTTTCTGCCATAAGAGAAGGAAGGGATCTATCAAAAGTTTCTCTTGAAACTTTATATGGCATACTCAAAACCTATGAGCTAGAGTTACTACAGAAGAGAGCCATTCAAGCTGGTCAAAGAGGAAAAATGGTCAACACTTCAAATGCTTTAGTAGCTCAAGATCCACAGGTGATGCAGCTCAAGGAATCTCAACATCAACAGCAAATCAAGATTGAAGAAATCACAGATGAAGATGAAAGTGTGACTTTGGAACTCAAGGATGGTGAAGAAGATGAGCTCTACACTTTGGAGGAACTGGACAACATGGAAAACAAAACAATGGCCTACATGGCAAGAAAGTTCTCCAACTTGAGATTCAAGAAGAACAAAGGCTTCAAACCCGGAGGACAAAGCTCCAGGTTCAACAAGCCAAATTTCTCAAAACCTGGAGGAAGTGGCAAAGGTGGATACAAAACAGGTATGGTAGACAGATCCAAAATAAGGTGTTACAACTGTAATGAAATGGGGCATTTTGCAACTGAATGCAAGAAGCCAAAACAAGTGAGAAGAAATGATAATGACTATGAGGAACTCAAAGCAAAGTATGAAGCCCTGTTGAAAAAGTAACAAGGAAGAGCCTTTGTGGCTGAAGGAAAGTGTTGGGAAGATTCAGATGAAGAAGAAGAAGAAGAAGAATATGGGAATCTTGCTCTCATGGCAAACTCAGGAGAAGGTTCATCTTCTTCATCAAGTCAGGTACCTTTTCTTACTACTGTTGATATGACTACATCTCAGTATAAGAAAACTGTTGAAAGTCTAAGTTCTGAAATTTTTAATATTCATACAAGCATGTTAGCTGCTAATGAGGAAATAGCTAAATTGTCTAGTGCTAATGAGTTATTGAAAATTAGGAATCATGAACTAAAACTAAAACAGAATGCTTTTGAGTCCTTACAACAAGAAAATGAGATTCTTAAGAACAAGATTGTGTGTGCTTCTCAGATTGAGGAATTTCTTAGAAAACAGATTTCTGAAAATGAGCTAAAAATCAAGGCCTATAAGAATTCCTCCTCTCTATTAAAATCTTACCATGATAATAATACTGAAAATCAAAAGGTAGGTATAGGTTTTGACTATGAGAAGAAATCTGGAAAGAAACATGTTGTAGAAGAAGAAGTCATACATACTGTCAAACCATCTATTCTAAAGAAGGTTAAGAATCCATTGTTCAAAAAGGCTGAATTTGAGTTTGATGAGGAAGCTTTAGTAATCAAACAAGAGATAGATGATGAGGAAATTGATGCTGTCAGAAAAATCCTTAAGGCAAAAGATACTGTCAAAATCCCCAAGACAGTTAGTTTTGACTCTGACAGTAACCTTTGTTTAAAAGATACTGTCAATACTGGCTCGACAGTAAGTTCAGAAGATGCTGTCAAGACTGTAAAATCTAAACTTACTGTCAAGACATCTCCATCTAAACCTACTATCAACACCAGCATGACAGTAACTTCTAAACATACTGTCATGAAGACTAAGAAGAACAGAAATGGAAAATTAGGGATAAACAAAAAGAACAATTATGATTATATTTCTAATGCACCTAGAAAGTTGTGCAACAATTGTGGGTCTTCTAGTCATCTAACTCATGTTTGCAACAAGGTCAAGTCTACTGATAAAAATGCTACCTCTAGCAATAGAAACCTACACAGCATGCCTTTAAAGAACAAACAAGTAACTCACTGTGGTGACTTTGATTGTATTTCATGCAAAATGAATTTGATGAGTGTTTGCTTTAATCTGCCTTTTGCTAATAATCAAAAATGCTTGCATAACAATGCTAAAACTGGAAAGGCAAAGACTCCAAGTCCTCCTAAAGTTAGGATGGACAAGCCACCCAAGAACAAAGCTATCAAACCTATATTCAAAACTGAATGGGTAGCTACAGGAGTCTTGTTAAAAGCAAAAGAAAGAAATATAACTGAATCAACTTCAAACTGTGATTTAGCTAAACAAAATGGACCCAATGAAAGTTGGGTACCAAAAGCAACTTGAGATGTTTTGCTTTGCAGGGCAACAGGAAAAATAAAAGAATCATGTGGATTATTGATAGTGGATGCTCAGGACACATGACAGGTGATAAAGCCCTGCTATCACAGTTCAAGGAAATGGCTGGCCCTTGTGTAACCTTTGGTGATAATAACATTGGTTTCACAATGGGATATGGCATACTGGAAGTTGGAAACTTAAAAATTGAGAAAATTGCTCTAGTAAATGGTTTGAAGCACAATTTGTTGAGTGTAACTCAATTTTGTGAAAGAGGTTTCAAGGTTGGTTTTGATCAAGACAGATGTTCCATTATCAACAAAAAGACAGAAGAAGAAGTTCTTCAAGGTGTAAGGAAAGGGAGCCTCTACATTGCTGACTTGGATTCTGTAAGAAAAGACAAGGTCTACTGTTTCTACAGTAAGGCCTCTTCAACTGAAAGTTGGCTGTGGCATAAGAAGCTCTCTCATTTGAATTTCAAAGCAATGAATCATCTAATGAAGAGAGAGTTGGTAAAAGGGCTACCTCAACTTGAATTCTGTCAAGAAGGATTGTGTGAGGATTGCCAGAAAGGGAAACTAAGGAGAGCTGCTCATAAAAGCACTCCTAGTGGTTCAATCAATGAAGCATTTCAATTAATTCACATGGACTTATTTGGTCCTGTGAATGTGCAATCACTGGCAAGAAAAAGATATGCTTTAGTAATGGTTGATGATTTCTCAAGATACACTTGGGTAAGGTTTCTAACATCCAAGGATGAAGCTGCACAAGAGATTATTGATTTGGTTAGGGTTCTTGACAAAAATCCCAAGTACAAAGTGCAGACCTTGAGAAGTGATAATGGTACTGAGTTCAAAAATAGTATCATGAATGATTTCTGCAAAGACAATGGAATAACTCAACAATTCTCTGCACCAAGAACACCTCAGCAAAATGGTGTTGTGGAAAGAAAAAATAAAACTCTTATTGAGGCTGCAAGAACAATGTTGAGTGAAGCAAAACTCCCTACCTACTTCTGGGGTGAAGCAATCAATACAGCCTGTTACACTCAAAACAGGACTGTAGTCAACAAAGCCTATGGGAAGACACCCTATGAATTGCTTACAGGAAGGAAACCAACTGTCAACTATTTTCATGTCTTTGGGAGCAAGTGCTACTTCATGAAAGATTCAAATGAGATCAAAGGAAAGTTTGATACTAAGGCACTTGAAGGAATTTTCATGGGATATGGTATTGATAGGACTGCATATAGAGTCTACATCTTTGATCACAAGACTGTGGAGGAGAGTGTAAATGTCACCTTTGATGAAACTAAATTTCCTGGAATTGAAGGAAGTCAAGAAACAGAAGCTTTAGTCTTTGAAAATCAAGGCTATCTAGAAGAGATTGAAGAGAATTCACCAAGTATTGATCACACTATTTCTGGTCCAACAATGGTTCCCAACAACCCTGGAGAAAATGAAGGAACTGCCCAAACAACTGATTTTTCTGGAAATGTTCCAATGAATAGTGGACTTGAAGAAATTGATGCTGTGAACAGTGCAAGAACAAAAGATGCTGTCAATCAACAAAATGCTGAAGACTCTAGTGACTCTTTAAGAGGAACTAAATGGAACAGAGATCACACTAATGATTTAATTATTGGTGATCCAGGAACTGGAGTCAAAACAAGAAGAAATATTGCCAATGAATGCATGTACTCTTGTTTTCTATCTCAAACAGAACCGAAAACTCTAGAAGAAGCTTTGACTGATCCAGATTGGATTAATGCTATGCAAGAGGAGCTGAATCAATTTGAAAGAAGCTGTGTTTGGGAGTTGGTGCCTAGGCCAAAGAACAAATCCATTATAGGCACCAAATGGGTTTATAGGAACAAGATGGATGACTGTGGAACTGTCACAAGAAACAAAGCAAGGCTGGTGGAAAAAGGCTACTGTCAACATGAAGGAATTGATTATGAAGAAACATTTGCTCCTGTTGCCAGACTTGAGGCAATAAGAATCTTTTTGGCTTTTGCTGCATTCAACAACTTCAAGGTTTTTCAAATGAATGTTAAGAGTGCTTTCCTAAATGGAGAGTTAGAAGAAAAAGTGTATGTTGAACAGCCTCCAGGCTTTGAAGATCCAAAGATGAAAAACTTTGTGTACAGACTACTCAAGGCATTGTATGGTCTAAAGCAAGCACCAAGGGCTTGGTATGATACTCTTTGCAAGTTTCTTCTTGATAATAACTTTACAAGAGGGATTGTGGATAAAACTCTTTTCTACAAAAAGCATGGAAAGGATATCATTCTAGTCCAAGTATATGTTGATGACATTATCTTTGGTTCAACAAATGAAGATTTATGCAAGAAATTCTCAGAGTTAATGCAGAACAAATATGAGATGAGTATGATGGGTGAATTAGTATTCTTTCTAGGACTTCAAGTCTATCAAAAAGAAGATGGAATATTTATCTGCCAAACTAAGTATATTAAAGATCTTCTGAAAAAATTTGATATGGAAGACTCGTCTCCTGCAAAAACTCCAATCTCAACAACAACTCAACTTGACAAGGATCCAAAAGGAAATAAGGTGGACAACAAGATGTATAGAGGGATGATTGGCTCTCTCCTCTATCTAACAGCTAGCAGGCCTGACATAATGTTTGCAACAGGTTTGTGTGTAAGGTTTCAGTCTGATCCAAAGGAGTCACATTTAATGGCAGTAAAAAGAATTCTCAGATATGTGAAAGGCACTCAAAACTTAGGCCTTTGGTATCCTAAGGATTCTAGCTTTGACTTGGTTGGATATTCAGACTCAGACTATGCAGGGTGCAGAATAGACAGAAAGAGTACAACAGGAAGCTGTCAGTTTTTGGGAGAAAGATTGGTTTCTTGGTTTAGCAAGAAGAAGCATTCAGTGTCTAATTCAACTGCAGAGGCTGAATATATTGCAGCTGGTAGTTGTTGTGCTCAGCTTCTTTGGATGAGGAACCAGCTATTGGACTATGGGTTGACACTGCAAGGAATTCCTATCTTTTGTGACAACACTAGTGCCATAGCAATTTCAGAGAATCCTGTTCAACATTCCAAAACTAAGCACATTGACATCAGACATCATTTCATTAGAGAGCATGTGGAGGAAGGCACAATCAAGCTAATCTATGTGCCCACAGAGAAGCAACTTGCAGACATTTTCACCAAACCATTGGATGAAAAGACATTCAACAGGCTAGTGAGTGAATTGGGTATGTTAAATTTAACCTGTTGATGTAATTCTGTTTAGTTGATCAAAAAGTTAGTTAACTAAATTTCACTGTGAATTAATGGCCTCTAGAGGTGTTTTGATTTCTATCACAGTGAAAAGACATGATGAAATTTAACTGAGAGGTTAACTAATTGTTTTTTTTTGTTTTGTAACTTGATAAAAAGTACTGTCAATAAACTTGACAGTATGTTTTATCTATACTATCATATGGTAACAAGTTACTGTCAAAATCTGTGAAAACTTACTGTCACATGTTTGAAAAGTCTTGACAGTATAATTCGCGGGATTAAAACTTACTGTCAAATTCTGTGAAACTTACTGTCAAAAGGTTGTGAAGCCTTAACAGTATGTTTTGCGGGATCAAGACTTACTGTCGAATCCTGTGAAACCTACTGTCAAAGAATTGAGAAATAATGACAGTATAGTATGCGGAAATGAAACTTACTGTCAATATCCTTTGACAGTACAGTTTTTCAAAAACCTCCGCATAACATACTGTCACCAGTTAATATTAGAGTTATTCTTTTATTTTATATATATTCTCTAATCTCTAATGTTACTGTCAAGAGTGTTTGTGATTTCTAGCGCAGAAGTTACTGTCAAATAATGGAACTTGAAGACAACTGTCACTTTAAATCGTTTAAAATTCCTTCTTGACAGTATCTTTTTCACATCATATATATACAAACAGCTTAAATCTCTCACATTCTTTATTTCTCTTTAATCTTCAAATATTCAAACGCCCTAAAAACCCTCTATTTTCTCTGCAACTCTGCAACTTCTTCTAAACCGTTCTTCAACTATCTAAACCTAGATCTAAACCATTTTTTTGTAACCATGTCTGGACCCCAAATCATCTGTTCTCTTACCCAAACCAACTTCACCACCATGGCTTCAGTTGGTGAAGCTGGAGAAGCCTTCAAACCACTTGTTGGCTTCATGAACAACTCTTACCTAACCCATGCCCTAACTGCAAGTCCCCACCTGGAAATCCCAAGACTTTCTCATTTCTGGACCTCTGCAGTATGTGAGGGGGAGCAAGATGCTAGTGATATCAAGTTGATTGGGTATGCTGGACCCAAGCTCAATGCAAATAGTGATGAATGGTATCCTTCGGGAGGCATGGACAGGAAGTTCCTAAACAAAGAGTGGAGCATGATGTTAGATGCTGTCTCCAGGTCTATGTCAAGCAAAACAAATGGCTGGAATGAAGTGCCAGCCTACATCAGGAAGATTGTGCATTCTATGGTGCACAATTACATAATCAATATTGGGAAGCTCCTGATGCCCCTATTCAAGCTGGTGCTGGGAAAGAAAGAAGCCAGAAAACCGGTAATTTACTATCCTAGATTCTTTATGCTTATAATTAACTCTGTTGTAGGCATAATTAATTTAGATAGTGTTCAATGCATGGAGTCCCGAACTCTTAAGAAAAATACTCATTCCTTGTTAACCAGTAAACCACTTAACACTGAATTGAGTTTATTCATAACTGATTTCATGCTTTCTACAATTAATAGATTGAATTTAAAAATTATTGGGGACCATCATGTATTTTCTTTTAGTGATGAGAATGGTGTTGACCTCTCCATTCCTAACCCACACTCCAAACCGTTTGAAGGAGTCCGGCCTTCTAGAGTCTCCAAAAATATTAGCCAAGGGTCTGGTTCCTCTCAAAAGGGCCAGATTTCTAAAAGGATGATAATCACTCAACCTAGGATAGAAACCTTTCCACAGGTAGGTGATGAAACTGCACTAGATGCAGCAAATAAGGTTGGTAGTCTGAACACAGAACCCACAGAGGGCCCTAGTGAGCCTAAGAGAAAGAAGGTAAGGGTATCAACCTCTGTAAGCCAGACTGTGTCCTCTCAAAAGGGCACAGATCTTAATAGGGATCAAAACACATCTCTAGATGTCTCCTCTCAATAGGGGGCATCTATTGAACTTAGCCAGTCTCCCATGACATCTTGTAAAGAGTCTGCACAACAGGTTGAACACACTCAACCTGAGCCCACACTTGAAGACACACACAATATAGGGATAGAAAATGTGGAACACAGTTCATTCAATTATAGTGCATCACTCTTTGCCAACATTGAAGATCAAAATGTTGATGCACTATTCCAAAAATTGAATGCACCTGATCATAGCAATCCACAAGAACCTTCTACTCAAAGGGTGGAAGAGATTGCTGTCACAGCCTCTATAGCTGTTAAAGACAAAGTTGCTGTCAATCCTCCTGACAGTAACTTTTCAAAAGATGCTGTCAACATTCCAATTCAAGACAGCAACTCTCAAATGGCTGCATCTTCTCAACAGTTAAGTGATGAAGATCTTGCTCCAATTTCTACCCTACTTAAGGTAAAATCTAAAACTTTAGTGCAAGATGTACCTGCTCAGTCTCTTGCACCTAGGATGAGTGAGGGTGTGAAAAGAAAAAGAGAGACAAAAGAAAAGAGAAGTAAGCATAAAAATGAGGGGCTGGGAAAAATCCCAGGCAAAAGGAGAGGGCCCTGAGCAAGGCTAGAATAAAAAAACAAGATGTGGGAGCCCAAATATCAAAGGCATTAGGCCTGGAGAGTGAGTTGGTGAGGAGTGATGAGATCACTCAGAAAAAACAAGAGAGTGTGAGAACCACCACAGCCTCCAAATCCCCTAAACAAGCTGCTGAAAGGTTGAAATCCCTTTCACACAAGGTCTCTAAGTTATCCAAGAACCTGGACACAGTGGGCAAAAATTAGGTGAAGCTGGTAAACAGGATGTCCAGTTTGGAGCAAACCATGAATGCAGGGTTCAAGGCCATCTTTGACAAGCTTCAGGAGTTTCAAGCAAAATTTTCAATCCCTGCAGTTGCTACCTCAACTAAGGGGGAGAAAAGTGGTAAGGCTAAAGTGTTTGTTACAAATTGAGAAAGGAGTGATAAGGTGGCAGTCAAAGAGACAACTCAAGCTGCATCTCAGGGGGAGAGTCAACTAGAATTACTGTCTAGTGTGGCTGCTGAGATTGCTACACAGCTTGGTGGTAATAAGGAGGAAAGACCTAAGGAGAAAGGTATTGAGATTAAGGAGAATGCAGCAATGAAGGATTCAATGATCCATGTTGTAGGTAAAGGAAAAGAGAAGTTTTTTCAGGATGAAGGTGGTGACTGGGTAATGGAAGAAAGAGAAGACTTTGATGATGAACAAGCTTCAATTCTTATAGTGGATGAAAATGAAAATAGCAGAGTTTTTGAGGATGCAAAGTTCAATCAGAGAATCAATGAATTGAGAGCCTCATCAAACAGGGACCCCAAGAAATTCTCTGATTCAATGAGACAGTCAACCACAGGAGCAGCTGTGATGGTGTCCAAAAGCAACAAGTGGGTGATCTCTGTCAGAACTGAAGGAGGCTACAGCTGGAGTGTGAGCATGGCTTATCTAAGCAGGCAAGAGATTGCAGTTATTGAAGCAATCAAACTCAAAATCAAAACAGATAAGTCATGGCTAAATGAAAACTTGAAAAGAACTTTACAGAATCTGGTTATTGAGAAATTGCCAGAAGTAACTCAAAATCCTTTGAACATCAAATTCAGTTGCTCCATAGATGGAAAATACAGGTCTATGAATCTATAAAGGGTGAGCAACTGTAGGCCTAAATCTGTTAAAGAAGCTTTTGACCACTTCAAGCAACTGCCCATGAATGGAGAAAGAATGGAAGTGTTGAGAGTGTTGGAAGGAGAATTGAAAAGAATTGAAGATTTGAAGCTGAAAAGGAATGTGAAGAAGCCACAAGAGAAAAGAGATGGTGATGATGAAGAAAAGCCTGATGGAGGTGCAGGTAGTTCCAGCCAACACAACAATGGTGAAGGGTCATCTGGAACTGGAAATAAGGTGGAGGAAGAAAAGGAGAAAGAAGAGAGGGAGTATAGAGATGGTGTTGAAGGGAAGGTTTTGAAGACAGTAGTACTTGGAGGAGAAAATGATGAAAAAGATGCTGTCAGGAGTAATAAGGGAGAACCTACTGTCACAGAAGGTGCTGTCACAGAACCTGCTGTCACAAAAGGTGATGTCACAGAACCTACTGTCAAGCATGGAGTGACAGTAACTTGTCAAGAGCCACTGTCGAAAGAAGTGAAGGAAAAGGTATTGTCAAGCAATATGTCTACATCTAAGAAATGCATAAAGGCAAAGGCAGAAAGACCAAAACCTCATTCAAGAAAGAAGCCAAGTAGAAATAGTTGGAAGTTAATTGATAAGAAAACCCAAGCAGAAGTTCTTGATGTTAGAAGACCCACCATCAACAACTTAGATGAATTCAAGTCAGAATTAATTACTAAAGTTGATTTTGAGTGGTCTGAGTTCAATACCTTGAGCAGAATAAACATTTCTTATGCTACTGATAATGTTGAAGCTTTAGGGATTGATTTAAAGGAAGCAACCTACTTCATGGTGAGAAGAATGCTCCTAGTCATCAAGGGCCAAGACATCATAACTCAGTTATTCAGGGGAATTCTAATCAGAAAATTCTTGGAGTTAATGGACTCCTACAAACCTCATCCCTTGGATTTCATTGGAGATGATGAGCCTGTGACAGTAATATTTCCAGATGGAGTCATGTTCGAAAATGAAGATGGAGTCAAGGAATTCTGGGATATGAATTCCTTACAGGACAAAAACACTGATCTCCTGATGATGTTATTGAAGCAACTACAACAACTTCCATATCCTGAAGAACAAGGATTCATCTCCAAACTCCATAGAATCATATCTACCAAGGAAAAGAAAGAATATGAAAAGAAGGTGGAGTATGAAAGAACTCAGAAATGTCTACTCAGGAATCCTGATAGGTTAGTCTTCTACAACACTGGTGGGTCAGCTGAAGAAATCACTTTTAACCACTTGAAAAGATTAGCTGAAAATGATCCTCATATCATTGAACTCATCATGAAGCAATTGCTCAAAATCACAAACCCTGAGATTTCTGATTTGAAGAATAGAGCACTTGAGATATGTGACTCTGAGAAGAAAGAGGAGAAGGAGAAGAAGAAGAAAAGAGAAGAAGAGGTTGAAGCTACCAAGAAGAAGGTGGAGAGGATTACCAAAAGAATCAAAGAGGCTGAGATTGACATGAAGCATGCTATGTTAAATGATCGATTCTCAAAAAGGCCTAACTATGTTTCTCCAGTCCTTTTTGGGCCCCTGAGAATTATTATTGATGGCATTGAAGTGGAGGCTATTAATTTCAGGGTGCTCAACAATGAAAACTTGAGAAAGATCTTCAGACAGACAACAGGCTCATTCCTGGAAACTGAAAGTGATTTAAGCAAGAATGTCTGGAAGATTATTGAATCAAGAGAAGAAGAGGATGAAGCCTTAGACAAACTCAGGGTGGAGCAGGTCTACTCTTCTACAAAAGAAAGATTTGTCAAAGACATGTTTGAAATGAAGTTTCTATGCATATCAAAAGGATCAACTGAGAACTACTACACCCTCAAGGATTTAAAGGGTCTTACCTATAAGATGGTGAAACTAGTCTTAGATTGTGTTACTGATCATGCCAAGACAGATGAAGAGAAGAAAGAACTGAAAGCTCTTGAAGGGTTGTATGGAAGAATGACAGCAGAAAAGAAGTGATTATGAAGCTCAAGACAAAATTGAAGATTTGCTCAGTCTAGAGGAGCATACTTGAGAAAGGATTGTACTTGTAATTTTGTTTATTTTCTGTACAAACACTTCTACTTTTATTAGTTGAGTCAGCATCTGCAGTTTTCTTTAAATTTGTCTTTATTTATCATAAAAACAAATTGGGGGAGAATGTTAGGGATTGTGGCACTATCAATGTAATCAACTAATAAGTACTTAGATTAATTAGAAATTAACTAAGTAAAACATACTGTCATATACATCTTGACAGTATGTTTAATTGTCACTTGTAACAGTATGCAGTTAAGCCAAGTAGGTGACAACATGTTTAAATAGTTACTGTCATGTACAAATGAAATAAAATGGTCTATGAAGTAGAAGTTCACACAGTGTTCATGCATAGCATGGATCGAATTTTTGGACAAAAACTTTCTGCAAACTGAAGCCTACGACAGCATGTTCAAGTGACAGCATCCTTTGGAACAGACGACAGCAACTATTCCTTGACAGTAAACTTGGCGGAGATTGAAGAACAAAGACAGCAAGTTTTCTGACAGTAGCTTTGGCGGAAATAGTCGACAGTATGTTTGGCGGAATCCTTGACAGTAACTTTGTTCGACAGCATGTTTATCAGGATGTTCGACAGCATGTTTTGCGGGATCCTTGACAGCAACTTTAGATGACAGTATGTTTCAGAAGAATGTCAGGATCGACAGCAACATATGCGGAGACGAAGTTACTGTCACCAAAGAGTAGCAAAAGGTTGACAGTAACCTTTTTGGTGAAGCTAACAGTCTGTTTCAAGAAGCAGACTAGGTAAAGGTCTTTCATGGATTGATCTTGACAACTCAACCTAGTCTGTCAAGACTAGTACTGCAACTTGAGATAAAGTAAGCATAAAGGTGAAGCATGCTCGTGGAGTCAAGAATGTCAAATCCTCTCAGAGCAACTTTATCTACATATGGAATGAAGACAGACTTGAGAAGAAAAAGTATAGTTTCTATTTCAAGTATTGTCCAGGAAACAAGGGAAAGCAATCTTGTAAGTGAGGTGTGTGTTTTCAATATAAGAACACATATCTCACAAACACTTTCCCTTATGCAACTGAGCTTAACTTTTCTCAAGCATAGAAAATCGTAGCATTCTTGTTATTGTTTCTATTGAAGCTGGAAATACTTTCCAGACAGTTGTAGCAACAAAAATTAATAAAATCAATTTTTGAAGTATATCACCTTGAGTTTTAATCTGCTTTTTATTGTTTGCATCACTACTTGATATTATCTCTGTTGTTTTGTTGTTAGCAAAAAAGGGATAAATTATCAAGTTGCATTCAACCCCCCCCCCCCTTCTGCAACACTCATACTGTCTAACAGTATCAAGTAATGAAAGTGAAGTTTCTTGATTTTATTATGAATATTCTATTGTGGGGTAAATTTTTTTATAGTTGTATAGGGTATTTTAAAATTCAGGGTCGGCCGTGTATGAATTTACCGGGAGTTGCTTGGGTAGTCCAATGAGGTACTAGGATGAGCTAATGAATTTAGAAATTAAGCATTTTGATGGTTAACCTTCTTAGACTTTTGTTGAATATATACATATGATCAGAGCCGACCCTGAGGTAAAGCGGCTTATGCTCTTGAATGGGGCACCAAAAAAATAAAAATATTATGGGCACATTTTTTTTATAAAAGAGTGAAAAAATTAAAAAATATATGTAGAGGAACAAAAAATAAATTAGGGTCACAATATTTTTATAAAAGAACACCAAATTTTTTTAAGATATAAGAACCAAATAAAAATAATACTAATTAGGGCCAAAATATTTTTTTTTGTTTATGTAAAGAAGCACAATAAATTAAAGATATGTAAATATTATAATCAATCTCCATATTTTGTAAAAACTAATGTTTCCTCTTCTTATTATCATTGGCTTCCAAACCCCTAATTACAGTGACATTTATTTAGGAAGAAAAAACACGATCCGGAGCCGAAGGAAGAACAATCATTCAAAAAAAGGTTGATTTTTTAAAAGATTATACAAAAGGTGGATGATTTCTTAGGTTTATGAAATCAAAAACTTCTATCGATAATGAAGAGGTTAATGTTAGTGGTGGGATTCAAAATATTGACATTGGAGAAGTCAAAGAAGAATGAAATATGGTTAATACTGAGAACCCAATTGTTGATGAAGAAGAATTATTGTTTGACAATGAAAAAGAGGATAATGGTCTCTATGAGAACAAAACTCAGGAAGATGATTACATAGATATCTATGATCCTAGAAATTGGGATAAAATCGATAACAAAATTAGAGACTTCAATGTTGAGAAAGGTCCAATAAGAGTTTAGGTAATTGATGATGATTCTTTTCCACGTGATGCTAATAGAAGACATTTTACACAATCATATTACACTCGAAAATTGGGTAATGGGGAGAAACAAGGTAGAAGATGGCTTATTTATTCGAAAGTTGTAAATAAAGTTTTTTTACTTTTGTTGTAAGTTGTTTAATCTCAAGGTGAATGCCATAAAGTATTCTAGCAATCTTACTACTGTGGGATTCGACAATTGGGCAAATCTTTCAAGGGGTCTTAAAGAACATGAAACTAGTAGAGATCACATAAAATGCATGAGTGATTGGATGGAACTCGAAAGGAGATTGAAGAAAAATGAAACTATTGATATAGACATACAGAAATAAATTAATTTGGAGAGAGAACACTGGAAACAAATATTTGTTAGGATATTTGTCGTGGTTAAGGCTCTTGTAAAAAATAATTTGGCTTTCCGCGGAGATAATGAGAAGGTTAGTGATGAGAATAATGAAATTGTTTTTGGTATAATTGAGATGCTAGGTGAGTTTAATCCAGTTATGAAGAAGCATATTCAGCGCATTCATAGTAAGCAAGTTCATTATCATTATCTCAGACATAAAATTCAGAATGAATTAATTCAGATACTAGCTAATGAGGTGAAATCATTGATAATTAAAAAAATTCAAGTTGCAAAGTATTTTGCAGTGATACTTGATTGCACTCCAGACATAAGTCATGAGGAGCAGGTGACACTTGTTATTCATTGCGTGGATACATCAAATGATAATGTTAAAGTTGAAGAATTTTTTCTAGAATTTATAAAGGTTGATGATACATCCGTAGAAGGACTTTTTCAGTCACTAAGAGTAGAATTAGATAATCTTGATCTAGATATTGATAATGTGAGGGGACAGGGGTATGATAATGGAACAAATATGAAGGGTAAAAATAAAGGTGTGCAGAAAAGATTACTTGATATAAATCCTCGAGCTTTTTACACGCCGTGTGGATGTCATAGTCTCAATCTCACACTCTGCGATATGGCTAACTCATGTGATTTGACAATTTCATTCTTTGGAATTGTGCAACGTATTTATTGTTTATTTTCTTCTTCTACAAAGAGATGGAGTGTTTTTACAGAATCAATTAGACCTTGTGGCCTCACTATAAAGCCATTATCCCAAACTCGTTGGGAAAGCCATCTTGAAAGTGTTTCTGCAATAAGATATCAAATCTCAAATATAAAATATGTATTGCATAAGTTAGCAAATACAAAAGATGATCCCAAGACGCGAAGTGATGCTGAGGCATTGTTGGGAAAGAAGGAAATTCTAAGTTTTGAATTTTTATTTGGTATGATTATTTGTCATGATATATTATTCTTTATAAATACTGTTAGTAAACTATTGCAGACAGAGAATATGGACATTGATATAGCAATTGGTCAATTACAAGGGATGGTGTCTTATTTTCAAATGGCAAGGGGGGATGGATTCGAAAATGCTATGGAAGAAGCTAAAAAAATTGCATCTGAGTTAGAGATTGAACATAATCCTACTGTTTCACGTTTAAAAAAAAGAAAAAGACAACACGATGAAAGTGAGGAAGAAGGTGTCGTTTTATCAGGTGAACAAAATCTCAGAGTTAACTATTTTATGCACTTACTTGATCATGTTGATTCATCACTTCATTTTAGATTTGACCAATTTCAATTATATGAGAAAACATTTGGTTTTTTATTTAGTGTGAAAAAGTTGAAGTCTGCAAGTGATGATAATTTAAGAGCTTCATGCATTAATCTTGAAAATTTTCTGAAGTATGATGACGTCTCTGATATTGACGCAGAAATCTTGTTTCTTGAGTTAAGAATTCTGAGAGAGTGTTTACCAATTGAAGTTAATAAAACTATTGAGATGTTAAATTATTTGAAAGTGATGGGAGAATGCTATCTGAATGTCACTATTGCTTATAGGATTATGTTAACTATACCAGTTACAGTGGCTTCCGCGGAAAGAAGTTTTTTGAAATTAAAGTTGATCAAGTCTTATCTTCGTTCGAGTATGTCACAAGAGAGATTGAATGGATTGTCCATGATATCCATTGAGAAGGATATGCTTCCAAATCTTGATTATGAAAGACTTATGAATGATTTTGCTAGCAAAATCGCTAGAAGGATAATTTTTCAAAAATAATCTTATTTGTAAGTAAAAAAAATTTAGTGACTTCGGTACAATTTTGATTCGCTTGGGCCTTTGAATTTTTCAGGGTCGTGGCACTGCATATGATCAGTATGTGGGGCAAACCAACGAGAGTGATATGCATAAGTCATTTATATAACTTGCAAGAGATTAATATTAAATAGTAATGAGGGTAGTATAGTTTTTGACTAATCTTATATGTATTAAGGATGTAGTATGTATGACCTAATTTGAGGTGATGTTACACCCAAATTTAAGTTCGTAAAGAAATAAGTGAAAGAAAGTCTGAAGAACGAGAACACTAGGAATTAACGAGACGAAAGTATGATAAATTTTAGGGAATTAGTGTTTATCAAGAAGCAAAGAAATTCATGTCAGAATCGGAGGCTCTGATACCATGATGACTTTGTGAGTTTGAGGATCAAAGACAAATAACTGATGAACAATGAGATAGTAATATATTTACAAAACTACATTTTACTGAAAACGGCTACATTGTTTTTCTCAATTAGGTCATACACACTATATACTTGATACATATATATAGAAGGTTAGTCAAAGACTATACTACCCTCTTTACTCCTTAATAATTAGTTGACATCCATTTATAATTAAAAATATTAACTTGCAATATGCAATAAATGGGAAAGAACTGATGGTGCAGGCGTTTTGCAGATAGCACTTTCAAATAATATCATGATAGTGTGAAAATCAATATTCCTCAGGATACTTGTAAATATTTTCCTGTCCACGGTGAGTTTATATCATGAATAATGAAACTAATGGATAGTTTTAGAAGCTGCAAGTGTCTTGTAGAATTTCAGGTGTTGCAAGTCACTTGAGGAATTCGTAACTTAAGCTATGTATGTTTGTTTTATGAAATTCAAAAAGTTCTGCAAGGTTTTGCAAGTCACTTTGAAAATTCGTAACTTAAGCTATGCATGTTTAATTGTTTTATGAAATTCAGAAAGTTCTGGAAAGCATATGAAATATTCAAAAATCTGGTTGTTGAACATTTCCTAAATTATCATGTTTTCTGCATGGAAACCCTGATTCAAAAATGCTAGTCAGATTAGATTCACAGTTGGTGGAAGCAGTACTTAGCAGCGGTTTAAGTGCTAGAAGTGCTGCAAATTGCAGGTCATTTGTATGCGTATATAAAGGCATCTATTAGTATGAAAAGATTGTCTTTCACAGCCATACATTGTGTTCAACATTCTGGTATCAGAGCTATAACTCATAGGTCCCAGATTGTGATATTTTTTGGTTAAAAAATGGGAGACCTTCAACTCGTTGGCCGGAATCAAAAAGCTTAACAATTAGATATAATTTATGGTCTAATTGTATGATGTCTTACATGAAAGGCCGGGAGTTATGGGAGGCTGTGAATGGAAATGATGTGACACACAACCACTGGCTGAAGATGCGAATGGGATACTACGAAAGTGGAGGATTAAAGCGGGCAAAACTATGTTCGTTTGAAAGACGACAATTGAAGACGATGTACTGGAGCATATTCGAGATGCTAGAACTCCGGAAGAAGCTTGGGATGTGTTTACTAAAAGATTAATGATACAAAGCTTCAACTCTTAGAGTGAGTTGTTGTCAATGGTGCAGAGGGACATGTCGATTGCACAATATATACTTTCATAAAGTGAAGTCGTTATGTCGTGAAATTTCTGAGTTGGATGCAGAGGCACCTATTGGTAGTACACGTATTGTTGTCCAATGTCCATGGTTTGAAGCTGGAATTTATGAGCTTTGTTGCTGCTATTCAAGGATGGCAAACTCAGTCGATCGGCATTTGTAAAATTTGAAAATTGTTAACTGGTCAGGAATCTTTAGCTAAGCAAATGGGAGGAGTTTCGCTGAAATGGGAATATATAAGAGGCCATCTATATATATATGCCAACATGCAGCAGGTGGAATTGTAAGTGACATGCAGCAGGTGGTTCTAGAAAGCATAATGAAAATGTGATCGAGAATGTTAGAGTTTCAAACTCTCTAGAAAATATAATTAATGAATAATAACAGTTGGGTTTGAATATATTGTGAACACATGCAGCAGCTAGCTAGGTCAAACACAGCTGGGTTGAAGAAGTTGATAAACACATAACTATACACGGTTTGTACTGCAGTTGTGCAACCTGAAAATATGGTGGGCAGTAATTTGTTCATATCTAACGTACATGCATTGTCAAGATTTCACACAAGAAAATGCATGCATGCAGCAACTATATTTAAGGCATGAACTTAATGCCACAAAATAAGGTGGGCAGTACAACTATATATGTTTTATATGTAATCTATATATATATATATATGTACGTGTATGTGGAAAAATGCAGCAGCTCCTGGAATTGTGCTGGTCTCATGGATAGTCAAGTCTCTTTTGGTAGGCTGATATTAATTGTAGGCATATGTAAGCACTGATGCATGTATTTGATTTGTAGCCTATAAATAGTGTTGCTCAGTTCATTTGTATAACACACCAAGTGAAAAAGAAATAACATATAGTAGTGATAGTTGAGAGAAACAAGAGCTGGAGCTCTTAGAAAAAATAGAAGCAGTAGCTTTGTGTTTGTGTTTGTGTTTGTACGATATGAAATAAAGTCGGTGTTTGTTTCAATATCAAAGATATACAGTGTGTGTTTATTGAGTCATATTAAATTTATATATTAGCTTTAAGCTTATCACGTTTCCAACAAGTGGTATCAGAGCTAAGGTTCTGTCCGAGAAAATATGGCGAATATGATTCAACCGCAAATCCCGAAATTGACGGCAACAAATTACGGGAACTGGAGTATCCAAATGAAGGTGTTACTCGGTTCTTACGATAACTGGGATATTGTCGAAAGTGGGTATAGCGAGCCCGTGGATGCAGCCGCTGAAGCAGTTCTTCCAAATGCCGAGAAGACAGCATTAAAGGAGTCCCGTAAAAAAGACAAAAAGGCGTTATTCATAATTTTTCAAGGCGTCGATGAATCTACCTTTGAAAAAATTTCAGAAGCAAAAACAGCAAAAGATGCGTGGGAGATTCTGCAGAAATCTTTCCAAGGTGTCGAGAAAGTAAAAAAGGTGCGGCTCCAAGTACTACGTGGGGAGTTCGAAAATATCAAGATGAAAAGCTCAGAGAATATCGGTGAATATGTTACTCGTTTGAAAACGGTGACAAATGAAATTAAAAGAAACGGCGAAAGTCTCGATGATATTCGGGTCATGGAAAAATTGCTCCGTTCGTTGACAAGAAAATTTGATTATGTTGTTACATCTATTGAAGAGTCAAAAGATTTGTCCACAATTACAATTGATGAACTTGTGGGTTCTCTTCAAGCCCATGAGCAACGAATGAATCAATATGATGATACGAGCCATTTGGAAAAGGCGTTGCAGAGCAAAGTGTCCATCGGTGAAAGCTCAGGCAGTAGCAATTTTTCACGTGGCAGAGGTGACTATAGAGGTGGCTACCGAGGAGGACGAGGACGAGGAAGACAATCGTTCAATAGAGGCCAGAAAAATGAAAGTTATCAGCCAGTCAGCCGTGTTCAAAATTTTAGAGGCCGAGGAAGAGGCAATTTTCAACAACGAGGTGACAAGTCTCAATTTCAATGTTATAATTGTAATAAATTTGGTCACTTCAGTTATGAGTGTAGAGCACCAAAGGTGGAAGAAAGAAGTCATTTTGCAGCAGCAAAAGAAGACAAAGATGTGGGTTCTGCTATGTTTCTCACATACAAAGGAGACGAGGAAGGCAAGAAAAATATTTGGTATCTTGATTCAGGTGCCAGCAATCACATGTGTGGTCACAAGGAATTTTTTACGGAAATAGACGACACTGTCAGTGGAGAAGTTACTTTTGGAGACTCGTCAAAAATTCCAGTCAAAGGGAAAGGTACCATTATGATTGTGTTAAAAAATGGTGATAAGAAATCTATTAATGATGTTTATTATATACCTGCTTTGAAAAATAATATTATCAGTCTTGGCCAACTCGTGGAGAAAGGATATAATATTCAGATGCATGATAATTCTCTTATTATCATAAATCAAGCTCGAGAATTAATTGCCAATGTGGAGATGTCAAGGAATCGCCTATTCACGCTTGATATGCAGACGAAGGTGCATAAGTGCTTAAAGTCGGTCATTAAAAATGACTCGTGGTTATGGCATTTAAGATTTGGTCATCTTGGATTTTCTGGCTTGAAATTATTATCAAAGACAAAGATGGTGGAAGGTTTGTCAGCAATCACTGAACCAAATCAGTTGTGTGAAGCGTGTGTTAAAGGGAAGCAGCATCGACAAAGTTTTCCCGTTGGAAAATCATGGAGAGCTAGGAGGCCCTTAGAGATTGTTCACACTGATATTGCTGGTCCATTTGATATTGCATCACTTGGCGGAAATAGGTATTACCTAACATTTATTGATGATTTTAGCAGGAAAAGTTGGGTATATATTCTGAAAGAAAAATCGGAGGCCCTTGATAAATTCAAGGAGTTCAAAGCACTGGCAGAAAAACAAAGTGGTCATTATTTGAAGATACTCAGATCAGATAGAGGAGGCGAGTATACTTCAAATCTCTTTAGAAGTTTCTGCAGAGCACATGGAATTAATCACCAGTTGACAACGGCATATACTCCACAACAAAATGGTGTTGCAGAGAGGAAGAATCGCACTATTCTAGACATGGCAAGGAGCATGGTGAAAGCAAAGCATATGCCGAGGAATTTCTGGGCTGAAGCTGTTCTATGTGCAGTTTATTTGCTGAATCGTTGTCTAACAAAAAGTGTCAGAAACAAAACTCCAAATGAAGCATGGAGTGGTAGCAAACCATCAGTTGGACATCTCAGAATTTTTGGGTGTATTGCATATGCACATGTTCCTGATCAGAAAAGAAAGAAGCTGGATGATAAAGGCGAGAAATGCATTTTTACCGGATATGACAAAAGGAGCAAGTCCTATAGACTCTATAATCCACTGACAAAGAATTTAATCATTTCTCGAGATGTTGAATTTGATGAATCAGATTACTGGAGATGGAGTGAGGAAGAAAGAAAAGTTGCAGGTCTGTTCTTTAATGATGGTGACGATGGTGATGATTCCAACATTGAAAATGATGAAGATGATGATCCAACTCCTCCACAAAGTCCAACTCAACAAACTCCTGCCTCGACACCATCGAGTTCAGGAAGCAGCAGTAGCAACAGTAGTTCAGGGGGGGCACCAAGAAAAATGCGGAGTCTGGATAATATTTATGAAGCAACGAGTCCGGTACAAACAACTTTTGATTATTCATTATTTTGTTTGATGGCTGAATGTGATCCAGTGACATTTGAGGAAGCTTCTGAAGAAAGCAAATGGAATAAAGCCATGGATGAAGAAATTGGTGCTATCAAGAAGAATGATACTTGGGAGCTTACAAGTCTTCCAGAAGGACACAAAGCAATTGGCATCAAATGGGTCTACAAGACAAAGACCAATCAGGAAGGAAAAGTTGAAAAGTACAAGGCAAGGCTAGTTGCTAAAGGCTACAAGCAGAGATACGGGATTGACTACGATGAGGTATTTGCTCCAGTTGCAAGAGTTGATACCATACGACTTCTTACAGCAATTGCAGCTCAGAATCAGTGGAAGATTTACCAGATGGATGTGAAGTCAGCATTCCTGAATGGCTATCTCGAAGAAGAAGTCTACATTGAGCAGCCTCCAGGATATGTTCATAATGGCCAGGAAGATAAAGTCTACAGACTGAAGAAAGCCTTATATGGTTTGAAGCAAGCTCCGCGTGCATGGAACACAAGGGTTGATGAATATTTTAAAAAAAATGGTTTTGTGAAAAGTCCGTACGAACATGCACTCTACATAAAAACAAATCAAGGTGGGGATATTATGATCGTGTGCTTATACGTGGACGACATGATCTTCACCGGAAATAACCCTGGTATGTTCGATGATTTTAAGAAGTTTATGACTAATGAATTTGAGATGACAGATATTGGTCAAATGTCTTACTTTCTTGGAGTCGAAGTGAAGCAAAGCAAAGATGGGATTTTTATGTCACAGAAAAAATATGCTGAGCAGATTCTTAAAAAATTCAGAATGGAAGAATGCAAGCCAGTGAGCACGCCAGCAGAAGCAAGCATAAAGCTCAGAATTGATTCAACACGAGAGTCGATAAATCCGACATTGTTCAAAAGTTTGGTTAGAAGTTTGAGGTACCTAACTTTTACTCGTCCAGATATAATGTATGCAGTTGGACTGGTTAGTAGGTACATGGAGAAGCCGAAGCAAGATCACTTCATGACAGCTAAAAGAATTTTGAGGTACATAAAAGGTACACTTGATCATGGTCTGTTTTACACGCATTCCCAAAATTCAAAATTAGTTGGCTATTCAGACAGTGATTATGGTGGTGACTTGGATGATGGGAAAAGTACTTCGGGTTATGCTTTTCATATCGGTTCGGCGATATTTTCATGGTCATCGAAAAAGCAATAGATAGTTGCTCTCTCAACATGTGAGGCGGAGTATATCGCAGCAGCAGCGTGCGCATGTCAAGCTATGTGGTTAGGCTACATATTGGGCGAGTTAAATCTTGCCAAGGAAGATCCGATTACAATTTACGTGGATAATAAATCTGCTATTTCTCTCGCGAAAAATCATGTGTCACACAGTCGAAGTAAGCACATCAACATCAAATATCATTTTATTCGAGAACAAGTGAACGACAAAATTGTGGAATTGGTGCACTGCAGGACTGAAGAAAATCTAGCATATATATTTACGAAGCCGTTGAAGCCGGATATGTTTCAGAAAATGAAAAAGAAGCTCGGAATGCAAAGTCGAGTTTGAGGGGGAGTGTTAGAGTTTCAAACTCTCTAGAAAATATAATTAATGAATAATAACAGTTGGGTTTGAATATATTGTGAACACATGCAGCAGCTAGCTAGGTCAAACACAGCTGGGTTGAAGAAGTTGATAAACACATAACTATACACGGTTTGTACTGCAGTTGTGCAACCTGAAAATATGGTGGGCAGTAATTTGTTCATATCTAACGTACATGCATTGTCAAGATTTCACACAAGAAAATGCATGCATGCAGCAACTATATTTAAGGCATGAACTTAATGCCACAAAATAAGGTGGGCAGTACAACTATATATGTTTTATATGTAATCTATATATATATATATGTACGTGTATGTGGAAAAATGCAGCAGCTCCTGGAATTGTGCTGGTCTCATGGATAGTCAAGTCTCTTTTGGTAGGCTGATATTAATTGTAGGCATATGTAAGCACTGATGCATGTATTTGATTTGTAGCCTATAAATAGTGTTGCTCAGTTCATTTGTATAACACACCAAGTGAAAAAGAAATAACATATAGTAGTGATAGTTGAGAGAAACAAGAGCTTAAGCTCTTAGAAAAAATAGAAGCAGTAGCTTTGTGTTTGTGTTTGTACGATATGAAATAAAGTCGGTGTTTGTTTCAATATCAAAGATATACAGTGTGTGTTTATTGAGTCATATTAAATTTATATATTAGCTTTAAGCTTATCACGTTTCCAACAGAGAAATCATCAAGGTAAATGGGGAGGGGCCAACCAGGTGGACCAAATTAAGAAAAATGGTAATAACCAGAAGTTTGAAGGGAAATGCTACAAGTGTCAAAAGAAATTAAGGTCATATGGCGAAGGATTGCAGGTCAAAGACGAAGAGGAATGGGATGCTGAGGCGCTCTTTGCTACAGAAGAAGATTAGATGGCTTTTACAACAATAAAAATGGATCAAATTGATTATAAGATTAATGACCGGTGATAAAGAGAAGTTGCAAAATTTGTCAGAATACAATGGAAATCGAGTAGTGCTACTCAAAACTACCGATTGCACATATCGGTAATACTATAGTCCATAATGATATATTCAAAATGTTTACACGTCTCTTGTATGGAGAAAAAGCTTCTTTCCGTTGAACATTTATCATCTATATATGCACTCATAGATATATTTACAACACGATTTAGATTTTTTTTTTAAACGAAATTTTATGGTTAAAAAGCAATACCATATTTTTTGCAGGATAAGTTTAAAATTTTCGTATTTATTAAATATTTTTGAAAAATTCCATAAATTTACAACAAAATCAAACTTGCTATATATATCATTACTTTTTTATTTCTTTTGCAAATTAAATAAATATTGTCATTCTGCAAGCTATATAATAATTAAAGAATTGTCTTATATTCAATTTAAATTCTTATTTCTGACAATTATCTTTTTAATCGTCTCACTAATTTATGATAATTATTTTTCCAGTTATGTATTTACTATTTTATTAATTTTGAAATATTATTTTTTCTCTTAAGGTAAATATATCTTTTAATCCGATTATTTTTAGATATTTTGTGTGTTTTTTATATCACATTTTTTATATTAATTAAAAACAAATGCCTCTCTAGCTTTCTCACTCTCAAAAAACTCTAATTTAGCGCTTTCTCACTCTCAAAAAACTCTAGTTTTTATATTGATTGAGAACTGTAGGTTGATGATTGATGATTAGGCTCTTCTTTTTAAATTTCTTTTAATTCCGTTCTTAGTTGATAAATTACTCTCTATTTGAGAGTTCTTCTATATATTTATTGGATTTTATTTAGTTTTTAGATTTTGTTCTATGAGAGATTTTAAATGTGTTTTTATGTCGAAAATGTAGACCTACCAGATTCTTACAATAATGATTCGAGTGGAATTGAAATTATGATCAAAATATATATACTGGGGATTGCTCGAATGAGAACTGAGACCTCAACCATCGTATTATTAAAATTTACTAGCAGTCTCGTATATACACACAAATATAATTATATAGAAGGTCCACTTCATATAATACTATTTAGCTCTACTTCACAATCACCATTACCGCCTTTCTCCACCAACATCAACACCACGATCACAATCCCCGACCAGCCCCTAGGAGGCTCTGGCCGACTAGGGCCAGCCGACCAGGCTCCTCAAAGGCCCCTGGCCAACCAGGGCCACCTGACCAGGCTCCTGGAAGGCCTTCAGCCGACCAGAACACTTCCATATTGTAGAGAATTTCATAAGCTTCGCGTGAACTGCAAGATCGTCCAATTCTGATTTCTAGAACTCAGGACATGACCCAAATAGTACATGCAGCACCTGGAAGACCCCGGCCGACCAGAGCTGGCCGATCAGGCCCCCCTGGGAAGCTTCAGCTGACCAGACCACTTTTGAATCAAAGATAATTCCGTAAATTTCGCGTGGATTGTAAGATCGTCCGATTCTGACTTCTAAAACTCAAAATATGGCTCAAATATTGTATGCAGCACATATAGTCCGATAAATATGAGAATAAAAATCCTATAAAAATATGTTATATCACCAGGGTATCTGGAAGGCCCGACCGACCCGGTCGGCTAGAAGCTCGGCCCTATTTTGACTGGTTCGATAACCTCGATGGCTCTCGGACCTGCTTTTGGGCAGTTAGTCTCGAAAAATGAATTTTTTCAGGATTTTTGGGATTAAACCCAATTAGGGTCGATTAGCATAATCATATTCGAAATTAGCCTATATTAAAGTTGATTAGTGACTTACGCATGTCGATTAGCCCTGATTAGGGCCGATTAGTAACGATTATCAAAGCATTTAGCCCCAATTAAGAGTAAAAATAGTGTAAACCAAGAAGATTAGCCCCAATTAGGGTGTAATAGCGGTTTTCACCCTATAATTAGCCTATGTCAAGGCTGAAAAGTGATAAACACCCGAAGATTAGCCTTAATTAGGGCATATTAGCGGCATTCACCATAAAATTAGCATATGTCAAGGTTGAAAGGTGATAAACGCCCGAAGATTGACCAAATTAGGGCGTATTAATGGCTTTCACCTTATAAATAGCCTATGTCAAGGCTGAAAGGTGATAAACGCCCGAAGATTAGCCCTAATTAGGGCGTATTAGTGGCTTTCACCCTATAATTAGCCTATGTCAAGGCTCAAAGGTGATAAACGCCCGAAGATTAGCTCCAATTAGGGCGTATTAGCGGCCTTCACCCTATAATTAGCCTACGTCAAGGCTGAAAGGTGATAAACACTCGAAGATTAGGCCCAATAAGGGCGTATTAGCGGTCTTCACCCTATAATTAGCCTATGTCAAGGCTGAAAGGGTGATAAACGCTCGAAGAATAGCCCAATTAGGGCGTATTAGCGGCTTTCACCCTAAACTTAACATATGTCAAGGTTGAAAGGTGATAAACGTCCGAAGATTAGCCCCAATTAGGGCGTATTAGTGGCTTACGCCCTATAATTAGCCTAGGTTAAGGCTAAAAGGTTGTAAATACTCAAAAATTAGCCTCACATAGGGCGGATTTGCGTCGAACGCCATTCAATTAGCCTCAAATAGGGCGGATTAGCATCGAACGCCATTCAAATAGCCTCAATTAGGGCCTATTAGCGTCGAACGCCACTTAAAAATCCCTAACAAAGGCCAACGCATGAATAATCACTCGAAGTCCAAGAATCATCGTAAACGTGTAGGTCGCTCCACACTTTACTAAAAAGATGAAATCCGGAAAGGGATGATAAGACTCTAAGTCAAAACGAAAGACCCTTATAACTTCTACGAAACCCTGAGAGGTTTTCCCAGAAGTTGGGGAGGCAAATGATATGGGCTAAAAGTTAACCCTAAAGACATAATTAATGTTGTATTTATTAGACCCGAATCCGGTCCAAAAACCTAGGCCCACAGCCCAATGATAAAAACAAGATTGACATTGGGCCCAAAACACGTCTGTATCGGGGACGCTCGATACAGGTCAAGCTTGTCAACCAACATGGTCTTCAGCCCAGAAGTAGTCATGGCCCAGAAACCACGACAACCTAGAACCTTCCTGGAAGGCAACTTAAAGAGTAGCCATCAAGTCACCCTGACCGGCATGGCAACTAAGTCCTAAATGGATATTGAGTCCTAAGCGGCAATGTCCGAAAAATCAGGCTATCATCTAATTAGGAGACTTGTTCGTCAAGTCTCCCAACCCTAATCGAATACCTAGATCCTCAGTCATCTATATAAAGAACTTAACCCATCATTCTCAGAACTATGTCTGACTTGATTCTCAATACACACTGAGATACGTAGGCATCTTGTGAGTGTAGAACTATGCCACGAAACGCAAGTGCAGCCATTAAAACTCGAAACTCACCCAACTCTAATATTAGTTATGCATTAAAGAAAACCTAGTTTTTATCCATAATAATTATAAATATATAATTACAGATTTAATTTTATAAAATAAAATAATTAATCGCATAACAACACTGAAAAGAAACAAAAATTGAAAATATCGAAAAAGTAAGAAGCTGAAAGATAACAACAATATTGTACGTGACCGAAAACCAAAATCATTTAACAAGTGTCTTATCAGTCCCAATCTATGCCTTCTGGATGCTATATTATTATTTCACGTGGCCACCCTAAAGGTAGGTCCTTGATGTTTTATACATTACTTAATTTGTATATAGAAATGACATAAAATATATGTAGCGTGCTATTCTCATATTTCCATATATTTCCGAAACAGGAAAGTTCCAATTTATTTGTATTTACTTGTCCCATCTTTTTCGACTTATTCCAGATCAGTGGATCTTTGATTTTGATGATCTCTTTTCATTTTTCACATGAAACCTTCTGCTTTGTGTGCGTGTATATACATATGTTACTGTACGTATGTATATTTATATACATGCATACAGCTGGAGCATATGATATAACCCTAGTCTAAACTCAAAACTATCTAGCTAGTCGATCTATATTGTAAAGGGAGATCCAGTTCCTAACTCTTCTCAGTGGGTGTGGAACCTAGACTTGTGAACTACCAAGTCACGCTGGACCAGCAGTGAGCTTCGAAAATATTGTTATAATTAATTTATGTAAGCTAGTTTCTATTATACTTAAAAATTGATCAATAATAATAATTTTTCACTCGCTGTAAATTAGATGGCGAAAACAAAAGAGCCACGAACAATATAATTAATATTTTAACTTAATTGTTTTTTTACAATTTTATAGCATGTTATATAAATATTGCGTTCCTACGTACAACATGAACATTTTTGTTAAAAATTGCAACTTTTAAGGTAGTGCACTGCTTCAACCCGCGGAACCAGTACTCCACTATGTATCTGGAGAGGCTGTAGCTGTACTGTGTATAAATCTAAAATATATACCAGGATTCAATAATTATTTAGTTTAATGACTAGCTATATGTATACTAGTGGTACAGACCCATGACTTTACTAATGGTGTAGCAGAGCAGTTGATGAAGTTATCCAAGCTCTTAAAGAATAAGATTTGACAGAATATCGGTAGGATTGGATGGATCATATCAGAAAAAATAAAGTTTAGAGGACGTACATTTCTAATCCATCAACTTTATATTTTTGTAAGTTGAAGCTATCCAATAATATTGATGACTTAGTGCACCACAAACCTCATTTTCTTTCGATCTATCAACCATCAATAAAAGTGTGTCTAAGTGTGTGTGTCTGTTTTTGTATATACCAGCTCCCCACTTCTATTGAATTTTAGTCACCTGACCTGAAATTGTACCGGATTAATTACAACCTACCACTCCATGCAGTTACCAAATTACTATTGTATTATTTTTATTGCATGATCATGGATTCATGGTGCATTTTTTATGTTAAAGACTCGAAAAACTCCAAGGGCTTCGAAATATCAAAAAGTAACTCAGTATATAAAGATGTTGCAATAACTACCTTTTGTGTATATATATGTGTTATACTTGAATTTCTGTGATTGATTTTTTTATTGCTAGAAATAATTTCTTGCATTATAGTTAGAAGGTCATACCTTAAAAAAAAGGTTTAACGACCTGCAATCAATTTTAGTTAAAATTTTAATAAACAAGTTTAATTTATATATTAAGCAGGCGGCCTGCTCAAAAAAGAAAAGAAACACACAAGTATAGCCATTTTATTTTTCTGTTTAATTAGTGGGGCAGGACTGGTTACATTATTTACCGTAAGGGCACTTTATATAAAAGGTTTATAGGATTCTCTTTTACTTCTGATTGCGTTTCATATCACAAAACTACAAAAGTGTTTTACAATGAATGAATATATTCTCTCACTTGTGTCCACCAAAAAGCAACAAGAAAGCCCGGCAGCAGTTTGTTTGTATATAATGACTAGCAAAAACTCGAATTTGTTATCTTTCAAAGCTTTACATACGTAGAGGACACAAAAAAAAAATTAATAATACTTTATCAGATAAATGTGTATATTTTATAAAATATTTCCGACTCTCCATTAAAAAAATTTAAATTTCTATGTAATGTTAATAATTATATCATAATTTGAGCTATTTTTATGTAATTAATATATATTTATATGATCAAAATTATAATAGATAAAATGATTAAAACACTAAATTTTTAACATTTCAATAATGATAAAAAATATATATATAATGTATCTGAAAAAGATTAAAAAGAATTGTGCAAAATCTAGCAAATTTATGTAGGGAGAATAAATAATTAAGGAGTAGGCGAAAAGTGATCAAAATTGTCGAATTACAATCAATAAATGTATCATTATATATTTATCATTTTAGGAGGAATTTGTATAATTCTCTGAACAGTTACGATCAAATAGCAAGAGATTGTTATATAAATTAGCCGGTGGGGGATGACGACTCGTGGTTTGATAATAACATGCATAATAATATTTGTCTCCTACGTGGTTTGCAGGCTATTGCCGTGGTGTATCTTTATTTTTGTATCACATTTTTCATGTAAAATAAAATAAAATATATATTTAGATAAATAAATATATTGAAATATTATATTTCTAATTTTATATTCACAAATATATGTTGAATATGTTTATTTACAATATATTAATATCAAATTTCATAATATAACGTATATTTGAATAAACACACATAATTTTATAATATATATATATATATATATACAAATAGTTTTCTTATATATTTTCAGTACGTATAATATGAGTGTATATATCATGTACGTGTTTCAAAAATTAACATAAGAACTAGGAGCCTATTTAAAAGAAAAGTTGAGAAAGTCTTTCAAACTTGATATCTAGGTACAATTTTTAAAATTTTGGGGATATCATTATAAATAATATTTTAAAATTTGGTTGATTTTAAAGGATTTTATAAATATTAAATTTTATTATATTTCATAGTTTTTAAAACTTTTTTAAAATCCAGTATAAATTTAAAAGTTTCTATTAAATTTAGACTAAGTTTTCATACATCTATCTGTGTACTCTACTAAATTAGTTTAAAATATTAAATCAATTATAATTTATTAAAATTAAAAAATTATAAATAATTTATTTAAATATTTTCTAAATTATTATATCATTTTTTATAGTGTCGCCAATTGTGGAAAATTATACACGTCTAAGTACAGAGGAAGTAGCAAAGATGTATAGTCATTTCAGTTTCGTGTACGTATTCCTTAGTTATCAGGCACCTATTCAATAGTAGTACTAGTATATATCTGGCAAAAATAAATTATTTTTTTTAAATAGAGACATAGAGTGCATACTTATACTTTGGACGAAATAATATTTGTAATATTTTTTTTAAAATTTCACTTATAATATTGTATTAATTTATAACTCGTGTAAAGCACGGATGATATTAATAAATTATATATTAATTATTTTATATAATTAAAATATTTATTTTAATATGATATTTTATTTATTATTAATTTATTTATATATTTTTCTATACAATATTATTTATATATTAATATTCATAAATTTTAATTATAAGTCATTATTTTAAATAAATAAAAGAGTCTGAATGGTGATGAAATTGAATTGAAAAAAAGTTCTCTTGTTTGGTTATAATAATATAGTATTAAATAAAAATTATAAAATAAGTAGAGTTCTTAAAATAGAAAATAGAAAATATTATTTAAATATAATATTATTTGTGGGCAATATAAAAAAGGCTATCGATGATAGAGTTATATGTATGATATATCTTTTTTAAAATAAGTTTTTTTTTAAATTGGATGATTAAGATCTTTTCTAAGAATCACCTAAAATTGGACGATTATGATCTTTTTTATGTTCACCTGGGAATGATATTTATATATTAATATTCATAAATTTTAATGATATATTAAATAAATATTATAGGATAAGTAGGATTCTTAAAATAGAAAATATAGAATATAATTTAAATATAATATAATATTATCCGTGAAGAGTTGTATAAAAGGAAAACTATCGGGACAGAATTGTATGTATGATATACATCCTTTTGAAAATTAAATTTTATTAAAATTGAATGGTTAAGATTATTTTTATGATTCATCTAAAATTAAACGGTTAAGATTTTTCTATAGTTCACGCACTACCATACCAATCGACCAAAATTTTTAATGTTTCGGTTATAATAATATAGTACAAGCTTCTAACCGTGCTAAGCACGCTACTTAATTTTATTTTTTACATTATATTTTATTGATATTTAGTATAAAATTTCAGAACATTGAGAATTTATGTTAATAGACGTGCTATATTGTCATATTTTATATAAATTTGTTAACGATGTGAGTTATTATAAATTAATTAAAAGAGTTATTTTGATAATAGTTAAAAATCATATATAGTAAATAAATTTTTAATAAATATGTATTTTATTTGGATTTATAAAAGTTAAATATGATATATATTTTAATAAATATGATATCTATTATAATTTGGACATGTCTAAAATAAAATTTTAGTTGATATAAATTTTTTGGTTATATGATCTCAGATGATAATAAAGTTATTACAAAAGAGTTGTTTAATTGAAATACGAATACCATGAGTAATCATATAATTTAGAATAAATAAAAATTATAGGATAAATAAAGAATATATAATATAAATATAATATAATATTATTCGTAAAAATTGGGAAAAGAGGATTACCGCGAGTTAGAGTTGTATGTATGATATATATTTTCTTTAAAATTATTATTTTTTAAATAAAATAGTTAAGATCATTTTTATGTTTCATCTAATATAATCTAATTAGTATAAGTAGAATTTAATCCATGGATTTAAGCCGTAGAATAAATATAAATTAATTCCTGACCCAATAGCTCATACCATACCGACGATCGTCCAAAAACTTTCAATCTTTCTATTATAATAATATAATAATATAGATAGATCGGTAAAACCGTCATATATTTTGTGTATTGTCAGCCAAGTGTCCATTTTAATTATCTCATTTAATTAACAAACAATATATGATATACAAAGTGTGACGGGTTTATGAATCTATACTATCTATTTATATTATATTATTATAAGCACGGTTTATTTGGTTCAAGGCCTTCCAAAAAATTTTCAGTTTTTAAAAAAAAATTAAATTAAACATGTATAATTATTTCATTTATAATATAATATCATGGTAGTTTAGATCGAACACAAAACACACATTAATCTATTAATTAAAATAAATCTCTATACAAAATACACAAACATTATCCTATTAAAATATAAATACAAATAAATTATATAAAAACGTATACATATAATATTAAATAAAGTTTAAATTATTATTATACAAATAAAAATAAATTCAAATCATATTTAAAATATTAAAAAAATAAAAAAAAATCATCCGTATGTGGTACACGATATAAACTAGTATTATTAAAATTGAAACTAAAAGATTAAAAAGTTTGGTGGTCCGTATTTGGGCCGGAAAGTTATATTGGGCCTAATTTTTAAACAATAATCTCCTAATTAAAATAAATCTCATATTAATCTTCTAAATAAAATACATCTCTAAATAAAACACACAAACATTATCCTATTAAAATACAAATAAAGTATATAAAAAATTATATAAAATATATACATATAACATTAAATAAATATTAAATTATTATTATAAAATTAAAAATATATTCAAATTATATAAAGAAAATATTAAAACAATTCGATCCGTGCATCAAATGGGATATAAGCTAATATAATATTACAAATAAAGTTTTATAAAAAATAATGTTATATCAAAATACTAATACATAATATGCACTTTACTCTATTTTTTATGCATGCAAATTATTTAGAGTAAATTGTTTGATATATAAATAAAAGATTAACAGGCATATTTTTTAAAATAAAATGCATATTTATATTTTGAATGAAAATAATATTTGTAATATTATTTTTTTTAAATTTCACTTATAATATTGTATTTATAAAACCTTCATATTTTGTGTATTGCTGTCTAAGTGTCCATCTTAATTATCTACATTAATTAACAGACAACGAGACAACAATATACAAAATGTGACGGTTTTTACAAATATAATATTACAAATAAAGTTTTATAAAGAATAATATTATGTCAAAATACAATTACACAATATAATATGAACTTTACTCTATTTTTTATTCATGCAAATCATTTAGAGCAAATTGTTGGATATATAAACAAAAGATTAACAGGCAATATATATTTACCGTTCGATTTATCAAGGAACTGCGATCCAAAAGTTCACCTAATTAACCAGCCCCCCTTGTTTTACGGGTTCACTGTCCCAGAAATATGACCGTGGCGTCATCGCATCTCTTGTTCAATCATCGTACTGCTTCTTCAGTTCTTTGTTTTTACTCTAGCCTTCTAGGGTAATATATACATATATATATATATGTGTGTATATATGTATTCAGTATTATATCTAAGCTGGGCGCCCGTACAGATGAGTATCAACAGGTTTTCCAGATTTGGAACCCGAATCTCTATCATTTTCTTACGTGAATGATCACGACGACTTACTGTGTGTTGTGTACTATGATAATTTGCACAGTCTAAGACTCTAAGTAGTTGGATAAATTTGACCTTTGTTTAAACTTGTGAAATGACTAGATTCTCACTACAAAACGTAGAAATAGTAAACGTTATGTTCCGGATGATTTGGTTTTGTAAATTTCCCCTTTATTATTGAGTTGATTATTGCCGCATAGATCGCCTAAAATAGGACTTATTAACAAAATCATAATAGATGAACATTTTCATATGTAAATTCAGGTGCATGTAAAAAAGTTTCAGGTGCAGAATGAAATTCATACGATATATATGAGTAGCTGCTAGGCGAAGGCGAGAGTCCAGAAAATCAATATGCACGTAATAATTATATAAAATTCTAAATTTCGAAATAAATAGCTAACTTTTAATAAACTATATATAAAATTATATTAAATAAAATTATAATTATTATACATAATTTTTAATTATTATCAAATTAACTTTTCTAATAAATTTATTATACACACCTCTTTGACAAATTTATATAACAAAAAATATATATAACATATATATACATAAATTCACAAACTTAAAATAATTAATATGAACGATTACATATCAAATACCATTAAAATATAATTAAAATATTTATATATATTCCGTCCGCGTATAGATGAATTAATTTGCCGGTTATATAAGTGTTGTTTTCTTACTTAAAAATCGAATATTTTTTACCCGATTAAATATATGTTTGTAGTTTACATAAATTTTATATCAATTTTAAGTTAATATAATGTGTGATCTATTGCTAAGTTATTAGTACATGCCCTTAATCATAATTAAGAGAGTGCAACCATTTTGTCTATTAATTCATTAATTTATCAGTCGAATTGTTTGAGTTAATTTCTATTCTCATTAAATCATTTTTTATATTTTTCATATAATGGTTGAATTTCATTAATTTTTGAATTACTATTTATTAAAGTAAAAATTATATAACATATTGTTCATTTATTAAATTAATTATTTTAATATATTTTATCATAAAATATTTTTGTAAATTTGGAATAATTGATATTTCATTTATATCCATCATTTATTTGAATTGAAATTTTATTAGTTATTTAACAAAAAATGTTACTCCGTATTATTTAACAGGCTTTTGTAACATTAAAATTGAATACTCTAGCAAAAAATAATAATAGAGCAACTAACGAATTAATGAACTTTAATTATATGACCAGTGTTTTAAAAAATGCATTAACCCACTTAAGCGGAAGCGGAAACGAGTGTTAAACACCTCTATTAGTGTTTAATCGAGGTTTTAAACATTTAGTACGGATTAAACGGTTTTAAGCTGACTGATTTAATTTTTTTAATATTTTATTTAATTCTAATTTTGTAAATATGTGTATTATTACAATATTATTTAATATTTATTTTAATTCTTATATAATTACAATTGGTATTAGATTGTATAATCAATTATATATATTTATATATATATATATAGGGAGATACTCAAATGAGAATCTCTTATAATTAGAACTAAGAATTTCAACAGAATCACTAAATTAAAATTCGAATCACCAAAATTTTATTATACATACATAAATATATTACAATTCTATACAACAACATCACTACAATCATAATTACGGTTAATCATAACTCGGCTTCCACCGCCCATATAATCATTTAATTAAAAAATTTATTACCTAAATTTAAATCACGTACCACCACATCACCAAATTAACACCACAAACACTACTATAACCGAACAATGAGCACCATAATAGCTACTATCCCGGCATCGCTGTCACCACCATCGTTGAATCATGAGCGCATGCAGAATCACTAAATTTCAAACCTAATTATCATAAATTAAGATAAATCACCAAAATCTGGTCGCGAATCACCAAAATTTGATCGCGAATCACCAAAATTTCCAGAACTAAAAATCACAAAAAAAAACATATCTGAGTGAGTTCTAATGTCATAGATTTGAGTGTAGCTCATCGATTCCTTTAATCATCACCGTGTAACTTTTTCATTTCTTTCTCATATTCAACCCATGTATATATGTATGTATGTTAAGATTAATGAGAAATAGATAAATGGAGATGTATGTATATGTATGTACGTATACAATTTCAGAGAAATGAATCGATTTGATGGAATAAATCAATGATAAAGTAGAAGAAGAAAGCAGAAATGTAGCATGTGGTAGAACGATTTTGTGATGGTAGCTCGGGGAAGAGAGAGGCGATCGATCGGAGATGGAGCGGGATTTTGGTTATGGCTACTAGTGGTGGGTAGATGGGTGGGTGGGGTGGGGTTTGAGAAAATTTATTTTTGGTATTAATGATATATACATATTTATATGTATATAATTAATTGTATGGTGTAGATTAAACTAAATAGAGGGTTGAAATTAAAATATTTTGGTGATTCAAATTTTAATTTAGTGATTCTGTTGAAATTCTTAGTTCTAATTATAAGAAATTTTCATTAGAGTAACTCCACATATATATATATATATATATGGTTAAGGTATATGAAGACCGCCTTTTTGTTGGAGACGTCGATATAACTTTTCCATATATATATATAGACCAATTGCTATTTTATAAGAATTTGATTAACAAATAACTATAGAATAGTACATAACATACGAAAAATCATAGAACACCAAAAATAATTACAAAACAAACAAAAAAATTATTAATATACAAAAAAATATAGAACACAAATTATAGAACACTATTGCTGAATAGTGTTCTGTAATTTTGTGTTCTATATTTTTTGTATGTTATATAATTATTTTGTTTGTTTTGTGATTATTTTTTGTGTTCTGTAGTTTTTTTTATGTTCATCAATTTTTTCATGTGTACTGTAATTACATTTGATGTTGTTTCCTTAGTTACTCAAATAAGAGAGTTCATCATTGTACCTAAACCTATATATCATTGAACCTAAGCCTATATATATATATATATATATATATATATATATATATATATATATATATATATATATATATATATATATATAGGGAGAGAGAGAGAGATGGTAAAATCAGGTGAAATTTTTTTAGCGTGAGAACCGTGAAAATTTTCATTAAATTTTAAAGAACCATAATAAAAAATGTAAAAAAATATTAAGAAAAACTTTTCATTATAATTTTACAAATAAAATTATGGTTTTGCACTATTTTTTTCATTTTTATTATGATTCTGCAGAATTTAGTAAAAAATTTCAAGATTTTCACACTAAAAAATTTGTATTGGAGTGTTACCTCTATATATATATAGTCCGTTTAGTGATCCGTTTTTAAAATTATTTAAACGACCGCATTAACGCTTAAACGTCAGAAATTCATTCATCTGTCCGCTTATTTACGGAATTCATTTCTCGGCTTACGTCCGCTTTACGCTTTTCACACCACTAACAATTGATCGACTAATAAATAACATCTACAAGTAATAAACTCGTCAATTAGTTTAATTAATTAATAATTTTTTTTATCATTGGTGCACATGCTCTGGTCGAAGAGTAGGAGACCCAATGCCGTTATATATAACGACGTTGAACAATAATATATGCGTAAAATTGTTTTCATGATTACGAAGAACCTAGCCAGTAAAAAACGTACTTGGCTAATCCTTCATGCAGAGATAGTCGATAGATCGACGACTTGGCTGATAATCAAGATCTAACTTGCTTAATTCCATGTACTGCTAAAAGGTATATATAATTAAACTTTTTATCAATATGTTGTTTATAAATTCATGTAAGATGATCTAGCTTGTTTTAGATACTCTGCAGATCAATAGATTTTGATCATTTGATTAGGGTTTTCATCAACGCCAACTTATTTGACTAGATAAAAGACACACTTTAAGATTCTTTTCTTTTATGATCTGGCCTTTCTTAATTTCTTCTTTTGCGTGGTGGCAGGTTGTACTAGTAAAAACTAAATAATACACTGTTTGTAAACAGTCTTTCACTATTTTCCTTTGATCTCGTTTCGAGAATCATCAACGGTGTTTTCATGCTTCCTTTATTTCAATTTCGTAAGAACTGTGCTGTTCACCTTTCTGTTCACCACTAGTTTCGGCTCAAGTATATATGTTAGAATTTATTTGACCAGCTTTTCACGAATTACAGGTAGCTTGTACTTGCAACAATTTAATTTTTTTTCGATGAATGGTAGATATTTAAATATTTACAGTCATGTATGTATTCATTAAGGTTCGAATTTTCGAGTGTACCTATATATATATATATATATATATATATATATATATATATATATATATGCTATCGCTATATATGTTACAATTAGGTCACCGGTTGCAAGAATGTATTCAATATTATACTTTAGGATTGATTATATCACTGAAATATTTTTTTTAGGTTTTCATATATAAATAAATTTAAGGTCAAGTGTTATTTGATGGAGATGAACAACATTAATGGAGGAGGCGAATCGCATATTGCACAGAATAGACAGCGTGATAAGCTAAGAGCTCAACATCAGAATTGTTATGATCATAATTTAGAGCAATTGCGGGTTCATCAAGTGGCTCTCCAGGATCTTCAGCAGCTTCGGAATTACAAATACGGAACATCATCGTTTGATCAAACTACCTTTTCCTCCGAAATGCTAAACTCTGAGGCCAAAAGTTCACAAGGCTTGTTAAAACAAAATGACTCTTTTGGTAATTCCATAATTGGCAGGTATCCCTCTTACCCGAATTCTTCATCCAACCTCAACGTGTTGGCTGATAATTACACGGCTAATCCGAATGCAATTTTTGTCGGAGGAGAAACAAACGATGTCTGTGCCTCTTCGTTGTACCCTAGGCAGCCTAATTGCTATGGTTATCAAGATGTTGTACATTCATCATTAGGTGAAAGTTGTATAATTCATCATCAAAATAGCCACACGCAATTCTGGGAAATGCAACAACAATGCAATACTATATCTCCTCCATTTGACTACCAGAATACCCTTGTTCCCGAAGAAGAGATTGATATGGCTAGATATAATGCAAAGGATTCGAATGAGCTTGTTCATTTTCTTCCGAGTTTTAGTGACAGTAACTCATTATCAATTACCCCAGTCGTAGACCAATCTTTTCAACAATGGAATGTTCAAGGTCTGACCAATAAGGGTCAAGATCCACAAGGCTTATCATTGTCACTTTCGGTTGATTTCAGAGAATCCGATAATTTAAGGAACACTCGTTATGCAAAAGCCTTGATGTACTCTAATCATCATTTGTGTTCGAGTTCTAAGCAGTCGAGTGCAGATAGCAAAGGTTTTGGTTTCGGATATAGTGGTCGAAGAAACATATACAATGTAACTGGGCCTCATGGTCCTTTCACGGGGTATGCATCTATTTTGAAGGATTCGAAATACCTCAAGCCAACCCTTGAGTTACTGGAGGATCTGTGTGGCTCGAAACAAAAAATATGCGAAATTTATCCTGATAATATGGAAGAGGGAGACGATTTTTCTGGAAGCAGCGTTACTGAATCTTCTTGGCCTGCTTATCATAAAAAGATGGCAAATTTGTTGTATCTTCAGCAGGAGGTTAGTTTACAGCCAAACGGAGATAGTAATATTATGATTTAATTTATGTATATACACACACGTAAGCATCTACACATTGATATATATTACATACATAGTCACCTACCATAACTGACACACATGCCATGTATGAGAAATTTGGTCTTAAAGATAACATTTATATGCTATACTTAATTATCCAATTAGGATTGCAGTAACTATCAAACATGGACTTCAATAAATTATTTAGAAACATAACAAGGGCTAGATTTATACAGTGATTACCTAAGACTTTACATGTCTGGGTTTTATAGCGAGAATAGCCCCTACTACATATTATTATTTGCGAGGGATATTAGCGGGATTGGTTTGGTTTAGTTTAGTTTTATCACTTAATTTTTAATATATAAATCACGATTTTTCTCCTCCTTTACCAATATGATAAATTAGGCCATTGTGGGATATATGTTGATTTTTTTGGAGGGTTGGCTACAGTTTTTGGGTGCTCTACATCGTGAATTATCTGTGAGCCCTTTTTATGCATTTTAATTTTGTACCATATAAAATAGCCCTAGCTAGCACATGAATGAGAAGTGTACACAGTAAAACAGTTCACTAGCCTAACTTATGAATAAAGTTATCAAATCGAAATATGCATTTTTACTTTCGGAAACATGAGACTCTTTTTATGTTACTTTAGGAATTGCGAATCTGCAAGCACTTTCTATAAAGATATAGTGTACAACGGAATTGCAAATTGCAATACTATTACTATATACATACTCAAGATAACCCAACAAGACAAATATTTTTGGAACTTACGAACATACTAGTTCTATTCATTTTCTAGTTTGATATTTGAATAGCGCCCTTCCTCACATATCCAAAACCGCTTTAAATGAGCTACCTAAATTCCCACCCCCAATAGCTATAAAAAAATATATAAAAAATCATATGTATAACAAAAGGTTACAGTAAGTTTTTTCAAATTTTCATTTATTTTCATCAAAATTTTATAAAATTTGCTTGAAAATCTACTTTTTCAATAACAAATTTAGACATAATTCTTTTGTGATTTTTTCTCACTTATCAATTTTTACTCTTTTCACATCCAAATAATTGTTTTTTAGGTAGTATCATATAAATCTCAGTAAAATTATCATCAAAAGTAACATCATAATAACACCTCAAATAGATAGTTTAAATTCAAAATTCTCACTAATAGTTTTAAAAAAATGAATTTTTACATCAAAATAAAAACTCTATATATATATATATATGAGTTTTAAGAAAAAAAATTACTAACACTAAATTAATATTGTTTTGATATAAAATATATATAACTGAATACCAGTGCTACTCTATTTTTCTTTTTTAATAATGAATTATCTAGTTTTCTAGAATATATATATATATATATATATATATATATATATATATATATATATTATTATATATACATATGTAATTATTACTTATTTTTAGTTTTATAGACCAATTATTAATTTATATTTTGCGAATATTATTGACTTTGTAATTTTTTTAGTTAAGTAAGATATATATATATATTAATTTCGGTCGCCCCAATCAGGGCCGGGCCTGTTTTTGAATACCGTTAATGCCACATTTGATCAACTGGACTTTCTACAAAAGTTTAATGGGTCGTTCTAATCACCTAAAAGAATGATTGAAAATTTACTCCAGTTGTGCATGTATTAACAGGTTTGCAGAAAATACAAACAATATCAGCAGCAAATGCAAATGGTGGTTTCTTCATTTGAATCGGTGGAAGGTGTTAGTACTGCAACCCCCTACATTTCAATGGCTCTCAAGACAATCTCAATGCACTTTCGATGCCTGAAGGACGCTATCTCAGACCAGCTCAAACACACTGGAAAAGAATTAGGAGAGGAATTATCATCACCAACTGTTGGTACAAGCAGTAGTACTAAAGTTAGAGGAGATGCAAGTAACTTTCAAAAGCAGAAATCTTGTGCCAGCAATAATCGCATCTCCTTTGAACCTAAACAACAACCTGTTTGGAAGCCTCAGAGAGGCCTACCGGAACGTGCTGTGTCCCTTCTAAGAGCTTGGCTTTTCGACCACTTTCTTCACCCGTAAGTCCTTTCTGCCCCCCGGGGCCACCCCCTCCTCAAACCCTTTGAATTTTTTTTCTTGATGTGGATTCCATTGTCTACACATAGGTACCCAACAGATAATGATAAGCATATGCTGGCTATTCAAACTGGACTAACTCGAAGCCAGGTAAGAAGATCATAATATACTAGCTAGTGCACCTTGTGACAGTTGATCGAGTCACACTTAAATCATAGTCTTGTGTTATTGTCATTTCTATCCTTGCTAAAGCTTAAAAATAAACACAGGTCTCAAACTGGTTCATCAATGCACGAGTGCGTATCTGGAAACCAATGGTTGAGGAAATACATTTACTAGAAACGAAAGGTTTGGCAGAAGAAAGCTCACACATGACAACAGATAAAGGCCGTGAGAACATGGCTTCAGGACGTGCTAGCCACCAATATGATTATAACTATCCGGCAAACAGACTATCTGGAATCGATGCATTTACAAACAATGTTGGCAGAAGCGAAGATTTCTGGAATCATCAGGAGAAACGATCAAGAACCGAATGTCATAATATTCCTGTTAACATAGAAGGGTCCTTAATGAGTTTTCTCCCGTATCAACAACAGCAAGATGGATTTGAAATCGGAGCTGGACATGGAAATGTGTCACTTACATTGGGTCTTCGGCAAAATGGAGTGAGTGCGCAGCAACAAATGCATCAACAGGAGCAACATGGACGACATATGTGAGGTCACATTATTCGTTTATTCATAATGTGTAACCAACTTCTATGCATGGGAATATATAATACACGAAATAAAGACGGTATATATATATTGTTTGCACGAATGTCCTGCGTATATGCCTTCTACTGCTCTGGGTAGGAGATGAACTAGCTTTAATGGAATGTACCTTGTGTTAATTAGATTAATATTAACCACCTTGTGCATGACATAGGAATGATCCGGTTCTTGTATCTAATCATCATGCATATATGTACATGTAATAGATGCTTTATGTTTTGGTGGATCCAATAATGAAAACTTGATGTTGTATAATATATGATACTGGTATAAATATTTTTATCACATTCACTACTAATATATTGCTGACCTGATGAAAATAAGTATGAACGAAAAGAAAAATAATGTGTATACATCACTAGCTAGCTAGTACGGTAGTAGCCAATGCACAGTCTATTTAAAGGTATGATCAATATTGGGCTTATCAATGTGCGGGCTGATGTGGTGGTTGTCCAGTGTTTGCATGTCCTGGCGAAAACTCACCAGCACAGTGGCTTGTGTAGATCGAAGAAGATGTTAAAATAATTTGATTGGGTAGATATCTGATACGCTTTGGAGACAAATGTTGGACTTTGAGATTTTCATGGGCCTCGTTATTAAACAAGGAGCATACATACATAAAAGCCCAAAGGTAGACGGAGAGTAGACACTGAGCTTAAGAGCACCGATAAAAGACTTGGGGAAAACAATACGAGTAAAACAAAGAAATGAAAACCTCGATTCCAACAATATATATGTATATGTATATGTATATGTATATATGTATTTCAAATTCAAATTTTACCTAAAACAACATTTTTAGATATTTTAAATAAATAATAATTTTTGAATGTTAAACAAATTAGAATACATTTCCAAAATTAATTTGGATTTATAACATTTTTCTTGGATTTATTATATATTTGTACAAGGTTTATTCTTTCCTTAACTAAGATGTATCTTCACTGTTAATTTCATTACAAAAGTATTGAAATATAAGTTTTTTTTACACAGTATTTAAATATAAGTTGAGTGATTAATGTCAATTATACGTACACGTAGTTGACCTTAAATTAGTTGGATGATTAAGCACTTGTAATTATTCGATTGGGGTGCTCTCCCACTCAGCCGGCCTTAAGCACGCCATTTGGAGCCTTAATTAATTATAGTATCAAGTTTTAGTAAAAGCTTTCATATTCAACATGATTACATGAATATTCTATCTAGAACTTAAAATATGGTTCAAATCCATGTTGCGGATGATTAAGAATTAATAATTCTAGCATATAACCCCTGCAAAGTACGGGAGAAGAGTAATAAATAATATATTATATATTTTAAATGAATTAAATATTTAATTTGATGATTTAAATTATTAATATTTTTTATGTAATGTTGACATGAGATAAATTATTTTTGAATCATATTTATATTATGTGTTTAAATTCTCATTAATATATTGTCATATATTTATATTAATTAACATAGATTAATAACATGTGCAAACCATTAATAAATTTTTATTAATAAAAAGAGTTTTGAATATATTAGAAAATATTTTAATTAAAATTTAAATAAAAGAGTATTCTTTAATATATATAAAATATTAATATAATTTTAATATTCAAAAAAAATTATTAAAAGATTATGTTTTAATATATATAAAATTTTAATATAATTTTAATATTCAAAAATTTTTATTATAAAATTGTAATTTTAAATAAATTAAAGTATTTGAGTGATGAAAAAATTGAAACATGCTATTAGATTTGAGTACAATTCTATATTCTAATTAAAAAAGAAGTTCGTTTAAAGTAATATAATATAAAAGTATATATAATATAGATAAAGTACAATAATAAAATTTAATTAATATAAATAAAATAATATTATTTTAATATTCATAAATTTTAATTAATATATTTTGATATTAAATAAATTAAAGATGTTGACTAATGAGAAAATTAAAATATGGTTGTTTATTGATTAAAAAAAATGTGTTTGAAATTAAGTAAGAGACATACATGTATTTGAAGTTGAGTGGGACACAAAAGGACCAGACCGGGCCAAACATTTGTCCTTCCGGTTTTAATAATATAGTATAGATAGAAGCTTATGTCTCACGTGATGGAATATTTTTATTTTAATATTTGTTTTATGATTTAATTTTTTTATTTGTATAATAATAATGTAAACTTTATTTAATATTATATGTATATATTTTTATGTAATTTATTTGTATTTATATTTTAATAAGATAATGTTTATGTATTTTGTATAGAGATGTATTTTTGTTAGTTAATGTAAGATATTTTAGTTTAGAGATTAATGTGAGATGTATTTCAGTTAGGAGATTAATATTTTAGATTTTATTAAAATTGAATGGTTATGATCGTTTCTATGGTTCACCTAAAATTGGACGGTTAGAATCTTTTGTATGATTCACTACACTGTTTCAGAAAAAATTCTAAAAAATGTTTTATAGTTTGATTATAATAATATAATATAGATCAGTAAAATCGCTATAATATACCATCACGAGTGTTATTCAAGTTGTACGATCAAGATAATTTTTGTATTGTAAAATTTTAATAAATAAAATTTGAATACACTAGTGTTCGAATCCAAAATCTCGTAATTATATAATAGCTCTCCAAAGACTTTTGCATATTTCTAGAAAATTTGCACTTGTGCGGCTCTCTTTGATTGTGACCCTATCTTGGTAGGAATAACACAGTTTATCCTTCTCAGCAGCGAGTCGTACGTGATTCGAATTGAGTTAATATATTATTAAGAGAAAGATGTCTCCGTAACTTATCTGAACTGAAGTTAAGAGCATCTTAGTTCTTCTTCAAAAAAAAAAAAAGAGCGTCTTAGTTACTATGTATTTATAAATTCATAGTTTCACACTCATTCGCGTAATTAATATATTTTTATATTTTAAGCTCAAAATAAATTAATAATAATCTAAAAACATGTTATTTATTGTAAGCACGTGAAGTGAGTGAAACTCAATGTAGTTGTTAGATTGTAGGGCGGAATATGTATAGTATTGGCAAATGGAATAATATAATTGAAGTCTTGAACACGTGAATTTGTAGCAACTCAACTACTCAAGTATACTGGTTTAAATGTTATAATGGGTCAGGCTCCTGACATGCGATTGTTCGAATCATATTCTCGTATTTTTTAATTGTGAAAAGTACTAACACATGAAAATTTTATGAATTTAGGGATCACGTCATATATCCGCGCTCCTGCTAGGTAGTTAGGGTTTTTCCTTTCCGCTGTTAAAAAACGCGAAAATATGATTTTTCAACAATCGTATGTCAGGACTAAAACTCTTTCATGATTGCCGCTCATTCCGGAGAAGTAACAAATAAATAAATAAATGAAATCGCACATATTCTACCCATGGCTGGGGACATGAATTTCGTATTTCTTTAACCCAGTTTTTCTTTTTAAGTTTATCATCAATTCACGTGTAACCACGACCGTTTCCAGGAATCCGGAGACCCTAGTATTTTTTGATCAAATTTTTTTAATTTCATAAACTAAAATCACGTAAAAAAATTGTAATAGTAAAAATAATTATGAACTAATAAACAAAATCTTTGGCAAAATTTCAACATTCACGTCATTCGAAATCTCAGGAAAATTTTTAACATTCTCGCTTGAATTACCTAGTATATTAATGGGTTTTACATACCTATCCACGGATCCTTCTAAAAATTGTGTGAGTTTGTTTTTCCTCTCTTTCTTCTTTCTTTTCAAACATCTCCAATCATACTTTCTTTTATCTATCATTATACCAATTACCAAGTACTAACACCAATAATATACAAAGACATATTCAAAGACATGAAGTAATTAGTTTTAGAATTACAATACAAAAGTACAAATAAATTTAAGAGATCAATTATGAATTACATTTGCTGACTCTTGTTCTTTGCATCTTAAGTATTTACTTACAATTGCCGATGTATAAACTATACTAGTATACTATATTAAGTTTTTACTTTTTAGCCTTTTGGGTATATTAAACTAATTTAAAGAGATCTAAAATATTATTATTAATTGGACTTTTTTTTACTTTAATGAGTGGGCCTACAAGGCTACAAAAATAAATAAAACTTAAGTGTTAGTTCCTGGAGAAAAGAAAGTTAAGTTTAATATTTTAATTTAGTGTTTTTAATAATAATAAATAATAATATTACTATATATATATATATATGGGAGGCCCCTATATTATTGGAGGCCCTAGACAAAAGTTTGATCTGGCTCCCGCCAAAGCCGGCTCTGGTAATAACTACTATGCCAAAATTTTGTCGAGAACTTTATTTGCTCTAGTAATTAGAGAATATATACGTACTGCATTATATTTTGTTTATTATATATATTACAGAATCTAATATATGATATATATGTCTCTAATTTGTACATCATTTAAAATACTCCATTAGCACCAAAAAATAGGCTACTTGGACATTCTTATGAGAGCTTTCTCTTTATAATTTGGTATTAAGCACTTGCATGTTTTTCTAAAAAGTGTTAATTAAAATTAGGTCATAATCCCATATTTAAATATTAAATATTAAATATTATAATTCATATAATATCATACTATTGTATAGTTAAGATTGACTTGCGGCCCTACAAGTGATATCAAATCCAAAAGGTTCGGAGAAGGAATTTGGGGGTTATGGGTTGCGGTTGTTCGATATGGGCGGCCCTTGGTGAACACACGGAAAAAATCTGCGGAGTCTTGTGTTAAAAGTCTTTTTGATACGGTGATGTTATCAGGGGTATGTCTCGCATGTGATGGCGCATGTGATGGCGGCGGTAAAGTGTTCACGAGATTTGTGGTTCTTTGTTTGAGGGGAGAATTGTTGGGTAGTGCAATCCAAACACCACATCGAGAAAGCAAGATAAAATACTCTTGTATATAATCAGTCAGTTAACTTCATTAGCATGAGACCTTTGGTGTGTCCAAATACAAATCCGTGCGGGTTCGGTACAAAACGAACAATATCATAATATTGTGGAGTTAAAACTTAATTAAAACATTCTTAATAGTTGCGTTCTATACTTAGTATCAAGGAAGATATCTCAATGCAGTTTGTTAGATAATAAGCAAATAAAGCAACGCATATAATAGCTCGTGTTTCTTATTCATTAAATAGCTACAATGTGTTTATGCCTCCACTGTCATTATTGTTAGAGGCGATTATGAATAATTTATCGTTGCATTAATGAAAGTTATCCTTTTCGTTTAAAAAAAGACGTGTATAACAAATTTAAGGGATTGTATGTTTAAATATCTTTCTCTTTGTCTTTTTACATCATGTCCTTAAATTACATACAAATTTTTTAAAATCAAATATATGCTTTAATATTTTCCCTATTATTTAAGTCCACTCCAAATATATGTGAGAAGAGAAAGTTAACCCATTCGCAAATTATTACCCTCGCAGCCGACAACGACATTTCTTCTTCTCTCTTGTTGATAAATTTATGGTTTCATTATGAGTCCATTTAGCTTATTTTATAACAATATATAATGTTCTAATTATATTCTATATATAATAAGAATAAAAGAGATCTTATTCAAATAATATCAAATGTAAAAGGATCGATTCTTAATAATTACATGATATTATATAATAATTATTTATAAGTTATAATTATTATTAAAATTCCTAACCACTATAATTTTTCTTATCTCACTTTTAATTATAACTCAAACTCTATTAGATATATTACTAATATATAAGTTTGAACTTAAAAGAGTTATTTTGGAGTTAAATTAAAAAAAATCGTAATTATTATGTTACTTACACGGTAGACATTATTTAGGTCATATTTTGAGTTTCAGAAGTCAGAATTGGACGATTTTATGGTCTATGCGAAACTTATAGAATTATCTTTAATTTTGTGGTCCAACATCCAAAATCCAATCGGAGAAACCTGTAATTTAGACAGAAAAGACAGTTACGAATTTTTATCGGAGAATTGTATTCCATTTAGAAAACTTTTTTTATAATTGATTTAAAACATTAAAATACTTTTTATATTAGAGTTATACATGAGACATATCATATAACAAAAATTATTATGTATTATTATTAGATTAGAGTAAAGATAGTAGAAGAGTTTTGCATAAAAAGAGACAGTAGAGATTAGAGTAATTATACATGATTACAGTTTTTCTTATCCAAATCTTTTATATTAAAATAATTAATATATCATGTAAGATATCATGATAACTTTATACGAGAATCAGTTACACTTACAAGAGAAATTATTATATTGAGAACTCTGAAATCTTATTAATTCATTGGTTTGGATTGAATCGAAGAAATTAGATTTTTCTTTAAATTAATTATTTGAATTCTTCAGTTAAGAATTCAACTTTAGCCTAAGATATTAAATACACATTTATTTTGTTACTATATTATATATAATACTATATCAAAAACACGATATCACATACTTTAAATCATGTTATTTGATAAATAAAATAAATTAAAATTAAAATAATATAAATACATTTTTTTAATTTAATCAATTTATATATGATAAAATTATATTAAATTAATTTTTAATAATTGAGGTCTATTGTTAACTATTTTATAATTAAAAATCATTTATATTTTTGTAAAAGAATTTTATTGCACAGATTGAATTGTCATAACACACATTAAATATTAATATGAAATAATATGTTTGGTTCAATAAAGAATATTTCATATATTCGTATAAAAAAGTGGGATGTAAAAATTATTGTGACGGAAATTGTTATGTATCGTTTTATTTTTTATATTAACTTAAAATTTAAATCTCTTTAGCAATATAGTAACATCTATTATTTATTGATGCAAGGTTTAAATTATATATAATATATATTTATTTATAAATTGCAATTAAGACTATACTACTGAAAATCTAATAACATAAAAACATATTCAAATGAATAATTATATTATCATATTATTAACATATACATAATATATATATATATATATATATATATATCATATACATAATATCTATTAAATTTTATATAAAATAAACATAATTGAGAGGTTATCAAAAATATATTTAAATCTAATATGTATAATCTTAAATATATTAAACATATGTTTGATATCTTAAAAAATTATGTTCATAATATTTCGAATCACAAAATTTTACATATTTACATATTAATATATTAATAATATAAATTTATATTTTATATGATGTGCATATTTATTTTTAATATTTTATAATTTTCTTATTTATATTTAATTCGGTTGATGTAAAAATATATAATTTAAATAGTTTAAAAACTAATATAATTATAATATATTAAAAAAATATAAAATGATAAAATATTAATAATTTTAAAATAAATAATTAAATTAATAAAATAAAATATCCGTACAATGCACGGGTTAAAATCTAGTTTATAAATAATGGGCCTATTATCTTGCCATTACTGGCGTCCTCGAATATGTGTATTAGGTGAAATTTGTTTCAAGTGGTAAACCATTGACTTAACTTTTTCTTAAATTTCTGCATGCATGTTCTATATGTTTTACATATAAAGCTAAAGGCATGGATAGTAGTAGTAATGAGTTTGACAACTAGGTAGCACAAGTGCCATAATAAGAAGGGATTGACCATTTTGGCATATCAAATTACCATTATAGAGAGTATTATTTAGCCCACTTTGTTGATTCTTAATTGACAGGCTGTTTTGTGGAGTACAATATTAGTATTATTCTACTCCTCTCAAAATACAGCTAAAGTGAGTTAAATTTTGTATGGTTGAGCATTCCGCATTCAAAGTAAAACTTCGTATGGTTGAAACTTGAAAGCATTCAGAGTACCAGATTTTCTGTTTTATTTAGACTTATCGGTTAGGTATTGTATCTGGAACATTTGTAGATTCATTGCACCCCCACCCACAATTCCAGCTAAGGCGCAATTTAACCATCCATACTCTCTAAAAAATTTAGGAGCAACTTTGTAAAAAGTATGGGAGTCTGGGCCGTGTGGCTGTAACCAACACATATCCGTGTATACATCGGGGTGGAATCAGGATTTAAAAATCGGACCTAACATGTATATAATAGTTGAGAATTATATATACTAAATAAGTTATAAAAATATTTATATAATTTTAAATTATTATGCATTGTTCTAATTGACATGAAAATTTATATTTATCAAACTTGAAGGCAGACCAAGGCCCTCAACACTTGTTTAGAGATACCATTCGAGGAATTATGTTCCCTCTTGCATAAGATTGCATTAAACTTTGTATTGACTTGCCACAGAGAGATTTTTAATCTACCTTAAAGATACTAATAGAGAACAGCCAAACCCCACAACAGAAAGGGCAACGAGGAATTTAACCAAATGGGCAACAAGGATTCTCTATAATGGTTTCAACACTATATTTTCACTATGCGACTGTGTGCTAGTGGAATTTAAAATCATGGCTTGTGTCGCAAATGAAAAATAATTTAAAAGAGCATCCAGGGAGTCCCTTGTGAACCGTACATGTCTCCTTTAAAATAATAACTCGATCTACACTTTTATATATATAATTATAGTGATGGAATTAGAATTATAAATAAATTTGGAGTGAAATAAATAAAAAAATTAAGCCAAATCTAGAAACAAATTAATTTGTTCTGAATTTTAGTCAAACACTAGTAAATTAAATTAAATTGTTTTTTCTAGGTCAGCTGAGGCTAAAGTGAGCTCAGTTTCCACTCTTGAGATATTTTTTTGAATTTTAAGCTCGATTAATGTTGGTAAGAGGTAGTGTGTCACAGCCATGCATGGAGGTAACTGGCATGATAACAACTCAATTAGTTAGGTACACATGAGGTGTAACATTCCCCCCTTTTCGACCTATTAATCTTATAAAATTTAAAATACAATACAATTTATTAACCCAAAATTTCATTACAAAGATAACTATTACAAATGCGCAGCTAACAATAGAAAGTCTACAATCAATTTACTCCAAATCTAAGATTCTCGAAATTCAATGCACTTAATCTTACTTTTACACAAAACATGAAATATTGAAATAATAAGCTGCGAAACCCAGCAAGCAACTACCGTCTAACGACTAAAAATAATATTTTACCTTTTCAAAAACACCACTTAAACACGTACCACATAATGTTTATCACATAATTGCACATAATATACTCGATACAATTATCATAAAGATTTTAGATAAACAATTAATGCACAACAATAGGTTCTAAAAGTCACATATTGAAAAATTCTTATTCAATAACTAAATATTTGCAATGTATCCATATTTTATTCTCACAATCTTAAATCACGGTCACACTATGTCAGTGACTGACATATTATTCTTATGTCACACTTTCCTAGCGGTCGTGATCTAATAACACAAAGCATGTTTCATCATAATAGAGAATAAATAGAAAGTTACTTACACAAATATATGAGAACATGTAATCAATTGATATAAAGCATGCTTCACAAATACAAAGCAACATAAGATTACTTTCCTCAATCATGAAAATATAGAATTCACACCATATTAGCATATATTCAATCCATGGTACTCAATTGAAAACATCACAACTCAAACGTCGAACTACTTCATGATTCCAATATGTCCAGATCTGTTTTTGACCATTTTGACCCTCTAAACGATATTTTCTCGAAAAATTTAAACCACGAAAGTCGTAGAGAACGAAAAGATCTTTCCAAAAAGTCTAGAATCATTGAATTCCGACTTACGATGATTTTTTTAAGAATTTTACAAGACAGCTGAATTGTGTATGGAAAATCCTACGAATTTTAATAACAAAGTTAAAGAAAAAGAATAAAGATTTGTATCGAGAGATTTATAATTGTTTAGTCTTGATAGCTCGAAAAAATTATGAAAGAATGAGGAGGTCTCAATCAATATATAGAGTTGTAAAACCCTAAAACAAAACTAATATAATCAAATCTGACCCCTATTCAAAAATCCATTATTCTAATTTAATTTTAATTCTCAATCTCTATCCAATTTTAATCCTTTTTTCTACTATTATTAATCTATTTTATTATTATAAAAAAATACGGGATATTACATGAGGGGTGTTCGATTAAAATTGTTTTAAAAAATAAGTGGTTATTTTTTTAAAAAAATATATATTTCTATATTTTTGTAGATAAATATTTATTTTTAAAATATAATATAAAAATTAAATTTATTTTTGAGAAATAAATATTTATTTTTAAAAAATGAAATAAGTCACACAGGCTGGTAGTTAACAATACATGTGAGCTACTTGAACTAAGATGGGGACCTTATACCCATAATTAATTTAACATTCCACTAAAATGCTTGTATTTAATGCCTTCAACTTCCTTGAAAGCTTGAAATCAAAGCATACACGAACATACTAGTTTATTGATACTTAAATATAGAACATCGAGTGTGAAAGTTAAACAACTTGTCTTCCTTCATTAGTATAATGTATAATTATAGCAATTCAATTTTTACCACACCTACAAATTGTAGACGTGTGATTCAACTTTATATATAACTTTCGGCCTCTAAGCTTTCCACTTATTTCAAATGATGCCAAATTGGTAAGATGCAGCAATAATGTACTTACATACCTACGATTTTGGCCTGAGCTCCAGTTATTATTTAATAACGTGGTTGTGGCATGGGAAGAATAATTACAATTATATTTATATAATCAATTATTTATTTATATATTTTCTATTCCGTTATATTTATTGTAAATGCATGCGGAGAGGGGTGAATATGTGTATTACGCTGACTATGTTCTGTCATAGTCTGTTTTAAAATTTATCGAATTGTTATAGCTGATAGTAATGTAAGTAGTCTGTTATATCTTATAAAATGACTTAATAATTTCTATATGACAAAATATTATACTCCCTCCGTCCCGGCCAAATGTTTACATTTGGTCCGGGCACGGAGACCAAGGATAGTGGGTGTAATAGTGATTTTATTGTTAAAATAAATGAAATAGTGGGTGTAATAGTGTAAAGTGTTGAAAAAGTGGAGTGAAGTAGTGGATGTAATAATATATTTATTGTTAAAAGTTACTATTTTTAGTAATGTAAAGAATTGGGTGGGACGTCCCAAAAAGGAAAGTGTAAAGAATTGGTTGGGACGGAGGGAGTAGTAAGCTAGAATGAAAGTAATGCAGAATTAACTAAGTGCAGAAATGTAAAAAAGGTACAAGACGTTTAGCCAGGTTTGACCCCTATATAATGGTCTACATCATGGTCCCTTACCAACTTGATAAGAAAATATATTATTAATCAAAATAAATATCAATTACAAGATTAAAATATATATCTCTTTTTCCCGTCACTGAAATAGTTTGCTATAATCCTAAACAGTTTGAACAAATGACAAACACTCGATTGATCTCCCTTACAACTTGTTCCTCGAATCACCAGTATTCCTTGAACTCTATTCCTGAATTCTCTTGTTCTTGAACTCCTTTCCTGGTAGATTCAATGAGCCTTAAAGTACCCTAACTCACAATGTTCTATACTAGAATCCTCTTATTATTTTCAGTGACTCCAAGTACACATTCAACAATACAATGTATAAAATAGAATGATTACAAATTTACAACTCAATCAATATTCTCTAAGTATATTAAGAGACCAAAGTTATATACAAAAGTATACAATGGCTATATATATATTGTAGTATTGTTAAGTTTCTTGAAAATCTTAGCCAAAGTTATATATAAAAGTATACCATGGTTATATATATATATATATATATATATATATATATATATTTACTGTGGGAACCCACAGCGCACTGGGTAAACCCACGAACTTACGCAATAACCTGCAAATCACGTGAATCAGGTAAACCGCACAAATGCGACAGACTCCTCTAGCCCTGGATGGCATAATCACAAATTCTCCTCATGTGGGGTTGAGATTTGAACATGTGACCAAGAAGATGATATTCCTCTCTTTAACCAACTAAGACAACTCTTGCGGGCGGCATATTTCAAATTAAGAGCATAAATATAGTAGATAAAACAGATAGAAACGTTTGAAAGCAACTCCTATAACTATGGAATAGATAGAGAAGCAGTTTGTTTAGAAAAGAAGTTTAAATCAAATTAAATACTTCATAATAAACAGGAAAACGTCTTTAATTAAAAATATTGAGCTTGAAAATATATTTAAAACGTAATATACATTTGACTGTACATGTATAAGAATCTTATAATCGATATACAACTAATCAACATAAACAGATAGATTTCTATTCTCTAAAGGATTCTATATGAATGGTTGTTTTATCGTAAAAGCAGACTGTTATACTGTAACTTAGAATTCCTGTAAAAAAACAAAGTAACAGGTTTCGTAAGTAAAAGTAAAACAGACATAATCAAAGTATAAATATTGTAACAAGTTTATAGCTTGCTCAAAATCAACGGGGTTAATTTATATATCGAAGTGATGTGTTTTTTTTAGTAAGTATTAATTCAATAATAAAAAACCATACAACGTCTATAAAAATAGTCGCGTCGAACAAACATAAAACATAAATAATAACTGATTAATTCATTTTTTTTTGAGATACAATCACGTCATTTGTTGAAGATGATACATTTACATTTACCCGTTTCACCATATCCAGTTGGAGCTAATCCAGTTTGAGTTATCGACCATATTTGCAATACCCTAAAAACTTTTATCACTAAATAAAAAACCATACTCTCACAAACAAAGGAAAGAAACACAAAAACTCTCACCAAGAAGAAATTACAACCAAATTGAAATTGTAAATTAAAACTACAATTACAAAATAAAAGCAAATTTTAGATTCAAAAAACAAAACCACAAAAACAAGAGAAACCGGACCCCTCGAAACCGAAGAACCACTCGTTTGATCAGAGATGACAGAAAATCCGGATGCTCTGATGATTTTTTATTTAAGAAGTTTTATTGAATGATGAAAGAAAATTAAGATATTGGTGCTTTTCACCGGTGAAAGCCCCGACAGCTATGCTATGTTTGAGAAAGAATAAAGGGAGGCGGCTCCATAGAGAACAGAGAGAATTTGTTTTTTCTTAATCTTATATTTTTAGTTATGGAATTAAATATAATTATGTATTAAACTTACCGTAAGTAGTGAAATGATATGCGGCGGTAATTAGAAAAGGAAATTCAGATTTTACAAACTGAAAAAAAATATCGTCCTACGACTAGTTTTTTTTTTTTTGAGAAATCCTACGACTAGTTTTAATTACCTGATAAAGTGTTGTAGATCGTAAGAAAATTTCTCAAAATTAGTGGGTTATTTTAGGAGTCATCAATGGGTTCGGAGTACACGTTACTTAATATATAAAAATGTGTTATTCGTTTACATTTTTTGATCAAATACCAATATATAATAACGCCATTCAAATTTGTTTTTTTAACACCATGTTCCCGAGTACGAAGAAAGAAAAGTTAAAATAAATAAATAAATAAATAATTTTTATGAGAATAGTTGCCCGATTTTAGGTTCAAGTTTCAAATTGCAGCAACATATATTAATATTTATACCCATCAAGAACAGATATTTGTCTTTGACCATAGATGAAAGTAAAAGAAACAGATTATGATTATAAATGCCGACTAAGACAGTGGACATTCTCAAATATTTTATCAAAGTGATGTTGACAATATATAACAAGTCAAATACTAATAGCTTGCGCCGGTAAATACTAAGGACATATTTATTTTATAGGATTAAATATGAATATGACTATAATTTTTTTAATTTTTTAATTTTATGTTTGTTTTGTAAAAATTTATTTATGATTAGATTAAGGATTATAATCCTTTGAAATATTAATCACTTGTTTGTTTTTATAGATATGATTATAATCCTATCTAATACTTGGTTGGATGATATATTATTTAATCCTATCTAAGAAGTAATTTTTTAAAGGATTATAATAATCCCTTCATTATAATCCAATGTAAAAAAATTAAAGGATAATAGTCCAATCCATATGGTAATCTCTCAAAATAAACATAGAATTATAATTTAAAGGATTATAATTCAATCCTCAACTTAATCATTCAGAACAAACATAGTATTGAATAATTTAAAATATTATAATGTTTAGGAATAATAGTAAAGAATTATAATGAATGGATACTAATCCCGGAATTATAATCCCACGAAACAAACATGAACTAAACACTAGTATTTGTTTTCGGAGACGCTGTAATAGCTGTGTTTGGGAGCTTATAGCTCTTTATAGATTCAAAAATAAATACATTTTTTAATTTATAAATTATTTATAAGATAACCAAATCGTGGGATATAACTTCATCGAGAGTGAGGTTAGTCATGGAGCTTTGAACACACACACGCATACGGTCGAGAACGAGAGTGCGAACAGTAAGTGTAAAAATGATATATTGCTTATCTTTTAAGATTAATTTCGAAATTCAATCGAAAATAAGGAAATCATACTTATAAATTATAATATATTATAATAACATTTTTTATGTAAATATTATTATAATTAATTATATATATTTTAATATATTAGTAATTCAAATTGTGTTAGTTGGGTTAATTATTGGAGAAATAAAAAATATAAAAAAATTATTATTTTAATATAAATAAAATATTAAAAGTCCATTTATCCATACAACTCACAAATTATAAGGTAGTATATATAATTTAAAAACTTTAAATTAAAATGCGAACACGATTATAAATTTATATATACAATTTAAAAATTTTAAATTAGGATGCGAAGCACGCACTTAACCTAATTTTAGGAACAGTCGTTCATCAATACACAATAAGTTAATAACTATAGAGTATATTTCCGTTGTGCACGATAATAGTAATTTTTAATTGAACAATAAATAATTTTTTTTAAGTAAAATTTAAATTCCTTTCAAAAAAAATGTTTTTAGTATAGGAATTACTATCAGAGAAAGTAGGTCCGTTTGTTTTTGAAAACAAGATGTTTTCAACCTGTGTAAAAAAAGAATATATATCAATTTGTAAGAGTCTAAATTTATTTATTTAAAAAAATATTTTTTTATTATACATTATATCTCAAAAATGCATATATTATAAATATTATAAAATAGTCAACTGACCTTTTTAATAATACATTTCTTCATGATACAATAATTTTGAACGATAAATACAAATAAAATTATAATAATTTTAAAATCGGTCAAAATGAACCTGTGTTTTCTTTTGCGGTTGGTGCATTATACGTAGCACTGACAATTTGACACAGGACACGTGAACACGACACGAAACGCACGAAAAAAATGGATATGGATTTTAATTTTTGATACACGAAACACGAAAGTACGTGAACATGAAATTACATATAAATTTAGTGTCAGATATGAGTTTCATTTTGAGTACAAGAAATATTAATATATAATTTTTATTTTTTATATATCATAATATATATTATGTATAATATATAACAATTCACTCATTTTATGTATATATTAGTATTTCGTGTATATTTCATGTATTCGAATATAATCGTTTCGTGTTATTTCAGGTCGTTTCATGTAAACAAAAAGAATATAAAAATTTCGTGTACTTTTCATTTCATTTTGTATAGACACAAAATACTTCGTTTCGTATTTGAATGAATCGAATCGGTTAAACAAGTATATAAAATAATTTCGGGTCATTTTCTGCCCAATTGGCCGCTCTAATTATAGAGTAAACCTGCAAAGAATCATTGCATTGTTAATTCTGATGTCAAAGTCAAAGATTTTACGTGTACATTATCTTTAAAAAATAAAGATTTTACGTGTACAATATTCCATTACTTATTTTGTACTCGTAGATTTTGTTTATATATCAAATTGCTGTCGCAATTACGCTATTCCTCAACAGCAAGCCAAATCGGTATGTGTCCGTTCGGCTGGATTTATAAACTGAAAATAAGTGCTTATTTCCAGAAAAAGTTAGTATGTATATACTTATTCTGAAAATAAGTAATTTATTTTCAATTTTGAAAATCATATTTGGTTTTAAAATTCTAAAATAAATTTTTATCTAATTTTTTTTTTGAAAATATGTAAAAAAAATTAAAACAAAATATTTATTTTAAATTTAAGTCCAGCCAAATGGGGCCTATATGTATGATAAACTAAAATATTAATTGACAGCATGTTTTAGGTGGTAATCGATTGTAAAGTACACCGCTTGCAGGTGTGATATTTTAAGACATTATCTATACTATGTTATTAAAGTCATTAAAACTGCGAGCGTTAATGTTTGGTACGTCATCGGTCTGGTCATTTTGTGTCTCACTCAATTTCAAATACACGTGTCTTCTATTCAATTTCAAACACATTTTTTTAATCAATAAACAATCATATTTTAATTTGCTCATTAGTCAATCTCTTTAATTTATTTAATATCATAATTTGCGCTTGCAGCTTTGATGGCTTTAATAACATAGTATAGATAATGTCTAAAAATATCACACCTGCAAGCGGTGTACTTTACAATCGATTACCACCTAAAACATGCTGTCAATTAATATTTTAGTTTATGTTTTAATTTATTCATTAATCGATCTCTTTAATTTATTTAATATTATAATTTATTAATTAAATTTTATGAATATTAAAATAATATTATTGTTTTATTTATATTAATTAAATTTTATTATTGTGCTCTATCTATATTATATATACTTTTATATTATATTACTTTAAACGAATTTTTTTTAATTAGAATATAAAGTTGTACTCTCATCTAATAACATGTTTCAATTTTCTCATCATTTAAATATTTTAATTTATTTAAAATTTCAATCTTATAATAAAAAAATTTGAATATTAAAATTATATATATATATATATTAAAACATACTATTTTATTTAAATTTTAATTAAAATATTTTCTAATATATTCAAAACTCTTTTTGTTAATAAAAATTTATTAATGCTTTGCACTGGTTATTATTCTATGTTAATTAATATAAATATAAATATGATTCAAAAATAATTTATCCCATATACAAAATTACATAAAAAATATTAATCAAATAAAATATTTAATTCATTTAAAATATATAATATATTATTTATTACTCTCCTGCCGTGCTTTGCATGTGTTATAGGCTAGTACTCAATAATTAATGATATCACATAAAAGGATATTTTAAGTAATTTCCTAAGTTTTAAGTATAAAATAATAGTATATTAGTAAAATTCTAAATAAATCCAGATTTTATAAATTTACCCCTCACATGTGTACATATAAAATTTTATATATTTTAGGTAACTTACCTAAAATGTATCTTAAACTCTCTAATCTCTTTATATAATGGTTTATATATATACAGTTCGGTACAAATTTTTTAAATTATAAACTTATAATTTTTTTTAATTTTTAAATTTTAATTGTTATTTTTGTAAACAATTGAAGAACGATTTTTACTCTATTAAAAAACATATTTGTGATATTTTTTTATAAATAATTGATTTTTTTTATAAATAATTAATTTTTTTATGATGAGTATTCAACACATATATAACTTGTGTTCAATCATCTGTTAAATAATAATTAAATTCTGTTAAACAACTACGTTAACTATTTTACAATAATATAATTAAGATAAATATATTATATAATCAATATTTCATATTTTTATACTCTAATTAGGTATTGGTGAACCCAGAAGTATAATTGAAACATAAATATAATTTTCTCAACACAAGAATATTAAATCTAACTATAAATATGTTAAACGCACGTTATATGAACAATAATATTATTTTTTCTATAATTTTATTTTTTATTTAATAAATATTTATTAATTGAGAGTGTGTGTACTTAATTATAGAGTTTTATGTACTTATATATTGAGTTTTATTCTTTCTCCTATAATAGTTTGTTTTATTTTAATATTTGGTAGAGTCAACCTGCATGATATATATAATAATAGTTCATTGAGAAAGTGTTGTATAAGTTTGCAACTATTATTAATTTTTTTAATATGTTTTAATTTCAGTATAAAAATGAAATAACGAATTTGTAAATATTATCACCCCTTCATTCACATAAATACTTTTCCTCAATTTCGGGTAGTATCCTGAGGGGGTGACTTCATAAGCATCAATATTTCACATCATTGGAATAAGTGTTTAATTATCCATTCAAGAAAAGTTTATATACCAGTGATATAAATAAGAACGGATTGGGATATTTCGTAATGAAAAATCTATTCAATAATCATAATTTTAATAAAAAAATTAATTCAATCTATATTATTATATATTCATAATTTTCAATTATTATGTATATAAACGTGATATAACTTTTAATTAATAAATTAGTATGATTTTCAAGAATGAATCATAAAATCATCCACCAACAAAAGAAACACAAAATACCTATCATACAACAAAGACGACCACAATAAATACATGTAAAATTCACCACGATCTCTTTCAATATTGTAGTAACAAATAACTTGAACCCATAAGTTCTTGATTACAGGAGGGGATAAAATCGGAATTACTGCGCTGCTCTGTACTGTAGTTTATTTGTAATTTATCAGGTTACTTATTAATTTAATTTATTACTTAAATAATATGTAATTTAGTGAATTTAATTTTTGTATCATACTTTTTCTAATATTTTTGTATCATACCTTTCCTATTATATTTTTATGTCATACCTTTCCTATTATATTTTTATGTCATACTTTTTTCATTAATTTTGTATCTTTTTTTCCCATTAATTTTAAGGATGATGTGTTTTTAACTAAATATTATGACTAATTTCTGAAAGACAACTAACATGCGTTTGTAGCTTTTGTCCCGTACCAAAAGACGGCAGTATATCACATCATCTATCCTCCTGACCTTGCGAAGAATCATATAGACATTGCAATATTTCAAGTAATAGCCGCATCAGAGCCGGTCCAGTATAAATAAATGTAGTGATTGTTATAATATAAAATTAAAAAATATATTTTGGTGTTAAAATAAATTTCATATTCCAATTAATGGTTTTAAAATAGAATCAAATAGATGAAAACTTAACTAAAATAAATGTATAAATAACTATACCAACAAGAGTACGATTGGATAACTCAAATGATAAATAATTTATCATTTTTTTCCTGAGTTCGATCATGACTCACTCGAGAATTTATTAAGACAATTACTCACTTTATAAGATTAAATGCCTAATTATTCAAAAAAAAAAAACTATACCAACAATGAAACTTGTTTTTACATTGATTTTTATCCAATTTTCCACTTGCATACCGATGTGACAATTATAACTACATCTATACTTGATTCTAAATATAAAAATAAGTATAACATTTTCCTATTTTAACATCTTCTTTAGCCTTACAGTGGAGTGCTATATTCAATAATTGATATTATATTATAAAAATAACACGTTCTTTAACATTGCATGGAACTTGCTCTTATTATCATTTTTTTTACAGAAATAGCCGCATTATTTCAAACAAATTGTTCAAAGCTATAATTATCAATTTCAAAATTTATGAATTATGACCTCAAATTTGATTAAAATTATTTCTTCCATCTCTAAAAAATTTAAAGAAATTGTATTTTAATTTCAAACTCGAAAACCTGCATGAATGTTGGATTTACCCCAAATGATCAAAGGGCATAAAAAAAACAAGGTAAATGAGCGGTAACTAGTTAGGCCGAAGTGAACAGGTAGTTAGTGAGTTTTAGTGTAATTAGTTACAAATCCTCCCTCCCTCCCCAACTAACCATTCTCCTTTAGACCGGGGCCAAAGTCAAACCTTCTTCTCACATTTTTACCCCTCATCTCTCTCCTTAACTACTAATCTCTTCTCTCTCGTTAACTCATCTCTCTCTCCTACATATCCCCCTTCACTTCTACCTCGTAAACATCAACCTCCCCTCTCTCTAGAAAATCTCCCCCGCCCCTCTCTCTCTCCATCTACACACATACTATAATAATAAAAATAAATTAGTGTTTTATTTTTGTGCTGAACCAACAAGTATTTGGAGATCTGTTCTCTCTCCAGAATGTCGTTCCTTTAACATCTCAACAACATTTCATAATATATAAATATATATATGCATTTTGTGTGTATCTGTTTCTCTCTCTAGAAACTGATTATATTAGACCATGGCGAGTAAATGGAGGAAAGCAAAGATGGCGTTAGGGCTAAACACGTGTTTGTATGTTCCCAAGACGTTAGATGACGCTCCTCCGCCGGCCGGAACTCGCTTTTCCGACGCTTCTGCTCTGTCACCGACACCTTCTCAGGCAGACTCTCAACGGCCTCGAATGCCGACCACTCCCACTCCGTCTTCTTCTGGCCTTGGCTTGCCTAAACACACCACCAAATCATCAAAGGTTCGTAAACACACATATATTTACATACAAAAATTGTTTTATTCTCGTATATTTATGGTGATTGATTACGGTTGATATATTATTCGCAGATTGTGCTGTTTTAAGGTTAGGTTTTTTCTTGGAATTATTGTCAATTTATATGTGGATTTTATCTCAAGTGTGAAAAAATTATTGTTCTCATGCTAAAATTATTTTTTTGGTAATGTAACTATTAAATAAATTTTAGAAATTATTTACGGTGAGAATAATTGTTTTGCAATAATGAAATAAACTTTATGAATGCAAAAATAATTTTTGTTGCGTGTTTTTATGTTAAATGTGTTCTTCATTGAGCGCTACGATTTATATATATGGATAAATATTAACATGTGTGATTTTGTTTGTTCGTGGAAATTTAGGGTTTCAATATGGGGATTTTGTGGATTTTTGTTGTTGTTTATTTGAGGTTGGGGTGTTAAACACTTAAACTATGTAATAATTTAATATTAATTGATTCTTTAAGTATCTTGTTGGGTCCAAGTTTTATAGGCAAGACTGTGGGTTCACGTGATAGATATGCAAGTGTAATAATGTATGTATGTATGTATGTATAGATAGATGTATATAATGGAAGTTGGGAGAAGGGATGGGTAATTGTTAATGTGTTGTAGTTTTCAACTAGCTCACTGTGGTTTTTGTGGAGAGAAAAAGTGCAACTGGGGAGTAGAAGTGTAGGACCATTGTCTTTGGGGCTTTGGCCATATTAGAAAAAACAACTATTTACAAAGAAAGTGCCTTGTATAGTCAGCAGCTGCACAGTTTTACATACATATAACCAATCAATCTATTCTTGTCTTCTCCCCTTTTGATAATACAAAAGCTTGGAAGTTGTTGATTAGGGGTTTGTTGTAATGACATATTTTTCAAAGTAAACAAGGGAGTTGAAAAACAGTGGAAAATTTTATGGAAACTAATGATTTGTAATTCTTTTGAGAATGTTTCTTTGATCAGTTTCTTTTTTATGCCTTAAAAAGCTTCATTGCTGGGCTGGATGGTTTGTTTGATTAATCTTACTTTTTGAAAAAGTTCTCTTGTTGGGTTGTACTATTACTTGCAAATTCTTTATTTTGCTTTGACTATGCAAGTGATTTTATTTATGGTAAAACTATGTGAATTCTACATGTAGTTGTTTTTTTATTGCACAAGATTCTTTTTATATGAGTTCGATGCTGTGCCCATTGTATCAATGAGAAGGTAGTGGTACCATTTGTTGAAGTCTCAAGGGACCTTACACCACATGGTACTGGCCATTGAAGCACTCAAGTAACTGTTAAATAATATGACTTTCTGCAGACGCAGGGGTCTGTCCTTATACTATGGTTATGTTTGATATTAACAGCAATCTAGGAGGAGCAATTATATGACTACCTAGCTGACCTGTGAGTAGTGATATTTTATTTAAAGTTTGGTAATGTTGGGGTTTTCTTTCGTACCACTTGGTCACTGGAATTAGTTGGCTCAAGTGATTTTTATTTATACTTCTGTAGAATGTTCAATAATGAATCATATTATAAACTATAACGATTATGTTAAGAATTATGTTTCTAGGGTTTTATACTATCAATATTGAAAGTTGTTATGTTATTATATCTGACATCTTATTAGGAATTAATTCAGTATCTAATTCAAGTTTCATTGATCTCTGATGTCAATCTAGGTCAAGCACTTGTTAAATGCGCACTATTTAATGTCTATAACATGCATTTCTTGTTGTCTTTAATGATAACACAGTGCGCTATTCTTGTATTTTAGCATTGAATGACAGAATTCTTCTTATGGCTCGAAACTAGGAAGCACGGGTGCGGCACCCAGGTGGTGCACTGCGCACCGGGTACGGCTGCAGTGCAGGGGTGCGGCTGGGTGCGCACCGGGTGTGCCACACGGCGTATCCCCGTATTTTTCAGTGGAGATTCGGGAGGGGGGGGGGTGCGGGAGGGGTATTTTCCGTAATTTCTCAATCAATTTTTATTACAAAAAAGCTTAAAACAACAGGACTTTCATAGACATACAACTGGGCACTTCGGGTATGCTTTCGTCTTCTTTGCTCTTCTAATCGATCTATATTATATATGTATATACGATGGGTGCTGTATGTATGTAATCTATATGTATATGTATATTTATATTATATGTCGATGGGTGATGTGTCTCCGTGTCTATAAAGTGCCTATGCGATGTGTCTGTAGGTATATATTTGTGAAAACAAGTAGTAGTTTAAGTATGTTGAACTTATATATTGCTTTATTTAGTTTAGGTTGAATGAACTCTTGATTATAATATATATATATATATATATATATATATATATATATATATATATATATGTGTGTGTGTGTGTGTGTGTGTGTGTGTATTAATATTTTAACAAGTGCCGAATCCCCCCACACCCGAATCCCCATATTTTTAAAATTGACGAGTCCTCGCATCCCCGCACTGCGCACCCGCACTCGCCGCACCCGCACCCGCACCCGCACCCGTGCTTCTTAGGCTCGAGTACATGAAATCATGTTAATGTTGTATTTCAAAGATGCACAGTTCATCTGAATCTGCTCTATGATCTCCCTTTAATTTGCATAACTTTGTGATTGCAGAAGATCTGTTCAATATGCTTGACCGCCATGAAAACAGGCCAAGGCCATGCCATTTTCACTGCAGAATGTTCACACTCCTTCCACTTCCAGTGCATTACCTCTAATGTAAAACATGGAAACCAGATTTGCCCCGTTTGTCGAGCAAAATGGAAGGAAGTTCCATTCCAGAATCCTGCTTCTGATCTTTCTAATAGACGGTCTAGAATCAGTCGTGGAGTTTGGCCTCAAGATGATGGATGGATGACTGTTCAACGGCTCCCTCATCCTCGTTCAGATGCAAATCGGCATATTTCTCCACTCCGTCAAGCCCATGAACCAGGTGTATTTGATGATGATGAACTTATCGATCACCAACCTGAGGTCACTGCAAAAAATTCATCTGATAATACTTATACTAATGGCCGTTCTATTGGGGCAATAGAGATTAAGACATATCCTGAAGTTTCTGCTGTTGCAAGATCAGCATCTCATAGTAACTTTAACATATTATTACATCTTAAAGCTCCCATTAATGGTGGAGAGCAACTCTATGGTGAAGACCAGGCTAATCCACCTGTAATCTCTCACAACCCTCGTGCTCCAGTAGATCTCGTCACTGTGCTCGATGTAAGTGGTAGCATGGCAGGTACAAAGCTTGTTTTGCTAAAACGAGCAATGGGATTCGTTATACAAAATCTAGGACCTTCTGATAGGCTTTCAGTCATTGCTTTCTCCTCCACAGCTCGTCGCCTCTTTCCTCTTCGCAGGATGACAGACGCTGGAAGGCAGGAAGCACTGCAGGCTGTAAATGCGCTCATTTCAAATGGGGGCACAAATATTGCTGAGGGCCTGAGAAAGGGTGCCAAGGTGATGACAGACCGCAAATGGAAGAGCCCAGTCAGCAGTATAATACTACTATCTGACGGGCAGGACACATATACAATAACAAGTCCACGTGCTAAATCCCGGACTGATTACCAGTCACTCCTTCCATCCTCCATGCATCGTGGTAGTGGTGCAGGCCCCCACATTCCAGTTCATTCATTTGGTTTCGGTGCAGATCATGATGCTGTTTCAATGCACTCAATTTCTGAAGCTTCCGGGGGGACATTTTCTTTCATCGAGGCTGAGAGTGTGATTCAGGATGCTTTTGCACAATGCATTGGAGGGCTATTAAGTGTTGTGGTACAGGAACTCAAGGTGGTAGTTGATTGTGTTAATCCAAGGTTGCGCCTAAACTCTATAAAAGCTGGAAACTATAAATCCACTGTAACAGCTGATGCCAGAATGGGCTTCATAGAAGTCGGGGATCTGTATGCTGAAGAGGAGAGAGATTTTCTGGTAATACTGGATATTCCAGTTGATAAATACATTGATGACATGGCACTGGTAAAAATTAAATGTCATTACAAAGACCCTATCACAAAAGAATCAGTGACCTTAGAAGAATCCAGAAATGTGGTGATTCAAAGGCCTGAAAGTACCGGACAGATTTCAGTGTCCATGGAAGTGGACAGGCAGCGAAATAGGCTTTGTGCAGCAGAAGCAATGGCTGAAGCACGGGCAGCTGCTGAACGTGGTGATTTAACCACTGCAGTGTCTGTCCTTGAGCATTGCCGTAAAAAATTATCAGAGACGGTGTCAGCACAAGCTGGCGATAGGTTGTGTGTTGCACTAGGTGCTGAATTGAAAGAAATGCAAGAGAGGATGGCAAACCGTCGTGTCTACGAGTCCTCAGGAAGGGCTTATGTTTTGTCAGGTTTAAGCTCACATTCATGGCAGCGAGCAACTGCAAGAGGTGATTCCATGGATAGTACTAGTCTTATGCATGCTTATCAGACCCCATCAATGGTTGACATGGTCACTCGATCCCAGACAATGTATTTTGGTAGTCCTTCACCTCAACTAGCAGTTAGACCTGCTCGGTCATTTTCAACACAACCACAGCCAAGGTAGCGAGTGAAGGTATCTTTAAAGATTTTTCTCGAGTTCCGTTCACTGTTGCTTGATTTTCTAGTTCTCTTAAAATTGGTTGTGGTAAATCAGAGAATCTCTCAAAAGGCAGTTACAGAACTACTGGAAGACTTGTTTTGCGTTTACTTTATACAAGGGGGTATATTTGCTTGTGTACATGAATAAAGTTAGGGGGAGATTGAGAATTTACAAGGATAAATGGTGGAAAATGGACAAACGGGTTTAGGGCTAACAATCAATGTACGGATTTGTATATAAGGAGAAGAGATGGGCTGGTTTTAAACTTTTAATTTGGAAAAGGAAATGGGATTAGGCCTTTTAATTGTGGGGGTTTCTTCACACATAAAGGTGAGGTTACTTCTCTTGATTATTTTCGTGAGTCTCTACTTATGCTTGTTGCGCTGCTTGTTGCAGTAATTCTAGTTTTTATGGTTTATTGGATGATTTAAGAATTATTCACATAAGAATGTTTTTCTCGAGCTTTTCAAAGAATGTTTATTGTACAAGTTGCTTCCTTTGAATATCTTAGCACTGCATTGTAATGAATTTACTTCTCTCTACAATATGATACTTTGTGTGCGCAGTTTACCGCGAACAATGAGTATTTACGGTCTTGTATTTTTGTTTTGCCCATTGAGGCATTATTGTTCTAACTTTGAGTTTGAGTGTCGTGAAGCTGAAAGGCGAGGATTAAATGACAAGGCAATGGATCATTCTAATTTCTTATCTCTTTTCTCAAGACAATGTATTCAAATTCTTACTACGTTCCTAGTTTCCCTACCGTAGTACATTAATGTGTGTGTGTGTGTGTATAAACTACTTAAAAAATAGAGAATCACTTATTTCTTCTCGTGGGATGATCAACCGTGTTAAGAAAACCGAGGCAGATGATCGAGATGAACAATTAACTCAATTAAGTGACGGTATTTGAGATTTTTAATAGAGGTCCATATAGCCATATAGGGGTTTTAAATACTTTAATCGGTTATTCCACTGCCGACTGGCGACTCATATAGAACGGTCATTGACGTGCAAAATAATTTTACTATAAACAACCATCACACTGTAATTTAAGAAAAATGAACTATGTGGAAATATTCTTCAACGAGTCCTGAATTATTTTGCGGTAGTCAATGTTGAAAAAATATTCTTATATTTTTGAAGTCTTGTGCAGATATTTTATATTTTTGTATTTTAAAATGAAAAGAAAATTTCAATTCTTTTTTATAGGGAGCACAGTTTTTTTTTTTTTAAGTCAAGGATAACATGTTTTTCATTCCTAAATTCGCTTATGAACCAGAATAAATTATTTTAGATACAATCATACAAGCATAACGTAGGCACGTAGCCACCCTCGGATACGCTCAGGTGGTAGGTAAATCTTATTTAATGGGTATTGGTGCAGTGGGTGTTGGGGGGAAATCGTTCGGGTAAAGTAGGAGATTATAAAAGATTTAGAATCGTCTGGATTATTAGATATTTAAAAAATCAAAATTTAGCATTGTCTTGTTATTTAAAATAATTATTCCGTTTGGGCAGATTCAGAAAATTCTAAAAATCTACTTAAATTAGAATTTTCGAATTTTTGAGATTGAATTCTAAATTACAAAAGTTCATACTATTTAATATAAATTAATAACAATTTTATATACATGTAATATTAATTAAATATATAAAAAGATATCACACAAAAGATCATACAAATTAATCTAAAAATACAATGCGTAGAATAAACACTGGTTTATACAAGGAGCTTGTTTTTTTTATAAAGTTAATTAATCTTTATTAATCTAGTTAACATACATAGATTTGAGATTCAAAACAACCACTTGGCTCCTAATTTGAATTTATTCGGCTATAAACAATAAGTATGATTTCCGCTAAAACAACACTTCGCCCATTTAAATTAATCATTCAATTTAAATTTTATAAGTATTTTAAGATTTAATAAAAGATATATGAAGTTTTTTTAATTATTTTAAAATAAAAATTTAAGTCCTACTATTTATTAAAAATTAATAAAATTTGTTAAAATAAATATAAAATACGCAAAAAAAAAATCAGACCTAAATAATTAAAAGATGCAAATACTAGTACGGAGTACTTTATAAGACTACTGGTGTTAAGTGGACATTTAATGTACTCCCCCCATCTCACAATACGTGTCTCTTTTGATTTTTGTGTGGTTAAATTGAGCCAATTAAATTGATATAATTTTGACTGTGAATTAAAAATTATTCTTTTTCATTTTTCAAAAACAGAAAAATACATTTTAAAGTTTATTAAATATATTTTTTAATGATATAATTTTTATATGTTTCTTAATTATATATTATGTGTAATATTCGGTTAAAAATCAGTCAAATTGACTAACAAAAATAGAAAGATGACAATTATTTTGAGGAGGAGGGAGTAGTAACTTTCTCCGTACCTAATTAGTTGTCCCTTTGACTTTTTACACGTATTTTAACCCGTATAAAAAACATAGTTCGATAAATTATTTTTTGAATTTTCTTTTTCTATATTAAAAAAAAATTTTGAATTTTTTTTTTATCAAATTATGTTTTTTATACGTATTAAATTACGTGTAAAAGGGAAAACTAACGAGGTGAGTATTAAATAAGCATCTTCCTTGTCCGGTGGCAAGGCCACATGGTTTTAATTACGGTCTAGTGGGTTGGGCCCTGTCCTCTCTTAGCTAGATTGTCGGACTAACCCAATTTATTTATACAATTCTAGTCACTACTGACAACACACGACCTCAATATATGCCGGCATCTATACTGATATAATAGTGAGATGCATAATATAAACATTGGCCGTGTTAATGTTTATTATATTCGGAACTTTTTTTTTTATTTTAATTTTTTAATAAAAAATGTTACAGAAAGAATGAACACTTGTACTTGATATGTGAACATATAACATAATGCAGGTTAACAGGAGTATATAATACGAGGAAATAAATAAATAATATATATGGAAAATGTGAAGTGTCGGTTCAGATGAACCCGCCTAGAAACTTATGATTTGGTTTGTTGGTGACAAATACTGGTAATAAACTTGTATGTGTGATTTCACATGCCACATACGTCTGTATATATGCTATAAGAAGCTAGGTAACGAGTTGTTTTCATGATATCACAGCTCCGCCGCCCCCCGCTGAAGCCCAAATAATAATATAGTAATAATATTTTTTTTTACCAAGTTGCCGACTTTGATTATTATTGTCTTCAGTCATGTTCTTTATACATTATCTAATCTAAATATAGTAGACGGAATGGTAGAATCTATTCTACCCTAATTTGAATTAAATTCAATTTAATTCGAGCTCAAACTCCAACTCCAACATGACAAAAATTTACTAGTAATAAATTTGAGTTGAGCTCATGAAAAAAAACTACTACAAGTCGTATTGGTTTTTGTGTATAAAAAGAATAATTTGAAACTAAATTATTAAGTTGGTTCTAAATATTTAATTGATATGAACTTTAAAAATTATGTACGACAAACATATATAGCCTTATATTACCTATAGTTACTAGGAATCGTTTGCCGAATCACTTTTGATCCTACGCATACAAACAAGAATAAAGCATGAAATGCAAACTGTAAAGCTAAGTAACAGGTTTCCAACAAGCTAGAAACAACAAGTCACAAGTTTGAAAAAGGAGCGGAGAAAATTAAGGTGGGAGGGCGTCTGAAAATTAAAATGAAAGTGAAAGCATGCAGCATGTGACTGTCAACAACTCAAGATGCAGGTAGCTAGCTTGATACACCACTAGTACTCCTATTCAGTACTATACTAGATTACTAGAATATAGTCAACTCCTGGGATCTCACGAACCAACTCTTTTTCTATTTTTATTTAATTTACTAGTACCAACATTTAAATTATTTATTCATAAACAATCTTCTTGTCTAACACTAACATTTTCATTGGTTATAGATTATCATGTACTTGTGCAAACAAACAAACAAACAAAAGAGTTATGGTTATAAATCAAGTCTTTCTGTACACATTTATTTTTATAGCTGTGCCTCTGTACATTAAGCTTTTTGGTTTGTTCTTTTTTAATTTAATTTAAAGTTTCTTATTTGCTATATGAAACAAAAGACCCTTTAAAGAGGAAGAAAATGCACATGACTGGCTCTGGGCTTATGTTGTATGATGAGGATCAGAGTAGGATATATTTGGTGGAATGACATGGTATGCTTGAAGCTTTCAACAAGTCTTAAGGAGGATTTGCATGTAAGTTCTTTACAATGGATAGATATAATTTTATTTTCTGCTTTCTTGAGTTTCATTCACTTTTCAGTTATTTCAAGACTTTCACTTCGACCCATTTCTTAATTTTGTGTGTGTGTGTGTGTATTTCTCTCTGTTGAGTGGCAGGCGGAGTAGCTATATTTCTTGATGCTAATTATTATGGTTTCATTTCTTAAATAGAACTAGGACATGACTTTTGGATTACGGGTCATAGTCATGATGAGCTGATGAATTATATCTTAAAATTTTAGTAAAGCAGGCCTTTGACTGGTTCTTGTTCAACTGGATTCTGTATATCTTAAGACTTGGTTTTATGCTCTGGTAGCATAAGAATTGACAACTATATATATATATATATTACAAAGAAGAAGTCGCATGTTTGACCTCAATTTTTTTTTCTACAAAGTATTTATTACTCCATTTTCAACTTGTTGATTATATATCATATCGTCACTTGAATCTTGGTTAAAGAAATCATCAATGGTATTTGCCCTTGTTGGTGGTCTAGATTTCTTTACACAGGTCTCTGTTCATTAGTTGATTGCCTGATATTTACCGAACATATTATTTTTTGTTGAAACTACAGTTTAATTTCTGATTGAAGCTCGAGTAAATTTAGAGTCAGCAGCCATGGCTTATGGCAATTCGAGATCCGTAAGGTCTGTATTTCTGAATATTTGCTTTTGTTTTGAATTTTAAAAATTTGTCATGATCGACTAGTCATTCAATATAATTCCGCTGACTAAATTTTTTTGTGCGCTGAAAGTAAACTATGGAACTTGATATCTGTAAATTAATTTTAGATTTCAAGACGATCCTGGATTTACAAATCTTCCCATAGTCAATGGAGATAATGTAATTAAAGTGAAATACAAGATTGATGGATCACAATTTGCTGAATCAAGTTCTAAGAGGGGTGAGACGGATACTGGAAGATCATTGAAAACCAAAGTACTCTCGAGAGTTTTCTCAGAGGACTATGAGAGGGTAAAGAAGAAAATATTGGATCCTCGAGGCCCGATCATTCGTAGATGGAACAAAGTGTTCTTGATAACATGTTTAGTTTCTTTGTTTGTAGACCCCCTATTCTTTTACTTGCCAGGGGTCAAAGACAATCTTTGTATCGATATTGGGACAACCCTTGAAGTGATTCTTACTATTGTAAGGTCAATTACCGATGCCTTTTACATGATACAAATTTTTATAAGGTTTCGTACAGCTTACGTAGCACCTTCTTCCCGTGTTTTTGGGAGAGGAGAACTTGTTATAGAGTCTTCAAAGATAGCCAAAAAGTATTTATACAAAGATTTCTGGATTGATTTGATTGCTGCACTTCCCCTTCCTCAGGTATGTTAGTTTTTATTTACCATGATACCACATCATATTTGCCCTGTGTTCGGTACGTTACAACTTCGTATATTGTTTCTTTTGTTTTCTGCTCAGGTATTGATTTGGATTGTTATACCAAGTATGAGTGGTTCGACGATGGCCAACACAAAAAATGTCCTAAGATTCATTATTATTTTCCAATACCTCCCCAGACTGTTTGTTATATTTCCACTATCAGCACAAATTGTCAAGTCCACTGGTGTTGTGACAGAAACAGCATGGGCAGGAGCTGCCTATAACTTGATGCTCTATATGTTAGCAAGCCATGTAAGTACCAGAAATCTTTTATTATTCCTTCGAAAAAAAAGTTTATTACAACTTCCACAGACTTGATAAAATTTATTATCCCTAGCTGTTCTGGTTAAAGAATAGTGATGCATTGTGATGTATGGATCATATCGTACTTGAATGTCATCTTTAGCATTGCAATGTTATGTATATATATTAGGAATCATAATAACAGCCAGTTTACAAGATCCATGGTTTTTATGCACTCTTTTTTTTTTCTAGTTCTTACATTTGAGTTCTAATATCATGATTCTCAAACCAGTTCATTGTCTTTCACTCATTCTCCAATTTAGGTTTTAGGAGCTTGCTGGTATCTTCTATCAGTTGAGAGACAAGAAGCATGTTGGAGAAGCGTTTGCAACGTTGACGAAACATCATGTAAACATGAATACTTTGACTGCCACAAGGTTAATGACTCTGATAGAAGTGATTGGTTCAAGTCAAGCAACATCACAAAAATATGCAATCTAAATGCAGATTCTTATCCATTTGGTATCTATGGCGATGCATTGACCTCTGATGTTACAACCTCAAGTTTCTTTAACAAATATTTTTATTGTCTTTGGTGGGGCTTGAGGAACCTTAGGTAATATACCATATGTAGACTTCTTTTTGTTAACAGACTTGTTTATGTGAATGGGAAAAGTCATCTAAAATTTCTTAATCTAAGATGGACCCCTATCTAGCTGCATGGGTTTTTAGTTAACTGCATTGAAACTTTTAATATCTAGTCAGTGGAATGGATAGATATAACTTTGAACCATGTTTTACAAAACCAACTGTGCATTACTTTGTTTTCGGTTTGGCTATCACTGATATGATGATGTACAAATCAGTTAAGTTTTTAACAATATTTTCTAAAGTATATACTGCAGAAAATTTCAGTAATAATGTATTTTGGCTGTTCTTGAATGATACTTTACTTTGAAAGGTTTAATATATGAGGAGTATATTTTATCAGGATTTTAGACATGTAACTATCCTTGAGTTACACTAAATGTAATATACAATGCTTCCGTTCTGCAGTTCTCTGGGACAAGGTCTTAATACAACCACTTATGTCGGAGAAATAAGCTTTGCCATTATCATCGCAGTTATGGGATTAGTTCTCTTTGCATTGCTCATTGGAAATATGCAAGTAAGTTTTTTTTAATATTATATTTCATCGCAAAAAGTTGGTATACTTAACACTTCTTTCAAACTGGTAAGTGGTAACTCCAATTTTTTTCCAAAAGCCCAAGGTCTTTACAGAAATAGTGTCTCTATTTTACTTGTAGAAGTAGAGGTAAGGTTTGCCAACATGTCACCCTCCCCAGAACTTACGTACGGATGAGATATATTGGGTTTGTTTGGTTTTTCTTCCGAATAATTAGAATTATAACCGCTTACTGCCTTGTTAATTTTGGAATGTCGACTAAACCAACTACAAAGCTAGAAAATATGAATGTGTTAAATAGATGTTGAAGTCATGGGTTAGCCAGTCATATGCCTATACTTGTGGAATGTTACTTGGATCGTTCATTCTCATTCTTTGCAACTTAAAATACATGCAAATTCACTGCAGACATATCTCCAATCAACCACAGTTCGATTAGAAGAATGGAGGATCAAGAGAACAGATACTGAACAATGGATGCACCACAGGCAACTGCCTCAAGAATTGAGACAGTCTGTAAGGAAATACGACCAGTATAAGTGGGTTGCTACCCGTGGAGTTGATGAAGAAACTCTTTTGAAAGGTCTCCCATTGGATCTCCGCAGAGATATAAAACGGCACCTTTGTTACGATCTAGTTCGACGGGTTAGTATTGAGATTTTATATCCTGATTCTCATTGTTTAAAGTTCAATCATATATCCACCTAATTCGTCACTAAATTGGTTTGGTGGGGGAAAGACCTAATATACCCCAAATAACAGAGTTATGGAAACAGGAAGGTGACTGATCATTCTCGATATCATGAAATTTCAAATATTTCAAATGAAGATAGTTGACAATTCTCTGTAGCTTGGTTTTATTATGCATTTGTTTCTGCTAGCTTCATGTAAGGTGATGCTTGAAATTTTTTACTCCAAATCTAGTATGTTTTCACTTATCCGATTCTCTTATTAGAAGCCTTTGGCATGCCTAGTCTTAAATTAAAAGAGTCAGTATTAGAAAAGTTAGCGGAAAAAGAAGCACCTTCTTGTCTGAGGTTGAAACAAAACTTGAGCAAAGGCCAAAGTACATAAGCAGAGGAGTTTACATTAAAAAGTCGTATCCAGTGCAAAAGCCTCAAGAGATTGGATCCATGACCTACTTGACTATTATGCCAAGCACGACCTTGTTTATTATTGAACAAGCACATAAAGCTCAATAATTTCAAGCGACGGTCGTGCTTGATTGCTCCAGATATGATCTTTATTAAGAAAGATAAGGAACTTGCTTGCAGTGATAATTCTTGGTCTTTCTAAAGTCATGTCACTCTAATGATAAACTCAACAATCCACAGACCTTTTCTAAAGATATTATAATTTGCATTATTTGTCAATTAGTATCTGATCTGCTGTTTTGATTTTTAATAAAACTGCAGGTTTCACTGTTTGATCAAATGGATGAACAAATGCTAGACGCCATATGTGAGCGGCTCAAGCCTGCCCTGTGCACCGAAGGCACTTGCCTAGTGCGCGAGGGTGACCCAGTTAATGAAATGTTGTTCATAATCCGAGGGAAGCTTGATTCCTACACAACAAATGGTGGTCGGACTGGCTTCTTTAATTCTTGCCGTATTGGTTCAGGAGATTTTTGTGGGGAAGAATTACTAACATGGGCTCTTGATCCTCGTCCAAGTGTCATCCTCCCATCATCCACTCGCACAGTAAAAGCCATATCTGAAGTGGAAGCCTTTGCACTCATGGCTGAAGACTTGAAATTTGTTGCCTCTCAATTCCGAAGACTGCACAGCAAACAACTCAGACACAAATTTAGATTCTACTCTCACCAGTGGCGAACGTGGGCTGCATGCTTTGTACAAGCAGCATGGCGTAGGTACAAAAAGCGTAAAATAACTGCAGAACTAAAAGCTAAAGAGAACCCTGCAGCTGCTCAGTCGGCAAATTTGAAAGTACACTCAGACAAAAACGTGCCCTCACCTGGGTCTGGATTCACCATATATGCAGCATGTTTAACTGCAAGCACTAGGATGGGTGTAAATGTACATCCTGGATCAAGTCCTGGTGTTAACTCATTGCAGAAGCCAGAAGAACCTGACTTCTCTGTAGACGAGGAATAACTAGACTATTTATGGTTTTTTCATTTATGTATAGGCCTTTCTTTATTGACTCAAACAGGAGATAAGTTAAAAGTGATATTGACGTCATTCTTCAATTTGTATGAATATATCAGAAGCTGATAGGAGACATTTACAGATGTAGAATACAATAGAATTAACTTGCGAGTTGAAAGAACTTGTGGATATGAAAATGTTCCAAGTTATACTTCATTGTAAAAATTTTGAGCATTAATTAAAATGAAATCCTGGTAGTACAACATATATCCCTAATCCATTTATACCCAGAATTAAACGCCTTGAAAATCTTCATAAAAACAAGTATTATTGTGATTTAGGCCTAAATAAATGTATAACAACGTTTCAGTTTTTTCTTTGGTATAAAAATGGACGGACAGTTATCTTTATTCGATCAGGAAAACAAGGATAAAAATCATAAGACGTTAAGCAAATCTAAGGGATAAACGGCTTATTCATAATCAAACTTGCACTCATCTTGCAAGTGGGTTACTGAACTTAAAAAACTTGCATTTACATAACTTAAGTAATTACAACTTGTATTTAGTAAGTGTCGTTAACATCACTAACAAAATAAAAACTGAACTTACAACTTACAAAACTGAACTCAACCCTAACTTACATTTACATTCTTAGATTAATAAAAACTTGCAATTGGGCTAGTGAACAAAAATAACCTTGCAACTGGGGTATTAAACAAAAATAAACTTGCAACTTACAAAACTGTAGGGCTGTCCAAAAAATTCGAAATATCCGATATCCGTTCAAAATATCTGTATCCGTATTCTAAATAATACGAATATTATTCGCATCCGAATCCGACGATTTCGATTATGAATATGGATATGGGCATATCTGTATCCGATAATATCTGAATCCGAATTTATATATATTATATAGAAAAATATATAATATAAATATATATTTTCTTATGTTCAATTTACAATATATATATATTTATTTATTAAATAATATATTTTTAATAAGATATATATAATCATTATACATATATTTTTTCCGGATATTTCGGATTCGAATACGGATTCAAATTTTTGGATTCAGATTCAGATATAAGCAGATCCGTATCCGAATTATCTGTTTGACAGCTCTACAAAACTGAACTCAACCCCCTTCTCCGCCTTTCACAATATCTCTCAATATGTGATATTTTATAACTTTTTGACTTTGATTATCCAGTTACAAGTTGAAGATCAGTTCAGTTAGTCGATTTCAAGTTTTTATTAGTTCAGTTAGTCGATTGCAAGTTTATATTAGTTCAGTTATTCAAGTACAAGTTTTTTGAATTCAGTGACCCACTTCCAAAATGAGTGCGAGTTTAATTATCAATTAAAGCACAAATCTAAAAATGTGTCAAACCTCTTAAATAATACTTATATAGAGAGAGAGACAAAGCAACCAGTCAAAAGTGCTGATATAACTAATTGTTCGATATGGTTTTTATTACAGGTGCGAGGAGCACAAGCCTGTTTGTTTTGGTTGCTGGCAAAAAGAAAACATATCAAACAGAAAGAGAAGTTTTTTGCGCAAAATCGTGGATTTTTGCTCAGAGAAGAGATCCCCACAGACAATGAATTGGCCAAAGCAACTAGACTCTTTGCTGAAGAAAATCTCAGTAAGGCCATGAGTAACTATGATGAAACAGGAATCAGTGGCCGAGGGAGTTATGGAACAGCTTTTAAAGGATGCTATCACCTAATAATATAGAAGTTGCTATCAAAAAGTCCAAACTAAGCGAACAAAGCCAGAATTCACAATTCATCAACGAGGTAATCATTCTTTCCACATCAACGTAGTAAAACTAATATGTTGTTGTTTGGAGACAGAGTCCCCTTGCTAGTTTATGAGTTTATCAATAACAAAACCCTCTCCCACCACATTTATGGCAAGGACATTGGCACCTATCTTTCATGGGAATTATGCCTACAAATAGCTGCAGAAATTGGAGGAGCAATTGCTTACTTGCATTCTGCTGCTTCTCCGCCAATTACTCATTGACATATCAAAGGCACCAACATACTACTTGGTGAAAATTTTATTGCAGAAGTTGCAGATATTGGTGAAATTCGAACCTTAAACCTATATTAATATTTTTAAAGATATAAACATTAGATTTAAATATGTCGGCAATGAGTATCAAAATCTTGACCTTGGTAGATCTCTCTTACTCGTGTTATATGTAGGATATAATTTATATATTATACTATTACTAACACATTCAGTTAAATACGATAAGCCCCCATAAGGAATTGTTCTTGAAATAATTCTTGTTCGTCAATAACTTGTGTGTTATTGACAATTTCTTCTGTCTTGTTTCTACAGTACTTTTGCACATGTCCGAACCTCTTGCATTTAAAACACTGAGGTTTTCCCTTGTGCCAACAATCCTTTTCTTCATGACCATTCTTCTTGCAATAACCACACTTTTTATCCTTTGAATTTTTAGCTGAAAAAAGCTCCTTAAACCACATGTTCAGTATCCTTATTTCTCATGACTCTTCTTTGTTCTTGGGCTTGCAGAGAATTAATTAGTTCGGATAAAGCTAATTCACTTATATCTCTTGAATCTTCAAGAGATGAAAGTTTTGCCTTGAATCTTTTAGGCAAACTCACAAACAGTTTCTCTACAACTTTGTTATCCGATACATCTTCTCCCATCAGCCGCATTTTGTTCACTACAACCATTAATTTATCATAATAATCTTGTATGATATCTTTTTCTTTCATGGATAAAGTCTCAAAATCCCTTTTCAAATTCAAGACTTGCATCCTTTTTGTTCTTTCGTTGCCTTCATACAATTCTTTTAGCTTATCCCAAACCACCTTTCCTGTTTCACAAGTCATGATTCTTGTAAAGATTGATTCCGACACAACTGCATGAACTATTGATAATGCCCTTGGAGCCTTGCTTAATTCATCTTCATGATTCCTGATTCGACTCGGTGTTGGATTTTTTGCAAGAGGTTGTATCTGCCCCTCATTTTCAACCCACTTCCATAAACCCAAACCTCTCAAATGAGCTTTCATCTTGACAGCCCATATTTGATAGTTTTCACCATTAAAAAATGGAGAATAAAGATTTGATGTGTTGTTTGAGGTCATGGCTGTGTTTTCTCTAAAATTCTCACAGGTCCTTTAAGATCTTTAAAGCTCTTGATATCATTTGTTTTTTTTTTTTATGTAGAAGCAGGTAAAGAAAAGAGATACATAGAATACTCACATTATCTTTTTCAAATACATAAACTTGCCTTTTATAGGCTAAATACAATAAATAACCTATTCCTAGATAATAGTGATATAATTATCTTTAATATATCACTACTAACTTATTCAAAATTCAAACTAATCTTACTAACAAGTAATGACAATTTCAAATAATTAAAAAAACAATTCAACTAATTTTGAATTATTCTTAACAAAGTGGTTTCAGCCTTTTCATTTAGCTCTAAAACGAAATGTGTTTAAATACACTCAGTTAAATAACAGTCTATCTATAACAACCCAAGCCCATAACTGAATGCATACCAGGCCCAACAACCCACCACAGGTCAGCCCAATAAATGCTAGCAATTTTAGGTATACATTAGTTATTGACTTGTCCTTATAAAGGGCTCAAACACACACATTCTATTCGATGTGGGATGTTACAAACACCCCACCTTATTGGGTCAACGTCCTCGTCGAGCCCACAGACAAATTTACGAAACCCGGGCAGTACCTTAGCACTTCCGGCCGGGTATGGCTCTGATACCATTTATAACAACCCAAGCCCATAACTGAATGCATACCAGGCCCAACAACCCACCACAGGTCAGCCCATAAAATGCTAGCAATTTTAGGTATACATTAGTTATTGACTTGTCCTTATAAAGGGCTCAAACACACACATTCTATTCGATGTGGGATGTTACACCATCAATTCCGTTAGTGCTAACAACAAGTTAAAGATCGGCTAATCTTGTGCAGTTTACTATTGAAGTGTTACCGCCAATACATTCTTGTATAGTCGAACAACAGTCAAACTTGACAGGCAAAATTATACGGGCTCTTACTTTGACTCCAAAGTAAATAAACAAGAGTAAAGCATGGAGTGCAAACTGTAGGTTGCCAGGAAAAAACAAAAAGGTCTAGAATAAAACAAAGGAAGGGAGAAAACAATTAAGCTCGAGTTCTCATATTCAGAGAAATGACAATATTAATGTGTCAAGATACCACATTAGGTAGATTTATACACTATAGATAGTCAACTCCTAGGATCTTTACACACTATTTCTTTTCTTTTAATTATCTTTTCACCAACTTGTTTGTATCATTTTTTTAATTACTCTTATCAACCTTCTCCATGCCATGCTGAACCTCTTCTTGCATGGAGAATGAGAATTCCAATGCTTGTATATAAATATATAGTGGAAGTTATACCCCTTTATTTACAAAAGTGAAAGGTTGCTCCTCATGTTCGCTGGCTATCTCTATCTGCATGTATTGTTATTTTCTCTTTTTGATTTGTTCCCCTTCCTTAATTTTAATTAAAGTTTCTTCTCTTTGGTATCTGAAGAGAGGGAAAAAATGACCCTTAACTGCATTATATATCTATTTTGAAATTCTATTTAAGTTTCTGTCTTTGTTATTGTTTTGACTCTGGTTCTAGGCTATTTTCCATATGTTTCATGCTTTATATTAGACTGGTGCCGACTGAAAAGATTGCTATGTGTCATGGTATGCTGTCGGTGCCGACTGAAAAGATTGCTATGTGTCACATTTCTTGGATCCAATTTATATTTCAGTTTCAGTTCAACTAATTTCATATAATTTTATGTGTTAGTGTGTGTGTCAGTGTATGCGTATCTTTATTTTGAGTGGCTTAGTAGTTGATTTCTAGGTTTTTAGTGTTGGATCTCTTGCTTCTATTTTTTCTTAAGGTTTCACTTCTTAATTAACTACAACTCGTACCTGACTTTTCAAGTAGCTAGGGGGATCATAGAGTTGATGGATTAATTTCTAAGAAGTTCAATAAAACAAGACTTTACTGGTTATTTTTTAACTAAAATTTGTAAATCCTAGGACCTTGTTATCTGCAGTAGCATATGATTTGACAATGAAAGACATATTCCAAATGAGTCACATGTTTTACCTCAACTTTCAATAAGAAAAGGAGAGGAACTACTTACTAATCTGTGTTGCACGTACTTGTTACTTATTTTTCATTGCTTCACATAAACATTTGTCGAGGAAACCATTAACGGTCTTTGCACTTGGTGATAGTCAAGAATTATTTGCAGGTCTATTCTTTAGTTGATCGCCTGATGATTACGGAACATTTTCATTTTCATTAAAACTGCAAGTAAAGCTCCGGTAAATTTGGAGTCAGTAGCCATGGCTTATGAAAATTCAAGATCTGTAAGGTCTGTCCCAAGTATAAACTTCTTGTTTATTTTTCTCATTTCTCAATGATTTATGACGATAGTAATAATTTTCTGTCTTTGTATGATTATTTTTTTATTGTCTGCATCCCTAATGTTACCCATTATGTTAGTACTGGTATATTAATGTCTCTCGTTTTTATAGGCTGTTCTTATGCACATATTTATTACTATTATTGCATTGTCAAAACCGGAGAATTTTTGGAATGACGGTATGTTTAATACTCCCTCCGTTTGGTTTTATTTGACGTTTGACTTTTTGGCACACATCTTTAGGAGATTTGACTACATAGTTAAATTTATTATTTTTAAAATTTTCTTTTTTTGAATAAAAATATTAAACTAAAACTTTTATTCACAAAAAGAAAATTTAAAAAATAATAATTCTAATTATGTAGTCAAATCTCTTTAAAAAGTGTGCCAAAAGTTAAACGTCAAATATTACCGAACAAAAGGAGTATTAACAACGAATTTGAGCATGGTTATTGAGTCGACGACTAGTCAGCGACTAGTCGCCTGGTCGCTTAAAGAAATAAGTCGAACAACGACTTACGTTTCCTGGCGTTCATGGGTTTTACCCGACCCGACCCGGTACCCACCCGAACCGAGTAGTTAAAAATTTGGATTTTTAAAGTAAAACTTACTTGTATTTAGTTATTTATATACAATGGCTCTCTCTCACATACCACGGCTTCTCTCTCACATACCCCTATATATTTGCATATATAGGGGTTGGAAACAACGTTATCTTTGTTGCTTTGGGTTTGGACTTTGGGTTTATATATACGGTCACAGACAAATTATATACATATATATATATATACTTTTTCAGTTTTTATTAACTGGGTTTATTAATTATAGAAAAAAAGTATTTTTAATCATTTTTCACTTATTTGATATTTTTTATTTAATTTTATTACTTATTTGTAAGTAAAAATTTATAATTTATAAAAATTATTCAAAATATATCATATTACTCTAATTAAAAATCTATAATTGATAAAAATTGTTTAATTTATCAGTATAAAAATCTATAATTTATAGAAATTATTTAATTTACCAATATTTTGATAGAAATTTTTTTATCACAATATTTTGATAGAAATTCATTTACTCTGTTTAAATTTTTTATAAAACATTTGTTCAGCTCATCAGCTGTTCATGTTCATCTGTCTGTGCTGCATTTACAATTTTTTTCTTTATAAACCATTCATGCTGCATTCTTGCCTTCATCTGCAATCAACCTTCATTCCCAATTCCTTTCTGCCTCTCTGCCTTTCTGCCTTTTTGCTTGCTGCATTCTTTAACCTCTGTTGTACTCACTTTTTGCAGTGCTTCTGGGCACTTCTGCTCAAGGAGGGAGGAGATAGAGATTTCCATGATTTTGAGATGGATGACTATGCCTTTTAGTTGATTTCACTCATTTATTATGTTTTTATTTGCTTAGAGATGCTTGATTTATGGTATTCGGACTTATTATTTATTATCTTTAATTTGAACTATGAATATGATGTGTGTTTACCTATATATTTTTTACTATAATATTATAATTGTGCGAGGGAGCCTGAAAGGAGCGGAAGATCCTTGAAAGCCAAATTACTCTCAAGTGTCCTCTCAGAAGACTATGTGAAGGAAAAAAAGAAGATGATGGATCCACAAGGTCCAATCATTCGTAGATGGAACAAAATCTTTTTAGTAGCATGTTTAATTTCATTGTTTGCCGACCCCCTGTTCTTTTACTTGCCGGTGGTCAAAGACAATCTTTGCATCGATACTGGGACAACCCTTGAAGTGATTCTTACGACTGTCAGGTCACTTAACGATGCCTTTTACATGATTCAGATAATCGTAAGGTTTCGTACAGCTTATGAAGCACCTTCTTCCCGTGTTTTCTGGCGAGGAGAACTAGTTATTGACTATGCACTGATAGCCAAGAAGTATTTATTTAAAGATTTCTGGATTGATTTTATTGCAGCACTACCCCTTCCTCAGGTATGTTTAATTTAAATTTACTGCAACACCACTACATATTTGCCCAGTGTTTGGTAAGATTACAGCTTCGCAAATTGTTGTATTGTCAGATATTAATTTGGATTGTCATACCAAGTTTAAGTGGTTCAACGATGGCCAACACAAGAAATCTCCTTGGATTCATTATCATTATCCAATACCTCCCTAGACTAGTTCTTATTTTATTTCCACTATCAGCTAAAATTGCCAAAGCCACTGGTTCTGTGACAGAAACAGCATGGGCAGGAGCTGCCTACAACTTGATGCTCTACATGTTAGCTAGTCATGTAAGTACTAGAAATTTTCTATCATTTCTTTAAACATAATTCAGTTATTACTTTTGCCTCAATTGATATGGCAATTTTATTAATGGTAAATTGGTGATATATTATGGGGATACACATGTCTTTATGGTAATATTTTATAAGGTTCTGCTTGATAATTTCTTTGTACTCCATGAAACTGCATTTGTGATTTTGAATGGTCTATCCCATCATTATCTTATTGGATTTTAATTTTAGAGAACGAAGTGAAGCGAGGAAATGAGACTTGGAGAGTATTACATGTTTTGTTTCTAGTGGATATAGGGAGATAAGATGAGGACCATTTCATTGCAACAATGAGATTTGGAAAGAAAAAAAGAAGCCAGTTTGTGTGAAAAATTCTCATACAGCTTTATTTTATAACATTTTTATATTCCGAAGGTGTGCAAAGCATTTCAAGTTCCGATTCCTCAGAGCAAGTCCAATTCTAATGCTAAAATGGCCATAGCCATTGATATATTTTGGCCCCAAAAAGTGACATTTGGTGTTAAAGTGGAACTTGTGCTCCAATACTAATGCTAGAATGACTGTAGGTATTGTTATATCCACACTAAAATTCATTTACCACAGATATTTCCCTCTTTTTCTATTATTAAGAGATGGTACGGAATGATGGCTATATCTATCTTTGGTTTTTTCAATTATTCATTTGTGCATTTTGACATTCAACTATAGTTATTAATTGGAATGGTGTTTTTGTAGATTAAGTTCTATATTTTAGCTATGAAACCAAATTGAGCAATGCTTCCCAAAATTTTTCCAAAATGTTGAGGTGTCACACATGTAATTGGTAACTTTCCTAATAGTAATATCAGACCCCGTGTGCGTATACATATGCGCCCATGAATCAAAGCGTGTCATATATCATGCCATGTTATTTGCGAAAAATTTTGGGACATTTTTTGGAGTATGTAGCACTACTCAACCAAATATAGTTATGCATTGGACTTGCTCTTAACTTCAACCATACATGTAAAGAGTTAAGAGGCATTGCTTAGCATGTCATATATACAGTTGGAACTGGTGGTGATTCTATATTACTAGTAACAAAATATGTGTGATATTATCATATGCATTTCTACGGGCTTAACTTATATTTCCCATGTTGTTATGGTAATGAATGGTGATACGGTGTGCTGCATGAATGATGCGTACTTAGATTACAACAGTCTGTAGCATTGTGTTCGTCTAAGCAGTCTTTTTTGCGCTATTGTTGCTCTTATATCTGACTTCTAAGATTATAATTTCAAAACTGATCCTCCAATACAGATTTTAGGAGCTTTCTGGTATCTTCTATCAATCAACAGACAGGAAACATGCTGGAGAAACGTTTGCAATCTTGGTGAATCTTGTCAACATTAATACTTTGATTGCCGCAAGGTTAATAATGCTGTAAGAAGTGATTGGTTCAAGTCGAGCAACATCACAAAAATATGCAATCCAAGAGTGAGCTCTTATCCATTTGGTATCTATGGCGATGCGTTGACCAAATATGTTACAACCTCAGATTTCTGTAGCAAGTATTTTTATTGTCTTTGGTGGGGCTTGAAGAACCTTAGGTAATATACTCTGTAGACTTCTTTTTGTTAACAGACTTGCTTATGTGAAGTCCATGTAAAAATACATGACTAAAATTTATTCAACTGTCTCGATTTGACTTCGCTTCTATTTTCAATTTTTCAGGTGGTCCTATATTTAACTCACTGCATGAAGTTTTCTAATATCTAATGAGTATGAAAAGTGTCATACTCATCAATTTAGCATCATTTTTTTTTTGTTTTTCTATCAGCTGAAATGGCGATTAAAGAAATCATTCAAGCTTTTAAGAACATATATATAGTAATATATATGTCTATATAGGTAAAGTACGGTGTAGGATTATTAAATGGAGTACTTGGAGTACCGTATATGTTTTGCAAATAGTACTCCAAGTAATCCATTTAACTATTTAAGAGCACTCCTATGACAAACCCTATATATACCTTGTGGAAAATTTATGTAATAATGTATACTGGTTGTTCTTGATACAATCAAATAAACAATGACGCTTTACTTTGAAATATCTAAACATCGGAGGAGAACATTTCCTATATAGTGCTTCCACTTAGATGAAATGTGCTATATAATGCTTCCACTTTACCGCTCACAAGTTGGGGAAATTGTGCAGTTCTCTGGGACAAGGTCTTGGTACAACCACTTATGCCGGAGAAATAATTTTTGCTATTATCATTGCAGTTCTGGGATTATTTCTCTTCGCATTGCTCAGTGGAAATATGCACGTTTTTTATGATATTCAATGGCTAATAAATGTTTACTAATAACTTATTTTCAACTATAAGAAATAGAAGTTCTGTGTTAGTTTGGCATGTCTACTTGATCAACACAAAGATTGAAAAGTGGGAAAGTGTAAACTTGATTTTGAAATCTTGGATTAGCCTGTTACATGCTCACTGGAGGGATTATTTATTCAGTCTGTGATTTTCTCATTCTTTACATTTAAAATACCTGCACAAATTGATTGACTGCAGACATATCTCCAATCAACCACTGTTCAATTAGAAGAATGGAGAATCAAGAAAATAGATACCGAACAATGGATGAGTCGCAGGCTACTGCCTCAGGACTTGAGACAGCGTGTCAGGAAATACAACCAGTATAAGTGGGTTTCTACCCGAGGAATTGATGAAGAGGCTCTTTTGAAAGGTCTCCCATTGGATCTTAGGAGAGATATAAAACGACAATTTTGTTACGATCTTGTTCGACGGGTTAGTATTGTGCTCCCGTGTTATTACTTTTAATTTTTAATTTACCCATCTTTCCCCTCCTCCTAAACTGGTCTGGTGAGAGTTTTTAAATGAGTTACCGTACAACAAAAAACAATGTCATGGAAGCATGCTGGTGCTACCTAAAGCAATGTACTTTATGAGCGAGACCCTTTTGATAAAATCTGTTCAGACAAGGAGCTTACGTACATGGATAATTCTTGATCTTTCAGGAGTCACGTCACTCTGATGATAATCTGAAGAATATACAGACCTTATCTGAATATAAAATAAATGTATCATAATTTTATCAATTTCTGATCTATAATTTAATTTTTCAATCAAACTGCAGGTTTCTCTGTTTGATCAAATGGATGAACAAATGCTAGACGCCATATGTGTGCGGCTCAAGCCTGCCCTGTGCACCGAAGGCACTTACCTAGTGCGCGAGGATGACCCAGTTAATGAAATGTTGTTCATAATCAGAGGGAACCTTGATTCCATCACAACAAATGGTGGTCGGACTGGCTTCTTTAATTCTTGCCGTATTGGTTCAGGAGATTTTTGTGGCGAAGAATTACTAACATGGGCTCTTGATCCTCGTCCAAGTGTCATCCTCCCATCATCCACTCGCACAGTAAAAGCCATATCTGAAGTTGAAGCCTTTGCACTCATGGCTGAAGACTTGAAATTTGTTGCCTCTCAATTCCGAAGACTGCACAGCAAACAACTCAGACACAAATTTAGATTCTACTCTCACCAGTGGCGAATGTGGGATGCATGCTTTGTACAAGCAGCATGGCGTAGGTACAAAAAATGTAAGATAACTGCCGAACTAAAAGCTAAAGAAAACCCTGCAGCTGCTCAGTCGGCAAATTTGAAAGTACACTTGGACAAAAACGTGCCCTCACCTGGGTCTGGATTCACCATATACGCAGCACGTTTAACTGCAAGCACCAGGATGGGTGTAAATGTACATCTTGGATCAACTCCTGGTGTTAACTCATTATTGCAGAAGCCAAAAGAACCTGACTTCTCTGTAGACGAGGAATAACTAGACCATTTAAGGTTTTTTCATTTATGTATAGGCTTTTCTTTGTTGACTCAAACAGGAGATAAGTTAAAAATGATACTGACGTCATTCTTCAATTTGTAGGAATATATCAGAAGCTGATAGGAGACATTTACAGATGTAGAATACAATAGAATTAACTTGGGAGTTGAAGAACTTGTGGATTATGAAAATGTTCCAAGTTATGCTACATTGTAAAATTTTTGAGCATTAATTAAAATGAAATACCGGTAGTACTGTTGAATAATATGATCCTCGCTTCCTAACACTTTGAGGTTTTTGGAGAACTGGTAATTTAACATGGTATCAGATCTCTGGTTGCAGGAGGTCTCGAGTTTGAGTCTCTCCTACCCCAATATTCTCATTTATTGAAAATATTGATGTTGTACTATGGTGGGCCCAAAAAGGGGACAAGATCCCCACTTAGTAATTGAAATTTGACAGACACAAGGCCCAAAAAGGGACGAACCACATTGTGATCCAATCTTCGACCCATAATGGGCTTTCGAGTGGGGGGATGTTGAATAATATGATCCTGCTAAGCCCGCTTCCTAACACTTGAGGTTTTAGGAGAACGGGTAACTTAACAAGTACAACCCAAAATTAAACGCCTTGTAAATGTTCATCAAAAACATGGATTCAGATATAGGCAGATCCGTATCCAAATTATCCGTTTGACAACTCTACAAAACTAAACTCAACACCCTTCTCTGCCTCTCACAATATCTCTCAATATGTGATATTTTATAACATTTTGACTTTAATTACCCAGTTGCAAGTTGAAGATCAGTTCAGTTAGTCGATTTCAAGTTTCTATTAGTTCAGTTAGTCGATTGCAAGTTTATATTAGTTCAGTTATTCAAGTGCAAGTTTTTTGAGTTCAGTGACCCACTTGCAAGGTGAGTGCGAGTTTAATTATGAATAAGCCATTTAACTCGCAAATCTAATAATGTGTCAAACCTCTTAAATAATACTTATATATAGAGAGACAAAGCAACCAGTCAAAAGTGCTGATAGAACTAATTGTTCGATATGGTTTTTATTACAGGTGAGCACTCAGAAAGTGCTGATAGAACTGTTTGTTTTGGTTGCTGGCAAAAAGAAAACATATCAAACAGAAAGAGAAGTTTTTTGCGGAAAATGGTGGACTTATGCTCAGAGAAGAGATCCCCACAGACAATGACGTGGCCAAAGCAACTAGACTCTTTGCTGAAGAAAATCTCAAAAAAACCACGAGTAACTATGACGAGTCAGTAGCCATGGCTTATGAAAATTCAAGATCGGTAAGATAGTAATAATTTTCTCTGTCTGTGATTATTTTGTTATGGTCTGCATCCCTAATGTTACCCTTTATGTTAGAGCAAGTCTAACAGGTTACCTATTTGATGTCCTAAGCTAAAATATAATTAATGTCATAAAAAATGACATTCATACTAGTGGTTACCTAAAACACTAGGACATGTATTCCATTACCTATTTTTAGGTAACCACTAGCCATTACCTATTTCATTTCTATGAATTAAATAATTTTCTCCCTCCATTTTTTTCATCTTTTCTCTTTTTTTCTTTTCCCTCTTTTTTAGATTCAAATTTATTATTATTATAATAATAGATAATAAATATAGGGATTATTGTTGGAGTTCACTGGTGGTTACTTATATCACTAAGATTGTCATTTTCGGACTAGTCATTCGTGTAATTCTACTAAATAACCTTTTTAGTGTGCTATATTATATTATGGAACTTGATATATGTAAATTAATTATTAGATTCCAAGGTGATCCTGAAACTGCAGAGCATCCCATGCTCAATGGGGATAGTGTTATTAGGGTGAAAAACAAGATTAATGGATCACAATTGGCAGGTGTGCGAGGGAGTCTGAAAGGAGCGGAAGATCCTTGAAAGCCAAAGTACTCTCAAGTGCCTTTAAGAGACTATATATGAGGAGGAAAAAAGGAGATGATGGATCCACAAGGTCCGATCATTCGTAGACATCGAGGCTCGTTCGGATAGTTCAAAACCCAATATAAGGCCCAAGAAATTCATGAATCCGACTTTGACCCAGATTCCCGAGGCCAAGTCGGTTCACTACAGTTATTTCCTCGGAACCTTGACTGGAGGCCAATATTAGATCCATCCCAAGAATATAAGACACATCCTAAGCCCTCAGACGAGGGCAACCAGCCTGAGTACAGGGAAATGATCTTCTAAGAGGTCAGGAATATCTCAAAACTCTCCGCCGAGGATAACACGTGGAAAATAGAGCAAGGATCTTCAAGAAACAACAACTTGAAGGGTCTTCAAGTATACTACTAAGCCAAGAACCGGCATTGCAAGAAGCAGACCAAGCCCAGTCGGCGCGCCCGCGCGCCTTCCTTCAGCAGTAAGGTAATGCACAATTCAGTTATAATAAGCAGCATGTTTAATTTCTTTGTTTGCCAACCCCCTGTTCTTTTACTTGCCGGTGGTCAAAGACAATCTTTGCATCAATACTGGGACAACCCTTGAAGTGATTCTTACGACTGTCAGGTCACTTAAGGATGCCTTTTACATGATTCAGATAATCGTAAGGTTTCGTACAGCTTACGAAGCACCTTCTTCCCGTGTTTTCTGGCGAGGAGAACTAGTTATTGACTATTCACTGATAGCCAAGAAGTATTTATTTAAAGATTTCTGGATTGATTTTATTGCTGCACTCCCCCTTCCTCAGGTATGTTTAATTTAAATTTACTGTAACATCACTATACATATTTGCCCAGTGTTTGGTAAGATTACAGCTTCGTAAATTGTTGTATCGTCAGATATTGATTTGGATTGTCAGATATCGATGGCCAACACAAGAAATGTCCTTGGATTCATTATCATTATCCAATACCTCCCTAGACTATTTCTTATTTTATTTCCACTATCAGCTAAAATTGCCAAAGCCACAGTTTCTGTGACAGAAACAGCATGGACAGGAGCTGCGAGCTGCCTACAACTTGATGCTCTACTTGTTAGCTAATCATGCAAGTACTAGAACTTTTCTATCATTCCTTTAACAGTTTTAGATTTTAAAACTTGATAAATTTTGAAGTCAATGCTTCATAAATTTGAATTTTTAAAGTCAAAACATGCCAATAATTGCAGGATGGAGACAATATTAATTATCATAATATATTTTTAAAAATAATGTTAGAGACCCCAAAAATGTTCTCATTTAGCAACAGAATGAAAAATTTTAATTGATGTGATTAATGTGAATACAAGAAAGGTCCTCTATTTATTATTTAATTTCACAACAACCAATTAAAAGTTTTCATTCTACTGTGTCAGTATTGCTACATCATTTGAGGAAATATTTTAAAAATATTTAAGAAAATATTTTGAGAACATTTTTGGGTATGTAGCATTACTTTATTTTCAAGTATGCAATTCTTGTTACAACGTTTAACAACACGGAGAAAAGAAAAAAAAATATATAAGATAGGGGAAATTCAATGAAAATCATATTTAATGGGAGACTCGTAGACCAAACAGTAACACTATTAAATTAATATAATATAGATGATCGAGATTGCACCACCCTCTCAAGTCTCATCTCTCTTAGTTAATAGAAATATGAATTACAATCATATAAATACTCATAAATATTTATATATATATATATATATATTTATTATACGTAATATATACTATATTTCAATTTAAATCATGAAATATATTTTATTAATGCCATGAAGATTTCTAATTAATTAATAATTGTGGTGTGCAAGTGATGATTGGAAGTAAAAAAATTATAAAAAAATTAACTCGGTCACTATGTACTTATAAAATTTTAAAATTTATCACTGATTAATTTTAAATATCAAATTTAATACTTTTATATCTAAGTGTATTAATTAATCATTGATAATGACCAATTCAAAGAATTTTTAAAATTTTCGACTGATTGTCTTTATATATAATTTTGATAAAGAAAAGTCTGATTAGTTAACGGTTATGTACTAAAGCTTATTATTATTTCGATTAGAATCATTATTATTTCGACAAACTTATTTAACAACTTTTATTTTAATTTTACTATAATTAAAAACTAATTTAAGATTAATTCAGACTGTATTTTTTCGATCCGAAATGATCTTAACCGAATTTAATCCGAACTTAATCTAATTTTAATCTGAAATTCAACTGATTTTAATTCAACCTAAATCCGATCTGAATCAAATCCGATCCGATCTAAACAATACTTAAAATATATCATAATAGATCAAATTACCAGGACTAATAACAACATGTTTATATCAAACCACACTAGGTCAAAGTGTTTATACTCTGTAAACCCACAATGACTAATAACAACATGTTTATATCAAACCACACTAGGTCAAAGTGTTTATACTCTATAAACCCACAATATCAAATAACAGCAAACTTTAACTTTAGATATGTATTTTGAAGTATGGGTGATCGCGGTGCGGGTAGTGCGATTTAACTTCAAGTACAATATAAAATTATGCATATATATTATTTATATTATATATTAAATATTGTGGTACGGTGCGATTTGAACCGCTTTTAAGAAAATTAAAACTGCAACCTACACCGCACCGCTCGGTTTGTTAAAAATTCAAACTATAACAGCACCACAAAATTTAAAAATCACGGATTGCGGTATGGTTTGGTGCGGTGCAGGTGGTTTTTGCGGTTTGATGCTCATCCCTATTTTAAAGTACATTTCATAAAATAATTACACATGTCAAAGGATAACAATTTCAACTAAAATATTAAATTTTTATTGTTTACCTCATTACTGGCACGCATGTCATTTTTTTTACAACTTGGGCAGAAATTTTAATAACTATTACTTGATGTTAACTTGTCAAGGTCTAACAAGTAAGGCCCTAATCAATACCCTTATCACTAGCTTTGTACAACCAGAATCAGTAGCATTTTTCGCACCCGCGCCTGCGCCTGCACCAGCACTACCAGCACCAGTAGCATTTGCACCCGCACCGGTACTACCAACATATCCAATTGCCAAGCCTGGTTGTAGTTCCACATGCGGTAGCCTTGTGATTCCATACCCTTTTGGCACAACCAAAGGCTGCTATCTAGAAAATGAGTCTAATTCTTTCCTTATTAACTGCAGTGACACCACGCCTTACCTTGGAAATGGTAACTTACAAGTACTTAACATATCACTTGATGGTCATATTCACATTTTATCTCTTGTAAGTGCACCTGTTATGATAAATGGGGGAACGTAACAGGTGGCACGCAGTATAGGCTTGGACTATCAGATTTTCATATAAACAGTACACGCAATAAGTTAACTGTCATTGGCTGTTCAACTCTAGCACTAATTACAGGTTATCAGGTTCAAAACTACAGTACTGGATGTGCCTCGCTATGCGATGGAGTTAAAAGTGCAGTAAATGGCTCATGCTCCGGCATTGGGTGTTGCCAAGCTTCACTTCCGATAGGTACAAGAGACTTTGAAGTGGAATTTTGGATGTTTGTCAACTCAGCATTAGCAGAGATTCCATGTAACTCAGCTTTTGTTGTTGAAGAAGGTGCCTACAACTTCTCTGCCTCAGACTTAATTACATTACACAAGAGGTCATTCCCAGTAATGCTTGATTGGGCTGTTGGAAATGAGACCTGCATCGAAGCAAGGAATAATAAAAACAAGCTATGCATGTGTTGCACCAAATAGCACTTGCAGTAATTCGATCTATGGTGAAGGCACAGGGTATCAATGCAATTGCCCATCTGGCTATGAAGGAAACCCTTACTTAAATTATGGTTGCATAGGTACGTGTGGCACTTGCTCTTTCCCAAATAGTTGCTTTGTTGCTCACTCACGTTCTTTTGGGTTATTAACATTTTAACCCTCAAAGTTTACATGAAAGTACATAACATCCCTCAAAATACAGAAACATACTTTCACGCCCTTAAAGTTTGGCACTCATACATATTGACCATTTTTCATATTTTTTTCATAATTTTCTTCCAATTTTACCATTGTATTATCAATTTTGGCCCTCAAAGTTTCCACAAATATACTTAATAGCCCTCAAAATTTAGCATTTATACATTCTGATCTTTATATCGAATTGTTTTTGTAAGTCTCCGATATGTATAGTTTATTGATTTTATGAATGAATTTCATGTAGTTGGTGCAAAAAGAGTAGTCATTAGTGAGATTCATCACCAACTAACAATCAAAAACCACTAGTAGTAATTGAAAGTGGATGAAGAAATTTCAAAAATCCGTTATGCAAAAGTCACTAATGGACCCACTTTGAAGTCATAAACTAGATAATTTTGGGTTCCTAAATAATGATGTGTCATTACAGGTGCAAACAACGAAAGTAATTCTGAATTAATGTCATAAACATATACAATAGAATCATGGGTAAAATAGAAAAAAATATTGAAATGCAATGTTTGAGGGTCAGGATGTATGAGTGACAAATTTTAAAGACGCAGATGTACGTTTTTATACTTTGAGGGTTGATGTGTATTTTCGTCAAAATTTTGAAGGTTAGAATGTTAATAACCCCATTCTTTTATTCAGGAGTGCTATGCTTTTCTTTTTTCGAACGGAATCTCTATAATTTGAAAGAAAAATGGTCTCTTATTACAATTACAGAACTAAAGCTTATACAATTCTAGATAATACAGTGCCCTTCTTTTTTTCTACTTGTTGATATTGTCTTTTTCTGATACATTGTAAACTCCACTTAAATTATCCAGATATTGACGAATGTACTACTATAAATCCCTGTCATCATACTGCAACATGTGTTAACCAGCCTGGAAGCTACCTATGTGAATGTCCACATGGTCATAAAAATAGCACAGAAGGTTGTGTTAAAATAAGTCATGCCGCTGGACCTGGCATCGCAATAGGTAAGTAACCTTTTTTTAAGAGTATATGCTATTAGATATACGTTCCTGACAGCTGCAAACATTTGTGTAGAACTTTTCCCGCACATATATAATTTTGTTCTTTTTGTTTTTCATAATAATTGAGCATTTTTTATGTGCTTACAGAGCAACGTATTGTTGGTTTTGAAACCCAAAAACTCATAGTAACTATACAAATCAACCTGATGTTGTTAGTTAAGGGTCGGCCTTGACGTTTAGATGTCACACATACATGACATAGTCCTCTACTTCGCAACATCCTCCTATTCCGTGGCTATGTTTGTTGGGTTCCGAGGCATAACACGCAGCGGATAAACGTAAATATAACAAAAAAAATTTGGAACCCAAACCCAGGATCCATGTATAAGATTGGATAGATTATGGTGAAACAGAATTATACCTATTCTGGTCTTGACTTTCACGAACTCAACAGAGATCCTAGCTTTCACGACTTGTGTCTTCCTCTCGAAAAACACCTCTATGATATCCACACGAGCACCTTCAAGAACGTCTCACGATCTTGACTACGGAATGGATGTACTAGCCTCCTTTTGATGTTTCGTTTCTGCCTCTCTTTTACTGATCCCACTCTAGGGTTTTTCTAAAAACGTTATCAGCCACTTAACCTATCATTATCTATTTATAATGGCTGGTTAATGGGCCATTCAGCAAAACCTAACCCATGTAAGTATAGGATTAAATAATAAAACGAATTTCTATTATTTAATTAATAACTAAGTCATACTTAATTATTATGAGCAGAAATACTCCTTTAATTCGAATTTATATTATTTCAATTAAATAAGTCTCACTTAATTAATATAATAAAATTCAAATAATCATCAATTAATTTAAATCTATAATTTAAATTAACTATTCCTCTAAGTGCTCTATGTGTGTGACCCTATAGGCTATTATTTAATTGACAATAATTTTATTCTCCAATAAAATTATAAACAATGAGCGGTATCTAGTAATACATCATTGCTACCAAATTAAACAATAATTAAATCGTGATTCGATAAAACCTTTCGTGATTAATGTTTCCGTGTAATATAATCCCTTTAACCATATATATTATAGATTAAACTCGAGGCATGTATTTAGTCATCCTCTACAACATTTAATCCGGGTTTACTTGATCCATGAGTAGATTATGAAACAAATCATTATTTGAGCACGACCATGCATTTTATAGTCTTACTCAATCAAGAGGCCAATAATATATCTCCTAATTATAGGAGGGTTAACAGATTTATGTATCGGATTCCATTCGCCCCATGGTTGGGAATTAATGATTGGTTTTGTCTATAAAGATTTTGGATTTGCTCATAATGATCAAATTATATCTGCTCTTGTTTCTACTTTTCCGGTCATTTTAGATACTCTATTTAAATTTTAGATTTTTCATTATTTAAATCGTGTTTCTCCATCACTTCTAGTGATTTATCATCATATATATCCATACGATTGAGTCATTGGATTTCCGAAATAGTGTAAAAAGAAGTGTTTCGAATCATTGCTACTTGACTCGGACCTGTTCTAAAAAAGTCGAGGTATTTCGAATTGTTTGTTGACAAGGACAAAGTAAGGGAAAACCTCTGAAATTATTTCAATATTGAACCTTGGACATATAAGAGTTCTGAATCGAATATCTTTAGAAAGAGGATCTTTTATCTCATGGTAGCCTGCTCTAATCCCCTTACGAAACTTTCGTTATTGGGTCAGCCATACACTTCACATGTTTCTAGCGATCCACATAGCATCATCAAATGATACAAGTCTTGGATAAGAATCTACAACGCACTAGAACACCCTTATTGACGACCCTTTACTCCGACAACATCTAGAGTTCCTCGAATAATGTGATATCTCACACCGCGTAAATCTTTAACCCTTCCCCCTCTTACTAAGACTACAGAATGTTCTTGTGAATTATGGCCAATACCGGGTATATAAGCAATGATTTCAAATCCAGAGGTTAATTATACTTTGAAAACTTTATGTAGGGTAGAGTTTGGTTTTTTGGGGGTGATAGTGCCTTAAGTTATTAGAAAAAGTCTCCAAATGGATCTTATACTATATTTTAACATTTCCCTCACTCAAAATTTCATTTTTGTGCAACTTTACGTAAGGTAGAGTTGGTTTTTTTGGGGTGATAGTGCCTTAAGTTATTAGAGTAAGTCCCCAAATGGATCTTATACTATATTTTAACATTTTCCGTCACTCGAAATCTCATTTTTTGGGTTGAAGAGTGGATAATGGACACCCATTTTTTGGCATAGTTTTGCTTTCGTGTCCATTATAAATTGTGAGAATATTATGGGTGGCAGGGAGTCAAACTTGTGACGTCCGCCAACCAACCTCTAATACCATGTTGAGTAACCAGCTCATCTTAAATCTTAAGGTATTAGAGGAAGACCACAAATAGATCTTATATCATACTTTAACATTCCCCCATACTCGAAATCTCATTTTTGGGTTGAAGAGTGGATCACGGGCGCCTATCTCTTTGATATCATGTTGAGTAAACAGCTCATCTAAAACATTAAGGTATTAGAAGGCTCCAGATAAATCTTATATCATACTTTAACACATTCAAATAAAAACTCGTAGTTGAAAGCACTTTGAAGGGGTGAATATACAAATGAACCGATTCATGTATACAGGCTGCATCTTTAATATGGTCAAGCATGCGAAGTTGCAAACAGGCTAATAATGAGGGTGTTTGGCCAACCTTTTTTTCGGAAATAAAAAGTAGGTATGTATGTATTTTTTAAAAAAATAAGTAATTTATTTTTTAGTTTTAAGATGATATTTGGTTTTAAAATTCTAAAATAAATATATTTATCTTTAAAAAAATATGAAAATATGTAAAAAAATATATGAAAATAAGTAACTTATTTTAAGTTTAAGGACCTCAAACGGTCACAATAATGTCTCGTTTGTCTTAGCTTATAAACAGCTTATAAGCTGAAAAAGTTGGTATATATGTACTTTTTCTGAAAATAAGTAACTTGTTTTCAAATTTGGAAATAAGATTTGGTCTTAAATTTCTAAAATAAATATTAATTTTCAAAAAAAAATATGAAAATACATTTTAAAAAAAAGAGTAACTTATTACTTATAAGTTAAGTCAAACACCCCCAAATCCCAACTTATTTTTTACGGGAGTACTAAATAATTAAGTCAACATTTTGATTGTACGTAACTTAAAATAAAAGTTACTCAACCAAAGCAAGGATAAGAACTTAATTTTCTATTATGATTTTACAACTTGAGATGAGCTACCCCTACGAAGAGTACGAGTCCATATTTGAACTTAATTTTCTATTATGCTTTCTCTGCAATGCATATTTGAAAATTGTCCTCAGGCTTGTGGATGATTTCTTTATAATTATCAAGTTAGGAAGTAGACTTTCAATTATTTTTATTTTTGTTGTTATATACTTTCAATTCTTATTTGGAACAATTATGTTCTCATTTATCAAAAGAAACCATCTCTCTATAATTATTTTTGTCACTTTACCCAAATTTTAATTAAATTTATTAATTTTATTAATTTTATAATTACTTTATTATTATTATATGATAAATATATATTTTTTAAATTATTATCATAAATTATATTTATCTTATTACAAAATTCAATTTTCAAATTTGTCAAAACTATAAAACTAATTTTTTATTTAATATCAAAATTTGGTAAATTATTTTTTTTTGAAATGTAAATAATTATATAAGTTAGTCGTATTTTGGTGGTAAAAAATTTGCACCAACTTTTAAAATAATGTCTATAATTTGAAATTTACATATAGATGACAAAATTTTGTACTGAATTTAAAAAAAGGCTCTATTTTGAGATTTTGAAATTGATATTTATATTATACATTAAATTTCAAAAAATGGTTATAATTTAATAAATTTAAAATTTAAAATTTAAAAATATTATGTGGAAAAAATAATAAATTTATAATTTTAAAAATAATTTTAATGACACATAAACATAAATATTTATTGAAGATAAAAAGGATCGAGTTCGAAAACTTAAAAACTCAAATTTCTTATCAAATATATAAATTTGTTAAAACTCGAGATGGAAAATGAGTCCTAATTAAATTCAAGTCAACTAATCGAAGTCGAGTTCCGAATCGATTCGAATTATAAAGCTATTGAAGCTATTGTTAATTAGAATTTGGTTCAAATCAGATAATTTTTTATTTTCTATAAATATTTTCATATTTATGTGTTAGATAAATATTTACATATTTATGTGTTAAATTACTAATGGAGTGTAAGAGCAAGTCCAATGCAATGTCATTGGATATGCTATTTCTATAATATAGTAACAATTATATAACATAATACTCCAATACAATGCTATAAGATGTGCTAAAATAGAAAAGTGTTATACTTTGTTCTATATTTTTTGAAAAATATGGAACCAAGTATAGATATAGTTATAATTGTCACATAAGCATGTAAGTAGGAAATTAGAGGGAAATGAATATAAAAACACATATTTTAACAAATTCAATGTTATAATTTACATTTTTTGTTGAAAAATTACTTAATTTTACATCTATTGGTTCTATTTTGAAACCATGTATTGGAGAATGAAATTTATTTTAGCACCAAAGTGTACTTTTTAATTTCATATTATAGCAATAGTTATCTCTATTTTGACATTAGCATTGGAATTGTTCTAAATGAGTTGAATTTGAGTCAAATTTTAGGTTATTTATGTTCAGTTCATTTAAAATGTTTTGAATTTGAACTCATATTCGAACTTTTATCGAGTCAAATATTTTATTTGAATTTGGTTCTTAGTGCTCACGAACATGTTTGCGAACCACTCACAAACATAACTCATATAACTCACGAACAAATTTCATGAGCTATTGTTCATGAATATCCATGAACGCCTTAATTTACCAGCTCATTCTCACGGAAAATTTAGAATATTTTTAAAAAGTTTGATGCCAAGCAAACTCAATAAATTAGTCAATTAATTTGTAAATATATATATATATATATATAATTATTTACTATTTATCGTAACTGTTTATGAATGTGTTCATGAATTTATTTTGAACAAGTTCACGAACATTATAATTGAACTTGTTGCTAAACTTTTGAGCAGAAATATATTGTTTAGGACATGTGTAGTTATGTACTACTTATTTGTTTCTCTTTCTTTTAAAACTCTAAAGTGCTTTTAATTATATTGGTTTGTGTGTGTTCGTGAAGTTAAAATTAAGCTACCTTTACCCATTTTCTAGGGGCTAGTGATGCAGATTAGAGTAGAGGCTTCTTGAGATAGAAGTGCCCTGTTATCACGGCTACTATACTGCCCTTCAATTAGCTTCTTTACAAGATTTTTATACGAGAAGTAACGCGTGACATACATTACCACACCATTCTTGAGCTCAATATTTATACATATATTATCATAGACGTTAACTCCATGTGACCCTTTTGCATTCCTCATGAGGGGGTCGTTCCATAGCTTTATTACTGTTTTTCTGTTCACCATATCATATACCTCTCTGCATGACTCTGATTCTATTGGTATGTATAGTATATCTCTGTAAAAAAAAAAAACTCTCGCCTTTTTTGTGCATGCTAACCTTTTTTTACATTTTGTAGGTAAAAGCATTGAGAACAACTGATTTGAATCCTGGGATTAGCTCTAAAGTTCATTATGAAAAGTGGGGATTACTTGGATGGTATACTTAGTGATAATGCTGGAGGAAAAGCTAATAAGTTGAGAGTACAGAGGAGTGTCTCAGCTAGGCTTGTGACAGTGCTCACTTGTCTCCAGTTTGCCTTTGCAGTTTATGCAACTTTCCTCTTGTATTACATGATCCCTTCTTTAGATTTAAAGGCAAAACCAGACTTCTTTTGGCCTACACGAATCGCACAGAAATGGAAACACTTGATCGTCCAACCACACGTAGTGAGTCGATACCAACAGGCATTGAAACAAACAACAGTGTGTGAGAGTGAGAATATTGATTTTGTGCAGAAAAAGTCTAACGATGAAGTGATGATTAAATTGAAGAGAGAACTTTATGAGGAGGTGCTTAGTTATCAAAGCAAGTCTTTTGGTAGTGAGACGCTTACTGAGCTACTGGAAATGAAGTCTAAGTGGGATTTAAAAGGTTCAAACATTCCAAAAGTGACAGTGATTCTGAATCATTTTAGAAGAAGAACACTTTGTGCTCAGCTTGAATCTTTGCTTCATCAAACACTACCCTTTCACCACGTTTGGGTACTTTCATTTGGTAGTCCAAAAGAAATTTCTTTAAAGAGAATCGTGGACAGCTATAATGATTCGAGAATAAGTTTCATTAGCTCAAGCTATGATTTCAAGTATTATGGAAGGTTCCAATTGGCTTTGCAAACCAAAGCTGATCTTGTATATATCCTTGACGATGACATGATCCCAGGTAGAAAAATGATACAGATTTTATCACATGTTGCAGGGACAGAGAAGTATAAAAACTCAGTATTGGGAAGCATTGGAAGGATTTTACCTTTTCGACAGAGAGATTTTAGCTTTCCCAGTTACAGAAAGTATCAATCAAAAGAGGCTGGCCTTTATTTGCCTGACCCTGCTTATAATATCACAGTTGATAAGATTGTGCAGGTTGATTTTCTTTCTAGCTCTTGGTTTCTTTCAGCAGACCTTGTCAATACACTTTTCACGGAAACACCTTTCACTTTCATGACCGGTGAAGATCTTCACCTAAGGTGTGTTATTTAATTAAGATAGTTTTCTTATTATTTTTGCATACAATATGATTAATATAGTCTTACTATTTTTTGCCAAATCTAGTCATATAGTAGTGCATGCCTATATAGTCTGATCGCGTTGGCAAAAACTGCAGTTTCTTTTTTCAGATCATTTTTAATTCAAATTTGTTCCAATATATTAAGCCATAGGACTTCAGAGTTCAGAGATAAAAATTAATTTGGGCGACAAGTATAACAGATTATAATTTTTGTTCAAGTTCATTACTTATATATATCACATACATCTAAATGTAAGCGCATATATTTTTTTTAAAAAATGATTTTCTTAAGATCTGCGTGCAATTGAATGATATTGTCTAGTAGCGGACTACAAGATACTACAGGACAATTTTGTGACATGTAGGTGGAGGTACATGTCAATAGATCACATGGCTGGTAGATAGATTAATATATTGTTTAATGCACTATATAAAGAATCCTACCCATGTACATGTACATGGCGCGATAATCACATGGTCCTTTATAGTGAAGCATTTCTGTATTTTGGTTCATGGTTCTGATGCTAGCAGTGTTGGCATGTATGCAGCTATCAGCTTCAGAAGTACAGAAATGCTGGTTCATTTGTTTTACCAGTTAATTCTAAAGACAAGGACACTTGGGGTGACAGTGAACATAGGTTTGCTTATGTAGCCGAAACCACCGTCATTTTCAAAGATATAGTTCAAGTCCGTGATGATCAATGGTGGAGCGCCCTCTCCACTGGCTACGTAACACAGTGGACTGCAATGTACCCCCAAAGAAGTGATGCACTTTTTTATGCCCATTCTGTTGAGGAAGCTAAAGTCCTTGCACCGCTTCTCAAAAAGTTCAGGTCCACTATTGGCAAGAAGGCATACATTGCTATCTCCGGAGGAAATTTCTGCCCTTGTGAAGATGCTGCATCTGCCTTAAGTTGGCCTAAGGCGGTATGTAAAGAAAGAAGATTCAAAATTTTTGATTTGGACATTAAGGTTCTTTCAGGAATTTCAAACTCAGAAGTGCCTGTAGTACAAGCAGTTTATGCTAGTATGAAAGGATTGATCAAAATTCATAACCCAAGCGTAGTGATCGCAGTGAGTGATATTGATTTGAATGTGTTGAAAGCACTGAAAATGGCTACAGAGACTAATGCAAATTCAACATTGATTTTGCTACCAAGACCTTCTGTGTCAAAGGTTACCTGGATTGCTGATTTACGCGCTCCAGCATTGCCAAGTAAGACCAATCAATCTCAATATAAATGTAAATCTAGTCGAGCTTTTTTTACGATTTTAGGCTGTTTTATACAAAATTCATACTAACATTTCTTGTGCAGAATGGAACCATATGCGGATATCTATAAACATCATCACCCAGAATCGTGCTCATTCATTGACAAGGCTGCTCAAGTCTCTCAGGAATGCTTATTATCTTGGTGATGAAATCCCTATTAGTTTTAACATGGATAACAAAGTAGATGAGGCAACTCTAAAACTTGTGCAATCTTTTAACTGGCCGCATGGTCCCAAAATCCTCAGGAGAAGAATCGTCCAAGGAGGGCTCATTCGCGCAGTAAGTGAGAGTTGGTACCCCTCCTCGGATAATGACTTTGGCCTCCTCCTTGAAGATGATATTGAAGTCTCCCCATACTACTACTTATGGATCAAGTACGCACTCTTGACCTACCATTACGATCCACAAGTATCTCTCCCAGAGCTCTTATCTATCTCTCTTTACACCCCACGTTTGATAGAAGTAGTAAAAGAGAGGCCTAAATGGAATGGAACTGAATACTTTAAGCACATTCATCCAAACACACCTTATCTCCACCAATTACCTTGCAGTTGGGGTGCAGTTTTCTTTCCAAAACAATGGAGAGAATTCTACGTATACATGAACATGAGATTCACCGAAGATGCCAAGAAAAACCCGGTTCAAATACCAAAGTCAAGAACAAATGGTTGGCAAGCTTCATGGAAAAAGTTCTTGATAGACATGATGTACCTTAGAGGGTATGTGAGTTTGTATCCAAATTTTCCAAACCAAACCAGCTTTTCGACTAACCATATGGAACCCGGGGCACATATAAATGCAAAAGACAATGTACTTAGTCACGACAAAAGTGACTATGAAGTGCCATTGTTACAAGACGATTTCATCAACTCCTTGCCTGATGGTAAGTTACCGCCAGCTTCAAAGTTGCCATCGCTAAACCTTTTTAACCAGGCAGTTTCTCTCAGGGGACTCAAGGCTGCTGGAGCAAAACTCAGACAAGATGTGCTTGGATGCAACATTACAGAAATAGTCATTGTTGATCATGAAACGGGCCTACCTTCTCATTGTGCAAAATTCTGATTTACACTCAATTTACTTTTCCAATCTGTAAATTGACGTTACACTAGAGCTAAACATTGTTCTTATTCATATGTATGAATCACAATTCACACACATAATACATTGAGCTTCATAAGAACCATAAGTTTACGATTAGCCTTTCTAGTGACATACACACCTTGCCAACACAATAATAATCATAAAATGTCATAACCTGAAATCGTCATCTCATCTTAAAATCTCACATCCAATTAAGGATATATAAATAAAAAAATTATTTAACTATATAACTTTATTTTTAATAAACATAATTTTTTGAAGAAAAAAATTGTAAAAGGGAACCAACCCTATGCTGTAAATAATAAAAAGTTGGCGGCCATGAATATATTTTTGAAAATATATATTTTCCAGAAATAAGCCCTTGTTTCCGAAAATAAGCCTATAATATATATCACATTCTCTTATCCAGGTTTATACTCTCGAGTGAAAAGCATAAATTCACTTGTTGTCCCCTTTAATTTGAAATTCCAAAGCATCTTAAAAACGAGCATCTCATTTTTCAGGCACAGCATCGCAACTCATTTTCTCAGCCAATAATTTTCTAACAGCTAAAAAACTTTATATTTATTCATTGGAATCTAGTCCATAGCTATTTGTTATCAACCCTTTTTACCATCCATGTCATGCATCATTTGTTCGCATATTACAGGTTACAAAAAAGATTAAGTTAACAATTTTTTGTCAATTATTAATTGAAATTATTATATTATTATCTCTTTGTTAATTATTAATTTAATTGAATCCAGGTTACATAGACATTTTTATTACTTTTTAATTGAAAACTGAAAATATCCTTTCTTCATTAAGAAATTTAAGAAAATGTTAGTGAAATTAAGAAATAATTGTGCCGTCTAAAAATAAAACGTTAACAAATTCATATGGAACGGTGAAGTATAAATTAAATTCTAAGAAAAAAAATCACAAAAGTTCAATTGAATATTCATCTCGATCAAACACTTTGACGAATTAATTTTAATATATTCTCTCCACCCCATCCTTTTGAGTTGTTCACTTTATTTTTAGTGCGGTCAAATTTATTATTATAATTAAATTTATTATTACAATTTAAATATAATATATAATTAAAAAATTAAAATTTTATATTTAAAAAAAATATTAAGAATTAAATAAAACCAACGGAGTACCGTTTTGATTCGTGTTTTTCTCGATGCAATTATGGTCCCGTTTGGGGCAGCTTATAAGTCAGCTTATAAGCTGAAAAAGTTAGTATATATGTACTTTTTCTGAAAATAAGTAACTTGTTTTCAAATTTGGAAATAAGATTTGGTCTTAAATTTCTAAAATAAATATTAATTTTCAAAAAAAAATATGAAAATACTTTTAAGAAAAAAATAACTTATTACTTATAAACTAAGCCAAACACCCCCTATATGTTCGAAAGGTCAACAAAACTCAAACTCTAGTGACACGTGTTACCTTCTTAAAATCTTGACAAAACTACTTCTTCTTTTTTTGAAACAAAACTACTTGTTAAATTACTTGTAGCTTTATATTATTATTATTATTATTATATAATTAAGAAAAGCACTGGTAATTAATATTATTAAATTAAATTTGATTATTATATTTCATTTTCTGCTTATCAAACATAACCAGAGAGAGAAAGATATTCATTCTTGCCGATCTCTCTTTTCCAGGAATAATACATACATACATCTACTTATATCTATATATATCGACGGCCATTTTTGTGTTCATATTGCTCATTCTGCTACAGCCCACTTGTATGTCATACCCCTAATTTTATTTTTATTTTGTGTTGATGCTTTTGAGTTGCTTTTGCATTTTTATGTTCAGATTCTTTAGTTTTAATGTTGTTTTGGGTGATTTGTGTGTTGGCAAGTGTACTAGATTTGATTCTTGTTTCTGGGTTGGTCTTTATTTAGTTTATGTTTTGTAAGTTGAATGGGGGTTTATGAAATGAATCTTTGTTTTGTTTGAATCTCATTTTTGAGTTTCATGATTATGTCAGAAGTGTGAAATCATGGGATTTGTTCAAATGGGGTGTTTTGTTTGGTGTTGATTTGAGTTGTTGTGTGTGATATATATTGATAGTGCTATAGAAAGCAGAAATGATTTAATTTGAATCTGCCTCTTAGAATACATTTTACTGGGTTGTATTTTATATTTTGTTTTTAGGACCGGAAATGGGCTTCGCGTGTGTATTTGTATAGTCGACGTTGTGAACAAAATGGGAATGGAGGTTTTGAACTTGTGTACAACTTGCTAATAAAGCCTAAACAAGATGTTTCTGCTTGGTACTTAATAAAAGTGTAGTTTGTTGCTTTCTGAACATGAAATTTTGACCGTTTATCGTTTTTGTCCGTGTATCCGTAAGTTAATGAAGTTAGTGATATCTTTACGAATGAAATAAAATGCTTGTTCAATATATCTAATTGTTTATATATGTATGTCATGCTTTTGAGAAAATAGGCCAAAGATTTTGTGAATTGTATGCTTTATGTTACATTGATTTATGATATTATAAAGATGCTTAAGGGATTGATCTTTATTAGGACGTGACCGTCTGAACTGAGGAATTTTACCAGACATGGGAAACATCCATCGCAGGTTTGTGAAGATATATTTTTCTACTTTTTTTTATTTGTACAAGGGGCAACCGAAAGTTTTGTGATTTGGCTTCTAGTTAAGCTGACCTGCTTGCTCGTTTTTCTTATTTCCAGTGGTGCTTTTAAAAAATCAAACGATAGTGCGAGACTTGTTATAACAACCATCATGGGAATGGTTTTCGGTTATTTTATTGGTATTTCATTTCCGTCAGTTTCCCTTTCTAGGGTAAGTTCTCTCAATTATGTGCATTACTTCCATTTCATACCATCATCTATTTCATTATTCTCATATCTTTCAGATTAACTTACCTTCAAGCCTTATGTCATCTCATTCTGATATTATCAAAATCTCGGACCGCAGTTTTCCTGAAAATCTTGGTTCAGGAAACACACCTACAATACCCAAGGTACTTTTTTCTGGCCATTAATAATTCTTGACTTTCCAGAAATGGATTTTTTTTTTTTACTAAAAACCATCCTCAAAAACGTAATTCTCTTCTGTGGACTCTGAAAAAAAACTGTATATAATATTTTTGTAATAATATAACATGTAGTCAATTAATTGGTGAATGGATCTTAAAATCCCAGTATCCAGCACATCCCATATATTTGATGTGTAGTTGTATATAATATACTACTTTTATATATGATTTACTTTAATACATTTTTTTTCTTTTTATGGTGACACCAATATTTATAGAATTGAAAAGGGAATTTAAACAGAACTTATCGTAACTTGATCAGCTTATTATGAAAACTATGGAAACAAAGTGTGTCGGAACCTGCTGGTAAAATTTGTCAATCTAGAAAATTATGAGTACTTGATGAATCCTAGCAGTGATGCATTCCATGCACGATAACATCATAGTACTTTGAAGTTACAAAAGAATAATGAATCCCTTGGTCAAATTTGGTTGTTATACCAAATATAGTCTGCGTTTTGTTGCATGGATGTGTGTTCCCATTTCTTGTGTGCAAGTTCTTTAATCATTCTTTTTCCCCTACCTCAGTGTGCATCAGCGTGCATGGATAATTTTTGTGTGTGGGTGTTCATTAAACATATAGCTACCGGCCATGTGTATATGTGCTAACATGATAACTAAAAATGGGGGTAGAACTGAACACCCATATGCTTTACCTTTGGGATCATTTTATTTTTATCGGATCTGGATTTGGGTCCAGTGTCGTTTTATTCGGATATAAGCCGATCCCAAGTATTAAAGTTCGGATCCAAACTGAATATGAGATACTGTCATAGTTTCTTTATCCTAACAAAGTAGTTTGTGATCCATCGAATAAGAGTTGGATATGATCTATTGACATTAAGTATCATTTTTATATGGACTACTAAAATTATTGATTAATTATTTAAGTAGATAAATTATATTAGTTGAAAATTTGAACTTACAGAAAATATTAAAATTCTATAAATGGGCTATTAGGATAGTAATATAGTAGGTCAAAAATATATACCACATTCGAGTTTGGACCGGATCCGGACCATGGACCATAATCCGGTAGGATTGTTTTGTAAAAAGTTATATGAGACTTGATCGGAGTAGCTATATGAGTGCTCGTATCCGGATCATATTTTATTAGGGTTCAAATTTTGCGTTAAATCTGTATCATTTACAAAACGAATCTGATATGTGTATCATATTCTCGAGCCGGATATGAACCAGGTTGGCGGATAATGCGGATCAATTTTCAGCTGTAAATTCAGTATTGACTATTAGAGTACTTTATTCAATATTCTGTATATATATTGGTACTCGATAACTGCCATTTTATGTCATATTTCATTTCCTGTTTTGACATTTTTTCTTGCCATATGTAATACTCTACACCTGCAGCAACCAGTATTTTAGCAAAAGCATTTATGATTTTAAATTGGCTTTGTTTTGGGATTTTGTTTGTGTTGCTTCCAGATCTTTGTTCCATCTAATCCTCGTGGTGCTGAGACGTTGCCTCCAGGAATTGTGGTGCCCGAGACAGATTATATGTTAAGAAGATTATGGGGTGTCCCAAGTGAGGTATGCATTTTTAATGATATCAAAGGAATTTGATGTATACATATTTGCATGCCTTCTTTCTTAAGTCTGAACCGTTATCGATTAGCTTTCCGCAGATTTGTGCAATTCCTTGACAACAAATTTATTTTTAGGATATAAAAAAGAAGCCAAAGTACCTGGTAACCTTTACAGTCGGTTTTGATCAGAGAAACAATATTGATGCAGCAGTCAAAAAAGTAAGACATTCTACTTATTCACTGCATTTAATAATATTGCATTGGTGCTGATGTTTTTTGTCATGTATTCTTTTGTAGTTTTCCGATGATTTTCAAATTTTGCTTTTCCACTATGATGGCCGAACTAGTGAATGGGATCAGTTTGAATGGTCAAAGCGTGCGGTTCATATCAGCGCTAGGAAACAAACAAAATGGTAAGATTTTTCGTAGTTTTAATGCTGTTGAGTATTTTTCATAGATGATGTTCTCTAAAGTAGGGTGTAGAGGTGTTATTAAGAAACTAATATTGAAGTTCTCTCTCCGCTTTAAACCTATTAGGTGGTATGCAAAGAGATTTTTGCATCCTGATGTTGTAGCAGCCTATGATTACATTTTTATTTGGGATGAAGATCTTGGTGTTGAGCACTTCAATGGGGACAAGTATTTTCTTCTCCTTCTGTGTGAATGTATTGTATATGTTTTTTATTGTGATATCTGCTAAATTCTAGGTATTTAATGAAGTGAGTCATCTGTAGGTTTATTGAACTAGTTAAGAAACACGGTCTTGAGATATCCCAACCTGGTCTTGAACCCAATAATGGACTAACATGGCAGATGACGAAGAGGAGAGGTGACAGAGAAGTTCACAAGTTCGTTTATCATCTCTGCCTCTGATACTATATATGCTATTTTTGTTGTTATTCTTGTTTGAGAAATGGTTGTATATGCATAAAGTTTTATCATTGTTATACTTTAATTATCAGGGATACAGAAGAGAGACCAGGGTGGTGCAGTGACCCACATTTGCCTCCATGTGCTGCGTAAGGCTCTCTCTGTCTTTACCCCGGATATCAATTTAAATGTGTTCATTGTATGTAAGAACTAAAAAAACATCCATCAACTCTATTAGATAATTACCTGATTTAACAGGATCCATTTAAGAGCAGCCAATTGTCCAAGCATCATCAATAATAATTATCTATGAAATAAATAATTTCAAATGTTGTGCTGCAATAGGAAATTGCTATGTAGCAGTTCCTTATGTAGCTCCATAAAAGATAATGTTCCCGCTGCTTATTTGTTAAAGTAAACGCTGGTGTTTTTAAACTTACTCCAGGTTTTTAATGTATTAATATCTTTCTTTCTGCATTTTTCCCTTTCGTTTTCTTCTCCTGATCTGAATCAGAGCTCTTACTTCATCAAGTAACTCGAAATAAAGAATGGTCTGTGCAGCTATGTAATAGGAAGCACAATGATAAACCCTGTCATTTGACATTTTTTCAATCGAGTTTGATGTCAAATTTCAATGATTTTCAAATATTTCTGAGATTTACCATGATCCATATTTGTTGGGAGAAATTAATCAAGTATACAACACTTCAAAATCAAGATGTATATGCTATGCGCACATGTTTATGCTGTATTATCATATATATTATTTTTTAGGGTAGATTGCACCTTGCTCTGGCAAGTAATTAGTTTGTGTCAATTTTAATTTTTTCATCCAGATTTGTGGAGATTATGGCACCAGTATTTTCTCGAGAAGCTTGGCGGTGTGTGTGGCATATGATTCAGGTACATCTGTGTACACCAGATAAGTGACTATATATTTTTTTGAAATTTTATCCATCGAGTCGTCATTAAAATGCTAAATATCCTTGCAGAATGATTTGGTGCATGGGTGGGGTTTGGATTTTGCCCTGAGAAGATGTGTGGAGGTTAGTGTATATTTTACTTTTTCCATAAAGCGGCAATTTCCAATCTTTTGAGCTTGATGTAATTTCAAATATATCATTGTCATTCAACATTTGTTTTCATGTATATTCATACATCCAGGTTTTGGTAAAGACCTTAATTAGACACTACTTGTGAATTCATAATGACAGTATGTTAAATATTAGCTTCAACAAAATTAAACTTGTCAAATCTTTGTATAAACGGAACTATTCCCCAAATTTGGAACAGTAAACCATGAGGGAAATTATAACATTCATGAATAGAAACCGACATAAACAAGAACTATGTCTAGGCTAGTATAGTTACACCCATAACTAAAACTGCGACATTGATGAAGTGGCAATGTAATATGCTGGATTTTGTTGAACCTTTGTGGTTCTGTGGTTTCTATTTAAAGATTTTAGTTCTAAGTTTGAATTTGATGTGGAACTTATATATAGCCAGATGACCTACATGAATCAAACTTGTACATTTTGCGTTAGTTCTTCTTAAGTCTCACCTGTACAAGTGCCCATCTCCGTATCATAGTATTCAAACAAGAAGCACTCTTCATCACTTCTCCAAGTTGGTGTCATCATTATCATTATTATCGTTTTCTTATTACGTCTTTGATATTAATGTATTATCAAAGTTCTTGCTGCATATGTATACTGCACAAGCACGGATTTCTTATTATAATTTATTATTCTCTCTGTATGCATCATATAAATAATGCCGTTGACCTACTACTAGCATTTTTAATATTGTTTGTTTCCTTCAGTTGTTGACTGGTAGATCCATTTGGCTGTGTGATAATTGACCAAGTTAGATTACGTAAAGATCATTGGTGTACTAATTCTAATCGCCTCTCTTTTTATGCTCTCTACACAATTCCTCTACAGCCTGCACATGAAAAAATTGGCGTTGTTGATTCACAGTGGATTATTCATCAAGTAATTCCTTCTCTTGGGAATCAGGTAAGACCTTATTTTGGAACTAATGAAGCAGCTGTCTTTTGTATGATTGGACAGTTCCTTCTTGTACCAATCAGAATATTGGTATCTGACTGCATATTTTATCACTAAAGGCATGCATGACTCTCTTTTTTCATAATATTTGTGAATATATATGAAATGCCCTTGCTTCACTGCTTGTGTGTGTTGAGATGCTGGTTTCAAGGATGGGCTTCCGAATGGCACTGAAAAGGTGTCCTATTGCCAAGTTAGCAAACCCTATACAAGGGACATCCAAAAATAGGGTCTTTCCAGTGTCTTCAAAACGAGAGGCCATAAAATACAAATGCACCACTTATCTGCTGTCATTGCATCTGTGACATGAGGAAGTCCCATCAAATTTAAGATTAGCATCTCAATCATTTTGATTATGTAGATGATGTGCATATAATTATCTTCATCACAATCTTTCATTAGGTACACAAACTATGAAAAAGATGAACAGATTTCATATGAAACTGAATCAAGGTCCTGTGGAATTCAAAGTGATTGAATGCCAGGATTTTCACTAGACTGTACTACTGTAGTATTGACTATTGAGTGGAAGCTTGGAAATTTATTATTTTCTTTAATACTCTTAGAAATGTGGTATTGCTTGTATCAAGTGAGATCAGAAGTTATTCTCTGTTTTTTCGTACTTATTTATTATGCAAGTAAATTATCAGTTTTGTTTTTTGTTAAGAATTGTTAGTTTCACTTGCCTGAAATTGACATTTCATCCCCTGTTTAAAATTCACTTCATGGGTCAAGGTTTTCACTATACTTCTTTTTCATCGTGTATTATCAGGGTGTTTCCGAGGACGGTAAAGCTCCATGGGAAGGGGTATGTATTTATCTATTGTCTATTTCTTATATTAAAAACCATTTGCAAGTTTATACATGCATCTACTTTGAAACATTGAATATTTCAACTTCTTTGTTTCTTGCCGGTAAATTGAGATAATTTGGAATTTTATTATATTCTTTTTTCTAATGCAAGTTGTTTTAGAATTGTGAACAAGATTTAAGGTGAACCAAATGTAATTATTGCAAAATAAAATTTCTTTTCTTTTCCCGTATATTTGTGAATGAGAGAGAAAAATATCTAGGGCATGTTATGTAAATTAGACATTTATTGTATCTTAAAAGATGGGAACACAAAACATAGCAATAATAAAGTCTAAAGCAACTGATATTGGGTAATCAGAGCGAGCATTTCCCAACTATAAGTCTTTTGAAGGGGGAAGGTTTAGTTCCAACCAGATCTAAACAATTTTTCATTTTTATAGGTGAAACAAAGATGCAGAAGTGAGTGGGCTCTATTTCAAGACCGACTTACAAATGCGGACCAGGCATATTTTATGCAGAAGAAGAAGGGTTAATTTATAGTACATGTTTAGCAGCTCCACCTTGTATATTTCCTTTGCTCTTTATCCCGTCTTTTCTTTCAAGGTAGGCGAAGGTTGTTTTAGAGCCCTCTCCTTTGTGTCAGGCAGATATATATATATTTTAGAGTACAGTGGGCTCCCCGCATTTTATGTACTATACGAAGATGAAGCGGTCGAGAGAATGTAGGTTGGTTGTGCATATACATGAATGTTGAACTTAGAGGTTCAACTTTTGTACTATATCCGGCAATCTTGCATGTTTGCAGTTATATCGCTTCTTCATTGTTGTTTTGCAAATTATTTGGTTATTCCTGTATTCTCAACAGAAGGAAGTTAATTCTCAGAATTTATTATGACAACACATGGATAGTTGAAACTTGAAACCAAGTGGCGATGAATATATATATATAGGTTTTATTCAGTGGAGTTCTATCACATGAGTACTGATATATATAAGGTGAACATATTGAAGGGCATATAGGTCTTCAATTAATCCATTTAAGAGTACTTTATATAACTTTTTAATTTAAGGGCTATCTAACTCAAGTTCTTAGTATTAATCTTAGGTTTTTACTTTTCTTTGGTGGAAGAAATGGGATGAGTTAGGAGTGGAATATATATATTATAATTTAGAAAACATGATACATACTTTAGATACAAGTTGCAGCGTACGAACGAGTCGAAACAGTTGTTGTATCTACGTTTGAAACCCCAAATGTATATTCATTTAATGAGATTATTTATTTATCGACAAATGAATATTAATTCGTTTAAATAATATTTTTAGACTTTCTTTAATTATATTATTTATTTATCGTCATATCACATGTGACGTATCTTCAAAAGAAGTCTTTCAAACTGTTGTAATCATATAAAATTAGTTACTACAACATAATCAAAATGCTCCAGAAGAGGTGCATGCATTACACAAAATTAAGTATAAGATGTATTTTGGTAGAGGGAAGAAACAATCAACTTTAGATATGACTTGAGTATTAATGTATTTGAAAATTATTATTGGATAAAATGTATTCATATATTATATAAATAAAAATATATTATTTGAAATATTGTGATTATTCATTTATATTTACTATAAAGACTACATTTTTATTTATTCGTTTATGCATTTAACGATATTATTCATTAAGTCCATTTGTCCAAATTGAAACAGAAGAAAATTATTTATTTATAAATATTATTCATTTATTGAACATTCATTTATCGAGATTCTACCGTATATTTGACATATAATGTCAGAGAAAGCTCAAGTTTAGTTTAATTCTGCAATCCAAACAGAACACATAGATTCCGGGTTTAGAAATAAATACTTTTATTTTAGAAATATATATATATATATATATATATATATATATATATAATATTTTTTCTAGAAATAAATATTTATTTTTAATTTTAAAAATAAAATTTTATCTTAAAATTTAAAATAAATATTTATTTTCAGAAGAAAAAAAAAATATATATATATATATATATATATATATTAAAACATAAATAACCTATTTTTTAATTTAAGGAACCTAAAATAATAACATTGGACATTTTCCAGTTGTTTGGATAACAAATTGAACACTAAAACAATCAGAATCCTGCACATAATAGAATTTCAAACAATTTCTAACCTGACCTTAATTTATAGTACACAACCAAATTACCAACAAATTAACAAACCAATAGAATAAAAACATTACCAACAAATGGTTGATTGGATTTTAAAAAAATGGCTCCCGTTGGAGGGAGAAACCAAACTGACATGTATGATTTGGAAACGATTTTAGGATAATATTAATGTGAACCAAACTGTGGCCCATATACAAATAATGCAAACTTTTTATGATATGAATTGTCAGAAGAAATCGAATCGAGTATAAATTCAATTTTATCTCTAGTTCAATTTATTAGGAATGATTAAATAAATTTAAAATTAAAATTATAAAAAAAATTATTCCACTCTATCCAACACATTATAGTTAATTCACTCCAAATACTAGGTTGGAATGAATTAATTATAATATTATAAATTAAATTTTAGGGAGAGAAGCAAAAACAATTCCGTAAATATATTATTGGACATCTTACGGACTCTATTTTCAGAAAATGTTTATTAAAATTTTATTACGATTCTCTATGGAAAGACAGCCGCACTCCTCGTTTACAGGGTGGATTAGAACCGAACCGAGAAACCGAACCGAACAGTGTAATTTCGGTTTGGTTCAATTCTTTTTTTTCTTGAAATTTCAATTTATTCAGTTTTTCGATCCTGACCAAAATGACCGAATTATATATTATTTATTTTTATTATATATAATATATTTTTATTAATATATATTTATAAAATATATGTTCGATAAATGTAATTTCTTTCTAATATCCTAACACCAACTTATTTATTAATTAATTTTTAATATTTTTGTATGCATGTTTCCTTAAATATTAACCTTATTTGATTTTCATTTTTTTTAAATATGGACCGAATCGAACGAAACAACTTATTTATTAATTAATTTTTAATATGTTTAAAAAATTCGGTCCGTTCGGTTCGATCCATAATAAAAATTTGGTCCGGTTCGGTTCCAAAAATATTGACAATTCGGTCCGGACCGAATGCTCAGCCCTACACTCATTTACCAATATAGTCATCGGGGCTTCCACCCGTGTTTCTGGTGGAAAGCCCCAAATCCTTTAATTTACTTGTTTGTTTTTGTTTCCTTCAATAATCTTCCTTTTTGGATAAGGATTTCTACACATTTGGTTTGTTTGGTTTGCTTTTTTAGATCTAAATTGTCATAGTTTTGGGTTTTCTTTCGTCTTGATTCAAGCGGAGCTTATTGGATTCGAGAGCGAACCAATTATCTCTTATTGTGGTTTCATTTTTCAAATCTAAGTTTTATATTTGGAATTTCAGTTTGCAATTTCAGTTTGTTTGCTCTCCTTGGTGAGAGAGTGTTTGTTCTCTCCTTTATTGTGAGTGTTAGTTCTGATTTAATGATGAAAGTTTGTATTGGATTGCATTTATGGTCGATAGCTCAAACAGGTACATATAAATATATCATCTTCAACATATCGCTTAATTGTCTCCGCATGAAGACTGACGATTTGATCTATTTTATGTTTGTTCGATTCGATTAGATTATTTTTTAGATGTTGTTTGGCTTTTTATTATTGAATTAAATCCATTTTTTTCAAAAAAGTGTGTAATGTTAGAGCATCTCCAAGGGTGATATTTAAAATTGTTAGCTAAAATGGTCTTCTATAATTATTATGTAAAATTTTAGCTAAAGAAAATGACATTCACTTCAATGGTATTATATATGATATAGCTGGGGCCGCTCCTCCAACCTTGGTTTATGCAATTAGGGTTTCTGAACACTTGACTAACAATGGTTTTTATGTGATAAGGTTAATTGTGATGTTGCTGTTTTCAGGGATGTTGGTGCAGTTTAGATCAATTGGGATGTATTCAATTTCGTTTTTAGCTTCAAGAATTTTTAAATTATGTGTGTTAAACGATCAGGAAACAACTCAGCTAATTGTTTTTAGTATGTTATTTGTTTTTCAACCTGATTGTATCGTTAGTTGGGGGTTTGTTTCGGCTGTGTTCTGTTCTATTTAATGAAAATTGTTATTTGTTCGTCAAAAAAAAATCATGTAAAATTATACATAAGAGGTTTATTATTTCGACAAATATAGAAGATCAAATATGATTATCTATATTTTTCTGCTAAGGGGGAGAAGATTGGATTGCATCGATTTTTAGATATTCTCGAGTAATACAAAAATTTCATCAATGCACCACGTAGATAATTTAGTTAACAAACTTTGACGTTCTAGATGCTGTTAGTTTGGTTTGTATGCATATAACATACCATTCTTATTAGATTTGTTTCGTGTAATTTAGTTCTTTGTTTAGATTTATTTCATTTGATTTGATTTGTTTGCTTAGAAAAATACGAATTTGGATATTTCAGAAAAATATACGAAATTATTTGATCCGTATCAAGTTACATATTAATTTTACTTATATATATATTTTATGTTGTATAAAAAATTAATTTTACAAATTATTTTTTAATTTTAATTTTTAAATATTAAATTTTATTTAAAAAATAAAATAATTATGCAACTAAGTTTTTATCTTAACACAATAACGCGTGTTAATACATAATTTGGTATAGTGAAAGTAGTGATTTATTTAAAATAGAAATATTCATCTAAAAATGCTGTGGAATCGAAAGAAAAAAAGTCAAGGCTGTGAATACGGAAAGAGTTAAAAGTCCATAACATTAGTTGACTAGAAAGTAAACGAGAGGATTTTGCTACACTGCTCAAAACTGGATCATTGCCTAGATTATGCGCAAATTCACGTGCCTTAGATTTCGATCTTTTTGAACGCCAAAGTTTTAGAAATAACATTAATAATAATTTATTGTATCCTAGTTTCAAAAAAAAAAAAATTATTGTATCCTTCATTTGTTTCTTTTTAATAGTGTATTTTGAGATTTGTATTTCTCACATATTATTTATACTAATAATCCGTGTAAAGGATGAGCGAGATTAATAAATTATATATTAATTATTTTATATGATTTAAATATATAATTTAATTTTTTTTATTATATCGGCTATAATAATATAATATATAGTAAAAATTATTTATAGATAAAATAATAATATTATTTTAATATTCATGAGATTTAATTAATAAGTTGTAATTTCAATTAGAAATGAAATGAGATATGTTATTAGATTGTTGTACAAAAAATGATTCACTGATGATAGAGTTATATATAAAATATATATGCTTTAAAATTAAATTATAATTATATCATAATTGCATAAAAAAGTCGTATAAAAAGAAAACGTACGGATGATAAAAAAAGTTGTATAAAAAGAGGACTTATCGGACGGACGACCAACTGACCAAACTTTTTATTTTTCTTTAAATTTAATTAGGAAGTTTTTATTAATAAAAAGAGTTACAAATATATTAGAAATATTTTAATTAAAATTTAAATAGAAGAGTATATTTTAATATAGGTAAAATATAATATAATTTTAATATTCAAAAATTGTAATTTTAAATAAATTAAAGTGTTTGAGCGATGAGAAAAATTGAAACATGTTAGTAGATTGTGAGTACAACTATATATTCTAATTAAAAGAGAAGTTTGTTTAAAATAATATAATATAAAAGTATAGATAATATAGATATAACATAGGGATAAAATTTAGTTAATGTTAATAAAATAATATTATTATTTTAATATTCATAAAATTTAATATTCATAGAATATAATTTAAATATAATATAATATTGTTCTATTCATGATTAGTTGTATAAAAGTAGGACTATCGGGGGTTAGAGTTATATATAGGGTGTTGATATCAGTCTTCTAATTTGATCATACGGGTATTGATGGGAACTCGTTATTCTAGTTTGATCAAAGTTCTTTTAATTTGAGTAGAGCTTGTGTTTTGATAAATAATTTGTGCTATGTGATTAAAATAGTAAAATAGATGGAAACTAAAAAAATGCATATTAAACATATCATAAACTTTAATGATATATTAAATAAAAATTATAGAATAAACTTTAATGATATGTTAAAAAAAGTATAGGATAAGTATGATTCGTAAAAAAATATAGAATATAATTTAAATATAATATAATATTATCTTATCTTGTATAAAAAGAGGATTACTGGAATTAGAGTTGTATGTATGATTATATTTTTTTTAAATTATATTTTATTAAAATTTAATGGTTAAGATTGTTTCTATGGTGACGGTTAAGATATTTTTTATGGTTCATCCAGTACCATACCGACGACCAAAACTTTTAATGTTTCGGTTATAATAATATAGTATAGATACATCTTTTTATTTAATATAACTTTCTTACTAATTTTTCAATATTAATTCTTTATTTTGTTATTTATATATTTAAGAAAATATATATACTCGTATAAATTATAAAAGTTGTAAACCGACAGCACCAAGTTGCTTGTTAAGCAATTCTAACGCCATATAATAAAAAATAGTGACCGCGTTGACAATGATAGGTAAATAGGTAATTAGGTAAGCATAGATTAGTTAAAAAGTAGAATGGGATTAATGTTGTAGTTAATGGCTTAATGATAATTAAAAATATTCAAGTTGGTGAGCGGTTGGCAGGGGAGGGAAAAAATTGAAATAAAACCAAAATCGAAATCAAACTGAAATCGGTAAAAACGGATGGAAGCTGATCCGCATAAAATTGAAACTGAAATTTTAAAAATCGAAAAAATTGAACAGTTCAATTGGTTCCGATTTCAATTTTAAGTTTAAACCGAACCGGAAAAAATTTAACCGAACTGATTACTAAAATAAATAAATTTATTATATATAATTATATTTGTGAAATCCCAGACAATACATATGAAATGAAATAAAGGTCACCACTAGCTTGCCAATCTAGGCAGTGCAAGTATTTCAATCTATGCCAAATGCACAAAACTAAGAAATATTACCTCCGTCCCACCCAATTGTTAACGTTTCGGAAAAAAAGTCCGGCACGCATTTTAAGGTGCAAATAAAGTATAGTTTCATAACTTATTTTTTTTAAAAAATTTTGAATAAAAATTTAATGTTTAAATTTTTATTCAGAAAAAAAAATTAAAAATAAATTATAGAACTATACTTTATATGCACCTTAAAATGCGTGTCGGACCTTCTCTCCAAAACGTTAACAATTTGGTGAGACTGAGGGAGTATGTTTCACGGAGTTGAAGCAAGAGTATGACTGTAACACTTAATTGTAATAAGCAAGAGTTGAAGCAGGTAGCAAGATGTCTCGAGCAACTCTAAGTCTACTGGAAAATAAAATCAGTGCAAAAACCTTTTAAAAGAGTTAAATAAGTATTTATTTAAAAAATTGAAATATATAATTGATTATTTAAATTATAATTTATTTTTATTTTATTTGATTTTATAACCGAAATTTTTAAAACAAAAACCGATAATTCGATTGCGATTGAACCGAAGACATGTGATTTTGGGTTTGATTTTGAGGTAAAACCGACTCGAACGGACCATGGGCCTCCCCCAGCGGTTGGAGTAAGATTAAAGCCAATCGTACCATCGGTTTTGTAGCTATCATCTCTCTCACCAACCGTACTGATTTTGTAGCTACTTAGCCTCAACTTTGCTTGCAATGAGATCTATCTTTTTATTACAACTTGCTTTTTCTCTCTGTCTCTCTCATACACATACATTATCTCTCTCAAGCCTTGAACACATATACACACAAATGGCCATGCCACCTAATTTATGTCGCTTTGTATTTATAAGTAACATTCATATGTATGTTCTTATGAATTCTGATCTTATCCCTAAAGAACCCAAGAACGAGGTCTTTCATTACAAACTGTCGATATCAAACTAGGTCTATATATGTGTATTTTATTCAGAAAAAATAAAATACCTGCGGATGTAATAATTTAACAAAGAGAAACAAGATTTTTTTGTGCAAAAAAAAGATAATCAAGATTTAGATGCATATATAATGACCCTATTTTTTATTACATAAACTATAATATTTTGATACAAAAAGTATTTCCATCTTTTAACAAATTCAGTCTGATAAAAAATTTGTCCTGAATATAATGAGGATGAGTAAAACTCGTTATTGAAACAAAATATTACATACAAATAATTAAACACGATAAAATATGGTGCAGCAATGATTCGAATATTTTTTTGAAAAACCAAAGGGCTTGGTGCTTGCTTATAAGAGCCGTTACTTTCTTCTGGAAGTTGAACTATAGACATATGTAAATCAAGGTAACACATAAGAAAACAACAATTTACAACAAATAAACAAATAGAAAATAAATGTACCAAACCACCAGACAACATACAATTCCTCAATTAAAAAGGCTGCAATTTTTTCATCCCATACAATACAAGCTTCTCTCTCTCTCTCAGGTGAGTATCTATATATGTTTCTGTGCATTGGCAAATGATATGATGCTATGTTACCCATAAATAAGTTCGAAAGCTTTGCATATCTACTTAATTATGTTACTATACTGCACTTCAGTATGTCAAAAAAGGTCGAAAGTTTGAGTCTCAGTTATGCATCGACACGTGAGGATATAAATTTTGGCAACAACGATAATAAAAGCGAAATGTATAATTCTTGACTTGCATTAAATACGTAAATCTTATGATATCTGCCTTTTCTTTTTGTCAATTTAAGAAAGATATTTTCTTTTGTAAATGTTTTGTCATCAATCTGTCTGTCTATAAAACTTACTGGGACTGACGAGGCTTCTATATTTTTCTTCTTAGATTTAACATGTAATCCTCATGTGTGAATTTATATGTTAGCTTCACTGTTATTATATATCTTGAAATGCATAACTGTACAATCTTTTTGGATATGTTTTTATTTATTATTAAGCATAACATGTGCAGTGAAATATAAGATGGAGAAGATGATGATGGGGTTTCAATTGGGTGTGATTGGTGCATTGTTTCTTTCCGTGGCCTCATCAGTGTCCATTGTCATTTGCAACAAGGCCTTGATGAGCAATCTTGGCTTTCCATTTGGTACTTGTTGACTTGATTACTCTTTAGGATTTTCCTGTATATTTTTCCTAATTTCCTTATTATTATCATCAATACATTTTAAATTGTTTTTTATCATCATCATCAGCTACTACATTGACAAGTTGGCATCTAATGGTAACATATTGCACATTACATGTGGCTCAACGCTTAAATTTCTTCGATACCAAATCTATTGATATGAAGACTGTCATCCTCTTTGGCATTCTTAATGGTGTTTCCATTGGATTTCTTAACTTGAGCCTTGGCTTCAACTCCATTGGTTTTTACCAGGTACGTATGTTTCTGCATATGTATAAGCGGGACTAATTTCATTTACAAACTAAAGAATCGTATTTATGTTTTTACTGATTTTTTAGCTGAATCGTCCATGTCTGTGTTATGAACTATATTTTATGTACGGACCTTATGGTGAATATCTAGTGTATCATGTATTTATTTACATAGTGAATTTTTCTTGTTTACTTGTTGATCTAAGATGGTTCGTTGTGGAATGTGATCATATATAAGAACATTGTATTCTTTCTAAGTTTCTATGGGAAAAAAGGTGTCATGGGTATTTACTAGTTTTTCGGGTTCTGAGTATGCAGATGACCAAACTAGCAATTATACCATTTACAGTGTTATTGGAGACCATCTTCTTGAACAAGCAATTCAGGTAATATATCTGCATTTGGGGTTAACTGATAATATTTACATTCTATTGGTAAGTGGTGTTTCTAGTCACTAATTTATTTATTAATTCATGTTGCAGCCAAAAAATAAAGCTCTCCCTTCTCCTCTTACTTTTGGGAGTTGGGGTGGCTTCAGTGACAGATCTTCAGCTCAATTTAGTTGGAACCATTCTTTCTCTTCTAGCAATTGCAACTACCTGTGTTGGTCAAATTGTATCCTTTATTATACCTTCACTGTATAAACATATATCCATTTTTTGCCAAAAAAAAAAATCTATTACTATAGAAAAAGATTTATTTTGGAAGAGGAATGGTAGGTTTTGTTTGTATATTAATGTTACTATACTAAGTCGACACTTCTCCTCTCTTGGTTGAATGTTCGAGTTTATATTGCTACCCAAAAACGATGATGAGGAAGTTTAACCTTGACCAATTGTACTAATATCAGCTCACAAACACAATACAAAAGAGGCTAAACGTATCTTCCACTCAGCTTCTGTACCAGTCAGCCCCATTTCAAGCAGCAATCCTATTTGTAACTGGCCCTCTACTGGACCAGTACCTCACAAAGCAAAATGTGTTTGCTTTCAGCTATACTCCTCTTGTCTTGGTATACATATCTTAGTTTGATGAACTTGCAAACTCATAACTTGTGTATACATATATGGGATTAACATGACATTATATAAAATGATGCAGGGCTTTATAATTCTTTCCTGCTTGATCGCTGTATCAGTTAACTTCAGCACCTTTTTGGTTATTGGGAAAACATCACCAGTTACATATCAAGTTTTGGGACATTTGAAAACATGTCTTGTTCTTGGTTTTGGATATACTTTGCTACATGACCCTTTCACTGCTAGGAACATTATTGGAATCCTCATTGCTATTCTTGGCATGGGCTTGTATTCTTACTTTTGTACCTACGAAAACAAAAAGAAACAATTGGTTGATCTCTCCTCACCTCAGGTTTGATTTCTCATCCTGTATAATCTTGATCAGGATAGTGATTTCTGGTCTGTGGACAAAAAAATTACAGTATGATAATCCTGTTCTATACTATGTATTATATAGCAAGCAAACTGTAGCGTGGTCTGCCAACAAATTTTTAGTACACTGTATACTGATCAAACTTCTGAGAATGTATATGTCCATTTGACAAAAGATGAAATCGTTTACTCGATAAGATTATACATTTATACAAAATAAATCAGTCCAGTATACTGTATTAGATTGAGGATAGAATGTCAATCCCTAGCTGCTTATGATAGTAACATTTTATATTCCGTGCTAGCTGAGAAATTAATTGTTTGGTTTTTGATATTTTCAGGTTAAAGACAGAGACAGTAATACACCACTTTTGGGACATCAGGATAGAGAAAGTGAAGTTAAGAAATCAAATAAGGATTCTCTTGTCTAAGATGTTAGGATTTTGATATCAAGATTTCTTTCAAGATCTTTTTGGTCTTTTTTATTTTTTATACTTATTCTCAGTCAATTGATGAGTGTGAAGGGTGGTGATTCATTATATACTTTTAATAATCAAATTACATAAATTGTAGATTCAAGCTCCAGATCAACTAAATTAGCATGGATAATAAAGTTCGATTAGATTACACAGATGGATGTTCTTATTAATAGGGTAACATTGTGAAAATTATTAATAGTGAAAAGTAATAACTCTCAAATCCTAATATAGTTGAACAAAATGAATTCGTATTCAAGTTCTTTTATCTCCGTCTAGGAATCGTTTTAGGTTAAGGAAGAGGGATAGGATGTAAAACAGAGTAAGAATTCCCAAAAGCTCGCTGTATAGGTGGCAAGAAAGTTTATGATTTCAGAGATGAATTATTTATTCATATATGTTGACGAATACATACAATTTTGAATTTGCTTTAGTTCTTTAGCATGATAAATTAGTTGAAAATAATTTAAGAAAGAGTATCGCTCTGCTTTTGTTGTATATTTCCTCGATTTTTGTCCTCACTAGTAGAACTTTCCATCAAAAACACTTGTTTTGCATTAATAAAAGGGGTTCATCATGAACCAATACGTAAAAGGTCCTTATTTCTGATAATCGATTGTCTGAATCAATCTATCCACGTTTTTTTTTGTGAAATTTTTATGAATACAGGAGTCACGTCTCTTTCTAGAGTTTTTTCCTATCCGCGAAAAAAAAAACACAAATAGATGGTTCAACCATCGCATGTCAGGAACCAAAACCCATATCTAAATACGACAATCTTATCGTCCATAGAAACAAAATAATAAACTTGAAAGATTATTATTTCTAGATAAAGAATCTCTATTTATATATAAAAATATATTATTTAATCAATAATTTAATATATATTTTAATTGAAAGAGTGAATCTTGTCGCGTCTCGACTTAGATTACAAATGTTAAAACAAGAGAAAATAGCTAATACAGTAATTTTTTACACCGCTAAAAATTTTCAAAGGATGAAGTTCACTATTTTATTTTCAAGGGAAAAACAGCTTCGAAAATCACTAGTTTACCTGTACATTTTAGTTTGGACAACCTTACTTTCCCACATCATTTCAAATCTCTCTTTGGGAACAATAAACATTAAGAGAACTATATGCCCTTGTGCCCTTGTGTTCATCGCATGCCAATTTATACAATTGACAAAAATTGTTATAGGAACAAAAAGTAAATAGCCTACTATGATAAACAAACTAAAGATCACTTCATACATTCTTCAATTAGTTCAATGCAACGATACAAAACTAACTCAAGAGGGTTGAGAGCGCATAAGGTTTCCGTGTCTACATGATCATGATGATGACCCCTTTCGCTTTCAGCTGCTACGCTCCTCACCAAGACACGCAGAGGCAAAAGCCATTCCTCGTAAGACTTCTGTAAGTTCTCTTTAGACAGTGCACTAGTGTAATTAGTTTTCCCTGTTTTGCATAGAGCGGTCAGAACTATTTGCAGCATTAAACCAAATCATTCCTCATAATTGTTTCTGGAAAAAACACAGAAATGCATTTTTAACCAAGTAAAGTCGTAGCAGCAAAATATAGGCTTACTAAAGAACTCAAAGGTGCCACTCCTATATTCTATGTCCGTTCCTATTTAAATGTCCTGGACAAAGATTTGGTCAATTTGATCAAACTTCTACCTTAAAATATGATTATATTTTATAAATATTAAGTAATAAAATTACATAAATGTGAAGCGATGTTTCGTATATTATCATTTACAAGTTTTTAAAATATCAAAATAATAATATATAATTGTAAAATTGCGTTCTAAGTTTAGTTAGTTTGACTGAATATTTGTCCAAAAGGACATCTAAATAGGAATGAAGTAAATAAAACACTGCACTGTCAAACTAGTCAATTTACTTATGATTTTCTTGTACTTTTCAACTGGTGCATGACTCAAGACGCTGTAAATATGGGTCTCTCCGTATATTGGACAGTTTGAGCTTTGCTTGACTTCGAACAAATTGAATGTAAATAAGGTCTCAAACATACCGCTAACACATATTTTATTTATGCCTAATCCACGATCATCTTGCCTTAATATTTACCTATTAGGATGTGTTTGAACACTCGACAAGTTTCCACTTCTAAGTTCTAAATGCTACCTGGAAATCAACTCACTACGAGCAATGATATGCATATATTTAAATTTATTTGAGTGATAAAATCATACAGCAAAAAACAAATCCGCATGTAAACAAGTTTAATGTTGCCAAAAAACACCAATAAGATATCACAAGGAAATTATGAATCATTATACATATACCTATACAGTAGTAATAATAATAATATTTTAAGGATTACTATACCTGTTGACTCCGTAATCAATATATATCTATACAAGTTGAGAGCTGATAGTGCCTGCATAACACAATATAGACGATATCAGTCTTTGTTTAAAGTGAAGTTTTAGTTCATCCTTCACTATTTAGTATTGACGCTATAGTTTCGTTTCTTTATTTGGTGTCATGGCAGATTGATCATACAGTTGTAATGCATTGTCTGTCCACTCCAATCCATCGGAAATAGAAATAAATAGTAAAATACATATTTATAGTTACATTTTAAGCAATACATTGTCACAGAAGCTTATAAGCAATCAAGCCACCAAAAACTCAAAAGAGAATCACCTTATCTTGCAGACTTGGTAGACAAGTTTAATACGAGTAATTGATAGATAAACTTGCAAAATTTATTCAATTTAAGACAAACACAGCCAAGAGCAGAAGAAAATAGGAAGGAACACACAAAAGCATTGTCCCAATGACAGAACAAGGAGCTTCCGCTTTTTAACAGGTCAGTTTCATATTTACAATAATAACTATAGTTTTTGTTCCTATACCAATAACATATACCCACTTCAGATACCCAATATTTGTTTGGCATTTATTAGTCTCCAAAGTAAAATACACAATAAAGATCTCAGCTTAAATGCAGTAGTAGTCTTGCAGAATTGCAGAATTTAAAGGCAGTATAAAAACAATTAAGATAAAGTAAAAAGAGAACAAACAATAAGATATTAAGAAAAAAGTATATTTATGAGAGAGAGATACCGCATCACTATTCTCTGGTAGTATTGGTGGACCTCCCTGTGGAGGCTTCAATATGAAATCCACCAATTCAAGAGTGTCGACACTCCAAAACACATTATTTTGGGATTCTCGATATTTTACTTCTGGAATTCCATTTGCAACTCTTTGACGATTTTCCTTGTGCATTTCCTCTCTGAAACAATCTAGTAGGATAGCAATCTGCACAACTCACATCTGTTACTATTCATACTATGAAAAAAAATCAAGCAAGCTGACCTCTTACGACTAACCATGGAAGACGAATCACTGTGCTTAATCAGAGATACCAAAATGTCAAACCTTTGTCTGCCCGGAACATCCGAGAGTACCTGATTACATGAAGCATATCAACTCGATATCAATATCGTTGTTATACTGTACAGACTTGAAAAATATGATTCTGCCCATGGATACATATATTTACGCATGTATAAACTATATTTCTAATTCTATGCTATCCACTGAAATTTACAAAATCTGGATCCGATACAAATTAAGATTCCCCTACACAGCACATATTTTGCTTATAAGATATTATAACCCAGGAACCATATACAGGCTCCTCGTGCAACCACTAATATGTTATGAATCATGAAATCCTTCACAGCTAGGCTCTAATTGCAGACAAAAAACAGAGTTTAATAGAGGAAAGAGGCATTAACTTTTAAGCTAAAATTATTAACCAACTAATGAAAGATGGCTGAGATACTACTAGAGAGTAAAAAGGAAAGTATTCCTTGAGTAAAGGATGCAATTAATACAAAGATTATATGTAATATACTTTCAGAAAGGAACTATCTCCATAAATAAAGGGAACCTTCTAATCTCTTAAGACTAAATCTTAGGCTTTTTAAAATATATGTAAAACTGCAACGGCACAGCAATGTGCTCAATCTTCCTTCAAACAGAATATATGAAAGTTGCAACCAAATCTAATAAAAGTAAATATATATTTTTCAATATAGTTTACTTTGCCAAGTTACCCTAGGACCCATCCAACTCTAAAAAGTGCAAATCCCTTTACCGAATTTCAAAGAGTGCAAAAAATATAGTTTCTTCTGAGGTTAAATGTCACTCTTTCCCCATACTTGTTACATGTAATAGAACTATGAACATGTCTATTTAAGGACTGTGACAATATTTAAGTGGAATAGAGAAATTCAACACCGTTTTTAGTTGTGTGGGTCGAGTAACTTCACCCAGGTCTCGAGAACCTTTCCTAAATCCTCTTTAGAAAAACTCTCTAACTCTTCCTAACAGTTAAGTCAGACATATACTGGCCACAAGGTTTCTTTTAGAGTTTCAATTGGGTTCATATTTTGACTACATGATATCTGTGGATGCACTTGGTTCAAACTAAATACTTCAAAATCTGAAACTGATAAACTAATGTAACTTTAGAATAAAATATTAATTAAATAAGAATGTCACTTGTGCCACTTTTGTATTACATACAACTACCTTAATCAGCACTTGTCATCTAAAGCATCTGTCCAAACTTTAAACAAGAAGATGTCTTCTGGACATCTTCTGGTTTGTATGTAAATCACATAAACATCGATGATATAAATTTGTAAAATAAAGAAGCCTTAATCAAAGTGCCCTAAATTTGTTCCATGTAATTAAGTAGCATGTCGTGCACTACTCGTGCTTTCATAACAATTCAAAAGAGCTCATACTTGATAGGAGCACCATGATATTTGCAACTATAAAGATTCGATTGATAATACTTGATTGATAAGAGCACCAGGATATTTGCAATTATAAGGTAATTAGATAGATATTAATTTCTTACCATTTTGAATGCATCAAAAGCCATCTTCCTTATCATCCCATCAGGTGCATACATAATGACCATTTGAACAGCCTGAAAATTTTATTACAACTTAAGAATGTGCTTTGAAAAAATGACAAGTAAAAGATGCATTCTGCAGGATAATAACCACCTGCAAAGAAGCACATAGACTCAACATACAAATTGAGTTGTCTTCATGTTCATCATGGCTATTGTCAGGGACACTGCCTTTCATAATATCAAGCAGGAATTGTATGGCATGCTTCTTTATTATCCATGAGAGGTTGACAGATAAAAATATGTGCCTTAGCAGGCCCACAGCCTGCCACCTTTCTGTCTGGTGACTTCGCAACTCATCTTTGACTTTAGCCAAATCCATCTCAGCAGCCAAATGGACCTCACTGGAAATCTGACCCCAAACCACTGCATTTTATTACAGAAGTATAAAAGTACAAGAAAAGGAAGAGGCACTAGATTTGACAATTGCAATTTTTACTGGAACTTTGGCCTGCAAGTAACGTAGCAAGTACAGGCTAAAGATATACCTGCAAGTGCTGCTCCAAGATTGACATGAGAAAAGCTGATCATAAAATCCTCTTCTTCATTCATACCTTTGTAGAGCAGATGAAACAGTTAACCTCGGAAATCACAAAATAAAATAGACATGTCAAACTCAGAAAGATGTAGGATAAAGTGGTAACTACCTTCAAGGACAATGCTAGTTAGCTTGTCAACATCAGTACCTGCTATTAAATTAAGGTATGATAACTGACAGTATTGAAGAAAATGAAACAACTGTAACACCAATGGGGTACATTTTGAAATCGCATTCCCCAAGCATATTGAAGTAAAAGCCTGTGAACCAAGTAAGAAGTTTAATAAAAAAACAAAACATGAACCGCAAAAGAAATAACAGTAACAGACCAAATAAAGGTGATGTAATTCCATGCAGGGATGCCGTCAAGATGTTGCTGGAATTTATGTGGCACAAGATGGGCTGTAATTCGAATTTGATTCAGCTCTGCTTGTTTATTAAGCTTTTGAGCTCAAGTTTGAACCCTAACAAATCAGCTAGCTCAACTCATTCAGAAAATGCCTAAGGTTGAACTCGATAAAGAAAAGTGTGACTCGAATTTCAGCCCTAATCTTAAGTAAAGAAGCTAAACAAAAGCAAGGGCACAATAAAAAAGAATTAATGGGTTCATTCAGGAGTTGTAACCATGATTTGCAGAGCAGTGAGGCCAAATAGAGCACCGGTCTTTTCTTGGTCTTTCCCCTCCTGTCCAGCGATTAAAATATCAGCATAAGGATCTGTATAGACACTAGAACAGCCTAACTGATCAAGCTTGTACAATAGTGACCAACCAACTTTACACAGATTGCGCGTATGGAACTAGCAATGCCAATTGTTTTGTTAAACAAGTCTTCAATGTCTGCATCCTCATGATCTGTCTCTGTAGACGTGGACTTTAATATATTGAGTACTCCAGGGACCACAGCTTTTACTTGCTCAAAGTGCCTTCTCTCAATGAATGGAAAAACTGAAAATCAATAAACACATTCACTCCAACTTTCTGAGCTCCGGATTCATATTATATATGGCCCATTTATGTTTCACATGATAAGAAAACTTAAATTTTGTGATGGAGCTAGACAGACACACACACACCTCTCACACCACTAGCTCTACAAATTCAACAATGAAAGAATCAAAAGCTTGTCGTATTTACTCAATAGCAGTATGCAAAAGCAACTCTGTTTATTATCAGTGTATATAATTTGTCACGCAGTTTATATATATATATATATATACATACACACATATATATATATACACATCGACCAAAGGATGATGACAATACATAATCAAGGTTATACACATTGCTTCATTACATAGATACCAGTAACAATTTCATATCATTGATGTAAAGATATCTGGTAGATAACCCTAAGACCTAACATTTGCAGTCTCATGAGTTTCAAAGTGGTTTATATAATCAATGCTGTGCTACACTGCTACTATAGTCAAATACTACCTATAACACAGATTACTCAAGTTGAAATTGCAACTCTATTAGTGCTTCCTACTTCTACTGCAATCACCACATTCTTGTACCTTTTTTTCAGTTAAAGTGGAATAAATTCATGTAAGCACTTTACACCTAGTTAAGAAAATGAAAAATATTTAACCTGATCTAGAGATCGATGTGACCAGTAAATGAAGAGTAGTTAAAACAACATAAACATATAGACTATTACCTTATCATATTACTCAATTCATTAGTAAACAACTATTACCTTTTGCGAGTCCACTGAATATAATAGCATAATATCGACAAGTATTGCACATTGTGACTGCACAACCTAATGCCTGCTCAAAACACCAAAAAATAAACGTGATTATAGACTCGCAAAAAAACTTAACCAAACCTCTAAAACTTGAAAGAACAATAATAATACCTCACAGAGAATAGAAAGCATATCCCGAGGGCTACAAGTGGCAATAAACCTATCAATAATACTCTCACAAACATCTACACACCTCTTGGAGCCACTTGAAAACCTAGCAACGGCTTTCGGAAACTCAAATGAAAGTGCATCCATAACATCCTACATAACAACAAACAATTCGACAAACTAATCGAAGCTCAATCGCATAGTATCGAAAATCGGAATCACTCAAAGTAGAATAAAGTGATATCACGAACTTAAAACCTGATGGATTGAAGTAGAGGATATGTATGTATGAATTTCCGAAAGTACTTGGAAAGCAGTGTGCTCAATTTGTGCATTTTCCGGCTCCGAAGCAACTGAATCGGCGAGCGTGTTGAGAAAATCGGCTAATTCGGATGTGGAGATTACCGATTGGCTCGAGTTCCGAGGCTCAATTGACTGATGAAATTGAAAATTCGATTATACAGAGTTATGTGTTTTGTGTTTGTCTGTAATTGAAGAGACTTACAGTGGAGAAGGAAGATAGGATTTGACGGAGGTGAATCGCCGGCGGAGGGTTGAGATTTTCCGGTGAGATTGACATGGTACAAATTCTCAGAATTAAGATGAGAATCTGTCTAGTCTAGAGTGTGTGTGTGTGTGTGTGTGTATAAACCCGGGTATATGTATGTGTGTGTACTAGCGGGAATTTGGTTTTGACTGTGCATCAGTTTTGGACAATGCGGGCCGTAAGTGTACCCTGCACTAATAATTTGGAGTGCTTTGGGCCTATTTGCTAGAGCAGTGTTTGGTTCTTGGGTTTTAGCTATTTTTTGTTCATTTCAAACTTATGCCTAATTTTTAATTAATTAACTGTCTAAACAAATATTTATATTTGATTTCTATTATCTGAAATAATTTCTTGTTATTATTTTATCGAAATAATTTTCTAGCTAGAAGAAATGAGTAAAGAAATAAGAATATATCTTATATTTTACGAGGCAAGAGTATATTTTACTATAAACTTTAGGTATTTATCAAAAATACTATTTTTTTATTTTTTTACGATTTTATTATCTTTTAAAAAAAAATTACAAAAAAATACATTTTAGAACTAAAAATAACTGAATGTAACTTTTTTATATATAATTTGTAACCAAATGTAATTGAATACAACTTTTATTTGAAAAATAATTGAAATTACTTGTGATTGCATTTGAGTTTGATTTTAGTTGTATTAATTGTAAAACCGTATTTTTGTAAAAAAAACAAAATTTAAAATCATTTTTTTGCAAAATATAAAATAAAAAAAACGTATTTTTGTTAAAAATATAAATAAATAATTTGGTATTTTTCAAAAAAAAAAACTAAACTTTTTAGTTTACAAATTCTATAAATTTTCAGAATTCATCAATATTGCCACTGATGCACCAAAAATTCTCGGGAAAAAAGTATGTAAATAATATTCTTTTTACAATACAAACGTACTTAATAATAAATATATAATATTTATATAATAAATAAATTTATAATTTATTGAGACACGTTATTTTTTATTTTCAAAATATTTAATAAATTCTATTTATATTTTATTGCAATCCCGTATCGTTATCGATAAAATTTGTAGGTTAAATTTTTTTTGAATGCAGTCCTTATCGGACTTATCACGAAACTCGGATTGATATTAATTTATAATAACTTAATAAGTAAAGTGTACTTGGTGTATTTGTATTTTATTTTGAACATCACTTAAAATATTATAAAATCAATTAACTCGGTAAAGGTAAACTTATCTAATCATTAATTTAAGAGTAAAGAGCACTTCGTGTACCCGCAGTTTGTGTGTCAGACCACTTGGGATACCACACTTCAAAAAGTACGACGCGCTATACTGCACTTCTTAACGTCCTAGCACTTTGCTGTTTTCCGTTAAATTGGATTAACGCCGTCAGTTTTTTTGTTTTGGAGAAGAAGATGTTTTTCGTGTTCTTGAAGATCAAAGCAACTTTTGAAGATGATTCTGAACTTGGTTTTCTTCGTATGAGTAACCAAATTGAATCTCATGTGTTGAAGTACATGACTACGTGCTCCGTCTTCGTTAGAAATTGCTTGATTTGTAATTCATGATTTTCGGGTTATACTTGAATTTCTTATTTATTTTTCCGTTGATTTGTTGCATAAACTAATTACATGGTTACGTAGATCGGTGAAAGGACATGCTAGTGATATTTTTTGTTTGTGTTTATGGGTTGTTTTTGGAGCTCGTCGGAAAATTATTTTTCCGGTAAAGCTCGTCGGATTTCTTCAATTTACGGCCACATGGTTGCTTGTTTGTATGTATAATTGTTATATACGTACTCCTGGTAAGGCTAGCGCTATTTTGATATAAAAACTGACAAGCTTTGTTTGAGTTTTGTTTTACCGTTGTTCAGGGTCACCGGAGACGATGACGGCGTTAGTCCAATTTAACGGAAAACAGCAAAGTACTAGGACGTTAAGAAGTGCAGTATAGCGCGTCGTACTTTTTGAAGTGTGGTATCCCAAGTGGTCTGACACACAAACTGCGAGTACACGAAGTGCTCTTTACTCTTAATTTAACGGATATATTTGATCTGTATCAATATAAATTATTAATTTCACTACTTATTTAAACTTTTTTAAGACTTCCTGTTAAATTTTATTATATCCTTTTATTAAATTTCATAACTAATATCTAAATTAATATATATATAAAAGATATAGGTGGATTTACACTGATCAACTATATTCATTAAATTAATAAATAGATATGTTAATTTATCTTTATAAAATTAACACAAATACATTAAATATCATAAAGTATAATATAATTCAATATATCATTAAAATAATTAATTTCAAAACTTTTAAATAATATATTAAATAAAATACAAATACACAAAATACACTTCACCCCTTATAATTTCAATTTTCAACACACTTATGATAAAAATGAGCATTTTAGTTGTGCTCGGATAAAAGTATGAGCCATGGGAAGATTCCAAATGATGTGGGTAAGAATATGATATTAAGTGAGAGAAAATTTCGATTCGACTCGATTTTTAGATAAAATTGAAATTGAAATCGGATATTTTCGGTTTTTAAAATTGATAACCGGAATCGTAACCGTAGTATCCGTTTCAAAAATCTCAATTCGGTTTCCATCGGTTTGATTTCGATTTTTAAAACCGATTAAATAAAAAATATTCAAAGCTACTGCCGTAGTCATGTTTTCGATGATTTCGTTCCTTTGCAAATACAATACACAGATAGCCAAGAACAATCTCAGAATAAGGTGCCTTAATTCAGCGACCACCATATCATTGGAGCTCGGTAAAACCCAGCTGCAAACTTGCAACTGATAGCTCAGCCTTGAGTCCTTTATATTATTCAAAATTAATATTATATTTTCACATGAATTTTACAGAGGACTTCAAAAAAGAAGTTTAAAAGAGCAGGACATCAGTCCAACTAAAAACTTGCCTATGTACATGCATCTACCTATACTGGACTCAACCTAAATAACAAGTTTTTTTAGGCTCAAAACAAACTTTATATCATAGCTTATTTTAAAAATACTTTTGTATTTATTAAAATTGCTATAAATTATATATATTTTTATTTTATTTTTCGACACGGTTCGATTTTTTCCGGATCGGTTTGAACCTAAAATTGAAATCGATTAAACGATTTTTTCGATTTTGGATCGGTTTTATTCAGGTCGATTTTTATTGAATTTTACCGGTATTTTTCATTAGATTTTTTCCTCAGGCCTGTATGATCCAGATTCAATAATGACAGTAGCGATGAGGTATTATGAAGACACCAAAAATTACTATTATATTACACCTTCTATTTCTAACAAGCGTTCTGCTTTGAATTTTATTAATTAAATTGACTAAATTTTCATCAAATATTGTACATAAATCATAATATATAACTAAGAAAATTTTAAAAATTGTATTATTAGAAATATATTTAATTTACTTTAAAATGTATTTTTAATTTAAAATTTTAATTTTTTTTATTTAAAATCAAAATTTAGTCAATTTTACTATTAAAAAGTCAAGATACATATTATGAAATGAATTAATTAATATATTTTTAATGAATACTAATGAAATATAAATTATTAAAAAAATAAATATGACGACTTCAGTGAATTAAGGGTCATTTGTCTTATTTGATTTTAGAATGAACTAAATTTATACCAATACTTGATTGGAATTGTTAAAGTCATTAATTTTAAAAAAATTAGGGGGGAAGGAATATTATTGACAAATATTATAAATGAACTTAAATTATATTTATTTACTTTCAAAATTAAGTATAAATTTATTTCTTTGTACTAAAAAGATGAATTTATAAATTTATTCACGTTAGTGTAATTTATTTTTATTTATTATTAAAAAAGTTATAAACAAAATATTATTATACACGTGATATGATTTATTTTTTTTTTTGATCAAATACACGTGATATGATTGATCAGGTTTTAACCCCGTAACAGCTAAATCTGATTCAAGATAATAAATTATATTACCTTTTTATCTTCCGAACTAAACAATTTATAAATTCGAAAGATAATTTTAAATTTATAATCTAAATATATATATATATGTATATGTATACTAAATTATATTAAAATTTATATTATATTAAATATATGTATCATGTCACATAGTCTTTAAATATATATAAATAGTAAATACATGGATAATAATTTATGAAATTAAATCTTTAATCAAATTTTCTATTTAATACATAAGATAGATAAATTAATGTTTAATAGTAGTGCGAATATTATTAAAAAACTGATAAGATGGTTTTTTTAAGTTCTTATTTACGTAAGTATTATGTATATTATTTTTAAAAAAATTGAAACAATATTCTAAAATTTTAAAATTAATAAAATAATATTTTATACAATTCGCAAATTATAACTTCTTTTGATTCTAATATTTAAATCTTATTCTCATAATCATTGTTTTTCATAAAGCATGTTATTTTCGAATTGTGTGAAAAATATGGTAATTTTTATTTTATAAATAAATATATGTATATATATTTATACTTTTGACATTATTACTAACTTATTTAAACACGTAACAATTAGTCGTATAATTTTTTTGACAAGTTTGTAGCGTGTGTAAAATGTGAACTCTACACAAATAGATCAATTACCAGTTGTTATAAGATACGTGTAAGTGTTGTTAACCACAGAGGATGATGGTCTAAAACTTTAAAGAGCTGCCTGACAACAAATCTATCAAAGTTTTCTCCGGTTTTTAAATTAATCAATATTATTTTTTCTTTGTACATTTAATCAACAAACTTTATATAATTATGCAAAATATTCGACCAAAATCCCAAGTGTTATTTATGGAATTAGGGTTCATACCGGTTCTTAAAAATCAACGTTATTTTGATGGTGTTATTGGACTCTAAATCCCAATTGTTTGTGACAAAACTGAAACTCGTATTACAACCTATAAATTTCTATACCGGTTAAAACATTCGGTATAAATTTTAATTTTCATGAATTAGAGTTTCGTATTTGTTGATTTCTACATGTTATTGATTGTATGAATGTATAGATTTGTTCATGTGGATTACATACATATTTTTTCATAATTTTCTGAGTTCATTTCGTAGTTGATAGGAAAAATAATTTTTTGGTACGGCCTATTTTATTTTCTTTCAATTGTAGGTTAATCACAAAGTTATGGATAATATAACTTGGTTCCTTAGTATTTTGTGGTGTTAACTTTTGATTTGCACATCATTTTGTTAAGTTTGGATCGAGTTTTGGTGTGGTCGAATTCCAGATGTTGCTGGAATTTTTGACTTGATTTTTTTACATGATTATATAATTTTTGTTGGTTAAACGTGCAAAGAAAAAATTATATCGATCAATTTATAAATTGGAAAAAAAATTGATGGAATTTTTTGCAGTTAGCTCAACTTTAAATACCCAACCAGAAGAAAAGTGGGTAAAATGTACTGTATTTATTTTGAAAAATGCGATCCAACGAAGAATGTATATGAAACACGTGTATTTTCCCTGAATTTTACACGCATGTCTCACATTCATGACTTCCGTAATTTACTTCATTTTGTATTAGTACAAAACATGCATTCTAGCACGGATCAACCACAATACTAGGTGTTTAAAAATAATTTTAAATTGTTTTCAAGTGAGGTGTATAATATATGATTTATTTTAATTATTATTAAAATTTAATAATTATATATGTGACAATTCAGTATTATAAAATTGAGATAATTTTTGAGATAATGTATGAGTACATAGCATTTCTTTAAATAAAATATCTATAAAAATAAATATATAATAAAGTGAAAAAGAAAGTAGAAGTTGCATACCGTATTGGTCTTTAAATTTATATCTCTAGAAAACAATATTATTTTGAAATTTACACTTCTAAGAATAAGGTATTTTGATAATTTATATATATATTAGTTTTAACTTGGAGTTCAGATAATCTGCTTTATATAAACTTTTAGAAATTGAAGGTTAAATTTAGAGTAAAAATTTGAAAATTTTAAATAAAATAAATTATTTTATTTTATTTTAGGAATATTTTTTATGATATCACTGTACAATTGGTTTTTACTAACGATACTATCATGTTTTTTGTTTCAATATGTGATAACTCTGTGCATTTGGTTTTTCCATATAATACTATTATGTTAAGTCAAACGTAATAGAATCGATTTAAGATTCTAAAACAAATTATATATTTGAAATTTTTATTAAAAAAATACATGAAATAAGACATTTGAATCATGTAAAACATAGTTAAAATGGGTGAGATATATTCAAACTTCATAACTAAATTTTGACCATTAATACCTCACTCATTCTCATTCCGCTTTACATGATTTAATGGTATATCTCATGTATTTTTTCGCAAAAATTTCAAATATACAATATGTTTTACAATCTGAAATCAATTTTATAATGTTTTAATTAACAAAATCATGTTTGACAATTAGCGGTTAGCGTTAGCGGATTGAATTACATATTTTGACTAGCGGATTGAATTAGCTGTTTTGTATGAAACTGTTTAATAATTAGTTGTTTGTGACACGTTACAAACCTTTAATGCAAAAGACTTCTAAAAGTAATTTTTTCAAAATTAGTCTTTTCATTTCAATAAGCTATTTAAATCTGCTAACTACCAAACACTCATGTTAGAGAATTTATATGGTCAAACCTCTATTTTGACTCACACCTCTAATTTTGCCATTATATATGGAAAACTAATTGTACATGGTTATCAGATAGAAGCAAAAAATGTAATAGTTATGGATAAAAATTAATTGTACATATCATACAGAATATCCCTTTATTTTACATTAAAATTTTCATTTTTTCAATTTTAACTTTAAATAATCTTTTTAAGTATATACCCACCGGAAAAAAGGAGTAAAAATAAAGGAGGGAAGTGAGGCACATTCTACGTTCCGATTCTATCAAATTTCACATTGCTAACTGCACTCCACTTAAGAAATCAAACGTGCTTTCGAGTCTTGTTGTTTTTGTGTGTTGAATTTCCCAATATTGCCTCCCACAAGGCCATCACACATATTCAGACACACACATGTTTATGTGTACGTATAAGATACTAGCACCAACGTCCAATATTTTACTCCTTTACTTTATCCGATTTACCGCCGGCCACTAATCGGATTCCCAGTTACATTCATACACACATATAAACCACTGTGTCTGTGTGCATTATACATATACACACACATTCCATATTTGAAAACATCAACAGTTGTCGATCCCTGTCATTTATCCACATTTTTTATTTCCGACCCTTTTCCGGCGAACACCCATTTCTCGAGACTGGCATCTCAATTTCCAAGCTTTCTATACAGGTTTTATTTTCTCTCCTCTCTCCTTTTTAATCTCCCCCCCCCCCCTCTCTCTCGTCGGGGTCTGTTGATATGTTTTGTACACAGCCTATTCAAATATTTCAATGCTGAATAGATCAACATATATATAATTCTGCAGGACTTTGATATTAATTTATTTTTTTACATGTTTAGTGAATGGATCATTTTGTCAAGGTTGGATTGCTGTTACTGCTGCTTATTGGGATTGGTATGTATAACTCTGCAAGATTCTAATAATAAAAGTTGCATTTGTTTTCGGGGCTCGATTACAAAAAGCATGCCTAATTTTTGTTTAGAGTAAAAGTTTTGAAATTGGATTGAATTTGAAGCGCAATTATCATTCTTGTTATCTCTTTACAAGTTTTTGGTTGATGTGTTATTGGTTACTCAGAGTTTTAGTGAGTAGTAAGGTTTGAACAAGATGATTTTATTACAAATTTTGTCTTTGATCGAGCGGTTTACTATGGTTTTGGGCTGTAGGCCTCTGCTGATGTAGTATATTCTCTGTCCTCTTGGGCGCCAGGAAGTGCATTTACAGATAAAAGTTTCGATCAATGTGAAAGTTTAGTCAAGGATTGGAAATCTTCTTCCCTTCTTTCAGAGGTCCAAGAAGATAAACATATACTGAAGCACTTGCTATTTTTCCTTCATGTCCCGAGAACAGGAGGGAGGACGTATTATCAGTGGTAATTCTCTTAATATCTCAGACAAATATTCCTTTTCATTTACAAGACAGAAAATTATGAAGATCGTGTGGGGTTGATGTGTATATTTGATATTTGCAGTTTTTTGAGAAACCTATACCCTGTGTCTTCTGTATGCCCTCGTTCCTATGACAAGTTCAGGTTCAATCGCAGGTAAGAGTTTTCTTTCTTCTCACATTACGAGAGAACGTTTAATTGGACAAATTCCTATTCATTTTTTTAATTGCAATGGGATCACTAATAGATGATCAAATCATATCTCGTTTAATGTCATTCTATTGACATATTCCAAGAGCCTGGAAGCTGTGGGAATTTTTTGATTGTTTTTCGAAAAACTTGTGTTAATCTTTATAGGTAGTGATCATCTCACTTTCGCTAGGGATGGAGAAAAGACGATAATATCATAGTTTGGAAATCACTATTAGCCAACTAGTCAATATCATTTGTATGGGGACTATGGGATATACTGGTCTATTGCCTCTCTGGACTAGCAAAATTGAGAGTATCACATTTCTTTCATAAATATAATTTTATCTATGTATTATTCATGCTTCTTGGTCCATATGGTATGGTTCGATCTCCTATTACTAAAATGTTACTAAACAAAATGTGAACTTCCTTTAAGAACTGACGAGTCTGGTCATTTATGTTTCATTGTCCCGAGCAAGATTTTCACAAGCTTTAATGCTTAACAGGCAAATTTTCTTTATCAGTTTGGATAAGAATGGAAATTGAAATTGTATGGTGTTAGTTTGTATATATCCCTTATTTTCCATGGTAAATCACTCAGATATCTTATGTTTTTCTTTACAATTTAATTGTTTTCTTAGTGCAGCAAAACAGATTGCAGGTTATTGACTAGCCATGATGATTACAGTGTGATGTCTAAACTTCCAAGTGATAGAACATCAGTGGTGACTATACTTAGGAATCCAGTCAACCGCTTTTTCAGCACTTATGAATTTTCGATAGAGGTAGCAGCTAGGTATATGATATATCCTAATATAACATCTGCCATAAGATTGTCTAAAAAAGCAAGTAAAAAGATAAGATATGTAACCGCAACGACGGATATCTGGCCATGGAAATATTTAGTTCCTTGGATGAGAGAGGATCTATTTGCTCGGGTATGTAACTATTGTTTATACTTCTCATTTGCATGCTATGCTCTCCATATTGTCTCTAATTGACATTATGTTGTTTCTGGAAGAAAATATATGATTGAGGAAGTCTTCCTTTCGGATGAGAGAGATTATCAGAGGATGGTTTTGTGTGTTATATATTTGTTTATATATGTATATTTTGTAAATTTAACTGAGTTATTACTAGTTACTTCAGTTATCTTCAGAACATGTTAAATTCAAATAATGACTAGAGACAAAGTCAGATAAGAGGAACAATGTTCTAATGAGTAAATTTGGGAGTACTACCAAGGACTGTATAATTTTTGGGTTAGTTCATTCTCATAATTCCAATTTCAGATTATGATTATTAGTCTGCAAGCAAATGACGTGTATATAATGACAAATAGTGCAGGTGATTAACTCAGAGGCTAATCACAAGACAAAATTTTATTGCCAGTTATTATTTGTTTAGAATAGTCAACGTTCCCTGCACTTTTTATTTTACCTCCAGTACCCATGTCACACACTCGACACTTGGAGACTTTAGGCCAAATACATGTTAAATTTTCAAAATACTGGCAACTCCGATGCTAGGACACGAATCCATGTTGGAAACTTTCAGCCGAGTCTGGACAACAAGATAACAGTTACATCGGAGCACTATTTTTGAAAAAAAAAACTGCCTAAAATCTGAATCACAAAGGTTTAAGTTTGTAGTTTTGGCATGGAGTTATTTTGAAGAGTATGAATTCTGGTACTACAAGGTCTGACAATTTTCAGAACTAGTTGATTATAGTTGATAGTTAAATAATAAAGTGCGGTAGTTTTTTCCCATCATGCGAGTACAAGTGGTGTTGCAGCATACAACTCTTGCTTAATAGGCTATTCGAACCAGCAACTCTTAAGCATTTCTTTATGTTCAAATGTACTTGTCTTGATAGCTAGACACTGGCAGACAAGTGAAAGTTTGAAGCAATATTTGATGTTCCTGATTCTGTCTAATATAACCTACAACTGTCTAAGAGTTATACTATTGCTTCAAATTGCAATTACATTGCCTGTATTATATATAGCTATATTTTATGTTTTACATTTTGTTGTGCACTTTTAGTGCCTGATGTGGCTGCTTTCATTTCAAATGGATAGAAAGAAGCCAGAAATTATAGGGGCTCACCTAATTCCCAAAGTAGTGACCTATACAATGCAGAGGACATTGTCATGCCTTTGGTTGAATACATTCACCACCCTATTGCTCTGGACATCATTCACAATGGAGCCACATTCCAGGTATAATAGCATATTTCTATCCCTATCTATTGCGAGTAATGAGTATCTATATTGTCTCAAAAAAATAAAACAAAAATTAAATTGCTTGTGATGTGTCCCCTTTCTCTCATGAGGTTTAACCATGTTTATATAACTAGTAGTTTTTCTTGCAAATCCTCTTTTGCCATTTGAATCACTTTCTTAATCACTTTTTTGCCCCTCCCCCATCTTTTTAATAAGTGGAGACACCCATAAATTACTGATTCAACATACGGGTCATGACATGTTCAATATTGGTGTGTACATATATATATATATATATATATATATATATATATATATATATATATATATATATACTCACACATGTACGTGTATAGTTTAGCAAAATCTCGACCAACTTCTCTAAAAAATGCGCTACTTATAGGATCCTTTGCATATAAATTTCCGTGCAGGTGCAATAGTATTTTAAAATGCCAATAATTAAAAAAATTGTTAATATTTTCTGGCTAACTGTAATTATACAAAGATTGCAGGGCTGACAAATAACTCTAATTCAAGGAAATCACATGAAGTGCGTCATTGTGTGATAAAGTATCCAAGCCTCGGGGACCACGTGCTTGAAGTAGCAAAGGTAGTGTTATGAAGTAATTTGTAATTATGGATGTTAATACTTTTGGTCTCTTACATTTTCTTATCCAGTATTCAATAATCATATTAGGTCTCTTACATTTTCTTATCCAGTATTCAATAATCATATTAGATCCTTGCATATCTTGCAGAAGAGACTGGACAATATGCTATATGTTGGGCTCACGGAGAACCACAATGAATCTGCCTCACTGTTTGCAAATTTGGTTGGTGCACAAGTGATTTCCCAGTTGCTGGAATTCAACTCAAGTACAGAGGTTGCAGCTAATAATGAATCATGTATGTGCTTCCATGTTTAGAAATTATATTTGGAATGAGAAAATACTAAACTACAGTCTGTGCACTCTACCCAAGTCTCTAATGTATCATGTTTAATAAATTGGCAATAATATAGAAGGTGACGGGGAAAGAAAGTGAAGAAATTATATATATATATATATATATATATATATAGGCAAAAGATCTATGGAGAACCTTAAATGGAGTACTAAGAGCAAATCCAACAGGTTAACTATTTGATGTCATAAGCTAAAATATAGGTAATATCACAAAAAATAGCACTCCAACAGGTCCTAGTGGTTACCTAAAACAGTAGGACTTGCATCTCATTACCTATTATTAGGTAGCCACTAGTCATTACCTATTTCATTTCTTTCAATTAAATAATCTCTTCCCTCCATTTTTCTTCATCTTTTCTCTCTCTTTTTCTTTTCCCTCCTTTTTATATTCAAATTTATTATTATAATAATAATAGGTAATGAATATAGGGATTATTGTTGGAGTTCACATGTCCTAGTGGTTACCTAAATCATTAAGACTCATTATTTTATAATATTTATAGGTAACCAACCAAGACATTGTTGGACTTGCTCTAATTGGAGAACATATATGTCATGCATTATATTCTACTTATAATATATTCTATGGAGAACTTTAAATGGAATACTAATTGTATTTTATATATATATATTATTTTTTTATATATATTCTGCTTATAATATATTGCAGAATCTAATGCAAGACATATATGTTCTCCAATTAGTACTCCATTGAATGTTCTCCATAGAACAAAACTCATATAGGCATATATATAGGAAAGAGTTAAATGGAGACCAATTTTTAATTGGAGACCATATATATGTACTGCAAGCTGAACATGAGTATAAAATGTATTGCAGAATAATTTGTTTTGCAATATTCCGCAAGCAGTATATAATATTAGGGAAGCAAGAATGTAATAAGGTAGTAGTATTTGCAATACAGCAGCTATGTATATAGACAGCTATATATATACATTCTGTAATTGATAGGTAATCGACATATATTCATATATATATGTAGCTTTGATCTGACTTCACTCTTCTATCAATATAGCAACTGATTTCTCTTGTATAATCACACATACACTTATAAGGAATGCAACCTGATTGCTTTCAAATTGTTGAGGAATGTAAGGAGATTGCTGATGTTATTGAGGTTGATCATATCAAGTTTGTCATTCCAGAATACTCGGTTGAACCTCCTTCGCTTGCAAGCCAACAATAAAAAAAAACGAAGTTAACAATATGTGAATAAGTAAAAGCGGTCAATGTTTTAATTTTTTCCTTGTCATTATAGAGCAAGTTAATACTGAAGTGAATTTTGATGTCATTATTCAGTATTTTCAATTCAAGTTAGAATTGAGAAGTTGAAAGCTCTTCCCTATGAGACTATGCCCAGTTTTCAACTTTAACGTTTGTAGGATTAGAGATTAGATACTCACTGTTGACAGTGATTTCAGACGGCTTCCATGTGACTATCGAAAGGAGGGACAAAGGATGAATGAAAACCGCTCTTTATCTAATGTGGGAAGTTTCATTACTACATGGTGCTATGGTTCAAGTCTTGGACTCATTAATGTCCTGTCCTGTCCTGATTGCCAAAAAGGAAGGCGATTATGCTTCCCATTCTTATCTCGTAACACCTTGTCACAATGTCACCTATGTTGGAAAAAATTTATAATGGGTGCCAGAATCTTTAGTGAAACTAAAGGATAGGGAACACCAAAAAATGTTCTTTTATTTTTTTCTGTTTAATATCTCCTGGTGCTTGATATATTGTTAGTGGTTTGTTTTGTGGTTTAGCCCGCAGCTTGTCTGAGTAACCCTGTGTAGCATAGTTGTTAAGATCTCATTTTATAAGATCATGAAATTGACAATAAGATTATATCATTAGATTGATTGTTTTTCCAAAAGTGAAGACTTCAAATTTACAACTAGCAATTGGCAATTCTGCTTTGAGTCGAGGCATCATTAGCTTGTTTTAGTTCCTGATCATTCAGTTAGAACTTAGAAGTCATCATTGATGAATTACATATTGCTTTACTATAAAACTTTTTGCAGCGCAACATGTGTCGCCATCCCTAGATTCAAAGTTTTACACTTCAATACGTAAGGTGAAAATTGATAACCTTCTGTGTTCCATCTGAAAACAATGCTTATTCTTTGTTGTAATTTGATATACTAAAATTTATGGTACAGAATATTAGCTTGCACTTGAAGGAAGACAAAGCTCCATCTGTTGATAATGTTCAGGAAACAAACAAAACTGTGAGCCACCTCGCACCAGTTTTTGTTTGACTAAAGTAATATATTATTAACTTTAGCTGACTTTTATGTGCTCTTTGAAACAGATGACTGTGGAGGGACTTTATGAAGCTTTTAAGAAGTGTGTTTCTGAAATACGTGAAGTCCAAACAAATCGAACAAATAATTCTTTCCACAAAATCCCTTCACTGGACTTTAGAAAAGAGGTGATACTTCTGTATATTACATTATTAACAACTAATTATAATCTTCTTGATCTTCGTCGGTCATATTTTGTATGAAAAGTTATGTCTATATCTAGGAGAATGATTTCATTATAGCTACAAATCTGTAAAGGCGATTATCAAAAGACACTAACTTGGGACCTGACATTGTGGTGTGTCATAGATGTCAAATTCAAACCCATATATGACACTAAATGATTTCGTGTCGTGTACCAAACTAATTAGTGGAGTGATTTCGTGTTATGTACATATTATAAGAACAAATATTATAAAATTATAATACTCTGTAATATAAAAATATCACTTATTAATATTATAAAATTGATTTAATAGATTTTAAAACACTTTTAATATTGTAATTTTACCTTTAAAGTTTTTATATCTATTTTTGTTAATATTATAACAATTAGCTTAAATCACGTGCAAAACACGATTCTTTTACACATATTTATTTATTTAATATTACTATAAATATTTATACATTAAAATTGTTTTGAAATTTTTGTAATAATTGTTTTAGAATCCTCCATTTTGATGTTATCTTAGTATATTTAGAACTAATAACATGGATATTAAATTTTAATATATTGTTAATATTATATAAACCCTAAATCTTTGTTAGTGTTATTAAAGCTAATAATATAAAATTAGATTTTGATATGTTTTTTTGGTGAGATTCGAACCTTAAAACTATGTTTATATCTTTGGAGTTGTAGATATTAGATTTAAATATATTGCTAATGAGTATTAGACTCTTGATCTTTCGTACTACTTTGGATAAGATCTAATTTACACTTATTATTTTTAAGCGGTGCAAAGTACATTTCTTTTACACATATTTATTAACTTGATACTAAATATATATATTTATATATTAAATTGTTTTGTGTTTTTTTATTGTTTAGATTGGAATCTTTTAGTTTTGTTAGTTTTTTGAACCAATCATATGAATATTAATTTCAAATATGTTGTTAATACAATTCACATCCTAAACATCTGCTATTGTTTTTATAACTAATAATACAAATATTAGATTCTAATACGTTGTTGCTAAGATTCAAACTCTAAACTTATGTTAGTATTTTTGTAACTAACGGATAGTATTAGCATGTTTAGGACCCTAGCTAGACTTTGATTATTTATTCTATTTAAATATGTTATTAGTAAGTATAGAACCTTTGACCTTTAATAGTACATTGGATAAGATTAACTGTTTTAGAATCCTTTATCTTTTTTTTAAGGGTAGAATCCTTTATCTTAGTGTATTTAGAACTAATAATATGGTTATTAAATTTTAATATGTTGTTGATATTATTTAAACCCTATTATTAAAGCTAATAATATAAAAGTTGTTGGTGAAATTCGAATCTTAAAACTATATTTGCATCTCGGGAGCTATAATTATTAGATATAAATATTACGGCACGAGCTAACGACAACCAACACCATATGTTGCTAATGAGTATCGAACCCTTGACATATGGTAGTACTTCGGATAAGATTTTGTACGTCGTGCAAATCACTGGTTCTTTTGTAAATATTTAAAAACTTGATATTAATATAAAATATCTTGGTATTAATATAAATATGGTATGTATTAAATTGTTTTGTGTTTTTTAAAATTGATGAGATTGAAATCCTTTATATATTTGTTAATATTTTTAGAATTAATCATATGAATTTTAAAATTCTTAAAAAATTCTAAATACTCTTAAATGCTTCCTCCACTTCCAAAAGCTGAATTATTGATAACAATATGTTTGTAAGTATAATTGTTTTATAGAAAAAATAAAAAGATGCTTTAGAATCTCAATTTTTTGAAGAATATCTTTTGGAATCTCAATATTATAATATGTATTCAAGTTCCGTGGTTGGCAGGCTGGCGGCACATAGTTGTTGTCGGTGTTTTTTTTATATTTTAAAGTGTTTTTCACCCTCGTGTGGTGTGTTCTTTGCTTAGAACACTATTCTTGTATAAATATAGTATAATGTTTCTTTACCTCAGGTAGTTTTATGTGTTGAAATATGCAAGTTTGCTTGATTTGAGTGTAAGAATTTTCATTAGGGAGAGGTATGAGAAAGGCTAGTCTGTTAGGAGGTATGAGAGCCATCAGTTATGGAAGGGGAGAGGTCCACTATACTTCTTGGCTGCATCATCGCATGCACATGGTATTTGTGTGAAGTTTTTATTAAACGTACGTTATTTTTTTCCTTGTTATGAAGATCGAGTTTTTTTATGCAAGTTTAATACAGATGTGGAATGCTGGACCAGTGAAGAGCTGGAGATAGATTTTTCCTTGCTTATATTTTTTTAACAAACGTATGAGTTATGATTTGAAATTATTTACCTTGTAGTTATAGTGGCTATACCGAGGATTATTTGTATTATTCTAGAATCAGAAGGATTATTAGAATATGAGGTGCTTTGGACTAGAGGATGATTAATTCAGTAAATATGTTCTCCATGGCTCGTTCGATTTACTTTCTGAATGTACAGCAACTAAAAACATTTTTTTGCTAGAAAATTGACTTTGTTAGGATGGGAACTAAATCAGGGAGTTGTTCAAATTTCCTGTCTGGTCTCATTTATAACAACTTTTTCTTTTATTCAGTTTCTTTTAGCTGGTACTTTTGCTGGTGACATGTTTATATGTATTAAAACTGTTTCCATGCCTAGTATTTCTTAATGAATATACATAAACTCATTAATGAAAGTTTTTAGCCTAAAGTAATGGGAATATTTCATTCCCATTGACAACTTGAATTCACCCAAGTGAGTTTCTTAGGAACTCGGTGATAAAGATAGCTAGAAAGGAATGTCCAATTGGCACTATATGCTCTCACTAGAACATGATGCACTTGGCTGTTTACCGTCCTAAAATTTAAAATTCATTATTTCAGGCACGCCTTCGTGTTCCTGAAACGGTTCTTCAGGAGATAGCATCACTCAACAGTCTTGATGTTCATCTCTTTGAGCATGCTCGGGACATTTTTGCAAATCAACATAAGCATATGGTTCAAAAGATGGTTGGTTCTGTTATTGCCCCTCTATGATATGCAGTTATAATTATCATCTTTTTCCGTATCTTCCTGCATATATCTATGCTACTTCTGAAAAACATAGATAATATACCGACGCAGAAATCACAGTAAGTATCAGTTGCGGTCTTCAATAATTAAGCTACTTAATCTAGTAGTTAGGAAATTAAAAATTTAGACAGTTGCATGAAACTTTTAGACAGGGGCCACAATTTTGTTTCATTGTTTCTATATAAAAAAAACTTGAAACACTAGGCTGTTTGGTATGATTTTTTTGTCAGCTAGTTCTATCTTAAATCTCTCGTTGATACAATGAAAATTTTTAGGGAATGTTTTTGACAGCAAGGGTATAGTTTCTTCTTGTTTTCTTGTTTAGGTAGCATATTGTAAAAACACATGTTGATTTTTGTTAACTTGAATTGCAGGATATACAGAAAAATTACAAATTTTTATTCGAGGACCCCTCGTGGAAAACCCTCTCAATAGATGCCCCCTCTGGGAAAACCCTTTCATTTGCTACAATTGGCATGCTGTTTATCTTCGTATTCTTGCTTATAAGTGCAAGGAGAACAAAATTTAAACTTAAATTATAAATGTAGCTCAAAACTAATACATGCAAAAGGTTTAGGGGATGGATATAAGGTTGTTATTCGGATTTTGCACATCTAAAGGCCAGACCATTGCAATTTTGTAGAAATCAGCAATCATGATTTGGTGAAATATATGCCCCCTCCCCTCTTTGTTTTTTCCTTTGAATATTTCTCCTCAGTTTTTCCTTTGTTTGCGGCTAAGTGATAATTTTGGCTTTCAGTCTTCGCATGGAAGCTAATGTTCATTTAGTTTGCATAACTATTTAAGCAGAGTTGTAATTCTACACTTGTACTTTGCTCCATTCCCCTAATTATAATATTGGACACTGAAAATGAACCGAGGGAAAAACTTGAAACATGAAACATTTTATATTACTTCTATAAATTTTATCTTAAAAAATATCAACTCTAGCACACAAATAATACAATATGTTTCAAGTATTTTTATTAAGAAAATTAAAATCATGACATGTTGATTGAGAATCTGAGATGACAATTTTTTTATATACAATATATTGTTAAGTATTTTTTTTAAAAAAAATACTAAATGATATAGATATATAGTACATTTTGATTGGTGGTACTTATCCGCATGTAAATATCATTATTATGAAAGTTACCAATTACATATCTAACACATTAGAAAAAAAATGATAAATTTTTTGAAGTTCTTAATATTTTCTTGCATTTAAACCATATAATTTATAAAATTGTATTTTTCTCATAAATAAATTTACTAAACAACAACTTACAACGTCGGTCTTCCAAATTTGTATTACAAAGATATCGATATATTCATGGGATTCATATTCTTGAAGTAACATTAGGTAACTAACTACTCAAGATTAAAAGAAATTTTCATACAAATGCACAATGGCATATTTATAATTACAAGATGTAAACTTTGAAATAATAAAATTATCTTTAGTATTTACCTATAAAACTTCTTATAATCTTAGGCATGTGTCCTGACATCATCCTTATGAACGTTTTTTTCTATATTTATATATGATATATCCATATATACATGTCATGTACACTGTCAATTTGTGTGAACTTCCTTATTATCATTTTGATTTTTTTTAACCATATTTTACTTTGATTTATTGTTATTTATTTATTGTTATTCCATTACAATATTACATTTATGTTTCAAAAGCATCAATATTTATAGAGATTAATATTCCCGAGGTCTCACGTAACTCTCATGAGATTAAAAAAAATCACATATAAATACCCGAGAATGTTATTATAATTATACGAGATTATATACAATTATAAAAATACCTAAACACTTTTAATTAGGTAATTTCTCAGCCCTCCTAACTTTATTCTCGTATTTATATCTCTATCTACCCTACCGATTTATTTATTTACATTATTTTTTATATATGTTCTTATTTTTTACAGTAGTTTTTACTTAAATATATATATATGGATATAGATACAAAGAAACATGTAGATCAGATCAGTTAGTTCACTTCAGTTTGGTCCAAACGAAGACAAAAATTTCTCTTCATCCTCATCTTTTTTCCCTTTTTCTTCTCATTCCATCTTTTTATCACTTGATTCCCCTTAATTTATTAAACTAATATTTTTATTTGTGTAAATCAATGACTAATAAAACTAAATAATTCAAGAAACCCAGGGTACAAAATCAAGAATGAATTTTCCCCGGAATCCACAAGAAAGCCCAAGGTTTGTTCTTTATTCTCATGTTTTACTTGATAGATTTGTTATTATAATTCATTATAATTGCACTTTCTTTGTTTGGATAATCTCATATTTGATTTGATTTCTTTAGGTATTGCTTTAACTAGCTACCTGTTTTTTAACTTTAATTTGTTTTCAGTAGCCAAACGTAGCTTTTTGGTTCTGAATAGATTTACTACTTGTTACATATGTGTATGTATGCCAGAATGTGTGTGTCTGTATACAGTAATATATATGCACCCAGTTGTATGTCAGTATGTATGTGTGTCTATATACAGTAAGATATATATGCGCCTAGGCATGTCGGATGCTATACTTGATTCTAAAATAGAAAAATTCTATATTTGGTGCTAAATATCGAAATAAGTGCAGTTGTTGCTATAATTTACGCATGGACATGCAAGTAGGAAAATGGATGAAAATAAATAATTAAAGCAAATGTTGATAAATGTATTTGTGCATTTAAAAGTAAGGTAATTGAAATGTTAGTTCAATTTTGATCTATTTGGTTCCATTTTAAAACTATACATTGACTACAAGTTCTATTTTAGCATTAAAAATCACTTTTTGAATAGCTATACATATTTTGGCACATTTTAGCACTAGCATTAAGATTTGCTTCTTTACTTAATTCTACTTAAACAATTGTAATATAGCAAATTGTACAGGAATAAATTTACCCTTTCATCCCATTAGTTCATTGACTCATTGTAGCAATCATATCTTTTTAGATGTTTTAGTGGCTATGTTTAATTGTTAGAGTTGTGTACTCTTCAAACTTTACTAAAAGATAAAGTTTCGATTTTTATTTTATATTACTGCTATCATGTGGGTATACTTATTCGGAAATCTAGATAAAAGATAACTGGAAATAAAATATTTTTCTATGAAAGTTGTGCAACTTTTTTTAAATTAAATAAGATTACATTTCATTGTTTAGGCTCGTATGCATGTATATCATTTTGGTTTGAATTTTGCCAAATTAACACTTAAGTGCAGTAAGTAATTTTGAGAATTGAAATTCAACACTTCATGTTTTGGGGTTAAAATTTTGTTAGCTTAATAGCTTGTATATATATGTAGTCAATGCTAATAATGTATCTATTGTCTGTACGCATACGCTATGTAGTGTATAAGGTGCATGCTTGTCCGATTCTTGGGCAGTAATTGATTTCCTGATGATAGCTTTTGAAAAGTTTGTTTACATATTATCATTATGTTTCAGGAGTATGGGCGAGGCAGGGGGTTACTGGGACGGGTTTGTTAATGGTGACGATTCATTTCATAACGTTATAAATATGTTGGATTTCCCTTTGGAAAGTGTGGAAGGGGAGAAGTGTGTTGCTGCAGAGAATTGGGAAAATCAGTTTCCAAGCCTAGGGTCCTTCTCTTCAGAAATTGTGCAGGGATTCACCCCAATTTTCAGATCGGACTTCGCAGAAGCCGTGCCTTATAACTTTGTTCAGGTGAATTTTTCTTTGATTTTGGAAATGTAGTTTTTTATTAATATTTTAATCCTTATCTATTGTCTCATAAAATAACTTATACTAATGCATGTTCTTATCTCGCTTTTTATGATGGTTTTAAACTTCTAATTAAAAACTGATTTTGTAGTTTGTGAAATGGATATGGTTATTGGTTAAGATGGTTTTTATGGTGCTGAATTGCTGACCATGTTCATAAAGCACATTCTGATTTTTGAAATATTCGACTTTGTATGATTTTAGCTTCCTGTGTTTTTTTCTGTTTACAAAGTCCATCTGGTGACGGGTTGCAAGGAATCAAAAGATTAATTTGTATTTTTTTATATTATTATTTAGGAACAAAAAAATTATATCTCAGATTTTGATTGATTGTTGAAATGTCTCTCTCTCGTCACCGACAATCCAAAGAAAAAAACTTATGGTCCATTCAGATTACTTTCAGTTTGCACCCCGAGTCTAAGCCTAACAGAACAAGGGAAATTTATACATCTCCACAAAGAATTCCAATGGGTATTGAATTTGAAATATCTTGTTCCAAGAAACAACATAAGGTTATTTTAGATTCACTTTCGCTGTCTCATCCGTATAATCATTAATTATTGAATATTATTCCAAGAGTGTAAATGGTATGATAGCGTACTTGTACAGATAATGTGAGTATATAAGAATATTGACTACTTCAAATGAAAAAATTGAAGTTGATGAGGTTGTTTGTGCAGCAGAATATATTGAGGAAAGTAATCATATTTTTTAGCTCACATATAATAATAATAATATGGAGTTATCACGCGCCAATCCTGTTGCTTTAGATGATTTTTTGAATTTTTCATTGTTTCAATATGGAATCATTTTCTGAAGTTAGTGAGCTGAGGATTTTCCAGAAGTAACCATTCATTTTAGGTTGCTGAATTTGAATTATTAGATAACAATTTTCCCGTGGACATGGTTTTTTTAAAAAGGGGAATATGATGCGGAGTAAGGAATTAAACTATTATTTTCTTCTAATTTTATGTTATAATTTAGTACTAAAAGGAATTGTAAGTTATTATGAAGTTTAATTATATTAGATAAGTAGATTATTGGAAATATTTTGATTTATGATCCACTCCTTTGGTGGATTAGTATTGAGAAACAAATATTGATTAGGAAAGTTTTCTTAGGATCAGTTTTAAGGTTCTCCTTCCATATAAACAGATTTAATTATTTATTTTTTTCAGGCGGACTGATTATTAAAATTGAGATATTTTCTTGTTATGGGTTGCGATCCAAACACTATCCTCCCTTTTGTGGTTGGGACTTGGGTAATAATTGGGTCCATGCTTGAATGACTGGAACATTTTCTTTTATTGTTTCTGTTATATAAGTTTTTGTTTTTAGTTCTTGTATTGCATTGTGTCTTGCATCAAGTCTGGTGTGGGTACATCTTACGCTCTCTAGACCCTACTTCCTAGTCAGATATACCAGGTATGTTTGGTTGATTTCTATCAAGCACGGTTTCATTAGTTACTAAGTTGAAATTGTTGACTTTTCTCAGCTAGTAATCATATGATATAGTTTGTGACTTTGTGCAACTGACTATTTCTCATGTCTATTACCCATATCTGGTCCACCCAACATGTCAATATAAAGTCCATCATACATGGAGAATGATGTGGCAGATGTTATATGGTAGCTTAAATTTAGCGATTCTTATAAACACTAAATAGGTTAATTACAATTAGTGAACACTTCATCCTACTTAAACCAATTGAAAATTGCCTATCATACTAAAAAAAATTACTTCTGAATTAAGAAACATTCCGTAACATTTCCATTTATTCAGTATGAAACCATTATTTCAGTATCCTGAGACCTAGTTGGGATACTGTTGTGGCTTCTAATATAGCTTAAACAGATTAATATTTGTTTTTTTAATCTCCAGAGTTAAGTTAACCTCTGGTTAGGACGGAGGTGTTCCTTTTCTTCTTCTCTCAAATTAAACTATGAGTTCTCTCTTTTACCAAGGCAATCTCTCTTTCTCAACCCATTTCTCTCTCTTCTTGAAGTCTGGAACACAAAATAGGCACCTAATACCTATATTTCATAGGTTTTCACAGCCATCGAAATTTTTCAAAAATAAACAAAACGAAAAGATTTATTGCAACTTATGATCTTCTTCTAGATAAAGCATGGACCAAAAAGCAAAACATATTGAAATTCAATAAAATGCCATGAATTGTAGATAACTCGACAATTTACATAATCTCCCGTCCTGTACAATGTTATTTCACAAACCCCGCTAAAACCATTTTCTTGGATGTGGTAACCGAATTCAAGAGTATCATGTTGTGTTAAACAATTCAGAATATGATAAGAATGAAATCTCGCAGCAGAGTTCAAAGGCCACCTCTAGCAGCAAGACAGGCCCATCAGAATTATTATTTTTTTCACCATTGAGGACATGGATGAGTAGCTGCGGTTTCCTGGTTGAACAAGATGGCCTCTTTAAGGATAATGATCTCTGATAAGAGTTCTTCAAGACGCCGGAGTAGAGTAGTAGAATTCTTGAAGAGTTTAAGAACCTTCACGTTTAGGGTTGGCTGGGGTAGGATTTTTTAGCCGATAAATTTGATTGCAGGATAAACAAATGGGTAGTGGCAAATAAGGATTGTTTTATAGGGGTATTAGCTAGTACTTTGCACACCTAGTTGTTAATGTACTACAAATTTATCACATACCATGATGAATATAATTCTTCAACAATAATAATCTCCTGAATTACAATGATTAAACTCCTATATATAATAATCTAGTTTCCTAATTAAACTAAAACTCTAATATATAAATAATATTTATAACATAACTAAACATATTCTAATAAATGGGCCTCCAAAGCCTATTATATTGCTCCCAAATACTTTCTTTGGGCTTTTTAATCCGCTGTCCTGCATCACACCAACTTCTGTTGACACTGTAATACATTTTTGCATCTTTTCAAAAAACCTGAAAAACATTCAATGATTTCAAAAATACTTTCATAATTTTTCACATCTTCTGAAACTTTTAATAAATTTTCCAGCAAGTTGAGTTCTTGACAGAAACTGCCTCTCTATTTCTTTGGGTCTTCACGGCAACCTTTCTACTCCCTAGAGTAGGGGGTAAGGTCTGTGTATAACACCCTCTCCTGACTCACTGTTGAATCGAACATACCAGGGGTATGTTTGGTTTAGTAACTCCACAAAGTTTCTGGTTTAACTGCCAGTTTTAGTGGATATGTCTTATCTTAGCAACTTAGACGAGATAACTGTAGCACCAGCTTTTGCGAATTCTCATAATCGCTTTGGCCCACTCTTCATTTTACATCCTTACCCTGTCTAGCTGGAGGTGAGCATGTTTTTACTTTAATAAATTCCGCTAGAACCAGAAGTCTAGAATTATTGTGTCTTTATTTCTTTTCCGAAGTAAAATGTGTTCTACCGTCCTGGTTTAATAATTGTAATTCCCATCTGTAGATGATACAGCCTAGAATGTCATGTGTGGCTTTATATGTCTTACATCAATATTATGGAGTTTGGTACCCTTTCCTAAAAGCAAGTTAAATGATTTCCTGTCAGCAAAGAGATAAGCTGCTAGTGTGATAGAAACTTTATGCCAAATGCTGACTATTATCTTGTCAGATTATACTATAATTTGTGTTTTATTTTTTTTGCCTTAACTAGGAAATCACAGTTTGTTATAAATCCTCAAGTAAAAATCATTTTTCTTTGCATGTTAATTGTTAACACCAAATTGTCATATACGAACTGCATTCGATGTTTTAAATATAGTAATTGATAGTTCATTTTTATTAGTTTAATTTTACTTTTTTCTAAAGTCCACTTGCATTCACTTGTATGATGGCTTGCTGAATAATTTTTTAATACTTTTTTCAGCTTAAGTCTTCATCTGATCTGGTATTCATTTGTGTTAATAATATTATTTAATCATTCAGAACGATGCAGCCTCTAATAGAAAACTGCTACCAGTTACTGAATTCTCCAGCACAAATTTTCCTCTTTATTCTGATTTTCCCAGTAACCCAAGTTTGTTGCAAACTCCAAGCCAGAATTCTGTACTTGAAAGTAGCAGCTCCTGCTCAGCCGGTAAAAACTTGTCAACTAGCTCTGAACTCCTTGTCCCAGTAAGAACTCGAACTAAGATCCCGCGGAGCATAACCTTCAGCAGATGGCATTTGCTCTCTCCATTAACCCCACCGAAAAAGATATTGCACTCAAAAGGCAAAGAGCAGAAGAATATGCAACTATCACAGCATCCAAATGAATCTGTCATGAAGGAAGACTCTTATCATTGGCATATGCCATATAAAAGATGTAAACATTGTCAAGCTGAAAAAACACCACAATGGAGGGCAGGACCTATGGGTCCGAATACTCTTTGCAATGCATGTGGAGTTTGTTATCGAAAACGAGGACTCCTTCCGAAGTATCGTCTAATAGCAAGTCATGGTTCAAATACAAAGAATTTTTCATTCACTCGAGGAAAAGAGAAGAAAATAAAACTGTCAAGTGAGATTAAGGAAGATTTAACAGATCAGCTTCCAGAAGACTGCCAACTTATAGAAGATTTAAATTATCAGCTTCAATGCAAAAGATGTACTCTGTGTAATGTTACGAAAACACCACAACGGAGGGAAGGACCGATGGGCCCAAAAACGTATGCATGTGGAGTTCATTCTCAGTCGGGCTGCCTTTTGCGGGAGAGTCTTCCAAGTCCTGACCCTGAGGAAAGTGAAAGAATGAACACTAGAAAAAGAGAGAAGAAAAACGAACTGTCAGGCCTTCCAAATGACTCCGAGATCATGGGGTTTGCAACTCATCGGCCTATGAAAGTGAAAAGATGTACTCATTGTCAAGTTGAAAAAACACCACAGTGGCGGGAAGGACCAATGGGGCCTAAAACCCTTTGCAATGCATGCGGCGTTCGCTATCGGTCCGGTCGTCTTGTTCCTGAATATCGTCCAGCAGCCAGTCCTACCTTTGTTCCATCTTTGCACTCGAACAAGCACAAGAAGGTTATAGAAATGAGGGAGAAAGCTATCCCTGACATAATTGTCTGAGATGGATTCTGCAATGTTTCCGCCACCAGAGTTTGTTCTTTTTGATGGTTCCAGTAGGCTGAATGTTATTTTTGTTAGATTTAGAATGTGGAGGATTCCAAAATGCATCTGTGCGTTCACTAGAGAGTTGAAACCAAGATAAGGAGTGTACCAATAGCTTTGGGAGGAATGCATGAATGCTATGAGATCTTTTAAGTCATTAGAAGTGTTTGTTTTGTTTGCCATATATGGACTCTGAAGGTGCTTGTTCAGGCACTTTTCAACTTTTTGAATAATCTTTCACAATATAGATTTCTATTATTTTTGTTATCAAGTTTTTCAAAGTGTACAAATGCTGGTTTTTAAGAGGAGAATTGATATCAAAGTTTCTTGTTCCTCTGCAAGAAAGTTATAATAAATATTTTTGTAGTACTTGAAGCATTTGCAAAGACTAGCACCTCGGGTTAACAAAGGTCTCGTATCATCCAAAATAGTTCTGGGCCTTGGAAGAAAGTCTTGACAAGGGGAATTAACATGTATAATATACATTTTAGCAGTACAACTGGTGGTTGTTAGTAACCGGCTTTAATTGTGAAACGACTGCTTGACCTCAACAAAGAACTTTAGAAGAGTCATATAAATAGATGTACAGTACAAGCATGTCATCACTTATCAGCTTTCCTATTTAAAGGTGCTACCATAAAACATACAAAATGATGCACCTGACTTTTCCGTTATTTTTATATTCACAAGGACAATCTTTTGTCCCAACAAACAAGTACCTCACTTTCTGTAATTACGATCTTTTTTCTTCCTCTTTTTCCTATTCTATCCCGGGATCCCTATGGGAGCCAGGCCTGCTACAGTTTAATCTCTACCTAATCTGTTAATTATTGGTATTTTTTAATTAAAACATGTACATAAATTTAAATTTCTCCTTCGAATAAACCAACTCAGGTGTTTAGGTAGTTGCATATTATTTAGGTACTATAAACTTATATTAATTTGCCTATATTCGAGAATACACTGGATTAATTAAACAAGGATAGGGATGTTCGGGACTCGGCACAGAAGTGGATGTTTGCAAATCAAACCATTAGCGGTAGGTGATAGATTGGTATATGAATAACAATTGCGTACTCGAATGCTTAATGCAGATTGTGGAACCAACTGCAGCCAACTCAAATCAGTTATATGCCATATCAGTTGCACGTACCTGCTTAAAATATTGGGTTTCTCAAGTTTGCATCTCACATGAAACATGATCATCAACATTCCATAATTGCTAGTACTGTTTTCGAATTTTGGTTCGATTTCTGGCAAGTAGTACACTCACATGTGTCAGTCATATATTCCGTGTAAACAAGCTAGGAATGCCTTAAAAAAGAATACAAGTTAAGGATGTTGGATTTGATTAGAAAATGTTACATATGTCAAAACTTTGTCTTTGTCTCAAATTAACACCTGGTCGATCTGTGTATAAATTTAACTCTTACATGTTCGAGAAACTCAAATTCCATAATTTTTATGTATGTTTTATCTGGTAGGAAAATATCATATGTCGACATATGTTGAGAAGGAACAGTACTTCATTATGGTATAGTGTCAATTTCATTATACATGATACATTAATTGAGGGGAAAGCCTTTGGAGAACACATGGCTTTGCATGGTTGAAGGTTGTGATTGGTTGGCCATGAGACGGCAAGTATACAAAAGATGAATGTAGGGCAACATTTGAGCAAGTTTTAGTTTGTTAAACAAACTTATTTTGTCCATTATCCTTAACCCAAACTTGATTCTTTCCATTAGTCATTATTATGTATGTATGCATATGGTAGGCTATAAATAATATTAATTATTTCATTTTATTTACTCAACATTTTGTCTTGTTGTTTAACAGAATTCTTTTATAGACCAGTAGGTGATAGATACTCAATTTTGATACCATCTCTTTATTAGAGTGGTTTTAATATTAGTAAGCAAAATATACTTGTCCAGTAAATTTATAAACGATTTTATTTGAAATCCAAAATACTCGAATACTAATACAATTTAAAGATTTGAAATGACAACTTATTTCATGTACTTTAAAATTCATTGTTTAAAATAAATTTCAAAAGTTTTGACTCTTGTCATACAATTTAATAATTAATGATATTTTTTCTACTCGAAGTGTACTTAAAAGAAAAATATTAGCATATGTTGGGGGAGAATTTGTGTGAATAAATTGATAGAAGAAAGAAAAAAATGAGCTTCCAGCTGCAATCCAGCTTGTGGTATATATTACTCTTGTACTGTTACCTACTCATTCTATCCCATAATAATAGTTTGTTTTTAGAAAAAAATTTATCTCATAATAATTGTTCATTTCTATTTTTAATGTAAAAAAATTTAAAATTACCTTCTTTTTTTATCATTTCGAATATAAAACTTACTTTATTTAGTATAAAATAATCATAATAAATATGATATGCACGAAAAATTATTATACTAACATTTCTTAATATGCGTTATTTTTTCAAAACAGACTATTAATATACGGAGGGGATATAATATTATACTAATATAGTTTATCTTTTAGAATAGTGTACCCTAACGGGGAGGGTAAGAATCAAAACTAGCACTCAGACATTAGCGGCAGAAGGAATGATGGGGTAATCCGCCCCAATAAATAATACTCCATCCGTCTCATAATAATAATCAGTTTTGAGGGGGGGAAATTTGTATCGTAATAATTATTTATTTTTACTTTTAATGTAAAAAAAATTAAATTTATCCTCTTTTTTTTGTCATTTCCAATATAAAACTTATTTTATTTGGTATAAAATAGTCATACCTCCGTCATATTTTACGGACATTATTATGATTTTTGAGTGAGAATTTTTTTAATGGAAATCAGTTTATAATAAATATATTATTTTTGTGATCTTTTCTTTTGCTAACTATTTTTTTGTGATCTTTTCTTTTGCTAACTTTTTTTTTTTTGTGATCTTTTCCACTCGGGTGAATTATATAATATGCAGGAGTATTTTATTTAGTTTTCGTTTTATTGTATTATTATTGAGTACAGTTTGTACATTTTCAATGACATGTACATGAAACTTAAATGGAACCGTAGCCAGGCCTTTCTACTTACAGTGTTCTTCATTAAAGAGTGTTTTAGTATAAATGTCTTGCGGATAAAAGAAGAAATAACGATACCTTTTCTGCATTTACTTGCAGGAGTGTATTTATTTCATTCAACAAATAAATTAGTACTCTCTCTATTTTTCTTTATATTTGACATTCGATTTTCTGTCACATACTTTTAGAATATTTGATCGTATAATTAAAATTATTATTTTTAAAATTTTCTTTCTTTAAATAAGAATATGTAATCAAAATTTTAATTCAAAAAAAAATATTTAAATTTAATAATTTTTACTATAGAGTCAAAAACACCTCACTCACTGTGTGCGGTAAACGTGAAAACGAATAAAAAAAATAAAGGAAGTAACAAGTGTTTCAAATGAAACTAAGGTACAGTAATATTGTTGGTTTCATGCCATTAATAGGGTTAGATTATTGATCATGAATTTTAACAAACAAATTTAACTTTTGAATACTCTTATTTAAAAATGTCTAGGCACTAGGTCAGCCTAGGAGGGCACCTCATCATCACCTGCCTCTTCCCTTTAAAAATGAAAACCGTGATCAAACTGATTGGCTTTATGAGTCCAAAACGAACAGTACTAATAACTTTGTGGTTTAGTGAGCCAAGGAGTCTGATTGAGACAACTCAAACAAACCGTACAACCAAGCATATATACTGTCTAATCTACCAGTAACATCAGCAGCCGCACACACGATGATGAATAATAATCAATCTCACTACAAATTACCATTACAAATGTAAGCATGTATACTGTCTAATCTATCACTTCTCTACTATTCTAATATTTGATAACGCTACAAATTATCTTTTAAGATTAAATTTTAATAATATTTAAAAGATTTCAATTTTGTTCCAACTGATAAATTAATATATTAAAATATAGATATAATTGAGTCACACGTTCCTACACATCATCACCAAACTTTTAATTTTTCGGTTTTAATAATATAGTATAAATATTTTAATAGTATAATGTTTTTTTGTTTTTTATAAAGATATATTTTAGTTATGAAAAACTCAATAATTAAATAATTATTAATAGAATAATGTTTGTGTGTTTTGTGTAGATATGTGTTTTAGTTAGGAAATTAAAGTGATATATGTGTTTTAATTAAGAGATTAGTGTTTAAAAATTATTAGAAAATAGTTGTTTAATTAAAATAAAATATTCCGACCAAGGACCACCAAGCACCACCGAACTTTTAAACTTTCCGTTTTAATAATATAGTATAGATACAGATTAATTTTTACGCTAAATTTGTTTGTAAACCCTGAATATATCAAGATCATGGCATATACCTCATCCGTCCCACCAATTATTTACATTTGGGTTGGGCACAAAATTTAAGAAAATTATATAAAATAGTATGAAAGAGAAGGAAAAGTGGTGGGGTCAATTGATAGATTTGAAAAGGTGGGGAAACGTAGTGGGTGAGAGTAAATTTTATAATATAAAAGTTTATTATTTTTAGAAAGTTTTGAAATGTAAAATACTGGGTGTGACATAAAAAAAATGAAAGTTTAAAAAATTGGTTGAGAGAGAGGGAATATGTAATAGAGTTAATGCTAGAGACCCAAAAAAAAGTATTCTCAAAATATAATTTCAAAATGATGTGGCAGTAATAGTAGGGTCGACCCTTGGGTAAAGCGACCGCCTAGGGCACCACCATGATAGGGACACCAAAATTTTTATATACATGTATTATATATATGTTTAATTTTTTTATTTTAGAACCTTAAAAAAAAGGGAAAACATTTCCAAAATTTGTCTAGGGCACTCAAATCTCTAGGGACGGCCCTGATAGTAGTGACGTAGTAGAATGAAAATTTTAATTCACGTGTTAATGTGAATGCACGAGAGACCCATTCCGTTTATTGTTTTAACAATCAATTAAAATTCTTTTCTAAGAAAAAAAATAACCAATTAAAATTAAAAAATATCTTTTAGGAATTTTTTGAAAAATAATTTTGATACTCTGACATTTTTAAATGCAATATAAGTACGTCCGAAAGTTAAGCAAGAGTCCAAAGAGTAAAAAGTGGAAACTGACAGAGAATGAGGGGTTAAATCTGTCTGATGCCGTTACGATTTATACTCACTTTTTTCTCATTTTTCTTCTTTTTGACTTTTTCCATCCTCACTTCTCGATGTGTATGACTCTGAACCTAGTCAGACCCAGTAGTACATACACTACACTGTTTACTTTCCTATACATTGCCTTTGCCTGTCCTATAATACTTTCCTATAAATTGCCTTTGACAAATATGATTATTAGTAATTTTTTATTCAATAAATGTTCTCATATATAAATGATAAATTATTTATTCTTTATATAAAACAATCGCTTCTTATTAAACTATTTTATTGAATAAAAATCTCACTAATATGATAATTCTGATTTTATTTTAAGTGAAAATTAATTAGAACATGACATTTCTTCCTAAAAACTAAAAGGATAATATTACTCCTCACAATAAGTTCTGATAAAAAAAATGTAATCGAGATGATAGAAAGTGTATAAATTTCTAAAATTATAAAATTTGGTTATGAGAGATATAATAATAAAATTAAGAAATAATATATAGCAAACATTCTCTCTATTTTTAGATATTTTTGTTTAAACCTTTTTTAACGTACTTTTTAACCATATAATTAATATTTTATATTTTTTGTAAATTAAAATTTATTAAATATTTTTAACAATAAAAATAAAAAATTTAAAATTATTAATTATAATTATAAAATTGTCAACATTAATTATATAAATAAAAAAATACATTTAAAAAATTATTTTAAAATTTGACATCCTGTTATTAAATAAAAAATTAATAATCATATCATAATATGTATGGATACTTAACAATATGTACGAATTTATTTGGCATGACATATTAAATTGCGTCTCATTTATAATCTTCATAGTAAAATTCTAAAAAAAGTCACTCTAAAATTCAATACTCTTAATTAAATATTCTCTCGACATTAAAGATGCAAGCTAAATTATTAAAAGAAATAATAAATAAATAATCTCTCTATTTCATTTTTTCTATTTTATAAATATATAAATTTCAAAAGAGTTTTAGTACAGTCCCAAGTAGGGCCGTGAATGGAGCGAAAATCCGATCTGATTCGAGGGCTAATGGACCGGATATGGATCACTCTAAGAAAAATCTGATCCGAAAATGATCGGATATAGATTTAATAAGATCTGATTCGTTAACAACCCGATCTAATTATTTATATATATATATATATATATATATATATATATATATATATATATATATATTATGTATAATATATATATGTACATGTAACTAAGAAAGCTCTCGGTTTATGTGGTTTAATCTACCTATACATAAAGTTGTATGCCAGAAGTTACGTCGTAGTTGTGTTACATTCAGATGTGTTCATAATTTTCTTGTATTGTTATGAAATTTATTTGAGAATTTTAACATTTAAAATTGTATTTTAAAGTTAAAAATTTTCCAATGGACATAAAATTATCTTTATGAAACTATTCGTTACCCCATGTCTCATCCAATTCTTTACACTTTTCTTTTTTGGATGTCCCACCCAATTATTTACATTTCAAAACTTTCCAAAAATGATAAAATTTCATATTATAGAATGTACTCTCACCCACTACTTTCCTCCACCTAATCTATCAATTAAATATCGATTGACGTCAGCACTTTACCCATTTTTTTTTCCCAATTTTATCCACTTTTCTTTCTCTTTCATGCTACTTAATACAATTTTTTAACATTCGTGCCTTACCCAAATGTAAATAATTGGATGGGACGGAAGAAATATTGATTATATGTGTTTACATTTTTAACTTCCGTTAAAAAATTTAGGAAATTGTTGATTTTTTAACATAAATGGATTGAAGCTCCGATCTAAAATTACGAGATCATAATGGATCCAGATATGGATCGGGTTTGAAATATTCGACTATGATACGATCCGAATCTGAATCCAAAAAAAATAAATGAATTATGATATGGATTATGCGTGTTACGATCCGAACCCATCCCTTCACAGTCCTAGTCCCAAGTATAAAAGTACTTGTTTTAGAGAGAGAAAAGAGCGTCTATAAACTTTGGTGCTACAAGCAAGGGGTATCAAAATGTTTGGTTGCAGATCCGAAGAGAGAGAAAGATAAAGTGATAAAGAACAACTGCAAAATATCAGGTAAGAGAGAGAAACTTATGTTCTTGATTTTCTTGTTTTTGGGATTTTTTGTTAAATGCTAATACTATTTTTTTACTAGTTCATCTTCTTCTGCCTTTATATATATGGGAAAAAGATTAAATTGCCTCTTTTATTATCTTCTGGGTGTGCTTTGTTTTGCTTCAAAATCTCATTTTAAAGCTAAAAATCCAAGCTTTATGAATGATTTGACCTGAATTTTTGAAACAACTACTTGGTTTTTAGTACTTTTAGTTGATTTTGAAGTAGTTTAGTAGACTGCTTTAAAGTGTTTAGTTTATTTTCACTGATATAGAGAGATAAGGGAGACCTTTTTTTAAAGATTTGTTTTTTTGTTCTTTTTCTCAATTGTTGAACAAGTAGAAGAAGAAATGGTCTCAATGGTTTTGTTGCTTACTGAGGAGTTCTTGTTTTGAGGTAAAAAGATTTGATCTTTCTCTTTCTTTCTTGTAATCACTCACATATTCTGATATTTATTACACACACAGTTCTTGTTTTGAGGTAAAAAAATTTGATCTTTCTCTTTCTTTCTTGTAATCACTCACATATTCTGATATTTATTACACACACACGTGTGTGTGTGTGTAGACATGTATATCAGTATGTGTATGTATGTTTGGTTTCTGGTTTTATATAGTCTATGGTTTCCACTACTCTGGATTTTTTGCCTAAAAGTCATGGATCTTTGATTTTTTTTACAGCACCTGTTAAGTAAAATTGAGAATCTGAGCTAATTGAATTAAAGATCAGAGTTGGACTGTTAGATTTGAAGTTGTCTAGGCTGGAATAAACAATTGGTTGAGTATAAAATTAAGTATATAATGAAAGAGGTTGAAAAGGGCTTGGACTCTCAACTATGGCATGCTTGTGCGGGCGGCATGGTTCAAATGCCTCCTGTGAATTCAAAGATCTTTTATTTTCCACAAGGTCATGCTGAACACACCCTTTCACATGTCTCCTTTGGGACATTGCCTAGGATTCCGGCCTTAATCCTTTGTAGGGTTGCTGCTATTAAGTTCATGGCAGATACCGAAACCGATGAAGTCTATGCTGCTATTAGGTTGATTCCTATTGGACAAAATGAGTTTGATTACAGTGAGAATAATGGGGTTATGAAGAGCAATGGTTTTGAATCTGTTGAGAAGTCGAATTCATTTGCAAAAACGTTGACTCAGTCTGATGCTAATAATGGTGGAGGTTTTTCCGTTCCACGATACTGTGCAGAGACGATATTCCCTCGTTTGGATTATACAGATGATCCACCTGTTCAAACTGTTGTTGTGAGGGATGTTCATGGTGAGATATGGAAGTTTAGGCATATTTATAGGGGGACACCAAGGAGGCATCTGTTGACAACGGGTTGGAGTACTTTTGTTAACCAGAAAAAGTTGGTTGCTGGGGATTCTATCGTGTTCATGAGAACTGAAAATGGTGATCTTTGCGTTGGGATACGTAGGGCAAAAAGGGGAAGTCTTGGTAGCCCTGAGACCCCTTCCGGGTGGACTTCTGCTTCTGGGAATTGTCCTTCACCTTATGGAGGATTTTCAGTATATTTGATGGAAGACGAGAGTAAAAGAATGAGAAATAGTAGCAACGGAAATGTGAATTCAAGTGGGGGTGTAAAGGGAAGGGGAAAAGTGAGGCCTGAATCCGTTATTGAAGCCGCAACCCTTGCTGCCAAAGGTCAGCCATTCGAGGTTGTCTATTACCCTAGTGCGGGCACTCCAGAATTTTGTGTGAAGGCTTCTTCACTGAGCGCAGCAATGAGGATTCAGTGGTGTTCTGGGATGAGATTTAAAATGCCTTTTGAAACTGAGGACTCTTCTCGAATAAGTTGGTTTATGGGTACTATTGCTTCTGTTCAGGTTGCTGATCCCATCCTCTGGCCTAATTCCCCATGGAGGTTTCTCCAGGTACTGTCCAACTATATTTTCTCGTTACAATATATAACGACTGCATTGTTATGCAATATGTCATATAGCTAATAATTTATTGATAATCCGATAGAATGTGCCAAGTTTTCCTTTTGAAAAGTCTTTTTAAGGCGTTGAAATATTGCCTACTTGTTCTAGCTGGCAAAGCTTCTGTCAGCTTTATGTATATCTTGGCATTCAGTATTTTGAAAACATTGTGTTATGCTAGAATAACATTTCGTCTTTCTGGCACTTCCTGTTGATAGTTGAAATTAAATATATGTTCCAAGGGTGTTCATATTTACTCCACTCTTCTGCATGACACATCAATTTTTTTTTTAAATTATAAACTACTTACAGTTTCCCTGGATAATTTTAAGAAACCGCTTAGAAATGCTTTTTGGAATTATGGAGATTTCTTGGAATTGTGTGGATTATGCATTGATAGTTGTCGTTTCTTTTACACTATGTACAATTTTGGCTTCCAATTTCTCTTGTAACTTAGTACACTAACTTATTAGACTTGTTGTATCACATGGCCGCTCACATCCGGGAATGCTTTGTGACTCGCAGGTAACATGGGATGAACCGGAACTGTTGCAAAATGTGAAGAGTGTCAGCCCATGGCTTGTTGAGCTGGTATCAAATATGCCAGTAATCAACATGTCACCGTTCTCTCCACCGAGAAAGAAGTCACGGTTACCGCATTACCCCAACTTTTTACAAGATGACCAATTTCCAGTGTCGTCATTTTCAGGCAACCCCCTCAGGCCCAGCAGTCCGTTCTATTTTCTATCTGATAGCATTACTGCAGGCATACAGGGAGCCAGGCAAGCTCAATTTGGGACACCATTATCGGGTCTCCAGGTTAGCAACAAAGTACAGATGGGACTTTTTCCAAACTCTACCAAACAGCTCAATCCACAGAGCAAAATCTCCAATGGTACCATACAAAGCAGCACACATGGCACAGAAAACGTATCTTGCTTGCTGACCATGGGCCATTCCGATCATAACGTGGGAAAAACAGATACTAAGAAGGCACCTCTCTTTATTCTCTTTGGTCAGCCAATACTTACAGAGCAACAAATCTCTCATGACTGTTCCAGGGATTCAGTTTCGCAAGTCTCACATGGCGAGAGTCCAGAGAAACGAAAAACACCATCACATGATAAGCTAGATCTTTCTGAGAAGTTTTCTGCTTCCAGATTTCTCTGGAACCAAGGCTTTCGAAAAAGTGAGCCAGAACTGGAAACAGGTCACTGCAAAGTATTCTTGGAATCAGAGGATGTTGGACGGACCCTTGATCTTTCAGTTCTCGAGTCTTATGAACAGCTTTGTGAAAGACTAGCAAATATGTTTCGTATAGAAAGATCAGCTGCAATGACTCGTGTTCTGTATCAAGATGCAACAGGTTCTGTAAAGCAAATTGGAGATGAACCCTTCAGGTACTATATTTTTTTTCCCATGCTTGCAGTGTTTACATGCCTTCAAACCTCAATAGTTAATATTTCTCATAGTGGAAGCACTACCATGTTATATTTATATTGACACAACTTCCCCCTCCTATTCTATGGGTTGCAGTGAGTTTAGGCGAACTGCAAAGCGATTGACTATTTTAATGGATTCAGGTCTCAATACAGTCGGAAGGTAAACTGAATCTCATGTTTCTTGTTCAACGTTTCGCTCTATTTGGTTATTAGTTTTTATTGGAATTATTTGAACTTTAGTGTACAACCTGGATTTTTTTTAAAGAACCTAAGCTTTATAATCGATGTGCCAATCTGTCTTCTTTACTATGAGTGAGAATTGTTTGTGAACTTCTATTCTGTTCTTTCTCAGGATATGGAACAAAATTATGCCAAATGCCGATCGTCGTCTGGATTCTTCAAACCAGACAGGTCCCTTGAGCATATTTGCCTAGTTGACAAATGTAAGCTTTAAGCAAAACATTTTAATAATGATTGCCAAGTCTCATCCTACACTTGTTGTGTATGTAGGAGAATTTCTTAATCTCGTTTGCATCAAAACAATGCATGTATTATCTAGCTGAATTCCAGTGACTTGGATGTGGCAAAGTATGGACATTTTTACCCAATTTGATGTTTAAACTTTCATGGTTGCCACCGCTCTGAGCTTTTTGGTTGATGTTGTGAATTTTATTATATGATTAGCTATCAATTATGCATTGATGCTAGTATAAAGAATATATCTTGTGGTTGGGCACAACGCGATTCAAGGTCAAGAATAGCCTACACCTTTCCCCTAGTGTTGTCCGGAGTATTATTGTAGCCTTATGGACATCTCTCTCGGTAAGAATAGGTCGATGAATCCATCTATTTGAATCTTTACGGTGAAATGTGGCAAGTGCCCTTCCCAAAAACTGTTCTTTCTGAAAATAAAGTGCATACAGTAGCATTCTCATAACTATTGACAATGGTCTTGAAATAGATACTGTTTACTGGGGTTCTGAAGTCAGTTTGCTGTTTAGTTTTATGGATCACGACATGGCAAATAATACATGTAACATGGCCGGCATGAGATATGGAATTATTATGAGGAAGAACATTTGTGTGGTAATGTTCTAGTCCAGCAGGACATTATTACTGTATTATTATTATTATTGTTATTGTGTCATTGCAATTATTTATGATTTGGAGTTTTTTCACTGGCATTTTGCTGTTGTGGGATAAGTACCCCACCCACACCCCTACCCTACCTCCTAGCCCACTTGAAGGAGTGAGATTGGTTTGTCTTAAGGTGAAAAAGGACATCCATATATTGATAACTTTTACAGTAATTGTTGTGTTATGGGCGGTGGGGTTTTGTCGGTTGGCATTTGGTGCCAAACGTTTGCAATTAATGTATGAATCCATTAATTTCTTTTGTGCTTATATGTATGTATTCATTGACTGATATTTTTTAATCCTTTGTGCATGTTTTGAACACATTTTTTTTAACTTTATAGTAGATGTTTGGCACGTGTATCAAGGCATTATAGTGTATTTAAGTTGTAGTTCGTGTATTTTCGTGTGGTGTATTCAAAATCGAAAAATAAATACAAAATTTTCGTATCGTATGAAAAATTGTCAGGTCTATATGATAATAGTTGGGAAAATTTTAAAAATTTATACATCCGTATATTTGCAATTATTCCAGTAAATATATATATATATAGGCTATTGTTAAACACTCTTATATAAAGAATAAGAAAGAACACTTTAGAATTTTACATAACGATTCATTTAGATTCTAAAATTTAACTTCGATTATGTTTTTTATGAATAAAAATAGAATCTAACACGAGATTAACAAAAAAACGTAACATGATTATGTGTAAATTTCATTTTTACAAAATGTATATAAGATTTTATGCTGGATTCAATGTTAGATTCTGTAATATTTGATTTTTAAAATTTAGATGAGATTCGATGTTATATTCGATATGTTAGGTTTTATGTAGTTCAATTTTGTGATTCTAATCTAAACACACCATTTCTCATAATAAATAAGTGTTTTGATAGTGTTTTTCCGTGTTCTTTATATAATGATGTTCTTTATGCAGTGTAACCATATATATATATATATATATATATATATATATATATGGAGCTCCTCTAGTGAGAACTTGTTAAAATTAGAATTTAGAACCAAACAAGTCCAGCCCGACCAAATTCAAACCCAGCCCAACCAAATTCAAACCCAGCCTAGTTAAATTAAAAAAAAAGAATTCCAATAGAAAAAAACGGTCAGAAGTCCCGCTCCAATTCACTCTTTCATCAAACCCACACCCACCTTCCTCGCTCGAAATCGATTCACACAGTAGCAACAACACAAAATCATTGATTTACATAGTTTGATTTGGTATAGAATTCTTATAAACATCGACAAATTAGATATGATTTGAATTTTTCACTATTTTCTAAATTTGATGTAAATCGATGTTTATATGTGATTATAAACACTGATTTGATGTTTGTATCCTCTAATTTAGACTCGAATCAACATATGTATGCATGTATTAGCTATTACCGATTGCAATATCTGATTGCATGCTAATCGAAACTAGAATAATTGCTTTTATGTATATAATCTTTCAATTTAGACTCGAATCAACAAGTTTATGCATCTATTTGCTATTATAGACTACATATTTATGATTTTATGGTATTGGACAGTTGAAAAACTGATTTGATGTTTGGAATGCTCTTTCTTAGACTAGAATCGCTGAAATTATACATATAGTTGACTGTTGTGCAGTAGAAATTAAGATTCTATGTTACACGACACTTGAAAAACTGATTTGATGTTTGTAATGCTCCTACTTAAACTCAAATCACTGGTTTTATACTTGAAATCTTCTAATTTAGACTCGAATCACTGAAATTAGGGTTTTATGCTCTTGTTAACACTCGAATTTCTTTACTTGAGAAACTGATTTAATTTATTATGCAATGCTCTTATTTAGACTCCAATTACTTAATTTATTCATATATTTGGCTATTATGCAAGCAGATTATGTGAATCATCTTTTTTTGAATGTCATTATAGTGAGAAGACGTTGGAGCATTTCCAAATAAAGGGACTATGTAAAGTTAGATGTGATTCATGGGAGGAGTTGATTCATAAAGCTTCTATTGAATGGAAAGGCAAGTCCATTGATGCAGTGCTTAATAAGTTAACCCCGGGTGCGTTAATTTATTTTTTATGACAGGAAAAGGATTTCAGAATGTTTTAGAACTCAAGAAGAACGGTTGATTAGTCGATAACTGTTATTGAAGATACTCTTCGATTAAAAATCACGGGGTTGAGGCTTCACGAAAATAGCAGAGTCCGTGAGGTTTTAGATAAGTGGAGGATTAAAAATCCAGGTGTTTCAGGGTTCGAGGAGGTGGTGTTGTAAACTGGGTGATAATTGTCAAGCGGCGAGTTATGCAGTTAAGGTGCAGCTTCTGGGAATCAGGTTGTGTTATAGATGTGGCCCCATGACTGATTTGTTGCAGTTGTTAAGATTATTTTCTAGATGTATTAGGGAATGACAGAACTATTTTGGTCATTCGTGGATGCAGAAGTTCAGATGGGGATACATGTCTGCAAAATTTTCCATGCTTGATGCTAGAAAGGTCTACATCAATTTTCTCTGCAGATGTTGCCAGCAGATGGAAGTGGCCCTGAATTTGCAGGCTATGTAGAGTTTATTACTGCAGATTGGGATGCTTATGGTGGACATGCGGCTTGATTATGCTTTGGGGAGTGTGCCGTTGTAATTTGTAGCTAGCCTTGGTGCAGTGGCTTTGTTTTTGGATTGTACTATGTTTGCAAAGAAGGATTTGGTTTTTTCTTTTATTTTGTAGTCGTCGTACTATTGTGTTTGAAGATAATTTATTTTTGTTCTTTTTGCCTTTTCTCGTGGAGTATGTTCCATGGGAACTTGGCTTGGTTTCTTGAGAGGAGTCCTCTCAAAACTCTTTTGTACATATTTTTTTATTAATATATCTTGACGAGGTGCCGCCCTCATTTACCCAAAAAAAACCCTACAACCCTAAACCTAAACCATAAAATATAAATCCTAAATCCCAAACCCTAAGTTCTACGTATATTAAATCACTAAAAAAATAGCGAATCACTAAAAAGTAGACTAATTCACTTAATTTTGGTTTGAATTACAAAAAATATAAAATACCAAACCCCAAACCTAAACCCTAAACCTAAACCTCAAAACCTAAACCTAAACCATAAAACTTAAACCCTAAGTTCTACGTATATTAAATCACTAAAAAAGTATAGTGAATCACTAAAAAAATAGGCTAAATCACTTAATTCTGGGTTGAATCACTAAAATATAAAACCTAAATCCCAAACCCTAAACCCTAAACCTAAAACCCTAATCCTAAACCATAAACCCTAAAATCCTAAACCTACAACCCTAAACCTAAACCATAAAATATAAACCATAATTTCACTTAATTTTGGGTTAGAATCACAAAAAATATAAAATACTAAATCCCAAACCTAAACCTAAAATCCTAAACCCTAAACCTAAATTCCTACAACCCTAAACCTAAACCCTAAAACCTAAACCATAAAACTTAAACCCTAAATCCCAAACCCTAATTTCTACGTATATTAATTCACTAAAGAATATAGTGAATCACTAAAAAATGGGCTAAATCACTTAATTTTGAGTTAAATCACTAAAATATAAACCCTAGATCCTAAACCCTAATTTCTACGTATATTAAATCACTAAAAAATATAGCGAATCACTAAAAATTAGCCTAAATCACTTAATTTTGGGTTGAATCACAAATAAATTTAAAAATTAAATGTATACACCATATGCCACTAAAAAAGTGTGAATCACTAAAGATCTCAAATAAATTACCAAAATATATACTGAATCACTAAAATATCAAAGAGAATCACTAAAAAATTTAATATAAATATACCCAAAATGTATTCATATATCATAGAGGCAGCTAAAACATTGTTATTACAAAATATGTACAAAAGAGTTTGAGAGGACTCTTCCCAAGAAGACAAAAAAAAAGATTCCCATAGAACAAGCTTCATGAGCCAAAATAAAAAAACACAAGTATCTCTAGACACATAGAATGACTATTAAAAATTAAACGAAAAATCAATGCCTTCTTAACAACCGAAAATCCCAAGACCACCACTGCAGTTTTAGTATCTCCACACACCCCAATACAAAAAAATTTTGTCAGTGACCATTATTTCATCACCACTATACTCCATCTGTATATGACCAGAAAATGCCACCTTGAAACAATTCCAGACTAGTGATATCCACCTGCAAATTAGATACCAACCCTTCCCACTAACAACCTTAGTCACTTTGATTAAAACTTCATCCTAATTTCTGCAAAATGCTAACTGACCTATATGCTGCTGCAAAGTTCTGCAAACAACTGAAAATTCAAAACAAACATAGCAGGCAAGAGAATGAATAACATATATCCAAGGCCTGGGCTAACCTGCAAACAAAGAACATATAATTTGAGAAAGCTGACTTTGCTTGCACTGCTTGCTTCATCTCAATCTTTGCACAAGTCGAAAAATGCACAAAGATTGCAGCCATTGAAACTCCCATCTGCATACTGATTGCAAACTCTCATCTGTATAAAAAATTCCAGCCCTCCACACACTAGTTCATACAGATTTATAATTTTTTGTACCACCAAATCCTAGATTGAGGAAAACTCTTCCACCCCTGCAGTACTGAAACCCTATATATCTCTTCAAACTTATTCTCCATTTTTTCATAATCCAATTCCCATATGCAAATCTATTGCATCTCTTTTTATAAATCTGACCCCATAAATAAATTTTACAAGTCTACGACAAAGCTACAGACCCACGAGAATTGCAGAGCCCGAAAACCAGATCTATGACACTGCAAAAATCAACTACAGAACTTCTAACAAAGACCATATTATCTCCATTTGCAGTAATACTAATCTAGAACTGCATCTTGTACCAGAGAAGATCCAAACTGAATTTTTTTGGCAGCAAGTACGAAAATAACAAGTCTGACCCTTAAAACTCTAAAATTTTCTGGCAAAAAACTCATATATAAATAAATCTTATTGTAGAACCCTTCCAACTCAACACCTGTGCACTCCGACACTTGAAATTCAGAAACATCAAAACAAGTCTTCCAAAACCACCATTGAGTAGGTCTGGAACTCAATTGCGACATGTCATGGAAATTATTCTCACTCTCAAAATTTGCATATTAAAATAACTGAAACACGTGAATGCATATTAGAACAATTTGTAAATGACAAAACTCGGATCACTAATAAAAAATTGGTGATTCAAATTACTGATTTAATTGAAATCAGATACAGAGTCGAAATTAAAGTAACCTAAAAATCGTTGTGTCGAAAAAACGTAGTTTTTTTCATTATAATAAATCAATATATCTAACAACCACATGAAAAATCATAAAAACTTGAATAAAAATCATTGTGAAATTGTTAAGAAAAATAGATAACAATGAATATCCAAGTGCAACAATCCAAAAATAGCTTAAATTAAAGCTAAGATACAGAGATACAGTCCAAATTGACAAAGATACCTAAAAATTCAATAAATGGGATAGTAGAGATACATAGATACAATAACATAGAAAGATGAGATGACGTACGACAGATACAGAGAGATGGAGAGAGAGAGAAAATTAATTAATTATACAGTATATATGTCGGACATAGAAGTTATAAAACAACGACCATATTAAATGAATGATTAGATGAAGATTGTAATTTTGTATTGAGCTGAGCTGTTTGATTCTAAGTTCTAATTTTAAGTTAAGTTCTGCACATGGCTATGTGTATATATATTTATTTATATTCTCATTTTATATCATTTCAATTTTAATTAAGAAAGGAAAACGAAAAATAAGAGGAAGAAAGAAAGTAAAGCACTCTAGCTAGAATAAAATATCTTTTGACCAAAGTGGGACATGTCCTGAGAAAAATTAGGATAAGAAAGGGTTGAATTGAAGTAAAAGTGGATGATCCCAGGAAGAGGTTTTAGACTTAGTAAAAATTACTCTTATTAGCTAGGTATAATAAATAATGAAAAGGCAATTATGTAAGTACTCCTGTATGTATTCACGTGTGGTCACGAAGATGTTAGGTTTGGTTCCGCAACTTCTCCATCTCGATGGGAGAGAATTGTTTACTTTATAATTCTCTTCCGGATTTTGATGCTTATTAATTAGTTTCACCCCTTTTATTTTGGGATTACCCTCTACTATTAAGTTGAATTAAGGCAATTTCACAATAAATTAAAATAGACAAATAAATAAATAATTTATTTTTTAAAGTACGCAATCGGATTTTGGAGATGTTTGTGGTAGCTGTTTTTTGTTAGATTTTTATTGTTTCTTGATGAAAAATAATAGAAATTCCAAAAATTATTCAAAAATTTGTCATAAATGTTGAGTTGTCATCTGTGTAATTAATAATTTTTCAATAATAATATGAGACACCGCGTACATATATATGCGTTCACGAATTAAAATAAGTCATATGTTATAACATATCATTTGAGAAAAAAATTTAAAATAACTTTTGGGGTATGTAGCGGTAGCATTAGTCTTTCTTTATTTTACAAACCAACTTGTTATTAAGACTTAACACGAATAAAAATTACATCCTGAATAAAATAAATACAGATAATACGGAGTCAAATATTATCGATCCGTTCCATATGGTTAATTCCCGTGATAGAGGGCAGCCCTTTATGACCACATTTGAAGCCGTGTAACATGAGAATTGAGAACTCAACACAAATCGAAGTCCCCTCGCCTAAATTTTAAAGACCAGCTCTGCCTGGTTTTCAGTTGTAATAATAAATAAACACCATAAATTGTGGACTTGGGTTTGGAGAGCCCTCCCCCTTTAAGCATTTTTTTTTATCATATCACTTGGTGTTAAAAATACATTTTCCCAATTACTGAATTATAATACTCCGAGGACTGATCGATTTTATTTAGATATTCACCTCTCCCGATAATTGTTGACCGAGAAGTCAGAATTATTTGCTTAAGTTAGGAGCCAGACTTATTGGAATTTTGAAGGTGCCTGGAAATCAAATTCGTTCTAAAATATTAAAGTGTTAATTAATATTAATGTTAGGAAGAGACTGATTTGTCAGTATTTTATATTATATTTTAAAATAATTATCCCTCAACACATATTAAACTGTATGTATAGTTTGCTTTTTGTTCTTTTGGACTAAATTCTACTCCTTCCGTCCCACCCATTTATTTACATTTGAATTGGACACGAATGTTAAGAAAATTGTATAAAGTAATATGAAAGAGAAGGAAGAGTGAATGAAAGAGAAAGAAAAGTGAATGAAAAATAAGGAAAAATGGCGGGGTCAATTGATATTTAATTGATAGATTTTAAAATGTGAAGAAAAATAATGAGTGAGTGTAAATTTTATAATATAAAAATTTACTATTTTTAAAATATTTTAAAATGGTGACACATCTAAAAAAGAAAAAAGTAAACAATTGGATGAGATAGAATGAGTGTCTTTTTATGAAAGAAGACGTCTGTTTCTGATTTACTGTACTACGAAGTGTTGTGAAAATAGAAGTAAAATGAACGAGTATAGTTAATTAATTAGCTAAAAAGGGTAAAATAAGTATAGATAATAGTGTGAGCAAAGATATACACCAAATATCATCAGTCCCAAATACTTGGACATTTTTAAAAAATTGTGTATATTTACATTGATTAGTACATTAAAAAAATAAAAACTGAAGATATAATTTATTTTTAAAAGGGTCGAATCTTAAAAATAAAAAATGCGTATAACAATAACTTTGAAAAATTGTTCACAAATTCAATTTGGGAAAAAACAAAAAAGTAGTATATATTATGGGACAGAATGTTAGGCGTCAAAAGCTTAAAAAAGTCGTAAAGTGAACTGAATATTTTTTAGACATTTTGAAATTTTGATACATAAAAGTTGCATATTTTACGGCGGGAGGAAAGAAGAGTGACAGTGATTTCGAACGGCCGTGCGGTGGGCCCCACAAACGAAAAACGCAATAAGCAAGTGAAGTACGTAACCAGTCTGATGACTTGGCACTATCACTTTTATAGTTTTACTCAATTCGTATTAAAATAATTGTTCTTTTTCTATTTTTATTAGTTAAATTGATCGATTTTTAATTCAATATCATACATAATATATAATTAAGAAAAAATTAAAAATTATATCATTAAAAAATATATTTAATAAATTTTAAAATATATATTTTAATTTTCAAAAATATAAAAAAATAATTTTTAATTTATAATCAAAATTGAGTAAATTTAACCACATAGACATTAAAGAAGACACATATATTGAACTCGTGTTTATCTTTTCTCTCTTTTTGTACTCAGTTCTTTACTCGCACCTTGACACGTGATGCTACTACCTGGTAATTTTACACGTACACGTCATACTCACACGTGTACGGTTATGATCCCATTTATCATACAGCTCCTCCATGACACCACAACATTCAACAAGCCTTCGAGGTTATGCAAAATATTTAACTTAGATAAATAATTTCACTTGTTGATATTTATATTTTGTTTGGTGGTAACTTTGGTGGGTAGGTTAGCAGAAATTATAATAGTTTGTCAACGATTTCTTACAAGTCGAGGTTTGAGAAAAATAGATTTTTATTGATTTTGAAAGACTACTTACCGGTTCTGCCACAGAATATATATATTACAAAAAATACCCTCATGAAAGAAAGTATAACCATTTGTGAATATATCTTCAGATGAATAGGTTGCGTGATGAAAACAATCCATCTTCAGTATTGCTTTGCAACCTGTCAGTAACACAGGAAATGGAAAACATATCAATATTACAATATGTTGCACAAGAAAATTTTAAACAAGCTATAATAGTACTAAGTGTTGAGTGTAAAATCGACTTAGTATGATAATAATAAGAATAACCTTTTATTAATAATTATTTACACCCATTTAAGAGATTTTCTCTAAAATACAAAGTTGCCAACCCCTTGATTAGTTGTCTCTTTTCCTATTTATAGCACCTTTTCAGGTTTACCTTAATTTACCAAAATGTTCTTATATTTCCTGGGCTTACATTGTGGTCATATAACTAGATGTGGGCCTAAGACCCAACATTTGTCCCCCCTAAAGTTGGGTTAATATCTTTGAGATCTTTGTTATTTGCCCTTTTATTGTATACGAAAGCCTCGAGTGCGGGATCACATAGTTGTGCCCGAATGTTGTGGCTCAAGTTAGTGGCTTTATTGCGCGTTGTGCCGACCTTAAGATAGATCCAACCCTTGAATTTTTTTTCCATACACCATGCCAAATCCATGGGCCCTCAGGTCTATTTTGATCATTGAGATGGCCGAACTTGCCTCGTAGAGGTGCCCTCTTCAAACTCGGGTTGGCATGCGAGGTGGTTGTTCTTCCGAGGAAGGGACCTTGAGTTAGTGAGTCGTTGGAGGAAGGTATCTCGGAATCAGTTATATGCCCTCAATAAAATGGCCAAATATGACTCTGGATTGTTGGATCAAATTCATGGCTCGAAGCCTTTGTACACTCATTACCACTTGCACATCACCAAATTTTTAACTTCTCATAACTGTAAGGGATTTTCTCATCATACTTGATGTTTCTTTTGATAATTTAGTAATTTATTTTGTATTAACCCCTTATTGTTTGTTTTGTGCAGTATCTGGAGATTCATTGAAAGCAGCTTTACGAGGTGCCAAAACAATGCCTTCGAACAAGGTCTTGGAGTTGTTGAAAAAGAGGCATTCCGTAGCTTCCTTGAGTCCTCAAAATGAAGCGGGTGGATCCGGGATTGCTGCTCCTCAAGGCCCTGTAGAGGTCGTCGGGATTGATGATGCAGGGGATGTGCTAAGGAAAAAGAAGAGACATCGCTCCGATCGAGATGAACATCATCATCGTCCTAAGAAAGTTTAGGCTTAAGCTCAGGGTGAGGCGAGACTTGAAATAATCGACACCACTCTTCCCATGGGTTCGCTGCCTTCTGTCTTCCGACCAGAAGTCGCAGTCGACTATGTTACTATCGTGGTGAAACCTGAGGAAAGATGGATGGCTGGAGACCGAGCTTCTTTGCAGGCGCTGGATGATTTCCATTTGCCTCAGGATGAGGATACTTATATGATGTTATCTCGTCAGGAAATCGCACTTCGTGCAAGAAGCGAGTGAGCCGGGTATGGGACTGAGTTTTCTTTTTATTACCTTGTTGTATTGATGTTACTTGTCTGATGTTGTAAAGTTTTTCCTTTGCAGTTGGTGACTGATTTTTGTCATATTGTTAATGCTTTCGAGGAGGATGTTGATGGGAAATGGAGGGAGAAACTGAACCTGGAACTGAGTGACGCTCGTGACGAGAAGACGACGACTGAGAGAAAGGCTATAGAGGCTGAGCGTCGCGAGAGGGTTATAAACTCCGAGATCGCTTCTTTGAAGAAAAGTGTTGAATCACTTGGAAAAGAACGTGACTCGGGTGCTGAACATGTGTCGATTCTCTTCGAGGAAGTGAAGAATTTGAAGCTTTCGAGCTAGAGTGATAGGGATACGTTTACTCAATCTGAGTCCAAGATGATCGAGTTAACAACTTCAATGAACACCTTGCAGATTAAAGCTTCATATTTGAAGACTGAGTTGACGAAGAGTCATGAAGAGTCGACGAGCTCATTCGAGTAGAGCTATCAGGCGCTGTATGATCGTCTAGTCGCTGTAGGAGTCGATCTCGTGAGGAATAGCTTCGTAGATTATTTGCTGAATCTTGACATGCCATCGCCGAAGGACACTCCTGAAAATGAACCATGAAGGCGAGGAATACCTCGTAGGCATATGTAATGTCGAACAAGTTTTAACTATGTGTTTTGTTAAGATTTTTGACTAAGTCAAGTATGTGTATTTTTAATCTTTAATCGGGATGGATTATTTAAGTCTTCATTAATCAAGAGCAAGATAAACATTTAAACATGATAAACATGACTGAAAGATCTTCATTAATCAGTAACTAAAAAGAAAGAGCATTTAAACAACAACCAACGAAACCATACTAGGCAGAATGAAAATTCATGTGAAAAAGAAATTGCAGTTTTATTTATAACTTAGCTTTAGTCGTCGAAGGAGAGTCTCATAGTGACCCTTGGGGTTATCCTTGCGACAACTATACATAGAAGATTTTTATAGAAAAAAACTTCTTGAGGTGACGGGTATTCCACGAGTTTTTGATGGGGATGCCTGCTAGGGTTGCGAACTCGAAACTGTCTGGTCTAATGATTTTTATAATTTTATACGGACCTTCCCACAGAGTTTTGAATTTTCTGGACATAGTAGGCTGAGAAATAGCTGAAGCTCGAAGAACCAGGTCATTGACCTGAAGATCTCTTGCCTTAAGTGATCTGTTGTAGTATTGTGCGACTTTCTGCTGATAATTCGTGACCTTTATGAGGGTCATGTCTCGAGCTTCCTCTAAAATGTCGTTGTTGAGTCTGAGGCCCTGTTCTGATGCTTGAGGATCGAAATATCGAATCCTCGAAGTTGAGAGGAAGACCTCGACTGGAATGACGGCTTCGGTGCCATAAGCCATTTTGAAGGGTGTTTCCCCTGTAGCAGTTCGAGGAGTAGTTCGATAAGACCACATTGGGAAGTTCATCGACCCAATTCTGAGGTGCGTCCATCAGTTACTTTTTTAGTCCTTGCAAGATGATTTTATTAGTACCCTCTACTTGGCCATTGCAATGAGGATATGCCATAGATGATTTGATATGCTTTATCTGGAGTTTGTCGATCATTTTCTCAAAGTCTGAGCCGATAAACTGAGTGCCGTTATCGGTGATGATGATACGGGGAACCCCAAATCGGAAGACCAGAAACTCCATAACGAATTCTATCATTTCTTTCTCTCTAATGCGGGCTAAGAGTTTTGCTTCGGCTCATTTGGTTGAGTAGTTAATAGATACGACCAAATATTGTAACTGGTTCTTTGCCTTTGTTAATGGTCCAACTATGTCGATACCCCACATGAAGAAGGGACATAGAGACATGACTAGAGAAAAAGCTGTATGAGGATGATGATCGACCTTGGCATAACTTTGGCATGGAATACAAGTCTTAACGAATGCTTCACAATCTGATTGGAGTGTTGGCCAAAAGATGCCTTGTCTATGAATTTTTAGGGCCAAATTCTTACCCCCGAGGTGGTCACCGCGGTTCCCTATGTGAACCTCAAGCATAACATTTTTAGCTTCCTCGGGACCTAGGAAAAGAAGTGGAGGTTCGACGAGGCCTCTGCGATACAGCTGACTATCTTTAATGCAGTAATTTCGAGCACGATGCATCAATGCTCGAGCTTTCTACTTGTCTTCAGGGAGTTCATTGTGAACGATATAGTGGAGAAGTGGTTGTCTCAAATCGACAAGCTCTTCTACCTGATTAACGAGAGTTTGGGTCGTAGAAGGATTTATGAGAATCGTGGCATAGATTGGGTCACTGGTTGAAGAGATGTCGGAAGAAGCGAATTTAGATAATGTGTCTGCCCACGAGTTATCGGTACGACCAATGTGTGCGATCGTCCATGAGGTGAATGATTCAAGTAGTGTCTGAACTTGTGTGACATACTCGAGCATTCTTGAGTTATGCGTTTTGAAGTCATTTGAGATCTGCTTGACGACCAGTTGAGAATCACTGAAGATGCTGATGACCTTGATATAGAGGCTCTGAGCTAGATGAAACCCCACAAGTAATGTCTCGTATTCTACCTCATTGTTAGTTGCTTTGAAAGTGAATTTTATGTCTTGTTGTATCTTGAAGTTCTCAGGACTAACAAGGATGAGTCCTGCTCCACTGATATGATGAGTCGACGACCCTTCGATGAAGAGTGTCCATTGTGCGGTTCTTTCTCGTGTATCTTTATTATTCTACGTGGTTGGGTAACTCAAGACCTCGACCTGTGAAGGAAATTGATACTCTACCACGAAGTCAGAGAGAACCTGTGACTTTACCGAACCTCGGGGTCGGTATTCGATATAGAATTGGCTTAATTCAAATATCCAGGCAGCAAGGCGTCCTGTCATGTCAGGCTTATGAAGAACTCGTTTCAGAGGTTGATCCGTCATAACCCATATCGGACGGCCCTAAAAATAGTGTCGAAGCTTGCGACTTGATATGACTAGGGCTTATATGACTTTTTCTATGTGTGAATATCGTGTCTCTACCTCTTTCAAATTATAACTGACATAATAGACTGGTCGTTCAAGACCTTCGTTCTCTCGCACCAATATTGCGGCAATGGTGAAGTCATTTACTGAGAGGTAGATTTTTAACGGCTCGCCTAAGAAAGCTTTAGTTACTATGGGAGGTGAACTTAAAAATTCTTTGAGATGAGTAAGACTTTTTTCACACACTTCTGTCCAATTGATCTTTTTTGCTTTAGAAGCATTTTTAATAGCCTCAAAGAATGGAAGGCACTTCTGCGAGCTCCGAGAAATGAAGCGTCTTAAAGCTGCGATGCAACACGTTAAGGTTTGAAGATCTTTGAGGTGTTGAGGAGTTTGAATATTTTAGATTGCTTTTATTTGTGTTGGGTCGGCTTCGATGACTCGTTGAGTGAGCAAGAAGCCCATGAATTTTCCGGAGGTAACCCTGAATGTGCATTTAGTGGGGTTAAGTCGCATGCTATGCTCTCTGATGGTAGTAAAACTTTCTCGAAGGTCTGTGAGATGGTTATCTTCTGTATTCGATTTGACAATCATATCGTCAACGTATACTTCCATGTTGCGGCCTATTTGTTTACAAAAAATCTTATACATCATTTGCTGAAAGGTGGCACTAGCGTTGAGAAGACCGAAGGGAATGTTTTTGTATGTGAAAATACCGCGATGAGTGGTAAAGGCTATTTTTTGCTAGTCTTGGGAGTCCATCTTTATTTGGTTGTATCCTGAGAGTGCATCCGTGAATGATAATATGGTGTGGCCCGAGGTTGCATCGATCAACTGGTCGATGTTAAGTAATGGATAAAAATCTTTCGGACAAGCCTTATTTAGGTCAGAATAATCGACGCATATGCGCCACTTGCCTTCACTTTTTTGAACCAGGACCATGTTAGCGATCCACTTGGGAAACTGAACGGGTTCGATAAAACCCGCAGCCAAGAGTTTGTCGATCTCAACGTCGATGGCTTGGCATTTTTTATCTGAAAAAATTTACCTCTTCTGTTGTACCGTTCGAGCCGTAAGATCGATACGTAAGGTGTGTCTTGCAATTATTTCCGGAATGCCATGCATATCATTCGTCTCCCATGCAAAAATGTCTGCAAACTTCCTAAGAAGTTGGATGATCCCTGATTTTAAGTGAGGGTCCAGATTCCGACCAATTTTGATGGTTTTTATGGAATTACCTGGAATTAGTTCAACTGACTCAGTATCTTCCATTAGCTGACAACGAGATTCCTTAGGAATTTTGATCGAGTTGTGAGGATCGATCTCTACGACTTGGTGAATGCTTGCTTCAGTATTGTGTTTTTTTACTTGTTGAGACAGAGTTGAGATAACACTATCGCGCCAATGCCTGGTCACCTATGACCTCTCCAATACCCTTGTCGGTAGAAAATTTCATTTTTAAATATGGTAGAGATATGACCGCTTGAAGAGCTGCTAGGGTCGTTCGTCCAATGATGGCATTATAACTCGAGGTAGCATTTATGACATGGAACTTAGTGACATGCCAGATCTATTGTGGATTTGTCCCAAAGAGTATTAGCATATCGATTAACCCCACAATTTTGACCTCATTTCCTGTGAATCTGAATAAGGGAGAGGTGTTGCTTACAAGCTTGCGATCTCCAACATCCATTCGAGAGAAAACACTGTGATAAAGTATATCTATGGAACTGCCCGTATCAACAAGGATCTTTCTTACCATGTTTGTGCCAATTTTGGTTGTTATGACAAGAGGGTCTTGGTGAGAGTCAAGAAGTCTCGTGGATCGATCAGCCTCGGAGAAGGTGATTATGGGACAAAAATATAATTTTTGCTTCTTGATCGATCCGTAATCGACACCGAAGACTTCTCGTGCATAGGTTTTGTGAGAATTATTTGATTTTCCCCCCGAGGCATGCCCGCTAGAGATTACATCAATAAGCCGGTGTGTGTCCGGGGCCTGAGTATGTCCGATGTGCGAGTCAATGAAATGGACGAGACGGCCTTTTTGAATATGGTGCTCAATCAAGTTACTTAGCTGTATACAATTTTCTATGGTATGACCCGTGCCTTGATGATAGTCGCAGTACTTCGAGCTTGGAGCTCGATCATGATTCATGGGTCGAGGATGAAAGTCAGGTTCCGCTCGGAGAATAATCAGGATGGTAGATTTGTTTGTGTTGAGTTTAGTGTATTCTTTCTCATCTCGAGGACGTCGTTGCCATTGTCGACCCAACCGAGAGTTGATATTTGGTTTTGAAACTTCTGAGGCTGGTTTTGGCTGATTGCTCATTTTATCTGTCCAAGAAAGTCATGATGCTTCCGTTACGGGAACCCAATCTCGGTCACGATCTCTTCGTCGATCTTGGTCCCTATTTCTGTCTCGATCCCTGTCGTACCGATAGGCGCTTCACTTTGGTTGTTGAATACTGCCTACTGCCTCTTGCAACGTTAAGCGATGCTCAATGATTTGTAGAGCCACCTGTAAGGTTCAGGGATTGTTTTCAAAGAACTCTTCCAATAGCAAACCATGCCTCTCTTTATCAATTCCTGCAACTAGGTAGTTAAGAGTGAGTTCATTAATTAGGTTTGGGATCTCGGACATCTCCATCCAGAACCGAGATACAAAGTCGCGGGGGGACTCATCGGGCTTTTGTTGAATCGTCAGCAAAGAAGCTGTAATTTTGCCTCCTTTCTTGTTACTTGAGAATCATGCTCTAAACGTGGACTGGAGGGTAGCCCATGAGTCAATGGATCGAGGAGGAAGGTTGTTGAACCATTTGAGGGTCGTGCCCTGTAGACATGTAGCGAAAAATCGGCATCGGGCTACCTTTGAATGCCCAAAAAATGCCATACGACCATCGAAGACGTTTAGAAAGTCTTGGGATCGGCGGACCCGTCAAACTAGTTAAGTGATGGTATTTTTAGCGATCGATCAATTTTTGCGATCTCGATGTCTGATGAAAGTGGGCTTTTAGTATGAATATCGACCCCGACCTGTGTACGCATGAAATTTTTGCACAAGGCGATGTCCTGTTGTAACTGGAGTATTTCTTCGGGTTTCAAAGATGTTTCATTAGTTTCACTTCGATGAGAAACGCCACCCTCCGATGAGGTTGTCGATCGGCGTTTTTTTGGATTCCTATTAGGATTGATATAATATGTAGATTCTGCCTCATCCTCGTCCTCGTCCTCGTACCAGGAGGGATCATCTGGATTATCTGGATCATTTTGGAACCCAGCGGGATGTTGGAGCTCGAAGTGAAGTTGTCGGATCTGTTGGTGTTTAGCGAGTCGGACCTCAAGAGCCTTTCGTTCGCGTTCAAGCTGAGCATATTCAGCATCCAAATCTGTGAGTTTGGGAGTTTGACTTGCCTGGACTTCCTTCCGAGCTCGTATGCTATTCAGATGAGTGTGATCATCATTTTGAGAAATTGGCTTGTTCGAAACAGGAGGAGCCGTCGCATGTGGTCCGATTTCAATTTTGCATTTTCCTCTCACCGGCTCAGAGGATGTCGGACGCTTGAGACATTCAACAATATCATATGTGTTTGCGCGAAACAGCGTGCACGGATGAAGTGCTGAAGGGACATTTTCACCAGCCTCAACTGGATCCTCCGGAATTTCAACTGTGTCGGGAGTTTTGATAGGCGGATATGTGGGATCTACCATTTTCATTGAACAAATTGTATAATTAGAGATCCTTCTAGCGCCAAATATTGAGTGTAGAATGGACTTAGTATGATAATAATAAGAATAACATTTTATTAATAATTGTTTACACTCATTTAAGAGATTCTCTCTAAAGTATTTATAGCCCCTTTTCAGGTTAGCCTTAATTTACCAAAAAGCCCTTATATTTCCTGGGCTTACATTTGGTCATATAATTAGATGCGGGCCTAAGGCCCAACACTAAGCATGTAATTAAATAGGAGCTTAAATTCAGAGGCACACACAGGCTCACTAATAGCATAGACTCTGAATTGTACATTTTAGAGGATATTATAGCATGGTGGCCGAAGCTTACTTACTATAACGTTTTAGTGACCGAGTTTTCAAATTTATGATTTAACGTTTTAGTGACCGAGTTTTCAAATTTATGATTTGGTGACTGAAATTTGCCCCGGTGAAAAATGAGGTCTAGCCACAATTTTTTGGTGTTTAGCCACCTTTTTAAATTACAAAGGTAATTTATGATCACCAAATTGCAATTCTAAATATTCAGCCATTAAAATGGTAAATCAGGTCAAGTTGAGACACCAATTTGCAATTTACTCTACATTTTAATTGTCCATACAATCTGGCCTTATTATCAATGAAGCTAATTAGCATTGTATATTGTTTTGGTGTGTAATGCATATACACATCAAGAACGAAAACTTAAAACCTATCAGATATATCTTCTGACGAACAATGAGAGACCGAAGGTATCCTGCATCCTGAAGTAACAAAACATACAGTTCTAGACACGTAAAAAATTAACCAACTGTTGAGAATCTCTCATAGTCAAACCCACTCCAATGCTATGAGGTGTTGCAATAAAGTAGTGAGTACGGTTCAAGGACAATATTTCTACAATGCTTGTTTATAACCTTGTGCCATTCACCATTTCACCATGAAAATCTTTCCGGGAAAGAAAAGTACCAATTTTCATAGTACAACATGTACATGTACGCCATTTAAGAATATGGGAAGCCAGTTGTATCGTAAAAATACTTTGATTAAACGTAGGATTTTTTTCCTTTCTACATCTACTTATCTCCACTTCAAAAGCATTTTGATCATGAAAAAAAATGAACAAGAGATTGTAGACTTACAGCAATAACAGCTACCTGAAATGAGCATTTACCCTCCCATTACCCAAACTAATAAATCGCAAACTATAACACCTCATTCCCACATTGAAACATGTGAGTTAAAAAAATGAACTTTAAGTACTATTACCAAGTGCATCAACAAAACAAATCATGATTTTTTAGGGAATTGTAGAATTCTAATTTAATTGCATTTAGGCGAGCTTATGTTGGATTCAGAATCAGGATAGACATGGAATTTTAAGTAAGATCCGGATTCACACAAACCAACCACACAACTGAATGCTAGTACTGCGTTTACTCGTGTTTGTTTACAACTCAAAAGCACCAGAGGGGTGCCTTAGAGCATCTCCAACCCATTACACTATTTTGGTGTGAAAATTACACCAAAATAGTGTAAAAGTTACACTATCTTTAAAATCCACTTCAACCCATTTACACTAAATTTCACACCAAAAAGAATCTTTCTTGTATTATAAAAGTTAATTTATTACTAAAGTACAAAAATAATAAAGTTATTAGGATACAAAAATAATAGATTTGTTTTAGTTAAAATAATGTAAGAGTAATGTTGGTATTTATAAAAACTCCAAAAATTACACCAAATTTGGTGTAATTTTTGGTGTCGCGCCATTTTGGTGCAACTTTTAGAGTTTAGTTAAAGAATTTTTTTATGGTGTAAAAGTACATTTTTGAAGTTTGGTTGGAGATGGTCATACTGTTTGTAATCAATGAACAGACACATCTTACTACAAAAGAGGATGCATCATTTCTTCAGGCAGGTTACTTGTTGGCATTGTCACAGTTCAATACTCCATCTGTTCCATAATATAAGTCACTTGACTTTTTTCACGTATTTCTAAGTGTTTTGACTCGATAGGTAATTTTTTTTGAATAAAAATTTGATATCTATATTTTTATTCAAAAAAAGAAAAATTAAAAAATATTAATTTTAATTATCGAGTCAAACCACTTAAAAATATGTGAAAAAATTCAAGTGACTTATATAATGGACCGAAGGAAGTATTTAGTAAAATATTTTCTGATGCTCGTGCTCAAAGGAGTAGAGGACTATTGCACACTAGGCACTTCTCCCTCGATCTCATCTCAACCCTGTCATCATTAAACTATCAATAGTTAAATAGCAAAATGAAATAAGGAAGAGCAAAAATGTAGAAACATCAGTGTCTAATTGTGTTAATGGCAGTGTTACGCTCTTTGGGGCTAATTAGTAATTTTTGTGCGAAACTGTTTCCTTAAAGCTATTTCGCTTTCACCATACGCGCGAGTCGATAGTCTCTCACGAAAACATGGCGTTGTCACGAAGAACGGCACCTTCAGTGAGCTAGAACAAAGCAAGAGAGCTAAGCAAGAGAACTATGAGCTTGAACAAAGCAAGAGAACTATCACCAGAAGAGAGGGTTGTGTCTAAGACTCATATATATACTTGAGGAAACTTGTGCGCGCTACAAAATTGTCTAATTAATTTGAGCTAAAGCCGATCCAGATTTTTTCAAATCGGACACCCACGCGGAAAGCCCGAAGGCATAAGCCACGAATTTTTCCTCGAAATCCCATGATTTTCACCTTCTGCGCGCACGTGGGTGGTGGAGCAATACCATACTAACACAACTTAAACACTACATAAATATTTTACTGTATAAAGTCATGGAAACCAATTTTCCAATTCAATGTGAGATTCAAGTTTTCATTCTTAATTTTCCACTTTCAAGGGACCAACTTTGGATCATCATATCTCATCCATCCCTTGATCATTTTGAATACTTAATTATGCGTTGGAAAGCTCTCACAGGGGAGAACGTACTCCAATAATAACTTGTTGCGCGCACGCACCCAAGAAACACTTAAACTTAGGCTCAAAATGACTTGACAATGTGGGGCTTATACTCACATTTTCCAACACAAGGAGTAGTAGGCATTTGGTGGTTGAGTGTAACATAATGAACTTTTTCCTTTTGCTGTGTATGGGTGCCATCATATATAAAAACAACCCAGTCTATGTGAAAATAAAACAAGTACTCCCCAAGCCTAAAACGTATTTTCAAACTTCAAACTAACAAGACTTTACCCATCAATAAACCTTCAAAACATGGTTGTCAAGTTTAAAAGTTACAAGACTTATTCATCAATATTTTGTGTCATACAATCAGTTGTACCTTGGCAGTTTATTTGCTCAATTGTAGTTCTCTTAATAAAAAAATGAGTAAAGTTTGAAGACTTGCCTATCACATGATTATTTGCATGACACACAATAACAAATTCTAATGTGCCATTGTTCCCCAATTAGAGTACCAATTAGATTGTGTGTTCCACATGTGATGACACTCATACACATCAAAAGGAAGAAGGTGCATCATGTGGCATCCAATGTGACAATCCGTGTCAAATCCCGAGTCTTTTTCGAAAATCGGGTCAAGTCCCGACTTCCAAATCCGAAATAGGCGCAAAGTAAACTGGCCCAAATACAACAACTTGGGTAATCCACAAGCCCACCACAGGCCCCCAAAAGATCATGATTTGTTGGTGCACTTAGTAGTAGTACTTTTTACTTATATACTGAACAAATTATCTCAATCTACTCGATGTGGGACTGGGGTGTTACAAACTCCCCCACTTAAATTCCTGACGTCCTCGTCAGGCTGAACAAATAGTCCATAGGCCCAGATCGTACCTCTCTAGCCATTGTGGGATAATACCGGCTAGTTTCGTGTCCCCACCTCCGGACCTCTGTCCATTGTGGGATAATACCACCAGCCTTCGTGTCCCCACCTCCGACAACTTGACGAATCAAGCTTTCGAGAGTTGGCTCTGATACCATATGTGACAACCCGGGTCAAATCCCGAGTCTTTTTCGAAAATCGGGTCAAGTCCCGACTTCCAAATCCGAAATAGGCGCAAAGTAAACTGGCTCAAATACAACAACTTGGGTAATCCACAAGCCCACCACAGGCCCCTAAAAGATTATGATTTGTTGGTGCACTTAGTAGTAGTACTTTTTACTTATATACTGAACAAATTATCTCAATCTACTCCATGTGGGACTGGGGTGTTACATCCAACCACTTCATGTCCAGTAACACTCGTGTCAACAACGATATACAATTGTCATTTTTCACCCAGTATTGAAATGACTTTACCTTTCTTTGTAAGCATCGGTTCACAAACTCCGCCATAGTTTGAAGTGAGTTTACACAAGCGCATTGCTCTCCCCTAACCATTGAGTCGAATAATGCTTGAATTTAGTTTAAAAGGTTCAATTGCGGTTTTTTAAATATTATCACAAAAGGAGATCCTAAGTTCATAAAAATAATGACATCTTCTCAACTCAATTGTCATCTCCCTACCGGTTGAAGACAGTAAGGTTGATAAAACCAAGATCAATGTTTTAGAGCTTAGAGTTCGACCCACAATCATACATCATATTTGCATTGAGATGATATAGTTTGTTTATGATTTCCAAGCTAACTCTATTCTCAATCTTTTTTCAAAGAGTTGACTCAATTCTACTACCCTCTGGTCCCATTATTTTATCCACAAATAGAATTTCACATTTTATTCCATCATTATAAATAAATTTATACTTCCACCATACTCCCTCCGACCCATTTTACATGTCACTTTTAAAAAAAATACACATCTTAAGAAAAAGTTAGGCAAATACTTTGTTTCCTTGTCTACCTCATTAAATAAAGATCAGTTGCTTGTATATTTAAATTAGTCAAACATTAAAAATAGTATTACAAGGATAATTTTCGAAAAAGTCTTTAAAAATTTGCTTTACAATTTGTTTTTGAAAAAGTGACATGTATTATGGGATGGAGGGAATATAATTTTTCACATAAATTAACATTTAATCTCCCATATTAATTAAATGTGGAAAAAACTTGGGACAAACAAATTAGGTGAATTGTGGCCCATATAAATGGAACAGATGGAGTATTAATTTTAGAAAAGGTGTATATTTGGCATCTCTGATATTGCCTACCTTTGGTGGCCGATGACGATCTTGTAAAAAGTTTCAAACTCGTCCTTCAAGATACTTTCTTCGCACATCAGGATAAGAAAAATGAGCAAACCAACACAAGCTAAAAGCATGTTAAATTGTTTAAAAGCTAAAACTTTCTTTGCATTACTAATTGTAATTGATTGTTTTTGTTACTCCCTTTATGGGTTTTGTTCAACGGAGAATCTTAAATGAAGTACTAATTGGAGAACGTCTTATATGCAATATTATAAGCGGAATATAATGACATATATGTTGCCTAGTTAGTACTTTATTTGGGTGTTGGCCCCATATGGCACATTATCGAGATGAAATGTCCAAAATGGCATACCGGAAAATATGGCCCTAAATAGCACTATAAAATGCTAGATCGTCTAGCGTTCGCTAAAACACTACTTAATCCGGTGTTTTATATCAGTGTCAGAGTGGCTTAAACGCTAGATCGTCTCTCGTTTCCATTTAAACGCTACTTAAAGTCGTGTGTTGAGTTGAAAACGATAGACGAACTTGTGGTACAAGCAGACAACAAATCACTTAAACAACAAATCACTTAAACGCTACTTCAAATTCCGTTTAAGTGAAAACGCTACTTAAAACGCTAGGTCGTCTACCGTTTATATTCAACACTTAAACGTTATTTAAAGTAGTGTTTTGGAGTGTTATTTGGGGCCTTGTTTCCATTTTGGTCATTTTGTCTAAAATATGTGTTATATGCGTCATTTTCTCCCTTTATTTAAGGTTCTTCATAAAACTTTTGACTCTATTAACTGAATATATTAATAGTTATTAATTGTTTTAATTACATTGTCCCGAAGCCTTAAAGATAATCAACTAATAATGAAAAGTTATTTATGTCAACAACAAAAAACATGAGAGATAGATACTTGTTTAAAAGGCTAATTATAGTAGAGTTCGAGACCCATGCCATCATGAATCTCATAGTCCTGAAGAGTAATATGATCCTTGTAAATAGTGTACCATTTTTGAATTCTGATTTTATCAGCCCTAGTTCCTGTTTGTTTGTGCAGCCACCAGCTTCTTCAGATCACCGATTGTATCATCTTCGTTGCACTTCACTCTAACCTTCTTTCCCAACCGATCGTTTAATATTACCTCGATCATCTTTCTTAACAAACCCTAGCCCTGTGCCTAGCTTTCTTTTTATATGATGATTGTGTGTGTTCATGTTTGCGTGTATATATAAAGAGTAAAAGAAGTGCGGGAAATGCATTAGTTGGGTCACGGGCTTTGCAACATAAACATGCGATAAATAAGACATTCTTTATTCAGTTCAAGGAGACTCTGTTTTGACGTTAGGTAGAGAATATAGATGGGATGAATAAGACATGTCATCGTTGTTAATTGAGGATTCGGAGATCAAATAATAGTCAGTAAACAAACTTGTACGGATGATTCTGCTTACCTCACAGTCTTCTCCTCGAAAAAAATTACCCAAAATCAACCATCAAGTACCAAATATGCACCACATTGTATAAATTTAATGATGAGTTAAACATAATGAGTATCATCATTCTTTATTATGGTGTAGAGGAGGAATGTGTACTGATATCTGCATAATGATACCGAATCAGTATAACAAACAGAACGTCTCGCAACAACAAAGCCAATAGCTTACATATCTACCAAATTAAACAAGACTAACACAGGCAAATGCTTAAAACTTACAGATCAGACTCTGTACTTGAACCTTAATAAGTGAACAGCACCGACGCAATATAGAATCGGGATCAAACACTGTCATTACTATAACTAGTTAATGCAAATACATAACAGAACTATATTTTGTACAATCTATTGCAAAAGAATACTTAAATAGCAGAACCCTATTGTTATCCAACTTTCAGCAGCAGGATGGGGGCAAGCCTACGTTTAGGCCAGGATAGTGAGGAAGACAAGGGAAATAAGTGCCCTTCTTTCTCTGTGGGGGGGTTAATCATCAAACAATTAACCCCTTTATTCCAATACTGTAAGCTCCGGTTCAACTCTCCAGTAATTTGCATCATTGAACTCATCCAATTCAGTGCCTTTCTCATCTGAACTTTCCTTTTCCTGCAGCTTTGGGTCAATGTTCCTTTTCAATGGCCCAGCTTCACCAACGATGCCCTCTTTGAGAGCCTGATCCATTGCTTTCTCTGTACCCTCTAGTTCAACCCCTACAAATTCTACATCTTCTTCGAACAGAGAAGGAGCCCTTTGGATCGAATCCGATACTACTGATCCTTCATTAAAATTTGAGATGCCATTTGCTAGAGATCCTCCGCCCGATGTGGAACTGACAGGTGTTGGAACTACATCAACCGGACTAGCAATATCAACACTTGAATTTGTATAGTCTTCAAAGGGGTTTACACTTGATCCACTAAGAAAGGGGTTTACACTTGATCCACTTACTAGGAAATCAGAGGACTCTCCCCATCCCACCCATTCAGGTATAGGCCTATCTCCAAATAGATCATCATTGCCTGATGTCTCAAAGAAGCTCGGATCACCAAAAGAACTAGGCTTCTCCTCCTTGGGATCCACATTTGCAGAATTCATTGAAGTACCATCATTGATATTATTCTTTACATTGTCCAGATTAGTTGTACTATTGGAAGCACTTATGCTTTCCGCCAATTCTTCATCCTCTCCAACCACCACCTCATCATCGCTACTGCTGTTACCACCACTATTTGCTACTCCGTTCAATTCGATGTCATCCAAAATCTCATTTCGCGAGGTGCTCAAAGATGCATCACCTATTCTATCATCTTGGAAGGCAAACCAGTTGGAATTTGTAAACAAACTGCAGGGCATGGAGGTAAATGGTTATTTGAATATATCAGATACCTTATTAACATACCCAATACAATACCTTACACCCAATACAGTCTGGAGTTGTCTTTACTTCAAAAACGTACCTTCCTTGATCATCACCCAGTCTCAGGGATGATGTTACCTCCTCACCAGAATCATCATCGAAGTAAGTATCCTGCTAAATCAAGAATAACATTAGAATAATTAGCAAAATTCCAGTTCTTTCGTCCGTCGTACAAACCTCATAATTACATATGTATGTGTAGAAACACACAATTTCTCCCATCTATGAAAGGCAAATGAGCACAAGAAAATCTTGAAATAAAACATACCTCGCTATTGCGATCAAGAGTTCCATGGCCCTGCAAATTAGGATGGCAAGTAGATAAATAACATTAAAATTATTTAAACATAAGGGTGATAAAAAGATATATATACATACACACACACATATATATATAGCATACACACACACATATGGGATCTACTATTCTGGTCCAGTAAAAACATGTGTCCCTAAACCATTCGAGGACACACTGATCTCCCAGCCATATGATTAGACAATGAATGGCCGGGATCTCTAAGTTCATTAAACCTTCTGGCTCAAGGAGATAATTATTTTTGCTTCTGTCACTAATAGGGTTGTATGTGTGGAACGTTTAATGAGAGTCTAATTCTCATCCGTCCAATATCCAATTGAATATCTGAGGTTTAAGTACTGTCCCAAATGGTTCAAGGCAAAAAAATTCGTGGACCAGCTCCTATATATAAGAGGGGGAGATAGAGAGAGTGAGGAAAAAATCGTCTATCTGCATACATTTTCAGCATCGTCATTATCGTACATGCCATATCTAAATGCTTGACTTAAATTATTTGCTAGAGCTGCTACATCATAGTCCCTGTCATGAACATCTTCATCATCACTATCCCTTATCCTATCATGCAGTGCAGTAGGCCGCCTGTAAACAATGTACAGAAACGATAGGCATTAATACTTATACCACTAGATGAAAAAGCTGCCAACTATTAACAAAAGATACTCCAAGGTTACAACAGTACATGCATATGCATGACATATACAAATAAGTTCCTGATTACTAATGCACCATATGATCACCATACTTCTTGTTCATGTTCAAAACCTTATAGTTCAGTACACTGACTAGGACTTAATAAAAGATGTCAACAGTTTCAGTTAATTTCTTAAATGGTTGCACATTGATAGTGCAAACAGCATAACTAAATGTTATAAAGAATTCTGCAGATAAATAAAGAGAGATGAGAATATATATAAATATTCTTGTTCTCTTCCTAACATAACCAAGGAAAGCCTCTAATTTAATTCTCGTGATTAATTAATAATATTATCCAACTCCCATAAGCATAAGAAACAGCTTAGGCTCACACACAATGACATAAATTCCAGTTTCTTTAAGAGTCCAGAATGGAGAAAATAAATTATGAGCTTTCAGTTTCCTGCCTGGTGATTATATCAAACTGAGAAACACATGATCAGTATATATGCAAACTCGGAATGTTGATACAGACCGTCTCAAGATACCATCGAAAAGATGAAGTCAAAAGCATATTCAGCCTATTCCATCAAACAAATATGATCCTCGATTGACTAATGCGCAAAAAAAACTGACGATTGCAAGGCTAAACCTATAGCTAAACAAAGTAATGAACCTTTTGACTCTTATAATACCACAGGTACTAGCGAGGGCGACAAATTTTTTCTTTATAGATTTTCTTAAAAGTTTGCAGGGAGGATTGCCAACACGCAAAGGTTTAATCATGATGCCTTTAGAAATACGTTTTAACCTACCACTCATGATGAACCAAAAAGAAGAGGTATAATATTCTAATAGTTACACAGAATTGAATGAAGTATCAAGATAAACATGTGTATTGCAGATGTTCCACAAGGTAAATCCTCAACTTTGTAGTTTTCCAGTTCTAACGATTAAAAATGAAGTGTCCAGCACCCATATCCTTGTGCTAGTGCCTTAAATCACTTCAAGCCAATGGAAAAATTCTTTTACTAAACAAATAGAAGAGCCCATGTAATATAGCTAGTAACTACCTAGGCAAATATCAACAACCAAAAATAATATAATTATCCAGAAAGAACAGACAAAACAAATTCACAAAACCTATACCCTTGTCTGACAGATAAAAGGAGTTAATTTAAGTCGAATTAAAGATTCCCTTGTAACAGCAGTGGGATAAATAACATTTATAGCCAGATAGTATGGAACAGACACATACCCGCAAGCCCAACGATAAACATTCTCGACCATATTACGCTCCTGCAAAGCTGAAGCCTGCCAATCATTCCATTCGCTGTTTCCCTATATAGTTGCCAAAAATACTTAAGATCAAAGGTTGCAAAGAAACACTCGGGTTGCTGATGAAATCGTCACATGAAAATTATATGACCCAGCACAATGTTTAAGAAAATTAAATTGCACTTTTACACTGATAAAGTAAGATATACTCATGTAGCTGAATAATGGTAACTAGTAATGACAACTACTTCATAATTTTGTATTTAATTGTAGGCGTATAAATATAGCACTAACAGCCAGTGTGGATTCCCAGAGGCAAGAACTTTCAGCCACAGTATATTTTAGATAATGCACAAGAAGTTGATTTCCAAGAATTTCTCCTGTAAAATATTGACCGTCTAATGGCACCTTGCTTCGACCTGAGTTATGCAACAACAAGATCCTCCTTGATCCTTGCTGGATGTGGCTGAAAGCCCTCACAGCCCAGGCACAACAATGCCTTTATCAGGGGCGAGAGAATCCCCGTCCCTCTCTTTCCTTTTTCCGCCACAGCAAACATCCCCTACCCCGGGGGGGGGGGGGGGGGGGGGGGGGGGGGGGGGGGATGCCATGTCATTACTTGTGGAAATACACTTATGACAACTATAAACCATAGAAGACTACTTCACTTTCTTGTAACTCATTTGCAGGTCCCAGTTTACCTTTATATAATTTGAACAAAAAATTCTTCCAAAGCTGAATTGAAATGATGGTCATCAGATAATCAAGCTTGCAGATTATACTGGCTTCACCTTTGAATTCATAATAACATAGAGGCAAAGTATGAATATCATTCTTGACTTTAAAAATCATTTTACATTTTCCTGCCCGTTGCAGTTTGTGAAATCCTACTTCTGGAGTTCTTGAAGTAAAGTTGATTTGGGAATCTATGATCAATGGAGGCCATAGATCAGGCAGTAGATCGGTTGAAGGAATTACCATGCTAAAATTATGACCATGTAACACATGATTTCTAACCCTTGGGGAATTCTCTAACTATACACATGTAAATATGATGTTTGGATCATCCACAAACACAAAAAAAAAAAAAAAAGTAATGTTCAACAGTATAGTCATGCGTTGCAAACAATATCAACTCGGGTAAGTCTCTCCATTATATCAATATGTGTGTAAAATATTCTATATACCTGTAAGTGCATCTGAATCCGGCTATCTGTGTTTCCCAACTGCACAAGCTTATTGGAAATGCGTGTAATGTGCCCAAGGTTCCCCATTCGAGGTGCCTGTCTTCCAGTAGAAGGCAATGTTGGCTGGAAAAAAGGCTATGTTACTCATTTCCCATTCAAGTAAGAAACAACAATCTGTCTAGATACTATCAGATGCCATAAAAGCACCCAGATATCCCGAATCCCACTAACATACGTAGTTACCACAACGTTTACTTCTCAATATTCAATTACATTACAAAAAGTAAGGCTGCATAACATACTAATGAAGAACCGCTATCCTATATAGTGCTTGTACCTGGTTGGGTTCACTTGAAATGGTGACACTTCTATCTGCTTCAAGGATTTTGGAAACCAAATTACACTCTTGGAGAAGATTGTCAAGAGTAGTTATGCCTCTACTTTCTAAGCATGAATATATGATACTCTCTACTTGATGATGCAAGGCGTTGTTAAAAGGGTACCTGCAAGAATAAGAGTCGAATTTAAAAACCAGTACGTACAATTTGTATATTATGTACTCAGGATCTTCTTTTGCCTTTTTTTAAAGCAACTGGCCCACTGTTATTCATGAACCAATTTCACCAACGAAGAAATATCTTACTCGAAGAAGAAGAGATCAATAACTCTTTTAATTGTTCCTGATATGACCAACTCTTTCTCTGCAACTTCATTTCCAGTTTTCAGTAGCAGAGCAATAAACTCCACAATCTACAACGAGGTAGCACACGAATTAAAGATAATATCATTTAAAATGAAGTGAAATTGCAGAGTCTCAATAATGCCAGAAATCATAGCTGAAATGAACTAATTTCAGCGTATACCTCATGCAGTTAAACACACTGAAAGCAACAAAAGAGTGCTCTAAAGGGTAAATATATATGTGGTACAAAATAAATACAAAGAAGATAAGAGACATCCAATAACAATCAGATACAAGTTCCTAGACAGATTTTTTTTAATAAAATTAAAACACAAGGTAACAACACAAATTAGGAATAAGAAAAAATGGAACAATGCAAAGTAAATATTAATAACAAGCACAGAACCTGACCATTGAGCCATAGAAGGACACAACCTCATAAATACAAATAGGAAATGAATAAGTTCTCTCCATTTCAGTCGGAAGAATTACTGGTACATTCATTCCATATCATCCACCAAATGGAACAAGGAACCTTCATTAATTTCCCAATTTCCCAAACCTCCTATTAGCCTTCACACCAACCCAGGCCATTAGGAAGTCAACCACAGATTAGGTGTTACTCAAAAAAGGTAACAAGAGGCAGTACAACACTCCAAAATAAAGGTTTATTCGCATAAATTACATATTAGAAAGTCTCTGATTTAAGTCTATAAATTGCTTTTAAAAGTGGAATGCAATCTCTCCAAGCCAAACTTTTGAACAAATTGGGATTGCTTTACTATCAACTTTTCAATTATATGATGTTATCCAATAATTAACAATATTAGTACTTTTAAGGCAACACAAGTCGGACATAAGCAGCCAAAACTCCACACTCAGCATTTTAGTGACTTCAACAACTCTGGCTATTAATTTACACTGAGTAACAAAAACACCTTATAGATGACAACTCTACCAACATTAATTTTCCATCAATAATGACTCCCAACCTTTAACCGATACTTGCCAAGTGGAGGTCTTAGTTCACCATATGTTGTAGGTAAAACCTTTTCATCAGAAGATACATTTAGTAGTGTCAACAAATCACCTGAATCAAAATCAAACTAATTAAAGTTCTCAAATTAAAAGACCAGTCTTAAACATTAGTTCATGCAGAACACCAAACATTATATGAATTGCATACAAAATAACCAAGCGATAAACATATACCTACCAAATTTGGGCAGCATAGCATCAACAGTTTCAGAGTTAACATATACAGGTGACTCATGCATGTGTTGACTCCGAAAGGAATGAATTAAGGGAGAAGTTATTGATCTTCTAGGATCCAATAAGGAGATACACACAGACAACGAATGGATAAGGCTCGATTTTGACGGGGAGTCTTCCAGTGCATGATCAAATATTCTAGAAACGAAACTGCAAGAGATAAAAACATATTAATACACAGCCTAATAGGTGCCTTAGTTTGACATTGGCAGTATATATTCTCGATACAATATATAACATAACTCAAACCTTGGGCTAGAGAGTTTAGTAGCCAAAGGTGATGGTGCATTTCGAGTAACAGTGCATAAAGTTTCTGCTGCATTAGCATGTACTTCAGGAGGACTCTGGATAAATGAAAAATCAGTTAGCTGCCTTTTTCAGAACATTGTGTATTCTGATATATCTTGGCCCAAATAGAAACATCCTTATTATGATTAAAAAAATACTATTTAGGACAAACATATTTAAAAATTAAATATTGTAAGAACATACTGACAGTTAAATTCTTTTGATAGCCAAAAAGTAAACTACTATTTTAAGTCTAGCAACCTAGTAGAGAAGAGAGAACTTGGGCACAGAAACACATGTAAGTTTTAGTACTCCCTCCATCCCATTTTAGATGTCCCTTTTGCAAAAAAAAATTATCCCATATTAGTTGTCCCTCTCTTCTTTCAATGTGCATTTATCAACAACTTTTCAAAACTACCCCTTCTTATTTGTCATTTCCAATGTAACATTATTCAAACACTATAGTAACTTAATATAATAAATGTGGGTAGATATGGAAAAAATTACAACCATTTAATACTTCTTAATATGTGCAAAATTTGTAAAAGGGCCATCTAATTTGGGATGGAGGGAGTAACATATAACTGTATAAGGGTAAACTTGTCTTTGCATGGTTAAACTATCTGCTACAATTTCCATCCCCAGCCTCAATAGATGAACATGAACCAAGCTCAATCTATATGAATTAGCACTTTAGTAGATAGTTATTGAGGTACTAATTTTGATATATCTTCATCCAAGAACTAGAAGCTTTCTTTAACTTTTAAAACATAAGGGTGTCTCCAACTTGATTATACTAACCAAACTCAGAGGATAGAGCAAACATAAAAGGTACAATTCACAATTTGCTAAACAGTAGTCAGGTCCGCCATTATCTGAGTTATTAAATGTAACAATTTTAGAGAGTGGAGAATGAAGATGCAACAATAGTATTTGTACCGAGATTTACAAATATATAATGAAACTAGTTACTTACTGATGGTCTCAGTTTATCAACAATCATCTCTAGCAAATTGCTATCGGCAAGCCACTGCATCACATCCGAAGAATTGGGATACATGTGATCATCACTGCCTACAAGTCGAACCAAAACCTGTGTAAAAGTTCAGCAAAAGAGAAGAGCATTTAAACAAATGAAAGAAGAACAGAACAGCGCCATCAAAATGTTAATCGTTGCATGCAAATTCAGACGCTCACCTCCATGATAGATGTAATACCTATCAAATCAACTAGTTGGCTAAAAACATTCTGATGGGACTGCAAAAGAGCAAAGTGTAAATGAAACAAAGTATATGTACAACAAAATGAAAATTTAAAAACTACATTATTATAATACATCATCATGTATGAAATAGAAAATTCTAAAACCACATGCACATGGCACGAGTCATTTCTAAACCTTAAAGCTCAATAGTCACAATAGTGCCGTAATTGACTAAGAAAGGATGAAAATACTGTAATAAATATTACTCCCTCCGTCCCACAATAATAGTCTCTTTTGGAAAAAAAATTGTCCCATAATAATTGTCCATTTTTACTTTCAATGTAAAAAAAATTCAAACTTACCCACTTTTTTTGTCATTTCCAATATAAAACTTACTTTATTTAGTATAAAATAGCCATAATAAATATGATACGCACGGAAAATTATTGTACAACTAAGTTTTCTTCATATGTGTTATTTTTTCAAAAGAGACTATTAATATGGGACGGAGGGAGTATATGAGTTTTAACACAGAGGAAAGTAAATTCACATAAAAAGGTTTCATAACAACATATTCATAGCTATTTACATGAAGCTACATCCTCAACTCTACAATAATAAAATTAACGGTAATGAATAAACAACAGCATCGGACTCAATTTTTATAGTCTCTGAGCAAAATATCATAACCAACAAATAAGTACTTCCCAGGCAAGAAATAGCTTGCTCCATGCCAAAATCTATTGCCCCGTTTGATTCTAATGTAATAGCCTACTGAAAATTAATTTTTCATATCAATTTTTTTCCTTGTACATCTGAACTGTCATGTTATAATAAAAATCCCAAGTCTTTTCCTTGCATATAGTAGAATATTTTAGACGTCTATAAATATTATATATTTATTATCCATTGACGGCCTGAACAATGTGGAACTATATATAGGCGTTGTGGCAAGTTGAGAAACTAATTACCTTCTTCAAGAATATAAAAATAGAGAGCATTGCTAGATATTTGTCTTCTTTGACTCATAATTAATACCACAAGCTAGACCGTGTTCTATAAACAGTGATCAGATCACTAACTAATTATGATATACATTTTAGATGTAACAATTAACCATTCTGTGCATACATTTTAGCAGAAGAGGCAATTCCTCCAAAACAAATGGAACGATTCCAGAAGAACTTGAATTTTAGGGAAACGTAGACAAGTAGCGGGAATTGAATAGAAACTTAACCGTTGAAAATGTAACTTTACGATTTTGCTTACTTGGACATAGTTCATTAGCGGGATTGTCTTGCGCAACATGAGGCAAGTCACCACCTACAGCACGGAAAGAACAATGAAGCAAATCACTTCGCTAAAGCAGGCATACAGCCAAAATTAACCATAGTACATTGCAAATTAAAAATAGAAGCATAAATCGGCTAACCTTGCTAAAATATCCTGCCAGAAATGCACTATGAGGACGAGTCGGTTCCAAAAAGGAGAAAAGCAAATCCATCAGCTGCAATTGTTAACAAAATAATTTAATACTAAACATATAATATCAAAGCAATGTCAACTTCTCGACATTGGTGATTAAAACACTAAATAAGAACAATGGATACATACCCCTTCTTCCTCCACTAAAGTTTTAAGAATAACATCGATTTCACAAGTGAATACCTCACAGGCAATGAAGGGAAACCTAGAAATGACACAAGAATTGATTCAGAAAAAAATTACTGTAAACTAATTAACCTGAAGTCAAAGTAACACTATTATTTAAATGGCCCGTTTCAAAGTCAAGAGATAATTGCATACTTCAAGACACGTTTGCTTTCAGCATCCTCTGGAGGCTCATCAACAATATAGTGCAATAGTTGTTCCACCTGAGCTCTCTCCCGCAGACTGAAAGGAAAAGTATTTTTTAAGAGCAAGTACAACTAGACAAGTAGAATATCAATCTTCAGAACTCAGAAGGTTATAACTAAAAAAAGAAGTAAAATATAGATAATTACAAATTAATAAGACGGCCATTCAATGCTTTGCATTCTTGGATAATCTCATCTTCGTCAAGAATCTCCTCCAAAGTAAAATTCTCCTTATCTAGCACTAACTCAACCTGCAATAAAATGAAGGGGGAAAAAAAGATAGTATGAGTACATCATCCTCATCCTCAATCCTCACATGTACAGACCAAAAATAACTGCTAAATCTTACTAAAGATGTGCAATTAAAAGAGCACATAGCATGAAACACTCGAACTAAAACAGAACGTAACAGAAGCATATCCACTATCAAAACTCGCAAAGCAAGTGGACGTAATCTAAAATGGAAACCGACACAAAAATCATACAAACACAAACGGATATCCTTGAAGTTATTCAAAATCTTCTCTCTTTTTTTTCTAATAAAGTCATTCTAAATCAATTAAAGTAACATAACTAATAACTAACATCTTTTCGTATACATATGTCAAATTAAACGGAGCAACAGCAAACATATTAACTGAACAAAATCACAAATAAGTCGAATTCGATTAATTGAAGTAATAAGCTAACCACAAACCTATCAAAGCAGTGAAACTTACCGGTGAAGAAGAAGAGAGTGATGTGAGTTTCCAAAACATCTTTAATCAAAATATTATGTAACTATATATATATATATATGTATGTATGTATGTACATATAGATACCCTAATTTAAAGATCAATAAATAGAAGGGGTTGAAAGTTGAAACTCATAAAATTGATTGTATGTGCGTAGTATTTACTAGGAGTATATCGTGTGACAAAATTATTTAAAAATATATTGTAGTCCTTTGGCTGTGATGTTTTGTTTTGTGCTGGCATTTTTTGTTTTTTTGCCTTTAGGATTTTGGTAAAGTAGCACTTTCTTTTGGAAAATAAATATAATATATTTTTATCTATATTAAACTAAAATAATACTCCATTATTTTAATTAATTTACTTAAATTACATAATTCTTCTACTTTTCATTTATATATCAAACAATACAAATTATTTTATATTTATACAAAACTATTGTCTCTATAAAAAAATATATAATATTTTATACAAATTAACTAAAATTTCATATATTATAACGGACAACGAGCAGCGACCAATTCTAAATTATATACATATTTATATTAAATTAAACTATATTTTGTACCCAAATTATATACATCTTAATTTTAAATAAAAAAATTAATATACATTCAAAGTATATACATATTTATATTAAATAAAACTCTAATAATTATAATTAATTTTTATGAGTTCAAGTAATATAAATATTTGTATTAAATAAAAAAAATTGTATTATATATAACTTTTAATTATTATTATTAAAATAACTCTTATCACCCATATGTTTAACAAATTTATATAAAATAAAAAAATATCATTTTTATTAATATAAATTCCCAATTATATAAAAAGTTTTATATTAGTTATTAATAAAAATATAATACAAAAAATATATTTTTATTTAAATCTTATTCAAGCCCATATATCTCAAGCTAATATAGTTAAATTTGTATTTCTATAGATGCACACTAATAAAGGCCCCTTAGGATTTCATAAGTTCTTATAAATTTATATATACATATATATATATATAAGGGAAAATAAACATGGCATGAAATTAATTAATATTATGAATTAAACTACACACAAACGCAATAATTAACATTTATCAAGTGAGTAAATATAATAGTCATTTTACTTCTAAATACATTAGTTTATTTTTGTCTCGTTAAAATCTCTTATTGGAATTTAATCTGTATAAATAAATTTTCAAACCAATGCAAAATATGAATATTTTTGTCCGCTTCGCGTGGGTATTGAAATTGTGTTTTATTATTTTATATCAATTTTAATATTATATATATATATATATATGAATATATGTATACTAATTTTTATTAAATAGAATTGCAAACCTATATTTATGTTCAGTGTTTTCTAAACACGCAGGTATTCTATTATTATTAATTTCAGTTTAAATCATTTTTAATAAAAATTGTTTAAAACTGATATAATCAAAGAAAAAATAAGTTAATTAATCAGAATTGGTCTTATTCACACTTTCATAAATCTTATTAAATCATTAAAAATATTTCTTTTTTTGTTAAATCAACACACATGTTCAAAAATTAGATTTTTTAATAAAATAGGATTACAAATTTATAATCATTACCAAATTTTTAAATATTTATATATATATATATATATTGTATAAATATACATGTAAATGAATTGGTCAGTACGTAGATATTAGTTGATTGTTTAAATATTAAGTTAATAATTAAATATATTATTTTATTATTTGAATTATTGAATATCTTCAATAATTTTAGTAAGGAAAAGTAGAAAAATTAAATTTAATATTTATTTTTTTTTCTTTTGAGAAAGCATAAATCAACAATATAAATATAGTTGCGTAATCACAAATCATTTAAATTTTGCGAAACATGAAAATTTTGCACTTTTATTTTGAAAGAAAACATATGCATTTAAATTAATAATAAAATTTTGATATTAACAAAAAAATCAAGATAAAGAAAATAAAATAGATTGATTTAGAAAATAGTTTATATTAAATTTGAATATCAAATATAAACATAATTAGTTAATATTCAAATTATAATTAATTAGATAGTGGGACCAACCATTAAGGAATATGATATGATAATACAATTGAATTAATTGCATGAATTAGTAAATTACTTTTTTATACTGTGGGAACTCGCAGCCGCTACCCTTTTTGGGTGCGCACTCGGTAAACCACGGACTCACGCAATAGCCTGCGAAGCACGTGAACTAGATAAATCGCACAAGTGCGACAGACTCTGATCCGGGATGACATAATCACACATTCATATTTTTAACCAACTGAGTCAACCCTTGCGAACGTAAATTAATTGAATATCCTTAATAAAATAGAGGAAGTTATTGAATTGAGGATATAATTGGAAAAATGGAACGTAGGATTAGTAGGAATTATTATATTATTATATTAATAGATTTCTAATAATTTCATCAAAAGATATTTTCTGCACTTTTATTTTGAAAGAAAATACATACATTTAAATTAATAATAAAATTTTGATATTGACAAATAAAAAACTCAAGATAAAGAAAATAAAAATTTTGTGAAAAGATATATTATGAAATTTTATTTTGAAATAAAACAGATGCATTTAAATTAATAATAAAATTTTGATATTGACAAAATATCAAGATAAAGAAAATAAAATGGATTGATTTAGAAAATTATTATTCCATTTTTTAAAATAGTTTATATTAAATTTGAATATCAAATATAAACATAATTACTTAATATTCAAATTATAATTAATTAGATAATGGGGTCCAACCTTTAAAGAATGAGATATGGTAATACAATTAAATTAATTGTCTGAATTAGTAAATTACTTGAATATCCTTAATAAAATTGTGAAAGTTATTGAATTGGGGATATAATTGAAAAAATGAAATGTAGGATTAGTATGAATTATTATATTTATTAATAGATTAATAGATTTGCCTCAGACATTAACATCTGGAATCAGGAAGGAAGAAATTACGTTTTCTCGTCCATATTCTAAATTTAAAGCATTTGAAAAAAATATAAGTTTTACCAACTAGTTCTTTACATTAAATTAGGAAACACTGGCTTTTTTAAGACAACTGGTTGAAAGCAGTGGCCGCAATGCAGGAAAATCAATATAAGCATGGGCAAACATATCAACTAACAGTAACAATAAGCTACTAATAACAAACATGTCACTCTGATATGTCAAAAATGGTAATATTGAAGGGGGGAAATCAAGCCTAGTATGGTAGGAAAAAAACCGAGCACATGTACTCTTATAGTTGGAGAAGGTGGTGATATATAGAAGCCAAAACAAGGTATATCTGGAGTAACAAACTAACAACGTCCCAACCACCATCAAATTTCCAGCCGTTCCAAGTCCTTCATAACATTAGATTCTTTAGGACTTTCAGCCACACTTCCCATCTCCTCAACACGAGACTTGGTGTTGTTTGGTAGGGCAGGAGCAGTGACAATTTGAGGATCTTCTTTTCGCACTGGTGGAGCAGCAAATGCCACCACAGACTGCCTTATGTGGACAGGTGGAGCGATTTGCATGCCCCGAGGCTGTATCATATGGGATGGACGCACTAGCAGAGGGCAAGCATAAGCAGGAACTGCTGTTCTCATTATAACTGGTGGTGGAAGCGGAGGGGAAGCATAAGCAGGAACTGCTGTTCTCATTATAACTGGTTGAGCTATACCATGATATGGCGTCCTGAACTGTCTGTATGGAACATAAGGGGCTGCAACTGCACTAGGGAATATTTGAGAGCGACTTGCATGGACTTCTGGTGATTGTTGCGAGTGACTGTCTACTGATGTTGAAGAAGCGGGTCTGTTTTGAGGAATTGTCTTCTGGCCGATTAAATTTAATATTCTTGACGTGGTCACTGATGATGGAGGATGTGGACTTGAAGCCCTTGGGTACAGAACTGGAAATTTCTTTTGAAATGGAACAGGTGCACCAGCAGAGCTTGTGGTGCCCATTTTTTCTTTCAGTCGGTAATTTAGCAACGCACGAGATATTCTGATCTGTTCCTGCTCATCACTATTTTCTGATTCAGAGGATGAAGTAGCATCCTGTTTTGCCACTGCAGGAAATAAATCAAAGAAACTGCATCATGTTAATGTAACTAAAAGAGTGCATTGGAATAAATTATAGACTAGATATATGAAGATGAAAAAAATAAGCTAGGCTATGAAGATAAAAAGAGGATGAAAGCACTATTATCAACAAGTTAAAAAGCATCGTGCGTGCACCAAAAGTATATAAAACCACTAAAGACAATTTTTCTTTTTCAACTTAATAAGATTACTAACAAATGTTTGATTATTTAAAGCAGTTAAATGTAGTATATCGTTGTACGTCTATCGGGAATGGGGTTGTTTGGCAAGCCTGAATCCAATATTGCATCACGAGCTGCTATAAGGGGACAGAAAGGGAAATCCTATTCATCCAGCTTTCCAATGCAAAGCCAAAACACTAAACAAACAAAATACATCTTTATATCTCGGCAAAACAACGTACTGGTTTACACTTATACTGTGCCAAATCCTTTGACTGCAATGTAAGACCGCATATGAGATGAACTTGGGATATATAAAGAAAAGGATCAGAGAAAAGGAAAAAAGGAGAAGGCGGCACCTAATTTGCAAAGTTTTATCTAAATCTCATAAAATTTGCGTTTATTGTTAATTTCTGCTCAAATTTTTTATCTAATATACTTGTTTATTAACAAAGTTATGGCCATGTCAAGAAATGGGACAAAGTCCATGTCCAACACTTCGTTCCCCGAGGCCAAGTCACATGTATCATTGCCACAGACTTCAAGAAACAATTACATATTTCCAATACCATCACAAAGTTATAACTCCTTTAGTCAGACAAAATGAACAACTGGAACACAATCCAAACCTGTAAAGCCAACTAGACAGTGTATACTAGAATCATTTACCATCATTTCTACCAGTAACTCACGTTGTTTTAAAGACGACCAAGCTGCCAAAGCTGCATTTTTTTCTGCTTGCTTCTTGTTCTTCGCGGGTTCTCCGTGAAACACAATATCAGCAAGTTCTACAATTCCTGTAAAGACGGGTTGGTGACCCATTCCTGACCTGAAAGTTCTGTACTGTGGCAATGGGGCACCAACTCTTTGTGCAATCTCCTGTAAGAGATTCTTGTACACTCCAGTTTCATCCTAAGCACAGTAAATTATAGTCTAGGGGTTAGAAACGCAATCATATCAACAGTTTTTAGGCAGATTTACGGTGAATGTGGACTATACAGAACGCTATATCAAATTATGTACCCAAAGGGATGACTTAAATGGCTAGCTACATAAAATATAATCACTGAAAAAATATCGTTCACATCGAGTTTAATGGTTTCTATATGACCTCATTGATCAGGTAAACACCTGTACTGCATGGAGGTAGATGAGTTGATGGAACTCAAAAGACCGGCATAAGGCATATGCTTAATCTTCAAACATTAGCAATTAGAAGGCTGCACGTGTCGAACAAAATAGATGAAATATGAAACACCAAACAAAGAGAAAAATACATGGATAACCATTCTATATAATAAAACTATATGTAGAGGCAGATGTGTGTGTTAATATATGTGTGTTTAGATGAAGAAGCTAGAACAATGTAAGAGGAAATACTCTTGTATTGCTTGTATTGCTTGATCTATTACAAAGAGATTGAGTTCTATAAATAGAACAAATAAGCTTGTTCTATAAGCTTGCTACAATGCTGCTAGTATAACTACCAGTAACCTATATGTACAGTTGCTAAACTTGGCCCCTAAGAATGCTACAGTGATATAATATTTAACACACTGATGTTTCATAAAAAAAAATACATGTTAATAAAGTTATACACAATGGATAATAAGAATTAAATTTATAACAAAATTCAGCAGATCATTATGGTAAAAAACACCTTGAAGATGTTATTTGATATTCTATACTTCTCAAGAATGCTACACATTTTCAAAAATTCAAAAGTTTAAAGAAGAGGAAAAAATCGAACTGAGCGGACTTAAAGTATTGTTTGTCTTCTGGAAGAGGTAGAAAATTAAAGGAATTACGTTGTAACATTTAGTATTTTAGAATTCTTATTCATATTTCTTGCATAGTAGCTTCGAAACATGTACGTGTAGTACACATGTACACATCTTACCAAATAAAAACTGTTCGACATTCTCTACACTATGTTGTATGGTCCGAACCCGAGTACACATGTATTACTTTGTGACCAAAAAAGGGTTGTTGGACACTTACTCTACTGTTCAGAAGCAGTAAACTATTTTATATGCATGTTCAAGAAACCATAAACTTTAATAGAGTGGTTGCATGAATCAGGAACGACTCACATACAGTGTGAAAACCTTTAAAAGCCCATGTATGAAGGGAAAGTTTGTAAAGGTAACATGTGAGTTGACCAAAACGCGCAACATTTCACACCAGTCAACCACTCAAAAGCCCACTAATGAAGCATGCTGAACAACCCAATTACAGTACTTGTATTTTTGGGACAAGCAACACAATGTACTCCATATTGAGTATATGGTTTAGATTAACCGAAAGAAGATAGTGTAAATGTGACATCAGTTGCACCCATTAATTCAGTTAGCAATGAATGAGCAGGCACATGCATCATTAAAGATTCGTTCAATTGAGGGAGACAAGACTATAACTCTACATTTATGCAATAGTAAAAACTCCCCACTATCTGATCATTAATAGTACTTTATTTAAGCATCCAATATGTATAGTAATATTCACCCATTATCTTTTCATTAAAATATTGCTAGTTTAGTCCAACAACCAAGATATCTCAATTCATTCATACCTATCTACCAATCACACAACAATTAGTAAAGTAATTTCGATTTCAAATACTACAATCTTTTCAAAAAAATCCACAAACACGTTTTAGCCAAATCACAACGTACAGTAATTGACTTGGTCCCACTAAGACCAAATGCTTTCACTTTTTACCATTAACAAACAGGAATTAAAGTGTGAAAATGTACATTCTTAAAGGTAAATACATAAATTGACTTGGTCCAACTAAGCCCAAATGTTCTTACCATTAAAAAACAGGAAGGAAGCAAGATATAAGGGTAAATTTATAGAGATAAGTACATGACTTGGTCCTACAGTCCAAATGTTTTTACCATTAAAAAAGAGGAACCAAAATGTGACAACATTAAATATAATTCCCACCACAAACCCGACTACATTTCAAAGACAAAACTACCCGGTGAAATAACAAAAAATACATTTTACTATCAAATTATGGATTGACACATAAGTTACGAGTTTCTTTTTTTAAGTCGGAAAATACATACATTTTATAACATTCAAGTGATTTTAAGATAAACCGAATTATACAAGTACGAGATCAAAAGCCGAAATTAACAGCGATAACATCAGACTGAATCGAAGCAAGGCACTAAAAAACAAAAACGCATACAGGGGCAATAAAGTAATTTCACAGACAACGAAGAAAGCGCAGAAGTAACATACGAGAATCTTAGCGGCGAGTGACTGAGAAGGGCCGCGCGTGGAGAGAGAATTAAGCGCGACCTCAGCAGCGGCGTGCTCGGCTTGACGGAGAGTGGAGCAGTAGTGAGGACTATCAAAGGTTTCGCCGTTAAAGTTAACGAGGGCTTTGAATCTAGGCGCGTGGTCAGGACCTTCTCTAATGGAAGTGTAAGAAGGGAGATTAAAGCAGCTTCGTTGTGCCAGCTCTTGTAGCTGGTTCTTATACATCTTCTTCGTACAACAATTTCAATCTTCTTCTTATTCTCTTTGTATGCGTAGATAATACGTACAGAGTTGGTGTATGTATATGTTTGTGTATCGGGTGAGGGAATAAGAGAGGAAGCCGAAAAAGTGCTAAGAATGTGTGTTTGTGTGAGAGAGAGAGATGTAAAGAGGAGGCGAAGTGGACTATCTGTGAGAATGAGTATTATGTAAAATAATTTTCCTAAATATGAAAAAAAAACACCTCTATAATTTTTAAAAATATTACTCAGGTCCCGTTTGAGATTTCTTAAAAATAATAAGTTATTTATTCTTTTAAAATATTAATATTTAATTTAAAATTTTAAGATCAAATCATATTTCTAAAATAAAAAATAGGTTATTTATTTTTACAAAAAGAACATATATACATATTTTTTTTAAAAATAGGTAACTTATTTTCATAAATAAGGGGAGCCAAATAGGATCAATTTTCAATGTTCATTTTCCAAATCAAAGCTTCGAATTAAATTGTATTCCCTCCGTTTTTTTAATATATCATTTCAAGTTTTTAACGCACGTTTTTATATTTTTTAATCATATTATTATTATTATTAATTTTAAAATTAATATTTTATTTAAAAATTCAATTTCTAAAATAAATTATTTACCAGAAATGCTTTTATTTATTCCTTCATTTATAACCTTTTAATTAAACTAATAATTTAATTCACTAATTTTAGAATAAATATTTCATTTCTCCTCTTATTCATTCTTCTTATACATTAACCTCGATAAATGAATACGTTTTGGAACAGAAATATATATATTCATTTAACGAGATTATTTATTTACCGATAAATAAATATAATATTTATTTATTGATAAACGAATATTAATTCATTTAAATAATATTTTTAGACCTTTTTCTTAATTATATTATTATATATATATATATATATATTCTTTATTTATCGTCATACCACACGTGTCTTTAAAAGAAGCCTTTCAAGTTGTTGTCACCATACAAACTTATTTGCTCCAACATGATCAAAATGTTACGAAAGTGTGGTGCATGTATTACACAAAATTAAGGATAAGATGTATTTTGGCGGAGGAAATAAACAATACTTTTGATGTATTTTTCGAAAAAATATGACTTATTAATGTTTTTGAAAATTATTATTGGATGAAATGTATTCATATATATTATATAAATAAATATATATTATTTGAAATATAGTGATTATTCATTTATATTTACATAGGGTCAATAAAACTACATTTTTATTTATTTGTTTATGCATTTAGCGAGTTTATTCATTAAGTCCATTTGCCCAAATTGGGACCGAAGAAATTTATTCATTTGTCGAGATTATTCATTTATCGAGATTCTGCTGTAACTTTCTTCGTAAAAAATATTTAACTTCTCATTTTTCAAAAATTAATTGCTTTAACTTTTCATTATATTCATTTCCCTTACCATTTGCTTCGAGACACTATATAAGAAACTGTTGGAATAATATTTTTGTTTCCACTCGTTGTACTTCATTTTAGAAATATAAATAGCTAGTTTGTTGGATTTAATCTAACATATAGCTATAAGAGATAATTAAATTTTACTTATATATTATTTTATATTTGCATAATTATACCGGTAATTTAATTTGAACGTTTAAATCAAATCATTACAACCATTGTAATGTAATTCCCAGCATATTTGTAAAGAATATTTGGTTCAGATAAAATAGCTATCGCAACATGAAAAGTGTCTTAACATTCATCTTTCACCTACTACTCCCTATTTCTTTCGAAACAGATTCCAAGAATCGTTGGAAGCCGATTTTAAACACGAAACACTTAAAAAGGTGAACTGAAAAATATCCAAGATTACCCCAGGCCCCAGCTCTCTTGGAATCATTGAGAATTTTGATATCGAATTGACAGAGTGAATTGTTGGGCCAGATTCGCGTAAAGAAGAAGTGGACTGTAGACATACTAATTGGAGCAATGTTCTGTTTTATCATGTTGGGCTTCGTCATGATAAGTTTGGATCGCATACGTGCTTATAAAACTCGTAATTGTAGACACAACCGGTGACATAAATTAAAAGATGAATTTACAGTTAAGTTAAAGGGACCAGAATTTTCAAATGGTGCTTTTTATAATCTTTATTTCGACTAAATAAGATATAAATAAATTTAAGTTTAAAGAGCTTGAAAAATATTACGAATTCAATATTTTTTATATTTTTGTAGTTATCAAATAAGATAAATATATGATTCGATGTTTTTTTTGAGGTACTGATGTGCTTTGTACGTTGATGTCACCGTTACATGATTTGTTATGCGGAAAGCTCTTACTACTTGTTTGGTTGATAATAGAAAGTTATTTCTCATGCAAATTATATTTACTATAGAAATTGAAATTAACAGGAAGTAGAAAAATGTATTTAGATGAGTGTAAGTTACCAAGGGGATAGCTAAGCAACTTCCTATGATATATAGATATTAAAACTTCTCGATAACTTCTATTTCCTTTATTAAGCTTAACAAAATAACATTTTTAAAATCTACTTCCTAGATATTTGAACTTCCCATATATTTGAAGGGCAATCAAACAACATGTTGTGCCCCAGTTTTGGTATGGGTATAATTTGGGTCCATAATGTAACGCCCGGAAAAAAATTACGTGTATTGTATAATATTTAAATATGTTTTTATTATAATTTATTGTGTTCTAGATTATTTTTAATACAATTATTTGTGTTTGAATTTTTAATAAATAGAAAAATTGCATGTTGTGTGTTATGTGACTTTTGTGTAGTATAAAATATTTTATTATATTTTACTATAATTTTTGTATCTTTAGAATGGGGTTATTTAGATTTGTGATTATCGGACTCAACCCCTATAGTATATTCGAGACCTTATTTTTTGTACCTTTATTTTCATGAAAATGTTAAAATCTTCAAAATGACTTTATTTTATTATTATTGAAACATTCATAATTTTGGGGGAATTTTGACATATATATTGTATTTATTTGAAAACATTTATTTTTATATTTTATCTCATAAAAAAGTATTTTTGGACCTTTTATTTTAATTATGGAGTAAATTATCTTTTAATCAAATTAGAGCCCTTGATTTTTCAAAAAATATGAATATTTTTTTTAAAAAAAAAAAAAATTTTACTTACCAAAAATAGAAACGCAGCAGCTAGAATTGAGGATAAACTCAAGAACTAAGGTCTTGTGTTCTTCGAGATCAAACAATCGTTTGAAAGCGTTATTAGTGTCCGATCTCAGCGTGCTATTAGTCAAATCGAAGCTTGTTTCGCGTTTACGTGATTAAAGTATCGACTTCAATCCAAAATCTTTTGAACTTGATTTCATATTTAACAGGGTTTACTTTAGTTTTAATTCGTAATTTTTTGTTAATTGCTTGTGTTAAATGACTAGATTCCTGATAATGTGGAAAACATGTTACTGGTTTTAATTTTAATTTTTATGCCCGGATTTGGCTTCACCGGATTTTTGACCGGTGACCTTGTTTTAATCGGAAAAAGATTTACATGGGTTGGTTCTTGGTGTTGATAGCATGTATGTATAGTATGTATGTCTAGCAGCATGTGGGTGTTTTTAGTTTTTAGTTTGGTGTTTGATTTCGGTTCACCGGAATCCATGACCGAGGTACTTAGTTTTTGGCCGGAATAATTTTTCTCGAGCTTGTTTCTTTGTCTGGATATCATGTGTAGCTTGTATATGATGCTAGTAGTTTGTGGGTATCTATAGTTTCGAGTTTTACTCATGTTTTGGTGTCTCTAGAATTTTGTCTAATCAGAAACTTTGCTGCTACTTTTGATTGAGTTTGCTGATGCTTGATTTGTATTGTTGGTTAGTTGTTATGTGTGCGTGTATGTGTTGTTCGCGTTGCTGTTTGTGTCATCGACCAGAATATTTTCCGACTTCGTCGGTTTTCATGTTTTTGGATGGATTTCAAACTTGTTCTTGCTGGGTTATTTGAATTGGTGTGTTTTTGTATGTTGTTGTGTAGTCTGTTGGGTTTATGGAGCTTGTGGGAGTAAATTATTTATTTATTATTTTCAAAAATTAGTTTTATTCAAAAAAATTGTTTTAAAAATTATTCTTTTATTTCGAGCAGTTGGTTCATTTTGATGACATACTGCATTGTTTCAGTTGAGATAAACTGTGATTTATTTATTGTTCAGTTTTTATAATAAACTGTTTTATATTCCGTTATCTATGCAGATCTCATATATTGACTATATTTCAATTGTTCGTATATTTGTTGAGCATTTCTTTGGCTCACTATTTCTTTTTATCTAAATTTTGTCAGACTGTCAGTATGAGTCATTCCAGCAATTCTAGCAGGCGTAGCGAGAGACAGGTGTCGAGATCGCTCGCTTCTCCGGTCTCCCAGGTATTTAGTTGTTTTAGTATGCCTGTAGATAGTGCTTGTAATAAAAACAAATCTCGATTGAAAACTTATCTAAACTTTTTTGTTTAAGTTTGTGAGATACTTGCTAGTTTGTAATAAAGTACACTTTACTTTTAGTTTCAGCTGCTTAATTTCATACTATAATCTGTTAGCGATCCTTAATTGTTGGCAGTGCGCCTCTGGTTTGTTATATTATTGTTGTTGATTGGTTGATGACCCCAAATCTAGACCCCATATTTGGAGAGCGTCACACATAACGACTAAGTTAAAACCCTAACACAATGAGGTTCAGTGATTGACGGAGATTTTACCTTGGAAGCTCTGTGAATGCCTGAAGTATGAGGTCTGGACATGAACGAGGTTCACTGATGGTTGAGATTCAACAGTGCTGAAGTACAAAAATATTGAGGATCATCTGTAAATGACGTCCGAGCTTCGAGGTTCGAGGTTCAGATATCGAACAACATGCAGTTTAACAAATAAGGTTCACTTCTTAAACTTTAGGAGCACTTTATTGGAGGCTTATCTGGTATCTTAAAGGATAATTGTGACCTAATATCAGTCATATATCACATGTACAACTAGGGGAGAACGTGGTTCGGTTCGGGGCATTTTTGCCCCGAAACCGCATGTCTTCGATTTTAAAAATTGAAAATCGCAATCGAACCATCGGTTTCGGTTTTAAAAAACTCGGTTCAGTTTTTAACAGTTCGGTTTCGATTATAAAACCGAACGAAAAATCATAAAAATATTATAAGACTTTAAATTTATAAATAATAATGTTCTCGACTTTTGGGGGGAAATTACAACTTACTCATTTATTAGTTAGTTTTTATTAAACTTGACTGAAATTGTATATTACTCCCTTCGTTTCATATTAATAGTCTACTTTTAAAAAATAACGCATATTAAGAAAATTTATTATTTATAAATTGTGTCCATATTTATTGCATTGATTGAATATAATATATGGTATGCAATTGATCTTGGAAATATAAATTGAACATATGTGGAATAGAGTTGATTTTGAAAATATAAATTAAATTTACATTAAAAGTTGAAGTGGATGATTATTTTGAAACAATTTTTTTTAAAAAGTGGACTATTAATATTAAATGAAGGGAGTAATGAGTTATATAATTGATTCTAATTATCTCGATTAAATAATAAAATAAATATTAGCTTCATTAATTAATAATCAATCAATTCTACTATTTTCATGTTTCAATTTTCTTTCTCCTAAAATTATTATTTGAAATTCTTAATACGAGTATCATTTCAAATTCAAAAGAAATGAAATTATTTCACTATCATTTTGATATATCTATATTTCTAAAAGTTGTAATACTATATATATATATATATATATATATATATATATATTATTTTAAAAATTTATTTAGATTATATATAAATTATTTATTTATTTTAATAATCGGTTCAGTTCGGTTTTTTGCAGTTCAATTTTAACCTATAACTGGAATCGGAACCGATCTATCGGTTCAATTTTAAATTTTTCGGTTTTATGCGGATCGGTTTTTACCGGTCTTTCGGTTTTGAGTAAGGACGAAGGCACCCTAAATTCTCAAGTGATACAATTTTCTGGTAATCTAGGGAGGCTTGCACGGAGCTGCACCAGTCTTAATCATCAAAATACCGATAAATTCATTCCAAACATAATCCAAATTCACCTTGCTACGCATTGTGGAAACTCGACTATGTTTTCGTAGTTAAGATCAACGGTATCATCGACATATTTTGCAGGGGTGTTGGTCAAATTCCTTCACAACACCACCTCTTAAACTATATAACAATTACATATACACTTAAGCGCAATGGGATGTTATAAATGGTAAGGATTTATCTTCTATTATCCCGCTTTGTAAATATATTGTTAAAAAGTTCTCTGAAATTTTCACCATAGGCTTGCCTCGTATATTTATTTTTCAATCAAATGTCTTTGAAAGTAGGATCTTGAACATTGGACATTGAAAGTAGTATTAAATTTGTATATATATTGAACATTGGACAAGAGGTGGTACTCAAAAGCCCAACTAGATGATGCTAGCACTATTCATGATGTTCTTTCCGCGGGTCCACAAACTCATCTTGTCATGCCCACAGACACAGTACACCATTTCCATGACAGTACCTATCATCTTTCATGGCTTAAATCCACTCAACTCTTCTGGTATACAATTGCAAAACGATAAATATTATTTGGCCATATCGAGATACTTAACAATGTGGTCATTTTCTTTTTAAAGTAAAAATTGACAGGACATCTGTTTTTTAATATAATAATATTTGATATCTTTGGTTTTATTAAGGTTAATTTTCTTAAAATTATATTAAATTCTAACAAACGTAGCGTGTCATTGAAAGTAGGATATGAAATCATGCGTTGTCTATATTGTGTCTTATTGGACATTTTTAAACATCATCATTAATAGTTCGCAAGATATATCTTGCACTATGTCGCGCTTGTCTGACTTGTTTATAAATTACTAATGTGTAGTTTATACGGAGTATATGAAAATATACAAATAATTTTTAACTGATACCGTAGTAAATTATTTATTAGATCTAACCAGAACTTAAGTCAGCTTTCGAGAAAGATATTAGATGTTACATCAACTGTCTCGCATTTCCAAAGTTGGAAATTAGAAAGAAGTGATAATTACTTATGCGACTTGTGAATAATGACAACATTGGTGTCCACAGATCTAAATATCATCTAGACATTTTCTTATAAAAGTAGAAATTGAATCCTAACATTGGATTTATTAATAAACACAACAATTTGAAGTAGAATAGATGCACAGGCAATAGGCCAGGGGCGTAGGGCTCCTCTTGTTTACAATTATTGGGTTACTCTATATAAATAATTTATACATTTTTATAATTAGATCTATTGATAATTTAGGATATCATAGATTCATAGTTTGTATTATTTGTTAGATGAGTTTATTCTACCATTTTAAAATTTAATTGGCTATTGATAGAGTGAGATGCTCTAATTAATCTACTAATATAATAATTCCTACTAATTCTACATTTCATTTTTCCAATTATATACTCAATTCAATAACTCCATCTACTTTATTAAGGGTATTCAAGTAATTTACTAATTCGGACAATTAATTCAATTATATTATCGTATCTCATTCTTTAACGGTTGGACTCAACTATCTAATTAATTATAATTTAAATATTAACTAATTATTCTTATATTTGATACTCGAATTTAATATAAACTATTTTAAGAAATAGAATAATAATTTTCTAAATCAATCCATTTTATTTACTTTATCTTGATTTTTTTTATCATTATCAAAAATTTATTATTAATTTAAATTCATATGTTTTCTTTCAAAATAAAAGTGCAAAAAAAATCTTTTGGTGAAATTATTACAAATCTATTAATATAATAATTCATACTAATCATACATTCTATTTTTCCAATTATATTCACAATTCAATAACTTCCTCTACTTCATTAAGGGTATTCAAGTAATTTATTAATTCAGACAATTAATTTAATTGTATTACCATATCATATTCTTTAAAGGTTGGACCTCAATATCTAATTAATTATAATTTGAATATTAACTAATTATGCTTATATTTGATATTCAAATTTTATATAAACTATTTTAAGAAATGAAATAATAATTTTCTAAATCAATCCATTTTATTTTATTTATCTTAGTTTTTTTTGTCAATATCAAAATTTTATTATTAATTTACTTGCATGTGTTTTCTTCCAAAATAAAAGTGCAAAATATAGATCTTTTTACAAAATTTGTTATTTTCCTTGGTTTTTTTATTTGCGAATATCAAAATTTTGTTATTAATTTAAATGCATTTGTATTCATTCAAAATAAATGTGCAGAAAATATCTTTAGACAAAATTATTACAAGTATATTAATATAATAATTCCTACTGATACTACATTCCATCTTTCCAATTATATCATCAATTCAATAACTTTATTTTATTTTATTAAGGATATTCAAGTAATTTACTAATTCAGACAATTAATTCAATTATATTACCATATGTTGTTCTTTAATGGTTGGACCCACTATCGAATTAATTATAATTTGAATATTAACTAATTATGCTTATATTTGATATTCAAATTTATTATAAACTGTTTTAGGAAAATGGAATAATAATTTTCTAAATTAATCCATTTTATTTTCTTTATCTTGGTTTTTTTGTCAATATCAAAATTTTATTATTAATTTAAATGCATATATTTTCTTTCAAAATAAAAGTGCAAAATTTTCACGTTTCACAAAATTTAAATTATTTGTGATTACACACACTATATTTATATTGTTGATTTATGTTTTCTCAAAAGATAAAAATTAAAAATTTAATTTAATTCATTTATTTTTGTACTTTTCCTTACTAAAATTATTAAATAATTCAAATAATAAAATAATATATTTAATTATTAACTTAATATTTAAACAATCAACTAATATATATGTACCGAACAATTCATTTACATGTATACTTATACAATCAATATATATGTATCTAAAAATATTTGAAAATTTGGTAATGATTATAAATTTGTAATCCTATTTTATTAAAAAAAATCTAATTTTTGAATATGTGGGTTGATTTAACAGAAAAAGAAATATTTTTAATGATTTAATAAATTTTATAAAAGTGTGAATAAGATCAATTCTGATTAATTAACTTATTTTTTCTTTGATTAGACCAATTTTTAAATAATTTTTATTAAAAATTATTAAAACTCAATTTCAGATGAATAATATTGGTATACATGCGTATTTAATAACCGGCTAAACACTCACAACATAAATATAGATCTGCAATTCTATTTAATAAAAAATAGCATACATATGTTCATATATATATATATATATGAACATATGTATAATTTTTTTGTAAAATAATAAAACACAATTTCAATGCCCGCAAAAAATTCTAGTTATGATAATAGATCATACTTTTTAAATTATTTTTTGTTTTTCCTAGTTTTGTTAAGAACATTTTAATCTAATTTATTATAATAGAGTGGAGATAGAGAGTGAAATGAATAATTATATAATCACTGCACACTCACTGAAAATTAATCAAATTTAGCTAATGAGGCCATTTTATATCATAAAGTGAATAACTATTTACTTTTTGAAAATGATTAAGCAATCGATTATATATTCATATTGTTGATTCTTTAGCCAGTAACGTAAAAGAACAACGAAAATACAGGCGCTCCATTATTTATAGACGGGCCCTTCTATATGATGGATATAAATATTTAATTCACAGCTAGGCCCACTTGAGGGGACCCGGACTTTGACAGGTGGGACTTTAATTGTTGAATTAAATATAAGAAATCAATATAATTACTCTACCGATCATAGTCAGTCACAATTCTCACATCTATACGTCTACTTACTTTGTCCATATTATAGGCTTGTACCCTTTCTTTCTTCTTTTAACGTACACGTAAAAATTACTCTCTCGACCCATTTTACATGCTACTTATTAAAAAATTATGTATATTAAAAAAATCTAATATAAAAATTATTTTTCACTTGTATTCACATTAATTATATTGATTGAAATAGTTTCAATTTGAATAATACAAACTTTATTACATTAATTACCAATATTAGTACAAATACTTTAGTCAAAGAGTTATTTTGAAAATTTACTTATAAAATTACATTAATAAGAGATAGTGGACATGTATGATGAAACAATTTTTTTTCTCAAAAGTGACTATTAATTTGGGACGAAGGGAGTAATAAATTTGTATACATTGATATAAGACCATTTTCTACCCATGATATTAAAATATTATTATTATTTACTATATTAAAATTACACTACTCATCTAATCAATTTAATTATGCAAAATGTGAAATCAAAATTATATTTTTTGTTATATAAAGAATTATTTTTTTTAAATATGACATTTTAAACATTTTACATTAATTGTAAAATGATATGCCCTCTGCCCTATGCTTTATAGTTGTAACCTGTAAGTGTATCCCTTGGAGTTTTAATTGCATTTTACCCATTCTCAACTCCAATGTGCCTTAAATTCTGTGGCCTTTAAAACTTTTTATAGAAACCTGTATTGTACTCGTAGCTTTAGATGCAGGGGTAACTTTTCTTACCAAACAAAACAGAGTTTGAAACCACAACTTTCTCCACTCACACACTTTATGTCAACATGATGTTACCATTTCCCATTTCCAACCAACCACTTGCCCTTTCTCTAGTCACAAAACATAACCCAACGACTTTCATTAAACCTCTCTCTTGCAACAAAAACACATTTGCAAATTACTGTATTGATTTTAGAACGGTGCACAACAATCTCATGTTACACAACATACAGTTTGTGAATTTTAAAATTCAGTGCACAATATTTTCGTTCGTATCGATAAACTCATAAAAATAAATTAAACACAAAGATTGATAAAAAAAATTATGACATTTCCGGAGAATAGTAAGTAGTAGCAATTAGAATTACATCCCGGAAAAATCTTCAAGAGAGCCGGATCAGATGAAAATTAAACTAGCATCCGATGAACAAAAAACTATAAAATTATCCATTTCTTCCTATACCATACATCATATATGAAGGTTAAAAACTCATCCATTCTCGATACACAAAATATATATAATAAAAAACAAGACACTGCTAGTCTTGAAACCCAGTTTTCTCCCAAATAGCATTCCTCACCCTACTCAAATCTCTCCCTTTCAACGTCCTTCCTATCCCTTCATGCACCGAGAATGACGCAACTCTCGTCCGCGCAAATTGCCTGGCCAAGTACTCGTGTGGCGGCACCCGATCCTCGTCGTCTTCCTCCACGTCATCGTCATCCACGTCATCGTTTCTTCGATTGTACTCTTGTTTCAGGATCATTGACCAGTCCGGTACGTTTACCGGCAGAGACTTCGCCGTTTCTCCGGCGATCTCGGTTTTGATCGGAGCAGACTTCTTGCGGATCGATGATCGGCGAAACTCCGGCGATTTTGGACGGCCGACGTTCCAGATGTCGGACTCGTCGAGCTCGTAAAGGGTGTCGGGTTGGATCGGGGAGTGGTAGTCGGTGGGGAGGAAGCGGTAGTTGGAGCGAGACGAGTAGGTTCTCGAAGCCGCCATTGACGAGGTTTTAAGCTTTCTATCTCTAGGAAATGGAGTGGTTTTGGTTTTGTTTCTCTCTCTAGAATTGGAGAGCGGTGGTGGTTGTATGTGTGTATAGGTTTGGTGTGTGTAATTGAAATGAAAATGTTTGGGTTTTATAAGGATGAGTTTGTACTGGATAAGGTTTGGGTTATCATTATATAATTGTTCTCTCTTTTATTATTTTTTATTGTTGGATTTGTTAAATTACAGAGATGCCCCGGGGATATAGCATATACTTGTCCCGGTTTTGGTGTATCCGTTTTATCTCATCATGGATAAGATTGTTTGTAAGATTGTTTGGATAAATTATTATACCTAGTAATAAATTCAATTGTTTTCTTTAATGCATGCTCTCTTTTATTATTTCACGTTTAACTTTCTGACACATAATTTTAGGAGTTTTAACCGCATAGCTAAAATTATTATTTTTCAAATTTTTTAATAAAAATATGTAATCAAAATTTTAATTTACAAAAAAAATTAATTAAAATTAATGACTTTTACTATGCATTCAAAACAACTCAATATGTGTATCAAAAGTCATAACGACAAATAAAAAAAATAGAGAGAGTATTTAGAAAGGGTCTTTCTTTCTAGTGTTTATTGATGATCACACGTTAAACAGTAACTTTTATGAGTTTGACTCGTTTTAATTGATGAGATTTTTGTGCATGCACGGTTTCATCATTATTAATTAATAGAAAACCAATAAAATTTTGACAACTAAGTTTCTAATATGTGTCCATGGGAAAAAAACCGATTTAGAAAATCATTTTTTAAACATTTATTATATATGAGTTTAATTAAATGTACTACTCTTAAATTAAGTACAAATTGAAGAGAGATATATATCATATATTAAATTCTCTGATATATAATTAACATAATATGATGCAAAATGTTTAGTAATCGAAATAAAGTTCTGCATATAACTTCTACATACCTATATATATTGTGAGAGGTTTGAAGGCATGTGGGATGACATATTTTTAGAGTTAGTTGTACTGTATTAATATTAGTTTACAGTGTTAATAAGTTATATATTACTTATTTTATCAAAAATTTAATATTTTAATTATAATATATAAAAGTCATGTACCTGAAGATGACTCGGGGTATTATATAAAATTATAACAATTTCATATATAAATACATAAGTGTAGATTTGTAAATTCAGAATAAATTTTTAATATTTACAAAAATGTAATTAAATTTGCATGAAATGAGTTTATAACATCAAGAGAGTCACCTGACATTATCCCTAGGCCCATTTTTCTCTAACATAATAACAAAATTTTATTAGTATAAGTAAAAATAATAATATTATTTTAATATTCATAAAATTACTGTAACAAGTTATAATTTTAAATAAATTAAAAAATTATATTGTAAATAAAGTTTTTAAAATAAAAAATTTAGATATAATATAATATTATTCATGAACAGATGTAAAATATGTATGATTTAACTATTATAATAATATACTATACTTTTTTATAATATATAATTATTAATTTTATAACTAGACCATCAACCGATAAATATTTTTATCATTTCAATTTTGATAATATAATATTATAATAATATATTATATTATTTAATAATATATAATTATTAATTTTATAATCAAACGATCAATTGACTAAACATTTATCACTTCAATTTTAATATTATAGAATAAATTAAATGTATTTAAATATTTTGGAAACTAACACACTTCCAAAACATACAAGTTAAAATTATTGACATAAAATTACAATGAATGAGAAAATAATTTAGACCAGACTTTCTCAAAATTAATGCAATGAAACTAATAAATTAAAAAAATCGAACATTTGAGCAAACTATGAAAATAATATAGTAACATGGGTCAATATAAAAATAATTAAAAAATCCATGTAAAAGTTAGTGATTTCATTCAACCCCTCTCTAATTGATTATCTTTCTGGGCAAGCAATAAACATTACTCCATCCGTCTCACTGAATTGTTTACAATTGAGTTGTGCGGGAGTTTAAGAAACTATATACGATAATTGTGAAAAATGAGGATAGTGGATGAAGCTGTGAGACGAATCAATATTTAATGTATAAAATGAGTACAGTGGAGTAAAGTAGTGGATGTAATTGATTTTTATATTATAAAATTTTATTATTTTTAATAAATTTTAAAATATAAAGAATTGAGAGTGACATCTCAAAGAAAATGTAAAGAAATGAGGTGACGGAGGAGTGCATTACCACTAGTGTAACCGCATGAATTTGAAAACGGAGGCAAGAGGGTATAAATGTGTAATTTCACACATGAAGACAAGAAGGGTATTTTAGAGAAATACCATAATTTGTCGTAGAGGAAGGGAGGGGGGGTGGGATTCACCTGGTTTCTGAACACTCTGGTCCCGTATTGATAACTTCAAGAAACAATTACTAGAGTGGTATAAATATAGAGGGACACCTGTATGACCATGGCCAGGACATGTGGCGTAAGGCTGTAGCATGCTCGCACGTGAAGGTGGGGCCCAGACGTAAATTTGGATCATAGCTCTTGATGCTCTCTTCTGCCACTTGTACGTTTCTATGTTTATAACTCTCTCACCTCCTTCCTTCTGTCACCTCAACTGCGACACCGCACTTTTTTTTATTAATCTCATTTTCTCATTTTCCTTTTTTTTATAATTCTGCTAAAATAAAAAATATATATAACGGGCATCTCTATTCACGTATTGAATTTGTATAAAGGCTAAAGCATCCCTTAATCGAGCGTCTACAATAATCGAGAGTCGACGGAGGGAGTATAAATTAAAGGTACAGTTCATGATTAGGAGTATAAATTAGTGTTGATTATTAGTTAGGAGTATTATATTAAGTCCATTATTAGATTGGATTGATTAAAATAAATATAAAATACACTACTGATTACCTAAAATTTTAACTCAATCAATTTTGTTCATGTTATACGAGAAGGAAATAGTATAACTCATTTAGTAGTTAGACGGGATTTAATATATAATTTTGAATATATTTATATTGGTCCTTTCCTTCAAAGTATTCAAATTTTTGCGAAATGTAAATGTGATTTAATAATATAGTACTCGCTCTTTAAAAAAAAAAGGATGGTTATGAATGTAATTCTAAAATTATTGTCATTTTAATAAAAGTGATAAATGGGACGTAATCTAAAAGAGGAGATGGAATAAATTTCATTGCACGTGATGATCATAATAACGGTGTTATTTAAGTTGAATCTATTAAGTAAAACGTATTAAGTTTTAAAATACCTTTTCAATACTGTAGTAAGAAACCACTACTCACATTTCAATAATTAATTATATTAAAAACTCTGCATACTGCGTACATAGTATTGTACAAGTAGATTGTTTATACTGGATTGGATTATATTAATGTATGAGAATTAGATGCGGAACAAAGGTGCTTATCTAGGCGGCAGTCCTGGAGTTCAAAACTCAGTACACTTTCTTTTAAATCCTAATTTTTAATTAATAAGTAAAAGAAATATTTTAAATTTAAGATAACTTTTTTAACCTTGACTGTCTCGAAAAACAATCAATAATTCAATTGTTTCTTGGTTCTTGCTGCCCCGGATGTTCATATTTAATCTACAAAGACTAATCAATCAATTTCTCAGTTATCTATGTTATCCTTGTTCTACAATAAAAATTAACGTTTAATTGAAATGAAAGTAATATAAAGTGACATATCACCGGTTTAAATTTTAATATTGTTTTAAATTACCATATCTAAGAACTTATCGTCATAGCTTAATTCACGTCTTTGTCATATTTAAATAATTTTGTTTTAACTTGAAAAATTATATTAAAGTATATGTTAAACTCTGCTTGTAGATGTAAAGCCTAAGAATAATGGATATAAAATCTAGCTATGACTTAATCAAATATTGTCATTCCTCGATAATGATGTCCTTAGTAATACAGTTTTGTTTATTTGCACCGATTAGATAATTAATTGTTTGCTTAGGCTGTAACAATCAATCCTTATCCTAACTACTTTTATAACGCCGCAATTAGTTTTCTAAGTACTCCCTCGGTCCCGCGAGAATGGACTCTTTTGCAAAAAAAAATTATCACATAATAATTATTCATTTTTACTTTTAATGTAAAAAAATTTAAATTTATCCTCTTTCCTTGTCATTTTCAATATAAAACCTATTTTATTTAGAATAAAATATTCATAATAAATATGATATTCACGAAAAATTATTGTACAACTAACTTTTCTTAATACTTCCTCTGACTGAATTTCTATTTTAGTTTGTCCCAAGAATCTGTATTCTTTCCTTTAATATAGATTTAAGTTACACTCATACCCCTGTTAATTATGCATTGCTAATATATTATTTGTAGTATTCATGGCAAAAACTTCTCTTTTATAACTATATATTAATGCAGTTATAAGAGTATTATAGTTAAAGTAAAGATAATATTTACTTTTTATTAATATGTGCGCAAAAGTCAAATAAGCCAATTAAAATGAGACAGAGGGAGTATGTTTATTTTTCAAAAGAGACTATTAATATGATACAGAGGGAGTAATAGATTAGATTTATTGGCTACATTATTTTAAAGGTTGTGATATATGCATAACTTAGATTTATTATTGCAGACCCTTATTTGTAATCTGACCAAAATAATCTTAATATAGCTTTTATTTAATATAATATCCTTTTTCTTTTTTACCACCGTGATTCAACCGTGTTTTTTTAATTTTCATAATACATTTTTAAATAATAAAAAATTATATTAATATTTTAATTTGAAAAAATAATTCTAATCATAATATTCATATATTTAATTAAATTTTATTATTTGTATTTTTAATCTACTAAGAAATGAAATTTAAAAAATAACGTGTTAACTTATTTAAAAATTAAAATGCTACTAATAAGAATCAAGAATAAATCATATATATTAAAATAATATATTATTATGATTACTTTTTTTAAATAGCAGTTATTCTACTAATTTTTTAAGATTGAAAACTTCTACTTATTATGAACAAAACTATTTTGAATAATTCATTTTTAAAGAGACTATTTTTCTATTGAATATTTATTGCAAATTAATGATTTTAATATTGAAATATATTATAAACTTGTGTAACTAAATATTTATTATTTGATATTGAAAAATGTATAATAATTCTATCTATTTGTTCAGCCCGGTCATATATAATAATTATTACTTTTATAAAAATAATAATAAATCATAATTATAAGTTATATTTTAATAATATAAAAATTAATTATAAATAAATTTTATTATAAAATAGAAAAAGAAGTTATAACTTATTACGCGAATTAATAATTGATATAAAATATAATAAAGATAATTGATATAAGATATGATGAAGATAATTTGATCAAGTGCATGAACAGAGTGTGCACGAATAAATTTTGGGTGTGCATATATCACCCCACTATTATTTTAATTAAGGCATCTCATGCTCGTGTATGAGCTTCTTTGCTGAAAAAAGTAATGCATGTTACACCAAATTATATTTTAATAAATATATTTATAATTTCACCTGGATTTAGATCTTGTGTAGATGGAATTGTAATGATTAAGTTAAGTGGCTGTAATTTATATATCTGCCTGTTGAGTTTATAAAAAGTGTATTAGAGCGTATATATTAGGATATAACATGTGTTTCTGCGTGTCATAGAATAATCTTGTCATATGCGTGCAGAATGAGAGATTTCTATCGTACTATATTACAACTATTATTATAAAATCATTTTCTCTCCGCTAAATACGAATCTAAGCAATCCACTCGATTGTTTAAACAACATAAATTAAGTTATCGCTGTAAAGATTTGAATAAATTTGGTGGACCTCCATAACGGGATTAGTCGAGAGTTCACCTTCAACTCTGAAAAATTGGTTAATTTTCACGGGCCAAATGGATATGTTCTAGATAATCCACAGGCTGCCCTAATCAAACAAGGGTGGAGGCAGGATTTTATTTTTTTTACCTGGACTATTAAAAATATAATAAATAAACGAAATCAAAGATCCAAGAAGCAGTTGATATAAAAAATAGTACAAAATATGAGCGAATTTCTTTTTCTTTTTTGAAAAATGATGGTTTTAGTTGATAAAATAAGCAGTTAAATGGAAAATTTATCTCAATAATAATAGTGATAGATGTATTTAGTTGAAAAACTAAGAGATTTTTAAAAAAATGTGATTTTTTAATAAAACTATATTTATTTTATGTTTTACAAAAATACGATTTTATCCCTCATTTTCCAAAAAAAAAAACAATGTTTTTCTCTTCTTTTATCTTTGAGCTTCCACTATATTTGTTCAGCAAAAAAGATAGAAAAAGAAATTACATTAACATTAAATTAAAAGAATATGAATTACAAACATAGCAGAACATGAATTGATCTTCTTGTTACTGAATAAGGTCGCTTCTTGACTCTTAATTCTTATAATTATCATCTAATACCTGGGCTAGCTTTAATTTATTCGACGGGGCTATAAAAAATTTTGAACTATTTGTTTTTACCTGGGCTACAGCCCAGCAGAGCCTTTGCTGTGGCTCCACCCCTATAATCAGATCACTCGTGCTTTGCTCCTACTCACTGTCCAAGTGTATACCTATCACATTTGGAAACGGGGTAATAATGTCTTTTCAATAGAGATTTCTTGCACCCGAATGTTCTCAATGATATGATGGTTAGAGACATTATTCATCGTGTTACTTCTTCCATTTAATTTCCACTTGGTTTGCTAAGCGAGCTCAGGTTTTACCACGCCATGTCAGAATAATCTTGGATTTGTAATCGTAATCTGATTGGCGTACCTTGTAATCTTCTTTTTCTTAATATATTTTAACTTGGCTAAAAAAAACTTTATCAGAGTGTTCAGGAAAGTGTTTTAGAGAGAACATTTGGTACTTGTTTTGGACGAAACGAGGGGTTGGGAGGCGTTAAGAATCGGAGCACCATTTTTAGTAAAAAAATTGAGAAAGAAGGATCGAGTGCAGGAGACTAGGAGTGTTATATTAGCGTTGGATGAGTATTGATCTTAGGTTGTGTTTATATAAAGTGAATGATAGGAGAGAGAATTGAAATGAATATTAAAAATAAAATTTACGAACAAATTAAGAAAATATGTATAGGAAAATAATGAATGAAAACGAGAAAGTAATATTTTTAGTGAAAATTAAAGGGAAAATGAAAAAAAAAGAATAAAAAATTTCTTTTCAAAATTAATGAGCTAGATTTTTAATTTAAATTATCAAAATGAAAGAAATAATAAAAATTATTTCTAATTATTTCAAGGTATAATATGAGAAATCTTAGTCAATTTTCTCTCGTTTCATTCTATCCACTTAATTACTATTTAGAGATCAATTTTCAATGCCTAACGTACGTAGAGAGAGCTACAATTTTACAACCTTCACTCTCCCAATCCTCCATCGTCTACCGACGCTATTTTCTATTTCCAAACATTTTATTTTTGACAAATAATTTCAAATATTTTCATATTCATTAGAAAACCTTTTTTCACCAATTTCATATGACCTTTCTCCTTTTTGGAGTCGGGGTGCTACTTAGTCGCCTCTTATCTATAAAAATATATAAAAAATTAGCTAAAAAATAATAATAGCGGAGGTATGATATCTGATCTCACATTGAATTATGTAAAAGTTTTAATTTATTTTATAAGACGGAATACTATAATCAAGGTGGGCGAATCATAATTTGTTCAAGTAACAATTTACGATTTTCTTTTAAATTGCCAGAATAATCCAACTTATAATTATGTATTTGACAAAATACTTTCTCTAAACACCTCGCAAACAATTTGTTTTATATATCCATTTAGTTAAAATATTTAGTAAATGTATATATGATACTTTCTACAAATCTCAGCATAAACTATGCAATTTTATCCTTAATATTGCAATGTAATGTGTATACTCGGTCCTCACTTTAGGTAAGAAATATCGAATCGTGCATGAATATTTAAATTAATTGTAATAGATTTCATCTAAAAAAGTCTGAAAATTTTGGAAATTACAGAATTCACTACATATATACATTTACTAATTATGATTTTTTTTAAAAGTCCGTATACAAATATTTCAAAGATTTGGTAAACTGTAATAATATATAAAAATTGTAAATATTATTTATTTATGAATAGAAATACACGTATTATGGAGTATCATTTGTGCGAAAGAAGCCAATCAATGGTCAAAACATAAAAAAGGCATAATAACTGGCTGGGCATATACTTTATAGTTGATATATAATTATATATTGATTGATGGTGGAAAAGACTAGTGGATTAGAGTTTAGGAGGTTTCACTTTCATGAGCAAGAAGGATGTATATAAATTATAACTGTACAAGTGCGCTATGGACCACTCACAACTTCTCTGTGCTCCATCACCTTCTATCCATCCATCAAATTCTCCAAAGTGGGTGAGACAAAGCTTGTTCAATCGTGTTGATTAAAGTAGTTGCAACCATAAAAGCTGGTTTATTTTCCCATCTTTAATATTAATCCAGGTCGATTGCAGTTTACAGCAGCTGTAACTTTTGAACTGCCTAACAATTTATTTTCTTCCAAATTATATTGTATCTAAAAATTAATAATCTGAGACCTCGTGATGTCTACTTTTATCATTTTTTTTGTGCTTTTACACAAGGAATTTGCTTACTTTTGAGAATAGATCGGCCTGCTACTTGGTCAAGCATAGATACCAGTATACCACACTAACACTTCTTGCCTTCATGGAGCACATATCACACAAGAACCACAGTGACAAAGTATAACCATGCCAGCCTGCCAGGTAAAACAAAAGACCTACCCGTGTAGATGGATTGCAACTTGCGTAACCACTGCTCGTGACCAACTGACCATGATACTCTTTGCTACGAGGAAAGCATGTCTTCTGCGGTATCTGAATCAATAGGAAAGCTGACAAGGTGAATTATGCTTAAAATCAACGATTCTGTATTTCATCAATACAATGTTGCAGGTTTCAACTAATACAAGAACTATGGACATGTATATTGGTTTGAACTTCAGACAATAAAAGGACACTATTTCATCACAGAAAAATAGAAACTGGACATCACTTGTACATATGTAGCTTTGAGAATTGAGATACATCACTTGGCATATATGTTTAGAACAAATTCCAGATTATATATCGTTACCGTCTAGAAAGCAAGGTCTTCTGATATTAGTCTTGGACAGAATACTGCATTAGCTGTCTAACTGATATGATCCTGGTCTAAATTTCTTTTCTAACATTAGTCTCGTAGATAGTATTTGCATTCTCCCTGAAAACAAACTTATATCAGTCAAATATGCAGTTGAGCACCAAAATGTTGAACAGAGACCATAGTAATGGACTAACTGCCAAGAACCATTAGACATAAGACATCCACACAGACCAAATCCTCTGTACCACTTCTTGAAATTCCCCAGTTCAATACTGAAGCTGCGATTTGTGATAATAACTGAGCAAGAAGAACTAGTAACAAAGACACAACCCCCTTCATTGAAGAACTAAAATTACTTTTCCATAACGAATCAATTGAAGCGTAGCACATACCACCTACTTCTCAGTTCCTACTTTCTTTCGCTGAAAGAACATGATCTAAAAACTGAAATGTCCAGGACAACTAACTAGAAAAGAATAAGCTTTTTTTAAAAAGAAGCTAAAAGCCTAAAACAAAGACATTATGCTGATGCCAGAAATTTAACAATCAGAAACAAACTAGTTTTGTTAGAGTTGGCAAAGTGAACTTGCAATTAGTAGACAATAGACAATACATCAATTCACACTAGCAACAAGAATAGATTAATCTACACTGTAAAAAAGAAACTACAACAAAAAGAAATTGTGAACATACTCAGTATCTAGAAATTGAGGATTAAGGGAGGAATTTTTTAAAGATATAAGGAAAAAGAAGTTATAACAGAATAAACTGGAGATACGTCAAAAGCAACTGAAAATGAGATGGAGTGAGAAGTCTTCACAAAGGAATACAATACCGCTGCAGCATGCACTCTGCTCCGTACATCCCAACTGCTCCCCTGCCGAACCTCCAACTCTGCCATTTTGAAATTCTTACTGTCTGTTTGAGGACTGTCATTAAGCTACTGGAAAATCTTCTTTTAGTGAAAACATATGGCCTTCATGATCTTCATTATGGACAGCATGTTCTTTCCAGGATTTCATGACGTTTTTACTTAAATTCCTTGAAGGGAAATAAATCAAGCGGAGATTGTTTCAGAAGCATTCTATTATGCTTAAGGTTACATTTTTCTCAAAGCCGTGAACTGTATAAGCGAATGTAATCATTTCGCACATGGTCTACCAAAAGCCTCTGCATGAACAATCACCATTCTTGAAGCTATGAAAACGGTTTCCATCTCTGACAATTATCTCCCTATGAAACAATTGAGTCAAATTCACCATAAAATCATGACAATCTCTGCAAATCCTTATATTTTTGATGATGCGTATTGGAGCAGTTGATGGTGCATTGAGAAGTCCAAATATAACAGCTAATTTTTCACTGTGGTACATCGAAACTTTATTGGCTTCATAGGGATATCCCTTGTTTTTGAACTCGCTCATCACAAAATCTAGTTTGTCATGAATCTCATTTATCTGTGGATGCATATTATCTCCAGCACTGAAAAGATGTACCTTGTTCCGTACTTCCATCCAGCTTTGTCCAGGAGTCTTCCTCAATCCATTCTCTCTCATCAGCCTGCGGGTTTTATCACCTAATTCAGGTTGTCCAAAATCTTCATACATGTTTGCAAGCAACACATATATTGTAGGATCAGATGGCTCAAGCTCAAGACTTCGCCTGGCCACGTCCTCTCCAAGAGGTATGTTCCCATGTAGTCTACAGCCACCCAACAAGGTTTTGTAAATTAATGCATTTGGCTGAAAAGGCATTGATTCAATAACACCCAAGGCTTCCTCTAGTCGGCCAGCTCGACTGAGGAGATCAACTTTACAGACATAGTGATCCAGTTGTGGCTCAATATGATATCTTTCTTTCATATGTTGGAAATGATCCAAGCCGAGATCTACCAAACCACCATGACTGCAAGCAAACAGAAGTAACAAAAATGTAATCGCATCGGGGCGGACCCCTGCTAATAGCATATCTTCAAAAGCTGAGAGGCTACGCGAGATATGACCATTTGATGCTAAAGAAAACATCAAACAGTTGCATGAAGCCACATCGGGCTGATCTATCTCCCGAAAAGCTTTTACCGCATCATCTGTGCACCCACATTTTCCATACAAGTCAACAATACCATTCGACACAGAAATCCAGCTGTCTAACCCAGATTTTAGCGAAGAACAATGGAGCTGCTTTCCAGGTTCCATTGCACCTAAGCTTCCCGACGCAGATAAGAATGTAGCTAGGCTATATCCATCCATCTTTATATTATCATCAAGCATGTGGCTAATGATGCTCAAAGCAGTTTCATGATATCCCATCTGATTGATCCTTGTGGCTATACCTGTATATGTGATTACATCTCTCTTGGCCATCATTTTAATTACACGCTGCGCATCATCAACCATGCCTAATCCAGCGTATGCATCTACAAGAGCGTTTCCCATAACTATATCCTGGTCTGCATTTTTCTTGATAATATACCCGTGAAGTTCTCTTGTCCGACTACGAGAATTTACACTACTACAAATCCAGAGGATGCTGGAAAGCGTGAAAGAATTTGGTTGCACTCCTACAGATATCATCTCCTCGAATGCCTTCAAAGAATTTTCTTGAAAACCATGTCTGGCTAAACCAGCAACTAATGAAGTCCATGATATGACATTAGGTGAGGATATTTCTTTGAAAACTCTTAAAGCATTCTCAATTGTATAGGAACATTTCATATACATATCTACAAGTGAATTTCCAACAGAGACATCATTTTCCAGACCAGCCATGAGTACCCGTGCATGAATCTGCTCACCCAGTTCCAGTCCTAAAATCGAAGAACAGGCATTCAGGATTCCAGAATACGTGTAGTTAGTGGGTACAATGTCAGAGCCCAACATTTCAGTAAAGGCAGCAAAAGCTTTAGTGAAGTCCATCTTTCTGATGAAACCAGAAATGATAGCAGTCCATAAAAAAACATCACGTTCATGTGTTTGCTTCGAGACCTTCAATGCATAGTCCATTTCTTCGCATTTACAGTACATGTCAACAAGAGCAGTCTTTAAAACCAATGCCGTCTTTACACCCCATACAATTATTTGTGCATGAACTAATTTCCCATAGTACAAACCAAGAAAACTTGATGCACTTAAAAGCTTTACAAAAGTATATTCATTAGGAACAACCCCAACCCGGATCATATCACCGTATAGTTGCAAACCCCTTTTCCAGTTTTGACCTTGTATACACGCAGATATAATCGTTGTCCATAAAAGAGTATCAGCATTATCTACATTCCTAAATAATTCATATGCTTCCTTAATAAAACCACATTTAGAGTACAAATCAATTAAACTACTAGCTAAAATCCCATTTGTCTCAAAGCCATTTTTAATCATATAACTTTGTAACTGAGTTCCAAGACTCAACCTTCCTAAACTCGAACACGACCTTAAAACACTACATAATGTAAACTCATTCGGATAATGCCCGTTAATTCTCATAAGATCAAACAACTTAAGTGCCTCCTCGTGATCCTTACACTTACTGTAAGCAGACAATATTCCAGTCCAGGACACAACGTCTCTCTGCGGCATTTCATCAAACAGGTGGCGTGCATGTTCAAGTCCATAGCATTTAAAATAAATTGACAGCAAATTGTTGTTTAACAGCAAGTTGTGCTCAAGACCCAACTTAATTATTGGGCTGTGAGCACAAATACCCTGTTTTAAAGACTTGGAGTTGCAAAAAGTGAGGATATTTAAGCAAATGTTTTCAATGGAGGTGAGTTCAGGTTTGTTGAAAATTCTGGGTATTGTCCTCTCTAACATTTCTCGTGCTTAAGGTTTAAACCCAGGTTTCATTCATATTACATTTGGATTTATTGACATGTTTGAAATCCGCCCTTTAAAATGAATCAAACTAAGTATATGATTTTTTTATTAAAAAATAGTACTCCCTCCGTCCCAACCAATTCTTTACACTTTCCTTTTTGGGACATCCCACCCAATTCTTTACATTACTAAAAATAGTAACTTTTAACAATAAATATATTATTACATCCACTACTTCACTCCACTTTTTCAACACTTTACACTATTACACCCACTATTTCATTTATTTTAACAATAAAATCACTATTACACCCACTATCCTTGGTCTCCGTGCCCGGACCAAATGTAAACATTTGGCCGGGACGGAGGGGAGTAGCATTTTATTAATGAAGCGTTAATCAAATATTTAAAATTAAATAATCAAATGACATGCATAATAATTTAAATTTCAAATTTTCTGAATTTTAATAACTGTAATAGTTTTATAACATTAATGTCTTAAATAAATTGTTCTATAACTTAATAGTAAATATTTAAATAACTAAATAGCTGAGTAATAGATAGTAACATGTGTCAATCCATTATATAATATTTCCAATGATGATTTAAATTTAGTTCTTGAAAATAAAAAATTGAAAGATATTTACTTTATTTGGTAAGAACCTAAAAAAAATACAACAATCTGTTAATTAAAAGATAAATTTAAAACTAAACACACACATGTTTCCATGAGATATATGACAGCTGGTTGTAAGATCATAAAATTCCCTCAAGGAAACTCTTCAAAGATATTTACATTCATAAAATTTCCTCAAGGAAACTCTGCAAAGATATTTACATTAATAATACTAGCTTAATAGCCCGTGCAAGGCATGAGCCTGTACATAGATACATCGATATCTGTTGTAAAGAGTTTCATATAAATTTTTTCAAGAAATGTGTTTGTCTTCCATGCTTGTGTCATTGTTTTCATGTCAGCAGAGCTGGTAAGACATATTGTTTACACTCATAAAAATTAAAAATGCAATAGAATATTTATACCTCATGTGTGATAATACCAATTGTCTTTGCGTTCTGACTTCTGATAACTTAACGCATGATATCATATGTGATAAACTCTAGTCAATTCAAAGATATTTACATTCATAAAATTTCCTCAAGGAAACTCTTCAAAGATATTTACATTCATAAAATTTCCTCAAAGAAACTCTGCAAAGATATTTACATTAATAATGCTAACTTAATAGCCCGTGCAAGGCATGAGCCTGTACATAGATACATAGATACATCGATATCTGTTGTAAAGAGTTTCATATAAATTTTTTCAAGAAATGTGTTTGTCTTCCATGCTTGTGTCATTGTTTTCATGTGAGCAGAGCTGGTAAGACATATTGTTTACACTCATAAAAATTAAAAATGCGATAGAATATTTATACCTCATGTGTGATAATACCAATTGTCTTTGCGTTCTGACTTCTGATAACTTAACGCATGATATCATATGTGATAAACTCTAGTCAAATCTCAAGTCCATTTTGAAATCGTGTCAAATTCTGAATATGTATTATGCATAGGGTCATGAATTTCATGACCCAAATATAACAACTCGAGTAATCCACAAACCAATCACAAGACCTCAGAAGATCAAGATTTATTGGTATACTTGATAGTAGTACTTTATCTTTTATATTGAAATAAAATGTACACATGGATCGCCATGTGGGATTAAAGTTGTAGTACATGTTACAATCACTAATTTTAAATTTTTAGATAAATATATTTAATATTTAAAGTGTAATTTTCTTAATATTATTTATATGACGTAATTATACATTGTTATTTTTAAATCATCGATATGCTCTATATTAAATTAAATTTATAGTATTTTGCTTAAAAATTTTCATTTACGCACACAAATTAAAATATTATTTATTTAAAACACAAAATTTATATTTTAAATTTGTATTTATAGATATACAATAATCATTTATATGATTTATAGTTTAAAATTTACTTATTTTGATTACAAATTTATTATACAAAATATGAATAATTATTTTATAAATTTGAATATTGAATATACTCACTCATGTTCAGCCATTACATATATATATCTATACTATATTATTATAACTGAAAGATTAAAAGTTTTAGTCACAAGGTGAACCATAAAAAAGATCTTAATCGTCAAATTTTAAGTGAATTATAGAAACAATATTTTAACCATTCAATTTTAATAAAATCTAATTTAAAAAATATTAGATATCATACATACAACTCTAATCCCCGATAGTCTCACAGATAATATTATATTATATTTAAATTATATTATATATTCTCTATTTTAATAATCCTATTTATCCTATAATTTTTATTTATTCAAAATTTGTGTTTCAATTAAACAACTCTTTTGTAACAACTTTGTTATCCATCTGAGACCATATAACCAAAAGATTTATATTAACTAAAATTTTATTAAAATTTTATTAAAATTTTATATTATATATATATATATATATAATTTTTAACTATTAACAAAATAACTCTTTTAATTAATTTATTATCACTCACATCGTTAACAAATTTATATAAAATATGATCATATAACACGTATATTAACATAAATTCTCAATGCTATAAAATTTTATCGTAAATATCAATAAAATGTAATATGTAAAATAAATTTACGTAAATATTAGTTATTCATATCGTGCTTCGCACGAGTTATAAGCTTGTATATATGTATAAGAGAAGAAATGAGACATAAAAATTATTTTTCACGACACGATTCATACACACAGATACACATATTATGAATATGATATAAAGCACATGTGATAGATTGGTATAATGGTAAAAATAATTTTATGTTTGTTGGTAGAGCCAAGTTCAACTCCTTTGAATAATATTTTTTAAAAATAAATAATAAAGAGGACTAATTAGATATTTCAATTCATGAATAAAATGACTCATGATTAAAATGTCTGACCAAAACCCTTGTTGTGCCATTATATATATAATAGATAAGAGATTTTATCATAGTTATCATTATTAAATTTATATCATTTAATTGATTATTAAAAATGACATTTTTTTATATTGATATGTAAACCTGGCCAACAGTTGCTACTGTATGTCTTCTCCTTTGCATCTTCTTAAATTAAAAAACTTAATCCGAAAGAATAGTATAAAAATCAAATTCTAAGAGCATCTTTAACAAGGGTGATATCTAATGATAAATCAAGAGTCAAGACATAAATAATCCATGTAATGATAAATCAAGATATAATATCCATCGCTAATTTTATTGAGATAAATCCATGGTAACAAATACCACTTGTATAGTTGTGTCTATTAAAATTTAAAATCAATCATAGTCCTCCAAAAAGTCATCGGTAGTCTGGGAACAACTTGGAGTCTGCAAAATCATTTTAACAAACTACTTATTATTATTTATATATTATTAGCATATTACTCAGTAATTAATTAGTAGACATCTTGCTACACCTAATTAATAAGTATAATTTTTGAAATGAACATATATACCTGATCAGGACTTCTAATCAAACTCTCATCTTTCCCAGTGGCCTGAGTTTCAACTACTTGGGTACTTGCTCTGTTGGAAAAAAGTAAAAACGGTTGAGTTAAGCTTGTATTCATATTTCAACTTTCAAGAAGCCTAATGCATATTCAACTCAATCTTACCCAACCACAATAGTTTGTTTTGAGTTGGCAAGTGACTCTTCTTGAGGAAGTTGATTGCCTAGAACATATATCAAAGATAGACAATTTATTATATTAGAAGAAAACTATATATTTATAAGAAAATATATAAAGAACAGTTAATTAATTAAAAATTCTTGTGAAACTTGCCATGTTCGGCCATGCTAGGATGGGGATTCTTTATCCGAAATTTCTGAGAGAGAAAATAAAATTATGTTAAATAATAGTAATAGATATACCATGCATTCTGAATTCATCAAAACTACAAATAAATAAAAAAAACCATGCATGCTATACATACTAATGTGTTATAAACCCAACCTGTAAATGGGATTTCACGTGGGCTGTAGTTAACCCTGTCACATTCATTTTCTTCACAATCTCATGTGGGGTGGCACCTGCAAATATACACGGTGCATATATATAATTATGTAAGTGTGCAAGTAGTGGGTAAATGTTGTGTGTTGATGGAGTATATGCGAGAATATTAGACCGGAAGAAGCATGCATACAGTAAAATACTTACTGAAAAAGCCACCAAGTTCATTAACCGCATCCATGAATAGTTGATGAAGTTTACGAGTCCATCGAAGGCGGCCGGACGCCTCAGACAGTATAAGTTGTACCTCCTCAACGCTTTGTGGCTCGGCGATTAGCTGACTGACTGCTGGATGATCAATGCCTTTGGAAGCTGCAGGTTGACCCAAAACAGAATGGTTCATGACCTGAGTCACTACCAGATGATCAATGACCTGCGGAGCTTCACTCGTGGCAAGATGATTCATGGTATGAGATGCTTGCTGACTAAAGCCAGGATAATTCATTGCACTTTGATCTCCTGCAGCGAGTCCTTGCTGATTATAATGGGGCCAATTTGTCACCCAAATATTCTCAGACAAAAATAAGCCCTGACTCTGCTGCACGAAAGAAACATTGATATATAGAACTATATCAAACTCTTATGAAACTTTTGATGAGAAAATCAATAAGATTATATAACTTTTCAGATAAATATTTATACCTCAGAAATCCTAAACAAACCCCCATGCTCCCCAGTGTCTTGCTTCGTTTCAAGTGTTTGGGCACCTATTCTGTTGACACAAGGGTGTTATTGCACCAGGAGTTGGTTTATAGTTTTATTGAGATTTCAAGAGAACATAATGCAAAAATAAATTAACAAGAATACATGATTAGTAATTGTATTCAATTTTTTGCAATTTTTCTAATAAAAAATATGCAAACTTCCATAAGAAAAAAACAACAAATAAATAAAATAAGTTTACCCATTAAAATCAGAAGTTGACATCATGGGTGAGTTTCTTCGGGTGAAATGTGGACCCACATTATATGCCTTATTTTGGTTGCCTAAAATAATAAAAAGAGATTTTTAAACAGTACTATAGATAAAAATATTTGAATTTAATGGAGTTCATCATTCACATAAGTTGCATGGCGAAAACTTGCCTGGATCCATAATATTGCTTAGATTTTGATTGTGACTCCTGTGTTTGAAAATAAAATAAGGTTAGATGAAACAATTATATTACGAAATATATAAAGATATGCATCAAACAGAAAACATACATAGTAATTTTGTAATAAAGTTATTGTCAAAATTGTGATTTAAACGTGTTATAGTGTCAAAGACGTAATATGGAATCATGAATTATAAATAAAATTTAGTTGGTCTCTTTCTCTCAAAATCGATTTATATCTATATCTTGCAAGATTATGATATTAGTAATAATAATTATTAGGAATGTTAAAATAATAAAATTAATTTATTATTGATTAAATTTATTTATATTAAAATATAATATATTTCAATATTAATAGTACTTGATGCTAAGTGATAAATAGACATGGAGGTGTATTGTATATATTATCACAAATTTTAAAAAAAGTCTACCAAAAATTAAATAATCTCTTGATATCGGGAGTTGGTGTGAATTGTGTGAAGATTGTATGAATCATGTTAATGTGAATTGTGTGCTATGATTGTATGAATCATTTTGGTTGAAAACTATAATAATATAACTTGATAGATTAACATTATACATAAAAATTAGTTTCAAAAAAAAAAAACATTATACATAAAAATAAGTTTAATATGTCTAAAGATCTATAAATGAAAGCATAGAATTTTTTTGCCTTAATCCATTATATTTGTTTAAATTTTATATATAAGATGAACACAAATTAAATACATAAAGTACACTCTAAGAAAACATTATTAACAAAAAGCACACATAACACATTTGGAAAAAAAACTAGAGTTACATATAAAAATGTTATAGCAGAGGTACTACCTCAGATCAGTTGGAAAAATAATTCTCAGGGGAGGAGCAGAACTCCACTTGTTAGATGAAAAGAGCAGCACAAAGAAATTGAGCAGCAGCAACATGAGAATGAGGGGAGTCACAGTTTTAATTCCGGGACACATTTTCTGAATATAAAGAGTATAGTGTATCGTCAACGATTTTCCTCGATAATATCAAAAAGATTGATATACGATATCTAAAAATATTTGGATTTTATTAAAAATTATCGGATATTATTTATATAATTTTACTGTAATTATAAAATTACTTATTATTTATTTAAATTATTAGGCCCAAAGATAAGTAAAAACAGCGCAGCAACACGTGTCAAATACCAATTTAGAGACCCTCTATAATAATAATAATTTTGTTCATATTAAATTATAGTTATATGTGTTGTTAAATGAGAATCCCACATGAGGTGAGAGGGGCGATTTCAATTAAACATTTTTGTTATTATCAAAACATATAGTAAAACATCTTCTCCTACAAGATAATTATATTTAAATTATCAAAATAACTGATTAAATATATATTTGAAATTATTAGTAAATTAATTTTATAAAATATTTAAGAACTATTATTATTGTTTGTGATGGGTCAAATACATGTTCATATTTTTATAATATATATTATACAATTAGTTTTTATTAACTTAATTGGTTGCTAGGGAAAGATAATTGCAACACACAAAAAGCTATGCTAAGACACAGAAATTTTAGAAATTCAATTTTAATAATTTTCATATTTATACCAAAATTTAGATTTTTGTAGTTAATCGGAAGAAAAATAATAATTATTCAATAAAATATATAAATTAAAATCATTAAATTTAATATTAAATAAGAATAAATATTCTAATATTTATATTTTTATGTTAAAATTCTGTCAACAAAATATTAAATTTAGAACACACACACACATATATATATTAGTATTTTTAAAGTAAAAAATATTCTAAATTCATCAAATGCATATCATTATATTATATTTTAAATAAATTTTATTTTATAAATTAATTAATATAATTTAAATAAAAATAATTTTTAATAAAAAATTATTAGAATAATAATAAAAGTTATATATATATATATAATATTAAACATAAATATAAAACTAGAAATATTTAAAATAAATTTGGGTATTATCATAGTTATAAACTTGTTATTAATTCCCCCATTACTTTTTATAAGTCCACTTTCAAAATAAATTATATCCATGTTCAAAATTTGACTTATGTAAAATTTAATTAAATTATTATTTTCTAAGATAATAATTAAGGGTATTCAAAAGAAAAATTTATTCAATTTTTTTTTATTATGTGTATATTTTTTAAATTTACATGTAATATATAAATGGATTATCAAAGAATATAAATTTGGCAAAGAAATATGTTATATAATATGAATGTTTTATATATAATTTTATGCTCAATAATTTAACAAAAAAGCGATGCCGGCTACATTTTTGTTTAAATATTCAAATAATTTGTCTCTAATTCAAAAATTTTATTTCTTGCCGTTGGAAAGTGATTCCAATTTTAAGTTTTTTGAGTATTCAATGTTATTATTAAAATACTTTTTTATTTTAGTGTCTAATAATTATTTCTGTTAATCAAATAAATTATATAATAATTAAAATATAAACAGTAAAGTAGGGCTTTTATTAATGTTTGGCACGTCCGAGTTTCTTGAGCGATTAGTGAGTAATATGCAAGGAAGTGGGCACAGTGCTATATTGCAGGTAACATAATTTTAATTTGATAAGGTACGAATATATAATAAATTAGTTAAAATATTCTATAACAAATAATTAAATTTTAAATAATTATATAATTACTTATACACATCAACTTTGAATTATAAAAAAATGAGTTCCATACAACCAATGAATCTGTAAACAAAAGCATAAGAGAAAATATTGTTGTGGTTCTATAAAATTTGCTTTGATTTTGATATGAAATCCATTACTGAAAATAAAATACATATTTAATATAAAAATATTTTGTGTTATCATTAAATAATTATCTTTTATCAATAATATTATTATATTCATAATTTCTATTTATATGACTATTAAATTTATGAATTATTGTTTGTTGTATATTTTTATTAGAAAAATATTAAAAAAGTTTATTAATTTATAATATGAATTTTAAAATGATGTTTAGCGTCATTTTTTTACCAATAAGATATTAATAAAAATTATTTAAACCAATATATTATTAAAGTTTAAATAAAAGGTAAGAATTTAGAAAAAATTCCTACCATGTGAAATCAAATTTTGTCAATGATACACTCTTAACATTAATCTAATAAAAGTGTACTGCAAATATTAATTTATAATTTAAGAATGTAAATAGAAGTAAAAAAATATAATGGTACTATAAAAAAATTAATGTTATAATAACACTATTAAAAGTATCCTTTAAAATAGTTATATTATAAAATTCATAAAAAAAACGTACAACCAAGAAATAAACATATAAATATTATAACTCAAAGGTGTTTTAATAGAGTCACAATTGAAAGCATAATAAATCTCAATGATTTCATTGGTTTTATAAATTTGTATAATTATGATAGAATTTTATTATCATATTAAATAATTAGAGAAAAGTTTAAAATACAGTTTAACTAAAATTTGGTTAAACATTATCTTTATAGTTGAAATATCTTATGTTATAGTAGAATAAAATATTTTAAAATGTAAATATTATCTTTTAACAATTTTTTATTTAAGTAATTAATATATTATAACTAAAATATTCTTAGTAAGATAATAATACACTGAGTAATAAATATAAGTTTGCAGTACAATGATATTAACGGTAAATAATACCGTAAATATGAGTATTATATATTGTATAATTATTTACAGTTAGTATATATATATATAGGCAAGTGATCAAATAGAAAATAATTTAAAATGAGAAATAGAAAATACAATCCTAGCCATTGATTCATTATTTTTATCTTTTAATCTCAACCACATAATAATTAATTTTTAAAAAAATATAAAAGACAAATATACCTGTATTCAGTTTATGCACGCACACAGTTACACACACTAAATTTTATGCTTTTTGTCTCTCTCTCTCTACCTCCTCTCTCTCTAACGTCTCTCTCTCTCGCGCGGCCTACACTGACTGATACACGATACACGCACACAAAAACTCACGATACTTGTTCACTGATAATCGCAAAGCTTGTGTTTTACGATTGAAAACGATATTGAAGATGATTATTTCAGATTTGGCTAAAATTAGTGATAATCAAGGTAATTTTTAGCTTATTTGATGTATTTTTGTTAGTTACTGTGTTCTAAGCTTCAATTATTTGTGTTTTGTTGTTGTGCGAGTATTGTTTTTATTGTTAATGATAGTTTCAATTATATAGAGTCTTGATTATTTGATTGTCGTGTATTTGTTAGTTTTTGTGTGTATGTTTGTGTTTTCGAGTTGTAAATTTGTGGAATTTGTTTTACGATTTAGAGTTTGTTGTGAATTTGTTCTCAAATTATTTGTGAAGTAGTCTAGTGATTATAGTAGTATATTATATTGATTATTTTTACTATATTTTTAGTTTTTGTTATTTATATGAGGTTGTATGTGTACTGTTGTTAACATGAAATCATGTTATTAAGGACTTTATTTGTGTCGATTAAGATCTAACATAACACGTACTTTTATGAACATTAAAAAAGTTAGTGTTAGTGTTAATCTTAGTGTTAGTATTACTGTTAGTCATTATGAATATTCTTTAATGTTAGTGTTAGTGTTTGCGTTAAAATTGATGTTGAGAATGTACATACATTGTGTCTTGATATCCAATAACATTGCAGCGGTAGATCATTGCATGAGCTACACCAACACGAAGGGCCAGTGCTTGGTGCTCGCTAAGTCTGACCCAATTCGAAAATGTAATTTTCAAATGAAACTGGCACCAGTAGCAGCTGTAGTGTCACAAGTTAATTAGTAGAATCTTACTACTAGTACTGCACATACATTTCAAGTTTTGCACAAAGCTAAATTGTAACTTTAAGACTAAAGGCAAGTTGGTAGAATGAGATGCCCATGGTGCCCTGCAGCTCCAATAATGTTATTGTGAATAATACCTAAACATTATATTGTGAGCCTGAGAATTATTGTGAATAATACGTTGGGATAATTAATTTAGTTTGAGTCTGAGAAACTCGTTTTTGGATTTGTATTTTTGAAATCACATATTTGTATTTAGTAGTGTTGTTTTATTTTTTAATATATTAATGAAGTTATTAACTAATTTTCAAATTCTTATTGTTTTCAGGTTCTAGTTGTGGCGATTCATCTCGGCTTACTGTTAATGTTAGTGATGAGGTTTGCTCAGATGAATGTGATAGTAGCGTAACTAGTTACACTCTGTCCCCTGGTGGAAATAGATATTTCCTTCCGAGTGGTGTTGATGCAGCTTATATTCCTCTAACTCATAAGGTTTTTGATAGCTTACAAAGTTGTTACAAGTTTTATAAAGAGTATGGAAGGTTGTGTGGGTTTGATGTACGGAAGACTAGTGAGAACAAAGATAAGGATAATAATGTTGTTCTTAAACACTTTGTTTGTAGTAGAGAGGGAAGTAATATTTCTAAAGTTTGTGAAAGAGTTAAGGGAAGGCGGACTGTATCTCGTAGGTGTCAATGTAAAGCCAAAATTATTGTGAAGATTATGAGTGAGAAGAGGTATTTTATTTCAACGTTTGTTGAATTACATAATCATCCTTTAGCTAGTGAATCTGGGAGGCAGTTTTTAAAGGCTAATAGGGAGATGAATGTGTGTTTGAGGAATCTGGTGTTTGATGCTGGCAAGGTAAGTATTGGGTGCAGCAAGTCTTTTACTTTGGCGAAGGAAATGTCAGGTGGTTATTCCAATATAGGTGCTACATTACGCGATTTTAGAAATTTTAATCGGGACCTGAAAGGATTTGTTGGTGAAAGGGATGGACAGATGATAATTGAAAAGTTCAGAGTTTTGCAGGAGACTTCGAAATCTTTTTATTTTGCTTATGAATTGGATTCAGCTGGACACTTGACCATGCTTTTTTGGGCTGATGCGGTTGGTAGGCGGAACTTTGAGTTGTATGGTGATGCGGTGTCCTTTGATGCGACATTTGATACAAACAAGTAAGACATTTGATGCCTTTTGGGCTGATGCAGTTGTTACATTCTGATATGTATTGTCTCAAAGTTATAGTCTATATATTCGGTTTATATAATACATTTAAGATAAGTCATGTCAAAATTTAATTTTGTATGAATGCCAAATTGAATATGATAGAAGGTTTCATCAAGAAAGACAAATGAAACAACGTGAATTGGTGACATGATCTGATATGAAATCTCAGAGGAATAGCTTGGGATCTGTATTTTTCTCGTATTTTAGTTTGCAATTTGCTATACTAATCTGTTTTATGTTATTATTGAGTTATTTTATATAAGTGATTTAACTAGTACAGTTTAGTGGTTTCAGTAGTGAAATATAGTTATTGTGGTAGATTAGTATAGTGATTTAGTAGTAGTCAAAAGTATAATTTGTTCCATATTAGTTTTTCAAGTGTAAAATCTATTTTACCAAATGTATTAAATAAATTTTATGTTTTTTTAATTTTGACAGGTATAATATGATCTTTGCTCCATTCACTGGCGTCGATAAGCACGACCGATGTGTTACATTTGCTGCTTGTCTATTATCAAAGGAGGATGTTACTCATTATAGTTGGGCCTTCAAACAACTTGCAAAGGCAATGAGACGAAATCCAGTAATTATAATTACCGATCAATGTCCTGCCATGAAAATAGCTATCCCGGTTTCGTTTTCTGATGAGAATGGTTTGATTCCAACTAAGCATCGGCTATGTATGTGGCACATTATGCAGAAGTTTCCTGTCAAGGTAGTACTTTTATTTTAGTTCATTTTATTGTTTGTATTATGATGTGTTATGTAATTTGTGTACATATTTGCAGCTTGGTAATCGGTTATGTAAAGAGACAGACTTTTTGGAGAAAATGAAACTTTATATATGGTCGTCGAACTTGGAGATTGATGAGTTTGAAAGTGGATGGAAATCTGTTATTCAGGAGTTTAAACTTGAAGATAATAGGTGGTTATCTGATATGTTTGAACTGAGGGCTTTATGGATTCCTTCTTTTTTTAGGGATAGTCCCATGTTTGGTTTGTTGAGGACGACATCGAGATCTGAAAGTGAGAACTTTTTTTTTGGTCAGTTTCACAAACAGAGTGATACATTATGTGAGTTTTGGATACGTTTCCAGAGTGCAATGGACAGACAAAGAAATGAAACAAATAGATTAGATCATGAGTCTACATCAAGCAGTCCTACTATTTTGTCGCGGTGGTTTATTGAAAATGATGCTGCTGAGATATTTACACAGTCAATTTTTTACAAAATCCAAGAAGAAATAATGGCAGCGTGCATGGATATGCAAATAAAGAAAATGAGTGATGAAGTCAATGGTGTTACTTATCTAGAAATTAGGGATGTGAGAGTTAAAGATAAAATTTTTAAGGTACATGTTCTTATTTTTTAGATCTTCGTTGTTAATAATTATGGCACTTGTTAATGTTATTTACGTGTATGATAAAAAAGTTTAAAATTTTTAATGCAGGTTTCTGTTAGTAAATCTCATGCTGTCTGTTCATGCAAGAAATTTGTTATGTGTGGACTAGTTTGTAGGCATGCATTCTGTGGTTTGAAGCAACTAGGTGTCACCAAATTTCCAAGAAGTCTTATTCTTAACAGGTGGATGAAAATTGCAGACTGTGGTACTTCATCAGAAGTTGATTTGGTTTCTAATGATTTTTTTAAGATGGAGCAGGTGTCTTCAAAATTGACAAATATATGGTTTGATTTTCGTCAAACAGTCAACAAAGCTGGAGTTAATTCTGATAAACTCGATTATGTTCACAAAATGTTAAAGCAGATTAATATTGATCTTGAGAGCTATGGCGGAGATGATGTTGAATTTAGTAAGAGAGATCACATTGCAGCCATTGTTGGGGAACAGCCTGTTGGAGAGCTTACTATTCTCCCACCAAATGTCTCGAATAACAAGGGTAATTACTTTAAGAGGTTGATTAGTGATAGAGATAAGGCAGTGACTAAAGCGAAGAAAAGGATTCGAAGATGTAAGGAATGCTCTGCTACAACTCATGATTCGAGAACATGTCCGAAGAAGAAGAATGAAGCCATTGATACAAATTGTGGTTAATTAGTCTATTATATTTGTATTAGTATATTTTTTATTTTGGTGGATGCTTTTATGTAGTACTTGAAGTTGTTAAAAAGAAAAGTCAAAATTCTTTAGAAGTTTTATAATTTTTTTGAGTAATTCAAATGTGTTGGTGTAATATTGCTTTATATATTCTTTTTAGAAATTAAAGTTTTTGGTTTGATATTTGTTTGATACTTCATACCTTTTTATGTTAAAGGTTGTTTCAACATATAATGCAGTGATTTGTTTTGTAAGTTTTAGTGCTTTCTTTTTTAGATTTTAGTGGTTTAACTAGCTTATTTTAGTAGTTTTAGTAGTTTCTGTGATAATTTACTATTTTCTACGATAATTTATAAGTATTTGTACTATACTAGTCGTCAAACTCTTGACTTTATTAAATTTAATCTAGTTGCAGTACATAATAATATATTAAAATCTTTTAACATTTAATATTTTTAATTTTTTAATTATATGTTAAATTTTGTTTGAACATATAATTTAGTAATTTGCTTTATGAGTTTTAGTGGTTTGGTTTTCAAATTTTAGTAGTTTGACTAGTTTATTTTAGTAGTTTATGTGAAACTCTTAGTTTTTCTAGTTTTTTTAAATAATTTTTCTACAATACAAGTATCTATAGTGTAGTAGGTTTATTGTTCTACTATGAATAATTTAATTAAAATGTACTGAACACCCTAAAAAATTATAATAAAAACTTTAACATACTAAGAAAAAACAAAACATATCCTTATCATATCATCAAATTCAATATATCAGTCTTAATAATGCTCTAAAATACCATAGCTAAATTCACTTTCGATAGCTAAATTGACATTCGAGAACATTTGAGAAATTTATACAAAGTTTCAGTCTATGCTTTGTCAAATTTATCAATCAGTTGTTTTGTCTGCAACTTGCTCAAATGTTGTTGTGAGATTTGCCGCAAAGGTAACTGTCTTCTTTACTGAGTCTGTTCCATTCTTCTGTGCTATTAAACTTTTCGGTGTTGTTGATGCTGATTTTACCAACTCGAACAAGTTTCTTTCAGCTGCTTTGGTGTAGAGAATGGATGCTTGTTTAAGTATTGGCTCTCGGTGTTCATTTAGATGTGATGACAATATAGCAGTAGCATATTTCACCCTAAGCCTTCTTAGTTGTTTCACCTGAAGAATCTGTGATTGAATATTTAATATATCAGTTGAACAAAATTGTTATACTATTAGTTCAGAAGTTAAGGAAAATGAAATAATCTCTTACCCCTTCTTGTACCAACTCAGCATTCCAATTTCTCACATCTCCTTTAAACGTTTCCATGTGCCTCATAAGGAAAATTCCACAATCAATAGAATTGTACATTGTTTGCCAAGTCATTTTTAAATATGATGGCTTGAGTTTTCGAATTCTTTTAGAGAGATTATTACTCCCTTTCTGATTCAAGAAGTTGCAGAAATGTGAATGCTGTAACAGAAAAGCAAAAAACACTATATTTAAGAACCTTGTCTGGTGGGAAGAAGTGGCTAGCATTACATACTTAAGTGTTAAATGTTCTTTTAATATGTGGGGTTACAATGGAGTTTAATGATAGCTACAATATCCAGGTCATGGACACATTAACTACCAAAGAGTAAATGTTGCAGGATGATCACAAACTCACAGCCTAACATGAACTCAAGGTAAAAAAAAGAAATAAAGACAGGACATCTTAATCCTCTATTATATGAAGATCTTTAGGTGTAAACTGGTAGTTCTATTCATATATTAGAATTTTACTCAATTGACAATATTCGAACAATCAACCGCCATGGTCCTGTGGATTAAGTTTTCAATAAGTTTCTCAGACTTAAATCCCTACAAATTTGTTGCATCTACAATAGAATAAGCTTTTAAACATTCTTCAAAGAACTATCAAGAAAGTTCAAAACTCAATTTAGTTTTAATTATTGTACACTACATTGTTACAAAGTACTTTAGTGTTATTGACGTTGTTTTATATAAGTGACTTAACTAATGCATTTTAGTGGTTAAAGTGGTGAAATATAGTGATTACAGAAGATTAGTATAGTGTTTTAGTAGTAGTTTGTAGTTTAATTTAGTAGTAAGTACTAAATTATGTGTAGTAATTTATTCATATATATATCTTTATTGAAGTATCAATAAAAGTATATATGTCATGTGAATCTTTCATGCATGTATAAACAAGAAAATATAAATAGCAATGCTTGCGATATGTTATTGCAACACGAACAGGAAATAACAGTTAGGGAGGGCTAGTATATAATTGATTTAACTAAGTATATAAGTGATTTAACTAATGTCTTTATTCATATATCTTGTTAAAATATTTTCTTACCAATATATCTATTATCTTGCCATAGTATGATCTTTCGTTATCTTCTCGTTGTATGTTGTCAATCAGGTACATTGCTGGATTTTTGATATTGTAGCAGACCAAAAAGTAGTGCTCATACCTGTTAATAGGGAAAAAGACCTGGAACAATATATAATATATACATAGTTAGGTATAACGTATTTAGAAATAAATCATGGAAATAAGACATAAATTATTTCTATTTACCATGTCTGCATCTTCTACTCTTGCTACATTAAATGTTTTTAGGATTCTTTCCATTCCACTTGAGAAAATAGGTAGAGTCATGGGAATTTTTTTTGTTACATCCAAGCTAAAAACCTGTAGAATCATGAGATTGATAATTAGTAAAATTTTCCTAATTATCTACAGCTCACTAATTAACAAATTACGTAGATTAATAATTTTTTTACCAAATCTCCAATAGTACAAAACAATCTCAATGGCGAGTCATCAGATTTGTATTTCTCACTGTCGTTTAAAATTGTTACCCAAACATCAACCACGGAGTAATACAAACTTGATTTTGGTTTCAGTGTTTGTAGGTGCTCCCTCAAAGATTGGATTTCATTCCAGCTAAACATGATTTCCCTGTAAAAAGTGACATTATTTTCAGTCAAAAATATGTGTCATGTGCATGATAGAAGCAAGAAAATAATTTGTTTTTGAAGTGCAGTATACTTACAGTGGATCGCCATTCTGTGTTAACAACCTCCATAATCCATAATCTAAATTATTCAGCTTTGTTTTTATATCCACAACTCGGTCAACAAAGGGAGATTTGGCATAAGGCCCAATCTTTTTCACCCTTGTGCTCTTGTCTCTGATTTCTGGCTTTGGAGTTGCATAATTTTCAACATTTTCAATCACATTCTCAGCATCCTCATCATCAATTCCAAGTGAGAAACTTGGAATGAACTGTCTTTCATACTCTTCTGCATTAAAACCAGTTGTCTTGTCAATTTTCGAACGTGTATGATAAAGGTACTCGAGCAAATCGAGATTTGCAATTGTATCTGGGCTTAATTCTTCTTGAAAATCATCCTTATATCCTACATCATCCTTCTCTCCTGCATCATCTTTATCTTCTTGAAAATCTTTTGTTGCATTATCATTCTCTGTTGCATCATTTGAAGGGAAGTTCTCATTCAATACTTCCTCAATTATCTTAAGAGTTTCATTTCCTGGAAATTTCTCTTTCGCTTTCCTTAAGTCATCATCAAAGTGGAATTTTAGGTCCAATATTTCCTGTGCTCTGAATCTCAATTCTTCAAAAATATCCTGTAAAAAAAATTATAATAATAAAGTAAGACATGATACTTAGTGAAATAATGATACATCTTACTAATACATGGTCATAGATGCATCTTACTAATTCTTATTGTAAAAAATTACAATAATACTATAATTTAGTAGATATAACTAGGTCAATTGAGGAAATTCTATATTGATTTATAATATATATATTAGTGATTGCTGATGTAAAATATAGTGATTTTAATACTAATAGTTAGAGAAATGTACCAACTCTGGTGCATCATTTTCACTATCTCCTGCAAACCTTTCTAAATCCCTTCTTTTCTGTCTTTCCACCAATTCATCCCAATCATAGCAATCATCATTCTATATGACAATTATATAAATAAGAGACCACATATTAACAAACTACAACCCCTAGGTTAGAGATAAGGTAATTGATACTGCGAGTGTTAAATATATATATATATATATAAAAATTCAGTAAAGAGATGTTACCAAACCAACACCATAAATTAGAATTATACCTCATCATTCCCTGTTTTCCATGCATCCCATTTATTTGAATCATCATTTTGATTTCCTTTGTTCTATAGGAGAATCAATTAAATAAGGAATCAGTAATTAAATTAAATGTTTCAATTTTTATAAATATTGTTTATCGAGTATACCTTATTTTTAACTTCATATGGATCATTTTCTGGTAAAATCTCTCGGAGAGGAGGCAAAACTGAGCCAACTCCAAAAACTCCATCAATTACCTCCATTGTTTGTCTTGTTTTCAGTCTCTCTTCTGTCCAACCAATGTAAGTGGGGAATTCCCTTTCAACCAACTTGATTCCCTTGTGTCTTACACGGTCAACATAAAACAACTGCATAGAAAAAAAATTAAAAACTATTAGAAAAATTATAAGGAAATTGTTCATGAATTGAGTTTAGTAGTTGTTTCTTACAGTGAGGAAAATGAGTGACCCACGGAAGAAAGTATTAGCAGTTCTATTCCAGCTGTCAGTGGCTTGCACAAGATAAGTCAGTAGATATTGCGCCCAATTATACTTCCTTAGGTTGTCAAGATCATCATCAAATCGTAGCAATTGTTTGTCCACATATGATGTACTTGTTGTACCAACCAGTACATTGGACATCAAAATTATGAAATTTAGCTTGAAGTTGTCATTTAGTGGTTGATCTTTCATTAGTTGAACAATCTTCTGGGCAGTGACTTGCTCTTTCTCTTTCTCTGTATCAAATTGTGAATACCAATGTGCAGTCCTTTGCTTATATTTGTCATCTGGTGCCAAAGTTATTGTCACACCTCCATATGGCAACCCGAGCACATCATAGACATCTTCTTCTGTGATATTAATTTTAGCATTCTTGAGTTTTAAAGACACCTCGTTAGAATCAAAAATTTGAAGAACATTGTAGCTTATTTTTGTTGGCAGCATCTCCAAATTAAAGTCCAACAACAACGAAAATCCTGCATCTCTAACCCATCTCCTTTGTTCTTGTGTCAAATGGTAAATCACGGCACTAAATTGTCTAGGAGAGATCCTTAGCTTAACCTCGTCTTTCTCTTTGTTAATGTGTAGAGCTCCTTCTGGTTTCTGCATACATAAAATAATAACTTTATAATTAGTATAAATCACTATATAGAAATATGTGAATGTCTACTTCCAAGAAATCTATCTCTAAATTGTAGTACTAGTGATACAGAGCTATAAAATCTTAATACAACACCTCAGCCACATAATTAATTATAAAAAACACATAGTTCTATTCAATCTTCTAAACTAGTAGGACAAATTAATTTCATCTCTATATATGGTTTACTCAATGTTTATAATTCATGGCTACCCACTAAAACTTTTTTAAATACAGATAGATGGATCAATTTATAGTAACGACAAATGTTAAAGTATTTTATGCATGGAAAATCCTATTTCTATAAAACAATACAACAAAATCACATTAAATAGTATTATACCTGATCATTTATTTTTCTGTATCTAATTGTTGGAAGCATTATTCCAGTGATCTTTTTTCTTTCAAAATTATTCTCACAATCATTTACCTGTCACAATTAATGTGATATATTATCAGTATCTCAATAATAAAGAATCAAATAAAATATTGTTCAATCATTTACCTTCTGTCTTTTGAATTTTGTGATTTTATTCTTTGGTTGAGGTGGTATTTCTTCTTTTTGGTTGTTCTCAAAATCCTCTACGTCATTTATGTCGTCTTCTTGCTCTGTCTCCATTTCTTGCTCTTGATTGTTCTCAAGGTGCTCTATATCATTTCTTTCTTCTTCCTCCGTCTGCATTTCTTCCTCTTCATTCGTTACATCATTTCTTTCTTCTTCTTCTTGCTCTTCTTGATCATCAGTCACCTGATAAAAATAGTACATGTAAGAAAAAATAATTCCATTCCAGAAACAGTCATAGAATAGAAAATGGATACTTACATTGAAATTTCCAATAGGTCTTCCTGCTGTTTTTCTATATCTCTTATTTGACATCCTGATTAGTCTGCATGATGTATTTGGAGTGCTCATGTTTTGTTCTTCAGTTGTTTCTTCTAAATTAATATGAATTGGATCGGTTTTTGGTCTATTAATCCAAGACAAATATTGAAGTCTTGAACTTCTACGTATTTGAACTATGGCCTGCAAATTTCAAACACTTGGACAATTTTGTTAGAAATCAATTTACTAAATAGCACAGCTTCATAACAAAAATAACAAACTATTAACAGACACATAAGCTTATATAAACACTCATATGAACAATTCATTTCAGTAGTTATTATAGTACATTTAAAAACTTGATGCTGTGCGTACTAGTCAAAACTCTCATATTGCTCATGAGAGTAATATGCTGATCATAGTAAGAAGCTTGATTGTAACACTTTCCTATAGCTGATATAAATGATTTAGTCTTGGGTTTAACTATGCAAGTCATGAAATTAGTGCATGAAAGAAGAAATACTAGTAATGACACTGCATTTGCCAGAACATATGAAAACCCTGTAGCTCTTTATCAATACTTCACTAGACTAACCAAAATCGAATTTCAGAAATTTGATGGTACTGATTTAAAATCATGGATATATAAATGCAACAAGTTCTTTGATTTAAATAATGTGAATGATACCCAAAAGGTCAAACTAGTAGCTATACATCTCGAAGGAAGAGCTCTATTGTGGCACAAAAATTATGTTAAAGGTAGGCCTGCTACTCTTGAATCACATTCTCAGCTTAGAAAATATGCACAAGAACTTAATCATTAAGTTTATTATATTAATCATGCCTAAATTCTGGTTACAGGCAAAGAAAAAAATGGTGAAGTTAGTGCATACGATCGTTGAAGCTAAAAAGAAAGACAAATCTTGTAAAGTACCAAAAGATGTAGCTGAAGTTCTATTAAGTGAAAATGTAGCAGATGATATTATTTCAGATAATATAATTGATTTGATGATACCGGGAGAAGATTCAGTGCCTGTCCTAATTACTCTTGCTATAAAATACCTTTCAGATTGTCCTGCTGCTCTTCAACAGTTGTCGGTAAATACAACTTGTTTCATTTATGTATTATTAAACCTTTGTTTACTTCAATATATAGTTAAGTTAGTTGCTGATAAATTTCAGGAAGAGAATATGAAGTTGAAAAAAGTAAAAGATCAGACTGGAGAGGATTTGATATGGAGTGATTACTTGTCATTACCATTTACACAAACTGTATGTCAGTTTTTTAATTGTCGTCGAATTTAACATGGGCTTCATTAAATTATTGAAATTAACTTCTTTTAATTTTCACGTACAGGTAATAACAGAAACCTTAAAACTAGGAAATATCATCAATGGGGTGATGAGAAAAGCAATGAAAGATGTGCAGATAAAGGGGGGTTATGTGATACCTAAAGGATGATGTGTTTTTACATATTTCAGATCAGTTCACTTGGATGAAAATCTATATGACTCACCTCATAAGTTCAATCCATGGAGATGGCAAGTAAGTGAATCATTATATGTCAATAAACTACAAGTAATATACATTTATTTTTTGCAACTCATTGAGCTTCTAACAAATTAAACACTGAATTACCTCACTAATTAACTCACTGATCATTTTTACAGGATAGAGACACAAGTGGCTGTAGCTTCACTCCTTTTGGAGGTGGACAAAGGCTATGTCATGGCCTTGATCTTGCCAGACTGGAAGCTTCTATCTTCATCCACCATTTTGTCACTCAATTCAAGTAATTCCAAATTTCATCCAAATAATGCATACACGCTCGCACAATCTTGTCCGCGAGACTGGTCTCATGTTAAGTTAACAATTCTCCGAAAAACTTACAATGTTTAATTGGATCATATATGTTAGTAGTGTCAATCTATCATTTTCTAGATATACACATTAGAAGCATTTAGCACATATTTGATAGTCATACTAAAGCTAATTTCCTGTCCATGAATATTTGATAACAATGTTTTTTTTGAAGGTGAGTAGCTGAAGATGATTCAATCGTAAACTTCCCAACAGTCTGGCAAGATATCAAATGAAATGATCCTGATTCAATTAGTTCGACTTACTAAGGGCATAATGTTGATCAATTCTAAGTAGTATAAACGTATACAACTCCTTAATTCCAACTAGCATGCATGTATACTCTTACTCCACAAATCGACTAACTCATATATGTAAATCGACTAATGAAGCTTAATATCTCAAATTACTCATTATATCAAATAAATCACTAAAACTGTATAAAATCACATAAAGAAGAGAACAATAATTAAATCATAATAACAGAGATTATGATTTCACATATCAAAGCAAATTTCACATAACAAATCAAATTTCAGATTCTTAAAACTGCAAAAAATCACAAAAAAGTTTTAAAACCCTAAATTGTCATACCTCCTTTGTTTTAGCCATAATTTAAGCTTTCACACTGATATTAGATATAATAAATAGCTGTTGTAGAACAATAATAACAGGTGAGTATTAGTTTTCGGTATACATCATTGTAAAACCCTAGAATCAGTAAAATATAAACATGCACCCAATATTTAGGGATGTATATAACTCAAAAGCAAGTAAAATCAGTACGAAAGTAAACGAAAGTACCTAATTGAAGAAATTTAATGATTCCTTGTCTCCTGAGCTTGTTAGGGCCAATTTCGCTCAAATTGTTTACTAAAACATTGCAAAGAATCAAAATAAGCTTTTAATCTAATAACACATGATCAAAACATGTATATTATAGTGATTTTAAGTACCTCGGCTCGAAGAAGATGAATTGCAGTGAGGTGTGTGTATCGTGTGCAGAGAGGTGTGTGTATCGTGTGTGTTTTTTATTTTTAATCTTAAAAAACCGGGTTTTAAATTGTATCGGGGCCGGATTTTTTGTTTTTAGTGGGCTGGGTTTTTTATTTTTATTGGGCTGGACTCTTATTTTCTATTTCTCACTTAACCTATTTTCTATTTGAGTAGGACTCTATATATATATATATATTTTTTGCCTCAGAAGCATTAATTAACAGTAAATAATAACCATTACTTTGTACATATACTTGCATGTGTTATGGTTGTCAAAAAAATATCTGATGGTTTCTGTATCGAAGAAGCTACTCTCATCTTTATCTCCCAAAACCCGGTTAATAAAACCCGACCCAACAGAACCCTTCATTCAATTTTCCCAACGGAAGCTTCTGGAAACAGACATTGTCTCAACACTTGATAATTGTCGCAACTTCACTCAAATTAAGCAAGTTCATGGCCACATTATCCGAAAAGGCCTTGATCAATGCTGTTATGTTATCACAAAGTTACTTAGAGTTCTTGCTAATATGGGTGTTCCCGTAAATACTTACGCACACAATGTGTTTGATAAAGTGCCGCAAAGAAATAGTTTTATTTGGACTGCTCTTATCAGAGGGTATTGTGTAAAAGGGTCTGTTAGGGATGCTGTTGGGTTGTATCGTTTGATGAGAATGGAGGGGATTGGTCCTGTTTCGTTTACATTTACGGCTTTTCTTAAGGCGTGTACTTTGGGTGAGGATGTTGATTTGGGAATGCAGATACATGGTCAGATTGTTAGGATTGGTGGGTTTGAGTCTGATTTGTTCGTTGGGAATACAATGATTAATATGTATGTAAAATGTGGGTTTTTAGAACGTGGGCGTCGGGTTTTTGATGAAATGGCGGTGAGGGATGTTATTTCTTGGACGGCTTTGATTGTTGCGTATGCGAAGAGGGGATATATGAGTTCTGCTGCTGAGTTGTTTGATGGGATGCCTGTTAAAGATATGGTGTCTTGGACTGCAATGGTTACGGGGTATGCACAGAATGCTCGTCCGAGGGAGGCATTGAATCTGTTTAAGAGGATGCAGGATGCTGATGTTGAGACGGACGAGGTTACGTTAATTGGGGTTATTTCTGCTTGTGCTCAATTGGGTGCTGCTAAGTACGCAAGTTGGGTTCGGAAGATTGCCGAGGAATCTGGATACAGACCTACTAGCAATGTCATTGTCGGGTCTGCATTTGTAGACATGTATGCGAAGTGTGGAAATGTGGAGGAGGCATATAGGATTTTTGAGAGAATGAGTGAAAGGAATGTTTATTCTTATAGTTCAATGATCGTTGGGTTTGCTATGCATGGTCATGCTACCGAGGCTATTAATTTGTTTGAAGAGATGGTAAAAACAGAGATAAAACCTAATAGGGTTACTTTTGTAGGAGTTCTTACCGCGTGTAGTCATGCTGGCTTAGCAGAACAGGGTGAGCATTATTTTGCAAAGATGCAGAGATATTATGGTGTTGTTCCGGATGCAGATCATTATGCTTGTATGGTAGATCTTCGTGGGAGGTCAGGATGTTTGGAAGGAGCCCTTCAGCTTATCAAGACTATGCCAGTGAAGCCCCATGGTGGTGTGTGGGGTGCCTTGCTTGGAGCTTGTCGTATTCATGCAGATCCTGATATTGCTGAGATTGCTGCCAACTCTTTATTCGAGCTTGAACCTGATTCTATCGGAAACTATATCCTTTTGTCTAATATATACGCTTCAGCCGGAAGATGGGAAGATGTTGCAAGAGTAAGAAAGGCAGTGAGAAGGAAAGGTTTGAAAAAGAATCCTGCTTGCAGCTTTGTTGAAGGAAAGGATGGTGTAATTCATGAGTTCTTGGCTAGCGATTTGACCCATCCGAGGTCTTCTGAGATAAAGCAGGAGTTACAAAATCTTTTGGATAAGTTAAAGTTCTATGGATATCAGCCGGTATTGAGTTCTGTTCCCTATGATGTGGATGATAAGGAGAAAATGCGTATACTGATGGCTCACAGCGAAAAGCTAGCTTTCGCATATGGGTTGCTCACTGTGGCTTCTGGTTCTAGTATAACAATTATAAAGAATCTACGGATATGTGAGGATTGTCACTTATTTATGTGTGGTGCATCCTGGATTACTGGCAGAATGATTATCATCAGGGATAATATGAGGTTCCACCATTTTCAAGACGGAGCATGCTCCTGCAACAATTTCTGGTGACTACGAAGCAGAAAAAGGTTTTGAACTACAAATGAGATCAGATACTTAGAGTGTGAACCAATTCATGCTGGAAGATGTTTCTCAGCATTAGGTATTCACAGCTCACTCTCATGTGGTCATTTATCTTGTCAGTTGTATTATTTATCAAAGAGGTTCCATGGTTTCTAGGTCTTTATTTTCAAAGATAAGTTGCACGGCAAAGATTATTTATGGACTAAAAGAAACTATAGATTTCTAAGAAGGAATTTGAGGGTGTTGAGGATCGTAATGATAATCTTGAGCATGATATGCAAGAACCTTGATAAAAGAAGTGGATGAATATATGTCCAAGAACCAGAACACACTAGTGTTTAGTAAAATTAGTTATATCTCTATATTTTATTTTGAAAAAACTTGTATCTTGACTCTTGTTGATTACATTAACTTAAATGCGACTTCTTTTGAATTTCATTGTCATTAGTGTATCAATTTTATCATGTTTTAGCTTGTACATGTATGTCTATATATTGAGTAAATGTAAAATGCTTCGCTTTGATAAGCATGTACCTCGCATTTGCGCTTATGCTCCCAGATGTCTTTGCGCCACAGTGCGCGTTGTGTATTAAACAAGTATCTGCCCTCTATAGGACTACAGTTGTGGCAGTGCAATTAAAATATCTAATCAACAGGGTACTCTCTTGGTGATGGTGGAGCTGTTGCTGTCAAAAGACTTTGTGTAGCATCCCACCAGGGAAAGAGTCAGTTTCTTGCGGAGATTGCAATGATATCTGCTGGGCAGCATCGTAACCTTGTGAAATTATATAGATGCTGCGTCAAGGGAGATAAGAGGCTGTTTCTTTATGAGTATCTTGAAAACAACAGTCTTCATCATGTGTTATTTGGTAATGGTTTGCAGCTCTTATACATATTATGGACAAATCTAGAAATTGTTCAATTGTTTGTGTTGATGAAACAGGAAAGATAACTTTATTCCTCAACTGGTCAGCTCGTTATGAAATATGCCTTGGAGGGGCACGTGGTTTTGATTCATGTGGAATCACGAGTGCGGATTGTACACAGAGATGTGTGGAGGTAAGCAATATTTTTCTCTATCCTGATCTTAAACCAAAAATTTTGGACTTCGGTTTGGCCAAACTCTATGATGATAAAAAGACTCATATAAGTACTCGTGTTGCAGCAACAATGTATGATTCAACAGTTATGACTCGTATATGTAGCCATCGTATTTTTATGTTCTTTTTTCTGTATGTAGTTGATTGTAATATATTTCTTGTTACTGTAGTGGATATCTTGCACCGGTACTAGGGCTGTTTGGCTGCAACTTTTTTTCGGAAATAAGCCCTTATTTCCGGAAAAAAGTAGGGATGTATGTACTTTTTCCGAAAATAAGTAACTTATTTTTTATTTTGAAAATAATATTTGGTTTTAAAATTCTAAAATAAATATTTATCTTAAAAAAATATATGAAAATATGTAAAAAATGAAAATAAAATAAGTTACTTATTTTAAGTTTAAGGAATCTCAAACGGCCATGCGTGGACATCTTACTAAAAAAGCTGATGTCTTTGGGTTTGGTGTGGTAGCTCTTGATGTTGTTAGTGGAAGGTCAAATTCTGATTCAACATTAGAAAATGCTCACATATATTCTATGTTACTCGGACTCTTCCTTTTACCTTCGAGTACCCGTGTCGGACACTCGACACTCGGACATGGACACTCGGACGCGGACACTTATTTTAGGCAAAAAACATGTATATTTTTTAAAATGTTGCCGGGTCCGATACTTGGACACGTATCCAAGTTGGACACTTCTAGGCGAGTCCGAGTAACATAGCATATATTTGTTGGAATGGGTATATTCTACTTCTCCAATCTCTTCTCTTAGTCATATGACTCAGCAGAGGATTTCTTACTTGTAATTATTAATTATGCATACGCTTCTGAACAGCTTTGGGAGATTATACTGATAGTGGTTCAGGTTTTAAAATCCATAAATTGTTCTCTTAAATGAAATGCTCCAAAAATCCAATGAATCGATACAAGTTCTCAATATCCAACAGCTTACAATCGAAAAATAAAAGCTACAACTTAACTATACAAATTCAAATCTAAATATAAACTTTACAACTCTTCAAAGTCAGCAACCGGCACTCTTCCCATTAATTAGCCCACCTAACCTTCCGGAGAAAACAAAGAAATATAGACCGGCAGTGAGCGAAAGGCTCATATACGGATATAAAACAAATACAAAGAGTACAAGGGTTAGAACGATGACAATATGAATAAATAAAATATCTAAATAAAGAATGATGAAACAACTGAAAGAGATAAAAGATATTGGTCATACTTAACTCACGATATAAACAAATAAAAAGATACGATAGATACTTATCTTACAATCACAACGTACATACTTTTTAATCATAAATATTATTACTCTTACTCGTACACTTACTAGTCATCTATTATATTGATCAAATACTGAAATACAAATTTACTTACTGACATGGGAGACCATCTTATTCGTACAGGATGTCCTACATTTCGGTTCTCCAGAATGTGTAGTCATCAAAACTTACAGGGGCTTGCATAGAACAAATCAAATGCTATCCAAAATCTTACAGGGGCTTGCGCGGTATAAAACACAATGCTACCCAAATGGCCAAACAAACATACACAATAGTCATGACTCTACGTGTCCCATAACTCCGGCGACACGCCCATACAATTTATCACACATATATATACACATATATATACCCAAATGGCCAAACAAACATACACACACACACACACACACACACACATAGATATATCACAAATTAACTGGAAATATCTTACTAAAATATCACACACGCCAAATATCATACAATATAGACTATTACAAATAAAATTAGAATTGACCAGTCTGAAAAACTATTAATTTACTCTATCAAGATGACCTCAAATGAAAGAGTGCAGAACACGAAACTTGTAGACGATTCAAAGATCTTTCCAGAATGATAAAGTTCGTCAAAAACGGATAAGTAACGAATGCAAAAACAATTAAAATGCGGACTGTCATAACAGAAACAGACTATGATCACAGTAGTATTTTGAGATTTAAGACATCGAAACCACAGAATCTGACAGCGGAATGTAAACAAAAGAGGAAGATCTCGAAAATACCGTTCCAAAGTGATATTACACATAATTATTGAATGAATATTCAATTTATTATGAATTTCAGAAGTTACAGCATATCAATCTGAATTAAACCATCAGATTGCATAAAAGGCAGATTTCGACACCCTTACGAACAGAATTTCAGAAAGCGTAAAGAACAAAAGATGTAGATAATCGAAATACCTTTCTAAGTAGTATAAAATCACAGAAATCAGATAAAGAACGAATGAGATACGAATTTTATAAGAATCTGAATGAATACAAACTATACACAATATACATACGAATTGAATAACAAAACAAGAACAAAATGAGTGTTACGAATACAAAGAGAGTGTAACAAAGATATCCGTACATTAACAATACGAGAACAAAGAGAGAGTGTAGAATGTATCCATACCTTAAACCTCCAAATATATGAATGATCTTCTATAAAAATATAGACGTCTCCATCACACGAACCCTAATTTGATACAATAATCAATCTTCTCAAGTTTTTCTTCTCCTCTTCTCTTTCGGCTTCTCCTTCTTCTTCTGCCTCTCTCTCTCTCTGAAGTAACGTAACTTCTATTCCAAAACCCTAACTCTTTTTCTTTTTCTTTCTATTCTATTCTATTCTTTTTCTTTTCTTTTCTTCTCTTAACCCATAATCTCTAAAATAATATCCTAATTATAAAATATCTATATTCATATTCAAATAATAATAGTAGTAATAAATCACTAATATCATTATTAATATTAAATTAAATAGCTTAATATATTATTAAAAAAAATACGGGATGTTACAGTACTTGTTTACGAACATAGATGGTTGGGATTTTTTAATTTTCATAAAAAAATTAAAACTTTTATTTACAGAATTCGTATATTAGCCAATTAGGTGTAGTAACAGTAGATCTGACAATTTGTTGGTGTCGTGCACTTTTGTGTGTCGTGCACTCAAAAATCAAACACAAAACTGACTCATTTAAGATTTGTGTACTTTCGTCTTCGTGTACCTTTGTGTCGTGTCGTTCTCATGTCATATTTCGTGTAAAACTGAATATAAATATAAATAAATTAAAATTAATAAATAATTAAAATTGTGAGGTAAATTTTTTATAAAATATATTAAATATATAATTAAATCATATTTACATACAATATTATAAAATCATGTATTATTTTAACAATAAATATACAAATATTTATTATAAATATACATATATTTATTATAAATATTAAAATTTAATTATAAATTTATTTATGTCGTGTACTTCGTGTGGTGTCGTGAACCGATACTAAATATCGGTCGTGTACATTCGTGTTCGTGTATTTCCGTATCGTGTACTCAAAATGTAAACAAAAATACTAAATTTTCGTGCCATGTGATAAATTAGCGGGTCTAAGTAACAGAACTTTTCACACTATAATTTTTAAAACGACTTGTAATGGTTTACTTTTTTAGGCTTGGAAACTACACAGAAAATAGCCATGGAATTGATCAAGTTGATCCGAGTTTGTCTGCATTCAATGAGGATGAAGTTAAAAGGATAATAGATGCGGCACTCTCAAACATCACCAAATTTAAGACCACCATTGTCTCGTGTGGTGGCAAATGACAATGTTACCAGGAGACATCGAAGTAACCGCAGTCACCGGCCTGGTTACCTTACCTGTTACGACTGGACATTTACATTTACAGATTTAACAAATATTGAAAGTGTTGACGTATCAACATATTTTTATCTATTTTATATATTATATTATTTTTTTCCACTGGAAATCGTTTTGATATACCATCTCAACATTATTTTGTTTTATCATTTAATAGTTTTTTCAACTATTAACTAAAATTTGTATGGTCATTAGTTTGTTAATTATTTTCTATATTAAAATTTGATTTTATATAATTTTTAATGAGTTTATAAAAATATTAAAAGGCCTTCACAAAACTCCTCTATTTTAAATGCTTAAAATTAAAATTTCTTTTTTAAGGTTCTATTTTGTTGGGATTAAATAATTATATAAAACAAATATTTATATCCATGACATATACTCGTTGTAAAAAAAAATGAAAAGATGATAGATACGTTTGTATTTCCATCATTAAAATGTGTTAATGAGAGGGTAATTAATTAAATTGTTTTTAAAAATGAAAAATCAAATTCAAACTTTCATTAATTTAAACGATTAGAACATAAACATGAGACAACTGAACTAAAGAGGGAATATTCTCCTATGTGACTCTATGTTATTGGCCCCAAACGAGATTTAAAAAAAATAAGTAATAAGTTACTTATTTATTTTTTTTAAAAAGTTATTTTTACATTTTTTTAAATATTAATATTTAATTTAAAATTTTAAGATCAAATCTTATTTTCAGAAAAAGTACATATATACGTACTTTTTGTGAAAATAAATAATTTATTTCCAAAAATAAGGGGATACACGCACATTGTAACATTACTAACCTGTGTATTGTGTTTGGAATTAGGACAATTGTTTTGGAATATATTTTATATCAGTGACGATTTTGAATTTTTGGTTGAATTTTTAATATTTGATTGATTTTTTTTTTATTTTTCATATTCATTTCTCAAACTTACAAAATATGAGTTTTTGAAATATAAAGGAGGATGTGAGTATGATTCACGGGTATAAGAAATTAATTTAATTTTTATTATTTTGAATTAATATTTGACTGAATTTGGTTAAAGAAATATTTATTTTTTTGAATAATTTTTTAATGATAAATTTATTAATAATAAAAATAAATAATAATAATAATAATAAAATGTATACAATTTATTTTTATTATAAAAAATTAATTTAACTAATAATTTAATTTTAAAAAATAAATTTATTCCGCATGAACTAAATGAGCTCTAAAAATGTTTATAACAAATACTAACTAGTCCCACAATAAGTAGGCCATAAAATGATCCGGGTGAAACTGACACCCCTCTACTCAATTACCAGATTATTTTATTTTTAGTGTGTTCAGATTTGGGTCCGAATCATTTTATTCGGATATAAACCGATACCGGGTATTTGAGATCTGGATCCAAACCGAATATGAGTCAGTACCGTATTTTATATTTCCTTTCCGGGTAGTTTATGATCCACCGAATATGATCCACTAATATTAAGTATTATTTTTTTAACTATTCATATAATTATCATTTAGTCTAAAATAAACATGATACTTTAAAAATATAAAAATTACGAATTAAAACTTATATACATGATGGTAATTAATGCATGATCACGATGAATAAATTATATTTTGTGAAAATTTAAACTTAAATAAGATATTAAAAATTTATAAAAGAATGACTATTTACCTACAAATGTAATGAGTTAAAAATATTATCTATATATGAGTTCGAATCGAATACGGATCATGGACCATATTCCAATATTCAGGTAGGATCATTTTATATAAAATAATATGAGACCTAATTTGAGCGGTTATATGTATAACACTCCATATTTTTGTATTTATTTATTAATCTATTTATTTTTGTAATTTTATGTTTGGATACACACCTTTTTATTACTTATTTACCTGATGTATAATTCTATCTAAGTTGTTGTACATCCTATTCGGGTCAAACTGATGATATGTATTAGATGAATTACGTAATATCACAAACCTCGATTAGCTATATTTTTTAAAGCATGATATACCTATCTAAATTACCTATTTAAATGGTCATTAGTTTTATAAAAAGAAAGAGAGTTAAAGTGGGTGAGAGAGAATCACAAAAAGGTACTCCATAATTTATGGTGTCTTGTTTCTTAATGATGTTATTAATTATTTATAGTAATATGTAACTCTAGATCTTTGCATGTCATATGTATTGGTCTATTTTCTCTTTTATCTGCTATCTGTGATCTTCTGCTAGATTAAGACGTTACTCTAATACCCTTCTATTAATTTATTCATTTTTTTGTATAACCATACATGCTTATGTTTATATTTTGTTTTAGATTCATTCACTAAATTTTCTTATTTATTGTTGCTCACGGCTAGGGAGTCGATTTTTAAAATTCATGTTTCATGGTATGTTTAAATATTATACCATGTAAAGGTTTTTGGATTTATTAAATATATTTAAATTATTATATATCCTTATATTTTACGAATTTAATAAATGTGATTATGTGTATATTTCTATACATGGAGTATTTTATAAGTTATGTTAATGAAGATTATGAGTATTTAATTAATTAATTGTCATTAACTGTTTACGAATTAGTATCAATTTCAATGTTAATGTGAATCAAATTGATTGCGTAGTAAATGCAGGCGCTTGTCATAGGTATGCTTATACACATGCATACATGTTTAATTATTTATATTCACTTTTAAGCCTAATTACTATCTAGCTATTAATTAATGTTCGAATAGATATTTTGTAAGTGTTTGACTGGTTACATATTTATTTTATTTGATTAATAATTATCTATCTAGACTTAATTTCTTGCATACACATTAGTTTTAAACATATTTATATGTCCAGAGTTATGTCTAGAATTAGTAAAGTATCGACTTATAGTTACGTAAATATATATTAGATGTCCCTGTACATATTATTTAATATTTAATTATGATAATCATCGGCCAAGACATATATATAATGGTGTTAATAATTGTTAAAATATTTATTTTTCTAATAACTGGAGTCGGGGAATTTTGATTTGGTTATAATGTGATGTTAGTTTAAGCATATTGAATATTAGTTAATATTTGACAAGTCTTCAAATATTAATTATATTAATCAATTTTATTTTTAGATTCGATTAAAGAAGTATAGTTTGCGACTCTTGACTATCAGTTAACAAGATTTTTGATATATTTGGATCAGTTCCATAGCTACTTTCAGGTATGAATCCTTAATCTTTTTTCTCAATTTTAAATTGTAATTAATAGTATGGATTGTATTCCCTTCTCTCAGTTTTAAATTATAATTATTGGTACGAATTCTTACAATTTTTAAATTTTAAACTATAATTGTTGGTACGAATTATTACTCTCTTTTCTCAATTTTAAATTATAATTATAATACAAATTTTGATCCTGATTTCTCAATTTTAAATATTGTTTACTCGTTATATTTATTGTCGAGTATTTTTTAAAGCTTTGACCCCATTGTACTCTATGTATACTTATTAGTATGCATTCTCAGTTTCATTTCGAACTCCCATTTTTGGAATTATTGTTACCTTGATTATTTTATATTTTTTTCGTTTCGCATTTTTATTGTGACATTGTTCTGTTCTGAATGAAGAGTCATTAACTTTTATAACCTATGTATTGGGCTCTTAAACTGATCTGTGTGGGTTAATCACGGAAAATGTTCACATATAATTCGTAGTGAATGTGAACTAGGCACTAACTCTTATCGGTGCTGTAAGTATACAAGCGCGTTTCTGGAGTATGAGACGTGAATTGGTCATGATCGATATTGTGCGTTTTCTTCTTCTAGATTACCGAGGAAGGATTCTCTTTATTGTAGAAATATTTTGCGCATTTCATGTGGTTTCTTCTCGAGGATTACCGGGGAAGAATTCTCTGTTTTTGTGCGAGTATATGATTGTATAAGAGACCCTTATGGATACCTACCTCATTGATTCAGCCGTATATTTTGTTTCTTTTTGTTTTGATTTGTTCGTAAAGACTTTGTTATGGCCCAAACTTTCATATTTTCTTGTCCTATTCAAAAGAAAGTTCCCGTCCTCGTCGATATTTGGGCCGTGTTTGTTCGATGCCTAATTCACTTTGTGGGCTTTTTTCTAGCTATGGGAAGTTAAACGATTAAGCTTCCACTTTTTTTAGCTATAAATTAGTGAAGTGATAGTTTATTTCCCCCTTCTTACATTCTCAGTAAAACTCTCTTAAAATTTCACTCTAGAGCTCATTAGTCAAGGCAATTTTCGGTAAAGTTTTTTCGATCAATCTTCATTTGCTTCGACTTTTCAAGGCTTCACCCGTTGAATATCAATGGTCGATTTTCAGGACGTTGCTCAACAGAGGCTCCTTGCCAGGGCGGCAAAAAGAGGTAATGCAATCGTTGTAAACCCTGTCTTTTCATCACTTTCAGATTTGTTGCAAACTAAGGGTGATGAATTCCTCCCTTTAGCGGAGTTGGATGCCTCTAAATACTCAAGTATCTTTACAAACCAAATTCATTGTGATAAATTCACCAAATTGTATAAATTGTCCCCCGGTCAAAAAATTGTTTTAGCTGAGCCTGAGGATCGGGTTTGTCATTGGCGGCACAATAAGTTGTGTATCTTTAGAGACGCCCTTATAAGTGAGTTTAGGTTCCCTTTTCACGAGTTTATCGTGAGGTTACTGGCTGAAGTTAGGGTCAGCCCATGTCAGTTAGGCCCAAACTCATGGTGGACCCTTCTTTGCTTTGAGGAGGATCAGTAGCAATAAAAGAAGTTTGAGTTACCTGGGATAAAGGGTTGGATCCATGGATGACTTCCTCAGGATTAGTTGAATGGGCGATTTCACTGAACAGACCTAGCCTTTGAGTGTCGGGGCCTTGAGTTCCAACAGAAATAGTCGCGGTAGCGGGGACTTTGGTAGTTTCAATTCCATCCGGTGGAATCACAACAGTTGGGTCTCCCGTAGAAGGAATCACTGCGGTTGGGTCTCCCGTAGAAGGGACGATATCTCCATCAGTTCTTCGTGTTCTTGTCATGGTTGATGTTGTCTTCTCACAGACGGCGTCAAATGTTATAGATTAAAAATTAGGGTGTATTAATTACGATGTATGTCAGATATTTTCGAGCTTTAATGGTCGCGCTTGTGTTTCGTGACTTAACTCTGCGCTCACAAGATGCCTATGTATCTCAGTGCTTATGAGAATCAAGTCAGACGTAGTTCTAAAAATGAGGGGTTAGACACTTTATATAGACGTAGAAAATCTGAGAATTATAACAAGGTTAGGAATCTTGACGGACAAAACACCTCCTTGAAGGATTATGGAGCCTTCTTATGGTAGAAGTAATTTCCATATATGAATATGATTCCTTGTTGTTGGAAGTGATTTGGGGCTACTCTTTGAAGTAGTTTCCTTGTCGTTTGTCATAATTAATTAATTACGAATTTATTTAATCATTAGGGTTTCTAACCTTATTAAATGAGGCTTCTTTTTGGACCAAACCGGGTCTAATTAATTATATATTAATTGTGTGTTTAGGGCTTACTTTTAGCCCATATCAATAAATATGATACAAAAATAATTTATCACATGTACAATATTACAAAAAAAATATTAATAACATAAATAATCAAACTAAATATTTAATTAATTTAAAATATATAATATTTTATTTATTACTCTCTTTGCACGAGTTATAGACTAGTTATATAAATTTATAGATTTACTAAAAAATTAAATAAGAATAATAAATTTTTAGAAGAAAACATTAACTCGACCGGGCCCAAACTGTACTCTGTTCTGCATACACTCCCCCTACTCCCGTCTCAATTTCCTTGCAAGCATTCCATTCATCAAGGTATTATATACGAGTTGTATCTAATTACATCTCTTTATCATGCTTTTACTGTTTTGTGTGTATATATTATTCTGTGTATTATGCTGCTGATCATAATTCGGAGTAGACTATTGTAATTAAAACAAAAATTTTCTTGTAATTAAAACTTGGAGGGTTTGTTGTTACTCAGGATCAACCTCATATAATGCAGGTTTGTGTATACTATCTAGGTGATCTAGGGTTTAAGATGAAATAAAATAACGGGGACTTGATATAATGGAAAAACGAAAGCCTAAAATCTTTTGATGTGATGAATGATAAAGCCCAGTAAGATTCATTTTGTCGAATCAAGAATATACTTCTGATCTTAGTAGTAGGAATATATTTTTATCGTCAAAGTGATGGTATGGTAGAGATGTTCGGGATAGATGTATCGTGATTTAGGATGTTTTGTTGCTGAATATGTTGAATTTTTATTTCTTTTATGTTCCTTTTAAGTGGTTGGTAGCCTTGTATTCTTATTCGTCGTACTTCATTTGTCATGGTTGGTGTTTCTGCCTAATGGATATGTATGTCCCTACTTTATAGTTCGTATTATAAATATCCCTTTCCCCTTGGTACAGGATTACTGGTGATAGATTCACAACATGCATAAAAAAAACCAACTGCTAAATTGTGGAAGAGACGTGATTTACAGGAGCCTATACTTACAATTCAAGTTCTATGGTGTGTTATTAAGCTAGGGAGACAATAAGAAAAATATGGTACTATCTTTATCCCAACTGAATGTTATCCAGTTAAATTGACCTTTTTCTCCAAAACAGTTATTATTGTTCAAGTTTATGCTAGTAGTGTTTAACCGATCTTTGGGTTTATTATTAAGAAACTTTATGTATGCATTCATGTATATGACTATACACACGCCTGCACTGATGCCATACTTAATCCTCGCTTATTTGAAGGGTGATTCGGGTGAAAATGACCAATAACTCATATTTGGATACTCAACCTGCAAGATACCTCACAACTTAAAATAATTTTATCATAAAAAACATTAAAATTGAGTAAAGAGATTTTTTACGTAAAATATGGGAGTAACCGGGCGTTCTATATACTATTACCAGATAAATAAATTTAAAAAAAATTCTTGCAGAGCACGATTGGATAACCCAAGTGGTAAAGGGTTTATCCTCTGTCATCCCAGATCGTCCCAGGTCCTGACTCCTGAGTTCGACTCTGGCTCACCCCAAGAATTTTCTTAGAACATATACTAATTTGTAATGCTATAAGCCTATAAGCCTATAAGCCTATAAGCCTAATTATTCAAAAAATAAAATAAAAATTCTTGCAAATTCTGTATGAAAGGCACATGCCAAAATAAACCGAGACGCAACACTGGTCAAAATAGTCTTGCAACGACCATGTGAAATACATATGCCAAAATAGACCGGGCAACATTGATCCTACTAAAATACCATAAAAGGTTGCATTACTAAAAGCCTGAGATAAACTATAAAGCTATCTGATCAAGATCAACATCTTTGAAGTCGAACTAGTTGGCATGGTCCTCGAACAGTGCAATCATGCGATTCTGATGGTAGTTTAGAGTCTGCAAAAAGCATTGATAGAACCAATTTATTTTTTTGTAACCCCTGTACAGACTTTGGCAAAGAAGAGGCCTTAAATTTTTAAATAAGAAAGCATACCTCTGAAGTCCTGAGCAAAGTCTCATTTCTTGCAGTGGCTGATTCATAATTTGGCCTGTAGCTTGAAGATGCCTCAACTTCTGTGGATGATGAGGCAGAACTATTTGCATTATTTTGGATCCCTAAAGTCAGCAATTACAGTTGTTAGATAACAAGGGTATATTACACATGTTATGTTACAACAAGCTTTCTTAACTAGAATCCCAATTCTCGTAATTCACCATAACAAATCACACAATCAGTAGTAATTTACACAAATAAGTATTCACTAAGAAAAACAATTAATTTATGCTTATAACTGAGAAGTGAGAAGTGATTTAGTCGTATTATGGGACATGGTGAAAGTGTGTGAAGTCTTATATAGTTTTTTTATATATTTTAGTAGTTATGTATACCAATACATAACTACTAATACATCGCGAACTCGTGAAGTGTAGATACAAATATGAAAAAATTGAACAAAAAAACTTACCATGGCCCGTGATTTCCTCAACCGATATATTGTGTAGTTTCCCGAGTCGTGCTTTCTGTGGGAGAATATAAATCAAGGATAAATTTTTATATGTATTTCTTAAGACAATTATAGTAAACTAGTATAAGCAAGCATTTAGATGATAACTCTTTTAATCGTGAAAACCTGAAATTCCTACTTTTATCCGTTGATTAACATGATTATTATTTATTAGTAATAGTTTTTTTTCTTGTTTTTTTATAAATTGTATTTTATACTAAAATAAATAATTAACTTGTCATTTTATGCTATCATTTAATCTGCAAAACTACATTATCAAATGTTCCAGAACAATAATAATATTTTGTAGAAACATAGTTAAAATTTATTTTTTTTGCTGCAAAATCACAATACAGATTTTTTGCTGGAAAAATACATGTTTAGATATTGTGCAACTAAAGCTGGCCAAACGAGCTGGCCAAACGGTATCTCTATAAATTTTATTAATTAAAAAATATTTTATAAATTATTTGAGAGAACTCCTCTCTAAAAAAACGGAACAAACTGTTTGTACATAATAAACATATTAAAAAAAACTTATTTTAAAAGAATAAATATTCGAATTAAAATAAAAGAACGAATATTTATTAAAAAAAACTTATTTTAAAAATGAACATATAAATAGTTCGTTAACAGGAGAGTATGCTACTATTAAACATTACTAAAAAAATTAGTTTGGATGGCTAAATTTAAATAAAGAAATACTTCTGTACTGCATTCATAAACAAAAGCGTAGTAATAATTTTTTATTAATATTCGAATTCAATGGCGAGCCGGCGAACCGCGGGCGGGTTGATGAGTTGAGGCGGGTTGGCGGGTTGAGGCGGGTTTGACGTGCCCGTTCCGGTTCACTCTTACTCAACTCGTGCCCGGCTCGTTTTCTAAACGGTTTGTGCCGGGTTTTGACTCGACCGGTTTCCAGGCGGCTTTCACGAGTTTAAGGGTGAGCCGGGGCAAATCGGGGCGAGCCGACCCGCCCGTTTGGCCACCTCTATGTGCAACTATAATAAAATTTTACAGGGCCATAATAAAAATATATAACTAAATATTGCATAACTATAATAAATTTTTCAAGAATCATAATATAAATATAACACTAAATTTTGTAGAACTGTAATAAAATATTGCAGAACCATGATAAAATTGCTTATCTGGTATGCCAAACATGCACTATTTCTAGTAGTAGACTGTACCTGCAAGTGGCTTTTTAAATGTTCCAAAGTTAATCCCCTCACATTCATTCTTCCCAGTATGGCCTTTGGTGTGGCTTCTGCAAGTATATTATAATATTTATTAAGAATTTGTACTTGCAAATATTCTGTGTAGGTGAATATACATATTAGATTCCAGGTAGCAAAATTGATGCTTTCCAAATACTCCACCTGCATATTACTTTATATAGAAAAGGAGAAAATATAATTCTTATAACTGTATATTTATGTGACTAATACTTGACGAAGAACCAATTACAAATAAGAACCTGAGAACCTTCTGCGTAATATGTATTTGTAATTGTTAGATTTAAATGTGAAGGACACTTTGTTTATAGTTTTGAATTGTTTTTATTATAGTAAAATGTGTTAACAAACCTTTGTTCCTTTAATTTCTGATTTATGTGACTAATATTTATGTGACTAATACTTGACATTTAATTATATAATTACAAATAAATATAATTCTTATAACTGTATATTTATGTGACTAATACTTGACGAAGAACCAATTACAAATAAGAACCTGAGAACCTTCTGCGTAATATGTATTTGTAATTGTTAGATTTAAATGTGAAGGACACTTTGTTTATAGTTTTGAATTGTTTTTATTATAGTAAAATGTGTTAACAAACCTTTGTTCCTTTAATTTCTGATTTATTTTAGTATGATAAAATCTGCAGAATTACTTTACGAACCATTCAATTACTAGTTTTACAAATTGATGTATCTTTACAGACATAAAACAATAAATGAGGGAAAAGGTTTTCCTAAATGCGTTTCATTAAATCAAAAAATAAAAATACAAACCAAATTATGAGAAAGCTGTGGTTATTAGGTTCTTAATGTCTTCCTATATATATACTCTCACATAAAATATAAGTAGTAGTTACATAGTAGATTATAGATGAAAAGGACATACATTTGTTGGCATATAGTAGGTCCTATGAACGTGAGTGAGACGGGGAGAGAGCTTTTGAAAGTTTACTAGTAAAGCAGGTCCTATTAGATAATAATATTGATGTTTATAGAAAACAAATATTAAATACAATTGTAATGAGGTTTTAAGTGAATTTAGCTTATATTTAAATTTTTAATTGATTATTGGTCTTAATCTTATTATAAATCATAATTTGGTTTTTCTTAGTTCTTACTAAAACATATTTTCTAATCTATAAATATTTTTACTTACTTGAAAACTTAAAAGCTATCATATCATCAGACGAACTTTTCACAAAAAAATGTGTTCTTACTTTTTATATATGACCTTAAAAACAAAATTTTAATTAGAAAGAAAGAGAGTGCAAATTTTAAATATTTATCTAAATTAACTACAATGTAAAAGTATATTACACAAGTTCAGGAAAATAAAGATTACAACAAAAATAAACTTATAAAACAATATTTAATTTGTGCATGTGTGTGCGAACGTATGCTAGAGAACAAGAGACAAGTGTCTAGTAACTTACTGAAGACTCCACCGAGCTGTGTAGCTGCACGAATGAAACGTTCATGAAGCTCAAGGGTCCATCTAAGGCGTGGCTTACCCAGCGGGAAAATTGGAGGTTCTAGAGTGACATCGAGAACTCCTTCCTCTGCATTTCTTTTCACTTCTACCTGCTGCGCTTGCTCTTTAGCTGCTGCAGGTCGACGCACCATGTAAATCGGGGCCTCTTGCGCCTGAATAGCGGCAGGTTGACCCACCGGGTAAGTCAGGGTCTCTTGTGCTGGATAAGGCAGGTTGAACCCTGGATGATTAAAAGGCCCCTCATTTGTCATTGAACTCTGCTTCATACCAAAACCATAATTTTGGTTCTGGTGCATCATATAGCTTGCAAGGGTTGAATAACTAGGGTTGTTTACTGGAGGCCTATTCCTCATTAGATTCTGCTGCACACCAGAACCGTAATTTTGGTTCTGATTTGTTGGATAGCTTGCTGGGGTTGAATAACTAGGATTCTGCACTGGATTATAAAAGGGCCCATTGTTCGCCATCAAAGTTTTCTGCACACCAAAACCATGATTTTGGTTCTGGTGCATCGGATAGCTTGGAGGGGTTGAATAACTAGGGTTCATGGCACTGTGAAGTTGGCCATTGAATTGGTCATGGTCGTGTTCACCAAACCCTGGCTGTGGCTTTTCATCACTGCTCTGTTTATTATGACAAGGGTAGCTCGGATATAAGGCTGACGTTGACCTCATTGCTGAATACATTCTCTCTCTAGCTATGTATTGAGTGTTTTCTTCTCTTTTGGATGCCATACTCGGCCAAACTCGCATTCTATTCATATTAAAAAAATCTAGGTCGCTTGTGCACAATTAAGTAAAATAGTTCGCCTTTTTACGAATAATAATATAAATAATAAAAAGCGAACCTCTTTTTGTGGAAGTTTATTTTTTTCTGTATTTGCATATGTTTTCCAAAATTGGTAGTAAAATTTGAACAATCAGATTTTCATTTGTGATGCACTGACGTCAACGATGTTTGTATTCTATATTTAATAATTACGTTTTCGTCCTAATCATTATTAAATCTAAAAGTAGACCCACAGTCTCACAATAATATGTACACATGACAATATAACTGCAAATATACGTAAGTTGTGTACATGCTTTACTGTAATTATCGGACTGGTTTATTAAAATTTATCACACGACTACCATTTCAATGTATATACACATTCATCACTTGCAATTTTTCAACATTTGCATAAAATTAAGAGGCCCTTAAGTGTGTTTTTTGTGCTTATATGTGCTTTTGGCAAGAAAAATAAATCTATTAGGGTTTTTATATGATATAAAGGTCATCTTACAACTTTAAGTTGTGGTATAAAGTTTATTTGGAGAAGCTGTGGGTATTATTGCAGGTCTTTTACATTAGTATATACATACCATATTTTTTTACAATATATTTTGGTACATAAATAATTTCACTTTATCTAAGTATTAACTTATTTAAATAGATAATTATGCAAAAAATTTAAATGGGATATTCTAAGCGGTACCCTTTTGGTTTTGACTTTTTCAAATGGTGCCACACTATATTTTTGACTTACGAATGGTACTCTTGTATTTTATGTTTTACATGTATTATACCATTATGTTACCCAAACGTTAGTCAAACGTTAAAATGCAAGGGTATCACATGTAAAAGTCAAAAAATAATAATGGTATAGGTCGTAAAAGACAACAGGACAATGGTATCATAAAGAATATCCTTAAACATGTTATCTGAAGTTTCGGACCGTGTTTTTGGTCAAATGTTTTGATAAATGATATTTCTAAATTAGATTGTTACAGTTGTTAAAAGTGCGAAAATTTTGAAATTTAAATGGGTAATTACGTCATTTACTTATATTTCAACATTTGGGTAATAGAATGGCATGAATACATGAAACAACCAATCATTTACTATCTAAGATCCTGTTTTTAAGAGTTTATATTGTTATTATTTTAACCCAACCCAAAACAACCAATTTCATATTATATACAATGTAAAATCAAAGTTTTAAAAGCCCATATCAACCCGACTTAAAAGACAAACCTATATTTTGATTATCTAACCCAACCAAAGATCTCATGTTCGACTTTAATTGAAAGTATAGATATCTCCATGTTAGATGAGCATATATTTGTTGTGATGAGAGCATTGAAAAACCCGAGACACCATTTTGAGATGCCGATTGAATCAAGGATGGACTTCGTCCTGTATATAGTTCGTCATTCAATACAAATGTGATACAAGTCTTCCTTTTAAATTGTTGAAGCAATGTCAAAGCATCTTGTACCTGAATTCCTTGCATTTTTATGAAATTGTTATTTTCAAGAAAACAAGTGTGGATAGTGAACCTTATAGCTACTTGGGATTCATGCATTGTAATATCTTGAATATGGACTAGTCAGTAATCGTGTTTGGTTTTTGTGGAACTTCCTTGTTTCACGTGTAATGTTGTGGGTGAGTTGGCCCATGAACTCATGTAGTAATCTATGTAAACTACTCTTTCCCCTCTTGGATTATCTCACCTATTTATGCTAGACCATTATCCCGTGCTCGTAATATTTTGTATTTATCAGCTAACTTGAGGAATATTGGTTTTCTTAGTAACACATGCTTTGATATGTCATATTTGTGAGTTATGAACCAACATGATGTGATTTGATCTTTTTATTTCTAGTAACGAGCCTTATCACTCCCATTTTTTGTGCTCAAGAAACTAGAAATTTGGTTTTTAGATAAAACCTATGGTATAGAGATAACTGAATGTAGTGTTTCCAACACATCTTTAAAAAAAACGGGTATTTGTAATTGTTTGTTCGAGCAAAATATGGCCTAAAATGTCACTCAAAGGCACATTTCCATTTACTCCTAATAGTTTGTGCAACTAAGTTACTACTAAACTTCTAGTTCTTCCACACTAGGGGTTTTTTGAATTGTAAGACCCTTAAAAAGTGTTTGTCCATGTTGGTTGTGTTTGTTGGCCCATGACTAACTTCGTGGTCGTATGTTGATAGAGAGTTTGTTATGGGTCTGTGGTTAGAAAGTTACTTGGTGGAGTTTAACTAGTCAAACCTTAATTTAACTTCCCCACCCTTAAATGGATCTCGTTTATCATATATATATGCTCTATATCTATTTTGATGATTAAAATGAGAGTCCTTTAGTAGTTTTAGTAGTTATATTTGTGCAGAGGACACCATTTATTGGTATGGATTTTCTTCATCGAGTATTTCTTTTGTTCTCGAAGCTATATAATTCTCACTCGTGCTCTCCCCCATTTATTCTGTCAAAGACTTAAAGATCTTAGGAATATTTTCCATTGTATTTGACAAATCATAAATGTAAAAAAAAAGTGTTTTAGTGACCTGTTGTCACTCTTAGTGTCTCAAACAAATTACAAAAGCCATGGTAGTCGCACATTCCTCTATTACAGTATCCAATGTATTCAGTGAATTGTGTTGAATATATACTTGAATACCTCAAAGTTGTAGTGAAAGGGATTTCCTATTTCAAATTTTGATGGGCACGTATTACACTTGTGTTGAAGAGTGTTTGTGTTTCCACTTTTCTTTTCTTAGTCATACTAAAATGCACACATTTATATATTAGTAATTCAATAACATGTACGAGGTAAATAAAGTTGATTTGCACATTAGCCTGGTATCCTATTCATATATCTATACTATATTATTAAAGACGAAAGATTAAAAGTTTTGGTCGTCGGTTGGTTTGGTACTGGGTGAACCATAGAAAAGATCTTGACCGTCCAATTTTATTAAACCATATAAACAATCTTGACCGTCCAATTTTAATAAAATATAATTTTAAAAAAGTATAGTCATACATACAATTCTAACACCAGTAGTCCTCATTTTATGCAAACAATTCATAAACATTATAATTCTAAAGAATATAAACATTACTTTTATATAAGAATATAATTCCGTTGATATGATAATATTATATTATATTTAAATTATATTTTTTATTTTTTATTTTACGAATCTCACTTATCCTATAATTTTTATTTAATATATCATTAAAGTCTATCCTATAATTTTAATTTAATATATTATTAAAATTTATGATAACATTGAAAGTTTGGTAGTCGGTCGATATTTGAGCCGGATAATTGATTAATTATTGGGCCTAATTTTAAAATATTAATCTTCTAACTAAATTACAATCTCATATTAATCTTCTAACTAAAATATCTCACATTAATCTCTTAAGTAAAATATATCTTTATACAAAACAAACAAAAATTATTCTATTAAAATATAAATACAAATAAATTATACAAAAACATATGCATATAATATTAAATAAAATTTAAATTATTATTATACAAATACAAATAAATTCAAATCATTAAAAAATATTAAAATAAAAATATTAAAAAACTAAAAAAATTCATCCGTGCATCGCACGGGATACAAGCTAGTGTTTAATTATAAACAAAAATGTTAAATTTTAGTAGTTTTATTATATTAGAATCATTTTTTTATTTGCTTCTCTTTTTAACAAAGGGTGTAAATTTATTGTTGAAGTTTGAGAGAAATAATTTAAGAAAATGAAATACTAAAAAGATTGAGAAAAGAGAAAATATAAGTTTATGAATATTTCTCAATACAAATACAAAATTTTATGGTGAGTGACCCTGTAAAGTTTCCTAGCTCCTAAAAGGAATTGAATTGTAAATTGAAAAATAAATGATATAAACTAAAATAAATAAGTGTGAAAAGAAGAAACAGAAACGATTGCAACGGTTGACAATATACTATTGTAATGGTTGCAGAATTTTATGTTAGAACAAAAAAATTATATTTCCATGTTATTTATAATTACATCAAAATAGTTACATTTAATTTATCATAATTAAATATATGACTACTAATTACACAATAATTAATATTTAATTTTCTATATAAATATGACATGTAACTTAATTCCACAGAAATTAAAATTTTCAACCATGATTAGGTTTCATCAGAGTGAGTGAGGCCATTATGTACCTTTAAGTTACTTTGTTATTTTAAAAAAAAATTACGTATGTTAAAAAAATATGAGAAATTCCTAATAGTACCGTACATTTGGTTTTTCCAAATGTTACCAATGATTGTTTTGAACTTTCAAGTGTTAATACTGAACTATTGACTTCGTTAGTTGAACGTTAATCAAACGTTACTCTTAATAAATTTAATACATGTTTGGCTGTTTACTCACATTTTATAATTTTTTTCATTTTTTTTTCAATATTAAATATGATATACAATACAGTATTATACTATATCTACACATTTTATTATTATTTAAAATTTTCATGTTTAAAATTATTAAAAATTAAACATAACTTCTGTATTTAGTAATTTATTAGCAAAACCTGACAAAGTAATTACCGAGAATTAGTGCTTGTTTGGTTGCATACAAGAATTAAATTCATATAGGAATTATCATTTCCTTGGTATTTAAAATTAACAGGAAGTGTAGAAAATTGTTTGGTTACTCATATAAAATTTAAATACATAGGAAGTACAAATAACCATAGGCAGGTAAACAACTTTCCAATATTTTATGAGTATTCGATCTTCTTTGAAAGTTGCATTTTCTTAATTTTGTGCAACAAATCATACTTTTTTTATACCACTTTCATCATTATGGAACAATTAGAGGGGGAGCATATTAATTTTCAATTTTAGATTATATTTAAAGTTCTTATATCATGAAAATAATGAAATATAAAAATAAATAAATATATATTAATTATTCAAATAATCATAATTTATATATATGAAAATAATTGATATTTAAATAAATTATAATAAAAAAGAAAATATAGGAATTACTGATTTACTGGGTTACTACATAAAAACTAGATAAATATTAATTGATTTTAATCTTAATATTTTAAATATTTTAATTAATATTAAAATTAGTCAATTTATGAAAATTACATACAGAGAAAGTTTTAATGGTACCATTATATAATTGGTTTTTTGAAGTAGTACCAATGATTATAACGTTTAATGGAGTGTTACAATGTGGATGAAATCAAATAGTTCAGTGTTATCACTTACAAGTTCAAAACAATCATTGGTACCATTTGACAAAACTAAATGTACAGTGGTACTATTAGAAATTTTCCAAAAAATATTAGTCGGATAATTTGTTTTTTATTCATAATAATTGTTTTAAATTAAATTAAATTATTTATAAATTTAAATTCAGTCATACATTGAGAATAATAGTGCAACGATAATTATTGAAAAAATCTTCAAAAAATTGTTTTGAAAGAAGAGATGAACAAGTATTTTGGGACATTTTTTTTCTCTTTTTGACAAAAAATAAATATGTAAAATGTGAAAGAGAAAATAATATTTAATTTGTGATGATTGTGAGGTATACTGTGTAATCATGAATATTTGAGAATTTAAATTTATATTATCTAACTGACAAGTTGAAGAAAATAAATTTATTTATTAGAATTCTAAGAAAATTATAGCTAGATAATTATTTTACATTGAAACAAATGAATATCTAAGTCCATTTATAAATAATTTAAAAATTAAAATATGTATATATTTTTAAATAACTTATAATGAAAGACGGACTAACATTTCAAATGATAGTCAGGAGTCCAAGTACATGTACCCATTCAATTAGCTCTAAAATTATACTGTACTCCATTAGTTTATTTGTCAATTGCTCTTTGTTATTTTTATGCCATAGTTTATACTTCATAATCTCCACTTGGATTTCCCTAATACGCTCCTCAATTTCCTCATTTCGACTAATTTTAATGGTCAATATTTCCCTTATTTCAACCTACCAAAACTATGTATATAAACCCCAAACCACAATTTCATTGCCATTCACCTCTCTTCTCATACCAAAATATCTTAAATACATATTGGGTTTCAGAGGATTCCTAATACATAACCTCTCTTTCTCATTCACATACCAAAGAGAAAGAGAGATTAAACTTTGAATTTGTTAGCATTATTCAAAGTAATCTCTCAGTAGAATCATTATGGCAGTGGTTAAGAAAGGCATGCAAGCTAAGCCTTGGATGGAGGTAGCACCTTCGCGTATAATCTCACCGCAAAAACCCTCTTGTATACCTAAATTGGCAACAATTAGAGAGGAGAGAAACGAGGATTGTGAAGATGGTAATGATCAAGATTAAGTGTAAAGATTGATTTATAACTTGCTGATTAGTCAGGAGCCCTATATTGCTCCCTGTCTATATATGTCTTCGTTTGTGAACCATGATCATGGTTTGAGTTTTTAGGTAATGTGGTTACATTATTTATGCAGTGGCCTGCATGATATGAGGCTATATACTGTAGTTCATTGATCAATGTGAGGCTATATATTTCTTGTTCAATGGTGAATACAATGTAACACGCTAGCAATGTTTTTGTACGTGCTAATAATGCCTGACTGTACTCCATTATACATGTACCTATTTATATGTCACAAAATTTTGAATGTGATATGGTTTTACATTTCTTTTGCTAATTAGGAAATATATATTAAAATAAAGAGGCTAACCTTCTCTCAGGTCAAAACACAAAAAATTCATGGTTCACAATCTTACTTGATTACGAAGATTAATCAGTAACAAGTTCATATATTAAACAAGAAAACAAGTTTTCATAGTTAAGAAGCTAAATTGAAATGGAGCAATCATCAAGTATCTAGTTTGCAAAGTTGGCGTGCAATATCTCTGCATCTCCCTTACGAACTCCCCTACCACAATTAATTTGTCTGGTCAGTTGGCTGTTGGTACGAACACTTGGTTGAGTAATTGAGGTAGAAGCTCATGCATTTGTTGGCCCTCACATATATGATTGCAACAAGCTTGATTGACTGAGCTGGGAGGCCTGTCACAAAGATACGAGGATATCTGAAACTGTACCTAGTGTTGCCACTAGGAACATGATCCTCGTCCAGTAGCTAGATCAACATGCTTCACCACCTTTGCTGGAGTGGGGAAAATTTTCACTGAAGTGTCCTTGGTTTTTCATATAAGAGAGGGAGAGATATTCTTAGAAGCTTATAATTTTATTTATCATAGAACTCCTTATATAGAGTTTACATCACATAGATTTGCATGATTAGTGCCACTCATATAGCCTAATCAATTTCAAATCTTTTTACAATCAGCAACATTAAAGCATAATCAAACAATATTAAAACACAATAAATCTATTTAATATTTTAGTTACAATTTTGAATCATAATTCCAACACTCCCTCTTGATTTGAAATTGTAAACTTTCCTTATGATGTACTTCCCATCATCATCATTGGACACTTCTCTCCACAAACATATTTTCTAGTGCACTTCTCACCAAATTCTTTTGTTGATGCACTTCTCACTAACTTCAAATTTATTAGAGCACTTCTCTTCAATTTTTAAAACAATGTTTCTTTTTATTCAAAAACACGTGTCACATTGACACTTTCTTCGTTCTTATTTCAACAATTCTTTTTCATATGACCAAACTTCTTGCATTTAAAGTATTGAAGTTTTTCTTTGTGCCAGCAATATTTTTCATCATGGCCATATTTTTTGTAATGGCCACACTTTGATCTTTTGGCAAAGAAATGCCCCTTGAGCTTCCTACTCATTATCTTTATTTCTCATAGCCCTTCTTTGTTCTTGAGCTTGCAAAGAATTAATTAGCTCCGATAAAGCCAACTCACTAATATTTCTTGAATCTTCAAGACATGAAATTTTAGCCTCAAACATTTCGGGCAAACTTACAAATAATTTCTCTACGATTCTGGTGTCAGGTAGATCTTCTCCCATCAGCCGGATTTTGTTCACCTCACCCATCAATTTATCATAATACTCTTGTATGATGTCTTTTTCTTTCATGATTAAAGTCTCAAAATCTCTTTAAGACCTGCATCCTCCTTATTCTTTCGTTATCTTCGTAAAGTTCTTTCAACTTGTCCCAAGCTTCTTTGCAAGTTTCACAAGTCATGATTCTTGTAAAAATCAATTCTGAGGCAACAACATGTATTATAAATAACGCCCTCGGATTTTTTGATAATTCCTCTTTGTGAGCCCTTATTTGATTTAGCGTGGGATTGTTTGCAAGAGGTTGAATCTCCCTCTCAGAGTCAACCCATTTCCACAAACCTATACCTCTCAGACGAGCTTTCATTTTGACAGCTCATACTTGATAATTTTCGTCATTAAAAATAGGTGGAGAAAGAACTGAAGTTTGGCTAGAAGCCATGGCTAAGCACTAACACTCACAAATCCCTTGATATCATTGAAACTCTTGATACCATGTTGGTTTTTCATACAAGAGAGGGAGAGATATACTTAGAAACTTATAATTTTATTGATCATAGAACTCTTTATATAAAGTTGCATGATTAGTGCCACCCATATAGCCTAATCAATTTCAAATTTTTTTACAATCAGCAACATTAAAGTATAATCAAACAATATTAAAATACAATAACTCGATTTAATATTTCAGTTACAATTTTGAATCATAATTTCAACGGTCCTCGATCCATAGCTTGAAGAGAGCATTCATTGAAGGTCCATGGAATCCTCCAGCTCCAGGGTGTTTAACTTGCGAAGTCACTCTTCTTCTTTCACCTTCATAAAGTCAAGAAGGTTATGAGGAGAATCAATAGAGCTCATAGAACCATCATTTACTTCAGGTTTATGACAGAAGAAGTAGTACCTTGACTATGAATTGAATAAACCGAAGACAAATAAACATTACTTTTCACCTGCTGCTGGTTAGCAAGGTATTAGTGATGTTGATATTGCCATCAGTAGGTACATTAGGCTATAAATATATAAATCCTATCAGTCATAGATTCTTTGTAGGTCTGAATATCCATAACAAGGGATAATTAAAACATTGCAGAAGAATTATGTATTATCTTGTTGGCAGTTCTTCCGAGTTTTGTTAGTTTGGTAATTAGGACAATCAGCATGTTGTGTCTAAATTAATGTGCCACAACAACAACAATAAAGAGGGGGAAGGGAGAGCTTGGGATAGTTGATTCCAATAGATGATTAGTAATGGTACAACCATTATTAAACATGGGAACCATTATCTTATCATGTTAAGTGGAGGTAGTTTTAAGATCAATACAGATTCTTGCAAACTTGCTAGGTTCGAAAAAGGCTGTGTAATATCATCTAATCCAATAGGTTCCCTGCCACATCACTAGCAATATAAACTAATTAATTCCTTCTTTAGACCAATAGATATATAGCAGGGGCACATGACATGCAGAGTTTAATCCACACAAATAAAGATTCTGAAGCATTAAAAGTGAAGTGTGTCACTCAATCCATTCATGTAATAACATAATTCTACAGCCAGTCATATTAGTGTTTAATCTCACAAATTCAATCATGTTTTATTCATGAATTGAACAACACAAATCTTTTTAATATTATAAAAAACATTAAGCAAGCCTTTAGATTTCCAGTATGTTAAAGCAAATTCTTTTCCAGTAGCACGTCCTGCAGAAATTTTAAATTTCTTAAAATAATTTAAATAATTTTTTTAAAAAAATAATTTTTTTATAGCACAAATTAATATTTTTCTTACATGCTCTAACTTTTATTTTCATTACAATTCGCACCCTTTTTTCTTTTGCTAAATAATTTGCACTTTTTAAGCATATTTAATTTAGACAATTTTCACCGTTAATATCTATTTCAATTTATACATATTTTGAAAATTAAGTGTTAATCATAGACTTGTTTAGAATTTATCAAGGTAGTCATTTTTACGGCCGGCAATATATAATATCGATTATTATAGTCAATAAATAGTTATAGTAATTTTCCAATATTGATTAAAAATATAAATGGGAGAGTAAAGATTAAGAAATGTATAAAATAATTTTGTTAAAGTAAAGTAGGTTCATATTTAAAGAATGTAAAATGCAATTAATTCTGAAATAGAAGATATCAATTACAACTTCACACGTGACTTTAAGACTGTACTTAAGTAGGAGATTTTTGCTGAAGAAAGATAATGAGAAAATAAGTAATAATTAAAAAAATTATTTAGAAGAAATTTTCTCTTTTTGTGCTTTGAAATTTTTTGTAAGAAAGGAAATCGAGAAATTTTGAAGAAAAAAAAGGACATAGAAGAAATATTTGAAAATATATGTTAGAATAAATTTCAACTTTTAAGAATAAATTTGTAGGGAGAATATTTTAAAAAAAATTCTCTCAAACTTTGTCCTTTTCTCTTACTACAAAAAATTTCAAAAACATAATTTTAAAAAAAAATTCAAAGTTTAGTTCTTTTGCCTACTCTTTTCTTTATTTTCCGATTCAAAGACACAGTGTAAATTCAAACTTAAAGGTTTGAATAATTTTTTGAAGTTCTAAATTTTAAACAAATTTATGATTATTGATAAAAAGATAGTAGGGTACTATTAAACTTATTATTTTTTTAGGAAAAGTCGGATAATATTATTAAGGACTATGTTATGATAGATATATAATATATATTTTTTCATGTAATATTTATCTTTTTCTAATTTTCCTTTCCACATAAGATATGATTTGTGAAAAATTAAGTTATCTTCAATTATCAATTATTATAATTGTCTGTATTAAACTAATCTCTATACTGTATTAGTAATGCTTTCAATTCTAGAAATTAGTATTGCTTTCAATTCTAGAAAAAGACGTGTGATGCTGATTATGTGACACACGGTGCCTCTTTAAGCCACTAAAACTCCGTAACCATAAGTAAAACATCAAAGACGACCTTAATAGATTAATTATTCCGTACTTAAAAGATGTATATAATAAATGTATAGGCCATTGATTATGTCTGGCTTAATTATAATCACAATAATATATATAATAAATGTATAGGTCATTGATTATGTCTGGCTTAATTATAATCACAATAATATTACAGTAGTTTCAATATAAGCTGGCTGTGGTGAGAAGGATGTTAGCTTCTGGGCCGTGGACATTTTGTTAAAGATGGTCGGTTCACTACGATAGCAACCCACTTTTATATATAATTGTTTTTTATTTGATATATATAACCTTAGATCGATATCCAGTTTAGGTAATAATCTAAATTCAATACAAAAACTTGATGGCTGAATTCTTAGTTAATAGTGTTAAATGGTTTAATTTAATATATGGTAAACAAGGTTAATACTCATCATCCCATATGTAATAGGTGTGGTTTATGAGACTTATTTATTCACGAATTACACGATAATATTGCACTAGACAATATATAATTTAAGGTGTTTTAGGGTATGTTTAAATTTAAGGTTTGGTACGCACACTTCATATATGTGGGTGTCATATGACTTCATATACGTGTTCCTCCTGTGAAACAATAGAAGTTATCTTTGAAGAATTTTTTATTTTCTATGATTTATATATTTTTAAATTTAACACAATTGGATGAAAAATATTTATCGTTCTTCATGTTAGTTATTATAATATATACATTAAATTAATACAAGAATTAGGTTAATAATATGGCAAAAATATTATAATTAATATATAGAATTGTTTAATTTGAATTGAAATTAAAAAAATGATTATGAAAATGAGACAAAAATGGAGCCGAAATGCTACTGTGGCATGCGAACAATTATTAGTAGGTATGTGAAAGGCGAACAATTATTAGTACGTTTACTACTATGTATAAGTCTACAACACTATGCTCGCATGCCGCATCTTTCGTGAATAAATTTCCAGCTCTATGTACAAGCTTATATATGTACATGTGCATGTGCGTTTATAAAATTTTGCAAAGATGAGGGCATCCCTTGGAAGCTGCATGAGCACTTTTATCCAAAATATGCTTTTTGATCAGTGATTCACCGGCCACTGAAATTGTTCAACGGATTTCCCTTCAATCAAAATCTGCATATTTATATATATATGATATATCTCTGTATTGTCTAGATGCATACAAATACAAGCATGTTCATCTCTATGCTTTACAGTTATTGTGAGGTGTAAGTGTCTGATGAATTGATCTGTCAAATCCCTTTCTGTGTCAGATCCTATCTGTCAATGCTTTCCTTATCCAATACTGGGAAGCTTCACCGAAGAACTCCTTGTTAAAGTATCAACCAATTGATTCCACTTTTATAAAAATTTGATTAAAAAATAATTATATAAATTACATAATATGTAAAAAATCATAGAATATCAAAAATAATTACAAAAAAAACAAAAAATTACATAATATATAAAAAATATAAAACACAAAATTACAAAACATTATTGAATACTAATGCTAAATAGTGTTATGTAATTTTGTGTTCTATAATTTTGTCTTCTATATTTATTTTTTGTATGTTATGTATTTTTTTGTGATTATTTTTTGTGTTCTGTAATTTTTTATATGTTGAGTCATTTTTTATGTTCATGTTCAGCCATTTTTCATGTGTTATATTTGTTGTTTGGTTCCCAGACAAAGGAGTTTCTCATTGAATCTAAGTCATTCAAGAATGATTTTGAGCAATTTTAATATGTATAATTATATTTTCCCGACCTAATTAATTAGGAGAGAGGGTCTTTGAATTTTGTAAAAGGATAAGCATTGCGGGTTACGTGTAAATTACACAAGTATAGCGTTCTACTTTGTTCTTTATATATAATATATAGATATATAATCCAAGAACTTTGGTGATAAGAAAATTAGTCTTCGTGTATATTTTTACGTATATAAATTGTATGGTTAAATGAACCACATACATATTAGCAAAGTCAGAAATTTCGAACTTTTGTTAGGCTTGATTGAGTGGTTTCGTTTATTTTTATTTTTCTCTCTAGCGCATAACTAAGTTATGTTCAAAATAGAGTTAGATATTATCTTCCTTGGACGATATTCAAAAATTGTAATGCATACATTTAAATAAAATTTAATTATAATGAAAGTATACTTGATAATTGATCAAATAGAATTAGTATAATTTTAGAGCAGAGCTGGATAAATAAAATCATCAAACTCATGATTTTGAATAATTTAGAGAGAGATTTTTTTCCCTTAGTACTAATGCGGATATAATTAAGCAGGACATACTAATATATTTTTTTTTGACGTAAAACAGGACATACTAATATTAATTCACGCATGGTAAAGGAACATAAATATTGTTATATTTCAAATCTCAACATAACTAGTGCGCGCCAGTAAAGACAAGACCATTACATAAAACAGCATCGCATAATTAAAAAACGAGCTTGATCGAGATGAGCGATGTGGCCGTCAGATTCAGACGTACGTGTATTTAGAAATAAATAAATCGATGCAATATAGCTAGACCATTGCATGGTCGCCAGCTAATTTATTACCAAAATGCAGTAACTAATTTTGATCTTTTAGCAGTTGAGTTTAGCTGACGTACGCATGCAATTAGTTTTACATCTCTGAATATATATGATCGATAGCTAGCAAGTAGTAGCGAATACAGCTCTGCAAGTGTGCCAAACAGTTTATACCATTTCATAACGGCTCATAAATTAACAAACACTCCAAGAAAAAGTATAAAGTTTTAAAGAATTACAGTAACTATCATATTTCTTTTAATTAGTGTGGGCGGGCGGCAAAATTAACATCCCTTTAATTGTGATTAATTACCCCTAATAATATATACTTAGATTAACTAATCCATATAATAATGAAAAAATTAGTCTAGCTAGAAAAGATGAGGTAGGGTAACCCGCATAATCATTAATCTCCCTTTCTTTCTCCCCTTAAATACCAACCCTCTCCTGCTCATCCACTCACACTCCACACACTCTCTCTCTCTACAGTCTACACAAATAATTTGCAACAAAAAGCAATGGGAAAAGAAGAAGTTGCAGAGCAAGGTCATGAGTATTCCGGCAAGGACTACCAGGACCCACCACCGGCAGACTTTATAGGGATGGATGACCTGGGAAAATGGTCATTTTACAGAGCACTCATAGCTGAGTTTATAGCCACCTTACTGTTTCTATACATAACTGTATTGACTGTTATTGGTTACAAGAGCCAGTCTGCTACTGATGAATGTGGTGGTGTCGGACTTCTTGGGATCGCATGGGCCTTCGGTGGCATGATCTTCATTCTTGTTTACTGCACCGCCGGGATCTCTGGTCAGTACTCTTAACTTTCCTCTCCTTTCGAATTTACATATATATATATATATATATATATATATATATATATATATATATATATATATAAGTTAGGCTAAAACCCCGACAAGTTAGAAGAAGAAATATAAGTGAATTTCTATATTATAATTAAGTTGCATTTCGTCCTTAAACTCAATTTAAATTTTAAATTTAATCCGGCTAATCTGAATAATTAGTGAAAAATTATGTATTAAATATACTAGTACCAAGTCATTATAAATCTTGGTTTTGCCAACTTTGGCATATTGATTGTACGTTAAGATAACAACTCTACCAGACGACTACCACCTTAAGGTAAAGTACTAGTACTTAATATGTGTTAATATTTGTATATATGATGCCTATGGGTAGTTAATTTGACTCATCAGAGTACATGATTTAGATTTATGTGTTTGTATCTTAATTTAGGGTCAAAAGAACTTTCAATACCTTGTTAAATAATCAACTTTTCCGCAAGGTGAATCTGTTAGGCTAAGGGCTAAATATCCTATCATGCTTGCTTGTTAGGAGTAATAGTTTTATCGTTGATGAATTGGGCAATTTTTTTTTTACTATAGTGACTTGATTAAACAACGAGCAATTAACCACCAAAGCTTTTAAGAAGTTACTAATTTGTCTTAATGAGCTAAATCAATAAAATTAAAAGTTATAGTATCTTTTGAAAAATAATTGCAGGAGGACACATAAACCCAGCAGTAACATTCGGATTGTTCTTGGCAAGAAAAGTGTCACTAATAAGAGCAGTGATGTATATGGTAGCACAGTGTTTGGGTGCAATTTGTGGAGTAGGTTTAGTCAAGGCATTCCAAAAGTCGTACTACAATCAGCATGGTGGTGGGGCTAATGAGTTGGCTGATGGTTACAACAAGGGCACGGGTTTGGGTGCTGAAATTATTGGCACGTTTGTTCTTGTCTACACTGTCTTCTCTGCTACCGATCCCAAGAGAAATGCAAGAGATTCTCATGTCCCTGTAAGATACATACATATTTCCATCTCACTCTTAATTTTCAGAATATTAGTTTCTTGTAACATGTATATATATAATAAATTTATTCTTTCTTGTACAGTTTGTTTCCGATTAATAATTTTGACCTTTTTTTTGAATATATAATTCAGGTTTTGGCTCCACTTCCCATCGGATTTGCTGTGTTCATGGTTCACCTCGCGACAATTCCCATTACTGGAACCGGAATTAACCCTGCTAGAAGTTTTGGAGCTGCTGTTATTTACAACAGAGAAAAGGCCTGGGATGATCAAGTATGTACATATACTTTTACTCATATACAAGTTATCTTGAATTATTGACTCATTAGTACTGTAGATCGACTAATTCTACTATGGTTTATTAATATATTGCAATATTTTTTTCAGTGGATTTTCTGGGTTGGACCCTTCATTGGAGCAGCCATTGCTGCATTCTACCATCAGTACATTCTGAGAGCAGCAGCAATCAAGGCTCTCGGGTCTTTTAGGAGCAATGCCTAAAAGTTATAAGTTGTGCACGAAATCGATCAAATATTTGTGGCATGATTTGTGTCTCTCTCCTTAGCTCTTTATATATAAGTTGGAGCTAGAAGGGGAAGAACCATGGAATTGTAGATAATCTGAATTGAATTATGATGTTCCCCTTTGTATGAGAATATTAAGTTTGTAATTTTCTCTTTGTTGTATTTGTAAATTTTGTGGTGTTGTGATCATCTTCTGTATCTTTTCATCCTTTAATAATATTCTCTAGCTATCCTTTTCTCTTTTTGTTCCCACTTAAATTATGTACTCAAATAATGTTTCAAATTGAACAAGTACATATATATATACTTGGTGCTCTTTATCTCGAATCTTAATCATGCATCCAGTTCATATATACTACTGTATGGTACCTATTTTTTCTCCTCTACCTACTAAACTACAGGAGTAATATTACTTTAGAACCGTAACACCTTTTCTTCTCTACCTACTAAACTACAGGAGTAATATTACTTTAGAACCGTAACACCTTCATCTAGTGTAACCTTTTGTACAATTATTTAATATCTCTTACAGAGGTTAAATCCTTACCGGATATTTTATTTAATTACGGTATGATTTAGAATATGGCATGTGACATTTAACTATTTAAGGTCCAAATTCCAGTTACTTGTAATTTGAGTTCCTCCTAGTCCAGCTTATATATATGGTTATAACCTGAATTCGAGTACTACATATATCACACCTATTAACCAACATGCACTGGATCGAATAATATATATGAACGAGATTATACGTGTGTGTGAGTGTTGTAACTTGTGTGTATATATATAGTATATGCTTTAAGTTTATTAGCAGAACAGGATCATCCTTTTTGTTTTGTTTTTAATTTGGGAGACGGGCATTCTTATCTTAATCAATATCGATCATATAAATATATATTATGCTACTAATAAAGTTGAATGAGTAAAATAATATATGGTTCATGTGCCGTGAGAGGAAGATAAAATGTGCATGTGATGTATTGATACATGGCGTGTGACAGAGCATTTTGTTCTTAAAAATCATAATAGTTGTTGGTGAGTGGTCCAGATCAAAAAAGTAAAACATGTTTGTTGGATTCTTATTGTTTTGTTTTAAATGGAATATTGGGTGTCTGGCTTATCTTTATTACTCACTGAGCTAATCAATCTTATCTTCTTTTTTTTTATTACTATATAATTTTGTTTATCATGCGCTTTTAAATATTAGTTAGGTTGTGATTTTCGCTAATTCATAATGCAATTTTGTCCTTAAATTATGGGAGAAGGTGGGTTTAATTTTATATCATATATATGTACGTGCTTTTTTTTTTCCAGATATATATATATGTACGTGCTTTTGAACTTGTGTTTTATATAGTTTTATTATAGGTTTATTTATAGGATATATATTGCTAGGAAGTGTGTTAGCACTGTCTAGTAAAGTACATGCTCAAAATAAAACAAGGAGCCGCGGATTAGCAGGTACGTGACAATATGGTCGGTCATATTTTACTAGTGACTAATTCATATTTATCTACCATTTCAAATTATTTAGACACCATCAGCTTGGCATGTATTATTGGATGACATTATAACTACAATATAAATCTTAATTCTTGCAAGATGTTCAGCCAATTCAATTTTTAGAATTTGGTATATCAATAATACATATTCTTTTGTACGGCATGTTTTTGATAAATTATTTTATATGCAACAATATTTTAATTTAAATATATATTACCTTTAAATTATGATAAAGTCAGCACGATCGATAACCCAAGTGATAGTTACAGGTTCTGGATTCAACTCTGACTCACTCGACAATTTCTTAGAATAGATACTTATTTATAAGGTTATAAGCCAAAATATTCAAAAATCATTTGTAAGGTTGTAAGGTAAAGTATTCAAAAATTATGATAAAGTAAATATATATTACTACATATAACATATACTATAGTAGATTATTGTCCTCCAAAATTTATTAACAAATGGTTCATAATTTACAGATGACCCCAATACTGTATTCTCGAGTGTTTATATATTATGCTTGGGTATGGAAACTAATATACTACCTACTTAATCCTTTCTGAATGCTATCACTGTCTAATCTCTCGTCAGTCGTCACCCTAACTCGACTCCAGGCATATGCTTTCGGAATATGCCAGGATCCAATACTAATAATGGGCTTTTATAGTACCCTTAATGCCCATATTATCAAACAAGAATAAAGCCCAATCGGTATACATCTCGGCAAGGAACTGAAATTCAAATTAGGAGCTAATTGTATTTTGCACATGTTATAATGTGAATGCATTTGTTATTGTCAATGCTTATTAAATAAAATTTGTTAAAACTTACTAAGAAAGACTCGTAAAACTTACTCAGGAAGACTCATAAATCTTAGTAAGAAAGATTTGTGAAACTTATCAAAGAAAACTTGCAATACTTAATAAGGAAGAATTGTATAGCTTTATCAAGAAAACTTGTAAATCAACTCCTATAAATAGGACGTTCAATTAATGAAATAAATACAATGAAATACAGAGAATACATATAACTTTCTCTCAACATCTTCTATTCTCTTCTATATATATAATAAGATAGTTATGTTCTTACAACTTATTTAAAGTTCAGTAATATTATACAAGATTTACAACATGTTATCAACACGAGACTCTGCCGACTGAGACTTTTAACCAAATAAGGTAATAAGGAAGGTACAATCTAACTTTACTTATTATAATTTACAGATTTATTCATAAACTTGTTAATATCTTAAAGATGACTCTGCCATCAGTATTACTATAAAGATGGCTCTGCTGTCAAGTACTATTACTATAAAGATGGTTCTGCCATCAAGTATTATATTATTAAGGTTTCTGGTCGGCTATGCCGTCGTACTTTTATAATTTAAATTATACTCCCTCAGTCCCACCCAATTGTTAACATTTCGAAAAGAAGGCCCGACACGCATTTTAAGATGCATATAAAGTATAGTTCCATAACATATTTTTTTAATTTTTATTCAGAAAAATAAAATTTAAAAAATAAGTTATGGAACTATACTTTATATACACCTTAAAATGCGTGACAGACCTTCTTTCCGAAACGTTAACAATTGGGTGAGACGGAGGTAGTATCATTATAATACTAATCACCTGAAGTGGCAACGTGATGATTACAATAACTCTGGCCACCAGAAGTGGCAGAATAAAGTGATAAATAAGCAGAAGGCAACACAAAAAAGAGATGTTTGTCATAGATGTGGGGCTGAAGGGTATTGGGTACGTACTTGTCTAACACAAAAACATCTTGTTAAACTCTGTCAATCACCTAAAAGTCCCAATAGAAAAATGATAAAAACAAATTTAGCACACTATAATCAAAATTTAGGTGATGTATCAACTAACGAGACCTTAAATGTACTAGACACCGGCGCCAACCTTTATTATGACTTAGATGAATAAGTTTCTTAAGTATTATTTTATGAATCTACTTTATGTATGTGTATTATCTTAATAAAATTGTTATTTTCTTATATATATATACTTCATAAGTATGGGAGATATATGCATTACTGATTGCACTACCATTCACACTATTTTAAAAAGTGAGAAATACTTCTCAAATTTGACTAAAACCAATTCTCATGTGTGGACAATTTCGGGCACATCTAATATAATAGAAGGTTCCGGGAAAGTTAGTTTTCTTCTACCAAATGAAACACAATTTCATATACCTAATGCTCTTTATGCTAGTAAATCCACCAGGAATCTCCTAAGTTTTAAAGATATCCGATATAATAATCTTCATGTCAAAACGACCAGTGCGAATGAAAAGGAATATCCTCTCATCACTTCAATTAGCTCAGACTATAAGAAGACCTTAGAAAAATTACCATCGGTCTCTTCTGGATTATACATTACAAAAATTAAGGTAATTGAATCCCATACAACCATCATTCCTAAAATCATAAACCCAAAAAACTTTTACCCGTTGGCATGAATGACTTGGTCATCCGATGATGCCTATGATACGTCGTATTATAGAAAATTCTATAGGACATCCTCTCAGATATCAAAAGATCATACCATGTAATGAACTTCCTTGTTTAGCATGTTCGTTGGGAAAACTAATTGCCCGACCATCTCTTGTTAAACTTTAAAACGAGTCTTCAAATTTCTTAGAAAAAATTCAAGGAGATACTTGTGGTCCCACTCATCCATCTTTCGGTTCTTTTAAATATTTCATGGCTTTAATTAATGCTTCAACTAGATGGCCCATACAGCCTTTGCAAAATTACTTGCCCAAATAATTAAACTACAAGCTCAATTCTCTGACCATCTCATTAAATCAATTCGTCTAGATAATGCTACCAAATTTACATCTTCAATAATTACTGTATTTCGGTAGGAATCTCTGTTGAACACCCTATGGTTTATACACAAAATGGTTTAGTTGAATCTTTGATTAAGAGTCTTTACCTCATTGCTCATCATTTACTATTAAAGGCTAAGTTACCTACATCTGTTTGGGGTCATGCTATATTTCATGCCATGAACATAATAAGAGTTAGATCATCTACTTATCATAAAAAATCCCCCCATCAATTAGTTCTCGGTCAAGTACTTGATATTTCCCATTTTAAGATTTTTGGTAGTGCTGTATATGTTCTCATTGCTCCACCTCATAGAACAAAAATGGGACCCCAAAGAAGACTAGGAATCTATGTTGATTTTGATTGACTGTCTATAATAATATATCTTGAACCATAATTGGTGATATTTTTACTGCCCGATATGTTGACTGTCATTTTGATGAGTCTGTATTCCCTTCATTAGGGGGAGATAAAGTTTTGCATAACTTTAATTATGAAATATCATGGTATGCAGAAAGATTTAATTATATTAATCCACGTACTAATCAATTTGAATATGAGGTTCAAAGAATTATTCATATGCAAAATATTGTTAATCAAATGCCTGATGATTTTAATGATTCTAGACATATTGTGAAATCATATATGTCTGCTGTTAATGCTCCAGCAAGGGTTAATAACCCTAAGAATAAATCAATTCCTGAAGAGTTGATCCGGGATTCAAAATCACACCATAAGCGTGGTAGACTTATTGGTGTAAAAGATATTGCATCATGAAAGCGAAAATTGATCGGACCTGCCCCTAAAGTGGCACGTGTTTCGAAAAATACCCCTGAAATGGTATTACCTCCTGAAGAGGTTCTAAAACGGAAATAGATCGGACTGGCCCTTGAAGTGGCACGCGTTCTGGAAAATACCTCCGAAGTGGTGTTACCTCTTGAAGAGGTTCGAGCCCTAGAAGTGGCTGTAACATATAACCTATAAGTGGTATTACCTCTAAAACAGGATATGGCACATGCTTCCACAGAAGCAAAGGTACCTGAAAACTTTGAGATCTCAATAAGTTATGTACATAACGGAAAATTTTTGGATCGTGGGAGTACTGAAATTGATGAGGTATATGTTTTTCCGTGACATGTGATATTATTATGAACTCTGATCCTGAACCACAAAGTGTGGAAGAATGTCGACAAAGAAATGATTGGCTAAAATGGAAAGTTGCAATCTAGGAAGAATTGCACTCCTTGTGCAAGAGAAATGTATTTGGACCTGCAGTCCACACACCAGCTGGTGTGATCCCTGATGGGAATAGATGGGTATTTGTACGAAAATGAAATGAGAGAAATGAAATTGTGAGATGTAAGACCCGACTAGTAGCTCAAGGATTCTCTCAAAGACTTGGATATGATTACTATGATATACACTATCATGTGTTGGATGTAGTTACTTTTCATTTTCTAATGGGTATGGCTTGTATGGAAAGTTTGGAAACACGTCTTATGAACGTTGTGTCAACATACCTCTATGGATCTATAATGATATTTATATGAAAATCCCCGAATGATTAAAAATAAAGAACACAAAGCCTCGTTATTTATATTTAATTAAACTACAACGATCAATATATGGTTTAAAACAATCTGGTCGGATGTTATACAATAGGCTTAGTGAATATTTATTGAATGATGGATATATTAATAATCAATTATGTCATTGTGTATTTATTAAAAGGTCACAATCTGATTTTGTTATTATTGATGTGTATGTGGATGATTTGAATATTATTAGTACTTCTGAAGATATTACTAACGCTGCTAACTATTTGAAAAATGAGTTTGAAATGAAATTTCTTGGAAGGACAAAATTTTGTCTAGGTATACAGGTGGAGCACTTATCTTCAGGAATATTTGTCCATGAATTAACATATACAGAAATGGTCCTTGATAGATTCTACATGGACAAATCGCATCCACTGATCACGCTAATGGTTGTTAGATCACTTGAAGTTGAAAAAGATCTATTATGTCCAAGGAAGCCAGATGAAAAGATTCTTAACCTGAAGTTCCAAAGGAGATCGAACAAAACACATTCTACCAAAATTCTTCTACACTCACGAGCTACAAGAAAATGGTGACATTGAGGTACAACAAGTTCTATCATGTGATAATTTGGCGGATATACTTACAAAGTCATTGCCTACATCAATTTTTGAAAAGTTACGAACCAATGTCAGTGTGAAAAGATTGAGGGACTTGACGCATGAAAATGTCAAAATGTGAGACGTTTTATTCAGGAGGAAATTGTACTCTTTTTCCTTCGACAAGGTTTTTATCCCACTGGGTTTTGCTTGCTAGGTTTTAACGAGGCAGTTAATCTCTGTAATAACTCGCATTTGACAATCAATGGAGAGTTTTATAATGTGAATGCATTTGTGATTGTCAATGCTTACTAAAGAAGATTCGTTAAAGTTTACTAAGGAAGACTCACAAATCTTACTCAGGAAGACTCGCAAACCTTAGTAAGGAAGATTTGTGAAACTTATCAAAGAAGACTTGCAATACTTAATAAGGAAGAATTGTATAGCTTCCTCGAGAAGAGTTGATTTTTCGAATATTGATCATAGTAATTCTGATGCAACTTTTTTTAACTTAAATCTGTGTACCCGTCCCTACAAATGCAGTTTGCTTTACAATTTCTGTATTGGACTCGTAGGGTCATGCGACACATAGATCGAATTGTCCTCTTCGACTCGAGTTACCTACGAGTAGGATTGTAAATTAATCCGGATTATCTGGTATCTCGGCTTATATGTGACTCGAAAATATGTACATATCTCATATCCATTTTATAACTTATCCAAATCTGGCGAAAACATTAAACCCAGATAAAATATGATCCCGGATATAAGCACTTATATACCCGCTCAGATTATGTATCATATTATTTTTTATAAAATGATCTTACCCGAATATCTGAATATGATTCATTGTCCATATTCAATTCGAACCCATATATAAATTATATTTTTAGTCCATTACATTTGTAAGTAAATAGTAATTTTATAATTTCTTAATATCTTATATAAGTTTAAATTTTCACAAAATACGATTTATTCACTGTGATAAATTATATATACATAAGTTTTAAATTCATAATTATTATGTTTTTATAATATTATATTTATTTGACTAAATGATAATCATTTGAATAGTTGAAATAAAAACGATACTTGATATTAGTGGATCATATTTGACTCATATTTGGTGGATCATAAACTATCAGGTTAGGAAATAAAAAATACGGTACTGGCTAATATTTGGTTTGGATCCGGACCTTATATACTCGAGTTCGGTTTGTATCCGAATAAAATGATCCTGGACCCAAATTTGAACATACTAAAGATAAAACGATCCGATACTTGAACACATAGGTGTCCGGTTCTACCAGAATCATTTTACAGCCCTACCTACAAGCAATCCATTAGCTTTGGATCATTCGAGATGGACTCACCAGTTGGACTGAGGTTGCGTAATTGGCCCCCACGAAAATTCTTTGGCTATACAAATCATGATAGGATCCAAAATTATTTACTCCCTCTGGTCCTTTACATAGTTCATTGGACTTTTTGCACGTAATTTTAGGTGTTTTGACCATATATTTAGAATTGATATTTTTTTAATTTTCTTTTTCTGAATAAAAATATAATATTTAAATTTTAATTCACAAAAAGAAAATTTAAAAAATATTAATTATAACTATGCGGTCAAAGCACATAAAATTACGTGTAAAAAATCAAACGACCTATAAATAGGACCAGAGAGAGTATTTTCTAATCAAACTAAGGACCATTTTACAAAACGAAATGCACAAAAATATCTTTAATTTGTTGCAAATGGAATGAGATTTTACCCGAAGACCAATAAAAAAGCTAATGATTTTGTTCAAAAACAAGCCTAGAAATCACGATTTCAACTGTGTTATATGCGTCGCAAATAGCCCAACAATTTAACCAAACCAGCCATGCAAAGTAACATTTGTTAAAAGCATGGCTTACTAGCAGTCTTGAATGGCTTACATAGGGCCTGTTTGGCAACTGCCAACTTATGGAAATAAGGGCTTATTTTCGGAAAAAAGTAGGGATGTATGTACTTTTCAGAAATAAGCCCTTATTTCCAGAAAAAAGTAAGTTCATATTTGGTTTTAAAATTCTAAAACAAATATTTATCTTTAAAAAAAATATGAAAATATGTAAAAAAAAATAAAAAATAAGCTACTTATTTTAAGTTTATGGAACCCCAAACACCCACTATGGAGGAACTCAATTAAGGACTTATATTACAGTACCAATAAAAGATTAAGATAAAATTTATACTAGTAGATGTTTATGCATAAAAGGAGCGTTTTTGTTGTTCAATTGAACATTAACAAATTTACCTGGAAAATGGCATCTATAATTCTCCTAAGACTAGGAAAAAGATAAAATATGCGAACATCTTATCATCTCCAAACCGAGGGAGACAAATCTTCTAAATCAAGAGGTGCAATATATTAGTATCACGAAAATACGTGAAGGCTTAATAATGTACGTATCTCAAGCTTCTTGTGCAAATTTCAAGCATGACGAGAAGGGCATGATTATAGTTAAAGTAAGAGGAGTGCATTGATTTCAGCTAACTTCAGCACGCGCTTGAGGCTTTGATAATAATTCCAATTCAAAAAGACTGCACAAGAACTAGTATAACAATATTAACTACACCCCCGTCATATGACTTGTTAGTGCCATAATGACAACTTTGCTGCCCCTTCAAGCTTAAGCTATAACCAATAACAATAAAGCTTTCTTTCTTCTTTTCTATTCCCTATATTAATATTATCAGATACAGAATTATCAATCATCACTTCGAAATGTAATTATACACGCATACATACATATATGTACATTATCACCAAGTAATTACACAAATAATAAAAGACTAAGAGATTGATTAACTATCATCAGCCATGTTATGGATGATTACAAACAATATAAACACGTATATTTGTGTTGATCACCTTGTTAAAAACATAAGATAAATAATTTACTTAACATAATCCAGATGCCCTACTTACTCATATATCCATTTCACAAACCACTCAAGTAGGGAGAACAATGCCATTCACGATTCCTATGTAATATACAAAAATGCCCTCGTAAAATTCTCTCTCTAACACAAGTCAGTTTTGAATAGGTTTCACATAAAAATGACTTTTAATGACACAAATAATCGCTACCAATGAACCTGTCGAACTCAAGGTACTGTGAATATTATTTCCATGCACAGCAGCTGCGATTCATTTCGGGAAATACCACTCATAAATGTAAATACTAAGTTGACCTTGAGGGTAAATTGGGAAAAACATGGCTATCTATAATGTTACCAAGTAATGTTGTAGAGCATAACCCCATAATTGTGTTCCTTCTAAAAAGATAATGTCATCGCCAGAATTGAGGTCCAAGCAACAACTAAAAAGCAAAACACACTTCCTATGGGCCTATAAAACGCAGTTAAAGACATCCCAAATGATTCAAGACAAAACATACATCACCAATACTTAAATAGCACAGCAGTTATGTCTCCTCTTCTCATACTCGCCGTGTTTGCCTTACTGTCCTTCACTATAGCTCAAGATCAATCACGATCTCCCCATGGTCTCACTCATTCGAGCCCAGTAGCCTTCTCTCCATCTGCATTCGAATTTTTCCACCCGGAAAATCATCAGCACCCTAACATTGAAAACCCATGTACTACATCAGGTTGCCCACCATTGCACTTATCAGCAACGGTGCAGTCAAGCCTGGCATATGACAGCAGATTTACACCAGATCACTACAAGCGTAGCAGGCGAATAACTGCTGCTGGCACTGCTGGAATAATCTTTGGCTTTGTATTTGTTGCAATCTTGGCCATGGGTATCTACTATGTCATGACCAAGCGACAAGCTAATATGAGTAAAAGTAACACTGTTCAAGCTGAAGCCTGAATTGCTCCATAGCGCTCAATCCAAGGCTAGAAATTGTGGCAGTGCATGCTAATTTCTGATATGTCTGTACTATAATCAGTATCAGAAAAAAACAGAAGCTGGAACATATTTAATGCATATTTACCAGTTCATTGTAAGGAGTAGTATTTACTCTTCTTATTAGATAGTTAAAACTCGTATAATTTTCTAGCAAGACATTGTTAACTTTGTGAACCAAACTCAATGCTTGTCGAATTGTCATGGAGAGTAAGGCTTAAATGCACCGGGACATAGGTGTAACCAGTTCTATCATAAATATAACATACTAATGTTATGCGGTGGTGTTGCAGCACCACCACAGTTTGGTCTTACCTATTTCATGCTGGTTACAAGTCTTACCCGTTGCGGCTCTGGTTCGCTTGGCGTCCTATATAGTGACTACCATGACATCCCCTACATTTATATGTATCATTCTATATTATTGTACATGCTAGCTAGCATTAACATATCTACAATAAATTTCAAGGCATCAATACTTATGAAATCAGCATAAATCATCATTACAAAATTAGCATACAGCGTCATTATAGCTGAATATAATATCTACAATGGTTCACACTTCACAGAAGTAGAGTTAATTAGTGACAAACTCGTGCCACCATAACATATATATGATCAATTTTGGCAAACTTTGTTTAACTGGTAATACAAAATTGACAATTTCATTACAGGCTTCCAACTATTAATTATATATTAGATGGTTGTAAATCACTAGCCAGCTCTGAATCATGATCAATTAATTACAAACTCACAACAATATGAGATGACGAGATATATTTTTATTATATATAGTATAAACTTACCACAAATTTATACATCGTATCACACACACACATTAATATAATCTCACTTGCTTGAGAACACGTGAGAACAATTGTTATGCAATTTTAAGATTGTTGAACCATACAGAAAATGCAACAATTGACAACAAATGTTCTCATGTGCTCACACAAACTTTACGGAGGCGAGCCTACACTAATAATACTATATAAGAGATTGATACTTATAATAACATCTAACAGATAAGAGAAACGATAGATTCATTGGAGAAAGAGAGTTTGTGACAGCAAAAAAAAAACTCAACTCGATGTGGCCCAAATAGAATTGAGCGAAGTAGACGGGAGAGAAGAGAAAAGGACTTGTAGTGGGTCAGATCAGAACCGGAGAAAATATATGTGGAATTGCAGACAGAAGAGAACTGGTTAAAGAGGGGCAGGAGCTGCAAGTAGGATTATCATAATCTATTTTTTCAGATCACCTCTTTTTGTAAGCCCCTACGTTTTTTTATTTAAAAAAAATCCAGTACCTGCCTGTCCAGGTCTAAAGAGGGTGGCGATTGTAAAGTGACGCGACATGTGCTGTCGTTATTGGTTAGGTGTGGATGACAGGGCCTGAGCAACCATCCTTATGGCGACTTGGACACCATATTGCATCATGTGGCGAACATCATAATAAGCTTTCCTTGGTCTTTAAACAGCAAATTTAAGCAACCACAAGAACAGTTTAAAGCTTTACCAACTAAAGGGTTATGAACAGATTGTTATGTGAAACCGACATCAAGAGCAGTGGCTTTCCTATATAAATTCAAATGACCCTCGTATCTCTCCCCATTTGAATCCAATCTTACTCCCAACACTATACAGATATAAGTCATAAAAGTAATTGCGGACACAGGTAATACCTTTTCCACATAACAGCTGTGTATGCATAAAAAATGTTACAGTAACTGATATACATGTAAATATATGCAAGCTATCAAATCATAGTGTTTAAAGCAGAATAGGTCGAAGAAGAAAGAAGAGAAAAGAAGAAAGGGTACCAGGAAATGAAACTTGCATTTTCCTGAACATAGATTTATAATTGAGCTCATCACATTAATAAAATGCAATGTGTCGAACACCAGCCACTTCCAAAACTTGAGATATTTGAAATGTGATGCCGGACAAGAATTAAAACAAGTAAAAGAATAGATAATTGTGGATTAACCGCAGAAAATCCACGAGCCCCAAGGTGATCCAACTGTAGAAGAACCACTACCCCTAGGATTTCTCAACCGCAAAAGAGAAGAATATGCATGGATCGCAACCCATAGCAACAAGAGAGAACAATCTCAATTTTAATATCAATCAAAGTCTTCCGATAATAAAATATCAGATCTCCTTATATAGGAGTAAATCCCTAAACTTGGCCACCAAGTAAAATCTTAATAATAAAGGAAACAAATCCTTTTCTTTTTATTCTCTATCATATTCTAGAATATTCCTAATAAACTAAATATATAATATAATTCACATTTATAATGAATTACAATAAATATATTCCTAAATAATAATATAAAATAAATACAAACTAATATTTTAATTTTCTGTTCCACATCAAAATGGAGTGTGATTGCCGAATGCATCGATAATAATATATCAGTGGATTCAGTGCAAAGGGTTTGAGTATTACATTACAACATCTGACTTTTTAAAGTTGACGTTACTTGTGAAGAAGAGAAAATCAGCAAAGCCTTGCCTCTTTAGAAATCAAATCAGGCAAGAAGATATATTACAATCCACAAAAAGAAAAAGGTGCATACAGTTCCTTAAAAAATCATAGATCTCTACTTTCCACGTGAGCTAAGAGACTCGATCACAGGTCCAAATGTAAGATCCACTGCTCTGTTCCACAGGTGAGCAAACTCCAGACGCGATTTTTTTTCAAAAATGGGATTCTTTGTCTGAAAGGTTGAGCACAAAGTCTATCCAGTCAATGGGTTTAAATAATGAGAGTAAATTTTTTTAAATCAACTTAAACAACAATCATGTTTCCAGAAATTTAAGTGCAGGGAACCCTTACGATTTCCAACTAGGGCAAAACAATTCGGTGGATATGTCATTAAAGCAGGCAAATTGTCCGTTCATATGAGAAAAGGAGTCAACTACAAAGAAAAACAGTTGAATATTTCTCTACCTTGAACAAAAGAACTTTCTAGATTGAAACAGATACATGTTGTATCTTTTGGCAGATATATTCTCTTCAAAGCACATAGTAACAGATATTGCAACAAAGGACAACAAAACAATTTTATGTCGCATCAATTTACAACAAAAATATTGGAAGCCATGCCAGTTTCTGCATGAATTTTCTAATTCTTGTGAAAATAGACAATTGCAAATTTTCAATAGATTTCTAGAGAAGTGTTCTACTCCTCAGAACTGCAGCTAATTTCTGATGCTGAAGATCATGCTTTCAATTCTCTAATCATCCCACCCATTTGTACCCCACCCCAACAGGAAAAAGTAAAAAAAAATCCATTTAAAATTGATTCAGAAGCTACACCTTTTTATATTCCAATTTAGTCCTCAGTTTTGTAAACGGTATCCCCAGGAATTTATAAGTTTGACAATTCCTCCCTGCATATTTTGCTTTTGATAGTTTAAATGTACCAAGTACACATTTAAATACTGATATACTACATATGCTTTCCTAAAGATAAGTAACTCTTTACTTATGAAACTATCATTTTCTACTTATATATGATTCTATCTTGACATTAACAAGTATATTAAATATATAAATACCTGAAAAAATAAAGTTTCCAAATAAGGAAATAAAGAGTTTTCAGTGGCTCAACTTAACTTTTAAATTTTAATCTATATAATTCTACAAGAGGTTTCCGAAATTGACATTATTAAATAATTTTTTGTTGCAAAGAAAGTCCAGATTTGTACAGATTTGTCAATAAGGACACTGAAACACCAGAACAGTTTCATGCAGAAGTCAATAACAATAAAGTTGCCAAAGAAGATGATATTATAAAAGGAAAATTTAAATATTTGAAGGGTGATGACTTCAGAAGTTGTTAATTGCAAAGAAAGATCGATAGAGATTTTTGGTCATGTGATCATGTCCTTTTAGCTGTTTAGCAATTTATTATTCTGCAAGGCAAATCAGGATTTGACATCTACAAGTAGTGATAATAATCCTCGCCTATTCACTGAAACATTGATTTTATCGTCTTCTCAAAGATACATTTATTTTCTCCTCTGTTCTAAATACTAGAACAATCCTTTTTTTTCTCTTAACTTAAAAAACACAAGAGAAACATATAAAATTTTACCCCAATAACACACTGGAATCAAACCAGAGAAAGTAACTTGAGTTACTGTTACTTTATTCTTTGGTATAAATAAAGGCTTCTAATAGAATAAATATTTCTCAGGTTCATAACAGTTTATTCAATTTCCTTGTATAAGAACACCGACAAAGACAACAGACATCAAGCCCTCTATACTCTATATGGCTAGAAGACAGTTATAGTCATATAAGTATGTCTACATGATGCTTAATCGTCTGGAATTTGGTTTCACTATACAAAGGGCCCTGTGTTGAGTTACATATGCCCACATCATAGAAAATCTTACATGCAATTTATGGTCAGAACTCAGAAGCACCAAGCCATTTAGGCTCCATTTGTTTGTTGAGAAATGTTACTCAGGATACTAGTACACATGGAGTGGCCAGCTCAGCACACTAGACAGCTCAGCAAGTTTGTTATATCTGTGTGTCTATAGGTGCAGTAGCATAGTGACTAGTATATATATATATAGATGCTCTTTGTAGCTTGACTCTATCTTTTGTAACTTTTTCATTAAGAAATGTATATACTCTTTCTTCATCTTCATGCTTTCTCTCTAGCTTAAGCTCTGTTTGACATGGTATCAGAGTCAGGTTCTTCTTCACGTCCGATGACTACGTTTCATCGTTTCACACATCGTGGTTCTATGTTTCTCTCAATTTCAATCGCTCTTTGATTTGTGTTTTGTTTGTCACATCAATTAGGGTGTGATCTCTCTAATTGTTGTTTTTACCTGCAACTCTACAACTTTTCGGTCAATTTGATCTCCCATGGTGTCATATGCGGCTGATACTATTGGTGCTAATTCTGGTTCGTCGCCTCTCGTCACACCGGTAATCGATTCAAATCATCCTTATTATCTGCAAAACTCAGATAATCCAGGTACTCCTATAGTTACACAACTTCTAACTGATCAGAATTATTATCACTGGAGTAGATCTGTTTTGATTGCGTTATCTGTTAAAATGAAGCATGGATTGATTGATGGCACTTTGCCTAAACCTGTTGCAAATTCGCCACACCTAGCTCTATGGACTAGGTGCAATAATATGGTTCGTCTTTGTTGTTGAACTCAATGTCCGTTGAGATTCGAAATAGTGTTGCTTATTTCTCTATTGCTAAAGAGATTTGGGATGATCTAGCAATTAGGTTTTCTTAGACTAATATGCCTCGAGTGTTTCAATTACGCAAAGATATTGCTTCTATTAGTCAAGGTTCTCTGTCTATCACTGCATATTTTACTAAATTTCGTACTCTAATTGCTGAAATTGACACCTTAAATCCGATACCTCGATGCACCTGCATAGCTAGCAACTGTACTTCTACAAATGCTCAAAACCTTGATAAATATGAAGAAATGATCAAACTCAGTCAATTTCTGATGGGCTTGAATGATCAATATACGACTGTTCAGGGTCAATTACTCGTGATGAAACCTACTCCTACTATCAGCCAAGCATTTTCTCTCTTACTTCAGGAAGAATCTCAGAGAGAGTTTTCTAGAGGCACTCAGTCGCCTATGTCTGAAAGTATGGCTATGAATGTCAAATACAACAATCTCTCTAAGTTTAAGAATTCTTCCTCCTCCGGTAATCCTTCTTCCAACACTCAAAAACGTGCCGACAATGGTGTTTTTTGTGATTATTGTCATAATGTTAGACATAGCAGGGATAAATGCTTTTGCCTTCACGGCTATCCTGACTGGCATCGCTTACATGGCAAGCCTAAGCCTAAGCCTAAATGTCTCAACAATTCAGGCAGTTCAATGAAGTCTGCAGCTCAAGTATCCATACCTGCTATTGCTCCTACAGGCAATTATTCTGATGCTTCTGTCAAAGTTGATTATCCTGGCAAGGATTCTATGGTGTTTACCGATGCTCAATGCCAACAGTTGTCCAAAATGATTCAGGAAACACTCCGGCAAACTGGAAACTGGTCTGTTAATTCCAGTACTTCTCAAATGAATGGTACTGCTTCTCCTACTTCTGTATTTCACCATCAGTTTACATGTTTTGATGTTACTGTTAACTCTGTATTACAAAATGATTCATTTACACATTACACTTGGATTTTAGATTCAGGTGCCATTAATCATATTACCTGTCACCTGGAAAGCACGGACACGGCAAAATCGGTGCCGTATGCGAGTCCGACTCGGCCGACTCGGCACGGACTTGGCTGAGTACGTGTCCGACTCGCCAAGTGGCGAGTCAAGACGAATTCGGCAGCGGACTCGCTTCGGACTCGGGTTAGACGCGTGACGGATTCGGGTCGGACGTGACCCAATCTATTTTTTGACCCAAATCGCGATTTATACATGTTTTCGAATATATTTTTGAAAAGACGAACACATACTTGTTTTGAAAAGAGGAACGCAGGTGACGATCTCTTCTTTTCCCTCTCTCTGTCAAGATCTGTGTGTGAGATTCTGGATTTTGGATCTGTGTGTGTATATATCTGTGTGTGTATATATCTCTCTGTGCGTTTATCTGATATGGCCATCTCGTTCTTTGCTCTTTCCTTGCTATTACATCTCGTTCTTTTCTCTTTCACATCTCGTTCTTTTCTCTTTCTTTGTTATTACATCTCGTTCTTTGCTGGTGGGATGTTGGTGGGGATGTTGGTGGAGATGAGTTCTCTCAAGTGGAAGGTGCCGGTATTCTAGAGATTGCAAATCTCTCACTTGATGAACCGAAAATGGAATCAGTTCTTTTTTCACAAGATGGTCATCCGGTTATAAATGTCGAATGAAACTTTTACTAGTTTACTACTTATTTTGTACTAAGTTTGCACGACTTATTATCAAATTTGAATGGAACTATTATTTATGAATTTGTTGAATGTTGACATATATATTTATTGCAAAAAAAATAAAATTTGCCGAGTCCCGTATCCAGGACTCTTTGGAGTTTGGCAAATCCCCGTGTCCCCGTACCCGAGTCCCATGTCCCCGTATCCGAGTCGGTGCTTCATAGCCTGTCACAAGCATCTGTTACACTCTGCTATCATGTTCTCTCCCACCTCTTGTATTTTGCAGGACCTTACTTCGAAGACGGAGAGAGAGATTGGTAAATTGCAGGATGGCCTCTATAAGCTTCATGTCCCTAATCAATTGTCTAAACCACAAACCTCTACACATCAAGGCATTGCTAGTCATTCTGTTCTAAGAATTAGTGACAAGGAATGTTGTAATGCTATTCATGTAACTGATGCTGCCTTGTGGCATAATAGAATGGGACATCCCTCTATTTCTATCTTAAATAAAATTTCTGTTGTTAAACTTCATTCTTTGGATTTCCATAACTGTGATGTCTGCCATTATTCAAAACAACACAGATCCTCATTTCCTATAAGTACTCGTCACAGTAAAAGCATTTTTGAACTAGTTCATATAGATGTATGGGGGCCTTATAGACAATTCACACACAATAATTTCAGCTATTTTCTTACTATTGTTGATGAGTTTTCCAAAGCAACTTGGGTGTTTCTGTTTTCTCATAAAACCAAAGTTCACACACTTATAAAGAATTTTATCACTTATTTGAACAATCAATTGCATATCTCCATTAAGATTCTCAGGTCAAATAATGGTACAGAATTTACAAACCATGACCTGCAAGAATATTTTCAGTCCCTTGGGATTATTCACCAAACTCCATGCCCCTCTACACCTCAGCAAAATGGCACTGTTGAAAGAAAACACCAACACTTATTAAATGTAGCCAGGGCTTTGAAGTTTCAATTCAACTTACCAAACTCCTTTTGGGGTGACTTTGTTCTTACTGCTGCCCACTTAATTAACTTGTTACTTGTCAAGGGTCTGCACTTCAAAACTCCTTTTGAACTATTGTACAATATTCCTCCCAGTTATTCTCATCTAAAGAGCTTTGGTTTCCTGTGTTATGCTACTAAACTCAATGTCACAGACAAGTTTGAGTCCAAAGCTGTCAAGGGGGTCTTTCTTGGCTACCCTTCTGGTAAGAAAGGATATAAAATTCTGAATTTGCTTACTAAAAAATGCTTCTACTCCAGGGATGTTACTTTTGTTGAAACAGATTTTCCCTACCATCACTCACCTATTGCCTCCCCTGTTGACAGTTCAGCCTCGGACCTTCTTTTCCCAGTAACTGTCACTGCTGAAGACTCTACCGATACTGCTTCAGTTGATGTCCCCTCTCAACCCATCATGCCTACTACTACTAACACATCAACTCCCTCTTCTCCACCACAACACATTCCTCGGTCTGTTGTGTCCAGGCCTTCTAGAGTCAAACAATTACCTACTCGTTTCAAAGACTTTACTGGTCTTCCCTCCATCCATGTTGTTTTACCATCTCTCTCTGCCCCTATTACTTCAGGTAAGGTCTCTCCCACTGTCATTTATCCTATACAACATTATCTGTCTTATTCACATTTTACACCTAAGCATCAAGCCTATTTGACTGCTATTACCAAGATTCCCACACCATACACATTTAATCAAGCAGCTCCAAACCCACATTGATTTAAAGCTATGCAAACTGAGATTGCAGCTCTTGAGGGAATTCATACATGGGATTTGGTTGTTCGTCCTCCTAATAAACACATCATTGGCTGCAAGTGGTTGTTTAAGGTAAAATATCTTCCTGATGGATCAGTTAATCGCTACAAGGCCAGGCTTGTTGCTCGTGGATTCACTCAAACACATGGTGTCGATTTCTTTAACATCTATGCACTTGTTGCCAAGATGATTACAGTTCGTTTATTTCTCTCTATAGCTGCTACCAAACATTGGAATGTGTCTCAAATTGATGTCACCAATGTATTCTTGCACGGTGACTTATTAGAATCTGTTTACATGAATTTTCCTCCTGGATATGCTTTTCTATCTGCACATTGTCCTTCCAATGTTTCAGAATTTGTGTGCAAACTGGTCAAGTCCATATATGGCTTAAGGCAAGCCCCACGTTGTTGGTTTGTCAAGCTTGCGACTGCCTTGAAGAAATATAATTTTCATCAATCTCACAGTGATAATAGCTTGTTTACCCTGAAGACTAATGGAGCCTTTGTTGCAGTCCTAGTCTATGTCGATGATATTCTCATTACAGGGTCTTCAGATGCTTTGATTGCAGAGGTTAAGAGGTATCTTCTGTCTCAATTCAAGATCAAAGACCTTGGTCCTGTCAAGTATTTTCTTGGCATTGAGGTTGCCAGGTCTACCCAAGGTTTCTATCTCAATCAACGAAAATATGCCTTACTTACTTCGTGATTCGGGTCTCACAGCTGCCAAACCATCTTTTGTCCCCATGGAACAGAATCACAAGTTGCTTGACAATAACTCTGCACTTCTATGTGCCTCTGATTCTTCTACTTACAGGCAGGCAGCTTGTGGGCAGACTTATACACTTGACTATCACCCGACCAGATCTTTCTTATGCAGTTCATGTACTTTCTCAGTTCATGAATAATCCAAGAGTTGATCATATGCAGGCTGTAATAAGGGTTCTAAGGTACATCAAACAATCTCCTTGTCGAGGTCTGTTAATCTCAGCTACTAGTCTTTTGAAACTCACAACCTATTGTGATTCTGACTGGGGGTGATCCCATCACTAGGCACTCTCTCACTAGGTACTGCATTTTACTTGGAGGGTCATTAGTTTCTTGGAAATGCAAGAAACAACATACTATTTCCAGGTCATTAGCTGAAGCTGAGTATAGGACGATGGCAGACACTTGTTGTGAGTTTATATGGTTGGTTGCAGTGCTTAAAGATTTTCTAGTCTCCCCGCCATTACCTATTCCTTTTCATTGTGACTCCAAGTCTGCTATTCACATTGCTTCTAATCCTGTTTATCACGAACGCACCAAGCATATTGAAATTGACAGTGTCATCTAGTTCGTGAAAACATGGAGAAAGGTCTACTCTTGCCTACACACATTTCCACTACTGCTCAACCAGCTGACATATTTACCAAGGCAGTTGGTGCAGCTACTCTGACCATGCTTAGCTCCAAGTTGAATGTTTGTGATCTCTTTCAGACTTTCAACTTGAGGGGGATGTTACTCAGGATACTAGTACACATGGAGTGGTCAGCTCAGCACACTAGACAACTCAGCAAGTTTGTTATATATGTGTGTCTGTAGGTGCAGTAGCATAGTGACTAGTATATATATATATATATATGCTCTTTGTACCTTGACTCTATCTTTTGTAACTTCTTCATTAAGAAATGTATATACTCTTTCTTCATCTTCATGCTTTCTCTCTAGCTTAAGCTCTGTTTGACAAGAAATATCTTCATCTTTTGAAAAATGTTTTCATCTTTTATAAGGTGAAGTCATTTTGCAAAAAATCATAACATTTTGAAAGGAATTTTTCTCCTTTGGAAAAAAATAATGAATAATATCATACGAAAGATAGCAGAAATGGTTGAATAACAGACCTGAGGATGAGAGGCAAATTGAGGTTCATTCTCTGAAATAGTCTTATAAATACGCCTTCTTTGCTCAAACACGATAGCTCCGGCGAAAATAGCTCCCAGTGCAGCGCCAAGCAAACGCTCCTGCGAAACCCTAATTCTCATCACAACACATTCTTCCCCAATAATAAACATGGATACATTATACAGATATATACATAAAATACATATATATGTGAAGATGGAAATGAAATGGAAATGTAGTTGGCGTCTTGGCGAACCTGATTAAGTACGCTGATCATTTTCGCCCTTGTTCCGATTGATCTCACTTTGGGAATAGGATCAGGGACCTATATTTCTTGCTTTTTTATTTTTCGTTATATTATTATGTCCGATAAGAGAATACTACGGAGTATTTTTTTTTTCAAAATATTTTATATTATTGCATTCAATAAGGTAAGTCTCTGATAATCTTCCTTAAATTCTGCGAAAAAAAGTAAGTAAAAATCTATTTTTTTTAGATAAGTACTTATTTTTTTAAAATATATTTAATATTTAATTTAATTTTCAAAAATAAATACTTATTTATAAAAAATAAGTAAATAAATGTGTGTTTTAAACTTGAACAATTTATTTTCAACAATCCTCTTATAAATTTCATATTAAAATACTTTTATTTTTAAATCAATGTTTTTGTAAAGATTGATAATCGGTCAGTATAACGATTTTATAGCAAATAATCAAGTAATCGGAGATTAATCGAAATATTAATAAGATATATTAAATTAATAATATTAATTAATTAATAATATTAATTTTTTTTAAATATATAATAACTAATCGAATTTTAAAACTAGAATTTTTTGCCCACTTCGCGTGGGCATTGAAATTATGTTTTATTATTTTATATCGATTTTAATATTATATATATATATATATATGAACATATGTATACTATTTTTTATTAAATAGAATTGCAAACATATATTTATGTCGTGAGTGTTTAGTCGGTTATTAAACACGCATGTATACCAATATTATTTGAGTTTAAATCATATTTAATAAAAATTATTTAAAAACTGGTCTAATCAAATAAAAAATAAGTTAATTAATCAAAATCGATCTTATTCACGCTTTCATAAATCTTATTAAATCATTAAAAGTATTTCTTTTTCTGTTAAATCAACCCACACGTTCAAAAATTAGATTTTTTTAAAATAAAATAGAATTACAAATTTATAATCATTACCAAATTTTCAAATATTTTTAGATACATATATATTAATTATATAAGTATACATGTAAACGAATTGGTCAGTACATAAATATTAGTTGATTGTTTAAATATTAAGTTAATAATTAAATATATTATTTTATTATTTAAATTATTGAATATCCTCAATAATTTTAGTAAGGAAAATTACAAAAATAAATGAATTAAATTTAATATTTAATTTTTTTTTCTTTTGAGAAAGCATAAATCAATAATATAAATATAGTGTGTGTAATCACAAATCATTTAAATTTTGTGAAATATGAAATTTTGTCACTTTTATTTTGAAAGAAAACAGATGCATTTAAATTAATAATAAAATTTTGGTATTGACAAACAAAACCAAGATAAAGAAAATAAAATGGATTCATTTAAAAAATTATTATTCCATTTCTTAAAATAGTTTATATTAAATTTGAATATCAAATATAAGCATGTTAAACAGTATGAGTGTTGCAGAAGGGGCGGTTGAATGCAACCTAATAAATTATCACTAATTTTACTAATAACAAACAAGATGTAATAGTATCAAGTAAGAAATGTAGACAACGATAAGCAAACAATTGAAGACAGATGTTTAACTTCAAAAAATAATTTTATTATTATTTTTTGTTTTGCTACAACTGACTAGAATGAGTATCCCAGCTACAAAGAAACAATGAGTAATGGATTTTCTAATGTTTCTTGCTTGAGAGAAAATCTAGCTGTATAAAAAAAATGCCTGTGAGATATATGTATTTATACTAAAACATATATCTCATTTACATGTGCACTTTTCATTTATCCTAGAATAAAGCTCAAAATATAAACTGTGTTTTTATGGTTCGATTTTGGCTTCATTCCATTTATAGATAAAGTTGTGCCGAGATGACAAAAATCTTTGACTCCTGGTGCACACATTATCTTTGTACTTGTCTTCTCCTAAGTTGTAGTAGTAGACTTGACAGACTATATAATAATGTCCAAATCATTCCTTGTGTTATCACTGTCTAATCTGCTACCTAGAATAGACTGTCAACTTCATTAAAAGTTTACTGTCAACTTTTAGCTCCTCTTTGGTGACAATATTTTTGGCTCCACATATGTTGTTGTCAAGTCTTGATAGATTCTTGAAACTTACTGTCTCCAACGCTGTTGTCAACTATCCTCGCTAAACGTGTTGTCAATAAAACTTGTTGTCTGTGAATCTTCATTCTCCGCCAAGTTTACTGTCATTGGAATAGTTACTATTGTATGTTCATTTATGCTGTCACTTGAATATGTTGTCGAAAATTTCAGTTGTAGAATGTTATTATCAAAGTCTTGACCCATGTTGCGCCTGAACATTTTGTGAACTTTTATTCCATGGATCATGTTATTGTATTTGTACAAGACAGTAACTATTGAGATTTACTGTCACCTACTTGGCTTTTAAACATACTGTTACAATTGACAACAAAACATACTGTCAATATATATATGACAGTACATCTTACTTAGTTAATTTCTAATTAATCTAAGTAACTTCTAGTTGATTACAATGTTAACACCACAATTCCTAACAAAACATACTTAATTAATATTCAAATTATAATTAATTAGATAGTGGGATCCAACCTTTAAAGAAATGTATATGGTAATACAATTGAATTAATTGCCTGAATTAGTAAATTATTGAATACCCTTAATAAAGTAGAGGAAATTATTGAATTGGGGATATAATTGGAAAAATGAAATATAGGATTAGTAGAAATTATTATATTAATAAATTAATAGGTTTGTCATAATTTCGTCAAACGATATTTTCTGCACTTTTATTTTGAAAGAAAACAAATGCATTTAAATTAATAATAAAATTTTGATATTGACAAATAAAAAACCCAAGATAAAGAAAATAGAAAATTTTGTGAAAGATATATTTTGCACTTTTATTTTGAAAAAAAGCAGATGCATTTAAATTAATAATAAAATTTTGATATTGATAAAAAACCAAGATAAAAAAATAAATGGATTGATTTAGAAAATTATTATTCCATTTTTTAAAATAGTTTATATTATATTTGAATATCAAATACTCCGTATAAGCATAATTAGTTAATATTGAAATTATAATTAATTAGATAGTGGGGTCCAACTTTTAAAGAATGAGATATGGTCAGTTGAATTAATTGTCTGAATTAGTAAATTACTTGAATAACCTTAATAAAGTAGAAAAAGTTATTAAATTGGAGATATAATTGAAAAATGAAATGTAAGATTATTATGAATTATTATATTAATAGATATGCAATTATAAAAATATAAATCAGAGTTAGTTGTATTCCGATCCAATTCAAGGTGAGATGTTGTATATCATGACAACAAAAAAATCAGAGGTACTGCCAAAAGAAATTTTTATGAAAAAAATTAAAAGACGACTCATCTTGTGCTTGAAAGATTAAAAAAGCAGTTTGTTTATGTGTACTTGGCGATAAAAATTGGGAAAAACGGAAACAGCCGCTACTGACATGCCCTGATAATTAGCTGCGATCCAAAGCGTTGAAATCATGACCCCGCGCAATTAGTGCGTCAACTCATCCTCTTCTCACCCTTCCTAAAATATACACATCCTCTTTTAAACCCCTACTCTACTGAGCTCAGATCTCAACTCGCTCCTTCTCTCTCTCCAACTCACTTAACAAATGGCGAGTCGACTCGTTCTACTTTCTCTCACCTCTCTCCTCCTCTTCTCCCTCCTCATTTCACCTTCTCTCTCTAAATCTCCCGCCGGCGATGATATCGACGACGACGAAGACCTCACATTCCTCGACGATGACGCCGGCGACGCCGCCGCGGCGCCACACGACGATTCTCACTTCTCAGATCCGGAACACTCCGACGGCGAGTTTGATGACGACTTCAACTACGATGACTTCGACGCGCCGGCCGGATCGGAGTTCGACGAGTATGGATCGAGCGCCGAGTTTGACGAATCGGATGTTGTTGTGTTGAATGGAGGCAATTTTAGTGAGTTTATTGAGAAGAATAGGTATGTGTTGGTGGAGTTTTATGCGCTGTGGTGTGGTCATTGTCAGGCGTTGGCACCGGAGTATGCAGCGGCAGCGACGGAGCTGAAAGGAGAGAAAGTAGTGCTTGCCAAAGTTGAGGCCACGGAGGAGAGTGAATTGGCAGAGAAGTATGAAGTTCAAGGTTTTCCGACTATATATTTCTTCGTTGATGGCATTCATAAGGCGTATCCTGGTCAAAGAACTAAGTAAGCTTGTTATCTCTCTCCATATTTACGGTATAAATTACTAGTACAGGAACAGGAGATTTTCACTAATTAATGGTGGTTATTAACTAATCGAGATAAAATGTACATTATATGTGTGATAGGGACGGGAAAAATGTATATGATCAACTGATAGAGTACTCAATACGTGTGTGCATTTTTTAATGTTTCTGTTAGTTGATCTGAGCCCGAGTGTTATGAATGCTTAGAGATGCAGACTTTTATTTATTTATTTTGATTTGATTTGAATCATTCTAGGTGCGGAAATTTAGATTCTATGTGTATGATTAGCATGCTAGACCAATAATCTGGACACGATCACACACAATTACCTCACCTATCTATGCCTATTACTTCTAGTTTTCTGTTAAGCTAGTTCTCGATCCAACGTACTGTTTGTGTTAATAAAGTTGTAATACGTGGTACTGCTTTTGTCCTTTCCGAAATGAGTCGAAGGGAGCTTCATTAAGGTCATGTATTTAAACAATGTACTTAAATTTTATGAATGGGATTAGTGCCAACTATACTGGAGATAATCACTAATTAATAAGTTCTATTTTCCTAATTCACTTGAATTCTCAACTTTATTTTTGAAGAATTTCTGTAGTCAGGTTAGTCCTGATGTTTTTTCCCTTGTATTTAGCAAATGAGATATCTGGAAGACAGGAAAAGTTGCTGCTATTTCACTTCCATTATTCTTTACCTTTTTGCATCTGAGGACCAACTCCTTGGTCGTTTTACAATGCAGAGATGGTATTGTCACTTGGATCAAGAAGAAGATAGGACCTGGTATCTACAACATAACGACGACAGAGGATGCAGAACGCATATTAACATCTGAGGATAAAGTTGTTCTGGGTTACCTTAACTCTTTGGTGGTAATGTGCTCATTACCTTCAATTTTTCCCAACTTGGTTATTTATTTTGATTAATGCTGCCAATGGTATTACGTCGTGTTCAAAACAGTATACTTGGGTGTTGAGAGTGCAAAATGTTACTCAACAACATGTTGCTATCTATTTTTTAAAAGCCTAGAAATGTATCTAGAATGCAGTCTTGTCATCTTCTTTCCAAATGGGGTGTAGGATTTCATATGCAGGTAATGTATATTTGCTTATGGATGTATTTTGTGCTGCTGACGACATAGTTTTTTGAACTAGATGGAGGCAAGTATCTGAAACATGGTTACACAAGTATTTGAAGTAGATTTCACATGCAAATGCTTGTGAACTTGGTCAGGTTTTAGTGAACATCTTTTCTGCTTGGGTTCCCATATAGAATTGACAATCAGAAGAATCATAAGTAAAGAAACATTCATATTACATGTTTCCATGTACATTGGTTTTGATGATTAGCATATTCCACTCTACGACACATATTTATGCCCGGCAAATGGACACATATTTGAAATATGATAATTTTTGGTTTAAATAGCGAGTGGGAGAAATGATAGAAAGCTTGAGGATGGCCTTAATCCGATTCCGATATTTTAGGGCTTAAGTACAGAATAATGATAAAAGTTCTAGTGTTGTATTGCCATACGAGGTTCTTTTGTGGCCTTGGCAAAAGTTTTTTGCCGAAGGTACAACTTCTTGTCAAATAAATCTTTAAGCAGAAGAACTTAGTATTTTATTACCAAATATAGATGTATTGGGATGAAATATGTTAACAAGTATGTGATGAGGTTCACCAGTACGAAGCACATATTTTGGTGTTAAAGGGAGTAACGGGTTTTTAACCTCAAGCAATTTATGTAAAATTTGATTAATAAAAACAGTGTCCTTTATGGACCAGAGATAATACCAACAGTATTGTTCTGAAGCTATTTTTCATCTACCTCGACTCACAAATTATTTCAGAATCATCATTAATACTATAATTTTAGATATTTGGATCAGATACAACAAAACATGTATTCATTCTTAATTGCTTCTGTCCTGCAGGGTCCTGAGAGTGAGGAGCTTGCAGCTGCTTCAGTACTTGAAGATGACGTTAACTTTTATCAAACTGTGAATCCCAGTGTAGCTAATCTTTTCAATCTAAAGGATAATGTTAAGCTCCCGACTTTAGTCTTGCTGAAGAAGGAGGCTGAGAAAGTGAGCCATTATGGTTAGTTTCTACATTTACATGTGTCCCTCTAAAAGATTGGTTTTCCCAAGGAACACTTTTCTCATTCCAGATTTGTGTCTGCAGATGGTCCTTTTGTCAAGTCATCAATAGCTGAATTTGTGTTTGCAAACAAGCTTCCTCTTGTCACCACATTTACTAGAGAAGCTGCTTCTTTAATTTTCGAAAGCACCATTAAGAAACAAGTATTATTGCCTTACCATTTTATCCTTTGAAGTTTATTTGAGCTCTGCTTATACAGGGATCTGACAATTTACTGGATAAGGTTTTGACATGCTCATTGATTATTGTCAGCTTTTGCTTTTCGCCACATCAAATGATACGGAGAAAGTTGCCCCCATATTTCAAGAAGCGGCAAAACATTTTAAGGGGAAGGTCAGTTAATTTCTCCTCCAATCGGATTTGATCTACTTCTTTGGTTTTTCTATCTTTTAGATTACTTGGTCGAAATCAGTTGGATGCTCCTCTAATTGCTACTTTCTCTCCTCTTTTGCTCTTAAAGTTTTCTTTACAGTTTCTTAATGGTGCACACACTTGTATATTCTTGACTGCAGCTTACATGAAATATATCTGGACCAGTTATTTCTGTCATTGTTGTGGAAAACTATTAAAACTGACTTGTAAAGAAATCTTTCCGTAACTTGTATCTTTGTCCTATTCGCCACTTGCTGCCGTATTGTTGTCGACATGACATGAAACCTGTACTGGTACAGATCCATGCCAGATTTTGATGTCTAATATCGGACTCAACATGGGGAATAAAATGGAACAACTGAGAGGGAAGAAAAGAAAAATAGTCTAATAAGTTCTCTTGCCCTCAATCATCGTTGTACCATGTCGAGGCAGAAAATTAAAGTACAGCTGTGTTGAGAAAGAGATGGAGAGTAGAAAGAACCCTAGGTTACATTTGGATCTGTGTCCTGTCCGACACTCGAAGCAATTAAATCTTGCATGCTATGTTTTAGGTGTTAAGTGTTTGTATATATTTTATATGCTATAAGAGCTCCCAACCATCCAAAAATTAAGGACTACGAATATGTATGCTAATGTTATGTTTATGATTATTCTATCCAGCTTATCTTTGTATACGTGCAAACGGACAACGAAGATGTTGGGAAGCCTGTCTCAGATTATTTTGGTATCACCGGAGATGCTCCTCAAGTATGATTTATGTTCAATTTTCATTAATGTTTACTAGTACATTCATGCAATTTAGATGATAAGTATTTGCTTGATATCAAGAAAGATCAATTTTCAGTTATTATTCCATTCTTATGCAGATTCTTGGATACACAGGAAATGATGATGCTAGAAAGTTCTTTCTGTCCGGAGAAGTAACTGTAGAAAATATTAAGGTATGTCTTTAAGCTGTGATTTGCTCTAACAGGGCTGCCTTGATTTTTTTAAATAATTTTTTTGCCTTCTTGTTTGGAAAAAAGATGTAGTTGCGTCTAACAGTTAAATGTGCTTTTTATCTCTACCTAGGCTTTTGGGGAAGATTTTCTGGAAGACAGGCTTAAACCATTTTATAAGTCGGATCCGATTCCTGAGACTGTGAGTTGTGGTTATTTTTGTCCAAGTAAATCTTATACTGAATTATGTCATCCAACTTTTCTTCCATTTTTTAATTGACACAGAATGATGGTGACGTGAAAATAGTAGTTGGAAACAATTTTGATGATATTGTGTTGGATGAGTCAAAGGATGTCCTTCTTGAGGTACCATTTGAATCTAATAAAAATGCCTCGTGTTATATCTTTCCTTTATTCACCTGTTTGTCGCATTTACTCCCCTTTATTCACCTATTAGTCGAACATATGGCTTTTTGGTACAGATCTATGCACCATGGTGTGGACACTGCCAATCTCTTGAACCAACATACAACAAGCTCGCAAAACACTTAAGCAGTGTCAAGTCTCTGGTGATTGCTAAGATGGACGGTACCACGAATGAGCACCCTAGAGCGAAGGTAACGATGAATTCCTAGTACTGACTGATTGAATGGTCTTAATAAACCACCTGTTTGTCTAACCTTATAAGTATATTGGTACTTGCAAATTGCAATACATTAAAAAGTAATTTTTTGGTCAGTTTGTGTAAAAAGTAAAAGCAACTTAAAAGGTACTTTTGTTAGTTACTTGAAATTTGTACTTTGACTTGATAAAAATCAATATTATCCTTTTTGGATATAAGTTCTAGCAATTTTTGGTTATATTGTTATTTTTTACATATTACAAGTTATATATTATTAATAACATTATCCACACTGTTATAGCTTAAATTAAAAGTTACTCCCTCTGTCTCAACCAATTCTTTACACTTTTCTTTTTTGGATGTCCCACTCAATTCTTTACATTTCAAAACTTTCTAAAAATAGTAAACTTTTATATTATAAAATTTACTCTCATCCACTACTTTCCTCCACTTTTTCAAATCTATCAATTAAATATCAATTGACCCCACCACTTTACTCACTTTTTCTTCTCTTTCATCCACTTTTACTTCTCTTTCATACTACTTTATATAATTTTCTTAACCTCCGTGCCCAACCCAAATGTAAACAATTGGGTGGGACGGAGGGAGTATATATTATTAATAACATTGTCGACACTGTTATAGCGTAGAAGAAAGAAAGTGACTTCTACTTATAGTTGTGAAAATAACTTTGAATAAAAAGTATCTTTTGTTACCCAAAGTCCCAAACTGGTTTTATGGGGTATGTTAGTGCTTTGGCCATCTAAGTAAATCCTACCTCCAATGCTAGCTAGTCCATCCCACACACGTACTCCCTTTTTATTTTTGCCAAGTTAATTTGGAGTAATTATTAAAAAGAAATGGCATGTTTGCTATTTCCATACTAATATCTATTTCTTATCTGTGGGTTCCCTTTAATTTCTATGCAGTCTGATGGATTTCCGACGCTGCTCTTCTACCCAGCAGGAAACAAAAGCTTTGATCCAGTGCGTAAATCTTTCTTTTCTACTCACTTGTCACCACAGTCTTAATTATATGTAATTAGAGTAATGGTATGCATGTTATTGTGCTGTGGCAGATTACTGTAGATGTTGATCGAACAGTGGTGGCATTTTACAAATTCCTTAAGAAACATGCATCTGTCCCATTTAAGCTCCAGAAACCAGCTACAACTTCAACATCACCAGACACTGAGCCAGAGATCAAGAAAAGTACTGAGGCTGACTCCAAGAATTTGAAGGATGAATTATGAGTACCGTAACATTTTATATTTTTGTAACCTTGACACATCTACCTGAAATCGGATAGAACAGAAAGACAAAATTATATAGCCTGAGGAAAAGAATTCAAATTTAAATTATATCTTGCCTATTACCCGGGTCCTACTTTTAATTGTCAAAATATCCAAAAACCGTGTACAGTTAATAACAACTTTTGATTCTAATGTCATGGCTATTTTTCTTCCCTCCCAAGGAAGAGTTGCAGCTCCATTTGCACGATCTAGGATATCGAAGTTGGGCCTTTCAAGTGTCAATTTTTTTAACATATTATTGTTAGTTGGTAGATTTCTATATTTATTAAATTATAATACGAAATTAATTTTAATACGAGATTATGATATATTTAATAAAACACGCTTAGAATAATTTATATAATTATATATATATATAATTGAAATGAGTAATTATTATTGTTAGTTATTAGCTCTTTTCATTTGTAAAATTATTTTAGAGCCCGGTCTCTGGCTATTGTTATAACCATATCTCCTTTATAATTTTTCGTGCTTTTTGTAGCTGTTTTGAATTTTTTTCCCTATTCGCAAAAATTATAAAAATTATAGCGGATAGATGATTGTGAACTATGTCAATCTAGGATCAAAAACACTATTCTCTTATAAATTTCAACTTCGACGAATAGCGGATACTAAGCAAGCAGAACACACGAGATTTACTTTATATTCTAATCATATACACATACTAATCAAACCAAATCGAACATACTCGTCGATATTCTGAGGCGTATAATATACAGACATCGCCCAAACTTTAACGAATAGAGAATTGTTTCCCTGACGAAGAAAAGAAATCAGATCATGGACTTACTCCGCACCTTAAATTCTTCCTCACTAAACAAATGCTCCTAGCAATACAAAGTCGTAGGAAAACTTAGAATTTACAAGCCTATATCTGATTCAGTGATACTCTATAGTGGAACACTCATGTTTTTTTCTTCCTGATAATAGAATGTGTACAGTGAACTCCAGCTGAAACACCACTCATTCTCTTGAAGGCTTATAAGTTCGAAGAATAACAGAAATGCATATATATGTATTACCGTATTCTTGACAGTTTCTAGAATTTATGTTTCTGTTTTCTTGTTCAAAAAGAATATTGTGGCGCTAACTTGATGAGACGTGCAACCTTGTCCTCCATTTGAGGAGCTCAAAAAGAATAATGCTACCTCCCATTGCAACACCAAATCCGGAGAATGTTGCTAGAATAATCAACAGAATCGGCTCCTTATGCACCTATGTATCAACAAAAGAGAAGAAGAGAATTTAACTGCTGACACTGCACTCTAAAATTGAAACTAATCAAGCAAGTAAAAGAAGACAATTATATGCATGTCCACATTATTGTGACCTCAATATTGAATGAGCTACAAAAGCTTTCTCCATTACAAGATATATTCAATGATATAGCCAGTTTTACTAACTCCTTTATTTTTGCTAAATAAGTTTCAAAATTAAAGATTTATATAAGTTTACATGGACATCTCCTCGTGGTAATTCTCAATATACATTTAGGAACACATTAACTCTTACCATGAAGAAGAAAAGGTGTGCAAATATAACCACAAGCGCGAATTGTATTGATGCGTAAAGCCAAACAAATCTTCCCTTGACTGTGCCAAAATTCAGAGGTCTTAGCTTAGTACAAAAACTGGACTATGTTAAAAGAATTTTAGATAAATTAACATGCACTAGATTGCGTATATGTATAGGTAAAATAGTACTGCTTATTTCTTTAAATTATGATTGAGGTGTACCCATGGTTGAAGAGGTCATGGCAGCAAGGAATCCCAGTATACAAGAAAATGGAATAGATAGAGCTACTGAACCCATGCCCATGTCTGTGGTTTCTACCTGTGAATAAGAAGATGACATTAGGGAAAAATGGCGGCATTTGTGATTGTCATATTTTATTTGTGACAACTCTTACCAGAAGTTCCTCAAGAAAACAAAAGTACAGAAGTACACTGACTATGACAAGAATTGGCACCTCTTGCCAAACCCTGTAGAATTCACTGCAAACAAAGGATACTTTGGATGTTAATGCATTGTGTATAAATTTTCTTGGGATGTAGATAATCTACCATTATTCATGGTAATGTGTATCATTTGACTCGTTTATCCAGAAACGACAATAGAAAATTATATACATTTACCTGAATCCATTGACTTCCATATAGGGGGCTCTAGTTGCTCCACTATTTCGATTTTGAATACTTTGAACCCGCAAGAGCTTGACAGGTAGATTTTTAACTTCATGTTTGCATACTTCACAGGTTTTGCAACCTTTAATGCTAAACCATTTTATAGCGCATTCCTGGTGAGCCAAAGCAAGTTCACCTTTGCAATTGCATTCCAACTTGAGGGTATCTCCACCTTCACATAATTCAACCAGGCAGATTCTGCAAACAGCCTCTTCTTCTGGTATATCTTCGCCATCAGTCTCGTAATTTTCTGAAACAATAGCGTAATTATTAGTAATAATGATTCCAAGAAATGTGAGTTTCATACCGAACAACATCATCCTGGATTATATTTCCAGATTTTCACAAGTTTCAGACAAAACTGGAGTCTGCAATAGTAATCTGGTGGGAGAAAAGACAGAACTTTGTTTAGATTATGCTCCCTGCTGTTGCACAAAAGAGTCCCTGTTTACCACTTTGATTTAAGGCTTTCTTGACATTTATTATCATATGTACCTCCGGAGAAAGAATTTTTTAGTAAATCGTATGTATCCATGTGAGTACGTCCTGACAATTAAACTATAGCACTAGACATTGAGTAACTCACGTCATTCCATAAATCATCAACTGGAAATAGGCTCTTTTTGTGAAATAAAAACTAGTTATGAAGTAGTAAGAGTTGATTAGTATGGAGAACTGGTCTGATATCTGACTCACAAGTTAAGGAAAGTGTTAAGTGCCTTGCCCTTAAGGAGGTTATTAAAACATTCAGTAGCTGGTAAAGTTAGTAAAGGTTGATATTCTCCTATCTGCAGTCAATATAACGAACTACTTGAGTTTAAAAAAAAAAAACTGAAGAAATAGATTACACAAGAACTCGGCAAACATGATGTGATGTAAGACATTAAAGACAGCAGCATACCATCATCTCCTGCTGTGGTAGTAGTTGATGTATGACTTCTGTCTCTCATACGGGGTGATGGAATTACATGGATAAACGAATCCATTTTCCTTGTGCTTGTATCCTTGCTTAAAGAAGGAACTGAAAGCGACCGAGCTATGTGACTGTGAGCTCCTTTGTTCTAAACAGAAGAATGAAACAAGTTACTATACCATGCAAGTGGACCTAATCCTGAACCAAAAACCTGATGGAAACGACAACAGCTAAAGACTAAAAAAAATATGGAATAGGGACCCTGTCCGTGATTTTAAGTTCACCAATAAAGCTACCCACTAGTGCTTCCTACCATGTAAATTTTAAATAGGAGTGATGTTAAGACAAGTAACTTAACACCTTCCATTATATATATCTTGCAACAATTGCCTTTTGCATGATAAATTACAGAGTAAAATTTAATTATTCAACAAGAACATAAATATGCCAAGATGAGTAGATGACAACTTAAACCTAATAAAAATAGTAATTAAAAAAACAAAGAAAGAGCAAATGAATGTGTTGATCACTTACATTCTGTGTACCAATAAATTCTGATCCATATATGGTTTCTGAATTTGCACGAGATATTGGATTTGCTGGTAGTAAGTTTTCCCCATGTATGGTTTCTGAGTTTGCATGAGCAACTGAAGCTACAGGTACTAAGTTTCCTCCACATATGGATTCCGAGTTTGCACGGAGAACTGAAGTTACAGGTATTGAGTTTCCTTCACATACGGTTTCTGAGTTTGCATGAGCAATGGGAGGTACTGGTAGAGATGATGTCCTATATATCCTTGGAGTAAATATCTTTGAAAGTGACCAAGATCTTAAAATAGAAGGTTTATCAGATGGTTCACCTGAAGCTAGATTGGAAGCCTTCTCTATATCCGGACTAGAAACTTTGTACTTCACGCTCCGCTTTGGAATAATATGCTTGGAGGATGATTTAGCTTTGGGCAAGGATGGACCAGGAGATGTATTCATTTTTGCATTAGGAGGACTAGGCTTTGGGAGAATATTAACTTTCTTGAGGGTGGAAGTAGGAGAGGATGGCATTTTTATTTGAACAAAATCATGTGAGGAGATTTCCTGATTTCTTGCTCCCATCTCAGATAAAAGAATTGGCTTCCTTAACTGCTTATTATTTTGTGCTTCTTGACTCGATCCAGATGACGAGTTAAGCTGAATTAGAATACAACAGATAAACATTAGTGATGTTAAAAGCATATGAACCAGACAGATAATTACTGTAACATTTATATGAAGGATAGTTCTAATATATATTATAATGTCAGTGCGTTTTAACACCAAGTCTTAAACAATAAAATGGACCATGTTATCAGATTTTCGCAGAACTTTTCTTCCTTGTCTTCAATCAAATGACAGGCATGAACTTTATACAAGCACATTTTTTGTTTCATCTAGTAATCCAGTCTGTATATAGAACACTAGATTGTAGCAATCCCATTACCCATAACTACAGAGGATAAATATGCAGGAACTCCATTTATGAACTTGTCATTCTATATTGATAATCTTAGTTAATTTGTCTACATGACTACTCCCTACACAGAAATTTATCTGCGTCCCAGTACATTAAAAGATCAAATATTAGTTGCGAGATATTTTTTGTGTAGTACTGTCCAAGCTTATCACAAGTTGACTACAAACTTAGAACAAAACAATCAACAGACAAATGTGCGTAAAATCCTGTCAGTTCAACAGATGATTTCAAACTAGAGCAAGCTGTGCTGGTAAGTCGCTAACTCCTTATGGATGACAAAACCAATCCTCTAAAGAGACCATATCTATAGACCTGAGAGTCATATTTTTTCAAAACTAAGCATTTTTACCCCAATCTTACATATATGCTTGAAACAACATAATGATAAGCCGAAAAACAATATATACCAACAAAAAAGAAAAGAAAAAAGAACACACCTATACGAAAGATGAAACACATAAGTAAAAAAAGGGATATCAAGAAAATTTTGTACCATATGAGGTGGGATGAAAATCTCCCTTTGGCATGCATTCCCATCATCCAGTTGATCACCTAGAGTCATATTCTCTTGAGTTTTCATCTTCTCATGCAGCAAAACCTTCTAGTTTCTGCTATATCGAATAATTCATAAAAATTTAAAACAACAAATGATGTCAAAGTCTTTTGCAAGTTACAGTGGAAATAACAAATACATAATTATATACAATATTTGTATACACATAAATCATAAATGGCATACCTATAATGATCGAAGTTATGGGTACTTGTTGAAACAAGCTACAACTACCAGAAAGATGGAAAGGGGAGAAATAGTTGGCATTAATGTGAATATTTATAGTAGGTGAAAGCTGCATTGGTGCTACTGGACTTGCCACTTCCATATGTCATGCCTAAAATGCACCTGTAATAAAATTAATACGGGTTGGGTCCTAATTTCATAAAAAGGTGCCATTGCATTTGCATTTAGATGGTAGCTACCACATGTATCAAATCAATTATTTTTTCCTCTTTCTCTTTCAGTGTTATTTCTTTTTCAGTGACAAAATTGTTGAAACATATACTAGTAGAAATAATATCAAATCTGTGTTAGTTGATCACTATTCTCAGTTTTAAAAACAAGAGGATGCGTGTAATCCATTAGCATGTATGTACACTTGTTTGAATCTATGTGATTCTGGGTGCATTCTCTACCAAACTAAATCAAATATTCTTAGTAGTCTCTATACTTAGACCATCTGAAATTTTACTTTCTAAATTTTGTTAGTAGTGTGTGTAATTTAGATAGGATGCACTACAAAATAATAATAATAATAATAATAATAATAATAATAATAATAATAATAATAATAATAATAATAATAATAATAATAATAATAATAATAATAATAATAATAATAATAATAATAATAATAATAATAATAATAATAATAATAATAATAATAATAATAATAATAATAATAATAATAATAATAATAATAATAATAATAATAATAATAATAATAATAATAATAATAATAATAATAATAATAATAATAATAATAATAATAATAATAATAATAATAATAATAATAATAATAATAATAATAATAATAATAATAATAATAATAATAATAATAATAATAATAATAATAATAATAATAATAATAATAATAATAATAATAATAATAATAATAATAATAATAATAATAATAATAATAATAATAATAATAATAATAATAATAATAATAATAATAATAATAATAATAATAATAATAATAATAATAATAATAATAATAATAATAATAATAATAATAATAATAATAATAATAATAATAATAATAATAATAATAATAATAATAATAATAATAATAATAATAATAATAATAATAATAATAATAATAATAATAATAATAATAATAATAATAATAATAATAATAATAATAATAATAATAATAATAATAATAATAATAATAATAATAATAATAATAATAATAATAATAATAATAATAATAATAATAATAATAATAATAATAATAATAATAATAATAATAATAATAATAATAATAATAATAATAATAATAATAATAATAATAATAATAATAATAATAATAATAATAATAATAATAATAATAATAATAATAATAATAATAATAATAATAATAATAATAATAATAATAATAATAATAATAATAATAATAATAATAATAATAATAATAATAATAATAATAATAATAATAATAATAATAATAATAATAATAATAATAATAATAATAATAATAATAATAATAATAATAATAATAATAATAATAATAATAATAATAATAATAATAATAATAATAATAATAATAATAATAATAATAATAATAATAATAATAATAATAATAATAATAATAATAATAATAATAATAATAATAATAATAATAATAATAATAATAATAATAATAATAATAATAATAATAATAATAATAATAATAATAATAATAATAATAATAATAATAATAATAATAATAATAATAATAATAATAATAATAATAATAATAATAATAATAATAATAATAATAATAATAATAATAATAATAATAATAAGTTTAATAATAAGTTTAATAATAAGTTTACCAAAGGCTTTAAAGCTTATCGGTATCAACCTCGTATGATCATCTCGTATGGTATGAAAATTTAAGGATTCGGCCTTTTCAAAAGCAAGATGATTGTGCAAGTATGTCAAATTATAAAAACACATTTTTCGTTATTATGCATTCCAGTTGTGCAATTTTAAGTAAAGATCATTTTCACCAATCATAACAAATGTTCATTTCTTCCTTTTATTTATTTTTTTCACAAACAAAAATTGCACTCTCAATTATTTTATTTTGTTTTTACTTTCTCTCCTACACAATTTTAATTTTGTGTACAAAATTTTCATTTCATACTTTGATTCTTTCGGTTTAAGTGTATACTCACTTCCTACCCGGCCCCAATTATTAACATTTTGGTTGAACACATATACCGTAAAAAAAAGGAATGGAAAGAGAAAAAATAAGTATAAAGTGGTGGAACTACTAATTTTTATATTAAAAAACAAATTATTTAAAGAAATGTTAACAAATAAATAAGACATTTTACAAAAAAAAAGTATTAAAAAATAGGCGGAAAGAGAGGGAGTATGAATTTAAATATTTTTCACAATTTGATTGATATGAGCTTATGGAAATATAAGTCTTTCTCTTTTAAGCTCACCAGCACATCTATAAACTAGTAAGAACCCGTTTGGTATTGTTGTTACAGATAGTTACAGTAATTTTTTACTGAAAAATTGTTAGAAAAATGTTTTTTAAATTCTAAAAACTGTTATCTAGAAAAAGGCTTTTGGTATAAAAGATGTTGTTAGCAAAAACTGCTTTTGAAAAAAACTGCTTTCAACTTTTGCAGGAAGTATCTATCAGTTTCATCCTCAAATCTTTCCAAAAATATTATTTTTATATATTATATCTCAAAATATTCATAAATCAAAAAAATTACGAAACAGTAATCTGATTTTCCTAGTAACATTTTTTTCACTAGCACTTTTTTTCACATCACAACAATTTTTAAGAGCACTCCCAAACGGAACCTAAAACACAATATTTTGTCGTTTCGGACAAATATAAAGAAAACTACTCTACAAGTTGCAGGAAGCAAATTGTATGCGGTCCAAGTCCAATATATATCGTTGATAAATGAGCGTTGTGATTATCATAAATGCTTTCCCCATACGACAATAATAACATTTCACCGTCCATGTATGTTGTCTACCCATATACGTATATCAGCTCAAACTAGATGATCATTTCAACATCTTTTCATATTCTTTTGGACGCAACTTCAAACGCCACTCTATAACCCAACTTACTCAAAAATGTTTATGTTAGCTTTGTATATTTAAAAGTTAGCGTTGTGATTCATTGATTAGTGTTGTGTTTGTTAGACTTTTGTTTTGTAAAACTAATAAAATAAAAGGTATTGTCAAATTTTTTTATATCTTTAAATATATTATATTTAAAGGAGAAGAGAGAATACTAAAGTTGAAATAATGTGTGTGACTTTTGAATGACTTAAATTTAATGGCATTAAAACTCATTTGTAATGGTCATAAAATGTATTAAAAATATGGAGGAGTTACTTTGTTTAAAACACATTATAAAGATATATATATATATATATATATATATCTTTGTGATGTATATTGAGCAAGATACAATTTTCTTAGTTTTCCCTCTAACATAAAAATATATACAAATTTATCATATTTGTTCCTAAATAATTTAGAAAGTGTATTAATATTACTACTAATTGTCATCGTTCTTGCTTTGTTGTATTTTTTTAGAAATAATTTCGCCAGTAATCTCGTAGCAAATTGTGATATAATTGGAGTCAAATAAATTTTTTAAAAAAATGATCATATCACGCCTTAAAGTAACTTGTCTCTAATTATTTTGCAGTATTTCGGTGTTGAAAAAAGATTTCATCAATTATTCTACCAACCGTGTTGAATATTGTCACCTCGATTTAGACACGTATCATAAGGGGAGAGAGATTGCACTACATGTTTCAATAAAATCTTCGCAAATAGCAGCTATCAGTGTTGGTATATTCATTTATTACACGCGGAACTTTAAAAAATTTAGAATACCAATTCATGAAAGCTTAAACAAGAGATTAGTTGATAATAATTTAAGAATGAAAGAAAACTAATTCAACTCAAAAGTAATAACTAAAGTGAAAGTGAAATAAATAGGATAGTGTAGCTAGTAGTGTGGGTAGAGTGTGAGTACCGTATGAACAAAGAAAGCCACAAACTTGAACGTGAAGTCATACATATATCTATCAAACTTTTGCCACAAACATAACTCACTTTCTTGTCAGCATCTCCTTTTAAATGTATATCTTACATCACAAACCTGTGGGGTTTATCCGATGCTGCCAGCCGGGGGCGTGTATAGCAAAATTTAAAAGGGGTTTTAGAAGATTTTTTTCTTAGAAAATATATCTGTAAAATTTAATTTTAATGAAAATACTTTTATATATTAATGGTAAAATTTTATCAAACATTTTTTAAAATATTAGCAGCAGTACCAGGTATTGCTTATTACATAACTTTATTGCAAATTAATTATTTAAAATATGTTTGATGGAAGATCTAGTAGATTTTATATATTTGGATATAAAGTGATAATATTTCTGGATCTCGAATAATGGAATATCCAAGTGTAAATGGAAATGGCAGTCAAATCTTTCATAAAGTACGTAGTGGAGGCTCTACATCACTCGGAAAGGAAATCAATTTCAGGTAAATGCAAAAATAAACACTTCGTTTACATTTGAAAAATGGTTGGATAACGTTCACATTTGTAAAATGAGTTGGACAACTAGAATAATTTTTTTTTATGTTATACATCTTCACAAAGAAAACATTGATCGCTTATATATGACATATATACAGGGATACATAATTGATCGTTTATGTGGTTAGATATGATATTTTAAATTTTAGTTAATGAAATTAAAACTATTGATATTAAATATAAATATAATATAAAATTAGAGTAATATAACAAATTAAAATATTAAAATATAACATTCTTTGCAGTGTTATAAGCTAGTATATATATAAAAGACTACTCTTATTCATCATGTACATACAATACTAGATAATAATAATAATTATTATTTTATATTTTAATAAAACAACTATTTATTTTTGTTCATTCATGTGATTTTTACTAGTAGGAAGAAAGCAGCCATAAAGAAAAGAAAAAGGGAGAAGACAAGAGGAAAGTTTGGTTCAAGTAAAAGAAGATTTCTGAATCTTTTGGACTCTCGGTTCAAAAAATGACTGTCAAAACGACATAATTAGGTCAATATAAAAGACGGATCAGAAATTTAACCAAAAGAAAAAAGACGGAACAAGTTTGATTTTGAGTAAACTAGTATACTTTATTTGTTTGGATACAAGTCATATAACTGAACAATATAATTATAAAATTACTTGAAACAAAAAGTTATGTATATTTCAATAATTTTTATGTTGGGTAAAATAATTAGAATTTCTCATGTTCAAACACAGGAACTTATTACTCAACTCTTTCATACAGAAATTATATAGTGATCAACCAAATACAGATTGAATATTCACTTAAAAATCACAATATAAGCAAATTTTATGCAACTTCAAAATAGTATATTAAAAACGGCAAACTTCATGAAACAAACAAATTTTTATAGCTAGCACCCATTCTGGTCGAACATAAGGAATCTGACTCCCACTGTAATAGTCTTATACACACAATTTTTAAATAAAATTCAAACTTTCGACCTCTAGTTAGTCGTTGCCAAAGACTATTTACTGGGTCTACGATATCGAGTCTAAAATCCCACTTGTATTTCATTATGCACATTGCAAGGTCACATATCTTGACATGCCTCTTGGCAATGCTAATGCTGAAAGATTGCGAGGTCATACTGAAACTCTCTAGACATGTTTATGCTAAATTGGTATATGACTATCTTCTTTTAAAAAACAATAATCAGTGACTACTTTATGCCCACTCAACCCGCAGGCTGGGGTAGTAACACCACTATAAGTCTATAACATGTCTGATCATGTATCTCACATCATCTAATATCAATTATATAAGATCTTTGGTTACTTTTGAACTTTGTCACTTTAAGAACTTAGTATAGTGTAAACTAACAATTGGACCAAATCCTTGTATTGTGCAACAAGGTTGATAATTGATCTGTAAAAAAATAAATATCCTTCTGAACTTTATTCGTCACCAAACCATAAAATAATTCAACACAAAACATGTATCATAAAATTTAAACTATCAGCATATTCTTCTTCGGATACTCTAGATTACAAGGCATATGGAAAAAAAAATTGTATTTCCTCGAGTTGCATACATATAATAACTATATAAGCATAAACTAACCTTACAAGCACACATGCAATCAGCAGTTATCAGCTCATTTTGAGAAGTGCAGGATGATGTAATTCAATATTTACTGGTCACTGCCAGTAATAATACAATAAAATGTTTTAGTTGATCCACTTTGATCAGTTCGGCATTGTCTTGACCAACTTAATGTTGAAGTAGGATTATGAAGTATTTTGATAAAAAAAAATTGAAGATTAAAAAAAACTTAGTAGTATTATAGTATTTCGAAATGGATTTTAGAATAAGTAATTTTTATCAGCCTTGTCCACAAGTGGTGAAAGCTTAAATTGAAAATTGCATCTTTTTCCCAACTTAAAAAAATCAGTTGTGTTGTCAACAAGTTAGCTCTAAACAGTAAACCCTGCTTTTAAGTTCTTGAAAAGCAAAGACCAGGCTTTCAGATTGTGCATCTCATGTGACCCCAGATGGCCCTGGTACATGTTTGTGGTTCATGCAATTATGTGAAAGTGACCCAATCGTATTTACCTTTGTTAATACTAATAAGTTAGGTATTTTCTCATTGTGGCATTCCCGCTCCAAATGAATTAAAAGAACAAACGCCTAGCTTCAGGGTCAACAATCTACTAGATATAGCAGGTTTAACTACAGTACCTTGTCAATTGTATTATGTAACAGATCACAAACACTACAGTCTGTAGCATCACATGTGCCGGCTACTGTCTAAATCTTTTTAAGAAATATTGTGATAAATCACTAGTCCATCAAATCTCAAAGTCGAACTAGTGAAAACAATCTCAAAGTCGAACTAGTGAAAACATATACGCCAATCATGAGTCAAGAATAGTAGTACCATGAAAGTCACAAAAACAAAACACAAGCACTCCACGGACTGCTTACTCATTCAATTATCTTAACTCAAAAGTATCAAATTGCTGGTTAGTGGCAAGAGCACCTGTCGTGCAAATTTAGAGTAATAAAGTAGTTTACAATCACAAGAGATGATCTAGTAATTTGTCAAGTGCATCGAAAGGTGCAGAAATATTTTTCCCAAATCACTCCAATCATCATAGGTTATAGTTGGGCATCTAGTCTGGCTGATAAGTGCACCTTTGCTTAAAGAACATTATACTCCAATAATTAAGAGCACTAAACAGTTAGTTACCCCACCCAAAATTTGAGAAATTTAAGATGCACTAACTCCAAATTTTAAAACAATTCTTCAACATTAACTAACTAAAGATAACTGCACAAAAGTAGTATTACATTATACAATGACACACGAGAAACTAGTACCACTTTCATATAAAATAAGAAATTCATCTCTAATTTAAAACAAACACGCAAGGAAATGTGTATCTTATTCACAGCAACAGGAATGCAACTTATGGAGCCTTATATACTATAAGCAACGGATTTAAAACTTAATACACTAGAGAGAGTACCAATAGAAAATAGAAAAGTATTAAACATACTATGCACAGGTTTAAAAGATAGTGTTCACACTGTTGGATAAAGAACCAGTCATAGTCTTATAGGCATGTATAAACTGGAAAGTGTTTGGTACAGATATCGGAGTAATGCAAACACTATAACACTGCTAACACAACATGGCCAGTAGCCATTGTATCTGTAATTGGGAGTTGCAGAACATGATACACAGGTGCAAAACATAATGTTTGCATTGCCAACAAATAATTGAATACATAACAATAACACTCACCATAACATCAGAAATTTATAAAATTCGCTACAGAAAGTGGAGTTAATCTGCTCATGAAGAGAAAATTTTCATCATAATAAAACATTATAGCAATATCTTAACAAATAAATAATGAATGGGTATCTGCATCTGTAAATCTCTATAAAAAATCTGCTACATAACACAGCTTATGAGTGTATGTGTATCTTACCTCTCCAGAAGCATCACCAGCTCACAATGCGGAGTATGAGGAAAAAGATCAACTGCCATTGCTCTTATTGGCTGGAAAGGCTCTGAATTGGGCATCGATTTGGCCCGATGGCGTGCTAAACCAGCACTGCTCATATTTCTCCAACCTCTATTATTTTTATTCCCCTTTTCAGTTTTATCAACAGATGGTGTACATAGCTCAATAGCATTGGCCACTAAACTTTCAGGATTGCATGATATGTATCTGCCAAGTTATAATATGAAAAAACCGGTTAGAGAGAAATAATACAAGTACGATATGAAAGTGCTTAAAACCAAGAGGGGGTGCTTGGCTATGCTTATTTACCTCTTCTAAGAGATAAAAAAAAGTACCTCTAAGGGTACTTTTGCCTCGTGTAAGAGGCAAATAAGCATAGGCTTAAATAATTCATAGAATCCTAATCTAGGAAGCACAGACTCTTCTAAAATGTTGCCGTACGCGAGTCGGACTCGGCCGACTTGGGGACTTGGCACCCGACTCGGCTGAGTACGTGTCCGACTCGCCAGGTGGTGAGTCGGGTGAGTCGATGCATAAACGGCAGTCGACTCGGCACCAACTCGCCTCCGACTCAGCACCGACTTGACACTCTCATGGACACGGCCCATATAAAAAAAAAAAAAACTTAGGCCACCTATTTTAACATAATTTAAAGCGATGTTCTATATAGATCAATAAACCCATCATTCTCCTCAATATATATACATACATACATATATATATACTACTATTCGTGTTTTGAATTTCTAATATAAATACATAGATATATATGAAGTGTTTGAGCATACAAATCCTATATATATACATATAATTTTTTTTTGTAAATTTTTTTTATTTGCCAAATCCTGTTTCCAGGACTGTTTGAGAATCGGCGAGTCCCCGTACCCGTGTCCCGTATCCCCGTATCCGAGTTCGTGCTTCCTAGATCCTAATATATCATAATAAATATAAAAAAAGCCAGTCTCGATGTGGTCATCATAGTATATATAAAAAAAACTATATCATCGTTAGTTACAATATATATGTTCAAGTAATTTTTATAAAGGCCGTTCACATGCGGAACTTAGTTGTGGTGTTGATGAAGCATTGTTAATCTTAACAAAAAAATGCCCATGCTTAAGTTTAAGATGAACTGTTACCAGATATTTATTTAATACAATTTGGATAAGATAGACTATTAAATTAAATATGGGTCCTAAACCTACATAATTAACTTCATTACACACTCAGAGCTAGCTGTGTATATAATTTTCCTCTATATATTAATACTTCTATAGTAATAGGCCAATGTCTTATGATCTCGATATCACTGAGTTTGACCAAAGGCATCTGGCTATCTCTTTCCTTTCTTTAACTCATGTAATACAAATATACAAGTTTATAACTCGTGCGAAGCACGGGATAACTAATATTTAAGTAAATTAATTTTTTATTTATATTTTTATTGATACTTAATATAAAATTTATAATATTAAGAATTTATGTTAATATTATATGTTCTCTTATTTTATATAAATCTATTTTATTTAATATAAATATGTTATAATAAATATATAATTGGGCCTAAAAAGTAAAATATTAGTAAACATAAATATGTATATAGTTAGGTCCCGTATTATAATAAGGCCCGTGGCCCAGTACCGACCAAACGACCGACCAAAAATTTTAATCTTTCGGCTATAATAATATAGTATAGATATAAAGAGTTAAGATATAAGTGTATAACTGTATATTATGTGAGTTGATACTTGTAAAAACCAATATTATTCAACACAAACAATATTTTTTTAAAACAAAGTATTAAAAACATTATAATAAATCATGCAAAAGAATAACTTTCATCACCTATTCTTATAAAAAATTTCACAATGACCTACTTGAAATATTGTCTCAACTCTCAACAAATCAGACAAGTGAGATATTTAATCCAATATAAAAGCAAGACCACAACTTGGTCAAGGTCAAAACTTACACAAGCCTCCGTAAATGTGGATGAGTTCTCAAAGCTTTGATAACCTGCACAAACAAAATTCAATAACTAATTGTAACAAACTAACCACTACAGTGATCAACTTGAAAGAAGTCATCCAAAATTTTTTAATGAAACCAAATTATCGAAAAGAAACAAGCACATCACTAGTAAGGACACGAAGTGCAAGAATTACAGATAAATCTGCAGAAACAATTTTTTTGTTTACCTATTTCGGAACTAGGACAGTTTACTATCTTATTTATGGTCATCCCTCAAAATATCTACCTAACTTAAGGCGCTCCCTCGCCAAGAGCAGGAACTCAACCCCAAACAACAATTCCACGAGGACACAGTAACTTATTTATTCAGATGCTTATAAATCTAAATTTTCCTATAGTGTTCAGGCTATATCTTGGTAACAATAAAACAATTTAGCTCTGAGGTATACCAGCAATGCTTATGGCCCCAAAATTATAAGTGTGCCTGAAGTAGATTTGCAGAAAAATCTAAAATAATCACTGTTCTAGTGGATCTTCAACTTTTGCAGCAGAACTTGTATAAAGTTAATACATAAGATTGAGGTTGCTACTTACGGTAGGATGAAGTCCAACACGTGGAGGATCCACAATAGCAACGACATTCTTAAAATGTTGCATAGATTTAGCACTTGCCGAACTGCAGCTCTGTTGGGAATCACTTTCCTGGCCTCCATTTGTGTTACACTTGGATTCACCCTCTATGATTAAGTTCTCATCCTGGTCCGTTGAATCCTCAGCAAGGTTAACTTTCCCATCGACTGTAACATCATCATTAATGACAGAAACTTGAGGAACATCATCGAGTTTCTGAGGCATATTTAAGTACTCTTTCAACAGAGATCCCAGTACATCTTCTGCCTGTCGCACACGAATTGCATTGATAAATTTATACAGACAAATCAGAAAATTTATAATAAAAAACAGATATACATACAACTTAATGATTTAAGAACAAGATACATTACTATTTTCTGATTTACAAGTTCACCTCCTCTTTAACGAGAACCAGATAAAAAGAAACAGTTTATATGGACGGTATTGTTTTTCTTAAATATATTTATCAAAAGAAGTTCCTTCTCCCCTACAAAAATCTCAGCAACCTGAATATGAAAGAGATTCCAGATTTTTCAATGGAAATTCTCGAACAGGGCATTTCTGTTGCAGCATGGAGGAAATTTTTTGGTTTTCTTTAATTCATTTATATTCTTTAACTCACTGGATATAAGGCCACAACCCCTCCCCCCCAAAAAACAAAAAAAAGACATCTTTAAATTTTACATAAGAGGTACCAATATATTCTCAAAACATTTTTTCCCAGCAAAGATTGGTCCGAGTCACATTTATGTCTAAACACAGTTTAGACAATTTAGCATTATATATGACTGACAGTTATCTCACCTTCGAACAAACGAATCTGCAGTTCTTTATCCCATTAATCTCAGCATTGCGAATAGCGTCTGAAACTGCTGAGGCATTCATCTCAATCCCCACAACCTAACAAGATACCAAAGTTGAGAACAGCTAATCATCTGTGCAGCGACAACAATGATACTAACAGAAATAGATACAGGAATGCAAAATGGAAGTTAAAATTTGGTCCTAATAGTAATCATAATATCATCTTTCCTACATACAAAAGAATTATTTTACTATAAAAGAAAATGAAGATACTAAATATTGGTAAGACAATAACAGATGATTATGACTGCTGAACATATACAGACTGACAACCTTTATGATGAGAATTTTTCAATTTCTTTCTACAATCATACTAGATAAATATAGTAAAGGGCCAGAACTAAGAACCCTCAACAAATGCCCAGGATATTAACAATCCTCAAATTATTTGTAATCATTTCAAAATGATATTATTTTTAATCCCGACTAAACAGAAGTAGATATTTAGCAGAAGTCCATGAAGAACATTACCATACCAACACGATGAGCAAGTGTTAGGCCAATGGTACCAGTGCCACAGCAGATATCAAAAAGCAAGGTATCAGGACCCAAACCAGCCCAATCCCCAGCCAGAGAATAGAGCTTCTCTGCTGCAAGGGTGTTAACCTATAATGTTGTGAATTTGATAAGATTTATATGTATTTGAAAAAAACAAGATATCTTTATCTTAGAAAGACGGAAGAAGTACTTGGAAAAAAGCTGTTGCAGATATACAAAACTGAAGATTGCTAATATAATCGTGAATCCTCGCTTCCACAACATCTTTCACTGCATCTAGTCTATTTTCATTCTCTTCATGTTGAATTGGTAAAGAGCGCAATGGTGCATCTGCTGGAGCTACATTAGATATTCCGTTATGATCCTGTATGCCAACCGAACAGCAAAGAGAAAAATTACTAAGATATTCCAAACATAAGTTGGTTTAGTTAAGACATTCCACAAAACTTATCTGACATACTTATTTACTATACTATACTATTAAAGCCGAAAATTACATCTTTGGTAGTTGGTTGACAGTAATTTGACCCGTTAAATTAGACCTGGCAATTCATTCGTGTCGTGTACCTTTTCGTGTCGTATACTAAAATGTCAAACCCAAACATGACCCATTTAGAGTTCGCACAATAATTTGACCCGTTAAATTAGACCTGGCAATTCATTCGTGTCGTGTACCTTTTCGTGTCGTATACTAAAATGTCAAACCCAAACATGACCCATTTAGAGTTCGCATACTTTCATTCGTGTACCTTCGTGTCGTGTACTTTTCGTGTCGTGTTTTCGTGTAATATCAAATAAAAATTAATACATAAATAAATAGATAAATATATTAAAATATTATATTATTAAGTATATTTCTACAAATATATATTAAATATATGTATTTGCATCATATTTACATACAAGATTATAAAATTATGTATAATTATATAAATAAATATACATATATCTATAATAAAAATAATACATCTATATATAAAATATTTAATTATTTTATTTCGTGTCGTGTCCGAAAAGGTAAACACAAAACCAACACTAACTCTCAGTCGTATACATTCATGTTCGTGTACTTTCGTGTCGTGTACTCAAAATGCAAACACAAATACTAAATTTTTGTGCCATTTTCGTGACGTGTTGTCTTGTGGTAAATTATCAGATCTAGTTAAATGATAAATATATGGGTTTGCTGGTCTTCTGGCCCAGTTACAAAAATAAATATAACGATTTTTTAGGGAAAGATCTTAGACTCTCAGAGAGTATATAGTATGGATCGATTGGCCTTTCAGACCGGATTAAAATAAAAAAAATATGGAATTTTAAAAATAAGAAATTAGATATTATTTATAATTGATAATAGAGATGCCCTTTGAAAAAAAAGATCATAAATAATATATAAAAAATATCTACGCTAATACATATAGTTGAATTACACACACAAAAAGGTTAATATAATTAAAATCCTAAATAGTACGGAGTATATAACTGCACAAGACATTACTACTTGTCAATAATTTTTTTAATATAAAAAAATTATATATAATAATTTACTTATTCATAATTTTTCAAATTTTACAAAAATTAATATGTAATTCATATTCAAGATATTTTGTAGTTAGTCAGTCATTTGGACTGTGGACCTTAAAAGTAACTGAAAATTAGGCTAATTTCATTTATAAATTATAATTATCTTTATTTGTTAGTCAACAAAGAAAATAAAGCCAGGCACCCCAAACTACCTGTAAGTAGGTATATAATTGATACAGGACTGAGAGTTTAACATTAGTACCTGAATTAACAGCACAGTTAGAGGCAATGTAGGAGTATTAGCAGAAGCTCCTGTAGCAAACGCTTTAGCCATCTTCTCAAATTCACCATTTACCACTATATCATCAAATCCTGCTGTGGAAACCTGATATTCACGCACAAGAACAAAAAAATGGATATGAACACAACTAAACAAGGTCTACAATAAACATGAACATTAATACCTCCTTCAGAATACTAACCATGATTTTTTCCTCTAAAGCACAAAATAAAGTTCATGATGCTAGTACAATGGAATCAAGATTGAGGAGAAACAATTTTCATAACAGACTTAATAATAATAAACCTGAACCATGAGCAAGACTTCCGCAATATGGGCTTCATGATCTTCAACTTCAGCGCTCTTCCCAGGCTTCCTGCCTTCTCGGACCTGATTAGTAATGTAATAGAACAGACAGCCAAGTTCATTAAAACATCTGGCACTGATTATGACTGATGTAAATAAATTCAGTACTTGTCAAGGTGTAAAGGTGAACCAAGGTGCCAGCAAACCGCCAAGGCTGTAATGCGCTTGCTTGGACGTCCATCCGGGGAATTAGGTGTTCATATTATTATAGGCATACGCACATATATAGAAAAAAGATCGAATTTTTTTTGTTGATCAATTTGATTATTTTATTAAATGGAATTATAAAATTTGTAAACGAAAATTAAGCCGGGCCAAATTATAAATTAAGAAAATAATCAACATATAGCTTAACACCTAGGCAACAATTAATGGACGCCCATAATCCCATAGAAGTTGCCTGCCCCATTAAGATCAAGTCAGGCTGTACGACTATCCATAACTGGTCGCATTTCTGCCTAGGTTTTTGGCTATGCGATGCCTTGAAAACTACGAATGAATTTGATATTTATTTTTAACTTAAGTGATTCTGTAGAGAATGATAGCTATAATCAAGGACCAAAAGCAATTTGACCACTCAGATCGGTAGTTAACAAAACTTACAGTAAGTTGACGCCAAAATCCAGTGTTGTTTAATCTGTTCCATATAGGTAACTCCGAATGCTGTAGAAATTCTTGAAATATGGCAGCATATTTACAAGCAACTCCGGAAACATTTGGACAGTTCAGAGGTTCATCAACTGCTATCACACCCTCCCTATAATAATTTCATGATAATACTTTTACAAACCTAACAGAATGAAAATCTATAAAGCTTGAACTTATCCACAATACCTGAAATTTCCCAGTGAGAATCCAACAGTAACTTTTGCTTGTAAAGAATATCCAACAGAGAATTCACACTTGTTACGGTAACCATTAACAAGTGGTGATTCAACTATACCTTCAAGCTTGCATGGAAGACCACCTGCAAATTTATAGAAGTCCAACAACAGTATTATTGACCAAGTTAGTTAAAATAATTAATTTAACATTCATGTACGAAGTATGTTTATGATAGTATTTATGTGTAGACAAGACATACGTTTCAGTAATGTGTATTCCAACCTACAGCCTCACTATCAAATTGTTCAAGCACATAATTGCCTCCCAACAAACTCAGTACACACAAGTATATAACAGACTGATTGTCAAAAGGAAACAAAAAAACACCCCAGTTTCTCAGACAAATAAGAGCTGACCTATTTCTCTAGAATTAAGAATCCATCCTGGAAGTGAAACGCCATTAGGACATGCTTTACGTGCATTTCGAGTCTGCACATGGACAATAACAGGTGGGGGGGTTTATGTCAGCTCATGAAGTGGCAGATAACTTTCAAACTAGATGAATAGCATATTAACGTAAAACAAGGAAATCAAAGTTCCAAAAGGAATTCAAAAACATAAAAGAAGTATCATAACTAGTTTTTTGAGCATTTGAGTAAGAGAACTCTTTTTGTGCTCCAGTTGGTCAACATAGGACATATGAGCAAGTGGTGTCACTACATCACGTGCACTTCTACTCTTCAAAACTGTACTCTCCAGAGTTATATTGCCATCAATAGAGTCAGCGTCACCAACACCAATTGAAGATTTGGAGACATCAGAGTTTTCAGAAGTTGTATGCTGTGTACTCTGCGGGAGAGGTATTTCTCCTTGTTTCCTCTGTTCAAAAGCCCTCGGAGTGGCATCTGCAATCTTCAGATTCTTGTTCCCAAAAGATTTGCCATTCAACTCCTGCAATAATTACACATGAGAAGACAAGCTACTAAAAGTACACTGAAAATTTTATTAACACACCAAGAATTATACCTCAACTGCACTTTTTACTTGTTCAGAGGTCTCAAAATTCACAAATCCTAAAAGCATGCCTTTCCTCTTCTTGGCTGATTTGAAGTGAATTCCCTGAAAATTAGGAAATTTTATTAGTCAAATAGTAGTATGAAACACAAACCTAAGTCTCAATAATATCTTACAGCTACTAAATGTCTGGATATAAGATTTTCAAACAACATAGAGCATATATAACATTCAGAGAAATCATTAAAGTAGCCAATCAAATGTACCTTAGAGGAAATATAAAATCGAAACTTTATGTATCAGAGTATAGACCAGAATGACTGCCTCTATTTAGCAAGTCCAGAAAGGTAATCCTTAATTTCGACGAATGATTGAGATGAAAATTTTCTTATAAAGTAGCTATTTATCAGATAACGCACAACCTTAATCATTGCACAATTAATTTGAATATTTTAGGGCAGAAAATCCTACAATGCACTGGGCTAAAGGCCAAATGCTATTGTATTACTGTATTGTGTCAAATGTATCATACTATCATCTCAAATCTGTTTTAGTAAGGTCTTGTATGTAGTAGGGTTCTCAATAGTCAAAACCTATTTTCGTAATTAAGTAAGACATGGCCATTAGGATTAGTAATATCTCCTCATATAACATGGCGGCAACAATAAGAAAAGTATATCTTTGTACATACTCTGCTAAACTACTAAGCTTTTGCCAACAGGCAAGAAATGCAAAGTTCAGTTGTAATTAGTTCCAGTTCATGGTTTTTACTTGCATGATAACATCACAAGGTTGAATGGCCGTATGTCTCCAACGCAGACATTGATCCAAGAATTCAAGAAAAAATATACTTCACTTAGCATGCACTTCTTTGTTATCTTATCTTTACACTAATTATTACAAGAGTCTAAAACTAAAACACAATTTAGGTGTCGATTGGTTTGCGGCCTTGTGGGCTGGTATGGGTTTGGTATCAGAAATCGGATTAGAGTGGTATGAGGATGGAACTTCATTACTGATATCGTGTGCTTGGTTTAGTACTGAAATGAATCTGTTTGATTTAAAGTATTATTGAGTTATTAGTTAAATTAATTTATTATATTCTATAAAAAAATGTAAATCTATTCTTTTATTATTAGTAATGTTTGATTGCATATATCATAAATTTTTTTATCATTATGAATGTTACTTATCAAAAATAAAATAATAATATTAAGATTGATATCCATACCTTCCGCTCATCCCCCCCCCCCCCCCCCCCCCCCGCGGGGGCATCAAACCCATAGCTTGTGGGTTTGAGGTATGGGGTTGAGATTTAAAAATATCTAACCAAACGTCAGGTATGTGTTCATTTTTAAACCCATACCTCATTCCTGATACCAGCGAACCAAATGATCCCTTAATAGTTCTTGGCAAACTATTATAAGATTCTTTCTTTAGAAACTATTTCCACATATATTGGTCACAATACTCTATCCTCACATCATAAAACAATTGAAATAAACATCAATGGTGCATCACAAACCGCATCATCTTCAAATTTTGAAAAACACCCTTACAAAAAGTCTTAAAACATAACCACAAGTTGAATCTGAAATTTAGTAATGAATACTCGTTATATTGACTTACTTTAAGGCCCCTTCTGTTTCATGTAAAAAAATTTCCCCATTATCCCACATTTGCTTACGCTAGAAAATTAAGTCCACACAATATATCTTAGAAGTCAATGGAAAAAGGATAGAACAAAGATAGTTAAGATGATGAAACGTTTTCATGCCAAAAAAAAGGGAAGATATTTCATATATCGGTCCTCCTCCAAGAGTCTATTGCCACTACTATTGCCACCAATGGCCACACTACAAATCCTAACTCTGGTAAAAAATAGCTCATTTGTTCGTGATTGTTGTCACCTATGGTGCCGAGTGCCGGCTGACGAATTAGGTGCCGAGTGCCGGCTGCCGAATTCGTCAGCCGATTCCAACAATTTTCTGAAAAATTGGAGGAATATATTATCTGAAAGAGGTGGTAGTGTGAGTGAAAAAACATTATGACATATGGACTTGGGGCTTAAGGGAGAGACATGTGCAATCAGTATGTATACAATATACACATGAATTGATGAATTGTGTATCAATTTTTTATTTCGGGTCGAGGTCAAACAATGGGTCAGACTCATTGTCTAACCACAACCTGCAATCAAAAAATTGATATCATTATATACATAAACATGCATATAACCAAAGACTTTCCCTCAAGCCCCTTCATGTACCATCTTATCATACATGTGATACACAGGACAAATTTGATAACAATGATATATGATAACAAAAGCATAGAACTAGGGTGATTCAACTACGGAAAAAATGTTACCCTCGGGTTTCCTAACCGCATAAGGGATAATTAAGATGGATTGCAACCAATAATAAAGGACTCAATGTCTCCATCAATACTGATAAATAATAATTGTATATTAATCAAGTCTAAGATAATACAAGGGAATCACAGTACTTATGTGGGGAATAAAAACCCTAATAACACTACCTAATGGACTAAGGCCCAAAATAATTAATCTTATTATAAATAACTTGCACAGTTAATCCCCACGTATAAAACATAGAAGTATATGACTGCATTTCCTCCACACTAAGTATACATAAACTGATTACATGTATAATAATTCTTCACTTCCATTCCCCATCAATATCCCTCCTCAAATCGTTTTACGAAACAAATGCTAACACTGCCCATTAACTTAATCAACTTCATTTCTTTATAGAAAATTAGTAAAATTGGCTCCAATATATCGGAAAATAAGAAAATAACAGACTGACAGCGAAATCGGCACCACCGATGACAATGTGAGATATTTGTTCGCCAAATTTAAAATTTGTAGTGCGCAGTCAACAAGGGGGTCCATGATGGTGGAGGGAGGACGACTAAGAGATGGTGTCTAGAGTTAAGAGTTTAGGAGTTTTAGAGATGAGAGACGAAAGAGTTTACAACTTTACACAATATTTTCCTTCCTTTTGGCATGAAAACATTTTTCCCATCTTAATATTTAGTCTTTATTATCATTTTAAGTTTTTAACAAACATAGGAAAATGAGGAAAACATTATACCCCAAAGAGACAAGGCCCAAATCTTATCAATAATTTGACAATGATACTACCACTACTCTTTTTCTAATCGTGCTTAATTTTTTGTCTTCCTATGAATATTTCAAATGCAGTATTACACATTCCTAAACATATTCAACATACGGGTAACAATCAGGTGAAAAAAATTTAGCGTAAGAACCGTGAAAACTTTCATCAAATTTTGCAAAACCATAATAAAAAATGTAAAAAAAATGTTTAAATAAACTTTTTATTATAGTTTTGCAAATAAAATTATGGTTATGCACTCTTTTTTTCATTTTCTATAAAGGTTTTCCAGAATTTAGTAAAAGTTTTCATGGTTCTCATGCTAAAAAGTTTGCAGCGGAGTGTTACCCTTCAACATACAACAACAAAATAACAGATTTCTGGCAGTGTGTATCTTTACTATACATTTTAAAGTTGAAATATTGCATCCTAGGCATATGTCAGAAGTCCATTTGGTCCGGATAAGAACAATAGAAATATAGATCAGATGTCAAAAGCTCAATTATAATAATAGGGATCAGACCTTATCCTTATGTATATAGTATGAATATAGAGTCTTTCGGGCAAAACTAAAATAATACAAATACAAATTATTTAAAATAAAAATTACAAATATTATTTTTTAATTGAGTTTAAAAAAGATGTTTTTGAGCAATAAGATTATATAAAATATATAATAAATATTTAGGTTAATATATTTGAAATAAAGAAAACAGAACGCATTTTTTAAAAAAATCATGATTCCTAAATTAAATCAAATATATAGTAAACGTAAGAGGATCTTATCCAAAGTCCTGCCAAAGATCAAAGTTTCAAAACTTATTAGCAACATATTTAAAATTAATATTTATAGTTTCAAATATGTAAACATAAATTTATGGTTTGAATCTCATCAACATATTAAAATTTAATATTTATATTATTGTATTAAGAACACTAACAAAAATTTAAGATTTAAATCATATTAACAATATATATATCCTATATATATTAAGCGTAAGAGAAATTTTATCCAAAGTAGTAGGTTTGATACTTATTAACAACAAAGTTAAATCTAATGATTATAAATCCAAAGATACTATCATACTAACATACTTTTATGGTTCAAATCTAATCAACAACATATTAGAATCCAATATTTATATTATTAAGTTCTAAGAACACTAATAAAGGTTTCGGGTATGAATCGTATTAATATTATATTAAAATGTATTCATACTATTAATTCTAAAAATATTAACAAAGGTAAAACATTACAATCTAAACTACTGAAGAAAAAAAATGAAAAACCATAAAAAATTCAATGCATAGATATTTCTATGTAAATTGCAGTTTGTGATCTGAACTAAAATGTTTTTGCATTTTGATGGCCGGTGTATTTGACTCGACACTTTAATAGCTAAACAAAATATTTTAAAACAAAATGGGGATTCCGCTCAAATTCACACTAACGGAGTTAACGGTGTTGGTAATTATTTTATAAAAATAAGGACAAAAACGACTTTTAAGAACAAATTAGAAAAGAGAAAGAGCATTTTTTCGATTTTTTTTTAAAGAAAAGAACTAACGTCATTAGTTTCGTTGGTGTGAAAGCGGAAGATGACTCATCTTGTTTTAAAATATTTTGTTTAGCTATTAAAGTGTTGAGTCGAATACATCGGCGGGGAAAACATTTTAGTTCAGGCCACCAAACTACAATTTACACTTAATTTAATAAATTTGTATAAAAGAACCCGTAATTTACAATTACACACTTATCAATAAATTTTTAGTCCTAAAAAGTTTTATATACATTTTAATTTACTAATTAACAAATTTTCAACATTTTTGTAAAAATCATATATATATATATATATACTAGCATACACAATTGCATGAACTCTACATGCTCTAAGCCTAATTGTATACATTAATTCGAAAAGTATTTTACTCACACTATCAGTAAGAAAGCTGCGTAAATTATCGGAACTCCACTTCATTGGCAAATTAACAAAACATTTCTCCAACACATTGTCCGAACCACAACCTTCTCCAATCGTCTCGGTAATCAAAACCTGATCGGTCCCTCTCTTCACCTCCACACTCTCCCCATTCTCAACCTTGATCTTCTTCCCCCTCTCCGAGGTCGGGTCCCACGTATTATCCGGCCGTTGTCTCAGCTCCTCTTCGCTATGCGCGTAACGACACGTTTCGCCGTGGCTACACTCACCACCTGTTCGACGAAAGTACGAGCACAGACTTGTTTTCCATAGAGGGTGTGTGGGTTTTTCCGGCGGTGGTGGGACTGGGTCGGAGTCGGGTTCGGGTTGCTTGCGCTTGTCGCCGGGTTCGGGTAGGGTGGCGGGTGATTGGATGGACTCGGGTTCGGGTTGTGTTGGTGGAGAGATGAGTGAGTGGTCGGAGTCGTGGCCGTTCATTGGAGGGAGTAGGGTTTAGGTTTCAGTTGGGGGTAAGAGAAAGTGGGGATTAGGATAGTGTTCAACAGGGTTTATACTTTATTGGGTCGCAAAAATATATATATACCCGGACTGAATTATTAATTACAAATATATTACATTAATATCAATTAATTATAGGAAAATTATTATTATCAGTATTTTGCCCGTTCGCATCCAGGTTTAAAAAAAATATTAAAAATTTAAAAATGTATGCAAATAAATTATTATCATTTTGTAGATATTTTTTCAATTAGTCTAACCATTTTAATAAAATATATTTTTATTGTGTTCCATAATAGTATAATAAATTTGACTGACACATGATAGAATATTATTATTCCACCCATGCTAAGCACCATTTTTTTTGAAGATTTTTAAATTGTACATTGTGATAACTATTTTAATTTCGTTGTTGTTTATAATTTTAGAATTTCACATTAATTTATTTTTTTTATTGTGTAAATATTGTTTTTATAATTAATAAATATCATTCATTCATTTAATTAAGAATAATCAAGCACACACGTTAGAGATAAATCCAAAAATAAATTTTAAAAGAAACACGTGAAATTACTTCATCAATAGAAAATTTCGTTATCAAGTAATAAATAAAGGAACACATATCAAGGAGTATATATATAAACTAATTTAAATAAAAGAATAATGTCTAATAAATACGTTGAAATATCTAAACTAATTTTGTTTTATTCTTCTTAGGAATTTCATCGTCATTCATGCGTATCTGTTTGTTTGTGGCTGATTTTGATTCTCGAATATTTTCGGTGGTACTATCAGTATCAGTTGCCTGTTTTACAAAATCAAAATGTTAGTTATAATTAAGGTTGTGATAGACATTTTTGATTGTAGAGATACAATTGAATTAAAGTCTTTAATGACATTGTAAACTTACTGTGCCGGAGGTAACATTTTGTAAGTGAATTTCATGGTTGTTTTCTGGTGAATCACTCCATGTAGCTTGAATGCCTTGAGTGATATCCGTAGCATAATAGATTGTACTGCCATTGATCAAGTTCTTGTCATTCAAACATACAGTGAGTGTTAGTATTTTCCCCTCGATTTTTTTTAATTTATGGGGAAACTTGTCGGTTTTTCCTTCCTGTAAAATAACGGTATTTAATTTATTATAATATGTTTCAATTTAAAATAATAGTATATTATATAAAGATTGTGTGTGTAATATATATATATATATATAATATACCTTTAAGTTTTAACCAATGATGCTGTTAACAGTCGTTGATGTTAGCCATCTAACTTCACGATCTTTTATAATTATTTGAATTGATTTAGTTCCATCGGTAACATACATTTGGATTTTGAACCTGTAAAATTGTTATATTTACAAATACATGTTGAGGGGTATTAAATATTATCATAAGTTTTTCCTGATTTTTGATACCTTTTATCTGGGTATCCCACAATTTTGTTGTTGCATTGGCTACATTTGTAGGTGTCGTCGATCATAGAAAGTTTCTCAGGACATGTGTCACAGCTATAAAACCACCATTTCGATTTGTCTTGAACACTACTAATAGACACGTGGCATATGACTTCCAACTGCCATGAAGTTCAAATTGATTACAAATTTGGGTTTTAAAAGTTTAGGTATTATATTGAATTGATAGTGAAATGAAGAAGAGCTTACATACCGTTTTGGTTTCAGAAGTTTTGAGATCCATAATCTGCTTTAAACTATAAACTGGTATCTTTATAAGTGAAGAATCAATCACCGGAGATGCATCGTCAAAAATAATTGGTTCTATCAGTGCATCTAACCTATTATATAATGGCATGTGATATAATATTAAGACAACAAAACAGTTGTATACATCTGACTGATAATAAGTCATAAATCGAAGCCAGAGAGTAGGATATTTTATAATGCAATTTTTATTAATTGTGATATAAATGAAATTCATGAGTTCATATTTGATATGATGAACAACACTAACCTGTATCGTAAAGGAAAGACTGCATCATAATCAGGATTTATGTAAAATTTTGAAGGTGACTGTGTACTCGTCTGGACTTGTTCTTTAAATAGAGTAGTGTGTCATTAAACTCAATATTATTTTATGATAAAGCAAATATTTAGTATAAATGATGGAGGGAGAGATTTAGATAGGTTGTTTGTACTGTGATATAATGTTATGCCACAACTTGTAAGAATGATAATATTATTCTCATCCTTCCTCTTTTCGAGTTCATCATTCAACACATTTGCAAGGTCAGATCACACTGTGCCCCTAACCTTTGCACTGCATACAAATATGCTTTGGTAAGATAATATATATCAATTTTAGAATTAAAAATTGTGTAAAGTTAAACAGCTTACCTCCCATCAGTTAGGTCAAACATGAATATATCTTTTGGGCCTGTAGCTGTGTTGCGACTTTGCATTGGTAGCCTATTTTCAACTAATCCCATCAGATCTAATTAAAATTTAGAAGATATCTTATATTTCTAAGTGTACATAACAGGAAGATTGATATCTGTCAAGACCACGAGCATAGTTGTTTTATCGTGTCCTTTCATGCAATATTTAAAAAGATACTTCAAACTTCTAGAATGATTGCAGATTTCCACATTAATATGACATTGAAACATGACTAACAAATCTCTATTGTATGGGACAACCCACTGATTATCCAGTTAACATTATTCTTTTTGACAATATGTTTAGTTTTGCGTCGTCTATAAATAGGAAATCCACTCTCATCGTAGCAAGTCTCTGGAGCATACCTTGCAAAGTTTATATAGAGTTTAATTTTAGATCTTAATTATGGAGTGCATTTAAGAAAAAAAAACATGTGTACTTAATCAGGGTACCTTTTTGGGAAATGTCGTGTGCAAACCTTACGTTCTGCATCCATACACGGAGAAGAGTTGCTAACTGCACCACATGGTTCATGAATCATAAATTGTTTAACAGCGTTATAACCATCAGGATCCCGTTCTTTGACTAGAATCTCTGCAGAGACCATTTCATCAACTTGCTTAATTGTCTTTGGCTTACTATCCGGATGTAACCAAATGACCATGTGTGCATGAGGCAAGCCCCGTTTTTAAAATTCTATGACATGCAATGCTGAAACATAATAGTATATTTAGATATTAGATTGACCCCTAAAATTGGTATACTAATGTGCACATAATAACATGTTTAAACTTGTAGTGTATATACATACCTCCAATACAGTGGCCGGAAAATACTTTTTTCTTTATGAGATTCATTAATTGATCTAATTTTAACTTGAAAACTCGAGTATCTATATCAGGTGCATCGTTTGCAGTCAATCCAAGAGTGTGATCAAGCATTTGTTTAATCTCTGGCCATTTAGGATTTGCAGTCATTGTTAGAAATATGTCTGGATGTCCAATAGCACAACATATAGCAAGAGCATCAAGAAAGTTCTGATTCATATACCGTTTTGAACCTGTAAATGATGCTGGCAAAATAAATGACTTGCCATAATTATTTGGATTTTCATTGCCTTTTCTTACTTGATCACGAATATTTTGATACATATCAGCTCTTACTGTAATTTGATGAGTTTTATACCAATGGAGACGTGTTTGCTCAATAACAGAAAAAGCATCGACAATGTATTGTTGGAAGAGATGACCACCATATCGCAATGTCATGCCTACAATTTTTATGAATTTGAATGTCAAACCAATGTTTTCGAAATAATATTAAGATGATAGATCATTATTTGTATTTAAATAATATAATATAAGTAAACTAACCTTCGTTTGGCCTTATATGGAGCTGGTAAGAGTGGTACTCTTTCAGTGTTACATTCTTTCTTTTTTATTGGTATTTGAATCTGCAGTTGCATACTTGATATTTTTGTGAAAGCCATCTTCAGCATATGGAAACAAAATAGAATACTGTAATGCCATGAAAAGCGGGTTTACAAAACTTATTCTCTGTGGACCAGAGGTTTGTATATGGATAACTACATCTCTATCACCACACGATGGATCATTATCAGTAACAATTACCATAGCAATATCTGACGATGGGTAAATATGATTTGAACGTCCAGAAGCAGATCTAGATTCTTTAAGAATAATCTTTAGTTCGTGTGGTTGTTCTTCCTTGAAACGATCTTTTGTTTGACGAAGTTTCTTAGCCAAAGGACTAACTTCATCAAATATTTTTATGAGATTCTCAACAAGTTCATGTTATATAGAATTTTTATCATTCTTGGAACAGAATGCAAACATTCTTGGAACAGAATGCAAACATTCTATTATCAACTTCATTCTTAGTGTTGTAAAAGTACAACTGATAAAATTGTAGTTTGCTACGATCAACCAGTACTAAATTCCCAATGCTATGATGATTCTGGCAACTAAGCCGAAAATAGAAAGGTCCCCCGCCATTTTTATTTATAAACTTGTCCACATTACCTCCCAATGACGTATAATAAAACATGGAATTATACACTTGCTAAAATCACGAAAATACCTCGTATGGAGGAGGCTGCTTGGTTTCTAGAAACTGAACTTTCCCATCATCACAACATATGGAGAAGGTAGGATCAGATATGGATTTGTTATTCCTCTCTTCTATCCACATTATAACATGACAATATTTGCACTTGTACTTGGGCAAATCTAAAGTGAAATACTGACTTCGACCATCTAATTAAGATTATTATTATAATATTAGATTATTTCACAGAACATAATAATTTTTATAATTACTGAGAAAAGGTAAAATGAGTTATCGGTGAATCTATTAGTTTAAAACCAGTACCTTGTTGTAATATCGATTTTATTGTATCATCATTAATTGCATCTTCATTGTTCCTGAAGTTCTCATCATTGTCAATTGCATCTTCATTAATATTAAAGTCCTCATCATCGTCATCGCTGGTGACATTTTTAATTGGTTGGAGGACGAGCAAAAGAAAATTCTGATGCTATCGATCTAGGTGGATATGATGGTAGATAGAGATATAATGAACAATATGTTTATAAGATTCTAATAATAATAAATTTATAGGATTCTAATGATTAAATTATTAATAGGATTTGATTAAATTATTATGGTTGTTATATGGTAATATGGTGAAAAAATAACTCTAGTTAAAAGATTTATTAAGATTTGATTAAATAATTAAATAGTTAATTATTTTTTATTGGTTCTGAAATAATTAAAAAAAAATATTGGTTAACTGGCGTGTGTTAGACTTCGGTATTATAAAGAAAGATTATAAGAATATAATAATGAACTTCAAAAATATAAAATTTTATCAATTAAAACAATTTTAATTTTTCAAAATAACGATTAGAAAACTTATTGATTCTAACAAATGATTGCAAAGTTGATCATTCGAACCTTTTAATTTATAGACTGACCAATAAATGGGAATATTTTCGAAACTCACAAATTTATTTATATATATAAATTAGACTCGATCATGCGTAATATATCAGAATTAATAAAAAAAATTCAAAAATATAAAATAATAATTAAATAAATAGGCTTCAAAAATGGAATTTAGAAAAAAATATTATTCATATATTATAATTATGAAATATAAAAAATATATTTAAAATTTAAAAATAAAAGAAACTAAAAATTATATATATGGAAACGTTAATTATATTGTGGTAACATTGAATATAATAAATATTAATAAAATAATATATACCAACTTTTATTAATATATGGTTGTAGACAAACTTAATATATAGGTAATATCGAAATTAAAATAATGAAATTTTTATTAGACCCAATTAAAATGGCTATTTAAAATAATAAATATTAATTTATTAACTAATTGACATATATATATAACTATAAAATAAAGAGTGATTTACTATATTAAACCAAATTTGGAAGAGTAAAATAAATTTGACTAACTCATTATAGAATATTATAAGGATATAATAATCAACTTGAAAAATAAAAAATATTTTAAATTAAAAAGCCTTCAATTTTTTCAAATGAATAATTTGAAAGTTTATTGATTCTAACAACTGATTGTAGAGTTGATCATTTATCATTTGCACCTTTCAATTCATATATGTTGATTTTCGGACCTATGAATGGAGATATTTCTGAAAGTCACAAAAAAAGAAATTTTATAAATTAAACTCGATTACGGGTAAAAGTCTAAAGAACTAATTAAGTTTTTTCAAAAGTATAAAATAATAATTAAATAAATAGACTTGCAACAAATTTAGTAAACATATTATTCATATATTATAATTATGAGATATATGAGATATAAGCAAATAGTTTTGTAATTCAAAAATGAAGGAAATTAAAAATTATATATATAAACCGGGTGTAGGTATATATGGTATAATTTGTAAATAAGATAATAAATTATTAATAATAATAACAAATAAGAAAATTATTCATGCATTATAAATTTGAGTAATTTATTAAAACAAACATTTCCTAATTTAAAACGGGTCATGGGTAAAATAAATAGGTATGGAATAACCGAACCAATAACTAATTAATGAAAATATCCTAAAAAATGAAATGATCCACGAACATGTGTAGGTTTAGAGTTGAATTTTTTTATGTTTAGAATTATGAATGTGTTATTCAGCTATTATTTATAAGATATATATATATATATATATATATATATATATATATATATATATATATATAAAGATATTAAAGTATAATACTATAACAATTATAATTATATTATTCTATATTTTGTTAAAGTATTAAAATTCATGTCAAAGACAAATTTAAAACATAAAATAAGAATAAAATTTAGTTTATGAGAAATATTATTTTGTTAGATAAATATAAAAAAAATTAGATTGGAATTTTGATTAAAAATTGGGGTTAAGTTTTTTTGACATTTAAGGTCTCACTTGGTATTGTTGTTTCAGAAGTCACATCAGTTTTTTGTTGAAAATTTGTTACAAACCTGTTTAGTAAAATTCAAAAGTTGATGTTTGAAAAAACGCTCTTAACCTAAAAGTTACAGTTAGAGAAAACATTTTCCCCATAATTTTGAAAAAAGCTGATTTTCATACTATTGTTAATGATTTTATTTGTTTATATTGTTATGTACATAGTTATGCAAATGGTGATGTGCTAATTTATTATATACTAAATATGTAACATGATTAGACTAAACTTTCCCGGATTTATTTCTCATGCTTTAGTTATCGAATCTCTTTCTATAACAAAAATATTGTTATTCTAAAAAAAACTACAATGGTATATGATTGTTCAGAGGATATTTGTTAGGAATTATAAGTTTTGATGATAACAAATTTCTTAGAATTACAATAGGGACTTAAAATTACTTTGTAACTAGTCGATGGATATGACTTATAAATATCCATTGACTAGAAAACCAGTTATCAGTTGAAGCTTGTTTATCAACTGATAAACTGGATTGTAACATTTGATTCAAGTTTCATTATCAATTGATTGTATTGCCTCGATGGATGCTATGAAGTAGTCGACTGATATTACTGACTTCAATCTTTAGCTTCTCAACAGATGTGAAGAATGGCTGATCAACTGTTAATATCTCAAGTCAGAATTCTCACAAGTGAAGTGATCAACTGATATTGAAGTCGATGGATGAAGACACTACTCAACGGATGAAGGCTATCAACGGATACCAATCATCAATTGATAAAAAACCATCAATGGATAAGGAGTCGATGGATAACTCAATTATCCATCGACACATCAACTGTCAACAGATATCCTATCCATCGATGGATAAGCAAAGGAGGATCAGCTGATAAGCTTAACAGCATTTATCAGTTGATTAAAGTTTCCCTATTTAGCCAAAGCCAAGAATTACGGGAACAGTGCAGAAACTGAATCATTGGAAGACAGTCCTGTCAGGATTGTGAAGACTTTCAAGGCAACACAGCATCCAAGGAATATATCAAGACAAAGATATCTCCAGGACTAATCACTTCAAAAAGGAAGGCTGTGAAAAGTAGCTAGTTTCTATTTTCATGTAAACAATATAAATTGTAATATTATATTGTTAGTTGTCGATGGAAAACTAGAGATGTAGTTTTTCTATATAGTAGTTAGAAAAACACAGTAGCGAAGTGAAGGCAATAGTTTTCAAGAACTCAAGTAAAGCAAAGTAAAAATAGGCAGAACTTGTAATGCTTTTCTGAGTTCCAAATTCAACTTTGTAAGCAGCTTGGTATTCTTACTAAGATCTATTGAAAGCAAAAACACACTAGTGAAAAATCAATCCACTAGTAATTTTTAACCTTGCTGAGTTTTGTCTTCAATACTTTAATTATCTAGTTCTTAGTTACATCAGTCTTAAATAAACACTCTCTTTGAACAAACTTAAATCCGCAAGAATTTTCACTTAATTCTTAAGTTTGTATTCAACCCCCCTTCTCCAAACTTAGTGTACTTAAGGGCGATTAACAATATTAGAAGAAGTCCAATAACAAATAAAATATAGATATAGTCATTGTTATAATATGGTATCAAAAAGTTTTTTTTTATTATAAATTTTGAACTAACAATTCGTTCGTGTTATATATTTTCGTGTCGTGTACTAAAACATTAAAATGAAACACGACCCATTTAGAGTTTGTGTACTTTTCATATAGTGTTTTGTATAATATTAAATAAAAATTAATATACTAATAAATATATAATTGTATTTTTATAAATATATATAAAAATAAAAACCAAGTTTAAAATAAAAACTAGGAACCAATCACATCCATTCATTTAAAAACTATTACAAATAATCTAAACCACACATTTTTCTTACCCCTATTTTATACCACCCCACCTACCCACTCATTCACTTTCTTTACCTTTCTCCTCCCCTATTTTTCTCCTTCCATTTACGCACCCCCTTCCTCTGCCTTTCTACTTCTCATTCCCTTTTCTGAGTTTCTCCGATAATCTTATCAGAATCGAGTCATCTCCTTCCCCGATCATCTTCTCTAATGATCTCTTATTGGAAAATCGTCTCTTCACCCCTATATCCTCACCGCCTCTCTTTCTTTCTCTTTCACGATCTATACATTATAAATTTTGGTCGGTTCACGTTGGTTTCATCGTATTTCCTCTTTTCCGGCGATGATTTCTCATCGTCTTTTCTCTCTCTCTCGGTCTTATTTTTTTATAAATCATTTTATGTCCCCCTAGTTGCATTAAATCATTGATAGCCATGCTTTTCAATGAAATTTGGTCATTTTCTCTGATAAATTTCATGCTTCTGGTTAGTTTTGTAAATGGACAGATTAAGATATTATATAGTATGATTTAAAAGTGGTGATTGTTGTAAGAAGGGGTGGTGATGGCCGGAATTATTGGTAGTAACCGGAAATGGTGTTAGTAATGGTTGGAGGTCACAACTGCATATATATCTATTTTGAATGAAAAATCACTAAATAAAACTATATTGATCACTAAATTTTAGTGATTTCTCTAAGTATAAACAATTATTCTTACAAGTACAAATAATGATTCGAGTTTGAATCTAACCGTCAAATAATAATAAACTCAACAAACATTTAGAGTTGGTATAAAATTGTACCCAATGAAGAAACTCTCATGAATGGTGATAGTTTAATGAAGGTCGGATAAAAAAAGAGTGAGATCGTCAAATGTAGTAATGGTGTTATGATAGTTGGTGGATGAGAGGAGTGGAAAAATATGATATGATGATGCTGGTATTATGAAGGCATGTAGATGAGAAAGAAGTAGTGTGATTGCCCAGAGAATGAAGAAAGTGGGATTGGTGTGTATAATAGTAGAATATATACATTGTATGTATATTTTTGTTTGCTTGAATTTTAAATTAAGAAATTCCCCTTTAATGTCGGGGCCGGGCGGTATTTTTATCCGTGAGTTGGACTGTTTCTAGTTTATATTCTATATTTGTTTCTAGTAGAGTAAGAATCTGTATATATAGGCTAATGATCAAATGAGAAATAACTTAAAATTTGAAATAGAAAACTAGATCTTAAACACATATTCAATTTTAATCTAATGGTCATAAGGTGCAAGCACATACAAATTAAATGCACCCTCACATACACAATCCACTAAAATCCACTTCGTTTTAAATTTAATTTTTCCGTTTATTGGTGAACTTTTTTTCAAGTCTAACTTCACCACATTTTTCTCCATCTCTCAACAATCAGTTTCTATACCATATGTGTTATATTCCGGTGAATTTTATTTTTCCGGTAACCTCTATTATTTTAGGTGAACCCACTGTATATAAGTTAGTGATTATTGTAATATTAAATACTGATTTGTATAATATTAATTACTGATTTCTGTAATATAATTTAGTGATTTCTATTATATTAAATATTGATTTCTGTAATATTAATTACTGATTTATGTAATATAATTTTTATAATAAAAATATATTCTATTATATTTATTATTTATATTAAAAACATAAAATTTAAATAATAAAAATATAGTATTAGATACTAATTTTTGTAATATTAAATACTAATTTCTATAATATTAATTACTGATTTGTGTAATATAATTTCCATAATAAAAATATATTAAATTTATTATTTAAAATTAGAAACATAAATTTTAAATAATAAAAATATAATATTAAATACTGATTTCTGTAATATTAAATACTAATTTCTATAATATTAATTACTAATTTATGTAATAAAAATATATTACATTATATTTATTATTTAAAATTAAAAATTTAAATTATTTAGTGTAATAAAATTATAAAACAAATTAGGATAACGAGAACACTACTTGCGATTAGAGGAGGGAGCACACGCGGGATGGGGGCGTTTGAGCATGGTTGGACATGTTTGCAGGTGAATTGGTATTTTTTATTTCTCATTTGAATAAGACTCTCTCTATATATATACGCATCTTATTTTACACATAAGATTATAAAATTATGTCTAATTATATAAATAAATATTCATATATCTATGATAAAAATTATTATTTAAATATAAATATATTAATTTCGTATATTTTGTATCGTGTCATGTACTCAAAAGTGAACCCAAACATGACATTAATTTAAGTCATGTATTTTCATGTTTGTGTATTTAAAATTGAAAAACAAACACTAAATTCTCGTGGTGTCATTTTGTAGCGGCAACTGAATTGCCGATTTTATATAAAATAGAAGTTCCACTCCAATGCTAATTTTAAATTGCAACCAATTATTTTCAAATTCAATAACATTTTATCAAATTCTTTCGACATTTATCTAAAGTTGATAAACTTGTACTTCATATTTAGTTATTCAATGATGTGCTAAAGATAGTTATGACTCTCATTCAATTATAACCATGTATTATAGTATTTTTTTGATTTTAATTCTATACTATAGTTATAGAACCAATATTTAACTATGCATTGACTTATTTTTAATTAATTTTATATTAACCTTTGGATCAAAGAATTACTTTTTCAAGAATAAAAATATTATTTTATGAATTATTACGTAATCCTGACTAGCTTAAATTTTTAAAATTTTTAGTACTTGTCAAGACGAGTCAACGGTACCAACCGCATCCGAGTCAACTGAGTCAACAATCCCATTAATACCGAGTTAAACTAAACCTCCACAAAGTCGCCACGTGTCCAGAATCAGTGAGCTTTCAATCGATACACTATTCCCCCATGTTCTTCATTAAACCCTACCCCATATATCTTGCTACTCATCTCTCTATCTTCATCTTCAGATCTAATCTACTCTATTCAAACACATTCTAACCTTTTTTTTGTCAGAAAACACATTCTAACTTTGATCCACTTACAATTATGTAAAATCCCATTTGAATTTCATCCAATTCTTGTTTTCATCATAATGTAGGGTTCTTGATTTGGGTATGTTTATCGGGTCGGAAATGGATCCGAATGTGTTCAAGTGTAGAAGGGTTCCAAGAAAAGTGTGGTTAGGGTCTCAAAACTCAATGGGATTACTCGTGGGTGGGAATCACACCTCCTCCAGGTTTTGTACTCGTTAGTTTATATGTATTTGTGTGTATATTTAACCGATTCTTGTGATAAAAATTGAATCTTGATCACTGATTTTAAGTATATTTGGGTAAAAATTGAACCTTGATCATTAATTTTAAGTATATTGTGTTGGGTTTTGTGGGGTTTAGAGACTTGTGTTGAAAAAGTTGGGGTTTGGGATATTGGGAAATGGGTATGGATTTTAAGGTCTTAAAATGGCAGATTCTTCGTGGGTCGTTGGCAAAACGGTTGTTTATGAGGGCTTTGTTGTTTACATTGGCCATGGTAATCATTTCGTTTGTTCAAATGGGTAATGATATTCATAAAGGAGAGTTGGTTTTGTTGGAATCTGGTGATTGTGGATTGGATGTTTTATCGGATTCAGATATGAATGTAACCGGGTTTTGGAAACCTGTGTCTGCCACTACGTTTGGGTTTTTGGGTGGTTCGGTGAGGAAGAGAGAAAGTAAGGATTTAAGTAGAAGGGTATTCAAGGAGTTGAACGGGAAAAACATGTTGGATACTCGTGCCAGAGCGCTTTGTGTTGGGGAGGGATCAGATTTGACTGCCTTATTATTGAATGAAATGGGACTCTCTGATGCGTTGGGTGTTCGTAGCCACCCATTTTTCTCATTGTGGAAGAAACGGTTCGTGTATGAGCTCGGTTTCGAGGATAATTATTTCGATTTCATATTCTCAAAAGATCTTGATAGGGTATCTGTTCCAGCTCTTCTCGTGCTAGAGGTTGAGCGTGTCTTACGTCCAGGTGGTATTGGCGCAATGCTCATTGGTACGTCAACTTTTTACTCAGGTAGCTCAGTAAGGTCTGCTACTCCTGTTTCATCATTTTTAAAGAGCTCTAATATTGTGAGTATATGTCGTATCGGCTCATTTACACTTGTCACGTTTAAGAAAAGATTTGACAATGTTGCTCTATTCGAGCATTATCGACTTCCTGACAAGTGCCCATCAATTACAAATAACAAACCCTTTATGAAGTATATTGAACCTCTAGCTGTCAACCAGTTGGGACAACTAGAAAGTGAAATTTCGTATTTATCCAAATTCATGAACATTTCTTCAAGAAAGAGGGTGGTTTATATTAATGTTGGTGCGGGGGAGTTGGTCAACTCTAGCATAACAGAAATCTTAGAGTCAAATTACCATGTTCCGCCGCAAGCTTTAGATATGTACGTCCTTGATCACAATGCTTCCGCTCTCTCGTTATATGTGCAGAAAGCGGGTATTACTTTTGTTTACCACCCAGACCTTGTTGGTTATAGGGTTCCTCAACTTGTATTAGATGAAGAATTGAGTGCACCTCATGAGGGTGATGAATTTGAATTTATACGTTGGTTCAAAGAAACGATAACAGAAGGTGACTTTGTGGTCCTTATGATGACTGCACGAGCAGCAGGGTTGAAAATTCTCTTTGAATTATTTGAAAGTGGCGCAATATGCCATGTCGATGAACTCTTTCTTCAGTGTTCAGATACTGCAGACTGCAAAGATAGTGTATGCGGGGACTGCAGAAGCCTCTTCAGAGGTCTCAGAAATGGTGGTGTCTTTTCCCATCAGTGGTGGGAGCCTGAAACTCTCTTCTGAATGGGATCAGTTTGTATGCTTTTATATTTCTAGTTTATTGTTTCGTGAATAAACTGAGGTGAAGCAGTGGATTGTAGTTATAATCTAGCAGTACACTTCCGTTAAATTGCATGTCATTTACTTGACATATGTCGGAATTTGTATTATGAGGCCTCCATGAAGGTCCGACTATTTATGTGTTTACTATTTTGGCAAAGCTGCAGTAGTCCTATGTATGGGTGTTTTTTTCTTGTTAAATGTTCTTATGGTGCTTTTTAGTGGTAGTCTATGAGGTGTTGTTTGTGTAGGCTGAAAAGCTAAAATCACTCTCAAATCTCAATGATTTTTTTTGAAATGCATACATGATTGTAGCACGAAAGCCTGACGGAGCAATGCGGCATGGAGGTAGAAGGCCCACGGGTCGTGCGTTTGTGGATGAAATCCCGCGAGAAGGGTTAGAATGGCAGTTTCTGCTCCTTGGGAGGTACCAAATAAATGACTACTTGCTGTGGAGGAGGTACTAATGGGCCAGGGTAGCCCTACCCTTAAAAAATATCGGGCCTAATTTTTTTTTTTAAAAACCCAGTCCAATTTGCCAAGCTTGTAGCGGTGCCCACGCTGAAAATCTGAAACACATTGGCCGTGAGTAATATTTTCATAAAATAAAATAATGCAGCTCTTGAGATTTTAAGAGAACAGAATAACATACGTCGTATACTCATATGTAGCATCACTCCGCTTCTAATCAAAACATCAATTCTTCTCCTTTTGATTATTCATGTCTTGTTGAAAGTTTCAATTTGACCTCTTCAGAGTTCAGTGACTTCAGTTCCCCCTTCAGGTATTTTCAAAACTTTAATTTAGTAATTTGACCTAGGTCCTAAATTCTTGAAAATACATATATGATACATGATTAGTGATGCATATTTGAGATTTTTAATTAATAATAGTTGTTTATCTCCTGTTCTCTAAATTAATTTTGTTATAGTTTATGGTTTTGCATAAATTAGTCAATCTGTGAGTTTATGTTTTTTGTGAATACGTTATCACATATATTACATATTTTTTATTTGACAGCAATCAACTATGAAGAGATATCAGTCCATGTTGCAGAATGATATACCCTCTGTACAATCTGAAAATGTTAGTGAACCTAGTGTTCATAATCGTTAACAAAATCGGGAGGAAGTTGATGTTGATAAATTGCCTATTGATCCTGCTAAGAGAGATAGTATTTATGATTCACATGTTAATGACAGAGAAAAGATTAGAAGATTTTATTTGCAAAAGGGGCCTTGTCAACCAAAGATAGTATTTCCTAAAAGATTATTTGGGGAAAAGAATCGTAAATTTGTTATTTCGTGGTACAAAGAACATCCCAGTTGGTTGGAGTACAGTGTCTCGGAAGATTCAGTGTATTACTTGTGTTATCTTTTCAAACCGGAACGTGGAGGCCAAAGTGGTGGTGATGTTTTTGTTACCGAAGGTTTCACCAATTGGAAAGAGGCATTGAGAAAATTTAGAGAACATGTTGGAGATCTGAATAGTATTCACAACAAGTGCGTTAAAGCTTGTCAAGATTTGATGCATCAAAATCAACACATTGAAATTGCATTATCAAATCAAACTAATCGAACTCGACTTGATTATCGCACTCGTTTGGTTGCAACTATTGATGTTGTAAGGATGTGTTTGGCTCAAGCATTGGCATTTCGGGGACATGATGAGTCCGAGGAGTCCAACAAAAAGGGTAATTTTCTCACATTTTTACAGTTCCTTGCTGATCATAATGAAGAAATTAAAAGGGTTGTTTTGGATAAAACTCCTGAAAATAATAAGTTAACTTCTCCGAATATTCCGAAGGATGTTGTTAAAGCAATGACTATTGAGACTACTTAAAATTATTCTAAGTGAACTTGGAGATGACTTATATTCTATTCTTGTTGATGAGTCTCGCGAGCGATATTTCGGTCAAGGAACAAATGGTTGTTCTCTTACGTTATGTTAACAAGAGTGGATGCACAGTGGAAAGTTTTCTTGGAGTTGTCCACGTTGGTGACACTACTTCTTTATCTCTCAAAGTCGGTGACCATGATTTTCGAGGTAATGCTGAATTATGTTGTCAACCATGAAAACTTTTGACTTCATTTTTCTCTTACACCTTATGAAAAATATTATGGGAATAAGTGATGGATTGTCACATGCTTTACAAAAAAGGATTAGGACATTGTTAATGCGATGCACATAGTTAATGTCACGAAAAACATGTTAAGAACTATGAGAATAGATGGATGAGAATTTTTTTTACAAGAAGTTACTTTATTTTGTGAAAGTCATGATATTGATGTTGTTGACATGAGTTCAAGTTTTGTTAATCCTAGAAGAGTTCTACGCAAGTATGAGGTGTTGACTAATCTTCATTACTATCGGAATGACATGTTCACAGACATACTAGAAAGACAAGTTGAAGAATTAAATGATCGATTTGGTGAAATAGGTACTGAATTACTTCTAGGTATGGCTTGTCTTGATCCATAAAAACTTATTTTCTACATTTGACAAGGAGAGATTAATAAACTTTGTAAAATTATATCCTTCTGAATTTTTTCCGGTTCATATCATGAAACTTGAATGGGTACTTCTTATCTACTTTCAAGATGTCAAAAATGATGAAAGATTTTCTACTCTTATTGGAATTGCAGAACTTGGGAAGAGAATGGTTGAGACAAGAAAGCATTTGATACATTCTTTAGTTTATTTACTTATTAAGTTAGCTATGCTTTTGCCGGTTGCAACAGCGGGAGTGGAGAGGGCCTTTTCTGCTATGAATATTGTGAAGACTAAATTTCGAAATAGGATAGGAGATGAATGGTTAAATGATCTCTTAGTAGCATATGTTGAACGAGATATTTTCTTAAGTGTAAAAATTGAAGATGTAATTCAGACATTTCAGAATATGAAAGCTCGTAGAGGAGTGTTGTAGACTTTTAATTCTAGTGAAATTTATTCTTCTTGATAAAATTTTTTGCCTTCTTCAATATTTGTTTGAATTTTTTTTAGCACATTTTAGCCCCCCTCATGTTATATCCTGGCTCTCCAATTGACTACTTGAGTCGGGGTTTTGAGCATAAAGATTCCACTGCCCGTAAAAAGCATACCCCTCATACCTAAAGTCCTAGACACACAGACGCATGTTTCACTGAGGTTGAATCTCAAAACTCTTGCCGAATTCAGTTTTGTTAACAAAGAACAAGAGAGAACACAACTGGATTAATTTTTAATGGTCCCGTCTCATCCCTAAAATTCGTTTGTTCTTGAAAAATAAGATTTTTTTTTAATCTAGGACAAATTTTTGTGACCCAATTATGCATATAACCAAAATCCATTATAATTTTTAAAGTTAATAAGTAAGTAATAATAATATAAGTTTAATATTTATGTAGATGGTTTCGTGCTTGTCCTGTGTTTTAGTTTTGCGAGGCCATAACTGATGGCCGTAGCCCGTAGGGATATTAGGTTGAATCCGTAAGGATTATAGAGGCCAAGTTATTTTTTCCGGTTTTTTGTTTTTGTATATATTTTTGTCTGTTGCTATTTGATTTGCACTCGATCATCTCAGGTTTAAGTTTTAACCACCACACCACCAATAAGTTCCTCGATCTTAGAGCCCGTTGTGTTAACATTAAAATTTTGACTTATGACTTAAAGTGACTTAAAATGATAAGTCGGGAGTTTAAAATATATGTTTGGATAATTTTAACTTATAAGTGACTTATGAATTTTAAAAAATATAAAAATAAAAATAAAAGTGACTTATGCGTAATTTATAACATATAAATAACTTTTATCAAAATAAAAAAACAAAAAAAACAAATCACTGAAAAAAGTACCTAATACATACTTCTGGCTTTAAGTTAGTTTCTGACTTATTTCTGACTTTAAGTCAGCTTATGACTTATATTACACAAACATATATTTTTAAACTTAAAGTTAAAATAAGCTATAAGCTCTGTTTGACAAACAGACTCTTAGGGGGTGTTTGGATTAGCTTATAAGTAATAAGTTACTTTTTTAAAAAAGTATTTTCATATTTTTTTTTAAAAATTAATATTTATTTTAGAAATTTAAGACCAAATCTTATTTCCAAATTTGAAAATAAGTTACTTATTTTAAGAAAAAGTACATATATACAAACATTTTCAGCTTATAAGTTGCTTATAAGTCCAGCCAAACGGAGCATTAATATCTTCGAAAACTTATTAATTAAGCTAGGCCTGCAGCAATTATCGAAGATACAATGCCGGTTAGGGGTGAATAAAACCGAATATCTGATCCGATTTATGAAAACCAGATCGGATATCCGGTTTTTCAGATCGCTAAAATTATGATCCGGTTTCGGATCCGGTTTAACCGGATATTCGGTATTCGGATATCCAATTAAACCGGATCGGAAACCGGATTTATCCGGATCCGAATTAATGATTTAGAATTTAGTTTAATTTACAAATAATTAATTTATATTATCATATTTTGATCAATTTTATTTAAATTTATGAAATATAAATTGATTATAGTATTTTTAAACACCAAAATATTATATTTTAATCGAACTTCTAAATAAATTTTTATAAGTTTTAACATAACACTACTTCTCGAATTCATAAATAAAGTATAAAAATAATATATATTAAAATTACACCTCCGTTTATTATATTTTTAATTTTTTCCACTTAATAATGTAACATGATATTTTATAATATTTTTAAATAGTTATTTTTATTAGTGATTATTTTAAACTAATTTTGTACGTAAGATTTCACTATTTTTCATTAATATAATCATTTATTATTAGCTATAAAAATATTTTTTCAAGAAAAAATTAAAACCGGATCGAATCCAGATATCCGATTTTTACGAAAGTTGTGATTCATTTTCGGATCCGAATTTATATAAAAAATCTGGATCGGATATCCGGACCGAAAAATCGGATCGAATATCCAAATTTTCAAAATTTTAAAATCGAATACTGGACTCGAAATTAGGATATCCGGGTTTTCTGATATTTATGTTCACCCATAAATCCATAATGCCTATAGCTGCGGGGCATATCCTATGCCAGCTTTTTCTCTTTCCCCATGACAAAAAATGGTTTTTTAGGAACTTTCATGTTCCTCTAATTTATTGTGATGATATTGGAACGCAAATATCAGCTACTAAGGTTTTAACTTACCTGAATTTAGTACAATGAACGTAATTGGTGAAGATGTTTTTGGTTCTGGGCGATAGAAGAGGCAGAGAAATTCGTTTATATATGCGTTGTTATGTCGCAAAAATTCAGTTAGTTTTAGGATTAGGAATTTATCTTTGGGCTTTAGCCCGTTACCGATCTTAAAGAATGGTCTAATTAGCAGTTTACTTATTCGTTTACATGATTATATTTAATTTTTATATCTACAGTAAAACTCGATTAATTAATAATTAATAAATTAATAACCTATTATAAATTAATATTTTCAATACAGATTTTTATCCCAACATAATAGCAACAATACATTTTTTACCTCGATTAATTAATAATGTCAATAAATTAATAAAATTTGTCTGTCTCGACATTATTAATTTATAGAGGTTTTACTGTACAATTAATTTACACAATAACTTTTTGTTTGAAAATAAAATTTGAGATAAAAAAAAACTAATGCAAAACACATGCAAATTCAAATAATTAGTTGACAAATTCTATTAAACCATGGGGTCACACATTATTTAAAATGTACTTTTTTAATTAATTATTTTTAAAAATAAGACAAAACACTACATTTATTTCCTGAAAACTGTTTTTAAATAAGTAGCTTATACTTTTTTTTGACAAAAAAAAAAAAGGTAGCTTATCATGTCCCAGGACATCGCGCAGATATCATGTCCCAATGTTTCAAGTATGGTGGTGAGATTCTGTTTGCAGCAGGTGGGAATCTTATGTGCTATGATGGGGAAACAAATCAAATTAAGGGCTTTGGCAACTTGGAAGGTTATTTGCATAATTGCTTCAAGTACAAGGCTAGCTACTCTGGTTTTTATGTTTTCTTCAAGGAATGACGCCGTTGCATTTTCTTCGACGGGGATTATAAATATTGAGGGACTCCAGTTTCAAGAACATGGCGCATCACTGTAGTGTGGCAAACTGGCTAATGCATTGTGCCATTGTAAAATGGTATTGACCACGGTGATGCTACTATCGTAACAAGTTAACAACGTTGTCTATTTGTCTGCTCAATATATTATAATTAAGAAGGAATAGTTTGTTAAAATACACGAGTATTTGACGATTTGGGCCTATCATTGTTTATACATAAAATATGAGCCCAAGTTATTTTGAAAGATCAGTAACATGGGCCTATTGTCACATATACTAAAATTAAAATCATTTTATTAGTAAGCATATAAAATTAAAATAACAAAAATTATTAGAAACTTGTTTTGAAAGGAACAAGTGTTTTGTAAATTTAAATGGTGTAAATGAAAAAGTTTACGATCGCATGGATTAATTTGAAAAATAAATATTTATTTTTAAAAAATAAGTTGGCTAAAACTCGGCAACACGCAAGGCAACAAACTATAAACTACCAGCCTCTTGCGAAAACAAAAGGCCAAAATTACTTAAAATATGATTCTCGCCAACAAGCACAGTAATTAGTTGTAAACTGACCTGAAACTAGTCCTTTCATAAAAGTCATACGGAGTAAGAAACCCATATAAATGAACTGGGTACAAAAAAAGATGCAGACCACTAGTACAAGAGCAAGCTTTTGACTAAATTTGTAAAGAGTCGATATACATACACAAGAACAAGAAGATTGATGTAAACGGGTGGGGCTTGAGTTATCCCCATTCACACGTTCTTCTGCATTCTTCAACTCTTTCATTGCCCCCCACCCATCACTCAACCCTACCCACAACATTCTTACACTATTGCTTTTTACCTGCGTCAAAATTATTTGTTTTGGGTTAATCGAAATTATATATTATTTGTTTTGGATGGCGTTCCGAATGTTGTTAAATGTTGGCCGACATTATTGTCCAGTATGAAATGCTGATTAGCTGCTATACCAGAGGTTTCTTGGATTCAGGTGGTCAAGTGTCGTATTATGGATTATATATTTATATGCATATGAGTTGTGACCCACTGCAAAGTCTAATAAATCTTGGTAACAGTAGAGAACTAGAGATGTAATCTTCACTAAAAGCAAATTTGGCATGTTCTGCTTGGATGTTTCAGAGATGCACAAGATTGGAATCTGTTACAAAACTAACCATGTTAATCTGGCAATGGCATGATTGAATCACATAAAGCAAGCAAGTTTTGTCTGCCATTTGTTGTAAAACCAGCAAGAGTAAAGTTAAAGAAATACAATGTTCCTGCCAGGTTTCCCCAACTGAAAGACAAGTTTAACCATAAACACAAGTTTTCCCCCAAACCTGTCTGAAATAGGAGAATTATATTGCTGAATTTTAAAAAAATTAAAAACCTCTATACCAAATGCGTATTCAAGAGGACTTGATAGTTGATACTAGTCACTATGAATTACCACCTCCAGGTCCAAAAAAATCCTAAGCTTAGAGCAACAGAACCAGTCCATCACTTGTGGTACCTACTATGTACAGAAGGTCTGAATAACAAGGCAAGCATTCATTTTATGTTAGGTTTGTGCACAGGATGTTAGACTAATAGAAAGTTGTTGGATGTGGCAGGACAAGTTGATATTTGCAGTTGGCTGTGTACCAGTGATACAACTCGGAATTAGATTGTTTTTTAAAAACCCACCAGATACTCTTGAAAAAACTGAGGCTAAGAAACAATGTCGCGGGGAACCCTCAGCACCAGAATGTTACAAATAGACTTGTAAGTTCTCTCATATGGAGAAAATTTATGTCAAAAAAGAAAACAATTTGCAATCAATCAAATAATTGTGCTACAAACAATCCAAGGCCATTTCAAATTGCACCAAATTAAAAAAAAAACTTATTGCTTGGGTCAATGAGTCAATTTACAAATCAAATCTTTAACAACCCATGACAGCACAGTTGTAAACAAATACCCCTTGTTTTTCCTTTACACCAAGCACCTTCCAATCCAAAATCCCATTCTTGACCCCTGATTTTGGGCACCAAGAATTTAACACAATAGCTTCTCCTTCTTGGCTCCTTTGGCCGCCCACCACTAGAAGTTTCTTCCCAAAGGCTTTGAAAGCCAGCCCCCAGCCATTTGAATAATCAGCTCTAACCGGAAGTCTTCCCAGCACATCCCACTTGTTCTTCTCCTTGTCATACTTTATAACATCATTGGACAAGTAATCAACTGCATATAATTGGTTATCAACAACTGCCACGAGAGGGGGTGCCTGAGATGCCTTACTAACATTTGGACACATCCCTTCAATTCTCCTCCATTTCATTGTCTTAAGGTCCAACTCCTCTCCACAAGTTAATGAATCAGTATGACTTGTCATACCTCCTATAACGTAGAACTTTTCATCCATAAAAAAGCCAGTGGATAATTTGCGCGGCGAGTTCATGTTTGGTAATATTTCCCATCTACCAGTTGATGAATCATAAAGCTCAGCAGATTTTAGAATATTCCCCCTCTTGTCACTCCCTCCTGCGACAATGGCAATTGATCCAAGACTACCTGAACCAAATAAACAGCGAGAACAATTTATTCCTTCACACTTCAACCAACTATTTTGAATCAAGCTGTACTTCCACGTCACAAATCCAAAAAACTCACGGCCAAAAACCAACAATTCACTTCCCACAGCTAACGACTCCTTATCAGCATGATTAAAACACTCATCACATGGAATTTTAGGCAACTTCACCCACTTATTCCGCATCGGGTCAAATGCCTCCCACCCTCTCGGATCACAAACCATATACACCCAATGCTCTACGATCTCTAATTTCTTCCGCAACTCATACAGGTACCCACTCCTCACTAATTTATTAAACTTCATATTAACACAAGACAATGAACAATAATCCGATCTACAAGCCCAAGCAAGACAATTCAACGCAACATCATCATGAAGACCAGAAATAAGAGAATCATTCAAACCAATCCTCGAACCACCATCATAATCTCCTCCATCTAGTCTCATATCCACAACACCTCTACCCCCTCCTTCCTCCAACAAATCATCCACTACCGACTCATTCTCATTATTCGTTCTTAAACAACACAACTTCTTCTTCGACTTGATATCCATCACTAACAAAAATCCTCCTTCAACACGAAACAAAGTCAACTCAATCACATAACAAAAACAAGTCTCAATTATTGCATGCTATCATTCTCCATCATCCATCCACTCATCAATTCACCAAATCAAACACCTCTATACCTAACAAAATTAATCAAACTTTTCACTGATTAAATAAAAATCTCAACTTTATATTAATTCAACAAAAACAAATCAAAATCTTAAAAAAAGACTCAAACTTTCAGTCAAACAACACGAATTTCCACCAAAAATCTACAAAAAGCATCTGTACATCAATATATATCCCTGCACACACACAGACTATACATACATAAAAGTATAAAACACAAGGAATAGGTCAGTATATATATATATACAGAGAGGAGGGGGGATTAGAGTATGAGATGATTACCGGAAGGTGAATTAATCGCCGGGAAATGATGAAGTCCGATTAAGTTTGATTACATGGCCGGAAAAAGTAGAATCGGCGAGGGGTGTGGGAATATGTGAGTAGATGTATGTATAGGTTGGTTGTTTGTGCGTTAAAAATCAAAGAAACAACTTGAAACTGAAATTTCTAAAAGCAGAAACAAATCAAACAATAAATGAGTATTATTTAATGTATTTGCAACCGCTTCCTTCATATTTTTATATGTACATTTTTTTATGAAAAATTATATAAAAAATTGACCAACTTTCCTATCTTTTTCTACTTTAATCAATAAATTAAATAATTTTTAGTATAATAAATTATTATTTTTTAACACAACTTATGAATATGTATAAATTGTATCGAAATAAAATGGACGGACTAAGATGTTTTTTTATTCAAGAAATTTTATCATCAATAAAGATTTAATGCTCAGAAAAGATTTATTAAATCGGATCTCATATATCTTATTTTTGTGAATAGTCAAGTAATACATCTATACACAAAATAATATTTTTTTGTAATATTATAATAAAAATTATTTCACATTTAGATTAAATGTTAAAAATATATATATATATATAATAATAAAAATGTATAACAAATTTTATATCGTATTTAGGTTGTAAATGAGCTCATACGCTCACAAACAGTATGATATTTAGCTCAAAAAAGCTCGATTCACGTTCGGTTCGATTCGTAAACGAGTTGAATAAGAACACAATTTTTAAGTTTAGTTCATAAACGAGGCGAACTTGAGCATAATATAGTTCGGCTCGAAAATTCATAAACAAGTTCCATTATATTATAATGTCTATGAACATTTGTAAATAAGTTTGAAATAATTTCGTGAACACATGCATATTCATAAATATTCAGGATAAATTATAAATAATTGTATTTATATTTTTTTTTGGCTAATTTGGCTTATAGCCTTACAAATGAGTATCTGTTCTAAAAAAATTCTCGGACGAGTCAGGGTCGACCCAGGACCTGGGACGACAGAGGATAAACCCTCAACCACTTGAGCTATCCAACCGTGCTCTAGTTGTATTTATATTTATATACAAATTAATTCACTGATTTCCGTACTCATTTGTAAATCAGCTGATACGCTCACGAACAATTTGATATTTAGCTCGAAAAAAGTTCGATTCACGTTCGGTTCGATTCGTAAACGAGTTGAATAAGAACACAATTTTTAAGTTTAGTTCATAAATGAGGCGAACTTGAGCATAATATAGTTCAACTCGAAAATTCATAAACAAGTTCGATTATAATGTCTGTGAACATGATTTGTAAATAAGTTCGAAATAATTTCGTGAACACATACATATTCATAAATATTCTGGATAATTTATAAATAATTGTATTTATATTTATATACAAATTAATTCACTGATTTCCGTACTCATTTATTACTAAACACAACGTTAGTTAACATTTACTAATTTATTTAAATTAAATTGAAAATATTTGTAAAATTTGGGAATGAGGTACCTGGGGACTAGACTAGGGTCTTATAAGATGCGAGTGAAAATCCAAGTGGGGGTGGGGGAAGGAAAGTACCATACAATTCAACAGGGTGGGAGTTAGACTGACAAAGGTTTGATGGGCACCATGAGGGCCGAAGACAATTCATTTACCCAACATCTTTAGACTGTACCCATTATTAATTCAATTTGTTTTCCATATGTTTTGTTAACAACTTAGGAGGAGATACTAGTTTTTAAGATGAAAACGAAGGTGTTTCAAAAATAAGCATTTATTTTTTGACAAAAAATAATTAATTTACTAAATTGTTACTTAATTATATTTAATTAACATTAAAATTTTGAAATATCATGTCCATTTTATGACATCACAGTTGCATTCTACAATTTAATTAAGGCTCTATTTTTCAGTTAAAAATATAACTATAATTGTTCTCAATTTCATGAATAAGATAGAGTTTTAAATAAATAAAATTTATGCAATTGAAATATTTTTAATTTTTAAACTCATAAATCTTGAGTTTTTGAAATCAAAGGGGTAATGTGGGTATGAGATATTAATTTAAATAATGATAATTTTTTGTATAATACTAATAAATTAATTTAATTTATAACCATATTTTAAATGGAAAAATTAATTCTAGCTTGATATGTTTCAACTCCCGAGCACCTTAATCCCAATCCCATGGCACCCTAAACCAACCGAGCCCTGAAAAACTAAAATAAAACAATTTAGCAAAAGAAAGAGAGAATAATTTAAGCAAAGAGGCCTCAACACAGACAGGCCCTTCTTTTGTTTAAGATTCAAGTTTTGGCGATTGGCACATTGGGGCGGCAGAGGATACATTTCACAAACTTTAATATATAACTTACTTTACTTGAAATGCTTTATGCGCGGTGTGTGAAATCAATTAGGAGAATCAAGTATACAAAACTTGTTTAACAAGGTACCAAGACCGTCAAGCTAGCTAATATATGCACTTCACTCTGTTCAGGAGTGCTTTGCAAGCAATTCTCAGCTAAAGAGCGTAAAGATTTCGTGTAATATTACAACTTTGAAAAACTTCTATTAATGCCCCTAATTACCATTATTAGCACTTGTAATTTGGCCCAAACAATCTGAACTTCTTACTTGTAGAGTATTTTAAAATGGCTATTACTGTCGGTGAATCTTCGCCTTTTTTTTATATCGATTTTCTGAAAATATTTGTACAAAATACCGCAATTTAAAATTTTAACATTTTACCTTGTTAAAGTCGCACCATAAATAATGATGGCTGCATGTATGAATAAAAATATTCGGAAATAAAAACCATAGAAAATTAGCAAAGAGCTAATATTTGCACATTTCAAATAAATTTGTGCACACAAAAAAGACTTAAATATATTGTACAATGTACAAGTACGAAGTGTGCAGACAAATTAACCAAAGGTGTGCATGCACTATACCATAGTATTAGTAAAGATTGCTTCCAATGATCGATCGGATCAATAAAAGAAACAGAGAAACGATGCTTTAATTCCAACACTTGAGATAGGCGGAAAGCGGATACCATTACTGTAAATTCAGCAAACCTTTACAGCTAATATCCCCCATGCGACCTCAGATTAATTATGGCCTTCTGCGTCTGCTGTATTTTAAAATTTATCTAATAAATTTGAAGATAAACAACGACGAGCAGGGAATCATGGTGTGGCTCAATCTGAAGATAAACACTTACAATTCAGATCATCAGTAAAACCAGGGACTCTATTAGCTATTAGCCAGTCTTCAGATAATTCATGTAATTTGATTTTTAAAGTACATTCAAGTCGCATTTGAACCAACCTGCATAATCAACAAAGATAATGATTTGTTGGTTTCAACAGATATATTTATGTTGGTAATTCAATCTTCAATTAAAGAGTTGTAGGCACGATACATTTCTATATAAGTTACTAGTGTTTCTAAAATAGGCTATCGCTCGCTTCACATAAACTCAAAGATAAACCAGCTGAAAACCAATTTTATATCCAGTTCGATACAAGTCAAAGCCAAGAAGCCACATGCATAAGTAAAAAACTAGCTGGCTTTCTGCTGGTTGATTACTCTTGATCAAAAGGTATCTTAACAAGAATGGAGCCTTAATCCAAGGCTTAACTAGTTGCCATGCAACTATATAAGCACCTTTCAACCCTTTGTATATCCATATTCTCTTCATCACATCACATAAATCAAAAGAAAGTTGTAAAGGAACTAAACAGTTCGAGGTGCATATAAAACAATCCAAGTGGCAAGATGGATAGAAGAAAGGCATTCATTGTAGTAGCCATTCTTCTAGCTTTCATCTCTATGGAAGCTGCCACTGTTCTAGGTCAAGGCAAAGGTGGTAATGATAATGGAAACAGTGGAAATGGAAAGGGTATTGACAAAGGAAACAATGGAAATGGAAATGCTGCTGCTAACAAATATGACAAAAAGGAACCAGTACCAGGGACAGGGCAGGAACGAGCTCTATGCAAAACTAAAGGTGCATGTTACAACACGACCCTCACCTGTCCATCTCAATGCCCCGAGAGGAAGCCCAAAAAGAACAAGAAGAACAAGGGATGCTTCATCGACTGCAATAGCAAGTGTGAAGCCACATGCAAATGTACGTATTTATCTCTTCTTTTCATCTTTTTATATATATATATATATATATATGTATGTAAAACCTGCATACTGAAAGCTAATGAAGTAAATTTCTTTTGGCAGACAGAAAACCAAAATGTGATGGATATGGTTCTCTGTGCTACGATCCTAGGTTTGTTGGCGGTGATGGAGTGATGTTCTACTTCCATGGAGCTAAGGGAAGTGACTTTGCTGTTGTCTCAGATGACAATTTGCAGATTAATGCTCACTTCATTGGCACTCGACCAGCAGGAAGGACACGTGACTATACATGGGTTCAAGCCCTCTCAATCATGTTCGATAGCCACACACTTGTCCTTGCAGCAAAAAGAGTTGCACAGTGGGATGACAAGGTTGAGTCTCTTACTGTAAGGTGGGATGGGGAGGTGGTCAGCATCCCCACTGATGGAGAGGCTGAATGGAGGATCAATAGTGAACAAAGAGAGGTTGTTATAGAAAGAACTGATGACACTAACACCGTAAAAGTCACTGTCACTGGACTGGTGGAGATGGATGTAAAGGTGACCCCAATAGGAGAGAAAGAAAACAAGGTCCACAACTACCAACTACCATCCGATGATGCTTTCGCTCACTTGGAGACACAATTCAAGTTTTCTAACCTATCTGATCTTGTTGAAGGAATCCTGGGAAAGACTTTTAGGCCAGGTTATGTCAGCCCTGTAAAGAGAGGAGTGCCCATGCCACTGATGGGTGGGGAGGAAAAGTACCAAACCCCATCTCTTTACTCTCCTGTCTGCAATGTCTGCAGGTTTCAGAGACAAACTTCTGTTGCTACAATGTAGTTTTCCTATATATTGATAACGGTTATGTTATCTTCTTCACAATGTCAATAAGGGCCACAAATGTTTGCCCAATTATAATCATGTAATTTTACTTATTATGTTTATCAAAGGATTCTGAGAAATGAATTGATTTTTTACTTCGATCATTAGTAGCTTCAGATAACGGTAACATATTTAAAGCCTCTTCCCACCATAAGATGTTATCAGTACAGTAAGATCTCAATCATGAATTGCTTTCAAACATAGGTACCCCGTTTAGGTTGTCTGAGAAGTCCCACAACACAAGTGATTAGTCCTGACGTCCTGTGCTGTGATTACATACATAAGAACCAATGCATATATTCTCGGCATGTGATATACAAATAAGAGCCGAAAAACTGCAACCTGTTGTTCCTACTTTTTTGAAAACATAAAAATCTTAGAGATGATCGGAGTTGTATGGTTTTTGGGTTCACTAGAATTTCCAATAGTTTGAAGATGGATATTCTTGTGAAAATTGTGATATTTGGAACAATAACAATGGGCTTATTGTGTTGTGTACTAAAACTTCACGGTATTAAAAAATATAAATACATTTCAATAAAAACTTGCCACATTCATTGACAAGAGCATCTTAATCATAGCTGTGAGATATAAATGGTCTACCAGAAGATCGGCTAAAGTTGGTACCACCAATCCACCATGATACATTGATACTGTCAAAAGAAAACAGAACACCTCATTCTTCGTCGGTGTATGATAAGGCTTAACTGGTAATGTGATCATCATAAAGCACTTGCACATAAGATACAGACTGCAGTACCATGTAATTAATTTGAAAGGTGCCACCTAGCTGATAAAAGCTCCCATCACAAATGCAAGGTCTGAGACACGTCTATGTAGGACCGCACTAACAAATTCAAGAAACTACACAAATCAAGGTCTGCGACAGGTCTATGTAGGATGGCTAATGAAGAAGCATGCTTAATTTGTAAGATAAATCAATGATAATACACAATTAGGTAAGCAGAAAAAATAGAACTCACGAGTGGATCATGAGGGGTGTCTGCTTGCTGGTACGTTACGGTCATGGAGATAGAGATTGCAGCTTCCCAATTCACATAGTGCTTGGCGCATGGACATTATGTGATTGCTCATTTTCAATCTGATATTATGATTGAAGAAGTAAACTAGACAAGAGAGGAAAATACACAAGCCACAATTTAAGAATGACTAATTTGTGTCTGGCTAGAGAAAGTCATGGTTAACTATTTATCGTTAATTTACAAACTATAAACTTTTATAACTTACCAAATACAGTACATATCAGTCTACAAGGAATACAGCAACCACTGTTTTTTTGTCAAGTAATCATTATTATTTGTTACTGTGAGATATTAAAATATGGCGTGAGAACCGATTATTTATTTAGTCGCTAAATCATGTGGCGTGGCCAAACTCACAAACAAATTTGATTGAATCTTTATATAAACTTGTGACCAAATGACATTTCTTTCTTAAATTTTCGATCAGGGAGTTGAATTGATGATATCGGCAGGGCATGTTTGGATGGTAGAAAGAGTGCATAATAGTGTAGATTTTGTTCGGATTCATATTCAATCTGATTCCAACTAAATTGGCTATCTATTCAACGAGTTAAAATGTTGGTATAAATATGAATGAGTTCAAAATTGTGACCAAATCTGATTCATTTAATTTATTCAAGACTTAATTAAGTCGAGTTTAAACAAGATGAGCTGCGTTAGTTTGTAATTAATTTTCAAATTATAAAAAATATATGAGCTCGAATTCGAGACTAGCTTCAATTCGAAAAAAGGCGCCAGCTGGGCCCGAATTAGCGCGTATTGGACCGGGCTCTCACATCCTATTGTACGCTACTATATAAAGAAAGCCTCACTCTCCTCCCCTCAAATACTAAACGTCCCTTTGACCATTTTACACACACCAGACACTTTACACTTATATCACCCCGGCGACGCCGTTTCGAGAAACAGGTACAGAAATGGCTAAAAAAACCCTAGAATCCAATTCAAAACGAAAGCCAGAACCGGAGGTAGCAGACCTAACAGGAGACGAAGTTTTGAGCTCCATCACTATCAAGAAGAAGAAAATTGACCCTACCGGTTCGATCCAAATCGCAAAACCGAGCAAAAAAACCCATGATTCGACTATAAAACCCGGCGATTCGAAGAAGAAAGAGAAAACCGAAGGTTCGAGTCAAAAGCTGGACGATTCGAAGAAGAAAGCAGTGAAAACGGAGAAGAAAGTGAAATTGGAGAGTCCGGTGAAGAGATCCGGTAAAAAAGATGAAGCTGAGGTGAAAAAAGTGAAGAAAAGTAAAGTGAAGAAAGAGGAGGGCGTGGATGAGAATGAGAGGGGTGCATTGTATGCGTTTCCGATGAATCGTGTTACTCGGATTGTTAAGAGTGAGAATTCTGATATTAAGTTGTCTGCTGAAGCTGCTTTTCTCTTTAATAAAGCTTCGGTAAGCTCTTTGCCTTTCTCGAATTTTTTCAGTTTCGTTTTACTTGTTTGTGTATGATGTTATTTTTATGAATTATGTGATTAGTAGTTTGGATTAGTATCAAATCAAGATACCTTTGATCGTATATAACATTGAATGACATTTAGCTTCTTTGATGAGATTGAATACAAGGCTGGCATTAGCATCTAGGGTTTAAATGATGTAGTTATATCATATATGTTTGGTAAGAGTAAACATTGACACGTGGAGTGAGTCATAAATGAACGCATATATTATTCTTTTTAACAAGTTATTATGACCAAGTAACAATGTTATTTAACGTTAAAAAGAGCAGTGGCCCTCTTGGAGCTTAAGCGTGGGCTTTTTTGAAATAAAGCGCACTATATATATACACATATGAATGTGTAAACACTTGACATTCTAATTAATAACTACAAACTCAAGTGCAAACAAAATTGTTCAAAAGAATGAACTAGGTTCAAGTTTCATAATAATTAAGGACATTAAGAAACCAATAAAATTATATCTGTGCATTAGCATCTTTTTCGTTGTCAAAATTATGAATATTATCTGAATCTTCATCATAGTTGGCGTTGAGATGCTTATCATCCACAAATTCGATTTTCATGCTGCATGTCCTCATTCTCAATATTGTCAATTAGCAGCGTAGGAAAGCCTTGTATCCTGCTAATGCATTCTTCACTCTTTATTGTGACCTTGATCACCACAAGCAATAAAAGAAAAGACCAACAAACTGCAATTTATGGCCCAAGGGTTTGAGGATTCTGTGCAAATATTGTCAAAATTCTCATTTACAAGCAAGCACACTTTTTTTGGGTGTTTTTTTTGTACTTTTTGAAATGCGCTTTGGTTTTATAAAGCTAAGCCCAAAGCAGGCGCTTTGCGCTTGAGCTGTGCTTTAAGCACACTTTTAGTAACATTGCTGAGCAAGTATATAGCTTTAAATTACTGTCTACATTTCATTTCGGGTTAAGGTGTTACTATCTGGACGTGTTACTAACTCATTGGCTTCTATCATAATGTTTTTAATCTTGTAAATTATTTTAGGTTTTTACTGTATTCCAGTGTGAGCTAGCAGGAGCTCTATATTTACAAATTCGATCTCTTGTTGATAGGATTTACTGGATGGTCCGTGTTTAACAGATTTTTTATAATGTGATTTCTAAGATATTATTGTTTATTTCAGGAGAAATTTCTTGAACTATTCTCTAAGGAGGCTTATGCTTGTGCTTTTAAGGATGGCAAGAAAAAAATTGAGTATCAGCACCTATGTAATATCTCTTTTCTTACCTTAATAGTTAATACGTTAGTAGAAAATATTTGTTGTTCTTATCTGCATTGAACGTAGTTGCAAGTTTAAGTGAAAAATGTTTTCATTGATTGCATTATGTTAGGGATTTATGACCTTCCTTATATAGTTGCTTTTGTCTGGAATATTTCTACAAACAAGGTGGGTATTTGGATTTTGGACATCACTTGTAGTTTGAGAACCGGACTCACGAAACTCACGAGATTACTGCAGTAGTATTAAAGTTTGTCAATCTAGATGTGAGCTTTGGTTATGTCCATTTGTGTGCGTGTCAGATTGATCATAACCTAGGAAGTATGGACTCGGATACGGGATACGGTGACACGGGACAAGGGGATTCCCCACAATTATTAAACAACCATGGATACGAGACACGACAATATACACACACACACACACACACTAAAGAGTGCTCTCTTATATAGAGTTCCGGGGAGAACCCTTTGAATCTAATGTAGAATCTCATAAATAATTTTAAAACTGACCATACTTATACTTCATATGATTAGAAATTTTGATTTTAATATAAAATACTAATCATGTAACCTTTACAAAAAAATAAGCGAAAAATTTGATTTTTAATTTGATTCTAGTGTAGAATCGTTCTGGACAATTTGATTCTCCTGTAGAATCATTCTGGAATATTTTTTCACTATTACGAGTGATTGTCAATAATTCTTCAAAAAAAGGTGTGTAACTTTGTTTTTGATTTATTTATATATGTATTTGATTTGATGAATAAATTCAAAAATATATGTATATTGTGTGTATGTATGGTGTTTCTCTCTTGAACTCTATATAAAAGGTTCTTTCTAGAATGCTACTATATATATATAAAGAACACGGAAGAATACCATCATAAAACTTCAATTTTTATAAAAAATTGATTGTTAAGATTATAATCACAAAATTTAACAATAATGAATCTTAACATATCAAATCTAACATTGAATTTCATCTAAATTTTAAAAATCAAATCTTACAGAATCTAACCTAGAATCCAATATAGAATCTTATATACATTTTTGTAACAATGAAATTTACATATAGTCATGTTATGTTTAATCCTAATTTATTGTTAACTTCATGTTAGATTCTATTATTATTCATAATAAAAACTTAAGTATTATTAAAATTAGAATCTAAATGAATTTTTATATAAGATTTTATAGTGTTCTTTCTTATTTTTTTGTATAAGGGCGTTCTTTATGGAGCAATGACATACACACACACACACATTTTTATGCATTTATAAGATTTCTATATTTCAAAAACTCAACTTGTAATAAAAGTTTCTTTCGTAATAAAAACCTTCTCCAAAGCAAAACTACCACAACCCTTCCTCTTCATTAATTGTAATTACATTGCACCTAAGATTCTAACCCTTTCCCACCTTTTTCAATTTTTGTCACATACCTCCACAAAGGAAAATTAGTATCATTCTCTTTTGCACTTACACCATGGTTACTATTGGCACTTGAGCTAATTGCCACTCATCCAAAAGATTTCAAATACACAGGCGCGCGCGTGTCCACACACACATATATATGAAAACGTGGCTTTAAAATTAGGGTAAAATTAGATTGAATTGAGCCTTTTTGGGTGGGATGAGTTGACAGGCCGTGTCGGTGACGAGTCCACTACCGTTTGTGTATCGACATGCAACCTAGCATAACTGGCCGTGTCTGTGCTTCCTAGAATCATAACTGGCATGTTATTTTGGGCAAACATTTTACTCTCTAAATTATTATGGGCCTTCTGGTGGCTTGTTGAATGTAATATAGATTGTTATTTACCATTGTTCTAGAGTCTGCACCCAACTATAAATGATTGATGATGCTAAAGGCTACAAGGCACGACTGAAAGAGGAGTAAGGATGGAAAATAGGATAAGATTATGTAGTCTTATTGTGACAGAGTCCATCATATAAGTCTCATGTGTTTAACCTTTTTTTAGCAGTACATTCTTATCTCAGTAAATATAGAAAATCGTGGAGGACAAATGCAACCAGAGACAAATTGAAATTTTAATTGATAAAATCTTCATGTCAAGGTTGAATCGAAACCTGCCTTTTCATAAAATCTTCTATCAAGGTTGAAATCAGTGTCGCTAAGGCCTTTGCCCACCTTTTCTCTTCCCTTGTTCTAAACGGGCGACCCGTAGCTTCTATACATTCTGTGGTCTGCACTTAATTTGTAGTTATAGTTTGATTTGAAGGAAACTCATCTCTATATGCAACAACACTTTCATTAGACCTTCAAGAGAAATTAAGGGTCATCTATAATCTTTACCTGAATATCCTACACCCTGTTTTGGCTAAAAACGATATGCAAAAAAAGGAAGTGGTACCAAAGTTCAAATTTATGAGAGAAAAGTAGGAGACCTTTACGTACCTGTATCAAAACTAAAGGGAATTGCCTTCAATAGCTGTAATCTCCTCTAAATCGCCACCCCAATTCAGAGTTTCTTTGGAACTGATGAAGAAGAAAGTAATTTGCAATTTGGGGATGTAATACACTCTCTGCACATTATGCGTGTAAGGTAGTAGGTGGGAATTTTTCTAAATTCCTGACCTTCCATTAGTAATCTAGTGGCGGAGAAGCAGTTGGCGAGATAAATTGTCCCTGGTTAATGATCTCCCTGGATTTGGACCCTTGTGTCTATATATAGCTGTTTATCAGTACAAACAAACATGAGGTATATGTAAATACTATTCTAGATTAAGAAACCAACAGCTAACAGCAAATAGTAAGATGGTTGTATGCTATACAAGGATCAGTAGCATTATGTAGCTAATTGATAGTTCATGCAGAGCAGTAGTAGTACCAGCATGCAAATCCTTAAACATGAATACAATATGGGAGTCTTCTTCCCTAACTATAGTTTCTCTGCTCTAGATCTTGTAGTGGATCACATACAGTCCATCTAGTGAGTGCTTATGGGTAATATGACAAAGTAAACTGGTAGTGAAGGGATCACTCATAATACATGTAGACAATATAAGGTTTCGCCGCCGGGGGAATATAATATATAAGGAGTCACCACTTAATTTAGTTGTTCGAACACTGATCTACATTGTATATTAACCAAGAATTAAATTTCATTAGGTGAATGCACAATGTTACTCAGGAAAAAATAATTTACCATGTCATATTTTGATCATTTTATTAATCAAAGAATATCTGAATTGCACTGATAAGTAAACAGTTTAACTGTATTACTCTTATAGACCTTGTAACTAGATTGTCTACAAGATAAGCTTGTTACACTGTAATGTGTATGTAGTACATTTCTAATACATGGTATTGATCTGCTGGATTAGAATTCATAGGGTGTAGCTTAAGAACTTTTTCTTTGGTCTTTGCTTTTTTTGAAACTTCCCCTTAACCCACAAAACAATTTTATCACGACTTGATTTGATAGCCTGCAGGTTAACTAATTTGGGAAATCCCCAGTAGTGATGATAGTTTCTCAACTTGGTTTATGATAATTCAATAATTGTACCATTCCATGGTATATATTCTCTTTCCATGTGAATGGTTATCTAAAATGCTTCTTTTGTTTTGTTTCAGCATCATTAATTCCTGGAAACAAAAGATTTGACTTCCTTTCAGGTACCTTTTTTCTGCTGAATTTTGGGCTTTGATTATTTTCGTTCTTTCTCATTTCTTTTAGTGGTTGCTACTAATTTTACCATTCTTTCCCGAATACTATTTCACCCACATGCACAAAGCGCGCACACACCCACACCCTCACCCACACCCACACTGCAAACGCTGCACCCACGACGCACACATCCACACACCGCAAACACTGCACCCACGACGCACACATCCACACACCGCAAACACTGCACACACACATCCATTCACTCACCCACACACCCAATGCAAAAAACACAGTTAACTGACAATGACAGTATTGATTTCTCATCGACTGCTTGTTTACATACATAGATTTTGTTCCTGCCAAAGTGAAGGTTGCAGATGCCTTGAAGGAGATTCCATCAGCTGAGACCTAACTGGGCTGGAACCTGAATGACAAGATGCTGAATGCTTCAGATGTTGTAGCCCCCTTTAGTTTGTGAATGTCAAGCAGAAAAACTGTCTACCCTGTACCCAATGTTTGACCTGCATCCAGGAGCCTGAGCAGCTAGCATAGAAGTTCCTGTTTGATAATATAGCCATTTTTTCTTTTCCTAATTAGATTTTAGCTAGATATACATGTTTTTCCTTTTTAATTAAAAAAACTTTGAAGCTATTTTTCGCATTAGAAATGAAAGTATTCAAATACAAATTAAAATTTGTAAGCACTTGAATTCTACGTGTACAAGGCCTAAGATTAGAGGGAGTACTTTAAAATTAAAGTTGATTCTAATGCATGTCCATAACAAATTATTTCAAAGGATGGTACATTTCTTTTGCTCCAAAAACGATAAAAACAAAATACATTCGTACAGGTACTTTTGCTAAAGAGATCAGAGAATCTAAGATATATTTTACTTAAGTTACATGAGATATATAGGATTTTATATGTAAACATGGAATGAGTATTTTTATAACATCATAATTCATTTAAAATTTTATTAATATACTACTATTTTGTACTAAAATATTAGGGTATTATCTAAAATACATCTTACTTCCTTTTTCTCTTTGCTAAATATGTAAATCGCTGATGGTCGAAAATCAACAAGTTGGGTTTCCACAAGGAATAATCCTCAACGGTGTAAATTTATTAATGTCTACGAAGTCGAATTGTAAGTCGTAATGTCGTATAATAAAACAAATTAAGCAAAACATATTCAATATATCCTACTCGAAAATAGTGGAAACATGTTATTCTTATAAACCAATCGTGATCCTTCTCCTTATTATTTGGGACAGAAACAAAACGGGCATAATATTATTTGGGCACTGTATGTTGTAATTTAGTCATCATCACACTGAGACTAGAACCCAGAAACACGCATCGATCTAGTAATGTTATGGGGTCCTAAAAAGCTTGCTTCTTAAGCTAAACCAAGCAATTATGGTACTCTAGAATATATATGCAACGATTGTAAGTAAATCTAATTATACACACCCAAACTTTTTATTCACCTCAACCACTTGAGATCCCCTCTGTTTTTCCTTCTTCCCAAAGCAAATCATCAGTTGTAATAGTACCGTATACACATACAAACTTGAGCAATGTACATTAGGTTTTATATCAAATATTGTAACTTCTAACCAACTCAATTAATTTATTTGATTTGATACTCCCACTATGTTTAACATTTCCATTTTACCAAACATTAGAAGCCTTACTTTATAAAAACCTTGTTTTCTCTCTTAAAGGACATCATTCCTACTTCAATACATCTACATTTCCTCGACAAAACACCTAAACATGTCTTTTCCTCTCACATTTTCTATTCTACTTCTCCTTCAATGCACCACCACAACCCTAGCTCAGTCACCAGCAGTAGCTCCTGCCTCTTCTGGTCCAACAAACGTCACGAAAATCCTCGAGAAAGCCGGTCAATACACGACGCTTATACGTCTCCTAAAAATCACTCAAGTGGGTGATCAAATCAATACTCAGCTAAACAATTCAAACCAAGGCATGACAATATTTGCACCAACAGATAATGCCTTCTCTGCTCTAAAATCCGGAACTCTAAACTCGCTCAACGATCAAGAAAAAGTCCAGTTAATTCAGTTCCATGTTTTACCAACTGTTATTTCCACCTCATAGTTTCAAACCGTTAGCAATCCGTTAAGAACACAAGCTGGAAATAGCGATGGTGGACAGTTTCCGTTGAATGTTACTACTTCAGGAAATAGTGTAAATATATCTACTGGAGTAAATAATGCAACAATTGCTAACACAGTTTACACTGATAGTACCCTTGCAGTGTATCAAGTTGACAATGTGCTTCTGCCACTGGCAATGTTTGGTCCGAAAGCACCAGCCCCGGCACCAGGGGTTGCTAAGAAACCGAAGAAAAAGACAGGTGCTGCAGATAGTCCAAGCTCCGATGATGGTGCAGCTGATGCATCAGGTACAAGTGGGCTAAGAGCTAAAGGTTTGCTTGTGGGATTTATTGCTTTGGTTGCTGCATTTTTTTTGTAACATGCAATTGGTGTTGGTTATTGCTGATTGCTGAAGTGAGATTCATTTGCTTGGCGGTTGAGTGGTTGTTAATAATTACATGTTTTGTTTCTTTAAAATTTGGTTACCTTCTTATATGATATCTAGGGAAATTTGATTCCTTTGAATGGAATTTTAATTTTTTCACTTATAGCATGTATTATGTATGTACCTATTTTGAATGTTACGTTATTCATTGAGTTTCATTACATCATGCGTACCCAAGTTATTCTCTAATATTAACACTGTGTTTCCCTGATAAGGGAAAGAAATAAAAAATAGAAAGCAAGTTCTTATTTTAGACAATCAGAATTATATGAACTTGTTGCCCAATCAGAATTATATGACTTACAAAGCCAAACACAACCAACAAATACAATGTTCTGATTACAATATAGAACTAGGCACAAACAAGAATCCAAGGGATCTTGGAGGGCCTAATCAAGGTTGCAAGCCTTGAACTTGGAGTGAGCACTGACCATCAGCATGTAGCATGTCCTGTTTTAAATGTAAGATATTCCAGCAAATCAGCAATACATCTCGGCATTGATTGGAGGTAGACCGGTCCCAAACCCAAACATTCAGCATGATTGAAGAGGGCTCTTTAAACTGCAATACAGAAAGTGAAACTAACGCACGATTGAAGGGCTTGAATGCCTGTGGAACAACAGAAACCAAAGTGGCCTGTTTTTTCCACAACAAAAATTTGCTGCATAGAATCCTGATCACTAGATAAAAACACTGGGCAAACGAGGGTTGTCTTAGCTTGGGATCAAATCAATCTGAGAACCCGAAACGTAAATGTTGGTAAATATCATCAGCAAAGCATCAATGTTCGAGGAAACAAAAAGCCTTGCAAAAGCTTGCCCCAGTAAAAATTGGGAACTATATATGAAGAGAAGATGTATTCCACTACCGTCAAAGGGGCCAGCAAAACTAGCAACCAGGAATATTGCTATTAGTATTAACTATGAAACCACCGAACAGTCCAATGAGACTTATCAGAATCATGTATCAATCTCCTATGGCTGTAGACATAACCCCATAAAACCAAAGAGCCCAATGATCAGTGTCATGTTAAGAAACATTTTTCAAATGTATCGAGCAACACATCATAAATGTGATGAATGTGTGTGCATTTGTCAACGGACAAACATGACTTGTCTCACATCCCACAAATCCTACCAAGTGAGTGTTAGTGTCTTTATGCATACCACCCGATTAACTTTCAGCATGTTTCTTGAAATAATTAATTATCCAACCATCACGTTAAATTTCAAACCAGTCTCCGAAATTCCCAGAAAGAATTCAAGTTGATATTTATGGCCCAATTCACATATCATCTCTCTTGTAGATATTTCTTGATCTTTGTAATTTTGTATCACAACTTGAAAGGACTTGCGGATCATAATGATGAGGTATTTCTCTTTTTTTTCTTCTTCAGATTAATTGACTAAGCGCCTTAAACTATATATCAAACTTATAAAATTATGAATTCTTTTTTCAATATCAATTAATTGATGGGATCCCCGATGCTATGGCGGGCTTTGGTAATGTTCAAAAAAATTGGAACCCAAAATTCAATTTAATTCATTTGAAAAAAAAAACTCGGAATTATTTTTCATTTAAATTCAATCACGTCTATAATTTTTCATTAAAATTCGATGGGATCTGAAATTTTAAAAATCCAAATTTAAATTCCAATTAGAAAAATTCAGAATAAATCCCAGAAATTTTAAAAATCTGAATTAAATCCGGATTTTCAAAAAATCCTAATTTTTTAATGAAAATACTAAAGTTACAACAAATATTACCAATTCAGCAAGAACGACGTAATTTTGTGCGACGAGAATATTTTGACATTTTTAATATAATTTAGCAGCATTATTTACTCTCTTTTTTTTGCGAAAAGGATTATTTACTATTAAAATAATATACTTATGACAATTTTTTGATGCCAGTGACGAAAACTTGTGACCGAGGATATTTAGACCCGCAATTTTGGACACGACACGATTTACACGACACGGAATAACACAAAAATTTAGTGTTTGTGTTTGCATTTTCAGTGCACGACACGAATGTATACGACCAAAATTTAGTGTCGGTTTCGTGTTTACACTTCGAGTACACGACACGTGATGAAGTACACGACATAAATAAATTTATAATTAAATTTTAATATTTATAATGAATATATGTATATTTATAATAAATATATGTATATTTATTGTTAAAATAATACATGATTTTATAATATTGTATGTAAATTTGATTTAAATATATAATATATTTTATAAAAAAATTTATCTTAAAATTTTTTATTTTTATTTTTATTTATTATTTTTATTACTTATTTATATTTATATTCAATTTTAAACGAAACACGATACAAGAACGACACGAGAACAAGATACACGAACACGAACATATGCTACAAGGAAAACGGTTAAAAGTGACTGCACAAAACCGACCGATGGAAAAGCGGGAGAGTTAAAACCGACCAGCACGTGATCGATCATTTTTTTGGGGGATAAAATCGACCGACAAGTAATCGGTCGGTTTTGTGATTTGTAAAGAAAAGAAACGACGTCATGTGGATGACGTGGCAGACAAAAAAATCGACCGACGTCATTCGATCGGTTTTGAGTCTGACATGGCAAGAATAAAACCGATCGTGGAGCCTCGGTCGGTTTTAATGCGTACCAAATTTTTTATTAAAATAATTTAAATTAAAGCTTGTGTACTGTCATAGATAAAACGACGCCATTTTGCTTTAAAAGATATAATCGATTGACCTTTGGTCGGTTTTAATAGTTACTTTTTTTTAATACAAGCTAGTACTAAACTTTCATTTTTTAGAAGAGTAAAGTTAGAGAAGAACACAAAAAAGAAGAAGAACACAAAGAAGAAGATCAAAGGAGATAGAACACAAAGAATATGTAATGTAAGATTTTCTCACTTTACATATATATATATATATATATATATATATATATATATATATATATATATATATATATATATATATATATATATATATGTATTTTGTTCATAATTCTATATAAATGCATGTGTATTTATAATTATTTTTTGATCTTTTAATGCTTTGTTAGCATGCTAAATTATTGTTTATAATATATATTTATGTAGATGGCAAACAATGATTAAAGTTGGATATGTAACCGATTACAAAGTGATAAAATTTCTCTAAGTCCCGAATATAAATATGGTGTAGAATATTTTTTTAGATTTTGTAAGTAAAAATGGAATGGAGGGAGATAAGACAAAATATCCTTGCAAAAAATGTAAAAATTTGAATTGGTTGCGAATTGATGAAATTAGATTTCATTTAATCTCGATTGAGATGAGTGAGAGTTATACGGTGTGGACTTCGCACGATAAAATTGTTTGAAGGGAAGAGAATCGAAAATCACATTCTCGTCATCATAGGGAATCTTCAAGGATAGAGAAATCGGTAGATTTTAATGCGATGTTACATGATTTTGTGGGTGAAAATTATGATTTTTATGATATTACGGGTACTAGTAATGTAGAAGAAGCTTCAACTGATAGTACTAAAAATTTGTATAAGGTGATTGCTGAAAATGGAGTTCCCATCTATCCTGGAAATACAAAATATATAAGAATAAGTTTTACCTCTAAACTATTAGAATTTAAAAATGTTGCTCATTGTAGCGATAAAGCTTTTGATAGTTTAATTAAACTTATTATGGATGTGTTGCCAAAGCAACACACTTTGCCTGAATCTTATTATCATATGAAAAAGATTATGAAGAGTTTGAGGGTTGAATATGAAAAAATTGATGCATGCGAGAATGATTGTATGTTATTTTACGGAGATGACAAGGATAAGATTGTATGCGATATATGTGGTTGTAATCATTACAAAGATGTAGCAAGGAAAAATGATAAAAAGATACCCAAATTTTTTTAAGACATTTTTTTTAATTCCTCGACTACAACACTTGTATATGTCGACACACACGTCCGAACATATGAGATGGTACAAAAATCGAGAAACTAACGAGGGAAAAATTAGTCATCCTACTGACAGAGACGAATGGATAATTTTTGACCTCCGATTCCCATCATTTGCCCAAGAGGTTCGTAATGCGAGGCTTGGTTTTGTGACAGATGGTTTCAATCCATTTGATAAAACGGGAAAATCATATAGTGTGTAGCCCATAATAATTGTCATTTATAATTTCCCGCATTCGATGTGTATGAAAAAGTCGTATATGTTTATGACCGATATAGTGCCGGGTCCAGGTAGTGTTAGCAAAGATATTAACGTATATCTAAGGCCTCTCATTGATGAATTGAAGACATTATGGCGTACCGGAGTAGAAACTTATGATCAATCTACCAAATAAAATTTTACACTGAGAGTGACACTTATGTGGACTATTAGTGACTTTTCCGCTATGAGTATGATAAGTGGTTGGTCGGATAAAGGAAAAATGGGATGTTTGGTGTGTCATGGAAGTGTACAAGGCTTTCAATTAAAACATTCCGGTAAATGTTATTTCTATGACATAAATCAAATATTTCTTGACCCAAATGATCCATTACGCAAAAGAAGTAATGTGTTTGATAGTACTGAAAATAAATTGTGGTGTGGTCGTTTGCATGAGGATTACTTGAAGGATTTACTAGACGGTTTAATCTTTCCACCACCTAGAAAGACTATTTCCAAGTTAAGGAGTCCCGGCTATGGGGTTGAGCACCATTATACTCATGTCCCATTGTTTTATGAACTACCTTATTGGTCATCACATGCTTTGCGATATTCTATTGATATCATGCATATGGAAAAAAATGTATTTAAAAATATATTTTTCACCATTGTAAATGCCGCAAAGTCAAAGGATCACAAAAAAGCACGATTGGATTGCAAACACATTAATGTGTTGCCTCATTTGTGGTATTCGGAAGATGGCAAGAAACCTAAGACATCATTCTCTCTTACTAGAAAACAAACCAAACTTTTGGCTCAATGGATTACCTCACTAAAAATTCCGGACGACTATTCTTCAAATATATCTCGTTGTTGTAATATTGACGAGTGCAAATTCTTTGGTTTTAAGTCGCATGATTGTCATATTTTTCTCCAAGAATTATTGCCTCTTTCACTTCGTGAGCTTCTATCAAAACCTATTGTCGATGATAACTGGTATTTCAATTTTTTTCAAGATGTGTGCTCATCCGTTCTTGTAAGAAAGGATTTGGATATGATGAAAAAATCGGTGATTAGAGCATTGTGTTTGTTGGAAACAATTTTTCCTCCAACATGGTTTGATTCTATGGAGCACTTGGTTATACATTTAGCAGAAGAATGTAGACTCGCAGGACCTGCTTATTGGCATTGGATGTATTTTATATAGTGCTTATTAGGAAAGTTAAAATAAAAAGTTAGAAATAAAGCACGGGTCGAGGGTTCAATCGCCGAACGATATATGGAAGATGAAATTGTTAATTTTTATTCATTTTACTTTGCCTCTAACTTGATCCATAACAAAAAACAACGCCACGAGGTTGCATTTGATAATGATAATTCCAAAAAATTGGGAGTTTTTGTAACTCCAATTGAATCTCTTGGTGAAGAAGGAACTCGATATATGAATGACGATGAGTGACAACTAGCAGAAAAATATGTTCTTTTAAACTCTCCAGAAGTTCAACCTTACTTAAAGTACCAATTATCCTTATTAATGATCATATTATTTATGTATTTAGAAGGTAACAATTATTGACATGTTTATATTATTTATATGTTATAGAAGGTATCAAAATCGTGTTCTTCGACAACGTCCAACAACAACGCCTCAAGAAATGGATCATTTTGTCAAGACTCGATTTAAAGCTTGGTTTTAAAAAAAGTATTATACTTGTTGAATTTTATCATTAGTTGCTTGCTTTTTTCTTGATAACAATCAAATTATAGGTTGAGAACGATGATGTAGAAAGACCCCATTTCAAGTACTTGATTGACAGACCGGCACTTGAAGTCATGACATTTAAGAATTGTAATGTTAATGGATACAAATTTTCTACAAAATCCGCATTGAATTTCGGTTTTGTAGTTAGAGGCACTTCTCATGACAATACACTTGATTATTATGGTCAATTACAAGAAATTGTAAGACTTATTTATCAAGGAGTGAATCATGCATACTTGTTTAAATGTATATGGTTTGATAGTGCCGATAACAGCGTAAAGATCGATAAAAATAGAGTCGTGACAATCGATATAACTTCAAGATTGAGGTCCAACAATGTTTTTATTTTAGCTAGTCAAACCTCTCAAGTATATTATGCACCTAGTGTATTGAATCCACAAAGTAAATTATATACAGTGGTGAAATCTAAAAGTCATCCGCTAGATGAATCAACCAATATGTCAAATGATATCAAGGATGCTTTTCAAGAAGAAAGATATAATGCGGCGAAGAGCTCATTTTCTTTGTTCGTTGATTTCGCCTAATATGGACAAATTGCATTTGTGCAACAATCTCATGAAGAAGAAGAAGATGATGATGATAATGATGGATACGATAATGACAATGAAGAAGATAACGAAGGAGAAGGTGATGATGATCATGATGATGACGACGAAGATGATAACGGTTTTGACGAAGTTGATTGATGTTATTTAATTTAACAATGACGATTGTAAAGTAATTTGATAATGTAAATGTAATTTGATGGTTTAGTAAGTTTTTTGGTAAGTTTTTTGATGATTGATTGGGTGTATTGGTTGGAATGTATTTGGTTAATTTGGTGGTATGTAGTGTTCTACACAAAGAGAGTTAATGTTTTTTACAAAGCCAATAAAACCAACCGATTACAACCATATTCAATTGTTTTTTATCATTCAGATGTCCAGTAAAACTGACCGTACTCAACAATAAAACCGACCGATTACTTGGTCACCCGGTCGATTTTATTCTCTTCTGCTACAAAACTGACCGATTTGGCAAATCGGTCGGTTATAACTCGTCCATTTTATTTTATTTAATAAAAATATATTATACTTAAATTATGTAAATTAGTTATTAACTAGTAAATATTTAAAATAAATTCAAAATGTAATCGAGTTGGGTATCTTTTACATACAATGTTTTTATAAAATCATTTTTAATTTGTATTGTAAATGTTTTATTATTTTAATATTAAAATAGTTATATCTTTAATGTAATAAATATTTATAAATTGAATAAAAATATAAAATCGACCGCCCTCTGTGTTAAAACTAACCGATTAATTTAAATATTATTAATATTTTAAATAAAAATATTAAAATTAACTATATTGTTAAATTATATATTATATTAAAATGATAAAACCGACCGATTTCTTGGTCCAGCGGTCGGTTTTAATGCGACGTTCAATCTGCCTTCCTTGGTACTACAAACTTCAACCATTAATCTCACATTCAACTTTTGACTTTCGCATACACCTCTTGGTTTTCTCATGCACCTCTTGGCCTTGACTTGTTTTTTCATCTATAAATACCACCATCTTCCATCTCTCATCTCCATTTTATTATCACACCAAATCAAAAAACTCTACTCATCAATCAAATTCGTCAAAGATGAATAAGTCATCTGCAAAGGCTTCTTCCCCACCAAATTCGTCAAAGAATGAGCTCAAGGAGAAGATTGGGGAGTTGGAGGAGAAAATCACCAAACTTGAAGTTCAAGTCGAAGAGTTGGAGGAAATGATTCAAGAGCTCAAGAAGGACAACTACTATCTCCGGCGGATATAAAACCACGACGAACCATGATCAAGGAGAAGAAGTGAAGATTTATGTTTTTATGTTGATGTTTTATGTTTTTATGGGATGTGACCCGTTTGGGGTTTTGATGTTTACATTTTTATATATATATATATATAAAAGTCTTTAATGTTTATGTTTTTATGTTTGATGTTGATGTTTGATTATTTTTTTTGCTTAGACATAAATAATAATAATAATAAAACACTGATAATAATATAAATAATTATAAGGCATAAAAGGTTTTTAATAAAATAATTTCGAACAATTAATAAGTGTTTTGGTAAGTATTTTCATGATTAATTAGTTGGTATGTAATGGTTCTACATAAAGAGAGTCAATTTGTTTTTTGCAAACCCAGTAAAACCGACCGAATACAATCATAATCGACTATTTTTTACCATTCAGGTATCCAGTAAATGTAACAACCCGAATATTTTCCAAAATTTATTATTATTATTTAAATATTTTATTGATTTTTCTCAAAAGTGAAGGAATAAAATTTTTATATTTTTTTCCAATTGGACGCATTCCCATATTTTTTATTATTTTAGAAATTATTTTCGGTTCAGTGGTGCTGAGTTCAGTTTAAAAAAATATATATTATTTTACTGAGCGGGTCAGTATCTCGAGTCAGTATTTTGTTCGGGTAAAAATTTTATTTGAGTAAATTATTTAAATATATAAAAATGCTAAATTTTTAATATTTAGAAGATTGGTTTAAAGAAATTGTTGAAATCAAATGTGGAATTTTATGGATGGGGTCACAAATGAGATTTGATTTGATTATTTGAGATTTATAATAATTGATGTTTAAATAATTTATTCAAATAAAATTTTCACCCGAAAAAAATACTGACTCGAGATATTGACCCGCTCAGTAAAATAATATAATTCTTTTTAAAACTGAACTCAGCACCACTGAACCAAAAATAATTTCTAAAATAATAAAAAAATATGGGAATGCATCCAATTGGAATAAAATATAAAAATTTTATTCCTTCACTTTTGAGAAAAATCAATAAAATATTTAAATAATAATAATAAATTTTGGAAAATATTCGGGTTGTTACAGTAAAACCGACCGATTTCTTGGTCACCCGGTCAGTTTTATTCTCTTCTGCTACAAAACTGACTGATTTGGCATATCGGTCGGTTATAATTCATCCATTTTATTTTATTTAATAAAAAAATATTATACTTAAATTATGTAAATTAGTTATTAATTAGTAAATATTTAAAATAAATTTGAAATATAATTGAGTTGGGTATCTTTTACATAAAATATTTTTATAAAAGTATTTTTATTTTGTATTGTAATTTTTTTTATTATTTAAATATTAAATGATTTATATATTTATTTTAAATATTATTTATAAATTGAATAAAAATATCAAAAATTAGCCATTTTTAATATTTATTAATATAATATATTTTATAATATTTTAAAAATATAAATATGTATATATTACAAATTGTGTGATATGTTAGTTTAGAAATGGGACTTAACGTTTTACAGATACGTGTTCTCATGTTAGGGTTATACTAACGTACAATCTAAATTAAAACGAAGTTTAATATTCTTAGCGATTCAACCTTTCATATGTTAACTTTTTACAAAATCGATATTATAAATAAAAAATTAGCGCATTTCAATGATTATATTTGGATTTTTTATAAGTAAAAAGCATTTCATTATATTAAAACCGATCATAACCCTAATTATAACCGACTGTAACCCTAATCTTAACCCAGTATAACCGACCAATATCTTATAGAAGCAGCCGGTTATAACTTTTGGCAAAAAATTTAAAAATTTCAGAAAAAATTAAAACCTCCGCCTTAATACAAACGACGTTGTTTTGGGGCTCTGCACAGGGTTCGAAGTCAAAACCGAACGAACCATTGGTCGATTTTATTTTTGGCATATACACACAAAATTGCAAGCCTTTTATTCTTTTTATCTCCCTTATACTATCTCTCTCTCATGTCTCTCTCTAAACACTCTCAAATCTCTGGAAATGGCCAAAATCACTCGATTATCTGCGAGAGAAAGCTCAAACACTCTAATCTCTACAAGAAGCCATGTCGATTCTTCATCAAACATGGTGATTTTCAACCCTTGATTCTTTGCATTCCTATATATACTTGCATATCCTATATATATACTTGCATATCCTTTATCCTTTGCATTTTTATGTTTAATCTTCTAATTATGTCCTGTTTCAATCCTTGATTTTTTGTATGTCCTATTTCAATCCTTGATTTTTTGTATGTCCTGTTTAATATGTCCTGTTTTTGTAAATGGGTTTATGCTAATAGGTTTATATTTTTATGTATTTTATGCTTATATTGGGTTGTATTTATGCTTATAAGTTCATATTTTAGGATTTACATTGGGTTTTGGTTATTAATTAAAGCCGTTGGTATGTTTATATTTGGTATTTATGCCCCTTGGTTCATATTTTAGGATTTGCATATATAGGCTATACATATTTCCATGCATGTATTGGTCAGTTATGAGTTTTTGTTCATTTTATTGGCTCATTTGATTTTAGTATTAGACATTTGCATATATAGGTATGAATGTTGATGAACCCCTTTAGCTCAAAGTGGCCCCTTTAGTTCAAAAAGTGGAACTTGAATATAATAGGAGTATATATGCATGCTAATTAATATAAAATAAAAGCTTCCTAGTAAACCAATGCGTATCAATATCTTCGGTGGACAGTAAGTCTTATGTTGTGTTTTTAGATTGATTAATTGCGTACATGTTTATTTTGGTAACTTGCATTTAGTAATTATTTTTGTCTTTTTTGTTTACTTTATTTGTGTTAGCATGTTTGTTAATATTTGTCAATATATTTTATATGTAGTATTGAAAATGACATGGCCAAAAAAACGTTACTTACGATGATTCGAGAGAGTTGGCCCATAAGTCAATACACTTTTAGTGATATTGATTATCATTATCCCGAATGGTTGAAAGAACGTGTTGAGGAATTTGAAGTAAATAATAATTAGTTATTCTAAAATTTTAACTATATGACATTATGACTATTTATGCTTATTTCTTGAGTTTAAACTTGAGTTTATTTTGTAGAAATATTATAAGCATCAAAGAGGACAAAGCCGAACGAAAGCAAGGGATATAATTGAACAACATATCAAGAACACATGCAAGGGGACTATGAATGCAATTAAAATAAGGGTTGACCTCTAATCAAAGGAGAGGAGAGTTGATAAAATGACATTAAAACCCACTTATTAGTCGGTCAATTTTTGGGATGATTTGTTGAAGTTTTGGGAGAGTGACGGGCACTTGCATAGGTCAAAGGTTGCATCCGCCAACCGTCAGAAATTGGAAAGGTTATATAGTGTCGGTGCCAGATCTTTTAGTAGCGTGAAAGAGGTATATTTTTTAATTAAATATATATATATGTAATTAAACACACACGCATACACACATTATAACTTAAAATGCTAATTTTAGTTTATTTTTTTTTAAAGAAAATGAGAAAGAAGAGTCGAAAGCCCCCTAGTCGCCTTGAGGTGTGGAATGCGGATCATCCCGTGTATACCACTCCGATGGCGATGCACATTGTAGTACTTTATCCAATTTGTCCATTTTTTTTATTTGTTTCGAGTATATATATATATATATATATATATATATATATATATATATGTATATATATGTATGTATTGTAGTGTAACTTATTTTGGTTATAAATATTTTGATCCAAGTTTATTTATGTGTAGAAATGATATGCCGACCTCAAACGGGTGATCGAGACGAGCCCTTAGAATGGTGGTTGCAAGCAACCGAGGTACCCGGAGGCGACAAACCAAAGAAGAATTATGTTGTCGGGTACCCCAATGCTCGATCTAGTGATATTGTGCCTATCCTAGCTACACGCTACAGGGACGCTCATCGAAGTGAAGCCAAATCATCCTTTTCATCTGCTACAAGACAACAATCAATCCTCCCCGACAATGTCTATTTCTCGGTGGTGAGGAATGTTCTTAATGAAGTTCGTGCTAATCCTACGCAATTTTCTTGCCAATTATCCGATGATGAAATAACTAATTTTTTACGGACTGCACTTGAGGCCTCCGATCCATCCGCCGACCAAAGTAGAAGAATTCAATGAAAACAACTCATATCCGGGGAAATGATACATATTGTAACTACTTTGATCAAAGATATCCTCTAAAAAAGTGAAAGACAAGTTATGCAAATGCGTGAGGTAATATTAACTTATATACCTCTTTATAATTGATCTAAATTAGCCTATTTAGTCTTTTGTTATTACTTCTAATCTATTTATAAATGTGTGTAGGAGAATGAATGCAATGCCAATGAAAAGGATTATACTGATGATGATGAGATATCCGAATGTGCAGAGGGCGAAGGTGATGGTGAGGGCGAAGACGAAGGCGAGGGCGAGGGCGGAAATGACGAAGACGATGAGATGGGAGATGATGGGATGGACTCTAGTCGTCTTTCTTTGTCTGAATGAACTTGTGATGAATGGTTGTTAATTGAACTTGTAATTATGAATTTGGTTTGGATAATTTGTAGGCAATATGTAATTTAATTGAGATATGTTGGTTGGATGCATTCAGTTAATTATGAATGTAGTTGGATGATATGTTGGTTTGATTATGACTATTGAGGATGCTTTGGTACTAGCTAGACTGAATGTGGTTTGATTGTTGATGGCTTGGTAGAGACTACAGGGTATGGACTGATATAGACTGTAGTAGCTGGTTTTTTTAATAAACCTAGTAAAACCGACCGACAAACATTAAAACCAACCAATTTTTACCATTTGAGAACCCAGTAAAACCGACAGCAAGTGATATAACCGACCGCTTAATAATAAAACCGACTGATTTCTTAGATAGTCGGTCGGTTATATCGGTGGGTTTAAGGTTGTACTGCTAGAAAACCGACCGGAGTGCACATTGATCGGTTTTAATAATGACATTTCAAGGAATCATAACTGACTGACAATCAGTCAGTTTAATAAGCTTCTGCTAGAAAATCAGCCGAAGTGTACTTCAGTCGGTTTTAATAATGACATTTCAAGGACTCATAACCGACTGACAATCGGTTGGTTTAATGGGGTTCTGCTAGAAAACCGACTAAAGTGCAATTAGTCGGTTTTAATAATGGCATTTCAAGGACTCATAAACGACTAGGGTTCGGTCGGTTATGTTCGAGCATAACCGACCGACCGTCGGTCAGTTTTAAGCGACACGTGGATTCCAGTTGGCACATCTGGGGCATTTTTCACCATGGATAAAGCCTCATAACCGACCGATATGTTGGTCTGTTATGACCCTTAAACCCGACCAATTGTCATAACCGACTAGGTTAAAACCGACCACACTCATCGGTTGGTTTTAACTCTTAAACCGACCGAAATCAGTCATAACCGACTGATTTCGGCGGTCAGTTTTGACCGTTTTTCTTGTAATGATACGAAAGTACACGGATTCTAAATGAGTCGATTTTGTGTTTGGCATTTAAGTCCACGAAACACGAAACTACATGACACGAAATTATAAGAACGAATTGCCAGGTCTAGGAATATTCATCGCAAGTAACATCTTCGCCCAATTTCTCAGAATGTTTACAAAAATTACAGATATAAAATAAATAAATATACAAATTTATGTTTATATAAAAGAGGAACCTTTTTACATGCAGCAGCCGCTAGTATATATAATTAAGATAATTAATGACCACCCTATCCCTTTGTATTATTTTCTGGCCTTGTGATTGGCATGTTGCTTTCTGTCAAGTCTCTTCTTTCCGACATGCAGTAGCTAATGGTCCCTCCTTCCCTCCTGACAATTCAATGCAAGCCCCTTCTCTTTCCTCTTGCATGTGTTGTAGTCATCACAAACTAATTATCTTTAAAATCCTCATTGCAAATAATTCAATCTTCTCCAGTACTAGTACCATTAATACTGCTGTACTACTGCCTCATGTCTTGTTGTAACCAAACTCAGCAAGCTCTTGTTGTAACAAAACCCTATTATACTCACTTTCATTAATATTATTATTACCTCCAACCCCAAGAAAATCTCTAGTCATATTTCCTTTTTCATTAAATAATTTCCCATGCAGCTGATGATCACTATGATTATTTTCCATCATCACCATCCGATTATCAGAATCTAGTAATTCATCCAAGGTACGAATATTGTTGTTGTTGTTGGCGGAGTTGATGAACACGAGCCCATTGGCAAACATGCCTGGCGAATTGCTCCTTGTAGATCCCATTGTTGTTGCTTTTTGTAGCAACGCTGTAGCTGATGACATGCGGGATATGCTTGTTTCATTGTTGTAATACATTGAATTCGTAACGTTCCCCACAATATTATTGGTGTGGTCTGATTCTTCCTCTTTTAGTAGTCTTGCTGATGATAATCCAGACATATTTGTACTAGTATTTGCGGATTGGATAATTTCTGACAATACAGTAGAATTGATGTCGTCAATGAACTGGCCGTTTAATTGAAAATCACCCAGATCCTGTCCCAACATCGCTGGAAACGGGGTCATGTCTTGAGGAGTGTTGATAAGCGAGGAATTGTTGATTAGTTCATTAATTCTGTAGTTGAAAGTTGCTGGTGGAACTGTTGAATTAAATTTTGAACTTTCATCTGTTAATGCATCACAGAAAGCCCTGTGAGTGATAAAACTGTCCTTCCTGTTTCATATACAAACAAATCTCATGATTACAGCTTGATAAAATATCGATCATTTCATATATAATTAAGAGCATTTAATTTAATAGCAAAAAACAAAACAAATCAGATGAGTCTGTAAAACTTGAACATGATTAATTGTATGGAGGGCGGGCACAAACTAAATAAATACCTGCAAAACAGTGTTCCACACTGGCATTTATACTCCCTAGTCCCACATATCTTACTATGGGCCTTCCAATCCGACTGAACTGCATATTTCTTGGAACACTTCTCACACTTCCATTTCTTCTCTCCGTGTTTTCTGAAATAATGCTTCTTTATCCCGGTGAGGTCTCCGAGGGCTCTCGAAGGATCATGGTGGACGCAGCTCTCCTCCGGACACAAGTATACTTTCTTTTTCATTTCTGTGTTTGTTCTTTGCTTCAGCTTCCACGGAAGATTGTGACCTCTTCTATGCAGCTGCAAGTTTTGGTCTCTCGGAAATCCCTTGTTACATATTTCACATAGGAAGCGATTTGTCGCCATTAGAGACTTGGGTGACAGTGCTATCACTTCTGCATCCGGATCTTCTCCATTTAAAAAAACAAGAAACAAGTAATTAATTATTTATCATCGTAAAAACTGGTGCAACTAGTGTATAATTGAAAGTACTAAGCTAGTTAGTACTTACCTGGTGTGCCTGCTGCAAGATTTCTCTTTCTTTTAGCAGACGGAATTGAAGTAGGGTTAGGGTTTGAATTTGGTTCTTGAATGAACTCAACAGATGAAGAAAGCCCATCAGGAGACATCATTTTGGAGCTGAATTTGATGACAAACAGATCAGAAATTTTAGACAGTCCTGTGAAAACTGATAATCTATACAATAATTTTGCTGCCTTGCTAGCCAGAGCCTAGGTAGATGTTGTTACTAGTCTTTTAAGTTTGTACTCGTATTTAAAAACAAAGTAAGACTAAAATAAAGTAGACAAGTTGGGATCGATCTATATCACCTATCACTAACACTAGCTAGTCTACCGACCAGCTTCTCATCTCAATTATTCTCTCAAAAAGTCTTCCCCTCACTTTTATTTGAATCTTGAAAAAAATAGTCTTTCAAAGTTAGCTAAAATGGAATATAGTTTACTCCCTTCTCTCAATTTGATTGAATTCTCTTTCGCTTTTTCTCGCACACAAGCAATATATTCTATATATTAAAAAAATATGTACTACTTATTTATGAGGTTGGTGTTACTTTCTTACACAATTTTTGCATTTTTTTATTTAAGAGCAAGTTCAATATTAATATTAAAATGATTATAATTATTATGTTTTGGACTAAAAATGAATTTTTTGTGCTAAAATAAATTTGTGTTTTAAAACTTGATTTCATAACAGAACCAACTTATTTCAAATGAATTTGAGAAAATTTTAATTGTTAACATGACAAATATAATTATGATTATAAATAAGATTTTAGTTAAAATATAAAACTAAATTTATAAAATATCCACTCCTCCATATTTAATATTTGAATTGAATGCATAAATGGATAATATTCCATATTTATATTTTAATTGAAGGCATAAATGGATAATATTCATAATATTAAATTATATTTAATTAGTGATCAGATTAATCATATCATTTCAATTAATTTATCATTAGACCATACTTTCCCTAATTAACTAAGTTTGATTTTCATTTTTAAAATAATGAATTTTACCGGCAAGTGGTAAGTGAAACTTCTTTATCAAAAGGGAAAAGCAAGTGAAATGCAGAATAAAATATTACTTTTAGTAAAATATCTTTTCTTAGATTTATTTAATTTTAGTTGTGTTTTAGCTTAATATATAATACTACATTATACAAGTCCATTTTAAACTTGTTAGAGCACGTTGGATACTAACGTTAAAATAAATGTAGTTATTGTTATAATATGAAATCAAAAAGTATATTTTCATATTAAAATAGATTTCATGCTGCATAGTTTCAAAATATAATCAATAGATGTAAAATTAAATAACTTTTTAACCAATAATGTAAAGTACAGTATTGAATTTGTTAAAATAAATATGGTTATATTCATTTTCCTCCAATTTTTCACTTGCATATAGGGATGACTATCGGGGCGGTTCGGGGGCGGGAGTACTATCCCGCCCCCGATCCCCGAACCCTAGTTCAATCCCCGAAACTGCCCCGATTCCCGAACGGGGATTATTTTTAAAAGAAATAATTATATATCAACTTACATTTTGAAATTAAAATAGTTTAGAATTTATCATATATAATATTTTTTTAATTTTATATCATATTTTAAGTAATAGTTTTAATTAATATTAATGTATAATATAAATAAAGGACAAAAATAAAATTACTATAATAAAATGATATTATAATTTAAAAATTTTAGATTAATAAAATGAATTAGAAATTTAAAAGTATAATAATACATTCAAATTATAAATATCATTATTATTTTATTATATATATATATACTATTTTTATTAAATATAAAGATCGGGAAACGACGATCGAGCCGGGGAGATATCAATACCCGTCCCCGTACCAATCCCCGAAATTTTTATGATATCTCCCCTGTTCCCCGACCCGACCCATATCTAAAAAAATCCCCGAATCCCTGCTTGCATGCCACAATTATAACTATATTATTTTTCTATTATACCTAAATATAGAATCAAGAATATTATTTTTCCATTTTAACATTTTCTATAACAATGCATTGAAGTGCACCTAGCACCTCCGAGCATCGGATTTGCTTGATCTTACACTCGTTTATAATCAAGTGAGGTTAAAATGAGAGTACAGTTTAACCAATGATAAAAGTAAAAGAATATAGAATCTAAGCTCGATCCCAAAAGGTCATGAAACAACAAAAGTTTTATGACTTTACAGCCATACACCAGGCTTATATAATTGCTATAACTAGCTTGTACAGGTAGCAATCATTATAATGTACATCAGGTCCTCGTTCCTAAATAATACTCCAATGATGTATTTACGTTGATTTTTAATCCATATATTAATATATATATATAAATTATATTTATTATAAATTTTTAAGATATATTTGAATTTATATAATATATTTTTAACTTAATGTCACACACAATACATTTATTTTCTTCAAATAATGCAATAAGAATATAATATTTATTTTTGATTCGGATCAAATATTTCGGATTAATTTCGGTTCGGGTGATTTTTTGTTCGGGTAATTACGGGCCTTTAAGCAAAGTGTGGTATATTATGTTAAAGTATAAAGATTCAATTAACCCTCACTCTAATACCTTAATGTTTTTAGATGGATTGGTTAGTGTTTTTAGATGGATTGGTTAGTATGAGAGCCATGTTGGCACCAAATGCCACATTTAATCCAAAAGAATTGTTGTTTTTGGAGTATGCGTATGTTGTATGCCAAACAATCTTCAGATTTATAATCCTTATGTTATTTTCCCTCCGTACAAGTTTGTAGAGAGGGGTAAATACAAATTTAAGAATTTTGACTAATTCTTGCAGATTCAAGTTTATACTTTGATAGATTTAGTGTTTGGAAATATATATTTAAGAAACTATTTAAACTATGAATTGAAAACTGATATATTGAAAACAAAACAAGGCAATTTAAAAATTACTAGTGGATTGGTTTTCCACTAGTGAATGTTTTGCTTTCAATTAACCTTGGTTATAATAATCAAGCTGCTTACAAGTATGAAAAGTGTGAACAAGAAAAAACAATACAATTGTTTCTAATTTTTCTAAACTTTTCTTGTTCTTGTTATCTCTCACACATGTTACAATGAACTATTAAACTATATATAACAGTTCACTTCCTACATCTATTTTTCTATCGACTGATAAAATGCAAATTGAAATTTCATTTTACAATGTATTCACTAAAATGGATTGTAACTTCTTTTCACAGTCTCCTTTGTATTTGTCTTGTTCTGGAAAAACTTTTGTCTTGATCTTTTCTTTGAAGACTGTGTTGCCTTGAAAGACTTCACAATCCTGACAAGACTGTCTTCTATTGATTCAGTTCCTGCAAAGATCACATTTCTTTTGTCTTTAACTAATTTGGGAAACATTGATCAACTGATAATTACTGTAAACTCTATCAATTGATCCTCCTTTGCTTATTCTTCGATGAATATGTTATCCATTGATCAATTGATGTATCAATGGATAATTAGTTTAACCATCGACTCATTATCCATTGACTGCCTTTATTCGTTGATAGCCTTGATGCTTTTATCCGTTGATGGGGATCCATTGATTTTACTTTTGTTGACTTTTATCCATAGAACAATGTCTTCATCCATTGATTCCAATATCTGTTGATCACTTCATTTGAAAGAATTTTGACTTAGAATATCATTCTTCTCATCACTTGAAAAGCTATCAATTGAAGTCAAATAGATATCAGTTGACTAGATTATGACATCCATCGACATATTACAATCAATTGATAAAATAGAAACATGAATCAACTGCTACACTCCATTTTATCAGTTGATGAATAATTTCAACTGATAAATGGTTTCCTAGTCAATGAATATTTATAAGTCTTATATTCTTATTGACCAGTTACAATTGAAATGGATTCTATATTATAATTCTAAGAACTTTGTTATCATCAAAACTCATAATTCCTAACACCTTCCGTGTGTATTAGGATATCAAAACCCATTTATTTAACACATTCAAAGTTTAAAAAAATGCAATATATCATCGAGTGCCGGTTAATATCTGATACAAGTTGGCTTCAAGCCTTCAATGTATTGAATACTTGCAATATAACATATTGTCATTTGTTATGTAGCCAGTTATACACTCCAAACAACGAGAGACAAAATTTGGAGCACAGCAAATTTGGCTGGTCTCGAAAAGTATTGTGGGAGCACCATAGAGGAAAGAACGAACGTAGTCAAATCATAATGAGAAGCAACGTTTATCTCAATAAACTGCAATCAAATATATAAAAATAAGAAGAGAACGAAAAAGAACCTACGAGGAAGAAGTTATTAGCTGCATGATATATATATTCAAATCAACTCTTATCCTATCAGTTTAAGGTATTGAGAGAGATGGTAACTTAACGTGGTATAAGAGTTCAATATACATATTAAGAGAACTTTTAAATATAACCATCTATACTCTGTTAAGAGAACGATGTGATGACAGCTTACTTGTACAAGTAGCTCGCAATGCCCAGAATGACACATAACAAAATTATGTCAATGCAGAAGTTCCGACTAGATCTTATCTGAATGAAATCACAAAGAGAAGAATGGTGTAAGTAGCATACATAATACGAGTTAAAATTAACATAGATATTAGGAAAGCATGACAAAACAATTTCACTTTACTTGATGAAGCTGTTCCTTGAGCCTAACATTAGTATTCTTGAGGGCAGCGGAGTTCTTATCCACCTGAAAGACAATGGAACACATCAGTACATAATATATTTTTGCATCAAACTTGCTCCATCCAAGATTAAAATAGTAAAAAGGTGAGAAATTCGAACCTTCGTTTCAATTTCATCAATTAGTGGAACTTGTTTATCCAATTCCTAATCAGGATGCAACAGTATGTTGTTAGTGTTATGGTTTAAAATACAAGGAAAAAAACAAAAAACCGAAGGAAATGAACAGGTTCAACCAACCTCATTCATGTCATTGGCCAAATTTTTTAATGTGTCCAAACCCTCAGATATAACATCCAAACCTTGATCCTGCAGTGCATATCAAGAAACGTTTGTTGAGGATGTAGAATAGTAAATGAAAATCTCTACATAGCGATTATAAGTTATAACCATGATACAGATAATATTAATAACGTAGTAGACAGAGCACCTATTGATAAGGAATTAGGAGAGTAACTTTCCTGTTTTTTTTTCCTCATCTCATACTCATTTCGAAATTGACTTGATTCTTCACTTTGAGCAAAATATCCTTCAGTAAAGTTTCCATCTGCAAGGATATAACAATGATATAATAAGTAAATAACAATAAAAAAGAACTAAGAAAATTCTCTTCCAATTATGCCAAGCTGAACAAAGAGAGTTTGCAACAAGAAGCACCTGTTTCGAAATCTATGCGGTTCTTATCAAATGATGAACCCCGACCTCCACTTTTATTTGCTGCAACACTGTTTCCATCAGGAATTGCTTGAATTCTTTCTGGCAGTGTCAGAACTAAATCACTACGGCCAGCTAAATCTTCTTGTGAGAGCCCTTTAACCTGTTGTTTATATACTTTGTAATTAAACCTATTCTCAGAAACTATCCTGGTTATGCCAATATCATATGCACATAGATGCTTTACTATAAAACCCTAGACTAATTATGTTGCACAGGTCATGCATCCTTTTCTATTTGACAGTTCCAACGAGCGTCTTCTAAGTTTTAACACCAAAAGGTAGCCAATCTCTCATCTTATATTTTCCTCCCTCATTTGTTTACTTTTTCTGATGCAGCATCAATCTTTGTGCAGTGAGAAGAAACAACGCAACAACCTTATACCGGCTTACAAATGGTATTTACAAATTTATGTAATCGACCAAAACTGTATGCATATAAACAAATATAGTTTTCTTCTATCAATCATTCATCAAAAGTTATTGAAAAGGATAAAACAGTACGAGTAATAGTGACTCCTTGTAGTAGAGAAGAGGAGCAACTCATCTACTAAATACTACCAGCAATATCATTTTATCTACAATAGTTTTGTTGTCACAACTATGGATCTATATATATGCGGTCGTGTGCCACTGCAATCCATTTTAGCCTCCAAATAGTACGAACCAGCTATAAAATTACTGGCAGTCCAGTATTACAAATCAACATTACTCTGTTACGAATCACCAATCTCAGTAATCCAAATCACTGATTATAGTTTGTTAAGCTAAAGCCGCTAAATTAGTTTTAATTTAAACAGACACCAACATGAAGAAAACAGGGAAGAAACAAACCTTCTTTTGTGACAATTTAGCCAGTTTAGGAACTTCATCAAGCAAACGAGCCTTCATTCGACGAATCTCAGCATTCATTGCTACGGATTTAGCCCTATTTGTTTCCATACTCGCCATCTCCGCCTTCTGAGAAATCCAAATGATAACAAAAACACACATTACCACATAACATACCAACACAAACCATGTTAACTGTACTACAAATTATCATCATATGGTTATAGTAGTACAAAAAATCACCCACCTCACTAATATAAATCAACATAGTTTTATTTGTATGTTAATTGAATTTGTACCCTCATGGTTAGGAACTTACGATAAGTACTAGAAATCACCATCTCGATCAGTAGACAAATCACTCTTCTCACTAATACAAATCAACACTGTTATTTGTATGCTAAATTAGTTTGTATTGAAACAAACATGCATGTTAAACATGAGATAGAACCTGGAGAGTGATGTCAATCTGATGTTCAAAAGTGGCGTAAAGGCGAGCAAAGGCATCGTCACCATGGGCATTGAGTTGTCGTTGTTTGTCAATATGTCATACTTATCGTACTTGTTACAAATTTCATTTATTCTGAATATAATGTCAAACAGACTCTTTTTTATTTCTTCAACAGATATGATGATGGACTGTATGTAATTTATTTGTTTTCTCTTTCCTTCTGCAATCGTTTGATTTGTCTCAACGAAAACTAGGCGTCATCCGTACATATAGGAGGCTTGAACAAGTCCTTGGCGGGAGTCTCTTTAAACTTTACTATCCTTGAAAATATTACAAGGTAATAATATTTCTGCATTCTTAGCAAAAAGAATATATATATATATACAGTATATTTTTGAATTGGATAAACAATAGTTGTATTGAGTTCGAAGTTTCAAATCGCAAAAGGATAAACAATAACCATGGCTAGTTACATATTCCCAGTATTTGCTTCCTGCCTAAGAACATTCATTTGAGTTATCAAAGTACACCTATAATACTAGAAATAGAGATGAGTTTCAAAGTATAAATACTAGAAATATAATTTCAATGTCTTGTCAGAGAAAAAACTACACCTATAATACAAAATATAATCATGATATACTATCTTCGGTTTTGCCAAATTTGTAATGGAAATATTTGGGGAACAAGGAGCTTCATCAAGTAGACACTGCTGCAATGCACGGACTAAAAAAGTAGCATATGATACCGGTTTTTATCTTTCACTTTCAGTCTTTGACACGATGTAATAACACCCATAAATCTTGAGAAACAAAGGAGCAAAAAGATTGAAAAATCCGGACAACTTTTACTTTATAGTGTTGCCACTTCTTGCATCAAGTTAATAAAATTGAAGCGGAGTTTCAGCTTCAGCCATCAGAAAGGAGTTTCTACCTTGTCATGGAGACTGAACACCAAGTTATGTGCATCATCTAGGAGTTTCCATACATCAAGATGTCCTGCCATGCTGTTGCACTCCCTCATTATCTCATCCATACTACTGTATCTTTCTATTATTAGTTTCCTTCTCTGCAGTATAGATGCTGCGATGGCATAGAGCAATAGATCCTCTGTTGGCAGGGCCAACTGCCTTATTCTGCTCCATACCGACTTCCCAATCCCAGCCCTTATTGCTGCCTGATCTGCCCACATTACCTCCCAGAGGCAGATTGTTTGCTCAAACGTCAATTCCCTCCTAAAGAGAACCACCACCATCCTATACACGAAAAAACAATCCTCTGCCTGGAGCATCTCTAAGTGCTTAAAAAGTTGAGAATCTTTGCATTTGATGATCATAGATACTTTACTCAGTTGTCGTCTGATCCCCACCTCATCAAGCTTGAAATTGTACCGAGCCTTCTTCATGAAACCAACAAAACACCAGAATGCATCATGGTCCTCTGTCATCACTGTTATTATAGGAGAAAGTAGATCACTCATTCCCTGGCAGTATCCAACTTCGGGGTCATAGAGGCAATAAGCTTCAAGAAGAGCAACTAGTCGAGCAGCATGAAAGATCATGCATGGCTCAAGGTTATTATAGTCCTTCAGCCCAACAGCCTCGGCAATACTCCGCGCCCTTTCATCTGATACTGCAGCCAGTGCTGGAGAATATGCTACCCATTCTCTATTAGCACGAATTGCATCTAGACGCATGATCTGTTGCCAAGTGATGAAATCTTCTTTTTTGGTCTGTTTTAATCGGATGTCATTATCAGAAGAATTCTCCTTGGATGTCACTTCAGAACCTTTCTCCTTGGTGCTATCTGTGGAGGTCAAAGTTTGACTCTCTTCAACAGGGGAGCCAGAGTTTGAGTCAGAGTTTACTGACACAGTATTAGAAATATTAACATCTGTGACAGTTCTTGAGGCAGCATCCTTTTCCAGCAAGGCGCTTGAGATGTCATCTGAGTATTCAGCAGAAGGGTTCATCTCCTTGGTAGGAGAATCCCTTCTACTTATGTCCTCTTCAGTGACAGACGAACCCATGACATGATTACAATTCTCGTCATTTCCACTCTTGTTGGCTACATTGACCTTCAAATTGTTATTGAACTCTATTAGTTGTTGACACCGTCTCCTTAGTTTTTCATATTCCTTTCTGCAATTAGAACTGATTATCAGATGCATTTTCCATCTACAAAGCACGCACTAAGAAGAATATATCCACCAATGTTAGTGATAAATATATATTATTAATTTGAGCTATCTTACCTCTATGCAATCGAAAAACTTGATCAAAGAATGGAAGAAAAAACTCTAACTAGTAGTCTTTAGTAGTTTATTCAATATTCATAATTGCCTAGTCTATATATTTAAATGGTTGCTTAATTATTGAATTTGGCAATATTACTACCTTTTAACAGTCAATGCTAATATTAGGTAACTGAGAACAGATAGACTACTACCAAAGGATTCAACCTGTTTTCAAATTACTGAAAATTTAACTAAGGAGAATAAAGTTGGAAGTTTACCTCTTCTTGGTTCTTGATTTACGTCTTTCTTCTGCGGAACTATTTAATTCATAGCTGCGATGGAAGAATAAAACTGGAAATATTAGCTTAGTCATCAAACTCTAGGTTCCTTTTTCCTTTGAACCTTTTAAATATAGCAAGGTCATATATTGTTACTAATGCACAGAGCATTGGGCACTAGCAGATATAAGCAACTAGAACTGCTTAACTCACTTCTTGCCTTTCTGTAAACTTGTTTCAAAGCAGGGGCCTAGCCAGAAGTCATGGTGAGTGGGGTCAAAAATTTAGTTATATAATATTTATTAAATAAAAAACACTTCCAACAGGCTTAAATATATCCAAAAACTAAATAAATAGATAATTCAGAAAAAAATAATACTAAAAAAAAAAAATATCTACTGTTACAAGGAATTTTAATTTTCACCTCTTGTTGGTCACAATAGGGTATAGAGATGTTCAGATTAGTCTCAGCAGTCAGCAGTGCACCCAGCAAATCTTGAATAATTAATCTCAAATTAACTTTATGTTTGACAATCTAATAATTGTTTCTAAATCATTGCTGGCTGTGGAACATTGACAGAAACACTTGACTATACTGAGGTCAGGATCTTTGCATCAAACTTTATGTTTGACAGATCTATTTTAGCATGTAAAGCACAGATAGCATTGACAAATGTGGAACATTGGAACTGGGTCCAAATCTTTGCTGGCCATGGCACAATGACAAATGACCATACTGAGGCACTGAATGCTATATAATGTAATACTGAATGTACTTAATTATTCACTAAACAAACAACTCGAATTATGAAGAGAGAGGATTAAAAGACTGGTAATTTAGGAAAAATTTCCAGTATACTAGGGAAATATATGTATAATTAAAGAAAACTATTAATGGACTAGGAGACATACAACATATTAATTTGCTAAAGAAAATACTAAGATATTGACATATTCAAGTAGACTTGATGAAGATAAGGTGATCCAATGAATTTCCTTTCCGAAAGCACAATACACAAAAACACTGCCAATTACAAAGGTCGTTTACAATTACATGGGCAAGTTCAAAACTTTATGGCTTGTGCGCAATACTGGGTTGTCATCATTTGATAATTACCTTAATTATATGTAACCTTTTGATATATATGGTTATAATTAACAATGCTAAGTTTGTGAAAAGGATGAAGGTGATATTGCTTACACGCCAAGCAAGAATGGCCAGACCTCGGCCCTGATACTAGGATCAACACCCTACATCAGAATCCATATTGAAATTTAGCAGTCAAATATACATAAAATGAAAAGAAATACACACAAATTTATAATGGACTTACCCCTCTGCGGACGTTTTTCAAAAACCTAACTCCACTGTCATGAAATTTTCCCTCCAGTGTAAAAAGAAGTCTCCATTGCTCAGGTGACAGGGCGTGCTTTCTTTTTGAAAGAGCCCATGGAGATTTTAAATGGCCCCTGATATTGAATAATAGTAGCTCAAACAAGATTCCCAAGAAACAATTGTCACAAGTACTTGACAATCAGGTGTTCCGGTGAAATTTAAAGGCAAGCACTAATGCTGTTTATGACAGACACACACACATAAAAACCCATTCACACTATCGAATAGAGTGCATGATGATTGATAAGCAATACTAGTATCAAAAATTAAATTCAAGTCTTTCTAACAAATTTAATTTCCCCTTGTATGTTGTTGATGGTACAGTAAGATTTATTTCACTGTCATCAGGATGCACCAGTGTATGTTTTCGACTGTGCAAGTGAGTGCATGTAGCTACCTCTTAAACATATATGGCTGATTAGAAGTTCAAGAGCAGAAATTATGTCCAGATTAAGAATACATACTTTCTTTCTGAAATATAAAGCAGCTATAATAATAATAATAATAATAATAATAAAGGGTTAAATATCAAATTGGTCACTGAAGTGGAAGCATAATATTATTTTTGTCATCAATCTCAATAGGGTATCATTTAGATCACTTAAGTTGGTATAAATATTACATTAGTCACCTCTACATTATAAAAAATAAGTATAAATATTTTTCAAAATTATTAAAATTTGAATAAATCATTAAAAATCATACTATGTATAAATTTACATTTACGGGTTATATTTTGCAAATAAAATGAGTTTTAATGTGTTTAATCCTTTTTTTTAATAATAAAACAAAAGAAATTTTTTTAAAATATTATTTAAAAAAATAGTAAACGAATTTCATAAATTTTGAAAATATTACTCAAAATACTAGAATTTATAAATTTTCATTTGGTTGTAATAGCATGTAAAACAAATGTGTAGAGCTCGAAATGTCATTATCAATACTCAAATACGCATTTAGAGTTACCAATATGATATTTATGAAAACTTAGATGACTTGAATGATACCCCGTTGAGATCAGTGACGAAAGTGATATTAGGCATTTACTTCAGTGAGCAAAAATTATGTTCAGATTAAGAACTCCTACAGTCCTACCACACGCAAGAACATTCAATAATTTATAGGTATAGATTTATGCAGATACCAGACCGATTGTCAAGAAATTGCCACATAAATCATATATCATCTAGCAAGCTCCCACAAGCTTTCTTTGACTCTTTTGTTAGCAAAGTTCTTTTTTTTGTCGGGATAAGGGCCTCAAATAACTGAGAGTCCACATGTAAGCACTAGCCTAGATTCTTTCTAGCATCTATTCTCATCAATAGACGGAACATATTTAACTGTCTCATAAAAGCATACATTTTACTCATCCACCTATATTAGATGTATACATCTTTTGAAAGCGGTATCAATGTCCAATAATCACAACAATTCTATTCTCTGAGATTCTGTTTTAGCTATAAGCATGCAAGGTTAATTGAAAGAGAGAGAAAAAATAGAACAAAGCAAGGTCTGAGGAATCCCCCAAATGTACGTAGTGGCAAATGATAAACAAAAATAGTAAATATTAAATAGCTAATACTTAAGTTAATATATTCCATAAACTTCAGTAGCTATCACATATTCACATTGCATATAAAATTAGTATACTCTAAAATTGACATTCTTGGAATAATGTAATTCCAAGGACCATAAAAATTAAACAAATTGCAAGAACTAATATGCTATATGCATTTTCTGCATATACCTCAAAGTTTTATCTGTCAAGTAATTTGATACTTTCGACACTAATGAAATGAATAAAATTAATCTGAGTAGGATCCCCATCTGTCTACATCCCTGAAATATCTAGATTTGTCTCTGTTCTTTGTTCTAGGTTTGAGGCTTATCAATATATTGTTCTCACCACCTTATTCTGCTACATCTTCTGAATTTTCAAGCACATCAATTTTAATCTTTTGCGTGTTTGCCTTTAACATCAGTTAAAATATGCATCATACTTTATCATGACCCATTGGTAACAAAGCAGTTCTGATATAAAAGAAGTCGCTAATTCTCTTCTTTCTTGATTATAAAAGATCTCTGGAAACTATGATCATCTTCTTCATTCACTTCTATATCCCAAAATTCCTTTGTATTCCTGTTTCTAACCTTTTCGGTTAATCTGTTCATCTACATATTTTTTGGGATAAGTTTCAGTAAAGAACAAACAACACTTAACAAAAAATAGCATCACCTCAAACATGTTTTCAAAGAATATCCAGAAAATAGTAACCTCTTTTTTCTAATTAGAAGATAGTAAAATGCTTTAAGCTAAGCTGACTTCTATAACATAATCTTTCCCATCAGGCCATCAGTGACTGGCCTCAACTTTTAGGCGAAGATCTGAATATTCCTTACTATGTCTAGACAAATGCATAAATGTGATCTTGCATTGCCCCTCAGTTGCAATTCTATTCCTCCGCAACAATAGAATGGAAGATTTGAAGGATAGATGCATATGGAACATGAAAATTAGTTTAACATAGACGAGATGATGAAGATGGAGTGCGTAAGGAAGATAATGGTGTTTATGAATAGATAAATCTTGTGAAGAATAACATATATATGGAGGAATAGAATGTGCAATACACTCCACAAGCCACAAGTTTAGATGAGAGTCCATTACTTCTGATTTCTTCGTCCGCTCATATTCTTCTCAAATTTTATAACAAGAAAATATACTTTAATCATTTTGTTCACTCAAATCCTCCATTCTATCCACTTTTGATTATCTTCACATTTTTATTCTAACATAAACCTTCATTCCATTTGCCTAGACAGAAGAGAATAGTGTTTTCATAGTGGATTACAAAACTCTGTTACATGAGTTTTTGTTTAAAACCACAAATACTGATCAAGACATGAGAACTACTGTAAGTCTGTAATAGAGAAGGGTTCTAGAGGACAATTACGACTCGGTATGAACACAAAATTGTCAAATATCAACTGTACTTGTTGGTCTAAATTTTAATATCATTAAAGTTATAAGTATAATTATCTGGCACATGGATTATTCTATAGTGTCCCAAGCATTTGCCTTATGTCCTTCAAAAAAAGAAATTGTATAAGTTATTCTTAAAAGCCTTCACAAGAAATTGAGCCAATCTGCATTATCTTACAAGTTACAATGCAAGGACAGGAGGCGCTAAGGTAGCACAGGGTGAAGTGCCTTACAGACCCCAAAAATAAAAGATCACATAATATATGCCTCCTTTTATGCATATATTTATAGAGATCGTAGAATTTAACAAAAACATTATTGGTTTCTTGGTAGGGAGTGATCCATTAAATGAGAAATGTACTTGTCACAAATCAAATTACATTCCGATTCTTCGAAAATCGGGTCAAGTCCTGATTTCAAATCCGAAATAAGCCGCCCAAATATAATAACGTGGGTAGAGACCACTACATGCCTAAAAAAATCATGATTTGTTGGTGCACTTGGTCGTATGAACTAAAGTTTCTATATGCCTCGATGTGGGATTGCGGGATTGCGGTGTTACAAACTGAATGGATAGCTCATAGGCCAAAATGATACATCTGTGGCCATTGCACGATAATATTTGTGTCCCCACCTCCAGACTTCTGTCCAATCTAAAATAATACCACCGGTATTCGTGTTCTCACCTCTGGCAACTTAATCCGTCGAGGTTTTAAGAGTTGGCTATGATACTATATGTGACAATTAATCAATTAATCGAGATCAAATCTCGAATCTTTTTCAAAAATCGGGTCAAATCTTGATTTCAAATTGAAAATAAGTCGATGTATACTAGCTCAACTGTAACAACTTGGATAATCCATGAGATCACCACATGCCTCCAAAAATCATGTTTTGTTGGTTCATTCAATAGTAATACTCCACCTCAGTGGCGGACCTACCTTATGCCCCGCCACTACCTTATGCCCAGGGTAGGTCTTGGCTTGTCACTCCCTGAGATTTTTTAATTAATGTAGTAACTTCAGTTTTTCAGTATATATTTTAAGTTGGCCCGGTGGTTTTGCAAGGTTTTTCATATATATATGGATATTTGGGTGAATTACACCTTGGGCATAGACAAACATATTTTATATAATTTTACTTGCCTATGTTTTGTTAAAAGATATGTGTCTCTATATATTTCAAATGAAATGCAAGTTTCCAAACACACCATCAAAATATTGTAATTGGATTTTTCTCCCGGATTAAACACTAGCTATGGCATTTTTTTTCTATGCTTGGCCCTCCCCGGAATTGAATTTGAGTCTAGGTCTGCCACTTCTCCCCCTTACTTAACTAAAGTTTTCACATGATTTAATGTGGGACTAGGTGTTAAAAGTATTAAATGAGAACTCATGGAAGGTTCGGGGTTGAATCCATCCATGGTTTTTTTGATATTTCCATATGATTTTGCGATAAAACATGCAAGAAGATCAGGTATTTTTTAAGTGAATTTGTTGAAACAGGTATTTTAATTTGAGTGAATTTGTTGGATCAGGTATTTCATGTTGACAATCCCTATTAATTACAGTAGTAATTTATTCTATTCAATTAAAATTTTCGTTAATCAGTATAAATAAAAACAAAAAAAGTGCATTTCAAATGATCACCCGACACCCGATACACTTAGGTACACTATGCAGGCATTCAAACCTAAATTTCAAAGAACATGCATGCATTATATATCAGAGCATTTCAATAATCTAACAATTCAACAGCGAACATTAATTTATCCATTGTCATTTTATTATTCTATAGTTACTAATTGATTATGAAATCATAGGAAACAAGACTTAATAAAGTATGCACGCGCACGCGCACGCGCACGCGCATATATATGTATTGCCAGCATGATCATTTAATTTTACCTATTATTGTAGAAGACAGCGGCGGCAATGGCGATACCGGCGAAGGCAGTGAAGGTGACAACTAGTCTTCCATCAGCACTATCGCCGGAGAGGACGTCGGAAAATTTAACGGTGAGGTATTTTAACAACATTAGCGCGGGAGGAGAAGAACAAGACAAGAGAGAGCATCACGTGTTGTGTTGTTTGTGAGTTGAGGACGATAGGGAGCCAGGGAGTCGGGGGAGGGGAGAGTTTTTTTAGCCCGTTTGGCTAATGACTATACCTAGCTAGTTTTATTTTTTAATATTACTATTTAAAATTAAATAGAAAAGTGTGTTAATGTACTACAAAAGATATTCTAAAACACCGGAATCGGAGTTAGACCGTGACGTGTAGCGATTAATTATTAATTAAAAATAATTTAATTTAATAAATAATAACATACTAGCTTATAATTTAATTTAAATATATAATTTAAATTTTTTATTATATCAGCTATGATAATATAATATATAATAAAAATTATTTATAAATAAAATAATAATATTATTTTAATATTCATGAGATTTAATCAATAAGTTGTAGTTTCAAGTAGAAGTGAAGTGAGATATATTATTAGATTGTTGTACAAAAAATGACTCACCGATGATAGAGTTATATGTAAAATATATATTTTAAAATTAAATTATAATTATATCATAATTGCATAAAAAATCTTATAAAAAGAAAATTTATAGATGATAAAAAAAGTTGTATATTAGAGTTACAAATATATTAGAAATATCTTAATTAAAATTTAAATAAAAGAGTATATTTTAATATAGGTAAAATATAATATAATTTAAAATTTTAAAAATTTTAATTATAAAATTGTTAAAAAATGTTTTAAAAAATTTTGAATCGGTTTCTCATTAGTCGAGACGAGATCTACCGATTAATCTGAAAAGACGTTGTCTTTTGCAACACTGCTAATCTGAAAAAAATTGTTATTTTACTCGTACTGAATTGATTCTAATCGTTATGCAGTATATTATATATATATGTAGATATTTTCTAAAAAGATAATATATTACTATTTGAAATGATATATTGAATATGTTGCTTTATTTTCCCTTGCTTTCACAGCTAAATAAATAACCTTTTTCGTGTTACAATAAATTAATAATTAAAAAATTATATGGTCCGGGCTAGAAATTTGGACGGTCTATACAAATTTTTGAAATAGTAGCCTTTTTTTAAGGTTTAAAAAAAATTATAACATATATATATATATATATATATATGGAACCCAGTAATTTGAGTAATCAAGGAACTAACCACACAAATAACATAGCGTACCATAAGATGAGAGTAGTAACGTAACAGTATATTACAACAATTAAAAAACCCTATCTACCCGTACATGGACCACTGTGTGGACCGATGGACTTACCAGTCTTGATCGTTACAAAGGGCGCTGCTACGGAATCGAACTCGTTGCTGGAGAAGAAAATCAATTTATCGCTTGCCGGTTTCAAAAATCACATGAGCAGTTATGACTTAATTTAAACCCAAATATTACATATATTAATAACGATTTCTTTTCAACATTAAAATTTTTTATGTTTTAATTATTATTTTTTATAATATATTTTACATAACAAACTATTATATAAAGTATAGTAAAAAATTATTTTTAAATATGTAATTTAAAACAAAATGTATTTTATCAAGTATATTTCTTTTAATAAAAGATTTATTTATTGTTTTATATGTATTCTCTATATTAAGTCCTTTATAAATTTTATTTTGTTCTATATTTTTTTCACTTTATTATTTAAATTTTGTTTTATATTTATTTTTAAAAAATTATATTTTATATTCTGTATTTTTTAATAATTTGAATATTTTTTGCATTCAAAATTTTTTATTTGTATTTGAAAGTTTTTATATATATTTAATAAAATATTAATTTAATGTTTTGTATGTGTTCTATATCTTATATTCTGTATTTTTTTATATTCTCTATTTTGTAGAGTACATGTATTATTTTGTATTATATATTCTGTATTTTTGTTCTGTATTATTTTTCTCTAATTTATAAAATTTTACATGTTATTATTTTTATGTAATGTATTGTTTAATTTTTATTTCATTTTATTTTGTTTTTCGTATTATTTTTTATAATATATTCTATATTTTTTTGTACTCAATAATTTTTAAATAATTTTTAAAATTGTATACATGTTCGATGAGAAAATAACCATTACAAGCCAGATAGAACTAATTTATGAGTTCAATTTTTTATTCAATGAAAAATTGTACTACGTATTATTTACTTACGGAACATGTATGCTTTTTTTTTTACTTTTTCTTTCCTATTATTTATTGAACATGTGCAATTTTTAATATTCAATACTGTATATTATTATATTGGTCAAATATAAATTATTAGCTTTTAAATTTTTACTCTATAATAACCATAATAAAGTGTATCTGTAAAGAAATAATTCTTTTGTTAGAAATATTGTATTTTCTTAAAAATATATTTTTTAAATAAAAAATAATCATTAGTTCTTTTAATTTTATTACAGAACATGCATGCTTATTTAATTTTTACCAAACATGCACGTTTATTTTTAATTTTTCTTTCCAATTATTTATTGAATATGTGCAATTTTTAATACTCAATATAGTATATTATTTTATTGGTAAAATATAAATTATTAAATTTTGAACTTTTACTCCATACTAATTACAATAAAGTATATTCTGTAAAGATATTACGGTACAAGTGTAGCATAAGAAAATCTATAAAAATATTACGGTACATATGTAAAAATATTACGGTACTGTAGGGAAAAGTTCTATTGCTATCATCATGAATACTGTATTTTTTTAAATTTCATAAAACACAATCATTAGTTCTAGTAATTGTTTTTACAGAACATGCATGTGTATTTAATGTTCACATGTGTATCATGCTCATTACTAAAATATACATTATTACCTTTCGAACTTTTACTCTATATTAAACATGGTCCGTAAAAATATTATAGTGTACTGTAACGAGAAAGTTTTTTAATACAAGTACTGTATTTTTTAAAATTATATAATTTTTCATAAAAACAATTATTAATTCAATTAAATTTATTATTTTTATATAAATATAATGTGTTCAATAAAAAATAAAATATTTTAAAAAAATATAATGTACATAGTTAATGTAAAAAAATTATAAAAAAAAGAAATTAAAAAATAACATTTTAATTAATTTATCAAAATAGGTTTTTTTAATAAAGGAAATTATCCAAAAAAAATACCTTTAAAATATTGGAGAACAATACTTAACAACGTTTATATATTTTGATGTGATTGATTATAAAATTTTAAATTAAATAAATTACACAGAAAAAATATTTGACATATTGCATTTTCACAAGTCATGCACAACTTGGTATATATGTTTTAAATGAAATATTTAAGTCATTTAAAGTCCCAAACAAAAAAAAACAATTAAAACTTATATAAAAAATTAATTTTAATGGGATGTGAAATGTTGATTTCATAATATAAACAAAAAATTGCATACAAAAAATTAAAACCTTTATAAAATTTTAAGTATATAATAAAATTTATATTTTATTAATAAAAATATAATTATGTGTCTATTTTAAATTATACAAATAGAAATATCATTAAAATTAGTAAAAAGTAGTTTACTAGATAGTTATCCTCTAATCAGGTTCCTCGTCTCTTAATCCAAAGGCTCTAAATAGAGTTAGCCAGTTACTCATTTATATTGGTTGCGCAATGAGGCAAGGCCTATATGTATAAACGAGTTAATAATTGAAGATCATATAGAGTAAATTTTATGGGAGAAGTAAAGTTTTATATATGTTCACAAATTTTTAATTAAATCTATATTATCTATACTATATTATTATAAGAAAAAAAAAGGTTTATTATTGATTTGGTTGGTTGATAACACTTTTCAAAAAATTGTAAACACCTTCCAAAAATATTAAATATATATTTATTTTATTTAGAATATAATATAATATTAATTATAATAATATAGTATAGATAATAGAGTAGTATAGATCTAATACAATTGTAATCAATATAATTGAATTATATACTAAATACTATCTAAACATGTCAATTAATCACCCACAAACTATTCAATTCATTTAAATTATCACTCATAATCGAATCTAAACAAATATTATAATATTATTATTACTTTATCTATTTTAAGTTTAAAATAAAAATTAATTAGTTACATCTCAAGAAACTAATTAGTTATATCTCAATAATGATATATTATTATTCTTCTTCTATCTACAATAAATTTTATATCAAACACAATCTAAATATCTTAATTTAATCACCGCTCAAACTATTCAATTTATTTTAAATATATTTAAAAAAATTGAAGAAATCTGTACATCGCATGGGTTATAAGCTAGTATCATTAAAACCGAAAGATTAAAAGTTTGATAATTAGAAATTTTAAAAAAGATATTATTATACATAAGGTAATTAAAAAATTTAGAAAAGATATTAAATTATTAAAAATTGAAACTATTTTGATTTTTCAAAAAGACAGTATCTATAATAAAAAAAAGTTAATTTTATTTTTTTACCTAAATTGAATGTGTTTCCATCTAAAAAATAATAGACCATCAGTTATATAAATTAATAAATAAAAGATCAAGCATCAAAAAATAAATCACAACAAATTTATCACATAGCTATTTAAATTCAATGTCTAATACATCATGAATTACACTCTTTTGAATATTTTGAATAATAATAGAGACAATTGGATGATAAGAGTGAGAGTATGCACGATGTAAGAAACAATCAATACACAAATAGACGATCAATTTAGTCTTGACATAATTTTAATTGATGAGAATGTTAATAAATTTTTGTGTTATTTATTAATTTATTATAATTATGCATTCGTACTAACTTTTTTATACTTTAATTTATGTTAGTAAAATTTTATCCATGCAACGATTCAAAACCATCTACTTTTTGGATTCAAACATATTTTGGAAGAAAGGTCTTTATATAGCATTAAAAACGTAAACGTAGTTGCAAGTACCGGCGATATAGACCACTATCATGTGAGTTTAAAGTGATATTTTTACGTACAACAGCCCCAAAAAGGTTGGAAGAAAGAATCATCAACATACCACTACATGGATTTGAGTTCATATGTCACCATATAATTGAAGCACGTGTTAATAACACTAAAGATTGGAAGAAAGAATCATCAACATACCACTACATGGATTTGAGTTCATATGTCACCATATAATTGAAGCACGTGTTAATAACACTAATATACTGTCATGTATTTTGCTAAAATAAGATATTATAAGGCACACACACATATATAATTTTAAATTACATTATTCAATATTTATATAATGTTACTAATATTTATCTAGACGTCGTGGGTTGCTTGACCTACATTGGTGGCATTGATATTGTTAGAGGCTTACAGAGAAGAAGAGATCTTAGGATCATAACAAATTAGTAAGTTATGAATTATAATACACATATATATTTTGAAATTATTCTTTGATTTTAAAATATTTATAAATTTAATACTACTATTTTGGTTTGATATAATTTTGTTATATTAAATTTTATCATATGCAGTTCAGTCATCAGTAATGTAATTTGTGGGAAAAATTTGTTTAGTTGTTAGATCAAAATCTATACAAGGAAGATGGTAAACCTTATATATTGATCGTTACATCTGCCCAACTTAAAAAGTTCAAAAGTAATAATCTTATTAGCATGTTCTTGTAATTTGTAATTTGGAAAATTACAAATATTTATTCATTATTTGATTTATTATTGTTGCTTAATGTTCGTAATAATTTTATTAATTATTTGATTTATGTTCCAATTTATTTAAATTTATCAATTGACCAATGTAAGTGTAGTTGACATTTAATAAATTGATTAATATTTATTCATTTAAAAATAAAATTAATAGGTATTTTTAAATAAATTTCTATAATATATTACAATTATATATTTATTAAATATTTTCAATATCAAAAATAATTTTAATAAATTTAAAATTTATTCTGAGACCGCCGCGAAGCACAACTTCTTTCACTAGTATATATATAAGGAGAAGACGGAGACGGTTAGGTGACGTTCCCAAATCGTCCCAATGTATTTTTCTAATTTTCTCGAATTTTTGAATTAGTAAATATTAAACATTATAAAAAAATCTAAGTTATTTTATATTCTCCTAACTTTTTCCAAATTATGAAAAATCTAAATTACGTTATATTCTCTTGAACTTTCTCCTCAAATCAAGTACATTATTATTATCCATAAGATAAGTTTCAAAATTTTAGAAAAAACATTATTATACATAAGGTAATTAGAATTTTTAGAAAAAACATTAAATTATTAAAAATCGAAACTATTTTGATTTTTCAAAAATACACTATTTATAATAAAAAAAGTTAATTTATTCTTTTACATAAATTGAATGTGTTTCCATTTATCACGGAGGTATTTACATTCAACGTATAATATATAATGAATTACACTTTCTTGAATGTTTTGAATAATAATAGAAACGATTGAATGATAAAAGTGAGAGTATGCAGGACGTGGGATGCAATCAAAACACAAACATGTGATTAATTTAGTCTTGGCATGATTTTAATTGATGAGAAGGTTAATAAATTTTTGTTATTTATTAATTTATTACAGTTATGCATTCATACTAACTTTTTGATCCTTTAATTTATAATAAAAAAATCTTATCCATGAAACGATTCAAAAACATCTATTTTTTCGATTTAAACATATTTTGGAAGAAGGGTCTTTATATAGCATTAAAAATTTAAAAGTAGTTGCAAGTACCGGCCGATGTAGACCACTATCATGTGAGTTTAATGTGATGTTTCTACGTATAATGACCCAAAAAAGTTAGAAGAAAGAATCATCAACATACCACTACATGAATTTGAGTTCATATGTCCTAATATAATTGAAGCACGTGTTAATGACACTAATATACTGTTAGGTATTTTGCTAAAATAAGATATTATAATTCACACACACATATATAATTTTAAATTATATTCTTTAATATTTACATAATGTTACTAATATTTATATAGATATCATGGGCTGCTTAACCTACATTGGCGGCATTGATATTGTTAGTGGCGGATAGGAAAAAAGAGATCTTAGAATCATAACAAATTAGTAAGTTGTGAATTATAATACACATATATATTTCGAAATTATTATTTGATTTTATAATATTTATAAATTTAATACTACTATTTTGGTTTAATATAATTTTCTTATATCAAATTTTATCATATGCAGTCCGGTCATCGGTAATTCAACTTTGTGGGAAGAATTTTAATAAATTTAAAATTTATTACGAGTCCGCCGCGAAACGCGATTTTTTCCATTAATTCTTGTAAATAGGAGATGACATCCTTCTATATAATTTAGGATGATTTATGTATTGATGTGGTTAGTCGTTGTTAGTGATGAAGGTGACAGCAAGCAAGCCACAGCTCCACAATAGTATGACATTGTCCGCTTTGGGCCGAGTCTGCAAAAATTTATATTTGGACACGCCCTAAAAGGTCTCATATTAATCGAGTTAACTGACTGCTTATATACAAGAGTATTTTATCTTATTCACTCGATGTGGTACTTGGGTTGACACCGTCCAACAATTCTCCCCTCAAACCAAGAATCACAAATTTCATGACCACTGTACTGTCATCATCACCCGCAAGATATGCCTGACCACATCGCCCGATCACCGTATCAGGAAGATTTTCGACACAAGGCTCCATATATTTTTTCTATGTGTTCATTGAGGGCCGCCCACGTCGAATAATCGCATCCCATAACTCCCAAAATTCATGTCCAAAACCTTTGACTCTGATACCACTTATTGGTATTGGGCCGCAAGTAAACCTTAAATTCACAATAGTATTATATTAACTCCACAATAGTATCGAATAAAATATTTATTCGATAAGTTTATCGAGTTGAATTAAGTTTTATGAGTGTTCGACTTGAACTCGATTCTATATCAACTCATACTCGATTTGACTCGTCAAAATCGAACTCAATTTAAAAAATTAATAAAATATAAATAATATAATTCAGTTTTAACTATATCATACTCTTTTGTGACTTGAATATCAATTATCCAATAATTTCGTTTGGTTCAGTTTTAATTTTATTTAAATAAGTCTAAAATATTTCAAAAAAGATAATTAAAAATTTTATATGTTATTCAAGAACTCGAATGATTCAAAATGATTGCCAACAACTCATACTCATTGACAAACTCAGATTCGAACAACTAAATATGTTTGATAAATTTAAAAAAATTAGTTCGAATCAATAAAAAATAATTTAAACTTCGAAATCAAAATTGATAAAAAAGGCTTATTTACAATTTAAACCCTGTGTTATTAACAATATACAATTCAAACCCTCTTTTAATATATTTAGTAAATTTAACCCTACGTTTTTTAACTATTTACAATTGAAACCTTTTTACAATAATTACTAAATTTTTAAAATCATTAGTAAATTTAACCCTATATTTTTTAACTATGTACAATTGAAACCTTTTTAAAATAAATAGTAAATTTAACCCTACGTTTTAAAATATTTAGTAAATTTAACCTTGACTTTTTAATTTCGGAATAAAATAAATTTTATATCGAAAAAGTATTTTCGAGAATATATTCACCGAATAGTATTTTTGAAAATAAATTAAATTCAGTGATGAACATTCATGAATATATTGAGCGGGAAGTGTGATGACAAGATGAAATAATATAAACACATATTAAAATTTTATTGAACATATATAATATATTATACATATAGATATATTAATATAGAAAAGAACATCTAAATATTCATTTTATAAGAAAAAATCCTAATAATTGTAAATATTTATTATGCTTAGATAATATCTATACAAAAAAATTATCAATAGTGCATTTGACGAATATTTATTCAAAATTTTGTTGTAAGATTTATTTTATTCCGAAATTAAAAAATCAAGGTTAAATTTGCTAAATATTTTAAAACGTAGGGTTAAATTTACTATTTATTTTAAAAAAGGTTTCAATTGTATATAGTTCAAAAACATAGGGTTAAATTTACTAAAATTTACTAATTATTTTAAAAAATGTTTCAATTGTAAATAGTTAAAAAAACGTAGGGTTAAATTTACTAAATATATTAAAAGAGAGTTTGAATTGTATATTGTTAATAACACATGGTTTAAATTACATTTAAGCCTAAAAAAATTAACTAAACTCGATTTAATTCGTTTATAACCCCATCAACGATCAATATATATACCAAGTACGTACAGTTGAGGAAAGAAAGTGCATGTGTACAAAACAAATAACATCGAGCAGGCGAGTGGGTGATGTATTGTGTTAATCAAACAACAGTGCGCAATTGGTATCTAGTGCCAAAGTAGATAAGTTTGGCAGCATGAATTTCGAGGGGCTTTCTTTCTTTTGTTTGAAGGTGGCAGTGTCTGCATGTCACTTTATACATATGTGATATGTGTGTGTGTATTTGGAGTACTATTATTGTCAGTACTGTGTTTTAGACTTTTAGTAAAGCCACTCTTACCATTCTTCCCCTTCTTTGCTGTGACGTCTCATATATCCTTCCTTATCATAGTCTAACATTGCCGGAATCTTTCTATATTTGCTAAATAATAATTGCCAGAATCTTTTTACCTTCGTGTGATCATTTTATTTACATTTTCAGACAAAAGTAAAATCTAAGCCTTGGGATGAAATGCATAAAATATTTAGCGTGCAAAAGAGATGGGATAAATAATTTCAGATTGTGTTACTGTGCGCTTAAATTTTAGTTAGATATTTAACTCTAAAATATAGAGTACATAATATATATATATATATATATATATATATATATATATATATGAATAATGTCACCGAGATGCTCCAGCACTACTTCCTAAGAGCAGTGTGTCTACCGATTTCACCATAACGGCTTGTTTGAATTCATAATACCTATTCATACTCAATTGTCGAGATTTAAGGAGTCAATTCAATGAAATCCTTTTATTTTAGTAAAGATTAAAATAGATGAATAAAACTTTGTTCAAATACGAATTCGAAGGTTCATTATTCTCATTATTCTGGGGTATGAGTTTTATTTACGATACTCTAAAAATATTTTCAAAATTTTTATTAAATGATGTACTATGACATATGATATGTTTTGATTCGTGAGCGCATATATATGTTAATATATATACGAGTTCTCGTATACCAATTACACACGTGATACATTATCATTTGATAAAAAAATTGATAAAATTTTGAAATCTTTAACATTTTTCAATATAATAACATAGTTACGAAAGGATTTTAGAATAAGATGCGCGCGTCCATTCGAAACTAGAGCTAGAAATACCTTATTTCATTTTGTTCCCATTTTTCATTTCCTTTTTCTCGAATTTAATGGTCTCAATTTTGAGCAAGGTATATAGTACGGGAGGTCGACTCGCTTCACTTCATGTAAAGCACCAAGTATATGAACAACCTAGGATCGGAAGGGGCTGTTTTATATAAATTAAATAAAGTGATAGTAGCACATATTTTGAGAGTTTAATTTTTTTTTGAGATTACGTTATGTTTGTAAGTATTAATCTATAATATTAATTAATACTTAAGAGATTGAGGGATTAAATTTTAATGAAATAAATATGCTATATATATATTAAGGAGCACTATTAATTTCCGTACTATCCTATTTTTTTCAGAAAAGTAATTGTTTAAAAAACCGTAAAAAATAAATCATATCGTATCATATATAAATTGCAGTACGAACAAAATATATAGTACATATTTGAAGAGTTGTATTATTTTGACTTTAGGTTACATTTGTAAATGAGAATCCGTAAGATGATCTATCTGCAGAGTCTGCTATCGAGCCCCTAGTAAAACTCAAGCATATGTATTTAAAATTCATAAAGTACATATATTCCCAGGTACATTTCTGCCAACTTAACAGTGTATTTTAATTAATGAGAATAATAGGGATCCAATAATAGACTTCCATATATATATATATATATATATATATATACGAACATTTTGTTTTTTCCCCTTATTATTACAAATAGACTGCTCAAGCGTTATAACATGGAGTAACGTACGTACTCTCAGTGTTTTCATTTTGAAATTACTGCATGAGTGATAATATTATAAATTATAACGATGCTTAAATATTCAACAAGGTTTAATCAAGTGATCGACTGCATGCAAGTTTCACCATGCATTAGGATTTAGGTCTCAATTTAACCTGTAAAACTAATTAGATTAAATCAGTTTGATTTGAATTTCGCTTTACGATTTACCTGAATTTTATCCAAATTTAATCCACTCTTAAATTATTTTGTTTGATCTATATATCATTCTAATTTCTGTGTGTATATCAAGATTCATGTCTACTCCACTGCTGGTATCCTATAAATTATATTTATACAGAGTGACTGCACAAACTTCTAAATATGTGGGCGCTGTGTGTGGAGTGTATAGTATGAAGGCCAAGAAATTGACCAGCCATAACAGGCCTCCGGCCATGCTTACGTTTGTACAAGGACAGGTCAATATATTCATGTGTTCCGGCCCCCTCCAAAAATATCAACACCTTTTTCACCCCCAAATAAATATTACACGAGATTGTAGCCTCAAGTCTTGATTATATCAGATAAATTAATGTACCTTTTTTGTCTGGTCTTCAAAATTAATAATTAAAAAAGAAAATTTGAGTCCCTACTAATTTTAACTTTTTGTTCCGTCACTATTCATCCCTTGCTGAGTTTATTTAGAGAAAATCAGAATTTGAAAAATAAAATAAATCTTTATCTATATTTAATATAAACGGGACAAGGGAGCAATTGTGATATGAGAGAGCATGCAATTCCAATTATGGGTATTAAGAAAGTGGCTGTGATATAAGCTAGCTGACCTGATATAACATTCTTGTTGTTATAAATTACTTTGTTTAAATTCATGGGGTTGTTGTTAGAATAATATAACATCCCGGTAATGTCTTAATATCTTGAGTTTTTAGAATATTATCAACATAATATCAGAGTTTTAGAAGAATGGATAACTTAACCGTTCTAATGAAATATTAATAAATTATTATTGTGGTGTTAATTTGAAATGTTAAGACTCAAAAATTGGCAGAGAAGAGAAATTTTTTAAGATGCTCCGGAGCCCTCAAGCCTCGGAAAGTAAGAGATGGGTGATACTTAATGGTTGTCAGTGGGGCATGTAATTTGTAGCACAGAGTTAACAGAGTGATGTGACTAGAGTGATTTATAGCCGAGGGAGTCACCGAGACAGCGACTGAGTCATCATCATATTCGTATAAGAAGTTTGCTTATGTAAAGGGCTAATCATAAGGGGTCATGTTTTGGGTTTCGAGATTTTTTAAAACGGTCACTCATGTTATAAGCCTATTTAATTTAAAAATAACAGAAATTTTTGTTAAATTATAAATCCACCGCTCTTTTGCATTCACATTATCCGACCATCTACAATTTATTGATACTAGTTGACCTTGCATTGCACGGATCAAATTATTTTAATATTTTTATATATTTTTAATTTATTTTTAATTTTATAATAATAATTTAATTTATATTTAATTTTATATGTATATATTTTATATAATTTTTCATATACTTTATTTATATTTTAATAGAATAATGTTTTTGTGTTTTGTTTGGAGATGTGTTTTATTTAGGAGATTAATGTGACATGTATTTTAAATAAGAGATTATTGTTTAAAAATTAAACACAATAATAACTATCCGGCCCAAATACTGATCAAGGACCACCAAACTTTTAATCTTTTAATTTTAATAATATACAAACTTTTAGTAAAAATATGTTATAATATAAATATGTTATAATATGGACCCGTGTTAAAAATAAAATTTTAGTTAATATATATATCTATAGAGCCTATATTATAATAAGTAAAATTATATAATTTGGACTCATGTTAGAAATATATAATTCGGTCTAAAAAGTAAAATTTTAGTTAATACAGATATGTATATAGTTAGGACTCATATTATATTAAGTAAAATTATATCTAATATTTTTTAGGCCATATTATATCTAATATATGTATATTTTTTAGGCATGTGGCCCAGTACCGATGACCGACCAACCAACCAACCAAAACTTTTAATATTTCGGCTATAATAATATAGTATAGACGAGTAATATAGATGGTGAAAACTAGATTCAAAACTATTAAAATATGAGTGCAATGTGGATGAATACATCAATAATTAGAGTTTTTGGTTATAATTTAAACGAAAATTTAAATTTTTTAACATTTTTCGTTAAATCATAGATTGTTCGGCGATATATATGTTCGTGATTTAAATGAGACTTGAGTGAATCAAGAAATTTAAATGTAATGAGTGACCATTTTAATATAATCCTTATTAGTTTTAGTTTCTCTCTCATTTGTGTCATCATTATAATCTTTATTTAATTTTTAAAAAAAATCGCTACAAAATTTATTTAGTATATTATTAAAATATTTTTTAAATTTAGTTTTTAATCTTTTTATTAGTTTTGTATGATGCTTAATTACTTATTTATGAAATGTGTATTAATAATATCCCACTAATAAATGTATATTTTGTACATATATTTGTTTAAAATTTTAAATAATATTGACCCAGTTACGTGCATTTATAAGATAAACGAAATAGTGACCCAGTTATGCCTAGACCTGACAATTCGATACACGACACGAAAATTTAATATTTGTGTTTGTATTTTGGTATACGATACGAAAGTACACAAACACGAAAGTACACGACAGATAATTAGTGTCAGTTTTGGGTTTATACTTAAAGTACACGACAAGACACGAAGTACACGACATAAATAAATTTATAATTAAAATTTATAATTTATAATGAATATATGTATATTTATAATAAATAAATATATATTTATTTATTGTTAAAATAATACATAAATTTTATAATATTAATCAATTATCAGTTAAAAATGTTAATCAATTGATATATTGGGTTGTAACAATTGAGTCATGTTTCATTATCAATTGATTGTAATATGTCGTTGGATGTTGTGAACTAGTCAACTGATGTTTGTTGACTTCAATTGATAGCTCTTCAACGGATGAGAAGAATGACGAATTAATTGTAAATATTCTAAATCAGAATTTTCTCAAATGAAGTGATCAATAGATGTTGAAGTCGATGGATGTAAAAACTCTTCGATGGATAAATGTCAACCAAAATCAAATCAATGGATCTCCATCAATGGATGAAAGCACCAAGGCAATCAACGGATAAAAGACAATCAATGGATAAAGGATCGATGAATAACCAAGATATCCATTGATACATTAATTGATCAATGGATAACATATCCATCAATAGATAAACAAAGAAGGATCGATTGATAAGTTTAACAGCAATTATCAATTGATCAATGTTTCCTAAATTGGTTAAGGACAAAAGGAATGAGAACTTTGCAGAAACTGAATCAATGGAAGACAGTACTGTCAAGATTGTAAAGACTTTCAAGGCAACACAGTCTTCAAGGAAAAGATCAAGACAAAGATTTTTCCAGAACAAGACAAATGCAAATGAGACTGTGAAAAGAAGCTACAATCTTTTTTAGTGAATACATTGTAAAATGTAATTTTAATTTGCATTTTATCTGGCGATAGAAAAATAAATGTAGGATGTGAACTGCTATATATAGTCTTAGAAATTTATTGTAACAAAGGTAAGATATAAAACAAAAACAAGAAAAGCATAGAAAAGTTAGAAATCATTGTATTGTTTTTCTTTGTTCAAATTCGTATTTTATAAGCAAATTGGTTCTTTAGACCAAGAGTTATTGAAAGTAAAATTCTTACTAGTGGAAAACCAATCCACTAGTAATTTTTAAATAGCTTTGCTTTGTTCTCTTGATTATCAGTTTTCAATTCATAGTTTAAACGGTTTCTTTACTATATATTTCAAAACACTAAAACTATCAAAGTACAAACTTGAATCCGCAAGAATTAGTCAAAATTCATAAGTTTGTATTCAATCCCCCCTTACAAACTTACACTAAGGGAAAATAACAATTTTTATTAGAAAATAAGTTAACTTATATTTAATAAATTTTACTTTTATTAAACATACAATTAGAATATCTTAATATTTAATAATTAGACTTCTAATTAGAAGATAAGTAGTAATTGAAATACTAATTAGGAGATAAGTACTAATATATGAGTATTAATTTTAACAATTATCACGGTCTTACTTATTGAACTGCTTTCTTGTTAAACACATTTCTCGTCAATGAGTCGTTCTATCATTTTTCTTTAATCTCTCATAAAATTATTTTTATTAGATAATAAGTCAACTTATATTTGGTAAATTATACCTTTATAACACTTACAATAAGTATATGTTAATATTTAATAATCACACTCATAATTAGAAGTTAAGTAGTAATTGAAATAGTAATTAAAAGATAAGTTAATATTTCCTTATAAGATACCTAACCAAAAGATAAATAATAATTAGACTCTTATTAGAAGACAAATAGTAATTTATATAAAATTTTTAATTGACCTTACGTTTTAAATTTCATAATATATATTATTAAATTTTAACATTTTACACACTTCTTCTAATTGAGCCGCTCTATTTTTAAACATTTTTGCTATGAATGAGCCGTTTTTTCATTGTTTATTTAGATTTCATGTAAACTTAAATCGACAATATACTAAATAAATTTTATTATTTATAAATCAAAATAATAACATGAGTACTAAATTTTTACAGTTATGATGTTTTTTTTTACTAAACCGCTTTCTCGTTAAATACATTTCTCGTCAATTAGTCGATTTATCATTTTTCTTTGATCTCTCATGAAATTATCTTTATTAGAAAATAATTCAACTTATATTTGGTAAATTTTAATTTTATAAAATTTAAAATTAGAATATATTAATATTTAATAATTAGACTCCTAATTAGAAGGTAAATATTAACTGAAATCGTAATTAAAAGATAAGTTAATATTTCCTTATAAGACACCTAAAAACTTGTTGTTATATTAACATGTTACTCCGTTCTCCAGTTTCTTTGTAAAAAAAATTTAATTTTTTTTTATTATAGAATAAGTCAACTTGTATTTAATATATTATAATTCTGTAAGATTTTTTTTTGCTAAATTACTTTTATAAGAATTACAATTAGAATAAGTTAATATTTACTGATCAGACTCCTCATTAAAATTTAAATAATAAATAAATCCTAATTCAAAGGTAAATACTAATTAGATTCTTATTAGAACATAAATAGTAATTTATATAATTTTTTTAATAAATAAATTCTATAAAATTATAAAATTAGTTTTGAGACTTTATCATTTCTTCTTTAAATTGTAATCAGAAGATAAGTTAATATTGTATTATAAAACACCTGATTAGAAGACAAATAATAATTAGACTCTTATTAAAAAGCAAATAGGAATTTATATAAATTTTAAATACATAAATTCTCAAAATTTGGAAAAATAATTTTTAGTGAAAGCACCCGAAAATTCTCCAATTTTAACGATTAACTGCATTCTCCTTAATTTATAAGACACCTAATTAGAAGACAAATAGTAATTAAACTCTTATTAAAAGACAAATATGAATTTCTATAAATTTTAAATATATAAATTCTAAAAAAAATAGAAAAATAATTTCTAGCGCTTTAAAAGCACCCGAGAATTCTCTAATTTTAATGATTAACAGTCTTCTCCTTAATGAGCCGCTCTATCGTGAAACACATTTTTCGCCAATAAGTTGTTTTATCGTTTCTTCTTTAGATCTCTCATACACTTATTTTTATAAGAATTAATATTAAAATATTTAATATTTACTAATTAGGTTCTTAATTTAAAGTTAAGTAGTAAATGAAATCCTAATTAGAAGATAAATATTAATTTCATTAGATTTTTAATTAGAATAGGTTAGTATTCCTTATAAGACTTCTAATTAGAAGGCAAGTATTAATTAGATTCTTTTTAGAAGACAAATAAGAATTTATATAAATTTTTAATACATAAATTCTAGAAAAATTAGAAAAATAGTTTTGAGCGATTTGAGAGCGCATAAGGATTTTCCTTTATTATATATATATATATATATATATATATATATATATATATATATATATATATATATATATTGATTTTGTTCTCCAGAGAATTACAATGTGAGTTCAAATATAGAGACAAGAGAAAAGAAGGGAAGATAAACTTTTAAACTTTTCTCTTCATATTGTGCTCCCGAGTTTTTTCAGGAGATAAGAGAAATGATTGAGATGAGAAATTTTTAAAATTTTCTTTACAAAAGCTTCTTCCAAAAATGGGATGATTGTGAGGGAAGTTCTCACATAACTTTTTTAAATATTCCCCCTCTATCTTATTTTTTCAAAATTTTCTCTCCTATCCTATAAAAAACTTGGGAGCATGCTAGAGAAAATTGGTTAAACATTTTTTGTTTATTTTCCCTTCTCTTCCATTCTCTTCTCTTCTTCAACACAAATCTCTGGAGCGCAGTGTTAGTGTGTGCTTTTCTATTCATTTTTTGAGGTTTTGTTTTCAGTTTTAGTATATTTTAATGTTCAATAACATAAATGTGAATAAATTTTATAAAAGTAGTTCGTTGGTAAAAGGATTTATATGAGATCACATATTCACATTTTATGATTGGGTTTTCGAATATGTTTGGATAAATGATATATAAATACTTTTTATGACTATAATAGATGGTTAGATTGTCTCCTCAAAAAGGCGGCTTACATGTCATAGTAACTTACTGAAGGAAACATTAATTTAATCTTATATAATATATTGAGCGCAATGAGGTGACTCAAGTGGTAAGGCTTATCTCTTGTCGTCCCACAGATCCTGGATTTGTTCTATGTTAGAACAGATACTCACGGCATATAAGTCAAATTAGTAAAAAAAAAAAGATCTTATATAATATATTTATTGAATTTCGATTATTTTGTAGTAGTATGTCTTGTAAAAAAATATTTATTTATAATTATTTTTATTAATTTGTAATTGATCTGTAATGTTGCCAATATGATAGTCCAGATATGTTCAACGAATAACTATGGAAATACAACTTTTACTGTATCTTTGGAGTAGGGGCTCACCCTGAGTGATACAACTTACAAGTAAGAAATGTTGGTGAAGCATGAGGAGAGTATAAATAAAGGAGAAATGCATATGATAAAAGGCATGCCAAAGCAAAGTAGCAAACAAGTGTGTGTGTGTGTTGTCCCCCACGTACTCATATATCTCCATCTCTCTTGTACATTTTTCACGAGTCCAAAAAGATACTGCCCATTGCCTTCTTTTGCCTTTTCTTTCACTGTTTTCTCATAAATAACAAATATGTACACTTCATAGTCTCTTGTTAATGCTTCCCTCTTCTCATAACTGCAAATGGGTTAGCAAAGAATCAAACTTTAAGCTACACTCTCTTTAATTTTACTCATCTTTTTTGCATTCTTTACCTTCTGGGCTTCTTTCCAAACATGACTTTTTCTTGTTTTTTCTATTCTTGATTCATTACCTCTTCTTTTTTCACTGTACCCATTTCATTATTTATGTATATATGTAATTCTTGTGCCATGAATTGACTTCTTTCTTACCAAGATACAGTCTTTTCTGCATTTGCTTCTTTTTGTATAGCAGTTATTTGATTTTCCTACTGTGTGAAAAAACACACACAAAAGAACTGTGTGTTTATGGAAATTGATTTGAACCATGTTGTGAGTGAGGCGGAGGAGGCTGCAGTTGGCTGTTTGTCTTCTTCAACAACTTCTTGCACTTCGACTATTTCCACTACAATGACTAATAGTGTTGCTGCTTCTCCAATATTCATGGAGCTTTGGCATGCTTGTGCTGGCCCTTTGATCACACTTCCCAAGAAAGGGGATGTAGTTGTATACTTCCCACAAGGTCATTTGGAACAAGCTGCCTCTGGCTCAAATTTCCCACACATTGAAGTTTCTAACTTTGGCCTTAGCCCTCAGATTTTTTGCAAGATTATAGATGTTCAGTTACTGGTAATTACAGGCTTTTTTTAGTTAGTGTTTGATAATTTTGTGCTTTCTTGAAATGCTTTCATTTGTTGTTACTTGATTAATGACATGGTTTTATGTTGCTTCTCACATTATGGCTTGATTTTTTTTTTTTGAAATAGGCAAATAAAGATAATGATGAGGTCTACACTAAGCTAACTCTACATCCTGTTCCAGAACCAGAGGTATCTTTGTCACTTGCTTGTCAATTTATCAGTAAACTCTGTGGAAATTTCTAGTCTTTATGAACGTTTTATAATCTGCATTTTGGAAACTTCTATAATTGGCACTGTTGGAAACTTTTTTTTATTTTTATATTCATCCTTTTTTGTTGCAATATTTGCCCTGGTTTTGGAAGAATTAGTTTCCCCTTCACAATTTACTCGCTTTCCCCCCCCCCCCCTTCTGAAGAGGATATTCATGTGTTTGTTCTTCTCAGAATTCTTCATGGTTTATATCACATTGGGTCATCTTCTAAACATTATGTCTGTTTGCAAGTGTTTTCTGGTGCTTAGGAGGCTTAAAAGCATTTCTAAATCTTGTTCATCTACATTTGGCCTACATTGAATGCAACTTTCTTAGTCCAAACAAGACAAACTAGAACTTTTGTAGCTTAACTACCAAAGCAAGAAGATAAACAAGCTGCTTGCATGAGTATTAAAATAGATGCCAGAGATACACATATATAATGCAAATGAACTAGTATTATAACACTTTAGGTGTCTAGGCAGGAGCGCTAGAAAAGAAAATTATAATATACTAAATTTAGTTATAAATTTAAAACTGGGAAACACAGACAGACAGAAAAACCTCCTTTCTGTTAATGTAATATGGATGTTCATTGTTTTTACCTCTTTCTGGAGTTTTTGCAGTGATGGATGTTAATAGTGACACATTTTGATACATTCTTAGTTTCCGGGAACAAATTTACAGGGAAAACAGAATGAATGCCTGGGGATGGATGATGAGGAGGGTGGTGCTACACCCACAAAAACAACACCTCACATGTTCTGCAAGACCTTGACTGCATCTGATACCAGCACTCATGGAGGATTTTCTGTTCCGCGTAGGGCTGCTGAAGACTGTTTTGCCCCTCTAGTATTACCCATTCCCTAGCCTTTTCTCTTCCTATCCTTGATGTGTAGACCAATTCGTAATTATTTAGACATTCATAATTTTTTGTGTTACACATGTCATGTTGCAGGATTACACACAACAGAGGCCCTCTCAGGAGCTTGTTGCCAAGGATTTGCATGGAGTGGAGTGGAAGTTCCGTCACATTTACAGAGGTAGTTGTTGGCTACTTCACTGTGGAGTGTGGATTATAGGTAAAAGGCTTTACAATTCAGTGTAATATTGTATTGTAGGTCAGCCAAGGCGACATCTGCTAACAACTGGATGGACTATCTTTGTAAGTCAGAAGAATCTAGTTTCTGGAGATGCAGTCTTCTTTCTAAGGTATATCTTGTCATACTTCTATAAAATTTTGGCTGCATTTAGTTCCGAGGTGTTTAATTTAACTGTCCATCAACAACAGGAACAGAAGTCCATATTATATTTGAAAGTGTAAACAAATGTGCGTGAATATGGAATATTTATAATCACCTAAATGTTAAGACAGATTAAACAACAAAAAAGAAACTAAATGATAACTGGGAGCTGATAGGATTGTCTGATAGCAGAGGACCAAAATTTACTCCTTAATAATGTTTGGCTTAAAGTTCATATTGTCATATAGTACAAAATTTAACAACTTTAGTTTTTCTAAATAAGCTATTGTAGCAATGGTACTGTTATGCATAGAACATCCGGAAAGTATTAAACTATGGGTTTTAAATAATTAATTATATCTTTAGCCAGCTTGCAATATGAAACACTGCATTTGTTGACTACATTCTATGTAGGGGTGAAAATGGAGAGCTACGACTGGGAATCAGAAGAACTGTGCGATCTAGAAGCGGGCTTCCGGACTCAGTTCTTGGAAACCAGAAATCTTATCACACTGTTCTTTCCTCAGTAGCTAATGCTATATCCACTAATAGCCCCTTTCACGTTTTCTACAACCCAAGGTACTCACAAACCGAAGTAGTGCATGAAATGCATATCAAATGTACTTCTAGATTTCAGAGTATTGCATCAATAATTCTCAGACCTTACATGAGTTCATATTGCTTAGTAAAATATATCACACAATAAGTTTTGCATAGAGTTTATTTGTTCCCAACAAGTTGGAGGGGTAGTGATAGATTCAAAAAACTAATATGGATATGGTCATACCATCCAGACGCATATCTTAGAAGAAGGGTTTTGATTGCTCTAAGCCTGTAAGCACAACATTTACTATATTCAGCCTCTCACCAGTGAGGTGCCTTTTTAAGGGAAAAAAGGTGATAAAGAGTCCAGTAAGCCAGATACATTGGTGTTGGCCAAGCTTGTTTTTGCATAAAAGGAAAATAACCATAATGTGTTTCTGGAAACAGCCTCTCTAGGGGCAAGGCTGCTTACATTTTACCCTCCTCACACCCTGCTCTTCGAGCGGGATAAGTGAGTACATTACCTTAACTTTTTCTGTTTGTTGCCAAGCTTTTTCTCAGTAGAGAAAACATTGTGATGACTGATTTGTGTATCCAAATGCATTGCAGGGCTAGTGATACAGTATTTGTAGTGAGCTATCAGGATTATGCTAAAAGCATCACAAATCAATTTCCCATAGGTGTAAGATTTAAGACAAAGTTTGATAAGGATGATTCCTCAGAAAGAAGGTTACCATCAGATTTGTTTTCTCCAATCATATGTTTTATTCCGTAGATAGATCTTCTTCTAAAAAAATCTCTCTACTTGCAGATTCGGTGGTGTGGTTACTGGTATTCATGATCTGGATCCATACAAATGGCCCAACTCAAAGTGGAGATGCTTACTGGTACACTCTACGTTCAACCTATATCTTCCTTGTTCAAGTTTCTAATAACTAATTAATACTAATACATTATTTCTGCTCAAAATTTTATTTTGTAACTAAATGTGACAATTTGCCTCAACCCAGATGCAACTATTTGAGTAATCAGATCTGTCACAGGCCCACTCAAAATGTTATTCCTTGTACACACACTTAAAACTGGAGGTCAACCTTATTAGCATATACTCACTAATTGTGCCCACATGTTCCAGGTTTTGGATAGGGGGTCACATGTAGATTATCAGGATCAGGTGTTAATGCTAGGAAACATTCACCATAAACTATGATATGCACCCCAGAGACTACATACTAGTTCCCGTTTTAGTGGTAACTATTGTAGAATCCAGGCTCTTGAATTTGTAGGGGTCTTTTTTAATACTAGTTACATGAAGTTGAAAGACTGATATTGTTGGAAACTTTCAACTTGCTGCTAGATCTTTTAAAAGATTGGAAATGGGCATTACGGTATAATGCTTGAGCTTGAATGTATATCTGTAGAAACTTATTTGTCAATAGATATGACTTCTTCACCAGCCATGAATAATCTGCGTCTGTTTGTGGGCAATTGCATAATCATTCAGTAAATTAGAATGTGGAGACTTCCATTCAACTTGGACAAATTTATTTCACTGTTTGAGTGCTAAAGTACAAAGATAGATTGGTTTATTCATTTTTGTGCACGCATCTTTTATGAAGTCAACTTAGGCTCCGTTTGGGGTTGTTCAAAATTGTTGTGCTGTGAAAAAAAGTGCTGTCAGAAAAATTTGATGACTGTTTGGTAATTTTTTTTTATTTATGCATATTTTGAGATATAATATAAAAAAATATTTTTGGAAAGGTTTGATGATGAAACTTATAATTATTTTTTGTAAAAGCTGAAAAGAAGCTTTTTTCAAAAGTACGGGGGACATGCTTTTTTTAACAGCAGCTTTTAGACCAAAAGCGTTTTTTCAAACAGTAGCTTTTGGAAGTAACCAAACACCTTTCTGTCCGTTTTTTAGCAAAAAGCTGCAATACCAAACGGGCCCTTGGTCATGAGAATTACCTAGATCCTTTTTTTCCATAAACATGAAGTTGCCAAAAATAGAAAGTGGAACTATCAAATTAGCATTTTTCTGCTTAGAAATATCTGCAGTTTTTTATAGCCATAAAAAATCAGGTCGAAATATTTGAGATTCTGCATAATATGTGAACTTGTCAAGTCGAACAATGTTATGACATCTAACAGGTCAGGTGGGATGATAAGGATACAACTGGTCGTCACAGTCGAGTTTCACCATGGGAGATAGATATTTCTGTTTCACTCCCATCCCTGAGCATTCCTTCCTCTCCAAGGCTGAAGAAATATCGGACCAGTCCACAGACAACCCCGCCCACAAACCTTATGTCGGGTACATAACTTCAGTTTTATTGTTAGAAAACTAGCATTGCAAAAAATTATGTCAGTATGTCACCAAGTCTTGCTGTGTTATATAGTCGAGAACAAAAATATTCTTACATTTTCTCCTTATGCCAGAACAAATTGTAAAAGTCTCCGATTTATGCAACTTAGAATCTTATTTTCTTGTGGCAGCAAGGAATGGGTTTCTAGACTTTGAGGAATCTTCAATATCCTCTAAGGTCTTGCAAGGTCAAGAAATAGGTTTAATCTCACCTTTTAATGGATGTGATCAATTAAACTACCCACGTAATATTGAGATGCAATCCATAATGCATCAAAGTATTGCATCAAATTGGATGGGAAACACAGATTCTAGTATATTTGCAAGGGCTCAGCTATCCACTACTTACACAGGCTTTTTGGAATCCAATAAAATTCCAAAGGTCTTGCAAGGTCAAGAAATTTGCTCATTAAGATTCCTGTCCGGAAAATCTGATGATAAATTCAGTGCTTGGGGTAAAGCAATTGGTTATGATGTTCTCGACATGCATCAAAGGTCAAAAACCATTTTTTACCCGCTGGGTTCAGAAGGTACTAGAAACATTTATTTTCCTTTTGACAATGCCTTCAAAACTGTTGACAATCATAACATGGTCACAAATACCAACCTTGCAAAAGAAAATGTTCTATCGAACCCATGTTTCAGTCAAAGTGAGGTCTTCAACCATGAAGCCAAAAAGTCAAATTTATCAGAGGAACCTCGGTCAGAGTGTATCATATCTATACCTCCTAAATATAAGGTGAATTCCAAAATTGAAAAAGATGGAAGCTTAGTTAGTACAGTGACTGATTGCAAGGTTTTCGGTTTCTCCTTGACTGGAAAAACATCAACTGCAAACTCTCAATGTTCATGCAAGAGGCTTTGCACGAAGGTAAGCATGGATATACAATTAAGAACACATTTAGTTGCACTTTCCTTGGTCTTTTGCTGACTCTATAAATATCGATCGTAGGTCCATAAAGAAGGAAACTTGGTTGGAAGATCCATTGATCTCTCAAAGCTGAATGGTTATAATGACCTACTTGTTGAACTAGAATCGCTCTTTAGCATGGAAGGCCTCTTAAGAGATCCTTCCAAAGGATGGCATGTTTTGTTTAGTGATAATGAGAACGGCGTAATGGTCATTGGTGATGAACCTTGGAAGTAAGTTCTTCACATCTATTAAGTAATTTTTGTATCGCTGTTTGCAAGTAAACCACTTCTTAATCAAATATTTGAATGATTGGAATAATTCTACATTCTGTTTCATAATTTGTTACAGCAACTTCTGTGAAATGGTATCCAAGATACATATTTACACCCAAGAAGAAGTGCCGAAAATGATGGTTGGGATGATTAGTGATGACACTCAAAGTTGTCTGGAAGAAGCACTACAGTAATGGATGCTAAACGTCCCTAGGTCAGCCAGTTTCATTTCTGTGTGTTAATGATCTTTATAGACTGGCCAGACTAATTACTTCATCTACACTAATCCTCTGTATGAAACTGAGGTTGGCTTGTAATATATTTTCTTAGTTCATGCTATCTGTTAAGTTGGACATATCCAGTGTTACAAGTGTAGTAAGCTTTGATGATTTAAAACCACATCTGGTGTAATATTTGAATTTGAAGAGGCAGCTTCTTCAAAAGTGTGTTTTGTAAAATGTATTGTGATGCAATAACTTATGGTTTGTTATTTCAATTATTGTTTTTGCAGCAACTTAAAGTTGGCTTTAAGTTTTACCCTCCCAAACTCTGATCTACTAGAGGTTTAATTTAAATTTAATAGATTCAAAATAAATTAATATAATTTACATATATTTAATGTGTTGCCTCCCATCCGGCCACAACAAACCTGAATATATTTATTTGATTTGATACAATATTTGCACTCCCGTAAAGTAATCAAAGTTGCCTCTTTGCTGTTTATATTTTACTTGTCATAGCTTGTTTGAGGTGTGAATTAATATTCGAGCCTTAGCCTAAGTAGCCTCGGAAGGATTCAGAATTGACAGTTGATACTACTTATTTATACACTCTGTGAAATCAGTTCATCTATTTTATTTATGAAACAACGTAAATTTCACCTTCTTTCATCAAAATATGTTCTGTGGTTCCATAACTAGATTATTATATCATTGAATGATTTGCAAGAATCTTTTAAAGAGGAAATGACAATAAAATTAACATTAACATATATGAATGATTATATTAGAAGATATGGAAGACATCATTTTTGTTGAGGACAGACATCTTGTGAGCGTAAGATCACCCGGTAATTTCCCTGAGACTAACCTGAATATGTTATGGTATAATTGTAAATATCAAATACTCTATTGAAATTTACAAATTTACCCTCTTATGTACATAGAAAATTGTTATACGCCGTGATTCCCAAATTAAAATTACTTATAAATCTATAATAACAAATTACGTGAAAAATAATCCTAAACCCTATTTACATTATACAAAGCTTTTACACCACATAGTTGGGGAAAAAATGATTTTGGTGCTCCAATAACCAATCTCCTGTTTAAGGCAGCTTCGGTCTTTGAGGTTCTAGCCATCCTTTTGGGTTGTGGCCATTCTTTTATTTATTTTCAAGCAATTGACCTTACCCCAAAAAAAGAGGAAGAAAAAGTTATCAACCATGAGATTCTCAACTAATTTTCAATATATGCAGCTGCCGATTATATATCATTAGTTGCAACAATAACCACTAATTAATCTAATACTTAATTTTGTTACTTGTTAGTTAAATCATACAACAATTGAAATGATTTTTCCTCAACTATTTTACCTAAAATTGGTGTCCAGAAACTATTACGCCCGTATACCAACACTTGTTCCTGCACCAGCTTTTCCGACTTTCTCGAGACTTGAGTGATTCATTTTTCATCATCCTCGTCAAGAATGGGAAGAATGTCCAATGCTGAAGAACCAAGGTGCACTCCTCGGACAATCCCTCCGCATGCAGTCTTGATCCTGTGGCATAGGAGCAATATAGAATCCCACATGGCTGGTCTTCCCTGTAAACAGGAAGGGCAGTGCATTTTAGGATTAGTAGAAGGCTATTCAAAAAAGAAGAAACAGAATGCATTTTGGTACTAGGCAGCATATTAAAAACAGAAATAACCGAGGGCAATGCACCAATTAATTTCACACAATTCACAAATCAGATAAATAAGGAGCTAGCATTTGTTCAATACAACTTGCCTGGAGAGAGAATTGTGCCTTCTTATCCCAATATAATGAAAATATTGGAGGACTTTGCTTTCCAACAGCCAAAAGAGAAGCTCCTGGATGAAGCACAGAAGGAACACCGGACACTACAGCCAAGTATTTTTCAGGAAATCTTTCTTTTGGAGGCAGAATACCAATAAATAAAGGGTTCTTGCTAGATTGTGCACCAGCATAAGGTGAAGGATCTACATGAAGCATCCAATTAGGATGTTCTACGAAAGCACAAAACAAATATAAGAGCAAGTGAGAATCAGTAGGAAGCTCAAGAGTCCACTTCTTATTCACTTTGTCATAAACCTCCCCGCTCCCTAAATACTCGTAGTTCTTCACACAAGTTCCTTCAGCAAGCTCTATACAACATATGATGAAGAGTTAGAAATTAATACTACTAGGGATACACCAAAAGTCATATTCAAGGAGGAACATAACATAATTTATTTATTTTAAATAACTAAGCTTAACATTACCCCGGATCCTTTGAACCACGTAATCTGCTCGGACACTGCTGTGTGGTAGCAGACCTTTGACCCACTCTCCTCTCATCAAGGCATGAAGCCTTTGATGTTCAGTGATGGCGTCAATACACTCTTGTAAGATAGGAACTGGAGAGTTTTGCTGTGGTGATTGTTGGAAATTGCCTACGGGCATCTTAGCTGCAAATGAAGAGAATGTTAATATTATATATCCACGAACCACGGTCAAGCTCAGCTTGAACCTTTTAATCTTTGAAATCCTGGATTTTCCTTTTAAAGAAAAATCAAGTCTATTGAAGAAATTATAAACAGATGGATGCTTGGGATAAGTGGGTGAAAACTAATACATGGACAACAAGCAACTTAGATTAGAAGTATGAAGGCTATCCTTATTCATTATATGATCCTACTAATTGCTATTTCAGTGTACATGGATTTAAAAAGATATGAGAATACTTACGCATGGACACATCAAGAGCTTGAACAAGAGCAGCACGAAGTTGATGCAAAAGGCCTTCTTCATCAACACTTATTGCTGGCTGCCAGTCATTAGTCCTCTTAATTGGAGAGGCTGCAGGGGTTGTTCCAGAACTTGGTAGATCAGTTCCAACTTGACTAATACTAACTGATATATTAAGTTTTGCAGCAGCTTGCATAACCTAAATACGAAAATACATCAATTGTCAACACATGTTACAGATTCTTACTGAGTTGTGATTACTTGTAAGAAATAATCTCAACCATCCACAGTGCATTTTATATAGCCTGACCAGATAAACAGTATAAATAATGCGCCAACTAACCTAGAGCCCCATAATCATTTAATATAGAAGTTTCCAATTTAAAAGGTTAAAAAAAAAGTCCATTCTGAAAATATAGCACATAATAAGATTATACCTTAATCCTAATTAATTTGACAGAGTGGAAGAACAATGCAATTACAACCACCGGCGGGCCATATTAGAATTTTGTCCAATTTCAAGTATAGTCTGATTGTAAACTAACACCACAAGACTCCCATAGTTAAATAAATAAGAATCAACCACACTTTGCTGATGGAAGATTTGAGTAGGTGTTTTTGACTAGAACAGATGATAAAATATAGAAAAACAAGAGGGGAAGTATTGATAAAATCTTCATATATATTCCAGAGAACTAAATTATGGTTTTATACACTAGAACTAGAACTCCTCAAACTTCCAACTACAATCCAGAAAATTTGAAACAACGTTATCGACTAATTACTGAAAAATTGCAGCTAACAAACTAACCAACAAGAGTTCAAAAATATTCAAATAATTTTAAATTATTCTCAACACTCTCCCCCTCAATTCAATGTTCCAAAATTTATCTGAAGATGATGCACTTCCCATCATCACCCATTTAGTTGGAGCACTTCTCTCCACAAACTATCTTTCGGAGCACATCTCATCAAATTTGTTTGTCGATGCACTTCTCACCAACTCAATGTTGGAGCACATCTCTCCAATATCAAAACATTTCTTCTTCATCAACAATTTGTGTCTTATTGACACTTTCTTCCGTCTTTTTTCTACAATATTTTGGTACATATACGAACCTCTAGCATTTAAACATTAAGGTTTCCCTTGTGCCAACAATCTTTTTATTCATGACCATTCTTCTTGCAATGATCACACTCTAAAAAAATTATTTTCTCTTTTATTCCTTCAGTGTTCTTTGTTCTTGGAATCACAAAGAATTGATTAACTCTAATAAAGCTAATTCACTTATATCTCTTGTATCTTCTAGAGATGAAAGCTTTGCCTCAGACCTTTCGGATAAACTCTTGAACAGTTTCTCTACAACTTAACTATCAGGTGATCTTCTCATAACTTCCTCCCAATGGTAAATATATTGGATTATGTATGGCTTATTTCATTTGCCTATATTCTCTTTTAGGGGAGGGATAGATGCAAGTATTTATAATAAATAATCTTGCTCACGTTCCTTGAGAAAGGGTATAACGATACATAGAGAGAAGAAATATTTGGAGTTATATAAGCCATACCCTGATGAATGGTGTTTGTAATAATATATTACTGTTGTGATTGATTGGGGGAGAATGGAATGGAATGAATGAAATTGAAGAGAAACAACGGAGGTAGGAGAGAAGATTTCAAAGAAAAATGAGTGGATGCAAAATTTAATATTGGAAGGTCCGATTTGGATCCAGGGAAGAAAATGTTACATTTACAACTTCTAATGTTGTATTAGAAGCAACTTTAGTTTTTTCTACAACTATTCAGTATCAAATCAAAACTAACATACAGGTGATGAATTTTACCTTTATGTGACTGTTTTCAATTTTTGTAAGTAGAGGATTCAGTAGGACTGAAGAAAACCACTGCCTGAGGCGATCACGCCACTGCTCAATCTGAGGATATATGCCAAGATGCTCATATGCTTGAATGGATACTTCCATAGACATGGGTGGTGGGAGATCCCCTTCTCCTTTCTTTGGGGGAGTACTAAACTTCTGGGAACCAGGGGACATCCGGACAGGCCTCAAAGGTGTACTTCTCGTAGTTCCAGAAGTATTAGTTGAACTGGATATTGTATTTGGAGTTGCTATGCCAATACCGTTGCTGGTGGGCGGAGGAGTTGCCAATTTAATAGCTGATTCCGAAATCTTCTCATCGATATCAGCTAGAAACTGTTCAAACTGTTCTTCTGTTGTAATCTCTTTGGTAGAATATGCTCGCTTATTTGACCAAGGGGATGCAACCAGTTGATCTGGACCCGGTGAATTACTTACTGATAATGATTGTGTTGCAGGTACGTTCATAAGAAATAAAGATTGAGAAGCTGGTGATTTGGTTGGAGTGCTAAAAGAATGAAATTTGCTCCCACCACTGCTATTCAATTTATCACTGCTGCTTCGAGATGAACGAGTGGAACTGACCATTGGCTGATGAAGCGGGAAAAGGAGACTTGAAGGAGATGTTGAACTGGACTTAGTTTTTGAAGGTTTCTTAGAAGACTCTGATCCAACCTGTTCATTCTTTGGCCTTATTCCCAATAGCCCTAATTGACGATTTGTAAGGTATATTTGTTCATCCAGTCCTTTAGATGGAGAATTGACTGTAACAGCTGTAGTAATTTTCATTTTCCACATTGAAACAGCTTTGGCAAGAGCAATCATTGCTCCCATTAATATTAAACCCGACACAATCTGTATTGCTTTTGTGAAGAAATCTGAGAAACGCATTAGAAGATAGATTTTTAAAATAAGCTACGGCAGTCAGAAGAATGAATCCACACTGAAAAGAGATTGAATTACTTACATGCAACCCCTCGGGAGAAAAATCCGAGCTTTAAACAGTCAATGATCCCATTTTCCCTGATACAATTAAATATAAACATTAACCAAACAAGACTTGGCAGCCTGACAACCAAACTTACTAGTATATCATCTCCAAAAATAATCTTCCTCTTGATATCTTTACTTGAATTTTAAAATTAGTGAACACAAACAAAATGCACAAAAGTAACAGCTAACATATTATGTTGTTCAAGTAAATAATATTTATATTAAAAACTATTTAAAACACCATAGTTCAATTCTACAACATTATCACACTTTCCTATAATTCTGGAGAGACGGAGAGAGAGAGAGAGAGAGAGAGGAAGAGGGAGAGAAAGAGAGAGAGGGAGAGAGAGAGAGAGAGAGAAAGAGAGGGATAGAGGGAGGAGAAGAGAGAGAGAGAGGGAGGGAGAGAGAGAGATGCAAGTAGTAGTGTACCTGGCAATGAGGGTGAGGAGAGAGAAAGCGGAGGCAGTGGAGAGAGAGAGTATAATTAAAAAAGTGTATATGGAAGGACGGAGACTGGTTGTATTGAGTGCGGCGGAGAGAGCTGGGTTCCGATACACAGCGAACTTCACTCCCTTGTCCATCTCTCTCTGTCTCTGTATAGTTGTGTGTGTATGTATATATAATTTGAATGGGGGTTTATTCCGCCATTGATACACAAGTATAGCTGTATTGGGGAAGCAGTAGGCAGTAGCTAGCCTAGGGCTGGAATGTTTTTAAATACCAATGATTTGCTATTTCAATAACAAAACAAATCCTCTCATATTAAATAATTATAAAATTTGTGTGAGAGTTGCACTTGCACATGACCTCTTTTTGAAAGATAAAAGAGGAACAAAGATGCAGAAATATAGGCCCCGTTTCGCCACCGTTATATTTTAGAAATAAATCATTATTTTTGGAAAAAATAATTAGAATTTTGCTTTTTTAAAATAAGAGTTTATTTTTATAAAACAAATTTAATTTTTAGTTTATTTTCATAAATAAATACTTATTTACAGAAAAATGTATGTAGATAAATACTTTATTTTTAAAATAAGCACTTATTTTTTAAAAATAAGTTTAGCCAGACGCCAACATAATTATAGCATCGCATTTGAATTCTATTCGTTTTCATGGTATTCAATTTGAATTCCAAAGGTGAAATGTAATGCAACTATTTTAATAGAAAAATATTTTATATTTTTCTTCAAATTCTTATTAGTGATCAAATTAAAATTATAACTCGTTCAAAAAGAATAGTATAAATATATAAAAAATATATATGTTAATATAAACTTCTCATGAAAAAATTCAGCAATGAACACTTATCTGGTGAAGACGTGAACACCGAATTTAAACTCATCATTCTCCATTAATCTAATGGCTAATATTAGTTATACAACGTAATTTTAGTATTACAGTTAATAATTTTTATATATGTATTTGATCATTTCTTAAAAATTATTTTAACGTCTTTAGACAGGAGAATGAACCGGAGGATATTGACTCAATAAAGAATTGAATATTACTCTGCAATATATTGTAAATAAATGACAAGTATAATAAACAATATACATTATTTTACAATTTTTTGACAATGTACATTATTTTGCAATGTATTAATAATCAATTAATCATAAGCGACATAGTATTCTATGGAACTGCAATCATAAATAAAACATTATTTTATTGTATAATGCAATATAATAACCATTCATTAACAATATATTGAGAATATATATTGAGAAATAATCAATAATGATGTGAAAAATAAAATTATAAATCATGAAATAGTATATAATATTATGCAGAACATATTTATATGTAACATCCCCTTCCCAAAATGAGATGAGTGGTTACTTTTCAAATCATAAACATGTATATAGAGTACTAATAGCCACCTTAAAATAATTAAATAGGTCCAACGAGTCTCTAAAATAATATTAAAACTTCCAAAATAACTCAAAGCGATAAATGCGAATAAATCCAAAATCTCTATTAATAAATAATATCTAAGTAATACGGAAAGTTCAAACGCCCTAATAAGTGGAATAAAGGTAGTTCTGCATCACACAACCCGAGATCCCCCCAAGTACCAAGTACCTGCTAGAAGAAAGAATACTGCATGAGCCAAATTCCCGGTACGGATTGGAATACAGTTTATAAAACAAGATATATAATTTGACATTAAGAAATAAGTATTAATTTTTAAAAACAAGGCTGAAGCAAAGAGGGGTTATGATATTTCATACCGATATCAAATCAGATAACAGATACACACATCATAGGATACCTAATGCGTGCAACAAACCGAACAACGTGTACGGCATATACAACGTCACCGTCAAATATCAAATTATAAATCAAATCAGATCTGGGTGCACCTACGTATCCTCAAACAAATATCAAATACGCAAAACTCGCCACCTGAGTTATCAGAAAGATACAACGTGACTAATCACACTGCCACGGAAGTGTCATGCCACTAGTGCCGCAATGACATGGCTGTTAGTACCCCTACAGCTGGTTAACTCGGTATACCTATATCACTCTAAGGGTTCAAATAAATAATTTCACAGTTTTTAAAGTCACCTGAAATAGACATTTCAAATATTCTTTGCAGATATATAACGTACATAAATTTCGAAAATCGCAATAGTAAATATTTAAATATTTCAAAACAGATTTTAAAATAATTTTCAAAAAACGGAAGGAGCAGATTTACTAACGGAATAAATCAAATATAATAAATCCTAAAAAGAGTAGTACTGAATAGAATGAGAATGAAATCTGTACCTTATAATAGCAATAATTGATACTAACGAAATTATCCAGGCCCAATATGGTGCTTTTAGCCTGCTAGTATTTTCACTATGTCTGTATCTCACAATGTCTATGTTTCAATGATGTTTGTGTTTATATATAATCCTCACGCACTTCTCCAATTACACATCAAACTCAAGAATTAAAAACGTAAATGTATGATTCTTGCATAAACATGAAATCCCCCCGCTTTTCTTTTGACCTGAGCAAGCTAGTTTTAGGGTTTTTAATAAATCACTAATATGTTTATATGTATATATAGACTCTTAATAATTATATTGCTTCTAATCTAATTACTATTTTATTACAAATTCTATTTCTAATAAAATTCAATACAATAAATATTATGGTTAAAGAAAATAATCTTACAAATTCTAATTATTATTACTAATATCTAAATAAATAAATTACGGATATTACATTATAGGTTTTTCATATTATACCGTAGATAATATGAAAAACAGTGCAAGACATCATTTACTAAATAAATAAAAAATATAGAATTCAAATAAATAAAGGATTCAATGAAAATTAATGATCAAAATTTAGTCTTCAAGTTTTTCGTGTTCACTCTCCGCTTCTATATATTTTACTTCCTCTTTTACATTTATAATATTAATTTTTTCTTCTACTTATTTTACTTCCTCTTTTACATTTATAATATTAATTTTTTCTTCTACTTCTTTATCATTTATCGTTCAACTAAAATTTATTAAAAAATAGATAAACTTGATAAGCCATATAAAAAAAGACTAATTTACACTTCGCATTCTTTTGATTTTGAAAAATTGAACTTCCATAACTTTTAAAATTGTCTCACTTTGCACCCCTTGAACTAAATTCCGTCAATTATCAATGTTAATTTCATATTTTGGAGGGCTAATATAGACATTTAATATTTAAACTGTTATTTCAATGTTCATATTTCTTAGATTTTGTGTTCAATTCATTACAAATATCTCAATTACATTATTGAAATGTGTTATTAGTAGTGATCTAAGTCTCACTTTAAATGATGTTAGACTTTTTAATACATAATTTGAAGTGTAAAAAAACATATTTGTAATATACTAATAATACATTTCAGCCATGTAAATGAGATATTTATAATGAATTGAATACAAAATCTAAGAAATATGAACATTGAAATAACTATTTAAATATTAAATACTCATATTAACCTTCCAGAATATGAAATTAATGTTGATAATTAACGGAAATTAGTTCAAGGGGTGCAAAATGAGACGATTTTAAAACTTCTAGAATACAAAGTATTGATTTAAAAACTATGAAATCCAAAATGCAATTCTTCAAAATCAAAGGTATGCAAAGTGTAAACTGGTCTATAAAAAAAAATACAGTCTTAACTCATTAAAAAAAATGTTACATTCTGCTTTGTCTATCACTTTCTTCACAGACTTCTGATTCATCACATTTGTCCACTCTCCGCTCTTTCCTCTTACTCCGTATAATTTATAACACCAACTGAGCATTCATATTTCTTCAATCAATCAAAATAGAAAATTAGTGGAGTGATGCAAAATGGAACCGGTTTTACGACCCGACAAACAAGCATGAAATTTTCTTTTACATAAAACATATATATATAAAGTATATATATTAAACCAGCAGCACGTAGTGAAAACTATGTATTTAATCAATGATATTACTTCATCCGATAGAATAGGAATCGAAATTTAATATTACAACTTTTTTTAAAATATTAAATATCACAATAAAATAATTATTAATTTTTTTGTCTCTTGGGTCCAAAACTTTCTATTTATATAATACTCAATTAACAGATGTTTTCAATAGAAAAAATTGCAAGTTTGATTTTAGCACGGGAATTAAAATAGTGCTGGAGATTAAACACTGTTTTGCTAAAAAAAAACTTTTTGTTTAAAAAGGGGGATCTTACATATATAAAGATATTAACAATCCCATACTTGTGTCTATATTACAAAGCTCCACCAGGAAACCAGCAAGTACGGATAAAGAAACCCCAGGAGAATTTTTATAGTCGACCTGCAGAAGTGAACACACATTAATGATAAAATACTTGTATATATAATTTTACTTGATCTAGAAAATGAAATAGGCTAACAGCTCACCATTTAACTTTTTTTTTTTTGAGTTTCAACTATCTTGATAACTGCAGATATTTTCATACTGGTTCTACTTTGTGCACCTTGTTTTCAATCCTCTCTAGTCGACATAAAAGTGTGCGTCAGACTTAAACATTATAATTTATCGATCAATCTGACTGATAATTCTAGATATATCACAATATTAGGCAGTCCGAAGGTTGTAATATATCAAGAGGGCACGATGAGTAAATCTGTCTCTAAAACACAGTTATACATTGACCTGGTCATTTACTCGGAATCCGAGTCAATAGAAAGATAGAGTCTCTGTCTTACAGAACGCCGTTGGCGTGGAAATGTGAACGGGCTACCCGATTCTTGCCTACTTGTGTTAGCGGGTGTATTGCCATTTGAAGGAAGTTTCGAAGATCTATTGTCATTCGTATCAGAAAGCAAAGAGGCTGCAGAAACAGATGGGAATGGATATCAGAAACAATGCATGTCTGGGATTTTTGTTGATGTTAGAAAAGATGAAACTTAGACTAAATAGTATCATAAGATTCAAAAGTCAAAACAATATTTGTAGTAGACAGTCCTTGAAAGTAGAATCCGAATATGAACAAAATAAAGTACACCCAGTTCTCCTTGTCTTCTTCGGAAGAACACAAAAAATATTTGGAAAAAATTGATATTTTTTAAAATGAGAAAATTTAAGTTTGCCCCAGTTTTACCAAACATTTTACGACGACATCTGAGTTTTCGATAAAGTAGCTGTTCATAGCATATACCAAATCCAGGAAAACAAACAGAACACGGAAAAGAAAGAATGGAAATGACAAATAAAGAAGCCCATACTTGTGTTGGCCAACGAAGCCAAAGCACCTTCTTTAGTGCGCAACTGCTTCTGTGGATTTGATTCAGTTACAGCTGGAGGCTCATTATGAACTCCGCCGCGACAATTCCCTATCCTCAAAGAAAACCAATCCTCTGTAGAAATACCCCCTGTCATATTTGGTTGGTCGCTCATACCAGTCTGCACTGCATCATTTAGTGAGTAGCAATTCACGGCTGAGATATCTGCTTCAGATCCAAATAACTGAAAACTAGGATCAGCAGAAGGTAAAGGCACCCCAAATTCATCATCATTATTGAAATATTCCAGGCATGAACCTCCTTCAGGGCCAAAGCCAGAATTTCCGGGATAAGAATCAGGAATTCCTTGTGCAGGAACTTCATATGCGAATCCAGTATTTGACCCATTGCTTTTATATACTGGGCCAGAAGAGATAATGGGTTCATTTTCTTCTTCAGAATCACTGAGAATTATAACATCTGCATCCCCTACTGGTGCACTCTGAATTTGGTCAATGTTGAGGGGGACAGAGTCAAGATCAATTCCATTGTTTGTCGAGAAATCAAAGTTTATACCCCCTTCCTGACTGACACTGGGATCTTCACCATCCCCACTACCAGTAATACTACTGCTCATAATAATATGACCATTGTTTTCTATGTTATCTTGTCGTCTATTCACAGTAGAATCATCAGGTTTGCCAACTTCCCAGATCCCATTTTTGTTCTTCTTTATTCCAAGTTTCAAACCAGTATAGCCTTCTGATGTGCATTCCGGTTTGACTTGTTTGATGACTTCAGACTTGGATATAGCTTCCTTATCTGTCTGCATGCAGAGACTGCCATCAGGAAAATGCCAACGTGTAAGATCCCCAAGACACCTTCGTTCATTTACTGGCTTAACACGCCAAGAACCATCAGGCTTCACCTCAATCTCTGTTACATCTTCTCCACAAGTTCGCATCTTCAATTGGGCAAAACAAAAGATTACAAAGATGTTTACAAATTATAACCTGATCATACATGCGAACAATGATTTACCTTTGATGTAATGCGATTAAAGTATGGGTCAATAATGATATTCTCCAGAGAATAATTCTTCAAACAAATGGGGCATTGCCACTGCAGACACATAAAATGCTTGCTAACTTAAAAAAACTGCTAACATAAAAGTTAATGACTTAAGAGGAGAACAGAAAATTATTACTCATAGTTGCTTGCCTTCCTAGTTCGTTGGTTCATCTCCACAAAAACATCCAGATCAAAGCATCCCATGTGCACGCAGGGTTTAAATCTTCCAGCAACCTTCATCCTTGAGCCACTCATCTGTGTGCCATATGCATCATGATTTATTGTCAGAAGTTACATTCATACAAAATCACAATTATGAAATACTTCACAGTTCACACAAAGACTACTTATTATTCTCAGCAAAAAAAGACCCCTTGGTATTGCAATTACTCATTTCCACTACACACTGGTACACAAGATTTATGAATTCCCTTTATGCATTTTAAATACATGGAGATGTGTACTACATAATAATAACAAATACAATAGAAATTTCTGGAACAGTGACATATTCCAATATCTGCTAGCGAAGTTCCAGATGGGCCAATGAATATACAAACAAGGTGCACATAACTAAGGGCTATCCCCCATCCAATAGCAATTGGGTTAAAATAAATCATAAATATAAAAAAACAAAGCACATAATGAGTGTGACATATTCATGTACCCTTCTGTTTTAAAATAAGCATGCACGGAGTGTTTCACTTATTCATGGTTAACTAAAAAAACAAAGAATTGGAATTTACTTGAGTCTAATCCAGAAACCATAGTATATACACATATATACTAACTATGTTGCAGTCTAACCAAAAAGTAATACTCCATAGCATGATATAAACTCTACAGCTCAAAAAATCAAACTTTTAAGGTAAAGCAAGTACAGAATTTCAACAACACAACAGCCACAAAAATCAAATTGGATATACAAAAATGTAACAAAAGAGTCTCATAATAAAATACAAAACCCAACAACTATTACTTACAGGACAACACAGCTTCACCAATATAGAATCAGCAACAACTTCAAGATCACTATCACTATCAGCATTCTCTGTGGCAGCTCCTCCACCAACGCATTGACGAACACGGGCAAGGGATTCTTCAAATCTTTCCCCATCACATTCCTTTGGAATCAAGCTGATAATCTGCTATGACATAAAAGAGGGAAATAAGATAACCACGTGATGCAAATAGCTCGACAGATATCTACCAGAAAGAGCATTATCTAACGCCAGAGCTAGACAGCTTAAAGATTGTTGGTAAAATGGCAACAAAATTTATGAGGGAATAAATATTGCTTAAATACATAATATTCATATAACAATAAAATAAAAATGGAGCAGTACTTGAAAGGCGGAGGTACATATACTAGCAATATATTTAGACCCAGCCAAAGAATCACCGTCAAAGCACAGGAACAATATCAACATAATCAGCCACTAATTATTTGACAAAAGAGAATGAAGCTAAAGGTTGGATTAATTTATCTAATATAACGAAAATCATAACCATCATAGGCAAGTGCCAATATGTACATATGCAAAGTACCAGCGATGAGGTGGCTCCCCAGGCCTCCCATATGCTGTAGCTTTCAATCCTTACAAAACAATATGTTAACCCCCCTTGGGAACTAATATTAATGATAATTATCTCCTAGGTGAATAAATTAATAGCTTAAATTTTTAAAGAAATATTTCTATTATAATAAAATAATTCTATATTAAACTTTATAATATTGTTAATCATATATACGTTTAATATCATGAGATTTTTTTGTTCAAATATACTAAAATTATATAATAAACTGATGTTATTTCATTTATAAACAAAGATATTTTGGCAATTGCATGTACTTTGCCCTAATTTGCCAAGCAACAAGGAGAGTGTTGGGTTATTCCACATCAATTGGGTAACCTACCAGCTAAGTTTTGGGATTAAGAAAAGTCAAGCAGGCTCCAAGATCAGCCTAGGTAAAGCATTCACATGACATGGGGCCCGATGAGTTGAATAGGGAGATTGTTGGTTTATCCCACATCATTCAGCAAGGACCAAGGTGCTAAGTACGAGGGGAGTCCTCTCCTTACGAGTTCAAATTTTGGGGTTGAGATACACCCCATAACACCCCCAACAAAGAGGCTTGATCCAACTCAAACTCCTGAATGCAACATCACACACTTTGGAAATTAGTGCTAATAATATTCTCACAAGTCACAAGATCACTGCATGCAAGCCTAGACATCACTTCAGTGACAACTAGATGATGTACTGGTAACTGTCTGTACAAACCTAATAGCATAAAAGCATATAAAATATACAAAATATGACGATACTATTCCCTCTATTCCAAAATTGAGAAGACATTTGCCTTTGGTCCTAGTTCATCTGCCAGTACTTTAAATTAAATGGCTTTATTGATACCATTTCAATTAGTTGTAATCAACTTAAAAACAACCATTACACTGGGTCCATTATGTCATTTTCACATAAATAAATGAGTATAGGGAATAACGTGCACTTTGCACTTTGGTTGATATACCATTTGTAATATTGTACTTTTTAAACTACCACTTGCAATTTTATACTTGTCTATTTAAGCTAATTTCATGAGAATTTTCATCTAATTCATATTTGAATGACTACACTTGTATTATATATTTATATATGTCTCCCAGACACGTACATATAGTACTTGAAATAAGAATTTGATGAAAAAGAGTTCAGAAAGTTGGCACAAAAAAAAGTGCATAAATGTAGAGAAATGTGAACTTTAGTACTGCAAGTGATGGTTTCAAAAGTTTAGCATAGAAAGGAATATGTCGGCTAAAAGCCTAAAATACAAGTACACATAATCTATCTAGCTATTCAAAACTTGCAATTTTAGGATTGCATCTGAGAGTTGGGAATGAAGGATGCATACAACTAATATGTTTATAACATCTTGTAGTCAATTAACACTAATAGGTAACAATGAACTAAAAAGAAAATGCATATAAAGCCCAATTCTTCTAGGGGAACACTTAATGTATGGAGCTGCACCAAACATTGCACATATATGAAAGAGACAAGCCTACCTGTTGAACGGAACGCCTCCTTGCAATTCTGACGCCCATACAGAATACTCGAGCGTCGCATCCTGTTAAGGATATTTTATTAATTCCATCTTTGGTGCACGGTGTTATCTGAGAAAAGAGAATTAACTCAGAAAGTCAAATAAAGGAGCTGTAAGTCTTTCTACAAGGTAGGTAATATGTATTGAGGGCAAGCACCGGTCTCCTTGATGAAACAAAGGCCAATACATAAAGGAATGGCACATGTTCCCAGCACGTAAGAGAATCTTAGGATCCAATATTATGCAATATTCAAAGGTGAGAAAACTTACAACAGCGCCATCATCGCGGCCATTAGCCCCTAACAATTGCGAGCCAGGTCTATTTATTACTCGCACGGACACACCTGTTAAGCCGTGTAGAATGGATAAATCAATAAAAATAACACAATAAGGTGGAGAAATGACACATTAAATTCACAAGAATGATAGATATTCAGCTATAAGATGACTGTTTTGGAAACACTTCAAACAAGAAAATATATGAAGCTTGCATAGTCCATACCATTAACCTGCAGATCTGCATATTGTGGCCACTGCAGCCTAAATGAAACCTTGTCATTAAGAAGGATGCACCATGCCTACAAATTCATGATAACTATTATAAGAACACTAAATTCATAATACAAAAGCAGGTATCTAAGTATCTTATGTAATTTGATATTTAGAATCAAACCTGAACATCATACTCTGGCTTTGCAAACAAGTCCTTGTCGGTTCTTGTAAGGTGAAATGTTTTCTCAATACTCTGAACTGGATTGGTACTGAAAAATTATTTTAGCAATTTCACCATAGTCTAAAATCAATATCATGTCTACCATCTCTTATGCAATTATGCACAAACAAAGATACTCAAATATAATTCCCAGAAAAATCATCCCTAGGAAACCAAACATGTGTTTGTCCACCAAAATATATGAATAACACAACATAGAATTATACTAATCCCTCTGTATTATAATGAATATCTAAATAACCATTTACAAAGCAGTATCTAAAAGTTCAGTTGTGCTTCACATAAACTGAAAATTCATTTTTAGGTATGTTACGTAGTTTTCAATGCATTAGAATTTTAAGTATAGGGATAGGGAGAATGAGGATTTGAACTCGAGACCTTTGGTCACGGTGGAAGGATCCCTGTCACTAGGCAACTCATGACCTTTGGTCATGGGGTAAGGAGCCCTGTCACTAGGCTATTCTGAAGATACATATGCAACCATGCTTCTACGTAGTACTTGCACAAAAAAAGTATCAACTACAGAATTCACTCCCTAAAAACAGATTCGATCGCCTATCTAAAAGCAAAGAAACTTTTGAAAGATTCAAAGAGGGCCCAGTGTCATGGGTCTACATCTTCACTCCTGACTCCCCTTGTACTTAGAAAACATAGCACGCTCTCGACATATTGTCAAGAGGCAAAAAACAAAATTCTGCGAGAAGAATCTTTTCCCCATGTTTAAACTTGCACTTCCATCATCAATGCCAGAGCCACTCAACTCAACAGATGCCAGTTATTAACATTAAAAAAAAAATTGTGATCGAGTAATATTTAAAGGATAAGATACTTTATAGCGGGGATCCTTTGGTAAAATGGAAGTACTATCCAAGGCCAAAATGGGACTTAAACATAAGAAAAGCATTACATAAACATCATCTTCTCACAAGGAGTTCACTCTTATGGGGATAATGTGAAGACAGGAGTGGATATATGGAGATAAAGAGGAGGGAGGGAGGAGGGTTGAAGCATAAGGGAAACATTGACGAGACACAAAACTAATTGCATACACACATTACCCACAATATTAGCAGATATAATATAATAATACAGCAGTTGAGAGAATGCAAGTTGATAATAAGAGTAAGTTCTGAAGGACTGACTACCAGTAATTTAAATAATATGTTAATAGAATTATAGAGTAATACTCAAGTTGACATCTTTGGAAATTGTACAGCACATAGGGCTAATCCACAATATAACATGGACTTCATTCAGTTCTTTAAATGCATTCAAGATGGAGAAAATTAATTATTTCCTAAACTTCAGGTTTATTGGGTGTGTAAAGATCTGATGTTCAGATAGTCAACAATGTAAGACCTTTAACAAGGCGTGATCAAAAAATGTGTAGTCGGTTAATCTTCAAAGTGAATGTACTTGGTGCATGCCAACATAATAAATTAATTAAAAGTGACTACTAAAATAATTTGTAAGCAGGAAGATTCAAATGTCTGTCAATTAAAAGTTTACAAGTCTTTAAAGGTGGAACAAATGAAGAGCACTCAAGTTTTAAATGAATCACTAGACTTATTTTCTATTATAGCTTTCAGGAACTCCATACATAATATCCAGTCAATCACACCAAAGTTAAATCACAAGTATTCCCAACAAGTACTAAGCTTATACTATACAGTATACACGGTGAAATAACATACGGAACTATAAACAACATATAATTTGCTCACCCATCAGTAGAAAAATTTGAAGTATTCAATTTCACAGGATACAAAGGATGTGCAGTTGTCACCCAAAATCTGCAAGAAAAAATTGCTCATAAGATCACACCTGATGGTACTTGCTGCTGCTGTGAGATAGGAGTAATAAGACTTAATTATGACAAAGTATAGGGCATGTTTGGGTTTTCCCATAGATTATATAGGGCTTCCTATTTTTGGTAGCTTTCTAGCTCCAATCTTTCGCTAGATTGATTTTAGATAGCTTTTATTTTATTTTCAGGTTGACAAACAAAGTAAAAAACATAAAAATCAACAATTACATCCAAAAAATATCATGTCAGATTTATACACCTGCACTTTTAATTTAAAATATAAATATCAATGTCACTTACGGGTCTGCACGACTTAGTCTACAGAGTTCACAATAAAAGGTCTCCGGAGGAACTGGTACAACACCTTCCATAGATTTCTCTGGAATTATGACACAACCAATGTGCTGCCATACATTGCATCTTGAGTCCTCACACTACAAAAAAAAACATTGCATCTTAGGGCATTAACATAGCAGACAAAAGAGGGTTTTCAGACCATGTCCGCTTGGCAGAGCTACCTACTAGCATAGCAGACAATACAGCCCCATGAGAAGAATAAATTGAGTAGTGCCACTGACTATCATTAGTACTAAACATGTTCAAATGAAATTCCAGGTATTTTAAATTAATACATTAGAGTATAAAGGTCATACACAGTGTAGAATGCTAAGGCATCAGGAAGGTTTAGGAAAAATCCCAATATACATAATTATCCTGACTTTCATAAAGAGGCCGTTTCCAGATAATAGACATCGGGCCAAGCATGGTTTCGTATTCTAGTATACAGTATGTCAGTACTAAGAGTAGATACTACCAACCCAAGTAAACAGACCAGCAAGATACCTACACTAATCATCTTTTCCTTTTTGTTATGAAAAATTCAGATAATTTAGAACAAACCTAGCTAAAGGCATCCTCATAGAAGCCACAAACTATCCACTACTACACAAAATCCTTCACCGCAAACAAAATTTCCTGGTCCTTCACTACTCATTGAAAGATCATAAACTTGTTGGAAACCACTTGGGATTTCAAGAATTCCCTTCTTTGGGCCCAGCACAAGATTCTTATATTCAAAAAAGTTCAGTATAAAAAGCTAGACCCAACACCAAAGTGGCTATGTCTGGACATGTTAAATTTTTTGATATAAATGAGAAGGGCTTTTGCAAGTGAACAGCTTTCTTAATTGTTCTTAGAAGGAAATGATCATCTAAAAGGGGTACCGGGAGTTTTTAAAATTGACATGTTCAACTAAAACCAAACTTCTGTCTTAAAGGGACCATATCAAATTCAAGCCCAAAATTACATGAAGCTTCCTTGTCAAAAGAAAAGATATAAATGTAAGTGAATTCCTCCACAGTTTTCCACCACCAAAAAAATGCCTAAATATAGAAAATTTGTCAGTTCAAAATTTTAAAGCGTAAAACACAAGTAAAATGAGTTCAAACAGAGAATAAAAGGATTAAGAACAAGGGGGGAGGGGGGGATAGAGAGAAAGACTTAAACCATGTCAGAACAACTGACAACTACCTCAAGTGTTTGTAATTATTTCTCCTTTTTTAAATAAAAGGCCACGAAAAAATAAGAAAGCTCAAGTGTAGGCCAATGACATTTCCACGGGTAGAATAACTGTTGATGAACAATGGTAAAGAAATCATAATAGATAGCAAATTAGAGGACAAATATATCAAGTCAACTTGTACATTCCCGAAGAGAGAGACAAAGATGACAGTTATGTTACTATTGACCAGGTAAAAATCATAATAGAAAGTAATGGAGGAAGACAATTAGCTCAGCACATAAGTGAAAAGAGCAACACCAACTTATAGTGGAGAAGAAATAAAAAAAAAGCCATCAGATATGAGATGGACCATGTGCATCGTCATGTATAAAGAAGACGAGAATCTGACTAGTGACTACTAGTTAGGAGTAGACAACCAAAAAAGAAACTTCTGTTATTCTCGGTAAAGGGTATAGGTGTGTAGTTGTAGAACAATGTAGAACAAAAACACTAGGGAATAATTAATCCAAAAATAGCAAAATAAGCTTCGGGAATAACATTATCCAAAAGACACCGAGGAATATAACATTAAAACATAACTACCATGCTTCCAATTCTTATAGTGGTGCTGCACTGCTGCTTTTAATCAATTACAAAATATTTATCACACGCACCAGTGATAATGCATTAAACATATGTCTGCTTGTGTATGCATATACACATCTACAGAGAACAATGGGAGAGCATGTTTATGATATGAGAGAACAATGAACTATTTATGTAACCTTGATCAACGAATCCTGCAATGAACTGCCACAGGGACATCGAATCTTCTCCACCTGAGAAGAATCTTCAGGTTCTTTAAGCTTCACACTACTGTTCTCTGGAACGGCCTTTCCTTTTGATTCTAAACCGGTTGTTCCGCTAGACACCATTTTTCTGCGGGCAACAACAGAAGTCGTACAATGACATTAGAAATTTATAGCAGAAAAATAGAAGTGCTATCCAAAACGAATATGAGAAGAAATAAATGATTCTGAAAGAAGGTAAACAAACAAACAAGATAATGCTTTGAATAGCCTTGACATTCACAAATCAATTTACTTTAAAAATAAAGGAGATATAAGAAACTATAAGAAAGCAGGAATCTACTAGATCCCCCAAAGATTTTAGTAATTAGGTAACAACCCTTCTACAAGCATTATGCTGTTTCTGTGGACAAGATTAGATCATAATTTTTTAACTCGTCAAATTATGGGATACAACTTGCCTTGCAGAATTAAGAATCTAGATTAGTTAACTGAATCTTAAACGATCCACCCAATGGCTCAATAGAGTACATGACTGATTAGGAACTAAGACACCAGTCTCTCCAGGGAGTGAGAAAAATTTATCTACTTCAAAAGGGAGCAGAGCAATTTAGATGAGCAAAACCTTATTACAAGGATGTTGTTTGTTTGAACTTTGAACATAATTAACAACAATTACTCATTTATTGTGCTACTTGAACAAAAAATATTTTACAAGTTTCTTGAATATATTGTTCATGTAGTGGTGAGCAAACAGGTGGTTAAGCTCAAAAAGCAAACCAACCGAAAACCAAAATTTCAGATTTTCAAAACCAAACCTCACCATTCTACTAGGTGTATGTTTAGCAAGTTTCCTTCGGTCTGGGTTGTGGTTAAAATGAACTCTCAGAATCGAAGATACGTTGATCTCCAGCAGAGAAGCAACTCTCTACACCATTTCAACATATATAAACCACACCTCCAATGCACTGAAATATGCTTTAAAATATAGTGAGATAAATAGATTGCCAAAGTTATAGCACAATAGGTACTTTGTATCAAGTTATAAAGATATAGTGACATAGATTGCCAGTTGAAGGTGCCCGACAAACAAATTTATTTCATGATCCTAGTTAGAAATGACAACATAATTTACCCATGCCCAATTCTGAATGCTCCTACCAAAAATGGTACTGCATATTGTAGTGCCTAACATCAATTCTAGGGGGGGGGGGTTAATTGGGGGATTTCTACCACCAGAGAGTGGTGGACGTAAAATTGGATCAAAAAGGTGAAAATATTTATATTATGAGCTCATGAGTGAATTTAAATTTCTAACAAGGCCACACATTATCTGAGTGGGAAAAAAATACTCTTGATGCCAAGCCACACTCCCCTAGAATTTGTAAGTATCTTCTTTCTTTAATCAGCCTAGGACTGCAATAACTTCTTTTGTCTAATGAGCTTTGACCGTTAATCGTGGTGCAGAATCTCATTTATGCATAAAAGAATTTCCCTAAGGTGGATATGCATAAATCATAACGATTATGATATCATAAGTGTGGATAACTGTAGTTTAGTTCTTGTATGTGTTTCAAGTGTAAAAACATTTATTAAATTGTGAGAAATTGTAGATTGTTTATTATTTTAAATCCGCCATGCTAATTTTCATAACATATATATTGAATCACTATATGTAACCATATTTGAATATCTGTCATTGTGATTGACATTTAGAATTTATTAGATAGCTATAAATACATTTTCATCTGTTAAAACATATTAGATATCATTCATTCGTTTTTTAATAAATATTTTGTTTTAATTCATTTTATTCTGCCAATATGAAAGGTTAAAGATCCGTTGAAGCTCGAAGTCAACAAGATTGTAAAGTGGGAAATTATGATGTAATACATAAAGGAGATTGGGTTAAAGCTAATCAGACATAAACGCATCTAAACACAAAGAAGACAAATAAGATATTCCCAACTCAAGCTAGGAGGATGTGGCTTCCTAAAGTTAAACCCTTATTCAAGATTTTAAATGCATACAAGAGCTCTTATTAAAGTTAGTGTCACCTTATTGAGCCAACACCACCCTATACCCGATGGTAGGGGTGAAATCGAGTCGAATAAATGCGAATAATAGTATGATCAGATTCGGCTCGAATTTATAATTACTCGTTCAGATTCGGTCCGGATTCGAATTAAAATATTAACATTTTGTTCATATTCGACTCGAATGGATAACAAACTACTCGTTTTAGTATATTCAAATTCATATATAATAATTTTATAAAATTAAGAATACTCGAATAATTATTCACTAAAAACTAAAATGTGATCATTTTGTAGAGTATTATTTTAATATAAATACTATATATTGTATATAATAATATATATCTTATGAATTCGAGTTGAATACATAGACTCCCTCTGTCCCATATTAAAGGTCCTAATTTTTTTCAAGTTTTTTTACGCATTTCCACGCAAATAAAAAACATATTTGTAAATATTATTTTCTCATTTTTTTCGTTTTGTATTAAAATAGAATTTTCAAACTTTAATGCAAGACAAAAAAATGAAAAAATAATATCTACAAGTATATTTTTTATTTGTGTGGAAATGCGTAAAAAAACTTTTAAAAAATTAGGACGTTTAATTTGGGACGGAGGGAGTAATAAATATGTATTCGAGTACTCTAAAATTATTCGAATTACTCAAAATAAATATGACCGAATATCAAAGTGGTAAGATTCGACTCGGTATTCATTCGAATTATAAAATATGATTCAAATTCGCTCGTTTTTTATACGAATTATATTCGTTTTAAACGAGTCGAATCCGGGTTCGAATCCGGATTACTCGGATTCGTTTTCAGCCCTACCCGATGGTAGAACTCCTCATCATAACAACACTCCTAGAACATTACACCAGAGGGTTTAATGGACGCATTGCTAATAGTAGCAAAGACTTCTGCACTCATTCTTCTTTGCTTCACTATCTCAATCATTAAATAGCTTTCCCACACACATAATACATAAACAGACTAACATAGATCAATACCCTTGATTCTATGCATAAACAAATATTAACTATACTGTATGGTAACTTTTTCAGTTTTGACGTCTTGCCAAAACAATTAAACCTGGATCAATATACAATAAGCATAACCTGACATACATAATACAAACAACTACAGTAATTAAAGTATCATTGGAAATGACGACAACTATGAAAACTCCACAGCATTGTGCAGTAGGTTTATGCTACAATAATGTAAAAACAAATGCACACCTGTACGTGTCATCTATCAGTTTTGTGACCACCTCCTTCCTGACCAGCATTCCGGGAACTGCTTAACAATGCACATATTATTGGCAAAGCGCAAGAGCAAGAAATTATATAAGAGTAATACTATAGACTTCAAACCAAGAACAATAAAGAATTAACACATGAGAATCTGAGAAAAAGGAATCCTATATTTGTTAAAGCTAGAATAGATACCAACTACTTATTTTAATAACACCAACTACTTGCTATTTGTTAATAACACCACCAACTACTTATTTTGAGCTTATCAAGAGTCCATATAAATACTACTTTCGTGTTAAAAACAGTGTTTTCCTATCTTCATGCTTAATAGTGAGCTATTACTCCTAATACACATATCATACATGTAGTTATCTCAGCCTCCCACTCTGATTATTTAAATTTGTTCAAATATACTTGGCATGAAAAATAAAGGGAGGAGTTCCGCGAAGTGGGAGAAAAAGTGGTGGGAAATTATGATATAATATATCAAGATAGAAAAATTCGTCCAACATGAAAGTCAAAAGAAAATGTAGATTGGAGGTAACAACATATCCCGGAAGTTTTGTTCAACGTGAATGCTGCACAGCTTCATAATAAAGGTAATGTGAGGCTTGATCCAACTTAAAACAAGAAATATACAAGTAAAACATTCATATTTAAGTTACGCTCCATCCTTTACACTTCATCTTCCGCTGTTGCAAATCTCTAGGGGTAAGCATTCAAATATTTGAGACTGAAACTGAAATTATTTCGACTACCCAAATCCCCAAATACAAATTATAAATCATTGTGATTATCCATTTTTTATTTGCTTAATTATCTTATTTTGAAATCATATTTAAATTATCTTATATTAATAATTTTTAAATATTAGGTTACATAATTCAGAAAACAAAAAAATACCCAATTTGTGGGGTTGAAGGTCCCAAAATACTAAAGAGACCAAGAGAGAGAAGATGGTCCAATATGCTGCCGACGTGATACACATGTCAAATATGCATATCTATTTTATCATTTTTTTTAAAGTTGCACATGTGGAACATGCATCTCTCGTATAATTTTTATTTATTTTTACAAAAAAGGGGTCTTGCACACTCTGGTTCATTTTCAACACTCTGGTTGTACCCAGTGAAATAAACACCTATAATAAGGTGAAACCTGCTCCAAAAATGAACCTATATACATATATAAAGTAGGGACGCAAGTAACTAACAATAAAAAGCTTATTTTAAACTTTTCCTTCTAAGATTCCACGATAAAAAACAAATTTCACATAATTGTTTTACACATTTTTTAACTTTTTTGCTGGGGACAGGCTAAACAAGAACAAACAAGTATATATATTGGTAGGTCTCTATTATATGAAGAAAAATAATTAAATATGTTGGACCCCTTCAAACTTCTCTCCAAGTATGTAAACTTTTCAAATCTTGTGTTGTTTAAATTGTCAATAATTTGTTATTTTTGAAAAGTTAAGAAATGGGTTCGGACACCCCCCCCCCCCCCGGACACCTTTAAACTTCTCTCCAAGTATGTAAACTTTTCAAATCTTGTGTTGTTTAAATTGTCAATAATTTGTTATTTTTGAAAAGTTAAGAAATGGGTTTAGACACCAACACCCCCCCCCTGAAAATATATATTTGGACATGTTAAGAAATAGTTGGGACGAAGGGACTACCAATCAATTAATATTGCAAACTAATTTAAGGGAACTAATATACCTGGCTGGGGAAATTTCAAACTCATTCTCCGTTTTTAATAAATTTATGACGCTTACTAATTAACACACTGCCACTTTAGACTGGCATTCCCACTTAACTTTGGATTCAAATATACTATACTTTTTATGAATCTAAGGTTCATTATGTCTGATACAATATTCAGCTCTAGTCATAAGTAAAGCACAAGGAAAGAGCAAAACGATATCAATGTGTTTATATGGTACAAGTGTAACAATCCAATTATCAATCTCTAAAAATTATGCAAAATTATTAATATGTAATTTTTCATTTGAGTTAGAGCTACAACCTACTATCACGAAAAGCAGCATCACATCATCTATCATCTATGAGTCTATGACAAACTGATTAAAGAAAACAGCATCACACGAATAATTAAAGAGAACAGTGTACCTTGTTCATCAGAGATAATCGTCAATATCCTGCCAACTAAGTCCTACAAAATAGGCATTCAACAAATCAGATGAATAATTCACCTTGACAATCCAAAACAGAAAACATTACCTTGAATAGAAATTCGTACAAAAAGTTAATTTCATGAAGAAGATAACAAAAGTTAATTTCATAAGGTAAGGATGGAGAAGGGGTACTACGAAGAAGAAAAACGAAAGTTTTCTACAATTTCAGTAACCACTCAATATCAACCATAAACATAGGACAAGTTCGGCCCTGTCCATGTACCCTTCACACCCTTACAGTTTTAGAGAAAAATAGAAACTTCAAGCAGTAAATATGAGTTTAACATTAGACTTCAAGACCGAGCACTTGAAATTACATAGTGAATATATATAATATACAGCCTACAAGTGTACAGTGTACTAGATCAATTTTAAATTTTTTTTGAGAAACAGGGATCAGAGACCAAATTGCATGACTAGATGCATAGCAAACATATGAACCACAGTGAGAATCCTGTACAAGTAAAAATGTAACACATCCCGAAATCTCCAGAAGTTTACGATTCTAACTGTTGTTGCTAATAGTCAGACAATCAACCAGGTTTATGTTTAGTCAACTGCCACACATATAAACTGGCCACCAAGGAGGTTTAAGCTTTTGTTTACCCTCTACTGATTCAGCTATATTTAACTCCAACCCAAAACTATTTAAAGATAATCTATTTCCAAATTATGTCGATCTTCATTTTAAACAGAAATTAGACTGAAACAGGAAGTTATGCACATAAAAAAGATTCCAAATTACTGACCCGGAGATTTAAGATCCCACAACCATTTAACAGGACTGTATAGTCCAGTCAAACTTATCAGCGAAAAGTTTTTGTTAATTAACTTGTTGAGGAAAACAAAGCCAAAATGAAGAAAATTATTTCAAACACTGAACCTGCTTCTTTCCTTGCTTGGATAAACCAAGATGCGCTAAAACATCCTTCAGCTCTTTTATTCGAAAAAATGCCAACTTTTGCTGCATCAGAGAATAATAAAAAAAAATATCAAAACCACTTGTGACCAAAGGGGCATTTAAAAATTGTTGCAAAAGAGAACTAATCAGAATAGCGTAAAGGAAATACTCAAACAGCCAATTATGACAGACAACTGACTAAAGGGAAAAAATGATCACATCTATACCAGCATTCTTCTTCAACACAATAAAACATGAGAGTGAATAAAATGAGGGAACAGGATACCTTGCAACTTAACTCTATATCCATATCCATATCGATACGCAATATGCGAAAACCCCTTGTTTTTGCCCAGACAATTACAATCAGCAACCAAGACGATCAAAACAAGCTATCACCACTGCAAAACATAATCAATCTAATTAAAAAAAATCAACCCACAAAACAAGAATTCATCAAGAACCAACATTCACAATCATGCAAACACAAACACCCATACACAGAACATTATTACATAGATACAAAACACCATGATTACAATTTACATACATATATGTGTGTGACAACAATTGTAGTGAACATGTAATAGAAAGTAAAGAGTTAAAACGATGTGTATAAACATACACGTATGTATGTATGTAGGTATAGTCGGTTGATTTTAGAGTTACTGATGAGTGAGTGTCGCTATGAGGGTTTTTGATGTGAGTTGGAGAATATGTTTGGGCCAGGACGAGGTTTTGGTTTTATTATACGGACGTGTACATGGTTATTCAATAGGGTTTAATGGATCCAAACGAATCCGGGTGTTGATTGTGTGTTTCTCTGGGGTAACTTTAGCCTTGACTAAAATAAATAGATTATCGTATTTAGTATATAAATTTTATTTTATTTGGATTGAAATTCAACTAGGTAAATATATCGTACTTTGATAATAAAAAATTTAAGTAGAATTATATGATAATAAAAATATAATTTAAATATTACAGTATATATTTAAGAAATTATTTAAATATTTAGTGACAAGTCTTTTTTACCTTCTAACGCCTATTTTCTAAACTTTTGCAAGGTTATGTGGTTTTGTCGATCTTGTATAAACTCGTTGGAGTTTTATCGAAATGCGATAGAGTTTTGCTAAAATCAACTCCAAAGTCTCTAAAACGAAAATGTTTATAATAGAAGTATATAAGGCGTAATTCTTGAAGGGATAGGAAGGAGGAAGATCTTTCAATCCGAGCCTTTGAAGAATATCCGATCCGTTTCAATCCGATTGGTTTTGGTTTTTTTATTGAACCCGAATTTTTGAATTCAGATTTTATATCTCGCTTAGCCTCATCTCTTGAGGTCAAGCACAAGTTTGGGTATTTGTCACATGTTCACTCCTTACCAGTTCTTTATTTTTATTCAACACTCTAATGAATCAATTTTTTCAAAACTCTCTACTTAGGAGATCGAGTACTATCTAAAGGTTCCCACCGACACGTTTGATTTGAATTTGGATTTATTTTTTAAACCCAAATCAGTTTGGATTTGGATATTAAGCATTCCATATCAAAACCCGAAACTCGATCCAAAAACCGAAATCCGATAAAAAACCGTTATATATACACATATATTGTATTATTAGTTGGTTATTAATACTTAATTTGCTCTTTTTTAATTATTATCGATAATAATATTATAAAATTTTAATTTAATAAGACATATTACTTATTATTAAACCATGTTACTTCTGTACCAAAATACCACTTACTGAGTATCACATTTTAATCCGATACTTTTATCTCGCGACTTCTTTAATCTTCTGCCATTTGTGTTACCTTAAAATTTTTAATTCGTAATATGTTAAATATAATTTAAATTTCAAATATTATGAAATTCAATTTTGATAAACCCAATCCCGGTCTTAATCCAAAACCCGTTGAATTGAGTTTAGATTTTAAATTTTAAAATCCAATTAGAATGAATCAGGTTTGAATTTAATAAAATATTTCGAATTTGGAGTTAGATATCTCAAATATTCGATTCGAGCCAACCAGTTGCGATCCTTATTTCTGGTAGGGGCGAGCAAAAAAATTGAAAAACCGAAAAAACCCCCCAAAATCGGACAAAAAAACCCAAAACCAAACTGAAGAAAACCCAAAACCAAACTGAAGAAAACCCGAAAAAAACAGTAAGCGGACCTAACCGACGGAACGGTTATGGTTTTATTCCCATAACCGAACAAAAAACCTGAACCATTTACATAATATTATATATATAATTAAATATTATCATATAAATACACATAATACATTATTTACTATACAAAATCTAATATAGTTAGGTATAATAAAAATAACAATATTATTTACTCCTTTTGCTATTAATAGAAATTATTATATATTTATTTTGTTGTGTCCCTGTCATTTCTAATACTAGTACTATTGTAGTCTTTAATTCAAAATTTGAATATAAATTCACTTGTAATTTTATGATAATAGAAATTGTTTTATTATAAAATTTAATTTTTTTTCTTTTATATTATAATATTTTCAAACTTAATATTATTAAATTTATATAACACTTTTTAATTAGGTAAAAAACCGAAAACGATGAAAGGTTTACTGACCAAAAAACAGCGTTCCGGACGGTTCAGTTACGGTTAATAGGTAAGAACCGAACCGACATATACGATTTAGTAACAGTTTTTGGTAAAAATCGAGCCGAATCAACCCGTGCACATACCTAATTCTTGATTGTTTTTTTTTGAATAATTAGACCTATACAAATTAGTATCTATTCTAAAAAAAATCTCAGGATGAGACAGAGTCGAAACCAGGATGACAGACGATAAATTTTTTACCACTTGCGTTATCCAATCGTACTCGCCGATTCCTGGTTTAAAGTTAATATAATTTTACAAAAATAAAATTACCATCTTTGATTTGTGGACCTGCTTACCGAGCAAAGGAAGATGGGCTACGTTAGTATATTTTCGATCCAGCAACACTTCTGCCCAACTACAACAGGTCAAATGACTCATTTGTTTATTACAGGCCCATGCAAAAACAAAAAAAACACAACACACACACACAAACAACAAAATCTGAATAAAAAAATCAAAGCAAACAGGGTCTTATTTTTAGCTCACTTTCTCAGTCTCTCTTTCCCCATTTCTTAAAGGTTCGATCTTTTGAATCCTATCAATCTCACTAATCATCAATTTTCAATCTCTTATTCCAATCAGGTTTACACACCCATCTAAATTTATACATACACATTTGTATCTATACATTACAGTCCAATTCCTATGTTTTTTTTTTCTAATTTGGCTTTTGATTTATGTTTTAATGTGATGATACCAACGCTTTTATCTCTTTGACTGATTCATTTTTATATTAAAATGATGTCAAATTATAAATATATATATTGCAACATGTCAAAAAAATCTCAGCTTTTCAACTACATTTTTTAGTACCAGCTCTTAATTACTCTACAAGTACTTGTTATTTTGATTTTAAATGCAATCCAATGAGTTCTATACACAATTTTACTATGACCCAGATAGCTAGAAATGCTAAAAAACCTGTTAGTTTTTGTGGGTTTTCGTTATTTTCTTCATATGCTAGACCCCCAACTAGAGCCTTAAGGAAAAGAATTATTAAAAGGAAAAGAGCTGCATCGAAACCGGTTCTTGATGAATCCCGGTTTCAGAATGCGGCTTCGCAGCTGTTACCAAGATTTAGTCCCGATGAACTTTGCAATGTCATTACGATGCAGAATGATCCTTTAGTGTGTTTAGAGCTTTTTAATTATGCAGCGCAGCAGCCTAGGTTTAGACATAATGTGTCATCGTTTCATATTACGATAAAAAAACTTGGTGCTGCGAGAATGTATGAAGAAATGGATGTTATTGTTAATCAAGTGCTTGCGATTCGGTCTATTGGTTCAGAGGCGCTTTATAATACGATGATTTATTATTTTACAGAAGCAAGGAAATTGAATAGAGCTGTAATATATTTAAGCATATGAGAAGTAATATGAAATTTTGTAGGCCATCTATAAGAACATATAATCTTCTCTTTGCTGCACTTGTTGGTAGGGAAGGTAATTCTTATGTAAACCATTTGTATATGCAATCTATTAGAGGTCTTTTTAAGCTCATGGTAAATGATGGGGTTGAACCAGATATATTCTCGTTAAACACTATGATAAAGGGTTATGCGCTGTCGCTTCACCTGAATGAAGCACTCAGGATATTTCATCAGATGGAAGTGGTTATAACTGTCCGCCTAACTCATTTTCCTATGATTATTTAATCCATGGGTTGTGTGCTCAAGGCCGAACGAACAATGCTAGGGAGCTCTGTGGCCAAATGAAGGAAAAAGGTTTTGTGCCTAGTGGTAAATCATACAACTCTCTTGTAAATGCTCTGGCTCTTGGCGGAGACATTGACGAAGCTGTAAAATGTTTGTGGGAGATGATTGGAGAAAGAAGGTTGGCCGATTTTATAACCTGTAGGACACTTCTTGGTGAGATCCGTAGACACCAAAGATCAGAGGATGGAATGAATTTGCTGAAAGATTTGCAAGCGAAGGGCATAGTGGACGGGCACACTTACAGAAAGCTTCAAAATGAACTACATGACAACTTTAGGAGATTTTAATGATAGAAACAGCACAAGGTACTGGTACCATGAGATGAATATCACTGTTGATGTTTCCTAAAACTTCTACATTTGTTGTGGAAGTTAGTTCTTAATACTTAAGTGATTGTTAAGATCTATTTTAATCTTCCTTCAGTGTTTACATCTTAAGTGTTTGCACTGCGTATAACAATGGTCTAGTTTGCATTCATTTGTTTACTGACAAACAATAAGTCTTGAGTTTACATGTCAATTTTATTACAGAATCAACTTTGAGTGCAGAAATGCTCAGTTAAAGCTTTCCTATCTTTTTTTCTTTTACATGTATCTACTCAAGAGTTTTCTGCTTTGTAATAATATTCTTTTTCAATCAGAGAGATGGTATAGTTGTGTTGTTTGCAACAAAGTTGATGCAGATTGAGATATCTCAATTTCTACATCATATACTATTAATGGTGATGTATCTAATAAAGTATTAGATGATATTGGTGCTCAAAGTTCCTGAGATATTCTTCTTAGGTAGCTCCATAGAAATCTATCGTTTTTTCAAGTTTTTAAGTACAAAACCTTGCCTCTGGGCTCTGGACGCTCATTACCCATTATCTTTCAATGTGCTTATTTCTTCCTACTTGTTCTAGTCAATGCATATGCATCACCTGAGATGGATTTTTCTTCTTCTTTTTTTTTTTGTTGCACATTTTCAGCTTTTCTTCCTTTAGTAGAGTGGTATTGCTTTTTTCCCCAAACACCTCAATACTGAGTGTTGTTAATTTATGCAAGTAGTAAAGAAATATTTGCGTGATGCTGATTGTTATTTCATAGCTGCATCACTTATTTGTACCGACATGTCTTGAGTGTATGCTTGCAATATAGTTTAATACCACTTTAAAACTCAGAATTTTTAAATGAAATAATGAATCCGATAAAAAAATTAATGTTTTCTAGTCTTCAAGCAAGAAAAAATTTCCAACTTGTTTGCTTCTAACCATTATTATTAATGAGCATGGAGCCAATGAAAATTTGCCTAACTCACTAAAAAGAAGTCGGTGTGTTCCCATGAGCACACACTAGAAAAACCCTTATTATTTACGTAGTACATAGGCTACTCTATTAATGAGGATGATAAATTTATGCATGAGAATAATTAAGGAAATCCACAGAGACAGGGTACACAAGCACACGGAAGATGCTATTTTGGGAACAAAATTCAATCGCTTTTTATTCTTCTATTCTCATATCTTGAACATGACACTACAAAAGAAGAGTTTTTTACTGCTAAAACTTACCATGTCATAGTAAGTTGGGTTTTATCAATCTTTCAAAACAAGGGGGTCTCAAGCTGCTGCTAAACATACAACTCTAAGAAAAACGTCCATTTTAATCCTGCAAAATAAATAAATTCCATTGACTAATAAATTCATTACAAAGATTCCATGTTGAAGTTGATTGCAAAGATGCAAAGCTATTAATGATGAATCAGGTAATACAGAATTTAATGGTAAGATGACACACGGTTCATGCTCCGATAATTATTGATGGTCTGAAGCTCTGTCAACTATTCGGTTTCAATCCTGAAATCCGTACTCGGATGTTAAAGCTTGTTTTTACAGTAATTTCACATTTCAATATGTTTTGTGATTCGTCCATATCTTCAATTTCCGGTTTTGTCGATGTAATACTCTATCATACTTCTAATTTACTTGTAAATGTATATAACTATGTAATTTTTTGGTTACTCTTGCAAGTATTTTATTCAAGGAGTGATTGCTTTAAGCTTACCGTACTTTTCATGTGTGTTTTCCAGTTCTTACATGCGGTGACATCTTGCTTTTGGTTTTCTTCTAAAAAACTGCTTACTAAGTGAAACTATGAAACTTGTTGCAAGTATTCTGTTGGTTCAGAAATTATAGAAATCATATATTGGTTAATAATTAATTTTACCGAGGAGAGTCTAAGTCAGCTTGATAGGTGTAGATGAGTATAATTTTAAAACGACCCCTTGGTAGAATAAAGCCTTATTAAATGGGTTCATTGTGTATCGGTCTGACGTTCATCTCATGGACCAGTCATTCAAGTTTGTGCAAAAACCTATTTTAAATACGTTATTATGGTAGAGGGTCCTAGTCCTAACCATAAAAAGTAAATTTAAAAATTTGACTATCTTATGTGTTGCATCACAATAATAAGAAAAACTGAATAAAATTCACTAAATTAAAACGTGTTTATAAATTTTGATCATGAATGTGTTTATGATAACCAAATCCCAGTTGCTATCCGTATGTAGTCCTGTTCTGTACTGTGCAGGTCGATATGCTAGAGATAGAGAAGTACTCATGTCAGTGAAATTTGGATAGTTCTCTTGAGTTAGTTTGACAGCAGCAGGTAGAAGCGCAAATGAAGGGTTGAAAGAGGTAATATGATTGTTCGACTCTTTCATTCTTGGATATAATTCGTAGTACGTTGTACATATATGGTTATGGCTGGCTACAACTTTTAATGGTGCTGAATGTGATGTGAAGAAGAGATGACTGAGTTAATTGTATGGCAAACTCAGGTGTTAATGCTTTATATCATGATTCCTGTAAAAAAATGTTTATAGTCTCTCTATGTAGCCATGTAAATACTGCAGAGAGAAAGTATGATTTTTATAAAGGCCTGTAATTTACCACCAGTTTCTCAACTGATTCCCACACCAATTACTTTGCTTTCTTTGATATGATGTTAATCGCAGAATAATAATTTTATTTTTCATCTGTATATAAATTCTTGCATAGAGTATAATGTTTATAATTGGTTGAAAATGATACCAAATAGAATTAGGTGTGCTAGTATATATATTCCAAGTCTCCAGGGAACAAAGTGAGTTTCCTCTCCTTTTATCTCTGGCATGGGAGGGGTGTTTGTTTGAAGTGAAATGAAATGCAAAACTGGGGACGTGGTCTTTTTTAATATTAAGTTCTGGGCATATGGTCTCCCCGTATTCCATTTTTTCTGGACATGTGTGGAGGACTTGTTCAAGTTTGATTTTTACAACAATTTTTTATTTCAAAAGGAAGTTCCTTGGGAGATCAGTAACTTAAGTTGCTACAATAGTAATTGTTTCCCCTATGGTCTTCTTAACCACTTCCGGTTCTCATTGGATGATGGTATGTTAACTGCTTGAGAGTTTCTCTGTCATGTTGAACCTTTTATCTCTTCTGTTGGTAAATGACCTTAAACAAGTACTTCGTAGATCTCCCAGTTCTCCTTTATTCTGATGAATTATGATGTTCTTAATGGCATACTTTAAGGCATAGCTTACTATAGGACCTAATTAGTAATAAGTAATAACATAATATTATTTAATAGCCTCGTTGAGTGCAACTCTGCTTGCACGGGAAGGGGCAATTAGGATACATCCCTATACAAAATTAAGCTGAATGGTACTGCACCAAGAATGTCTACTTGGGACGTGTGTGTGTGTGTGTCGACAAGTACTGAGGGTGGTCTATGTATTGAATAAATCTGTAAATACCTTGCTATTTTTTATTTACTGATATCTATATTCCAAGTAATATGTTACTAAAGTTCTCAACTTACCCGCTAATCACATGAACTGATAAGAATATATGTATAATTGTATATGAATGGCAGAATGGGTGCAGATCCTTCTTCTCTCATTTACTTAACATTGGCCAAGCATCACAATTCAAATCGACCTTGGTTATTCTGCTGGTTAAAAATTCTATCTACCAAGCTATACTCACACTTGTTATTTTCTACTCGTACACAATTACAATATTTTAGCCTGCTTGATGTGGTAAAAGGTCATCCTTCCCCAGTTGTGATATTTTAGGCCAAAGTTGTTCAAAATGTGATATATTTGATCATTTTTACATATGAACTTACTTTTAACGGACCTCTTAGCTCCATGTTATCCAGTTCTTTGGAGGGGAAGAGCTCGAACATAATTCACTTATCATGCAGTCAATAGTGCATCTAGGTTTATCTTACTTTCACATGGTTTTGCTAACAGAAATATAGATGATGGATAAAGAGTGATTAGGGACTAAAGTGAGAGAGATCAGTACATGTAGATATTAGACTTGAATAAGTGATAGTGAGGTCTAACATATTACACAAGAGAATAATGTCCTCCAACAGCTGGTTTAATATGTTTAGTTTTAATTATTTCTTTAAGATGTACAATTTTTATAGCATTTGAAGTTTGAACTATCCAACTGATACAGTGATACTCCGAGCCCAATGAACTGTTATTATTATATTTGTTACATGTATGATATGATTAAAAAAAATTGTGGGGGCAATGTAGATATTCTCTATCTGATCTTGAACTTCTGTTTTGCTGTCTAGACATGCAATGCCGCGAATATTACAGTATTCCTATTTAGTGCTGGCGAAAGCGATCCACAGATTGGCGTGGCAGTCTAACTCCCTAATTATTAACGTGCTGTGTTGTTCGGAGTGATCCGATTTGATTTATCAGGTTTTGAATCCTTTACAACAAAACTTAAAGTGGGTTAGCCGCAACAGCAACATACCTGTTCTTTGCCATGTCTGTCCAACATTGCTAGAGGAACCAATCAATGACTGATCAACTCTGCAGTTGGAGAGCGGTGGCTATGGGCGGTGAAACAGACTGGACCCTTGTGTGACTGTGTTTAGTCGTAAATTGTTGAGTAACCAGCTTATCTAAAACCTTAAGGTGTTAAATAGAGACCTAAATGGATCTTATACTATTATTTAACATTCCCCCTCACTTGAAATCCCATTTTTGCCGACCTGAGTTCTGATACCATGTTGAGTAATCAGCTCATCTAAAAACTTAAGGTGTTAGAGAGAGGTCCAAATGGATCTTATACTATTCTTTAACATAAATGCTCTGTTTCTGATAACGTGGATGTTAGGAATTATGAGTTTAGAAGTTTACAGAGGGGGGAGGGTGAATGTATACTTCAACCTTTTCTTTTCTTCTTCTTCTCTTTGATGAACTTAAGTAAGGTAGATGAACTGTGATTCTATGAATGAATTTTAAACAGGTTAAGTGTTTATCAAGAGAGAAGAAGCTGTGATTCTATGAATGACACTAGATTAAGGAGAATTTATGGTATGAAGTACAAGCTGAAGTTATTCAAGATTATCAAGAGAGAGTCATGAGAAGAAGGACTGTTCCATTCGTTAAAGTGTTATGAAAGGATCATTATGAACGTGGAGTTACGTAGGGGTTGGAGGAGTATATCCGTGAAAAATACCCACACCTATTCAAAATTCACGTAATAAGTTTAGTTAGAAGATTTCGGGGATGAAATCTATTTTAAAGGGGGTAAAGATGTAATATCCCGTATATTTATATAAATATATTATTTAATTTTTATTTTTATTTTGGGCCCTCGTATTACTTTTTATACCAGCCCAACAAGTATATTTTACAACCCAATAATAATATTGGCCCATTAGTAATATAAACCCTTATTCAGATATACGTTTCTTATTCTCCATATCTGAGAGATCAGTTCCACCATTGAATCTTAGGGAGATCAAGTTCCACCATGAAATCTTGGGGAGGAAAAGGGAAGCGTGCGCAACGCTTACGAGTAGTTTGATAGAGATGAGATTATATTTTGTCTATTCTTCTTAATTGTGATAAGGTACGGATTTCACCTTCTTCTTCATCAATTCTGAATTCTCTCAATTTAGGATTTGAGTTCTCTTGCAATACATGGGTATACATGTTGTATAAATTTTAGATTTGGGGTTATGTTTTGTATTGGTCATAACTCATTCATCACAAGTCCGATTTGAACGAAATCAGTCAATATATGAAGCTAATAGAATCCTTTATAATGGTATAGGGAAATCAGACCAGGTTTGGGTTGCCAATATAGGGTAAATACCACTTTTGTGAAATCTGGACAGATTCGCTGTTACGACTTGTTTTGCCCATAATTTATTCGTTATAATTCTGAATTAATCGAGTTTAGTCAATATGGAAATATCATGACAATATCTCTGTTTTTATAGTTATGTTCAAACCCTGGTTTGGTTGTCTTCTTGTGTTGTCATGTTTTGTTTTATTCATAACTTATTCGTTATAACTCCGTTTTTCGAGAGTTTCGTCAATGTAGAAAGTTTATTAAATTATCTCAAATATTCAGTTGAGATCAGGTTCAAGTTTTGTTATAGTACCAGTGGAATTTGAGTTCTAAGTTCTGACCCTGAATATTCAATTGTGATTGTGGCCTATTTTAGTGTTTGTCATGTACAACACTTCAGAAATTTTATACCGAGCATAACCACATGTGGGGGTACCACATGCATGTCATTGAGGCACTAATGACGTGACACCATCGTGGCGGTGTGATTAGTCACGACGTCTCCTTTTGTTCAGAATTATATGTAGCTCGTGGGTGAGCTTCAGCTAGCTTCAGTTTAGCTCGTGGGTGAGTTTCAGTTAATATTTGTAGGAGGTGGATGTGTCGACCCTAGCACATGTATTCAGTTATGATCAGTTAGTAGATGGAGTTGTTTGTGCCACACACCCATTCTACTTTTGTTATACAATTGGATTCTGCAGGTCCATTGTATGTGCCTACGTGACTTTGTTGTCAATATGACATGAGGTTATAATAACCTTCTGAGTTGTAAATAAATTTGATGATTCGGTATATTTGATCAGTTTAGTCACTTGATACTTCAGTTGGTTTGATTTGATTAAGTATTCGTTTATTTTGATGCATTTTATTTGAACTCTCTTATCTCCATCTGATATTGGCATTACGTTCTTCCATATTATCATTGAGTTGTGATTAATCAGAGTATATAATTATATTTGATCCTTTTATTGAATTCATCCGTACTGGGTATTTGGCTCAAGCCACTTTCTTTGTCCACGACAGGTTTTTAGGGGGATCATGAGAATGTGTGATGAGAGAAGTCTTGTCCTTACTAGATGATGTTATGAACTCAGATTATTTTAATATTTTATTTTCAAAGTAGTGCAATGGAGTTCCATTATAACTTGTGCCACTGTAACTTTACTAGAAATTGTTTAAATTAAGGATTTATTGAGTTTTGAATATATTTTGAATTGTGGAATTTTCAGAATAAATTCAGGTGTCATGATATACTTGGCGATTTATATTATTTTCGATATTTATGAAATATGGGTGTTAAAGATACAAGAGAGCTTGCTAGGGTTTTTTCCTATCCGCGGAAAAAAAAACGCGGATAACAATTGCATAACAGTGACCAATTCCCTAATTAGTTATATTAAATATACACTAGCACAATAATTAAAAGACAAAAAATAAGATGAAATTCTATCAATAACCGTATCATAAATAGCTCGAGTGATGGTATGGGTTGGATTCTCGCTCAACCCGAGATTTGTTAGAACATATACTCATTTCATTTAATTTGTAAGGCATATAAACTTAGTTAGTCAAATAAAATAAAATAATAATCTTTTTGACATTTAACACATAGATATATATATATATATTAAAATTAAAAAAATAGTTAGATTTTATTAAAAAATTTAAAATTTTATATTAAATAATTATATTTTGTTTCACCCCAAATTATATGGTAAAATTCAAATTGATTATTATTTTTTTAAAAAATAAGTTTTTTTTAACAAAGATGAAATTCTATTTAGAATAAAATAATAAGACGTGGGATGCAAGATGTCATTACAAGTATACAGAAGGTCATTTACGTAATTACAAAAAATAAGCATGAGTGATAGTGCTTCTATAAGCTTCTAAGGCGGTTCACAACAACAAACACTTGACAACCGACATATCAAAACAATCCATCGACTGTAACAAACTCACGCATCTCATCTATATAAAACTCAGCATGAAAATCATAGATTCCCTTGTATGCATATAAGACTATGGCCATCTTATATCTATGATCTAGAATAACAACAACTGTTAATAACTTATTGCATTCATCCCAATACTTGTCAAATTTAAGTTGCATTTTTGAAGCCATCATACTAACCCAATCATCACTAGACTCAACCCACGTCTTAATGCTTTTACGAATTTGAATCACATCAATAAAATACAAATTTGCAGTTGGATATTTGACCCCTGAATGTTTCTTTATTATATCCGAAAAGATCTTCAAACACTCACACACTTTCTTTCCATTTTCCACTCAATTTCTGAAGGTAAACATTTGAATTCAGAGTCAAATTTTTCTAGATGTTCAATAGCAGGACGAAGTTCAAGAGACGCTACAATCATTTCATAAGTTGAGTTCCAATGAGTGTCAACATCTAAGGGAATGTGTCGCTTAGTGTTGAGTTTAGTTTGAGACAAGACAAGGGTAAACTTTTCATCTCTTAGGGCAGAAGATCCAATATATTTTACAGTTTTTTGAATTTTTACAATCAAGTGATCTAGCAATTCTAACTCATTCTTCACAATCAAATTAAGAATATGTGGTACACAACGCATGTGGAACATGTCACCATTATGAAAAAGTGTCTTTTTTCTATTTAACCATGTTTTAATACCCGAAAGCATCCCTAAATTATTAGAAGCATTATCAGCAATAACCGAAAATAGCTTGTTATCAATATTCCACTATAATATTATATCTTTCAATGTGGGTATGGAACTACATGAAAAGAGATAATTCATTTGTGTAAAACCCAATCATCATCAATATAGTGACAAATGACCCAAAAGTAGGATCGATTTTAATGCTTGGGCTTCCACCAATCAGTAGTAAGACTAACTCTAGAATTTAAATTTTCAATTTCTTTATAAATCCGCTCTTTCTCAGCCGTATACACACTTACCAAATCAGATTTTACTGTATTTCTAGACTGATACTTGTAAGAAGGCATTATGTAAGAGATCCAAAGATGGAAGTAATCATATTCAGCCATTAAAAATAGCAAATCGTGTTTAGCAACTGTTAGGGATTGTGGTACCATCAATGTAATCAACTAATATTTACTTAGATTAATTAATAATTAACTAAGTAAAACATAATGTCATATATAGTTTGACAGTATGTTTAAAATGTCACTTGTAATAAGATGTTCAAATAGTCAAGTAGGTGACAGTAAGTATCAATAGTTACTGTCATGTGTAAATGAAATAAATGATCCATGAAGTAGAAGTTCACAAAGTGTTCATGCACAACATAAATCAAATCTTTGATAATAACATTTTACATTCTGGAGCCTACGACAGCACATTCAAGTGATTGCAACTTTTGGAATAGACGACATCAACTATTCCTTGACAGTAAACTTGGCGGAGAATGAAGACTCTATGACAGCAAGTTTCACTGACAGCAACCATCCCTTGACAGTAAACTTGGCGGAGATTGAAGAATCAAGACAACAAGTTTTCTGACAGTAGTATTGACGGGGAGAGTTGACAGCATGTTTGGCGGGATGATCGACAGCATGTTTGGCGGAATAGTTGACAGTACATTTGGACGGCAACATGTTTTAGAAGACTGTCGAGCCTGACAGTAAAATATGCGGTAACAAAGATGTTGTCACCAAAGTGAAGCTAAAGGTTGACAATAACTTTCAGTGAAGCTGATAGTCTGTTTCAAGAAGCAGACTAGGTAAAGTCAATTCACAGATTGATCTTGACATTTCTACCTAGTTTGTCAAGTCTACAATCGCAACTTGAGAAAAAGCAAGCATAAAGGTGAAGCGTGCTCATGGTGTCAAGAATGTCAAATCCTCACAGAGTATCTTTATCTACATTTGGAATGAAGACAAGACTTGAGAAGAAAAAGTGAGATTATTATTTCAAGTATTGTCCAGGAAACAAGGAAAAGTGTACTTGTAAGTGAGATATGTGTTTTAGTTTAAATACACACATCTCACAAACACTTTCCTTAACACACATACAACTGAACTTAACTTTTCTCAAACATAAAAACACTAGCATGCTCTTGTTATTGTGTCTATTGAAACTAGAAATATTTTTCAGTCAGTTGTAGCAACAAAAATTAATAAAATTAATTTTTGAAGTAAAACACCGTGTGTCTTTAGCTTGCTTGTTGTTTGCCTTGTAACTTAATATCATTGCTTTTGTTTGTTGTTAGCAAAAAGTGATAAATTTATTAAATTACATTCAACCCCCTCCCTTCTGCAACACTCATTCTGTTTAACAGCAACCATTTTAGCATACAAAGCTCTGTTCATTATTTGTTCAAACTTATAAACTCCTAATTTGGGTTGAAAATCCTCACTACTAACTTGTTTTCCTAAAAGCTTTTGAGATATATGAACTTTTATTAATCTCATTAATTACACTTTTCTGTATGATTCTTCAAATGAGTTGTTCCGTTATTACTTTCCCCATTGAAACAAGCATGCCAATACTTACAAATAGCTTCAATTTTTTGCGTACCTTCTTTAGTTTCACTTTTAATGCGATCAAAGTGTTCCCAAACAACTGATGTCAAAATCTTCTATTTTTTCGCTGACTGCTCTTTTTTTTTTTGCTAGCCAAATCATCTTCTTTTGAAATTATAGTGCAATCTTGATCTTGATCACTCCCGGAAACATTTGCAGCACATTTTGTCGCTACCATGCCAACGGAATTTGATGATGCCCAACCTGAAGCATTTCCTGTAATTTTAAAGAACAAACATAATGTTTATAATCTAAAATAACCTTAAACTGAAAACTCAAAGATGGTACAGAGAAAAAAGAATCAAGATATACCTTGTTCCATTATTCAAAGATTTAACAAAGATTAAGAAACTCAGATTAATCTGCAAATCGAATATGAAATACCCACTTAAACTCGTGTTAAATTAAGAGATAAGAATCATTATAAGATTAAATATTTGATTTACCTTGTATGAACAAATCGAAATCCAATATAAGAATTAGATTTGGTTTTTGGGTTAGGGTTAGATCGAGAAGTGCGGCGGCTGAATAAGGTTAAGGGCTTGAGGCTGTGCATGAAAGATGAAAAATTGAAAATTGATTAATCAATGATTAAAGTTAGATATTTAGATGCATGTATAGTATATTGATTATTGTATTTGTATTGTATTTTCGTAGATACTAGTCACTAGATAGTAATATATATCATATTGAAAATTATTTTTAAAGTAAATTATAAAATATAAATATTTTATAAATTTAACATGATTAAATAATTTATTAAAATTTTAAGAAAATTATATATATATATATTATACGCTTATTTTTGGATACAGATATTTTCGGATACGAATATGCTTATATCCATATTCGTATCCGCAAGTGTCGAATACAGATAAGGATAATATCCATTTTTTCCGGATATATATATTTCGAACAGATATGAGATTTTTCGGATTTTTTTGACAACTGTGGTGTAAATAATCTCAAACTTTTGTTTATTCCCATTTCCCACATTCTCTTCACAATCGGCAGAGCAGCTATCCACTACATCATCTCTCTTCGTAAGGTCAGTTTTGTCTCCGATTATATACACACACACACGTTTTGTATGTATACATGTATGTATTTGTGTAGATGTACGTTCACGTATGCTGTTATGATCTAATTCAGCATGTTTTTTGGGAGAATTGTAATGTATATGTGTTGATTTGTAGCTCTGTATCTAATATTGTATGTGTATATGTGTGTATATGTATTATTTAGCTTGTTTATTCATGTATGTGTGTGTGTGTACGTATCGTGTTAAGTGAATGTTATTTAGCATGTGTTTGCTTGATTTTATGATTTTGTGGTGTTTATATATCTTAATCATGTTTATTTGAGTGGATTTTTGATTTTTATATACTGTATCTATTTTATTGTTTATATCTATGTGACTGTGTATATATGTATATCTATAAATTTATACGTAGATGTTATATTCAGAAATTAGCATGTTTTTTTGTTTTAATTTTGAATTTTGTTTTTATGAGTTTGATTTGTGAGTTTTTTTCACCGTTTTCATTGAATTGTTATATGTGAGTGATGTTTGAAATTGAATATGCACGTAATAGGATCATTTCAGTGCTCTGGATGCTTTAATGTTTGTTTAGATGGAGTCGTAGTGTATATTTGATTTGTTATATATGCATGGAAATTTTTATGATTTTTTTTAATGTATTTTATTGACTATATAACCTGTTTTATAATGTATGTTGGTTTCTGTCTTGTTTCCTGTTGTTTCCAAGTCTGCGAGTTGATAAAATACTATCATTTGATGTTGTTTAGATTTTTTTTTCTTTTGGACTGTTGGAGACACTGTTTAGTGACAATTTAGTTTTACGTGATTGGAATACTTTGTTTGAGATGACTATAGGATATTGTAGTTGCTGAAGTGCTGTTGCAGATACTAATTTAATTTGTTGTTTTTCACAGTTTGAACTATGGGCAAGGAAAAGGTTCACATCAACATTGTTGTAATTGGCCATGTCGACTCTGGGAAGTCAACCACTACTGGTCACTTGATCTACAAGCTTGGCGGTATTGACAAGCGTGTCATTGAGAGGTTTGAGAAGGAAGCTGCTGAGATGAACAAAAGGTCATTCAAGTATGCGTGGGTGCTTGACAAGTTGAAGGCAGAGCGTGAACGTGGTATTACCATTGATATTGCCTTGTGGAAGTTTGAAACCAACAAGTACTACTGCACAGTCATTGATGCACCTGGACATCGTGACTTCATCAAGAACATGATTACTGGGACCTCACAGGCTGATTGTGCAGTTCTGATCATCGACTCCACTACTGGTGATTTTGAAGCTGGTATTTCCAAGGACGGTCAGACCCGTGAGCATGCTTTGCTTGCATTCACCCTTGGTGTTAAGCAGATGATTTGCTGTTGTAACAAGGTGTGATATTTGCTTTATGTGAAATTATTCTATTGACTATTTTATGGATTTATTGATATTGTACTTGATGATTAATATTTTCACTATGTGATGTTACAGATGGATGCTACCACCCCAAAATACTCAAAGGCAAGGTACGATGAAATTGTGAAGGAAGTCTCCTCCTACTTGAAGAAGGTCGGATACAATCCTGATAAAATTGCTTTTGTTCCTATCTCTGGTTTCGAGGGTGACAACATGATTGAGAGGTCTACCAACCTTGATTGGTACAAGGGCCCAACACTCCTTGAAGCACTTGACCAGATCAATGAGCCTAAGAGGCCATCAGACAAGCCCCTGCGTCTTCCTCTTCAGGATGTTTACAAGATTGGTGGTATTGGAACTGTGCCAGTGGGACGTGTTGAGACTGGTACTCTCAAGCCTGGAATGGTAGTAACTTTTGGCCCCTCTGGATTGACAACTGAAGTTAAGTCTGTGGAGATGCACCATGAATCTCTGCTAGAGACACTTCCTGTGACAATGTTGGCTTCAACGTCAAGAATGTTGCTGTGAAGGATCTCAAGCGTGGTTATGTTGCCTCCAACTCCAAGGATGATCCGGCTAAGGGAGCTGCCAACTTCACATCTCAGGTTATTATTATGAACCACCCTGGTCAGGTTGTAAATGGTTCCGGTCCTTGATTGCCATACATCTCACATTGCTGTCAAGTTTGCCGAGCTTTTGACCAAGATTGACAGACGATCTGGTAAGGAGTTGGAGAAGGAGCCCAAGTTCTTGAAGAATGGTGATGCTGGAATGGTTAAGATGCTCCCGACCAAGCCCATGGTGGTTGAGACATTCGCTGAGTACCCACCCCTTGGCAGGTTTGCTGTTCGTGACATGAGACAGACTGTAGACTTTTGTGTCATGATTCTTATTAAGTATATGTTTTGCTCATGTTCTGATTGATGCTCTGGGGATAATTTGTGTGCCTTTATTATGATTGTGCTATTGGGTTTTATATCCTGTGTTTGCTTTAGTACTCTAGTGCTCATCTAATTTTCATCTGTGGATATATGTCATAAAGCAGTTGGTATAACTCTTATGTCTTGCGTGAAAATGTGAGTCTTAGTCTAGGCTAAGCTAGAAGTGTATCCTTGTGTTGTGAGAATAATGTACATAAATAAAGTTGTGGTGTAGTTTATTTGGATTTAGTTTTGCTTTGACTGATTATGATTTATGAATGTATCTGTATTATAGTATTTATTTTTTGTCCATTTATTTTAGAGCAGAAACTCAAGCTTAAGTGTACGAAGTTTATGATTTTTTGTTTTGGTAATTTGGTAGGGTAAATATTACACGAATGTGACATAATTCCCTGTTTTCCACGATTGCCGCAATAATTGTTATCTAGTACCATCTCCGTTTTAAATTAGTAGTGGAGTTTAATTTTTACCTGTCATGTATGTAAAATATAACTATACAAATTGTTTTTAATTATTATTTAGGGAAAAATTTAAAATTTAATTTTAATATGTATTAACATCTATATTATATTATTATATCAAACAATATTATTATAATCAAATAATATAAGTTTTTTTTATCATCTTTATTATCCTAAGTTTGGTTATTAGTTTGGTTATTGAATTATAGAAAATATTGTAACCGTCCATTTTTTAATAAAAATTTAACGGTTATATTTATTAAAAATTATATAATTAATATAATAATTGATCATAATTAATTAAACATTAAAAAATAAACTCCCAGTTAAAATAAATGTCATAATAATATCTTAATTAAAACATGTTTCTAAATAAAATATATACATATTAATAAAGTATATAAAAAATTACATAGTAATATATATATATATATATAATATTAAATAAAGTTTAAATTATAATTATAAAAATAAAAAGAATTCAAATTACACAAAAAATGTTAAGATATCAAAAAAAATTCAAATTACACAAAAACAAAAAAAACACAATAAATGTAAAATTATTAATAATTATTATTTTAATTTAATTGAAATATGACAAACTATTGTATGTGATTTTGATGTGTTGTTGATTTGATGGAAATTATACATGATTTTATTGGGGTATTCATTAGAAATTAACCGAAAATAATAATTAAAATATTAGGTACATCTCTGGCCCATTTACCCCATTGACATAGCTGGCCCATATAATTCTGATATATCAGTTAGGTTTTACAATTGGATTGTGCATAAAAAAACACAAAGCTTAGATAGCATCAACATCAGAATCAATGGAGGTGCTCTGGTGCCGTATATGTGAAACAGATCGCAAACTTTCGTGCCTCGATGACTCAAATATGTTCTTAGGATGTAATGTATGCGGTCTCGTATTACGTACAGATTACTTGTCTCCCGATTCCCCGCCCGTACAACAACACCCGGTCCACACTTGTGCGCAAAAGCTAGGTATTTCCGACGAGTGCGCTATTGAGGATGCTATGGTTTTATGCGGTGAGAAGAGGCTGAGTTCAATTATCAATTTTCATGCATTGCATCAAGTGTTTGGAGATGATGTAGCTCAGAGTAAGGAGTCCAACGGCACTAGTAATGCCATGGAGCAGAGACAAGCTAGAGAAGAAAATTGGGGGGACGATTCGGCTAACGAATTGGGGAATAAAGTGAGGAGACGATTTGGTCTACCAAAACGACCCACTGCAAAAAAATTCAAATTGGTTTGCAATATGCTGAATTAAGGAAACATTGAGAAATAGGGTTCATAAAATTCATTAGGGCTCATAGTTTGGATAAATTCTAAATTAGGCTGAATTAAAAAAAGTATATTTCTTCTTGTTTTTGCTATTGTACTCTGTTTTTACAAGTGAAGTTAAATGATTTATTTCGGAAAAAATTTGAGATTATTATTATCATGTAGTTTATGTTAATATTTTTGGAAGATTGTTACATGTTTCTGCTGTTATTAAAAACTCTCTGATTTAATGATATATACATATATATATATATATATTTATATATTTATATATGCAGAGATTGGATCACACATCAAGCAAGGTGGCTGACATTGTGGCTTGAAGAAGATAGTTGCCGGTTTAGATGTCTCTTCTTGGGAGTTGCTTCTTGTCACAATTTTTACCATTTGTAATTGTAATTTATCATGGTAAAATAGTTGCGACATACATTCCTAAGAGCAACTCTGTTGCCAATTGATTGCCCAAGCTTTGTAGTCCTGCTTTTGCCGAAAAATGGCAATGTTGCCAACAAGTGCCTACTGCCACTATAAATTCTATAGCCTCTGCCTTTATAATATAGTAGTGTTAAGTTGGTTTTTATTTTTAATTTGATATTTCTCAAGTTTCGATATATATTTTTTAAGAAGTTTAAATTATGCACTTGTCTTGTACTATATAGGTTGACTTGATCAGTGAACTCAGTAGGTGTTTTCCCCTTTACAGAACTTGGGATATAATAAAGAAAAAGTTATTACCAGGTGCCTACCTGCCTGCCTCCCTACCTGCCTACCTACCTCCTACCTGCCACCCTGCCCGGCGCCCGCCCGCCCGCCAAGGATTAGGGATTAAGACAAATAATTAGTGTGACAAGAAATTCGAGAAACATTTTATTCTGTACAAAAAGACTGTCTTACCCCCTTAGTAATGTGTTGTGTGCTAACATCCCTGAAGCGTAAAAGTACTGCCTTCAGTCCTTTACAACTGACTCCTTATGGCCCAGGAATGTTAATCTGCTTCATGGCTGATTTTCAATCGCAGGATGTTCCTCCTTGGATTTTCTTATCTGAAGTCCAATCATTGCTGGCAAACTCGAAGAAGAATTGTCCAGTTCTGCGTCAATCAGGATCGAGATTCTTCAGAATAATTCCAAGGAAATTAGTAAGTGAATTTTCGAGACTGTTAAAACTAGATTCATGTAGAGATGTCAATGCGGGGTCATTTAGGGTCACTGTTGGCTGTTTATTTTAATGCGTTTCAGGCATCATGTTATTGTGGTAATTATGGCCTTTCAATTTCCTATGCGTGGTTAACATTATTATGCATTACCTGTTTTCTGTATTTTCGGTTGGTTTGTATGTTGATCTGTTTGTGTTAGTTATGTTTTGAATATTTCTAAAAAGTTTGATTTTTGTGTCTTTAGTAAGGGTTAATTTACTGGAGGTTTAGATATCATAGGAAAAAAAGATTAAGCTTAGGTTAGTAGAGAAATTTTTAAATGGGCTTTGAATTTTAGTTATAGGTCTACACGTAGTATAGGCCTGGAGAACATAGGTTTGTGGTGAGACATTTTAATCATGAGTCATTTTATTCATAAATTGAAATGTCTAATTTGCCCTCTTTATTATTTAGTTTAAAAAAAATGTTGTTTAAGAGAGTTGAACTTGAGTCTACCAACAAATTCAAATTTCAGAAAATGATATTACAGAATCAAAAAAAGTTTATAGATTTGATTTTATGAAGGGACCCATGTCACTAGTGGACCCCCAATCATTTCTGGTGTCTTGGTAACTTCAACCCCATTAATAACTCCATCACCGACTAACTCAAATTTTAAACAAAACTAACCTTCTTTTTGGACCTCTGCTAGCTTTCATATTTAACATACTGCTTAACGTTTCTGAAAGGGACTTTATTAATGGAACTTATTTACCAACAGCGACATGCATATAGTTTTGTCTTTGTTTGAGGTTATTGTATTAAATCACCCTACAGGATCATTCTTTATTCAGGTACTTCGGGGTCACCAATGGAAGTATACATCATGATGGGACCAGTTTATATCCAAAAGTTGAAACACATGGTACGTAATGTCAAGAGTATTTGCTGTCCCTAATTAGATCTAGATATATTATCTGTTAATACAGTATATTAGCTGTCTTAACAGATATGATACTATTGTCCAGGTAAATATTTAACTTCCATAATTAGAGTACTACAACTGTTGTAAAGGCTGAAAATCTGTACATTAGGTGTATTTTAGGAAAGATTTCAGCTTGTAATATTGATATGTATTTCTCTTTTAATATTCTTGTCATGGCATCAGAGCTATAATCCTGATCTGCCTCTTGTTTCTTATCATTTCTGATCATTGCACTCAATTAAAAACTTAGTTTTCTAATCAACCAATTACTAGGCCATGTCAGCTGCCTCTCCCAGAGCACATTAAACTATACTGCATCTAATTGCTTCCTTTTGTTATTGACTATCAATTAATGTCTATTGCTGATCTTGATCCAACTAATACATAATTATATTCTATAGGTCATAGTAAGATGCGAGCACAAGGTATTGGTCCGAGAAAGATGTTGACCAGAGAATTAGATGTAAAAGGAAAGAAAGGTCAATACTTCCTCTACTACCATTAACTAGAGTGCTTTTACACTATATACGTCTTTTTAATTATATGACGTATTGCAGGTGCACGTCTGGGAGAAATGGAGCGTGATTGTTTAGTTGCATATGGAGCTAGTATGTTAATTCATGAGAGGTTGATGGTCTCTAAGGATTCTTCTGAGGTTCAGGTATGTTTTGTAGTAGAGAAGTTGTATATATGTGATTACATATTCAAGTTTCCGCACATGTACTACCATGAGGCACAACAGCTGGCATGTTTATTTGAAACACTTGCTGTGTTTTGTTATAGTTAGTCAAGTGGCAAGACATGTTTCATGTGGCACATTTAGTTATTGCAAGCATACTAGTAGGTCGTATGCCAATTAAAGGCAACAAATCAGCAACTATTACCACTATCATATTAATAAATATATTGAATTTAAATTTAGTAGACAACATTAAGTATTAAAATGGCGACATTTATTTGTGAGGAGCGTAATGTGTGTGACATTGGTGTAACAATTCATATGGTTGACAAGCAAAGTATGAATGCTTGTTGTAATTAATATTGTTAGTGTGCCTAATAATTGTCTATTTGCTACATCTCTTTAATATTAGTCTCTGTCTTCCATTTGTTGGTTTTGCAAGTTTTAGTTTATGCACTTTGGTCTAAACAAGAGGTATTGTAGAAATTCTTTAAACCTGCAAACATGTTTGTTTGTTTTGTGCTTATTTAGTCAAATCTATTTCCTGCCTGCAGATTTATTTTGATCATCCATGTTTCAATTACAGGTTTGCAATGTGTGTGGTCTTCTAGGATACTATAACTATAGGCTTAAAGCTGCAGTTTGCTCCACATGCAAAAGTAGAGAAAACATTTCGGCCGTTAAAGTTCCATACACATTCAAGCTTTTATTACAGGTATTTGCTTGTATTTCTTTTATTTTTTGTTGTGGACTATGATTAAGGGTCTTAAACCACCACTTGGACCACCTGATATTGCATGGTTTTCAGTGAAGTGAAGTATGATAGGTGTTAGCAGATGGTAACCACATAGTCCTGTTATAGTCCTGTTCAGGAGCTTCATTGGCCTCAAGTACTGTTCAAGATATTTTGATTATTTCTATCATCTTTGAGTTTGGGGTTGGTCGGTGATCCCTTATATGTGTCTAGCCACCACAACTTAGATCAACTCAACAACCTCCACCAGAACTCCCTGAGAATAAAGGGACCTCCGTTGCTAAAATAGTGCTGCCCAACCTACTTAGCATGATATAAACTTAATTGATCAAAATAATAGATATTAACAAACATAACCTATGTTACCCAGACTCCACTGAAAGTGTCCAACATGAATACGTGTCCAAGTGTTGGACTCGGCAATTTTTTGAAAATTTTACATGTTTTTGGCTTGAAATAAGTGTCCTAGAGTCCATACTAATATCCAAGTGTCGAATGTCCGACACGGGTATCCGAGGCAAAGTGAAGAGTCCGGGTAACAAAGAACGTAACAAAGTAAAAGCAAATTTAAACAACCAAATAAGTGTAATCACTTTGTCATTAACAACCAAATATGCCAAACTACTCTATCCAAGACTCAAAAAATTAAATCAATGTAAGTGTCTGTCTGTGTGTGTGTGTGTGTGTAGACGTGTCATGTGTCTGTATATATGTGTTTGTATACATGTATAACAAAAACAGTTTCACTGTATATATATGTTTGTGTCATGTGTCTGTATATATGTGTTTGTATACATGTATCACTGGAATAGGAGGAAGACAGAGGGAGGGGGAGGGAGATCTGAACAGAGTGCGAGTACCGAGTAGTCTACGACTGCAAGAGGTTGTAAGTATAAAAATAAAATGCTGATTTGATATTATGCTTAGGTATGTATTATATTAAACTGTTTTTTTGTTTTTTTTCACGGTTAACACCCTTTTTGTGGCCAAATGACAATAAGCATGCTTTATACGCACTTCACTGCGCTTCACATATAACCGTGCTGTATGGCCCTCACTTTGCTTTTGCAGTTCGAGGTGCTACAGTTGCGCTTCGATGCGTTAAGCGTGCTTTTAATAACACTGATGTAGCTCTTTCCAAAGTATATAATGCCCAGTTGACCCAAACCTTTATCTGAATAGAATGTCAACGTGCTTTGGAACGAGTGGAGCCCCCTAGAAATGGGTAAGCCTAATCAAATCCATAGCTAACCTCTCCATGTTCATGTTGGAATAGGATAATCATCCATGATATTGACTACCCATATTGAACTACCAGCAATACCACAAGTTGCCACCGATTCTGAAATATCTTTTGTTCCTGGCCAAAAGGGACAGGTTTCTATTCATGTGTTTTGCTATGGTTCCTGATTCATCATTACCTCCAGAGTGTGGAGCTCCTCAATTATCTGCTGCCTCGAGATTTAAGAGTCTGTTAAAATTTTCATTTTTATTGGACTAAATTATTTATCAAATATATAGTAATTTCTGAGTTAGTGTAGAACTGTAGATGCAGTCTGTACTCACTAGGTCACTTTATATTGTTTACTTCATGCTTGCTGTTCCTAATTACTTCTATACATGAATTTAACTTTTCTCGTGTTATACCATATATAATTCAATGTCTGTTGTTCTTGTGTTGATGAGTATTATGCTCTGATTGCATGAGAGCATTCTGAGTATTATTAGATACAAATTTTAATGGGAGCTGTATATAAGATGTAATGGTTGATGTTGTGCTATTAGTAGATCGAATCGAGAAGTTATTTAGGTTATCTCAGTCTTTTATGTCTTTTATTTCATGTGTGAAGCAAATCTTATTAGTTTTAGCTCCTAAATGCTTTATCTCATTTCTTCAGGCACTACAATCAATGAATATTGTTCCACGGTTAAAGTTGACATAAGCTTGACCCAGATTCTATAGAAAAAAAGAAAGCCAGGTCATGCATTCTGAAGAATACATGACACCCAAGTATTTTAATATATTTTTATCTTACACTTAGAAACTTAGTACTTGGCAAAAAAAAAAGATCAACACTGAACCCGAAGGGGTGTCTGTCGTGGCAAGTTCAGGGGCTTAATAGCAGTAATAATGGTAATTACGACTTGTCATGTGACATTTATATAAAAAATATATATTCATATATATATGCTCTACAAGTTTTGTGTGGTTTAGGGCATTAGATTTATTCAACGGCTTAAGAGTCAGGAAATCCAGGCCCCAGGGTAGATTTAAGTTCAGATCTTCTTGAGTAGAATACTACCTAAATTTAATGAACAAGATTTAAAGGAAATATCTACCAAATATTTGTTTGGAGAAATTAGGTTTGTGATAAACAACTAGATACATGTAACTGATTGGATAGTTGCTAACCCCACTCAGTGAAAGGAGGAACCTGCTTTTTAGAGCATGTCCAATGGTTGTGTTAAAATAGATGAAGCTACTGCTATAATTTAACACCAAAAAGTGGTTTTTGGTGCTAAAATAGTACCATTAATTTAACTAACTTCCAAATACACCACACTTTTGATTATAAATTTAACTAATTTCCAAGTATGCCACACTTTCAAGTACCTTATTTATCCATTTCCCTCCCATTTTTCACTTTCTGATGAGGTGACAATTATAGCTCCATCTATCTTTTGTTCTATATTTAGCACAAATTATACCATTGTGCTATTTTAGCACAAGATATAGAACACCATTGGAGTGGTAGATTTTACATTTTGTTCTATAATATAGATATAGAACAAGATATAGGACACCATTGGACTTGCTCTTAGGATTGGAATTGGGATCTAATCAGGCAAATTCGCATTAGAGATACCAATTGATGCACATATCAATTCAATAATTTTATTGAAACATTTAATTTTTTTAGTGTAATCTATCTAACATGTGGACTTCTTCCAGTTTTAGTAATATAAGTTTCCTTTTTCTTTTTCTCTAGCTTGCAAGGTATAAGCTGTCTATTAAACTAAAAACCAGCAAGTATACGCATCAACTCAAATGTGTACTGGTTGATACAATGTTTTTTGGTGATTATGCATGGCAGGTTTTGCCTCTGACAAGCTCTGCATTGGAGCCGCTGCCAACTCGAGCAATATGTTTAGCCTCGTCAGAAAGCTTCTTGCAGAAACTTGATCTCAGTATATATATAATATACTCATATTTGATTCTAGTTTTCAATTTCTGTTGTGCTTTACTGGTCTTGTTGCCAGCACAAATTAACTTCATAAACAACAGTTCTGGCCTATGGGCAACTTTTCTACTGAATATAGAGTGAATACTTCACTATTACTAGTCTACTAGACCAACCATCTGTCAGCTTCCATGAAACTACTGTACTACTGTCCTGCCGAAGTGGCATCAACTTTAAATACTTTAATAAAGTGTAATCTTTCCTGAACAATTGACTTTAAGCTGTAGTGTTAGCACTGGCAACACGAATTCTGGAATTATGCTGCTCCCATATAAATTAAACAGTAGTTGCAGTGGTTTTGGCTTTACCAAGCAGAGAACATGGGAGAGAATGAGAGATTTCCAGGAATAATGAAAATTAGCCCACATGCTTGCCCAGAAATGTTAGCGCTGACGTAATGAACTGAACTTGTTTCATAAATTTCGTGACACACACACCTACTTATTTCTACTCGTATGGTTCCTCCCTAGTTTTAGAGTACCAGTTGCATCCCCTTGCAGGCAGAAAATAATTCTTAAAAACTTTTATTGTCTTGGCCCCTCTTATTATCTTTGTTGACCAAATGTTCCTCCCTGATCATCTTTGCTAGCCTAATCTTCATACCAACGTTCATTTTGGTTGACCGAGTCAACTTCATTCCCTAACCAAATATGACAGATTGACAGCCGTACAAAATCAGGCACCATGTCGACATACAGTTTCTCAGATAGTCAGATACATTAACATTAGCACCAATATGCACGGTCGCGCTACAAATTCCACCAAGTTTATATAATTTTACTCTATTTTTTTTTCGCTGAGTTACATAATTCGACTTTGTAGCAGCTAAAATCCGAAATGGAGTTGCATATTAAATAACAATCATTCGAGGTGGAAAATATATTTAGCCAGATGATATAAAGTCGTAGTATTTGTTATTTAGATTTTGTTTTGATTTTGAAATGAAGTGATACATGTTCTAAAACAAAAATATGACGGGAAGTTGGGTGTTTTTGCATTGTGAGAAAAAGAAAAATTTTGTTCTAAGATCCAAATCTTGGGTACGCTGACGGGAAGTTGGATGTTTTTGAATCGTGAGAAAAAAGAAAGACTCAATGTCTAAGATCTAATATTCAAAATCTTTGAAGTCGACATAGTATACATAGGGCTTATTTATTGTGAGGAGGTAGCGGAGAGTTATTCTACAAGATAAATTTGTAAGGGTTCTATTTAAATTTTGAGGAGTTAGCGGGGATATATATTCCTAGATAAATTTAGTAGGTTTTGCTATTGTAAATGTTTTTCTGTCTACTATCAGAAGTTCATCTTTTTATATTAAAAAATCTCGAATTCGGGGAAAAATTCGGGGACTAGAGTAAGGTGAACGGATTTGTTAGGGATTGTTCCATCACGAATTAGGATAAAACTGACCATGTTGTGCTCTGTTTATTTTCTCTGTTTTTACTTTTCACACTCGATTTAATAGTTGACTGATAACGATTTTAAAAAATGAAAATGAAATTTAAAATGATAAGGTCAATTTTTTAAAAAAGTAATATGTTATTCAATCCCCTTTTAACTAATATCAATTATTATTGGAAGAAAACGCCTTTTTAAATTTCAATTTAATTATAAAATGTCCAATATATCACACCCCATAAAAATAATACCCGACTTCATGTAACATTTATCGTAACTCAATAACCCCGTCATGTTTCGGTGGACCCAGTGGATGAGAGCAGTTTACGTGCTTTGCACCGGTCTCAAGTGCAATAATGCAATGCATGATCAACATGCGTTTTATATTTTTTTAGAACGTAGATTAAATTTGCTTTTCTAAAAGTTTTTTAAATAAAAAATTTAGTAGAAACGTGAAATAATTTGCGTTTTTAAAAAACATAATATAAAATTATGTTTTTAAGTGATAAAAAGTACTAATTTTATAAGTTGTGATATTTTGAGCCAGTTTTATTTAAATTATGATATTAAGACTAATCTATACATCCTATATTATTATAATCCTATATTATTATAATCGAAAGATTAAAAGTTTTGATCGTTGGTATGGTATTGGGTGAAACATAGAAAAGATCTTAGCCGTCCAATTTTAAGTGAAGCATAGAAACAATCTTAACTATTGAATTTTAATAAAATATAATTTTAAAAAGAATATAATCATACATATAACTCTAACACCGGTGATCCTCTTTTTATACAAGATAAGATAATAAGATAAGATAATATTATATTATATTTAAATTATATTCTATATTTTTTTTTACGAATCCTACTTATCCTATAATTTTTATTTAATATATCATTAAAGTTTATCCTATAATTTTTTATTTAATATATCATTAAAGTTTAAGATAAACAATATGCATTGTTTTAGTTTCCATCTATTTTTCTGTATTAATCGTATAACACAAATTATTTATCAAAACACAAGCTCTACTCAAATTAGAAAAACTTTGCTCAAACTAGAACAACCAGTTCCCATCAATACCCGTATGTTCAAATTAGAAGACTGACATCAACACCCTATATATAACTCTAAAACTCGATAATCCTCCTTTTATACAACTCATCACGGATAGAATAATATTATATTATATTTAAATTATATTTCATGAATATTAAAATAATAATATTATTTTATTAACATTAATTCAATTTTATCACTATGTTATATCTATATTATTTATACTTTTATATTATATTATTTAAAAAAAAACTTCTCTTTTAATTAAATTATATAGTTGTACTTACAATCTACTAACATGTTTCAATTTTCATCATCGATCAAACACTTTAATTTATTTAAAATTAAAATTTTATAATTAAAAGTTTTGAATATTAAAATTATATTATATTTTACCTACATTAAAATATACTCCTTTATTTAAATTTTAATTAAAATATTTATAATATATTTGTAACTCTTTTTATTAATAAAAAATTCCTAATTGAATTTAAAGAAAAATAAAAAGTTTGGTCAGTTGGTTGTCCATCCAGTAAGTTCTCTTTTTATACAATTTTTTTTTATCATCCGTAAGTTTTCTTTTTATACGACCTTTTTATGCAATTATTATATAATTATAATTTAATTTTAATATATATATATATTTTATATATAACTCTATCATTGGTGAGTCATTTTTTGTACAACAATTTAATAATATATCTCACTTCACTTCTACTTGAAATTACAACTTATTAATTAAATCTCATGAATATTAAAATTTATTAATTAAATCTCATGAATATTAAAATAATATTATTATTTTTTCTATAAATATTTTTTATTATATATTATATATTCATATATGATATAATAAAAAAATTAAATTATATATTTAAATCATATAAAATAATTAATATATAATTTATTAATCCCGCCCGTGCGGTACTGAGTGAACCATAAAAAAGATCTTAGCCATCCAATTTTAAGTGAAACATACAAACAATCTTAACCATTGAATTTTAATAAAATCTAATTTTAAAAAGAATATAATCATATATATAACTCTAACCTAGTAGTCCTCCTTTTATACAACTCATCACAGATAGGATAATATTATATTATATTTAAATTATATTCTATATTTTTTATTTTATGAATCCTACTTATCCTATAATTTTTATTTAATATATCATTAAAGTTTATCTTATAATTTTAATTTAATATATTATTAAAATTTATGATAACATTGAAAGTTTGGTAGTCGGTCGATATTTGGGACGGATAGTTGATTAATTATTGGGCCTAATATTAAAATATTAATCTTCTAACTAAAATAAAATCTCATATTAATCTTCTAACTAAAATATCTCATATTAATCTCCTAACTAAAATACTTCTCTATACAAAATAAACAAAAACTATTCTATTAAAATATAAATACAAATAAATTATATAAAAATATATACATATAATATTAAATAAAATTTAAATTGTTATTATACAAATAAATTCAAATTATTAAAAAATATTAAAATAAAACTAAAAAAAACTCAGGCATTGATAGAGTTATAATAGAAAAATAACATTACTAAACTGCTGAATCGATAAAATAGAAAAATCTAGCAATCTAATTGAAGCGTTAAGATAGGTACCATACTTGACGCACATGTTATTTTCGGATCTACTTTAATAACCCATCTTCTCATGAAGCAAAGCTTATATAATATATTTTTTCTAGTCTTGCAATATTGATGCGAAATTTTATTTGATATGACCAGTATTCAGGCATGGGTAATGTTATAATTATCATGGCCTATATCGTTTTTGGGCCCAATTCGCATCAAAGCCTATCTTCTGTTCACATTGATAGAGGACTAGCAAAATATTACAAGGGATCTGACCTAACGTGAGGTCGCAACACTAGTTGATTAGTTTCGGGATCGCTTCACTGTAACTCATGGTTGATTTAATGTCAATGTTCCTCAAGAACACAGAGAGAAGAGAACTGATCTTCAATTCGATTCGCTACTTGTCTTACCATCTTAAGAAGGTCCGAGGGGAATAATATTCTATTATGATTGTTTATCTTAAGATCACTAGCCCTAACGGCTCACATCTCACCAAACCTGAAGAATTCTGTTCGGGATCAACTTCTACATACCGCTTACGTGAGTTCATATCGAGTACAACTCCCTACATGGATATGTTGCTCTACAATTTATGCCCATAATCGTTCGAACTTGGGCCATGGTAGTTATAGACTTCTAGATAATGATCATTCACGTTTACGGGTTTGGTCCTGGTGGACCGCACCAACACCTAGCTCGTGTATGTAACTTGTCCTCCGAAATAAAAAATATAAAACTATTAATAATTATATAAATTACCATTTTAATTTAATAGAAATATGACAAACTACTATATATGATTTTGATGTGTTGTCGATTTGATGTAATTTAAAATAGAGCTGCATCAAGTATATTATTATAAAATTGGAAATTAAATATGATTTTTTTATCAGAAAAAATGAGCAATCATTTTATTAAGATATAATATCTGATAATACAACACAAAGATAGTAAAAGTTTATCATCTAACCGAAAAATATGCTTAACCAATCCATGGGTGAAATGACCCATAAGAAAGAGATTCCCCATAAATTTAGATAATAAAAAACTTTTATACCGACAGGGGCTCGTTAAAACCCCATTTGAGAAAAACCCTATGGAAAAAAGAGTATCTTAATCGATCATGTTACTTACGTCTTGTTACTTCCGCCATTACGGGTCGTTTGGTTCATAGTTGGAATAAGGAATTGAATTAAGTTGGATTATCATTCCTGACATCACGTGTTTGGTTAAATGATGGAATGAATTTACTAATTTAATATATTTTTAATACATAAAAAAGTATGTGTAATTAATATGAAAATTTAATCATAATTATTTATTAAATATTAAACAACATAATTATAAAAACTTTTTTTTAAAATTGAACATGTACTTTTATAAACAAAGACAAAAATAGTAAAATTTTGATTTAGATTCGTGATACCTCCATCTCATACACACCTCCGCTTAGGGTATCAAAAACCCATATCTTATGGATTTGATTTATGAGTTTTAAAATTAAAAAATTTAAACCAAACACCAAATATGAGTTTGGAATGAACGAAAAATACCTGATACCTAAAAGAGCCGAACCAAACGACCCTTAAAATTAAGTTCGTGTCTCCATCCATCTTCTTTTTACCATTCTTCTCATTCAAATGAGTCTGAAAAGTAATCAAATCAACCACAAAAAATTGAGTCAAGATAACATTATCAAAACATGTTAGTTATTGGTTGATTGAGGTATCCATTAGAAATTAACCGAACATAATTATTAAAATATTCAATATATATTTTAATATAATAATAGTATAAATTATTAAATTATATTAATCATACTTGTCTTTATTTTCTGTATTTGTTATACAACATACTCTTAAACAAGAATTTATAATGCTAAACAACTGAAATAACTTATAAAAACTAATCATGTACATTGATTTTTTTTTTGAAAACATTACAACATGTTAGTACGTCAATATGAAATTAATATCATGTAATGTTTATGTATACACTTGTAAATTAAAATTTTTTAAGTTTATAATAAATTATATATATATCATATTTATCATAAATTTATTGATAGGAAAATTTTAATATAATATTTTAACATAATATATTGATGTTGATGGACATAAGACATTTCATTTCAAGAGCATTTTTTTTTGAAAATTTTTGAAGAGCATTTATATTTACAAAATTATTTGTAATATTTTGTATTAGAATATCCAACATGACTACAAATGTGTGTTAGGGATTGTGGTGTTAACATTATAATCAACTAGTAGTTAATTAGATTAATTAGAAATTAACTAAGTAAAATGAACTGTCATATGTATATTGATAATATGTTTTGTTGTCACTTGTAACAGTATATTTAAAAGCCAAATAAGTGACGGTAAATCTAATAGTTACTGTATTGTAAAAATACAATAACATGATCCTTGAAATAGAAATTCACAAAATGTTCATGCACAGCTTGGATCACACTCATGACAGTAACATTCACCACTGAAGCCTATGACAACACATTCAAGTGACAATAACATTGGAACAAACGACATCAGCTATTCATGTGACAGTAAACTTGACGGAGTTTGAGGATTTGAAGACAACAAGTTTATTGACAGTATGTTTAGCGGGAATGACTGACAGTAGTTTTGAAGACAGTATGTTTAGCGGGACTCCAAATGAATGACATCAAAGTCTGTGGAGTAATAGATACTGTCATCAAAGTGAAGACAAAGGTTGATAGTATACTTTTAGTGAAGCTGACAGTTTATTTCAGGTAGCAGACTAGATAGTGAAAACACGAAGAATGATTTGGACATTACTATCTAGTCTGTCAAGTCTACTACTGCAACTTGGGAGAAGACATACAAAAAGATAAAGTGTGTGCAAGGAGTCAAAGATTCATGTCATCTCAGTACAGTTTTATCTACAAATAGAATGAAGACAAGGTTGATCAAGAAAAACAAAATTTCTATTTCAACCTTTATTCTAGGACAAAGGAAAAATGCACCTTTAAGTGAGATATGTGTTTCAGTATAAATACACATATCTCACAAGCACTTTCCTTATGCAACTGAGCTAGGTTTTCTCTCAAGCTTAGAAACATTAGCAAATTCATTGTTCTTGTTTCTCTGTAGCTGAAATTTTCATTCCAGACAGTTGTAGCAACAAACAAAAATAATAATATTATTTTTGAAAGTTAAACACTGTGTCTTCCTTTGCTTGCTTAGTTTGTTTGCATTTCATACTTATAATCATTACTGCTTGTCTTGTTGTTAACAAGTTTAGTGATAATTTTATAAGTTGCATTCAACCCCACTTTTGCAACACTCATCTTGTTTAACAAATTGCAGGAGGAATATGCGGCATACATTATATTTTTTTCATATATTATGTAATAAAAATTCAAAAATTAAATAATATATATATATATTAAAATAACAAATGATTTTTTAAAATTAATTAATTAAACTTATTTTAAAAATTTAAGAATGTATTATTAAATAATTAAATATATTATATATCATAATCTCATATTAAAAGTTGTTTAATTTCAATAAATATAATGTTATATATAATATATGAAAATAATATCAAGTTATTAATAAAAAAATTATTATTGTAAAAAAGCATAAACAATATAAGTGATGTAATACAAGAAAACATAAATATTAATAAAATATAATAAAATTCGAGTCGAGGTGAAACGAGTTGAGCTCATAAAATGTCAGGCTTGAATTACGTACATCTCTGGCCCATTACTCCATTGACATATCTGGCCCATATATATCAGTTAGGTTTTACAATTGGACTGTGCATTATAAAAACACAAAGCTCAGATAGCATCAAAATCAGAATCAATGGAGGTGCTCTGGTGCCGTATATGCGAAACAGATCGCAAACTTTCATGCCTCGATGACCAATCAATTAGATACGTAGGTTGTAATGTCTGCGGTCTCATCTTACGTACAGATGACTGGGCTCCCGAATTCCGGCCCAAACAACACCCGGTCCAGGCTTGTGCGCAGAAGCTAGGTATTTTCGACGAGGACGCTATTGAGGATGCTATGGTATGTTACGAAAAAGCTTTTGGTCATTTTGAATCTCGTGAAATAGTTGCAGCTATTTGCTTATACATCGGTTGTCGTGCCAATGGAATTCCAATTATGCTGTTCGAATTGTCAACGGACATGTGTGTGAGTGTTTATCATCTAGGGCTTGTGTTTTTAGATGCTTGTGAGATTTTGAGTTATGAATTTGATGATGGTTTTAGGACGCCTGACTTTGTTGACCCTGTTTTCTTTGTTCATTGGTTTACGCTTGCGTTGTTTGAGGAGAATAAGTTCTGTGTTTTGGTGACTGCTTTGCGTAGTTTAGCTGCTATCAAGTCGAATTATTTTGTGGGGGGATGTCGGAAGAGACTTGCTGGATTGTGTGCTGCGGCCGTGTATATGGCTGCTGGATTTCACACCTTGGATGTTGATAATGTTGTTCCTGATTTTCAAGCTGTATTGACTGAAAAGTTGGTTAAGTGTGAGTTTGACTATCATGAGTTTACAAGCTTTGCTAAGGAGTATATATATCTATATGGCAAAGAATATATCATGGGGAATGTGGATGTTCTTTGTCCGCACAACGTTGAAAAGTTTTCTCATGGATTTTGTCATGTTTGTTATAACAAGTTTGTGAAGCTTTCTGGATACTTTAGTGCTGGATCGGATGCCATGAAGCTGAAACCTACTGATTTGGAATATGGTATTGCTGTTCCAAGAGAACAAGACAAAGACCAGGTTTTATGCGGTGAGAAGAGGCTGAGTTCAATTATCAATTTTGATGCATTGCGTCAAGTTTTTGGAGATGATGTAGCTCAGAGTACATATATGAAAAGAAAAGAGTCCAACGGCACTAGTAATGCCATGGAGCAAGGACAAACTAGAGAAGAAAATTGGGGGAATGAATCGGCTAACGTTGGTGATGCTCAGGGAAGAGAAGATTCGGCTGACAAATTAGGGAACAAATTAGGGAATAAAGTGAGGAGACGATTTGGTCAACCAAAACGACCCACTGCAAAAAAATTCAAATTGGTTTGCAATATGCTGAATTAAGGAAACATTGAGAAATAGGGTTCATTAAATTTATTAGGGCTCATAGTTTGGATAAATTCGAAATTAGGCTGAATTAAAAAATATATTTCATCTTGTTTTTGCTATTGTACTCTGTTTTTACAAGTGAAATTAAATGATTTATTTCAAAAAAAAATTGAGATTATTATTATCATGTAGTTTATGTTAATATTTTTGGAAGATTGTTACATGTTTCTGCTGTTATTAAAAAGTCTCTGATTGCATGATATATATATATATATATATGCAGAGATGTACATTTATAGTACAAGTATGATTTAGTTACGATAATGTTTCTGGATTGATTGTGTATAATTATGGTTTTAATTGATATTTATGTATATTTAGGTGATCATAGATAATTGATTACAGAGGATTTGAGATTACATGTGTTTACTGGTTATGAAATTACTGTACTTGATTATTTGATAAGTTTATATAGAAATGTACTTTGTAGCAGTTTTGCAGATCCATTGTTTGCTTAAAAAGCATGAGAACTTAGATAGGAATGTTTACTGGTTTCTCTGTAATTTGTGAATTGGTTATAAAAATTTAGTTACGATAATGTTTACATTAGAGTCGATATTTAACAAGTAATGTCGTACCTATTTTCCTGCATTATTTCCATTACTTGTAGTTTGGATCCAACTGCAATGTGATAAGACTAATAATAATTTCCAAGCACTTTCGGAGACGTATATGCAGATTTATGAGCAGCAAGAACAGCACTGAGTTTTATAGTCAAGGAGACTATTTTCTTTTTAGCCAAGGAGACTGGAGAAGCGAAGATTAGATCACACATCAAGCAAGGTGGCTGACATTGTGGCTTGAAGAAGATAGTTGCCGGTTTAGATGTCTCTTCTTGGGAGTTGCTTCTTGTCACAATTTTTACCATTTGTAATTGTAATTTATCATGGTAAAATAGTTGCGACATACATTCCTAAGAGCAACTCTGTTGCCAATTGATTGCCCAAGCTTTGTAGTCCTGCTTTTGCCAAAAATTGGCAATGTTGCCAACAAGTGCCTACTGCCACTATAAATTCTATAGCCTCTGCCTTTATAATATAGTAGTGTTAAGTTGGTTTTTATTTTTAATTTGATATTTCTCTAGTTTCGATATACATTTTTTAAGAAGTTTAAATTATGCATTGTACTATATAGGTTGATTTGATCAGTGAACTCAGTAGGTGTTTTCCCCTTTACTGAACTTGGGATATAGTAAAGAAAAAGTTATTACCGGGTGCCTCCCTGCCTCCCTGCCTGCCTGCCTCCCTCCCTCCCTCCCTCCCTGCCTACCTGCCTCCCTGCTACCTGCCACCCTGCCTGCCGCCCGCCCGCCCGCCCGCCCGCCAAGGATTAGGGATTAAGACAAATAATTAGTGTGACAAGAAATTCGAGAGACATTTTATTCTGTACAAAAAGACTGTCTTACCCCCTTAGTAATGTGTTGTGTGCTAACATCCCTGAAGCGTAAAAGTACTGCCTTCAGTCCTTTACAACTGACTCGTCTTATGGCCCAGGAATGTTAATCTGCTTCATGGCTGATTTTCAATTGCAGGATGTTCCTCCTCGGATTTTCCTATCTGAAGTCCAATCATTGCTGGCAAACTCGAAGAAGAATTGTCCAGTTCTGCGTCAATCAGGATCGAGATTCTTCAGAATAATTCCAAGGAAATTAGTAAGTGAATTTTCGAGACTGTTAAAACTAGATTCAGGTGGAGATGTCAATGCGAGGTCGTTTAGGGTCACTGTTGGCTGTTTATTTTAATGCGTTTCAGGCATCATGTTATTGTGGTAATTATGGCCTTTCAATTTCCTATGCGTGGTTAACATTATTATGCATTACCTGTTTTCTGTATTGTCGGTTGGTTTGTATGTTGATCTATTTGTGTTGGTTATGTTTTGAATATTTCTAAATTTTTTGATTTTTTGTGTCTTTAGTAAGGGTTAATTTACTGGAGATTTAGATATCATAGGAAAAAAAGATTTAGCTTAGGTTAGTAGAGAAATTTTCAAATGGGCTTTGAATTTTAGTTATAGGTCTACACGTAGTATAGGGTGCAGACGAGGTCGCAATTTGGTTAAAGTCACTAAGCAATGATTTCAAGATACACATTGGGTCGTAACCTAATTTCTGCAGGGTTAGTTATCGGAAGAAAACATTAAAGCTCAGATTTTCGATGAAAATTTAGTACCGGGCCTACTGGCCATATTACGTTACGAACAGAAAGTGACTATGATACTATTTGATACTAAGTCACATAATCTGTTAATTAGGATTTAGGAACAATAAACAAAAACTATTTCCACATGAAATATATAGTATCACATAGGCAACTTAAATGACAGCTGGAAATCTGTCCATAGTAGATAAGTGGAAGACTATGTTTAGTAAGTTAAGAACCTATATCGTTAGATTTGCTAAGCCATCCTCCAAGAGAGTTGTTGACCTATATAAAGTTGGCATGTAAATATCTCATCTAATAAATTATCCCAAGAAGTCTTAGCTGTGCAACTCTTACCAGATAACATATTAAAATTTCAGTACTAGATGTGTGAGTCTGTTGTTAGTATGTGTGTGCATAAGCAGGTGTTCAGGCCTTCTTTTTTAAGTATTGATATGAAACTAAAACAATCTATCTATCAATCTATCAATTCTATTAATAGCTGAACATGGGGTGATGGTTGAGACAGTTTATTTGTGAGAATTCATTCACACAGTAAAAGACGGTCTTGCCCATTCTTACCTATGTCCTAGCATCCCCGAAGGTAAAAAGGCACCATTTTCTCAGTGATCTTGCCTTGGGTGTCGCCTCAGCTTATCCTCAGTTCATGATTTTCTTATTGCTGCTTATCGATTACTAGAGATTACCGCTTGACTTTGTGTTACATGTGGTGCAGGTATCTTTATTTCGAGGATCAAAGGTCCATATTGGGAATTGGAGGTCATATAGAGCTAGCTCTGGATAATACAGCTGTTCCAGGTAATTACATGATCTTTTTCATCTTTTCTGTTCTTTTTATCTTCTTAACTTATGCAGCAGTTTCTGCTCCCATCAACACACACCAATCTACTGCCTACCGAGCAGATGATCACATGTATCAAGCATGGAGTGACATACATGTTTTTTTATGTGCATTGTTCTAGGGAAGAGCATACATCTCTTTATCTTCTTTTTTTTGTCAGGAGTGTGGATCTTCTTTTATGTGCATTGTTCTAGGGAAGAGCAATAACCAATAAATGTGTCTCAATATTATCCCTTATATATATGTATGTCGTGAATATTTAAATAAAAATAATGATGAAATTATAATATAATATTATATCCATTTTAATTAATGAGATATAATAATATTTATTTCATAAGTTCGTTAGTTATATGATTAAAAAATAAATCCGCCCGCTTGTGAAATGCGGACAAAAAAGACTAGTTTTAAGTAAAACGGGGAGACAAACATCTTTTAACTCTCATACAGTACATAGGAGTGGTTATAAAAGAGTAAGAAATGGAAAAAATACGAAAGGGCAGGGCATAGGAGGGTAGAAATGAGATAAATACGAAAGGGGGAGGGGGTATACATATGCATATATATGTCCTAACGCTATGGGACTAATACTCATGATTAAAATTATCAGCGAAGACTAATATTTATTTTAAGGTGGCTAATGCATTATACATGTGAAATTTCCGCTCATCAAAGTCCTAGTAACTGTCTTAGTTATGCAGCCTACATTTTAGTATGAATCCATTGTCTCTGCTGACTTAATTTCATTAGTATTACTTTTGGCACCGTCTATAGTCTGTATCTTACTCTAACATCCTTTAGTTCTTTTATGAAATTTATAGGTTGAAAACATGGGTCGGGTAAATTATGGGCCATATATGTTTGACAGGAAGGTAATAATTTCATGATTGGTTTGTAAAACTATAGTCCCAGTTTTTACACTCCATGACCCCTGTGCTCTTGATATTGTTGACATCGGTGGCTGAATGCTAATGGCTATGTTGGTTAATTTTTTGTCACAGGGTATTCTGTCCTCTGTTTATCTAGACGGAGAACCTATCCATAAGTGGAAAATGCTATCAGGGCCTTTCCAGAAAATACCAGAAGTCCAGAAGATTAATCCAATCTTCAAGGATGCAATATCCGACTATATCAAATTATCTAGCCACAAAAAACTAGAAATTAACTTAGGTATCTTCACTATGTTGGTAGTATAAACTTATATACTCGTCTTAATCACTGAAAAGAGACCGGGTATAGAGTAAAGAAACTAATGTCTCTTTCTTTCTTTTGCGGACTCATTCTCAAAAGATCCAGCATTCTATGTTGGTAGTTTTGCTGTTGGAGAAGTTCATGATTCTTTCATATCATTTACTGGCTGGGGTAAAGGAATTGCATTTGTCAATGTATTCAATATTGGCAGATATTGGCCAGTAAGCTAATGCTTTAGCTGATTGTCATTTTCTTTATAATAATATTGGGTCTGCCATGTAAATTTACTACTTTGTAGTATATTTACCCAGAACTAGTTATTTATAGATATATTATGTTACTCCTGCAGGCAATAGGACCACAATGTAACCTTTATGTTCCTGCTCCAGTCCTGCATCTTGGCAAAAATGTTGTTGTAAGTTACTATACAGACACTTGCAAATGAACACACTCGCCCACAGACTCAACTGCTCCAGTTACTTGGTCGTCCCTGTATGCACTTTCTGTCAAGCATAGTTTCCTGTATGCAACTTGGTCGTCCCTGTATGCACTTTCTGTCAAGCATAGTTTCCTGTATGCAACTTGGTGTTGCTTGATGGCTAATATTTACTCATAATCTGCCATCTTCTATATATAATACAAGTCAGAAACGAAAGGTCCTGCTAGTGGAGAACCCCCTCCCCCCTACACACAAGTGGTCACTCCTAGATAGACTGCCAGAAAAGGAGAGATACCATTCTGAATTAAGTTATCCCCAAAGAGACGGTTTTTTCTTTTCTTTCTGATTCTTGCTTTTTTTATGAACACAACAAAAGCTGAAGCTCTCTAACTATATATCAATCCCTCAATGTTCTTAGACCATCTCCAACCTGTAACACCAAAAAAGTGTAAAAATTACACTACTATGGTGTAAAAGTTCCACTATTCACAAAACCAACTCCTACCCGTCAACGCCATATATTACACTAAACAGAATCTTTTGTCTATAAGAAGACATATTTCTTTAACTTCTCCAAAAGTAATTGTTTTGTTGGGATATAAACGGGGCAGAGGGAACAAATTTGTTTTGTTAACAAACATAAGGTATACTTGGAAAATTCAAGATGCCAAATTTGGTGCAAGTTGACACCAAATTGGTGTTACACTATTCATTTGGCGTAATTTTTACACTATTATAGTATTGGGTTGGAGTTGATTTTACACTATTATAGTGTAAATTTATCACTGTTATAGCGTTTTGGTGTTGGGTGGAGACGCTGTTATCATGAAAAAATCAACCAAGTGTATTTGCTTCTGTTTCCACCTCTAATTTTCTACAGATTTTCCATTCAATTTCTCTTCCATGTCATTCCTTCATACCAAATGGAATCTAAGAATATTGATCACTCTTGAACAAAATCATAAAATTTGTATAATTTGTAAATTCCAATTTTCTGTTATTAAAACAATAATGCTGTGATGCTAATCCTTTCTCATTTGAGTTGTGTTACTTTGAACTCACCATACATGACTGGAATCTCCAAATCCTGATCTTGTGCTGAGCTCGGTTGATCATCCAGATTTCACATGTGGTGCAAGAAGTTCAAAAGTGCATCAGCCCTGAAAGTATTACACTTGTGGTCTTGGGTTATTGACCATATTTTGGATTATCTTGTAGCACAAATGTATTTTTTTATGCTAATTTGTGTATATATATATATATATATATATATATATATATATATATATATATATATATATATATATATATATATATATATTAGAAATGACAAAAAGCAGTACCATCCACACTCAATCTAACAAGATTGTGTGTACGGAAAGTAAGCTTGATCAAAGTGAAGCTTAGCTAGGAACTAGGATTCATCAAACCTATACATCAGTGATAACCTCAAAAGCTGAAATGTTAGTTTTCACTGAATTCTCCAAGTGGTTGCCGCTGAGTTGATTTTTCTGAAATGTTTTGTGGCATGAACATTAATTTTCACCGAAAAGTCAACCTGTTGGAAGTATAAATCACTTGATTACAAAAGAAACTTTAAAAATGATATTGTTACAGTACTTTATATAGCCCTTTAAAAATGATAAATCACTGCTGGGATTGCCCTCAAGTCTCAACCATTATGAAAACTTGAAGCATATGTGATGGCTTATAAGTTGTAACACGGAAGGAATCCAGGGTTCAGACTTCAGAGTAGCAAATTATCAACCAAATACACTAAATCATATCAATATAGAATATTGAAACTTTGTTTTATATATTTTTTAATTAAAATAAATTTCCTTATACATTATTTGAGATTACCGTTTAAGACTGATGTGTCACTGCAAAAATGGAAAACAATTTTTTTCTCCAAAATTGTAGGGGACATATTTCTCCAAAATTAAATTTAATTTAATTTTAAGAACCAGAAGGGCAGGCTCGCAGCAAAAAAGTTTTTAGTAAATCAATGCAATCATTCAGGATTGTTTATTTACCTCCAAAAAAATAAAATTCAGGATACATAAAATCAATAAATTTTAAAAAAAATAAAAGACACTGCTAAAGTATCAGTTGTGAATTTCAAGACATATTTATTTTAGTATTCTGAATGCTAAAACACATCACACATATTCTGATTGCTAAACAACACTTGAAACTAGTGACAGACACCACTCATCAGCAGAGTCCCACTCCATGCATAAAACTCAGCTCTATTTTGTTACTTATCCATCTCTATTATTGCCACATATATCACATATATGTTGGGTATTACATATTTATGATATTATCCCCACCTCCCTTATTCTTTGGTTCTTTATATCTATACAAAAATTCAATTTTTATAAGTTTTAGAGGCCAAGTATGAGAAAAATAGAAATAAAAATAGAGGAAGGGTTGATTGTGGATGTGGAAACTCAAGAATCTTTAAAAAAGAAAACAATTTCAAGAAGTTGGATATTAATAGACACTAATGGAGAAAGCAAGATTATGGAGATGGATAAGTATGATATCATGCAAAGAGTTCCAATTTATGCTAGAGATCTTAGAATTCTTGAACCCTTGTTGTCTTATCCTTCTACTATCTTAGGCAGAGATAAAGCTATTGTTCTCAATTTAGAGGTGCTCAATCTTTTAGCTTCAATACTAATTCACCTTTATTTTGTTCTTTCTTGTTTTAATACACATGATGAAATTTACTTCAACTATCTTTAACTTTGATTGTTTTTTTTCAGCATATCAAAGCAATAATCACAACTGAAGAGGTATCCCTCTTTCCCATGTTTTTACCATATATGATTTCATTTTCTGTTTCTGTTTATTTGGTTTATCAACACATTGGCATGATATTCATTTTGAGTCATCCTTGTGTCCGGAGAGTTAGTTAACTTCAGATGGTATCGGAGCTTTTTGATCTAACAGTCTTGAGTTTCAAAGTCGAAATGCATATGAACTTGTTAAGTCTTCAAAAGAAGTTAGCTTTACATAGCCACTTATTTTGCATAAAGTTTTTGGTAATTATTTAGATGATTGGGGTAATGATTACTATGTCTTCTAATTAGTATAGTTAATTTCATCATATGTGTTTCTACTGTGTTGGCTAGGTAATGCTTCAAGACCCACTTGATGATAATGTTGTTCCCATTGTAGAAGAACTTCAAAGAAGATTGCCATCAGTAAATCTCAATTCTCAAGTCCAAGTAGAAGATGAAGAGAATTTGGGACCCCAAAATGATTTAGATACTAGTGAAGAGAATGGTATATAACTTCATACATGACACTCTTCACATATTTTTGCTCTCTTGTAGCACTTTCATGTTTTCTTGTGGACATTCAGTTCTTTAAAGACGTAAAATATTCAGTTAATTTTTTTTAGTACATGTAGAAAAATTGCGCTAAGTGATCATTTTTACCTGAATGTAGAATTTCCATTTGAATTCCGGGCTCTAGAAGTCGCACTTGAAGCTATTTGTGGATTTCTCGATGCAAGAACAAGAGAATTGGAAGTTGCTGCGTACCCTGCATTAGATGAACTCACAGCAAAGGTAAGAGCAGTAACAAAATAAATTTGTCTTAATTTTTGTAGCTAAACTGTTTCATGCTTGCAGAAGTTTATATTCCAGTGACAATTAAAGTTGTATTTAACTTTTTGCTAGTAACATCTTTTCTTCATATGATGGTACCATAACAATTGTACCTATTTAATGTTATCTTGATATCTTCTAGCAATTACTTTCATGAGAGACACTTTTGAGGAATTTATTTAGCTGTGAACAATGAGCAATATCAATTTTTATCAGTGCCAAGTAGTTGTTCTAAATCAAGTTTGCCCAGTTGCCCAACTACTTGATGGATTATAAGAAGCATATGTGCAGATAAACAGCCGTAATCTGGATCGAGTACGTAAACTGAAAAGTGCAATGACACGATTGACCAGCAGGGTTCAAAAGGTATGATGGTCTCTTCTTCTTTTACACATGTAGAAGTAAAATTTGTATTGTTTTATACTTTTATATGCATTATTTGAGGTATAGTATTGGATATTATTAACTTCCACAAATAATTTTATCATATTTCAAGAGGCTACTGAAAGTTTGGCTACTGCCAGAATATGTAAACAATTAAGTAGTCAGTATATTCTTGTCCCGGTTTTACCAGCATATTGTTGGTTAAAGTTTTTATATATTATGATTTACCTTTGCTTGTAGAGTAAAATATGTGCAAAATTTGTCTCTGAAGCGAGATGTTTTCTAGGTAAGGGATGAACTTGAACAACTTTTGGATGATGATGGTGACATGTCCGAACTTTACTTATCAAGGAAACTAGATAGTGTTTCTTCGCCAAGTAGTGGTAATGGCATTCATAATTGGTTGTCTGCCTCTCCGACTTTAGGCTCAAAGAAAAGTAAAGCAAGTGCAGCAACGACACATGGAGGAAGTGACGTTGAGGAACTTGAGATGTTGCTTGAGGTTGTAGACATTTTATTAGTAACTCGTGCTATGGACTACCAGAAATATGCAAAAGCACTTAATGATAGTTATTTTTCAGGCTTACTTTACACAAGTGGAAGGCACGTTAAACAAATTGACAACGGTAATAAGCACCAACTTAATCCTCAAACAAAAGCTGTTGTTCTCCGATACAATATATTTCACATGAACATTAAGAACATAATGACAGTATTAGTATATAAAAGAATTTTTAAATTTATTGTGTAGGCAAGTGATATTTACGATAATCAAATTCTTAAACCAACCAAAGCAAATGACACATCAATTCCCTGAGTGTATTCTATAACCTGCCTTCAGACTCTTGGAGGCCTGACTTATCAAATGATATAATTCAGTTGTATAATCGGTAATATTTGACTAATCTAATAGATAATATCTTTTTCCAGCTGCGAGAATACATCGATGACACAGAAGATTACATTAATATTCAGGTAAGCAACTCTCCAGACAACACACACATACTGATTGAAAATTTGTACAAGCAATGAGCATATATATTCTTTCTGGAAAAATTCATCACTAAATTGAGAATTTGGTTATATGCTGTTTACTTGACAACCATAATTTCCCGCCTTTGTTGCAGCTGGACCATCACCGTAACCAACTGATTCAGGTACCATAGCTGCATCTGATGCAACTTTTCGACTCTCTCTATTTTTATTTTGCTTGTTTAGTTATTTGACCGTGATCCTTGTTTGTTTACCTATTTTTTCACAGTTGGAGCTCTTCCTGAGCTCTGGGACTGTTTGTTTATCCGTATACTCTCTGGTGGCTGCAATATTTGGCATGAACATTCCATATCCTTGGAATGAAGGCCATGGATACATATTTAAATGGGTAAGTACAACATCTCGAATACTTTGCTAGTTGCAATATAGTCTGTGTACTTGATCCTCTCTTCCTTTACAGGTGATTATCTTAACCAGCATTGTGTCAGCCTCCATTTTCATGTCAGTAATTATCTATTCCCGGCATAAAGGTCTCATTGGATCTTAATTTTGATACAACCACTATTCATGTTAAGAGTGTAATGCATAATAATCAATTCATCATCAAATCGTGCAACTAGCTGCGCATCTGTGTTGTATCTTTCTTGCATCAACCAAGATTTTGGTCCGTTAGTACTTGTTAATGTATACCAAAGTAAATGTACTCTATCCCCGACTTCGAAAGTAGCTGTTGAAATTAATTCAAAGCTGTTTGTTAGATGAATAATTGAAACTTATTCGTTGCAAATAATAGTTTTTTGACTTTTGGGCACGCATGTTTAGGAGTAAAACACACACACACACACACATATATATTTAACAAAAAAATATCAAATTAAAATGTAGAATTTAAATTTTTATGTGATATAAAAATTAAAAGCTAATATTAATTATAACTATGTGTTTTTTATTCTTGAATATGTGTGTCAAAAAGTCAAAATGTTATTATTTAGGACCGGAGAGTATTCTCAATTCCCAGCTTTTAGGAATCAGTTGTAACAAGACTTCTCTTATCTTTAGCTGTTAATTAAGCTCCATATAAAACGTAAATGTAACTATAAAAACTGAGAGGAGTTCGGAAAGTCCAATGATGTGTTATATCTTATTCTATATCTATAATATAGAACAAAAATTAAAATTCTTCACTCCAATGATGTGCTAAACATTGTACTAAAATAGCGCAATGCTATAATTTGTTCTATATATAGAACAAAAGATAGATGAAGCTAAACGTATTTATACTCGCGAAAACACTTGTTTATACTCACAAAACAAACGATATTAATTGTATACTCGTATATTTATTTGCAAATTTAAAAATTTATTTGAAAATAAAATTTGCAAACTAAATATATAACTATAAATTTCAATATTATACGAACCGAATGTTATATTATTTCAGTATTATTTATATTTATTTTATGTTAGTTAAACTTCCTTTGATGAACTCATATCGAAAATTTTGGAACTTTTTCAAGAGCCAGTTTAACTCGTTTATAAAACGAATCAACTCATTGATCAAGTTATGTTTTCTGCGTTATTCAAAAAAAAAATTATGTTTTCTGCGCAGAAGCAAATTAAAAAAAAACTCATTGATCAAACGAATCAAATTCAAATCGATTTTTTTCAAACCAAATATCAAACGCGTTGATCATTACACTTCAATCAAGTTGTTTTATTCCACCCTAACAAGAAAACAACTTGATACCATGAGCATCAAACCAATGACACCTATATACCACATAAAGCCTACCCAACACACTTGTAACTGCAATTCCAGAGAATTTCTTCATTCTTATGTTCAACAAAGGTTACTGATTATTTTCAAATTAGCAGGGTCTATATTTAAGAAAGCATTTTGTGCACATTAAAGTTTAATTTATCTTATAATTAACTTACATGTCCATTAAAATTTGATTTATTTCCTATGAGGTAAATGTGTACAAGTAGACATTAAACAAAACTTTTATTTTAATCACAAGCTCAAAGGTACCAAGATAAACCAAAATATTAGCAACATTAACATAACATAAAAGAACAGAATCTTAAACACTTCTAGACTTCTACTGACTCTCAGTATCAGATCTACTCAAACCCCATTAACATATCATTACCAAACTTCTTTGCCACCTTTGGTATCATCTTCTCTTGCTTTTTTTTCTTGAGAATTACCCGGTTGGTATCATCAGGTGGCGCAACAGATGCCGTTGACAAGATCGTGGATTCGCTCTGTGCAAAGACAAACTTATTGAACAACTCTTCAGTCACACCAAATGAAGCTACAAGTTCACGTCCATACATGTTCTGGAGCAGGGAGTCTTTTCCCACGAGGAACTGAGGATTGTTATTGTGACACGATGTTGTAAATCCGAAGAACTCAAATGGGCCTGTTCTTGATGAGATTTGGCAGAATGGGAAGTACCTAGGAATCCAGAACACATCTCCTTCACTCACTTTTGTATTCATAGCCAACGTCCCATTTGGGAATACAATTTGAATAGTGCCGCTTCCTCTCAACACAATTCCATACTCCGACGCTGTTGGATTTATATGTGGTGCCAGCATTGCTCCCTAAAACAAGACAAGAAAAAATAGAAAACAAGGTCACAAAAATAGGATTGATCTGTTTTTTGCGAGGCCACAGTCTAACTTGGCTCATAATATTTATGCATGACACTACAATTTGTGTAAAGCTTTTAAGTACCGCGGTGAGATTGACTAGATAGACGCCAATGCCACAGTAATTAAGAGCCTTATACTGGTTATCATCAATAGCCATGGTCCATCCGTAGTTGTTCTCGAAGTCTGGATCTCTTTCGTAGAGATTGTAAGCATCGTCTCCTGAATTACTTTTCTTGTCTTTGTTCTCAACTTTTTCATTTCGAAACAAGGATATAAAGAGCTTTCTAAGTGACCATCTTGGTCTTTCTTCTTCACTCTCTGGTTCGTTGACGTCTCCCTCAAATAGCACAAGTCTCTTGAGGTGCGCTTTCTTTTCATGATGTTCTAGATTCAAGAAATGTGTCCACAAACTAGGAGACTTTGATTCTCGTGATGTGAATACAATTGCGCCTGAAGGATGTGGACTAAGAATTTCCTCCAACTCTGACACTGATACCTATATTCAGCACAGAACATAATTCATACACGCAGAAACAGAACCAATTAAAGTTCCATATGTTTTACAAAGTAAGGTGCCAATTTATATTATTCTCAACTACGAAAAAATTATTATCTTACATTAAAAGCTGTTGACAGTGTCTGCTTATCAAATCCAGCTAGTATTGAAGATGGATTCCTTCCTCCTCCAATAAAGAAAGACTGCACAACATGAAATGGAGCAAAAAACGTTGTATTGAAAAAAGAAATATAGATGTGTTAATTCATACGAGTTCTTTGATAGTGTGATTCAACAATGGACTTTTCTGATAACCTGGTTATGTGAACTGTAATGCTGATACATAATTTATTTAGAAGTAATTCAAATAGGACTTCTCTTGTAAACTAGTAGCACAATGACAAAGTGCGATGTTGATTCACATGAGTAGTTCTCTCATAGTGTGATTTACATGGGTCTTCTCTGACGAGTGACGACCTATAGAGCTAATGCAGTTGTGCAATGATTCATAGGACTTCTTTGGTAACCAAGTAGTGCGAATGTGTGATGTAGGAGTCCTTTAATAATGTGATTTACTCCGGACTTCTCTAGTGACCTAGTAGAGAAATTGTGATTTGGTTCTGTTTATAGGCAATTTGAAATTTACATAACTCATCCAAATCTGAACTAATTGGATAAGCAAGCCATCAATCTAGATCTTGTTTTATCTGACGCAAAAAAACACAGTTGCATGCATATTACTCCAAGCATGATGTGTACACAGATAACTATAAGTTTCTGCTTTGAATATCACCAATTTGAGTACACAGACTCTGTCACAAAACAACAATATTGCATTCACACTTCATCAGAAAGTGTTAATTTTTTTAATTTTGATTTTTAGTTTTTTGACAATTCAACTAATAGATTATGCATCAACGCAAAATTCTATCACTCAAAATAACTAAAAATTACAGTACCTGAAAGGCATGCCAGTTGAGGCTCTCAGATGTGTCGATGCTGCAAATGATTTGAAGTCTCTGTCCTTCCCCTGTATTTTCAATGTAAAATACAGAGCCAGCAACAATCGTGTATATATCTCCTGTCTTCAATTGCTGCTCCACAAGCTCATCATTGCGGATCGATCCAATCTTTGCTTCCCCTGTAAAAATATATTCCATTTAACAAAGGCTCTACTTGAATATAATTACCAATTCCTAGTCCATTATACAAAATTGTTCTAAAATTGTCAAAACCAGGATCTTCACGGAAACGGTCTATCTACTCTTACAAAGTAAGGCTCTGTCTGATAGACCAACCCTGGTATGGTTTTAACAAAATGGTGCATCATGTATACTTTCCAGGCCCATTATACAAAATTGCGCGCGCACACACACACACACACACACACACACAGAGTTTGGGAAAAAAAACTATACCTCTACGGATGAAGATGATCAAGCAGGAATCAAGATATTGAGGGATAAAAAGACTCTGAGGCTCCATAGTAATAAACCCAATATGCATTGGCTTCTTCACAAATTTCCCTGTCATACCCTTCACTACTTTCATCAACCCTGCTTCTGTTTTCACAACAATTTCTGAATCATGCAACAAAAACACCTCTTTTCCACTCACTGATCCACTTTCTTCTTCTTCATACCCCCTCACTGACATCACAAGTACTAAAACCAACAAAAAACTCAAACTCTTCCCCATTTTTCTTTGCATGTGCATCTATTTCATACAGATTATGGATAAGAAAAGAAGTGATGAAAATAAAGTAGAGAATGGGGTTGTTTAAGTAGAGGAAGAAGGGGGGTTATAGAGGGACAGGTGTTGAGCATGCATGCATATATTGTTTGGTGTCATATTATGGTGAAGCCACAACATCAACTCATTTAGTGTTTGTTTTTAAGTGAAAGTCTGGTGACACATATGTGGCCTTTCTATCACCACTTAAATACCTCTTGTTTCTTTCAACTAGTTTTTTACTGCTGCTTGAGTTCAGACCATTTCATTTCTCTTGCATAATATTTTAAAATTTCAATCTAAGTTCTTTGATTTCATCTGTTTGACTGTAAGTCTATAGTAGTAGTAAAACATCTAATTTTTTTTATTCTAACGTACGGTAATAGCCCATGTGCCCAAAGTTTATGAAAATCATCACCATGTTTGAATTTTTGTCACCGGAAGGGAAAGAAATTCTAATATTGTTACACATTTATATATACGAAAAGGATAAATTTGCGACATGTAAGACTTTGGGGCACACGGTATGAAAAACGTATCTTGTTGCCCCTTGCCAGTAATAAATTGTAGATAACAAAACATAATTACAGATAAAGAAATGTCAGTTGTCATACATGCACATGATACTTGTAGCATACAGATCCGTAACGCTATCCTGCTATTAATGTGAGGTATTGCTTCATTTTTATTTGATATAAAAAATGTGTTTACATTTTATTCCTCAAATTAATTGCAAAAATGGAAGAAAAGCTAATCTAATTTTAAAAAAATTAAAAACAGAAAGTAATTCTATCTATTTCTTCTACACGATTCAAACGTACAATATACAGCTGCAAAGTTTGAGCATTGATGTCAATGGTAAAAAAAACCTAACTCATTTTGGTCATGCAGTTGGTTTCTCAAGATTCCAAACGTACAATATACAGCTCCAAAGTTTCATGTACTCAGTTTTGGAGGCTATAAATACAAGACAAACATTCAATCGAATACCAAGCAACAAAGAATTCTAGCAGTGTAATCACATTATGCTTAGTTTTCTCCAATACCTCATTTGTGACTTTCACTTGTGCTTTATAAAACTTGATATAGAACAAGAAATGCAATATCTAATGTGAGGATTGGAGAAAACTATACAGAAAAATATGCATGCTGTTTAGTTTTTCCTCCAATGTCTCAACTCCGACCTTTACTCGTCCTGTCTACACCATTTCTGATCCCTTGAAGAAAGACAAAGAAAACATGAAACTGTGAATGTTGAATGTGAGATTTGGATGAAATTAAACAGAAAGGCATTTTTTTAAGAATTCTGTTTAGTTTTCTCCATTATCTCATCTCCAACCTTTCCTATTCTAGAGTTAGTACACTATAAATTGGAAATTAATATATCCTCTACCTTTGTTTCTCATTTGATCCTCCAAGACAAAGAATACATACGTTGAAAATTGCATAGATTGCTAAGACAAACATAACTAAATTAGCACATGTGCATAAGAATTTGCATTAAGCAGTAGATTTGCACCAATGCTTGAATTTAGCAGCAATGTACATTTGCATGTCCTCTTACTTTTCAGTTTAGTCAATAATATATTATAAGGTAATTGTTCATCTGTTCGAGCTTATACAACAATTCATAAACAACAGCCTTTCTTCTTTTTTCTGCGTGTTTCTGGAGAGGATCTAGCAGTACAGCTCGTGAAGCTTGTCTTCTTCAATGCAGTTGATCACAGCTACACGGCCTTAAGTGCAGTCAGTGCCCTTTCCTTAACCTCTTTCCGAAACACATAACATCTGTTATGTTATTCTAATTGTATCCATAACAATAAATACTATCTGCATAGTTTGCAGAAAACACAACAGCAAACAAATTTTATAATATGAGTGTTCGATGACCTAGCAAGTGCATTTAGTTCTAACTATTATCTCTATAAAATTAAAAAGAGCTTACATACCATGCTCTATAATATTTTTCACCAACAACTCTATCAACTCTAGCAAGCATCATGTTTCCTAGAACCGCAACAATATGCTTAAATGGGCAGTAAGCCCGCTCTATTGGCGGTTTACCAAAAACATGTGTGTGATCTCCTTTCCATATAGTAAAATGCCCAAGAATATAACTAACTTTCAACAGCTGTTGAAGTCCCACAAGGTACACATTCCTTACAAATGCATTGGGAATCATGCTTGAGATGGACTGGAATGACGAGAAATATCAAGAGGAAGAACCCCTACTTAGGTTTCTGAAACAATAAAGAGGTGCATTAAAAAAGAAATATTAGGCTGGATCTGGCATTAAATATAAAATCAATCAAACATCTTATAATTTTAACATAGCATGAAATATGGAAGTATGGAACATTAGCGAGGAAAACTCATTAGACAAGCTGTCGGGAAAAAAAAGAACCTTAGGGGAGGAATTTAGATTTTTAGGTGAAGGGACTTTCCCTGCCTCTTCCAAGCACAATGTTAGTAGTGACACCGGAGAATATGTCTTTGTAAGCTCAAAGACAAAGGCTAAAAATACAGCATCAGTCCGTCTTCCGTGTTAACCAACACATCAATAACATCTGCAGAATTTCTTCTGTAAATGAGTAAAAGTGTTCTTTTCAAAACAGGGTGATAAAGGATAAAATAGTTATGGAATATAATTAATTATCAAGCTGGAACTATGATATTTCTCTCAGGTATTATTAAATATACAAGCTTTAGTACCCACTATAAACACTTGTAACAAGAACACAAAAACATTTATCCATTCTAAAAACATATCAACGTGCATAAAGAAGTGGATTCTATAGACGAACCATAAAACTGTGCGAACATATTTTCCAGCATTGGGTTCTCTGGCAACTTATTCTCTTTTGAGCATTGGGATCTCTGACTGCTTATTCTCTTTCCAACATCTGCCTTGCACATACAGCCTCAATCAAATACTCAGCAAAAAATAGAGATTACCACCTTTGCAGTATTGCAGTTTCACAATGTTGATCTACTTTCTAATCTGTCTTCAATAATGTTTTTAATAACTCTGCTCGTATCTTTGCATTCCGAGTGGGTAGGTTCGATCTCACAACTAATACTACCCTTTGGTGAGTACTGGTTTAGGTTACTGTACAGGATAAACTTCAACACTTTTATCCAGAGAAGTATATTCATATTTCATAGAGCCCTTCCTGTATAATTCTGATTGTACATGCATTTCTCTCGAAATTCGACAATACCTCAAACATTGCAGTATATGGAAACCAAAAGTGGAATAGAAACATAGGGAAATTGGTCATCCTTCCAAATGAATTAGCATACACATGATTGTGGAACAACTACAAAGTAGAGTTGCTTCAAATTAATTAATAAAAGAATCAGCTTCAAGAAATGGAAATCTTAACCATCCATCCAACTACAGCCGGCATTCTTTCTTATTTTCATATCATTCATTAAGTTTCTTACCTGTGCTGAACTTTCCCATTCCCCAGAAGAGGCAAACATACCAGATAGTTGCACATATGCCCCCGAGCTTTCTGGATCAAGTTCTGTAAGTCGCTTCACTACATTGCTCCCGAGAATTTTATCTCCATGAGCCACACACCCTCTCAAAACTGATGCCCACATGCTTTCATCGCACTTGAATGGCATCTGCTCAATAAGTCTCATAGCTTCCCCAAGGTAACCTGCCCTAGAAAAGAGATCTACCATGCAAGAGAAATGTTCAATTCCCGGTTCAATACCATAATCATGTTTCATTGCGTAAAACCATTTCTGCCCCTCTTCAACCAGTCCACAATGATCACAAGCAGACAATACTGCAGTAAATGTGATCTCTGTGGGAATAAAACCACCACATCTCATCTCGGTAAATAAATCCAGTGCCTCAAACCCATAACCATTTGTAGCATATCCCATTAACATAGAATTCCATGAAGCTTCATCATATTTAATTATTTGGTCAAACAAATTCCTACCTTTTTGAACGAATCCACACTTGCAATAAAAGTCAACAAGTGTAGTAGATATAATCTGATCAAATTCCAGCCCAATAACAGTAGCTTTGGCAAATATCTGCTCACCAAGCTCAAGTGATGAAATGCTAGCACAAGCACTGATCACACTGGCCAGGCTAAACTTATCTAGATTCAAATCCATTTTATTCATCTTGCAGAAGAGATCCAATGCTTCTACTGCACACCCATTTTGACTTAATCCTACTAACATTGAGTTCCATGAAATTATACTTTTAGATGGCATAGTGTCGAACACTCGTATCGCATCCTCAAGCCTGCCACAACTAAAATATATTGTAATCATAGAATTTAAAAGAACTGTGTCATACATCTGCAGCTCGCTAAAAAGTTTACAAGCATCGTTAGGACATCTACACTTAGCGTACATGTCAACAAGTCCAGTTGCAACAATAAGGTCATTCACAACTCCAAATTTACAAGCATGACCATGCACTTGTTTACTATACCCAAGATTACCTAAAGACCCGCATGCACTCAAAACACTGGCTAAAGTAGAGAAGTCTTCTTTGATTCCAAATTCTCTCATCTTAGCATACAAATCTATTGCTTCCAAGAATTCACTGTTAATAACATATCCCGCAATCATAGAATTCCATACGATAACGCAATTATTATCACTTCTACTATAAAAAACCCTTCTTGCATCATCCATTCTACCACCATTTGCATATCCCGAGATCAATGCTGACACCGAGATACCATCCACATCACTCATTTTACTCAAAACATAACTTGCCTCGTCAATATCACCACATTTTCCATACATATTTATAAGCGCACTTCCAAGCACAGAATCGAACTCCACATTATTAACAATTATGCGAGCATGAATTTGCTTTCCCCAGTGAAGAGCTAACAAATCAGTACAAGCACCAATAGTCGTAGCCAAAACAAACGAATCATCGACACACAATTTAAAATCCCTAAAAACCTTAACAGCTTCCTCCGGGTACCCTCTCCGGATATACCCATGAATTATAGAATTCAAAACAACCCCATTTTTCCTAGGCATTTCTTCAAACAATCTTCTCCCAACTTCCACTTCACCTAACTTGATCAAGCCCGTAATAACAAGATTCCAAGAAAACTCATTCTTGTCAGGCATTGAATAAAACAAACTCAAAGATGCATCCTTGTTGCATGTTTTCAAATACCCTTCAATCATAGTGTTCCAAGTGAAGCAATTTCTTTGGGGCATTTCATCAAACAGGTTGTGTGCATCTTTTAAGTGGCTAAATCTTACGTACATTTGCAAGACGCGGTTGGTTATAGTGAGAGCACATGGAAGGACACCACGTTTGAGGAAAATAAGGTGAAGCTGTTTGCCTGCGTTGATCGTTTTGATGTTTTGTAATAAACGTGCGCAGTGATGTAAATCGAGGTTCATGACTGCATGGTTTTGATGTTTCTTTTTACTCTAATTTGTATTATCTTATTTTATCTACCTATTTTTAGTATTTATTTTAAATTTGGAAAATACAGTAATTTCTAATTACTTTCCGAAAATGTATATATTTAATCTGAAAAATACTGAAATATAATTTAATTTAATGTCAATTAAAAAACTCTAAGTTCAGTACACATGTTGAATTACTCTAAACTAAATTTAAATTTAACGCTGAAAATCGCAATTTGACTGTAACAAATTTTATTAGTTAATTTCTTTAAAATAAAAAATACTTGGTTATCCTTTTGTAATACATGTAAAAAATCCGAGGCCACAAATCAATTAAAAGCAACATTCTGCAGGCTGCAGCAGCCATCTGCATATTTTCTAGAGGTTTCATTTTTAAGAAGGGTTTTAGGAGTGTATATTGAGCAGTTCTTTTGAGTGTATTTCAAAAAGTCATAGAGGTAAAGCTTTTGCTCTAAAATTGTATGTATACAGAAATTTAGATCTAGACATTTTACCTGTAGTAAAATGTTAAAATATATACTCTGGGAGCAAACCTGAAAACCAAAAATGATAACCGGGATATCAATTTTGCTCCAGTGAAGCAAACCACACATTGCAATATTTCACTAAACTGATGAAGCTATCTTATTTTCTGGCGAATCAATTGTTATCTCTTCAGCATCATTACTATCCTCGAGTACCATTGATGTGTCAAAGTTCATGACGCCCTTGAGGGTCTCCAAAAACTGTATTGAATATCTGTCTGTGGCATTCATCGCAGAAGTAGAAATAGGTGAAATGACCATGGTAAAGGAGCTTATGCACCATGGCTCCTGGTAGAACTCGCTCCGTAAAATCAACCATTGATGGTGGGATAACCATATCATCCATCCCCTAATTAACATCAAAGAATATAACATCAATTGTGTAAAAACAAGTTCAACTGAAAAATAAATCAAGCATGACTGAAGAACACAGCTAACTTGAATCTTTCTTAGAAAGTTTTACGTCATCTGGATACAGAATAGTACAATTCTAAAAATAAAAAATAAAAATAAACTTATGGGGTGCAATCATACGCCTCTCTGCAAGGCAATAATTTATATAAAGACTGTTCTAGCATCCCTATTTATTCAGAATTAAATCACATAGCATATCCACTTTCCAGTGAGATGATAAAGACTAGTTGTTTATCTTAATTGAGAAGCAGTTGACTGATTCCTCCTATTAATACAATTGTAAAACAAAAACACAAAACACGAAAATAGAAAATGCAGTTTCATAAAAGTGAGGCCAACGGTTAACAAGAAAATATATTTAAAGTTATCATTGTGGCAAAAGTGCATGCATAGTAATCATTTTTAGACACAGAAAACCATATACTTGGAACTTATAAGCTTCACCAACCTGCCATATGTGCATTGGACCAACAAATCCAGTCAGTTCATCTTCAGCTTGACCATATTTCGTCTTAAGCCAATGGAGGATGCCATTCCTTTTGGGTTTCTTTTTCAATTTCAGGTCTGCTAGGCTGAACCCCCAACTTGAAACTTGCAAGATTGCTTCCTCCACAAATGGTTTTGAATTTCCCTGGCGAACTGATTCCTCTACATCACTTTGCCAAAACTCTTGAAACATTTGCCCCTCTATGAAATCTCTATCCTAGACAATTAATATATAAATTTCCAATGAGAAATCGCCAAAAACCAAAGATCTAGAAGTGGATCCTTCGCAATAAGTACCTCTAAGAATACACCTCTGACCTCTTGTAGCTAGTAAATATTTAACAATTTATAGAACATATTTTTTAAACTTATTTTATAATGTAAAATTATTATTATTATTATTATTATTATATTACAAGATATTGTTGTTGTCTCACCCTCTTTCCAAGCGACAATGATAGCCATTTATCTATTTGACCAAGGTTCCCAGACAGAAAGCTTTGACGATAAAAGTAAGGCAAAATTCTGGGAAATCTTCGAGCTAAAATGAACATAAGTTTCTTTTTAACCGTCCACTTATTCCAGGTTCTGCGCCTCTCATCTTTGGTCATGCCTGGTTCATATGGATTGATCATTGGAGCAACCATGAATGCACCTGCATATTTGGTCAAAGATAGATCAGTAACTCTTCAACATATTACAAGTACTACATTACTTCCTCTTAGAAAATTATAACGAAAAGAACCATAAACATCAAAACAGTTTCCAAACTGAATCACAGGAAGTACCCTGCCAGTAAATTGTTCTACTTATGTTAAAATAAGAATCCAGCAACAGCCAAAGGCAATTTCAATATTATGATGCATATAACGTATTCATAGTGCTGCGCAACAATATAAATGTAGATAACTCACTGGGGCTGATAAGAATAAGAGTTAAAAAATCTCAAGAATATACATGTAGAAAAGTCACTGGGGATGAAATATTTATAAGTCACCGCTATCTTTAATGATGATCTCAAGAATATTCATTTAGCGCACAGATTTCTTAGGTTACGGAATCTGCACATTTCCCCATCTAATACTAACACTGCACCTGCATTTTGAACAACAGAGTTGATCCACACTACGCCACTTTCTTCAGAAAATTAGTTTATTGCAGCCCTGTTTGATCTTGAAAAGCTTTATTGATTAGACTGAACGTAAGAACATCAAATACTCACAATGGATAGTAAATACAAATAATAGAGTGAAAACTACCTGCGAGCCGATCAGGAATATATTTTAGTGCAGCCCAAGCATGCATGCTTCCACTTGAGTATCCCACCACCCAAAACTTGTCAGTAACACCCACAGCATATGATAAGTGTAGCATATCATCAGCTGATGATTTGAGATTCCTGTTAGGATGAGGATCACTTTCCCCAAACCCCGGAATGTCATATGTTATCAAGCGAACGCCAAACTCTTGCATTAGTGAAACCTTAAGACCAGGTATTCCTATTTTTGCAAAATTTATATAGAGGAATTTCACCTATTAGTGCAAGGCATGTCAGCAATAAACTTAAGAGAGAAGACCATTTCTTACACAGTTTCATAATAAGATATTAGCACCTGCGAGACGGGATGACAGAAAAGCATGCGGAGCAATCAGGAAAAATCTAGCCTTTTCAGCAGGAACACCTTGCTCCTGATAAGCCAGGTGTCTACCATCCGGCAAAATTATATGAGTCGCACTCGGAGGATGTATACTCAGCTTCTTTATCAAAGGACTGGTTGCATCATTATCAGAATTCATATACAATGCTGCCATGTGATTTGATTCGTAAAAAACAAATCAAATTACAAAATTACTAATCAGTTAAATATAATAATAAATTGGCAAACCAAGAAGAACTCAGTCAATAAATAACCAATATGTGGTATTTCTAGTTACAAAATTCATAGGCATACAAGAGTGCGAATGGAGAAGACTTTATATGCTATATCAACCTCCAGAAATTACAGAATGTCTTAGCTGAATTACCTCACTTTATTATCGGTTTCCTTCCTCTTATGAATCTAATGGGTCTGGAATTGATATTACCACATATACTTCTTTGGCTCAGGTATAAATTTCATCTATATCTATTTTTTACAGATGATTTAAGAAAACAACAGTGATCACCAGGGCTGTTTGTCATAGCCTACAAGTTACTTTCAAGATTTGCAACTTTTTAGCTTAGCTGTAATTGCAGTTTAGCAGCAAAACTTTTCAAGCCTGCTGACAGTGAAGTTTTTTCGTGTTGACCTTGCAAACTCACACATTCATTAATTGTCCCAGGAAGCTTAAAACTTCTCATGGTACGTAACAAGTCTTATGTGGTGAGTGGTTAGTAGCTACCAATTCTGCGAGGATGTGGTCGAGTAGTTGATGGTCTTTTTCCCATAGCGCTAAGATTTAAAACGAATGAAGAGAAAAGATGCGACTAACTAGTGGATGGTAATGCAAGCTTTTCTTATGATGGGGATTATAGGGCCTTTCTGAACAAAGTTTCTAAAGAAAGCAATTCAATATTATATTTTATGGCCTTGAGACACTCACCGGTCCAAAATTAGAGTTCAGCCTCAGTTCAAATAATACTCGAAATTTCTCAACTTTAAAGAGCCATATTACTAACCAGTAAGTAGGTATATGAGCTTCACGAAAGAAATAATTTATAAAGTCACATTTATATCTAACTTTATAAAAACTTAGGTCTGATTATTTTTAAGTATAAAAAGGACATTATGTCCCCTCATTCAAAACCAAAGGAGTAGCAAGTATATGTATAAACTAAAGTTTAAAACACCAATCCCTATAATGAATCATTCATTAACTGTTCATCCATCACTATAATACTGAAATCATACAACTCAACACTAAATTGCAGCAATCTCAAACTCTCAAAATTTAATGTCAACTCTAAAAATTCTTGATGAAGCTCAAAAATCAAAGGTTAGTAAAATAACAATTTTGTAACTAATATCACAAACCCACAAATTTTGCACAAATTGCAATCGACAAACATTAATGCTTAAAACAGTATACGCACAAATGAAATCAATCAAACATTCAACTAACATCATTTCACATAACATTCACAAATTATTCATGAACCGTTCATCAACCACTAAAATATCAAAATAGTACAACTCAATACTAAACTGCTGCAATCTCAAACTCTCGAAATTCAATAAAAACTCTACAACTTGTTAATTAAAATTTAAAAGCATAATCAATCAAAGCAGTGTCGATGAACAAAGTAGGCAGTACCCGTGAACATAAAAAAATTTGCACAAACAAAATCAAATACACATTGAAATAATTTCATCTTCACAATACAGCAAAAGCTCGATAAAATAATAAGTCGATACACATTTAATGTCGAAAAAATTACCTGCCAAAGCGAAGAACAAAACGAAGAAAATAACAGTCCACGAGTGCATCGGATGCCGATCTTCAGGCAAATAGTCATTCAAAAACATGAAACGAGTAGAAAATTTGTTGATCGGAGGTCCTAATTTTCGCACAAGAAGCGAATTGTCCTTGATGACATTCTGTTTGATGACATCCCTAACTGCTTTACCAAATTCAACACTCATCTCCACCAATCCTTTACCGAACTCCACCGCGTGGTACTTCCAGTTGTGCTCATCGCCACCGTACTCCGGCGTTGACTCGTTGACTTGTGCTGACATGTATGCGACAATTCAGTAATCCAACACAAAGTTTATCATGAAAAACTAAAGAAAATAAAAATGAAGTCCGTAGCTTATATGTATATGTATGTATGTTTGTAAGTATAGATTATAGTAGTAGCGTGAACTTGAAGAAGAAGATTAAGAACAGATCATATATCATATTAGTGTGTGTGTGTGTGTGTGTTAAAGTGGCAAGAGTAGTGAAAGGAGTTTCTTTTTTCTGTTACTATAATTATGAGTATTACTTATTATTTATTATTATGATTAGTGAGGGGGAGAGGAAGGGGTGAAACGGTGAGGAATATGGATGATATAGAGATAGATAGATAGATAGATACCATCGTGTATGTATAGTATAGGTGGAGGGGGAGTGATGTGTATGTGCGAGACAACGAGGTGGGGGAGATGGAAATGGGGGGTGACACGTAGATGTGAGGTGGGGAATTTAAATAGTGGAGTGGGACCCAGTCAGAGTCGTTGGGTTGCACCAGTAGTTTTCACAACCGTTGCTATATTGTACCCTGTCTTTTTCGTCTTTTCAATTTCTTACTACATTTTAATCATACTTTTTGCTTTTCTGAATAGTTAATGTTTATTTTATATGCTTGTCCCTCTGAGTACTCGACTCTAACTACATGATCGGTGAGAGGATATGAATTAATCATTCCGCCGGAAATGAAAATGATCATTCAGCCGGAAATGAAAAAAAGGTGTTCCGTATTTGTGAATGGAATCACTCATTTTTATGTCATTACTATCATTTCTAATAAATCAATTTTGTATCTCAGTCTCCCATATGGGATAATCATTTTTATTCTTACTAACAATAATTTTTTATCTTTATTTTTTTTCTTGAATATAATATGTTTATAATTCAATATATTTAATGGAAAAAACTTGTTTAGCTATTTAAAATTTTTAATTATTAAATTTTTTAATTTAAATTATATATATAATCTTATTTCTCGTGTAAATTAATTTTGCCTTATATTTTCTATATTATTTAGTAAATTTATTATTGAATAAACTTTTTTTTAGAATTCATTTTATCTATATATTAAACAAATAAATTAATAAAAATGATCATTTCATTCCCAATAAAATTAATATTACTAAACGAACAAAAGAATGGAATGAGCATTCTTATCTCACCTCATTCTCATCCCAATTCATTCCATTTCTTTCGTTCATTCTCATCTCAACTCATTCATATTCTTCCAACCGACACCCCCTTAGTTTCTAACTAGCTCGCCAATACAATTTGGTTATTGTATTTGTTAAACATGTTTAGTTGGATCAGAAATTTGAATTCATTCAAATTATTCAGCTGCTCCACTTATTTAAAAATATTAAAGCTCAAACTTAGAAAAACAACTTAAATTACATGCCTACAAGAAGCAACTAACTGATAATAAAACAGTAATGTTCCATAATTGATAGTTTAAGCCGAGTAGTCAATTGAATAGGTAAAAGATTGAGTATTCAATTGAATAGGTATAAAACAATGAATACATCTGTAGATGGACAATGCTGCTGCAGGCCTAGTATGAATTCTGAAACAGAACTGCAACATAAATGTAACGCGACGCGACTCTGGGCGGGAGAAAAAGGCCAAAAGGAGAAAAGGCGTATGGGTACATACATACATCAAATTAAAAGGGCGGGCCTAGAATTAGATTCGACCACCTGGTGACAATTCATAAATATTGCGGACTTCTCAGACTCCGGGAAAAAAAAAAAAGATACCTAGCTTTTAATATGTGGAAAGAGGCACGACTATATGCTCCATCTCCCTTGCATAACTAAATTATTCAAGTCCTTTTTAAGTTGGCAAAAAACTATGACGTCCTCATATTCCAGAAAGAATAGCAAGAGGTGATTAGGTGAACAATGGGTCATATCCCTGAGGAAAAAAAAATGACACACAGATTGTGATATTTAAGCATCACTGTCCTAATTTTAGTTCTTTGAAAGCTGGTATACAGGGCAACAGAAGACTAATGAAGAACATGTGCAAGCATGATACTTTGTCTAAGTTAGTATAAAACATAAACTAACATGTCAATCCCCGAAACGACAACCATGTTTTAAAGACATCTGTAAATCTTTGTTTTTTGGATGATGAAAATCGGTCTTGTTTCTCCGTACACTTCTCTTAGGTGAGAGGATGAGTTTGGAAATATTGCAAGACAAAGATACAGTGTAGTTTACATTCAAAATACCAGAAACCAAATCATGGACAATACCATCTTTCCTTTTATTTCTGAAAACTTAAATAGAGAGGAGCTAACAAAGGTGTCACTCCAACTGCAGAGAGCTCAGTCAAGTTTAGACCACTCAATAGCCCCAATAATCATTTCGAATTTCATCATCAAACTTCTTCTTTAGCTCTGGATGCTTTGCAAAGTATTCATCTGCAGTCATGGTACTGAGCTTCTTCTGTAATAACAGAAAAGCTTATGTGAATAAAAAATATAACTAAAAAGACCAAAAATTAGAATATAATTAGTAATCTGTCCGATAGGCTTGTACAGATAACTTGCGGGATGAGTTAGCGGTTAGCGTAGTTGCACCAAACATAACTGTAAGCCAATTGTGCTTTTCCAATAACTGATGGAAAGAATACAAGGATCTAGTAAATTGTACTACTCTTTACCTTCAGTTCCTGCACATCAGCAATTTCTTTCTCTAGTCTTTCAGACTCCTTTAGAGATTGCTGTTCTGCTTCTTTCAATTCTACCAACTGTCAAGGCCAACAGCTTTCAGTTAGAAATTCATCCCATAATCTAAAGACCGTGATAATGCAGGTTATTCAATAAAAACTCAGACAACTAGTTTATTATCAGAATCAAAAAATGAAATGACATCCTGAAATTTATGTAGCTTTCGGTAAGCATATTCTGCCATAGTTTCAAACCTTGTCTAAAAAACTGCACAGGAGTTGATTGCTTATAATTTTTAATTTTTCTAGACACAGCATTTTTCATCTAGGGAAGAAAGGCTTAGAAGAACTTTCTACACTTGTCAATCATGTTAAGAGGGAAAAATAATATAACTAAGGATTGAAGACGGTCTTAAAAGATAGGACTAACCAATTGATCAAACTTGGGTCTGTATTCTGGCGTTACTTCGTCCACGTACTCCGGAATTTCAATGCCTGTATAGCAACAATCAGCTTCCGTCCAAAGATTCCAACTAAAACAACATATTTGAGTTTTTGATTCCCGGGAAAAGGAGGGAGCACAAAAACCATACTACAGCAATACCATAGAATTAATATATACCAACAACCTCGATTCACATTGCACAAGCATTAATATCTAATTATACATACATATAAATGCCAAATATTTGAAGGCAGTCAATAAATTTTACCTGCCTCTGATTCCCTCTCAAAGTTAAAGTGAGAATCAGACTACCTGGAGCCCTGAGGAATTCAAATTCCACACAGCTATCTATAGGAAATCATATAAAGGCAGTTATAGCTATTAAAGATTTTCAGGTAAAATTGTCAAGCGAAATTAAAATCTGAAACAACTTCCACAAGCTGTGCTAACTGCTAAATGAGTTATTTGACAACAAAATCCAATCACTCGACTAGATTTTTCCTGGAGTTATAAAACTACCACAACATTCATATAAGCCAACCCACAAAATATTCTCTCTCTTCACTATCAGTGTTGAATCTTATCAAGACCATAAATCATGCAGAAATAAACTGGCAAAAAAATATAATATTAATTAAGCACATATATAAATAAAAATGGGTTCTCACTTAACATATAGACAATGAGACGAGAAGTAATAATAACAATGAGTCAGACAACATTATTATGTTTAGGAGACTACAATATTATATATCTACAACAGGCATAAGTGGTTTCTTTCTGTAAACAAAAGATGAAAGCCCATGTGCAACCAAACTTCTTTCAATTTTTAGCTTCTTAGCTTTTCTAGTATTTGTTTTACGAGATTCTGGAAACAGCCAGTATAAAGGTCAATCTCCTCCCCCCTTCCCCCATGACAAGGTCATGGTGACTCATGAGTTCAAATCCTCATAAGGGCTAGGGGCCCTTTAACAACCCCACTTGTTACAAAAAAAGGTCTACAACCGCAAATTCTTTAAAGCAAAGTGTAATATATTTTCCTTAATCTCATACCACAGGCCATAAGATTAACTTTCTGTATTCACATGTTCTATGAAATTAATTTGCTCACTTGTCATGTGAGTATACTAGCATATATATAAATGATTAGTTGGATAGTATTATATGTACTCGTCCATCTCATGCATATCAACCCCGGCGTGAATGCTCTATTTTATATTTTTATATGTTCATCAAATACATGAACATATTAGACCAACCAGTGGATATGTGTATGAAAGAATAGTACTCTTTATCTAAGATGACCACACACGACGTCCTCTTCAAAGTTATCTGCTGAAAAGTACTAAACTACTAATGATATGGAAATATAATTCAAAATCAGGGAGCTCTAGATACATATATGATAGATTGCAGGATCCCTGAATCAGAAAATATTTGACATTCATAACAAGAAACAGAAGAAACAATATAACTAATCAGAAAAGAATCAGAACATACTCTCATATGCTTCCTTGTACATATCAACCAAGCGGGAACCAATTCCCTTCCTGTAGTATTCCCAATCCACAGGTTCTGGTTCCTGGGCAATGTATCAGCCAAAGAACAAATCAGTACCACATCAAGCCACTAATCAGCTGCTTTTTAACATATTATCTCCTTCTTCATTTTTTTAGGGGGAGGGGGAGGGGGAGGGTCCGTGGCAACGGAGAAAGGAAATTCGAGGAAATATTCGTTTCATATTTTCTTATATATAATGCAAATTAAGAATTACAAGAATAAGAATCCTGATACAAAATACAAAAATAAACTAATTACTCTATCCAAACAAACGAGTAATAGGTCAGAAAAGGCTAAATACAATACATTCAACTAAAGAAAGAAGTTAACTTGGTAAATTTTCTCCTACTCTGATCAATAAATGATTTAACTGATGATACATGATCAATTATTTTCGTATTGCCTAACAATGAGAATACCACCATATTACTATCTACCAATTTCCCACAACTTGCCAAAAGTATATTAACATCCATAGAGCACCCCGTAAACACTTTCTTAACTATATATAAATTGCAGAAATTTATAACCAAACCGTGCCTCTAATAAACAAACAACATTTCCAAACCATATCCATAACATGAATTTACCCAATACATATACGTAACCTCTACTTTTGCTACTGCAACATATAAACAAACACTTCCGAATAATATCCCTAAAACTCTACACTGCATTTCCAATACATATACGCACCTCCAATTTCATTACCAACATTTCCGAAGCAAACACATTCCACAAACCACCTCACAAAATCGCAATCACTCGCACTCTAACCCTAACAATCCATCCACCAAATCACTCCAAATCAATAATAATCCACCAATTACCACATCAAAAAACCTTAAATTACGTCAATAATCACAGATCTACAACAATCAAACCCTAGGAAAATACAAAAAAAAAGCATAAAATAAATAAAAATGAGTACAATAATAATAAAAAATTAAAAAAAATACCTGACTAAACTTAGTTTGAAGAGTGGTATTGACTTCATCGAAAGCACGGCGTAGAGAACTAAACTCCTTACGAGCTTCATCGGAGACGAGCATCTTGGCCATACCATCCCAATCGATGGTCTTCGATGCCTTGAAAGCTATTTCTGTTACTTTCTTCACTGGTCCGCTCATTATTTCTAAATCTATACGTACAGACTCTTTGTATGTATATTTCTCTCTCTACAAATGTAAGGAATCCCTATTTTACTCCCTCTCTCTAGAAACAGAACATGAAAGATGATGATGTATGAAAACACACACTGGCCTATTGGTATGAGTTTGTGTAATCAGGATAAATTGGCCCAAGTAACGTAGCCCAAGTGATTAGAGAGATATTGGATCATTTGATTCATTTCTGATCTCAAGGTGGGATAACGTTATTTATTATTATATGTTTTTTTTAACATTTATTATATGTTTATTTATAATGTTTTTACTAGCTTATATCCCGTGACTCGTGCAACGCTTATTTTAATATTTTCTTTATATATTTTTAATATATTTTTAATTTTATAATAATGTTGACAAATTACTGAATTTGAATGTTTTCAACAACATAAATAATGAAAACAAGAGCCTCATATATTATAGAGGTTGAAGCTAGCAAGACATTTGAATAAAATTTATCAAAAAATTATAAAGACTTTATAAAATAGCATTCAATACTTTTTCAATAAGCTGGGCAAGACCTTTTTTACTCGGTAAGACTTTTGAATTATTCGGTAAGACTTTAGAAAAAGAACTCGGTAAGACTTTTGAAAAATCTTATTTACCAAATTCGGTAAGACTTTTCTAATTATTGCAACAAGACTTTCTTTAAATGTTAAATAAAATGTTTCTTTTTAACTTAATTAATTCCGCCAATTTTAATTAATTAATTTATAAATTAAATAAATTCAAGATGAATTAATTTCAGTAGATAAATTAAATAATTAATTAACTTTTGATAATAGAATTAATTAGTTTCTTCACTGCATATCCTTTGTAGATTTGACTTGAGTCTTTTTGTCTTCACTGTCTTCTGTCTGAAAATCACTTAAGCTAGATGATAAATATTTATTAAATTAGTCGACACACAAATATACTGTCTAGTTCATTTGTGTCATACTAAAATAAATATTCTTTACCTTTTAACTTTAAAAGTTGTGATCTTCTGGTTTGTTCTCGCTTCTAGTTTTGTCTCTAATATTTCTTTTCTTGAAATCTTTTTGTAGTAGCCACTTGGAATCTTCTTTGTGTTCTGAACACTTCTGAAATACTACTTCTTTATTTTTCGTCGACGCTTGAACATATTAATGAACTTCTTCCTGTATAAAGTAGCAACCTCATAAAAATACTTCTGACAATCTGATTTTTTGTGTCTAGTTTACTTTTTTCATCCTGATTCCTGTTTTCATAATTATTATTTACTGTTTTTTCTTATCTGAGTTGAGTTGTCATCTAATTATTACAAATAGGTCTAGTCATATGCCTTTCAACGATTATGCTAAACCATGTCCAACAATCGATTCGGTTAGCTCAAATTTTGATCAAGGTTCAACTATATAGCCTTATACATATATAATTAGATTGATAAATGCAATTTTTGAAGTACTGATATCCTAATAATTGCACACAATGAAATTCAACACTACACACAGTCAGATGCACTAACATAATCTCTATGCACAAAAAGAATATGTTTACCATGTATTCACTAGGGGAGAGCGTGGGTCGGTTCGGTTCGGTTTTTAGTTAAAACCGGAACCGGAACCGCATATCTTCGGTTTTAAAAATTGAAAACCGCAACCGCAATCGAACCATCGATTTCGGTTTCGGTTTTAAAAATACCGGTTCGGTTTTTATCGGTTCGGTTTCGGTTATAAAACCGGATAAAATAAAAATAAGAAAAAAATACAATTTAGTTTCGTAATAGTCTAATTCAAATCGGAGCATTATTTATAAGAGGTCTGCTTAGCTCCGTTTTTAATAGTTACAAACCATACACATATTACAATAGTTAAATACATATAATTCAATTTTTCTAACCCAATTTAACAATGTCAGTGACTGAGAATGAATACATATACTACTTTGTTACACCTCCAACATTACCAATCTTGACTATAATGTAGTTTATATTCTATATTATATTATAGATGATTGTGAGTGACTTAAAAATATTATATTATATTATATTAAAAAATTTATATAAATTATATATATATATATATTTATTTATTTTAATAATCGGTTCGGTTCGGTTTTAACCGGTTCGATTTTAACCTATAACCGAAACCGGAACCGGAAATCTCGGTTTTTAAAAATCAAAAACCGCAACCGCCGATTCGGTTTCGGTTTCGGTTTTTTCGGTTCGGTTTTTGCCGGTTTCGGTTCGGTTTCGGTTTCAATTCGGTTTTTTGCTCACCCCTAGTATTCACTAAAGGACAATATTTAGGTACCTTGGTATTTTTTTAACATCTTGTTCGAATGGCTATAGCTTCAGTTCTCTAATTAGCCTATTAAACTGCAAAAAAGATTAAGACACACACATAATTTATATATATTAACGAACGAGATGCATAGAGTGTAATTGGTAAAAGTTGCTCCGATCAGGGACGTGCAATCGTGCATATATATTCAATGCCACAACATAATTAAAATGAAATTTCAAAAAACATTCCTCCATACACAATCTCCACAGTTTTGAAGAATAATCAAGAATTTTTAATCCTCATAAAGTATAAACCAAACCACATTATTGAACTTGCCAAATCAATTCAATATAACATATATTAATCCTAACATTTATAAAACGAGAAGATTCTGCTGACAGGCTCGTTGCGCAATGACAGTCTTCATCTCTGGTTTTGAGAGCAAATAAAACATATTATTTTTCATGTTTTCTTGATTTTTGAGAGAAAATGTTTTCTTGACTTTGAGACATATTATTTATACTGTATTATTAAAGACAAAGTAACAATGTTTAGTCAGTCGTTTGATATCGTCTTGTCATATTTGTCTCTTAATTTTATAATTCAAATTAAAGAAAAAAAGTTATCAACTACAAAATTACCATGTTTGATAAGAAAATAAAAATATTTCATTCCGACGGAGGTGGAGAATTTATCAACTACAAAATTATATCTTGTTTTCATAAATAATCAACTTTCATGTCCACATACCTCAAAAAAACATTCATGTATGGACTGTGGTCAAAAGTTATCAGAGAATAATTTAGATAGTGATCAAAGATAAATTTCTCACTGATGAAAATTAATTTAATTTCAACTTTTAAATATTATTAGCAAGTGAGGTAATTAATATTTCTTCTTCTAAATATAAAAATTAACTTAATATTATTAATATTAAAAGAAATTATATATAGTTTCTAAAAAATTTAATAAAATTGCATTATGAAACACACAACTAATATAATATTAACAAAAATTATACAATTACACGCTTATAAAGTACTATAAATAAACTCAAATCATAGTTAATTAATAAGTAATAATTATACGCCCCAAATATCTATAAAAATCCTCTTCCCTGTACGAAAATAAAAATAAATAATCAATATTAAAAAATAAACACTATTATTTCTCTCTCAAAAATCATGAAAAACAACATATTCTATGTGCTATCAAAACTTAAAACGTAGATGAAAACTGCACAACCAACTAATTAGCAAAAAAATGGAGAACTAGCGGTTCAGCTGAAAAAAGAATCGACTTAGCAAAGATACCAAACTGAGATTACAAAATCATCTAAATTTTTATATATAATCATAAATTAATAATTAAAATGACAAATATGATATACGATAATTAAATTATATAATTATTAAATGAGTATTTAATTATTTTGTGGTTTTATAATTAAAATATATAATCATTTTGATTATTAAATAACTAATTTAGAAGTACACATCGCATCCTTAAATATAACATGATTTTAGAAAGATATATTTACACATTAGCATTGCACAAAATTTGCCTACATTAATAATATAAATATTAGTGTTTGAACTACATGGACTTGATCCCTGTAAATAAAGTATGTAGGCACCTTGAGAGGGGATATGAAAATTATTATTGCTTACAATACTCTTAAGAGCAGTCCCAAAAAGCACAAAACTCTAACCGTGTTCTTAATATTTATATCTTTTCTTCTTATTATCTATATTCGAATACCCGATAATAAATTTAAACTTGAAGTTTGTACCCGACGAAAATTGGCTTCAATAGTTGGCATAAAAACACTAACACAACATGATAGTTCCTTACATTAACTACTGAGATCTCGATAATAGGTTACATGAGTATTAATCATTCTTTTGTAGTCTCTACGAGAACGAACTCTACTTATTGAAATAAATTCTCATTATATATCGATCACATACTTTCTTTTTTTATAGCTAATTTGTTTATATTTTATAAATTTTGATTAAAAGGAATACAAAGTCTGATCTCAAACGTTACAAATGAAAATGTACATAGCTCTAGCAAGACTAGAGGTCATAAGAAACAAATTTAACGGGGCAAAACAACCCTTTCAAAGTTCATAAAATTTATGTGAAAATTTTACAACGATTACAAAAACATTATATACCTCCTATTGTTATCCCAGCTGCAAATGTCTTTCAGTTGGTGGTAAAAGTGGCAAAGGCTTGCCTGCAGTCTCACGCATGTTGTTGCTAGAGGAGTTCAAGAGTTTCACCTGCATGGTTATCACATATGTTTGACATCTGAGCTTGTTTACCATTTGTACCGATCTCATAAGATTTCCTGCAAGTGTAGAATTTTCATGTTGAAATACAAATGGATGAAGTACCTCATTTTCCTTAACCATAATGTCCTCTTTGATTGCAAATGAACTTGAGGTATGGTCCTTCTCTAGAAAGATTGAACCTCCAATTACACGACTTTGATAACCCACAATAAACTTAAGTCTATGACTCAAAGCATAAAGTTTCAAATACTCATAAAAGTTTTTCACCAAAGCATCTTCGAAGAAGGTATTCAACATTACCATGATAAACTCGAGCCTAAGAATAATTAGCTTATTAAGATCATTGTTATCATTATCTGAACTAAGCCAACAAATTTTTCATAACATAGCAAAGGAACATGGGAAACCAATAAGAGATTTAACGCAAGAATTACTTGCAGCTCTAATTAGATTATACTACTCCTTAACAGAGACAATATCTAAAACATGTGAATCTTGGCAATGAGAGAGTGATAAAACCTAATTGGTTATCATCGTTCCAAAAAGCTCATTTTGGTGACCTCATTTTAGCGACATTCTTGAGTGACCGAGGATCTATTGAACTGCTACGAGCGAGACATAATTTACATCGACCAAAGACATGCACATCTTTACAAGCATATTTTTCACATAAAACTTTTACCAAACATGTGACAACCCGAGACAAATCCCGAGTTTTTTTCAAAAATCGGGTCAAATCCCGACTTCTGAATCCGAAAATAAGGCAAAGTAAACTAGCTCAAATGTAACAACTTGGATAATTCACAAGCCCACCACAGGCCCCCAAAGGATCATGATTAGTTGGTGCACTTAGTAGTAGTATTTTTACTTATATACTGAATAAATTATCTCAATCTACTCAATGTAGGATTGAGGTGTTACAAACTCCCTCACTTAAATTCCTGACATCATCGTCAGGCCGAACAGATAGCCAAGAGGCCCGGATCGTACTTCTCTAGCCATTGTAGGATAATACTGGTTGGCTTCATGTCCCACCTCTAGACCTCTGTCCATTGTGGAATAATACTACCAGTCTTCGTGTCCCCACCTCCGGCAACTTGATGAATCAAGCTTTCGAGAGTTGGTTCTGATACCATATGTGACAACCCGGGTCAAATCCCGTGTCTTTTTTGAAAATTGGGTCAAGTCCCAACTTCCGAATCCGAAAATAAGCCAAAGTAAGCTATCCCAAATGTAACAACTTGGTGCACTTAGTAGTAGTACTTTTACTTATATACTGAACAAATTATCTCAATCTACTCGATATGAGACTGGGGTGTTACAAAACATATCAAGTGCAAAGGTTGCGACAAGTTCAAATCAACCCGAAGAAACTTTAAAAGCGTCAGTTTCAACTTAAGATAACAAATACTAAGGTTGTTCATCCAGAACTTAACAGTAAGAACGCATTGTTCAAGCATGAGCTTCCCCACAATAACCCTCATTAAAGCATATCCACTCATTAACATAACTTGGACACCATGGGTACTTTCAGAGACATTTACAGAATAATCCACAAAAACATTTGTACTAGGAATAACAAGAGTAACAATACTAGTGTTTGTCAAGGATACCTGATTCTCGGAAGTAATGAACCCGTCATCGGCCACAACCCGATCCAAGAGGGATAACTTCTTGTTTGCACCCCCAGTTGAAGAGTTAACATCTCTAACGGAACGATTCACGTAAGATTTAAGCAATCTTAATCTAGAACCCATCCCATGCGAGAAGAGAGTAAACAAGGTCATCCGAGAATGAGAGCCCAAGAGAATCAATTTCAAAAAATCAGGAGACGATGAAGAGATCTGATAAGGAAACAAAGTGAAAGACAGTGGAGATAAAGGAAAAAGGAAAGTGGCTATTAGGATTAAACAAGAAAGGAGGAAGGGAGGGAGGAGTGAGAAGAGAGAAAAGTCGACTCTCATTGGGACACCTTGATGTTTCACTTTGATCATGTACTCTTGCGTGAGTTCCAGTTGTAATTTGAAACGATCAAAATTTTTGGCACCATTGTTGGGAGCAATGGTGGTTTCATATCTAACCCAATTATTTGGGTTATTATCTGATTGGTGTATTTTGTTTGGTACTCATTTTTTTTATATCTTTTTGTGTGTTTTTATAGTATAACAATGTAATGAGAATGCGGTGAAATTGAGGTTATTTCCTTTTTCTCCGAGGGATAGAGTCAATGGTGTTAGTTTTTTACCCTTTATAAAGCGAGCATTGGCTATATGTATATCGATTGCTCAAACTTATTCATCATACAAGCTTCATTATCTTAATTAATTAATGCAATCTCATTAAATCATTACAGTATCCTGTTGTTAAGAGAAACTGTATCTGATTTTTCTCTCACATAATGATTTGCTTCTTTAATGTTCTTTTGGATGATTATGATAGCTGAGATTCCAATACTAATGATCCGGGATTATTCTCGTAAAAAAAGCTCATATAATCTGCTAAATAGTTGTCAAAAAGTTTCTGATCAGGCCAGGATTGAGAAGACTGATCAAAATCCATAGAGATTAAGGTCATGAGATTGGAATATTGGCATTGCATAGTAACAGCCTCGGCTTGTGTTTTAGCTAATTGTATTTGAAGCTCATTCACTTGTTTTTGGAGCTGACAAATTGCTCCGGCACATCCATAAACTGGATCCCGAAGCCTTGTATTAGCCTCATATACCATGCTACTCACTGCATCCGCCCTTTGAGACTCCGGCAATTCCTGAAAATCAATTTGTGATTTCGAACCGAGCAAAAATGATATACTTAAGTTGAATGGTTAATCGTGGTAGTGACAATGTACCAACACGCAGCAAGTTTTTTTGGAGTAATAAATTAAATTTTACTGTTTGTATGTCTATTATACATGCAACTTGCATGTGGACAGGTCGGGCATCCTTTGAATTGGATACAATGCACGCACTATGAGTATATTTTATGTGTGATCAATGACAGAGCGATATATATAATCAAAGGCGGATCCATGTAGAGGCCTACGGGTACATGCCCCCACAGAAATAAAAATTAGCAATTTTTTAATAATAATTTATGATATAAATGTGTGTATTTTATAAAGTGACCCAACTAAAAAAAGCTAAGTCACCCTATAATGCTAGTAGTTATATTATAATTTAAGCCATTTCTTATTTCATATATATTTATGTGGTTAAAAATGGAGATAAAATGGTTAAAACACTAAATTTTTAGCATTTAAATATTAAAAAGTTTAATACATACCGAAAAAGATAAAAAGAATTTGAAGTGTGCCCCAAGAGCCTTTAACTCCTGGATCCGCCACCGCATATAATGCGGTAAATAACAGGGGAATTTATACTCTTACACTCTATATAAGAGTATATAGTATTTATCTGTAGCCTACAAAAATAGTTGCATTCGGTTAATTATTTGATAGCCATAATACCTGCAAAAATTTGATAATGTTGCTTGCACCAAAGACCCGATGAGCAGTGGTGAACTTGAGGGGATCATTGGGTGGAAAGTACGGTGCCAGAACACATTTTTCGGCGCATCGCCTCCTCAGAATCTTACAAGCTGCACAAGGGCTTGCAACTAATGATATCGAAAGCGGATTTGGAGCAACTGAAGGCCTAGGAGATGATGATGATATTGTTGACATACCATTACACTCCATATGGAAAATGTGTGTGAATTGTGAATATGTAGATACTATATATAGAATTAGTGAAGAAGATGAATGGTATATATAGACTATAGTCTATACTCTGAGGTAATTAAGAAAGAAGAGACATGATGCCACTGCTATGAGCATATGACGTTCAGCCTGTTGAAAAATCATGCTAGCAAGTTGCATATAAAATTTTCCACTTTAGATCGACCTATGGACTATTATTATATGGAGCCAAGGGGAAGGAGTTAAATTCAACTTTCCAAGCAGATGGGAAAATGAGAACATATTATTGCAACTAATGGCGAAAGTCGTTAAACTTGCCATCATATTCTCACTAATTAATATCTTAACCCAGATAATGCCTAATTTTCTTGTTTTAGCCAAGAGTCTTTGCGTGTGGACTTTGGTTAAGGAATTTTTAAACACGTTTTCACTTGCTGTTTACTTAATGATAAAATATACAGTCCAAGTCAAATAAGGAAATAAGCCTAATTAATTTATTTAAAAGCATTAATTTAACTAGCTTATACCACATGCTATGCATGTGTTTTGTTTTTAATAATAATTTTATAATTAAAATTTTAAATTTTGAAGATTTATATTTATTCATTTTTAAAATATTTTCTTTTAGAATAATATTAAATTAATTATTGATATTGGTTGATAATCGAAACTTAATCATTTTATTAATAAATAAATTTAAAAATATTATTAAGTTAATCTTTGTAGTCACGGAGAATCGAACATGAATCAATTAATTAAATAATTAATAATATTTATAAATTTACATTATTACCCCTGACGACCATACCTATTATCTCTCTTATTACAACTATATATAGGATATAATATAATGATTTGGGGGTGGGTTTAAACTGTCCGAATGAGAAACTTACTAAAGCCCATAGACCATATTTAAGTCGCCAAGTCGGGCTGAACTATAAATCTTATACTGGACAAATGGGCTTACCGTAAAACAACATAATCTAATATGATTTGAGGCTAGATAAAAGGACAAGTGTCCATGAATTAAAGTTTCTGCAATATGTGATCAATGGAATAATAGAAATAGAGGAAGTAATAAATCAGGAAGAAGAAATAGAATCATTAGAGAGATGAGAAATCGAACTTTAAAAAGAAGATATTGATATTTATTTACTTGATAATTATAATGACATAGAATCCTATTTATAGAGAATCATAGATACAAGTGAAATAGAGGATATAGTTTTGGCGCCAAGACTTGTCCTCAAGTCTAGACTAAAAATTCACATGAAAAAATGAAAAGATCGTTGAACTGAAAAAATAGAACGCACAAATAAAAAGATGGTTGAACTATGACATGACAATTATCAATCGTGGAAGGGACATGATGCTATTGAACTATAGCTAGCTTTCGATAGTTTAACGCACAGACTTCTAGATATTGTTATAGGGCACCTACCTGGGTTTTACATTGCAAGTTAGATCTGTACAGGCAACAGGACATTGTCTCCTCACGTGCTTGCACAGCAACATTTCATGATGCATGTGAAATGGAGTCTGTGTTTTACATGACCCACCCGAGAATCCAGCATTCGGCATGTGTACAAAAACTTCCAACTCACAGTTACCAACACAAACAACTAAACAAGGCAAACTGTACCTCAAAAACAAATAAATAAAACACATGTACATTTTAACTCTGTAAATGTACTTGTGATTTCTGAAAGAGTAAAAGACAATCTGAAATTAACTGCAACATTGTCTTCATAACATAGATACGATAATAGAATTTCAACAATATTACATACCCCACCAGCAGGCAGGCATAAAAAATATACAGCCAACCTTCAATCCAAAAAGCAAATGCATCCTTTTACATAGCATACAAAACAAAATAGTCATTCTTCTTCAACTAAATAGTTTTTGTATTTTTACTTGCCTTAGTTGAGATTAGATCTCAGCTAAAATTGTATCCTACTAGGTTGTGCCTTCTCCATTCGGGTCTCACCGTAAGGTTCGTCGTTGTCCATTCGTTTGTTGTTTCTGAATGCAGCACAAGCAACAACATAAGCAATGACCAGGATGATCAAGACGACAATGTTGATCACAGAAACCTTCCTCCAGCTCTTCTTTACGCTTGCAAGCACGCCCGCTTTGCAAGAATTACAAGAGTAGCAGAGCTGAGATTGATCATTGCTCCACTTCGAACAATCGAGGCTGTTCCCGACCAGCCCACCTCCTGGGGTCCAAACAGTCTCATTATTATACACGTAACCACACTCTGTGAGGGGCTTGCAGCATCCAGACTGCATGGAGAAGATGAATGGATATGATACAGATATATATATTGGAAGCAAAAGAGGAATAGATTACAATCCAATGCAATCAATAAAGGGAAAGATGCATTGTTACATCCTCGGATAAACCCAAACAAGAAAATCATATATGTTTGCAAATTAATACAAGCTTTACACGCTAACATCTTTTCTATTTCAAAATTGATCGACATGATCACATCTTAATTCTTAAATATTATCTATAATATGCATATATAAATATGAAATTTCCCCCCAAAAAAGGTAAACAGTATACTAAAGATTAAACCCATGTGTTATAACAAACAGGCATGTCTCAAATTAAGCTTTATAGGTGATTTAGACAGCACAAACTAAATACGGGAAATGAGTTAATTAAAAGGTAGCCCTTCAATATATATAATAACAATGTTGAAAGACAGTGAAAGTGCAACCAAAATATCAATTTAAGAACGCTTTTGGCCATACAATTCTATTAAACTAGCAAGCAGTTTAATTATACTCTGTATGGCTACCTAAACACTGAATTGAAGAACAAAGTTACATTGTAACATCACAATAATAACTCCTATTTGACAGGCACATGCATTATGGCAATTTAGCACGTCGGGAATAATATTAAAAGCAGCACTTAAAAGATAGCCTCTAAATATGCAAAAGTTTCTGCAGGAATCCTCTTCTGGTAGTAGTTTGTTTGTGTAATAACAAATAAAGTAATAAACAATAACTTCCATGGTATTTAAAAGACTAAAAGATTAGATATAAAAAATATAGTCTTTTAAAGAAATGTACATATTAAATAATTAATAAGCAATATCCATCTGTACAAATCCAAGGCACCTAACAGATCCTAAAAGCAATATCTAATAAGTTGCACCATGAAGGATCATACTTAATGAAGATGTATGTGAAACTCAAATGCGGAGTATGTCTGTCATGTCGCCTTTGATACTACAGTCGTTCACTACTTTAGAATGAAACATTTACAAATTTATTTTTGACTGTGTTATAATGTTACCAATTTCTAGAGGACTCGTCATCTTAAAACACAATTATCTACATATGATGAAACTTGTAATAATCAGAAAAACAGGATATTCTGGGGAAGCAAAAGGAAAACCAAATGAATCACACATAAAGCAAGCTAGCAAAAAGACTCATTTATAATGATACTAACTACCACTTTACTTCGAAAAGGGTATCAAATATTCTACTTTCTTTCTTGTTCAAAATTAGACCCACTTCAAATTCTTTATAAAGTAGAATATCTTTTGATTATACAACTGGAATTTAGAGTATGTATTACTATCAAAGGACCTACCAAGATATGTGTCCAAAAAACATTATAGTATGTATATATTTTCCTGCCTTTCAAAGTTGAACCACATATTTAATTAAAAATCTCATCTTTAAGTTTCCTAAAGTCCACCTAAATTATGATAGCCTATAGAATAACTAAAAGGTCCAATTCATTAACTTGTTGTAACCCATCATACAAATTTATCACAAAACTAACCAAATTTAAAATTTCTAGTTTCTAAACTAGAGTGACAATTTCGGGTTTAATTTCGCGGTCATATACATGTCAAATTTTGTGCAGGCCAAAAACTTGCATACAAGCCCAGATCTAGAGGAATCAAAATTTTAACAAACAACTCATTAAATAGTAAATCATGTCCTATTTGGATTTTGTTTCCACAACTAAATCGGAGTTGATTTAGAGATTTTGGTCAGCATTAGACTTTGCCACCCTAATGTAAACCAGTTACCCTAAAATTTACAAAACTTTACATTTTTCCAATAACAAACATATATATACTAAGAACAAACCGATCAATGCTATTTGAATGCAGTAAATCTCGATAAATGAATAACATGGTCAAATGAATAATTCATTTCAAGCCCCAACATAATAAATGAACAGCATATACACACACAAATACACATAGTTATATACCTGAATAGGGGAGAGCTTTCTGAGAGAGAAGATATCAGAAGACTCAGGAACACCACCCACAAACCTCCCCATCTTCCCACACACTTTAGAATCCCTAATACAACTACTGATCTTCCCCCAATAACTCCTACTCGCCACGCGCTCTTCCAACCACCCATCATAATCTTCCAAATAATAATCCTGATAAACCTTGTTCAAAACCGCCCGACCCGACCCTTTATCCGTAACAGCATAAGCAAAAATAATAAAGCCAATAAGGGTGGCAATGATCAAGAACATGGTCCACAAGTACAGGTACATGAGGAAAGTATTCCGGTAACACGCGCCGGCGAAGCCCGCGAGTGAGACAACCATGATGGAAACACCGATGACAATTAAAGGCCACTGAAGGAACTTGAGACAGTCAGTGTTGTTGGCTCGGCTGCTTAGCCATATGCCACCACCGAGAATAGGGACTGAGAGGAGGAAGGTGGTGAAGTTAAGCAGGCCTATCAGATGGTTGCTTGCTCTCATGCTGCTGTTGTGTGTGTGTGTGTGTGTGTGTGTCGTGTGAAGTTTAAAGTGTCTTCTTTGTTGCTGCAAGTCACACAGTAGGATGTTCTAAATTGTTGCTGTACTTATAATAGCAAGTATGGAGTTCTGCTCGAAATTTAAATAAGGTGAAAATGACATAATTGAAGCTATATATATAGCAGCTATAAGATATGTCTTACTTTTTCGATATAAAATATCAATCAAAATAAAATATATTGCGTGTCTACTGCCAGTGTTATAATCTCATACGAGTATTTTTTTAGGAGTTTCGTCCTTTTTCTCAATAATAACAGAAATTTATGTTTACCGAATTGGAATGAAAATAAGCTTTATTCACCTTTTTTCGAGTTATAAAAAATATAAAATAAAATTATTTTAATTACTATACATTTGAATTGAAAAGAAAATAGGTAAGTATTTGTTAAATTATTTTTTTATATTTTGAAAATGACAATTTAATTAGTTAAGTATATATATACTTTTAATTTTCACTTTTACGTTGTTTTTTTATATATCTTATTTTTAGAGTAAAAGTTTTAGGAAGAAAATTTTTCTTCACGTCTTTTCCTTTAAAAAAAATCGAGAGTACAGAGTAATATACAAATTATCATACATATTATTACATCATTTTACTCCATATATATTTATTTTTCTTCGTATATAAAATTCTTTAGAAGAAAGTGTAAAAGTATTTGCCTATGGCCTATATACTTGCATTAATGAGTCTTAATATAGTATGGCATGTATGGTATTGTAGGAGTGGGTGTGTGAAACTCTGGGTGATTTAAAGAAGATGTGATGGAGAGACATAGCGTGTTTGGGAGTGATGGGAGGGAGTGGGTGGGTCGATAGACCAGATGATCCGCCTTAAGGTATGGACAAGTGTCGGGTGGATGCTTCGTTGCCTTGTCCCATTTTTGGGTTTTTGTCTTGTTAATGTCTTGTATTTCAATTATTAAAATCATTGTTCTGAAAAATGGATGATTATTCACTCTTAATCACTTATTAATATATGTTTGGTAGTTTACCGAATTGATTAAATTCTCGATTATTTAATTAATTATTTCGATTAATGTCCGATTAATCATGTTTTGTGTTTTTATCGTCTAATTTCGATTTCTGTTTTTTACGATACCGATTAAAATTGGATTAAAAAAATGTGTAAATTATAAAGTAATTAAAAAAACCGTCTTTTTATTCAAATCATTAAAAATACAACTTTTATAACAACCCCGTTCAAAAGGAGAAGTGGCTGGTTTGAAATTTTTAATTTTCATGGAGTTAAGTTATATTTCATAATTTTATGAAAAAATATATTATGTAACTAGTAGTTATATATTTAAATATAATATAATAAAATTAATATTTAAATTACTATATAATTTGAAATGACCATACCATAGATAAGTAATAAATTTCTTGTATTTTGATGTAACTGTGAATATATCAAACTCCAAGTTCCTTTCTTCAGCATAAAAATATATACATACGTAGCTCATTTTATTTTGATATAACTTATTTAAGTCCCAAAATAATTGCAGTTGCATATTTGGATTATATCAAAATAAACGAAATTAAAATTAGTGAATTTTAATCAATTAACTCTTTGGAACACTTAATCAATTAAAATATATATTAATATCAAAAAGTGAAATTTGAAAAATATTTAAAAACTAATTAATTGAAATGAAAAAGGTATAATCTATTACTATATATTACTACTATATATGAAAAGGTTTGCCTTGTTATTAGCTGTGAAATGACGGTTATATTTTTATATTTTGCATAATTCCGTATGTACCACAATTTAAAAAAATTTGTTAAAAGAAGTATAAAATTATTTCATCATTGGGTATTGAAGTATCCTCATGTTACCTAGTCAATGTTGCAACCATTTGATCTACTTGGACTTTTTATTTTTCTTTTAAAATCATTAATACACAAACCATCAGTTTTTTTATCATATATTATTTTTTCATAGTATAAATGCATCATATATAAGTTATTTATTAATAATTTTATAAATATGAGAAATGAAGTTCGTATAGTTGAGTTCAAATTTTTTTTATTAATACAAATTAAATGAATTTTTGAAAAATTTATAACAAATTTAGATTTTGAATATATTAAATATTTGAATAAAATATGGAATTGAACTATAATTGCGATATTAACACTAAAATAATAATATTATATAAAATGATAGGATTTTAATGTATATTTATTTTTAAAATAGATAAAAAAAATTAAATATGAGAATAATTTAATATTATATAAAAATACAAAATATTACAATTTATTAGTCAAATTGTAAGGAGTGAAAATACTTGAATTTTAGATAATACGTTTTGAAATTAAACTATTACGGTGAATATATATTTTGATTAAATTATTAGTTAAAGTAATATGAATTTATTTGAATATGATTATATGTATATGTTTATATTGAATATATATTTTCATATAAAAAAGGATTTTAAATAAATGTTTAAATCCATCATTCATCTCTCTCACCCAATTATTCGGACTCTTGTATTTTGTATAACTACACATATACCATTATTTTAAAATTTTAGTTAAAAAAGATAGAATTTATGCTATTATTGCATATCTGGCCAGTAATCTCATGATATATAATCATAGACATGGATTGTGGGTGTGACAAAAAAATGGATATTCTCGAGAGGTTGTAACAATGATAAAAAAAAAAACCACAGTCTGTGTATGCAAGAAAAAATATATATTCACGAGATTTCGTAATATGTAACTAGACAAGATATAATAAGATGTCAAACTTGATCTGTACAATTAAATAAATGAGTTTAAAAAATCATATTTAAGAATAAAATATTAGATTGTATATACAAAAATTTAGTAAATTTGGGTAAAAAAGTTAGAAAATTTGTAAAATATAACTTTTTACAATATATACATTAAATTGTTAAAAAATAATTTAGTCAGAAAATCAAAATTAAAATATTTATAAATTCAGTGTAGAATTTATATCGGTCAATAAATATTTTAATGAAAATATATAGATGCGTTTATAACTAAAATTTTAAAAATGAATAATAACAAATTAACTAAAATAAATAATATAATTAAAAATAAATTTAATTTTATAATTATACGAAAAGGTTGGTGCCACGGGGTTTTACTCTAGTTAAAATAAATAACATGACAGGAAACTTGAATTTTGTGTTAAAGTTTAATGATGTTTATAGGGTGGAGGAAGATAATCCACAATATTTCAAAAGGCTAACCCAAGCAGTAAAGGTAAGGCCGGCCCATCATCATATGTAGGCTATTGCTATAGTGGACATATGCGGGTTTGATCATCTATATTGGGAGTTCTTTTTGTCCTGCAATAGGTGATGAAAATCCAGGTAACTTGTTGACAAGTACAGAGATTCTCTTTCGGTCTAGTTTATAGTATGATTTTGGTGTAGTGATATGTAATGTTCTGAACTTGAATTCGGAGGAAATTATCATGGCAAATAGATCCGGCAAAATATGTCTGGATTTGAAGACCCAAACCAAAATTTATGGAACCGAATTCCATTTTATATCCGAAATCACATAATTTGATAAATATCCGAAAATCAGTTTGATCCGAATTGAAAATTACCTGAAGTGAAAATAATTTGAAATACTGGACCCGATAATGACTTGAAATCGATTAGAATCGAATATGACCCGAAATACAAGATCTGATTCAATACAAATATGAATTATATTAAATTAGAAACGAGATAAATGAAATTTTAATCTAAATTTTTAGTTATATTATAACAGATTTCAGAGATTTTTTTATAACTTGTATTGTTATATATGAGTGTGTTTTTTTTCCAGATTTTAATGTTTTATTGTCTAAATTTCTGGGGATATCTTGCATGTCTTTCGGTTAGATGATAAACGTTTTAGAATGAAAGAAACTTCTTCCTCTCGGTATTGTATTTTCATACAATTTATGAATGAAAAAGTTATTTATGTTAAAAAAAATATTTTTATGATTCATAGACTATAGTATTAACCCACTTTTATTCACTAAATTAATTTATTCTTAAGCAAAATTTATATTTAAAATAATTTTATATCAAAAAATTAAAATGATTATACTATCAAAATTTTAAAAATGTATACCCTTTTATATTATAACTAATACATTTAATAATAAGATGATTTTTTAAAATTTCACAAATTAAAAAACAGAAAGAGAAATATAATGAATAAGTTATTATTTCAACTCTTAAAATTTTGAAAGTAGAGAAGTTTATAATATTTTTTTAAAGATTATTGGATTTAAATAAAAAATTGTTGGAATTTATAAATAAAAATTGTTTATTAAAAAAAGAAGAAGAAAGATTGTTAACCATCGTAATCACATTTTACAAATATGTTACGAGTATAATAACCCTTTAGCCAAGTTGGTTACGTAATCCGGCCCAAATCCAAATTACATTTGGACCAGGCCATGTTTAGTGCAAGTAAAAATATGTTAGCTGATGGACTGATAAGTTGGATCTGTATTACTTGCTCAGTATAGACCTGGTAGAAGAGGTACCGGATCCGAAAAACTGAACCGAAATACATCAATACCGAAATCCGATTTTATATCTGAATTATACAATCTGATGTTGATTCGAAAACCAATTTAACCCGAATCGGAAAATTAACCGAAAATAATCCGAAATACTAGATCTGATAACGACTTAGGAACCGATTAAAACCGAATAGAAAATCATCTAAATCGAATATGACTCAAAGTACGAGATCAAATTCGATATAAATACAAATTACAACAAATTAGAAAATAAATTAATTGAATTTTAATGTCACAATCATATTTAAATGGGTCATAACATATAGTTAATATATTAACCCATTGTTTATTCACTAAATTAATATATTCTTTCGTAAAATTCATATTAAAAATAATTTTATATCAACAAATTAAAATGGTTATACAATCAAAGTTTTGAAACTTATAATATTTTATATTACAACTGATAAATTTAATAATAAAATAACTTTTTTAAATCTAACAAATTAAAAAACACAAAGAGAAAGATAATGAATAAGGTATTATTTCGATAAACTTACTTAATAATTTATATATTTAGTTTTTTGCTAAATTATTTTAGTTTTAATATAATTAAAAACTAATTCAGGATTAATTTATACTATATTTTCCGTTTCGAAATAATAAAAATTGAAATGATTTAAACCGAACTTAATCCGAACCGAACTTAATTCGATCTTAATCCGAAATTTATCCAATTTTAATCCGAACTATATCTGATTCAATCCGATCTAATAACCGAAAATTAATCCGATCCGAATAGTAGATAGAAGTATATAATAATAATAATTTTTATATTCTTATGAGTTATATATATTTCCGTTTGGGAGAGAGGGTGAAGAATTAAACCACGACTTTTGTCATTGAAATATTATCGCTATCTCTACTCTACTGACTACCCAACCAATTTCTAGAAAATATAAAATAATTATATTATAAATTAAAAGTTACATTCATTTTATAATTTATAAGTTATATATTTAATATATTAAATGAACCCACTCTTAAAAAATGCATAATAATATAACATATTTTATATTAAAAATATGTAAAATATTTTTCATTTGTTGTTTTTTATATATAATAATTATTATTACTGTTCTCATCTCGATGTAAAACATTTCCTCCATAAAACGCAATAGATTTAGTATATTTGGGTAAGATTTTATGGAGAACCACTATTACATGGGGACTTGGGAAGTAGGAATCACCTAATAATTAATATTTTTTTTTAATGTAAACATGTTATACACTAGGTTGTCACTAGGTTGTTTACGATATTATTAACATATATTCTATAATTTATATTTTGTTATGTTCTTAAACATATATTTTATAATATATTTTATATTGTGTTATGTACTATTATAATTTTACATAACATAATTCTATTTTTTTTTATAAAATTATTAACATATATTATTAACATATATTAGAATTCAATTAAATATCTAATATAGATAATTCAACCTTAATAATTAATTTGGACGAGTCAAATTGTGAAAATTAAGTTTTTTTGTTAGTGGTTCCCGAGTTCCCCGATTAATAATGGATTCATATTTTAATCTTAGCCTACATTTTCTAACTTGCATTAAAAGATACAAAATGACATTGATAAATATATTCACAATCCGGTTTTTAGTTAAGTTTTTTCCAAAAGGTACTTTTTTTTTTGACTAATTTGGCTTATAGCCTTATAAATGAGTATCTGTTTTAAAGAAATTTTCGGGATGAGTCAGGGTTCCTCAACCACTTGGACAATCCAACCGTGCTCTTCCAAAAGGTACTTAATTTTTGAAAAGTATATGAAATAATGTTTTTCACAAAATAATATTTATATTTAAAAATTAATTAAACCAAAACACCCGCTATTTAAGCAATTCACAGTATGATAACGTTACATGAATATTTTTCTGTTTGAAACAGATTTCAAGATTAACATCCAAGAAACTGACGAATATTAAAGCAGACTATAGAAGTAGTATAATTATCGCGAATGGTGATACCAACTTCGTGAGCCTCGGACTCAGATCTCAATCAAACCAAACTATGTCCTCCATCGCCGAAAATAACAATTTTTTAAATAATAATTACAAAAATGACAATTTTTAAAAGTAATTCCTAAAAATAGTGATTGAGATACACATTTTGAAAATAGGTGTTTCATTTACATAAGATACACATTTCTCATTTGGGTATTTGAATTTTTATCTTTTTAAATATATAAGATTCGCATTTGGGAAATGAGTATCTAAATAAACTCATTTCCCAAATGTGTATCTCATACACGCATTTCACATTTGAGTATTCAATGGGTATTTTTTACTACTTTTTCAAAAAAAATCATTTTTTAACCCATTCACTCAAACACTTGTTATTTTTGTCATTCTTTCTCCTTGTCCCTTCAATTTTTTAAAATTTATTCAGCAAAAAGAAGCGAAGAAAAAGACGCCACAACTACTTTGCTACATGCACAAGGCAGCAAGTGCCAACAACCATAGACCACAGTGCTTTGTTATAAACAGTAAAATATTACATACACAATTATATCTACGTGTATGTAGCTGTGTATGTATATATTCTGTTCAGATGTTGTCCAGTTTTTTTACTCAAAAAATTCTCACGCTCAGATCTATTGTTTGATTTTGTTCGTTACGTGATCTGTCCCGAAATTAGTGCACATGCTGTCACTGAAATTCTCCTTGCATTGGGTGGGGTGAAGAAAACAACACCTACATTATCACTTAATTATTCCAATTCCATAGTTTATTATACCAATCACTTTATATTAAACTATTATATTCTTAGTATTAGTCTTATCTAAAGATCTTAGATAGCAAAAACAAATTATTAGATTTCATATCGCCTCTTGGACCAATTAGGCAGATTATGGCCCGATTGTTACCTTCCTAACAAGTCTAAGATAATTAAAATTAGTCATATATTATGTGCGAAAAAGAATATATCTTAATCTTTGAAAGATAATTCAATCACTAATTAAAGTAGTTAACCAAAGAAGATAGGTCTGTGCTGGATTATTCCGACAAACAATTATAATTACAGTAAAATCTCGATAAATGAATATTCGATAAATTAATAATCTCGATTGAATAATAATTATTTCTGGTCCCGACTTGGGCTAATGAGATAAATTAATATTATTACTAAATGCATAAGATAATAATTTTTGGAAAAATCCTTCAAGGCCCTATATAAATATAAAATAATAATTCATCAAAAATATTAATTTTTTCATATATAACACATAATACTTAAATATTTTCTAAACAATTTTACTAAAATATGTGTCAATAATTGACTGTTTTCGCTTTTCGTGATAATCAAATTCAATTTCTCTCCTAATTTTATGAAAGACATTGAACATATCGCTAATTTTTATATGAATTATAATAGTTTGATCTGCATTATCTAGTGCATGTGTTAATTTTATAATAAAATTGTTAATTCTCTCAATGATTCGTGTTAGAATTTACGATCATTAATTTTATTTTTTGTTGATGAATCAATTAATTAACACTTGTATTAATATATATAATTTATTATGGCTATTCATATGCATATGGTATTGGGTTTTAAATAAAAAAAATTATTTGATATGAAATATTATGTAAATTAATAAATATTAATTTATTAATAAAATAATAAAATATTCATTAATCGATAAACTAATAACCTCGATAAAATAATAAATTTTCCTCAGCCAAGGATATTAATTTATAGAGGTTTTACGGTATGTTAAATTTTAAGTTTTTCCATATAAATTTGTCTCATTTTTGTAAATTCTAACTAGTCTTATTGAGTTTTTTCTTGTAAATTTTATTTCATGAAATTAACAATCATTTTATATAACATTTTATGCTAATTAAGTACGATGCATTTTAAATTGCAAAAACAAATAAAAAATGAGCCAATAATTTATAGTAAGCAGTATTTCAAATTTTGCCAATAAATGGGGATCTTGATACCACTTCATACAATCGCACTTGATACAAACTTGACAATAACTTTTCCCCCCTTGGTAAGTGATACAACTTAATAATTTGATATACTGTAGTCCTATTTGTGATTTATTTTAATTAATTTATAAATTAAAAAATATATAAATTGTAATTTTATAAAACAAGCCAATTAAACAGATTTATAATTGCATTCATCTCATCTCATAAACGTTGAATCCGTGTCATCCATGCAAAAACTTGCACAAATTAATAAATTCAATAACCATCACTTGGCCGACTAATAATTGAGCCTAAACTTGGAGTGTACTATAACATTTTAGTTTAACAAAACAATTAGTGCATGGACCAGGAATAATTATTTGGCTCGAATGCTCTATCCTATGGAAAAAAGCTCGATCCTATCGAAAAAAGCTCAAATCTCAAGAAGATGAATTTGAATACTGTTTAAAAGATCTTTTGAGAAACGTACCAAACGACCAAACGACAGTTTGCACAGTAGAGAATATAAACATAAACATAGTTTCAACAACCACAGTGCTAGACTGCTAGCTGGGGCACCTTCTTGTACTTCGAATACCTTCAGGTTTCTTGTAGATTTTAGAGAACTATCTTTAATTCTGAGATTTTAGAGAACTAGCTATCTTTAATTCTCGATTTTAGAGAACTATCTTTAATTCTGAGATTTTGGAGAACTAGCTATCTTTAATTCTGCTATATCGAACGTACCCTAATGTTAAAGTTCTACTCAGCCAACTTAAATAAAAAACTAATTATTTCTTTTTAGTTACGTCAAAGCTAGCTAAATTAAAACCAAGAAAACATACATACATACATTAAGATAAATTAATTTAGTTCATACAATAAAAACCAACCTAGAATTTATAGATAATGAGAAAGCTAGAGCTTATAACAAAATTATACCTACTTTTCTTGCAAACTCTGAGAGAATTAAGATCCATATATTAATTAATCCTAATTAACATCTCCTTGCATGAGAGGAGTGGTATTGAAAAGTCCATGCCAATTAGTAGAACCATTGATCCCAGTAATCCAGTTGCTCTGTCTCCCTGCAGCATCAACATCCCCCATAATGTTAGCACCATCTCCAACAAGCTGCCATGGATATCCCCACAATACCCTTCCAGTCTCCGGAGCCACCGCGGCTTCCCGGACACCACTTGGACCCTCTTGCTTCACAGTGGTGACTGTCACAGCTTGTGTTGTAGCACCACTACTCATCAAATCTTCATACGGGAGATTCCCCATTTGATCTTCAACATTTGCATTCATACCCCCAACATTTTCAGCACTGCCAATATTGTTTCCATAGTATGCTGCATTTTGGAACCCATTAAATGGATTTTCAAGATAACCATTTCTCAAAGCATCAAGAAATCCATGGGTATTGTTGGGATTGTTATTATTATTACTACCCATAACTGAGAATTGATCATGATCATGATTTTGATAATGATCAAACCCTAGTTGCCCATTTTGAAGTCTTGCAAATGCAAGAGAGAGATCAGTAGAATCATAAGCAGCTAAAAGTGGGTTGGTTTGGATGAGTGATGAGTGATGATCTTGAGTTCTGAGTCTTGAAGATGAAGAAGAAGTGGATGATGATGAGGATCTTCTGTTCTTCCTGCACCCTCCACCCACAGGAACATTTCTCAAAGTGCCTCCTTTTGTCCAATACCTTCTGCAAGATTTGCAAAAGTATCTTGGCTGAGTAAGGCTGTAGTTGTTGTAGTAACAAAACTTTGTGTTGCTTGAGTCACATCTTGGGCATTTCATAGCTTGTTCTGGTGGCGGCTTTAGTTTCTTTTCTTCACCTGCTTTGTTGTTGTTGTTGCATACCAACATGCTTTCTAGTGTTTCATTGGAACCCATTTCCTGCACATATAAACATCAATATATCACAAATCATGCACACACATACGCACTCACTTATCAACAGCTCCACAAGAAAACAAAGTGTGTACTTATTGTTGGAAAAAGTACTCAAGGCAGCCGGAAAAGAAGTAAATTTGCGTGCACAAAAATGAAGTGGATATATATCGTGCATTGAAATTATAGCTCAAAGAAGTCAAGCAAGCATGTTTTTCGTAATGAACAGAAGGGAAACATAAAAAACCAAAATCATTTTTGGGATCTTATTTCTTCTTTTTATAGGACCACATTCACATTGAAAATTTGGTAAATTTCAAAATTAAAGACCCCACAATTGATTTTAACCCCCCAATTGAATTCAAAAAATAACCTGCTAATTAGATCAATAGCAAGCAAAACAAGTTTGCCCATTTGCAAGAAACATCATAACCACCCAAAAAAGAATACAAAAATAATGAAAAAAATCAGCAATCATTTTCTTTAAATCTATCCTGATTTGGTGGATTGCTTAGTATTTAGACAAAAAATATCTAGTAAAAATCAGCATGAATAAACGTATAAACATATGAATTATAGGGATCAAAAAAGTAATATTACAATTAACTAGTAGAGCTAATTAGCTAGAGCCTTGATATGAAAAGGGAAACAAACAATTTATTAAGGTATTAATCTAGAAATGATTAAAAAGTAAAGCAGTAGTGATTGAGAATGAACAACTACCTGGTTGTGCAGTGCACTTGAATGATCCAAACCATGCATCATCAATTATATAAGAGTGTCTTGTGAACTTCCAAGATTTAAAACTAGCAGCAGCACTTCTTATTTAATCAGACAACAACCTCATATATATTAATATATGTATGAAATTATAACTTGTAACTATGTATTTTATTAGAGAGAGAAGGTGGGCTTTGAGGTGGAAGGGGATCGTGAAATTATGCAAAATGAAGTGAGCAAGGAAGCCTATATATACATACGATAGACATAAAAGAATATAGGTACAGTCATGCAATAGTTTGAGAGAGAGAGAGGGTAGTAGCAGTAATGATTACTAGGAAGGGGTAATGACTAATGTGTTGTTAGGGTACGGGATGTGGGGCCGGGGATCGATGTGAGCTTGCCTTAGCACGCAGATAAAGCAACCCTGCTGCGTAAGAGAGATAGTGTAAAGACAGATATTACTATATTTATCCATATAATTAAAAGTTTAAATCTTATCTTATTATTAAAAATGTGTTTAAAAAAAAAGAATATTGTTATTTTTGTATACTATATACTCTACTTTTTATGTAAACATATATTTCATTTAATAGTAAATTATTATTTTAAAATATATCATCGGTTCATAGCAATATAATTTGGTATTCAAACACAAATTTCATAAAAGTGAATTTCGTTTGTGTTCATAAATATATAATTTAATTTAATTGATAAATTTCAAATATAAATAATTAAAATTATATACTACATATGATAAAATTATAATAAAGTTCAATTTAATTCATTTAAATTTGAATTATCTAGTTCACAAATTGATTGAACTCTTTAATAAATAAATTAAATTTTGAAATTCATTTAAATATCTCAATTCATTCTAAAAATATTAGAATTATTTTTTTAACTGCCGGGGTTGACACTAATTAGTAATCACACCCCTGCATATCGGCCATTATAAACCCCTCATTCTCATCAGATTTAGAGTATGTTCGGCAAACAAAGCTTATATCTTATTTCGACTTTAAGGTGAAAAATATGTTTGTATAATAAAGGAAGTACATATTGTGTACTTTTTTTAATAACTTATTTTTTTAATTTGATAAAAATTATCTATAATATATGTTATAAATTAGTCATAAGTCACTTTCAATTTTATATTTTTTAAAACTCATAAATCAGTTATAAATGAAAATTACTCAAACATACATTTTAAGCTATCGACTTATTATTTTAAGCAACTTTAAATTATAAGTCACAATTTTAAATTTATCAAACCGCTATATCCGCCTAGGAAAACACATGCCTAGCAGCGGGTGTATATATACCGGTTGATAAAATGGATTAACCGATTTAAACTGATAACTTTTTATGGATTTAAATTGATTTTTTTCAAATGACATATATTTGAATTGAAAAGTCATTAACCTAATTTAAATGAATTAAGTATGGGTTTCATTTTTTTAACCGAATCCCAACATAATTCGATTAAAAATAAGAAAATTTAACAAAATAAACATGCAGGTTATATGTTTAGATTCAACTCAAAATTTAAAGATCGTGTTTACTCAATTATTTTTGATGTGTTATAATTTAAATATTTAAAATTTATTTGAAATGTACGGATGATTATTGTAATAAGTTATTGATCTATGTTCAATTCATCTTACACTTTCACTTTGAGAACTCAGTACAATAACTATTACTTATCAATTAAAAAATATTTATTTTTATACTATTTTTTTATTTTAAACATTTATTAATAATCCGTCCAAATCCATTCAAACTGATTAGATTGAATTATGAATTTATATTTGATAAATTGAGTTAAAATTTTTTTGAACTGATTATATTGAATTGAGTATTAATTGTAAACTGATTATATTGAATTAAGTTGTAAAATTCTTTTAATCTGTTCAATCTCATCCATGTACACCCCTAGCTGCAGATTAAAATTCAAATTACATATCAATATATCAATTTTTCTAAAGAATTATAATAGCAATACATGCATGGCTAATGGCCGGATTAAAATTCAAATTACACATCAATATATCAATTTTTCTAAAAAAACTTATAATAGCAGTGAGCATTATGCTAAAATAAAGGTATCACTTGATTTTATTTTCTTTCAAATAAATTTGATATCATTTTATAATACAATTATAAAAGATAGAAAATATGCCAACAAAATGTATTTATTCGTTTAGTTTTAGTTATGCACAGTTCTGAATATACATCAACATATTAGGAGAGATATTTATATTTTATTGGTGCATGAGACCAATTGTGGAAAAATGCACCAATGTAGATCATTAGTTTATTTGAAAGAGCTGCCTAATAGCTAAAAAATAAAAATGTGTGTGATAATGTAGAATTTAAGTTAATTATTATATAATTTATGTGGAATAACACCCTAATTTTAAAAATTATTATATAATATGTAAAAATGACTTGATTTGTTATTTAATATCTATACTATATTATTATAGATTAAAAATTTTGGTTGGTCGGTCGGTACTGTGTCACAGACCTAAAAAATACACATGTATTAAATAAAATGTTACTTATTATAATACGAGTCCTAACTATATACATATCTATATTAACTAAAATTTTACTTTTCAGTTACATATTTGTTATAACATATGTCCAAATTATATAATTTTACTTATTATATTACGGGCTCTAACTATATACGGGTTAGGCTCAAATGAGAACTAGTATGTTCTGTACTTTCATAACACTTGTTTTTAAACATTTTTCACTATTTTTTTCTCAAAATACATAATTTAATCTCCTAGTTGTGTTTTTATTTACAGAACACAGAACACGCATGTTCTTGATGAAAAATGTGATCTTTTTAACGAAATGAGAAGTATAGTACTAGTATGTTATGTAAATCATATGTACGTGTTCGGTAAATATTTTTCACTATTTTTTAAGAATTCAAAGAATTTTATCATATAATTGTGTTTATATTTACAAAACACATGTATTTTAAACAAAAAGTGTGATGTTTTTTACAAAATAAGAAGTGTTCTCCAATTAAGTAGTTCTTCATAGAGTCCAACTCAATTATATACATATCTATATTAACTAAAATTTTACTTTTTAGGCTCAACTATATATTTATTATAATACGGATCCAAATTATAGCATATTTATATTAAATAGAATAAATTTATATAAAAGAAGAGAACATATAATATTAATATATATTCTTGATATTATAAAATTTTATATTAAATATAAACAAAAATATAAATAAAAAATTAATTTACTTAAATATTAGTTATCCCGTGTTTCGTACGGGTTATATATATATATAGAAAATAACTTAGAATAGAAAATAGAAAATAAGATCTACACCACATATTCAATCTAATCTAATGGCAGGGGGAACATCCACACACAAATCAAATACACCATCATACACCCAATCCCACATAATCCCTCCATTTTTAATTTGATTTTTCCCGTTAATTAATGAAGTTTTTTTCAAATCTAACTTCACCACATGTTTCTCCATCTCCCAACAATCAGTTTGCATACCATATGTGATATATTCCGGTGACTTTTATTTTTTTCGACGATTTTTATTATTTTTTGTGAACCCAGGATATATAATTTAGTGATTTCTGTAATACAAATTAGTGATTTCTATAATACAAATTAGTGGTTTCTGTAATATAATTTAGTGATTGAAGTTTGAATATGATAAGTGACGAATTTATTTTAATTATAAATTATATTTGCCGAAATATAACACATATGGTATGAAAACTGATCGTTGGGAGATGAAAAAAAATGTGGTGAAGTTAGATTTGAAAAAAACTTTGCCAATTGACGGGAAAAATCAAATTAAAAACGGAGGAGAATAGATGGGATTGTGTGTGTGAGGGTGTATATAATTTGTGTGTGGGTGCGGCAGGTATAATGATAAGGTTTTCTATTTCTCATTTAAGCTATTTTCTATTTGAATAGGACTCTATATATATATATGCAGATTCTCAAATGTGAAAGAGAACTTAGATCTAATCTCAGCCATTAAAATTTTTAAATTCAATTAAATCTTAACTACTCAATTAAGTTTTTTCTCTCTCTTCACTTAACAACCCAGATCTACTGTTTTGATCTCTATTTGCTATATCTGTTTTCCATTCTAGCTTCATGTCTCTCTTACTAGTATCAACATTACCATTATCATGTACTAGACATATATACATACATATACTATTATTATGGATTTATCTCGTTCACCATCGCCGACGAGATATTCATCAGTATATATCTCGTTCATCATCTCCGGTGAGATGTTCATCATCACCGACCACTTCTCCGATGAGGTGTATACATACATACATCATATAGTCACTTCATTCATCAACTCCACCGAGATGTTCTTCACTCCAATCATACAAACCGAATTCCTACCACCTCTTCGTATCGAAAACAATTTAGATCCGATGCTTACTCTTTCCACCACCGTGACGATATATAATTTCTTGACCTTTACTATTCCATGAAAATTGATGTTTATACCATCAGACAATGTTTATATGACCATCGACGTTTCAGATCCACCAGAGTCTCATTACACTTACTTAGATCTGGAAAAGAAATGATGATTTTTGTTCAAAAAATTTAGTGATTTGCATTTATATTTTGATGATTTGCGTTTTTATTTTGGTGATTTGAGTTTTGATTCAATGCTTTTGTAAGGGGCGATGGTAGTGGCGATGCAATGGTTTAATTTTGATGATTTTGATTTTGAATTTTGTAATTTTTTATTTAGTGTGGTTATAATGGTGGTGGTGGTGGAGATGATGGTGATGTTATAGTGGGAGTTGTAGTGATGATGTAGTGAGAATTGTGGCAGAGATGTAGTGGTTATGGGGTGACAGTGATTGTAATAGTGGTTACATGGTAGTGATGATAGTTTGATGGTGCTAATGTATATAATTATAATATATTTATATATTTAAATTTTAATGATTCTAATTTAATTCTTAGTTCTCATTATAAGAGGGTTCTTATTAGAATAGTACCCTATATATATAATGTGTAATGTATGCAATTTTTTCCGAACAATTGAAATGAATTTGTCCCATTAAACTTGTGCACAACAATAAATAACAATAATAATAATGAGAGGCAGTCAATGTGTTTAGTATAAATTAAATTGAGCTGGCCACCGATCATACAATCATATTAATGTTAATACCTTATCATGTTGTATATTCAACCTGGAACAAGTTCAATAGTAAACTCCAATCGAATTGGTGCTGGAATATTTTTTTTTTATTTCATTTAAAAGTATTGAATATTATTTTTATAGTAATATTATATTTTTATGTTTTTAATAGTACATGTTATAAAAAGCGGAAATCGGACTTAGTGGGTGAAAACACGTAAAAGGATTAATCGAATGAATCAGGTATTAATCGGAATGATTAATTGGATAATCGGGAATTTAATCAGTTCAGTGAACTACCGAACATGCATTAATCGGTGATTAATAATGATGACTAATCACCGATTTTTAGAATAATGATTTTTAATGATATAAAATTATTATTTTAGATTGTGAATTCATAATTACATACAAGCTTGCATATTTATTATTGGTATGTTTGTATTGTTCAAAAAACAATGAATTTATGAATTGTGATGGTAAAAAAAATTAAAAGTAAAATCTAAAAACTCCGATTCCTTCTACAGTTTACTATACAACACTATAGTAATATATATACATCATCACTACACTAAAATATCAACGTGTACAAATTATATACTTAAAATCCAGCACAAGAACTAGTTCGGTTAATACTACAATGAAATCTGCAAATTAACTGACAAATTAAGAATTAAACACACATTTCATCATCAGCGTTCTGAAATAAAAGAACAACAGCAGTAGAGTACTTGAGTCCAAGGGCCAAGGCCATCATATAAGTTAACTTAAAAGGGGAAAAAATTAAGTGTAGAATAAATATTGATGTGGAGTTTCCGTAACAGGTCAAGGGGAGATTAATGTGTAAAATGTTGTACTCTAATGGGACCTGAATGGACTGTACATGTTTGATTGAATTACATGTAAACTGAAGTGTAAACACTAAACAGTGATGGAATAGTTGATCAGCTCTGAGGTGATATTGACACGTGATTATCAAAGGGAACATCAGTTGACACCTTTATTTTCATGCCTTGTATCCACCCAAATCATCTAACAATATATATTGTACTTTGTCTACTTTCTTCTTGTTTTTGTCCATCTCGCTGCATAATACTTGTAAATGGTTACCTAGCTAGTAGTATAAGTTATACTATATCATAATAACTTGGAGCTCTGATTAATTACTTCTTGATCACTTGTTATCTTAATACTCTTCTTAATCAAAGTCTCATATGTAGTACGCATGAGCGTGGTGAGGAGTGTGGTTTTAATCTTAAATCTCAAAAACCAGGTTTTAAAATTTAGCACAAAAAATAATTGGTTTGGTTTGGTTTTAGAAAGCGTGGTTCGGTTTGGTTTTAAAATCAATATTATTTTATTATATTAGTTATATATAAATTGAGATTTTAAAAAATAAATTTATAATATAATATTTAATATGAACTTATTATATTTAAAATAAATATTTCGTTCAAATAAATAGAGTTGTCAGCTTATCATATTCATGTTCGGTTAAATAAGAGAAAATGGTCCTAACAACGTATTTTGCATAGGGCTGACCATGCTACTATTCCACGAATAAAAGAAAAACAAAATTTATACTATTAAAATTTAGCATTTGCAGAATAAATGTTAAATTTAAGAGTAAAAAAATGGGCATCTAAATCAATGATAAGCCTCCTTCTCAACCGCAAATTTGATGAAATTTGTAGTAGTAAATGAATAAACCAAATAATTAGTAGAAGTACAAAGAAAAATAATTAAGAATATTTTACAAAAAAAATTAATTACTATGTAATTGTGTATAACTAAATATAAATATTTATATTAAAAATAATTTATATGATATATTTATTATATATTATTATTATTATTATTATTATAAATATTATTGCGGTTAGTGCGGTTTTTATTCGATTCAATTTTTAATCGGCTTAAAAAATTTTGGTTCGATTTCATGCCATTTTCGGTACAGTTTTACTCATCCTAACATGCAGCACTATCCTAACAAATCTGAGTTTATGGTTCATATATACCTGAAAACAAATAGAGTCAAATGGTCATGGTTCAAGGAATATACTTTATATACCTTTATAGCTATTTTAGATTTAAATTACGTCATAATTCTCATTACAAAATATACTTTCATTCATATTGAAACAACTTAATTATACCCTTTTCTTAATTATATTCTAATTAAAAAAATTGGTATTAACTTGTTAAATAGGTTAGAGTTGGTTGAGAATATTATAATTTTTACACTTGCTTGATAAAAGTTGTACAAAAACAATGTAATTAATTGGAGCCGCGGTACCAAGGATTCAAGTTAAAATTATATTTTTACCAGAATCCTTTTTTCACTGACAATAGAAAGTGGACAGCAAGTGTAAGTTTTCTCCTAATAATATATATGGGTTTTTTTTTGTTGAGGGAATACTCTTCAATGTAGTACAAAACCTATGTATCATGTTCTATAATAATTATATTTATATATTATAAACAACAAGATATATATATATATATATATATATTTCAATTAATATGTATTTAAGATTTTTCAATAAAAATTTTGCTTATATAAACATATAAATTCATTTGTAATGTAGTACACAACTGTACATGTTATGTATAAATAGGTGGTTGCTATATATAATGGAAAAAATTTATAACCGGGATACTTAATTGCTAAACTAAATTTTACTGTCCTATTTAGGTCCTGTTTGTTTTCTAACGAGTAATTTATAAATTTAAAAATATAATATTTTTTTTAATTTATGAATAATTCATTTTATTAGATAAATTAAACACCATTAATATTTATACAGTATTAGCATTTCTCATAATATTTGCTTAAATATGAAACAAAAGAACAATGAAATCACTAAAAAGGACAAAGATAATAATCAAATTTCGGTAAACAAAAAAGATCATCACAAAGCTCAATACTTAACCATGCAATTAAGTTTTACCGTATATGATTATAGCAATAAGAATAGTTATTATAGAGGCAAGATATATGGAGTGGTAGCGTGAAAATCAATATATGATATTACAAACGGATATTCGAAGCTGGTGTAGTATGAACATGTCAGTACAAAACATATACCATCAACAAACAATCATTGATTCCACTCCGATATGTTTGTAGATCCCTTGAAATTGGCTTTAGTTTGCCTCCATGTTTCATATAAAAAACGTAATTCTAGTATGTACAAAACTAAAGCAATGAAAAATCTTGATTTTAACATGAGACAATATGTTGTGGTGGGGTAGAGTGTATCATTACTAGGGATCAGTCAAAAATGTTGACTGGTCAAACTATGATAAGTCAGTCAAAGAAACCACTAGTACTGATCGATGAAATTAAAGTGAAAGTGAGAATGTATGTGAAACTGTGCCGCATGAAACATTTTTTAGCATCTTCAAGAGAAGAATCTATTACCACTAGCAACATATATTTTGTTGTGCAGGTTGATGGCTAGAGGATAGATAGATTTTAAGAATTGGATACATTATATGACATTCATATTATTTAATACTATATAATTGTATCTAAACGGATCTTAGATTTGATCCACCAACTCGAAATCTCATTGAAGTAAAATTTTGACAATTCAATCTCATTTTGATAAAATTTAAAAGGTACTCCTATATGAATTTATTTGAATGGGCTCCAAATACGACAATGGTGCCTGGTTGGCCCATACACGTATGTTGTTGCAACTGAATGATATGGGCAGTCCAGAACAGAAACAGTTATGATATACTTTGTGCTCCGTTAATAACAGAAAATGATGTAGCTTGTCCAGTGCCAAAAAAATGTGGCTCTCATTATAAGAAGACGGGGTACTTGGAATTGTATGCATCATTATTAGCTGCAAAAGACCTGACATACATCATTATTAGTTACATTTATGATATGCGATTTTTTAGCTTCTTGTTATATTAAGAGAACGGGAGTATCCATATATGTCACTACAGTACATGTCTACAACAAGTTTCATACAACTCTTTGTATGATCTATAACTGAATTTACCCATGATCTGACCTAGAACCCAGGTTCTCTTCGACCTTGTCAACATTTTGATACTTGTAAAAGCAAGCACAGATCAAGTAATAGCAAAAGTTCATCAGCCCAATCAGAACCAGCACCCAATACACATTATGTAGCCTCCCATTATTTATATTATGTGGTAACCAGTTGGTCACCTTCCTAACAAGATGAATTAGTGCACTGCTCATAAAAAATGCAATTGCGATGCCCAAATGATTCAATGCAGTTGACATGCTTTTTAGCGATGGTGGAAACTCTTGGTAGTACAAATTTACTTGTCCCGGAAACTGAAATGCGATTCCAATTCCTGTAATGGCTAGCTGTGGTACTAGCCAAAATACTGACATTTTCACCACCATCGAATGTTTGAGAAGCTTCTCAGTTTTAGCCAAGTTGCGTCTCTTTGTTTCCACTACTGCTGATATACCCATACTGATGATTATAAGTATGTGGCCTGTGCCTATGCGTTGAAGAGGACTCGGGGTTAGATTAAATATTTTTCTGCATGCAGGCATGAGAAACCTGGCAAAAACGGTAATAGAGATTGCTGTGAAGATTAGTACAAAGACAAGGATTGATGTCGCTGGGATTTTGAAATGGTGACTGATTCCACGATCCACTGTTAGAGATTGAAGGACAGTTAAGCTGCTTTGGATGCCAATTGCAGTGCCTAATAAAATGTTTGAAAACCAGAGGGGGAATATTTTGATCATGGTTTTGAGCTCTTCAACTTGTGAGACTGTGCATGTTTTCCACGGGTCTGCATTTGAGCCCTCCAGATTAATGCCACCATTGGTTATCAGAGCTGCACGATTTAGAAACCTGCTTCATGTCAGAGATAATCGTTTATTATAATATACCTCTTCTCACAAGAACCAATTGAGGGCATGTATTGGTATTTAAATTTTCGCAATTGACCAACTACTAATTCTTTTATGATCATATATGAATGTATTTGAGAACATTTTATAACTCAACTTCTAGATATTTTTTCCCTTAATGATCAATTGCTCGTGCACTGAAACTCTGAATCTCTAGCTTGTTAGTATTGGACAGGGCCGGGTATCCACTTAGATACTAGTATTAAAAGGCTAATGATGTAAAACTTACTCTAGTGTACATGTTTCTATAACAGACAAGATTTAAATAACCTCAACTCAATTAATATTAAACATAAAACAATAACCAGTATTATTACCTGAAGCTTTTTGTAGGTGATGTCTTTATCTTTTTCGACTCTGGATCATTACCACAATAATAATCTTCAGATTTGGATGATAATGGCACATTCCATTTCCGGGTTGTCGCAACAATCACATGAGAAATGTCTGTAAAGGGACTCCTGTCTAGCATTGGGTGGCAATAAAAGCGGCTGCCAAGCAGGAAAATTACTGAACCAAGTAAATTAGCAGCAGCAGATAAACCAAAGCCTATTGCCCAACTCACGTTATCTTCAATGTAAACCATGGCTGTGGATGCTATTACAGAAACGAGGTTGGTGGCAACAAAGTACCAGTCAAAGTAAACTTGTTGATCTTTTGGCTTCACAAACTGATCAGCTCCCATTGTTGTGATAGTGGACCGAACACCACCTGTGCCTATGGATGCTAGTATTATACCAGTGTATAACGCAGTAAGTTGCAGATTTGTTGGGGATTTACACAAGTCTTCTAATTCATGACATGGTCGAGGCCTCAAGGAATGTAGTGATGAAATTAGGAACAAAAGGTTTATTCCCTGCATCAACAATAAAAACAACTTGACATGAAAAATTGAGAACCATATCAATTAACATCAAACTATACATATGGCATATAAAACAGACTGTTCTTTTCAGTATATCTGTAAAAGTATGCACTAGTCTCCTCTCGACAACCTTAGGTATCATATCATCATTTTCCTATCTTAATTTCGGGGCATCCTTAGGTCAAGTGTCAACTTGATCCTTTAGGTGCACAAGATGCATACAATTTGCGGTTTTTCATATTTAGAGAACTATTGCATTTTTCAAGCACTAAAAATCTAAGTTCTTATTAATTATGTAAATTTAATTATTTGAAGTCAGTTCATTTTGTTTATGTCATTAATCTATCAACTCCATTATTCTAAAAAAAAAACAGAGGAAAATTGGTTTAGGTCCTTTTGGATATGATGCCTATCATATGTATTACCAAGAAAGAGATTAAGGAAGAGATCCAAACAACGACATAAGAGCCAAGAAACGAATCAGCTACAATGGCAGCGATGACAGGAATCAAACTAGTGCAGCCATTAACAAGGTTGAAAATCAGAGCAGCATCAATGCTATTTACGTGGAATTGTTGTATGAGATAAACCATCAGGTTGTTCATCCATCCTCCAGCAGCAAGTGATAAGGCCGCTGTACTTGCTGTGTTTAAACAAACTGTACATGATCAGCTTCTAATATATCTTAGAAACAAATTATATGGACATATACAAACAGGGAATTAAAGAGGAACCTATAATGAAGGGGAAGGTGATCCATCCGCCTCGATTTATATGACAAGTATCCATGCTGATCAATCAACTGCAAGGGCTTCAATGTATGTTTGCAATATTTATATTTCTACTCAGAATATTAAAAATGCACAGAAGAGCTAGTTATTCTTGCTCATCTAACCAACTCTTGCGTGTAATGGTTCGGCATTGTCTATTGATAGCATAAATGTTAGTTGTACTAACCAACACAATCTAATTCCTCTTGTGGTTTCCCATCACGTATATATGTATGCACCCAGCACACACTAGCATGCATGTCAATAGTCATCTACCACTTCAAATTATATTATTCTGCAGCCACATATAGTGGCTCTGTGCCTCTGTGGCTGAGATTGAAAAAATATTGAGGGGAGCCAAATTGTATTTTATAAAATTAAATGATATTGGCATGATCAAATACATAATAATATTTTACATATGAATCTTTGTTTAAAATTTTAATAATTCGTGTATTTGTGTATCAAAAACTTTATTTTATGAACCTATGTTATCATATTTGCATATTTATTAAATTGTATGCAGGAAGTTATGCAGCGTTTATAACCCAGAAGAGAATAAAAAAGGATAGAGTTCTTAAATTAATTCTCAAAAACGTTTTCAAGTACTATTCATCTCATTTTCATTGATTGTGAAAATAATAAATGATATCGATCCCATTTCATTTATATTAATCACAATAATTAAAACTTTATATTAACCTAACCACATCATTTAAAAGCATTTTTATAATATGTTTGGGGTCTTCTTTAGATATTGTATAAAAGGTTGGCATTTGGCAATACTGAAAATGATATATGTCGGTAGTTATATTAACTAATGAAGCAATAGCCAGCTCTTTGGACAGGTGAAACTTGTCTATGCCAATAACTAGATTTACTTGGCCCTTATTTTCTTTGGAAATTGCCTAATTTTTTGGTATGTATATAAGTTAACATATATTAAGAGCTACATTTATTCAAGCAACCTCCTGGAAATACATATATTTTAGTTTATCATCTTGCTTGCTTTGGTTTGAGCCTATCTAATCTCTATGTTAGATTGTATTTTCTTTTTGCAACACAAATTAAATATCAATCCTCAATTTGTACAAAGTTACAATTACCTCTTATACAATGTATGTGTTTGCCTGATTCATTACTAATATGTTAGCATACTTATTATTATTTTTACAAGTAATTCATAATTTAAATTATTATTCAAACCCAAATATTAGAATGGTAATTTATTTATTTACGCATATTTATTAAATTATTAAACATGTCTAATAATTTATAAAAAACACGTTTACATGCTTTATCATTTGGAATTTTAGTGGCGACTATTCACCACATGTCCTTGGCCTTGTTGATGCAAATAATTGTAACTATGGTTTATGCTGAGTTGCAGATTTGTACAATGTTTTTGATATATCACTACTACCGAAGCAAGTTGATGAACAAACAAATTGGTTATTCTCATTAAATTATGTTATAACAGAGTTTACAAGTATGATGCGCTCAGCACAATCTGGTGTATATTACTGGGTAAATTCAAAGATACTTAGGTTCAACCATATCAAAATACAACAAAATAATGAACCAAAGAAACAGAAGTCCTTTCGAAAAATTGGTAAAGTAGTACAACATGAAGGAACAGAGAAATGGAGAGAGTGAGACCTTGAAGTTTCATCCGTCTGCAAAAGATGCAAGACAAGACCAAAAAAAAGATAAGGTTAACCAGAGGGGGATCTCTAGGATCCAGTAAGAAAACACACCTCGCGCCATGGTTTTGTATTGATTTTTTTTCAATCAGACTGATAGGGGGGTTGACTGGGTGATGCGATATATCAGGCCATGCCTGGATTAAAGGATAAGGCCTCCTGGTAAATCATGTCCTTTATCTGTTCTTCTCCAAGATGGGCCGTCTCAAATTCAAAGGAGAACGGTTTTGAGCAAATTGGTTCATCAGCTATATCATGTAATCTTTCCAGGTATGGATGGGCTAACGCTTCTTCCACTGCATTCAAAAAAAACACCAAGATATTTAAATCACCAGATCTTTATATTGACTGAAGATGAGAGCAATGTATATTCAAAATACAGAGTTAAGTTTTTCCAGCAAATCAGTAAATGTGTGAAGTTTAGTTGGCTTTGTGTAGAAAGTACTGCTATGAACAGATTGTTAAAAGTATATGAACTAATTACATTTCCCGGTCAAAGTCACACTTCCTATACCCGTTTGATTTCCTTTTCGACAAAGGATATTAATAAGCATATCTTAATTTAACTAAAAGCTAAACGCACAAAAGATGCACGGTCCATTTAGTATTTAATATGGTTTATTAAATTATTTCATACATGTTCTTTTAATTTGTTGGATAGATCAACTATTTTGATTTGTAACTGCTGCATAAAAAGTAGCAAAATAGTTAAAAACAAAAATTTGCATAGTAACGAACCCCATCAAGTTAATTGACGGGGTTCATTGGGTGGAGATGCTCTAATACGATAGAAGATGGATTTTCCCGGTCAAAGTCACATTTCCTATACCTGTTTGATTTCCTCTTCGACAAAGGATATTGATAAGCATATTTTATTCCAACTAAAAGCTAAAAGCACAAAAGATGCACGGACCCATTTAGTATTTATATGGTTTGTTAAATTAGTTCATACATGTTTTTTCTCTGATTTCTGAAGAAGACTTTCACCAGAAGATATTCTGCTGTTAGTGCTTACTTTGATATTCCTCTATCAGTCGAGTATAATAACATTCAAAGATAAAGTATTACCTGTAATTCTTTTGGAGGGATCAAATGTAAGCATTTTATCAACGAGGTCAATGGCTAAAGGATGGACTTGTGGATAAAGCTGTCTTAGTGACTGACGATGGTGTCGAGGAAGCTGCAAAATATATCTTTTTGCATCCTCATTTCGAACAAATCCAAGATCAGCTTCGGTTGGCGAGCCAAGCAACTGAAAGATATGCAAAAACAAAAAGGAGTAAGCATTTAAAGTGAAGTGAAAATAAAATTGCTTTTAAAATTGTTGCGCTTTTAACATGTTACACATTTTGAAAAATATATAATTTTACATAAATAGATTAAGAATCACATATTAAAAGTGAGAAAGCAAAAGAGCTACCATTTACCTAAACCTACACTATTGAAAAGAAAACAAAAAGATTGAGTCAACATATTGGTTTAGTTAAGTAGTTTTTGTCAACCAAAATGAAGGTCACATCGATATTTAAACTCTTCCGAGTAACAACTTTTGTAGACAAAGTCAGACCTACCTCAGTCAACAATCGCATTTGGTGCACATGATCTTTACCCGCAAACAAAGGCTTTCTGTTCATTAGCTCCATGTAAATACAACCCACAGACCAAACATCTATAGCAGCAGTATAATCTGAAGAGTTTAATAGCAGCTCAGGCGCTCTATACCATCTAGTGACAACATATTCTGTCATGAACTCATCATCAGTATTTGGACGAGCGAGACCAAAATCACAAATCTTCAGATCACAATTTGCATTCAACAAGAGGTTGCTAGGCTTTAAGTCTCGATGAATGATATTTGCAGAATGAATATATTTTAGTCCTCGAAGGAGCTGATACAAGAAATACTGCAAACCAATTACCACAAACGAACGTCAGGCCTGGCCATCATTTACTGACAAAATTGCTCCAAAAACACAAAAGTTGGTTATAATTTATAAATATACCTGACAATGCTCCTCCGATAAACCTTGATTAGATCGAATGATTTGGTGAAGATCAGTGTCCATGAGTTCGGTAGCAATATAAACATCATTGAATTCCCTCCTTAAAGGTGGAGGAATTACATCCGTTATAGCTATGATCTGCATTATAGTTCTGAAAATTAGTACTCACTAGTCCGGTAGTCCCTCCATCATAATAAAGAATTCCGTTCTAACTTTTAAAAGTCAAACAAAAATGTCCTAATAGAATTATGTGATTATATTGAGTTTAGTTGTGTCAAACTAGTACTAATAACAGATTGTTAGAAGTATATCAAGTAATTACAACTAAAAATAGAAGATTAATTTTCCTAGTCAAAGTCACAGTTCCTATACCTGTTTAATCTCCTTTTCGACAAAAAAAAACAAGATATAGTAAGCAAATAAAAAGCTAATTAAAACGCAGGAAAGGGACTAACATTTTCATGATCCAAATGACGAAGAAGCTTAATCTCCCTGAGAGTTCGTTTGGCATCCATGTAATTATCGAAAGCATTCGCAATCTTCTTGATCGCAACCATCTCATTGGTCTCCGTATTCATAATTGAACTAATTAACATCAAACATTCCAGCAACTATTAAACAAAAACAACTTTAAATCAACAAAAAAAATAGAAAAATAATATACCAGACAATTCCATAAGCACCGCGGCCAATAGGCATGATCGGAGGGCGGTACTTGTTAGTGACTTGGAACAAATTGTCAAATATATTGTACTGAATGAACTGTCCTCCGTGCGTTGGAATCGCCGGAAAATCGGGGTACTGACCGTCGCCGGCGTTAGCCATTTCCTCTCTCTATATGTAGACTTCAAGATGTGTGTATATGTAAACAGGTAAATTATGTGATGAGTTGGAGTTGTTTAAAGGATATGAGTGGAAACAAGTATATGTAATAAAAGCAAGAAGTAGCGGTAGTAGTATATGTCTGTGTAGATAGTGGATTTACATAGACTATAACATTTATTTATAGACGGATAGATAGATTTATTACACATAAAAATAACACGTGGGGGAAGGGGTGGTGGGGTCAACTTGTAACTTCAGAGCAAGAGGGAGGAAAAGGAGGACAAGTCGCGCCACAACGCGTTTGGGTCAATCGGACGGTCCTTGTAACAGCCGCCTTTCATCTACGCCCATCCTTTGCCTCTCTTGCACTCAGTACTCTCGTATAATATACAAATGATAATACTAGAATTACTCCATTATTAACCAGTCAAACTCAAAGCTAGTAGAGTAAAAAATAAAATACCGACTCTATCATCATCATCTTGGACTCTCTGCTCTCCGTTCCGCTTCTATGATTCGTACATGTACACTAGTTCTTACTTCTTACCAAACTAGAGTAATTTTAATTTTCACACTGAAAAAATAAAGTTTTGTTCAACGATGGTAAAGCTGATTTGGGATGATATTAGTTACTGCATCGGTTCTGAGATTTTTTTTTACTTTCTTATATGTAAAATATATAAATAAATTATTATTATTATTATTATTATTATAAATTAATTATGAGTTTTCTTTCAGCCTTGCATATCTATTATTCTGACTTGACCGGATTGTGCAACTTGCTGATACAAGTCGTCTTTAATGTCGTGTTAATTTATTTCCAGTTTTGCTACATGCCAAATGTTTAATTATTCATAAATTTTAGATTTTATATAATCTTTGTTGACACGGGTGTTGTGGGGCTATTTAGTAGTACATTAATCATTTTGACCATGTTTGAAAGTTAGAGTTTTGAGACAAAATTAGAGGTTTGAGACAAAATTAAGGTTTGATATATAAATACTCTAATATTAGTGTTTGACCATCTGTTAACAATGGAACTCCCACGAATTTTAATGTGCTAAAAATATTCATTTTGAAATTATCGCAAGTGCACGATTTCGTTTAGTATTTTTAAAATTCGAACTATAAGGACTAAACTAATTTCGCAATCCTTAAAATTTAACATAGATGAACTAGAGAATTCAATTTCAAGGTGAATTTTGTTTATACTAATAAAAGAAAAAAACAAGTAAGCTAGTAAATTATATCTAAAAAAATTTAAAGATCATATTTTAACACTGCTAAAATTATATTTAAAACTAAAAAAAATTAAACTACTAATGGAGAGAAATCTAAATCTAAATTATTAAATCCAATAAATATCAAAGGAGAGTAGATCTAAAAAGATTAAAATGAAATTGCTCCTTTCATTTCCCCAAACTCAATATGGTGGATTTTGAAAGTTATCATAACACAAAAAATTATTAAAAGTAAAAGTAAAGACTTGAGTCTTGAAAGCTCAAACATAAAAAATAAGAACAATATGTAAATTAAAGATGAAAACAAGTAAATGTAAAATGTATGTGAATCAAACTCGATAATAGAATTGATATCTAGTTAGAAGCTCAACCACAAAATATAAAAAAGAAAAGTAGATCTAAAAAGAAAGAAGATAAGATGCAAGTAGAAAGAGAGACTAAGATATGTAAAACATAATGTAACATACAATGTAATCGAGGATCTATAACTCAATTAAAAGAAAAAGGACTGGTAAATAATATTATTGTAATCACATGAATCTACAATGAAGATCATACAACTACATGTATCAAGGTACTTGATGGAATATTGAAGATCATTGAAAGAAGTCCATTACTATGTTCAAGCGTCAGTGAAGAATAAGTTATTCAGTGTTTCAGAAAGTATTAAAGATCAAGCAATCAGTGCCATAAGATTTCATTGAAGATCAGAAGCAATAAAAGAATACAACAAGCTTTGTCAATTAATTTCAATTGAGAGTATGAAGATCAATTTAGTGTTAGTCACATGTGAACCAACCAGACCAGTGCTCATGACAAGATAATAAAAAGTAAAACTATGGAGTAAAGTAGAAAGATGAAGAGAAACTAAGATCTACAATCTAGAATCAAGAACCAACAATAACAAAGTTAAAGATCTAAAATCATTAAATTTACATTTAAAATAGAGATTTAAAGGGCTCATGACAAGATAATAAAAAGTAAAACTAAGGAGTAAAGTATACAACTTGTGGTACTTAGAAAGATATCATAGCCATAAATTTAAAGAAGATAAGATGGAGACTAGTATAAAAAAAACTAAGACTTATAAAAAATGAAGATATAGACTAGCATAAAAGAAAATAAAGACTTGCATTAAAATGAAAAATGTTTACAATATTTGATTGAGCTAACAACTAGGTCTAGAAAATTAAAAGAGAGATTACTACTAAAACTAGGGTAAAACTAAAGTTGGAAATACAATGGGAGAAGATGAGTATTTATAGGACAAAATTAGAGTATTTGGGAAATCATAACCCTTCATCTCTATTCATCCACTTGTCCTTACTTTGGCTCCAAGTATAGCTTAATGGCTTAAAAATTGCTTGATGACTTGGCTCAAACTTACTTTTTCCTTTCTTGCTATTTTCTCCCATTTTCTTCCTTTTTTTTCTTCTTCTTCTTATTTAATCAAATATCTACAAATTTATGAAAATGAATCAAATTAATTAATTAAAAATACTAAGATAAATACTAAATAGGTATAAAAATATGCTAAAATATGCACTAATCAAATTCCTCCAACCTAGCCAACCTTTCACCAGTTGTATTTCTTCCCACCATCGTTGTTTAAGCCCACAAAACTCACAATGAAGCTCTGATACCAGTTGTCACATGATCAATTTTTCGCCTTAAACTGAAACTTGTGCGGATTGATCTTGACGCCTAACCTATGTCAAAACCAATCAACCTATCCAAGAGGTTATCGCCCAGTAACCCAAAATTAACTTTATAGCGGAATAACAAAGAACCAAGTGTGCAACACAAAGTGCCTCGTGTGTTTAATTATCAAGCAAATGTAAAACACACAGAATTTATGAGCTCCACAGCCCAACTTTATATTATAATAAATATAAAGGATTACAACCAAGTATATGCTTTTAGCCTTTACCTAACTGCCTAGCATACAATAATACAAGTGCGGAATTCTATGACTTATTTCTCTAACTCAATTACATATATAAATAAGCCTATATATACATGCAATTCAAATTTCCCACTGGTGGGCAGTTTCCACAACTGCCCAGACCCATGCGCCAACTGCTCCCCATATTTCCCCAACTGTTGGGCAGTTACTAATAACATATAAAGCCTGTCATTTATATATATATATATATATATATAAAATCCTATATATATATTTTAAGTTACTCCCAAATTTGGTGCCTTGTCCCAGCCATGACACTTGTCAAACTCTTCTTTGTTCCCATAAAACATGTGCCCAACCCATGCCTTGACTTAATCAACTTGGACTTCAGCTTCAGCTCCCAGCTAAGTGCTTTGCCCACATAAAATTAGCCTACCAGCCAACTCAATATCTCAAAAACCCATGGCGCCCCAGTTGTCGCCAATGTGTCACCCCATGGCGCCGCCTACGCCAAGCGCACCAATGCGTGCGCCGCTATCCAGCTCAGCATTGCCTGACTTTGGTTTGTGCCTTAGTGTGCCAAACTAGAATCTTTAAACTAAAAGGTGTTACACTAGAACTCTACGAGGGTCAAGATTCCAGAAGTAGTATTAAATCGTGTTAATGTCTTTTAAGTCCGAAAATATGTTTGACCAATTTTTGTTTGCTTATTCTAGTTTAGATCGGAGCCCGTTGAACCTGACTTATCAGGCTAATAGCCAGTGGCGGAGCCACGTTAAGACCGGGAGAGGTCTGTGCCCCCCTCAAAAAAATATTTTGCCTAATTTTTTTTTTAAACATAGCACATACCAAAGTTTTGACCCTCACAGCCTCTTGGTAAATTTTACTTGTTTTCATTTGAAATTTCTCCTCTAATGAGTTAATTATTTTGTGTTCTTAGATGATTTATGATTTTGTTGCTCATTATTCAATTGTCTTGTGTCTTTGTTTAAGTATATAATCTGAATATATCTGTTAGAATTGTTAATTTGTGATATTAATGATTTTCGCTCCCCAAGTGTTCGATAAAAGGTCCCTTCGATTTAGTGGGAAAAAAAATTGCGCTTCAAGCGGGATAAAAATTTTCGTACTTCGCGCGATTAGTTCTGACACTGACCATTTTGGCCCTCCCCCACTCTGTAGGCTGGCTCCGCCACTGCTAAGAGCATCCAACCTTACATAACCCTTAGTTAAAAATCCTATGTGGCACTTATTATACACAATGTGTCTACATTGCAGCACTCCAAATGAACTCAATCTGTTAATTAAAATTTTAACGAATCTCGTCAGGTTAACTATATATGTTGAATCTCATAAAAACTGTAACAAAACCCTACGTCAACCCGTTGCTCTCTTTTTTTTCTCTTTCACAATTTTTTATATTTATCAGCTACTTTTTTATATTATATCATAATATATATATATATGTATATATAATTGCCTTAGTGTAATATGGTGTTAATATTAATTATTAAAATTTATCAAATTTTTAATTTTTAATTTAAAATATATAATCATATGTTTAAAATCAATTAATGCTAATATTAATTTATTAAAATGTAATTTTAATTGAAAAAAGTATGATTCAATACATAAAAATATTATTTTAAAAATATAGTCAACCATTATAGCCAACTCTTTTGGAACACAACAACGTACATATTCAATAAATCTTAGCCAACTATTATTTTAGCCAATCATTTTACATAATACCATTGGAGATGCTGTAATAGCCTATCACCCAATTATATAAAATTGTTGTTCTAAAAATCGTTAATTAATATTACTGATTAATCCCTTTCGATAACTTATCGAAATGATTAAATTTCCGATTATTCAATTAATCATTCCGGTTGATCCCGATTTATTCGATTAATTCATGTTTCGTACTTTCACCGACTAAGTCCGATTCACGTTTTTTTAAACATAAAATTAATAAAAAAATTATAGCCTAATGTGAAAATAAACCCTTCCCGGACAAATGAAAGGGGTCATCTTCACTTCCATACAGACTCTAACATGTTCAATAAGTAGGTTTATATTTTTAAAAATAAGCATCTGTTGATTTTTTTAGGATAAGTTCGAATTTAAAGAGTACAAACCCTTATAACTTGAATTATCGTTAATTAAAATTAAAGCTCAATCTTTCTAACAACTAAATTATCATTTGCCATTTTTTCTTTCTTCCATTTCTTGCCATTGTTTTGGGGTTTTTAAGGTTTTGACAAGACATTGTGCTTTCTCCCTAATAAAACATTTATTATTATTAATATATTTATTAAACTTTTGTAAATAAATTTCAATTTTTTTATTATTTAAGGTCCCGAAAGTGGTATATCCGATTCAGTTATGAAAGTAATATTTGAATTTTTGGATATTTAAAATTAAATTTTAATTAAAATGTATGAATATTTAGTTTAATCGAATCAAAGATTATTATATGAATTTAAACTCATGTATAATTTAATTCATTATATAATTATTTGTTAAATGAAATATTATTCTGGTTAACTTTACATTTCAAAAATTATTTAATACAAATTTTAAACACCAAATTTAAATTTTAACTAGAAATTCATTTCTTCTAATTTTATTTTTAAGACACTACAAATTATCATTCATTTCTTCTCATAATTCTTGTAAAAAAATTAAAAAATTAAAAAAATTTAAAGTAAAAAATAATCATCATTTTTTATTTGATATATAATCTCTTAATAAATAAATTTAGAAAATAAAATAATTATCTTATTAGTGATTACTTATGGACTAATTTTAGTAAATAAATAAAGTTGTTTTCTCGGTCAATATAGTTGATACAATGTATATTTTAAGTGAATAAAATTTTCAAAAATTGTTGAAGTTTTTAACTCGTGGGGATTTTTAAAATCTAATACTTGACAGGAAACATGGATGGTCCGATCCTTATTCCAATTTTTACAATCTAGGTTGTAATTGCTTAACATTATTAGTAACTCCGAAGCTGCTGGTGATGATCAGCTGAATCTAATGGATACATCTTTAGTACAAAACACTCAAGAAGATGAATGGGGTATGCTCTTTTGCCCTTTCTTTAGTACCCCATATAATATTTTTCAGCTATTCAGTGTTTCATGTACTGCTAATTTTTCATCATCACTTGTGAGCTTACTAATCATTCTTTGGATTGATTAAAGACTGTATCTTTGGGTAATTACTAATTTCTAGATCACATATTGGGGCAAGTTTGTTTAAGTTGGGAGTAGGAGGGTTCACATGTGGTATATTACTCAAGTGCTGATTTCCCAATTTAATTACGTGTGGGTTTTCTTTGTTATTCAACATGTATGTGCTCGTTTGCTCGGTGCTCGTAATGGGAGTAGAATTTTTAGCTAATAGCAGGATGAGATGAATGTGACAACTTTTTAATTTGTTTGTGCTTGCTCAAGTGATGCATTTTTGAATTGATAAAAAGAATACAGTTGAAATAACCATGGGGCATGGGCTGCGTACCTGTATTTGGTCTATATTGTCTCAGTCGTTTTAACAATTCTACTATCATGAGTACTACCCTCTTTTCCCCTCCTTTGCATTGTGATTTTAGGCTCGGTGTGCATCTCGTAATGGTTTTGAATCTTATTAAGTTTTCATGTGCCACATTAAGAACATTATTAGCAAAACTAGCATTTCTTTGATTGCTGCTGAGACATAATATCTTGTGACAGACACTGATGGATTTGAAATTCCAAGTTTGGGAATAGGAGAGTCTGAACGAGATGAACCTACAACTGATGTTCCAGCAGTAGAAGATTCAAAATCTTCATCCTTTAAGGTGACTGCATAGACTTTCCATCTCAGGCTATGATTTTTTGTTCAGCTTTAAGGGATGCCAGCCATTGGAGTTGCTCTTGGCTCTTGCCTCTTAGTACTCTTTAATTATGAAGTGTGTCTTTATTAAGTTAATTAACTTGCATAGCCTGGGTTCTTGCACATGGCAGGGTGATAAAGAAGAAAATATGTACCTTGGACCCCATGGAGCTCCTCCACAACAACCAAAACAACAAGAACTTAACTCCTCTGGTCGGAAGCAGAAATTTAAACAGAAATTGAAAGAAGCGGACCGAAAAAATAACGATTCTGGACGAGAAAATAAGTTAGAGAATTTGAGGGATCTTGTTGGTGGTGAAAAAACAGTTGTCAACATGTCAAAGAATTCTCCTAAAGATTGGCTAGACCCTCATTGTCACGAGTCTGAGTTTGAAAGCAACGTGTGCTGTAAGATGCATCATGTATCTAGAGATTGACTTACAGCTCTTCTCTCTGCGAGGGGACAAATTTGTCAAGGGCCTGAAGGCTATGTATTTTAGCAATAAATGTCTGGATGTATGTTTGTTTTTTGAAGTCCTGGATGCATGTGTTAATTATCCCACATTTTAACTGGTTTGGCAAAGATTATCTTCTAGTGTGGCGGTGAGAATTTCGGTGTCAAGTTATGACAGCATTAACAACCCAATCAGGAAAACCTGTAAGGTGGTGGGTGCTGCCATCGATAATTTATGCATGTATTTATAAGTTTGGAACATGTGTTCTTAAGCAAAGTAAAAATAACATTGCTGCTGTGAGGTGGTTCAGTTACAGTTTGTTGCGTTACTACTGGCAGAAGTGTTTTATGATTGCTACCGCTTAAGCAAGTTAACATGCAATGGTTGTCACTTGTTAGTTCTACGAATTTGCTTACCTTAAGCAAGTTAACATGCAAGGTTGTTACTTGTTAGTTCTAAGAATTTGTCACCTGATTTGATAAATTTTCAAAATTAGGCGGTTTGCTAAAATATGAATACATCATGTTAGTTAAATGATATTTTGAATGAACCAAGTAATATGTTTAATCAAGTGTTGCTATGAAGAAATAGTGAATATATGGTCTGTACAATGACGAAACGACTTGATTGACAAGTCTCCTCGGGGAGTTGGGAATGAATTATCTTACTGATATGCTTAGGGTAAATCTGGAATATCAGTTCACTGCAGGCCATCTATGGCCAGTGCCTGGTAAAATATAGTATAGTGATGGCTGATGCCCACCTGCCTATCAGATGTAAAAACAACTAAATCACGTCTCAGCGTATTAGATTGATCAGCTAGTACTTGGTGTTTCCCTTTAGGCAGAGATCACTCTAAAAAGTATGGTTCTTTTTAAGTGCTAAAGTGTCAGTTCCCATACATATACATCAATTGCTGATAACCTGTTGATTTCATACTAAGATAAATCAAATCAATTACTGCATATTAAAGAGATATAATATTCCCCGAGGAATAACGAAGGACAATGTTGCCACAACAGCACATTTGTTGTTTCTTCTTCGGATACTGTGGCTTAATCTCCCACTGATGCTGGATTTCAATATTAGAGAAAATTCTGTTCCATGACTCGATCAATGTTATGCTTTTTGTGTGAGGGTTATGTTTTTTAGGTCATGTTTTTATCAACTTACATGACTCTCAAGAAGAGAGCTCCAATGCCAATGCTTATCATCTCCCGATGTATGTGTTACTAGTAACACAATACAATTATTTTCATATAAAGTTATAAGATACTACATCATATCTTCCTAAAGGCGTGACACATTGAAAGCTAATATTCCTAACAACTTGGTCTACATTGATTGATTATTTAGCCAAGTCAAAACCGAAAATGCTGAAGGCATATTTACAACATACATCTATAGTTTCTTCCTTTTGAATAGTACCAGCAGCATCTTCCTTAATTTTGTCGAGTCCCAGTATGAGATGATTGAGCCAGCCAAATATCAGAGGGAGACAAAGTTCCGGACTGATCGACATCAAGATCTTCAAACTGTTCCATAATTGTTGCAATGTCTTCCTGGCAAATTTCCCCCATCTCTTTAAGCCTATAGATAATGAATTCAGCGGCCCTATATATATAAAAGTTAAACAAATTAGACAAGAAAAGAATACTGTTCTAAAGTTGAGCACTGAAGCACTAAATAGTCTCCTAACCATAATTTCTTTTCTTAATCCAGTTCAATAATATGACTATACACTAAATCTTAATCCAGTTATATATTGCACACAGAAAGCTTACATACCCAACAACTCCATCATCATCGATATCAGCAGCCTCCAAATCCACATTAGTGACCCTTTTTGCAAGTACCAACTTGACCAATGCCCTTTGTCTATTTTCAGTGTTCACCTCGGCAATACAAAAGAAGAGTTGACCTAAGCAGATAGTACTCATCAATATCCAAAATATTGCAAAAATACGCCCAGCTGCTGTAGAAAAGCTCGTCCCCATAACCTAGTGTTGTGATAGTTGAGCAGACACAATAAAAAGCATCAATAAGGTCTAGTTTCTCAATTGTAGCAAGGAAGACAGTCCCAGCAACTATAAGCACCACTAGAAAAGACAGTACCATGAAACACTTGTATCTTACTCTGTTGGTTTCAATCTCCTTTAGCATGTCTAATTCGCCAACTTTCTGATTTATTTGCAATGCTCTGACTAACAAAAATTCCTGTTTCTCTACAAGGTAGTCTGCTGCACTGCTCAAAGTCAAACAAACTAAAGCCATTCCAGAGAAGACAAACACACAAGCGAGTAATTTTGAAGGTGTGCTGTCAGGCACAAGATCTCCATATCCAACAGTTGTCATTGTCACAATGCAAAAATAAACAGAATCTAGAATTCCATTTGTTTTCAATCCCTTAACATGGTCTCTAACAAGGTAGAAACAAATGGTACCTGCAGCTAAGTACAGGACCAAGAATATGAGGACTCTCTTTAAATTGGGGTGGAGGTTATCATGTAGGGACTTAGATCCTGCAAGTTGGCTATGGTGTTCAAATTCTGGAGGAATATATTCTGTTAGAGGGACACTTTTACAACGGCGGAACCTTCTTCTTGGCGGAATTATATGATTTACCGGAGTTCCATGATCTCTGAGGCCTTCCAGCAGGGGTTCTTTCGCACTTTCATTGGCCATCCTAGTAATTACTAAATGTTGAACATTTTCAGTGGCCTGCAGATTAATCAAAGATTATATTCAAAGTTATTAGAGAACATATGATCTATTGACATAAAGCTGGATTCTTCAGATTTTAATGTATACATGGTTCAATCTACAATGTAATATGTATCAGAATAAAATAAGAAATACATAATGTATGCCATTATGGTCTGCTTTTTTCTCCCTTTCGAATTTTATCTGTACCACTTTCGTACAACGGAATGCAAAGACATGTAGTGATGAAGTTGTATGATCAAATCCAAACACGACTTGAATTTTTGGAATGGTTAATCTGATGTTCTGTTTATGCCAGAATAATCAAGCATTAATCTGATATGATCTTCACTGCGTCCATGCAAGAGTAATAGATATAATGATGTAATGTCTCGTACAATAAAATATATCTAACATGATTTTAATGTAGTTATAATAATTATGACTAAATACCAAGTCAAAGTTAGTCTTGTTCCGTCGCTCCAGATGCAACAATATGACTCATGAGTCAATTCTACACTGCTGCAATTTTATCTAAAGGCTCACAACTTATCAGCACACTTAGTGGAAGAGATATTATAAGTACATACCAACTGTGTCACATTTTCGCCACTCCAATTCTGCATGCTCACCTGAAGGTTGTCAGCTTGTTAAAACTTCGTAATCCCGCACGGATTTTTTCCAGCACCTCCCAAAAAGCTTCATACTATTGGAGTTAATCGGATACTTATATTTTCAAATAGTTGTTTTTTTGACTCCTAAACGTGGGACTTGAGTTGACACCCCAACCCCAACACAAGAAAAACCATAAACTAATAAACTTATAAAGAGATGTAAGAGGGTCAAGTTATTTATGATCTACTCAAGCACAAATTGTATACTAGGAATGTAAATGAGTCAAGCTATTCTTTAACTACTCAATATCGACATGTAATATACTTGAATATGACTCGACAATAATCAGGTTAATCTGAATTAGTGCAAATAGTTTATCGAATCGACCTCTTGTATGAAATAATTTGAGTAGTGAGGCCCGTGAGCGGAATTATGCTTTTAATCTTTGATTATTAATTGAATTATAAATAAATAAATATACCTTAGATGAATAATGCCAGGCTTAATTTGTGAATTACATATTTAATCCGAGTCAGAGTCTGGAATTTATAGTCGAGCCAATCTCGAGCCTGACACAAAACTGCCTTGTCCTATTTAACTTTCCCATATAATGATAATAAGGTTTCTTGACTTGGCCAAAACATAGACATTAAACAATAAACTAGTATTACTTTTGCATTACAAATTAATCAACATTAACATACTACCACATCTATATGTAAGAAAGGCAAAACAGCTAGAGATTTAAACAAGTGGACATACAAACTTAACATCATAACCTCATCAATAATTACAACAGGGCAACTAGAATTTGTTTTTATATACTGTATACTGTAATGAAAGACATTAATTGCTTCAACAACTCAAGAAATAAAACCAATATGAATTGAAATATACACATACACATACACATACACATACACAGACATATTTTAGTTTTAAACTAAAATATGCTGCATAATTATTATAAATTTAGATTTTTTTTAAAAATATATAGCAATTCTCCTAAATTAAATTATATTAATTATTTTATTTCTGCTAGTATAAAAATAAACACAGTTAATAAATTATATAAAAATAAATAAAAGCACTCGAATCTTAATTAATAATCCCTCCACGGTGCCCTGCCTTTGTAGAACCCTGCAATATACACACAAACAAACAGCGTGTATATCTATTTTTATAACAGAAAATGGAGGGTAACAATTCAATCTCCCCCTTGGATATGGTGAATAGAATCAGAGGTAACAACAACCCTTGCAACTCTTTCTCTACACATATGGAGATCCTAAATTTGTAATTGCACTTCATTTCATATCAATTAATCGAAATTGTACCTGATCTGTTTCTATAAATTGAGTCATTCAGAATTTACTCGTTCGATAATCAAAGGTATATCTAAGGAACAATCTTCACTCGTGGTGTGCATCGATCGATTCAGAAATTACTCTACTGACTCTTCTGCTTACTGGTATGTTCTTTCACCTACCTTTCCAATTCTATCTTGTTTGCATAATTGCATGTGTATCAGTGTGTGTGTGTGTGAGAGAGAGAGAGAGAGAGAGAGAGAGGATGTGGTAGTGATTTTATTTAAGTGTTAATTGTCTGGTTATATTTGATTTGATTGATTTCTTTATTTATGTAATCTAATTGATATCCAATACCTGTGGTCTATTGTTTGATAGAAGATAGTGTCTTTTGAGTCGTGGGAATAGTGAAATTTGTATTGTCTTTTGGTTATATTTCTTTCTTTATTGGTGAAATTTGTATTACGGATGGTAAACTAGTCATTGATAGAAGAGAGTGTCTTTTGAGTCGTGGGAATAGTGACTAGTTTCAGGCTTGCAGTTAGAAAGTTGACGCTCTGTACCTCTTTAAAAATTGTAGTTTCATGAATAATGATAAACACACAAGTGACAGCTCTAATTAGGGATGTGTCATTTAACTTCCAAGTTACTCGTCCTTTCAGTTGTGAACAATTTGTTCAGCTGTTGACTGCATAAGCACCATGTTGTGTGGAACGTAAATGCTTATTGTATGTGTGGCTGGATGCGTGCAGTTGCTGCAGTTCTGATACGGCCAAGGGAAAGGAGGTTATAACACTACAACGTGAATGTAATGTACGTCGGCTGGGTGAGTGTCATTCATGATCATGTTTGCACTTTGCATCAGTGTCGTTGTATAAATTACTTTACATTTAATATTACCATAGAGTTTCCTCTCTCTACCACTAGTATTAATAGAAACAAGAATTTGTAAATTTTAGCAGTAGTTTTTTAAATGGTATCATCATTTCTCAAATGTCTTGCTAAGAGTGCTACTGATTGTTCAGCAACTTCTGCAAGAAAACAAGCATGGCTCAAAGAGGGATATATTCTACATGCATCCTTCTGTTTTTAAAGGTGAAATTGTAATTATTTTCTTCTTTTTATTTTTTTGGAGAGGGGGTAGTGTGTGTATTTTTGTGTATATGCTACTAAAAAAGATGTATCAGTATCAATTATCATCCTCTTACATTGTCAGCATCTTTGCTTGGTAGATTACTTTAAATTTGAGAATAACACTTTTAACCATATTACTCTAAGGTGTGCCACTTTATTGTTTTATGTCCAAGAGCCTACTTCCCTCCACACAACATCTCTCATTTTCATTTATTCTTAAACAGAACAGTTAGTAGTCGACCGTGCAATCAATGACATCTGCATCCTTCTGCAGTGCAGTCACCACAATCTGAATCTAGTATGTATCATATTCACCTCTTGTTTTTTATTTTTGTTATATTCTTCAATATTATATAGCTTGAGTTGTCGTCATTATCTGAGGCAATGCTGAAGATGACCTTAGGAAACTGTCCAGTAAACATGTCTCTATTTTTACTTTTCAGGAAGAAAGGAAAATGTTTGCTAATTGTTAGGGATCTACAATACAGTGTAGTTTTCCTTGATAAGACTAGAGTGTGTTGTAACTAAAGATATATAATAAACTGTGACATGCTACTATCTATGCTTTTTTTACCCCACCACCTGACCACCCGAAACTGGAGAAAACTAATATTTAATAATTAATAACTGTCCATGTCAGAAGTAATGATATTTTTCAAAACAATTTTGAATTCCCTCGTGGTCCCAGAAGTAACTGATGTTGTTGTGAAATAAATTATATGCCTTATCCCACTTACAAAGATATCAGGAAACACTTGCAGCAACAGTCATGAGAAAACAAAGCAGCAGGGTTATATATGTGAATATTGTGATTCCTTGCAGCTCTAAAATAAAATTGTTAGTCCTCATATATTAATTTTATGGTTAATTCTACAGGTGTCTGTTGGGAAAGGGTAATAAATACTTTATGGATATGCCTGACAGATAATTATGTATACTGCGACTAGCAGGATATATCTCATGAGTGTAACTGACATGCTTTGTTCAACTATGGATATGATTTATTCCTCCAATAGATTGGTGATGGGATGGCTAAGATTTTCAGAAGCTGGGAGGAGATTTGATTGCGTTAACAGTCCCAATTCTGTAAGAACAAGCATTATTATTTGATATAGCATTATAAAAAACCTAAATTAATGATTTGTTTTTCAAATTCAGGCTCATCCTGTTCCAGTGAACGTTGAAGAAGTAAAAGGTATTCACATAAACAATATTATTATCTTCGTATGATTTTACTCTACCTACAAGAGGAGACCATATACAGTGATGTTAATTTATAGGGATTCTCTTAAATCACTTTAATATTTTCTAAAATTTTCTTTCCAGAGTTCCCGCCCTTGTAATGCAGATAACTAGAATAGAATTTCAGTCAGCTTGTCTCTTAGCTAATTTTTCCTCTTCTTTCTTGGGACAGATATCATGAGTGTTGCCAAATATTTATTGATTGTGGAGAAAGAATCAGGTCACCCATTTCTTAGGCAGATTGCCTTTATCATTCTTCTGAACTTAAATGTAATTTATTTGGGTTTGATGCAGTTTTTCAGCGATTATCCAATGATCAGTTTTGCAAGAAAAACCAGTGCATTGTCATTACAGTAAGTGTACTCTTAAATGAATATTCACTAGTTGCTGGATAACCTTAAAATACTGTTAACTTTGCTTTTCCAACAGGGAAGAGGTTATCCAGATGTTCCCACAAGAAGGTCACCTCATCACTGTGCATGCATTAATCTCTTTTCACTTGAAAGATACAACGATAATATAGTTTCTGGGCGTGGATTGATTTTGAACAGGTTTTTGCGGCTCATCATTGAAAGTTGTGCCTGCCTACATATTGCTTAGTAGATTGTGATCCATACGGCTTTGACATCTTTACTACATATCGATTTGGTTCAATGGTGAGGTTTCTTGTGGTTTTGTAGTTATACTTTTGAATGTCTAAACTTGTAGGTGCTCGTTTTATCTTTTTCCTTAAAGCAAATGGCCTATGATGCAAAAGATCTACGTATAACCAAGATACACTGGATTGGAGTATTTCTTTCTGATGTTGATAAATATTGTCTTCCCAAAAATTGTCTCCTTCCTTTGACTAAAGAAAGTGAGATCGACGAGTCATGTTCGGAAATTACAATTTTTTTCCAGCTCTCTTTTTTCTATCTTCGTTTTGAGAATAAATTCTTTGGATGTATAAACTGCTTTTTTAACTAAAGATATTTTAGGAGAAGATCTAGGAATTAAGGTTATGTAATCCAATTCACATTTGATACGGTTAATACATTAGTCGGTGTAACACAATTTCTAATGAAGATCTGTTTTAAAATTGAGCTCTTTGTTATATCTTGCATTTATCTTTAGACAAGTCGAGAACTGAAGCATTGCTGCGTAGATGTTACTTGGAACGAGAAGTGCCAGAATGGAGGTGTGACATAAGTCTGTATGTAATCAATTTTTTCTGATATTATTATGAAATTGCTTGGCATTGCAATCAGTTCTATTTTTTCCTTTTGGTGTTTCTCTTGAAGGTCGGAGCTGGAGTTGTTGCTGCAGAGAGGAGTCAAATTTGAGATTGAAACATTATCAGCACACTCACTTTCATTCTTGTCAGAGGTTTATGTGCCATCTAAGATTCAAGGTGAATTGTATACGTAAACATCCTTATTACCTGTCATATTACAGTGTTTCCTAGATCATTAAAGCTCTTAATATTCCTACTTAAGTAATATCATTGGAACTATCGGTGTTGAGTTCTGACAAGCCTTGTTCCTAGTCAAGAACTAAAATCATTAATCTAAATAACAAATAGTTCATCATGCTTTAGATCATGAAACAGTTGACTGAAGTGGCAGAATAAACAAAACAACCTATAGAAACAACACACACACACACACACACACATGAGGCAAATCAAACAAAAGAGGCGAATTAAACAAAATATAGCCAAAAACTGATAATTGAACTGGCTCAAAAATGGAGAAGCTAAAACCAGTATAAAACTTAGAATTTATAAGAACAAAGAAAATCTGAAGCACTGCATTTGACATCAATTATTTCTAGAAGAACCTAAATAAAGAGTCCAATCATCCTCATAGAAAGAGTCAAAATTAAATCTCTGCTCCTCTACGCCATCAGGAAACCTTCTGTTAATTTGTAAGAGGGAAGTCCTTTCCTCCAATCCTTCATGTAGTTGAAAGCTGTTATGAAATAATATGGTGCCCTAATTAAACACTGATATAGACATATTAGTTCATATTAATAGATGAATATTAAGTTTTACCCAAACCCAATTTTTGAAAGATAAAGAAACTATGTACTCCCTAGGTTCCATTTTTGTTGTCCAAAAAATTTACATGTATTTAAGGTACATAAAAAAATAGTTTCGCAAATTAATTTTAAAATTTTCTTACTCTGAATTTAAATTATTATTAAGATAGAGAAAATTTTAGAAATAATTTATGGATATTTCTCTTTTATACACCTTAAATTACGTGCAAAAAATAAACGGGACTACAAAAATGAGATGAAGAGAGCATATATATATATATATATATATATATATATATATAACATAATCCAGCCAACCCATCTCTCACCATTAAAAAAACAAAAGGACGGCTGTGTTAAATTAAAAAAATGACATACGCTCTATTATAGAGCGTAGCGCTCTATAATAGAACATATGTAATTTTTTTTATTTCCTTTTATGCCCTTAATCTGCCACGTGTAAATTATTTATAAAAAAAACCACATACGCTTTATTATAGAGCGTACCTATATGGCTGGAAAATATTCTGTCAAAACAGCTTCACAGTCAACCTCTCTGTACATACGCAGCGGATGTATGCTCTATTATATAGCGTACCTATATGGCTGGAAAATATTCTGTCAAAACAGCTTCACAGTCAACCTCTCTGTACATACGCAGCGGATGTATGCTCTATTATATAGCGTACCTATATGGCTGGAAAAAATTCTAAGTCAAAACAGTTTCCAATCACCACCATCAATAATTTCTACTATTTTAGGACTAGGTTTTTTTATCATTATCATCTTCAATCTCAATTTTAAACTTATCAGGAGACTTACTTGGAGGCTTTAATTTTGAAAAAAATGAAAAAAGCTATGAAATGAAATGAAAAGAGCTAACCTTAAAAAACTTTAACCAAGCTCAAACTTCAACTTTGAAATCTTCCCCAAGCTCAAATTTTGAAATTTTGAAGAAATCGAATCTTCTCTCAAGCTCAAATTTTGAAATCTTGAACAAATTGAATCTTCTCCTAAGTTCAAAGTTTATAAAAAATGGATTTTAGATAGCTCAAAGTATATTGGGTTATGGAATGGGCATGAGATGGGTTATGAGATGGGCAAAGTTAGATTTTAATATATTATTATTTAGATTTGAATATTAAACTTATATAAATATTAAACATTAAAATCTGAGTTATAAATATTAAATTTAAATATATTGTTAATGGGTATGGAACTCTCAATCTTTATCAGGTATTTAAATAATACCTCTTTTTTTTTGAAAAAATAATTAATGAATTAAACTTTGAATATATCTTATACGAATTTATTACAAATAAATATATTAAAAAATGACCTGTTGTGCCTCCGAGAGTACATATTAACAATATGAAAAAGAGTATTGTCATAGAGGTTCAAATTTCGTAACCTCTATATATTAGGCTTAAGGAAATACTGTCTATATCCAATTGGCAAAACACATACCAACCTGGATAATCAGTTCCTCTTACCACCAAGAATGTGATTTATGTTTTCTACATTTCACTCCATATGTTCCCCATCCATATCCCTATTCCATGTTACTTTCTACTCTTAAAAGGCAAACTCTAAACATTAGATTCTTTTCGAGAATTCTTATTGTTATTTTCGTGGTTCTCCTTCCTATTTTCTCTTACTCTTATTATATAATAGAATCAAATTTTAATGTATTATTATTTAAATTTGAATATTAAACTTATATAAGTATTAAACATTAAAATCTGAATTATAAACATTAAAATTTAAATATGTTGTTAATAGGTATCGAACTCTTGACTTTTGGTAGTATATGGATAAGGTCTCTCTTACTCTTATTATATATAAGATATAATTATGATACACTTTGACACACACATATATATGAATAACTATATTTAAAATTTATCCTTTTTATAATTTAGTAAAATTGATTGGATTTATTTAATAAAAAGATAGATGGCTGGTTAAAATATTAAAATATTTATAAATTTATTGATTTTTTTAGCTAACAACACTCAATTTATATAATTAAACTAAGGGCCGTATTCAATTTAAATTTTAATAGGTTGTTAATAATTCTTGAATTTTAATAGATTATACTCTTTCCGTCCCGTAAATATTGGTGGTTTAAAATTTTTCAAAGTCAAACATATTTAAGTTTGACTATAAATTATACATTATTAATTTGTTATTTTATAAATTTAAAAATTAAGTATAATAATATATTAAATATACTTTTTAATAATATCTTTTTCATAATTTTGTTATTTAACAATAATTATTAATTAATATTCAAAGTTGGTATAGTTTGACTTTTAAATTTCATAACACGCCAATTTTTCATAGGACGAAGGGAGTATTTGATTTATGACTTTACCTAAAGTTTATATAGAGTTGGTTGATTTTATGTTTTCACTTAATAAAATGTAAAATATATTGTAAAATTTAAAAGAATCATGAACTTTTAAAATCCATTAATATCAATAAGTTTTTGAATACCATCAAATTTTGATAAATTATTAATAACTTATATTGAATACTCTTAGATTTTAGATTGAAATTGAATATCATCAAAAATTTGATTGAATACATTCAAATTTTAACATATTTTTAAAATTAAAATTAAATACTCTCAAAATTTTAAAATTTGAAACAATTATAAAATTTAAATTAAATACACCCATAAATGTAAATACGAATGACTTTTGTGTAGTGCCTTGTATAATTTTTATGTTCTTCAGAGCTAGCTGGTTTTCCCGAAATGCGACCGTTGTAATCCTAATATTGTAAAACTAGATGGAATATAATTATTACGATATAAACGTAATAATAATAATAATTTTTAAAAATATAATTAGATTTAAAATAAAATTATAAGAATACTCAAAATACATATAAATATATTGAATTAAAACATTATTATCATCCCCGTCATTTATTTATATTATATTTTTTAAATTTAAGTTTTAAACTATAATAATTGAATTGTATATATAAAACCCCTATATATATAATTATTATTTAATATTTAGTTATTAAATAATACTAGCTTATAACTCGTGCAAAGCACATGCGGGATTAATAAATTATATATTAATTATTTTATATGATTTAAATATATAATTTAATTTATTATATTTGCTATAATAATATAATATATAATAAAAATTATTTATAGATAAAATAATAATATTATTTTAATATTCATGAGATTTAATTAATAAGTTTTAATATTCATGAGATTTAATTAATAAGTTGTAATTTCAAGTAGAAGTGAAGTGATATATGTTATTAGATTGTTGTACAAAAAATGGTTCACCGATGATAGAGTTATATTTAAAATATATATGTTTTAAAATTAAATTATAATTATATCATAAAAAAAGTCGTATAAAAAGAAAACTTACGAATGATAAAAAGAGTTGTATAAAAAAAGGACTTACCGGATGGACGACCAATTGACCAAACTTTTTATTTTTCTTTAAATTTAATTAGGAAATTTTTATTAATAAAAAGAGTTACAAATAAATTAGAAATATTTTAATTAAAATTTAAGTAAAAGAGTATATTTTGATGTAGGTAAAATATAATATAATTTTAATATTCAAAAATTTTAATTATAAAATTGTAATTTTAAATAAATTAAAGTGTTTGAGCGATGAGGAAAATTGAAATATGTTAGTAGATTGTGAGTATAACTGTATATTCTAATTAAAATAGAAGTTTGTTTAAAATAATATAATATAAAAGTATAGATAATATAGATACAACATAGTGATAAAATTTAACTAATGTTAATAAAATAATAATATTATTTTAATATTCATAGAATTAAATTTAAATATAATATAATATAATATTATATTATTTTATCCGTGATGAGTTGTATAAAAGGAGGACTATCGGAGATTAGTGTTCTATATAGGGTGGGTGTTGATGTCGGTCTTCTAATTTGAATATACGGGTATGGATGAGAACTGGTTTTTCTAGTTTGAGCAAAGTTCTTCTAATTTGAGTAGAACTTGTGGTTTCGTAAATAATTTGTGCTATGTGATTAAAATAGAAAAATAGATGGAAACTAAAAAAATTCATATTGTTTATCATAAACTTTAATGATGTATTAAATAAAAATTATAGGATAAATTTTAATGATATATAAAATAAAAATTATAGGATAAGTAGGATTCGTAAAAAAATATATAAAATATAATTTAAATATAATATAATATTATTCTATCTTGTATAAAAAGAGGACCGCTGAGTTAGAGTTGTATGTATGATTATATTCTTTTTTATTCTTTTTAAAATTATATTTTATTAAAATTCAATGGTTAAGATTGTTTTTATAGTTCATATAAAATTGGACGGTTAAGATCTTTTTTATGGTTCACCTAGTACCATACCGACGACCAAAATTTTTAATATTTCGGTTATAATAATATAGTATAGATAGTATAGATATTATATATATATATATATATATATATATATTGTATTTAATTAGAATACTAGTTATTATTAGTTAAAAAAAGGTTGAGAATATAAAATAGGATTAGGGTTTTGTTAGAGAGGAAGGACAAAAGGAGGGAGAAAGGGGAATAGAGGATGAAGAAGGAGAACTTAACAAAATCTAATTGAAACAAGGATTTTGGAGTCTAAGGTAAAGATCAAAACCATATTTGATACGGTCAATCATATTTTGTTTAGGATATAGAACTTATAATTTTCCTATCTCTTATATATATGAATTAGGGTTTATTGTGATTGGGATATCTAGAGTTCTTGAGCATCATTCTTATTTTCTGAATTTCAAGGTACTGATATGCTCGTTATACCCTCTATCTCATTTGATTTCAAGAAATTCGTATGTGAATTTTTAACTATGCTGAATTCTTATAAAATTGATAGTAAATTCGTTATATGTTTAAATTTAGTGGTTTCAGACTTTTCAGAAAGGGTTTTGAATTTCCTACAACTTTCGTTCTTTAACTTTTCTGTAACTTTTCTGAAATTCTGCTTCCAACTGTGAGTATCCTGCAATTTAATTTATGTAATCTGACAGTGTATTTTCGAAATAGAGTACTCAACTCTAAAAATTCGTAGTAAATTGAGTTTTGCTTCAAAAATTATGAACAATATCATTCTGGAAAGATCTTTTCGATATCTGCAATTGTTGTTTATATTCCGTTGGCAAATTCTGTGATTTCGATACCATAATTATTAAAAAAACATTGTGAAATTAGGGTCTGATTCTGTGCTGGCAGCCCGCAAATATATATTTTCTGAATTCGTTACTTGTGTGTTTTGAACGAGCCTTAACATTCTGGAAAATTCTCGAAATTGTCTACGATTCTCGTGTTTTGTACTTTTTCATATAAAGTCGTTTTAGTAGAGTAAATTGCTACTTTTCTGGGCAGGTCAGATATAAAATTGATTTAAGTTGTGTACTTTGTATGATGATTGAGTTTTGTGTTCGAGTATGCTATTTTGAAATGATATATGTTTTGTTTGGATTTGGGAGATATTGTAAGACCTCCGTCGTGAGTGGAGTGAATCTCATGTTTGGCACCACCTATACGGTGTAATTAAATAGTATAGCCGTATAGACGTGTCGCCGGAGGTATGAGACATGTATAGTCGCGACTAATTTGTGTATGTTTGGCCATTTGGGTAGCATTTTGCTTAGTGCCTTGCAAGCCCCTGTAAGATTTTGGATAGCATTTGCTTTGTGTTATGCATGCCCCTGTAAGTTTTGATGACCACATATTTTTGGATCACCGAAAATGTAGGACATCATTTAAGTAAGATTATCTCCCATTTGAGCTTTAAGTAAAATTATCTCCCATTTGAGTTAGTAAGTTATGTTTTTCGTTAAATTATTGTGATGATGGTTAATAAGTATAAGAGTAAGATTATTTTAACTAGAAAATGTGTTTGTTGGTTTTGAAAATATTTATCTAACATTTCTGCTCTTTTCACATGATCTACAATATCTTGTCCAGTTATCATATTATATTCATTTTTCGTTGAATCTATTTCCTGTTCACTTGACTTGTGTTATATCCGTATATGAGTTTTTTGTTCACTGTCGGTCTTTGTTTTGTTTTTATTTCCCCCGGCAGGCAAGAATACTTAGATGAGAGACTTTATTGGGAGAGCGAGAACTGCGAACTTAGAGCTCATTTATTTTTTTTTGCATTTTATTAGACTCCTAGAATTTTATTCGGAATTGATACTTGTGGATTTAAATCCGAATTTGGATGATTTAGTTATATTTTTATTGTTGGATTGGAGAAGTTGTAACGTTTTATGGATTTTTGGAAAATTATTAATATTTTTTATTTAAACATATTTTGATAATTGTTGGGATGTTAAAGTATAAATATTTAACTTTATTTAATACCATGTAATTATATATGAACAACTACCAAGTCACGAAATCTTTAGTTTGAAACTTTATGATAAAAATTTAGAAAATATTCTAATTAAATAATTTGCACAGAATAGTTTGGTTCGATGACTAATATGTGGTTGGATAGTGGAATCTATGCAATATAAGGCTTAAACTTCATTTTTAATATCATTTATTGAATTTGATTTTAAATTATAATATTATTAACTATTAGTTGAATCAACTTTTTTTATAACAAAGTTAAATTATATACAATTTTTATTGAAAATATTTATTTTTATTATTAAAAAATATTTATTATTAAAAAATTATTTAAATAAATTTTCCTCTAATCATATCCATCTTAACTTTTTAAAATTCTCTCCATCTATGTGAGAGTCTGAGTTTTTCTCTCTACTTTTATCTTTTTCTAAAGGACAAAAGGTTGTGAGAGTTCCTGTTGGTATGGCACGTTATCAAGATATTGAAATGCAAATGGCAGATCTTGACATTGAGGGCGAGGAGAATGATGAATTTATTTTTGAAGGAGATGTTGAGGAGGAGATTAATAAGTACGAGTTATGTTTGGTGGGGAGGTATCTTAAAGAATATCAATGTGAGAGCTATGAAGACTAAAATGGGAGATGTTTGAAGCCTACAACAGGGATAAACATAAAAGAACTGGAAAATGGCATCTACCTTTTTCAGTTTTATCATAAAGAAGATATGTAGTGGGTGTTGAATGGAGGTCCGTGGTCTTTTGACAATGCTATATTAATTGTTGATATTATTCCTCTAGGGGAGGAACCATTGAAGGTGCCACTTTGGTCTTTGAATATATGGATTCAAATCCACGATTTGCCTACCGGGTTCATGTTAGAAACAGTGGGCAAGCAGCTTGGGGATTTCTTTGACGAATTCTTGTTGTATGATCACAAAAACAACACCAGCATTTGGAGGGAATGTATGAAATTACGGATTCGTTTAGACGTAAGGAAGCCTCTCAAACGCAAGAAGAAGATCACCCGGAAAAATGGTACAGAGTTTGTCGTTATTTGTAAATACAAGAGACTTGGAGAATTCTGTTTTTCTTGTGGGTTTATGTCTCATACTGAGAGATTTTGTAGAAGGTTCTTGGATAAAAGGAGTTCTTGGATAAAAGGTTAAGGAGTGGGGAAACTGGTTGCGGGCACCACCGCGTAGGGTGGCCGGACAAACTAAAAGCAAGTGGCTGCGTGAAGAGGATGACATGGACTGGGAGGCTAGGGTTGGCTGGAGCAACAACACCCCACATTTTCAGGAAAAAAGATGCTCCAATTCAGGGATTCAGCTAAATCAGGGGAGTAATAATAGGGAGGTTGAGAAACAGAATAAATTAAAAGCTGTAGTATCTCCTACTCATATTCAAAATGCTATTAGTACGGAGTTGAAATTTAATTCTAGGCCTGAAGAAAATGAGCTAATTGGGCTTAATATAGAGGAAAGAAAACGAAGACGTAGTGGGCCTATCACAAATGAGATTATAGTTACAGATGGGGGTCTGAGAATTGAGGCGTCAAACAACAATGGTTCTAACATGGAAGTTGCTCTTTCTGGTTCGGATTATGCAGCATCCCCGATCACTATCTTGGCTGATGAGCTTGCAAGGCAAGCCAGCCAACCGCAATGATGCTGTTAAGCTGGAACTGTCGAGGATTGGGAAATCCTCGGGCAGTTCGTGTTCTTAGGGACTTAGTTAAATCCCGCAAACCCGATTTTTTATTTATTTCGGAAACTATAGCTGTTAGTAACAAAATAAAAGAGCTTTGTGTGCAAATGGGTTTTTCACAGTGTTTCTCGGTTGATAGAGTGGGTCGTGGAGGAGGTTTGGCTATTTTCTAGAAGCAGAAGGTGAAATGCACAGTTGTTGACTCTTCTTTACACCATGTTGATTGCATATTTTCAGAAGTAAATGCTTTGGACTGGAGGCTTACTTGTTTTTACGGTTATCCGGAGAGAACTAGAAGGAAAGACTGCTGGGAGTTTACCCGAAGGTTTGCTGCAAAATCCTCGTTACCTTGGTGTGTGTTTGGTGACTTCAATGATATGCTTTATTCTTCTGATAAAATGGGGGGCAACTCTCATCCTCAAACATTATTAGATGGCTTTCGTATGGCAATTGAAGACAGTACATTGGTGGAGATTGATTTAGTGGGTGACAAGTTTACGTGGGAGAAAAGTAGAGGCAAGCCAAACTGGGTGTGTGAAATGCTAGATCGAGCATTTGCTACTAATGACTGGTGGAACAGATTTCCTCTTTGTAAGTTGTCTGTGACTCATACTATTTCATCGGACCATGATCCTATTTCTCTTGAGCTTATGAGTATGACATTCTCAATGAAGCAATTCCGGTTTAAATTTGAAAACACCTGGTTAAAAGAGGCTAATTTTAAAGAAGAGGTTTCTAAATGTTGGGAGGGCTTACCACCATCTCATTTACTCCTGAAATTAATGTCAGTTTCTTCGTTCATGGCGAGGTGGGGGCGAAACTTCTTTTATAAGTTTCGGGACAAGGTGAAAAAACAAAATGAGGTTGTTGATAGTTTGGTGAATTGTAATGATGATGAGAGTGTTCGAATGTATTTTGAAGAGATGACAAAACTAAATTAAATTTTGTTGCATGAGGAACTGTATTGGAGGCAGAGAGCTAAAGCGTTTTGGCTTGAAGATGAGGACTCCAACTCTACGTTTTTCCATGCGTTGCTACGACAGATGAACAAAATGCAAAGCTGATTGCAGAGCTTTCCTTTGAGGAATTTACTGATGCTATTAAACAAATGCATCCGGATAAAGCTTCGGGGCCTGATGGCCTCAACCCGGTTTTTTTCCAGCATTTTTGGGGTATTCTTGGCAACAAAGTGTTCTTGTGCTGTAAGTCTTGGCTCAATGAGGTCTCTTTCCCTGCAGAATTGAATGAGGCAAATGTTGTGCTCATTCCGAAAAAAGAAAATGCAGATATGATAAAAGACTTGCGGCCAATTGCGTTATGCAACGTTCTCTATAAAATCCTTGCAAAGGTGCTAGCTAATCGGCTTAAAGTTCTTCTCCCCTCTGTTATTTCTGAGAACCAGGCTGCCTTCGTGCCGGGTAGGAACATTTCTGACAATGTTTTGGTTGCTTTTGAAATTATTCATTTCATGAAATGAAAGAACTATGGTGCTGATGGTGAGATAACATTGAAGCTAGATGTTAGTAAAGCCTAAGACAGAGTAGATTGGTGCTACTTGAGAGATCGTATGGAGAAGATGAGTTTCAGTGAAAAGTGGGTGAAATGGATTATGTTATGTGTAACCACTGTTTCGTATAATATTTGTTTCAATGGCACTTATGTGGGGCCAATCTCTCCCAAACGTGGTTTACGACAGGGTGACCCTTTGTCACCCTATTTGTTCTTATTGTGTGTAGAGGGGTTGTCTAGTTCTTTGAGACAAGCAGCAGCTAATGGTCGAATAAGTGGTTGTAAGGTTAGTGTTGGGGCTCCAACGGTGACACACTTATTATTTGCTGACGATAGTTTTTTGTTTTTTCGTGCAAATAAAGAAGATGAAGTGGTTAGATCTCTGTTAAACTCTTATGAACATCTCTTAGGCCAGGCCATTAATTTTCAAAAGTCGGGTATCTTATTCGGTGTGAATGTGCGACGAGACAAGCAACATGAGCTCACAGAGATTATGGGTGTAACAAATGATCTTAGAAACAACTATCTGGGCCTACCTTCACTTATTCACTTATCGGGAGTCAAAAAAATCTGTATTTAACTTTTTGGAGGAGCGTGTTTGGAAAAGGATACAAGACTGGAGTTCAAAGCTCCTCTCTAGAGCGGGTAAAGCTGTCCTTATAAGGAATGTGGCACAGGCAATACCGTCGTACTGTATGTCCTGTTTCTTAATCCCTAAGTCTTGGTGTAAGGAGATAGAACGGATGATGAACAGTTATTGGTGGCACTCAAACTCAAGCAATAGCAGAGGTATGCGTTGGCTGTCATGGGGCAATATGAGCATGGCCAAGAGGAAATGAGGAATGGGTTTTCGAGATCTTCACGGTTTTAACTTATCTCTTTTGGGTAAACACGTTTGGAATTTTATTAATAATCCAAATTCGCTTGTTGCGAGAGTGTTTAAAGCAAGATATTTTCCTCATTCTCATCTTCTCAGGGCTTCTAGAGGAGGAGGGTCGAGTTTTATATGGTCCGGTATATGGCAGGCCAAAGAAGCTCTTGCTAAAGATTTCCGTTGGGTTTTGGGGGATGGGAAGGAGATCAATGCACATAATGATCCGTGGCTTAGATACAAGGATGGTTTCTTTGTTGAAGACTCTCCAACTAATGGTGTTACTAACAACAAAGTTTGTGAGTATTTTCTTGCAAATTCTAACAAGTGGGACGAACAAAAGGTTAGAAATTCATTCCATGACTGTGATGTAAATTTTATTCTTTCAACACATATTCCTCAAAATCGGGTGAGAGATCGTGTAGCATGGATACATTCTACTGATGGGAAGTACAGTGTTAAAAGTGGATATCAATTATGGCATGCTCAGTTTACCGAATGTAGCAACACTATCCAATCAGGAGGGTGGAATAGACTCTGGAATCTTGATGTGCCTCATAAGATCAAGATATTTTTGTGGCGTTTCTGTCGTAATACTATTCCAGTGAGAAACCTTTTGCGAAGCAAGGGTGTCAGAGTCCTTATTTTATGTCCTATGTGTGCTTCAGATATGGAGCATATGTTTCATGTTTTCTTCGATTGTGAGTTTGCTAGCCATTGTTGGCAGTACATGGGAAGTGTGTACGATATGAGTGGAGTTTTCTCTGCACCCATTTGGCTGCTCCAGATGCTCAACACCTCGTCCCAGGAAGATGCAGTAAAAATTGCTACAACTCTGTGGGGAATATGGAATATGCGAAATAAAAAAGTGTGGGAGAACAACTGTGCCACGCCAGCTTTAGCAATGGATTGGAGTAAGAAGCAGGTCATGGAATGGAGGGAGATGAAGAAAAAGAAATGTGGTTCTCAGACAGTGACAGATTGAACGGGTGTGAAGGATGACCAGAAGTGGGTTGCTCCAGGAGAGGGGGACTTAAAGTTGAATGTAGACGCATCTGTTGTTGAGGGGTGTATGTCTTTCACAGTTGGGATGGTCCTCAGAGATCACAGAGGCCATTTTGTCGAGGGCAGAAACTTGAGAATTGCTGGGAGTGTGACTGCGTTTGAAGCTGAAGCACGAGGAGTTCTAGAAGCTTTGTCCTGGGTTGAGATAATGTCTAAGATAATGTCCGAGAAGAATGTGACTATTGAGAGTGACTCATTGCTCACAGTTAACGCCATCTGCAGAAGTGTGATGTATCAGCTGGAAGTTGGTCACATTTTGAACGAGTGTCAAGCATTACTTGAGGCCATGAGGAACATGGCAAGCGAACATGGCGGCCCATTTGATGGCTCATGTGCCTTTTTCTCTACATTGCTACAATGTTTTTTCGTCTCCTCCTAGTTCCGTGTTGGAGACTATTGAGTTTGATTCTATTATGCATTAATAAAAGTTCTCTTTCGTTTCAAAAAAAAAAACTTTTAAAAATTAATATTTTATAAAGCTGAGAAATAAATATGAAAAGTGAAAAAAAATTAACTAAACACAAACTATAAATTTTATTTATCTTAAATTCATACTTTATATGGTGTATCAAATCACTTTAAAAGTGACAGAGAATAAAAGTAATTCAAATAATAAGAATTAAATTATTTTTTTGAAAAATACAACTTATTAATTTAAACATATAAATATTTCAAATAATTCAAAAATTCATTTTAAATATTAAATTTTATAAATGAGCATATAATTATTTCTAAATACCTAACGACTTTTATGATTTAAATACGAAACCAAATTGTTTTAAATATATAATATTCAATTTTTGAATATATCGACCTAGGGTGAGCATTCAGCATTTTGGATATCGAACCGAAATTAATATGGATATCCAAAATTCCAAATAATTAAAATTTTATATCCAAATACCGAACCGAATTATTTTCCATCAGAAATCGAACCGGATATTTTAATTCGGTTCAGATTCCAAAATATCCAAAAAATTGAAATTTATAAAAATCACAAAAGTGACATGATTAAATACTGTAAAATAAAATGTTAGATTTTGTAAATTAAATAATCATTTTAAGTTCGAATATAAGATTATGTCTCTTAAATTTGATTAAGTATTAGAGGAAATAAAATAAAGAATAATGAATTTACCAAAATTATAATAAAATAAATAATAATTCAATGACTCCATTGAGTAAATCATGAATATAAACAAGGTACATTGGAAAAAGACGTAATAAAAAAGAGTTATATGTTGATATTATTTATCTTGTATAAATCATAATTGCAATTAAAATATATGTAAAAAAATATTATATATATATATAGTCGTACTCAAATGAGAAAAAACTCAAATGAGAAATAGAAAATATCCGGCTCATTTAACTACTCTAACCCGCATATACGCACCTCACCTGCATAATTGGTCTACTTCAACCCGTTGAACCCTCAATCCCGCGCGTGCCTCCGACAGCAAGTGTTGTTGACTCCTTATGCTAATTTGTTTTATAATTTTATTACACTAAGTAATTTATATTTTAAATAATAAATATAATAAAATATATTTTTATTATAGAAATTATACTATAAAAATCTGTAATTATATTACATAAATTAGTAATTAATATTACATAAATTAGTATTTAATATTATAGAAATCAGTATTTAATATTATATTTTTATTATTTAAAATTTATGTTTTTAATTTTAAATAAAAAAATATAATATATATTTTTATTATAGAAATTATATTACATAAATCAGTAATTAATATTACAGAAATCAGTATTTAATATTACAAAAATTAGTATCTAATACTATATTTTTATTATTTAAAATTTATTTTTTAATATAAATAATAAATATAATAGAATATATTTTTGTTATGAAAATTATATTACATAAATCAGTAATTAATATTATAGAAATCAATATTTAATATAATAGAAATCACTAAATTATATTATAGAAATCAGTAATTAATATTACACAAATCAGTATTTAATATTACAACAATCACTAACTTGTATACAGCGGGTTCACTTAAAATAATAGATATTAACGGGAAAATAAAATTTACCGGAATATAACACATATGGTATGAAAACTGATCATTTGGAGATGGGGAAAAATGCGGCGAAATTAGATTTGAAAAATAGTTCACCAATTAACGGGAAAATTAAATTTAAAACGAAGAGGATTTTAGTGAATTGAGTATGTGATGGTGCATTTAATTTGTGTGTTGTTGCACCTTGGGACCATTAGATTAAAATTGAATATGTGGTTAAAATCTAATTTTCTATTTCTCATTTTAAATTATTTCTCATTTGATCACCCCCCACACATGTATATATAAGGGACCGGTTCTATAATCACAGTTGGATATGATGTTTTAAAGGACCAACACATCTAGTACCGTTGAAATTTAAAATCAAGGGTTTGAGATTAGAAATAAAAAAAACGCATATGCTATATTAAATAGCGTATACACAATATAATACAACGTATGTTATATTTTTTTTATTACTCAAAGAGCCCTTAAAAGCTTACGTTATATTATACAGCGTAAGTGTAGAAATTTTTTGCCTTCATTTCTTTTTTCTCAATTATTTACGTCAGATAATATGGAGTAAGGCCAAAAATTGTTGCCCAAGCTACTTATGCTATATTATATAGCCTAAGCGTAGAATAGAATAAAGATAAGTGTTTGTTTGAGGTATTTTTTCTTGTTTAGCAGTTAGCTTCAGTTTTGGCATGTTATCATTTCTCATACACAATAATAATATTTTGTTGTGGAGCTAACATGCATACAATTACAATTTATAATTACAAACTCTGTATCGTATTTGTTTCTTTCGTTTTCATTTATAATATAGCTCCTTATGCTATATTATACATCGTAGGGGTATAATTTTTTTTTCCAGTTTTTTATATTCTTTAACCAAAATATGTGTATATGTGTATTTTTTTGTTGAAGAGAATCAAATAATTGATAGCAGAAGTTGGGAGACGTGTCATTATAAAAATCCACATCAAATGGTTACTCGAAATTTGAAAGACGGTGACTCCTTTAATTTTGAATTTAGTAGTCCTCGTCCGTGTATACTGTATATATTTACTTAATCACAAGAAACACCGGAGACTAGAGCTCCATAAAAAAACATCGAAGCAGGAAGAATAGGAAAAAAGTGTTAAACTTTAACAGACAAAGACGTTGGAGAATAAAGATTTGAAAATGAGCTGGAGTCAACTTGTGAGATATAATACAGCGTAAGCTCTATAGGAACAGAGAGAATTAAAAAAAATAAATTTACGCTATATAATACAGAGCGTAAGTTTAAAAAAAATTTAATCACATCCATTGATCTGATAAATCAATGGTCAGAAACGTGTTGGCTAGAATTTAAAAATTATCCAATTGTGATTGATGAACAATTTCATATATATAATAGTATTTAAATAAATTAATTCGAATTTATCGGATAATTTGGATAATCCAAAAATCTAAAATTTTTTTGATATTACAATATAATCTAATATGTATTCAAAATACCAAACCATATTTTATCAGATCAATATTCAAATTAAATTATTTCAAATTTATCCATTTAGTATATGAATATCCAAACCAAATGCTCCCGTTATCGACCAATTGTTTCCCTAGTTTCGATTATTATATAACACAAAAGCCCCAAAGCCGACAAAACAGGAAATGGCATTTCCGTAATTAAACAAACTCCAAGGGCATATACTGACACCTCCGCAAAATATTTACATACCAAACGAAAACGACTCTGAGAAACCCCGCAGCATAAAAACTCCATCCCCAACTCATTCATCTCTCTCTCCCTCTCTCTCTCTCTGTAAAAGGTCTTTCTCGCTATCTTTTTCATCGATCGCGTCTCTCATCGATTCAATCATCTTTTCAATCTATACATACACACATACTGTAAGCATATCCTTGCTCGATTCTCAGTTTTTGACTTGTTTCGTTGTTTTAATCGCTTGATTCGATCCGTTTTTTTTCAATTTAAGATCTTTTTGTGTTATTATTTAGTTTTGTTTCTTTAATTTAGGTTTGTGTTCTTTGATTTTTGTGTTTATTTCGAGTTTGTTAGTTGTGTATGCTTGCTTTTGATTTGCATGATGTGTTTGTATTGTTTTATGTTAATTAGATGATTAGATCAGTTTGATGTGTTTTTTTTGTTTTGATTGCTAAATAGTTGAATTTTCGATAGATAGGCTTTAGTAAATATGATAATGGATTGAGAGGTTGTGATTTTCTTGAATTTGATGTTACTTCTGTTAGTTTAGGATATTTGGTTATAAGTTTGCGGAAATGTGAATTTATGGTTTCTTGGGGGGTTCTGTATAAATGTTAATTTTGAATCAATTTGAGCTTTTAGAGTATAGCACTATAGCCTGATCTATATTGAATTTATGTCAACTGTTTTCGTATATTATATGTTTTAAAAGATGTTGAGCTGATTTTGTTTGGACTTGTGATTGCTCAAAAATTGTCAATTTCGGGGTTTTGTTGCTCATCTAATTATTTTAAGGGTTTCTAGAGATATTATCTGATTATGAAATTGTGTTGTGATACTGTAAATTATTAGGCAATTATGAGCAACGAGGGAGAAAAGACTTGTCCTCTCTGTGCTGAGGAGATGGATTTGACAGATCAGCAGTTGAAGCCGTGCAAATGTGGTTATGAGGTATGGTTGAATCGGTAATTACAGCAAAAATAAGACTTACTTGGTCCTATTAGCGTCTGATAGGATAATTATCATGTTGAAATTTGATGCTGTATTCTTATGGAGGGTTATTGTAATAATGCTATTTCAGTCGGATATTATGACTGATGTTATCGTCATGTTGCACGGGATATAAATATTAGTACCTTTCGAAACCTTGCTAATTACTATGGTGTAATGGGATTATTATCGAACATTTATCAAAATCACAGTTAAGTAGCTGAATCGTGATACAGCTCCGAGAAGCCATTTTCTTATTATTAATATGTTTTGTTATGCATTAAGTGTTGAAAGCGCTGAAATGATAGAAAGAATAAAGCATCTATTAGAAGTATTGGAAAGTGAAAAGTGCAATTGTTATATGCTGCAATTAAGCATTTTGATAAATCCGATATGTATTGTAAATTCAACTTGCAGCGGTTGAAGTAAAATTTATACTCTTTGGTGCAATTCTTATTGTAAGTTGACTCTCAAACCCAAAAGCATGTTTTTTTGTGTGTGGCAGATATGTGTTTGGTGCTGGCATCACATAATAAACATGGCTGAGAAGGACAACGTAGAAGGCAGGTGTCCAGCATGTCGCACCCCTTACAACAAGGAAAAAATTGTTGATAAGGCAACTCAGTGTGAAAGGTTTTTATATATGCAGAGTTCTGGTCAACACACAATTATGTTTGCAGAATTTTTGTGACATAGTTCTCACAAGGTCATAGTATTTTTCTCAATGATAGGTTGTTGTCTGAGTTAAATGTGGAGAAGAAAGTGAAGTCGAAGTCAAAGAGTAAAGCACCTGATGGTAGAAAGAACCTAAGTAGTGTGCGAGTGATTCAACGAAATCTTGTCTACATTGTGGGGTTACCTGTTACTTTAGCAGATGAAGATGTGTGTAAATCTCCTTTTGTTATCCATGCTCTTTCTTTTTGTCTATACTTTTTTGCTAGGGTTTTTTAATCACCTGTATATATCTGTTGTTTTTATGCAGCTCCTACAAGGAACGGAATACTTTGCTCAATATGGAAAAGTGCTTAAGGTGTCCATCTCTCGTACAGCAGCTGGCACCATTCAACAATTTCCAAATAGTACTTGTAGTGTGTAAGTTTAAGTGCTCCTTTTGCTACTTAATTTCACTTCTAAAATTTTAACTTTAACTAGGCCGACAGATTAGGCAATCTTGTTTTGTATAATTTTCTGCCCAACAGTTCACCTGGATATCAGAGTGTATATCTTATCCTTGTAGATTAGAAGCCAAGCAGCGGGTTCTCAATTATAAATTCAGACAATATGTCATAAATTTGTGCAGTTCAATTTTTAGATGTATGAAGTTAAATAAGTTCAGTAGAGGTTACAATGGAGGTGTCTATTAACTTTTGGAATAAAAACCTTTGTTTCTTCCAGGTATATTACTTATTCAAAGGAGGAGGCGGCGGTTCGTTGCATTCAGTCGGTGCATGGTTACACATTGGAGGGTAGACCATTAAGGTATGAACCTGTTGGTTTTAGTTGATTGCAGCAGTGTTTATTATCTATGTGCTTATGTACTATTTTATGTTTGCAGGGCCTGCTTTGGAACCACAAAATATTGCCATGCATGGCTGAGGGGTGTGGTATGATCCTTAATTCAATTAATACTCTGGATTTAAACATTTTGAGTTTGTGACTTTGTGCTATTCTGATTACTAAACTTTGGTTCAGCCATGCATCAATCCTGACTGTCTATACTTGCATGAAATTGGTACACAAGAAGATAGTTTCACTAAAGATGAAATAATATCAGCATACACAAGGTATCGTATAGTTGTCATGTGCATTCAATATATTTTTTTATTGATTATATGCTTAGGAGGAAATCGATTTCCATCCAGTCAATATGCAAATTTAATTGCTTTTGTGAAGAATAGTCTATTTGTAGCACTAAATTACTGTTCTAGCTTCAGCCATCATCCATGAGCAAACTAGAAATTAAGCATTTAGCATAGTATTGAGGGGTCGAAATAGCTTTGGTAAATTGTTTCCATCATCGCAAGTACAAGATCTTTCATTCTATAAAATGTTAATTGCTGCTAATGCATTCTAAATTTTTTATGTTCATGTTTATTGAGTTAAAATTTTGGAGATATGGTTGACAAAACGTAGAATTTTTTAAATTTGTATATATCAGTTATGCTTATTTGTGATGGAAATATGGGATCCCTCTGTTTTGATATTTATGCTATTTTATAAGTGATATTTTGCTTCTTCCATAATATAGTAGTGCTACGTATACAATATCCACTGTTGAATGGTAAAATCAGTAATGTAGTAGTGCTACTTGTACAACATGACTGTTGAATGATACCTTCTAAGGCTAAAGTAATTCGAAACAACTAAAGAACTGAAATCACTACGGAGTTTGACTTGAAAATTGCTTATTACTTCAAAAGGCAGCTTGCTTATATTGCAAATAATTAGAGTAATCAAAGGTCTTTTTTTTTTTATTTTTCGCCATATTACAGTTTCTACTTGTAACATATAATTATGATATGTTCTATGAAGTAGGTCTGCTTGATAATCTGTTGATTCGTTCAACTGTCTATTTTCTGTCTAATTAACTTGCATAGTTATTTTGAAGGAATAGAGTTCAACAGAGTATGGGAGCTACAATCGATGCGCAACGTCGTTCAGGAAATGTATTACCACCTCCAGCAGACGAGTTCTGCAATAACAGCTGCTCGTCATCAGGAGTACATCATAATAAAAGCTCAACAGATGTATGTTTTTCTGTGCATACTTTTTGTCTCTCGGTATTCTTTCTTTTAAAAAAACAATAGATTGCTCAATTTAATTTATACTTTAGCGTTGGTGAACAAGTAAACTATAAAATAGCAATTCCAAAGGATTATTATTTACCTAAGTAATTATTTATTTAATACAGTTAGTAATCAAGGTTTGACTATATTAGCCATCAACTACGATATATAGGCTGTTACCATGACACATCATTTTTGAATTTGCCCTGGTGCAGATCCTTGACATTTCTTCTGAAAATATACTGGAATCATCTGTCTGGCAAACTCTGGCAAGTAGTGTAAGGGGCTCTCCACCAAATAGTCGCTCTAGTAAATCTGTTGGCCTTCCTGCAGCAGCATCCTGGTACAGATTTGACCGCTTAGCCTTCTCTTTTTTTTTTTTAGAATTCATTATAGATTCCGTTTCACAAATTTAAATGCTTCTCAGGGGAGCGCGTGCCTCAAATAGTCAACCATCACCGATAAGCATGTCAAGCTCAAATGGACCTTCTAAGCAGAAATCTGCTACATGTGGCATTTCAGTTGCATTTTCAACTGCGGTAGTGAGCCCAGCCAAGGTCTCTATAATGCACAGTGATTCAGGAAAGAAACTTAACGGAGAAATTTGGTCTCCTGTACAGAAGAATAAATCTAGTCCAGTAGCATCTGTTGAAATATCGGATGTAGATAAGCAACAAAAACCATCTAATACTTCTGCCAAGATTGGACATTCTAATAAACTAGTAACAAGTAGCCAGATATCTACGCCATCGCCAAAGGTAGATGGATCCATGAGCATGCCAGATATCACGGGGCAGTCTTGTGGTAGTAATTCAGAAAGAGATTCACATATTCCTGTAGAGAGTAAAGTTCAGGAATTATGCTCTGATATATTTTCACTAAATATAATTACTCAAGGGCCAAAGCACGGAGACACACATTACAGAGAACTCTTGTCATCACATACTGCAGCAAAGGATGCATCCTCCAGCAAGGATTCTGTTGTACCAAGGAATGAGTTTGAATTAAAGTTAGAGTCACCATTTCAAGTATCAGAAAGTGATACTGGTAAAGTTAAGGATGATATACTATCTTTTGAGATTCGAAGACGTGAAGATCCTGAAGTTACCAATGGCACAGATAATCTGCATAATTTAGGCCAATTAGCAGATAATTCAAGGGTTTTATATTCTCAAGAGGCTTGCCATCTACCCAACGTCAGTTTTGATTCAAATGATGTAGATAAGAAATCTGGTAATTTCTCTGTTCCGCAAGAATATAACGTCCCAGTTATTTCGAATGGTTATTCTGGGAACTGGACAAGAAGTTTTACTGATTTGGATACCAGTGCTAATAATTCTTCCTATATGCTACCAAATGAATTAAAATCGATGCATGATGGAAGACATAGTGGTGAGTTGGTAAACCATGATAGTATTTCAGCAAATGACATGGGAGAGAGCAGTATCATATCTAATATATTGTCAATGGACTTTGATTCATGGGATGAATCCTTAGCTTCACCGCAGAATCTAGCTAAATTATTAGGTGAAACTGATAAACAGCTGGGTTCTCTTGGTGCATCAAATTCAAAGAAAGTACAAAACAGCAATCAGTCTAGGTTCTCTTTTGCAAGAGAGGAGCATCAAATATCCAATTTTGAATCATCATTTACTGGATTTGAGCAAACTCTGAGGAATCACTCTTTCACAAATGGTTTTAAGGACAATGGAAACTATTATAATGGTGGCACTGGAAATGGTTATTCTACTTTGAGTGCACAGCAACCTGGTAATTTCGCAAGCATCAATTCTCATAATTCACCCAACAGGTTTTCTGGTGAGTTCGGTAGTGGGTTTTTTTTTTGGCTACAGATAGTGCCTATTGACATTTATTTCATTATTTTGTGCAAGTCTTTGGCATTTTATAGATTACTTGTGGGGAATATATTCTTAATTTATTGTTAAATATGCTCATCATTTTTTTCCTCGGTTTTGTTTACTTGCTTCGCATTCATGTATTTTTTAACTTCTGGCAATTTTCTCTTTAGCTAGTTTCATAATAGGCTCAGTTATGAATTAGCTAAGCATTGTTGTTGTTTCTGCTTTTAAGGAACTGTTTTGACATATATTGATTTGCGTGATAAATCCTTTTTAGTATCTTTACAACTTTATCGTAAGAGTGTAACTTATATGTTTAAGTGCTTTTGTTGATGTACCCCCATTTTCTTCAACTTTTTAAAATTAAATAGACTTGATTCCAGTCTTAGATGAATTATTTTACTTTGATGTCAAAACAGTTTCTAAAGCACCTGTAACAGCTCCTCCTGGATTTTCCGGGCCTACCAGAGCTCCACCTCCTGGCTTCACCTCTTTTGAAAGGGTGGAACAGATATTTGACATAAACTCTGGTTTGTATCCTACATTTCACATTAAATAATTTGTTTTAAACGCTTGTTGGAACTTACATTTTTGTTGCCTGATTTTTTTGTAGGGAATCATTTACTTAAGAATTCATCTTTATCGAGAATTCCTAGTCAGTCACCATCTACTATATATAACGATTTGACCAATGCAGATATCGAGTTTATTGATCCTGCAATTTTGGCAGTAGGTAAAGGCAGACTTCCTGGTGGGCTTAATAGCCCTGGTTTAGACATGAGGTCAACTTATTCTACTCAGATGAGTAATTATGAGAACGAGGCAAGATTGCAGTTATTGATGCAAAGATCTCTCTCACCCCAGCAGAACCCCAGATATGTTGAAAGGGGGGACATTTTTTCTTCTCATCCAGATAATTATATGCCTCCAAGGATGTTGGAGCAAGCATTAGCCAACAATGGGTCCCAATATTCTCAATTTGGCCTTCCACACTCCAGAAATCAACTTGTGTCAAGTGGCAACTGGGATGGTTGGAATGAGGTTCGAAGTGGTAATGGCTCAACTGTGGCAGAGTTGCTTAGATCTGAAAGATTAGGAGTAAATAAGTACTATACTGGCTACCAGGATTCAAAATACCGGATTTCCAGTTCCGGGGATTTATATAATCAAACATATGGGATTTGATCTTTGTCTAGTGGGCTAATAATCCCTTCAATGGTGAAACTGAAATAGAATGACTATATCCAACTTGTCTTGACAGCACTGACCTGATAAAATGTGGCTTGATCTGGACTGGTTTTACTGGTTAACCTGCTGAATGGTGGAATAAACATTCTGAGAACCGTCTCCTCCAAAACCAGCAGGTAAAGAGGAGTCTATGTTGTTACCATTAAATAGTAATTCATAGGCACAGTGATTAAAATAATCTGAAAAGTTGTATGCTCTGTTTGGTTAATAGTTTCATTCCATCCTAGTTGGGAACGAATCCTAATTATTTTATTTCATTCTCTTTTCTGTTAATCTAAATTTAAATTGGAACTAAATCCCCCAAAATGGGGATAAATGACTTGTTCCTGCTCAGTTTCTTCAATAAACTCATCATAACAAATTTGAATTCTTACCTCCCACACGCCCCCTCCTTGACTCTTTTTTCGCCTTGAATTATATTTACAGTATTTCACTCCATTCCTTTTCCAACTTAAAAGGCTTATATATACATATTTTTTACTCAGTACTGGGGTACACTGGTCTAAAAATATTGTGTTTGACCATGGTTTTGTATGCAAAGTAATTAAATTGGGGAAATATTCTACATTTTGGATCCCATAAATAATTACAGGAAAAATAATTCTTTTTAAACATATGGTGCATCTTCCTTGTTTATTACCTGCTTTATGCTGACTCCTGTTTTTAATATAGAATATATATATATATTTATTTATTTATTTATATTTATATTTATATATATATTCCTTTCATGCAGGAAACAGAGCTATCAAGTCTTGGTTTGAAGCTGCATCATACAGAAAGGTACAAAATTTTATTGATTATGGTTTATTATGGTAGTAGCTAAGCACTGGATCGAAACTGTGAAATAGGAAAAAATGAACTATAGGGTATTATGTGTCCTGATGCTGGAAGTGGCTCTAATTTTGTTGCTTCAATTGACGATAGGTTTTATAGGAGTTTTGAGCAAGTGTCTGCTGGAAGTAGCTCAAGTTTTGTTTACTTTGTTGCCAAAGCAAACAATTTGTTTCACAGAAGTTTTGAACAAGTACTGTTTGTTTCACAGGAGTTTGAGTGTTCTATCTTCTATCATATATATTGCGAGGAGTTTGAGTGTTCTATCTTCTATCATATACATTATGAGTTCTAATAGATCCCTTGTATAGTTTCAATGCTTTTATTTTGGTATATAGCATATAAAGGGGCTATTTGTACATACATAGCCTAATTTCTAGGAACCTAAAACAAGGTATTGGCTGTCTGCGATTTGAGATTTCTTGCAAATGGTTTCAACTTTTGGCAAGTTTTCAATGATATACATACATATAAATAATTTATTACAATTTACATATATGAACTTAAAAACAATTATTATAATTATATGAATTATAATATCATGCAGTTGTTTACACCATATGTATAAAGAGAATAGAGGAATAATATAAATAATATATTATATCCGTACACGCTTAATATTAGTTCTTATCCAATTTTAAATATTCCAACTCAAGCAAATGAGGGTTAAGGTTTCATATTTATTCATTACGTTTCTGTACAGAGGAATTAGAGCATCAATGTGTTGGGATGTTCCGATAAAATGAATATACTCCCTCAGCCCATATTTACTGTTCTATAAAAAAATTTTGTGGTCATGACTAAATTTTAACTGAAATTAAATATTATATAATTAAGAAATATTTAAAAATTATATTATTAAAAATTTTAAAATGTAGTTTTCAGTTTTTAAATATAGAAGATAATTTTTAATAAAATTTTGATTAATTTTATCATGAAAAAGTTAAATTGTTCATTGGAACGGAGGATGGGTGCACAAAAAATTGCATCTAAAAATTTGGTCCAGCTAGAGAAAGTTTGAAAATTCGTTTGGGTAAAGTCCTGCCAGACAAAAAATGCCTGAGCCCGGTCTGGATAAAATGCCCGAATAAAATTCAATTATTAATATATGTAATTATATTTAATACAAACTAAATATAGTTTAAATACACACACATACATATACAAATTTATGAATAAAAATAATAAAAATATATCTTATGTACACAATTAATTGATTAATTTTTCTTAAAGTCACTAAATTAATGGATAAATGACAATCTAAATTAATGGATAAATGACAATATATATATATATAGGTAACACTCCGCTGCAAACTTTTTAGCATGAGAATCGTGAAAACTTTTACTAAATTATGCAGAACCATAATAAAAAATGAAAAAAATAGTGCAGAACCATAATTTTATTTGCAAAACTATGATAAAAAGTTAATTTAAACATTTTTTTTACATTTTTTATTATGATTCTGCAAAATTTAATGAAAGTTTTCACGATTCTCACACTAAAAAGTTTTCACATGCCCTATATATATATATATAATTTTATTTATTTTAATAATTTTTATAAAAAATTAACCGTATCTGGAAAAAAATCAGCCCGATTCTAATCGGGATAAAAAACTCGACAGGACTCACTTATAGGACTTAAAAAACTCATATATCTTCTCAAAGTCCAACCCAATCCGATCGAAAATTGAATCGAATTTTAACTAAAAAATCTGAATTTTTTCAGACTGATCAAAACTCGACCCGTACACTTTGTGCACGTCTACAACGGAGGGGGTAGAAATTAGTCAGCCTTCATAGTTTGAATTTGATTGTAAGTTTGTGTACATTCTTTCATGCACTCGCAACACACACTTTGCTTAGCTGGTTGAATCAATTACTTTCCAAGGAATAAGACAAAAATACTTATAATCAATAAGCAACTCCCACCAACTTCAACTTGGGTGTTCGATTATGTACCCCGTGCTCATTGTTTAAGATTTCCGAAAAGAAGAAAATTACGCAGCGACAAATCATTATCACACCGGTAGGTATGCGTATGCTGTAGTCCCCTCCTCGGCCCCTGTCCAAACTACAGACACACAAAACTTAAATATATAAAATAGACTTGGCTTTTGTGAATGGGCTGGAAGTTGGAACCCCACAACAAAAGTTACATACAAACATTTGCATCTATCTATCCCCACAACATTTTCTAGAGTCTTAAGGTCCACCAATCCATACAAATATTTGGAGTTGGTTGAGATATGAGGGCCAATTATAGTATACAAGATCTTGCAGAGGATCTAGTGACCCACATAGATTATGATCCTAAATTATTTTGATTGTAACAGATTGGACATAAATCACTACTCAGTTGTTGTTCTGTACCTTGTTTTTCTTCTAAGCCTGAACTTTAGGGTGTAACTTGTGATAAGAAAACAAAAACTTGAAATACATTAGAAATAATACATTTCTGTACCAAACAAGTTCAATGAAAACGGGACTTTTTCTTTTCAAATAATTTGTCCGGTATACCCGACCATGTGATATTACATAAAACTGGTCCACCTATCTAAGAGCATCATATTACATTCTATCCAATGTCGCAGATGATGTTATTTTTTGGGTTTCAAATTTAATGTCATTCTAAAACACTAGTTTGCCATTGCAGGAGAAATTTGACAGACTAATTGCGAAAAATTGAAAACGAACTCGATTTCGAACCTCATCCTCATCTCCTTGTATTCATAATCCATACAATAATAAACTAAGATAGCGGATAGCACACATACACACCTGATCATACCGCCAATAGCGAAACACGACAATGTAACAATCTACATTACCATAGAAGACAGACCCCAGTCTTGTAGGTCAATCATACCTTTTGAAACATTTAGGAAAAGAAATAAAAATCTTTCGCAACAAATAAAAGATTACAAGGATAGCCAGTACAGTTACCTATACACTTTTTACTGAAAGAGTACAGAAATTACTGGGGAGTTGGTTGTGGCTTCATGTGGTAAAAGTACTGCGGGGAATTTGCAGCAGATGAAACAAAATAATGACTTGGAGCTTGTATTGGATGAGGAGAAGCCGGTGATATCACATTGATACCCGGTGATAAGAATCCTGATGATGCTGCAGTAGAATATAACCTGATTGGATTGGTAGGGACCTGACCATTTACTTGACATGCCCAGTTCTGGGGTACCATTGAGGAACCTACTTGAATTCTTTTTCCTGTTGCTCTTTCCTGCGAAATTGTGACAGATATAGGAAACATGTTGATTATAAGTTGTGCATGGCCGTTATAGGTCGCATTTTGTAGTCAGCTAAATTAGCAGTGTTGCTATGGAAGTGAAGGAGAAGAGTCATTTATTTTTTTTAGCCGTGTAATACAACATTTTTATGCACAATTTTTGGAGAAAAACAAATCATTACAGCATGAACTTGCCTGTATCTTTTCCCCAAGAACCAAGATTTTTAAATTTAGAAACATCGCACATGTTTGTTGAATTGTTGTCGCAAATAATTTATCATAATCTAAAGAATAAGAGTTTAAAACAATTTACCTCGTGGCAAGGAAAGAGATTAGAATTTGCACCGTTCCATATATAAGGAGGTTGTGATGTAACCGGTTGCTCCTTGAGAGTTGGATTACCTCCGGTTTCTGTAACATCGTGTTCGATCTATTCTTGCAAAGACAAGTAAAATAGTAATCCGTAAATGGTATATATAGTGCAGTGACTTGATGTGTATTTTGTGAAGCACGTTTATTGATTTATAATCTTGATTGCGTAAATGCAATGAAATCACCGCTGAAAACTAAAAAAATATACATGATTGACAGCTCCAATACCATGTTAAGTTCTGGCTAGGAAAGGTAATAGGGGAAATGCTTAGTATGTATATCATGCTATGTTAACAATTACAAATATATAAGTTATATGTTACCCGTACTCTCCTATCATAAGAAATAAATTGGAGATGCCCTGGATTTTCATTTCCTTTCGGACCATTTTCAGAAGATGAGGTTGATATACCCAAGTTCAGATCAAGATTGTGATCACTACCTGCTATAGAAAATAGAAAATGCGTCCTCATTCATCCATAGAATCGATACTCACATTACAATGTATTTGCTTGATATGGGTAAAAAAGTAAAATCAAACTAACCTTCATCCCGAGGCTCGGAGATCATCATCTCTTCATATGCACTTGGCTCGAAGTTGGTGACAGCATCCCTTCCACTACATTTGATAGCTGCCTTGTCATAAGCCCTATTTTCCAGAAAATAAACAAGGAGAGATTTTTGGATGATGCACTGTCGAGAACGAGGGTAAAATTTTCTAGAATCTGGTAGGTTGAAATATATAATCATTATGACCTTGCAGCTTCAACTTCACTATCGAATAGTCCAAGATAAATATACCTGCATTGGAAGCAATTTCTGGAATTAATATTGGGACCTAAATCATATCCTCTTCTAAAATTGGAGATATTTTATTGAAATGACAGGAAGCATCTATTCGAGATTACTACAAACTATTATCAAACAATGCTTATACAACCTTGTCGTAGTTATAAATATCCAGTAGTGCGAAGAAAGTGAGATAAATAATAGTTTCTCACTTTTTGCCATGGAATTGGCCCATCCGAGCTTCCCATTTGCCACATTTGTGTAGTGTGACCCCTCTGTATTTTGAGCTTCCTCTTGCAAAACCCGTGCTTTGGCGTCGGAGTATATGTATAAATTCTTCTTTGCCTAGGCTCTTCATCTGAAAATTTATAACACATGAGTCCGAAATCAGTCCAAGCAAACGGAAGGTGCCTCAACTAATACGAGAAACATAAATCAGACTCCAAATATAAGAACAAGTCCTTAATGAAAAACTATAATATACATCAACTAACCTGCTTCATATCATCGTCATAATCGCTAAGATTAAAATTGATGTCTGCGTCGACGCCACGAAACTTTATTGCAGCACGATCATATGCTCTAGACCATAAAACATCAACAACCCTTTAATAAGTAGCTCAAAAACAACCTAAGCAAATCAGATCCATTAGAAGGAAATCTAGTTAACTAAAATATCATTACCTTGCCGCAGAATGGGCAGTGTCAAATCCACCTAAACCCCAAACATTTTACACACAGCATTAGTTTTTGCCATAGATACAAAACTAACAAACAAATTTAAAATAAAATCAACCAATCCCTACCCAAATATACTTGCTTTCCACAATCCCTGCACCCAAAAAAGGACTTGTTACATATACAATCAAATGCCTCGAATAAAATGTCGATGCACAAACTAAAAAAACTTGAATATAATCATGCGTATATAACTAACCAGATGTGAGATTCCCATCTGCCAGTTCTCCTATAAAATGTAACTCCTCTGTACTGTGAGCTACGAGACCTCGGTCCTCGCCTACTCTTCTTTGCCACCGTTTGTTTTTGAGGTTGAACTTCACCGACAGAGACACTAGAAACCCGATCATCAGAAACAAAGCTACATTCTACTAAATCTGTGATTGGAAACAGCTGCTGAGTGACAAATTCGGATGGAGGTGAGTTTCGAAACACTGGACTACCCTCAACTTCATTATTGTTGCACTGACCTCCTCCGACTCTAAACAAGTCAAAAGAAAAGTCTTGTTGTTGTTCACCACCAGCATTTCTTGAATTGCATTCGGTGTTTAACATCATTGTAGTATCATTTGTAAAGCCAAGATTAAGATCCAACATGATTAACAATGTAAAGTCTCCAATTACTAGTACTTGGTATACTTAACTTTCTTGCATGGCAATATATATGCAACAATTTGAAACTAGCATATGCAAGTTTATGTAGCTACAATATTTGAGCAGCATTAATGAATTTGAAGGTGAACTAGCTAGATTACTAAATCAATATAAAGTATGTGAATATAGGTATACATGGGATAGCTTTGGAGGATAGGAGTGATGTTGCCATTGTTGTCATGATATATAAAGAAAGATGAATGTAAAGTAAAGCTAGATTATGTTAGATGTGACTTTGAAATAAAAACTACGTTCTTTATATTTTGCCTAAATAAATTTCTATGTACACATGATTTGCAACATTCCTTTACTGAAATGTAACATTTTTTTCAAAATAACTTAATAATTTATTATAGTCATAAATTTTATTAAAATATATTTAAAAAATTAATCATAACTACGATTTCAAAAATTGAATATATATATATATATATATAAAAAGAAACACTATTTAATTAGAAAACGTAATACTATATATGTATTGTTTATATAATATTATAGACCAAAATAATATAAAAAAAATTAAATGTAGGACTAATTATAATCGGAGATTATACCTATTCTGTTTATAATATATTATAAAATTATTACAGAACATAAAGCTCTTTAATTTATATTCCATTTGAGAATATTCCACTAAACAAAACTTTTAGATTATAATATATATTATTCTGTAACATATTTTACACTCACATCCCACATACAATACATATATGATTTCTGAATTTTCAATTAATTAAAAAATAATTGTTCATTGAAAATTTTCCAATATAACAATATAACAGTATAATCGACAAAATATTTTATTATCAATATGAAATATTATGGTGGTGGGAGAAATTTGATTTACATTGGTGGAAAAGAATAATAATGTCGGCAAACATAAACTATGTGCCTTTTTTAATTGGTGTGTACGAGGTTTAGGCCCACGTAGACGTGGACGCTTCCTTACCATATATGCAAACATATATAATTATATATCTATGCTTTTATATAATATTATTGCTTTTTTTAAAGCAAATATATAATATTATTGTTATATTAATATTGAAACTATAATAAAATTATAAAACTAATATGTTGATACCTTAATCGTGGAGTGTTTCAAAATAAAAATTAAAATACTAATAGAACTCTAAATAATATATAATAATAATAATAATTATTATTATTATATTAAAATAGTATTAGAATTATTATAATATTATTATTATTCTATAATTTATATTATAATACTATTAGAACTCTAAATAATATACAGTAAAAAAAGAACACTAAATAATATATAATTTCACCAATTATAAATAATTTAATAACAATTTATCATAGAACAAAACATTAACTTTTTAATTAATTAATTCTATGCTTTCTTGTGCATCAGTTTGCTTTTGTGTTTACAAGATACGATATTTTCTTTTCCCTTTCTCTATGCAATTGATAGATAGTCAATTTTAATTTGGATCAGGTAAAATCGATTAAACATATATGAATTCAGCTTAATACAACTCAACATTCTCTTATATGACAGCTGTCCACGTCATTATTCTGTCAAATATATTAAATTTTTTAACGATAATAATCTATTTATAAGGGTTTAATACTTAGATGAGTTTTTTTTAAGGAATAATACTTAGATGAGTTGATTGTAAACTTTTGAATTCGATTATTTAGACATTAGTTAAATATAAATTTGATCACCTATTTAACCAAATTGCATGTATATACGAGTATTATTATAGGTTTACAATTGTCTCTTTTGTCGTAATCTTGGGAAGCTTAGCCGGAGACCATGTTACCTAGTGGACCGAGCTGTTCACATTAAATCCTTTAAATTTCAGGGTAATTGAAGGGGTTTCTCATCCGAAGCGAGCAATATTATAGCCGTTGGAAAGTGAGTTGCACATTGTTACCATGTGGACGCACACACCTGATCGAGATGAGGGGCCGAGATTGTGCCACGTGTCCTCGTTTCTCTCTCCTCCCTTGCCTATAAATAGGTTCACTTTCCAATCATTTCCAAAATCATTTTCAAGAAATTTTGTCCAAACGCTCAAGAATCAAAACAATGGTTTTTATGTCCAGAATCCAAGTGTGAACCCGCTTCGTTCGTCCAATCTCGCCGGAATCTTCTAGCGAGCCCAGCTCCGATCAATCATCCTCGAGAGATTCGAGCCCGCCTTTTAACACGAAAAGTAACGACCCGAACCCTTACTTCAGTCTTCATTTTTTATTGCATAGCACTTATTTTATCATCCATGCATATATACTTCATGCGATGCGACCCGGGGTGCGACTCTATTCCCCGGGTCGCATTATTTCACACACTTTCACTTTTCCTCGCGTCGCGATCTCGACCTTAGATTTAGGACCGGCTCGTGTACGATGTGAGAACACTTAGATTTTTTGACCTTTTTTCTTTAAGGGAACACACCTTAATCAATTCACCATCTATTTCAGATGTCGAGCGATTCGGCCACCAGCACGTCCTCGCCTCTTAGCAATTTTTCAAAGGAACTGCAAGGTTCAACCGAGTTTCAGAGGGAGTTGAACGAGATCTCTAGCACGCATCATCATCCTATTGTCTCGGGGACAGAGATCAACGAAGAGGCGATAGCCAATATAGCTCGAGTCAAGCAGACAAGCTCAGATTCTTTTAACTTATTTTTTTATCCCTCCTGATCGATAAAGGATTCTCCCAGGAATGGCGATCCTGAAGCTTGGAAGAGAAAGAGGCCCGTGGATCGATAGAGGTAGAGGGCTCGTTTGACCTTTCATTTTTAAACTGCGGTCCGGGCCCCATGTCAAAGGAAGAGGCTGAGGCAGAGATTGCTAGGCAGATCGCGGAGCGAGCCGCTCAGGCCAAGCTGGTGAAGAGCCCTTTCATCCTTGCCAGGCTATATCCCAATCCGCATCAATTCGAGCTGGAACTCATTGGGCAGTGCGTACTATGAGCCCCTCTACCCGAAGGGCGAACGGGTTCGCACCGAGGTCGAACTTGACCTTGAAGATGAAGCGACCTCACATTGGGTTGAATCCTCCGACAGCGAGGAGGACGATGCGGTGACTAGGGTAATCGACTTGGAAAATTATGATTTTGTGCCCGAGGATTCTGAGGACGAGGCCTATGTTCCTCTGAGCAGCCTGTGCTGGAGGGGCCGATTAACTTAGGCGCGAAGCAAATTGGTGACGAAGCAAACAGCTCCACCACGAGGCCGTCCTCGTTTCGACATTTCGCAGCCAATGATCTTTCAACTAATCTCACCTCGCAGACTTTGGCGGAAGCTGTTGAACAGTACAGGCTGGAAGGTTGCATCGTCTTTCCAGCCCTCACCAAAGATGTTACATATTCAACCACAGGGAAAATGGTGGTCGCATCCCGCAGATGGTTCTATCTACCTCACTTCTGAAAGTTGGGATCGCATCGCCAATGCACCCATTTATCCAGGATATGTGCAAGTATTTTCACATCGCTCCCTTGCAAGTAAATCCAAACGGCTGGAGGTCGGCCATTGCTCTGTTTCTTCTTTACAAGAAGTTAAAGTATCCAGAACTAGATGCGAAGACGCTGCGATATTTTTTAAATCTCAAATCTTCCGGCAAAAAGGACTTCGGGTACCTTTATTTGTCTGTCTGGCCGGAGTTAATGGCAAAAAATTGTTGCACGGCGCTCAGAGCAACGTTGGGCATTGGAATGAGCCGTGGGGCTAGCTGTCTTCAAACATGTTGAGATATTATCCTAGAGGGTCTTCTATAATCTTCAGATTAATAAATAATATTAAGCGAGGTGAGCCCATGAGGCTAAGAGCTTTTCAGCTAGTTATGAGAAATTCGTGTTAAATGCTCCGGGCTAGCGAAGCGATCCGGAGACAGTGAGCCTGACCAAGCGAGCCGAGCTGAAGGTCTCTCTGTCAAGTCCATGCGACCTGAGAGGTGATGAGAAGTGAACTGGGCTGAGGGCCGGTTCTCCTCTCTCTTCCTTTTTGAAATTGAATGAGTTTAAGACTGATGAGCTAGCGATGCGATCTCACGCTAGGCCAAGAGTCTTAGAATATTTTGTTATCCTTAAAGCGATGCGAGCTAGATGCGAGTTTTGAAGTCATGTGAGCCCAGATGCGAGGTGGGCCGGCCAATTTATATTATTGGGTCTGCCTAGAACCCATGTCTAAATATTGGGCATCGGTGTGGTGTTTGTTCGAATCGCATGTCCAAAAACAAACCTAAAACAATCTCTCCTGGATGCAAGTGTGTGCAAAGCTTTTTTACAAAGAAGAACCTCGCTCGCTGGTACTAATTAATTACTATGAAAAGTTCTTGTCCGCAGGATCACACGTGTAATTAAATAAACATGTGCTATTTTCCAATTGAGTGTCCTTGCTATGCTTGTAACCCTCGAGATCACTAGTATTCACTAGTCTTTTTTGTCAAATTTACTTCATACATTATCCATTACTTGACCTAAATTTCTCCTTCAAACATATAGCTTTCAGTGTAATAAACTCACGTTTCCTTTGGCTGGCCTGATCCCCCCTTTTTCCACAAAAGATGATCGTCAATAATCTAATATCATGTCCAAAAACTTTAGATCAGTAGCATGGAGTTCAAATTCTTGAAATCCTGATGCTTCCCAAATTTACGGACAGGTCAAATGAATTTAATAAACTGTCTTGAATCTGAATTTTCGAAACTCCAGTAAATCTCAAATTAGTACTTCCATCACAGACACAATGAATAAATTCAGTGTTTCGAAATTAACCTACCAGTATCGAATTCGAATCCCAGAATTTCAACTAGCCTAACAACTTTAAAATTTATAAACAATCTGTTCAGGTTTAAACTCTGTAAAAGAGACCTTTTCATTATATATATATATATATTCTCATAGCTGACAATATTTAGAGGGCTATCAATATGTTAAGAACTGAAGATAGTAAACACACGATACATCAATATAGCATGCTGCGTACATCAAAGTCTGCAACTCTGTAACAAAGAATGAACTGAAATATGTGAAGTCTGTATATACAAAATTTATATGTGCTGATGATAGTTACAAAGCATATAAGAACATATACGTCACTTTCTGCCCATATTGCGCATGTAAGTAACTGTAAATCTTGCAAGATACAGAATGAGTGTCGAGTCAGTATCTAAAGATATATAAATGAGATATTGTGGCCTAACTATTCAAACAAAGGCACTGTTTATCGACCAATTGTCAACTTTATATCTGGCTGCTTTGTAAAAGGATTTTGTCCGAGACAAATATTCAACAAATGTGAAACCATTACTTATCTATTAATTTTAATTTTAGGGCCCATCTTTCTTTTTTTTCTTTGCTTTGATTGAACATCTGAATCTTTATCTACATATATTTTGATGAGGTCATTGTGCTTACCAAAGTAAACAGCAATTGAAAAAGTGAACTTTTTACAATAGTAATTTTAGATGAATGAGATTTTAATGGTTTTTTTTGTGTATTCATCTTCATTTGCTAAGGTATGCTGGTTTTATTTTATAAGTAATTTATAAATTGAAAAATATGTAAATATACATATTTTTCAATTTGTAAGAGTTCCCAAACAGCTTACTAATATTTTCGGACCAGTCCAATATTATAAAACTGAAAAAAAAAAACTACATGAGATAAATTATATAGTATATGAGAGATTTTGAGACTGTGAGTTTCATAATTTTACTACTACCTTTCAACCAATTCTATTACTACATATATATAAACACCTGTGCTCCACCTCAAGACATATAACTGTTCTCTCATCCTTTCCTCCTAACGAGTGTACAAGTCTTATAATATACATATATATATATATATATAAGTTTCTGAATAGCTCAAGATCATTCGATGGAACTCAATTCTTCAACTCCATCCAACAACAAAAAGAAACAGTTTCCTCCAAAGAGAGGTCAAATTAAGGAAGAAATATTCAAGAGCTTTGCAGCAAACCTATCCTTTTTGGCCTCAAAAGCAGGGGAAGTGGTGAGCAAGATTAAACAAGGCAACACAAGCTCTGCATCTGCATCTGCATCTGCATCTGCATCTGCATCTGCGTCTGCGTCTGCATCTGCAAGCCCACCCACAAGCTCATACAACTCAGATGACTAGATGAGTAATTGTTGTTACCATTTAATCAAGATTATGGTCTGTTAATGGCCTTGGTATTAGCTATTTGTGAATGAAGATGCTATTGCAGTTTTAGTTCAGGCCAAAGCATGAGTGTGGTCTTTGTTTAAATTGCATATATACAAGAATTTATGGAGAATGTTTTTTCAGTTTCTCTTGTTCTTGTTCTTGTATATTTTAGTAGGTGTGAACTTTTATTCTGTAGTGTTTGTGTGATTTTTCCACCAGTTACTGCTATTTTTTTATTGCAGATGACAATCTTGGTAAAGGTGTTTGTTTTTTTCACTTCCTTGCATATGTACCTGCACTAATGTAAAGTTGTCTTTTCCTATCCCTTGATTCTAGAATCAAGATATGAATATTCTTCTCTCTCTCTCTTATTATTATCTGAATAATAAGATGACCAGGTGCTTTTATATATATATATATATACTTAAACTGATGACCAGGTGATCATTAATCTACAAACTTTTTGGATTAAGTTGTGACAGCATATAATAGATGTTTACATGACAAAAGATAATTTACATGACTTGAAATTTAGTTAATGACTTTATCTATAATAGATAATGGTCTAGTGATCTAACATGTACGATCTTTGTTGTTTAATAGAACAAATACTAATACCTTAATTGAGTCGGTCGAGATAATATCTGTGTTATCTCGTTGGGAAGAAAGTACCGATTCAATTAGCAAAAACATAAAAAATAAAAAAGTAGCCATTCGTGAAAACCGATGATGATGATGTTTAGTTGGTTATTTATGTATGTTCTTTATCAGGATCCAGAATGTTATTATTCATTTTACACAGAAAGTGGCTGCTGCTTTTCAATAATCAAACATTGGAGTCAAGTCATTGTTGACTCGCATGTCGCTGTTCTTATAACAGCCTCCTCCTTGATTTAGAGATGAAGAATTACATGTGGTGATCAATAGATTTCATTATATCGAATTCATGCTTTCACAGTTTCACACTACTAGCCACTAGGAATGGTTCACTTCACTCTACGTGGTCGCTTAACCGTTTCTGTTACTTTTTGCATCCTACTGCAAATGATGATTTGATCTTTTCTATTACTCCGTATGATGATTTGACTAGTTCGTAGCACCGTCAGCAATTTTAAAGTGAATTATAAGATTGTTCATTTGTTCTCGAAATCTGTTTATTTTGACACAATTTAGTAAAACAAAAATTAAGCAATATAACATTAAAAAAATGAATATATTAGACTGAACTGTACAATAGGTCCGTTTACATTTCTCATAAATAATTTATAAATTAAAAATTGTATTTATCTCCGTATAAGTTACTTATAAGGAGGGTCAAATGGTAACTATATAAAATTTCTGGACGAAAAGAAAAGAGGGAAAGATTCGATTCTGTATTTCGGTAAAATATAGCAAGTAGTTAGGATTGGCAAAATACTTTAAAGCTACTTGTTGCACTGAATTTTTGTATAGTAATTTGTAAATGACTCTGAGCACACCCATAATTCTTACCAAGGAATGCCTTCCGCTAGAAGATTCATAAAAAAAAGGTCCCCAGCATATTTCTAACTGGCAGACATGGCTATATATACTAATGCCTATGAGCCCTTTCTTTATAACACCATCATTTTAGCTTCTTCCAAAACACAAAACCTCTGTTCTTAGATTTTTTTTTCTTGATTACAATATTACAAGAGAGTTCTCTAGTCAATTAGATGGCAAGCTATACATCAATGAGCATGAGAAGCCAACAAACAAACTATGGTCCTCCTCCAAAGAGGGGACAGATCAAAGCTCAGATATTCGAAAGCGTGGCGGAGACAGTTGTTTCCATGGCATTGAAAGCAGGGGAAACTCTCATCAAATCCAAACATAGCTCCACTAGCTTTGCAGCTGATCAAGTCCCAAAAGCTAGCTCCTTCAACTCCAATGCCTAAGTATCACTTCACTCTCACCATCTTACCAATGAAATGTAATAAAAATGACTGTGGTGGTTTGTGTGAGTCTTTACATGCATGTTTAACACTCCTATAACTCTATATGTAATTGTAGCCGTTTCAGAAAAAAGTAATTGTAATTGTAGACTGTATTTTAATACTAAACTTTTGTTAAGGTATTCTGAATTTGTACATGTCTGTAATGCAATTCGCATCTATAATTCCGTGGATATCTGGATTTCGAAGATTTAAAGTCGTTCTAATACCATGTTACATGTGCTTATAATATTTTACAAGTATGTATGTGATAGTTGCATGTTAGGTGTTTCTCCTCATTGTTTCAAGATTTAAGTTATGAGATGATGATATTGACATGAGAAATGGTATCTTTACAAGAATTTCAGCTATATGATGAAAATATAAATTAGGAGGAAATCTTTATAGATCCAGTACCCATGCTCAGACTAATATTGGATTCATTGCCCAGAAGTTTGCTGAATGCATGTTATTGGATATTTGGTTTGTCATTGATTCTTCTCTACAGTTCTGGTATACTAAAGTTAATAGAAACTTTAAAATCATAATAATTTGTTTCATTTGTAAAGTAACTTGGATATTACAGTAACAAATATTTATTTTTTACATTTTTTTAGTTAGAAAATTAATTTTTAAAAATTAGGCTTAATAATAACTATCCGGCTCAAATACCGACCGACTACCAAATTTTTTAATATTTCAACCGAATATATATTTTGAAGAATTGATTTATTATTCAAACTTGCAACGAGTTTATTACCCATATATCCCGTAAACATGTATAATTGATAATTAAATTATTATATAATGTAATATTATAAAGTTATAACTATCATGGAACTGTCTCAGAGTTGGGATGTATTTAGCATGTAAACACCAACTTAAGAACTTTGTCTACCACTCTGTTGTTTGCTTAAGAAAAGCAGTTCAATTAAAATATCTGCAAAATATCTATATCAATACAAGTTGGGAGAAAAATATTATCCAAAAAAAGTGGATAACAATATTCCTATATATCTTCAGGTGTTAGAATCTACATGAGGACCGCTCTGCAGACTGCAATGATGATTGATGATATTGTGAAACCTATTTTGTTGTTTATTCGTTGTATTCCTTTCCCGTATATTTCTCGATCTCAAATTAATTGTATATTTTATATTAAATTTTCATTAAAAAAATAAAATTATTTATTCAAAGTAATAAAATAAAATAAAATTTATACTATATTATTATAACCGAAAAATTAAAAGATTTGGTCATCGGTATGGTACTTGATGAACCATAAAAAAGATCTTAACCGTCCAATTTTATGTGAACCATAAAAACAATTTTAACCATTGAATTTTAATAAAATATAATTTTAAAAAGAAATATAATCATACATACAACTCTAACCCCAGTAGTCCTCCTTTTATACAAGATAGGATAATAAGATATGATAATATTATATTATATTTAAATTATATTCTATATTTTTTTGTAAATCCTACTTATCCTATTATTTTTATTTAACATATCATTAAAGTTTATCATATAATTTTTTATTTAATACTCCTTTCGTCCCGATTTAACCGGCTTATTTGACTTTTTAGCAATCAATTTGACTCAACTTTGACTGAGAATTAAAAATTATTCTTTTATAATTTTAAAAAACTGAAAAATATTTTTTAAAATATATTAAAAATACTTTTCAATGATATATTTTTATAATTTTTTTCATTTATATATTATATGTAATTTTCAGTCAAACTTGAGTCAATTTGACTCCTGAAAAGTCAAACATGACAGTTAATTTGGGCCGTAGGGAGTATATCATTAAAGTTTATGATATGTTTAATATGCATTTTTTTAGTTTCCATCTATTTCTCTATTTTAATCGTATAACACAAATTATTTATCAAAACACAAGTTCTACTCAAATTAAAAAAACTTTGCTCAAACTAGAACAACTAGTTCCCATCAATACCAGTATGTTCAAATTAGAAGACCGATATCAACACCATATATACAATTCTAACCCCCAATAGTCCTCCTTTTATACAATTCATCACGGATAGAATAATATTATATTATATTTAAATTATATTTTATGAATATTAAATTTTATGAATATTAAAATAATAATATTATTTTATTAACATTAATTAAACTTTATCACTATGTTATATCTATATTATCTATACTTTTATATTATATTATTTTAAACAAACTTCTCTTTTAATTAGAATGTATAGTTGTATTCACAATCTACTAACATGTTTTAATTTTCTTCATCGCTCAAACACTTTAATTTATTTAAAATTATAATTTTATTATTAAAATTTTTGAATATTAAAATTATATTATATTTTAGCAACATTAAAATATATTTTTTATTTAAATTTTAATTAGAATATTTCTAATATATTTGTAACTCTTTTTATTAATAAAAATTTCCTAATTAAATTTAAAGAAAAATAAAAAGTTTGGTTAGTTGGTCGTCCGTCCGGTAAGTCCTTTTTTTATACAACACTTTTTATCATTCGTAAGTTTTCTTTTTATAGGGTTTTTTAATGCAATTATGATATAATTATAATTTAATTTTAAAACATATATATTTTACATATAACTCTATTATCGATGAATCATTTTTTGTACAACAATCTAATAACATATCTCATTTCACTTCTAATTGAAATTACAACTTATTAATTAAATATCATGAATATTAAAATAATATTATTATTTTATCTATAAATAATTTTTACTATATATTATATTATTATAGCCGATATAATAAAAAAATTAAATTATATATTTAAATCATATAAAATAATTAATATATAATTTATTAATCTCGCTCCTGCTTTGAACGGGTTATAAGATAGTAAGCACAGAAAATCGAAATGATAAATGATTTGAGACCAACGACGGAGTAACTAACATACTATAGGCTTTAAGGTTGTCCCACATTTAATTGTTTTTTGAAGTTCTGCAACTCCATAATTAATGTTCTTGGATTCACTTATTTATATTGCGGATTTGCGGGTCTTTCTCTTTTTCTAGATATTAATGATTGAGGCGCGCACTTATCTTTTTTCTTTTTTAAGTGGAGCCTAATATTTTACAATACTTAAGATTTTTTCGTAATTTAACAATTTATCTTGCCTTTTATTTGTAATCGAAATGCTTTTAATTTGTGCTTGTGGGATTATTTAAATGTAATATATTATTACCAATATTGGATTAGTCAAGAAAATCATTAACTTAAAAATTGAGTTATACAATTTAATTATAAAAAATCTCAAATTCAAAATTAATAATAATAATAATAATATATAAATAAACAGGTAGTATAGACAAATAAATTGTATCATCTTCAACTAATTTATAAAGACAAGTGGAATAATTTATGAAATATCTACTCCAAATCTATCTTCTCCGAATCTTTTTTCTCTAATTATTAGTATTCCATATTTGATATTTCCATATGCTTTTCAACAGTTTTCTATATAAATCTCTCTTCTTTTTCTTTATCTATATTCTTCTGGTTCCTTTTATACCGTCAACATCCCAACACAGTGACAGCCGACAGGCACTATACTGTATTATGAAGATAGGCGGAACAAAATCTCCGAATTTAATCTTTCATTTATGAAACTTTAGACAATTGATTCAATAGCTTGTACATTTTGTTGCCTTACCGGGACCCATTTAACACCTCGACCGAAAAGAAAACTCTTATAAAAATTGGGATTCAAATAATTTCATGATAAAATATCATGAACATTAGTAAAAAAATTAAATTTCTTAATTTACTTTTCACTAAAATCAATAAATTTTTACTAATTTTAAAGGTTGATCAAATCTGGAGTCTATATAGGATGGTATACTCGGATCATATCAATAATATATATATATATATATATATATATATATATATATATATATATATATTATAATAAAGGAGAATCTACATGCGCTCTTAAATCGCTCGAAATTATTTTTCTAATATTTTTAGAATTTATGCATTAAAAATTTATATAAATTGTTAGTTGTCTTCTAATAAGAGTCTAATTACTACTTGTCTTCTAATTGGAAGTCTTATAAAACAATACTAACTTAGTCTAATGAAATTAATATTTATCTTCTAATTAAGATTTCAATTACTATTTACATTCTAATTAAGAATCTAATTAGTAAATGTTAAAATATTTTAATTTAAGTCTTATAAAATTATTTTTCTAATTTTTTGGAATCATGTATTTAAAATTTATATTTGTCTTCTAGGCCCCGTTTGGTATTGTTGTTACAGACAGCTACAACAGCTTTTTGCTGAAAAACTGTCAAAACGGTGTTTGATAAATTCTAAAAACTATTGTTTGTAAAAGCGTTTTTAGTCTAAAAGCTACTGTTAGCAAAAGCATGTCCCTCGTGCTTTTGAAAAAAGCTGCTTTCAGCTTTTGCAGGAAGTAACTATCAGTTTCATCATCAAACCTTCTCAAAAACATTATTTTTATATATTATATCTCAAAATATGCATAAATCAAAAAAAATACCAAACAATCATCTGATTATCCTGACGACACTTTTTCTACCGGCACTTTTTCTCATATCACAACAGTTTTCAACAGTACTCCCAAACGGAGCCTTAATAAGAGTCTAATTACTATTTGTCTTCTAATTGGGTGTATTTTAAGAAAATATTAACTTATATTCAAATTACGATTTAATGAAGAAACGATAAAGTCTCGAAACTATTTTTCTAATTTTTTAGAATTTATTTATTAAAAAATTATATAAATTACTATTTGTGTTTTAATAAGAATCTAATCAGTACTTACACTTTAATTATGATTTTAATTATTATTTACATTTTAATCACGACTCTAATCAGTAAATATTAACATATTTCAACTATAATTCTTATAAAGGTAATTTAGCAAAAAATAATTCTTATAAAAGTAAAATATATTAAATATAAGTTGACTCTATTACCGATAATCTTTTTTTATACAACTGTTCACGGATAATATTATATCTAAATTATATTTTATATTTTAAGAATTCTACTTATTCTATAATTTTTATTTAATACTATATTTGTATAACCAAATAAGAGAACTTTTTTCCAACTCAATTTCATCACCATTCAGACTCTTTTATTTATTTAAAATTATGACTTATAATTAAATTTTATGAATATTAATATATAAATAATATTGTATAGAAAAATATAAAAATAAATTAGTAATAAAATAAATTACCATATTAAATTAAATATTTTAATTATATAAAATAATTAATATATAATTTATTAATATCATCTGTGCTTTGCACGAATTATAAACTAGTATAAATTAAAGATCAAGTATTAAAAATAAATCACAACAAATTTATCACAGAACTATTTACATTCAACGTCTAATACATCATGGATTACACTCTCTTGAATGCTTTGAATAACAATATAAATGATTGGATGATAAAAGTGAGAGTATGCAGGATTTAGGATGCAATCAATACACAAACAAACAATCAATTGAGTATTGACATGATTTTAATTGACGAGGAGGTTAATAAATTTTTGTTATTTATTAATTTATTACAATTATACATTCGTACTAACATTTTGATGCTTTAATTTATGATAGGAAAATCTTATCCATGCAACGATTCAAAATCATCTACTTTTTCGATTCAAACATATTTTGGAAGAAAAGTCTTTATATAGCATTAAAAACTTAAAAGTAGTTGCAAGTACCGGCCGATATAGACCACTGTAATATGAGTTTAAAATGATGTTTCTACGTACAACGATCCCAAAAAAGTTAGAAGAAGGAATCATCAACATACCATTACATGGATTTGAGTTCATATGTCCCGATATAATTGAAGCACGTGTTAACTACACTAATATACTATCATGTATTTTGCTAAAATTAGATATTATAAGTCACACACACATATATAATTTTAAATTACATTCTTTAATATTTATATAATGTTACTAATACTTATCTAAATGTCAGGGAGCTGCTTGACCTACATTGATGGCATTTATATTGTTAGCGGCGGATGGGAAAAAAAATATATTAGAATCATAACAAATTAGTAAGTTATAAATTATAATACACATATATATTTTGAAATTATTATTTGATTTTATAGTATTTATAAATTTAATACTACTATTTTGGTTTAATATAATTTTGTTATATCAAATTTTATCATATGCAGTTCAGTCATCATTAATGTAACTTTGTATGAAAAATTTTAATAAATTTTAAATTTATTATGAGACTGCCACGAAACACGATTTTTTTCACCAGTTTATATATATAAACAAATCAATTTCAAATAGAGACAAAAAGTACTTTGAATTTAATTAATTGAATTTTGGGCTTTAAAAATGATGTTTTAATAATGAATTATTTTTTTTCGGAAATTCTTTTCCTTCCAGAAAAAATAACAAAATAGTTTCAATCCTAAACCGGCCGGGTTGATCGCATCCTTTCGATATTAATTTCTACTTTTATCTCTACTAATCGAATTACCAATCGATGCAAGTTCGAGTAATATTTCTAATCGTGTATATCATTGTTGCCCCAAGTCTACTTTATGGCTTTATATTCTGTTTTTCTTCTCTCTTTTTTTTAATTGAAAATGACCCAACCTTGTCAACTTCTATGATTTACTTTTGGTTCCCCACTTTCGTAGCGAACTACTCACTGCTCACTACTACCCCGCTATTTTACTTACATTTGAGTATTTGATCTATATGATACAGCAAATTGCGAACCATCATTTAGTGAATTATTTCGAGCTTAGCGTCGAGATTGTTTTCATTCCAGACTTATTTTAAAACCGAAATAAAAAAAAATTATAATAACGATGATAGAACTTGAATTTATTTCGGCCCCGTTTTGGAGACATCAATAGCACGGTTTTGTTGAACAACTGGTAAAAAAAAGTTTTTAATAAATTTAGAATAATTTTCTGTAAAAATATTTTTAGTCTTAAAGCTGTTTTTAGAGAAAACAAGTTTTTCATAATTTTGGGAAATTTATTTTTCAACTTTTGTAGGAAGTAATGATAAATTCCACTAACAAAGTTTCTCAAAAATATTATATTTTAAAATATATTCAAATTGCTTTCAAAAAAAATATATATTCAAATTAAAAAATATTACCAAACAATTATTTGCGATAGTAGTTTTTGCTCCAACATTTTTTTTCTTAGAATCCAACCATTTTTAACTGTAATCTCAAACAGTCCCATCATCAATCAGATTTATTCATTTACCATTAGCCCTGTGTCTATATTCCAAACCCTGTTGAATGGAATATATTGACGATTGAGTTTGTACCAATGGTGTGAAAAAATTTGTGGGTCGGTAATGCTGTAAGAGATTCAAGTTCTAAATAGTGCAACTGTGCAAGGAACAACACGTCAACTAGAGTGTGATTATTATTCAAAGGTTCTTCAAAAAGTGAAATGGAATTCAATCATTCAAATTCACCACTTTGGCTAAAATTCTACAAATAACGAATTGGACAATGGCAGATGAACAAAACAAGATTCCTAACACGTAAATACCATGGACATTAAATTTACCTAATATAATTTTAGGTATTAGCTAAACTAAATTAAACAATTAAATTCTGACAAAAAAATTAAACAATTAAATTAAGCAGTTTCAAGAATTTGTTACTATACTCGGTGATATTATTTTTACTTGTAAACTGAATAGAGGTGCTCTGCCGCGCACCGGAGTGTTACAATATCTTCACAATACTTACTTATATGGTATGTGGTGGTTTGGTTCACGAAGTTGTATGAGTTTGGTATCAGGAATCGGATTAGGATGGTACGAGGATGAAATTTCATTATTGATATTATGTATTTTGTTTATTTCTGGAATGAAATTATTTAATATAAAATATTATTGAATTAATAATTAGATAAATATTTTTTATTATATAAATATTTTTTATTATTAGTAATGTTTGATTGTATATATTATTATTTTATTATTAATAATAATGTTAATTATCAATAATAAAATAATAATATTAAAATTGATACTCATACCCTTTCCTCATAGCCACCTCCTCCTCTTGGTATAAAAAATATGTGGGTTTGAGGTATGAGATTGAAATTAAAAAAAAACTGAAACAAATACCAGATATGAGTTTGTGGGTTTGAGATATGAGATTAAAATTTAAAAAAACTGAAACAAACACTAGGTATGAGTTTTATTCATTTTAAACTCCCTGAACCAAACAACCCTCTATGTGATCATATTTCTCTGCAAATCATTTTAGTACAAAGTAATTCGTCACAACGTAATGAACTGTTGATTGTATTAGAGATCACAAATCACAAATTTCACTATACAACAAACAACAAACAACAAACAATATAGTTTCTTCAGAATATACGATCGGCTTGTCTTTGTATGGTATAAAACCAAGGGGTCCAGTTCAAAAATGTTGTAGATCATAACCCGAATTACTCGCCAGAGTTTGATTAATTATGTACCACCAGTCGCCCACATGAAACAACTATCTTGGGTAACTTTTTTTTATAATTAACACATCCACATAAACATCTTATTTCAAATCACGATCCATCTTTTAAAAGAAGCGAGAGAGATACCGTTAGACCAGAAAATCATTGATATCAGGATTATTTTTAAGGCCACGGAAACAAATCATATCGGCCACTTTTAAGATCATGGAAATAATTGACTTGGCCACACTCTCATATATTTCAGCTGTCACCCGTCCCCTTCTTGGAGGAAAATTTGTTGACATCGAAATAGATGAATAATTAAAAACCCAAAAAAATGAAAATAAAGTTTTTAATATTTAAATATTGTACTTCCTTTCCCTACTTAAGAGAGAGGAATGAAATGGAGTTTAACGCGGAGATGAGACTTGAGAGCAGAGAGTTAAAGATTGCAAATATATACACTAATATACACATGGAAATGATTAGGAAGGAGTAAGGAAACTGTATTTTATTATCTTTTCGATATCTTAGTAGAATTTTTCTTGAAGAAATTCTAATTTATTGGAGCACTTCTAGAATATCACCCAGTTGACTTGTTTGCAAGCACAAATTAGTACTCCCTTCATCTAATTTGAAATTTGATTCCGGCACGTATTTTAAAGTGTATATAAAGTATTAGTTATCTAACTTATTTTTATAATTATCTGTTTTTGAATAAAGAATAAATGTTTAAATTTGTATTCAAGAAAAAAATAATTTAAAAATAAATTAAGAAACTATAATTGATATGTATCTTAAAATGCGGGTCGGACACTCTGTAATACATGTTAATAATTAAATGGAATGGGTGGAGAATTTAATAGCGAAACCAAACTACTATGAGATCTTAAACTTACGGAGGCGTAAAAGTAACTCCTACAAATTTAAATTTATTTTTTTGAAGTTATACAAGTGTAATAAATCTATGGTTCTCCCTCTCAATTCCTCAGTATCATGCCTACAGAGAAAGAAGATGAGTCCGTTTCCATTGAAGCATCTGCATTGATTTTGAAATTAAAAGGTGCTAACTGCTAAGTTTTGGTACACGCTTGGGCCCTTCCTTCCTTGTTTTGGGCTGGATCCGGGTTCGGGTGCGGTGCAACTATAAAGGTTGAAGAATCTCTTCTCTAAAATAACAACAGAACAATGATGGATGTGAATAATTTGTGCCCTGATTCGATCAGTTTGGTTCAAGGTACAGTTACAATTGATTATCAAAATTTATATCAATGTTCTTTTAATAATTATTAAGAATAATAATTATCTTAATTTTTGACTTACCTGAAAAGATTAACGATAATTAATTTCCAGGCATCCGTCTAAAATGCTACCCATCATATATGTTAGTGACTAGACATCTTGACATGTTTTGTTAAAGGGAGTTTTTGCAAAAGGAAAGGTCACGAATTTGGTAATAATTACAACATTAAGTGTAAACAACTCTTATTCAAAATTTAAAGTTGAAGATGGCGCTTTAGGCCCCATTTTCCACTGAAAACACTTTAATTCTTTTTTCTTTTAAACCTGCACCATGTTCTGAAAAAAATTAAAATTTTCTCTTGGAAAAAAGAAAAGAAACAAGTAGCAGCTCACGTACATATATGATATATATTTATGTACATTTGGTGTTAAAAGAAAGGAAAGACGGAGAAGGAAAATACTAGTAACGTAAGAGTGAAAGTGGAGAAAGGCATGGCAACACACGGCGGAATTTACGTGGAATACAGTGTAATGGGCAATCTCTTCCACCTCTCTTCTAACTACGCCCCTCCTATTCAACTCCTTGGTTGTGGCTCCTATGGTCTCGTTTGGTTAGTAATCTCTCTCTCTCTCTCTCTCTCTCTCATTTAACTGCACTGCAAATTGTTATTTATGAAATATATAGAGTCCAGTTGCAATGTTTTCATCAGTTTTTTACTTGCACTACTAGCTTGACTCGATGATTGTCCATCAAGTACAATTTGTAGTATATCTTATGTTTTAGGCAAGTCAGGTTTCAAATATGATTAATGAAAACCAGCAAATAGTATTACTCAACTCGTAACAGCTTATGAAATGCCTTGTAGATGATAGTTTCTACGAGTATCTTACAAGAACAAAATAGAGTAGAAATACAATCGAGTACACCATGTCTATGTGGAAGTCTATCATCTTAAATTGAATACTCAATTCCAGATATGTCTAGATTCTACGGTGTAAGCTTTGAGTACTCGTGTGATAGTTAAATCTTACCTGACTGCATTGTAAAGGTTACAAAAAAGGGAAATTGAATGATAAGATGATAAGAATATCAATTGCTGAACTGTAATTTCGTGACCATTCCAAGCGAGGCTTAAAAGATAATTCGTGTTGTAGATTTTTACCTCTACATAGAAAATGAATTTAAAGTACTCTTTTTGCTCTCTTCTATAGAAAATGAATTTTTACCAAGTTAATTATCTCTGCTGATCCGTCTTCATTTATATACAATTTAGGCATGTAACTAGGCCAGTAGCCTTTTCTCTCTGGCATAATATTTTTTCTAATTTTTACCAAGTGTTATTAATGTTTGTTATACAGTTGTGCTACAAATTCTGAAACAAAGAAAGAAGTCGCGATTAAGAAAATAGGTAATGCATTTGATAACAGGATTGATGCTAAAAGGACCCTACGCGAGATCAAACTCCTCTGCCATATGGATCATGAAAATGTAAATAACATTTCATTGAATTATTGTAACTCTTTAATTCTATATCTATGGCTATGTAAGTAGTCCCCATAACATTTTCAAGCTCTTTCCATTTTCTTAACATTTTTTCATGGTTCTGAATTTTATATCTACAAGGGAATTAGAGAAATGTCAATATCTTGGCTGGGATTCATATGGAATTTAGTCAATTTACACATGTATTTGAGCGATAAACTTTTTCTGCAGGTCATCAAAATTAAGGACATCATACCACCACCAGAGAAAGAAAATTTTGTTGATGTGTATATTGTGTATGAGTTAATGGATACTGATCTACATCAAGTTATACGCTCTTCCCAGGCACTGACAGAGGATCATTGTCAGGTATGTTAAACTTTATGTTATCTGCCTGCTTCTATTGTCTTCTTTCCCTCTCATTTAGAGACTTCTATTATGCTGCCAGGAAGTTTTTGAGTTCTTTGCATATTTAAAGAAAATTGTTGATACCAAGTCATTTTCTTTAATCAAAGAACAGGTTCAACTCTGCTTTAAAAAATAAAGTAAAGAATCACAACTCCTTTATGGAGAATAGTCGGTCTTACATTTTTATTTGTAATAAGAACCCTGTGTTTATAAGTTTGACTAGGGGTGAAGCTGTAAGTGTAACTTCACACATAGGTATTTTTTTCGCAGTATTTCCTGTACCAGTTACTGCGTGGACTGAAGTACATACACTCTGCAAACGTTTTGCACCGTGATTTGAAACCAAGCAACTTGCTTCTTAATTCAAACTGTGACCTGAAAATTTGTGATTTTGGGCTTGCGCGAACCACGTCTGAGACAGATTTCATGACAGAATATGTTGTAACCCGTTGGTACAGGGCCCCAGAATTGTTACTCAACTGTTCAAAATATACAGCAGCCATTGACATCTGGTCTGTTGGTTGCATTTTAATGGAAATAATCAAACGGGAACCTCTCTTTCCTGGTAAAGACTATGTTGATCAACTGTTACTTATCAATGAGGTAATCAAGATTTTTCTGCCGAATATTACTGCCAGTATGTGTTGATTTTTAAATCAAGGAATTGTGGGATTTAAGCTTAAATCAGTAGATTTACCATGCTACCGTTATGAAGGTGGATTATGATATGATGGTGTTTTTCTTCTCAAAACAGCTTATAGGCTCTCCAGAGGACTCTGATCTTGGATTTCTTAAGAGTAATAATGCCCGGAAGTACATTAAGCAACTTCCTCATGTCCCGAAGAAATCTTTTGCGGAGAAGTTCCCAGATGCATCACGAGTAGCCATTGATCTTGCAGAGAAAATGTTAGTGTTTGATCCATCAAAACGCATAACAGGTATGCACCTCTTAGTATCTATTAACAATTCACATCTAAAAAACTTTATATTTATATATTTCTATTAAGCTAATGAGTATGTTTTGATTCTCTTCTTTCGATGATTGTTAAGTTGAGGAAGCATTAAATCATCCATTTTTATCAAGTCTGCATGAGATTAATGAGGAGCCAACCTGCGAGTCTCCTTTCGTGTTTGATTTTGAGCAAGCGAATTTAAGTGAAGAAGATGTAAAGGAATTGATATGGTTGGAATGTATAAAATTCAACCCAGATAAGATGCTGGAGTAGTAAGCTTGGTTTTTCATTTCCTGTGGTAGACCAACGGTGTCCTCAATTGAGCATTCACATATATTTTTTGGTGAGCAACGTATAAAGTGTGTTTGAGCTTGCAGAGTGAAAATGGTGGAGTGAGATAGCTTCTCTCATCTGTATTGAACAATTTATAAAAAACATATCGTTTATTAGTTTGTAAAACAACATACTGTTGATCAGTTTTATAAGGGAAAGTGGGATTTATTTTCTGAAACTCCATTTGAGCATAATTCTAAAATCTAAATGGTCAATTGCTCATGTGTCCATGTTCGCGGTTTTGTAAGGCTCTGTTACTATGAGCAAAACCAGACATGTTCTTGTATCGAATTAAAATAAGCATTCTGCAGGTTTTGGTGAGTTGTATTGTTTGCTATATTTATACTAGAGAATTCATAGTCTTGAAATTAAAATGTGATAACTTCTTGTGCCATAGCCAACTATCATTAGTCCCAAATCCTTGTAACCATTCATTTCTTTCTAAATTTTTGAAGTTCTGTTACCAAATAGCAAGATTCCATTCTCTTATGGGTACGACAGTGCAACTCAAATTATCGAACACTTGAGTATACAGTTTGTAATCATACAGACTTGGTGGAGCTCAGCTGATTTGTTGTTTCTTTTAGTTTAAGCTATATATATGTTGTCATAAACAAGCAGAGATTGGACTATGTAATCCTCTGCGATCACACTTGATTATCATTTACATATTTCATATTTGTTGATGAGGTTTCTTGTCAGTCAAACTTAAGAGATTGAAATGTTTCGAGGTAATCTGATTATTTCTGGTACCTCTATTAGGACCGGAATTTTATACTGATTGACTGATTGTCAGACATGTTGCTTGGTGAGGACGGGCTAAATCTTTCGAGATCGCTCTCTGCTAGGAGTGAAATCAATCGGTTGTTGGCTAGCTGACTCGTGATGACCATCAGTTACAGTGTTGTGATTGCTCCTACCAGCCTCTAACTGGATTAGTTTTTTTTTTAAATTTATAAGCCCACATATTGAGATATTAAAAATAACCTAACTCCACTATCTTGTAATTTCTCACACCCATTCAAAACTCGTGCATATCTACATGAAACCATTCATCTATATATGTATATTGGCATTAGTAAAGTACATGTGCTCACCTAGCTTTAGTAAAAAAATTCAGCTCCGCCTGACCTCGGCTATCTGTTTCCAAGCTAATAATCATGAAAGCCTCATCTTTGTTAGCTCCCATTGCCAGAAGGTAATTGTTATTATTCTTTTTTATCATTTCATGCTGACAATGTATACTCAGAAAAGTAGAAACTATTGGTACTGAACTTACTGATTTCTCTGACTATGCATATATACATATTAATTTGTTATTAAGGTTGGAAGGTAAGGTGGCTGTAATCACCGGTGGCGCCCAAGGCCTTGGTGAGGCTGCAGCCCGTCAATTCCTCAGGCACGGTGCCAAGGTGGTGATTGCTGACATCCAAGACGAACTAGCTCATTCCCTCTGCAAAGACATTGGCGACGAAAGCTCCCTCTCCTACATTCACTGTGACATAACAAAAGATTCCGATGTTGAAACCCTAGTTAACAGCACCTTGACCAAACATGGAAAACTTGACATAATGTATGCCAATGCAGGAATTTCCACTTCCAGCAAAGATGAATAAAAAATTTTATCTACAAACAACGACATGTTCAGAAAACTGATAGACGTGAACGTGTATGGTACATTTCTCTCTTGCAAACACGCTGCTAGAGCTATGATCCCAGCAAAAAGTGGAAGCATAATTGTGATGTCCAGCGGGGCTTCAGTGTCAAGCGGCCCCATTTCACATGGTTACTTGGTCTCCAGGCATGCAGTGGTGGGACTGACTAAGAACTTAGGAGTGGAGTTGGGGAAGTATGGGATTAGAGTTAACTGTCTTTCACCTTTCGCAGTTGATACACCAATGTTTAGGAAGGAATTTGGATTTGATAATGAGGAGGCAGTGAAGCGCTTTGTTCAAGATGTCGGAAACTTGAAAGGGGTTGCTTTAAATGCAGAGGATGTAGCAGCAGCGGCGGTGTATCTAGGGAGTGATGAAGCAAAGTATGTGAGTGGATTGAACCTTGTGATTGATGGAGGGTACAGTACTACTAACAATGCTATCACAGAGGCTGTGAAGAAGAAGGAGTCTTCTTAACTATCAAGGATCGAGGCTGCGAATAATGGCGTAGTTGAATGATGTTGACTAATCATTCATTATGCCTTAACAAGAGTCGTTTAAGATTTTATAGTTAGTATGTTGTATGTGTATTTCTGGTTTTGCAAGATGCAACACGTGTTTAAGACTTTCAAGTTTCAAGTAGCTAGTTATTTTAGTTTCTTTTTCAGAAAGAACTTAAATAAGGAGAAATTCTAAATTCTAAATTCTAATACTAACATTTCTTACTGTTCGAACAATACAGTGAGTTACCAATGGAGCAGTTCCCCGCAGCATCAACTATATTTCTCCTATGGATGATCCGGAATTCAGTTCCCCGGTAGCATCAACTATATTTCTCCTATGGATGATCCGGAATTCGAGTCAACATCGTATAAAATGTACATACTATGAATTATAAACCGGGCATGAGTGATATTTAACATGGTGTGCACTAACAATCTTAACAACAAATCACCAGATATCACGAGCTATTTTGGTAAACAAGTGATATTTTTAGCTTTACTCCGCAAGTTAATCGTTAAAGAAGACTAGAAAGTGAAACATATAAATGATGATTGATAAAACAGAGTGAGATTTGGTTAAGAAAATAAAACAAAAAGGTTTCCGTTGCCGGGAATCGAACCCGGGTCTCCTGGGTGAAAGCCAGATATCCTAACCGCTGGACGACAACGGAAGATATGATAAACTATCTATAGTGTTGTGTATATAAACTAGACATGAAAAGGAGTTGAGGGTTGTTTTATTAGGTTGAACTAGCTCTAGAGCCAGGCACGGGCATGTTTTAATAAAAAAATTATATGCGTTTATATGTTTTAATAAAATAATTAATAATATAATGAATAAATAAGTTGTATTGCTATTATAGGAGAAACTGTAATAATATAAAATACATAGATTATGAGAAGTTTGAGTTTTTTTCTATTATAGTAACTACGTTGACTTATCATTCATCTTGTATTTTAATTTTCAAGTATTTATTAGTTTGCACTCAATTATTTTTTTAAATAATAATAGTATTAGTCTATTAGGTATTAAATATGAGATGATTTTATTTTTTAGTAAATTTTTTCTTTTATAAATTAATTGATAAGTATATTGAATAAAATAATTTTTTATGTTGTTATGGGAAAAACAGTAAAGGACTTGAAATAACATAAAAGTGCATAGATGATAGACAATGAGAAATTTGATGATTTTTTTATTATTGTATTGTCTTCTTATTTATTTTATAATTTAGTTGTTTAGATATTTATTAGTACATATTAATAAATATGAGATATTGATTTATATAGTAATATAATAATTAATGTTGATACATAATTTTTTTATAAAGGTGTAATAATAATAATATATTGAATAGAAGGGTATAACATTAAATTCATAATGAATAAAATATTTATTCAAAAGTATATGTTGTGGTATTATATAATGAGAATAAGGACTCTAAGGTTAAATATAAAGTAATTAATGTTAATATATATTAATAAATATGAGATATTAATATATATAGTAATAATATAATAATTAATGAGTAGGTTAAATTGATATGTATTTGTTATAAAGGTCTTAAATACTAATTTCACATAATTAAATTGATAAGTGAAGTGAATATAAGGATGTAATAGTAAAAAATACTTTGATTATAAGGGTATAAAAGTTAAATCACATTAAATAAAATGTTTCCTCAAAAGTGTGTATTGTGGTATTATATAATATATACGAAGATAGTAAAATAATTAATATTATTATTTATTACTCTCCCCGTTTTAAATTAACTGTTTTATGACTTTTTTGTGATCAATTTGACTGAAAATTAAAAAAAATTCTTTTAAAATTTTAAAAAACTGAAAAATATATTTTAAAATATATTAAATATACTTTTCAATGATATACCTTTTATAAATTTTTTCAATTATATACTATATGTAATTTTCAGTCAAACTTGAGTGAATTTGATTCTAGAAAAGTCAAATAAGACAATTAATTTGGGACATAGGGAGTAGTAAATAAAAAGGGTGAAATCAATATTTAATTAAAATAAATTATATTATCATAATGCAATAATTAATTAGAATGTTATAAATAATTACAAATATTAATACACAATAGTAAAAAATACTTTGAATATAAGAGTATAAAAATAAAATCACATTGAATAAAATGTTACCCAAAAGTATGTTGTATCATATAATACAAAGATAGTAAAATAATTAATATTATTATTTATCAGTAGATAAAAAGGGGTGAAATCAATATTTTAAGAAAATAAATTAAAATATCATAATGCAATAATAAATTAGAATGTTATAAATAATTACAAATATTAATTGTAAAGAATTATTGTATGGTAGAAATGTAAATTTGATAACATTGTAAAATGTAGAATGTAAGAAATTGGTGTAAGGTAAAAAATGTAAATTTACAATAATTTAAATATTATAAATGCACAATGATTAAATTGGCTCCGTGATATATAATATATATAGTTCCAGATTAGATATATAATAGATGTGAGGGGAGAAGAAGAATGAGGTTTACAAAATGGAGGATGATGATATGCAGTAATGCGTGTCGTACGAGGACCAAACTCCGTTCATTTTCTTACTTTGTTTAATTTATCCAACAACGATATATATCAAGTAACGGAAAAATTATATCTTGTTTTGCAAAGTGAAATGAAGTATTTAACTCTAAGATACGTATTAAATGAATTAGTGATTCTTTAGTGAAATGTGGCATGAGTTTAAATACATAAATATTTAAATATATATTTGAGGAGAGTCGGTAAATTAACATAGTTAATATATTTACATGGTATTTGAGCTATCTATAGTCCCTTCGGGGACATCCGATAAAGTAGATAGACTTCAATGCTATACTGAAAAATATAAATTCTCTAATTATCTTTATTTGTGTCCCCATTAGAATATCCATAGATATGTTTTACAATGTACAAGAAGCAAGAGCCAGCTGGTAAATATCGAGTGTAAAAAGACTAAGTTTTAAAAAATAGAAGTGGTGTTTGGTTTTGAACTCATTTATTCCATAGCTCCTCAGTTTCACAGTCCTTTTTGATACAGGTTCGAGAAGGAGCTGATTGTTGCTGTTGGTAAAGGAGAACCTGCTGATGTGATGACTGAATATGGTGTTAAGTAAGAGGACATCTTTGTTTATAAATGAAATATCTTTGCTGGCCCATGTTTCAGAAATGCCGTCTCCGTGGATGAATATGCATCATGCTTTGACAGCATTGATCCCTTGGCACAATATAAGAACTGGAGAGTGGATAGCCAGAAAACCTCTTCTAAGACCAGTATTTCCTCACAGAGACTCAAGGCATCATTTATTGTTAGTGATCCTATTGACTGGGGCAGAGACATTCAGGTTAGAAACATTTTTTACACCCTGTTTCGTCAATATATATTGCTCTGTTTATTTTTTATTTTTTTAAGGGGACAATTTTCTATTTAGACATGCACATGCCAGTGTAATGAAAGCATAATACTTTATTATAAAAGTATAAGACAAGAGGAGATGTTATATAAACATAACAGGCATATGTTATAGGATTTTAAATATGCTCCTGTTTTGCTTCACAGTTGTCAAAGTGTATGATAGGGTCGGCCTGGACCATTGTCATTATTAGATATATTTTTCTATGTTTAGTCAGAAATAGGCAACTACTCCCAGTGTGGAACTTAACCACTGATTTTTTTTCTGCATATTTGGTTAGAGTACTGAACCATTCATGCGTAATTAGTATGACATATAAGATGCAATCTTGTGGCAGTAGCACATATTATCGACTTTTAGCTCAACTAATAAATCTCTAGACTCAAGCTACCAGAGTGACCTTGTAGTCGACGCTTATGACCACAGATGCATGTAGTCAGAAACTATATTATTGAAAATAAAATAACATTTTATATGTGAGGAATATTATAAAATCTAATATAGTAATATTACAATTCATTGTCTTAAACATACAAATGTCATTTATCCACAACAACGTATATAATGATTGTGTGCGCGAGCGCACGCACACGCACACACAAAGAGAGAGGGAGAGGGAGAGGGAGAGGGAGAGGGAGAGGGGGGGAGAGCGAGTAATATATCTGCTATTTGTTCATTGCCTTTGTAGAATCTCTCTCTCTCTCTCTATATATATATATATATTCCGTACTCGTATCCAATTATTGTGGATATCCTTACTGAACTTATTCGCTTAAATTCATGACCACTTACAACTGTAGTCATAACATTATAGTGTGCTTAAACTGATCAGGCGTTTAAGGGAATTTATTAGCAACTATTTCTGCATTACTAATTAGCTAATGACTAGGATGCGAAATAATAGGGTAAATGAGGAAAATCGAGTATGCTGGGTATTGAATGTAGTAATTTTGTTTAATATGATTATTTCTTTCTGTAAATAATGGTTTAAGGCTTAATTTAAGTTCTCTCTGTGTGCTGCATATGATGCTTTGTGGTGTCTATGGGTGGAGAGAATGCCATGATATATAATAAACAGTTCCCTATATATGGTAAAGGATTAATTAAGGCTTGTCTATAGAAGCCTCTGGTGATTTCAGCTGATTGACCTTTTGGATGTCTGTTGTTATTGCAGTAATGGTATTCTTGTCTTCTATATCTTTTTCATCTCTTTTATGTAAAAAAATTTCAGGCCATAAAGTTTTAGCCTACTAGTGTTTGATTGTAGGATCTCCATGAACTACAAACATAATATATTAACATAACTCTTTTCTTGTATTTTTGTGTTGTAACTTCCCCACTTTTCACTTTTGTCAATATATATTGGATTCATTATGGTCTCTCCCTAGCTCCTAATTTCCCAAACCCCCTGTTTTCTTACTTGTACAAAGTATTTACACTGTTGTCCCGCGGTTGTAGGTTCTTTGTGACATATTCAGAACTAGAGGTCTCCCTGGAACAGAAATTGCTCATCAGCCGCCTTTTTTTTTGCCAATGATGACATCGACTACCAGGTTGGCTACAAATTCAGTTGTAGGTCATGTAAATTGATTCATTGATTATAAAAATATGATAAGATAATGATGAAATGCTACCTTAGATAGGCCGTGTTCCCGTCTGAACGGCTTGGTATGGCTGCTTTCAGAATTGCATTAGAGTCCATATTTAATAGGTAAAGTTGTATATACCTTTCTGCTTATAGGGTCAGCTGCATGGTATTATTTCCAGATGATCTGTTCTTTGTATTCTTGAGTTCACATCCAAAAATCTTGCACAACAGTTTCCTGCATTATTTTCATTAGTTGCATTTTGGACTTCGGAGGCAACTGCAATATAATAAGACTATAAGAGTAGAAATAAATATTTTTCCTCCAGCTGGTTTTAGCCTTATATGCATAATATGATAATCACTAATCAGGATGGAATAAAGGAAATGTTAGAAGTTAGAATCGAAGGCAGTTTGCTAGTTGCTTCTCTGTAGTTTAAATTAAAAAACATTTTGAATTCTAATCCTGGATATGTGCTATATACTAATTTCTAAACCGTTTGTTTTTCAAAATGCTGAAATAGTACTAAAAGGACTCTTGTCGTCTCTTGTTGACAACCTTCAGGATGCAAAACCTGGAATATTTAATAATCATTGTTTCAAGACCTTATACATGATAGGGGATAACCCTGAGATTGACATTAATGGTGCACGTCAGGTTTGTGGACATTTAGCCAATTTATTTGATGTCAGTATGATATTTTGAGGTTAATCCGCAACTTGTTTATGTATTTCATATTTCAGGCAGGACAACCATAGTTTTCCATTTTAACGAGAACATGGGTATTCAAAGGAAAAGAAAATCATGCAGATCATCCAGCAGATTTGGTAAGTTAAATTCCTGTAGTTTATTCTTAAATTGTTTCATTTTTAGATACCTTAACCTGATTTCAAAAGGGTCAGAAATGAGAAATGCCTACATATAATTTGATCCTGATTTTAAACTAAAACATGCACCACACAGACCTTGTAAATTCCCAACACACTCTCTCTCAAGGACTTACCCAGTATGCTCCCAACATATACGGTCTCAAGGACTTTCCGGGTATTAAAGAATAATATTTCTTCAATGAAAAGACTTTGAAATATCGCCTTTACTATTTGTGCAGGTTGTTGACACTGTGGAAGAGGCAGTAGACTATATATATTGAAGGAGTGCATCTTGTAAAGTTCACGGAATCTGTGAATTTTTTTGCCGGTGAGTCGTAGGATTTAGTACTCGGGTCATAAGATTGGAGGAATTCAACAATTTTAGCACAATGTGGTTTTAAATGAGAGATATATGGTAGCCTTCAAGAATCAAGCTGATAGATTCAACTGGAGGAAAGAAAATGCCCACTTGTAAATTCTTTCTAATGCGTGCTACTCACTCTGTGCATAATTTGACCCATGCCAAAGTGCAGGAAGACGTGACCGAAAAGCATACTATATTGTTCTTATTCTATGATATCAAGATGTACTCGACTAAAAAAAAGATGTACTCAACTCTATCCTTATCTTTCATAAAATAAATACGTTACCTCAGAGGTTTGAAGTTTAAATTAGTAAAGAATACTGTACTAGTATACTACTCTGTATCATTGTGTTGCAGACTTGCAGTGATGTTTACAATATATAATATCAACTAGTCAAAATACATGGACTCGAAAATTTGTGCCTGAATTATTAGACCAACTAGTTTGATTGCCTAATATTATATTTAACATCTGATAGATTCTAATAACAAAACGTAAATAGTTTATTGCATTATAAGATATATTAAATCTCCATTATATCCTGGTTACGTACATTTGACTCGACATGTGATGAGGAAGGACTGAAATAGACCCGCAGCAATAGACGGTTTTCCACAAGTTCGACTGCAACGAGCATTCACAAAGTCATTCGTCAGTTATTTTTTATAAAGATTCTATAAATAAATAAATAATTATGCCGGTATATCTAATAATTTAATTTTTTTTTGTCATTAATAATTTAATATTTTTATATTATATATTTTGTTATATATTTACTCATTTTTATCTGTTTTTTAACTTTCCTGCATACATTATAATGTTTTTTATCGTATAAAATATAAATAGTCTGACTCAAACATTGACTAACTAACTACCAAATTTTTATTATTTCATTTATAATAATATAATATAATAATAAAATTTAATTAATATAGATAAAAGAATAATATTATTTTAATATTCATAAATTTTAATTAATAAATTGTAATTTTAAATAAATTAAAAAAAATGGACAATGATAAAATTGAAATAAGTTATTAGATTGTGAGTATAATTATATTATATTACAATGATAAAATTATAATATATTAGAAATATTGTAATTAAAATTAAAAAATTGGATTATAATTTAAATATTATATAATATTACATATAAATAATTGTACAAAAATAGGACTGGATAATATTGTATATAAGATATGTTTATTTTAAATATTATAATAATATATTATAAAATATATAATTATATGTATAATATGTTATTATTAATTTTATAATCAACCGACTAACCGATTTGCGTTCAAAAGATACTCCATCATATATATACTATATTATTATAACCTAAAGATTAAAAGTTTTGACCGTCCAATTTTATGTGAACCATAGAAACAATTTTAACCATTGAATTTTAATAAAATATAATTTTAAAAGAATATAATCATACATACAACTATAACCCTAAAATATAATTTTAAAAGAATATAATACTCTAACCCCAGTGATCCTCATTTTATACACGATAGAATAATAAGATATGATAATATTATATTATATTTAAGTTATATTTTATAAACTTTTTTTACGAATCCTACTTATCCTATAATTTTTATTTAATATATCATTAAACTTTATTCTATAAATTTTATTTAATATATCATTAAAGTTTATGATAAACAATATGCATTTTTTTTAGTTTCCATCTATTTCTCTATTTTAATCGCATAACACAAATTATTTATTAAAACACAAGCTCTACTCAAATTAGAAGAATTTTGCTCAAACTAGAACAACAAGTTCCTATCAATACTCGTATGTTCAAATTAGAAGACCGACATCAACACCGTATATACAACTCTAACACCTGATAGTCCTCCTTTTATACAACTCATTACGGATAGAATAATATTATATTATATTTAAATTATATTCCATGAATATTAAATTTTATAAATATTAAAATAATAATATTATTTTATTAACATTAATTAAATTTTATCACTATGTTATATCTATATTATCTATACTTTTATATTATATTATTTTAAACAAACTTCTCTTTTAATTAGAATATATAGTTGTACTCACAATCTACTAACATGTTTCAATTTTCATCATCGCTCAAACACTTTAATTTATTTAAAATTACAATTTTATAATTAAAATTTTTGAATATTAAAATTACATTATATTTTACCTACATTAAAATATAATATTTTATTTAAATTTTAATTAAAATATTTCTAATATATTTGTAACTATTTTTATTAATAAAAATTTCCTAATTATATTTAAAGAAAAATAAAAAGTTTGGTCAGTTGGTCGTCTGTCCGGTAAGTCCTCTTCTTATACAACTCTTTTTATCATCAGCAAGTTTTCTTTTTATATGACTTTTTTATGCAATTATGATATAATTATAATTTAATTTTAAAACATATATATTTTACATATAACTCTATTATCGGTAAATCATTTTTTGTACAATAATCTAATAACATATCTCACTTCACTTCTACTTGAAATTACAACTTATTAATTAAAACTCATGAATATTAAAACTTATTAATTAAATCTCATGAATATTAAAATAATATTATTATTTTATCTATAAATAATTTTTATTATATATTATATTATTATAGCCGACATAATAAAAAAAATCAAATTATATATTAAAATCATATAAAACAATTAATATATAATTTATTAATCTCGTCCGTGCGTTTTACGGGTTATAAACTACTCCCTCTATCACATACAATTCTTTACATTTTCCTGTTTTGGATGTCCCATCCAATTCTTTACCTTTCAAAACTTTCCAAAAATAGTAAACTTTTATATTATAAAATTTACTTTCACCAACTATTTTCTTCCACCTTTTCAAATTTATCAATTAAATATTAATTGACTCCACCACTTTACCCACTTTTCCTTCTCTTTCACAAACTTTTCTTTTTCTTTCATACAATTTTATTAGCCTCTCCTCAATCCAAATGTAAATAAATGCGTGTGACGGTTTCTTTTATACTATTTTATACAATTTTCTTAACCTCTGCCCAACCCAAATGTAAATAAATCCGTAGGATGGAAGGAGGAGTAAAATCTAATATTGTATGTAATAAATGATTTCCAAAGAAATTGGGGTGACAACAAAAAAAAACAAAAAACAAAAAAAGAAGAGGCGTGATGAATTTGCCAAAAATACTTGGGAAATGAATCATAGTGTGTATACATCTCTCTCTTAAAAAGCTATCACTTTTATCCTCCCCTATGTGAATTCCAGTTCTTTCTCTTCTGGGTTTTGCCTGTTTAGAAGAGAAAGAAAATACTAATATATATAACACAACATTTACACGCCATCTAAATATTACACATACGCATTAGTGTATATACACACAGAAATAGTTGGGAGGAGGAGCTAGAGAGAAAGGCATGAATTGTTTTCCATGGGCCAAAGATTCAACAAAAAAATCTAAGAACAATAAGATGAAATACCAAACCCTGGATCAAAGCTATAAACAGCCCGGATCACCTAAAGGTATTTTAATATTTTTTCTGGGAAGCATGCAGTTATGTATATGTTGAAATAAGTATGTTTATGTGCCTATTCTTTAATTTCTTTGCATGGGCCTTTTCAAAATATGTTATATATTCATGTTTTATGGGATGATTTTAAATTTCTTGTTTTAATCAACTTTTATTGTTTAATTGCTAATGGGCAGGTGTATTTCATATTGTAGTCATATTTCTTATGATTATATGTTGTTTCCACTAATGTTTAGCAGATGGGTCTCAAAGACATACAGATTTTGATTAGCTAGAATCAGCACAAATGGAATTTTTCTATTTTTGTGTAATTTAATTTTGTTGGTGTTTATGTATTTAAATTTTCTTTTGTAGAGGGGGAGATTAAGTATTTTTGAAGCCCTCTATGGAATAGGCTAGGAATAGTAAGGTGTTGGTAATATTACCCTCAAGCTCTTCGAGCTGGATACATTTGTGAAGGCAAAGATTACGTTTTTTTAGTAATATTTATATAAAGCCGGGGTCTTTATGAAACAGCCTAGGAGTAGTATTAGGTAAGGTCTGTATTCATATTTCCTTCCTCACACCCTCCTCTTCCAGCGTATAATTTGGTTTGCATTTATTTATAGTCTCATTTGAATTTTAATTGGCTCCGTAGGATCCTTAATTCAAAACATTGTATTGAAAACAGTAGTTACTGACATCAGAGTACTGGCATATTAGACATTATTTAACCAATGTTTTGACAAAGAATTTCTTATTGTTTTCATATTCTCTTGATGGTTCTGTCTGCCACTTGGGGGTACTATTATATGGTATTGTGTATGTTATTACTTATCATTAGAGTCATACTTATATGGTCAAATAAATGTAAATGATTTGAGTCTGAATCTCATTATTTCTCACATGGTTCACTCTGTATAGTTTTCTTTTTAACTCCTATTACATGGCTCAGATGGATTGAAAGTTGCTCCAATTAAAACTGATAAGAAAGAAGATGCAGTAAAAGTTGCTACAGTTAAGAATGATATGAAAGAAGATGTCGCGGATGCTGAACAATCTGCGGTTGCCAAGGAGTTGGAGGATGGCAGAAGGGTGGATGACAATAATAAAGAGAAGGGAAAGTCAAAGTCGTTCAACTTAAATGAATTGATTGATGCAACTGAGAATTTCAATATGGATAATTTTCTTGGCGAAGGTGGATTTGGCAAAGTTTTCAAAGGGAAGTTAAAGGATACTGGCGAGGTCTGTTGAAACCAAATTGTTCTCAACTTGTGTGTGATTCTTTTGTTTTTCATTTTCAGCTGGATCTCTGTAGGACAGCTTATAAATCTTATTTAATATTTTATTATAGATTTGTATATTGATGTTTTTTTTAATGATATATTTTGCGGGACAGCTTGTAGCTATTAAACAACTGGATGCTGCTGGCACACAAGGTATTAGGGAATTCGTTGTTGAAATGATGACTTTAAGTTTAGTTGATCATGCAAATCTTGTGAAACTTGTTGGATATTGTGTTGAGGGAGGCCAGAAGTTGTTGGTGTACGAGTACATGCCATTGGGGTCTCTCGAGAAGCATTTGTACGGTAATATTATGTTACTATAACTCTTGTCTATGTTTTCCTCTCATGTATTCTTGAAGTTGGATGTGTAGATGTAACACTAGAACCTCAATAAATGAATATTTTTATCGGTCCCAACATGATAGAGGCAATATATTTTTAACCTCGATAAATTAAAAAATATCTCCGGTCCCGAGGGTATTCATTTATCGAGGTTTAACTGTACCAATTTTTTGTGTGCTATAACACGAGTTTCTTTGTTATTGCATGATGTCTATATTTTTTCCTTGCCATCTTAGTATTGTCTTGCTGTATAGGCCCCAAACGTAAAGGCCTTGATTGGAATACTAGAATGAAGATTGCAGCTGGTGCAGCAAGAGGATTGGAGTATCTGCATGATAAGATGAATCCTCCAATAATATATCGTGATTTAAAAAGCTCTAACCTTCTACTTGGGGAGGATTATCATCCCAAGCTATCGGATTTTGGCTTGGCAAAAGTGGGACCTACTGGGAATAATACCCATGTGTCAACCAGGGTGATGGGAACAGAAGGTTATTGTGCACCAGAATATGCAATGACTGGCCAACTGACCTTTAAGTCGGACGTTTACAGCTTTGGGGTTTTTCTATTGGAGATCCTTACAGGAAGGAAAGCAATAGATCACAAAAAACCTTCCAAGGAACAAAATCTGGTTGATTGGGTAAGATATCTTCTTTCACTATTTAAAGAATTAAATTCTTATAGGTTAATCATACACATAATTTAGTTTTATATTCAATTATCAGCAATGTATTGTACAAGTAACAATTTGGCTAGCTCCCTTGTTGCTAGGGAGTGCTGAAGCATTACCCTAATTGCACAATAAAAAACTTTGAAATAACTTTTGTTTGTTTGAGAGTAATTTTACTGTGCCTTGTTATAGTAATTATTTGGATGAGCTATAGGTAAGTTCTGATGTCTATTATATTATTGTAACCGTGCATCAATTCCTATTGTGTTAGGTTGGTTCAAATATAGGCCTCATTTGTTTCACAAACTTTGCAGTTCCCTAGTATAGTATATTTAGAGTTCCATGGAACTCGGTTACATATTACCGTTCGTGGGTAAATACTATAGCAGTGTTTGGTTGATCACTATGTAACTTCTAGTTACATAGTTAATTATGGTAAATTAAATTATTTAACAGTTAAACAACTATGTAACCCGTAGTGACCATGAAAGAGATAAGTAACTAAGTTCCTCTGTTTTGATGTAACTACAAAAACCCGGGAACTCCAAGTTACTTTGTTCAACTTGAAAATTACTGAACCAAGCATGGTAACTTTTTTCAGTTCCAAGGAACTTCTTCTTTTTTTTGTTAAGTAATAAGTTCATAAACCCAACAAAAATATACAACATACTAGGCATTCCTAGTAAGCAACTTAATTTGGGTGAAAAAAAATTTCACCCAGCTAGCATCCTAGACTAAACAATTGACCAAGGTAACACCAAGTTGGCATCTATCAACAAACTAGTCAATACAAATCTAGCACCAGGTTCTGATCACGAACTAATCCCCTTTTGAAACTCCTATGAGTAAACACTTTGTCCTGAACATGAGCTTTTAGGCGTTGGACAATCTCACGAACTTCTTCTTATAGTGTTGAGTTACATCCAAACAAATGAGGCCATAATGGGAGCAAAATTGAATGAGATTTAAACTTCTTGTCAGTGATCATGTGCTCCTAATAGCCACATCCATGATTAGTCAAGAAGTCATGGTTGGTGCTTGTAGCATTGTGGTAAGGACTTGTACAGTGACAGACTGTCTATAAACTATTACATTGGTGTTTACACACATCAGAGATCCTAATAGCCACATTCAAGATTGGTATTCTACATTGCGAAACTATTTTAGCATTGTACCTGATGTACCAACTAGTATCAAAGAGTATTTTATTGATGATAATTGAAATCTTTGCATAGAGTTGTAATCTCCTTTGTACTCAATTATCATCAATAAAATACTCTTTGATACTAGTTGGTACATCAGTACCTATTAAATAGATGATTTAATAATGTCATTAAGCACAACACTAAGTCACTACCATCTTATATCTTAATGTTTTATATTGGAAATGCGATTGGATTTTACCGTTGAGCGTTTCATTCTAAAAATCACTTGTAGTTTTGGTTCTAATACTACATTTGATTTGAAGTGACATCGTGCAACAAAAAAATTAAACAAAATCATTGTGTTGTGTTTGCCTGCAGGCACGACCTCTGTTAAGGGACAGGAAGAACATATATCAGATGGTTGATCCTGAGATCCAAGGCCACTATCCAGGAAAACAGTTATATAAAGCTTTTGCAACTGCTCTAATATGTGTCCAGGAGCAACCTTCCACCCGGCCTCGTGTGTCAGAAGTGGTCAAAGCTCTAGATCACATTGTGTCTCAACCATATACTCCAAAAAGTCCTGACCAGACCACTCCGGAAATCCCTGTTGTCTTGTAGCCTCTGCAGAAACAGTTTATTGGTTTCAATGCCCTTATATATTTAAAACTATTCCAGAGGTGTTTGTATCCCAGCCCAGCCGTGAGCCTGATTATCAAGTTTTGTATCAGAGTCATGATGACAGGTTCTCCGCTTCGGAAGCATTATCTTGATAGGCATAAGAAGATGCAGGAACTATTTTCATTAGAATTGCCTCCGACCAACCGAAAAGAAAATGAATAAGCTGCCGCTGCTTCTTTCTTAAAGAAGAGGAGCTTTCGGTTCTGTTGGTTCTTGAAATAAATTTGTTTTTTTCCCCATATTACCACATCTCTAGCATCCACATTTTTACACGAAGAACTAATGCACTCAATCTTGCTACTTCAGCTTCAGTTATTTATCTATTCTTGATAGAGATGTGCCGGCATTGCTAGCTTAAAAAATTAGTAATAAAAAATAATATGAAACCAATAGGTATATATGATTATATAAATTTTATGTAACACTTGTCAAAGGGTAAAGTGAAAAAATCTACAAACTCTGTACCAGCATTTTATTTCTGAGATGAGAATCAATTATTTTAACTTGTAAAAAGAGGTTAAAAAATAACATTGGTGTGATGTTATCATTTAATATATGGGGATGGATGAAATTTCTGAAACACGTTATATTAATATCTAAAGTTAACTTTAGATAAATTACCTAAAGTCATTAGTATTTTAAGTATAAAAAATGGCTATGACATTTTTGTAATAATAGAACATGTCCATTATATTTACAAAAATAAACTTGATATTGTATTGTAATGCATGTTAATTTTAGAGAGCTATTTAAAGGTAATTTTAGAATCCTTAAACTCATATTAATATATTAATTATATACTGTTGTGGGAACAATATCGGATTTATATCAAAATAGGGTTGTATTAATATAAAAAAGTTTTTCCAATATTTTTTACTTGAATCAAAGAGCAAGAAAAGATGGATATTCACTTGTTCAGTATTCACAATCAGATCAGTCACGTGCAACATATACGCACTCACCACTTGTATATACAAATTGCGCGCCAAAATCCGTTAGAAAGAATCCAACTCCAAACCGCCTGAAATAACAAACCAAACACACACACACACACACACAATCTCTCTCTCTCTCTGTGTCTCTCCCTCCCTCTCTCTCTCCCCCTCCCTCTCTCCCTCTCTCTCTCTCACTCACACACACATTAGTGTTTGTATTCTGCAACTCGATGCAGCGACTGAGCAATGCATCACGAGTTCCGAGGGACTTTTCAGTTGATCTAGAGAAGCAGGAGGAGGAAGCTATGCAAAAGCCGCCGCGGTGGTTCTCTTCGCGCGCCAAATCATCTTCTTTCAAAACGTCGTCGTCGTCGTCGCTCAAGTTGATTCATATCCTTCCTCTCATCATCTTGCTCTGTCTCTTCATTCTCTGGTACTTCTCCTATCCAGGTACATACGTCTTTCTACCCCTAACTCCTTCAATTTTCTGCATATATACATATACATACACATGTAATTCGAGAATTGATTTCAGATTGCTTGAAATGAAGTATTTATCGCCTCGATCTCTGTTTATTGCATTTATTATGTATATATATATGTATAATGTGTGTGCGCACGAGTCTGTGACGTCTTTTAGCTAATTCTATTTTTTTTCTTAATTTTGTGATTTCAGAACTAAATTTATTGATTAATTATTTGACGAGTAGTAAGATCTGTATAAACTCTGTTTGTTGCATATATATACACGTGTGTGTGTGTGTGATTTTTTTGCCTCTTTGGCTGATTTTATACAGTTTCTTGATTACGTAATCTGAGAATTGATTTGAGGTTGCTTTGATTGAAGTGTTTATCGATCTCTGTTTATTGCGAAATTAATTAAAGAATAGTAAGATCTGAAAATTTTCTGTTTATATCTACATGTGCTTCATTTAGATTTATGTAATTTATATATTCCACACAACTAGAATTTGTAAGTTATAGGTTTACGATTATAATTATTGGATGTTTTGTGATATATGTTTAATCGTTCTTTATGAAAATACGTAGCTATGAAATTGTTGGATATCACTCTGTAATTAGAGGAATGTAAGGTTGAATAGTGCAGTAATTACTTATCATTACTTGTCATGAGTATGTTTATGTGTTAATACAATGTAAGAACACTACATGTATCCAGTATCCTCAAATCTCATCTAGGCTTCTATTGTATCACGAAAATAGTAACTGTTTGTGGCTCTTTTAAAATTGTTAACTCTTAATTTGTTGCATATACCTTATGAAGTTGTGTGAGTGCGTTTGGGACGCCCATGTTTTTACACCATCGTTCTATCTATGTTAACGTCCATGTTGTATATTTCTAATTTGTACTTCCTGCTTATGTGTGCATTCCAGATATTAATGACAATAATTACTCTGATCACAGGAATCGACAAGCAGACCTGCTCTAGTGTTTTGCTCTTATTGCAGTCTTCGTTGATCATCTGCTTCTATACATGAATTAATTTAGAATTATCTACTTACCTTAAGAGCATTAAGCTCTAAATATTTTATTACTAGGAACCACATACTTGAGAACTATTTTCATGTATAGAAATATTTAGAACTATCCACATTTCTCTTCATTCAGAAATGTGCAAATGAAAACATTGATCTCCACATATTTGAGAGTTACGAAAAATGAGATTAGGAAAAACAATATGTATACTTGCTCAAATATGCAAGGAAACCTGTATTTGGTACACAAAATCTGTGTTTGTGCTGCAGTTTCCATTGTTTGTTTCTATTTTACCTTCTTTATGCTTGTTGTTCATTCTGCCCCGTGTTAGCTATAAACATGCAAGTAAGCAAAATGTGAAATGGGTGACGCCTTACAGTTTGATTGTTGACAAATCAAGTTCATATTAGTTTTATTTAAGTTTGCCTCACTCCTGATTGCTTTTCAGTTATAAGCATTATCAAAGAATATATTTGCAGGATTTCTTTCTCAATCTTCCTACTTCTCTAACAACATTTAAATGTTAATGTCAAAATAGTGAACTTGGAAATCAAAGATGGGAGATTCACAAAAATCAATCGAATTGAGATGTCACGTTCTTTGAATAAAACCGGAGTTGATATGACCATCTTGGCAAAGGCTACTTCACCAAATGTCTCAGTTTCTGATATGTTGATAGCTTATACTGCAACTGCCCCACAGCCAGCAAGCGGAACAGATTGAACTACTTCGCTACATTACAGAACATTTAGATGAAAATTACACTGTTGTCTCTCTCAGAAATATGTGTAAAACTATCTCTGTTGGAAAAAACAAGTGTTGTCTGATTACATACAGATTTTGTGTATAATTTGATACAAATGTATAGACAATAGTGTGCTAAAGAAACTCTGCTGGATGTTATAAACCAGTGTTGTTGAAAGTTCGTTCTGCCTTTTCTGATGCCCTTCACTTTTCGAACTCAAATCTTCTGTAGCTTGGTTTACTCAACATATGACCTTGGCACTGATATCACCTTTACTGTTACACCTATAATTCGCTAAACTCGCCTTGTCTGCATTTGCCGACCCATAGGTACATGCTTGAATTTTTACTAGATGGCAAAACTCTACAACAGTCCCTCCTTGGTGACTGTAACACAGATAAATTTTTTAGTTAGAATTTTCAATAGTAAAATCGTTAATAATGAAAAGATTGATCTGTTACATTAAAATTTAAATCTCTTTGAATGCATAAAAACAGTCAAATACTGTTAGGTGTTGTACCTTTTTCCAACGATTATCATCTGGTTTTTTCATGACGATGATGGAATTAATTTGTTGAGGTGAGTCCATTCTCCATCTGCAGTAAGGATAGTTATCCCTATGAAGTGAATGGAATGCAACGATTTTCTTCCTTTTCTCATCATATCTCATATTGCCCATATAAAAAACAAAGGGCTTCTGGCAGGGGTGCCTTGTGACCGGCCTGGTATTAAATGCATATGCAGTGTAATCAGCCCTCTTGTACCAGTTAAGAAACGTTCTTGTAGGCATTTCTAGCTCTCTGGGCGATAGTACTCCTCTTATGATTTGAACAACATATCCCCATGAAACTGAGATAGACCATTCACGGTTCTTGTCGTAGCAGATGGACTGCTGTATTATACTGGCGCTGTCGTGCTTGGCAGCTTCAAATAGGTGGTGAATGGCCTGTGCTCTCTTCATTCTTGGATATATTGGATCCACTACGTCGAGGTGATGAAGCGAAACCAGTGGAGTTACCGGGTGAGCTCCTAGAAGTCCTAATAGATTCCCATACACGTCATACTGCATAAAACATTAGTAATATTTCTCTGTTAAGACACAATAGAAATATTATACAATTTAGGATATATTGGATTAATAGTGAGGATCATTTCTGCCTATGGCCACTACTCTATAACTCAATTATCAATTATTGCTTGTGGGAATAGTTGTATAATTGTATCTGAATTTAGGTGCAATGTAGTATTAGGTTGCAGTATCAACATATTACCTAATATTTAGATATTGAAATCTGAATTTAGTAACTCTATAATTATAACTACTTCAATTCGTTTAAAAATTTATCGATTATTTCACCTGATGAAATCCATATTCCCTAGTGAGTGGCACACCTAGTTCTGCCATGCAAGCCTGCATTCTATCATCACTTCCATACAATCCCGGGTATCGTTGAATGCATTTATCGTGCATCTTCTCCAACTCTTTTGCCAATGGATAGCTTATCGCAAATCCGCCTCCACCAAATGCCATTGCATAGGAGAAAACTATGTTCTGAACATGACTTTCAGATGTACACCCAATATAGTAATGCTGATTATGGTCATACTTAGACAATATTCTAACCAAATTTTCAACCATAAAGACAGTGTCATCATCTCCCATGACAAACCATCTGATATCTTTCATTCCCAACCTTAATGTCTCGGAAACTACCCTTGAAATCCTCAATGCTGATCGGTCACCCTGCCTATTCGTGTACTTGAACTTAGAAGTGTCACCAGAAATCCGAATTTCAGGCAACCCTTCATTCCTTGTTCTGTTTACTTTCTTATCCAACCAAACAACCCCTCTAGTTTCTCCTGGCCTCCACCATTGTTTTATGTACTCTTTCCTGTTCTCCCACAAATACGAAGATGCTGCAATGCCAAAAGCAATGTGTTTGATCTCAGTATCAAATTGTTGAATAGATGGTTCTCGGGGAAGGACAAGATATTGACTTGTAGTACCATTAGTAATTCCATTGCTAGACTTTGTGAGAGACGACAAATTTGTTGAATTTCCAGCTGATTGAAGAGTTTCTCTTGTGTGAATAGCATCAGAATTAGAAGGTAAGGAGCAGTTGGAATTGTTTAGGATGAGATTGGAAGAATATAGAAGATAGATAATTAACATGCAAACAAAGAAGCAAGAAACGGGGTTTCCGAAGGCGATTAGAGGCAGGCGTTGTTGAGGAGAGGTCATAATTTGTAGAGAATGATGTTTGTTTCTTATTACACAAGTATAGTTTTGGTAAAAAAGTGAGTTTGATTAGCATGGTTGCTGGAAAAACACAGCTCAAACACTGACTGCAGAGAAGGAGGAATGTGAGTGATGGAGAGAAATGGTTGGACTGAGCGATGATCGGATCTTAGATCAGAGAAAGAGGGTCTTTTTTGTTATGTATTAACGATAATTAAGGCTTATCTTTTCTTGCATGAAACCATGCGTAATTTTCTCTACCTGAGGTCTGATAAGTAGTACTGCCGTACCAGATTGTTGGATCTTATGTTTGTTTTAAATAACATATTCTTATATGCGATTTAAAAATTAAAATGCATGCATTAATTCTTAAATTCATATTGAATCGTCCAATATATACGACACTCTAAGTCATATATGACACACGCTTCCTCGAAAATGTTCTAGAAAATATTGAACTAGCAGTCTAGTACACTGATGAAGGAAACCATTACTGTCATAATAAAACTAAAAATATTGGCATAAAAAAAGAATCTCTCTAAAAACAAAGGGAAAGGGGGGAAAAAGGAACACACCCGGTGGGACTCGAACCCACAATCGCCTGATTAGAAGTCAGACGCCTTATCCATTAGGCCACGGGTGCCCGATATTAAAATTTGCTAATTTATTTTATATCTCATATAATGTACGTTCCATTCAGTTGGATGGTATGTATGTCATTTTGAAAGGGTGACATGGTCTTCACAGGGGCCGATACATGATAAGTGACATTCACACACTGATACTAGAACTCTCGACTGAAGTACAATGCTAAGGATTCTTTTTTAACATTTGATGTACATGTGTCATTATGTCAAGTACCTTTGCATGTGTTGATAGTTGCTTTTTTTCAGCTCGTAATTATGGGAGAGACAAGTTCTGGAATCTGTTCCATCTGCTAATTATCTAAAAAAAAAGTTCTGGAAGCCTATGCATGATCGTAATTTAGGTACATTTTATGATTCTGTAGCATTTGTCAAATCAATATTGCAAATGATTGATTGCCACATAATTTTGATTATTTGTATTGTCAACATGTTTATGTGCATAGGCAGAGATTTGGTATTTTATTGGTGTTCAACTTGATGGAAGTCAACATATTGAGCCACTTCACAATTATACACCAGAGACTACTGCAAAAGAGAGCGCAGAACAGTTCAGTACTAAATCCACATTCTTTTTTCTTGTCAACGACAACATACTAGTAAAAGTCTATTCTGTTTTTTCATACTGATTAATTTTTTAACAACTTCAGGTAAAAGAAAATGCAGGAAATGTTAATGCAGCAGCGATATAACTTCCAGGTGCTAATGAAGAAACCATCCAAAGGAGGCTTGGAGAACTATTCAAAAGGTATGCGCACAAATCTTCATATGTTCCTGATAATATTAAATATATTGAAGACGCTAAAATCTCGTGTCCCTTGATATTGAATTGGAGCACAGCTAGGCTTGAAGCGTTTTAAGCAGGTAACCTCTGGGATCTGGTAATAGTAGAAGGCGTTTGTCAATTTTGCCTGCTATATTACTCTAATTTGAAGAAGCCTTTGCAATTTATTTGATGTACCTCGACAATATGTGGTTGATTAGGTGAGTGTATCTAAGTTATTTCATCATCCTATACTTTTCATCTTTATTAGGAAACTGTTTTTCTTTTCAAAGACAAAGTGCATTTGGTAGAGATGAACAATACTGGTAAATTGTTTGCAATGAATGCTATGGATAAGGATGTTATGCTCAAGCGCTATAACTGCACCAGAAAACTCGATTTCATTTTCAAGTTCTATCCTCAATTCTAGCCTCCGCTATCATTGTTGCTTCACTAGGATATATTATTGTAACTAAATGCAAATAAAATTTTACTGAGCATATTCAATTTCTTATGTCATTGTAAATTTTGTTGTTTTAGCTTTGCATTTACCTTAAAAATACAGCACGTGGACAACAATGTTGTTTAGAATTAAATCAGATGATGAATAATATAAAGCATTAAACACATCATTTTAACTGTTTAAATTAAGCTAGACTATTATTTCAAGGTTCAAAAATTATGTTGTTTGTATACACATGTGCCTCAAAAAGAAAGTAACAGAGCTGATATGGGATGTCACGTCTATGTGTTGGATGTTGCTCTTCTACTTCAGAAGTTTTCCTTGTGGAATTCAAAACGAGTTTTTGATTCCAAGCTAAATTCTTCGCAGAGATCCCTGAGTGGGCTGGTAAGTGTAGCACTTCCACAGTAGAACACACCTGAAAATTAAGCTGATGTTAAGTATCGGATAATCAAAAATCAGCTAAGCTATTGCAAGCGAAAAGCATACAGTAGTTTTTTGCATGTTTGTATTGGCACAGTACAATAACTTAGTACATGTATAGTCCAGATATATTTACCTATGCAATGTTCATTATGACGTTGTGCTAAGTCTTCGAACACCTTTCTCCAGTTGGGTCTTGCAAAATGTGTTACAATCTGTTGTACTTTCATAATGTTAGAAACAAGTTGAAAAAAGTCCATACAAGTACCAAGTGAACAGATTAATAAGTGTACAATACCTTACTGTTTGAAACAACGTCAACCCCCTTTTTAGCGCGTTCCAAAGACTGAACCATGGTTATGAGTGCAGATCGGGCATCGCCTTCTTCATATACACTAGTAAGATATGTATGCATTTCAATTATACGCTGCAATAGCACAATACTCATTAGAGAAGTTTTTAGGAGAGGGAATGACAGAAAGTGAAGTTGAGTAGCTGTAATTCATAGAACATACATTAATATCGTATTCTGCAATATCATCCATTACACCTTTGAACCATTCAAATGATCCTTGTTCTCTTGTTATCCAATAGAAGTATGCTTGTTCTGGAACTTTACCTTCAAATCCTCCATCCAAGGCCTGCAGTACTTAAATCGCTTAAAATTTCTTCGTTCTTGGCCTTATTCCCAGTCTAGACAGTTAAAAGTCATCGAGCACTTGACTTACCACTTTTAAGTAAGATGGCGTAATGTGGTTCAAAAGATCTTTTAGGATGCTGATAAATGGAGTTGCTCCTATTCCTAGGCCAATGAGTAAAAGAATGTCATAATTCTTATAGTTCTGAGCTGGTGCTCCATATGGTCCTTTGATGATAATTTTTGGAAAACTGCATCAAAGGATATAAATGAACATTAATATATCATAACCAAATCATCTATATATATGTCTATATCTTAATTTATTATTACTTACATTGGTTCTGGCAAGTCTGGCTGTTCATGAATTGATCTGGAGTTAGGAAGGGTATCTGCAAATGATGCGACCGAGAGCGAACTTACACTTGACATTCGGTCATGTGGAGTTACACTTGAATTTCTTGGCGGCATAGCTACGCTTGATGTTCTTGCCATCGGAGTTGCTATCGGAGTTGCCATCGGAGTTGGAGTTACGCATGAAAGTCTTGATCTTGTTTCGAGTCTGACAAGATTTCCTTGTCTTGGTTTTGCGTCTTGGACTTCACAGATCTGCAAGTTGCTTATATTAAAGTTCAGAATAGGAAGCTAGAGACAATTTGAAGTAAAGAATATGGAGATGAATTTACAGAAACATAAGACAAGGTAAAATGCAAAACTCTCGATAGTTATGTTGCAAGTCAAAAAAATTAAGGGCTCGCGGTTAATGATGTTTGATCGAATTGAACCCTACTTCAAACAGTTTAAGTTTTTAGGAGGGCTAATAACTTCACACTATGTTGAAACACAGGTTATATCAGAGGTCTTGACTTTGGTACCCAAATATTTTCAAATATCTGATTTTGACACAGAGGTTGTATATGGGCCTTTATCGACTCTCCAATCCCAAAAAAGGACATTTGATTGAGTGGGGGTGTCTAAGATGTATGATCCAATCAAGCTTTTCTCTCAACATCTTAAGGTTTTAGGAGAATCGATAGCTTAATACTATCGAACTTGATCTAAATTTATACTGATCAGCGAACCTTGTGAATTCATTTTGGAATATCAATAAAAATGTAAATCAAGTTTAAGTTTGGAGAAGGCAATGATTATATATACAAGTGAGTATACGTTACCCTCTCAAATCTGTCTTTAAGTTCAGTAGTCCAATCTCCCAGAGCACGAATGTGAATACTTATGTAGTCATCTCCTGGCGCAGAAGTGATTGAGAAGGGATGCCTGTTTTTGTTTCATATATGAGGTCATCAGCCAAGGCATGCTTCATGAAATATGTGTGTGTATAATATATAATCTATTGCGGAATGATTATAGCGGTTAACTCACCATTCAAAATTTGATATATCTGGGCACTTGACGAAAAGGTACATCCCACTCTTGTACTTAAAATGTGGAGGTTTGCTCATGTATAATGCTAACACATTTCCCGTGTAGATAACAGCCTGCTTTGCATATACATGCAGTTAATTGTATTGATCTTACGTTCTTATTATGATAATAAAGTTAATCAGATGTGTTGATTATAACCTTAATGATATGGACTTCATAATTGAGATCATAAAGAACCAACAATCTTTCAGTTAAGTAGCACAGTACAGGGATTGTGATGTACATCCACGTCTGCATAGAGAATAAATGAGTTCAGAATCATTAGCATCACTAACAATTAAAAAATATTGAATTTTAGTCTCTATTTTTTTAAGATGAGGTGATTATAAATATAGTAGAATTTTCATATACAAGATTGTTCCATGAAAATTTACTAGCATGTAGTAATTTGTTTTGATTAGCTTTTAATAATTATGAGTTTGTTAAAAGAAAGTAGCATGCATTTTGAATTATTACTTAAGGTACTAATTAACATTACCGTCTTCTGCTTGCCAATGATTAGCATGGTGCCATGAAAGTAGAAGAGGATATAGACCAGTATCAGAAGATGATGTGAATACCAGAAGGAATTAAAGCCCGCCAATCGGTCAAATTTCCATGGTAATTTGACTACTTTTCTCCTGAATGAATGTGTCGCGAGAGTGAATGAAAATGACATAATCAAAAGCATAATCACACCGGTTGTACCTGGAACGGTCATTACAATGTCCATATATGAGGGCTGCTGGTAGTCGAAAGAACTCCCAAGAGTTCTCATGAATAGTGGCTTCGGACAAGTTGATATTTTCACAAGATTGCAAGTAAGATGAAACACTGTATGTGTGATAACCCCTATTGCAATCCCTAATGCAATGATTTTGTGGAAGTTGATGTTCTCATCAAAAGGAAAAAAGTGTCCAAGAAATGTTTCACGGAGTTTAGTAAGTGATCTTCTGCATACAGGAAATAGAATGAGAGCCATGTTCAACTTCAGTGTCTCGGCTGCACCCTTGGCAATGCAAACACAATAGCCGCACACTTGGAAACCTGGTTTCTTTTCGTATTCTCTAAACTTCCAAGTAAAGAGAATAGCGTTCATGAGCACCCACAACGACATTACCCATACTATCTTCCAATTTTCATATGCTTTTTCCCATGCTAAACTTCCATATTTACCAAATGTACCTCTGTATTTTGTAGGTATCATAGTATTTGTAAGTGATTGTGATTTCCTTAAACTTGAACTACCGGAAGTGCTTCCTCCTCCACCAGTGTGACCTATCCCTCTTAATAGTGCTTCAAGTTGCCACATCTGTTTGCATATTATATAACAAGAGCTTTTAGGAATTAAAAATCACAATCTTTAGGGCCATCGCTCTAAGCGTGCAAGTTGTTTTAGTACTATTTCTCAGTGTATAAGCTCTGACAGATCGGACGGCCCTAAAGCCTAATTATAGGATTCTGACATATTAATTGTATTGCTTAGGCCTTCTGTACCTCTATATATCCTAACTGATCGGGGTCAAGTTCTTCCATGATGACAGCTGCATAATGTCCCGCATGTTTCTTAAAGTTTCCGAGATTGTTAGCAGCAGCGCTTATTATCAGTACCTTTTTAATGACAATAGTTAGAGGATTTTACGTGTGATTGAGAATCAGAACACAGAGACAGCACAATATAAAATTCCTCACCTCTCTTACTTCATCCTCCGACAATTTTCCGTCACCATTCTTGTCACACCTGAAAAACTTCCGTTGTTACATTTAGTCTATAGGCTAAAGTCTGGAATTGACTTGAAAACAAAATTAGAAAAATCTACTGCCTGCGGACATTATATTATATATCTGATTTTAATGCTTAGATTTCAGAAAATGCTTCAGAACAGTTCATTGATCATGGAAACAACCTCTCTACTTTTTTTAGTATTGGAGTAGAGTGAAGATCTGCGTACATCTAATTTACTTCATACCTTACTTTCGAGTGAGACATATATATAGGGAATATGTTTGGTTTCAGAAGAGTTCCTTACATATCGAAGAATATATGAAGCCTTGTATCACTGTCTTGAAGAGCAATGTCTTCCCAGAACAGCTTAAATTGTTCCAAATCTATCCCATTCTCTGTATTCACTTGCCTACGTCTCCCTAAGGCATCAAATAACTCAGCTGCAAATTCACTGCTATCTTGAATTCCTTTTTCAAACAAAAATCAAATAACTCATCAGGTAAATATAAAACATACATGACAACAAACAAGGAAGTTAACCAACATTCTAACAAACATGTAACAAAAGAAAAAATATACAAGTTTTTATCATTAATCATATATGCATTGATTTTTTACGATACCAACACAAATTCCAAATTTATCTCTCCTGAGAATTCCATCGACTGCCATTTGATGAAAACGACGCTCTGCATCTTTCAAACCATCTTTATCTATTTTTTTCTTATCAATAAATCTTACGCTCTTAAGCCCTCTAAGCGCTCCAGATTTGGCTCTTGGGGCTCTCCTTGTACCAAAGCCTTTTAATCCCTTGGTGGAGGCTTTAAATTTACTTCCAAGCCTACTAAAAGTGTGTTTGCTTGTGCTTTTGGGCAATGTCAAAGGCCCCTGGTCTCCTAATATTGGTGTTGCCAGATCCATTGAATCCCCTCTGTGAATCTGGACGCTCTCAAGGTTAATAGGCCTATCATCTGGTCCTTTACGCGTAATTTTGTCCATGAATATGGTAAGAAATGTGTTAATTTCGTGTTGGTTTGAATATTAAATTTAGGATTTTGAAGAGAAAGAAAGATAGTTGCAAGCTGCAGGTGTAATGTAGAATGATTGAGGTGAAAGAAGAGAGAAGAGAAAGGAGGAAACATCGCTCAAACAATGAAGAAAGCTAGGAAGGGTGATAATTCATCCAGGTTATAGTGTTAGTTTAGTTGTTATCTTGTCCAAAAATAGATAATTACGGGAATTTTGTGCATTTTAGACATAATAATAATAATATATATAATGGTACCTACCATCTGCATGCATGCAATATAGCATCTTACAAAGTTACAAGTATACTTTATTGTCAAAATTGCATGCCATGTTGTTTTTATAAAGTGTATTATGTTGATCCCTTACACTACTAAAACTTGTAGAAAATCACCAAAGTCATAACATAATCCAATCACCAATGCACAAATAGAAACCATAAAGCCTGTCGTGTTGTCCTTTTTTCTTTTTTTAGTACAAGATCGTCGTTGGCTCTGTTGGAAATATATTGCATAAAAAACTGCCAAAATAAGAAAAAAATAACTTGCAGTTAAAAATTTTTGTAGCAAATAAAATGATGTTTGATCATTATTATCTATTAGAAACTTAAATTAAAATGAAAGAAATGATCTAAATTTGAATATTACGAGTCCATCATATATACGTTTACCGTAAGTAATAAATACTGACATTTGTCTAGTGTCAAAAAAACAAAAATGGTAATTAAGATGAAAGAGTCTTGCAATTTAGATTTTGTATTAGATTCAATGTTAAAATAGTGAACTTGATATTTGGATCATTTGGATAATGGAACTCTTCTCTTTCTCTATGGATGATGATAAAAGGGTGGATCATTTCATTATATTAATGCATGATGGACGTGCATGGAAGTTATTATTAATTAAGGGTCTTGAATCTCAGCAAGGCCGGGGTCATGCATCAAGGTCCTCCTATGGTTTGGGAGGCTCATGGCTTAAATTCCATCCAGGAGAACAGCTTGTTATGCATGGAAAGTATTCCAACCAAAGATTTTGACAATGGGAGGCAGATGAAATTAGCTTACCTTTAGGAACAAGCTCATCCTAAATAATACTCAAGGTGCTCTGGTGTATCTCAGTCCCCATTCCATATAAGTTGAATCTGGCCTTCGATCGATATTTTAACTTGTGAAGCATTTTGTCTGTAGTGTAACCCGTTGTCTTTTCGAAATCAAGTGATGTGTATAACATAGAAGAGGGATTTTCTAGCTCCTTAGTTGCAGCTTATTTGACTTCGTTAAGTGATACAAATGAATAATATCTCTGGGGGAAACAAATGAATATCGAAATTTAAGACCGAGTTGGTTATGTTTTGCAGAATGCAAATTTTTTAAATTTCCAGAGTTGAATATTTTTTTTTGATGAGCCCAGTTTCTATCTGTTCTCTATCTAGATTCTAGAATGACTGAAATTAGGGAATGTAATTAATGTGGTGAAAATAGGATGAAATTAGGTTCGCCCTATAGGTGCAAAAAGCAACCAAAAGGAAAGGAAAGGGAAAGAAGAAAATCATGGATGTGGATGATGAACGCTATGAAAAATGACATTTGTTCAATGCATGAAACTGTCTCTATTGGAAGAATTTAATAAGAACCATGTTAAGGAGATGGATTTAAAGATCATTATATATGGCAGACACAAGTATTATGACTGAAACTCAGCGTGAAGTGCATGCATCAATGATGGAAGAAATAAGATGGAGAAACTTGTCATGATTTTAGTGTTTGGTTTTTATTGTTTGAATTGTAGACTTGATGGAGCACATCTCACAATTCCACAATTCCCGTTAAATTATTTGAATTTTATGTTTTTATTTATAATTATGTTGTTCTTGTAACTTTTTTTAATTTTATGTCATTTATTTGAATTTATGAAAATAAAAAACATATTTTATTAATTTTATCTTTAAATTTATGTAAATAAAAAAACATATTTTATTAATTTTAATTATTTACTAATCAAAATATTGTAACTCGTAAATTAAGTTTAATTTATAAAACTTGTGGGACCTAAATATATGAAAAAGTAATGTTAAAAAAGAAAAGGTGGTCAGCCACCATTGAAGTGGTTTAGCCAACTATCTATGATGCCCAACATTTATTTCGTGTCACTTTTGTGGGGTTTGAGAATAGTGATACGCGGCCTCCCGCATTGTTGTTGCTCTTGTATCTCTCTGCTTAAAGAGCAACAGATAGTCCAGATAGTTTATAATTTTTAAGTGACATGATTCCTGTTAGGTTCTACTTCTGCATGAATATCCAAACTAGTCAATTCTCATGATTCCATCCTCATTGAATCAATTATAGTGTTAATTAGTTTAAAAAGCCTCCGGATGATTTTTTTTTTTTTTAAACTTGTTGCAAGAACATTGATATCATATAAGTTTCATATAGCTAGATGTATAGTTGTCGTCCGTCCTCGTTTCTTTCTAGGTGTGCATTAGTCTTCTTTGTGATCCATACTTTCCCACAAAACCAATGGAATCATTTTTGGTCTCTTCGCGAAAACAGAAAGTTAATTTTCTTTTTCATATTGTTTATTGCAGAAATGGACCAATGCAATAGCAAAATAGTCATAAGAAATTTGAAAGAGTTGGAGTTTTTCGATTGGCTTCGATTGCAAAGTATATGTGTTATGTTTTGTACTTCATAGATTAAAGTATTACTAAAAGATTACTTAATTCCCTGTCTGCTTGCTGCACTTGGTAGAAATTTTATAGTAAAACGAGGACCAACTCACTCAAAATCTTAAGGTGTTATCCGGAGAACTTGATACATGCTCTCACCTAAAAGTCGTTTGACTTGAAGACTGGAGCGCGAGATTTGTTCATCCGTAAAATTAATTTGGAGCACGAAATTTGTTCGTTCGTTCTGTAATTTTAAGTGTTGAACTCGACATCGATAGCTCTGATACCATGTAAATATATTAATTATCTATGTTAATTTACCGACTCTCCTGAAATATTAAGGCGTCTTTATGCTAATCTATAATAATACTGCATCTAAATTTTCTTATAAATACTTCTGCTTTATTACTAGTGCATATACAAATTCCAGCTCACTAAAAAGTCAGTATAGCTATGAAGGCCTGGAATATACTGTTGTTCACAATCTATTTTCTATATTTCCCCTCTAGCAATGGTAAGTCCATTTTTTTTTGTCGAAGTACTACAATGTTTCTTGATTTATTCAACATGATAAACTTACTCTATGTTTTCTGATTTTAAATGTCCCCTAACAGGTGCAAGTTCAAAGCTTTTCCGGGAGTACATTGGAGCTGAATCTGACTCTGTCAAGTTGTCCGACTTACCCATAAACTCTGAGGTTGAATTTCACTTCATCCTCGCATTTGCCATTGATTACACTACCGATAATCTTTCACCCACTAACGGTGTTTTCAACGTTTTCTGGGAAACCAAAAATCTGGGTCCTGATGACATCGCTTCAATAAAAGATAAGCACTCGAATGTCAAAGTTGCAATTAGCTTAGGCGGAGATACTGTTGGAGATGGAAATGCACATGCATATTTTAAGCCAAAATCTATAAACTCTTGGGTCCAAAATGCAGTTTCGTCACTAACCACAATCATAAAACAATACAACATTGATGGTATCGACATTGACTATGAGCATTATGATCCAAATTCGAATTCAAATATGTATGCAGAATGCATTGGACAACTAATAACTACACTTAAAGATAATAAAGTCATCTCGTTTGCTTCCATTGCGCCTTTTGATGATGGAGGAGAAGTTCAAAGTCATTACTTGGCTTTGTGGAGGAAATACGGGCATGTAATTGACTACGTTAATTTTCAGTTTTATGCATATGATAAGCTAACTGTTCCGCAGTTTTTGCAGTACTATAACCAGCAGCTTCATAACTATCAAGGCGGGCAGCTTTTAGCTAGCTTTATAATTAAGGGTAATATTGGATTGAAACCTGATGATGGGTTTTTTGAGGCTTGTAAAGTATTAAAAGGACAAGGAAAGCTTGGGGGAATATATGTATGGTGTGCTGATGAATCTAAGGAGAATGGGTTCAAATATGAAAAGACATCTCAAGCATTGTTGGCTTCGTCTTGATCAGAATTCACAGAAGAAGAATCTTGATGATATTACGTACAATAACTAATACAAGTAGCTCATTTATCTCAACCATTTGCAGATATTCTGCTTGATGCCAGGGGCTGTAATGAAGTAAACAAAACTGTCTTCTACAAAATATAACATAGTGCAGTGAGACAGCTAGTTGTTCAAGATGCAAGTACCTGAAAAAATATCCAAACCAAATGTTCTTAGTATATGCCGCTTGTACAGCAGTATCTATGAAAAATAATATGGATGAGAACCTTACATCTACTCCTAGAGGCAGAGAGTGTTTCTGTAAATATCTCAGACAACGTATACGGAAAAGGTTATTAAAAACATGCAAAGTAGAACCATATAAAAATGTGCAGCATATAAGAGACAAGAGAAGACTCGGAATATCCGGACTGGAAGCTGAGTAGTACTCTTTCAGATTGCATAAAAAATGTCTATTCAATAAATGATAAATTTTACAAAGGCAACAACGTACGTATACCAACAGTGTGCAGGATCCATGTCAAGCAGTTATATTTTATGATGTATGCCCATAATCTATACATTTTTGCATCTCTGAATTACTATATATATGCATGTTCGCTGACTAATTTAGTTCATCAAAGCCTTCAACACACTTTTATTTACTTTTCCATAATGGAGTTCTCAAATATTTTTCTCGTACTTTTTTCACTTCAAGCTCTCCTAATCACCTCAGCAACACAATTAGCTTACCCAGCAACCTCAGACATCTTCCGAGAATACATAGGTGCAGAGTTTAACAACATTAAGTTCTCAGAAGTGCCAATAAACCCGAATGTTGAATTTCATTTTATCCTTGCTTTTGCAATTGACTATACTACTTCATCATCTCCTTCTCCTACCAATGGAAAATTCAACATATTTTGGGATAATGATAATCTTGGCGCTTCTCAAGTCAATGCAATCAAGAATAAGCATTCAAATGTTAAAGTAGCATTGAGTTTAGGAGGCGATAGTGTTGGAGATGGAAGCGCCTACTTCAGCCCATCTTCCGTAGATTCATGGGTTTCTAATGCTATATCTTCACTAACAAATATCATCCAAGAATACAACTTGGATGGCATTGATATCGATTATGAGCATTTTCATGGAGATCCTCGTGTTGGATATAATTAAACACATAATCACGGATCATCTTATGCGATATTATCAAGGTTACTATGTAAGACTCTAGTGCAGAAACGTACCTAATTCCATAGCTCTTAATTATAAATAAGATTGAGAGACGAACTGATGGGAATGGAGGAGTAGAGGTTGTGAATAGTCTGGGAACCAAAACCCTATTATTTTCTTTATATAGTAGCCTAATTAGACCCCGTTCTTACTATGAGTATTACACATTACATAGCCCATACCCAATAAGATGTCTTTGAACTCTTTATTTTAGACCACAATTAGTCCAAATATAGAATAGACAATTAAATATAATTGTTTTAATTTGTAAGTCCATAATATATAGATTATTAAAATAATCTAACAATCTCCCACATTTGCAGAATGTATTGGACAACTTATAACAGCCCTTAAGAAAAACGGAGTCATTTCATTTGCTTAGATAGCTCCATATGACGACGATCAAGTTCAAAGTCATTACTTGGCTCTTTGGAAGAGTTATGGCCATCTCATAGACTATGTTAACTTTCAGTTCTATGATATGATGAAGGGACTACTGTTTCGCAATTTATGAATTATTTCGAGATTCGGACGTCTAACTACAAAGGTGGCAAGGTCTTGGCTAGCTTTAGTACTGATGGAAGTGGTGGTTTGTCTCCAAAAGATGGTTTCTTCACTGCATGTCATAGGCTCAAAAGCAAGAAAGAACTTCATGGTATCTTTATTTGGTCTGCTGATGATTCTTTGTCAAGAGGATTTCCCTATGAGAAGCAATCACAAGCATTGTTAGCAATCCCCCACTAGTCTCATGTTATCTTAATTTGCTAGTACGGACTGTGAGTGTGATATCAGTGTACTATATCTTAATTTCTTCAGCTTCACTATATGTAATTAATGTTTTCATATCTCCTAACTATTATTAGTAGGAAACTTTAAGGGGGTGTTTGGCTTAGCTTATAAGTAATAAGTTACTTTTTTAAAAAAATTATTTTCATATTTTTTTTTTGAAAATTAATATTTATTTTAGAAATTTAAGACCAAATCTTATTTTCAAATTTGAAAATAAGTTACTTATTTTCAGAAAAAGTACATATATACCAACTTTTTCAGTTTATAAGCTGCTTATAAGTCCAGACAAACGGTGCCTGAGTATTATGTTTGCTTGTTCAGTTGTTCTGTTCTAGATAAACTTAGTCATGCATGCTTATTCATTTCAACATTTACCAAAATTATAATGATAATGAAACTCAAAGAAGGTAATATTTTTTTGCCAGAAAGAAAGAAAATTTATTAAACTTTCAAATCTTGTAACAAAACATGTTGAAAATCAAGGTGGACATCTCCCACCTTCCATATACGCTCTGCTATAGAACTAGAACCTCTCGCTAAGAAGTGAGCGGCTTGGTTCGCAGACCGTTTAACAAATCTAAACCGAACGTTTTTGGACTGTAATCTTGTCAACAAAAGTCGACATTCGCTGACCAAACTCCCTAATTCCGAGAAGCAAAAAAACGAGCTGCGAATTGCTTGAACCATTGACAAACAATCTGACTCCAAAGTAACATTGCTTATCTCATTTTGCGTCACCCAAGTTAACGCTTCTCTAATGCCCATAACTTCAGCCATTTCTGCACTAACTTTGCCTCTCCAGCTTTTTGTTTTGGCTTCGACTAAATGGCATGCAGAATCACGCACAACAAAAGCAATACCATAGATATCTGACTCCTCAAAAATGGCTACATCAGAATTAATCTTAACACTATTAGAACTAGGTAAACTCCAATGTTCGTTTCCATCCTCAGGCGACATGTAGCCTAAGAAACGATCGAAGGTATGATCTTGAACATTTTTCCACTGGTCAAGAACAGAGCGTGCTGAAGCTACCACTTCATTCGGGTTCATGCTGCACTGATTCCAAATAAGTTCATTTCTACTTTTCCAAATCATCCAACAAGCCATCACTGTTGTCTGGATTATCTCCTTCGAGTGGAGTTCAAAAACTCGAGATAACCACTCAGAGAAAGATGAGACATCGCTTATGAGAAGAGAAGCATCAATCTTAGTCAGGCAAGTACGTGCATGAGGACAAAGTACTAGTACATGTAGAATTGATTCATAGTCCAAATTACAAACTGCACAGATAGGATTTACTTGGACTTTTCTACTCCAAAGTAAATCCTTAGTGGGAAGACAATCTGTACAAGCTCGCCAAAGGAAGTTTTTGACTTTAGGAGGAATTTTTAAATTCCATAGAGAACGCTAGAATCCTGAATTGTTTGCTGCAGCAGTGTCTCCTCTTCCTTTCTCAATAAGCATATACGCGCTCTTTACCGAATAATTGCCAAACTTCTCCTTCTTCCAGTACCAAGAATCTTCCACCTCCTTATCCATAGGAATTGAAAGAATAATGCTTGAATCTCTATTGTTAAACATGTCCATGATTAAATCAATATCCCAGGTATTCCTATCAGTACACATTAGGGATGAAACCATTTGATTCTTAAGAGCTTCATTATCAGTATGGATAAAACCATCTGTATCACCAGGGAGCCATGGATCAGAACATATATTGATCGTATCACCATTTCCCACTCTACAGCTTACTCCCTTTCTGATAAAATCCTGAGTTGCCATAATCCTGCGCCAAATATAACTGGGGTTGTGACCAACCTCAGCAGTTAGGAAGGTCCCCTTAGAGTAATATCTTGCTTTGAAGACTTTGCTAACTAGTTTATCCTGAAATTTAAACAATCTCCAACCCTGTTTGCCGAGAAGAGTTAGATTAAAATCTCGGATATTACGAAATCTCATACCACCTGAAAATTTGCTTTTGCACATTCTAGCCCAGCTCTGCCAATGAATATTTCTATCTTTTTTCGAATCAGTTTGCCACCAATACTTGCACATTATTCTCTCTAACTGTTGGCATAAATCCGCCAGAAGAAGAAAAACACTCATGGCATAATTGGGAAGAGTCTGAGCTATTGTTTTCAGCAACACCTCCTTGCCACTCTTGGATAAAGATTTTTGCTCCCATCCCAGGATCCTTGTTTTCAATTTCTCCTTAATAAAGCCAAAAATAGCAGTTTTATTTCGTCCAATAATGTTAGGAAGACCTAAATAACTACTTTGATCAGAAGCTTCCGTATAGTTCATCTTTGAGCAAAGAGAATGTTTGAGAGATTCCGGAGTATTTTTGCTGAAAAAAATCGAAGACTTACCATTGTTGATCTTTTGACCTGAAGCAACCTCAAAGATATTCAAAACAGACAAAATGTGATCAGCATTTTCCATATTTGCTTTGCAGAAAATATATGAGTCGTCCGCGAAGAACATATGTGATATGGAGGGAGCCGTCCTAGCCACTTTAATTCCAGAAATAAGGCGTTTTCTTTCAAAATCTTGCAACAAAGATGAGAGCCCTTCCATACATATAAGAAACAAGTAGGAGGATAAAGGGTCTCCTTGCCTGAGACCTCGATCAGGACTAATCAAACCGAAATTTCGACCAGCATGGGCAATGGAGTATTTCACCGAATTAAGACAACTCATAAACAGGTGCACAACATGACTGTCAAATTCCATTCGAAGTAGCATTGCTTCCATATAGGACCATTCAACTCTATCATACGCCTTTGACATGTCCAATTTTAAAGCCATCCACCCCTCTTTTCCTTGAGTCTTTCTCTTCATATAATGCATGATTTCGAAAGCAATCATTATGTTATCCGTTATAAGTCTTTCGGGGATGAAAGCACTTTGAGCTTGCGAGATTAAAGAGTCGATAACCATCTTCAATCTATTGGCCAGAACTTTGGAAATTATTTTGTATAATACATTGCATAAAGAGATGGGCCGAATATCCGTCATGAACTCAGGATTCGGTTTCTTTAGAATGAGAGCTATATTGGTATTCTGCAATTGAGCGTCAAGACAGTCAGTGCCAAAGAATTGCTGCACTATAGAAACCACATCACTTTTAACAATGGGCCAACATTTTTGATAAAAACCTGGGCTCATCCCATCCGGGCACGGGGACTTGTCGGGATGCATACTAAACAAGGCTTCTTTTACCTCCTTCTCAGTGACTTCAGCAAGTAACATGGCATTTTGATCTGTGGTCACCTTACTTTGAACTTGATTCGTTACCCTGTCCTAGTTTGTATTCGAAGCTTTAAAAAGATCCTTGAAATAATTCTCCACCGTTTGCTCCAAACCACTTCCCCATTCCACTATGTTGCCTTGGTCATCCAACAAGCGTTCTATTTGGTTCGATTTCCTTCTATTCTTCGTGGCTGTGTGGAAATACCGACTATTTTGATCCCCTTCCTTTAACCAAAGTTGTTTAGCACGTTGACGCCAAAAAACCTCTTGTTGAACATACGTTTCTGTCAATTTCTTCTTCTCTTCCTGTAAAAGATTCAAGGAAATGCTGTCAGTTCGCCCTTTTAGCATCTGTATAATATAATTCTTTTACTTTTGTTTATTCGTTTTTTGAAGCTGCCAGTATACTCATTTCCCCACTCAGATAAGATCTCAGAACAGCGAGTCAATTTGTCATAGAAAGAACATCCACGAACACTCTAAACTTCCTCAACTATTTGGAAGCACATAGGTTCTCTTAACCAAGCATTTTCGAACCTGAATTTTTTTGTCTGGACAAAACTGCGACCTTGAGTTGGCTTTAACCAAATCGGAGTATGATCCGAGGTGGAGACATCTAGATTCGTGAGTTTGACATCCTTAAAAAGATGAAGGAAGTCTTGGTTTACTAAGGCTCGATCTAATCTTACTTCAATATGGTTGGGAGTACCCAGGCCACGTTCCCAGGTAAATTGATGACCACGTAAGTTTAAGTCAATCAAATTGCAATCATTTAAAGTATCCTGAAAACCTGACAGTAGGCGATTAGGGTAGGGACGACCACCTCTTTTATCTATCTGAGCCAAAACGTTGTTCATATCTCCAATCAAACACCAATGATGATTGCTACCGTTGTGCAGTTGTCGAACTAAAGCCCAAGTTTCTTCCCTTTTTGACCTGTCCGGTTCCCCGTAAATGCCAGTAAGACGGTATTGCATACCCTCCATAGTAGAGACATTCACATCTATATGATTCTTACTATAGGAACGCAGAGTGACAACATTTTTGTACCGCCAAAGAAGAGCGATTCCTCCACTATGACCACTAGCTTCGACCACGAACATACCTTCAAAATTCAACTTCAGCCTCAACTTTTCTACCACTGCCTTCTTACATAGAGTCTCGCAAAGAAAAACAAAATCGGGACGTTTCTGGAGGACAATCTCCCTTAGGAATTGTGAAGCCCATAGAGTCCCAATCCCATGGCAATTCCAACTGATTAGACTCATAATGATAGGCGAGTACCACCTTGGATACTCGTCTCTGGTCCGTTTTTTGAAAGAGTAGAGGTAGAAGAAATTGCATGATCTGTCTGCATTGGCATGTCTTCATCAGTGTCCAGAATTATACCCGTTTGCTGACTTAAATGTTTCTCAAGGCCCACGTTATCCAAATTCCTACGTTTCTTGGACTCGATAACTATTTCAGAATTATTTTGAGATTGTGACATAATTGATACGGTTTCCTTATCTGTTTCAATCTCTGCATTCCCGCTTATTTGTTTTTTTGAATAACATTATTTCCTGAATATCCTCTATTGTTAACAATTTCCTAATTTTTTAGAGTAATTTTTGGATCTTGAGACTGACCACCCATCACCGGAGTTTCTCTTCCGTTGTTATTCCGATCAACAATTTCAGCACTGTTTCTAAGCCATTTCGCTCCTATAGGTTTTACATGTCATTTAAGAGGGGCTCGCAACCATTCCCCGTATGGCTTGGTAATCTCTGTTTCTGGAACTTCAAATAATTTACCACAAAACTTTTCTGAATGCCCCATAATGCCACAGATGAAACAAAAGATAGGAGCATTTTCATATTTAAAAGATATCCAGAACCATTCGTCTTTAGACTGTTTGATCTTCATTCTACGCTTGAGAGGACAAGTAACATCCAGAGCTACTCGAATCCGAAAATAATCTCTCCATACGCCATTAAAGTTGCTGGGGCAGGATGAAATGAAGGTTCCAATGTTGTTTCCCACCGATGCAAGAATACGTTCCGTCATAAACCCAATCTTAAGATCGTGAATTTGAACCCACATTTCTAACTTCTGCAACTCCACACTCCTGTGATTTTCTCCGACACTTAACCGTTTCATTATTAGCGCTCTTCTGTTAAACGACCAAGGGCATCCTTCCATGACCCTTTTTACGTCTACTTCATGGTAAAACTGAAATAGATAGAGATTGACTTCCAATTCCTTAATGTAAACTCCCCTTCCTGGCTTCCACAATGCTGCTAAGGTTTGCTGAAGGGCTTGAAAATCTACCCGTCCTTCTATTAAGAATTTTCCAACGATGCAAAGTTTAGCATCAAACCCGAATGTTCCTTCTTCTGCCTCTGCATTTTCTTCTAATTCCAATGATAAACCTCCCTCCTCTTCATCTTCAAGTGAGATGTTGTTCATAGCTTGTACCAGAGAACTTGATGCCGCCATTAGATAGATTATAGTAATAGTATTGAAGACAAACGAAACTTAATAACAAAACAAACCATCAAACCATGTCAATAGACAAGACTTTTGAACTACTGTATTCTTTTAAAAAACTAATGGGTTGGGAAGAATAAAAAGAACCTAGAGAAGAGTCACTCAGTCTTTGTTAATATATGTTTAATAAATTATGATAATATTAGGAGTGATAGGAAGTCAAACCTGATAAGTCATCAGATTTTCTAAAATCTCAAAATATTAGATAACGATCATATATTATATTCTAACAAAATGTACCCAAAACAATTCAAAGTTGAATAATGGTTTGTCACTTCGTACTTTTTTTGCTGTTTTTTGCTGTGAGCCTCGCGCTGCTCGTTTGTAAGTTTTAGGTCATATGTGTATATGTATTTCAGTATATGTAATTAATAAAATATATAATCATTGTTTTTAGTTATAATTTTTAAGAAAAATATTAAACTATAAATTTATTTTTTTATTATATTATAATTATAAATTCAATTATAGTTTAATTATACTATATCTATAAATTTATTATACTATAACTATAAATATTAAACTATAAATTTATTTTCAATTTTTTCTTAATTTTCTATATATAAAAGAAAAACAGGAAACATGTTTCAAAAAATTTACATAATTTAAATAAGAAAAATATTAAACAAAAACTAAGTATTTTTTTATATTTATTAATTTAAATTAAAATACATAACCAATTTTAGTTCATCTATCAACAAATATTATATAAATTGTATTAAATTAACAATACCATCAGTTACATATTTTTTATATGCTTTTAGATTTCAACTAACATAAACCAATAGTCACATTCAAATGAATATAACTTAGATATATTATTTTTATAAACTATTTTTATAACTTATATTATATAATATTATTAGAGAATAGAATAATATAATATATTTGTTTTTAAATTAAACAGTGAATTTCTCTTTAATTTATAAATTTTTACACAAGTACATTATACTTTATATATATTATTTTTACAATATGATTAGTTCACTAATCTATTAGTTAAGATACATGTATTAAGTGTTTCTGAGAATCAAAACGAAAGGAAATATGGTCATTGATAAAAAAATGATTTTGTTATATAAATATATTTATTTACTCTTTTAACATTTATTTTATTCACTCATTTTTTATATCTTTTTAAAATTTATTACTTACTCACCAACAATTTTAATATAATTAATTAAATAATTAATAAAGTTTGAAAATTTCTTTTTTAGTAGTTCAATTTTTTACATGCACGTATCAGCCCATTTGGCTCTCCTTAAATTCCAGAAATAAGCCCTTATTTTTTGGGAAAAATAGATGATAGTGTATTTTTTTTAAAAAGTAAGTACTTTTTTTTCAAAAATAAGTTTAGACCATAGTTTGTTTTTCAGAAGTAAGTACTTATTTCCAGAAAAAAAAAATGTGTACTTTTTCATAAATAAACACTTATTTTTCAGAAATAAATTTAATCAAACACTATATGATCTAAAATACAGAGGACGGACGGCGCGCGGCTCATAAGCACAGAAAATATCGAGCCCTGGAAATTAACCGGCTCTCGCTACATTTTTTTTTTAAATCTGAACCCTTCAAAATCTCATCCAACGGTGTAGAAATTATATGATATAAAACTGCTCCACAGCATACATCTGCTGCGGATCAGCTCCCATCGATAACAACGACTTTAGATAACAGCTTCCGCGTCAAAGCTTTTAGCCAGTCACGTAGTTGTCACGCATGGCTATTCATTCTTTTATCAAAAGAAATAAAGCACATTTTGAAATATAATGCCACACATTATTGTTCCGATAATTTTGTGGATGCTAGCGAAACATTAAATATATATACACGACATACAAGAAACAACCACCAACTTGACCACTACCTGTGGTCCTGTGGACTAAACAATTATCGAATGGAAACAAGTGACTTTACCTACCCCAATGACTTTTACTCCAGTGAGTTGGTAAAACGTAGGGGCTGCTTGAATGATGAGATTTGAATTGGGTTGATGGAATCCTAATATATTTTTGTATTGGAATTTAAAATCTCATTTGTATTCTCATTAATCGGGTTCAAATCTCATGTTCCAAACAACCTCATACTTATATTTACACATCATTTGGCTGTTCTCAACCAAACAAGATTCTCCCGAAGAATTGCATAAATACAAATACAGGTACACAACTAGTAGTGGCCTGCTATTCTCATAAATGATTATGAAACTCTGCAATATGCTTCTCACCTTTACCATCATTCAAGCTTTAGTCTTCCACAATGTTGATGCAATAAACTCGAACCTTTTTACAGAATACATCGGAGCTGAGTTCAAAAATGTCAAATTTTCAGATGTCCCAATAAGCCCAAACACCAACTTCCATTTCATTCTTTCATTTGCCATTGATTATACAACCTCATCAACTCCCTTTCCCACTAATGGAAAATTTAATGTGTTCTGGGACAGTGATAATTTATCTCCAACAGCGGTTTCCTCCATTAAGAAATCCAATCCGAATGTCAAAGTTGCATTGAGCTTAGGAGGTGATACTGTGGGTGATAAATTTGCATACTTCCAACCTTCTTCAATAGATTCATGGGTCTCTAATGCTGTCTCTTCACTCACAAGTATTATTAAACTTTATCATTTGGATGGTATCGACATCGACTATGAGCACTTCAAGTCTGATTCAAGTACATTTACTGAGTGCATTGGGAGGCTTATAATGACACTCAAGAAAAACAATGTTATTTCTTTTGCTTCGATAGCTCCTTTTGATGATGATCAAGTTCAGCAACATTATATGGTTCTTTGGAGTAGATACGGACATCTTATAGATTACGTGAACTTTCAATTTTATGCATATGATCAACAAACAAATGTGTCTCAATTTTTGAGTTATTTCAGAACTCAAATGTCGAATTATAAGGGAGGTAAGATTTTAGTCAGCTTCACAAGTGCTGGTGGTGGAGGCTTATCGCCAGAAAATGGTTTCTTTACTGCGTGCAAAATGCTACAAGGTCAACAACAACTCCATGGAATTTTTATTTGGTCTGCAGACGATTCAAAGTCTAAAGGATTCAAGTATGAGAAACAATCACAAGCATTGTTGGCTAAATCACACTAGTATGTAAATGCTTTGTGCAGGCCTGTTTCTGTATTCCAAGTCATGTGATGGAGCAGAGGATTTTAATATAGAGCTTTTAAAATAATAATTTGAAATCCTAATCCTTTTATTTTTTTGACTTTGCCCTGATATTGTGTTTAGAAATCAGATGATATGAACAGGGTTATTGATTAATAAATTCTCAAATTTGGGTTTGTATTTGATTGTCATAGACTCATAGCCAAATCTAAATTCATTTTTTTCTGAAAATTCAAACACGTATTTGAACTGTACCCGATAACTTTGTACATGATATCAAAAGGCTTATATAATTCTTTGCCTTCAAATCATTCGACTTTGTACACATACATCTTAAAGGAAAATAAATCATATCTTGTGCACTTGATATATAGCAATTTGGACGATTCAATCTTTTTGACTACTTTTTTGCCCACCTCTGGACTAATATGTCCACTACTACATATTTTGAGGACTTCAAAACATATAATATCTATTAAATATTAAATATTTATATGATTTTATTAAATTAAAATATTAAAATAATATTTTATATATTATCAAAAAGGTTTTAAACTAACGACATATATTAAAATTTTAAAAAGTATAATAAAACTTATAAATTACATTTTTTCTATTAGTTTTAGTTATATATCTAAATATACATTTATTTTAGGCATCTGGGATGCATATATGTTGTTAAAACTTAATTCTCAATCAATATGAAAATTAATTTAATTAAATTTAAATTGGTAAGGTATTTAAATATTTTTTAGCTTGAAAAAACAATTTTTAGAATATATCGATATTTGTATTTTGACTCTATTATTTACCAATATTAGGTGTAGGGAGGTTTTAACATTTTTATTTAATGAATTTTTATTAGCTAAAAATATTTAATATTTAATAGATATTATATGTGTTTGAACATTTTTATTCTTGAAAGACATATTAGCCTAGGGGTAATATGAGGAAAAAATAGTCAAAAGAATTGAATTGTACAAGTTGTCATATATTATGGGCACGAAAGTATAATTTTTTTAAGGATTTTTGTGTACAAAATTGAATACTCTGAGGGCAAATGAATAAATAAGTCATATCAAAATAATAGACTATCTCTTTTATTTTTTATACACAAAACACAAAAAAAACAAATTAATGTAAAAATATGACCAAAAAATATACGGTCATATTTTTTGTCAATTATGATTTTTCATATAAATTGGCCCATGATTTGGATTCAGTGAATACACTGAATACCAAATAGAATCCAAAATTTAGAATTTAGTTGGTGAATTTGATTGTTTGTACCCTAAGATTTGGAATTGATAAATTTTCACCATTATATACAAACAAGCTTATAACTCGTGCGAAGCACGAGATGAATGACTAATGTTTAGGAAATTTATTTTATTATATTATATTTTATTGATATTTACTATAAAATTTGTTAGGGATTGTGGTACTATCAATGTAATCAACTAATAATTATTTAGATTAATTAGAAATTAACTAAGTAAAACATACTGTCATATACACATTGACAGTATGTTTAATTGTCACTTGTAACAGTATGCAATTAAGCCAAGTAGGTGACAACATGTTTAAATAGTTACCGTCATGTACAAATGTAATAAAATGATCTATGAAGTAGAAGTTCACTCAGTGTTCATGCACAGCATGGATCGAATTATTGACAGTAACATTATGCAATCTGAAGCCTACGACAGCATGTTCAAGTGACAGCATCTTTTGGAACAGACGACAGCAACTATTTCTTGACAGTAAACTTGGAGGAGTTTGAAGAATCAAGACAGCAAGTTTTCTGACAGTAGCTTTGGCGGAAGAATTGACAGCAACTTTGTTTGACAACATGTTTTTCAGGATAGTCGACAGTATGTTTTGCGGGATCCTTGACAGCAACTTTAGATGACAGTATGTTTCAGAAGAATGTCAGGATCGACAGCAACATATGCGGAGACGAAGTTATTGTCACCAAAGAGAAGCAAAAGGTTGACAGTAACCTTTTGGTGAAACTGACAGTCTGTTTCAAGAAGCAGACTAGGTAAAGGTCTTTCATGGATTGATCTTGACAACTCTACCTAGTCTGTCAAGACTACTACTGCAACTTGAGATAAAGTAAGCAAAAAGGTGAAGCATGCTCGTGGAGTCAAGAATGTCAAATCCTCTCAGAGCAACTTTATCTACAAATGGAATGAAGACAGACTTGAGAAGAAAAAGTGAAGTTACTATTTCAAGTATTGTCCAGGAAACAAGGGAAAACACACTTGTAAGTGAGGTGTGTGTTTCAGTATAAAAACACATATCTCACAAACTATAAGTGAGGAAAATATATGACTTAATGATATGTTAAAAAATTATTATTGGATGAAATATATTCATACATTATATAAATAAAAATATGTTATTTGAAATATAGTGATCATTCATTTATATTTACATATGGTCTATAAAGACTACATTTTTATTTATTCGTTTATGTATTTAGCGCGATTATTCATTAAACTCATTTGCCCAAATTGGGACCGAAAAAATTTATTCATTTTCGAGATTATTCATTTATCATGTTGTATTGTAGTTAGTTTTAAAATAATTTATGAGATTTTATATTAAAATATAAAAATTATTTCCAAAATTTACAAGGCGAAGGCCGTTTTTACTTATACTAGAGCAGATATGTAATATTTACAAATGAGTATGTGTGATTGTGTATTGGTATGTGTAATGTGTTTGGTTCAAAAAACGAAGAAGGAATTATTAGTGTGGTTATTAAAAATACTTTCAATAAGGGTTGAGTTGTTAAAGAGGTTGTCGAGTTTACGTGGTATAATAATCTTGATTACCTATTTATTGGAATTGAAATTTAACATGACACTTAATTTGGGACGGATGAAGTGTAAAATTTAATACGTAATTTTTTAAATTCCAATTTATCTACCGACGAAGGGATCAAGGTTGTAAATCTAAACAAGCTGTATTGCCGTTGTTAAAACTTAAAAGAAACACACTTTTGCCCCACGATCCTAAATTAACCATCCACCGTAAATCCTTATTGAGCCAACGGCTCAGATTCCTCATAACCCATTCACGCGGATCGACACAGCTAACCGTCGATGAAAAACAAAAATGAACGACCTAGATTACACCCCGCCAAAACCAAAACTCAAACCCCCAGAATTCCCCCCTATAAAACCCCAATCAAAACACCTCCAATTCCACAATCAAACACAAAAACCGTAGGAATCAAATTCAATCTCAAATTTAGCTCAAAATGTCTGGGAGGGGAAAGGGAGGCAAGGGATTGGGAAAGGGAGGAGCCAAGAGGCATCGAAAAGTCCTCCGGGACAACATCCAGGGGATTACCAAGCCTGCTATTCGAAGATTGGCTAGGAGAGGCGGTGTGAAGCGCATCAGCGGACTCATTTATGAGGAGACCAGAGGCGTGCTGAAGATATTTTTGGAGAACGTTATTCGCGATGCGGTGACATACACTGAGCATGCTCGGAGGAAGACTGTGACTGCCATGGATGTCGTTTATGCTCTTAAGAGGCAGGGCAGGACTCTTTATGGTTTTGGTGGTTAGGGTTAGTTTGATTTGGTTTAAAGGTCTTGCTGTCAAGAAAAAAATGTGGATTGGTGTTTGTGTTTAAAATTGTAGGTGTAATTTGTAAGGGGTGATATTATGTTGTTGAAATGGTTTATGGAATGAATGATATGGTCCTTTTGCAAGTAATTGAAATGCTTTTTGTTTGTGAATAGTGTTTGGTTTATTCTCATCGCTGGAAATTAGTTGTAGAACAGCTTTCTAATTTTGATGTTACTTGTAGAGTTACTTGGTTGACATTTTTAGAACTTCTTGATTATTGTCTGGGGTTTTTGATGATTGGGTTTAAGACCTTGTAGTTAGAAATTCGAGTATGTAATTTTGATGGTTGGTGATTTGGTGTCACTGCAAGCTCATTGGAACTCAAATTCTTCATTCAGGTCAGGCTTATAAAGTTATAGTTGAAGGTCACTGGCTCACTGCAATATGTTAAGGTGCGAATTATAAAGATGGTTTTGGTATCATTTTGCAGCCCAATAACAGGCCTTACCCCTCCTCATTCCTAGCTAATCAATGTACTTCCTTGCTTTAGAACCGAATGCCTCAAATATACTAACTTTCTATGCTGGGCCGGAAATTAATGTTCTTGTTTCATGGGGCTGCTTGTTCATTGATTCCCACTGCCTGTATTGGTTTTCTTTTCAACTCTAACTTGCACCATTTTGATGTGTCGCAACACCAAAATTTGACACAACTTGTAAAATTTTAACATTACCTCATTGCTTTTATGTCAAATTTAACACAAAGGATATTTTAAAGTACGCGTCAAAAAATCAAAATAAAATATAATTTGAAATTCAATAATATTTGCAACCAGGATAGGAATACTCAATCATGTTAGAAAGACAGAAACCAAATAATAAAATGACATATATTCAATTACACAAAATTTGAAGAACGAAATCAAAGTCTGATTGGTTCCATTGAATGTAAAGAGTTCATAAACTAAGATCTAGTAAATCCTGTCAGTAGTTCTACAAATGTCTTCTAATCAATTAATATATCTTCGTGGTCTAAGTCACCCTTGCTGTTTTTAACACAAGGGTTAAAGGACCAAGAATAACAATGGTCAATTAGACCTGTTGGAGCTTTTTAAAAAATGACAACCTTTAATGTCTAGTATCTTTACCTACATCCTTACTCTGTCTTGGGCTTCAATGAACTCTTTGATCGTGACAACCGAACCCCACTTGTACACCTTCCCACAAACTTAAGAACCTCATCAATCAAAATCACGGGGAATGCAACGGCCACCACCAACAACCACTCATTCAGGCTTAATGGAATAATGCCAAATATTTGAGCAAGGAAAGGCACATAAAGGATCAAGAAATGCAGTCCAAAGGAAACTGACATCGCCAAGAGGAGCCACGGGTTGACCCAAGGAGGCATACTTAAGAGACTCACATCCTCAGAAAGGGCATTAAGGGAATTGAACATCTCAATTGCAACCAATACAGACAGGGAGAGAGTCATAGCTTTGATCTTTCCTGTCTGAAAATAGTCGCAAGGATTAGCGTCAAAATTAAATACTTGTGATCCAGCAGTGAAAGGCGAAGCTGAGAAATTCCCCCAGGACGCGCACTGATCCCAGTTAGCGAGTTGAGAATAGGAGACAAGACTGTGGCCATCTTTACTCAGGTCAATTCCTAAAAACGATTCTTGGGTGAACCATATAATGAATACTCCCACAGTAGCTATTCCCACATAGAGTCCAATAACCTACATAAACAATATTAAGGGAAAGTAAGCAATTAACCAACACATATAAGACGTTTAAAGTGTTTGCTTATAAGAGAAAGTACTGAAGTGTACTACCAAATATCGAAATAATATCCAAGCACTGATCAGAGAGTCATCACTTCTGCGTGGAGGATTCTTCATAATGTACTTGTCAGGCGGATTAAATCCTAAAGCTGTTGCTGGGGGTCCATCAGTAACCAGATTGACCCACAAAAGCTGGACAGGAATAAGACCTTCTGGTATACCTAAAGCAGCTGTGAGGAATATAGAGGCAACCTCGCCAATATTTGAGGAAATCATATACCTGGAAATATCACAAGAAACCAAATAGCGCTCCTTCAAAAAATTATCATACTCCATAAATGGGAATCAATTTACAGGCTTGAAAAGTGCACAAGCTTTATACGTTTCTTCTCAGAAAGTGGAAAGAAGGTTTCCCCCAATAAATACAGGGTTAATCAAACTCCATGATCAGTTGATCACTATATTTCAACAATTTAGATTTTAGAGCAAGTCCAACAGTGTCCTAGTTCATTACCTATAAATAATATAAAATAATGAGTCCTAGTGGTTTTGGTAATGGCTAGGACATATGAACTCCAAAAATGATCCCTATATTCATTACCTATCATTATAATAATAATAAATTTGAATCTAACTACTTTCAAAAATGAAGGTAAAAGAGAAAATGGAAAGAGAAAAGATGAAGAAATGAGGAGGGAAAGAATTTTTTATTCAAATAAATGAAACAGGTAATGGCTAATGGTTACCTATTTTTAGGTAATGAAAGTCATGTCCTAGTAATTTAGGTAATCACTAGGACACTGTTGAAGTGTGATTCTTTGACACATTGCCTATATTTCAATTTAGGACATCATTTAGGTAAGTTGTTGGACTTGCTCTTAGAACCTGTCTAACTGTATTTTATTAGATTCAAGAGAGAGCCGGAGAGATAATTCTATTACAGTCAAGTCACTACCCACTAGTAATCCGGAAAAAAATGGCAGCTTTTAGAAACTCTGGCTTAAAGGTCCAACTACAAGACGGAGAACCCTCATATGTCGCATCTTAGCAATCAAAGGCTATTGTTTGTCAGATCAAGGCTTATACATAACAAATAGTTCAACACTTTAACTAAGATTGAATTTCTCTCATGATCATGATTAGGAAAGCAACTTCACTGTGAATAAATTCTTAGCAGCAAGCGAGATGATAGACCACTTTTTTTCCTTACTTTAATAAAATCAAGAGATCCCTTTCATATTTCAAAATTGGTCTTAACAGATTTACTTGCACAGGATGTGCATCATGACCACCTTGACCATCTTCATTGATAATTTCTTAATACCACCGGTTTTTACAATAATATAGAAAACAGGAAAAGGACAGTGAGAAACCCAAGGTCTGACTGTATATTACCACCTGATGATCACCACATATAAAATCTGTTTTACAGGAATAAAAACATTTGTTACTAGTTACTACTATAATGATTTATGAATTAACATAAATATTATGATGACATAACAATATCTATCCTCTGAAGGCATTTCTGCAATTAAATTAATCAATGCTTTCCATTCGTTGAATCAAAAAGTTCAGGAAAAAAGAAAAGCAGAGAGAAACATATATTATGTACCTGATAAATGCCTTCATATTGTTATAGATAGACCTGCCTTCCCCAACAGCAGCAACAATTGTACTAAAATTGTCATCTGCTAGAACCATGTCAGAAGCTTCTTTGGCAACCTGAAACAGATATTGACAAAGATGTATAAATTAGAGGATAGCAATAATCCAGGGAAAGTTAAACCCTGAATGAAGATGATGAGATAGGTAATAAACCTTTTAATTAGGTCCTCCCTAATGCTAACTAGTGATTCAGGCAATTTTTAGCAATAACGTATATCAAAATAAACATGGCGTGATAAAAGATATCAATGTTGTAAGAGAGGAGTCACAGGACAATGTACACTCAATATAACATCAAAGTTAAGTTGGAGCACTAAAGAAGATGAAAAGAGATAAAGATGTACTTCTATAATCACAAGTTGCTTAATCATTTGTTTACTACTACTACTGCTACTACTGCTACTACTGCTACTCCTGCTACTCCTACTGCTACTGCTACTGCTACGGCTACCCCCGCCCCCGCCCCCGCCACGGATGCAAAGAAATTGTATGCATGGAAAGTCTAAATCGCAAAGAAAAAGATATACCTCTGTACCAGCTATGCCCATTGCAATACCAATATCCGCCAGTTTGAGGGCAGGAGCGTCATTGACTCCATCACCCGTCATCGCAACTACTTCACCAGCTTCCTTGAGCAGTCTTACTATCTCTTGTTTATGCCTCGGCTCTGCTCTAGAGAAAAGGAGCCCTCCACTCTGCCTTAAGTGATTTTTCTTGTCACGATGATCCATGAACTCTCTCCCTGTTAAGCTTTTGGAACTAATGTCCTCATTAGGTTCAAATACACCTATTTCACGACAAATAGCTTCAGCAGTGTTCTTATTATCTCCGGTAATAACCATAACCTGGATGCCAGCTATTCTACAGTCCTCAATAGCTTGGCGAACTTCTTTTCGAGGCGGGTCCTGTGAGAAGCATATTTAAATTAAGGCATCAGTTGAAAAAAATTGAATAACTCACTTGTAGATATAACAATATTTGACTAGATTTCATAACTTACTCTTAGCCCAACCAAACCAGCAAATACAAGTTCACTCTCAATGGATGAGTAGTTAGATGGATTGAGTAAAAGCTCATGAGCTGGATGGTCTTCATCACCGGTATATGTTGCAAACTCTCCTAGATCGTCCTTGTATGCAAAACCCAATACACGTAATGCACTCGATGACATTTCATGAAGGCTTTGTAAGATAGCTTTCCTGGCATTCTGGTCAAGCTTTATTACAGAACCATCAAGTAACTGAATGAAAGAGCTTCTTTCCAACAAGTTTTCTACTGCACCCTGTCATGTCATATATATCACAGGCATCAGAACACTTTCACAAAGGCAATAAATGATATGAATAAAAACATTTAATAAGGCACAATACCCAGAGCATTTGATTTAATACAGTTGCATACAATGATCAAGTGTTTCATGGAAATGAATTATACTGACCTCATTCGCAGACAGGATAAAAAAAACTCAAATAATCTTAAACAAAACATACACCAAAAGGCATGCATCATTTGGTAATCCAATAAACATATGATACATAAAACTTACAGGAATACTGAAAAAATAGAGGGCAAAAGGAAGAGACAAAGATTACGCGTTTAAAGATTCAAGCGCAAAGCTATTATTGTGTAAATGATATCTGCAGTTACAAACTCCAATAACACAACTGATGGGAGGGAGGAGGGAGGGAGGGAGATGTATCACCTTTACGAATATTGAATTTTTTCCGTTGGAACTAACAATAACTCCCATTGATTTCCTATCACGGTCAAACTCAAGTGTGCCGATTCGACGCTCAATGTCACACCACCTTTGGCAACAACCTAAAATGTGTATAAGTGAAATTGAATAGATACTAACAGAGAGAAAATTTATATGTAAACAATAATGCATAAACAAACACTAATTAGTGACATACGTTGTGCATCACCACCTGTTGTGGACAAACTTGTATCATCCAGTCCATCAGGCAGCCCCATTTTTTCAACGAGAACCTGAAACAAATTATAACGCAATTGTAATATGAAATTAAGTTAATATCATGTGCAGTTCAAATTTACCTAAATGTAAGGAGGTAAAATGTTTCAATGAGTCATAAGATCTGGAAGTTGGACAGAATGTAGATATGCTTTTAATCATGTTACCTTTAATGCTGCTTCAGTGGGCATCCCACTAGCAACATAATGACTCCCATTGTGTTCAATACCAGCATCATTGCAGACAGCAGCAATCTTTGCAATAGTTTGAAGGTTAGTATCCAATTGACCAATGGGCCAACTTTGTATTTTTCCATCAAAAGGATTATATGTGGTGCCATCAACATTAAAGGATCGCAGAGCATGTCCTTGAAAACCCATAGCAACAAGCTTAGTCACTGCCATCTGATTAGTGGTCAGAGTACCAGTTTTATCAGAACATATGACAGTTGTACAACCAAGAGTTTCAACACTAGGCAGCTTGCGAACAAGGGCATTCTTCTGAGCCATCTTACGCGTACCAAGGGCCAAACATGTTGTAATAACTGCTGGTAAACCTTCTGGAATGGCGGCAACTGCTAATGCCACAGCAATTTCGAAGTAATAAGTGCATTTCTCGAACGAGAACTTGAAATTTGCTGGCCACCCATCAACATACTCCCAAGATAGAAAATATTTCACATTAATAAGCCAGACTAGTGCACAAATCAAACCAATTAGTAGAGTCAGAACCTCTCCAAACTCATTCAGTTTCTTTTTCAATGGCGTATCTTCCTCATTTTGGGATGCTTCGTGAATTTGTGAATGCACCTTTCCAATCTCTGTATTCATACCAGTTTGAGTGACCAAGCTGATACAATTTCCATTGACAACAGTTGTTCCAGCAAAGACCATACATTTCTTCCCCTGAATCTCACAATCTTCTGGGACAGGCTTCACCGTCTTACTAACAGCCTCACTCTCTCCCGTCAACGAACCTTGCTCAAGCCGAAGAGTAGAGCTAATCAAACTCAAAACCCTCATATCCGCTGGCACCTTATCCCCAACCCTAAGCTCAACAATATCTCCGGGAACAAGCTCTTTCGCAGGCAAACTCGAATTCTTCTGCCCATCACGAATCACAGCCGCATGCTCCGACTGAATTTCCTTAAGAGCCTCTAATGCTTTTTCCGCATTACTCTCTTGCCAAACCCCAACAATTGCATTCACAATCAAGATCAAAAATATGACCAAAGGTTCTACAAACGCCGTGATCTCCATTTCCCCACCTTCATCCCCATCATACCACGCTAAAACAAATGAAACGACAGCAGCAGCAAGTAAAATCCTAACTAACGTATCATTAAACTGATCCAAAACCAATCTTAATATCGATTGCCCTTGGTGCTTCTCCAACTCATTCCAACCATATATCAGTCTCCTCTTTTCAACTTCCTCTAGGGATAATCCACAATCTCGTCTCACCTTCAATTCCTCCTCGCATTCATGAGCATCTTTAGCCCACGCAGCCAAAAAAACTCGATTGGACTTGTAATCAGTCCCGGAATCATCTCCCCTTCCTTCATTCTCCCCTCCTCTGCCCATAACTCTCAACAATCTGATCCAAAACCACTCGAATTTCACATAAAATAATCACATAAATCAAATATCACAATAATCAAAACATAAGAAACCTAACATTCAAACAATCTGATCCAAAACCACAACAGTGAATCAAATCAAATCAACACACACGCATATATATATATACACAAGAGTAAACAGTGAGTATGTATGTATGCAGATATAACAGTAAAGAGTGAGCATATATATACAATTGCATGTATGTATGTATGTATGTATAAACAAGTGATGGAGGAAGGAATGAGATTACCAGGGAAAGGTGATGGAGTGAGAGGGGGAGGTTTGATGCAGTTTCTCTCTCTAGAAATGAAGATTGAAGAGAGAGGTTGTTAATAGCAGTAGAAGAGAGTAGAGTGCGTTTATATTGGGTTAGAGAGAGAGGGGGGGGAAGGAGCTATTCAATCGCCTTCCTCACCCTTTCCTCTTTACTCTCGAAATCTCTCTCTGTCTCTCTCGTTCTCTCTCGAAATCTCTCTCAGAAAACGTCACTATCAAATGTCATTTATTGTGTTGTTTCAAATTATCTATCCGAAATTCCAAATAGTGTCTCCCCGTGAGAGACGCAGTGTGTGTTTGTGAGACGAGAAATATAAATAAATATATTATATTATTATAAATATATTAAATTAAATATTTATATGATAAGTTATATTTCAGATATTTATGTTTCAAATTTAAATAACTATATGTTAAAATGTAGTCATTATTATTGTAATTGTAAGAGTTCTTTACATTTACAACAAAATCTAACACTTAATTTGTACTAAAAGCATTATAAATATTTTAAAGAAGATATAATTATAATACATAATATTTATATAAATATTAAATCAAAAATTATATAAAGAAACAGTGTACATACTGTATCGTATTTAAAAAATACCTCTCGAGAGTGTAGAATCTCAATCTCAAATTTAACTATTTTAACTTAATTTTATCATGAAAAACAATCATGCAAATGAGTGTCTACAATAATAAATAATAATGTGGGTGTTAATTAAAATATATAAACCATAAATCAAGTATTACCTTATTGGAGTTAATGAGACATAAAAATATGTACAAAAGATATCGACAAATTGTCAATTTTTAACCCTCTCTCTTAAATGAATAAATCATAAATTTTTGTATAATATATATATATATATATATAATACTTACATATATTAAAATTTTCATTTAATTTATGCAGTATCATTTAAATATTTTATACGACGAATAAATTACTAAATATGATATGAATTAAAAAATTCTTATTAATAATAAAAGAGAAAATAAAATTTTAATATTTATATTAAATCGATAATAGCCTCGTCTACCTTTCTTTATAAACTATTTATAAGCCAATATATATAAATATATATAGAATTATAAATTATTTATAACATAAGTCAATAGAGCACAATGTTTAACACCATTGCAAGTGCCTCACCGAATATGCTCTAATTGCATGTCAGTTGTAGATCAAAGTTGATGTGGCTAGGTGGGCGATCATACTTCATAGCGAAGTCATACCCTCGTTATGAGTCCTAAGCAAATAATTAGGGGGGCAAAAGGGAACCTAAGATAGGTATTAGATAATTTCTTAAGATTCTAGGATAAAATAGTATATTAATAAAATTTTAAATTAACCCTGATTTTACAAAAATATATTTCATATATTCGTATATAAAATCCTACATATCTCAGATAATTTATCTAAATGTATATTAGACTCCCTAATCTCATAATTAATTTACTACCAATAATTAATTTGTAGAGGAAACTTCCTAGAGAAAGAAAAGGTTGAAATTAAACAGCATATTCTGTTATCTGTACTCGTGTCCCGTGCATTTTAATCTATTTAAAATTCAGTAATATAAGTGTTGTGACTTTTGTGCATGTGAAATCAAATTTTAGTGTCATACCCTAAACATATGTGAATGATAACTTTGTATGATCTTTCTATTATATACTCCAAATCTACAACATACGTAACGAATCTATTAACTAGTCCAAGAATTCAAGTCCCCTCATTATATTAAAATTAAAACGTCATTAAGGATGTTTCGGGATGGTTCTGAATTTGGGTGTTGATCTTTTTCCGATCACAAGGCATAACTTATTATTAATTTTAATATATATAAATTTTAAAACGGGCTGATAAAATAATACTATACGGGGAGTATTAACCAAGTAAAGGGTAGCTACGAATATTCTGGACTGAGACATAAAACAAAGCAAGTTTGTGGTTTCTGCGTCAAAAAGTTACAACTGATCCAGAGTGGGGTGGCGGACCAACCTGATATATTAACCAAGTAAAGGGTAGCTACGTATAACAGGGGTATTCGTGGGTTAAAAATTCCGATTAAACCAACCTGATCCTTATTCAACCATTTTAACAGAAAATAAAAAATCTGATATTAAGTTGGGTTAAAAAAAGTTCAACTCGAATTAATTGGGTTGAGTATGGGTTGAAAATTATTTTAGTCAACTCAACTCAACCTGATACGTATATATTATATGCTATATAATACTGTATATAATTACATCCAACATCTTATACTTTCACGATAACTTATGTATTAGATATTAATATAATAGTAATTATATATTTAAAATTTTAAATATTTATTATATTACTTATAAGTTTTACTATTTATGAACATATTTCGTTAATATTATTTTAATTCTGTTGTCATTTATGTTGAGATGGTAAATTTTATTATCGCAATTTATATTGAGATATGTGAAAATATAAAATTTTAATATTAGCTATAAACCGATCAAACCGAACCAACCCGACCCAAACCGATTTAAATTGGGCAGGGTTGGGTTGTATAATACTTTTTAACATAACGAGTTGAAATTTTTCAAACCGATTTAATTGGATTGGGTAGAAAAAATGATTCTAACTCAGCCAACCCGACCCATGACCACCCCTACTGTACAGTGTATCCTTCGATAATTTATCAAACAACACACTGAAAGAGTAAAAGTAATGAAGTACTGTAGTGAAAAAGTACTAAATTTGAATTTTCAAAATGTCATGTTATTATATATACACATCTAAAAAAATTAATAAATAAATATTACTTTATTATTGAAATCTTTTTCTTGTTTGATTTGCAATTTTACATGTAATTACATAGTTACTCATTTTTTCTTATATAATTTCAACATCTATATTATGAGTAAAAATTATATGTTATATTTGTCTTTATTTGTCAAATAAAATAAAGAATTTTTTTTGGCGAAAACAATAAACGTAGCTTGAATTACAAATCCCCGATAAACAATGGGGTTATGAATATTTTTTTCATCCATAAAAGTTTATCATCTAACCGGAAGGTATGTTTAACCAATCTCATGGGACATAACTTAAATTACGACTACCATAAGAAAGATATTCATCCGGAAGTTTAGACAATAACATTTTTATATCAGTAAAGAAAAACATCTTAAATATAATGTTACAAACATTGCAAATAATAAACACCATAGTCCAACTTCCATTTATCTTCTATCCGTAAGCACTTTCCATTTTCCAAAATATCTAATAGAGAACAAAGCAAAAGACAAAGACAAATAAGTTGGTGTATAACGTATTAGAGCTATAAACTGGTTATATTTTAAATTAATGTATCAGTCACCTCTAACTAAAGGGACTCCTTTGGTTAGAAGTCCAAATGTAACAATCAGACTGGTCAGAAGCCCGGACGTAACTCATCTTTTCCAATTCATATTGCAAAAAACAGTTGCATAATCATACTTCTCCTTTTGTTTTTAGATTTCTCACCTTTACCTCATATGCATTACATATGTATATCATCTTTTCTATATATCCATAACATTTTATTCCCTTCCAACTAATCTTCACATCACAATTTTTATCTTGCTAAGCACACCTTAATTTCTTAATCCTTATAAAATCTAAATCATAACATATTTCCATATTTTTACATTTATATTAGTCCATTAAGGCTGCCAAATATAAAATGAAACTAGTTATCATTTCACTTTAATGTATGTCCTGCATAAAGTGTCATTTTGGTTCCTCACATTGTTTAATAACATCCTAATCTAATCAAAATGCATAAAAGGGGTGAAAAGTGCCATTGTTAGTAGTCCTAGTGAATAAAATTCACTTTTTTCACATGATCTCTTTCTAATCTTATTTATGCCGAATATTCACTTTATCTTTATTAGCAGATGCACCTCTTTATGATTTTACTAGTTAGCAAAACATTCTAATTCTAGGAATTCTAACTCTTTATCATGTACATACGTATCAATTTGACCACTTTATAAAAGTAAGTAATGATATATCTATCTATGCTTTAGCTTATTCAAGTATCAGATTCAGCAATAGAACTATTAAATCACTATCCAAGGGACAATAATTTCAAAGTTATCTATCTAAAAATAAATGACAGTGCAGCGCATGATACTTTCCAGCTAAACAGTAATAAATAACTAATCATGCAAACAATTATGTATACCTCAATGCGAATTTGCATTAGAATGTGACAAGCCAGACACTTAAATTGAGCTTTAGTGAGTAGGTGATATTAAATAAAGAATTTAAATATTACATTGATATATAAATGGGAGTTACAAATATTTGTATATTAATGTGAATATATTGGAGTACATATCAATATATTAATGATATTGATGATATAATTTATTAAGACAGTTACTTTAAAATGGTGGAGAAATGAGGGTATCCTTATATATAATGGTTTTTGTACAAGAAGAAAAAGTATTGAAAAATATATAGGTACTTGTTCAATTTCAATCTGGAACCCTTCACACAATTCTCAATTTTATATTCTTTATACTATAATTATTTATTTAGATATGTCGAACAAAACTAAGTTGAAATTAGTTGTAACTTTGAGATTAAAGATATGGTGAAATCTTACATGTTCGTGGAATCCAGATTAAGCGATATAAATATTAAAAAGTTGGGTTTGGATCTAAAAAAAAATATATGAATATAATGTTCAATTGTTTTAGGATGCAAAAGTACAGTCCGACGCCAACTCCATGGGCAATGATGGAGAAAACGATTAATGTGAAAAAGAAATCAATTATTGTATCATATGCGCAAGTAATCAGAAGTTCGATGTGCCTTGGGTTCTGTCATCGATTGACTTAACTTGACATATTAATTAGTTTTGTAAGTGGATGATAAAGAAATCATAATTAAGTATATTGAGAGGGTGTAAAGTGTTTGAAGAATATGTGCATCACCAATTGTATATCAGGCAGACGAGACATGTCTGAATTTATTGGTTATTGCGGTCAAGATTTTGTAAGGTAATAATGATAATAAGAATTCAATTTCAAATGCCTATTTATTTTTTGTCAAGTTGGAAAAGTAAGAAACATGAATGCATTGCAATAAGTGAAAGTGACAATGTGACATGTATACATTTTCACTAGTTATATAATTATGAAATTCTAAAAAAGAGAATTTTAAAAAATTTATTAAAAATGTGGGTTTGATAAGATCCTGGAATATCAAGTACATGGTATAGTGAATATTATTCTGATGAATAGTGGGAGTTAATATTTAAATTACATATCTATACTATATTATTATAACTGAAATATTAAGAATTTTGGTTGGTCGGTACTGGGTCACAGACTTAAAAAATATACATGTATTATTAGATATAATTTTACTTATTATAATACGGACTCTAACTATATACATATCTATATTAACTAAAATTTTACTTTTTAAACCCAATTATATATTTATTATAACACGGGTCCAAATGATATTATTTTACTTATTATAGTAAGGGTTCTAACTATATACTATTTATATTAACTAAAATTTTACTTTTTAGACCAAATTATATATTTATTATAATACGGGTCTAAATTATAACATATTTATATTAAATAGAATAAATTTATATAAAATAAGAGAACATATAATATTAACATAAAATTTTAATATTATAAAATTTTATATTAAATATAAATAAAAAATTAATTTACTTAAATATTAGTTATCTCGTGTTTCGCACGGGTTATAAGCTTGTTATGTGAAAAGTGGGAGTACTGAAATAATATTTGACAAATACGTCAAGTGGGAGATGTTATATTTGACTTTATTTATCAAATAAAATAAAGAATTTAAATAGATTGATTACATTGATATATAAATGGAAATTATAAATATTTGTATATTAATGTGAATATATTGGAGTTATATATCAATATATTAATGATGTTGATGATATAATTTATTAAGGCAGTTACTTTGGAATGGTGGAGAAATGAGTGTATGCCAGTATATAGTGTTTTTTGTCCAAAAAGAAAAAACATTGAAAAATACATAGCTATTTGTGCAATCTCAATCTGGAACCCTTCACGCGTACAATTCTCAAATTTATATTCTTTCTACTATAATTATTTATTTAGATATTCAAAATTCAACATTATATAACATCAAAACTCAAAAAAGTGTCATTGAAACTTAAAATTATAAAACGTTACACTTACTTATCAATCCCGTTTCTTTGTTATCATCTCCAAAATCATATTAAAAAAATTAATTCTTTAATGTTTTTTTCAAAATTTATTTATTTTCAAAATTTTTTATATTTCATTCCTCATCTCTATATTTATATTTTTTTTATTAATTTTTTTCTTATTTCTCTTTACAACTTTAATTATTAATTATTATTTTATTATTTCTCATTCCTATTTTATATAAAAAATGATATAAAATATGATAGGGATGTATAATAAGTTCCCAAATTTAGAAATTCATTTTTAAGTGTTTAAAACTTTTCCTAAAATAAAGAATATAGTGTTTTTATAACTAAATCCCTTGATTTTGTTAAAACATAGTGATGAAAAAGAAATGGAAGTCGGATAACAATGCTGTTAGTATATTTTTAAAATATTTTTTGATTGTTAGTTTTTGAGATTTATATTTTTTGAATATTCTTGTATACCAAATTGTCAAGAACTGTGCTTAGCAAGGCTTCACTCAATGATTGTAGTCCTACTTTAGTGGGGTTACGACTTTAATGGAGAAAAGGATATTTTGGTGCTGGACTTGTTATTATTGTCAGTGTCGTATCATCTTGATTTTGACGTGGTCCGTATGGTCCTCCATTACATTCAATTGTTTATAATTGAGTTGTGCACAAAGATTAAGAAAATATATATGATAATGATGAAAAATGAGATTAGTTAATGAATTGTAAGACTAATATAAAGTGAGTATGATGAAGGAAAATACTGGATGCAGTTAATTTTTATATTATAAAATTTTATTATTCTTAATAAATTTTAAAATATAAAGAACAGAGAAACACATCTCAATGAAAAATGGATGTGTAGTAAGTTAGGAGTACTCTACGAGTGTCACATTGTTACAGGAAGTCAATGACTTCCAGTTCCGGACACTTCCAAAAAGCTGTAGTATCGCATATAAAAACAAAAAAATTACAGCAATACGGAACTCGATGTGGGAAAATATATAGACATGTACACACCATATCTACATTGGTAGCCGCACTACTCTAGAAATAAAACAACGCAAGTTTGAATCTGCATTGGAAACCAAAATGGTTGTGAAGGGGATACAAGAAACTTCCGAGTAACTTAGGTAAAATACTGTACTCCGTAAAATAAAAAGGGAAATTCAAAAGAAACTTCCAAGCTGCTACATCGATTTGTCGTGCATGACAAGACAGTGGCACAGTTACCGTACTGGGTACCAGTTACTTGTGTACATGGTATTTTTTTTCTCGTATTTTTTAAATAATTCTTCACATATTTTAAAATGCATATAAAATATAGTTTCATAATTTATTTTTAAATTTTTTTGAATAAAAGTTTAAACATTAAATTATTATTCAAAAATAGAAAATTAAAAAAATAAATTATGAAACTATACTTTATATGCACCTTAAAATGTGTATCAAATATTCTCACCTAAAGATAAAGAAATGGATGGAACGGACTACGGAGGGAGTAATAAATACTAGTATTCATTTTTATTTTTTTAATGATAATCCGTAAAATGTATATTTTTAAAATTATATATTTTAGTTTTGAATCTTCTAAAATTTTAATTAATCCATGTCGATAAGTGGTGATATTTTAATTGCGAAAGAGAAAAGTCTAAATTAAAATTTAGAAATAGAATGTATTTTTTATTAGGTTAAAACACTTTAGTTCTACTTTAGCTATCCCGCCCCCGATCCTGAACCATGATTCAATTCCCGAAATGGCCCCATTCCCGAATGGGATTAATTTATTACAGATCCTCTCCTCCAACGGGAACGAGGATACGTGGAAAATTGGAGAATTCTTTATATATATATATATAAATAATTATATTTAACTTACGTTTTTTTAATTAAAATAGTATAAAATTTATTATATATAATATTTTTTTTAATTTTATATTATATTTTAAGTAATAGTTTTAATTAATATTAATGTAATATAAATAGAGGACAAAAATAAAATTACTATAATAAAATAATATTATAATTTAAAAAATTTTGATTAATAAAATGAATTAGAAATTTAAAAATATAATAATACATACAAATTATAAATATTATTATTATATATATATATATATATAATTTTTATTAAATATAAAGATCGGGAAATGGCGATTGAGAATCGGGCCGGGAGACACCAATACCCGTTCCCGTCCCGATCTCCGAAATTTTTATGATATCACCGCCATTTCCCGATCCGTACCCGAAAAAATTCCCGAATTCTCCATTCATTCGGTGCGGAGATCGGATCCGACCCCGCAGTGCAGGAGAATGGCAATTCTGATAAATAATTTTATTTAGAAGTCGCGGGGCCTTATCATCATTTATAAACCCCAGTAATTGGTACTCCCTCCGTCACAAAATACTTTTCCTGTTTTGACTTTTTGTACTGTTCATTGTAAGCGATTGACTACTAATTTACACATAATTTATAAGACAAAATATAGTCATGAGTGATTTTGTTTGATTCGTATTTGTGAGTACTTTAATACAGTAAATTTTTTATATTTAATACTAATACGAAATTAAAGATATTAACAATCAAAAAGTGTATGTTGACAAACGTGCACATGATTAACAGGAAAAGTAATAAGAGACGGAGGGAGTACTAGATTACCACTGGGCCTTGTTTCAATGATCAGATTTTAGAAAAGAGTTTGTCTTCGATTACGTAATTAAAAGCAATTTTTAATTAATTTTTAAAAAGTATTAATAATTAAATAAATAATTTCAATATTAATATCACTATAAATATCTTGCATAAAATACGTTCTACATAATTAATAAAATAATAGATATTTAGAAGTGAGTTGGTCGAACGGGTAACTCACGAGATACACTATTAATAAAAAAAATAAAGCCATGAAATCAACACAAAAAAATAGTGCCATAAAATAATAGACTGTATTTTTTTTTAAGGAACATACGGTTTTGCAAGTCCTAAATTAAATTATAAAATTAATATAAAGATGAAATAAGTAAATACTAATCACGAAACAAAATTAAGGGGCCATTCACTTTTACTATAAGTAATTTATAAATTAAGTAATACTGTATGTTTATTTTTTTAACTTATTAAAAGTTTATAAATTGAAAAATATATGCATTTTTCATCATATATTAAGAGGAATCTAGTTTCTGGCATAATCTTCCATCCATGCATTTATTACCTAAATTGATAGAAGTTACGAAATACATGGCAAAGTGGGGTAGAGGTTTTTTTCATAAATTCAGGGAAAAGGTTGTTCAGCAAAAGGAAATTATTGATTCGCTGAAGAATAGAGAAGATGATGATGGAGTGCAAATGTATTTTGAGGAGAAAGATAATCTTGATGATCTGTTGTGCCATGAGGAAGAGTATTGGAAGCAAAGAGCTAAATCTTTTTGGCTCAAGGATGGTGACACAAACTCCAAATATTTTCATGCAGCAGCCTCGAGTAGAAAGAAGCTTAATTACTTGACAGGTCTTAAAAATGGAGAGGGGTCTTTAATCACTAATCATGGTGATATGTGCAATCTATTGAAGAACTATTTCACTAAGGTTTTTACGGAGGATGGGGGAGGACCTGTAAGCACCATTTCTGACACTGAATTGAGAATCACGAGCAGTCAAAACTCGAGACTCACAGAGGACTTGTCATTTTTAGAGTTTACGCAAGCTGTGAAGAGCATGCACCCGGATAAAGCTAGTGGCCCAGACGGGTTAAATCCTGCTTTCTTTCAGCACTTCTGGGACTTACTCGGAAAAGAAGTTTTCAATTGTTGCAGGCAGTGGTTGGTGGAGGGTGTCTTTCCAGCCGAGGTAAATGATACTACGTTGGTTTTGATTCCGAAAAAGGACAATGTTGATGACCCTAAAGATCTTCGCCCAATAGCTTTGTGTAATGTTCTATATAAGATATTGGCAAAAGTGTTGGCAAATCGTCTTCAAAAAATTCTCCCTGATATCATTTCTGAAGAACAGTCAGCGTTCGTCCCGGGTCGCAATATTACAGACAACGTTCTAGTGGCCTTTGAAATCCTACATTATATGAAACGAAAGAATAGTGGATCAGAAGGAGAGGTTGCCTTGAAGCTTGACATCAGCAAAGCATACGACCGTGTAAGTTGGGATTATTTGAGAAGTAGATTGTTTAATATGGGATTTTCGGAAAATTGGATCAAGTGGGTTATGCTCTGTGTTACTACGGTGTCGTATACTATCTCGTTCCAAGGATCTTTAGTTGGTCCTATAATTCCATCTAGAGGACTCCGTCAAGGAGATCCTCTTTCTCCATATTTATTTCTGTTGTGTGTAGAAGGCTTATCAGAGGCTCTTAAATCAACAGCTGAGCAAGGGCGGATAAATGGATGTCGAATTTGTACGAGTGCACCATCGGTAACCCACCTGTTGTTTGCAGACGACAGCTTCTTGTTTTTCAAAGCCACTGCCAATGAAGCTTCAGCAGTCAAATGTGTGCTGAATACGTACGAAAGTTGGTCGGGGCAAGCTGTTAACTATCAAAAGTCAGCTATCTTCTTTAGCTCTAATGTTAGAAGGGACAAACAACAAGAAATCAAACAGGTGCTTGAAGTTTTTACTGACATAGGAGATAGTAAGTATCTTGGATTGCCATCGTTAATTGGTCGATCGAAGAAATTAGTTTTCAAATATTTGAAGGAAAAGGTGATCCAAAGAATTAAAGGGTGGAGTACAAAGCTCCTGTCCCGTGCTGGCAAGCTAGTTTTGCTAAAGAATGTGGTGCAATCGATCCCAGCTTATGCTATGTCTTGTTTTTTGTTACCGAAATCGTTGGGTCAGGAAATTCAGAGAATAATGAACGCGTTCTGGTGGCAATCTAACTCAGCTAATGGCAAAGGTATTCGCTGGTTAGCCTGGGAGAGAATGTGTATGTCGAAAAATAATGGTGGCCTGGGTTTTAGAGATATTTATGGGTTTAATCTCGCTCTTCTTGGCAAGCAGTGCTGGAGTTTAATTAGAAGACCAAATGCCCTGGTGACAAGAGTTTTGAAGGCAAGATACTATCCATCTTGTCACTTACTTGAAGCTCGCAGAACTGGAGGAGTAAGTTATACGTGGTCTGGTATTTGGGAAGCAAAAGAAGTGATGAAAAAGGGAGTAAGATGGGTGTTGGGTGATGGTGATTCGATCAACATTGGGGTCGACAAATGGCTGAGGTCCGTGGATGGTTTCTGTGTTAATTCTACTACTACAAGTGATCTAGCAAAGCAATCGAAGGTGAGTGAGTTTTTTAAGGAAGACAGGAGGGAGTGGGATGTGGAAAAAGTGAATCTCAACTTCGGCAATGAGGATGCTGTAGCTATTGTTAATACAAGGATTCCACAAGGGTGTACTAGAGACAGGATTGCCTGGGTTCATACTAGTAATGGACAGTACACAGTTAAATCAGCGTATTTTCAATGGTCTACATCTCAAAGTTCTGGGGAGGGGACTTCTATCTCTGTGGGTTGGAAGCGTTTATGGAGACTGCCAATTCCACACAAAATAAGAGTTTTTCTCTGGAGGCTCTGTAGAAACACAATTCCGGTTCGTAATAGACTGCGTGGAAAAGGAGTTCCAATTACTATCAGTTGCCCAATGTGTGTAGGCGAGGTAGAACATTTACGGCATCTGTTCTTTGAATGCAGCTTTGCGAAAGAATGTTGGCAATTGGTGGGGTTGAACTTAGAGGTGGAAGATATGGAGTATGTTCCAGATTGGTTGGTATCGTTTCTTGCCACAGGACCAGTGAAGGATTTAGTTACTATGTCAGCTGTTCTCTGGGGGATATGGAACGCTCGAAACAGGTGTATTTTTTATAGTAAAACCATGTCACCTGGAATAGTCAAGTCTTGGAGTTTGAAACAGGTCGATGACTGGCAGGTAGCTAATAATAAATCTGACACTACTCATATGCAAGAAGTCACTACAGATAGAAACGATCAGAGGTGGAAGAAACCAGGGGAGGGCCAGCTCAAAATCAACGTTGATGCTTCCGTTGTAGAGGGTCAGAATTTCTTTGCGGTGGGAATGGTCCTTAGAGATCACCATGGTCAGTTTATCGCAGGGAAAACTATGAAGTTTGCAGGAGCTGTTTCAGTAATGGAGGCTGAGTCTACTGGCATATTAAAGGCGTTATTATGGGCTCAGGACTTGACAGAGGACATCATCTTGATTGAAAGTGACTCTATGCTTAGTGTTAATGCAATTAAGCAGAATCAAAGTAACTTGCTAGAGCTTGGCGATTTGTTGCAGCATTGTGGAGAGTTGTTAAGGGGCAATCGCAGAATTAGTCTTAATCATGTTAAAAAGCAGGCGAACAAGGTAGCTCATAGTTTAGCTAGAATTCCTTGTGAGCTTAACAGCTTTATTGCTTTCTCGTCTCCTCCATCTGTTTTGTTGGAGACACTTGTGTCGGATGATTTGTTGAATTAATGAAATTCCATTTGTTCAAAAAAAAAAAACTTCAAATTAAAAAAAAACTTGTTGAATAAAATCAAGCCCAGGTTAAAACCAAAACAGCCCATGGAAACTTCTTCCAATGACAGGCCAATGGGCTAAAAATACTTAACTACAAAATGACCCAGCGAAACTAGCCCAATGAGCCACCACAAGATTCTTTAGTATAACTTTCAAAGCAACGGAAACATACATAGTTACACCTCTATGAGACTATGCGACTCTATCAAATAATAAAGCAAATTTTATTAATTTATGAAAATTAAATATATATTATCCTATAACCCGTTCAAAACATAGGAGAAGAGTAATAAATAATATATTATATATTTTAAATGAATTAAATATTTAATTTGATTATTTATGTTATTAATATTTTTTATGTAATGTTGTACATCAGATAAATTATTTTTGAATCATATTTATATTATATGTTTAAATTCTCATTAATATATTGTTATATATTTATATTAATTAACATAGATTAATAACTCGTACAAAGCATTAATAAATTTTTATTAATAAAAAGAGTTTTGAATATATTAGAAAATATTTTAATTAAAATTTAAATAAAAGAGTATGTTTTAATACATATAAAATATTAATATAATTGTAATATTCAAAAAATTTTGTTATAAAATTGTAATTTTAAATAAATTAAAGTTTTTGACCAATGAAAAAATTGAAACATACTATTAAATGTGAGTACAACTCTATATTCTAATTAAAAAAGAAGTTCTTTTAGAGTAATATAATATAAAAATATATATAATATAGATAGAGCACAATAATAAATTTTAATTAATATAAATAAAATAATAATATTATTTTAATATTCATAAAATTTAGTTAATAAATTATTATATTAAATAAATTCAAGAGGTTAACTAATGATGAAATTAAAACATGATTGTTTATTGATTAAAAGAATGTATTTGAAATTGAATAGGAGACACATGTATTTGAAATTAAGTGTACACAATCAGACAGAACACGGACGTCCTTGCTGTTTTAATAATATAGTATAGATTACTCATACATAAAGAAAAAGTATATGAAAAATATCAATTTACTACTCTATGTATTATTAATTTATTGAGGTTCTGCCATAAATAAATTTCATGATATAGAAATGTTACACAGTTAGGTTAATTTAGGCTATAAATCACATTTAAGTTCAAATTTAACATGCAAACCCAACTATGTACATTTTGATAATAAATAAAAAATACCCATAAGTGTTTCAAAACAAAAAAAAACCCATACATTGGTAACTAAAATCTGGTACATAAAATTTAAATGTATAATATATAAGAGTAAATTACATCCTTAGACACTGCTTACTTATTACCTATATTTTAGGATTAATTAATTAACTGTTTCATTTACTACGTGTTTATCTGTTTTTCTCATTCAAATTTTACAATAGTTTATCAACTACTAAATAAATATTGTTTATTTATTTCAAAATAAATAAATATTGTTTATTAATAAATTAAATAAATATATAATTATCTTTTATCATAAAATAGAATAAGAATAACTTTTAATATATAATTAAAATTAATAAATCTATATTAATGTGTTGTTGTTTGATAATCTTCTAATTTTTATTTTTATATTCAATTCAACTAGAAAAATAAGGGAATAATTTTTTAAAAACTTTTATCTTTATAAAAGAATACTTGATGACATATATATAATTTGTATCATTAAATTTATTAGTATTATACTATTATTTGTACTATTATTTAATTTTGAGATTAAATATAAATTAAATATATTTTGAAAATAAATTATTTTAATAATTTTATCTTTTTTAACAATACTTTTATTTAAACATTGTTATCAAATTTTGTATAATAAAAAATATATTTAAATGTTAAATATTTTAATTTGGTAAATTTGTGTAAGACATTCAATAAAAATATTAAAATAAAAGTCTAGTTCAAGAAGATAAAATCATTATAATAATTTATTTTAAAAATATATTTGATTGATATTTAGTATCAAAATAATATAATAATATAAATAATATTAATAAAGTTATCATAAGAATATAAAGCTAAGATATGTATAAATGATATATATGTCGTGAATTCTTTTTTTATAAAAAATAAAGTATAGCACATAGTGGAAGTTAATCAGTCCATTTTGTACATCTTTTATTGTGTTAATATATTTTCTGTTTTTAGCATCTTTATAATTCATTTCCTTTAATTGATGCTTCTTCATTTTTACTCCATTAAATTCTGGGGTCATGGTTGGCGCAAATTACAAGATATATTAAAAATAAGTAATAGATTAAACACCTAGATGAAGATCATGAAGAGTTTCGGGCATGAAAACGCAGCGAAATTAACGTAAAAATAATAAAAAATCGAAAACCAATCGCAGGATCCATGTATAACGTTAGATGATTATGGTGAAGAAGTATGTATCTTAACAAAGCTTTCGTATGATGTTTAATGGAGGTCCAGAAAGATGAATCACAGCAGTCCTTTGTTGCAAAGATTTGCTCTCTAAAGAAATCCACACGAACGCCCGATCGTCCTACGATCACCGGAGTCGGTATTAGCCGAATTGTTTGCCCCTCTCTCTCTCTCTTTCTCTAGCCTCTCTTGATGTTGAGCAGCTAGGGTTTTTCTCTAAAACGAAATTTGATGATTAAACCCTAATACTATACATCATTATGTATATATAGGGGAGAGAGAGATTTTGGGCCTAACCCTAATCCATGTGGTTTCCAAAACCCATTATGACTTTGGGTTATTATTATTATTAAATCTGAATTCTAATATAATTAATCAAATCCCACTTAATTAATTCAATTATTAAATTCGGATAATAATAATACTTATCAAATCTGAATTCTAATATAATTAATCAAGTCCCACTTAATTAATTCAATAATTAAATTCGAATAAACAATAATATATTTAAATTCGTAATTTAAATAAACCTCCGTTTTGACGTTCTTTGTGTGTGACCCTTTAGGTTATTATTACGTTGGCAATAATTTTATTATCTAATAATAAAATTATAAACAATGAGCGGCATCTAGTAATACATCATTACTACCCAAGTAACAATAATAATTGGTGATTCAATTAAACCTTTCGTGAATAATGTTCCATGTAATATAATCCCTTTAACCTTATATTATAGATCAAACTCGAGGCATGTATAGTGTCATCCTCTTCAACGTTTAATCTCGGTTTCCTTGATCAATGAGTAGACTATTTAAACAAATCAATATTTGAGCATGGCCATGCATTTCATAGTCTCACTCAATCAAGAGGCCAATAATATCACTCCTAGAATTGGAGGGTTAAATCATATATCTATCATTCATATTACTCATACGATTCATAGCATACCCAATGTACACCTTTATCATTACCCGGTTAAAGGTAACTTTGAGTGTAATCAAAGTATATTAATTCTCGTATAGAAATATAATGATTTCAAGTCAGAGGATCATTACATCATTATCACAGTGAGATTTCTTATGATACTTATTAACATGTAGAATCTCACGGCGGGTCTTTCCAGTGTCATGTATTGATACATACACTTATGTTCTTGACTTTAGTATCACCATACCTATGACCAATGAGATGTGGTCATTCGTCAACAAACATACTAGTCTTATTGCATTATTATTGTCCTTAAATAATAATATTTGACTAGGGAATTTTAGGAATAAAATACTATTCATATAATCTCATTTTTAAGTCACATACTTAAAGATATATATTACGTATTAATATTCCAAGGACATTTATTATCCTTTCAATTTATAACGCAGTAAATAGAGACATAATAAATAATAATTAAATAATCACATAAAACATAATCCTTAATTGTTTTCAATAAAACATTAAAAGTATTGTCTCTAGGACACCAATACTAACAGATCAGTTTAATTAAATATATCTTATCTATATTATTATAGTCGAAAGATTCTTTTGATTGGTCGGTCGTCACACAGGGCCCAAAAAATATACTTATATATATAATTTTACTTATTATAATATCAGCCCTAACTATATACATATCTACATTAACTAAATTTTTACTTTTTAGACCAAATTATATATTTATAAAACGAGTCTAAATTATATAACTCTACTTATTATAATATGGGCTCTAACTATACATATATCTATATTAACTAAAATTTTATTTTTAACACGGGTCCATATTCAAACATATTTATATTAAATAGAATAAATTTATATATAAAAAGAGAACATATAATATTAACATAAATTCTTAATATTATAAAATTATATATTAAATATCAATAAAAATAAAAATAAAAAATCAATATATTTGAATATCAGTTGTCCCGTACTTCATACGGGTTATAAGCTTGTATATAATAAGAGTAAGAGGATCTTATCCGAACTAATATTATATACTAATTATTTATAAGTTATAATTATTATTAAGATTCCTAACAACTATAATTTTTCTTATATTTAATTCGGTTGATGTAAAAATATATAAGTTAAATAAGTTAAAAAATAATATAATTATAATATATTAAGACTTTTTAAAATTATAAAAATATTATTAATTTTAAAATAAATAATTTAATGAATAAAACAAAATATTTGTGCATAAATTTCGATTTAGTATTTTAGTAGTGGGATAACTGACTTCTGAGGTAGTATTTTAGTAGTGTTGAAGGATGTACACTAAGATTTATTTAATATATAATAATATGTTTTTATACATTTGTTTAAATTTATTATGTGTATATAAACAATTTATTGAATACAAATACTATACTGTAAAGATTCACAACAGTGCGCTTAGATATTATTAATAATTCATAAATTTATAAGTTAATATTAGTTCTAATTAAAACAACTCCTTGAAACATTTTAGTATTAACTCTATAATTAAAAAGTAAAACATCCAATTGATGAAAAATTAGGGAAGTAGAGCGAAATTTTGTACATTTAGTCAAATATTTATATTTAATGTAACTAATTATTCAATTATTTCAATTCAAATAAATAATTAAATGGGCTAGATGATAAATATAATGTATGCTCCGTTGTTCTAAATGATATTCCAAAAAATAAAATAAAAAATATTGCTTTAGATAAATTTGGACGAAGTCATTCTGTTGTCCATAAGTGTACACATGACATAGGACTACTTCGGCAATCGGCAGAGAACCAAGTCCAAACCAAAATACAATTACAATTAGTATATGCATAATCTATAGCAGATACTTTCTCAATATTATAAATATGATTATACCAAGATGTCAAACAACTTGAAAAGGACAGGGAGTGAAAAAAAAGTAATGGACATGCATGTTTTTTTTTAAATTATAGATTACGATTATGATTTGTGATTCTGTTTGAGTTAATATTATATGTTCGTAGTATAAAATCTTTAATATTTGGATTTTTTTAAAACAATGTTAGGAGTCTGAATTATTTTATTAATTAATATTTGATTATTTAATTATTTTTACCAAAATTTCTCATATTAACGCTATATAAAAAAAATTATAATGGATAAATAGGAACCGCATTAGAAGTGCGGTTACCTTTTTTATATATGGTATTAACCAACAAATTAACGAAGTGCGGTTAATTAACGAAGTGGGGTTGCCTAACCAACAAATTAACGTCCGGTTGCAGTTTACTTATGGACCACCTTTCTCTTTCTCATATACACACGCATTCCCGTTTCCCTCTCTACATGACCGTGGTGAAGATTTTATGTTTATGCTAGTTTATTGTGTTGAATTCTGATAAAACTAAATATATTATACAGGAAAAGTTTATAATTCATATTAGGTCTGATTTATGAACATAAATAAATTATATTCGACATTGATTGCGTTGTTCCATATGAATACACCTCCAAGGCTCCAACGCTTCCAAATAAATCAGATCATCCTGGCAAACTTGCATTATCTTAATTTCATTACAGTAAATCAAACGAGAGATGAGACAAATTTGTTACTTAATTTACACCTCCCTCATGTATGTATAATAATATAAACAAAAACCAAGTAGAAAGTAAGACCAGGAGGGGGAGGAGATGATTGCATATATCTTTACACTTTTTACTACAAATTATTATACATAAGAATATATTATTACCCTACCACGTCAACTTTGGTGGTGCAAGACAACAACAGCCGGAAAACCACATTCATGGCTGCACATGAAACCTCCTTAGCCCTTCTAATAACCACAATGCTGCCGTGAGCCTCACCGGCAACTTTCCTCGTCCGTCCACGAGACGACGACACTCGTTCTTTGATCCGGAAAGCACATTTTCTTGCCTTTTGAGGCATACTTTCTTTCCTCGAAAACGTGTAGCTTCTCAAGTAAATTTGCCTGCATGACATACTATCCACAACCCTAGGGTGACTAGCCCCATCCAAACGTCCATTTGTACTTATTGACCTTGTAAATGGCCGTGTAGACGGATCAGTATCCGTTACACGGCCATTACAACTAACTGACCTTACGAATTCCGCATCGGATTCCGGCCACTTGTAGAGGTTTACGTAAGTGGCCCGGATCGGAATCCAGCTTTCATCGAGACAATTTGGAATGCATGTTGATGCCATATGTTATGATTTTTTTCTTGGCTATATTTATATATATATTTCGTTAGTGGGAGTCTTTTATGATGGAAAGAAGAGCTTAGAATGCAAGAAAAGGGAGAGAGATAATTGTGTATCTAGCTATCAAAGTTGCACATTTGTGTTTGGATGGTTATGGAAGGGAGTAGCATTGAATGGTGTGGCATCAAGTGAGGATAAAAAAGAAAGGCACATGATTAGTATTACCATGTGGATTATTGGAGTTTTACAAGCTTAGCCTAATAAAAAGGTGTGAATTTGGGTCCATGCAAGTTGTAGATTTGTACACTATTCCCTAGTGCTTATACACCTTACCATTGTATAATTTTTGACTAATATAAAGTTTATTTAATGGGATTATAGGTATTATAGAATTTTTGTTTATTAAATACACGTGTAACTTTGGTTATAAACTTAAAGAATAATGTTCGAGATATAAAATTATCTTCTAAATTTAAATCCAAATAATATGATATTGATAATATATTAATCAAATGTTTTAATTAATGAGATTTATGTGAATGATGTGAATGTGAAAGTATCCAAAATCTTTACAAAGATAATTTTATATGACATTGGATACCTTTTGGTTGGTGTGCTCGGCCGAGTCTTATATTTTTATAGAGAAAATTACATATTATACACGTGACATACGGGATCTCTAGCATTTTCCTATTATTAATTAAGTTAAAGTTAATCAGAACATAACAAGAACATAACAGATGACATTTAAGAAATATTTTGGTAACAAATTTGGGACATGTATACAAGCTTATACCCATATAACGCATAATATTTTAATAAATATTTTTTATATATTTTATTTTGAAATATTTTAAAATTGTTAAAAATATATAATAATCTAAATTTTAATATAAAGAAAAGAATTATAATATTCATGAAATTTAATTATTTAGATATAATTTTAAATGAATTAAAAGAATTTAAACGGTGATAAAATTAAGATGGGTAAGCAGATTATATTTGATATAGTTACTATAAAATTTATCTTATAGATAGAATTCTTAAAATAGATATTTAAAATTTAAGACAAAGTTGAGATATAATATAAATATAATATTAGATTAATTAAAAAATTAAGATAATCAAAAAAATTGAATTAGTTAGACCGATTAAAAAGATTTTGCTATAATAATATAACATAAATTAGGAAGTAAAAAAACTAAAAAGTATCTGCAGTTTGTTTGCCGTACTTATAATATGCACAGAGTTAAATTATTCTTACTGCCAAAGGAATAATAACAAATTAACAATTTTTTATATATGAACTAATTCATCCGTCCGTATATATGTCTGTGTTTCTTTGCATATGCGTGTGTAATAAAATAAGTAAATAACATACACGTAATTTTGCAGAAAGTAGATGGTATAGGAAGGACGTAAAAATCGTAAACCAGTTACATTCGATATATGGTCAAAATTAGAATACTTAATTCAAGTTAAATGCTATAATAATTCTATTATTATATATATATATAAATATATCTTAATAAGTTTATAATTCAAGTTTGTAATTTGCAAAATATATCATAATTCAAGTTTATATATATATATTGAATTTTAATATCTTAAACTTATTTTAATCAATTTAAATATAATTTATTCTTTTTAAACAATAATATTAACTTAATTTTGTATTTGTATAGAATCCAAATTTAATTATACAACCTTATAATGCGGGATGAACTACTAATATTTAGGTAAATTTATTTTTTATATTATATTTTATTGATATTTACTATAAAGTTTTATAACGTTGAGAATTTATGTTAATATAATATAATATTATCCGTAAGTAGTTGTATAAAAAGAAGATTACCGGGATTATACAATTATATTTATATATTAATATTCATAAACTTTAATGATATATTAAATAAAAATTATAGGATAAGTAGGATTCTTAAAATAGAAAATATATAATATATAATTTAAATATAATATAATATTATTCTTGAGAAGTTGTTTAAAATGAGAACTATTGGGTTAGAGTTGTATATATGATATATATTCTTTTTAAAATTAAATTTTATTTAAATTGAATTTTTAAAATCGTTCATATGGTTCATCCGAACGGTTAGGATCTTTTTCTATGGTTCAGCTTATACCAAAACTTTTAATGTTTCGGTTATAATAATATAGTATAGATGAGAAAATAATTTATGCTAGTTATATAGTTACTAGATTTTAACTCGTGCGATACAAAAATATTTTATTTTATTAATTAAATTAATTGTTTTAAAATTAATAATATTTTTATAATTTTAAAAAGTCTTAATATATTATAATTTTATTATTTTTTTTACTTATTTCAATTATATATTTTTACATCAACCGAATTAAATATAAATAAAAAAATTATAAAATATTAAAAATAAATATGCACATTGCACAAAATATAAATTTATATTATTAATATATAAATATGTAAAATTTTATGATTCAAAATATTATGAACGTAATTTTTTAATATATCAAATATATGTTTAATATATTTAAGATTATACATATTAGATTAAAACATATTTTTGATAATATCTCTATTATGTTTATTTGATAAAATTTAATAGATATTATGGTATATGAGATATAATATATATGTATCTGTTAATAATATGATGAATAAGTTTTTTTATATTATTAGATTTTTAGTAGTATAATATTAATTACAATTTATAAATAATTATATAATATATATGATTTAAACATTGCATCAATAAATAATAGATGTTACTATATTGCTAATGAGTTTTAAATTTTAAGTTAATATTAAAAAATAAAACGATACATAACAATTACCGTCATAATAATTTTTACATTCCACTTTTTCATAATCACATATGACAGGTTCTTTATTGAACCAAACATATTACTCCATATTAATACCTAATATGTGTTATGACAATTCAACTTGTGTAATAACATTTTTTTAGAAATATAAATGACTTTTAATTATTAAAATAGTTAACACTAGTTCTTAGTTATTAAAAATTAATTTAATATAATTTTCTCATATATAAATTGATTAAATTAAAAAATATATTAATATTTATTAGTTTATATTATTTTAATTTGATTTAATTTATTTATCAAATATCATGATTCAAACTTCAAAGTATGTGATAACGTGTTTTTGATATAGTATTATAATATAATGTAAGTATAATAAAGTATGTAATACAAAATAGAATGTCTATTTAATATATTAGGCTAATGTTGAACTCTTAGTCGGGGAACTCAAATAATTATTTTTTAAAAATCTAATTTCTTCGATTCGATCAAAACCGATGAAATAATAAGATTTCTGAGTTCTTAATATAATAATTTCTTTTGTAAGTATAATTAGTTCTCCGTATAAAGTTATCATAATATCTTATATAATATATTAAATATTTTTATAGAAAATATTTGGACAAAAAAAAACTTTAATCCTCCCTCTCACGGGGAAAATTCACGGCCTCCCCCCATCTCTGTGTGTAAAACCATAATACTATCTCTACTCTAATTTAATAATAATACATAATAATGTCTGATATATGATACGTCTCTATATAAATATAATATAAAAAGTATTTTAATATTTTAAATCAATTATAAAAAGGTTTCCTAAACGGAATAGAATTCTCTGATAAAAATTGGTAACTGTCTTTTCTGTTTAGATTACGGGCTGTTCAATTTGGATTTTGGATGTTGGACGACCTCATAATTAAAGATAATCTTGTAAGTTTCGCGTGGACCGTAAGTTTGTTCAATTCTGATTTCTGAAACTCAAAATATAGCACAAACAATGTCTATCGGGTAACTAACATAATAATTACAAATTTTATTTTTAATTTAACTCTAAAATAACTCTTTAAATTCAAATTTATATATTACTAAGATATTTAATAGAGTTTGAAGCGAAGTAAGAAAAATTATAGCCGTTAGGAATCTTAATTATAGTTATAACTTATAAATAGTTAGTGTATAATATTAAAAATAGATCATTTGACCTTTGGTTGTGTTTGGATAAAATCACTCTTACTTTTATTACTCTTATTATATATAGGATATAATATATAAGATATAATTTTTTTAATTATCTAGCATTTTCGTGGGTATTTGATTATTCAATCAATATTCAATTTTGGTACGCAGTTAAACTCAATTCTATCGGTGTTGTATTTCTTATATTACTTCAAACTAGCTCTTACACCCGTGCAAGACATGGGTTATCTTTAAAAATCGAATTATATTTATATATTATTTTAATATACAATTTTTTAGGTTTTATAAAATATGTTTTAATAATTCGCATTTATGTACACTATTTTCTATAGTACATGTTAAATTACTCATTAATATCTCTATAATTTTTTAATTAATGATTATAAAATGATGCATTCATAGTTAAAAAATAGACTTATCAAATTGAGATGAAGAGTTGGAGAGTATGTAAGATTATATTATCATTTATATATATTTATAGTTGTTTTACATATATAATCGAGGTTCAGAATTTACCTGTTAGAGAATAATGTTTAAATCAGACATGACAAAAATTAATTTTAAATTGGAAACAGTGGAATAATTAAAGGAATAATATATATGTGTGTGTGTACATAATATTTATTTATAATAATAATATTAGAGTTAATATTGTAATTGTAGTAATAAATGAATCTTAAATGGTTAAAAAAGTAAATTAAATATTTAATTTAAGGATATAATTGTAACTTCACTTTGAATAAAATATTTTCACAAAATGGTATGTTGTGCTATTATATACTCCCTCCGTCCCAACCAATTCTTTACACTTTCCTTTTTGGGACGTCCCACCCAATTCTTTACATTACTAAAAATAGTAACTTTTAACAATAAATATATTATTACATCCACTACTTCACTCCACTTTTTCAACACTTTACACTATTACACCCACTATTTCATTTATTTTAACAATAAAATTACTATTACACCCACTATCCTTGGTCTCCGTGCCCGGACCAAATGTAAACATTTGGCCGGGACGGAGGAAGTAATAGGTAGATTCATCAATTACCAGTATGATTTAGTAAAAGATTACTGCTACATATTTCAAATTTGTTCTAGAAAATATTCTCAAATGACATGAATTAATTGATGATGCATTATAAAATATTTGGAGTATTAAAATTTATTCGAATAAAAAAATTCATTATTATTAGTTAAATTAATTAAAAAAATATTTTAGAAATAAAGTTGAGACATGTAACATTATTTAATAAAATTATACTGGTTAATTGCTTCATCATAATACCTATTATATATCTCTACTTCTATGATTGTATCGGAACACTAAATATATTTTACTCTTGCTTACGTTGAATTTAAGGGCACACTTGGCACTAATGATATGTAATTATATACTTCGATTCATCATTCTGTCTCCGTTTCTCTTTACACAGATGACAGAACTGCAGCACTCTGATCAATTTTACAAATTACAAATTTGAAAACATAATATGCATATAATATTAGTTAAATACATCCAGTGATTAATTAGTTTAAATTGTGATTATTAATCGGATATCTAAATTATTCGTATAAAAATGGATGTATTGTCGGTCTATGTAGAATGAATATTCAAAAAGTTGCATTTGCATGTATAGAGATATATTAAGATTAACACGGAACTTCCAAAGCAAGTTGACAAGTTTGTATTGTTTTCATCGACATACTGTGTCTTGGTAAAAAGAAAATAAAAAGACAAGTCAAAATTGAAGATCAAATATACTCTTGTGTACATGGTGGACAGCACTCACCAACCTGATAAATTTATAAATTCATACACATGCTCTGATTATGACATCCATTATCCACTGATCAAGATTGGGTTGGGACTTGGGTGGGACCAATTTGATTATCGGGTTCTGTGTTTTATTAAGTTATCCATGCTATGAATTAAATTGATTAAAATTCGAAAAGTTTTAATTTGATATTGATTAGTTATTTTTAATTTTTTTTATATGCTATGAATTAAATTGATTTAATTTGATTAGATATTTAAAAAATGATTTAATTATTTTGATTTGTTCATTTATTAAATCTAGCAAATTACAATATGAGTTTAACTCTACCTTAACTTTTGAAACATATACATGAAATATATGTGAATCTTGGGTAAGAATTTTCAGAAATCTACTATTTCTCGTAATCTTTAAAGACAATTTTTTACCGTAAAATAGGGGGATTCTCGATGAATCCCCCCATTAACTAAGCCTGCAATATTTCACGAGCGTGGACAATTTATGGTAACAGAACACAAAACTTAGCTTCACGAATTCTTTCCTTCAGTCATTTGTTACTTGAACACTCTGTGCAACAATTGTTGCGTCATTTGTAAACTTGGACATGTTGACCTATGATAATGATGTATATTATTAGATTTTGAATTCAAGAGGTTGCCCATGGTCATGATTTTTTACAGGTTCATAAGTTCTGTTTTATGGATGATATAATACATGGCTGAGAAAGTTCAATTATATACCTAAATAAATTGCATTGCAATATAAGTTTACCCAGCTCAGAGACCATCAGATACACACTTTCCTGTACTATGTTTATTATAAGGTGACAGAAACTACACAACAAAACAGCCCTACTATCTTTGAAAGAGCTAGATGCAAGAAACAACTCTACGCTGATGGACCATGTAACGCAACAACGTTCCTTCATAGTAGAGCTTTGGTCATTTTTACGAGGTTGGAATCAGGGGCGGACACACAGAGTGGCCAGAGTACCCCTTGGCCTGTGCTGGATTTTGTAAGTCTTTCAAAAAAAAAAAAAAATTCCGGCCGGTGCTCGGTTTTTGGCCGGAATTGGCTTTGTAGAACTCGGTTTTTGATTTCGTTTATATGGTGTTGTTACTTGCTTTGCTATGAATCTGCTAGCATAATTAGTTTTAAGTTTTGGTCATGTTTTGAGTCGCCGGATTGTGACCGGTTTTCATGGCCGCCGTTTCTTTTCCGGCCGGGTCATGAGTTGTTTGCTTGTGTGTTTATATGTTCACTGCCATGTATAGCTTCCTCGTGTCTGTAGCTTCATTTTGATACTATCTTGGTTCAAATCCGATTGAGTTTGTGTTCACCGGAGTTTCCGGCTACCGGAACTATAATCCGATTTGATCGGAATCAAGGTTTCAGCCATATTCTCTGTTTGTTGTGCTTGGTTGTAACATAAAAATATGTTAGAACCAAGCCTCGATCGGTTGGTTAGAAGGTCGCTGGAATTATAGTGTCTTTTGGCCTACCCTCGATAAATATCCTGCGTCCGCCACTGGTTGGAATGCATTAGTAGCACTCGTATCCGCTTATATGATTTGTCCTAAGCTTCTTTACCTAGACAGCTGCTAGTGCCACTTTACAATACCACAAAGTGATGAATGCTTATCTAGGCCTGCACAATAAGTTACCTACCCTCGGACTTTACTAGTTGAGAGAACACTTTGCTCATTGAAACGTCTGAAAGATCATCATCCGTAACTGACATTTCATGCTGCCTAGCTGATGTGGTGGAGTCAATATGACTGAAGTTATTGACCTGAGGAGAGGTCACGGATGATATTGGTACTGTTTTCTTCAGGATCGTTATGAAGAACTGCCTCCTGAAGTTGAAGTGCATACTCAAGATTCCAAAGGACATCTCCCATAGAGGGTCGATCAACACCAAAATCAGCTAAACATTTTTCTGCAGTTTCTGCAAACTTTCGAAGAGAATCTGGTTTGATTTTCCCTGCAAGATTAGGATCTATAATCTGATCCAATTGTCCTCGCTTCTGCTGCTTCATTGCCCATTCAGCCAAGTTGACCATCTCCCTAGGGAGAGATGGATCTATAACAGGCCTTGCACAGAGAACTTCAAACAGAACAACAACAAAAGAGTACACATCTGATTTCTCTGTGAGCTGTTGCCTTCTAAAATACTCGGGATCAAGGTACCCAAAACGACCTTTCACAGCTATACTCATATGGGTTTGATCAATCTCAGGTCCTGTTTTTGATAGCCCAAAATCAGCAACCTTGGACAAAAATGTCTCATCAAGCAATATGTTTGCGGACTTTACATCACGATGAATAACTGCTTTGGCATACCCTGTGTGAAGGTAGTGAAGTCCTCTGGCTGATCCAATGCATATCTCGAGCCTCTCTTTCCAGCCCAAGCTAGGAAGACCAGAGCCATACAGATGACTCTTGAGAGTTCCATTCTCCATGTACTCGTATATCAAAATCATCTCATTCTTTTCATCGCAATACCCAATCAAGGAAACAAGATGCCGATGACGGAATTGGGATAACATTTCAATTTCAGTTCGGAATTCTGCGAAACCTTGCTGGGACTTGGGATTACCCCTTTTAACTGCTACTTTTGTGCCATCACTGAACTCTCCCTTGTAAACCTTTCCAAAACCACCAATCCCAGTAACCCAGCTTTCGTCAAAATTATTTGTTGCTTCTTGAACTGCCGCAAACGGACACCTATAGCCAACACTAGAGCCAGCACTAGTCGTTTTGTGAGAGTTTTTGCTTCCCATCGCGTAGGAGACATTTTGAGATAGAGGGACCCATGTTTTTGAATGATGAAGTCGTTCCAATCTTCTTTTCCTACGTATATAAAACAGAAGTCCAATAATCAACAAAATGATTGCAACTCCTATAATTACACCAATAATTACTCCAACATTCGACTTTGATCCTGATCCTGAAGAAGATGGCACAGTGGCCATCCCACCGAGGCACCGAGGCTTCCCAAAGAATTATTCATCTTCATTATCTCTAGTCCATTAAGGATTGCATCAGGATAAGCATTCTTTACAGGAGATGGACCAATACTAACACGAAGCTTGCCGCTAGATATGGGTGAAGTTATGAAATCCATATATATAGCAGTTGCCAGAAAATTAAGATTTTTAGTGGTCAGATCCAAGTCAGGTAATATATCCGATGAATCAAGGTAAACGTTGAAGTAGATCTGTGAAGGAACATCACTTACAATATCACAGAAGTGAAACCGTACAAAATATTGAAATCCTGGATCACAGGGAAATCCCATGTAACATTAAAACTGCTGTTGGGGTCATCTTCAGAATTCATCTTTGTTGCAGTACCATAAACAGTTTTTGGAGCAATATCCTCCGTGGCTCCTCCAGGAGGGTACCTGACAGAACTAATCTTTGATGCATTTTCAGCAAGATTTTGTACCAAAAGAAAACTTGTGTCAGGAACCCAAGTTCTCCCCAACGTATCATTCTTAGAAGTGACAGCTGGTCCTCCCATATTTACCCTTGCAACGGTCTCCATTACCCTTGCCACGGTCTCCAAGGCCTGCGTCAACAGACCATTGAACTTTACAGAAGGATTGACATTTTGGGCACCATCAGTGTCTAGTGCATTCAAGAATGCAAACGAATACACAGAAGGCGACAGAGTTATCACAAGGGAACCAGAAGTTATATTTATCAAAAATTCTTTCTTAACAACTGAACTGGTTTTAAAATTACTAAGCAACACGTGATTTGGAACCGAAACTGAAAAGGCTGCTGAATTAGGATTGTAACTGTCATAAACAAATTGGGAGAAATAAAGCCGAATTCAAACCCTCCCCTTTTGGCTAATCACAAACGTGTACTTGGAATCTTTAGTAAAAATTCTAGCATTCCTATAAAGACCAGAATCATCTGATTGTGGAATAGAATTTGAAGAGGTAGTGCCTAAGATGTTATCAGGACTTGAAAGGTAATTCGAAGCTAATTTATCAGCAAGATAAACCTGATTACCAATAGTAATATTTGTAGTTGATCCACAATTTATATAATACTTGTCAGCAGGAACAAATTCACAAGAAAAGCAAGCAAAATATAAAGATACACAAGAACCCCATATCAAAAACTTAAACCTACACGTATCCATCAGTTTAGGAGACAGGAAATCAATAAAGATGAAATCTTTAAGCTAAAATAGAGCAAAAAGCTTATATTTTAATACAAGATTAGCAATATCACTAGAATTGAAACATACCCATTAAGGAATAATAGATAAAAAAAGAGAAAGACTGCACCTTTTGGATCATCAGAGGTGAAATAGAAAGCAGTGAGTGAAAGCCAGATATGAAACAGTCAAGAAAAACGAGGGGGTTTTAATATTGAGTATATTGAATGTATTGATATATTTTTGGTCCAAAGAATGTAGTATTGAATGTATATAATGCAGAGTGCACACTTAAAATGAGAAACAGGAGACTGCAAGACTGATTTTCAACTGAAGGTGTCAACTTGCTTAGCCTTGGCAGAACAAGTTAGTTTGTTGATAAATGAATGAATAAATTATCATAGAGTTAATTTATGTTATGGTTTATTAAATAACAAATATGGCAAAATTTTTTTGAGGAAATAAATATGGTAAGTTACTGTCTTTGCATCTCTTTATTTTCAGAAGGTTTTTAGGTTTTATTAAAAAGTAATAAAATATAGATATAGATTATTCTTGAGAATTAAAGTGTGTTCCTTTCAAAAGGATAAAATAAAATATATATTAACTGTGTTATGACTATATATTGTTGTTTTAAATAAAAAAATTTCTCACAAGTCTCCTAGGTTTGAAAAAGAAACATTGTTTATTTATCTTGTTTTTATTTAATATACATATTTCATGTGATATTTTACGGTTGTTTTTTTAATGTAATATTTTATATTAATCTTTAAATTGTACTTATATTAATTTCTATACATTTACAAAATTTTCTGGATTTTTTTAAACATAAAATGAGACGTGTGCTATTGTATATTTTAAAATTGACTATTGAGATCTAAACCTGCATCACACGTTATTATATGTTTGTTTTTCTTTTAAAGTATTATTATACAAAATCATCTTAATAATTCAAAATAACACTTATACTGTAAAATCACATCTGAATGTGAAACATAAATAATCATAAATTTGTTTAGTCAACTCTAAAAAATAACAAATTTCAAACTTCTTATTCAAAATGATAATGAGAGTGGGGTCGAGAAAAAAATGAAATGAAATCGAAACCGGTAAACATTGATCGATAAGAACCGATTCATATGAAATCAAAATTGAAATTGAAATTGAACCGAAAAATTAAAAATTGAACCGTTTGATCAGTTTCGGTTATAGGTTATAGTTTCGGTTATAGGTTAATAATTGATTTTAATAAATTTATTATATATAATTTATATACAACTTTTAAATTTATATACATATTATATATAAAAATAAATAATTATTAATTTTTCACATATTGTTTGGTATAATTGAGGAAGTTATAAAATAGAGAATATATAATATATACAAAGGTGCATATAATATATATATATATATAGTTATTTTTTAGCTAAAAATATTATTTTTATTAGATATATTTATTTTTTTGGATTTTGTGTAAAATTGATTATTGAATAACCAAAGGGGCCGGGGCCGGGTAGCCTGGTTGAGCTACTTCTCACATCATTCTAGTGTTATTTTTACTTAATATATTTTTTATAAGCAAACAAGTACATAAAATCTCAATTTTTAGGAATTTTGACTTTGCAAATAAATAATCGTATACAAAACGACCTCTTATTTTAAATTAATCCAAAAGGCCTGCAGCCGGTGCCAAGGCCGGATGCAAAAATCGAAGAGCTTGTGACGGGAAACAAAATCCTTCAAGCAACAATCCGAATAAGGGAAGAGAAGAATTTATTTTTTACCAGGGAGTTCTTTAGGCCCTGTTTACTTTTGACGTAAAACAAACATATAACACAAGGTTGCCACTTTGTTATCTTCTGTTGATTCTTAACCTAATATATTTTACATACCAGACAAAGCATCGGAAAAGTTAGATAAATTTAACGTTGATACTCATTCCTACACATGTCAGCTTATCGTACATTGGAATCTGCAAAGGTACAGTATCTGTGGTTTTTCTTTAATTTTTTTTCTTCTTTTCTTCGGTAATATCAGCAAACACGCAAGATTCACCTGGCATTGTTATTTTTTCTGTACATAACTAATATACAGCTAACCTCTTGGACCTGTCTATTGAAACAACAAGTAATTAAGAAACCACACCAATACTGAAGAACTGAAGATCAAACTACTAAAACTCTTCTCTTATCTCGACGACCAGATCGATGTTGAGAATGGGAGAGGCTAAATGCATGCATTAATAGTGTGACAATTTAAATTTTAGGTAAAGGCAAATGGTATACAATAGGTGTCTGAGTGTCTGCGATAACATACTTATCGCGTTTAATTCTAGCGTTTAAGGAAAAAATATACTAAATCCTAATTCTAAGTGTAAGGATAAATGAACCTCTGTATTCACAAAAAAATCACCTTACCGCTACTAATTCATGTGTTAAGGTATGCTGCAACATAAACTTGTCAAGGACCGACCCCCTTTAGTAAAAGACCATTAAAAAAGATCATCATCACTTCATCATTATCATTAGCTAATTAAACTTCTTATAACCAAAAAATCAAGTGAGGAGTGAATAAATTTTCTTTGGAGAGAGGGAGATTGAAAGAATCATGTTACTATTGATCATCATTGGCTAATTAAACTTCTTCTAATTATGAATGATGTGTGATGAATACTATAAGTTGTAGTAGTAAATATTTCACCCTAACACAGATGATGCATATAATAATTGCTCCCAATTATTTGATACATTAATGCCACCATTTCCATTAGTTTCCCATCCACTAGTGAATTGTTGATCTGGTGACCAAATCGTTGATCCTCCTCCACATACAGACACTTCTAGTTCTCCCTCAGTCACTTGATCTGCGGCGCCATATGTGACTGGAATGTACTCAGATATCATATCAATTTTACCATGCATCTTGTTACCATTTGACAGTTGGTTATTGAAGCAATTGCTATTAGTGTAATGAGACATTTGATGATCAATCATCGCAGACTGAGTGCTTGCCCCCGAAAATTGCCAGGGCAAAGTAGTCATGGTAGTAGAATTACCAAAGAAGGCATTTTGATCTTGTGGGATATGCATGTTGAGATCTGATGACGCTTGCCAAGGTATGTCACTACTATGCTGCTGCCACACCATTGAGCTTGCTATACTTGTACCTTGGTTCTGCCACTTCATTCCACCATACTGTTGCTCATGAATAGCCATAAAATCAATCTGGTTATTATCATGATTATTACTCAAATGATTTGGGAGAAAGCTCTTATCAATGTGTTTGTCAGGCTGTTCAAAGTCAGTTGGAAGCATGAGCTGATTCGGAGCACTCCAAATCTTTGTAGTAGTCTTTGAAGGAGTAACCATAAAAGGCACAGACATTGACTGATGATCTCTTTTCGAAACATGATTCTTTTGCTGCGGGGATGTAACAACATGACTAGATTGTTGTTGCTGCTGCAAAGCTGGCAATGCAGTAGTAGTATTGAGCTGCGGACAAATTAATGACCGCAAATTATTTCCATCATAAAGCTTGGCTTTAAGTGCCCCAAGTAGACCTTCCTCTGCTTCATCTTTACGACAAGCTTGCTCAAATGAAAACGGCTCAGCATGTTCAGGCAAGCCGTTACGAGTCGAAGATTGAGGCAGCTCAAAATTTGTTCTAGCATTAGCACCACGAAGAGCACGTGCAGCATCATCATAAGCCCGGGCAGCATCCTCTGCTGTATCGAATGTGCCAAGCCATAGCCTAACTTTTTGAAGTGAATCCTTAATTTCTGCAACCCATCTTCCTGATGGCCTTTGTCTAACTCCTACAAACCTGTGGTGTCCCCTAGATGTAGCACTCTTCTTTCTTCCCCGAACGCCTTCTGGTCCATTGCTAGGCTGCCCCATTCCAGTGCCACGTACAACTTTCGAGCCTGAGCCTGAAGTGGAATCATATTGCATTTTGAATTGAAATATATGCACAAAAACCCTTGTGTAGTTGTGTTGATGAAAATATGGTTTCAAATGTTAAGTTGGAAGGATGGTTGTAAGTACAACAATTGGAGGCATAACATCTTACGTTGAGTGAGAGATGTTTAAGTATAGAATTGAAAAAGAGAAAAGATAAAAAATAAAACAACAAAAGGTATATTTTATTCCATAAGATGACGAATGCAAAAATGACAATAACAAAAACTACAGGTATTTCCGTTTTATACAACTAAGAGGAAGACAGTGCAGGCTATCTTGTTTACATCAACACAAGGCCCTTAGAACAGAACTAATCATATAAAATTTATGTAGCAATCATAATATAGAAAAAGACAATCATATAACTTTTGTTACTCATCTGTAGGAGGGGAGATGGAGATAAAAATTAATAATTTTTTGTAAATTTATTTGTAACTCTATTATTTCTCTAAATTGTAAAAATATGACGGCAATCAAATACAAAACAAATTAAAACTTCAGATTTTCTTTCTGTACCCTTGAAAGAGTTGACAAAAAATCTGAACTTCGAATTTTTGCAAAAAAACCCACTTTTCTAAAAAAAACCAATTATATATATTCTTGCAAGAAAGAGTTCAAATATTTCGTATTATAGTGAAAATTAAAACCTCGACCTCTTTTGGGTATCAGATTCTGTTATTAATTATAATGATAGAATTAAATATGAAAAAAAAATTATGCTGCATAGTTTAATTATAATGATGCTCAGCTCTCTGGGTTCTGCGCAGAGCACTTGTTTAATAGTCTCTAAGGCGATTTAATTTGTGCAGTTTTATTTATGTAGTATGTATGCATAGTTCCTCCAACATTATATATAATCCTCGGGGGACAAAAGACTCCTTTGTTTCATTATTATAATAATACTGTACCAGTTATAAACAAAAACTGACAGACAACAATATCAAGCCAATTTATATATACAATAAATTGAACAGGTCAACATCTACAGGTCTGGACCTTAATAATATTTAATCTTGCAATTTTTGTTAGAGAGAAAAATAAATCACTATATATATTATCTCCTTCATGGTCAATACACTCAATATGCTAGATGCTATAACCTAGTTTTTGGGGTCTTTCAGCCCTAAAATCTTACAAATTGGCTTTCAAGAAAAAAAACTAACTTGAAAAAATAACAATTTTCATTTTAATGAGTAATTACACTAATTAGCCCGGTTGAGATATATGGATGCATTAATTTATGTCATATTTATTTTAAATGAATAATATGATTATATGATTCATATTAAAAGTATACTATGAATCATGTATAAGTATAAATATATAGTACACATTTAAATTTATAATATGTTGAATCATGCGAATTTGTAGAATAGTATGATTTTATATGTTCATCATTGGAGTTGTTTGTAGAGTAATCTAATCTTATATGTGCATATCATTGGAGTTTTCAGTAAATCTTACTCCTTATACATAAGGTAATTCCATGTTAATACAAAGTAGACTATGATTATGAACTTAACTACAAATCATTGATGTGCCCTTTTTTATAATCTAGTGCATATAAATTGTCTTTACATTTTTGTCGGGCGACTAGTTTAATGTTGTATAGAGTAAGATTAGCAATTTTATTTTGGTTGCTAGCTAGCTATTTATTGATGTAAACATATTTAGGATTTTACGCATGATATCAGCGTCTATGTTCCTACTTCTAAGTAAAAAACCACCGATTTCACATACAAAATTGGTCTTAAAACAACGGAGAATTGTTCATGCATGATGTTTTCTTGAAACAAGCGAGTATACACTATATGTTTACCTAGCATGAACAAGAATTTTTGTACGAACTTGCGCTATTGTCTTTTGCAATATGAATAATGGCTATCTAGTAAAGAGCCACTGTTTCATGAACTGTAGCCAGTACTATTACTGAAATGAAGTCTGATTTGTATACTACTGTATTAATTAGTGTATATTTTAGGATTTGTTCGATTGGGTTTTTGTGGATGCAAACAAGGTGGCCTGCAGTAACTATTTCAATTTTCAGCCTCCTAGTTGGAGTCAAAATAATTACTGTTTATCTAGTTTGATTGAAAATATCTAATATAATATGAACAGATTATTATAAATTAAATAATAACTAGTTTAATAGTATAGATATCATAATTATATTCTATACAATATAAGCGTAAAGCTAATTTTATTCAAACTATTATAAAAAATAATGATTCAAATTTTATTAATCTTTCTATATTATATTATGAAATTTAGAATATTAAAAATACATTAGTTAGTCTTCGTTTGTTGGTGGTATTTAAACGGAGTTAGTTATTTAATAATCGAGTCTAATATTTAAATAGTGATCAAATTAAAGTATATATCTAGATAAATATATAAATATTATCCATTTCAAATATAAATACAAATAAAAGTTTTATGTATTATATATAAGTATGTAATATAGTATATATTTTTTTTGAAAAGAGCAGTATATTATAAAAAAAATGGCACTTTGCCCCTCTTATATTATGGTGATCTGTTAAATCAGTCCACTTTTATGTTTTATTGTACTCTACAACCCCTATCTTCTAATTTGGTTTCATTTTACAATCCCGCATTGTAACCCAGTGGCGGACGCAGGCGAACGGGTTCTTGGAAAATGGGTTGGGGGGGGGCAGTCAAGCCTAATTTAAAAATAAAAATAAATTACAACGTAATCTGCCACTACGGGAGGGGCCAAGACCCCCCGTGGTCTGACCGTCGGTCCGCCCCTGTTGTAACCCTCGGGATTTTGATGATCACACAAGTTGAGCAAGTTAGAATACTTGTGAGAATGTATAGTTGTTGCTTATGCTTGTTACTCTATTGTAGCCTGCTGTATTACATGTACTAACTCTGTTTTGCAGGATATAATTATAACAACATAACAATTTGTTGTCTTGTTAGAACAGCTTGCTGAAACAGAATCCTATAAAAAGCAGAATTCTTTCTGCAGTTGCACAATAAAATTATATTTTGTGTAGGATTAATTTAATTGTACATTCGATTAAATATTACGTTTTTAATATATTATTAAGCTCGTATCTTTCTATTAAAAATATTTTCCTAAATTTTAGGAAGAAGTTGATTTGATTTCTCTTACCTTATTTAACTACAACTATTTTTCTATCGTGTGAATAATTATAGGAGTATTTCCAAATTCAAATTCGATTTTATATCAACTCATATAGTTATGCATTTGAAATATTTTCTGATCTCACAATCTTTTCTTTCCTGATTTATTTCAAAGAGTTGTTGTGTACTTTTAGTATATAAATGAGAAAAAGCTTTTATTCGTGTGAGATACACAAATACTCTACAACTCATATTCTGAAAAGCTTTATTCATCTTTTTCTAAATCTGAGCTTAGTTCTATATTGGAGATTTAATATTTAGAAAATACAGTTTGAGTTGTAAACACTTTTATTTGTTGTATTGTTCAAAGTGTATTTGTAATCACTAAGTGGCAAGGGTTCTAGGTTATAGAATAAGGGAGCTTTTTGGAATCAGTTGTATTGTTTGTACAAGACAAAGGGTTCGAGGAACAGAATGATTCAAGAGTGAGACTCGAGGAATTCAAGGTTCAAGAACGGATTAACAAGCTGGAATCAGTCTGCTCAAGATTGCTGAGATTGTAGCAAGCCACTGTAGTGATTGGGAACATGGAAATATGTCTTAATTTTGTAATTGGAATATTATTGATTAATATATATATTCTCTTACCAAGTTGGTAAGAGACCAGGAAGTAGGCAATTAGACATAGGGGTTGAACCTGGCTAAATATCGTGTGTCTCATTTACATACTATTTTTATATGTTCTTCCGCATTGCATTCATTCTAGCCTGCTATATTTCATTCTAGCCTACTATAATTTTTTACAAATTGAAAACAGTAAGCCAATTTATTAAGGCACAACAGACTGTCAACATTACAATCAGCTATAATTGGAAAAATTGGATATAGTCAGTTAAATTACCCATTCACCCCCTCCCTCTAGGTGCATTCACACGCATATATTTTTCAAATATTATTATTGTTAAAATAAAAAAGAAAGTTTAATATAGACATTTACATATTTCCCACAAATATTATAAGTTTTATTCATCTATTTTAAACATAAATTGACATTTAAATTTTGAAAAAAAACATGGTGATATATATTATAATATTAAAATAATTAAAATTGTTTAATAATTGACATTCTGTATTTTATTAAAAATGTGATTTCAGGCCTTTTAAAAAAGACCGTAGTAAAATAAATAAAATTTCTTAATAAACGAGTATCCATATTTTTATTAAAAATATAATTTAATTAAAAATATAAATCTATGCCTTTTAAAAAGAATTAATAATTTTGAAACTGATAACGAAATTTATCAGTTTAGTAATGACTGATGTGTATGGAAAAAATGGGTAAAAATGTATATATTAACCATAATTTTTAGTTTTAACAACAATAATAATAGGAAAATATGTATATGTGATATAAAATGAAACCAAATTAAAAGATAGAGGTTGTAAAGTGTTACAAATATAAAAGTTAACTGATTTAATAAAGCACCGTAACGTAAGGGAGATAAAGTGTCATTTTTTCTATATTATATATTATATATATTATTTATTTAAAGAAGGTTCTGTGGGTAACTAAATAAAAAAAGTAACTAGGTAACTCTATTGTTATCCATTGGATATTAAGATAAACCAATGAAGATGATATCATGTCCACCATATCAAAATTTTGAAATACATATAATCATATCTTTCTTTAAAACGACCACAACCACTTCCAAACATATTTATTTATATAGTTCTTAAGTCTATAACTAACTAACTTTAAAAAAAAATGTAAGTACGTGTATTTTTTTACCTATAATTTTTGTATTTATTTTTATGTACGTGTTCTTTAATATTTTTTTGTGTCCTATAATATTTTTTAAGTTCTCCACTTTATACACATATATATATATATTTTATTATTTTGTGTTTTTTGACTTTTATAATATATTGTGTATTTTTTGTGTATCTTATTTTTATATAAATATATTTTTGTATTATTTTTTATTGTATACTTTTTTATTTTTTGTATTAATTTGTATAATACTCTTTTAATAGTAAATTCTTTATTTTATATCTTTATTAGGTATAATTTTGTATACCACTTTTTAAAATATATTCATTTAGTTTCCTTCTCAAAATATACAATATATTAATATTTGTAGTATCGTTTTCTAATATACAACATGAATAAAATTTTAAATTTAACATATCCATGTAAATTTTAATTTGAAGCAAAAAATTCAATATTCTTAAAAGTTAACGTATAATATTTTATATATCTTTTATATATTTTTTATCATAAAATTTCTGAAGTAAATTTTAAAACATAGATCTTAATTTTTTTTAATTATTATGAATGTAAAAACATATTTTGATTAAAATAATATAATGCAGTTTAAAAGTTAAAACAAATATTTAAAAATATTCATAGATTATTAAAAAAATTTACAAAATACTAGAAAAACAGTACACAGAATATACACGACATCATCTTTTACGGAATCAAACAATTTTTTTACAGAACATTAGAAAAAATAATGCATAAAATATACAACACATATAATAAATATAAACACACAAAAAAAATTAGAGTACAAAAAATGCATAATAATAATTGTAGGATATATACTAAAAAAAAGTATATACAATACATTGTGTTCTGTATTTTTATATATACAGCACATTGTGTTCTGTATTTTTATATAATATTATATTCTGTATATATTTATATATATATATATATATATATATATATATATATAATAACGTGTTTTACTGTGATATAAAAATTAATATTTTAAAAACTAATTAATGTCCATAAAAAATAATATTATGTTCCGTATAAAATTTATATATTATATTCATAAGTTCTATACAAAATTAAAATATTATATTATTTTATAAAATAAAAATTGAGTTTTGTAAAATTATGTATAATACATTAAAATAACATGTATTGTATTTTTTATATTATAATATTATAAACATTTTGATTTTTATAAAACATTATTATATTATTGTCTAATAGAACATAACATTTTATTGTTTATAAAAATATTAATTTTCTACTAAAATAATACAACTAAAATTTATGAACTAATTATTATGTGTTTAGTAATTTTTATTTAATTTTACAAAAAATTATTTGTTGTATTTTTATATATAAAAGAATAATGGAGAGTGTGTTATTTAAATGATTAAATTATTGGTTTTTATCTTTTCATAAATTTTTTGTTTTGATGTGCATAGTATAGCAATTTGTGCAGTTAAGAGGATAGCCTGCAATTAGGTACATGATAAGTAAATTTTTTTAATCTTATCTATTCATCTCATATAAAAAATAAGGGTGGTGATGATGGTTACTTGGTTACTCAACTAAATTAGTTCCCTCTCTGAGCCAATGCCTATTTATAATATAGAGTATAAGAATTGAGTTATACGGAGACTTGAATATATTGGAGACCTCTAAAACTAGTTATTAACCGTTGGATTAAAACTCATCCTACAATTCAAAAAAGGACAAAGTAGTAATTCAGTAAATACTTATGTGATAATATACTATATTAATTTATATAGATAATACACGATTATACGTATTGATAGTATATGATTATATAGTTATGTGCTGCAAATCAAATTCCAAATCAGCCGCTTGCAATAAACAGTGCAACATCAAAGGATTGAAAATAACTCAGAAGAAATAAAAATTAGCGAGGGAAGATATCATCCAATAACGTGGAGAAACTATGGTTTTGCAGCATCTTATATAATCACATATTAGTTAATCAAATTCGACAACATGATTGAAAGTATGTATTTTTCGAAATTTTTCTCAAGCTATACATCCAGGCTCCGTTTGGGAGTGCGGTTGAAAACTGTTGTGCTGTGAGAAAAAGTGTTGGTGGAAAAAGTGATGTCAGGAAAATCAGATGACTGTTTGGTAATTTTTTTGATTTATGCATATTTTGATATATAATATATATAAATAATATTTTTGGGAAGGTTTGATGATGAAACTGATAGCTACTTCCTGCAAAAACTTATAGTTTTTTTCAAAAGCACGGAGGGATATATTTTTTATAACTGCGGCTTTTAGACTAAAAGCGTTTTTTCACATAACAGTTTTTATAATTTACTAAACACCTTTCTGACATGTCTTCAGCAAAAAACTGTAGTACCTGCCCTGCAACAACATTACCAAACGGGGCCTAAATATTCAAACTATGTATTGTGACTCATCTAATTGATATTGAAAAGAAAGCGGTTTTGTGTGATATGCATTTGATTGATTGTTTATACTACAAGTGTTGTTTTTTGCTATTATGATATTATGTGTATTGTAATTAGGGAGTTCAATTTACTAGCTCTGTTATTCAATTAAAAATGAGAAAATAATCATGTAAGGGGTTTTGAAAAACAAGTGGTATTGGGTGTACTGAAGAAGATGTAGTTTATGTACTGCAGTTGTGCTATTGTGTGTACTATCTCGGTTATTAGATAAAATTTGAGAACCTAATAGATAATATTATTTAAAAAAATTTGTGTTTGTACTTATTTTTTGCATTTTGGACAAACATATATATGATTGTGTTTTGCACTCTGGACTTTGAAAATACTGTGTTCTGCACTTTGAAAATAGTGTGCTCTGTACACTTGTTAAATTATAGTATAGTAGAAAAATGTCATGGATTATAAATATGTCAAATGTTTGTGAACTTTTGTAGGGCACAATTACAAACCCTTGACTATATAACTGGACTAAGAAGAACGTAGAGTGCGTTGATATGACCGGAAGTGGTGAAGTACGTGACATATATGTTAGTCATGCTGTAAGAGAAACTAAAATCATAAATATTTAAATTTTAATAATGAGCATGACAATTGTGTTAGAAGTATCATAGAATTGATAATCTTGGGCTAGATTACCAGGAAAAAAGTTGAAGCTCCAATTTCAAATCAATCCATTTTATGTTAATTGCGGTTTTGTACGTAAATAATATTTTTTTTGTATTGCAGAGCGTATTATTATTTGCAGTACGCTATGTTTAAATTGCAGAAGATCGTGTTCCTACTTGCACAACAAATTATTCAATTAATATATTTAACTTTCTAATTCTCTCTAATTTTTTACGAATAGTTGTTATAAATTTTTATGAACATTATCATTTAATATAATGATGCAGAACATACTGCAAAAAACAAATGCAGAACATACCGTAAAAAAAAATATAGAATACAAATTCTTCTTATTAGAATGTTATTATAAAATTGTAATATGTTGAACTTGATTTTAAATTATATGTGATTTTGCGTGTTTAGATCTAAATAGTTTAATACACGTAAAAAATATTTGCTACAATTTGATCTAATCATATAAAATTTGAAATAAAATACATAGTACTATTTGCATTACATTACCGAAAGATGCGAAAAAGTTTTTTTTATAATGATATGAATCACATAAATAATATGCAAAAATCACATATACATTTTGTAACTGATACTGCTATGTATATATATAATGTATTGTTTTGTATGAAGTGTACTTTTACAAGACAATTATATCCATGTTCTATTTAATGCATATTTAAAAGTAAAAATAATAATAACCATTGGATTAGAGTTAAATGGAAGGTGTAGATTTAATATCCGATTCTCCAACAAAAATATGGTCTCCATATAACTTTTGCCTAGAGTATAATACAATATATATGTTGTATAATTACGGTTCCATATTCTATGAACTGGTTTGACTAGCATGCTTTAACAAAAACTAATGTTTCTTTTTTTATATATAAATTTTTTTATTTAGTTTCTCGTAAACTATTTAATGTTTATTTATAATCATAAGAAAATGAAAAAATAAAGTATAAATAAATATAATATATAAACATGTGGTAATAAGTTTTTTAAATGAAGAAATTCGAAAAAGAAAAGTAATACACGTAAAATGAGTTGGAAGAAATATTTTATATAAAAATATTTTTTATTACATTTTTGAATTCGGGTACGAGTTTTCGAGTTTCGAATTTTATCTCATAGTTTTTGAATTTTTGATCAATCCAATCTTATTCAAAATCCATTGAATTGGATTCGAGTATTGAATTTCGAATTTTTCCGGTTTAGATCATATTAGAGTTTGAATAAAATTGTTGAATTTGGATTTAGATTTTGCGAAACTAGATCTGATCTGTTACCATCCCTACAAATACGTAATGAAAATATTTGAATGTTAGATGATATAATTTTAAAATAAAATTTTTCAATATATAAATATGACTATATATACATGTATTCTAACAATGAAGAATCTATAATAATCCGTAAATCTAAATCGACTAATTATTTATATATATATATATATATTTAATATACAAATTCATATAAAAATTGAATAAATATTCATATATTGTTGGATCAAATCAAGCCTACTATGTATTAAATGTTTGTCTTGTTTAAGCATTTCTAGATTCTTTGTACTAGGGCATGTGACTTATTATATCTCATGTATTCTTGCAGTTAGAAACATGTTTCTACTGTAGTTTCAGAATGTAAACAGTGTAAGTCAAAAATAAAGAAAGGTAGAAGATTCAAGATTGGTGAATCATGCACCAAATCAAAAATACTTTGACATAATAAGAAGTTGCATATTGAAATTGTTCCAAGTCAAGAAACCAATTGAGAAGTCAGCCTAATAGAGAAATTAGAAGTGATCAACTGGTAGAGAAGTCACAGAATGAATGATTAGAGAAGTCTAGTAAATCAAGTCGATAAGTAAGCAAATTAAAGATATTCGAGAAGTCAAGAATTGGAGATAATCGAGGAGTCAAGAAGTATGAGCTAATCGAGAAGTGACTCCAGGGAGTCATTCGAGAAGTCTTGTTACTGGAGTAATCTGAGAAGTGAAAGTAATGGGAATCAAGACAATCGAGAAGTCAGGGAAATAAAGTCAGTCGAGAAGTCTAGTCTAATCGAGATGTTATCAAAGTTATACATGCACTCGAGAAGTCTGAACCAATCGATAAGTGATCAAAGCAAAAGACTAATCGAGAAGTCTATTGAGTACTCGACTGAGCACACTACTTCAAGAGTTCTCGAATGATAGTTACACTGAGTATTCAAATGTTTTAAATGAGCTAATTTCAAGGAAACTTGCAGAAGAACAAGACAGACATATTGAAGCTCTGTCATTTCAGGATCAGTCAAACCTGGAATGATAGAGACAAGTGTACAATGAAGCTTAGAAGATAAACAAGACAAATGACAGAAGTGATAAGGATGGAAGCAAAAGAACTGTCATAGTGTGTGTTAGCTAGAAATAGATAGTAGTCAAACGTAAAGTTATTTTTGTCTATTTCTAGTTTTAGCTTAACTGATTAATGAGTGCAAGTGCCAAAAGACATGTTATCTATATAGTATTGCACAGTCTCATTGGTTAGAGAGGTTCTGAATATTTTGAATTCATACCTTGTTTCTCTTCAAAGAACAAGAAGCTGAAATTCACTTTGAATTTTAGATTGTAGCAAACTCAATTCTAATATACATTAGATTGAAAGTTAATTTTATGTTTATTATATTTCCGCATTCTATTTATATAAACACTTATGAATTACTAAAGTTACACACTCAAACCAAACAGTTCACCACATTGTATAATCAAAAGAAAAAGAATTTGAAGTTATACATTCACCCCTCTCTCTAAACTTCTGTAACTTTAATTCTTAACATATATGATATATAATTGCATCATATACGAACTATTTATTAATAAATTTTTAAATATAAAAAATAAAATTCACAAATTTGAGTTAAATTTGGATTGATTAACCAAATAACTGTCTCTAAGAGTTAATAAAATATATAATTGAGTTATTAAAAATGAAATCAAAATTTCGGTATAAAATATAATTAATTTTTTATAAAAAATATAAGATTTTAAATAAGATAATAGGTAAATATATAATTAATTAATCTTTCAATTTAAAATATATAAATAATTTTAAAAATAGTTGATAAAATTTAATTTAAATAAACTAATTAACTATAATATATAATATAATTTTTCGAATTTAGAAAAATACCCGTGAATTACACGAATTTTTATGCTGGAATACACTCATTATATATATATATATATATACATACATGAAGAGAAAGTATTCAAAAAATTTAATAAGTCTAATAAAATTTTTCTTTCAAATTATTTATTTCACATTTAAGTATATTTAAATACTTAATTATAATACTAGCTTATATCTTGTGCGATGCATGATCAAATTGTTTTAAATGAGCTAATATAATTTGAATATATTTTTATTTTACAATACATGTATATATTTTATATAATTTTTGATATACTTTATTTATATTTTAATTGAATAATATTTGTATGATTTGTTTAGAGTTATATTTTATTTAATACATTAAAGTGAGATATATTTTAGTCAGCAGATTAATGTTTAAAAATTAGGTTCAATAAAATATTCGGCCGAAATACCGATAAAGGACCCGCGACTGCCAAATTTTTTATTTTTTGAATACAATATAAATATGTAACTCATATCAGAATTTATTATTTAAATCCATTGAATTTTGACTATATATTTGCTAAATTTAATATTATATAATTGTAAATTTAGTAGTTTAATATGAACATTATGTATATATATTTACTTTTATATTTGACATTAAATTTTTTTAATGCTTAATGGAAATTTGAAACCCGATATGAAAAATGTAATAAAAATTGTTAATACAACATTAAATAATATTTATAAGTCGCATATAATATTTATAATTAACCAGAATCCCCTCTGTAGTAATCAGTAGAGAAAACGCAATAGTTGAGGGGTTTAGGGTTTTTAGCATCATCATCTACCGCGCACTAACAGGTTCTTTACTAACACGCACTTAGCTACTTATTTGATAATTAACTGTGTTTAATTTCATTATTTTAGTTTCTTTACGGAGTTAATATTATCAGTAAGCCACTATCGATTTGTTCCACACACATACATGTATAAGAGATGCGCAAGTTTTCATTTAATCGATTGAACTCGTTTCTATGCGTGTAAATTGATGTAATCCCTATTCTTATACTAGGCTTTTTCGATATATACATTGCTATGTCCAAGACAGCAGAGGAAGTTATTCAGTTTACGAAAGAGCTTTATATTGAAGATGTTGGCCCCAGACGAATGTATGATTTTTTTTTACTATCTATTTTAATTGTAGCTTAGTTTTTATTTGGTTAGTTCTGAAACAGAATTGCTGAATTCTTAATTTTTGTGAACAGTAAAAGCATTACGTTCTCCACCTTTTCTGAAGCCGATATATTAAAATCATCAGAAGTTCAAGTATACAAGGATAAATATTATGACGAGAAGAGAAAGCCTGTTGAGGGTGGCTTACTGGACCCCCGTATGGTAATTTTATCTTTCTGTAGCTTTTAATTATTTGCATATACGCTTGTTAATTTTGGGTATGATATAGCAATTACTAATAATTTTTTAAATAACTAGGGCATATAATTCATTTTGTTAGTTGATTCTTTGCACGAGTTATCTAGTTTTCTGTTGTCTTTTAGTATTCCATATGTTAAATACTTGAAAAGATCCAGGGTTTGTCAAGTTGAATTATTTCTCAAAAGCATGCTCCATTTGTCAATTTGAGTCAGAGATTTAAGTTATTGCACACTATGCCTATTATTTGTAAATATGATCCAGAGATTTAATTTTTGTGAAATAGGTCCGTTTAAAATGAAAATGTATCTTTCCCCTCCCCAAAACAGCTTGTGAATTTTCTTGGATTAGATAGTTTGTCGAAACTGATGATGCATAATGGGATAAGGAAAGGTAAATTCTGGTTAATATAAATTTCATTTGAGTTATTTACTATTTTGTGTTGGGGAAGACAACTTTTTTTATTATTATGATTATTAGTAGTCTATATTATGGTCTGGTTTACTCTTCATTTTAGTATAATTTTTTCTTTCTCCAGTTATACTGCTAAGTGCTAAGAGGGACTATTTTGTGTTTTAGGGTCCTACAAGCAAGAATGGCTTTTGTGCAACTTGTGAGGGAAGCTTTCGAGATTGTCCAGGGCATTATGGTTGTTTGACTCTTACAGTGCCGGTTTATAATGTTGGATATTTAGGCACTATTGTGGACATTTTAAAGTGCATTTGCAAGGTAGAATCATTTTGGTTTCTATATAGTATCCCATCCTTTTCAGTCATGTTTATATTTGCTTGCAAGTCTTGATTGGCATCAAAGTAGGTACACAATTAATACTCCTCTATATTGTAAACATATACCTATGTTTCTCACAAAAAAGTTCAAAGCTTCGCCGTTGGGTGTACAACAATGCAAAATGGTGCTTATCGAACTATGAGATCTAGTATAAGCATCTTGGTGGTCGTCGTCTTTAGCATAACTTGATTGAGAGTTGCAGATTAAATTAGAGATTACATGTAGTATTATGTCCTTCTAAATATAAGGAGTTGGGGAGTGTTATACAAAGATTTGATACACTGATATACGTGATAAATACAATATAAGATGTGCAAGAGTTAGCTTATAAAGTCAAAAGATCAAATCCTCCTGTTAAGATAGAAGGATCTAGCTGGAAAGGAAGGCCCCATATGTTCTCTGTTGGCAATAGAATTTTTAGGTTTAGGCTTCTGTAACTTTTTGCTTTTGTGATGTGACTTGAGTTTTGTCATATATAAAGTGATGGAACGAAACACAGTTTGCCTATCTTTAGTTTTATGCCTCTTGTAGAATGGGCATGTGACATAGGTTAAAAAACTGTGTCTGTTGACATATTGAAATCAGATATAAAATCCATGTACAAATCTTTTAGAACAAGCAAATCATTGTAGTGCTGACATGGATAAACTTCATAAGGTTTCTTGATCAGGAGTTTCTTGATCATTGCAGTGCATTGCAAATGATTATTTGGAGTTATCATCAAATATAGTATGTCATATTATGTATCAGGCCCTTTCCTTTATATATGTTTTTAATTGTCATCAGGCCTCACTCTTACAAGATTTGCTGGTTCAGGTTTGAGACAGGAAGTGATTTTTTATCTGGTATTCAGTGCCTTGGATTCAGTTTGTGTTTCTATCTTTGTGACAGGATTGTGCCTCTATACTTCTACCTGAAAAAGAACATACAGACTTTTTAAAGAAGATGAGAAAAGACATCGATCCCTTAAAGAAGAACGAGCTTTTCAAACGGATAGTAAAAAAGTGCACTGCAATGGCAAGCAGTAAGAAGGCAGTGAAGTGTTTAAGATGTGGATATATAAATGGTTTGAATCCTCCCTTACTTCTTTACTCTTCCCTTTTATGTGAATGTTCTTAACTTTGTAAATCACATTTGTACAATTTTTTTTCCAAGTCTATAACAATGACAAAAAATATACTAGAAAATAAATGCTAATTCTTCAAGTTCCTTGAATACCAAATATTAAATAGGCTACTTTACACAATAAATTAATGCAACACACCTAAAAAATAAAAAATACTTATGCAAAGGCAAAAAAATTTTAGCATCTGAATTCTTCCAAGGTGATGGTGTACATTCGGTACCAGCAAAAAATCAGAAGATGACAAAATACAATTAAGTATGAGTTAATCTATAAAGGTCTAAGCCAATTTTACTTCTGCTAAAATTTTGTGTGTACTACTGAAGAGCTTTCCGTCTTTTATTAATGCGTTTAAAAGTCTTGAGCAGCATAGTTGGAGTCTAAAGCAACATTCTTGAAACCCAATATTGGAAAGTCAAAGCCCTAAAAAAATGCTCCATAGCCACAAAAGGCAGTACTTAAAACACTTTAAATTTCTGATGGTAGGAATTTCCTAAAGCGTAGGCATGAGGACCAGTGGTTCGTTGGCATATTCCACAATGGTCACATTTTACCCAGAATATACATCAGTACTCGGCCCAATTAGAAATCACATGAAAGTTTTGATTATGGAGAGAACTCTTGACCTCTTGGTATTAAAAATTATGAGAATATGATGTCATTGATGGAATAAGATGATTTGATTTGTAATGCTTTCAACTATGAATCTTTGTGCCTGGAGTGATTCATGTCTTTCCACATGCACATCAAGGAATAACAGAAAGTAGTCTACTCTTTTTGAAATAATTTCCGAGTGTTTCATCCGCAGGGTGAGAAGGTTAAGCATTTGAGCCATTTAAATGGCATGCTATTATGATTATTATTGCCATGTATAGTTGTTGATTTGTGCATTAGTATTAAAAAAAATCAGAAACAAGATGAGGCCAATGGAGGATCATCTCTTTGTAATAAAAATTCTACAGATGATTTTAAGGTTTCAGGGATATGTAATTTGTTTTTAAATATCGTAATGTTTGCATGTCAAACTCTTAACATTTATGTTATGATAGTATTCCGTAATTTCTTTTTTTCAAAAAAAGTCTATTATTTGGTTTTGACTTTTGGGTAGTGTCTTTGTTGTTATAGCAGCATCTTCCATGTGTTATGTATTACAGGTATGGTGAAAAGGGCTGGGTTGGGAGTCGATCATGATCGTTCAAAAGTTATTGATAGTACTTTAGATGAAATGCGTTCAGCTATATCACATATAAAGGACTCCACGGGATCTAAGTCGCCCTCCATTATAAACCCTGAAAGAGTACTTTCTCTTTTTAAGAAAATGCAGGACAAGGTATTTTGATGATATACTATGCATATCTAGTTCCCTGTTTGCCTAGAAATATTTAGTGCATATTCAAAAACCTTATATTAACCTTCAATGTCCTTAATTTTAGTGGTGGTTAAATTAGTTAATCTCTCCAACAGGACTGCGACTTGCTCTATCTTAGCGACAGACCTGAGAAATTCCTAATCACAAGTATTGCTGTGCCCCCGGTTCCTATTCGTCCTTCTGTCTTTGTCGACGGTGGACAGATGAGGTGAAGATATTCTATTTTTTTATAAAAATTTTGTATGTTTCTTTTTAATTTATTCCATTATATGTACATTACTATACGATATTATCTAACTGTTTGTTGCCAATTGAAATAGGAATACAATTCCACTTTATATGTAGTTCATAACCTCACCTAAACTTAATAAGCAGTGATAGTCCTTTTTTAAATGGTGCTCTTAGGTGGCAGTTATCAATAAATTTACATTAACTGAATGACTTTCTCTTTTCTCTGTTTTTTTATTCTTGTGCTGCTTTTATATTATTGCATTGTGTAAGCTTACATAACTTAATGCTGTTGTCTTAACATTTATGGAACAAATTCATCATGGCATGATAACTAGACCGGTCACATAGACTAAGCCACTGGTAGATAATGGGATTTCGCTGCATCAGGAATTTACACGGAATGCTATAATTATAAGGACTCAGGAAGTTATATGGTTTAGAATATTTTCTATGTGCCTGCATCTTTTTACATTTCTCGTTCACTTGTCTTTTTTAGCTCCTTGCCTAGAGCCTGCAATTTCTTCCAGTACTTGGTCTGGATGAGGGCCTAAACCCTTGCTTAGGCATATGTACTTACTCCTCCACCTGATCACTTAAACAAGAATTTAAGATTAAAATGGAATTAGAAAAAAGTGTTGTTAAATTTCATGTGGTGCGTTTTAACAATCACCATTTCCATGCCTTAATTCAAAAACCAAAGTATTGCTGTTCTGTGTAAATGGCAGAACCATAATTGACCATGGCTTAAAATTACATGTGCCTCAATCTATAGTCAATACCAAAGAAATTTGAAAAGAAGTCCTAAAACTATTAATTGTTTTTTAATTATATTGTACTTAACAATTGTTGTTATCTTGGGTACTAGAGTTTAAACTAAGCTAGTTGCTTCAACAGAGTTCTGCTACGCTTTTTGTATCAGTTCTTGTATTGGACAAGTCAGAATTATACTTCTGTACTACTGAAATATTATTACCCATGTTTATCTTTTTTGTCACAACAGCAATGAGAATGACATATCAGAGAGGTTGAAACTAATCATTCAAACAAATGCTAGTCTTCATCAAAATTTAACAACAGCAAGTTATGCTCCCAAAGCTCTGGTGAGTTCATGGTTTGCAACTTTTTCAGTCGAATTTATAAATTTCTTGGCATTCATCCTTTTGTATTACCTTTGTTTTTTTTTGGTTAGGTGGTGGGATGTGGCTGGATTATTTATGTCTAGATATTCATAGTTCTTTTCTATTAACAAATACCCTCAATGATTATTACTAAACCATTAGATGGACCAATTTATAGGAAGCTAGCCTCTTTCACGGATTAGCCTTCGAGACTCGAGTCCGTCACGATTGAGTGTTGACTATTGGAAAAGCCGTCATACTAATCTTTATGCTTGTAATGGGATGTTATCGACGATGCACACATATGATTTATAGTTTGTATGATATTAAACCAGAGTATACACTAGTTGCATGAAGAAAACATCTGTTAAACAGCAATGCTATTAGAGTTACTAAAATCGAAAGTTGATTGATGTAAGCTTTTAAACTAGAAGATATATCAATATGAATCCCTTGTAAGCTATTGATGGAGGTGCATAATACCTGTCAGGCCTTTTATCATGCTTTACTTGTTTCATGATATAGATGGCATATGCAATTTGGATCTAGTGTGATTCAATGTACTAAAGAGTCATAAATCATAAGTAAGGCATCACATGATCTTCATAATATCTTCATTGCTTAAGAACCAACATGTAGTCTATGGGTAATTTAAATAGTCAGGAACTCAGAATCGATTTACCATTTTATTTATACAGGTTATTACTATTAAGTATTAGGATGGTACCACGGTCCCCATGGTTGTAGTCTGATGTAATTTTATTAATTTTTTGGTTAAGGAATTGTGGCCTCTGTTGCAAGTAGAAGTTGCGCGGTACATAAACAGCGATGTACGTGGAGTGCCACTAAGTATGCAAGAATCTAAGCCTCTGAGTGGTTTTGTTCAACGCCTTAAAGGAAAACAGGGACGCTTTCGGGGAAACTTGTCTGGGAAACGAGTTGAATATACTGGGAGAACTGTCATATCGCCAGACCCTAATCTTAAGATTACAGAGGTTTGGAGTGTTATTACTATTTGATTTTGAAAATTTCACCAGTTATTACATGTTTAACTGTTGTATCGGTATAGGTTGCAATTCCTATCCTAATGGCTCGGATTTTGACTTATCCCGAGCGTGTATCAAGTCATAATATAGAAAAACTGAGGCAATGTGTTAGAAATGGATACTATAAGTACCCTGGTGCCAATTTTATCAGACTGGCTGATGGCACGTCAATGTAAGTATTCTCATTCTTTTCTTCTCTGTTCCTTTCCTTTGTACATTGATTAATGCAGTGTGTTATATGTTGCACTGCAGGGTATTAAAATTCCCTTCCAGAATGCGCCTTGCTGATGAACTGAAATTTGGTCATATTGTTGAACGTCATTTAGAAGATGGTGATGTTATTCTTTTCAACAGACAACCTAGCTTACATCGAATGTCAATCATGTGCCATAGGGTAAATGCCTATATAAGATACTCAAACTACCATTTGGATGAAAGTTTTCATTCCTCATTTTATTGGAATTTCTTTGTTTTTTTGTCTGTAGGCAAGAATAATGCCATGGCGTACATTGCGATTCAACGAGTCAGTTTGCAATCCTTATAATGCCGATTTTGATGGTGATGAGATGAATATGCATGTCCCACAAACTGAGGAGGCTCGAACCGAGGCTGTTATGTTAATGGGGGTAAAGACTTTTGATTAGTTACCATGGTCTATATTAAACTACTTTCTGAAACAATATATAGTGTTCTATACTTATATGATATATTGTATGCATTATGTTGCTCAGACTCGGTTAGGGTACAGTACAGAGCAGTGTTCTAAAAGACAACGTCTTTTTCGATTAATTGGTAGACGAACAGGTCCGTCTCGATTAAACGGAAAGCGGGTCAAAAAACGTTTTTTTTATTAAAATCTGGAAAAAAATCGGGGAGATGGGAAAATCGGTTGAAACGGTCAACAATCGGTCAAAATTAATATTTTTTTAAAAAACATTTAATAATTAATATTACAAATTTACAATAAATATGAGTTGTATGGCCTTAAATCCTTCATAAATCCCAAATACTCTCTCAAATTTCTAATAATTATATATATTTTATGTAATAACTATTAAGATTAACTATTAAATAATGTCTACTAGGTATAAATCACTTAAATGCTAATGATAAGTGGTTTTTTTAAATCGTAACACCTAAATACATATGGACTAATGATATATGATTATTTTTTATTTTTTATTTTAATGTTTAAGATAATTTGATAATGTTTAAATATAATTATATACTATATTAATATTCATAAAATTTAATTATAAGTCATAATTTTAAATAAATAAATAAAGGAGCTTGAATGATGATGAAATTGAGTTAAATATGAGTACAACTATATTAAATAAAAATTATAGGGCAAGTAGAATTCCTAAAATAAAAAACTTAGAATATGATTTAGATATAATATAATATTATACATGAGCAGTTGTATAAAATGAAGATTACTGGTGATAGAGTTGTATGTATGATATATCTGTTTTAAATATTATAATAATATATTATACTTTGTATTTTATATTTTATATTTAATTTTAATTAATTAGAAGAGTGTGTACAAAGGTGTATTCTAATAAAAGGAGTTTGTATATGAGTGTATTTTATTTTATTTATTTATTTTAATTTAAATAAAAGAGTTTGTATAGGAATGTATTGTAATTAAAATTTAATTAAAATTGTGTTTGGAGTTGAGTAGGAAACAATATGCAATTTTGAACCAAAGATGAGGGATAACCAAAATATAATTGTTTAGTTGTAATAATATAACTAAAATTTAATTAAAATTGTGTTAGAGTATTAAGAGTTTGTATATGAGTGTATTCTAATTAAAATTTAACTAAAAATTATATTTAAAGTTTGAGTAGGTGACAAATATTATGACCAGTTTAATTAAAAATTATATTTAGAGTTTGAGATAGTGATAGATAAGCCGTTAGATTTACTAAAAGGCTTAAATACAATTTAAACCCTATGTTATTAACAATATACAATTAAAACCCTCTTTTAATATATTTAATAAATTTAACCCTACATTTTTGAACTATATACAATTGAAACCTTTTTCAAAATAATTAGTAAATTTAACCTTATGTTTTTAACTATTTACAATTAAAACCTTTTTTAAAACATTTAGTAAATTTAACCTTGACTTTTTAGTTTTGAAATAAAATAAACCTTACCCAAATCTGGTTCAATTTATGGCAATTATAGAAGAGTATTTTTGAAAATAAATTAAATTCGGTGATGAACATTCATGCATATATTGAGCGGGAAGTGTGATGGTAAGAGAGAATAATATAAACACATATTAAAATTTTATTGAATATATATAATATATTATACATATAAACATATTAATATAGAAAAAACATCTAAATATCTATTTTATAAGAAAAAATCCTAACAATTGAATATATCTATTATGCTTAGATAATATCTATACAAAAAAATGACAATAGTGCATTTGACAAATATTTATTCAAAATTTGGTCGTAAGATTTATTTTATTCCGAAATTAAAAAGTCAAGGTTAAATTTACTAAATGTTTTAAAAAAGGGTTTTAATTGTAAATAGTTAAAAATATAGGGTCAAATTTACTAATTATTTTAAAAAACGTTTCAATTGTATATAGTTCAAAAACGTAGGGTTAAATTTACTAAATATATTAAAAGAGGGTTTTAATTGTATATTGTTAATAACACGGGGTTTAAATTGTATTTAAGCCTTACTAAAAATTGGAGGGTTAGGATCTTTTCTATGGTTCACCTGGAGTAACCAAGATAAAAAATTTCTCTTATTTGGTTATAATAATATAGTATAGATCATTATTTATTAAATTTAATTACTTCCGATTAATCCCTGTAAGAAACCTTCACCGACTAATTCCTAATTCCGATTCCCGTCTTTTAGAACATTAGTGCATAGTAGGTTAAATAAACAAAGTGTTGACTACCATCAATTTTAAAAAATTTGTCTCCAGTATAGGACATGATTAAAAAAGGGTAGGAACACATAAGGGATAAGCATATTTATGTCGTGAATCAGTAGAAACACAAATGAATACCCAAATTCATTTTGAAAATATTAAATAATTTAGTGAAAAATGAAAATAAATAAATTGATCTCCTTGTATATTATGCGAACTCTAAATAACTAATTAAAATCCTAATAAAAAAGAAACTATTTCTAGTCAATATCTACTAGTAGTGTAGTACTAATCTAATATATCGTGTATAGATGGCCAATAAATACTTTTTCCTCATCATCCATAACCCGTATGCAGAAGTATTATTTGATGGCATTTAAGTTTCCTGCGATGATAGAACTTTGAATTATTAGGATTTGTGAATTATGAAACTGGTGCTGGCCACTAGCGTGATACCGGTTTTTGCATTGTGCTCGCTGCATCTAGTTGTGATGTCAGCTGATTGCTACATTAATTAATAAATTCTATGGTTTTAAATAAAATAATGTAATGTTCAAATTGGTCGCTAAAGGTGTCTATAATCTGATTTTGTTAAAGCTGAGATGTTTTAATAATTTTTGTCTTAAGGTGCAAAATAATTTATGCACGCCAAAGAATGGAGAGATTTTGGTTGCTTCCACACAAGATTTCTTGACTTCCTCCTTTCTCATCACAAGAAAGGACACATTCTATGACCGTGCATCATTTTCTCTGATGTGTTGCTATATGGGGGATGCAATGGATCATATTGATCTGCCAACGCCAGCATTAATCAAGGTGAAATAACTGTTTCTCCCTTTGTAGTTTTTAGTTATGTCTCTGAACATCTCAGGTGCAAAGCTATGTTACTTGTTTTCAGATCTTCTACTTTGTTGTGTGACATTCGGTACCTTGGAAAAGGTACACAGGTTCTTTTGTTTTCCAATGATCATCAAGGCCGTATTTGTTTGATCTGAATTGAACAAGTGAGATTTTTGAATGATCTAGGCCAAACTTTAAAGTGAACCGTCAAGTTACTTTTCAACTTAATTTTGGAAGCTGTTTCTATCAGCCTAAAAAAGTGAAATAGTAGAACAATTTTAATGTATGAATCATTAAGCATAAGCTCATTTCAATATGTTCATTTTTAACAAATGGCTGCTAAGTAATAGTCTTAGTAGTTCTATATAGTGTACAAGAGACATGTTGAATTTTACTATTACCATGCTTCACTTTGGTTTGCTGTAAATATTTGTACCTTTAAGATGGACGTGATTACTGTTTTGCAGCCAGTAGAACTCTGGACTGGTAAACAGTTATTTAATGTCTTGTTACGACCACATGCAACCATGAGAGTTTATCTAACCCTCACTGTAAAAGAGAAAAGCTACACCTCTGGGGAGACAATGTGCCAAAGTGATGGATTTGTATATTTCCGCAATAGTGAGCTAGTGAGTGGTCAACTTGGGAAGGCTACATTAGGTCAGTCTATTCCTCTATGTACAAGTATTGATGTGTTTACTGGCTTTAAGTTTTCCCCTCCGGTATCTTAAAATTATAAATTGTTGCAACTCTATTTTGTTTCATATTTCTGTGAGGTGCGTCAACTGCTTGCTAACTGTTGCACTGTCCTAGAACTTATCCATAATGTATTTTCTTTACACATGGTCAGTGTTACTCAGGGAGGAGCACCTGTCACACATCCCTCTAGTTTATACAAGTACACACATCTTAAATTAGGCATTTCACCTATAATAATGTGCTGATATTTCTTGTTAAGAATTCAAGTTATTTATAAAAAAACTAATATTAAAAGTCAATAGACTATAAGACCTAACGTGACAGATTACAAGACCAAACACATTTTTTCTTTTCGATCACTTGGGAATTGGGATGATAAGAGATTATTTCTTCCAAATAAGATCAAACTATTATTTAAATGCACTTAACTAGAAACATCTCCCCAAAACTAAAATGTACAAGACCTCAAACCCCATATAACATTGTCATATCACCTTTGGTATATCTATATCACCTTTGGTATATCTATACTATTCTCCGGACTGTACACCGGACTGTTTATCAGATACAAGGTTCCTTGTTTTACTTTTAACCTGTATATGATCTAATTGATATGTAGAAACTTTTGATATAAAAGAACCTATGATGCTCAGACTATTTTAGAAGGATCCGACACAGACACGAATCAGTGTGTCAGATTCTTCGAACTCCAAAATCGAAGACTCAGGGACACGTTTTATAAGGATCCGACACTTGGATTTGGACACGGGAATTATTATTTTTAATATAATATTATACTTTTTATAAATACATATCTATCATTTTATATAACATACTATATAAACTTTTGAAAAAAATGGTAAAAAAATATTTAATATATATATAAATTTATAATAGCTACAATGTCAAAAGTTAAAGAGTTATTCTAAACAATTGCACCAATCAAGGCACTGAGTTAGAAAACTTTATGTCTTTTCTTTCTCCTTTTACAACAATTGCACCTCTCTAAGTTTATAATAGCTACAATGTCAAAATTTAAAGAGCTTTGTAAACAATTGCACAAATCTAGGCACGGAGTTGGAAGACTTTATGTCTGTTTTTTCTCCTTTTACAACAATTGCACCTCTCTCTTTCTTCTTATATATTCTTCTTCTCTTCCTTTTAGAGATGAGTTATCAAAATTAAAGATAAGATGAAGTGTCCCTTTTCTAGATGGCATTCGGATCCGGATCCAGATCCAAGCGTTCGTTCCGTATCATGTCGACACGAGTGCGACTAGGTTCTTCATAGAGTCCGAGAATCACAAAAAAGAATTAAATCCACAATGGATAATGTCTCTGATTCTCCGTAATAAATAACGATAATCTTCCACGTAAATATGATGGACTCATCAATCAATTTGGGCCTATTGATGTAATATGTAGTTATGAATAGTGACCGTACTCCACTCCTTTAGGATTTTGTTCTGCAGTAGCTTTCTCTGTCATGTGAATATGCTGAGTCAACATGTTTGTTCTCTTCCACCTTGTATCCCAGGGTAAGTAGCTTTGTCGGTTTTGGCGTTAGTAGAGTATTTACTCACTTGTAACGAGGAACTCACTTATATAAAGGGTGCCATCAATAGTTAAAATGTTATAGCTTTTTTTGATCCTACTTCTTCCTTGGTTTGATTAATACTTAATTTCGAGATGTCATAACAGGTAACGGAAATAAAGATGGTATGTACTCTATTCTTCTTCGGGACTACAAAGCACATGCAGCTTCTGTATGTATGAATCGTTTGGCCAAGCTGAGGTAATTTACAACTTTCTTTTTTCTTTGACTAATTAGGCTTATACGCCTTACAAATGAGTATCCGTTCTAACAAATCTCGGGGTGAGCGACAAGAGATGAGCCCTTACCACTTGAGCTATCTCATCGCGCATGTTCATTCATACTTTAACAAGTTATATATTGTTTTGTTATTTACATGCCTTTCACTGCTGCTGGGTCTTGGGCATTCAACGTATCTCATTTTGTGGAAATTCAGTATGAGTCTAGACTGAAGCCATGTTAACTTATTCTTCCTGGAGCAGTTCTTGTAGTTTAATACCTTATTTTCACTTTTAGCCATTTCTGAAAACTCTACTGCTGTTTTTCTTTGTATTTGTTAGAATAATAATTCAAAGTTATGATTTGTTTTAAAAAAAAAATACAATGACCAAAATTATGGTGTTTCTTCCTTGTCATCCTTGGTAATTGTATTCTTAACTTGCTTTTGGATAAAAAACTCCTTTTTTTGTGGCTGATTTTGTCGGTGTACCGGATATACCAGTTCCAATGTCACCCTTCTTGTTCGCGATCGATGATTTTAAAGGCATACTGGCAGTACCAACTAAAATCCCATCTGTTTTACCCTTGTTCATGCCACTCACCGCCTCACTATCATTCCCTTCAATATTAGGGCTTCCCCAAATCTTCTGCCAAATCTCAAACAACTTGTTTTTATGTGGCCTCGAGAACACACAGGTTCCATCATATGAAAACATGTTGTTTGAGATTTCGCAGAAGATTTGGGGAAACCCTAATACCGAAGGGAATGACAGTGAGGCGGTGAGTGGCATGAACAAGGGTAAAACAGATGGGATTGTAGTTGATACTGCCAGTATGCCTTTAAAATCATTGGTCGCGAAAAAGAAGGATGACATTGTAGCTGGTATATCCAGTACGCCGACAGAATCAGCCACAAAAAGGGAGATTTTGTCCAAGAGCAAGTTAAGGATACAATTACGAAGGATGACAAGGAAGAAACACCAGATTTTTGGTCATTGTATATATATATATTTTTAAAACAAATCATAACTTTGAATTATTATTCTAACAGTATTTACCATAGTGAAAATTTTGTTCTAGGATTTTGGGTTTTATGAGCTGGCTTTCAAATACTAGCATTATTAATGACAGATGAGGGAATTGCTTTTACAAGTAACACGTGTCAATAAATACTAACATTATTGATATATATAATACTAGCTTATATCTGATGCGATGCATATATTACCTTTAATATTGTTATCTTATTATTTATATTTTAATATTTAATTTATATTTGCTTTTGTTCGAGAAATGTGTTTAAATTATAATGGTTATGTGTTTTAATTAGAATAAGTTTTCAATATAATTAAGTTTGTTTAAATAGGATTTTAATAATTAAACCTGTTAAATTTGATTTCTAAATACGTCGTCCGTATAGATGTGTTTAAATTAGAATTGTCAAATATGTCTTCATTATAATAGTTCTTTAAATGATTAAACCCGCTAAAATAGATTTTTAAATAATTAAACCCATACACTGGCCTAAATACCGACCAACTACCAAACTTTTAATTTTCAGTTTTAGTAAAATAGTATAGATGTGCATATATAGCAACAATGCATATTTATTTTTAGTCTCACGAACTGTAATTCATATTATTATTTCGATGCAGTGCACGGTGGATCGGTAATCATGGATTTTCAATTGGAATTGACGACGTTCAGCCAGGAGATCTCTTAAATAAAGATAAAGATGGTAAAATTTCTGATGGTAATGTACAGTGTGATGAACTGATAAATAAGTATAACAATGGAAAGATTGAACTTCTGCCTGGGTGTGATGCTGCTCAGACATTAGAAACTCTGATAGCCAAAGTTTTAAATGATATTCGTGGGGAAGCTGCTAAGGTACATACTTAGTTCCTACATTCTATGGCATTAAACATGTTTTAAATTATGATGTTTTTAATGAAGGACATGAAATCTCATGGTTAGGCATATGAATGCCAATCCACTGTAACTTGTTCTGTGATTCCTTATGTATTTTCTTTCGTTTTCAATCTATAAATCTCTTAGATTTTCTTAGGTTAAGATAAACGGCATCAAATTTCTTGAGTAGACAGCTACTGAGCTTTTGCTATTTCTTCTCTAAAGTCTCAACCTTAATAGTGTTGCAAGCATTTGAGAATTGAACAATGTATGAACAATGCATATATGATATACCTATATCTAAATAATTAATAAATAATATAATTACCGCCTGTTTGATGATTTCTTTTTGCAAGATCTATTCAAAGACATGGTCTTAATTTGAGGCAGATGAAGTGGTATGCTAGTATCTGGTATTTAGTTTAAATGATTTATTGAAGTCACTGTCCAGTGCAACATTTGTATTTAAAAAGATCAGAATGAGATGGCCATATTGAATTGGCAATGATAATCTTTTAATAATGGTTATTACCCTAGCATGATGTTCAGTACCGTTGTGGTTTAACACAATTTGATAGATAGGCCGCATCACTACATATATGATACAATTCAGCGCTGATATTTTGTTGTGCATACTCATTTCTGCTTTTAGTTTCTGGATGATTAAGTGCTTATGTATATCACATATAGTGGCTTTTTAATCTTCTTTTTGTCAATCCACGAATGGACATATCCGGGTACTTTTAATTTGCTTTTGCTACCTGTCAGCTTTGTATGAAAAGCTTGCATTGGAGGAACAGCCCTCTTATTATGTCACAATGTGGCTCTAAAGGATCACCCATCAATATTAGTCAGATGGTTGCTTGTGTTGGCCAGCAGTCGGTTAGTGGTGGGCGTGCGCCAAATGGATTTTTAGATCGAAGTCTTCCTCATTTCCTAAAAAACTCAAAGATACCAGCGGTATGTTTAGTTATTCTTTTAATTTTTCTTTGTTTATAAATGTTTCTCTACAATCATATAGCATTTTTTGTTTACTCGGTGCTCTAAACAAAGTGGAAGTGATTGGCATGCCTCCGACTGCCTGGGGTGTATCGGTCTCAGTGATTATAGATTATCAGGAAGGCACCCAACACACAGACCATCCAAAGGTTCTCTAAGACCAACCAAGACATTTTGGATTAACAAATGATTAAATAGTGTTGTATGGTAGTTTCTCTTAAGAATTCCAAAAAACAATTTCAAAAAAAATAGTATGCCATTATACTGTCCAAGAAATATGGAGGAATGATCAGGATTTTTTTGAATATCTAGATTCCCATATTCAATCACATTCTTTCGTCTCCTTAAACTCTCTTTTCCACTTTCAAGTAACCCATGGAGACCATAAAACTAAACCAAATAATACTAGTAATATACTCCCTCCGTCCCATTTTAATTGGCTTATTTGACTTTTATTCACATATTAAGAAAAAGTAAATTTTATCTCTATTTTAATTATAATACCCTTATAATTGCATTAATGTATAGACATAAAAGAGGAGTTCTTGCCTTGAATAATACAAATAGTATATTACCAATGCATAATTATCGACTTATGATGTGTAATACTATTAAATGAAATCAGGATAGAATAAAATATGGATTTCCTGGATTGGCAAATTAAGTGGAGTTCTTGTTCATAATTCAGATTGTGACAAGGGATTCTATGTAGTTGATGAAAACTATATCATTTTACCATGATCATTAAATCATTTTATTTGCGTGTATTATATGTCAGTCAAATTTGTCACACATACATGTCGAGGTTTTATGCATCTTTAATTTTCAATGCAGGCCAAGGGATTTGTTGGAAATTCATTTTATAGTGGTTTGACTGCTACTGAATTCTTCTTTCACACAATGGGAGGGCGAGAAGGCCTTGTGGATACAGCGGTATGGCAACTGTAACCTTCCATTAATAAATTATTTAGAATAATGCTATCTATGTTGCCCATGAGTAAATTGCTTATTGTGTCCTGACAATATATTTGACTTGATGTACAATATTAATTCTTTTAGATAGTTACACTTGTTACTTATTATTATGATACATGTAAGTATCAGCTTGTCAATCTGATACAGTTCAATGTTTTAGAGCAGAAGACCTGATTTAAAAAAAATATGGGGTTCTACTTCCGCCGACTTCATGCTATTGGGTGGTGTTCCCACTCATGGGATCAAATCGCGTTTGTTGCTTTATATTTGTTTTATCTTTTCTCAACGAATGGAAGACCTTTCTACATATGGTACTCGATTCTTGTGACCGATTTGGGTAAACGAAATACAATAATTATTACAATTACCAGATTGGATTCTACATGTTAATAAGTTTTATGTTTATATATGCATATCTATAGATGAATGCCTAATGGATGCCTAGGCGAGTGCCTTATCACCTAGGAGTCCAGGCAGTTTGTTGGCGCCTTGCTTTGCCTTTAATCCTGTTATGTACTAACAACAAAAGTAAGTCCTTAGAGAGGGATATGAGAGTACTTGACTGGTTGGTTGACTATTGAGATAGCATTGAAAATTGAAAGTGGAAGATAGTTGACTAATATGTCTGCAGAACTAGCAACTATTAATAGTTTGAATTTGAATCTTTATAGTAAGAAAATGGATTTATTTTCTGCCTAGTTTCGTGCACTTTTTATGTGCTCTTTTTCTCTACAACTGAATCTGGTCAATTCTGTCATAAAAACCTAGCTAATTTCTACTTGTAAATCTCTAAATTTTTGTCAATTTCTCAAGTCTGAAACTCCCTGACACCATGCTACGTAATTTATGCCTTGATGATATATATATGATAGGAGCAAGGAATTAAAATATTAATTTATATTTTTCTATGTTACTTTCAGGAATAAAGTTAATTGTAATTTATTATGAAGTCTATTTCAATAGAATAAGTAGTTTAACAGGAACATTCTAGTTTATGGTATTAGTGCAATAAAAGGTGGTGTTTCTTTTTATTAGGATTAGGTTTAGGGCGATGTAATCTTTATCGCATCACACTTCGTTTGAATACTAATATTAAGATTTCTCTTGTTATATGTTATGATATTAAATTTTTAACAATGTTTTTTCTTTTGCGGTTGAAGTTAGTGGTTCTTATATGGTTAATCACTTGAGCATGTTTTCTCTCAAATTTAATTCAGTGAGTATTTACTTTGAACATGTGGCTCGAGAATAATTATATTTGAGCCGAACTTATCATATTTGAACATTTGTCAAGTCGAGCTTCGAAATTCATTGCTTATTCAAACTCGAGCCCAAACTTTTTAGTTGAGCTCAAACTTGAGCCTGACAGTCTTTGACTCAACTCAGCTTGATTACACCCCTAGTTCTGCATTAATATGTGTGTATGTGTAATATCTATCCTATTAAAATGGTTGCATGAAGAATAAAATTGAGAATCTCCAATCGCCAGGAAAATAAAATTGTCTACGTCATGGTACCTGGACCTATACAATTTCAGGAATTCGATATTGTGGTTCCATCTTTTAAGTTTTAAGCATTTCCAACATTAATATATCAAGTTCTAGAAGAAGATTATTATGCAGTATTGGACTATTGGTGAATAGGAGTACTTTGACAATACTGAAAAGTTTTCCTACCTTTGTCGTTACAGCCTCTATGCAGAGACATGGCATATAAATATGCATGATGGAAGACCACAATAGTTGTAGAAATGTGACATTATCCTAAATTAACTTGTGTAAAAACACTAGTTTAGAGAGTATTCCCTTTCCCTTTATAACCATTGGACCACACATGACACAACACACCCACATATGTTCACTGTTATGTTATAGTAATGATATAGAATGTGCATGTGTGCACACATGTATCGTTTGCTAGGGTGAGAGAGTTTGTGCTGCCAAATTGTATTTGATATGTTGCAGTTCCTGGTTCTAGATTTACTAAATAATATTGTAGAACAATTCGAGAAGCACTTGTGCAGAACATTAAATATTTTAGAACAATTGATCATTCATGTATAAGACCAACGACACCTTACTTTGTTTTGCCCCTCTTTTTCTATTATGTTGGCCTGCTCCGTAGTTGGAATGGTATTTGATCAAGCATTTAATAAATAATCTAGTCATATCCTGCATGTAATAAGAGTAAGGGGTCATTTGTTTTCTTCTTAATCCTTCTTAACGAGCTTATTTGATTGATTAAGTTCATTAAAATTATTTGGAAGTTATATATATTCTTCTTAACGATTAGTTTGCTTCTTAATGATTCAAACAGAAAATCACTGCTGAAGCGTTAAGATACCTTGTATACTGCAATCCAGCGAGTTTGTTTCAAGGCAGTTTTTCTATTATTATACGAAGTATTATTTATCTATAACTTGTAATTTAAGAAAAAGGTATATATTTATTAAATTATATCCATATAAATATGTTTTTATATTTTATATTTATATCTTTTTATGACTAAAAATTGTATTTTATTTATTTATTTAATATTATTATTATTAGTTTAGAAAGTTTATGGCATGTGATAATTTTGAAATTAGTATCATTCTATTTCATTAGTATATGTAATAATTTTTATATCAATTATAATTGAAAATTTCAAAACATATAATTTAAATATTTTTGTAAATTGATTTTAAAATTGCATTTTATTTCATATAATTATTACTCTCATTCAGATAGTTCAAAAAATTAGTTACCAAATAATCTTATTTATTTTGTATTCAGATTCTTATTCATTCAGAATATTACTCATTCAGAAATAATAATTCAGATTTAACAAATGACCCCTAAGTGGGATCCTTAGTCCTTATAGCTGTACTAAAATTTGTCTAGGGTTCGATGCTCGACAACTATAAAGAAATAACATAATATTGGGGAGGTCTAGGGTTCAATACTTGACAACTAGTCAAAATTCATGTAATAGTGATTTAAGTTATCAAGTCTCAGTAGTACTAACTTTTCCTGATTTGCAATCTCAATGATCTCATGTTTTGAAATATATTAGTAGCAGGGGAATGTTTTGTGTTATAAGATAAAGAAGTATTATGTTTTTTACCATACTAATGTTATATTAGTCATTAATTCCCAGTAGTTGGAATATATTACCAGGCTGTTGTACAGAATTAATGAACACCTGTTACTTGTCTAAATCAATATGCTAGTGACATATTGTGGTATCCTGTTTGGGTTTTGTATTATAAATTTATGTATATGTCCCCAGATGATGACAACAATTGCACCTGTTGTATCATGCTGTAATTGGACTTTTTGATGATAATTTCGTATCTATTTTAATTCATGGGATAAATTTTATTAATGCAGGTTAAAACAGCCGACACAGGGTACATTTCACGTCGATTGATGAAATCTCTTGAAGATCTATCCGTTCATTATGACAGTACTGTACGAAATGCTAGTGGATGTATTGTTCAATTTACCTATGGTGACGATGGCATGGATCCATCACAAATGGAAGAAAAAGGTGGACTGCCTCTCAATTTTGACAGATTGTTATTGAAAGTCAAGGTCTGTACAGTTTAGAATCTTTTAACTTAATAAACTGAGGCGAAGATATTAAAATAAGTATACTTATTTCTTTTTCCAGGCTGCATGCCCTCCTGAAGAACATATGGGCATGTCATCATCAGATATTATAGAAGTTGTTAATGAAACACTCTCGAAACACGTTACGAGTCCAGAAGGGGATTGTTCAAAGGCATTCGATAAATCGTTATCGGAATTTCTCAAAGCATATGCTGAAAGATCAAATAATACAAGGAGAGCTCTGAAATTGGAGGAAGAGCCAGGAAGGAGTGAGGAGTTCAACAATTTAGAAAATGTTGCTAATAATATATCTGGCATTACTCGCCGGCAGCTACAGGTTTTTGTATATATAGCCCACGCCCATTTGTTATTATATGTACATTTTTTTTTTGCTATACCCAATTTTGTCACTGCGCTTTTTCTTTATTAAAATTTGGAAACACCGAATTAAAAATTAAAATATGACTTAGAACAGTAGTAACTTATCTAAGTTAGTGAATATGATGAATTTTATTTCTGTTGTAATGTTGTATAAATATTGTAGGTTTTCATGGAAACATGTATCTCCCGTTATCATCAGAAGGTAGTTGAAGGCGGAACTGCAATTGGGGCGATTGGTGCACATAGTATTGGTGAGCCTGGAACACAGATGACTTTGAAGACCTTCCACTTTGCTGGAGTTGCAAGCATGAGTATCCTTTTCTACACTTAAATTTTAAATTGAAATTTCAAGTAGCTCTTTGATCCATGCCAGTGTGCTTCCTTGACGACTATCAGATGTTACTCAGGGAGTGCCTCGTATCAAGGAAATCATAAATGCAGCCAAGAACATCAGTACTCCTATCATTACTGCCAAACTTGAGTTTAGTGATAGTTTAGTTAGTGCGAGAATGGTGAAGGGTCGTATTGAAAAAACTGTTCTAGGGCAGGTAACATTTTTTGTTATCTGTGCAAATTGATGATTTCAGGATTTTGTTTTTTCTTGCTTTTATCTCTTTCTTTTCGTTTTGATAATTAAGACTGTCAGTCTCTCACACCCTCACATGGTTCAAACCCTCAACCTCCTGTAAAGCGGGGAGAGGGTGATACCATTGGGCCAAAGGCAACTCAATTAATCTTATCTTTTCAGTATGATGTCAAAGGTATATTATATTTCCTATTTGGGTTAATTGGCTTAATCATAATTGAACTGTGGTCTAACTTGCAACTGGGTCACTAAACTGAAAAAATCTGCAATCAACTAATTAGACTAATAAAAACTTGCAATCAAGTTACCGCTGTCAAGTATTTTAACGGAACTAAAGGAATCATGACATGGCGTGCTGACTTGTTTAGAAATTAAAAACGTACAAGCTGGCTCCTTGTCATATCCAACCTACCTTCCCTTTTTAAGCACTTTTACCAGACCCAATCACAAAGATAAAGTCATACACCAATATATATATGAATTAGGGATTAAAAACACAAATCAAGTTTCATCCTTATGTTTCTTCTTCCTCCAGCTAGCTGATTAATCAAATCATCCATCAAGGATGCTTCACCAGTTACAACTTTCTTGTAATGCAGATCAAGTCTAGCCTATATTTCATCAACTGAATCATTACCGTGTTTTTTTGGTGTTCTCGTCTTCTTTGATGGCACGGGTTTCACATAATTAGCAGGTTTATCAGGGCAAGCTTAATTGTATTGCCTTCTTTTTTGCAATATCCACCTACACATACCTTCAGTTCATCGATTGTGATATTTTTGAGATCGGCATATTTATATATCTTGTATTGGGTTGAAGTGGGGGATGTGTGCGAAACACCACAATATCACTGTGTACAATTGCTTCCCTCTTTCTTCTTCGTACTCTGCTGATCACTGTTCTTCTTTGTGTCCATCGTCATTCTTAAAACAATATGTATCAATATCGATATATTAGTGTATAGATGTGAGTTTGATTTAGGAATGAATAGAAGTCGATATATCAACTGTATATTGAGTGGATTCAAAGGGTACGTGGGTTGAATATCAGGTTAGAGCTTTTTGGGTTATTAGGTCAAAAAATCTACATGGGAGCTGATGTGTAAAAAACTAATGTACTTTTGTTAAAAGTCAACGAAATTTAACGAACGTACAAGTTATCCTGACTTCAGCCACTTGATTGCAAGTTTATATTAGTGTACTTGCGTGATTGCAAGCTTTTTAAGTTTAATAACCCAGTTGCAAGTTGAGCTTCAGTTCGATTATGATTAAGCCATTTAACCCTGTTTCCTATTAATTTTCCTACTCTTTATTATGTATAACAAAAACTATTATTTTTACATTTTTCAGCCACTGGTTCCAAGAAGTATTGTAACTGATTGGTGTGCTTTTTATTTATTTATTTATAAGTTTGCATATCATCAAGTCAGTCTTCTTGAGTAATGTTCCCTGGCTTGTGTTAGTATATTTAGTTGCGCCCGGACGGATTCTTATTATATGATCTCCTAAGAACCAGTACAAACTCTTTAATAATTGTATCTCATTGTTTTTAGTATGAACTATGGGGCTTAAACCGTGCACACACATAAACACCAAGAAGTGTCTTGAAACCTACTGTCCTTTGACCAGGTGATATATTCTGTATGTAGGTTGCAAAGAGCATTAAGATTGTCATGGCATCGAGATCAGCATCTGTTACTGTCACGCTTGACATGGATATAATTCAAGCTTCAGAACTATGTATAAATGCACATACTGTAAAAGAATCAATATTAAGAACTCCAAAGATTAAGCTTAAGGAACAGGTAAACTAAAATTTTATCTTTCAATTGTTTTCCATTTTTGTCAGATTATGACTATATATTTAAATTGCAGCATATTCATGTCTTGGATGCTAGAAAGTTGGAAGTTATTCCCACATCTGAAAGAAGCAAGCTGCACTTTGAACTCCACAGGCTAAAAGATAGACTTCCAACTGTTGTTGTGAGGGTGAGAAGTTGTTTGAAATTCCTACTTTCAACATTTTATCATAAGTTTTAATGCTGTTACGCATGCCCTGCAGATATGTGTATTGATTTGTTGGACAGAAGTTTATTTTTTTGTTGTTGACTTTGAAAGAATAACAGGATGATGTAATGTATGTTATTTCCCTTTGGATGGCAGGGAATTGATTCAATTAAGCGTGCAGTTATAAAGGAATGTGACGGTAAAAAAGGCACATACGAATTGGCCGTTGAAGGGTTAGTTCACTTAAACACTTGACTAAAATTAAATTTCCTTTTTTTTCCTTTTTAAGTACTTTCGTCTTTTAAGTAGTTATTATGCCCTAGTCTTAAACATATATAGTTAAACAATTAAGAAACTTCATTTCATGACAATTGTTGGTTTCACTAAGCAAAAACTTCATGAAGCAGGAGAGCAAGATTTACTACTAGAATCCTGGGTTATAGTGTGCGGCATACCATGGTTATCAAGTCGACGACTAGTCGGCGACTAGTCGCCAAGTCGATCAAAGAAAAAACTCGAGCAGCGACTTTTGTAATCTGGCGCCCATTGATTTTACCCGACCCGATTCGTAAAAATTAGGGGTTTTTAGACATATACTTACAAAAAATAGGGTTTTTTTAGAAGGATAAGGCTTTAGGCGGCTCAGATTCAACGATTACTTCTCCCCTTCATCTTCGATTAACAATTCCATCAGCGGTGTGGCTCGTCGGCAATAAGCTTTTCTTCTGTTCAGCTTCTTCTCTTCGTTCTTTTTTCTTCTCTTCGTTTTTTCTATTGACTTCTTCATATGTATATATACACACACGTTCTGTGTATATGTTCCACATTTCCAGTTTATTTAAAAACATTTTCTTAATAATCTTTTTTACTTTTTTTATATCTTTTATATCTTTTATTTAATTTTGTTACTTGTTTACACAGAAAAACAGAATTTTTATTACTTATAATAAAATGAATTTTTATTATTTATTTACACAAAAAAATGAATTTCACTTGGCTTTTCAGTTATAAAAACGATTTTTTTATTATAAATTTTTATAATCAAGTTTTGACTTTTAAATTTTATTACTTATTTTTCAAATGATTAATACCTCACTGATTAAACAAATCATTTTCCAAATGATTAACAAATTATTTTTATCACTAATTCAGTCATAAATCATTGTACAAAATTGTTTTTATCACTAATTCAGTCAAATCAATGTACAAAAATTGTTTAATTGCTTGCTGCTGCGTCAGTCTTGCACTTGGTGCAAGCCAGCCTGCCTTCTTCATTCATCAGTCTTATTGTTTAACTGATTTGAACTATCAAAATTAATTTGTATTTACCTATATTATATATTATAATTACTATAAATATATGTATATGCATGACTTGTCGACTTTTTCCGACTAGTCGGGCGACTTATCGACTAGTCGATTCCAAGGTATCGGAGCGCTGAGGCTCGACTCGACTCGGCGCCATAATAACCATGCTGCATACTGATGTCAAAATTATAAACTTAAAACAGTGATGAAAGGCTTTTTAGCAGTCACTTGCCACTTTGAAAAATCACTATCATAGGAAGATAGTATTTTTCCGTAGGCACTTTGACTATATAGTGATGGGTCAAGGGGAAGGGGAGAGGTGTTATAATATGTGCAAGCTTATATTTTAATGTCATTCCGTACATATTTATTTCCAGGCGAGAACTATGGATTAGATATTTAGAGCCCTTGTTTTTTTTTTGTATGAGAGCAAGATTTAGAGTTGGAAATGAGTCTTTACTTGTAGTCTTGTAGAGATACAATTTGTTCAATGACCCTATAAGGAGTTGATCTTCCACAGGAGTTTTCTTTACTTTCCACGGTTGATCCGTTCTCAGACCTGAATCAAGTGACACTCCCCCATTGGTGACATGAAATGTCTTAAAACAAGAACAATCTGTGGCCTTTTATGTCGAGAGTAGAAGTATAGGCCATGTGTCATAGTTTGATAGAAAAGATTGCATAAATAGTTCTGATCTACTCTAGGCTCAGTGGAAAGAATTTTATTGCTGTCATTGAGATCAAATAGAAAATAGCAGAATTTATTTTTAAAGGATGGCTAGAAAGTATTTCCAAGACTAGGAAATAAGAGAATTAAAACGAGCAGCATACCTTTTTCCTTACTAGATTGAAGGCGTACTTGTTCTTTTAATTCTTTTCTGTATGTTGGTAGTATAGTTTGTTTTAAGTTCAAGGGAAGGGGGGGAGTGAGGATTGAACCCATGGCCTCATGGGGGAGGATGCGTGTTTATATATTACTTTCTTGTTTTTTCAGCACGGGTCTTGATGCAGTCATGGGAGTTGATGGAGTTGATGGGCCTAAGACAACGAGTAATCACATAATGGAAGTCCTGAAGACTCTGGGAATAGAAGCTGCAAGAAAATCTATAATTCTGGAAATTCAGAAAACGATGAAAGAGATGAGCATAGATGTACGCCATATGATGCTTTTAGCAGATCTGATGACATTTAAGGTGTGTTTTCTTTGGTTTAAAAGTTTCCAATATCAGTTCTGTGGTTACTTCGACTCTTATAGTACAAATTAGTTTGATTTATATGGTTGCTGCATCAGGGTGATGTTTTAGGTATCACAAGACATGGAATTCAGAAAATGAAGGATAGTGTATTGATGCTTGCTTCTTTTGAAAAAACATCTGATCACCTTTTTAATGCTTCTGTAAATGGGAGGGTTGACAAAATTGAAGGAGTAAGTGAATGCATCATCATGGGCATACCAATGCAGATAGGCACGGGAATGCTTAAAGTTATGCAAAGGTACGACACATATGGCCCTATGTAGCTCAAACTCTGAGCAGTTTCCCCCCAAAATGGCACAATCTGCACAAATGGACCTTTGTAGCAAAACAGTGAGTATATACCACATCTAACGTATGTGCAACAGAGAGGATGCAAGGCATCTGGTAACGTGCACAAAGTGCTAAAAGGGCCACCTATGTGGATTGTGTTGTGTTGGGCTGTCCCGTAAGGATTGTGCCATTTTTAGGCCTTTCCATTGCACATTTTGTTACTGTCGTAGATTTTGATATTTTATTGGTTTTTCACTCCACATTTTATGCAACAAGCTGTTTAAATGGACTGTTTTTTTAATACATTTTCAAGTGAGTAGGTTTAAAATAAAAGTAACAATAGAATATTGAACTTGCATAGCTTCGCAAAATTACTTTGAAGTATGTAATTATTGATAATCACGATCCACTTTATTATCTTACCTTCATATAATTGTAATATTCTGTTAATTGTTATAGCCATCTTCTAATGATTGTTACCTTGATCAAATCGAATTATCAGTCCGAAACCTATTTACCATCCACAAGACTTGACAGATTGACCTGGTACATATTTGTGTACATGTATTCTACATTCAATCGTTGTTTTTCATGTTCGTATGATTTTCACAGCACCCTTTTAAGATTTTTGTAAGTGACACACTTGGTGGTTTTATGAAAACTAACATGCTAAATAAACAAAATAGTGGAATTTTGTCGGTGGTTGGTACACGAGATGAGAACCTGGGGATAAACTCAGGAAATTTAGCACGGTAGATCAATTCAATTAGTAAACATGTAAGCCCAAAAAAATATAAGAAAGAAAGTTGAGAGTAATCAAATCATTTAGAGAGCTAACTTTGAAAGAGATGCTATGAGAAGTAGATATATAAAGAGAAAATTTTTGAGTCTTGACGTCATGGACATTCTTGAATCTATGAGTCTTTAACTATTTTTTTTAAATGGCTAGGAAGTCATTTGCTGGAAAAAGCTTATCCAGCAAATGATTGCCCAGGATCAGCTCCCATGTAGTAAAGGAGTGAATGTAGGGTACTTCAGTTCTTGCATAAGATATTTTGTAATAGTTTCACATGTTTTATATTGATGTCAGTTTCTATGTACCCCTAATTTGGATGATGTATTGTGTCCAATAATTATTTAATCTCATGTTCCTTTGATTAGATGTTCCGTAAATTAATTTTTTCAAAATGTTTTTAGTTAGTTACTGAGCAAGATTTTCTTACTATGTGGATCTTGAGTTCCCTATATCTAAACTAGTCTTATATTTATTATCAGAGTTCCACCAGTTGAACTACGTTGCGGATCAGATCCAGTAATAAGCTGATCGTGACTCTACGCAACTTGTAAAGAATTTGCTCCGGCCGGCCAAGAATGTCTCAAATATACCTTTTAATGGTAAGGTTGGATGTTTTTTGCAAGTTTCTATACGCTTTCTGCCAAGTGATGTGCCAGTACGAGTACTTAGTTCTCATTTAGGCCGCAGAGTCAAGTTTTGTATAATGCCATATGGTACTGTGGAAATAATCATGGGAGTACTAATTTGTTTTAGTCTGAATAAATGTTGTCAACTTGTCATGATTTAATAATGAGATTGATAGCCTAAGGGTGACTTGTAAGTGTTATTTTTTTTCAATTTTGTATACAAAATCATAATTGTTAAATACAGGTTAAAATTTCTTAATACAGTTTGCAGAGATTACAACAATAATCCTCTTAAATAACCCTAACATTTTGTGCAAGATTAAGAGTCTTTCCTAAAGTTTTGTGTAACATCATAACAGTTAATAATATCGTAATTTTTGTGCATGTTTTTTTTGACTAATTTGGCTTATAGCCTTACAAATGAGTATCTGTTCTGAAGAAATTCTCGAGGTGAGCCAGGGTCGAACCCAGGACCTGGGACGACAGATGATAAGCCCTCAACCACTTGGGCTATTCAACCGTGCTCAATTTTTTTTTTGTGCATGTTAAAATAGTACAGTATTAATTAATACTATAATTTTATCATTTTATTATGGGTCTAGTTCTAGTGTGTTCATGGGCACATTCTAACAATTACGGTGCATTTTTATGAGTTGACAAAATTTATTCGTGAAGGGACCATTATTATTGAAGAAAATGGAACCAATCAAAATCGGCTTTTCTAATATGTGCCCCTGGCAGTGGGCACACATTAAGAACTTAGGTGTCATTTTGATTACATTCTAATCATTAATAATGATGAATCCCCCCCCTGTGTGCATAAAAATCTCTACCGATAAAAATGAATTAACTCAACAAAAGTGTTAAAAATTTTGTGCATAGAGCGTGCCTGTGTACATGCTAGAAAGACCTTTCTACTTGCATAAACATATTCATATAAATAAATATTTATATTTGTTTATATAAGTTTTCTCTAATTCAATTGTTTCGAATATTAAAATTTAAAAATATTTTCTTCAAAAAAAATTAAAAATATTTTCTTCAAAAAAAATTAAAAATATTTATTTAGTTACTTTATTTTAACCCTAATTATAATATACTCATATGTATACTATTTTGTAATATATATTGCATTTAAATTTTGGCTTTAATTATGCTATAAATAAAAAAAATTATATATATCAAAAGAAAAGAGATCATGTAGAAAATAAAATTAAAATGATAATATAAGTTTGTATAATATATTGATATAAATGAATATATATACTTATGTGTAAAAAATATATTTTAATTCAATTATTTTGAATATAAAAAGTTTTTTTTAATTATAACTGTAATTATAATTTATTCTTGTGTAAACTATTTTTGTGAATATTATATTTAAATTATAACTTTAATTATATTATAAAGAACAAAATATGCAAAAAAAAAGAAAGAAGTTATGTGCGTAATAAAAAAGGGAGACTATACTTTTAAATCAGGAGAATTAATTATATCTAATACTAGATTATATAAACAAGAAAATGAAATTAGGAAATACATTATAATCGCACTTCAGCATCATATCACTATATTTAATAGAGTATGGAAGTCTTGTCAAAAAATAAAAGAGAGTATAGAAGTGTTTAAACTTGATCTATGTTCTGAACGTTGGGCTAAATATCACACTATTTAAAGATTAATGCTACTAGTTTCACGTGTAGTTCGAGATGTTATTATAATATTTTTTATAATTTGGATATAGAAGTATATTAAAAAATTTGGATATTCTATATGTTAAGTAATCTGAAAATAAAACGGGTATTTGTTTAACTCGTTTTTTGTTCTACAATTAAATTGTAGTTAATCGTTCGAGAGTTTGTCCCGACTGAATTTTAATATTTTAATGAATATCTCGTTTTACGTCAAAAAAACAAAACTTAATGTATGTTAATCTGTAAAACTACACTAAATTATTCAATTTTGTTGAAGCGATTCATCTTTTTTCAAAGTCTAATGAAAAATCAAATTACATAATTTTAATTCGATAATTATATAAATAATTTATACTAAAATAAAATGTATATATATATATATATATATCATTTTTATGAAAATGATAAATTTTATTAATTGATAATTCGAGATACATATTCCATAAATATAGGAAATAAACCCTGTGTATATGATTTTTAGGGTTGAATGTATGAAGCCTGGTTTTCAAATTTGAAGTAAACTTGGGGCTATTGATTTTCTTTATTTTTGGAAGTTCGGTTACCGAATTAACCGATCTTTTAACGGTCGGTTTATATAATTAGTTGGGCTCGGTTGGGTTTCGGTTTTTTGGGATGCTCACCCTACACATCCCAAGAACACCACTTGCCTCTGTTGTTCTTTTCTTACAGGTTCTTCATATATATAATAACACACTTACTTATTATGATTATCTTTTTCTATGTAGTCTCGTTTCTTTTCTTAACTTGTGCTGAGTTCTAAGTTAAGTTAAAACTCATCACCCGTGTTTTTTATTGAGCACGTATGATTATGATTATGTTAATCTATGACTGCACTTTGTGATATTATGATCAGTTTGATATATGTCATGCAAATTTACACCTACTATTGACGACGTGTTTTTGTATATTTATCCTCCAGGTGTTTCTGATTTATAAATTGCTATGTCGAGGAAAGCCCAATAAACGATTCTATTTACAAAAGAGCCTTATATTGAAGATGTTGGTCCTAGAAGAATGTATGAATTTTATACTATCCATTGTGATTGTATTTTCAATTTTATGCATTCTTTTCTGTTATACGGTCACACAATTACTAATTTATTTGTTAATTGTTGTAAACAGTAAAAGCATTAAGTTCACCACCTTCTCTGAAAATGATATATCGAAATTGGCGGAGGTTCAAATATACAAGGATAGATATTATGACGAAAACAGAGAGCCTGTCGAGGGTGGCTTATTGGACCCCCGGATGGTAATCTATCTTTCATTTTTTTATATTTACTGACATTTACAATTTTTAATAACAACAATGTCTATGTGTAATTTAGAGGAAATTTTCTGTATATTTGATGTAGCAATTACTAATACACACAAATTTTCTGTCTATTTGATGTGGCAATTATTAATACACACACATAAATTATATCGGTAGAGATAGGATGCAGTTTGTTAAATGATTCTTTCAAGCATTATTTAATTTTTGCATATGTTTACTGCTTAGAAAAAACTGAGGATTTTATAAGTTGAATTGTTTTTGGAAAGCATGGTCCATTTGTCAATATGAGCTGATGAGCATGAGATTTATGTTCCTGCATAATATGCCTACTACTACTTTTCAAATATTATTATTGTTAAAATAAAAAAGAAAGTTTAATATAGACATTTACATATTTCCCACAAATATTATAAGTTTTATTCATCTATTTTAAGCATAAATTGACATTTAAATTTTGAAAAAAAAACATGGTGATATATATTATAATATTAAAATAATTAAAATTGTTTAATAATTGACATTCTGTATTTTATTAAAAATGTGATTTCAGGCCTTTTAAAAAAGACCGTAGTAAAATAAATAAAATTTCTTAATAAACGAGTATCCATATTTTTATTAAAAATATAATTTAATTAAAAATATAAATCTATGCCTTTTAAAAAGAATTAATAATTTTGAAACTGATAACGAAATTTATCAGTTTAGTAATGACTGATGTGTATGGAAAAAATGGGTAAAAATGTATATATTAACCATAATTTTTAGTTTTAACAACAATAATAATAGGAAAATATGTATATGTGATATAAAATGAAACCAAATTAAAAGATAGAGGTTGTAAAGTGTTACAAATATAAAAGTTAACTGATTTAATAAAGCACCGTAACGTAAGGGAGATAAAGTGTCATTTTTTCTATATTATATATTATATATATTATTTATTTAAAGAAGGTTCTGTGGGTAACTAAATAAAAAAAGTAACTAGGTAACTCTATTGTTATCCATTGGATATTAAGATAAACCAATGAAGATGATATCATGTCCACCATATCAAAATTTTGAAATACATATAATCATATCTTTCTTTAAAACGACCACAACCACTTCCAAACATATTTATTTATATAGTTCTTAAGTCTATAACTAACTAACTTTAAAAAAAAATGTAAGTACGTGTATTTTTTTACCTATAATTTTTGTATTTATTTTTATGTACGTGTTCTTTAATATTTTTTTGTGTCCTATAATATTTTTTAAGTTCTCCACTTTATACACATATATATATATATTTTATTATTTTGTGTTTTTTGACTTTTATAATATATTGTGTATTTTTTGTGTATCTTATTTTTATATAAATATATTTTTGTATTATTTTTTATTGTATACTTTTTTATTTTTTGTATTAATTTGTATAATACTCTTTTAATAGTAAATTCTTTATTTTATATCTTTATTAGGTATAATTTTGTATACCACTTTTTAAAATATATTCATTTAGTTTCCTTCTCAAAATATACAATATATTAATATTTGTAGTATCGTTTTCTAATATACAACATGAATAAAATTTTAAATTTAACATATCCATGTAAATTTTAATTTGAAGCAAAAAATTCAATATTCTTAAAAGTTAACGTATAATCTTTTATATATTTTTTATCATAAAATTTCTGAAGTAAATTTTAAAACATAGATCTTAATTTTTTTTAATTATTATGAATGTAAAAACATATTTTGATTAAAATAATATAATGCAGTTTAAAAGTTAAAACAAATATTTAAAAATATTCATAGATTATTAAAAAAATTTACAAAATACTAGAAAAACAGTACACAGAATATACACGACATCATCTTTTACGGAATCAAACAATTTTTTTACAGAACATTAGAAAAAATAATGCATAAAATATACAACACATATAATAAATATAAAACACACAAAAAAAAATTAGAGTACAAAAAAATGCATAATAATATTTGTAGGATACTAAAAAAAAGTATATACAATACATTGTGTTCTGTATTTTTATATATACAGCACATTGTGTTCTGTATTTTTATATATATAGAATATTATGTTCTGTATATATTTATATATATATATATATAATAACGTGTTTTACTGTGATATAAAAATTAATATTTTAAAAACTAATTAATGTCCATAAAAAATAATATTATGTTCCGTATAAAATTTATATATTATATTCATAAGTTCTATACAAAATTAAAATATTATATTATTTTATAAAATAAAAATTGAGTTTTGTAAAATTATGTATAATACATTAAAATAACATGTATTGTATTTTTTATATTATAATATTATAAACATTTTGATTTTTATAAAACATTATTATATTATTGTCTAATAGAACATAACATTTTATTGTTTATAAAAATATTAATTTTCTACTAAAATAATACAACTAAAATTTATGAACTAATTATTATGTGTTTAGTAATTTTTATTTAATTTTACAAAAAATTATTTGTTGTATTTTTATATATAAAAGAATAATGGAGAGTGTGTTATTTAAATGATTAAATTATTGGTTTTTATCTTTTCATAAATTTTTTGTTTTGATGTGCATAGTATAGCAATTTGTGCAGTTAAGAGGATAGCCTGCAGTTAGGTACATGATAAGTAAATTTTTTTAATCTTATCTATTCATCTAATATAAAAAATAAGGGTGGTGATGATGGTTACTTGGTTACTCAACTAAATTAGTTCCCTCTCTGAGCCAATGCCTATTTATAATATAGAGTATAAGAATTGAGTTATACGGAGACTTGAATATATTGGAGACCTCTAAAACTAGTTATTAACCGTTGGATTAAAACACATCCTACAATTCAAAAAAGGACAAAGTAGTAATTCAGTAAATACTTATGTGATAATATACTATATTAATTTATATAGATAATACACGATTATACGTATTGATAGTATATGATTATATAGTTATGTGCTGCAAATCAAATTCCAAATCAGCCGCTTGCAATAAACAGTGCAACATCAAAGGATTGAAAATAACTCAGAAGAAATAAAAATTAGCGAGGGAAGATATCATCCAATAACGTGGAGAAACTATGGTTTTGCAGCATCTTATATAATCACATATTAGTTAATCAAATTCGACAACATGATTGAAAGTATGTATTTTTCAAAAAATTTCTCAAGCTATACATCCAGGCTCCGTTTGGGAGTGCGGTTGAAAACTGTTGTGCTGTGAGAAAAAGTGCTGGTGGAAAAAGTGATGTCAGGAAAATCAGATGACTGTTTGGTAATTTTTTTGATTTATGCATATTTTGATATATAATATATATAAATAATATTTTTGGGAAGGTTTGATGATGAAACTGATAGCTACTTCCTGCAAAAACTTATAGTTTTTTTCAAAAGTACGGAGGGATATATTTTTTATAACTGCGGCTTTTAGACTAAAAGCGTTTTTTCACATAACAGTTTTTATAATTTACCAAACACCTTTCTGACATGTCTTCAGCAAAAAACTGTAGTACCTGCCCTGCAACAACATTACCAAACGGGGCCTAAATATTCAAACTATGTATTGTGACTCATCTAATTGAAATTGAAAAGAAAGCGGTTTTGTGTGATATGCATTTGATTGATTGTTTATACTACAAGTGTTGTTTTTTGCTATTATGATATTATGTGTATTGTAATTAGGGAGTTCAATTTACTAGCTCTGTTATTCAATTAAAAATGAGAAAATAATCATGTAAGGGGTTTTGAAAAACAAGTGGTATTGGGTGTACTGAAGAAGATGTAGTTTATGTACTGCAGTTGTGCTATTGTGTGTACTATCTCGGTTATTAGATAAAATTTGAGAACCTATTAGATAATATTATTTAAAAAAATTTGTGTTTGTACTTATTTTTTGCATTTTGGACAAACATATATATGATTGTGTTTTGCACTCTGGACTTTGAAAATACTGTGTTCTGCACTTTGAAAATAGTGTGCTCTGTACACTTGTTAAATTATAGTATAGTAGAAAAATGTCATGGATTATAAATATGTCAAATGTTTGTGAACTTTTGTAGGGCACAATTACAAACCCTTGACTATATAACTGGACTAAGAAGAACGTAGAGTGCGTTGATATGACCGGAAGTGGTGAAGTACGTGACATATATGTTAGTCATGCTGTAAGAGAAACTAAAATCATAAATATTTAAATTTTAATAATGAGCATGACAATTGTGTTAGAAGTATCATAGAATTGATAATCTTGGGCTAGATTACCAGGAAAAAAGTTGAAGCTCCAATTTCAAATCAATCCATTTTATGTTAATTGCGGTTTTGTACGTAAATAATATTTTTTTGTATTGCAGAGCGTATTATTATTTGCAGTACGCTATGTTTAAATTGCAGAAGATCGTGTTCCTACTTGCACAACAAATTATTCAATTAATATATTTAACTTTCTAATTCTCTCTAATTTTTTACGAATAGTTGTTATAAATTTTTATGAACATTATCATTTAATATAATGATGCAGAACATACTGCAAAAAACAAATGCAGAACATACCGTAAAAAAAAAATATAGAATACAAATTCTTCTTATTAGAATGTTATTATAAAATTGTAATATGTTGAACTTGATTTTAAATTATATGTGATTTTGCGTGTTTAGATCTAAATAGTTTAATACACGTAAAAAATATTTGCTACAATTTGATCTAATCATATAAAATTTGAAATAAAATACATAGTACTATTTGCATTACATTACTGAAAGATGCGAAAAAGTTTTTTTTATAATGATATGAATCACATAAATAATATGCAAAAATCACATATACATTTTGTAACTGATACTGCTATGTATATATATAATGTATTGTTTTGTATGAAGTGTACTTTTACAAGACAATTATATCCATGTTCTATTTAATGCATATTTAAAAGTAAAAATAATAATAACCATTGGATTAGAGTTAAATGGAAGGTGTAGATTTAATATCCGATTCTCCAACAAAAATATGGTCTCCATATAACTTTTGCCTAGAGTATAATACAATATATATGTTGTATAATTACGGTTCCATATTCTATGAACTGGTTTGACTAGCATGCTTTAACAAAAACTAATGTTTCTTTTTTTATATATAAATTTTTTTATTTAGTTTCTCGTAAACTATTTAATGTTTATTTATAATCATAAGAAAATGAAAAAATAAAGTATAAATATAATATATAAACATGTGGTAATAAGTTTTTTAAATGAAGAAATTCGAAAAAGAAAAGTAATACACGTAAAATGAGTTGGAAGAAATATTTTATATAAAAATATTTTTTATTACATTTTTGAATTCGGGTACGAGTTTTCGAGTTTCGAATTTTATCTCATAGTTTTTGAATTTTTGATCAATCCAATCTTATTCAAAATCCATTGAATTGGATTCGAGTATTGAATTTCGAATTTTTCCGGTTTAGATCATATTAGAGTTTGAATAAAATTGTTGAATTTGGATTTAGATTTTGCGAAACTAGATCTGATCTGTTACCATCCCTACAAATACGTAATGAAAATATTTGAATGTTAGATGATATAATTTTAAAATAAAATTTTTCAATATATAAATATGACTATATATACATGTATTCTACCAATGAAGAATCTATAATAATCCGTAAATCTAAATCGACTAATTATTTATATATATATATATATTTAATATACAAATTCATATAAAAATTGAATAAATATTCATATATTGTTGGATCAAATCAAGCCTACTATGTATTAAATGTTTGTCTTGTTTAAGCATTTCTAGATTCTTTGTACTAGGGCATGTGACTTATTATATCTCATGTATTCTTGCAGTTAGAAACATGTTTCTACTGTAGTTTCAGAATGTAAACAGTGTAAGTCAAAAATAAAGAAAGGTAGAAGATTCAAGATTGGTGAATCATGCACCAAATCAAAAATACTTTGACATAATAAGAAGTTGCATATTGAAATTGTTCCAAGTCAAGAAACCAATTGAGAAGTCAGCCTAATAGAGAAATTAGAAGTGATCAACTGGTAGAGAAGTCACAGAATGAATGATTAGAGAAGTCTAGTAAATCAAGTCGATAAGTAAGCAAATTAAAGATATTCGAGAAGTCAAGAATTGGAGATAATCGAGGAGTCAAGAAGTATGAGCTAATCGAGAAGTGACTCCAGGGAGTCATTCGAGAAGTCTTGTTACTGGAGTAATCTGAGAAGTGAAAGTAATGGGAATCAAGACAATCGAGAAGTCAGGGAAATAAAGTCAGTCGAGAAGTCTAGTCTAATCGAGATGTTATCAAAGTTATACATGCACTCGAGAAGTCTGAACCAATCGATAAGTGATCAAAGCAAAAGACTAATCGAGAAGTCTATTGAGTACTCGACTGAGCACACTACTTCAAGAGTTCTCGAATGATAGTTACACTGAGTATTCAAATGTTTTAAATGAGCTAATTTCAAGGAAACTTGCAGAAGAACAAGACAGACATATTGAAGCTCTGTCATTTCAGGATCAGTCAAACCTGGAATGATAGAGACAAGTGTACAATGAAGCTTAGAAGATAAACAAGACAAATGACAGAAGTGATAAGGATGGAAGCAAAAGAACTGTCATAGTGTGTGTTAGCTAGAAATAGATAGTAGTCAAACGTAAAGTTATTTTTGTCTATTTCTAGTTTTAGCTTAACTGATTAATGAGTGCAAGTGCCAAAAGACATGTTATCTATATAGTATTGCACAGTCTCATTGGTTAGAGAGGTTCTGAATATTTTGAATTCATACCTTGTTTCTCTTCAAAGAACAAGAAGCTGAAATTCACTTTGAATTTTAGATTGTAGCAAACTCAATTCTAATATACATTAGATTGAAAGTTAATTTTATGTTTATTATATTTCCGCATTCTATTTATATAAACACTTATGAATTACTAAAGTTACACACTCAAACCAAACAGTTCACCACATTGTATAATCAAAAGAAAAAGAATTTGAAGTTATACATTCACCCCTCTCTCTAAACTTCTGTAACTTTAATTCTTAACATATATGATATATAATTGCATCATATACGAACTATTTATTAATAAATTTTTAAATATAAAAAATAAAATTCACAAATTTGAGTTAAATTTGGATTGATTAACCAAATAACTGTCTCTAAGAGTTAATAAAATATATAATTGAGTTATTAAAAATGAAATCAAAATTTCGGTATAAAATATAATTAATTTTTTATAAAAAATATAAGATTTTAAATAAGATAATAGGTAAATATATAATTAATTAATCTTTCAATTTAAAATATATAAATAATTTTAAAAATAGTTGATAAAATTTAATTTAAATAAACTAATTAACTATAATATATAATATAATTTTTCGAATTTAGAAAAATACCCGTGAATTACACGAATTTTTATGCTGGAATACACTCATTATATATATATATATATATACATACATGAAGAGAAAGTATTCAAAAAATTTAATAAGTCTAATAAAATTTTTCTTTCAAATTATTTATTTCACATTTAAGTATATTTAAATACTTAATTATAATACTAGCTTATATCTTGTGCGATGCATGATCAAATTGTTTTAAATGAGCTAATATAATTTGAATATATTTTTATTTTACAATACATGTATATATTTTATATAATTTTTGATATACTTTATTTATATTTTAATTGAATAATATTTGTATGATTTGTTTAGAGTTATATTTTATTTAATACATTAAAGTGAGATATATTTTAGTCAGCAGATTAATGTTTAAAAATTAGGTTCAATAAAATATTCGGCCGAAATACCGATAAAGGACCCGCGACTGCCAAATTTTTTATTTTTTGAATACAATATAAATATGTAACTCATATCAGAATTTATTATTTAAATCCATTGAATTTTGACTATATATTTGCTAAATTTAATATTATATAATTGTAAATTTAGTAGTTTAATATGAACATTATGTATATATATTTACTTTTATATTTGACATTAAATTTTTTTAATGCTTAATGGAAATTTGAAACCCGATATGAAAAATGTAATAAAAATTGTTAATACAACATTAAATAATATTTATAAGTCGCATATAATATTTATAATTAACCAGAATCCCCTCTGTAGTAATCAGTAGAGAAAACGCAATAGTTGAGGGGTTTAGGGTTTTTAGCATCATCATCTACCGCGCACTAACAGGTTCTTTACTAACACGCACTTAGCTACTTATTTGATAATTAACTGTGTTTAATTTCATTATTTTAGTTTCTTTACGGAGTTAATATTATCAGTAAGCCACTATCGATTTGTTCCACACACATACATGTATAAGAGATGCGCAAGTTTTCATTTAATCGATTGAACTCGTTTCTATGCGTGTAAATTGATGTAATCCCTATTCTTATACTAGGCTTTTTCGATATATACATTGCTATGTCCAAGACAGCAGAGGAAGTTATTCAGTTTACGAAAGAGCTTTATATTGAAGATGTTGGCCCCAGACGAATGTATGATTTTTTTTTACTATCTATTTTAATTGTAGCTTAGTTTTTATTTGGTTAGTTCTGAAACAGAATTGCTGAATTCTTAATTTTTGTGAACAGTAAAAGCATTACGTTCTCCACCTTTTCTGAAGCCGATATATTAAAATCATCAGAAGTTCAAGTATACAAGGATAAATATTATGACGAGAAGAGAAAGCCTGTTGAGGGTGGCTTACTGGACCCCCGTATGGTAATTTTATCTTTCTGTAGCTTTTAATTATTTGCATATACGCTTGTTAATTTTGGGTATGATATAGCAATTACTAATAATTTTTTAAATAACTAGGGCATATAATTCATTTTGTTAGTTGATTCTTTGCACGAGTTATCTAGTTTTCTGTTGTCTTTTAGTATTCCATATGTTAAATACTTGAAAAGATCCAGGGTTTGTCAAGTTGAATTATTTCTCAAAAGCATGCTCCATTTGTCAATTTGAGTCAGAGATTTAAGTTATTGCACACTATGCCTATTATTTGTAAATATGATCCAGAGATTTAATTTTTGTGAAATAGGTCCGTTTAAAATGAAAATGTATCTTTCCCCTCCCCAAAACAGCTTGTGAATTTTCTTGGATTAGATAGTTTGTCGAAACTGATGATGCATAATGGGATAAGGAAAGGTAAATTCTGGTTAATATAAATTTCATTTGAGTTATTTACTATTTTGTGTTGGGGAAGACAACTTTTTTTATTATTATGATTATTAGTAGTCTATATTATGGTCTGGTTTACTCTTCATTTTAGTATAATTTTTTCTTTCTCCAGTTATACTGCTAAGTGCTAAGAGGGACTATTTTGTGTTTTAGGGTCCTACAAGCAAGAATGGCTTTTGTGCAACTTGTGAGGGAAGCTTTCGAGATTGTCCAGGGCATTATGGTTGTTTGACTCTTACAGTGCCGGTTTATAATGTTGGATATTTAGGCACTATTGTGGACATTTTAAAGTGCATTTGCAAGGTAGAATCATTTTGGTTTCTATATAGTATCCCATCCTTTTCAGTCATGTTTATATTTGCTTGCAAGTCTTGATTGGCATCAAAGTAGGTACACAATTAATACTCCTCTATATTGTAAACATATACCTATGTTTCTCACAAAAAAGTTCAAAGCTTCGCCGTTGGGTGTACAACAATGCAAAATGGTGCTTATCGAACTATGAGATCTAGTATAAGCATCTTGGTGGTCGTCGTCTTTAGCATAACTTGATTGAGAGTTGCAGATTAAATTAGAGATTACATGTAGTATTATGTCCTTCTAAATATAAGGAGTTGGGGAGTGTTATACAAAGATTTGATACACTGATATACGTGATAAATACAATATAAGATGTGCAAGAGTTAGCTTATAAAGTCAAAAGATCAAATCCTCCTGTTAAGATAGAAGGATCTAGCTGGAAAGGAAGGCCCCATATGTTCTCTGTTGGCAATAGAATTTTTAGGTTTAGGCTTCTGTAACTTTTTGCTTTTGTGATGTGACTTGAGTTTTGTCATATATAAAGTGATGGAACGAAACACAGTTTGCCTATCTTTAGTTTTATGCCTCTTGTAGAATGGGCATGTGACATAGGTTAAAAAACTGTGTCTGTTGACATATTGAAATCAGATATAAAATCCATGTACAAATCTTTTAGAACAAGCAAATCATTGTAGTGCTGACATGGATAAACTTCATAAGGTTTCTTGATCAGGAGTTTCTTGATCATTGCAGTGCATTGCAAATGATTATTTGGAGTTATCATCAAATATAGTATGTCATATTATGTATCAGGCCCTTTCCTTTATATATGTTTTTAATTGTCATCAGGCCTCACTCTTACAAGATTTGCTGGTTCAGGTTTGAGACAGGAAGTGATTTTTTATCTGGTATTCAGTGCCTTGGATTCAGTTTGTGTTTCTATCTTTGTGACAGGATTGTGCCTCTATACTTCTACCTGAAAAAGAACATACAGACTTTTTAAAGAAGATGAGAAAAGACATCGATCCCTTAAAGAAGAACGAGCTTTTCAAACGGATAGTAAAAAAGTGCACTGCAATGGCAAGCAGTAAGAAGGCAGTGAAGTGTTTAAGATGTGGATATATAAATGGTTTGAATCCTCCCTTACTTCTTTACTCTTCCCTTTTATGTGAATGTTCTTAACTTTGTAAATCACATTTGTACAATTTTTTTTCCAAGTCTATAACAATGACAAAAAATATACTAGAAAATAAATGCTAATTCTTCAAGTCTATAACAATGACAAAAAATATTACTTCTCCCCTTCATCTTCGATTAACAATTCCATCAGCGGTGTGGCTCGTCGGCAATAAGCTTTTCTTCTGTTCAGCTTCTTCTCTTCGTTCTTTTTTCTTCTCTTCGTTTTTTCTATTGACTTCTTCATATGTATATATACACACACGTTCTGTGTATATGTTCCACATTTCCAGTTTATTTAAAAACATTTTCTTAATAATCTTTTTTACTTTTTTTATATCTTTTATATCTTTTATTTAATTTTGTTACTTGTTTACACAGAAAAACAGAATTTTTATTACTTATAATAAAATGAATTTTTATTATTTATTTACACAAAAAAATGAATTTCACTTGGCTTTTCAGTTATAAAAACGATTTTTTTATTATAAATTTTTATAATCAAGTTTTGACTTTTAAATTTTATTACTTATTTTTCAAATGATTAATACCTCACTGATTAAACAAATCATTTTCCAAATGATTAACAAATTATTTTTATCACTAATTCAGTCATAAATCATTGTACAAAATTGTTTTTATCACTAATTCAGTCAAATCAATGTACAAAAATTGTTTAATTGCTTGCTGCTGCGTCAGTCTTGCACTTGGTGCAAGCCAGCCTGCCTTCTTCATTCATCAGTCTTATTGTTTAACTGATTTGAACTATCAAAATTAATTTGTATTTACCTATATTATATATTATAATTACTATAAATATATGTATATGCATGACTTGTCGACTTTTTCCGACTAGTCGGGCGACTTATCGACTAGTCGATTCCAAGGTATCGGAGCGCTGAGGCTCGACTCGACTCGGCGCCATAATAACCATGCTGCATACTGATGTCAAAATTATAAACTTAAAACAGTGATGAAAGGCTTTTTAGCAGTCACTTGCCACTTTGAAAAATCACTATCATAGGAAGATAGTATTTTTCCGTAGGCACTTTGACTATATAGTGATGGGTCAAGGGGAAGGGGAGAGGTGTTATAATATGTGCAAGCTTATATTTTAATGTCATTCCGTACATATTTATTTCCAGGCGAGAACTATGGATTAGATATTTAGAGCCCTTGTTTTTTTTTTGTATGAGAGCAAGATTTAGAGTTGGAAATGAGTCTTTACTTGTAGTCTTGTAGAGATACAATTTGTTCAATGACCCTATAAGGAGTTGATCTTCCACAGGAGTCTTCTTTACTTTCCACGGTTGATCCGTTCTCAGACCTGAATCAAGTGACACTCCCCCATTGGTGACATGAAATGTCTTAAAACAAGAACAATCTGTGGCCTTTTATGTCGAGAGTAGAAGTATAGGCCATGTGTCATAGTTTGATAGAAAAGATTGCATAAATAGTTCTGATCTACTCTAGGCTCAGTGGAAAGAATTTTATTGCTGTCATTGAGATCAAATAGAAAATAGCAGAATTTATTTTTAAAGGATGGCTAGAAAGTATTTCCAAGACTAGGAAATAAGAGAATTAAAACGAGCAGCATACCTTTTTCCTTACTAGATTGAAGGCGTACTTGTTCTTTTAATTCTTTTCTGTATGTTGGTAGTATAGTTTGTTTTAAGTTCAAGGGAAGGGGGGGAGTGAGGATTGAACCCATGGCCTCATGGGGGAGGATGCGTGTTTATATATTACTTTCTTGTTTTTTCAGCACGGGTCTTGATGCAGTCATGGGAGTTGATGGAGTTGATGGGCCTAAGACAACGAGTAATCACATAATGGAAGTCCTGAAGACTCTGGGAATAGAAGCTGCAAGAAAATCTATAATTCTGGAAATTCAGAAAACGATGAAAGAGATGAGCATAGATGTACGCCATATGATGCTTTTAGCAGATCTGATGACATTTAAGGTGTGTTTTCTTTGGTTTAAAAGTTTCCAATATCAGTTCTGTGGTTACTTCGACTCTTATAGTACAAATTAGTTTGATTTATATGGTTGCTGCATCAGGGTGATGTTTTAGGTATCACAAGACATGGAATTCAGAAAATGAAGGATAGTGTATTGATGCTTGCTTCTTTTGAAAAAACATCTGATCACCTTTTTAATGCTTCTGTAAATGGGAGGGTTGACAAAATTGAAGGAGTAAGTGAATGCATCATCATGGGCATACCAATGCAGATAGGCACGGGAATGCTTAAAGTTATGCAAAGGTACGACACATATGGCCCTATGTAGCTCAAACTCTGAGCAGTTTCCCCCCAAAATGGCACAATCTGCACAAATGGACCTTTGTAGCAAAACAGTGAGTATATACCACATCTAACGTATGTGCAACAGAGAGGATGCAAGGCATCTGGTAACGTGCACAAAGTGCTAAAAGGGCCACCTATGTGGATTGTGTTGTGTTGGGCTGTCCCGTAAGGATTGTGCCATTTTTAGGCCTTTCCATTGCACATTTTGTTACTGTCGTAGATTTTGATATTTTATTGGTTTTTCACTCCACATTTTATGCAACAAGCTGTTTAAATGGACTGTTTTTTTAATACATTTTCAAGTGAGTAGGTTTAAAATAAAAGTAACAATAGAATATTGAACTTGCATAGCTTCGCAAAATTACTTTGAAGTATGTAATTATTGATAATCACGATCCACTTTATTATCTTACCTTCATATAATTGTAATATTCTGTTAATTGTTATAGCCATCTTCTAATGATTGTTACCTTGATCAAATCGAATTATCAGTCCGAAACCTATTTACCATCCACAAGACTTGACAGATTGACCTGGTACATATTTGTGTACATGTATTCTACATTCAATCGTTGTTTTTCATGTTCGTATGATTTTCACAGCACCCTTTTAAGATTTTTGTAAGTGACACACTTGGTGGTTTTATGAAAACTAACATGCTAAATAAACAAAATAGTGGAATTTTGTCGGTGGTTGGTACACGAGATGAGAACCTGGGGATAAACTCAGGAAATTTAGCACGGTAGATCAATTCAATTAGTAAACATGTAAGCCCAAAAAAATATAAGAAAGAAAGTTGAGAGTAATCAAATCATTTAGAGAGCTAACTTTGAAAGAGATGCTATGAGAAGTAGATATATAAAGAGAAAATTTTTGAGTCTTGACGTCATGGACATTCTTGAATCTATGAGTCTTTAACTATTTTTTTTAAATGGCTAGGAAGTCATTTGCTGGAAAAAGCTTATCCAGCAAATGATTGCCCTGGATCAGCTCCCATGTAGTAAAGGAGTGAATGTAGGGTACTTCAGTTCTTGCATAAGATATTTTGTAATAGTTTCACATGTTTTATATTGATGTCAGTTTCTATGTACCCCTAATTTGGATGATGTATTGTGTCCAATAATTATTTAATCTCATGTTCCTTTGATTAGATGTTCCGTAAATTAATTTTTTCAAAATGTTTTTAGTTAGTTACTGAGCAAGATTTTCTTACTATGTGGATCTTGAGTTCCCTATATCTAAACTAGTCTTATATTTATTATCAGAGTTCCACCAGTTGAACTACGTTGCGGATCAGATCCAGTAATAAGCTGATCGTGACTCTACGCAACTTGTAAAGAATTTGCTCCGGCCGGCCAAGAATGTCTCAAATATACCTTTTAATGGTAAGGTTGGATGTTTTTTGCAAGTTTCTATACGCTTTCTGCCAAGTGATGTGCCAGTACGAGTACTTAGTTCTCATTTAGGCCGCAGAGTCAAGTTTTGTATAATGCCATATGGTACTGTGGAAATAATCATGGGAGTACTAATTTGTTTTAGTCTGAATAAATGTTGTCAACTTGTCATGATTTAATAATGAGATTGATAGCCTAAGGGTGACTTGTAAGTGTTATTTTTTTTCAATTTTGTATACAAAATCATAATTGTTAAATACAGGTTAAAATTTCTTAATACAGTTTGCAGAGATTACAACAATAATCCTCTTAAATAACCCTAACATTTTGTGCAAGATTAAGAGTCTTTCCTAAAGTTTTGTGTAACATCATAACAGTTAATAATATCGTAATTTTTGTGCATGTTTTTTTTGACTAATTTGGCTTATAGCCTTACAAATGAGTATCTGTTCTGAAGAAATTCTCGAGGTGAGCCAGGGTCGAACCCAGGACCTGGGACGACAGAGGATAAGCCCTCAACCACTTGGGCTATTCAACCGTGCTCAATTTTTTTTTTGTGCATGTTAAAATAGTACAGTATTAATTAATACTATAATTTTATCATTTTATTATGGGTCTAGTTCTAGTGTGTTCATGGGCACATTCTAACAATTACGGTGCCTTTTTATGAGTTGACAAAATTTATTCGTGAAGGGACCATTATTATTGAAGAAAATGGAACCAATCAAAATCGGCTTTTCTAATATGTGCCCCTGGCAGTGGGCACACATTAAGAACTTAGGAGTCATTTTGATTACATTCTAATCATTAATAATGATGAATCCCCCCCTGTGTGCATAAAAATCTCTACCGATAAAAATGAATTAACTCAACAAAAGTGTTAAAAATTTTGTGCATAGAGCGTGCCTGTGTACATGCTAGAAAGACCTTTCTACTTGCATAAACATATTCATATAAATAAATATTTATATTTGTTTATATAAGTTTTCTCTAATTCAATTGTTTCGAATATTAAAATTTAAAAATATTTTCTTCAAAAAAAATTAAAAATATTTTCTTCAAAAAAAATTAAAAATATTTATTTAGTTACTTTATTTTAACCCTAATTATAATATACTCATATGTATACTATTTTGTAATATATATTGCATTTAAATTTTGGCTTTAGTTATGCTATAAATAAAAAAAATTATATATATCAAAAGAAAAGAGATCATGTAGAAAATAAAATTAAAATGATAATATAAGTTTGTATAATATATTGATATAAATGAATATATATACTTATGTGTAAAAAATATATTTTAATTCAATTATTTTGAATATAAAAAGTTTTTTTTAATTATAACTGTAATTATAATTTATTCTTGTGTAAACTATTTTTGTGAATATTATATTTAAATTATAACTTTAATTATATTATAAAGAACAAAATATGCAAAAAAAAAAAAAGAAGAAGTTATGTGCGTAATAAAAAAGGGAGACTATACTTTTAAATCAGGAGAATTAATTATATCTAATACTAGATTATATAAACAAGAAAATGAAATTAGGAAATACATTATAATCGCACTTCAGCATCATATCACTATATTTAATAGAGTATGGAAGTCTTGTCAAAAAATAAAAGAGAGTATAGAAGTGTTTAAACTTGATCTATGTTCTGAACGTTGGGCTAAATATCACACTATTTAAAGATTAATGCTACTAGTTTCACGTGTAGTTCGAGATGTTATTATAATATTTTTTATAATTTGGATATAGAAGTATATTAAAAAATTTGGATATTCTATATGTTAAGTAATCTGAAAATAAAACGGGTATTTGTTTAACTCGTTTTTTGTTCTACAATTAAATTGTAGTTAATCGTTCGAGAGTTTGTCCCGACTGAATTTTAATATTTTAATGAATATCTCGTTTTACGTCAAAAAAACAAAACTTAATGTATGTTAATCTGTAAAACTACACTAAATTATTCAATTTTGTTGAAGCGATTCATCTTTTTTCAAAGTCTAATGAAAAATCAAATTACATAATTTTAATTCGATAATTATATAAATAATTTATACTAAAATAAAATGTATATATATATATATATATCATTTTTATGAAAATGATAAATTTTATTAATTGATAATTCGAGATACATATTCCATAAATATAGGAAATAAACCCTGTGTATATGATTTTTAGGGTTGAATGTATGAAGCCTGGTTTTCAAATTTGAAGTAAACTTGGGGCTATTGATTTTCTTTATTTTTGGAAGTTCGGTTACCGAATTAACCGATCTTTTAACGGTCGGTTTATATAATTAGTTGGGCTCGGTTGGGTTTCGGTTTTTTGGGATGCTCACCCTACACATCCCAAGAACACCACTTGCCTCTGTTGTTCTTTTCTTACAGGTTCTTCATATATATAATAACACACTTACTTATTATGATTATCTTTTTCTATGTAGTCTCGTTTCTTTTCTTAACTTGTGCTGAGTTCTAAGTTAAGTTAAAACTCATCACCCGTGTTTTTTATTGAGCACGTATGATTATGATTATGTTAATCTATGACTGCACTTTGTGATATTATGATCAGTTTGATATATGTCATGCAAATTTACACCTACTATTGACGACGTGTTTTTGTATATTTATCCTCCAGGTGTTTCTGATTTATAAATTGCTATGTCGAGGAAAGCCCGATAAACGATTCTATTTACAAAAGAGCCTTATATTGAAGATGTTGGTCCTAGAAGAATGTATGAATTTTATACTATCCATTGTGATTGTATTTTCAATTTTATGCATTCTTTTCTGTTATACGGTCACACAATTACTAATTTATTTGTTAATTGTTGTAAACAGTAAAAGCATTAAGTTCACCACCTTCTCTGAAAATGATATATCGAAATTGGCGGAGGTTCAAATATACAAGGATAGATATTATGACGAAAACAGAGAGCCTGTCGAGGGTGGCTTATTGGACCCCCGGATGGTAATCTATCTTTCATTTTTTTATATTTACTGACATTTACAATTTTTAATAACAACAATGTCTATGTGTAATTTAGAGGAAATTTTCTGTATATTTGATGTAGCAATTACTAATACACACAAATTTTCTGTCTATTTGATGTGGCAATTATTAATACACACACACACATAAATTATATCGGTAGAGATAGGATGCAGTTTGTTAAATGATTCTTTCAAGCATTATTTAATTTTTGCATATGTTTACTGCTTAGAAAAAACTGAGGATTTTATAAGTTGAATTGTTTTTGGAAAGCATGGTCCATTTGTCAATATGAGCTGATGAGCATGAGATTTATGTTCCTGCATAATATGCCTACTAGTGATTTAAGTTGTCTCTCTTCTCCTTTCCATCAGTTTCTGGCATTCTGCATATATGTCTGCATCTATCTCTAATGTCAACTATAGTCTCCAATGTATGTCTCAATTCTATATGACTATAGTTCCAATACCAATTCAGCTTGTGATTTCTCTTATTTGAATAGTTAGTTTGCGAAACTAGTGACATGTAATATGATTTGGTTAGGTTATATCGGCTAATATGCATGTAATTTGAGTTATTTTGTGTTGGGCCAGGACTTCTTTTTTTATATGATTATCAGAAATCTATAGCATAGTTTTCATTACTTGTCGTATATAGGGATAAAACAATTTAATACATATTCTGATTGATAGGTCATGTGTATTTCACTTTTATTTCTTCCATTGGAATTCTCAATGGGACTAATATTTTATTTCAGGGTCCAGTCAAGACTCCAGGCAAGAATGGCAAGGAGCGGGTTTGTGCAACCTGCAGTGGTAATTTTGGGGACTGTCCCGGGCATTTTGGTGTTTTAAATCTTGCAATGCCGGTTTTTAATGTTGGATATTTGGGCATTATAGAGAAAATACTGAAATGCATTTGCAAGGTAGAATCATTTTGGTTTCTCTGATAGTATCCCATCTTTTTTTAGTTATGTTGTTTTTCTTCTTGCAACTTTTTAGTGGCATCAAAGTACTCTACCCAAATAGTTTTCTCATAGGTAGTAAACATATAGCCAGGCTTCTCAAGAAATCTAAGAAAGAAGTCAAAGATTCACCACAGGGTCAACTATTCAAATGGGTGTTTATCTCACTGTGAACTTTGGTGTAAGCGGCTCCAACTGTACATGCTCATCTTTAGCACAAGTCATCTGCTAGGAAAATTGAGAGTTACCGACCAATTAAAGATCTTACTTGCACTATTATGTCCTTCCAAATCTTATTTGAGGAATGTTATACGAATATTGAATACACATTAAATTAAATAAAAGATGTTCAAGAAAAATAGTATAGAAAGCCAGAAGACCATATCTCCCTGTTGAAACTAGAAGAAGTATTTATGCTGGTGAGGCAAGTTTTAAAACACCAGCTGGTGCCAACAGTATATTTTAGGCTGCTGTAACTTTTTTTTCTGAGCTGTAATTTAAAATTTGGCATACATCAGATGATGGATGCACTCCCACAGTTTGACTCTTTACTCTTTAGTGTTATGTCACTTGTAGGTTAGGCTTGTGACATAGGTTATAAGAGATGTAGCTGTTGACATTTTGCAATCATGGATGAAGCCATATACAAATCTTTAAAAGAAGCAATCAGTGTAATGTTTACATGGATGAATTTCGGAAGGATGCATGATTAGTAGTTTGTAAAAGAGGTTTTTACTTGGTGAGTACTAAATATAAGTTCAGCTATCATGGTATCTTAGTGTATTTTCCTGATAAGAAAACTTCCATGCAAGTATAGAAATCGAATTTAAAGCAGTCTTACACTTATTATATGTAGGATACAAGTACGTAAAAAACATTTCATTTTTACAGTTCTGTAAAAATGGAAATCTTATGTATTCAGCAATATGGAGTACAGATTTAGGAATTAGGATTGGATGCTTTCTTTATCCTAAACTTTTTTTAACTAGTACCAGATAATTAAAAGAAAGACCCGCCTATCAAATTGTTTACATTGACAATGACGAGCTGTACATTTCATGTAGTTGTGCGGCGCCACAATCTGTAAATTTATGGCTTATCTGAATTTAGGTCCTTTCCTATATTTATTGGGTCTAAACTGCCATCAGGATGCCTTACTCTGTAAGGTTTGCTTGTTAAATTTGAGATGGAAGATGATTTTTCCCTACTGGTATTCAACGCTTTAAATCAGTTCGTGTTTCATATCGTTGTAACAGAATTGTGCCTCTACACTTTTGCCGGAGATAGAACATACATAATTCTTAAAGAAGCTGAGAAAAGACATCGACCCGTTGAAGAAGACTGCGCTATTCGAAGACATCAAAAAAAAGTGCACTGCAATGGCAAGCAGTAAAAAGGCAATAAAATGTTTAAACTGTGGATATATAAATGGTTTGTATCTTCCCTTTTTTATGTCAGTACTTTTAACTTTGTAAATTAGAATATGCTCATTTTTGCATATGTCAATACTCTAATGATTCTATATCATAATATATTCATAATTGCTCATTTCAAGAAGAAATATTTTGTCATTGTGTTATGTATTACAGGTACGGTGCAAAGGGCTAAAAAGATGTTGGGAGTGAATCATGATCGTTCAAAAGTTATGGATGATACTTTGGGTGAAGCCTGTTCAGCTATATCACATATGAAGGACTCCATCGGATCTAACTTGTCTTCCTTGATGAACCCTGACACTGTACTTTCTCTTTTTAAGAAAATTCAGGACAAGGTATTTTATCATATTCACTTAGTTAAGATGATATATGCATATCTGGTTTCATGATTTGCTTAAGAATATGAAATGTCTATTTGAAACTAATAGATTAGTATTGAATACTCTTAATTTTGTTGTTCTCGATCTTAGTGGTTTAATTTAATTAATATGTCCAACAGGATTGTGACTTGCTCTATCTTAGTGATAGACCAGAGAAATTTCTAACCACAAGTATTGCTGTTCCCCCGGTTCCTATTCGCCCTTCTGTCCTTATCGATGGTGGACAAATGAGGTGAACTAATTTTTTAAATTTATTTGTTTACATGTTACAATACTATATAATCTCATTTCACATTATGTGTTTTTTCTTACATGACCACAACTAAACTTAAACTTAAGGGTGGCAAAACATAATGTTGGTTTGGTTTTTGACCCTAACCCATATGAGAACCATACTGCTTACAAAAATGGTTTCTTTTATTATATGTTTATGGTTCCAAAAGTGGTTTGCCCATATTACAGTATGTTTAATGCTAGTGATACAATACATAGATTTATTGCTATATTATTTATCAAAAAAAGATTTTTGATGCTAAAATAGAACTTTTAGTCAAATGCATAGTTCTAAAATGGCACCAAAAAGATCTAAGTTTAACTAACCTTTCAAACACCTACCTTTGAATGCCCAATTATATTTATCACCATTACTTCAATTATTCATTTGTCTCCATTTTCCCACGTGCTTGTCTATGTAGCAATTATAAGTAACATCTATACTTGGTTCTATATTTACTAATTATAGTATTTGGTATTTTGCATCCATGTTTAGCATTGCATTAGGGGTTGTTTGATTCATGATATTTAGGTATCAGGTATGGGTTTCTGTCATTCTAACCCCATATGGCCATACCTCGTGTATGGTTGAAGAAAATAAAATTTAAAACCCATAAGGTATGGGTTGTTGATACCTAAGGGGGGAGGTGGGTATGAGACATGGGTATCAGGAATCATTTATTTTTAAGTGAAATAGATTCATTCCAATACTCAACCAAATACATGATATGAGGAATGATACTTTGAACCCTATACCACCCTAACCCGATTCCTCATTCCAACCCCATCCTTTTCATTACTGGTGCTTTTAGGTAACAGTTATATCAATAAATATAAGAACTTAATGACTAATGCTATTTTTCTTGTATGTTTCTAATCTACCCCCTTCCATGTGTTATTTTAGTTCCCTCATTAGTATAGTAGTATGTGTCGATTATTAAAATAGTACGTGTCACTTAGATTGACCAGTAAACGTGTCAATTAGGCTGGGCCCCTGCTACACAATGGGATTTCACTGCATTTAAGAATGTTGATGGATTGTTATATATATGTTAGGGCTCTGCCTACACTTTTCTTTATGCTCTTAGGTTGCATAAGTCGGTATCATACATCTGTGCTAATAAAATTATTATGTTTCTCCTATAACATTTTGTTCTTTCAACAGCAATGAGGATGACATATCAGAGAGGTTGAAAAGAATCATTCAAGCAAATGCTACTCTTCATCACTGTTTAACAAAAACAGGTTATGCTCCCAATGATATGGTATGTTCATTATTTATAGATCATCCTTCCATTAAAAATTTCTCAATTGAATTTATCAAGTTTTTTGGCATTGTTCATCTCATTACCTTTTTTTTGCACTGGGTGGTGGGATGGGGTTATATTACCAAAATGTTTGAATAGCATAGATGTTTTTCTTTAACAGTTACTTTACCTTAATGTTGGAAAACAATAATCAAATTTACCTTTAATAAGATGAGCTAGCCTCCTTCATAATATAAATCCCCTAGCAATTCTGGTCAGATGTGGTATGATGTACTAAGAGGTAGAGAGAGTAAGGTGCTATTACTTTATCTTCAAAAAAAAAAATTTATGCTCCAAGACTCCCCACAAATGCATGCAGTGTATGCTTAATTTTGTAGTCAGAATTCATGTAGTCTGTATGTTGTAATCATTCAAATATTTAGGTCAATGCGTGGTGGTGTTTGCAATCGGAGGTTGCAAAGTACATAAACAGCGATGTATGCGGACTACCACTAGATTTGCAAGATGATAAGCCCCTGAGCGGTTTTGTTCAACGCCTTAAAGGAAAACAGGGACGTTTTCGTGGAAATTTGTCCGGGAAGCGAGTTGAATATACTGGGAGAACTGTCATTTCGCCAGATCCTAATCTTAAAATCACAGAGGTTTGGAGTTTTGCTACAATTTGATTTTTGAGTTTTCACTGAGTATTGTGGGTAACAATTTTTCGGATTCCAGGTTGCAATTCCTATCCAAATGGCCAAGATTTTGACTTATCCTGAGCGTGTATCAAGTCATAATTTAGAAAAACTAAAGCAATGTGTCAGAAATGGATATGGCAAGTACCCTGGTGCCAATTTTATCAGACTGACTGATGGCACGTCAAGGTAAGCATTCTCATTGTTTTATTCTTGTCCTTTTCCTTTTGACATTGAATAATTGCATCCTGTAATATGTGTTACTGCAGGGCATTGGTATTAAAATACGATATCAGAATGTGCCTTGCCGATTAACTTAAATTTGGTCAAATTGTTGAACGTCATTTGGAAGATGGTGATATTATTCTTTTCAACAGACAACCTAGCTTGCATCGAATGTCAATCATTTGCCATAGGGTAAATACAGATATAACTAAAGTTACGAGTGTGGTTAGATACCCCATAGTTTGCATTTCTCATTGAATTAGAATTTCGTATTTTTGTCTATAGGCAAGAATTATGCCATGGCGTACATTGCGATTCAATGAATCAGTTTGCAATCCCTACAATGCTGATTTTGATGGTGATGAGATGAACATGCATGTCCCACATACTGAGGCGGCTCGGACAGAGGCAGTTATGTTGATGGGGGTAAGGACCTTTGACAAGTTATTTTAATGAATTTTCTGAGATAAAGATTACACCGTCCTATATTTCTAATGTAATTATGTTGTACGTACTCGGTATGGACTGTCTAGTGGGGCCTATCCTTAGTTTCTAATGTAATAAACACGATTGTTTACAAGTGAATGCAATTGGATGGGCTTATCGTGAATCATTTACTCGTTAAGAGTGTTTGGTTACCTTTTATTTTGGACCGAGTGTGCTATAAAGGGCCCGTTATTCATTTGTGTTATATTGGGCTATGTCTCGAGCATCGCACCATTTAGACCTTTTCAGTCCACATCTTACTGTTCTAGATTTTATCATTTTAATTGGTTATTCACTTTAAATTAAATAAAACCAGCAGTTTGCATGAGTACTTTATAATTTGTTTAAGAGACATTTTAAAACTATAACTACAGAATATAAAATATGTTTAGTGTTTACTGTCGCAAAATTGCTTCTCGGAATCGGAGAAAATAAAATTTGGCTAAAAATATCTTGCATTTATTGAAGTGTATTTTTTCTATTCTATACAACGCATAAATATGTTTAAGTAAAAAAATAAGAAAGGAGATTCAAGTAATCAAATTATTTAGAAATGCTATATGAGGATATCTCAGGCATTCTAAAATCCATAACAAACTTGGAGAGTAAGAAGTAGTGCTAATTATTTGAATATGTGAATATGTGATAGCTACTTCTACAATATTTCTACAGAGAGTAGCTCTACATAGTGCAATTAGGATGCTATTCACTTAGTTTACCTTATTTTGTGCTGCTGTTACCTACCGCTAATTTGGAGCTGTATTCTACTGAGCCCAAAATTATTCCATTCAATCTTTCCTGAGTCTGGTGTTTCGTAAATTATTACTCATGCAGTATCTTTCCAATTATTTAATAGAACAAGATTTACTTACTGTTATGTATACCTTGAGTTCCCTATATTTAATTTGGTATTTTGTTCTTTTATCAGGGTACCATCCTTTGAGTTGCGTTGTGGCTCGGATCCAATTTTAAACTGACCGTGACTATAGCTGCAACATTTAAAGAATTGTAAAGAATTTTCTTCGGTCTGGCCAAGAGTGTCTCAGTTATTCCTTATGATGGTAAGGTTTGAATTTTTTTTTATGATCTGCCAAATGATGTGTGCCCTGTGCCAGTCGACTACTGGTTCTTGCTTTTAGACCTCCGGCTATGTTTCACATGGATACTGTCGAAGCTTTTATGACAAGTAGCTGATCATGAAATTATCTATATTAATGGTTTACAGAGGCTGGTGCCAATTGCCTGTATTTATATGTTACTTCTTTTTCCGGTTTAAGGTAGAATCTATATAGTACATATTAGAACAAATTTACAAATAATATTATGTTTGGATTTCTATTTGCAATATCATCTCCCAAGTTATTAAAAAATACTGTAGATGGTAGATACTCCTGGTAAACTAGCTAGTAAACATCAACAAATTGCTTATGAATTACTTACGGTTGATTATTAACTACATTTGGTCCCGTTTTGAAATGCTAAGTTATTTATGAACTGCACACAGTGGTGGTGGTTCTTAGCAATAAATAGAAATATCGGAATTGAACTCACTCACACTGGACTTGTTTTCGTCTTTCACAAAAATATAAATATTTAACATTCCGTAAAAAAATTAAAAGCGAGATGGAGTGAAGCAGATATGAAAATAAATCAAATCCATTTAACCAGATTAGCAGCTCATATTGAATCTCATAGAGTGATATTCTAATAACATAGAATTTCATATTCTGCAAAGTGACATTGTGATCACTTAGAAATTTTAAATATCACAGCCCTATATACAGTAACAGTATGACAATATCACGTGAGCTTGACCAGAAAATTGGTCTGTCCCAAATTATAGAAAATATTATATTTGAGGAGAGAGATGTATCATGTATGTATATTTATCTTTATTTTAGTATTTTATTAAAAAAATTATATTGTTACCTTATCGAGAAATTATAAATAACAAGTTTTCTTGAACTCTAGATAACTAGATTTTATGTGCATGGTATTGGATTTTTTTTTTACACCGCTCGAATTTTAACATTAAATTCTAAATAGAAGAAATCTTGTGTTCGATAATAACATTTGAATATAAAATTCACTCACATTTAGTGGTGAAGTTTAGTCTATGTTCATCCAACTCTTATCGATCCTAATATTTTGTTTCAGTTTAGCTCATGTTCGTGTATGTTCGCGAACAACTTTACGAACACATGTTCTCAAACTCTATTCATTCTATTCACGAATAACTCATGAATATGACTTATAAACTTATATTCATGAACATATAAATGTCAAATAAAATAAATAAATTTAAATTATAATAACAAGATAATCGGTTAACGAAAATATTTCTCACATTTTTAGTCCAAAGTCGAGATTCAAAAAAGTATAAACTTAACGATTAATAATTTAATCTAAAAAATAAATGAGTACAAAAAATAGTAACTAATTCGTAAACTAATATACATACAAATACTTAGTATATATATAAGAGTAAATTACAAAGTGGTGGAAGGAATTTACACAGATTTTCAAAATCGCAGATTGGTGGCTAGATTTATACTTTGACTTTCAAAAAGGTGGCTCTCGTCGATTTCTAATTTTTGACAGGGGTAAAATGAGAAAATATGTTATTTTACTAAGAAAAATGCTAAAGACCCCAAAAATTGTCCAAAAACAAATCCCCAAATACATATGTGTCACTATGTGATCGGTTATATTTCTAATAATGCCCCCATGTATGCACATTAATAGACTAATTAAAACTTGACAACTCATATTTGTGGATTGATGTGCATACATGGGGTATTATTATTATTATTAGGAATATAATCGATCCCATGGTGATACATATGTATTTGAGAATTTTTTTTGGACAATTTTTGGGATTTCTAGCATTTTTCTTAGTAAAATAACATATTTTTTCCATTTTAACCCTGCCAAAAAAATTATAAATCGACTGGAGCCATCTTTTTGAAAACCAAAGTAGAAGTCTATCCACCAATTTGCGATTTTGAAAGTCTGGCCACTTTTTTGAAAAGTTGTGTAAACTCCTGCCACCCCTTTGTAATTTACTCTATATAGGAGTATAATATAGGGAATTCATAAATGTTCACAAACATGTGTTTACGAATTTGTCACTAACATTATAATCAAATTTGTTCGCGAATTTTCGACCCGAACTATGTTATACTTAAGTTCAATTTATTTATAAATCGAACCTAAAAATTGTGTTTATATTCAACTCGTTTACAGATCGAACTGAGTACGAATCAAACTTTTTTCGAGTTGAACACAACTATTCATGAACGTATCAACTAACTTACAACCCTATACACATTCTTAATGTTACTTGTTAAGTGTCGGTCAAAATGGCTTATTAATCAAAGATCTGCCACCAACTCGCAATAAGGAATTTTGGCACCCGTGAACTAGTTTTATTCCTTGGACAATCCATATTTTGAGCTGTCCCTGACAACTTACCACTTATTTTATTGTGTTTTTAGGTTTCTTTTGTCTTTTAATTTTACTAATATTTGGAAACTGAAATTTATATGAGCTTTACATATAAATTAGAATGTTTTTGGAACTTTCTGTAAAAAAAAGAGTGTTCTTTTTTTTTTTGAAGTAAAAAAAAGAGTGTTCTTGGAAGTCATTTCCAGCTTGCCAGAACAGAAATTGTGATACAACAAACATTGTTTCAAACTAAAATTGGATAGTCATTTTTACAGAAAAATAGTTTATTTATAAAATTTGTCAGTTTCATGATCAAATTATTTATTTTTTAAAACTTAATTATTTCCGGTCAATTTTTTTAAGAAATTTAGTTAAATAATACTTAATTGCACTTTGATAACCAAAATTATAATTTTTTGTTACAGAAAAATGACTCAATTATAAAAATTATCAATTTCTTGGTCAAATTATTTATTATTTATTAATTTATTACATCCAATATATTCCACTACCTTTGTCTTATCATTATTATTATTTAAAAAATGAATTCGATGAGCATGAGTATTGTTTAATCATTATTTGAGATTATCAAAACATTAACACAACTGATAAATTAAAAAGAGCATAACCATAAATACATGATTATATTTTATTTTATAAAATATCACTCCTTTTAGAAATAGATTTTCTTTCCAACTTTAGATAAATACCGAATCAACCTCACAAATATTTTTATTTTATAAATTTATATTAATATGATTTAAAATTTAAACTGTGTGATAATTAAAATTATATAAACTATAAAATAAAGTTTGAATACAAAATTATAATATAATCCATTATTAAAAGATTAGAAATAATTGGCAAATAAATTGGTTAACATTATAATTGAGCTATTTTTCTGCAAAAAAATTATAATCCAGGTCATCAAAATGCAATTAAGTATAATTTCACTAATCTCCATTAAAAAATTGACGCAATACAATCAAGTGTTAAAAAATAAATAATTTAACCATCAAACTGGAAAATTTTATAATTGAATCATTTTTCTGTAAAAATATTATAGTTCAGACATCAAAACACAATTAAGTCTATAAGTAATATTTGATTGTTATTTTATAATTCATTCTAAATCTATATTATAATAAAAATAGTTTTTTAATATAATGTTTTTCTTTAATTGACCATAATAATCTTATTAATCAAGAAATTGAGAATCATCTTTTCAGAAGAAAAAAAATTGAGAATTATTAATATTTCATTCAATATATACATAAATATTTGTTTTATTTTTATAAATATAAAGATCAGAAACGGGGATTAGGATATATTCGTTCTCTAATATTTTTATAAAATCTTTTTCAATTCTCGGTTCGTATCCCAAAAACCCTCAAATTTTCTTCGAACGGGTATCTGATCGAAATCGGCAGCTATTTTTACGGAAACTTTTTCGATTCTCGCCTCGTAAATCAAGACTCAAATTTTTGCTCCAAATGAAACAGGTATCTGATCGAAACCGTCAATCGAATGAGGAGGTGAGGAGAATGATCGCAAATCTAATTTACTAGTAATTTTTAAAATTTAGTTTTAAATAAAATTTACTTTAGCCCCACAAAATAAACTATAGTATAATATTTTTAGGGTGTTGCTAAATACAGGTCATTTTTACTTAATACACACTGGTTTATTACGTTTATATCCTTTTATGTGTTTAATGTGTGAAACCCTGTTAGGGGGTGTTTGGCCTAACTTATAAATAATAAGTTATTTTTTTAAAAAAAGTATTTTCATATTTTTTTTAAAAATTAATATTTATTTTAAAAATTTAAGACCAAATCTTATTTCTAAATTTAAAAATAAGTTACTTATTTTCAGAAAAAGTACATATATACCAACTTTTTCAGCTTATAAGCTACTTATAAGTTTAGCCAAACAGGGCCTAAATGAAGTTTGTTGATTTGCACGTATATTTACCGTGAATGCACGTATATTTACTCTGATTATATTGTTATTGATTACTGTAAGATACTACGAGTATTAGTTAAATTATAAGATTAATATAATAATATCTTATTTAATTAAAAACTAAATAATAAATTAGTTAGTATTATATTTAATTAGAAACTAATAATAAATTAGGTAGTATAATAAATTAGGTAGTATTATATTTCACTCATTTTAAATATAATATAATTCATTTTTAAAAAAATAAATAAAAGCTCGATAATTCAATTTTTTATTCACAAAAAATAGAATTAATGAATTTATATATTTAATCTCTCTTCTTAAAATATGTATAAAAATTAAAGTGAATAAATAATTTAAGATAGAAATTAAGTAATTAAAACATGATTATAAATGCACTAAATGATGTCAATGAATTTTTAAAAAATATAAAATTATTTTAACTTAAATAGGATGAGTATCTTATAAAATTTAATCAAAATATTAATCAAATTTGAAGAACATCAGACTATCTAAGAATGAAAAAAAAACATAGAATATAATTAATTCTAAATACAGATGTACAAATATTGAAAAGTCACTTTTTAATATTTAAAAGTTAGTTTTACAAATATTAATTTGGTATTTGGTTAAATAAAAAAGTTATTTTTTATTTATTAAAATAGATTATAACTTAAAAAAAGAAATTATTAAAATAAATAGATGTTGTTTTCAGTTAATATAAAATTATTTTGTAAATTTAATTTTTTTGATACTCTTTAATTTTTTTTCTTTTTTAACTATCAAAATTATTTAATTATTTTTTAATCATAATATTTTATATTGTATAAAGTAAAATATTTTTTCAAGAATAATATTAATCAAACTCTATATAATTTTAAAAACTATAAATCAAAGTTCAAAAAACACTATAAATCAAATTAAATGTATTACGAGTAATAAGAAGGTATTAATAAATGTTACAAGAAAAAGAATTAATAAGCACGCGACACCGCACAACAAACTAGGGTCATTTACTCACTCCAGCTGTGTACAGAAAAATAGGAGGGTTATCACAGTAATTTCACAGAATTGTATTAAGAAATTTTGACCTGTATTTAACAATTATGTATTTTTAAAGAGAACACTGCTTTATGAGGTCGATTCCGCTATTAGTGGTAGTAATCATATAACACAAAAGTCTTAAAGCTTAAATGCACTTCTTAATCCACACCCCAAAATAAAAGCTACACAGAATGACAAAAATATTGGTACAAACTTTAAAGCTCCACATAAGTCACGAATTTTACCAAAGAGTACAAGCCAAATAAATTGGCCAATGCTAGTGTTGTTTGGTTCTCATAGGCTAAAAGTATATGCATTTTTACTACGCCATTCCTCTTCACTTGCTCTTTCTTTCTTTGCCATTATTTGATCTCTCAAAAACATGAAATCAATAGACTTGTTGTGTGCCTCTCCAGCTTCCACAGCTATATGTTCAAGCACGGATCTACGTACCATGGTACGCAACCATGGCACGAGATCCGTAGACCGCCGTAGACATCACTATATAAGTGATCATTATCCAAGAAAATCCAAGAATAATATTCCTGTGATCCCTTGTTCATCGCAGTTGCCAGTCATTCCTGCTTCGTATTATCAGAAAAGTAGAAAAAGCGCTTCTGATTATTCTTCTGCTTCTCGAAGTAACCGAGAACAACGAAGAAAAAGCTCAGCGGACATTGCTAATGATCTAACAACTACTCCTTATGGATCTTCTAGGCATCTCTTAGGTGACAAACCTTTTAATGAACTGTTACATCAGACAGATAATCTACTGGCATTAGTCCCTAGTGAACCTCTAGTGCCTCGAAGCGCGAGTACAGATGATTCTGCATTGGTTTCTGGTAATCAAGCCTTACGGCCTCGTGCCAAAATCAGCTCTAATGACTCACTTGCTCTAAAATCCATTACCAAGCAAAAGCAGTTGGTTGTTACCCATCTTGCGCGTAGAAACGAATCTTCTGTTCTTAAATCTTCGTCAGCTCGATCTAGGTCCCGTCACCAGGTTCTTCATTATCCCTCTTTAATCTTATAAATAAATATGCATGTATACACATATAGTAGCTTCAATACTGATCCTAGGAGTAGAAGGTAAGGTCTGGCCTTACCGTTTTCAGACATGCCCTATGAGCTGAAATGGTTTCATGGGATTCAGCCAATAGTCTTGATCCGTTGATCGTGAAATATCGTTGACAGGAATTCTGATTTTAGACAGTAGATTCAATAAAGCTTACCTGTGAAATACAAGTTGAATTACAAACTTTGGCAATGGACTAATGGTTAACTATGTTGAAGACAACTCATATGTATATATAAATTTGTGTTCTGTTTTTGTAATACTAAAAACTTTCACAGGTGGTGGAACTTATGGTGTCAATTCATTGCAAGGGATGCGAAGGAAAAGTGAGAAAACATATTTCAAGAATGGAAGGTAATCAATTAGTCGAAAACTAATTACAATTAATTTTTTGAAGTTGTTTGATCAAAAGTTTAAAAGGGTTGATCCGTAGCTAAGAACTAAGATTGCCTTATTTTTCAAAAAAAAAAGGATCATGGTTCGAAATCATAACTTAATTTTTTGATTTATGTGCAGGAGTGACTTCATTCAGTATTGATAGAGCAACAAAGAAAGTGATAGTGATCGGAGAGGTGACGCCCTTAGGAGTACTTTCAAGCATTTCAAAGGTGAAGAATGCTCAGTTCTGGCCGGTTCCAACTTCTTTATCTTCTTCGTAGTCTTTGCAGATACACCTAACAAGTTATTTCTCTGCTTGTTCTGTAATTTTTTTTATGCATTTCATTTCAGCAGGTGTCGTTTTAAATATAAATTATGTCTGTATAATATATGTGTAAATTTGAGATTATACCGTTTCGTATTTAATATTTACTGTTTTTCTTTCCTTTTTATTTACATTCTACAAGTGTTGGTCCAAATACAAGCCGATTAACCATCTAGAAGATAATATGATGATTTGTATTACTGATTCTGAATGAAACATGTGATTCGCATGCCTGTTGCAATAATATGTAATACTCGCTCATCTGTATCTGCATAACCATCTAGTGAATTTACAGTGGAACATGATCGATCTTAAACGCATGCTGGGGGGTGGTTTGTGGATGAATTAAAAACATGAAAGACCTTTATAATAATACAGAAAGCACTTAAAACACGAGACCCACAACCACAATGATAAGTTGCATTATTGAAATCAAGACTAGAAGAAGAAGAAGAAGAAGAGTTGTTGTAGGACATTATGATGGTATGTGTCTATGTGCTAGAGAGTAAATTTATGCATGCGTTGGCATTGGTCGGCACTCGTAGACAACTACAGACTACTTTCAAGTCATATATACGTAAATAGACGTACACATATTGCATTTATACTTCTATAATTGGAATTTGTTATCAAATTAGAATTATAATTTTTACTTGAGTTTAGTCCATTCTCACTTGATTACTAGTCAGTACCACTGCCTGCGAGGCTGTGAGCAAAGCAGGCTTAACAGTTTCCTGTTTACAGGACAACTGTTTAATAGTAGTTTGATTTTAATACAAGGGCTTCTAGATCCGAATGGCACATATTACTTCTAATGTTACGTGTTCTGCTCGTCTGAAATTTTATATATACATACCACTAAATTAAACATCATGTATGTTTTTTCAAGCAATACACAATTTACATATTATTCCGTAAACCGGTTTCATGATCTTTAATTTAATATTTATCGTTATAGATTTTTCTCTAATGAGTCTTTTTAGTGTGTGCTCATGGGCACAAACTAAGAACTAAATTTTATGAGTTTAACTTATTTTGATCGGTGAAATTTTTTTACATAAAAATCAATAAAATTTTAACAATTAAGCTTCTAATATGTGTCCATGGAGACACATTAGAAAAACCGTTCTTTAATATAGCTTATAAGCTACTGTAATAAACAGAATACACTCTCTAATAAATTTCCGAAATGAGCGAGAATCGAAAGAGAAACTTGAGTATAAGTACAGGAATTCAATTTACTCCAATTTTATACAGTATAAATATATATATATATATATATATATATATATATCCACACTAGACTGACCATGCTATAATGTGACAGCTCCCAGTCGTGGCATGCATTTAATTGGTGTTTTCTCCCCACTCTTTTAATCTTCAAGGTGAAACCTTATGATAACAAGAAGGCGTACCCTTTTATACCAAGTCTACTTCAAATGGTGGGCCTAATTAATTCTTTACTGTTTTCTCTTTATTCCTCCTTTAAAGATAGGAGGAAAAATTGGTACATTTACAATGAAAGAAAGATCCAAATCCCTATCTTGATTTGACTCATTACTTTAAAGTTTAAATTAAGCTTTTCTTATTTTCCTTCTTTGTTCCTTCTGCTAACCTTTAGCTTGTTTGGCTTATCCAAGGGACGGCTGCAAAAGTTTCCTATAAGCCAAGCACAGGTAAAATTTAATTTTTGTTAACAAATGAAATAAAAATAATAGTTTGTTAGGTTAGGTACTGCTTGTTTTCATTTTACATGTATGACTTTGCAATATGGCCCATGTATATACTGCAGCCTGAAATAGTAGAATTTCAGGTGGGAGCGTGGGACTATGCACAGCGTAGTACATCTCTGTTTTTTACCCAACATTTTCCAAAACTATTCAAGTATTTAGTGCATTCCATTCTTTGTATTTTGTTTTCTTTTAACTGTTTGAATAATTACGAATTCAACTGGGTAGGAGAAGTGGGTGACATTTAAAGACACTGAAATTTCACATAAACCGATAAACGAACCGGCATCTTTGTTCTTGTTATGCTTCTAGTTCGTGTTTAATTGGAAAGTGTCCTTAAAAAAATTGATAAATGTCGGGGGGGAAATTATATGGTACTATTTTTAAGTTAATAGTATGAAATTACTTTGAATCCTCGTATCTTGCTATTAGAAAAATTAAGTGAAAGTTGTACTAGAAGTTATTCTTCTCAAACCTGTACATTGTAGTTTTCATAACAAATTTACTTGGTTTTAATGTATTTGAAGAATTGTAGTGTTTCCAGACTCTGCTTTTAACCGGTAAATCAGTTCCAAACAACCAGCGCACGCTTTACTAAACTAGATAGTTAACATGGAAAATTTGTCATCTAATTTAAGTCTCAAACTTCATTAAATTAAAGGAATTGTCCTAAGAAACAGATGTGGACTGCAGAAACTTTTTTCCCCTCAAGCTTCTACAACCAAATGTTCGAAACATGGTTCACACTAAAAAATTAGGCTCGACAAAATTCCAATAGTAGGAATCTATTGCTTGCTCCTATTGATACTAATGAGCTACGTCAAAAAATAGAAAAAATGCAGCTTTTCCTGACTCTCAACATGATCTAGAGATACAAAGCTACTCAGCTTGCACTAATTACATATCATTACTCGTGGTCCTCTAGGCATGTCTCAAGTGACATACCTTCGTTGTATCCTGTGTTACTTGAATGGAAGATTATTAGATTGAAATTGTAAGACATACTTGTATTGCCCGAAAAGAAAATATATTCCAAACTACACTATTGATCCGCTTAGTACACAGACAAGCAGAAGCAGACACTCTTGGTTTAGTATTGGTGGTGTGACAAGTCCCAATCATAGAGGCATGCATTTAATTGGAGTGTATATGTGCACTCTTTTCATCCTCTATGTGAAACCTAATGATGGCAGGAAGATATACCTTTTGGTAGAGTCCACTGTGTGTCTAATTAACTCTTTCCTGTCTTTTCCTTTTCCTCCAACCAACTGTAGGGACATTGCTAACTAGCAAAAATAAGTTCCAACCCCCTATCTATATGTGATAAATTCATATAAATGTAACCCTTTCTAACTTTCTCCCTTGTTCTTTCAAGGGTTTGTGGTAAATTTAATTTCTATGACTACATCCCGTGGATGGCTGGAAAAGAAAATTTGATCATTCCAAACGGATGATATGATATATGTGAATATTATATTACATACTAGTTTTCATTGTATGACTTTCTCATGATACATGACAATGTATGTTTTCACTATATTGAGTGACTTATATATTGAAAACAATGGCATGCAAGGAAAATTAAAGACCCGGACCAAAATCAGTCAAAAAAAATAATTTAAAGATGATAGTACTTCTGATATATATAATTACAAAAAAAGAACGAACATATAATTCCAAAGATGCACAAATTTTCAATCAAGTAAAGAACATTAGGATAAAAGTCGAAATTGAAGTGTTGGTGACCAATCTTTTAACAGCATAACTCAAGTTATTATGTTTGGAGGCAAACAAATCTTATACACCCAGTCACACATCCTCTTCCACATATATGATGAGCCACGTCAAAAAGAACCTAGTTGGGGTTGAAATATCCACTACGAGTTGTCTTAAATTTAGTTTGTGCTTAGCTTTAGAAACACACTAGCATCGTCAAATTGAGGAAGTACTGCCTAAAGAACACTAATGAAGCCATGAAGGTGGTCAGTCAAGGGATGTGCATGCAACATAAACAATTTCTTATAATCAAACACAAAAGGTTCTAGCAGGTCCTTATATCTGAAAAATACAGGACTAACAATAGCAGCATGTGTTTGCTATGTACTCTTGCAAAGACAAAAGAACAACATAAATCAGATCTCACCTTTCTAGCCACCTAATTCTAAGAAGGAAATTCTAGTGGCATGTTACATAGTGCTCGCATTGCATTGCTGGCCACATCCAACAGCTGCAAGTACTCGTCTGCTCCGTCAATGAGACACTGCAGCGTCCACAAAAGAGTTATGATCTTGTGTACGAAAATGATTCATTCAACACTCAACAACTTGCTTTAGTAAGTCTATACCAACATAAAAATTCATAATTTAATGTCCCCAAATTTGTGTTGCTAGAATTAAAAAATTAGTGTGTTTCTGTGCCATTGTGTATATAAGGATTTTAAGCAAAAAGAAACACTTAAGCAGTTTGAGTTAAACGTTGCTATATTTTTCGAATCAAGAAACTGAAAAGGTAAAAGAATAATAGAAAATGTTAGAACAAGTTTTCTGTATTAAAACTAAAGTGAATTATTGATAGTATATGGTGCTACTACGAAATGTTAATACTAATAAAATGACCTTATCTGCTTCACCCATTTTCTTAAATATTATTGCTTTCTGTTCATCTGATACATCATCCAGTCCAACAATTAGATCAAACAACTGCACCAAAAAAAATCAGATCAGTGCTCCAGATTTGAACATATACATGATTACACAACATTGACAACAAACATGAAAAAGACCTGAGAAATCATCTGAGAAACTGGATAGCCCTCTGCAATCACATTATTAACTTCCTTCTCCGCTAATTCAAAGTTACCACTTTTGCAAGTTGAATAAAGAGCTTGGACAACTTCCTGTGGGATGACCTGATCAAAGATCAGTTGTAATTTTCAAGAGTTAGTTAATTAGTTGAATGGAAATAATGTAAATGGAACAAAGGCTCCCCAATGTAAAACAATCCCATGTAGATGTCAAATTATCAGTGTACATGCTACACGATTATCAGTGAAATCTCAAACAATCCATGTCTAATATATATTACTGTCATACGTTGGTACTAAAATATACAAATATAAACATACACAGTTACACCTGTAATTTTACTGAAATATACTTCCTACAATCACATACTTTTCGAGTCCCAGGATGCACAAACATTAAGCTCGCAAAATTGGATTCAGGCATATAATATAGAACAGCAGAAGACGACCCTTTCTTAAGTCAAGAACAGATGTCCTGCTTCACTGGTGTATGCAGCTTTCACCTACTACAACATTATGACACCTAAGGGTTCTACTTTTTAACCATCTCCAGATTGTCAGAACATACTTGAACCAACCTAAAAACGTGCACAAACTACTTCACACATTAGTAGGAGGTGGGAAAGCAGATATAATAATCTGTAGATTCAATTCACAAGCTAATATTTTGCAATCAACTTGACAGGTAAATAACAGATGTTTCAAGCTGCGCATACTTCAAAAGCTACAAATTAGCAGCAGCTGTGATCTTGTGAAGTATCAGTTTTTCTTTTGCCTAAGTTTTGTTTTTGCGAACAAACAACTTGCAAGTAGGGTTAAATAGTGCAGACAGCACTACAATTTAGGGTAGAATTCTAAAATGGTGAGGTAGATTTCAGTCGGCAAGTACTCTATTTAGGTGCATCTTGGAAACAGATATGTTGAATGTCATTACTTTTGGGGCATAAATCTAGGGATGGCAAAAAAATCCGATCCGACGAATATCCGATCCGAAACCAGTAATTTTGGATTTACCGAATCCGATATTTTGGATTTGGATTTAATTTTTAAACCCGAAATTTTTTGGATTTGGATTTGAGGCATACCGATCCGAAATCCGATCCAAATCCGATCTGAACCCCAAACCAGAAAAAAAACCGATTAATATATATATATATATATATATATATATATATTGATTACATATATAATTAACTTACTATTTTTTAGAAAGAATCTTATTATATTTTCTTCAATATTTCTTGTAAGATTTATTCAAGATAAAATTATTTTAATATTTATCTATTTGTTAATATATATATATATATATAATTTGAATATTCAAAATATGTAACGATTGTGATTCGATTTAAATAAAAAAGATTAATAAAGTGATAAACACATTTTTGGTTAAATTTATATTATATTTTATATTAAGGTATTAATCGGTGAAAGATGCATATAAATTATTGTATAAATAGAATAAATATTGAACAAATTTTCTATGTGCGGTATTGATAGTTAAATTAATTAAATTATTTTTCAATTTTTGGATATCCGAAAAAACCCGATCCGAAATCCGATGGATTTGGATTTGGATATTGATTTTTGGATTTGGATTTAATTTTAAAATCCGAAAATATTTGGATTTGGATTTAGGTTTCACAAAACCCGCCCGAATCCGATCCGTTGCCATCCTTACATAAATCGGACGGGAGATGGTAGTGATATCAAAATGGTAATTTATGATTATGGACAAGGGTTTTGAGATAAATAAATATGCAAAATTACTTCAAAATATTAATAAATAGATATATATAGTATTTCTTAGTAAGCAATAATAATGATTTTTTTCTTTGCTAATCAAGAAGTCACATGCCCATTTCACTTGTCTTTGGTGACACTTGAACCCTCTCTCAAAAAGATACTTATCATCTAAGTTGAACATCATTAAGATGAGCATTGAACATTGTATACTACATTGATTTCCGAAATAAAAAAAGATAATCTATTTTGCTAAGCTACTGCTGCATATCCGAGGCTCAGGTTTGTATTTGGTTTTTTGCATGACATTCATTTATATTTTATAACATTACGTCGAACAAGTTCCGAGATCTCATTTTGCAGCAAGGTGATGTGTTAATAATTTGTTATGATACAGTGATTGTGATGCATAGCGCAGATACATGATAAAATCATTTTCTTAGCAGAGCAAGTGTTAGTCAGCCTACATAGAGTCATAGACCGCAGTGATTTGGAACTCAAAAATTTCGGACATTTATACAGATAATAAGTAAATAACTGCAATGGAAATGGGTATAAGTTTTTGCAGAGTAACAATATATCAGTCATGACTCACCCCAGATACATTAACCAAGTCCTTGGATGAAATTGAAGATCCAAATAAGCGAGCAGCTCCCTGTTACAAGTTATACAATAATGAGCAGCAAAGATACTGATATAAAGCACCAATGACAAGTAATATCGACTATCAAGCACCATCATCAAAGACATCCTGCATTCAACTTAAAAAATGCAACACACATATATATAATTAAGCCTGTAAAACAATATAATACCACAGAGTACCTAAAGACAGCAAAAAATAACATAATCCCACAACCACAACACCCCCCAAAAAAGAAAGAGGAAAGAAACAAAGTATAGCTGCAGATGTCGATTCATACAAATATATCTGGTCTCACGCTACACTTCCATTAAAACAAGAGAAAAAAGTTATCATTTCATTAGACATTGCAACCGCATGTGTATTTAAACATTATATTGTCATATTAAGCTATTGCCGACATATGTATTAGTAATCTGGATATCAAATTTGTTCTTACCTGCAAGTATGTTATTGCCCGGCGCAGATCACCTTGAGAGATAGAACTCAAGGTTGAAAGAGCCTATAAAGTATTGTAAAGCATCATGATGTGAATTAGAACCAATATATAATTGCTTATATAAACAAGCATTTTAAGTTACTGGATCCACACCTCTGTATCCAAATTAAGGCCTTCCTCACTGCAAATGTAAGCTATACGGTTGTTCATTATTTCATCAGTAAGTGGCTTAAACCTGAATTTCGCACATCTAGAAGCAAGCGGCTCAATGATTCTGTATGAAACAAAATCATTAAAATTGGAATATTTTTAAACATTAGCCATCAAGCCTTCTACAAATTACACATGCAAAACTATTAATTAACAAATAGGAAATAGACTGATGAAGTTCTTGGACATGTAGGTCACTCACTGTGACTGCGATTGCAATTTATACTTTTCCCTTAACATATTATGTTGCCAGACAGGCAAAACGTAGTTGAGTAATGCATTATATTCTATTATATTTGCATACTTCTACATTTTAAAGTTAAACATATTTGTCCAGATACTGAATTCATTTCTTTTCAATCAAAACATACAATTCAGAATTATATCAACATGAAAATGTAACCACACGTGGTACATAATCTATATTACTATATTCCTCCACATACAACAATATTCATATGTAAAGAGATAGATTGGAGTAAAAAGAACCTGCTGATGTAATTGCAGATGAAAAAAAATCTTGTAACTTTTGAGTAAGTTTCCATCGTTCGACGCAACGCATTCTGCAAAACAAGACGTTAATTTCCTGTAAGGCCATAGAAATTATAAGTTGTACACAGAGGTAAATTAGCCAAAAAACTTGCCTGGGCATCTTCGGTCATGGAATCTGCCTCATCGAGGATTATTATTTTATAAGGAGGACAAGGGTAATTCCTGATTTACAGAAGCACAATTATCTCAATCACCCAGTGAAAATTAACCAGCTCGAATCAGGCACTATAATAATGTGACTTGTAAGATAGGATTTACCCTTGACGCTGAGTGCCTACAGCTACAGCAGCGAAATTTTTTATTTTTGTGCGGACTACATTAATCCCACGGTCGTCACTAGCATTAAGCTCCAGCACCCTGGACTTGTAGAGTTCAGGTCTGCCAAACGAACATGCTTTATTCAGTTGATCTTACTTCATGCCAATGGTATTTTGAAGGAAACATATGTACTATATAAGTGGAAACCAACAAACTAAAGGTTAGCAAGCCAAGTAGCCAACTAGAAGTGTACACGACATTTTCATTGGGTGGAGAGGGTAAATCAATGTTTTCCTCCAAATCGTTTTTTCATACAGGATCCCACAAAAGCATGCCCAGCGGTAAGTAACTTCAAAACAAATAAAACTTCTTTATCTTTAGCAGGTCCAAGGCACCAAGCCAGGCATGTACAAATGAGAGAGCATATGCGCAAAAATTTAAGAAGAAAATGTATCCAAACATAGTAGAGAAGCGCAGTATATCAAGTGCAGCAAATTTCTAGCATAGACTACCATGCAATTCATCAATTTCCAAACAATAGTGGAGTAGCTTCGAAGCTTTGACACTCAAGTTACCTCATAAACCTAGAAAAGTCTGAGCTGTTCTCGTACTTATCTTTTTATGAGAGTTTCTGATTGCATATAGACTCCAGAATTAGCAAATCAATGTTTCACATTCAGGAGGCGGTGATGGATATGTATAGATTTATCATCTATGTTATTCATGTTGACTATGGACCCTGGAAAAATGTAATTTACACAAAAGATGGAGTATTATGTGCTCTAAGCAAATTTCATCTATGTTGCTAAAATAAAATTTAACTATGATAACCATTGTGCCTGGTTTCTTATTGCAAAACAAGTAGAGCAGTTGAATTTATACTTCACAAAAGTCAATTTTACATGCTGCAAGAGTCTGTGTTATCTATCATTGCCACAACTTATGAAGAAAAAAATTATAAGAAACAAAAAAAAATTACTAGAAATAAGTAGGTAATGAAGAACAACTAGAACTACAAATTACAAGCAGGACTAGAAAACATTAAAATGCACTAAAAAAATGGAAGTGTACCCGTAAAGCTCATGTGCAATGGCAAGAGCGGTAGTAGTTTTGCCGGTTCCAGGTGGACCATAAAACAGCATATGTGGGCACTAGACAGTAAAACCGAAACCCCCAATCAAAACACTTTCGGAAAAACAAATTACATACACACTGACATATCGCTAAAGCCGAGACTTCATGAGTAGAAACAATTTCATCAAACTCAATTATAAACAGTAAATGACTTGAAATTGTGACAAAAAGAGATACAAAACCCTAAAATAAAAAACACGAGAGAGAGAGAGAGAGAGATTACATTAGCGGTTTCGAGAGTGTTAGTGAGGACACGAACGACCTCGTCTTGATGAGCTACGTCCTTCACTTGCTTGGGTCGACTAATAACAATCAATCAATCGAATTTCAATTAATCTTAACAATTTAATACTACAATCGATGCACAAAAATGAAATTATAGAAATGAGATAATATAATAATAATAATAATAATAATAATAATAATAATATGTATACGATACTGACTATTTTTCAACCCAAGGCTGCGAGCTTTGCAACAACGGCGCCATTGGAGGTGTTTCCCGCTCAAAGCTCCCAAGAAGAAAAACAAACAAGCCCTTCCCCTCCTCTGCCTGCCTATTGCATTTATATCCAAATTTTATTATTATTTTATTTACATTATAATAATTATTTTATCTTTCTAATGATTAACACGTTAATACAAAATCCAATTTACTAATATAATTAAAAAAACATGTTATAACTAGTTATAATAATTTTTATATAAAAAAATAAATAATACAAATACTATTATTGAATTATTGTGATTTATGATAAATATTAGATTTCTCATAAGAAAATTGAAATTATTAATATTATGGGAAAATCAATTACGAAAAAAATAATTTAAGGATAAACTCAAAAAGTCATATAAGTTAATATGTTCTAATTGATTTTCCCTAATATTATTAAAGAAGTTATATATTATTATTATTATTATTACTCTATATCTACTCAATTACATAATATGATAAATTTAAAAGAATATAATGATAAAATATTTTTTAAATTTTTTGCTCTTATAGTGATTTTAATTTTATTTAATATATAAAAATATTATTTCATTTAATATTTTTATATTTTTAATAGTTATTTTAAAATAATCTGTATACACAAATATTATATTATTAGACATAATAATTAGCTTATATTATAAAATTGGTTTATAGTATTATGATATTAGTAATATATTATAGGATTAGATTTAGCAAGAACAGTTCCGAAGAAAATCACCCCACATTTCAAACATTTATGATTTTTATTTTCTTGTAAATTGTAAAATTTTAGAAAAGCCAGTTTCACTATAAGAACCAAGTTGATGTATATCTTAAAAAGATCACAGGAATTATCCTTCGATAAAAGATGCTAGCATGTCCTCAACATCAGTAAACTATGCACTACTTCATTTGTTAGCCTCCCCCATATTGTGTTCTTATTTCTGGAATCTCCGAAACAAGTACAATGCTTCAATTAGCACGATAATGTTTTAACATGCTTGTAATTAAAATGCCGTTACAAATCATGAAACAAAGCTACATCCATAACCAAAACACGTACAAAGGAACACAATAACTCGCTATTGTACCAAACACTAATAGAAAAAAGGGTTAAGTATCACTCAAGTTGGGGTCAATTATCAATTTCTTGATCAATTTTTTCAGCGTCTCATTTGTACCACTTAAATTTAGAGTATTGACAGTGCCGTTAGTTATAATATTTTGACTTGACAGAAAGATTTGACTTAACGGTTTCCATTCATCATTGATGTTTATGACCCGTATTGGCCACGTCAATCTAAATGAGTCAAGATCTCAACCCATTTCCTCTCTTTTTATGTCCGACTTGCACACATGAATATAACTCCTCTTTTATCAAATCAAATATCTACACAGAGTACTATATCATTCGGGTCCGGGTTTCCCCCGGATAGATTATGGATTTGATTGTGCGTACATACGTAATGTATGTAAATATGCATGTATGTATATATATCTGGGTGTTGATGGAAAAGATGAGGACAAATACGAGATGGAAGAGGCAGTCGGAGTAACATGAAGCAGCACAAAAAAGGCTAACGAAGATATATGCGATTTATATTTTAAAATAAAAATTGAAATTTTAAAATAAAAGGAAAATGTTGAATTCAAAAGAATTTAATTTTTGATTTAAAAGTAAATTTTAAATTTTCTATAAATTTTAGAAGAAGAAAAAGTCTTCATAAAAAAATTTAAATTTTGATGTATAAATAAAATTGTATTTTATAGATTTGAAATCAAGATTGAGAAATTCAAATAAATTAACTAATTGTTTTATCAGAATTTTCTTTAAAAAATTTATATACTTATGATCAAGATTTTAAAAAATAATTTCTGATTTATAAAAATAAATTTTCAATAAATATAACAAGAGAAATTTATTTTATAATACGAACTTAATTTTTGATTTAAAATTATAATATTAAATTTTCTATAAATTTTGCAAAAAATTAAAACTAAAATTTATGTTTAATTTGTAAATAAAATTTAAAGTTTTATAGATTTTAAAATCAAGATTGAGAAATTAAAATAAATAAATAAATTTTTTTATCTCATTTTTTAATTTTTCTATATATTTAAAATCAAGATATAAAAAAAAATTGGATTTACAAAAATAGAATTTTCAGTAAATATAAATAGATGTTTTAACGTATGACTAAAATTTAATTATTATTTTTTACAAATTTAAAGATCAAGATAAAAAAATTACAATAGACAACTAAATTTTTTATTTGAAAATAAAAATTGTATTTTTCTACAAATTTGAAAAGAAATATTTGAATTTTAAAAAGGAATTTACCAAAAATACTATTTTTTGTAAAATTATTTACAATTTTAGCAACTTCCGAAAAGATTTACAAAAATACTATTTTATTCTGAAAATATTTACAAAAATATGAAGTTTACATTTAATTTGAACTGTGTAACTCATTTAAATTGCATTTTAAATTTTATTTTAACTTACATTTTAGGTTATAAATTAGATTGCAAAGTTATAAAACGTATTTTCATAAATATTTTCTAAAATTTGAGTTGTAAAATGTATTTTTGCAAATATTTTTTAAAAATGATAATATTTCTGCAAGAAAAAAATTAAAACTTGAGTATTTATGAAAAAGCCCATTTTAAAATCAGATTGCAAATTAAGTTTAAATTGGAACCAAATTGATATGTAAGAAAAGTCTGGTTCCACAGTACGTCATGTCAAATAGATCGAGTTGTCCACGTAATAGTCAAATCTTTTCCGTTTAATCAATATGTTATAATTAACTGTCGTGTAATTACTAGTGATACAAATGAGACGCCAAAATAATTGATGACCCTGACTTCAGTGACGAATTTGATACTTAACCCATAGAAAAAAAATAAGTACTTTATTTATTCATCAACCATACATAAGAATACTAGACTATAAGATGCTCCTAACATTTCAAACAAAGCTATCAGACGTTTACACCAACACAACTAATTTACAAACCCTAACATTCCATTTGTCTAGGAACTCGAATGCAGTAACAGCCTTAGTCCCCTCCGACAATGCATGTTTAGCCTACTCTAATATGGGAAAAACCAACCTCACGGCAGTCTGGATTGTTCTAAATAAGAGATTTTTGGTTCTACATAATCCGGAATTCTATAGAAGAATATTAAAAACAAAATAAAAATGACGGCACAATAATGCACGAACTTGCTCAAGATTCTGATATCAAATCACTATGAGAGCGCAAAAAGATTATGGGGGTGTTTGAGGGAACTTTTTTCCAGAATAAGTCAACTTATTTTAAGACAAAGTTAGAGATTCCTAATTTTTTTCTGAAAAAAGTTAACTTTTTTTTACAACTTATAGAATCTCAAATATACATTAAATACTTGTATAAAAAACATTTATCAAAATATGAAATTTTTACCCAAAAATAAGTCTAAAACGACTTATTTTAAGGCAGACCAAACGGGCCATATATTTAATAGGTACGCTGATAAGGAGGTTGACTGTCAACATGAGATGAATAACAGCTTCAAGCTGAGAGGACCGCAATAGAACATAATACACATGATGATTACCATCCCAGTAGCAAGAGCAAAAGTGGAGTTGGGTCATCTAGTAAGAATGAAGAAAGTAGATGTGAAGGAAAGCAAAAAAATAGATCTACTAAAGCCCATTGTACGTGAAGAGTTGCCGAGCCGCATTTAACAACACTGCTGATAAAAGTTCAACACATACATACCCTGTACCAGTCTTCTCAACAAATATAAAACAGATTATAATGATCAAAGTGGCACCTAACGTTAGCTTCACACTGGGAATATATAATGTTGCCATATAACAGAAAAAATCTCTCCCGCCATTAGTGTTAAGAAAGAAACTAAATATTCCAGATTTAGGCATAGTGCAGACAACAAATACAGCAGCTAACAAAGAACACAATCCAAACTATATTTCCATAGTTAAAATACAGCCAAAAATAAATAAATTGAACTACAATTTGCTGGAAATATCAAACAAGAAAATAGGGCCCACTACCAGTAATGCATGAGAGTTACAAACTTCATTAAAGTAAGCACCACATATAATTCACTGTTCACACATATGCCACGTCAAATACAAACCATAGATAAGGTACCTAACAACCAAACTTAACAAAAACAAATAAACGGATCTATTTCACACCCAAATAAAAGCAGTTGAGACTTGAGAGCGTCATAGAGTTGTAAATATAGAGTTCACAAGTAATGTAGGTGCTGAACCTCAGCAAGCTGTGAACAAGTTCAACACGTGAGTTGTGTCACTTCTTCACTTTGGTTTAGGTCATATGACAGCTTAAATAGTTAACAAAGCCGGGTCCCTCTTAATTTTTTTCTTCAAGGCATTTTCTTAAACAACGAATCACCCCCGCGTACGAATCCTCCATCTCTAGGATGATGCACATTGTTATACTTGCGGCAATAATAGCAGCCATTCAATTTATCTCCTGCAAGAGGAATTCATAAGTTAACCAAACCAAGTAGCCCGTAATCTTGATCAGCAATGGACAAACAAACAAATCAATAAGCAAGCAAAAAATTCATCCACTAGTACTAAGGGTCTGTTTGGGAACTGATATGCTGTGAAAAAACTATTGGTAGAAAAATTGATGTCAGAAAATCTCTTGATAATATTTTTGATTTGTGTATATTTTGATATATAATATTAAAAAAATAATATTTTTGGGAAGATTTGATAGTGAAAACTTTCCTGCAAAAGCTAAAAGTATTTTTTTCTAACTAAAAACAGTTTTTAAACCAAAAACACTTCTCCACAATTTTTTACATGAAAAACTGCTATTGCAGATTTCAGCAAAAAGCAGCAATACCAAACGGGACCTAAGGGAGAGACTAAATCATTAAACACATGACCACTTCTACATGTCAAAAACAAACCTGAAATGGAGTCTGTTGGACCCATGCACACACAAAGGCTGAAAGAAAGAACCCCACTGGCACTTGTCAGTTCCGCAAAAAACATCTCCTCTGGGGCAGCAGCAACATCAGTCTTCTTAGCCGTGAAGCTGATATGGAAAAGTAAGCATGTCGGCAGGTTCACACGTGTAATGAAACCTGGCTCCACCAGTTTATAGTTTGTATGCTATAAATTTTAGGCCAAGACAAGCAGAACAGAAAGAAAAAAAAAATCAGAGAATCCAAAAACAACTTAAAGAAAAGCAAATAATAACATTCGGAAGGAAACTGACTGTTAAGTGGTTGTAGTACGTCACGGCTTCAGTTGCGTATGGCCTTGCATCATCAACTTGTTCCGATGTGTACTCGCCTTCCTTCTCGGGTTCATGAGCATTGTTAACATGTTTAAACCTGCAATTCAAGATATATAAACCAAAATCACTCAAAATTTTAAGGAAATCAAGAGCATTGGAATTTGATTCAGTTTACAATAAAGATATTTGTCAAGAAAACTTGTCAGAGTTTAAGATTCATTTACAAAATCACAACCCCCAACCTAACTGCCGTCCTATGGTTCATGAACGAAACATTCACCAAGACAGAACATAAAAACAAATATATAGCAGAGAGCTTGGTCTCCTGGCTGGCAGGTGCATGGACGAGTTTAGTACTCGGGTATGTTTTTCATGGTTAAGCATCAATTGATTAGGGCTCACAGCCAAAATACCCAATGGATTAGACACCAAAATGTTTTGAACATCAATTCCTTCTATGAATAAAGAGCCAACATCATTGTTCTTCCCCTGTTTTCTTCCCTCCTCTGTCTATCTCTATATATAGCTAGTTGTTCTGCTTGGGGCAGTGCTCATGTCAATAAAAGTAAAAATAAATAAATATATATATATATATATTCTTTTCTTTTATTCAGAAATTGTGAGGCTAAGGGCTGAATTTTTCCCTTTTAATTTTTGGCGAATCAAAAGTCCTGCCCGTAATTTTAGGACAGATGTTCTTGTTTATCTCTGAGAAGTGTAGGGTAGAGAGGCAGGGGGGCGGGGTTGGAGCTTACATTGCATAGAATGAAGATATGCCCATGCTTTCTAAACTTACTGAGTACTATATCCGACAAAATAACTTTACCATTCATGTGAATATGTACGTAGCTTGTGGCGTATATTACAATTGGTGTGAGATACAAGAGCCAAGTAGCTACTTACATGGGTAAGTGCTTGTACTCGTCATTGCGAAGAATTGTGTTGTTCATATTGATGTCACATAATTCTTGAACAGTTTTGTAAAATATATCATCGCCACTATGAATCCTCCACCTTCAGGATGCCAAACATTGTTATACCAACTGCAGAAACAACAGCCATTCAATTGATCGCCTGCAAGACGAATTCATAGAGTTAATAAATAAATTATGGTTATAGAAGAGGGGGAAAAAAAGGCAAGGCGATTGAAGTTAAGAAGAAAAACTGACTGAATTATGGTTATAGAAGTCCAAGGCTTGAGTCGCGTATTTGGTTGGTGGATGAACAGCATGTTTATTATCTAGGATCCTCCACCCGTCTGCCTCAGAATGGCCACATCGTCGACGGCTACGACAACCAAACTATATGACTACTAGAGTAGTGTGTTACAGTACTAGGTATGAAGAAAGCAAAGCATACATAAGATTCAAACTAACCCAAAGACTATTAATTAAGCAGGGTTATTAAAATATGCATGCATGCATGCACAACCCTAAAACTCAATTCGATGAATTAATGACAACGAATTACATAATTAATTACCGGGAACCCCTAGGTTTGGATGCAGGATCAGATATATCACTCCAAGCCCCATGTGTGTTGTTAGTATAAAAAGCGCTATTCTTCCTCACTTTCCTCCCTGAACGCATAATCATCACCATCGTGTTTTCCCCCCACTAGTTTTGTTTAATCAGGGCCTTGGGTCAATATATACTACCACTCAGCTGGGCTGGGCTGGGCTGGGCCTTGTGTATGCTTAACTTTTCTGCAAACTCCAACCCAGACTCCTTCCTTTATATTACAACCAATTAGTATACTACTTTACATTTGTTATTTTGTTTTGTTTTCTTTTATTTTGAAATAAATATTATTTTATCATAGTTTATCAAATTTAAAACATTATAATTTCTTTAAAATTTATAATATTATAATTTTTAACAACTATAAGTATAAAATTAAAATACCAATATATTTTATCTAGTTATGTAATTTTAATAATTTGTCAAAAACAAATGTGAGGTTTAGTGTATTTTATTTAATATCATTATAATAGAATTTGTTTATAATATAAAGGCTCAATATTATTGAAAATTAAAATAATTTTAAAAAAGTTAAGTTTAGTATAGGATATGTACTCATATGTTTCAATCATCAATCAATTAATATATACTAGCTTATATCTCATCTATTAATGAAAATTTTTAGTTTTTTAATATTTTTATATGATTTGAATTTATTTTTATTTAAATAATAATAATTTAAACTTTATTTAATATTATATATATATATATTATTTGTATTTATATTTTAATATAATAATATTTGTGTGTTTCGTATAGAGATATATTTTAGTTATGAGATTAATATGCGATATTTTATTTAAAAAATTAATTTGAGTTATATTTGAGTTAGGAGATTAATATTTTAAAATTAGGCTCAATAACTAATTAATTATCCGGCCAAATACCGACCGACTACGGACTAACTACCAAACTTTCAATGTTTCAGTTTTGCTGAGATCTGCTGATTTTTTGCTCTGATGAATTTTGAATTATTCTGGTGGCATACAAGTGGTGGATGGTGGTGGCGGATATTGTGGTGGTTGGAAGTGGTGGATGTGCGATAATATGTTTGCTGTGATTTTTGGTTTGACTATGATGATTTTAGTCATATCCATGGTGGTTACTACTACTCGCACCGGAAGTGGTGGTCGCTAGTGAGTAAATGATGGCTGGTATTGCTAGAATCTGATGATTTTTTTACGGTGGTGATTTCTGATATGACGGTGGTTGCCGGAAGTAGTGGTGGCCGCCGGAAATGATGGTTCTGGTGGTTAGAAGTGGTGGTGGTGGTGGTTGGATTAGAAAGATGAAGGAGGTGATAGTTGAACATTAAGATGATGAGATTTAAAATGAATGGTTCATATTAAAAGTAGTTTTAAATTTGTGTGATTAAGATTAAATCTCATGTTTTGATGTTAGTGGGATTTACACTAGAGTGTGACTATATATATATATATATATGTATATATGTATGTATATATTTTTATCCCTCTCTCTTTGCTCCATCTCATTCTTGTTCTACCTCTCTCTAAATCTATATACTTCTTTCTTTTTCATGTGTTGAATCTATACACTTCTTTCTTTTTAATGTTATCTCTCTTTCACTTCTTTTGCTTAATAAATTGATTTATGCCCCTATGTACTATAAATTGATTGGATGTAGTATATTAAATAGAGGCTATGGTTGTTGTAGGTGCCGAAATTCATATCTATTGAATAGAACAAGAGAGAGAACGAAGAGTATAAGATATTGTTAATTTTATAAATATAAGGATATATATATTTTTTTCAAATATAAATTCATTATCTGTATTCATAAAAATACTTCTAATTTTATATTGTACAGAAATAAATTTATACTTAAAATATATTATATATTTTACATTATCCTAAATTTATAATTGAATTGTCTACTTGTCGGGTTGTCTATTTGTCTATCAAAATAGGATCTTTTTTTAAATTAAATTTATTCTCTATATGTTAATTTAATATATATATATATATATATATATATATTAATTTAAAATTTATTTACTTCAAAATTAAATTTATTTACTTCAAAATTTTTATTTTTTAATATAAATTCAAATAATTTTTATATATAATATAAAATTTATTTATAAAATCCAGTTTTAAAAATTCAACTCAAATTTCAATTAATGGATCATATATCTTATACCGTCATATCGATCAAATATTCGGTTTTTGAATTATAAATTTCTTATATCAATTCTGATTCAATTATTTTATATATTGATAGTATATTTAATTCTTTATTTTAATATATTTATATATTTAATCCAATTAATTAACTCCAATCTAAATCTCACATTATTCGTTTATAAATTTTTAAAAAAAATTATTTTTGAGTATTAGTTGTATATTATCGTACTCAATTCAGTTATCTTATTTTAATTTACAGACCACGTTTAATCCCAAAAAATAATATTGAAATATTGATATATAAATAATTATTACAAATATATTAATAATTATATTAAATAATATATAATTATATTTGTTTAATAATAAAAAATATCTAATAAATTATAATTATTTTTATGTCTTACAATATGAAATATTGTTGTAATTTTAATTGTTATTTTAAGAATATATAAATATGCACCTATACATTAGTTATATTATACCGAGTTCAAATAATTTTTGTATGCACTAATATTTGAATAATTTATGTTAATTATAATGAATGATACAAAATAAACAACTGATAATAAACTCTACTCGTACATGTAAGGATAAAAATACATTATGATTATAGTATTATACAATTTATTTCAAAATACATGTTCAGTTTATTAACGTTTTTAATAAATAATAATTATATAATATTTTTGAAAGTTCCATTTTCTTAATAAAATTTTAAACATTTTATCAAGAAAAAAATTCGAACGAAAATTTTAATCTTAGAATTTCAAAAGTTAATTGTGATAAAAAAATCATGGAATGAAGAAAATATGTAATTAGATAAAAATTGGCAGTTAAAATTCTAAATAAAAGAGAAGAAAAATTAATACAAATACAAATAGAGATGAGAAATGGAATATAATAAATTTTAAAAAAGTAAATAAAATTTAGGAATAATTTTAAAAAATTATTAGTAGTAGTATGAATTTTAAAATGGGGATGGGAAAGCTCATAGAAAGCCTGGGAGGTGACATTTGGCATAAAGAGGAACCGGACAAAGTTAAAGTTGGTCCCATTCCATTAAAAGAGTTATAGTAATACTTTACAAAATTAAAAGTTTGAGAAGTTATATATCACCATATCATTTGTACTTTTCTTTCATCTTTCAAGCCTTTTAACTATCCTAATCTTAATGAAACCATCAATTTATATATTTATGTACGTTAGGGTGTCTGCATAAATGTGTTTGCTTATATTCCTGCAAACAGTCAAAGGACTCAAAGCTTACCAATAACGATGTTAATATATATTGTATTACTATTTTGATTGTTACTTTACAATTTTAAAATACAAATACTATGAATTGAGTTTAAAAATTCAGGGTATAAGATAAAGCTGAAACTCAATTTTATTAAATTTGGTTTTCAATTTTTTTAAAAATTCAGGTACGATTTAAATTCGAATTCAAAATTTAAACGGTAAGCCAACTGTGACCTACTAAACTAATGACAAGCCAATCATTCAATGCCACGTAAGCCAATTTGTGAAACCAATATTTTCATTTACTGAACACAAGTCTGAGTGGGCACCACACTTTGTCCGCTCCTAACGTATACCTAGTGGATCCAACGGTCAGGATCACATTTCTCTTGAAATTCAAATTATACATCATTTTCAAAAACAGTATTTATACATATATATATACGTATACATGTTAGTTCATTTGCACCCTTTATTATTATACTTTCTTGAAAATATTCTCTGTAACTCTATGAATCAAAATCCACATTTTGAAACTACCCACAATTGCATTTGAGATTTCTTGCTTTATTTATTCGAGATATAGAAAAAAATTAAATTCTTTTGTAGGGGTTAAATTTAGTTAAAGAAAAATGTCTATACAGAACAGACGTAATTCAATGAGTTCTTCACAAACATCTTCTTTGGCTAAGAGGCAAGCAGAGAGTTTCGGAAAAGCTGCGGTTCTAATACCGGAAATGGCAAAGAAACGACCTGCATTAGCTAATGTGACAAACCAGAAACATAGTTCGCAGAATGGTTCTAGGAGCTCAATGAACATGGTACTCTCAATTTTTTTGAAATATGTATTTTAATTTACATATATGCATATTTATGTGAAATGCAGGCGTGTGTTCATATACAAACCATTTTAATTTACAAATTGTGAAGTTTATTTTTGTCAATCTTTTATTTGTATATTATAGATTATGTTTTTATGATTAGTGAATTTGGAAGATTTGTAGAATTTGTATGATTAAATGTTATGCCGTGTAACATGGCAATTTGGGTCTGAGTTACGATTATTTTGCAGAGATAATTTACTTGTATATAAACGTTTTGTGTTTTATCTTCTTATTCTCTTAGAATTGTTGTTTAATGTTCTTGCTAAGTTGATTGCAATGTACATTAAGGTAAACAAATATTTGATATAAGAAAATTTGAGTAATCTGCATTCTTGAATGATAAATAGAACCCGACAATGAATCAAGAAAAAGTGGTGTGCATTAGATGTTATATTTTAGAACATTAACATGTTATCTTATTTGAAATAATAAATTAATTTTAAAATTCTATGAAGGTGAAACATCCAGCTAAAATTGACAATTCAAAGAAGGGAACTGCCACCAACATTGTTAAGGAAAAACCAAGTGCAGTTGTTCCCAAGAAGAATCCAGTTTTGCCAGTTTTTGATGGAACTTTATCAAGGACTATTGCCCCTTCTGGCCCTTGTGGTATGGATTTATCTCCAGATCAGTCGGACAATTTATCAGTTTCAATGGATGAAAGTGTGCCTACTTGTGATTCTTTGAAGAGCCCGGAAGTCGAGTACATAGATAAAAGCAATGTGGCAGATATTGATTCAATTGAAAGAAAGACATGTAACAAACTTCATATATCAGACCATGTGGAAACAGGTATGGTTTATTGTATAGTATCTAGAACTTATTGTTTAGTTTTCACATTCTGCTTTGTTTACTTATGTTAAGTTTTAATGCACATAGGAAATATCTGCAAGAGGGACATGCTGGCTGAAATGGAAACAAATGACAAGATTGTTGATGTGGATGACAAGTTCATGGATCCACAGATGTGTGCTACCATGGCCTGCGATATATACAAGCACTTGAGAGCCTCCGAGGTTGTCTGCTTAACATTTAGAGTATCTTTCAATTTTTCGCGAGCATTTTCCATGTCCTCTAAGGACTAGATATGTACATAAATGATATAATCCCATGTATAATTATTCCTTGTCCCTCGATATCGTGCTTATAAGTTATGCTTGTGTTCTATCATCGAGCGTTACTTTGTTATGATGTAGTAGTAAATATGTATCTGCAAATGGACTTGTAGAAAAATTATGGCTATTTATTTTTTCTAATCTTCTTACCTCTTCACAATAATAGGTGAAAAAAAGGCCTTCTGTCGATTTTATGGAGAAGGTCCAAACAGACATTAACATGAGCATGCGTTCAATATTAGTTGACTGGCTTGTTGAGGTAAAGTCATAATTGCAATAATGGAGTGTATATATAAGCATACGTCAATACACCTAGAGCACTGCTATTATCTTACACTATTTTGTTCACTGAACTGAGCTTCATGACCTAACTGCAAATGTGAAATCACAGGTCTCTGAAGAATATAGGCTTGTACCCGATACCTTGTACCTAACAGTTAACTACATAGATAGGTATCTTTCTGGCAATATGATGGATAGGCAGCGATTGCAATTGCTTGGTGTTGCTTGCATGATGATTGCTTCGTAAGATACATTTACAAATCTTTATCTGTCTCTGTCATTTTCATTTTGAATTGTCATATTCTAACATTAGTAAATGATATTGGCAGAAAATATGAGGAAATTTGTCCTCCCCAAGTAGAAGAGTTCTGCTACATTACGGATAACACATACTTTAAGGACGAGGTAAGTGACACCAGTAGATGTTTGTGATTCATAAAATTATGCCTAGTTTATAAATATTACACACACAATGAGCCACGCCATATCATTGCTGCAGGTATTTGAAATGGAATCTGCTGTTCTGAATTTCCTTAAGTTTGAATTGACAGCTCCAACAGTTAAATGCTTTTTGAGGTAATTAATGACCAGATTATTAATTAGCAAGTCAGTAATATATTTCTATCTTGGATGTTTGCTGCTTATAGATCTGTCATTTCAATTTATTATATTCATTGGACATTTTGCAGGCGGTTTGTTCGTGCTGCTCAAGCGGTTACAGAGGTATTGTCAGTTTCCGTTTTGACATATAAAGGTTCAGAGAAACAATGATGCTTCGTAAACATGTCAATTTCGTCTAGGACTTGTCAAAACTTGATAAAAATGAGTAAAAATTTAATAAATGAGCCATTTTAAGTCATATCATATGATTCATATTTGGGTTAACCGGGTCTTGTTGTGTGTTACCGAGTTATTGATATCATCTACATTATGAAACGATCAACCAAAGCCAACCTTTTTTTATTTCTTGTTCTGTCGTTACAGGCTCCATCAATGCAGCTAGAGTGTATGGCCAACTACTTGGCGGAGCTATCTCTTCTGGAGTACAGCATGCTTCGTTATGCCCCTTCGGTCATTGCTGCATCAGCAATTTTCTTGGCCAGATTTATACTTTTTCCATCGATGAGACCTTGGGTATGCCACTGACACTTTAGACACTACCCAGTGGTATTTTTACTTAGCAACAAGATGTTATTTTAATATATTCAATTGCCGGATGTATTTAAATTGTACTCGTATGATGCAGAACTCAACCTTGAAGCATTATGCACAGTATGAGCCTTCAGATCTGCGTGAATGTGTTAACGCACTGCATAGCCTTGCTTGTAATAGCCTCAATTCCAATTTACCTGCAATCAGAGAGAAATACAGTCAGCACAAGGTAAGAAGCTCATCTCTGTCAATTCACATACTGCCTTTAGTCTATGCTTATACTAAAACAAGCCAAGTGCTTACTGAGACAATATAGTATAGTGTCTGCACAATTTCAAAAACTAGGACAAATATTTGGCAAAAACAAAAACCTGGGAGAGAGTGTAATCTATTTGGAAATAACTGTTCTTGTTTTTTCCTGAATTTTAGCTGATGACAAATATTTGCTTTGTTTCTCAGTACAAGTTTGTCGCCAAGTACAGCGTTCCATCAATACCTCAGGGGTACTTTATGGACACAAGCGGCGGCTAATATGTTACGAGTCGGACCATAACCATTCCAATTCTCTGTTGGACTAACTCGAATGCATAGGCATATAGTTCCTCCAGTTAAACTGTGAGATCCAACTTGAATCAAAGTTTACATTGTGGCTATCCCGGTTGCTCGTATTTCTAGCTTAGATTTCTTACTGTGTGATGAGTATGTAAATAATTGGATTAGAAAAACTCGTGGAGTTCGTTTATTTTCCAAATAATACTTAATTTTACAATTTCTGAATCAACCACGTAGATTGTTTCAAAGTCCAGAACTTAACAGTTTTCAACTTGTTAACAAGGCACGGACTTTTTTGACCGAAAATTAGGTAGAGGATGCAAAATGCCCCCTCTTTTCAAACTTACAATTGTATACTCAAAATTTCCGAAAATAAGTATGTACCACCTCCAGTAATTGTATATTTAATTGTTACACAAATTGCTTCTTTAATCGCAACCACAAAATGTAATAAATGATAATACAAAAACGAAATTCAAAATTATAAGATAAAAAATTCTCAATAATTGATCATGGTGCTATTATTTTTTTTTTTTTTTTAAGTTTCATTAACAAGGAAAGATATCTATCATTGAGCATTCTTTTACCTGATCTAATCAAATTTCTCACATCCATTAAATTTTCATGTCCTAAAGTTATAGCATCTGTCACGAGTTTCGAATCAGTTATGTCGCGCCATATTATTAAAAGTCCGGAATTATCTTAAGATACTCTTATTCGTTTAAACTCTAACAACTTGTTCCCAAGTTTTCAAAAAGGAGGAAAGTAAATTGAAAGATAAGTAAAGCAGTTTCACTTTCCCTCCTATTTGTGCTCCCGAGTTGTTAATAAGAAAGAATGCAAGTGAAAGTAAACGTAAATTAGACATATTTTCACTCCAAAATTGGGATGAAAGTATTTTACTTCATCACTTACTTTCATCAGTTTTTGAAACTCGGGAGCAAGGTGTAATTGATCTATAAAAAATAATAAAAACATATATTGTTGCATTAAAGGGCAATTATCGGAAGCAAAACAGATTTAAAATACTAACAAATTAAAACAATATCAAGATACACAGCATATATGCTTATTGTTGAATTTATACAACATAAAGATTTATAAATTCCACAGCATATCCAGCCCAGCTGTAGAACGTGGTAAAACTCTTATGTTTTCATTCATGCTTATTGTTTATGCCCGGATAATGTGGTAAAAATCTATGGTATTCAAAATACATTTAAACTTCACTCGGGTGCTCCAAGCTTTTCATATATAAACTCCCTCCCTTGATTGAAATGTATAAACAGTCTGACTTGATCATAATATATCATTCTCAGAATAAGAATGCCATTCTGGTCACACTTTGTAATGATATACCTAGAAATATCATAAGAAAATAGCAAAAATGTCACCCTTTATGAGATTGGTTTGGGATCTGATCATATGGTGGGATTGAATAAAGTTATAGCTTCACATACATAAAACAGTATATATTTTTATATGCATCTCATATATATGAATTGATGGTTAAAATAGCAAACTTTAGCCGTGGCATATTTCAATGTCATCAATTACTTTACATTTGCTTGTTTGGTTTGGTCAAAGAAAAGAATCTGGAAATGAATGATAATGATGCCTTGAGCAAAAAAACAATTACAAGAAACTTGTTATACAGATGGAAGAAAACTGTGTATTCTTAGTATCGAAATAAGATACAGAAACTTGAAGGAATAAATCTAGCGACAAGAGTACAAGTATTAAAACCAGTTCACCTACAAGACATGATAACAAACAGAAATTAGGTCAGAGCAAAGTGAAAGTGTTTCTTCAGGTGGATTTTGTTCTAGCAAACTATGTAGATGTGATCCAGTTGAGAGAGTTCAGGTTGGCAAGGACTGAAAGTGGGGGACATCAGAACAAGTAATAACTGATTTTAGGCAGTAGGCAACCATTATAATTATAATTGTGAAGAAAAGTTTATAAGTGGAAGACCATACAATGAAAATTTACAAACTAACATACATAGATAGTTTACCAACTAACCTCTGCAAATGAAAGTAATCCTAAACGAAGATCCGGATTCATATTTAAAACTTAATTTTGCAAACTATAATCATTCATCTTCAAGTCATATACAAACTTGTCCAAAGAAAAATAAACAGATACACATTAGAACTACAAACTGCAACACAGCTTAGAATATCCATGAAAAATGAAAATTATATCCCATACCTTAATTGTTCTGTCAGCTTGTCCAACAATGAGCTTTCCTTGCCAGTATGACAAAGCCGTTATGACAGAATTGCAAGCAATAGAGGCAATAGGAATGACATCTATTGAATTATTGTCTCCCTGTAGTTGCTGCAGACAATTTACCAGTTTACTAAACATATTTTGACTGGAGGGAAATTATAAACTTGGGAATCCACTAAATATTTTTTGACTGGAGGGAAATTATAAACTTGGGAATCCACCGGAGGGGAAGAGATTAAGAAAAACATAGCAGAGACAGTTTCAGATTGAAAAAGGATTTTCAGATATATTAAGATCTTCTACATAACAAGCTGATCTGTAGCAATTAGCACAAGTTCTTATATACAGTAACGGAAAGCCTGTAGAGAATTAATATTATTTGACACAAAAATTCAATAACTTGCATATTTTTACCTGTATCGTAACAGTTTTGCTCCAACCGCCTGTAAAGATCAACATTGCTTTCATGCAAACGGATAAAACTGCACCTTCTTGTGCAGCTGTAGATTTTATAAGGAGGTTGTCCCTCCAGATCTGAAGGAAGCAAAACAATTACAAGGCATATCAGCCAAGTAACGAAGTTCCTTGTTTCGTTTTACCATTTTAATAATACATATAAAGCACACACTTAAATCAGTTAAAAATATATGTTAAATTCATAGTAGAGAATCAAAAAGATAATGTAGAAACAAGTCAACCATGAACCTTAACCTCTATATAAAAAAGTTGTCATGAGGCCTAGTATATCACTTTAAACTAGATTGTTGTTAGGTGAAGTGTCCGGTTTCAGACTTTCAGTATAAAGAATCCGACTCAATCCCATGCCCACACGGCCACACCCATGTCATGTCCAGTCAACACGGGTTTGGGGACAAAATTGGAGAATCCTAATAATGGAGCATAGGGTTAACCTAAATGATTTGGGTCTAACAAAAGTTCCAATACAGGATGCTAGGAATCAAAATAGAAATTCCGGATTATTATTTGAACAAACTTGTGATTTGACAAATGTTAGAGTATTTTGAGACTCCAAAGTGCCAATAATTGGCATATAGTGACTAGGCCGCTAGGTAGCTGGTAAAGTACAGTAAATTTTACCTTTACGTGTCCGTTTTCGTATGCCGCAACAAGCATATTCTGATCAGCAGAAAGAGATAAAACAGAGGCCATGTTTCCAGGTGAATCTTCCCCCAAAACTGTCAAAGGACTATGGTCACTAAGACACCATAGTCTCACAGTTCCATCCCAGCTTCCGCTATATAGCACACCATTACAAACTGCTAATGTAGAGACAACTGATTTATGACCAGTCAACGTACATGATAGAGTATAGTTCTGGAGGAAAGAACAAAAGAATGGAACGCATCATAGGCCTTCCTTGCAATATTAGTTCAAACTGGTTGCTACCAGAATGGGTGACAATAAAAGGTTAACTTACTTGCATCGACCAGGCTTTTATTGACCTGTCCCCATTGCCAGTATAAAAGAACCCACTTCCAGATACGGTCAGAGCATGAATCCCACTATAGCGCCAATCCTTTTCCACAATCAACTTCTTGATTGGTTCTTCTCCATATGGAATACTGATTCCCCATATGCAGATACCACCACCATTATCGCCGCTTATGCACAATGGTTGTTCTTCATCCACAAAAGCAACAGCCATGACTTTGTGCTCGTGACCTTTAAATGAATGTATGTGAGTAAAATCCTACAACAGGTTAGCAGCAAAAAGCCTCAAGTTAGGGATGACATAGCAGCTCTACTGCTTTAATTATATTGAAGATATAATTATTTAAAATTAAACTAAGCATAAATATTAATAGCAGGTTTAGTCCAATTATATGAAGCTATAGATAATTAGATATGAACAGAGCTTCACATATTACATAAATATTGGGTAGGCAAAAGCAAAAATGCCTACATGGTCCTAAAGTCACCATAGTTCAGCTTTAAACTATGTTCCAAGTGAAAGTTAAACTATGTTCCAAGTGAAAGTTAAAACTTAATGCACCCCTTTTGTATACTCCGGAATTTAGGATTTCTGGACACAGATAAGTTCACTAGTCAAAAATACATGTATGAGTGTTTTTAGTCAGGGTAACTATTCAAGTTTAACTTATATAAATATATAAATATAAGCTTATTAAGAGATAGTTGAGTAAACAATAACCATGCTGTTCAAGTAATAGTAGTTCTCTGCACCTAAATGGAGAAACCAGTACTCTATAAACATAAAAGACAACAATATCTAAAATGCATAACCATAAGTATGATGGATATACTTCACATATTTATTCGCCTTAATTTAAAAACCACGGTACCAATTTTAATAGATAGCTCAATTCAATTTTTTTAAAGGTGATTTTTTTAATAAAAAAATGTCACCAAATGTTTTTCTTTTTAAAAATCACGCTGCTTTCACAGAGATCCAGCATCAACCCACATAAATTGTTAAAAACCTGACGGTGCTACAGAAGTTAGTTATAAGGAGTGGGCAGTGGTGTGACCGCTAAGCACGGCAGTAAACAGATGTCAATGTTATTTAGGTTTGTACCTCCAGTGACCACAAATGAACTGTTTTATCAAATGACGAGCTGAACAAAAATCCTCCTACAACAAAAAGAATCGAGGCATATCAAACTTAAGCTCAATGAGGAGATAGGTGCATACATTGCTAAAAGTATAAAGCACTCTAAAGAAATGTTATTTCCTGAGACAGATGATTAATGTTTATGTCATAAAATTTTGAACCAAGTGAGGAAATATAATAATTAAGTGGCATGTTGTGAATTACAATAAACTTCTAGCTTTTTAACAAAAAAACATATTGCTCAATTTAATGACTATAGTAACTTGGTATAACTACAAGGTTGTTATGACTGAGCTATACAAAGTCCTCTCTTTCAACAAAATGAATTTCAGACATACATGCTGCATTTGTGAACCTAGGACTTAATTGTAATAGTATTTGTCCAATAGGCAATCTTTTCACAAACAGTAGAAACCAAAACAAAAGAAAGGAACACATAGATTGCCTGGTAATAGTCATCTGAGGCTCTGAGCTGATTCCTATAATGTATTTATTGATGCAATATTGGACTTCCGCGCTTTGAGTGGTTTTGGGTTTTGAGGCTGTCTGATGCAACACGCCCAGAAAGAGTGTATTGTTTCAAGATATATCGGTAGATCAATCAAGGTTCATGCCATTCTTGAGTGTAAACCCTAAAAACAAATCATGATGTGTGTAGCTTCCATGACCTTGCCACATTCTACAGAATTTTTGTTTAAAATTTTAGCATCTTAATAGCACCAATTCCCGTTTGTATGAAATCAAACTGGTATATTATTTTGGAGGATTTGAGAGTCACGGTAGATGGAGATGATTATAGGGTGAGGTGCCTGGTGGGGGATAGGGTGGGTTGGGGGATGGGCTAGAGAGCCGCAAATTTTTAGGATAAATATACAAGGGAATGAGTGAGGTCTCATGGCCACACCTAAACATATTTTTAAACCTACTATTAATGTTACCCTTTGTCTTTTGATGCTTTTCTACACCTTCCTAAATATTCATAATTTCTAAAATAAAATAAATAAATCGAAGATTTTCAAAATCTACCAAAATTTTGCAAGCTTCTTCTCGATATTCGAGGTACTCATAAAAATAGCCTCTGGTGTTGGCCAAGAAAATAAAATGAAGGGAAACAATAAAAAGAGAATTCGGTGGATTAACCGCATAAAACACATTAACCAAAACCCTAAGGTGTCTCAAGCGTACAAGAACCACTACCCTAGGATCTCAAAATTTTTCTTGGATGACAACCCAAAACAAGTGTACAATCTCAAATTTTATTATCAATCAAGGTCTCCCAATGATAAAAAAATTACATCTCCATATATAGAAGCAAGCTCCTAAAACTTGACCAACAAGTAAAATCATCAAATATCTAAAAAGAAAACTAGATCCAATCGCTATACTCGACTGTTATAATAAAAGAATATTTCTAGTCATCTATTTATAAAATATAACAAAAACCATATAATAAAATAAATTAACTTTACCTAAATAATTAGGTTATGTAAATACATTTTTTTTGTGTGCATCACTCCCCACTCCGAGTAAACTCCGCATGCATCTCACCCTCCCCGCCCTCGTTAAACCTTACCTCCCAGTGAGACAAAGTGGGTATTTTGATTTGTTTGTTATGCTTCGTGTTGTGCAAAGTCAAAAAGGACTAGATTATGAATATGTTTTAGTATCGATTATCATCCATAAACAAATGGACAAGCGGTTGTGGCATATTGGAGTTCAAAAAGCATGTTGGCTTGTTCCATTATGCGGAGTTTGCTAACAATGATTCCATGAATCACACTACACAAAGAAGTACGTTTGAGCTGGATATGGACTACTTTCTAACAAAGATAGTGTGAAAGCTAAGGATATGCTAAAAGAGATGCAAAACATCCACAAACAACTGGGAAAATAAATAACATGGTTGTCACAAAGACGACTAGTCATCGCAATGTTACAAGGAACGCGGGATGTGCTAGAGAATCTCGAACCAGTTTGTCTGTCCCTGAACATGGATCGATTCCAACCTGTGCTCTTGTATTTTCCGGTGATCCTTGATAACTCCGGCAAACTGGCTCAGAAACGAAGAAAAGAAAAGAAGCAGATCTGAAATCAAACTATCAAGTTGGAAGGAAAGAGAAAATATAAGAAAGAAAAATACGCAGAAGAGAATGAAGAAGAGAGAATGAAGGAGAAGATGCAGAAAATAGAGGACATAAAATTTTGCTGAAGGTAACGAAGGAGAACATGGTAACTCGATTAGTGTGATGGTGACGAAGGAGAAGATGGTAACTCAATTGGTGAGATGGATGCCAGATGTGTTTGTATGGGGAACGTTATATCTACTGCATTATTATTGTTTGACTATCTTATGTATAGCTATGGAACTAGAAGTTCATTTATAAGTGTTGTTGACATGTTGAATTATGCATCCTACAAAAACTTGCATGCTGTAACATACTGGGCACAACCTTAGAATATTAGTTACTGACTTAAATTTGTTATTTCAGATTTGCTTCTCTATTTTCAGAGTTTCCATCAACTCCTTAATTAAGTAATTTAACCTTCTCTGGATACAGACGTTCCTACATTACTTTCAAAGAATGGGATAAGTTTGTGTGTAACAGTGTAACCTCTAACTTAACCCCAGGATACAGCTGTTCCTACATTGCTTTTGAAGAAGGGAGAAATTGGAACGTTAAATTTTGGTGTTACAGATGCTACAAAAATCATCCCAAGGGTTAGAGTGGATCAAGTGTATCTGTTGACACCAAAAAAAGGTTCTATTCTCAAACCACCAAAATACATGAATAATCAATAGCAGAATTTAGTAGGTCCAAGCATACCTCCAACAGCCAATCCTGTGATACAATCAAAATGACCATTCAAATCAATGCTCTTAACATGACCCTCAGGAAGACCCGCACTGAGATCCTGGTCAATCCTCAAATTTTGAACTTGTTCAGCTTCACACTTCTCCTGCACACTCAACTGGTTTTCTGGCCCGCCCTTAATTTTGTGTATCAGTTGACAAATTTCTCCTAGAACCAAGCAGTGCTTCATGTTCCCCTTTGTCATTGTCTGCCTCAAACTTACAACCATGTCAAATTTTGGATCAACTAGCATGCCCCTGATGCATTTCCAGATGTCTACTACATCTGGTCTCATCCCTGAATCAAAATCCAAACATCTGATTAGAAGTTCCTTCAATGACATACTTTCCAACTTCAATCTAGTATCTAACAAGGTCTTAACTTTCTCTAACCAAACCATGTACATGACCTCGCAGTTAACTTTGTCTTTATCGCTAAAAAATAGAAGAAGGCAAAATATATAACCATGCAACTCTTCCATAAATGGTTTCCCAACAAGAAACCAAATTACAACACAAGCTAAAGACCAAACATCTGAACCATACCCAAGAACATATCTTTGGAAGCCTGGCCCTAAGTTAGCACCCCCTCTCCGCAATAACTCGACAAACATCTCCGGGCTGACAAATGTAAACCCCTCCAACAAAAAATTGTTTAAAAGAACTTCCTGTTGTTCACAATCATTTTTCTGTTTAGTTGATATAGCTCTCGCAATCATCTTATTCAATCTCCCACCCATCATTATCACCTCATCAAATTCAACACAAGCATGACCAAAACAATCAAAACTAAAACAAGACAAACCAAGAGAGCCAAAACTCAATCTTTCCGAATGCAAACCCATAACTGCTTCACATATCTCCATTCCAGTCATCCAAAGGCCCGAAACAACATCACTCCCCGAACCCACACCCTCATCGTCTTTATCACTAACCCCCTTTTCCAAAACATCCACTTTGTCCAAAACTCTACAACCATGACTCTCACACACTATATACACACCCTGATCATCCTTATTATACCACAACCCATAAACCCTACAAACTCCACTCCACTTCAAACTACCTCTCAAAATCAACCCCAACTCATCTCTCTCACCATCACTCATCCCACGCAAAACCCTCATAACTTTGGCAACATAACTATAAACCACAACATCCTCATCATCATTCAAAAAAGTCCCAACTTTCACCAAACTCACAACTTCATTCTCTTTCATCAAACATTTGGTGGCCATTCCAAGAAACCCCTCAAAAGCACCCACCTTTCCCCTCAAAACACCCCCACCACCACCAAAATCACCAATCACAACATAATCTTCCCCCAAAATCCAATCTTTCCAAGAAAAATAAAAGCCTTGACTCCACAGATTGGGCATAAAAACATGATCTTTCTCACTCAACTCTTGAACGGGCTTTTGGGGTTTTGGAGAAACGGGTTTATTAGGGTTCTGGAGGAGAGAAGAGAGGCGTAACAAATCGATATTTTTGGGTAAAGATGATATATTTTGTGGGTATTTGACAAGTTGAGTACAAGCTGGGCAGCGAATTGTTTGAGGAAAGGGGTTAGGGAACTGGATTAAACAAGCTTCGCAAACAGAGTGGCCACAGGAGAGGACGCGGGGTGTGGTGCACGCGCCGTCGTAGTATTGGAGGCATACTGGACATTCCGGTAACTCAGGCATAGTTTGGTTGGAAATGCAACATAAAAGTTCAAATTTCTGATCAACAAAAAAAATGATAAAAATACTTATTTTTGAGCTTAAAATAATAAAAATAACAATTTTCAGATGGAATGATATTTCAACGGACGAGGTACCCGCCTAGTAATTGGATACTCCATTACTAAATGAGCATCTAAAAAAATAAATAAATAATTGAAATACACAACTCATAAATACGCATCTTATATAAAACTAGATTATTTATTCATGTTAGGGTATTTTATAATTTATATATTAATCAATATTATTATTGTAATATGATAATAATATATAGATAATATGTTTAAACTTTTTTATTTATTATTATTATTTAATTTTTAATATAATATATTGAAACTTTTTTATTTATTTTAACTTTTTCTTTCTTTCTTTATAATATTTATATGTGTTAATTTTTATTTATGACTTACTCATACAATAATATTTTATGTATAGTAATTTATATTTTAAATTCTATACATCTTAAAAAATTTATTCAAAATTAATTATTTTCAAATTACTTATAATATTTTATATATGTTTTTTTAATAATTTACTCATATTATATTATTTCTTTACGTTCAAATATCAATTATATTTAAAATTTGTTATTTAATCATGTGTATATCAATTCTTGCATAAAAATATTTATTATGTTATATCAATATTTGATATTTGATACCGCCATTGGATACCAGATTAATAATATGAATTTTATTCAAATATATATATATATGGAACTTATATATATTATATGTTTTACATGAACTTACCATAGTATTTCAAATTTTGACAAATGAAGATTATCATAAATATTATATATCATATTAATGATATTAGTCAAATGAGTTAAATAAGAATATGGATCTTGTTCGAACCTAAAAATGGATAAAGACCAAAAATGGATCATCCAATGGGTCAAATTAAAGTTATAAATTTTTTCTGAGCCTAGATACCAAATCTAAGGAATGAGTTATCCAGCAATTTATAATATATAGACGAGCCTAAATATGGATACAAAACCTAATAAATGAGTTATTCAACCATTTATAATATGTAGATGAGATACACAATTACCAGTTGAATATATCATCCGTTATAAATTATCCATTACTTCAAAATTGTTATTTTCACAATGAATTTTTGAAAAATGAGTATTTTTAATCAAAGCCCTCCAGGGGATTTTAGAAAGATCTTTTGGAAATGACATGAATATGATTTTAATTTTAAAAGGAAGAAAATAGAGAAGTGATGTGACGTAAATACGATTTTAATTTTGAAATAGAAGAGTATTTCCGAATAAGATTAAAAGAATCTCTCATATAAATACACGATTTTATTGTAATTACAGAAAATTTTACATATTTATAAAATTGTCACAACCAATTTATACTAGAAACTATTTATAAAATTGTCACAACCAATTTAGAGAGATGCATTAAATTTTTGTTTTTTATTTAATAACATATTAGGTGCGAGTCAATATTTAATCAATTTTTAAATGAGTTTGATGATCCTAAGGACAACCTTAGATAATTACCTAACACTATAATAAAAAATAATATAATATTAGGACTATTTTTATAAATACAACAGAGTGTGTATTATTATTATAAAATTGTTACTCAATTTTTGTATTAAATAACTCATATCTTTAATTAGTTATCTAAACTCATCCTTATGCTCCTTTTTTTTTATAAATATATTTAAACTCATTATACAGAAATAAGTATATATGATTTGATAGATCGAGAGTAGTTTAATGAGTTATTATTTTACTGTTTCTAAAATTTTGGGTTTAATTATTTATTATATTAATATATATTGAACAAATATTAATAAATATTTTGTAATTTTTAAAAAATATAAATTGTTTTATATTAGTAATAGTAATCATCATTTCAAATTAAAAACTTTTTCTAATGAGAAATATTGAATAATATGTAAATGATTAAAATAAGAGAGGAATCGGATCGAAATAATGAATTTTTTTTTAAAAAATATTTATTGTTAATATATATTTATCATTATTTAAATATTTAATGAGTGAGGTGACTTTAAAATATTACTGAAATAGAAATAAAAATAAATAAATGACAATAAAAGAATATAAATACATGAAATGGACTAATGTTTAAAAATTAATCATATTATTTTTGTACCAAAAATTAACCCAATATCAGAAAATTGGGTAAAGAAGAGTTTGGAGTAATTTCAATGCAGTCCCGCTTACAGAAGAGGCAGAAAAAAAGTAACTGGACTGTTGGAGACGTCCTTTTTTGGAGGGAAGAAAGAGACGAACCACTTATTATGAAATGGGGTCCAAAATCTTATAAAAACTTTATAAATAATATTCTTACCACACAACAAGAAGTTGAATCAAAGTATATCGTACTAAGATCCAGAACCTTTTTTAGCCATATTAAACATTCAACGGGGATCGAGATTTCTCTATCATCCCGATTAGCATGTAAATACCAATTATGAATGATGCAAGAAACAAGTGCTAATATTCTTCTATCTTGTGACTATTGTATTGTTTTTTTCACTTTCAAAATATTTCACATGACGACTATCACAGAGTAAAGAGATCATCCCAACTACATATTCACTCGACGGTAATTCATGTATTCGACGTTAATTCTTTGATACTGTTTTCACCTTCTTTATTATGAAGAATCAATAGTTGATTGAGAAACTTAACATCTTGAAGCGGGAGCGTGCTAAAATCTTATTTCACCCCACCTCCACCAATTACAGACTCAATATCCAAGGATACAAATTCTCAGTCTTGTAACTTTTTATTTTCATAATATTCATTAAATTCATCTCCCCATCTTACGCCACATATTTTTTTTCCAAAGTTTCAAACCTTTTTTAAAAGCAAGACTAGAGGGTTGCATTTCATAATTCTAATCAACGGAAAAACGTTATCCTCAAAAAATATTGTCATATGTGTTATTTGATTGTATTATTGTTGAGTTTTCACGTTATAATTAGATAATTCTATTAAGAAATAAATTTGATTTTACCGATGTATATTTAACCTTTGAAAATTATATTTATAGGCAGTTCAAACTTATAACTCATTTTCATGAATAATCAAATTTTATGTCCACGTACCTCAAAAAAACATTCAGTTATGATGAAACGTCCTCATAGAATAATTTAGATAATGATCAAAGTTAAATTTCTCATTAATTAAAATTAATTTAATTTCAACTTTTAAGTATTATTAACAAGTGAGGTAATTAATATTTCACCATCTAAATATAAAAATTAACTTCATATTATTATTATTAAAAGAATGTATATATTTTTTGAAAATTTTAATAAAATTGAACTATAAAACACACAACTAATATAATATTAATAAAAATTAATAAAACCATACCATTACACGCTCATAAAGTACTATAAATAAACTTTTAATAAGTAATAATTATAGGCCCCAAATATCTATAAATACATTCTTCTGGTAAAAAAACACAAACAAATAACCAATATTAAAAAACAAATACCAACATGTTCTATGTGATGTCAAAACCTAAAACGGAGACAAAAGCCGCACAAACACAGATAAATAGTGAAAAATGGAGGAGAAGGTTGCACAACCAATGATTAAGTTGAAAAAAGATCGGCTTAACAAAAAAACTCAAACTAGGATTCCTAAAACATCTAACAAATTTATATATGATAATAATTTAATAATTAAAAGGACAAAATATGATATATGATAATTAAAATATATAATTATTAAATGAGTATTTGATTATTTTGTGGTCTTTATAATTAAAATATATAATTATTTTAATTAACATTAATTATATATGATAATATATATATTTTAATTAAAAATATATTATAATAATTTTTTATTCTAATAACAAATTTAACGCTTAGGGATATTGAGGACAGCACATTGAAAAAATTTACGAAATTAAGTTTAACGTAATTGTGATATACAACTTTATTATTAAAGACTCTAAAACAAACTTAACAAAGAAAAAGACGGCTTATTTTTATTAGAACATATAAAATATTAATATAATTTAAATTGATATAAAGAGTAAAAATAACATAAATTAATTTAGGAGTGTGCATTGCATCTTTAGTTATAACATGATTTTAGAAAAATATATTTACATATTAACATTACACAAAATAGGACTGCATTAAATATTATTACTTGTATATATATGAATGTATTGAATGTTATCGTTTCAAATTAATTATCAAATTCTTTATTTAACAAATAGTAAGTAATGTTTCACGATGCCATCTATATCTATGTACTTTAAGTCTGATTTGGTTCATGAGATGAGTATGAGTTTGATATCAGGAATCGGGTATGAGTATAAAATTTCATTATTAATATCATGTGTTTGGTTTAGTTGTGGAATGAAATTATTTAATATAAAATATTATTGAATTAATAATTAGATATATTTATTTTATTATTAGTAATGCTTAATTGTGTATATTATTATTATTTTATTATTAATAATGTTAATTATCAATAATAAAATAATAATATTAAAATTGATATCCATACCCTTCCATCATACACACCTCCCTCTTCGGTATCAAAAACTCATATCTTGTGAGTTTTAAGTATAAGGTTGAAATTTAAAAAAAAATTGAAACAAACACCAATTTTATCCATTCTAAATTCATATCTCATTACAGAAACCTCTAACCAAACCACCGAATAAGAAAGTCAATAAAATTAAAACAGTGGGCGGAAGATAATATATATATATATGTGCGTGTGCGTGTATGTATGAAACTATCAAAATAATAGTTTATTTGTAATTTATTTTAGGAATCCGGGTTAGGATTTCTTATTTTGGCACGCATCATTTTTTTAGTTTAGTTGATATAAGTGAAGTTGGAAGCTTTGGATAACTAGTTGAAAGCTTATACTCTCTCGTCTTAGGGTTCGACTCTGAGAAAAAAAGTGAAGTTGGAAGCTTTTATCATTCGTCTCACATCGTGATGGCCTTTTTAGGAACCGGAACCAATGAGACAAATAATCTATTATTTTTCATTGTATGTTTAGATTAAAAATGAGGGCTAGGTATTTTATGACAAACAGTGGTATTTGTATAGTTATGCTATAATTTTTTTAATATTTATTTAAGTTAAAATAATTATTTTATTTATATCTCTCAAATTAAATAAATTATAACTTGTGTGTGTATTATTTTATTTATTTTCATATATGTCTATATATCTATATATAGTAGATAATCCGTGTTATATGTTACTCTTTCGCTTTTCCTATTCTCTTTGAGAAAATCATATATTATATTATAATAAGTATTATACAAAATTAAAATTGATACAAGTGGACTTACTTGCAAGTGAAATTGGTCTCTTGCATTGGAGGGTGCTGACAACTTCCATTTTAAAGACCACTTAAACTTAGGTCATAGGTGGGTGGGGTAAAAAAAAGAAGATAAAATAGGACTCTAAATTGGGATTGCTCTTAAAACCAGGTTTTTCTTATTTAATATAAATAATTAAAATTTAAAGGTAAGTGGATAGACTAAATTAAAAATATTGAAAGGTTTTTACCGTTTTAGATTAAGAGTCTGTTCGGGGGCTTTTAAGCTGAAAAATGTCTTTTTGTTTTATAAACTAGAAACTGACTTAAAACTAAAAACAAGTCAAAAACTGACTTAAAGCAAAAATTAAGTATTAGCTACTTTTTTCGATGACTTAGTTTTTTTGCTATTTTGATAAAAATTATACATATGTTATAAATTACTTATAAGTCATTTTTATTTTTATTATTATATTTTTTAAAACTCATAAGTCACTAATAATATAAAATTACCCAAATATTCATTTTAAATTATTAATTTATCACTTTAAATCAATTAAAATAATATCATAATTTTAAGTTTAGTCTGACTCTAAATCATCGACAACAATCCCTGAAAAAATAAAAATGAAGAAAAGAAAAATAAGCCAAGACGGGCCAAACTCGAAAAGTAGAAATAATAAATTGAGCAGCGGATGTGGATATAAATCGAGTAGAAATCAAAGTGAGGGCAGCAGCGAGATCATAATCGCAGGCGGAGACGAAACACACACACAAACACACACAATCTCCGCTCTCCAATTATTTTCAGATCCGATTCCACACCCACCCGCGTTACCCTTGTAAGTCAGTCAAGTCTTCTTTACTTATTTTCACGCAATTATTTGTTCGATTCGTTTAAACAAAACCCTAGATTTACCTTGTTAGAAATAATTAATTTGTAGTATTATTATAGTTTCATCATTATAATAATAAATTATACAATAATAAAGCAGCATGAGTAGTTTGAACTGAATGAGTTTGGGGTTTTGTATGTACAAGTGATCGAGATGGCAGGTGGGTCAGGGAGTTCCATGTTGTCTTCGTTGTTGTTGTTCACTGTCATTCTCTCCCTTCAGCAAATGTATAGGGGTAAATTAGCTTCTACAGAGTTGTTTACAATTCTCGGTGGCTTCACTAGTTCTCTCCTCTTCCTTATGTTGCTCACCGTAAGTCTTTTTTGCCTCGGTCATTCTACCTTGATTGTTTTGTTTGTGATTTGGTGTAATTTCGTATGAGATATTGTGGATTCATGATATACGACTTTTACTTTTCCAAGAACGTTGTGATTCCTTTTCCAAGTCTGGTTATTTTATGTTGTGAATTGTGTTCTTTGAGCTCATGGATGTCAAAAATTACCACACTATTAAGTTTTTGAAATACTAATATGGCACTGGAACTCTACGGTTTCGGGTGTTATGTGTCGGATCCTTCACACTTGGACATGAAACTGATTTCGTGTTGGATATTTTCACCGAAATTTGGACACTTTCATTAACCGAGTGACCACACATGAGATGAATTTGGAATGTAAAAAGAAAAAGAGGAGACTAAAAAAATTATAAAGAAGAAGAAGAAGACACCGCTTTGGTATTGCTGTAATGACGTCCGTTGCTAATAGATATATAATATACTGAATTTTAGACAAATTAGCAATTATTTGCAAGATTTTGTAAAATCATGTTTAATATAGATATGCCCCGTGCCCCTCCCATTTCTTTACATATGAGTTGAGCACGGGGATGAGAAAAACTATGGGGATAAATTAGTGGGTCCCATTATGATTAACAAAGAAAAGTTTTTCGGTTATAGAAATGTAAAGAATCGCCACTTATTAAAACACTATGATGTGTCCCTGTACCCGTATCTCAAAGAAGAACATAGTCCCCATATGGCCAAATTTCTAAATTATTGAGTCTGACAGTCAGAGTGGAGTGCCTGAATTCAAGCAACATAGCTAACCTTGCTTGTGTACTCTGTTTTCGAACCACACTGTCTGCAAACTGAAATAAGTAAATATAGGGTAATTAAAAGCATCAACTGAGGTTATTCAGACTCTAGGTAGTTTCATACTACAGGCTTACAACTTAATTGAAAACATGAAAGTTTCTCACAAAAGAAAATAGGTGTACATAAGTTTTTGTCTATCTACATAGTATTTCTCCTTAAGGTATGCATACCTATAATTCTATCCTTGCATCCGGTATTATCAAATAAAATATAATTCTTAAAAGTACAATTTGATGTCATGAGGTGATCATTGATTTGGTATTTGTTTGGCAGTTCATTGGAAATTATCAGGAGTCTAGTGGCGTCAAGACTGGATGGGGTGCTGGTGAGATAATTATTCTTTTGCATATTAAGATTTATGAAGTACTATTACTTTTGGAATTTGGAGTATCCAACTTTCACACATTTTGCAGGGTTCAATTGTGTAGAAAATGTTTTGCTGGAGCCTAGAAAAAACTGAAAGGCTTCTATGTTTAAGATATTGCATATCCTGCACTTTCACATTGTTCTCCATATGGAAGTTTTTAAAGTAATGGTTATTTACTTTAAATTGATTATGGAATTCTTCGTGCAGGGATTCCCACAAATTAGTTACCATTGTTTCCAATTTGTAATTTATACCTTAACAATTTCACATCAGCCTCCATTGTTCCACAACAGTGTTTCCTGTGAATGTTGACTAGTATAGGAAGATATTAAATGCAACTATTTAAGTACAGCTGCTGAATCACAAGGCTTGATATATCATTTCTAGTGGAAAAAGCTTTATAAAGATGATGTGTTTTCTTATAATTAGAATCATCTTGTAGGTGTGTGTATACATATATTTTTGTTTGTGTTTTTGCTCAAAATAGGAGCAGCATAGTTTCTAATTAGATGTATTGCCTGGGGTCCTTGCACCTGTAATTTGGTGTAAACATTTTGTGGGCTTATAGACTTTTAATTGTCTCTATGCTTCATATACTTGTAAATCCTGAGATATTATCACATGGATCTTGTGCAACAAGAGAATAAATGTGACCTTTTCTTTGCTTGGATGCGAAAAGGTAGGAGCTACAGGACTTAAAAGCTGAAAAATGATTTAAATAGATAGTTTAAATGTTTTGTTTTTTACCAGTTGCTATTCTAAGCATTATTAATTAATGAATTTCAAATGGCTGCAGTGATACTTTCAGAATTAGTTGCTCTGATTGCTGCTGGCACCGTCCATCGAGTTTGTATCACTACTTGGTAATACTTATCTTTATTATGTGAATTTTGAGTAGTCTGTTTTGTGAGATTCATCGAGTTTGTACCACTACTTGGTAATACTTATCTTCATATGTGATTTTCGACCAATCTGTTTTATTAAGAACATATATTTGATATTAAGATGGAATATAAATATTGTGACTGAATTATGTTGCAACCTGTATATGATCTGGCCAGGGATTTAACTATAAATGAACATTTTCCCAATTTTCAAGTTAGGGAAACTGTGTATAAGCCATATAATTATCGTTTAACATGAATTGTTAGTACTTAGGTAATTCCAGTTAATAATGGGTTTACCTAAAGGAAACACTTCTTCACTGCGGTGTACTTACAAGTTGCAATCAATCAATCCGAACGTTAGGTTTCTTAATGAAGGCGATTTAATGAAACATGATGTTGTGGTGGCTACTTTATTTTACCATTTAAAATATTCTTTAAAAAGTTAGATATATATGATAGTAGTTAATTGCTAGTAATCTTGATAATTATTAGGAATATTCTTTCGTTGTTTCAAGTTATGTTACCCCCGCGCGGCCGCCGCATATATAAGGGCTGCAATCAGATTAGATTATATATATACTGATTAATATCTAATAAATCTGGCGATTTATTGTTTTTCTACTAAATCTCTGCATAGAATGTAGATAGATCCTATCCCTCGTTCTACCCCATCTTCACCCGTAATTGAGTTTTGTAAAAAATGATTCATAGGTCAGTAGTATTTTTCTGTCTCTTACAGTAGTCAAAATGTGACTCGACCTAACTCATGTTAGTTTTGGATCAGTAAAAGAAATTTAGTTGACATTCATAATAAATATTCATCTTATTTTATTTTTGGAGCACACTGATATGCTCTATGCTCAATTGTGGGCGGTGTTGCTGGCAAGCTAGTAGTGGCAACACTTGTAGCTTTTATGAATGTGAACCTTATTGTAGATGAGTTTGTGATTGGGCAAATTCTATTTAGCATGTTATCATTTAAAGCAAAGACTTCGCTATGACTCTATCTAAGAATATTAAAACAGCTGCCTTATTAAAAGATGACTAACATCTTTGGATGCTGGTGCAGCTTCTTGTTCTCCGCAGGGCTACTGTACGAGGTTAACAAGCTTTCAGGGATGTCAGTTGGCAAAACAGAAACTAAAGCAAGAAGGTCCTGAACTTACTGTTGTCCGGGCTAGGTTTTGATTTCCTTTAGTTAATGGTAGTTTGTTTCTGAACGAAAAGTACTTTCGTGAGATCTATAGACAAATGAATGAGGTTGCTATGCCAACACTCTCCCCCATCTTTAATGTTGATTTATCTGCTTGGCAAGAAGTGTTGTTTTACTCCTTTTATTTTAGATCGGGATATATGTCAAAGAGAAATGTTAGGGTCCCAAAATTATTTCCCAAAAACATTCCCAAAAAACACTTGTATAATTTTAATTGGTTATCAAAACAATAAATGAGATGGACCCCTTGTGCATTCAAATTAATACACGAATTAAAATTTTTTATTCTGTCACATCACTATTGTCACCTCATTTTGAAAAAATATTTTGGGAATTTTGTTTGGTTCCCTAACATTACTCTAGGTCAAAAGTATCATCCTTACTTTTGATTGCTAAGAAAATTTATGTAGCATAAATTTGAATGCTAAGAAACTGACTATGCTAATTATATTAGTAAACATAATGGTTTTGTCCATTAAAGGTGACAATAGTATACTAGGGAAGTCTTGCTATAAACCAGACATCAGCGAAGCTTTGAAATGAGTTACGACTCCGGGATGAATTAGAATCTTGCATCTACGATGACCAATATATTTTTGAGAAATTAATAAAAAAATATTTGTGAAAATATGGTATGCAATTAAATATAACATATATCAATTATATTTTATGTCTTTTTTTTTTTGACAAACAGAAGGATTTTATTAAAACAATATATCTCAGTCGGAATAAACCTTCAACTGTCTGATTGTGAAATAATGAATGAGCTAAATAAATAACTGTTTTGTTTTCAGATCGCTTAACATATAGAATATTCAAATTTTTTAATCTAAAAAGTATTATAATAGCATCTCGAGCAATTCAACTTACATCAGCCGTGAAACTAGTATCACAATTGACCTTCACGTAAGTGTCATCGGTAACCTAATATTTAGAACTATCAGTTACATTAACGGTTATTGGAGGAACAAATATCCTCAAAATATGAACAATTTTTTGTTGTGAGAGGTGAGCTCTTGCAATATTCACCACCGTCCAGATTCGATGCGAGTCTTACAAATCTCCCAAAATACCATATAAATCCTTCTAAGAAAAACTACCGAAACACATAACCAGACACACAAAAACAACAAAAATAAAACACTAACATCCCAAAAAGATGAGCACGACTAACAATTTGATAACAAGGTACCAACAAGATCTCTTCCAAAAAAGATTAGATCTCGATTTTATTAAAAAACTGGTAAATAGAAGAGAAGATGGAAGAGCGAAGTTGGCTTAATCGATGAAGGGATAAAAGTATGAAAGTGGAGAAGTTGGCGGCTAGAATGCTAGAGAGATGAGAATCGACTCTCAAAACCCTTATATTTTATGTCTTAGAAAAGAGTTGCAGTTACATTTTAGTTGCGTTTAGTCGGAAAATCGTATGTTGGCAAAGACTTTATAAAAATCGTATTTTTGTAAAAAAGAAGTTAATTTGCATCTTTTTTTTTTTTGAAAAAACCTCTTTTATGTAATATGAAAAAATATATTAAAATCTCTCCCCTTTGCTCGTGCTTTTGCTACCAAGTACTTCTCAGGATTGATGAAGTATAGGACAGGTTGTCTCTTACGAAATTTAGGGGTCATTTGATTCAAGAGGTGGTGGTACGAGGAATCGGTTAATGTTGTATGGAGATGAAATTTCATTATTGATCATGTGTTTGGTTTAGTTCTGCAATGAAATTATTTAATATAAAGTATTATTGAATTAATAGTTAGATAAATTTACTTTATTACATAAATAATTTTTTTATTATTAGTAATGCTTGATTGCATATATTATTATTTTTTGATTATTAATAATGTTAATTATCAATAACAAAATAATAATATTAAAATTGATACACATACATTTTCATCATACCCACCTCCTTGGGTATCAAAAACTCATACTTTGAGATATGAATTTGAAATTTTAAAAAAAATGAAACAAACACCATGTATGAGTTTTATTTATTCTAAACCCATTCCTCATTCTAGAAACCTCCAATCAAACGAGTCCTTGTTACTTCGGACTTGTTGGATTTGCCTTCAAATTTAATTATGATAGACTTGGCCGAAACAAAAACAAAAGAACTCTAAAATGATCAAAGTAGAGCAGTGTACAAGGTTTTTTGAAATCACCTATCATTGTATGTCATTTCATTGGTGAAGGCCAGTGGCAGAAATTAAAATACTCATATTACATCTCCCTCGAGGCTTGATTCCGCAACCTCTTACCTCTTATTAGCAATAGAAGACTGGCATCGACTAGGCTGCGACGCTATGGATATTCATTAAGAGAAAAGGATAACAGATGCAATAAAATTGTTAGTTCTAGTTTTTGGTTGCGTCAAGAAAGACGATTTTCATTGTTTATCATTCTGGCTGACTTCATGTTTCCGGTCACAGATAAATTATTATACGGTAGCCTTGAGTCGCTCTACAGCTCTAATGGTATTAGGCAACTAGGCAAGAATATATGTTTAATGTTTTTGTTCTAATTTGACTTGTTTATATTACAAGCTTTAACCAACACACTAGCAGGTGGAGAACCAACCTACTCCATCTCATCAACTCCCCTTAATGTGCTTAATTCTGAAGTACTCGGGCTACTAGAATTACACTAGTAAAGTAGTATATATACACAATCAAGGTTTAGCGTATCATAATAACTAGAATAACAAATCTTCTCATAGGACATTAAACAAAATTCTATTCTTCTTTTGTACAATGGCATCCCATAAGAACTCCATTTTGCTTCCCTTTAAGGGCTTCATGTCCCTCTTTTTCCTAGCCATAACAATCACCTCTGCAACCTCAGCTCGAATCCTCGAAGCAGAAACAACTTCTACGAATGGAATTGAATCTACTGTACCTCCTGTGGTTGCCTCCACCACCCCAGCTGCTGCCACTGGCGGAGCAGCTATAAGCCATGACCATCCACTTACATTCTTCATGCACGACATACTAGGCGGAACAAACCCTTCTGCTCGAGCAGTAACTGGAATTGTCAATAACCCTGCTCTCAATGGTCAAGTACCTTTTGCAAAACCTAATGGTGCACACTTCGCTATCAACAATGGTGTTCCATCAACTAGTGGAAACAATGGACTTTTGGACAACAATAACATCCCCTTCCTCACCGGCCTTGGCAGAAGCGCATCTAACGTCATCCAAAATAACAATGGAGGATCCGGGTTCTTCAGTGGTGCTCAAATACAGGCAAGGCGTAGCTAGCTCAATAAGAGCGGGGGCTATTTACCCCATTGAACTTGCAATTTGACATAGTCTCTCTGTCCCATATTTCTTGTCTAATTTTGACTTTTCAAAATTAAATTAATCAATTTTGACCAACAAATTAAACATATTATATAATAATATATATTTTATAAAAAAATATTATTATAAAATTTAACTATTCTATTTTATAAATCAATTTTTTAAGTCGTAAAATTATAAATAAATATTTTTAAATTGTTAGTCAAAGTTAAAAAAAAAATAATTTTGAAAAGTCAAAATGAGACAAGAATTATGGGACGGAGGGAGTACATATTTATCATACAAATTCCAAGTGCGAGGGTAAGCTTAGTAACTATTTGAGGTTATAACAAAATTTTACACTAGAAAACCTTATAACCTCGAATAGTTAGCTAATTAGGCCGCATTCAGAGTCGTTATTCTCTTTAACATATAATTTTAATTTAGATTAGAAATTTTACCCTATTTAAATATATAATTCATTAAACCCTTTCAATATTGGACCTGAATAATTAATTTTTCTGGCTACGTCAAATCTAAAAACAGGGAGTAGGAGCTAACCTAAGGAAGCTCATGTTCGGAACAATCACTGCTATTGACGACGAACTAACCGAGGGACATGAACTCGGATCAGGATTAGTTGGAAAGGCACAAGGATTTTATGTAACGAGTTCGGAAGATGGAAACAGCCAGACAATGGCTTTCACTGTTATGTTCGAGAGCGGTGGTTACAAGGACAGTTTATGTTTGTTTGGTGTTCATAGAAGTGCAGTTTCGCAGTCTCAGATTGCAGTAATGGGGGGTACTGGCAAGTTTTTGAATGCTAAGGGATATGCCACAATCAAGAATATTGCTGATGCTAATCCGCAAAATAATAATGGAAACACTGATGGATTGGAAACTGTGTTGGAGATTACTCTGTATCTTGCTTAGTAGTCTCTCTGTGTGTGTGTGTGTTAATTCCTTTTCTTTGTGTGTAATTTCTGTTCATGTACGTTGAAATTTGAATATATGCATGCTTTGCTTACAAAGTGTGACGGGCCTCTCATGCTCTCCATAGTTTTATACGTGAGATAAAGTCCTCATTAAGCAAAAAATATATTAATTAATCTAACTACATTTTGTTGACTTGTTTTAAACTTTTATATAATTAAATAGATTTTATAAAGTGCACTCTGAAAAATGAAATGTATCATATTTATTTTCTTGACTTGTTTTAAACTTTTTGTTAACTCAACAAAAAAAAATTATGAAAGAAAATATCTAATGATCTCTATTATGATAATTAATTCTTTTAAAGAAAGTTATAGTATTTAATATTTCGCATAAAAGAAAATATTTAATAAAAAAACATATTCTTATATACTTTATAAATTTCAAAAATATTCTATGATACTAACTTGTCAGATTTTCTTGTAACTTTCGAATCATCACTTATTATACAATTGAAACGACCCAAAACTCAACAGTGACCTCAGTTTAAACTGTTTTGACACCAAGAAATACTAACTAGTGTTACCAGATTACTAATGTAAACCTCTGTTTCTATTTTCTATATTCTATATTCCTCGTGTTCTTGTCATTACAGTATATCTAAATTAAATGTCATGCCCTCTATATGCTTGAGGATATGTCTGAATTACTGACCCAGCACTTTCTTGTTTCTCTTAAAATTATTGATTAAGCTTTCCCTGTAATTATATTTACATACATTCAAAACAGGAGTACTATTTATTTCATTTTTTATTTTTTTGGTGTGAAGGAACTTTCTTAGCTTAAATCAATTTATTAGGTAAGGATTGATTATGGTTTTGAAGTCTTGAAGGCAAAGTATGTTGAAGATCTAAGCACTTAAAATTCTAATGTTTTACGTGATTGAATTGCGACAAATTTATAAAGCTTCCTCATAGATTTGTTAGAAAATTTGTTAGTGATTGTCCAAGTTCATTTCTACATATCAAATCAGAGTCTAAAATGATCTGGTTTATATGTTTTTAGTGTGCGGAAAATATGTTATGATTTAGGTTAAATCATTTAGCAATTTTAATCAGTTAGGTAATTTACTCTTATACTTCTTATTTATGTTTCAGATTTTTGGTATTCCGGAAAGACATTATGATCAGAAAAGGCTGCTGTCTTAAGAAATCATGCTTCAAATCGTTGGCGTTGGCTAGATTTTATAGCTCAAATAAAACAGTTATAGGACCATCTGATCCAACAAAAAAGATATGCAAACTAATGATGTCTTGTCCAAAATTAGGTCTTGCTGCTGCACTTGACCAAAGTGGGGTAAGGATTTCCCAAGATGTAGTTGAAAAGGTTCTCGCTAGATTTGAGAATGCTGGTATGCTGGCGCATCAATTTTTTGACTGGGCTGGGAGGCAACGTGACTATGAACATAGTGTCAGAGCTTACCATACCATCATAGAGTCTATGGCGAAGATAAGACAGTATAAGATAATGTGGGATCTCGTGAATAGTATGGGTAGCAAGGGAATGCTAAATATCGAGACATTTTGTATAATCATGAGAAGGTATGCCAGGTGCCAGAAGGTGGAGGAGACAGTTTATACTTTCAATGTTATGGAAAAATATAAACTTAATCCAAATCTGGCTGCTTTTAATGGTTTGCTAAGTGCTTTATGCAAGTCTAAAAATGTAAGGAAGGCTCAAGAGATCTTTGATAATATGAAAGAACGATTCAGTCCCGATTCTAAAACCTACAGTATATTACTTGATGGGTGGGGAAGGGACCCTAATCTTCCCAAGGCCCGGGAGATATATAGAGAAATGGTCAAAGTGGGCTGTGAACCTGATATAGTGACATACGGGATCATGGTTGACATCCTTTGCAAGGGAGGAAGGGTAGATGAAGCCATTAATATTGTCAAGGACATGGACTCTAATGGATGTAGGCCAACATCATTCATCTATAGTGTTTTAATTCATACTTATGAGATAGAAAATCGGATCGAATATGCTATTGATACATTCTTTCAAATGGAAAAGAATGACATCAGTCTAGATGTGGCTGTATACAATGCATTTATTGGTGCTTTTTGTAGGGTAAACAAGCTTCAGAATGTGTACAGGGTTTTGGACGAAATGGAGTACAAAGGGGTGATCCCAAATTCAAGGACATTTAATATTATATTAAGCAGCTTGATTGATCGTGAAGAGACTGATGAAGCTTATAAGGTCTTCCGTAGAATGATCAAGATTTGTGATCCAGATTCAGACACGTATACATTGATGATAAAGATGTTCTGTGACAGAAATGAGCTTGAAAGGGCTCAAAATGTGTGGAGGTACATGAAAAAGAAACAATTCCTGCCAAACTTGCACACGTTCTGTGCACTTATCGATGGATTTTGTGACAAGGCTGATGCCCAGCGGGCCTGTGTCTTGATGGAAGAGATGATCGAGAAAGGAATTCGACCATCAAGGATGACATTCAAGAAATTAAGACAACTGCTTATAAAGGAACAGAGAGAAGATGTTCTTAAATTTCTTCAAAAGAAATTGGATCTCCTGGTTAAAGAACCTTTATGTGATTGAAATCCTCGATTGAAGAATTACTTGTGTAATCCAGTCATGTTATAATAGGGATTACTGGGGCATTCAATTATTATGATTAAAAAAAAAATCATTTTACAAATCTGATTTCATCTTTTGTGAATTATAGATTTATTTTAAACATCAAATGCAGCTAGATTGAATCATTTTACAAGCCTGATTTCCTATTCAGCCGACTAGCATCAATGAAGAGAGGTAAATTTTTTTCACAAGTAACTTTTCGTTCTTAAATCGGGAAAATACTTCCTTTCTAGCAGTTCTCGTAGTCTTCTTTCTTCATCTCCCTTTAGTTGGGCTAAGATTTGTATGCTACAAGTTGGACATTACGCATACCCTCTATTTTTCTCCTCAAAGCTACAATTAATCAATTATCCTTTTGTAATACATGCAATGATCTTAGTTATTTGTCAATTTAAGTTATACAGTATATATTTTATGAAGCATTGTTGATTAAAGACTTAAGAGTATTTGAAAGACAGACATTCTAAAGCTCTAAATTTTGCTATCAAACAATTGAGATTTTCAAGTATGTTTTATCTGGGTTCTGGATCAGGGACCATGTTCTCAATATATATTTACAGGGGACCATGTTCTCAATATATATTTACAGTCTGGGACTGTAATATATTTGTTAAATACTATTTCATAATACTAATAATGAAATAAAGAAAATTTAGGGGCACTGAAAAATGAATGCAATCTGAGGTAATTTCCCTAATTATTATACAGAGACTGTTGATAATGCTTTACAGAAAATATTTGATTCAAAGAAGCAAAGTAGCAAACTGTGGCCCAGAAACCAGCAACTTTGTAAAGATAAAAACAGAGATAATAGCAAAATTCTACTCCGCAATATTCAAAAACCAGGGGAATTAACTTTGTTTAGCAACATCCAGATTGAGCATTATTTGGGGGATAAAAAACCTACACTACTTTAATATTTTGATAAGATTGCTAGCTTATAGAGCTCTTAACGAACATATGAGCAGCAGCTCTTTACTTTGGCGGAGGGAAGAAGATGGCATCTGCGGTCCTTTTAGAGCGGAATTGCTGCTCTATGTCTGAGCCCACATTGAAAGACGCCTGGAGAACTTGAGGAGACAATGCTTTCCACGTACCGATGCTTCCAGCTAGATGGGTGAATATCGGACTGCAATAAGATCACAGGTCATTAGAATTAGAATGAACCATGAAGTTAAGGTAAATGTTGGTAATAAAAGGCTGTCAACTAGAAGGACCAAGCAATTAAAGCCAATAACGCAAGGATACTGAAAATCTACCAGCTACTTTGTAGTACTATGTAAATGGTGCTTACTTTGGAGTGGATATGATAGAAAACCATTCCAGGCCTTCCGGATCAGCAATCTTTGAAACCACAAAAAACCTTGGCACAATGAACAGATTACCAGCCTTGACAGTTGTTTCCAGAACACGTTTCCCATCTACGCCGACAACCTGAGCACGGCCACTGCCCCGAACAATGTAAGTTACCTGATATGCCGAGTCACATGAAAAACCTGGAGAGCACATTGCACTTCCATCTAGCCTGACAAGATCAGCTCCAAGGCCAACCTCACCAACCAAAGGCAGATTCTTAGTGTTCAAAACCACAACCCTTCCACCATTTTTAATATCAACATCTAACGGGGCTTCTAGACAGTTTAACACCAATCCATTGCGGTGTTTTTCACTGGGCTCAGTGATCTGGAAACCTGCATCAAGCTTGACAATTCCATTACCTGATTGATTTCCTACGAGGGTCTTCACAACACTTTCCTCCAAATCCCATGCTCTGCCTACAAACTCAGTTGAAAAACCAGTGAAGATTCCATTAGAGCCCGTCAAGAAGAAGTTAGTAAATGAACCAGGCTTGTGGGCTTTTGAAGTATCTCCCAAGAAAAGAATTACAAGCTGAGTGTCCTCTCTATTGTACCACCAAGTCACAACACCAAATGGGAGAGCAATGGAATCCCCTGTTTTGATAGGAAGAACCTTCTCTTCTTTCTCAGGAAGAACAATTCCAGCAACTCCACTCCCTAATTAAGGATAAAACAAACTCTGTAAGCAAGTAACATACATAATTACACCAAGAACTTAATAATTTCTATCAAGTTTGGAATCTCATCAGCTCAAAGTGAAATTCTTTTATATCCTTGTAAATTTATATATGATCATATAAAGGTAGCTGTTTATAAAGTACCAAAGAGGTGACAATTTTAAAGAAGAAACACTCATAGAAACATAGAGGTGATAATTTGCATGATTCCCATAAGATAAGTAAAAGCAAGGGATTACATCACATTATTGTCGTATGTAAAAAGATACAATAACATAATCTTATCAAACAAAAATATCATGAACAGGCAAAATCAATGAGCCATCAATATATAAAAATCATACTTAAAAATTCAAAATCAATATATAAAACCGATAAAAAGAAGATCAAATAAACGATTCATTGATAGCACAGTGACAAGCAACCTTCCCCATCCGGACATCACATACAGGTATTATACCACAACCCCATCAAATAAAATCATCAGAAATCCCAACCCCATAAAAAAAATAAACCAAGAATCACAACATATACATAAAAACAATACACAAATAATCCATCATCAAACTAAAATCAAATCACAAAACCCTATAAACCCCACAACACATACATATAAAACACAACTGATCCATATAAATAAGTGTGTGATAAAAGAATATACCTTGAAGAACATAAGCAACCTTAGCAGAATCAGAATAACTGGGAAGAGCAAAGCCATTCTTGTTCAAAGAAAGCTTAGCAGCACCAATATTGCCTTGTTTAAGCATGGGGAGATCATTGGGACACCAAGCACAGTAGCTTCCACCATCACCTCCATGTACATTCTTAGCCTCTTTCGGTGTCAAATCAATCTCCATCTTTTTTTCTAAAACAAAAATTTATCAAATTTTTCAAGAAAAATAATCTAGTGTGCGAGGAATGAGGGGGTCACGGATCATGTATATATAGGTGCATTATGTATGTATAGATAAGTATTCTAAAAGACTGAATTAACAACCGACGTGTTTTATTCCAACTAAACTATACTACTGCTATTTCTAATGCTTTTTCTTCTTTCGAGGATAAAAGATAAGGTGTTTTGGGTTATCTAATCCCTTGTTTGTAGTTGAAGAAAGTTTAAAATAATTTTTAATTTTAATTTATAATTTATAAGTTACTAAATATTTATTTACTTTGTTTTCTAGAAATGCTTATTACATTAATTTCTAAGTAAACTTTATCACTATTCTTTAAATTTTTATTATCCGATAATAAATATGAGTACTAATTATATTATCCGATAACATATACTACATGCAACACATATTATATTATATATTATTCGATTCTCCATAAGCACAATAACTAATTTAATACTACTTTTAAATATTATTATAAATAATTACTCCCTCCGTCCCAAATTAACTGTCTTGACTTTTTATGATCAATTTGACTCAATTTTGATTGAGAATTAAAAATTATATTTTTATAATTTCAAAAAACTAAAAAGTACATTTTAGAATAGATTTTATATATATATATATATATATATATATATTTTTCGATGATATAATTTTTATAAATTTTTTCAATTATATATTATATGTAATTTTCAGTCAAGTTCTGGTCAATTTGACTACAAAAAATTCAAACTTAAATTAGAACGGAGAGAGTATTAAAAAAGAAATCCATATACTAGAAGTACTAATTTATATAAGATATAATGGATAATTGATACTGAAAAAAGGTCTCCAACTCCCGATTCCTTAAGAAGATTATCCATATCCAAATAGACACAGATTACTTTTCTTTTTTTAAAGATAAAAAAAATTCAAATTTAAATTAGGACGGAGGGAGTATTAAAAATGAAATCCATATACGAGCTAGGAAGTACTAATTTATATAAGATATAATGGATAATTTATACTGAAAAAAGGTCTCCAACTCCCGATTCCTTGAGAAGATTATCCATATCCAGATAGACACGGATTACTTATCTTTTTTTAATGATAAAAATGTATTTTTGGAGTCTTCATAAAAATATTCGATAGATTTCTATAACAACTCTGTGCCATATTAGGCTCCGTTTGGGAGCGCGGTTGAAAACTGTTGTGCTGTGAGAAAAAGTGCTGGAGAAAAAAGTGTCGTAAGAAAAATCAGATGCCTGTTTGATAATTTTTTTGAATTATGCATATTTTGAGATATAATATATATAAATAATATTTTTGGGAACGTTTGATGATAAAACTGATAGCTACTTCCTGCTGAAAACAACTTTTTTCAAAAACACGGAGACATGTTTTTGCTAACAATAATTTTTAAACCAAAAACGCTTTTCCAGACGGCAGTTTTTAGAATTTACCAAACACCTTTCTTACAGTTTTTCAGCAAAAAGTTGTTGTGTTATGTGTATATATTCTTTTTACTAATCAATTTTTTAGATAGTAATTTCAAAGATACTATAAATATGTTTTAAATGCAGTAACAGGGAGGGTTGTTGATGTAACCTTTCCCTGATTGTTGGCATCTGATTCAATCAACTTTAAGGTTGGTTAGTTTACGTGTCAGTTTCAGTATTAGCCAACAACAAACCAACTATTACACTGGACCTACGTACGTTATACGGAAAGTGGAGGAAGATCATGTTTATTACTAATTTTAGACACAATCTGATCGATCATGTTAATAAACCAACTTTTAGATGCAACTTATTTGTTTCCAAATGTGTGCTTGTAACTTATCAGCAACTTTAATTTGAGCAAACAACTGCAGCACTCATTTGTATATGTTTAGAGTAATTTCAATATTCCTAGAGTTGTCGAAATATATGTTTAATTAAAACATGGTAGACTCAATGGATATGACGACATTATTTGAAGGATGTATATTCGAGTATTAACATATTTGTATTCGAATAAACTCAAATGAGTGAGTAGCTTGTGTGATTTACTCCAGTTGAATCAGATCAGATCTGAGATTATTATGTGAACTCCTAATCAAAACAGGGAATGCCATTGCTCTCCCATTTGTAGTGACATGGTGGTACAACAAAGATGACAGTGAGCTTGCAATTCTTTTCCTGGGAGAAACTTCGTAAGGCCACAAAGTTGGTTACATGGTAGACTCAATGGATATGACGACATTATTTGAAGGATGTATATTCGAGTATTAACAGATTTGTATTCGAATAAACTCAAATGAGTAGCTTGTGATTTACTCCAGCTGAATATGACTTCGTAAGGCCACAAAGTTGGTTCCTTGACCACTCCTTCTTGACTTGCTCAAACGGTATCTTCACAGGCTTCTCAAGTGAATTTGGAGGCAGAGCATAGGACTAGAATCAAAGTGTTGTGCAAATCCTTGTTCATAATCAAACCAGTAAAGAAATTGTCAAGCATCTTTCAATGTAGGTGATAATATCGAGAAGCAATTTCGCTCTAAAAGGGTTTCAAATTCCATCTTTTCCCCTCCATCCACCTGAGAATATACACGGCAAAAGTTTCTCCTTTGCCTTTATGTTATCAAAAGAAAGAATAAACATAATTATTATCCTTCCACAGGGCAAATATTTGATGTTGGAACTTGTTCGTTGGTTTCTTTGTGAAAATCCATGTGAAACCCTTTCAGAGGGAAATTGCTTCTTGACATCATTCATCACCCACAAATTCTGCTACACTACAGTCACATTCTGCTAGATACGTGCATCCGTGTTACCTTAGCAATGTTAGTAATTTTTAATGGTAAATAGAACTTTCAGACTGATGCATATTTTTAAAATGACACCAAATATATTAAAATTAAATAACTATTTAATTACCTTACTTTTAAATTCACAATTTCATTTAACACTACTCTAATTAATTATTCATTTCATCCATTTTCACACTTGCATGCATACGTGTCAATTATAACAATATTTATTCCTGATTATGTATTGTTCGAAATATATAACCTAGTATAACATTTTTCTATTTTGAAAGAAAGTATAACATTGCATTGGAGGGGTGTTTTTATTTGTCAACAACACGGATTTGCACAAAGCTTACTCTTATTGTTTGAAGGTAGATGTATAGAACATATCGTTCTGGTGAGGGTACTGTTCATTTCTTATCAGACTTTATTTCCAAATTATTCGTTTACGTGTTCAATTTATAATCTCAGGAGAGCATGAGAATCGACATTCTCGTAAGACTTAAGAGCAATTCCAACTTTATCCTAACTCATTCTCTATAAATATTATAAAATAATGGCTCCTAATAATTTAAGAACACTAATTTTAGCGTCAACTCCAACAACAATCCTTATTCTCATCCCTCATTATTATTAAAATAATAAATTTGAATCCAACAAGGAGATGAAAAAAGGAGGGAAAAGAAAGAAAAGTGAATATTGTATTCATAAAAATAAAATAGGAGATGACTAGAGGATACCTATTAATAAGTAATGACTAGTAAAATTTAGAATATTTTAGTGATTTAGGGAATATAGTACTGTTGGAGTTGTATTTTTTGTCACATTCCCTATTTTTGAGGTTAAAAGCTCATTTAGGGAAGTTGTTGGACTTACTCTAAGACTTCACTAAGAATGCTCAGACTGAAGAAATATCTGGTTCAGGTAGGAATGATTGTGGAAACCACTTAAACTAGGCATTCTAAATCAAGCTTGAATTTGCAGCCGATGCACATGCCTATAAAATTGGCACTCGGTCCTATATAGTTACATCAAAAGTATAATAACAATTATAAAGATAGATGCAAGAAATTTGTCCTAGGCCTGACGTGAGAAGTTTACTAGAAAGTGAAATATAGATATACCGTTAAGGTTTTGCATGAATAGTTCAAGTTTACATCCCAACTTTCTGTAAAGGCACTGACTAGTACTGATTAGCAAGTGAAGACAGAGCGTTCCGAGTCTTCCGACTAAGAAATATATAGGATTTGTATCACTGAAAAAAGATTTAAAAGTGCCTCATGGGAAGCCAAAGATCCATCAAATTATTATTTTTTCTCTTTCCATGTGTATTAGAGTTGTTATCATCTGTATTCACTTTTGGTCATGTTTCTATCTATCTAAGGAACACCGGTGATTGTTCTAGAAGGATATGGTTGGCAGTTGTTTGGCGTGTTCCAGTCATGACTCAAATTACAGAAGAAAATTAAGAAAAGGTATTTGGAAATATGGGCACATATATTGATCTAATATACATGGACCTCTCAGGATTCTTATTTTACAAATTCCTTTTAGAAGCATAAACTTGGTAATCGGTTCTTATGGGGTAGTCATCATCCTCTGTCTTATCGCAAGATAGAGGCTAATCATCTTGCTGAGAAAATAAATAAGTCTGTCTCTTCTTATATCAGTGTTGAATGCAAATCATTATTTGGATAGACTTTTGTAAATCATGATTTGTACCAAGCTCGATGTCTCTTAGCTATATATGTTTACTTCAGAGAAACTCAATATTCTATGAATGATATATCTTTGATGCACACTAACTGGAGTCAGCATTGTTTCTTCCACCCACAGTTTGTTAAATCGTAAATGACATCACAGTTTGTTAAATCGTAAATGACATCACAGTTTGGTAAATCGTAAATGACATCTATCTGAAATGTAAGTGGAGGATTGTGGATGATGTGCAATTTTAAAATTTCTTAGACAGATGATCGATCTTCACAAAAACCTTAGCCTTGCAAATATCCTTGCAAGTCACACGATTTCTATGCGATGTGAGCGCTGCAGAGTGAGCAGCTGCTAGAATGAGTCTGACTGTCAAGGCGCATAAAAAGAAATTAGACCGAATTTGGTAGATGTTTATTCTAATATCCTTCTTATTTATTTGCCCAAACAAACTGCACGCTCGGTGGTTTCTCGGGCATCTTTGCATCATAAATCTCCTTGAATAGTTGTATTGGCAGAGAGCACTCGATTTAGGATTCTAGACCTTGGCTCTGTTACTGTACAGATAGATCATCATTCTTGTCCTCAGTTAGCCGTCGCCTTTGAGCTTTCTTTCTTGGCGAATATGGTGCTTGAATTCTGCAGCAGTGTCTACAGAGTATCCACTACTACTTGCCATTAAAAATATTAACAAAATTTTGAAACAATGTCAATATCATGGAGAGAGAATTTCAGCTGTATGTTAAAATTTTAATGTTTGTCAAAAAATTTAAGATATGGTACCGATGGTCGAAGGCATCTGATGCTGGAAATCTGTTGCCTGTCTTTTTGATCATTTTTGTTTGAATCATCGCGACATCTTTCTTTCCTTGACAAAACAAGCTTTTTTTTCCTAGTGACTGCACAAGGGGACATTTACACTAGAACCAAAAACTGTAGTCTTTAATTGTGTATACCTGCTAAGCTGTTCAGTCATCCGATTTAATCAGGCAGTGTATTGTTCTTTACTTGTTCCTGTTAACCATTCTATTATCTGCAGAGTGTGTGTAATTTATTTCAAGAAGATATAAATTCCAATTATGAGAAGATTACATTAATGTGCGACACTTGGGCACAAAAGTATGAACTTTATGCAGGGATTGTGTTAGTATAACTTGGAGTCAACTACAAGTCTACAAGTCATCACAATGGTGAGGGACTTGGGCATTGTTGCAGTAATAAGTAATAACCAAGCATAATATAATAGAAACTCAGAAAAGGTAGAAGTAGAAGTATCATTGATAAAAATATACAAACATGTATAGATTAGTTGTCAAAATACAGTTACTATGAACATGACAAATGATCAAATTAACTAAAAAGCTATATCACTCAAACCCAAAACACCTTATACAATTTACATCATCAAAATCAAACTCTTCTGTTCAAATCAAGGAAAGTACAAAATGCTTTTTTTTGTTGTGATCTCAGAGGAACCTTTGTCTTTTGATAGTTGGAGAAGAATTGTTGCCATATTGACCCGGTGATATCATTCCGCTTCCAGTTCTCAAACATGATCTTGAAGCCACATTTTGAAAATTTAGTACAGGATTAGATGTAACTTGTGAAGACTCACAAGGCATGTCAACATATGATTGAGGACTCTTCGGTCTCAAGGCATGGATTGATAGCCCAGTTGGCTTTTGAGTGAACTTTTCGGCTTTGCCACCTTTGCCTGTCAGAGGATTGATATGGAAGGTGTGAAGCGGGGGAGGATTACGCCATGTAGGAAGTGGACCTGATACAAGAAGCGTCTGAATTAGTGGTCCAGCTTTCAGCACAGACTGCAAGAGCTCCCCCTTTGGAGGCAAAATTTTTCCTTTGACAAGGTTGTCAATAACTTGATCAACTTTTGAAGCACCCGAAGGAGGAACAATAGTGATTGCATTTATGCTTTTATAGTCTTGAACATAGGGCTGATTGACAATTTTCATCTTGTTACTAAAATCACCAGCAGGGCTGTTAATGTTTGATAATTCTGGAGAGAGGACAGGTTCGAAAAACGAACTAACTGGGGAAGAATCGTAAGAGTGGTAAGTGTATGGTTCAGAGAAACTGTATGATTCAGCTGTGCTTAAGTTAGGTATAATGGGGTTCACTAGGGGGCTCTCAGGAGACACTTGCGGGAATACAGTTGTCATATATTCAGTATTCGAAGTTGTAGAATTACAGGCCATAAGCTTTTTGAGTAGCTTGTGGAGCTGTTCTTTAGCCTCATCTCTTTCTTGTATGACCATCTTTAGTAATTGTAGTGATTGTTTCTCGTATTCTTTGTGTAGTTTCATTTGTTCTCCTGCTTCTGTTTTTACAGATTCAAGTTCAAGACTCGCGTATAAGAGGTGCTGCTTCAACTCATTAATGCTCTGCCAATTGCCAAACACATCAATAATTAGTTTGAAGACATAAAGCAAACATGTAAAGAATTGTGTATAATGTAAGATGACAAATTTAGTGTGCAAATACAAACTGATTCTTTGGAGTACAATGATGATGGTATGCAATACTGTTCTATGGAACATAATTATATGTTTGTGTTATCGTCTGCGTATGTCCGGTGTATTTAGTATGAATTTGATCGATCATTACGGAGGCAGACAAGCAAATTAACTACAAAAATAGAGAGTAGAACTTTAGTTGCAAAGATCTATATGAAACCAGGAAGAGAACTCTAGACATTGATGATCTTTATATAAGTTACCTGATTCTACATAATTTCTTCATTTCATGCACAATAAAAACAAAGATAGAAGGACTAGATAGGAACCATGCAGATTAACAGGACTACTTGTGCAAAGTTCTTGCACCCATCAAGTTAATTATTAAGAATAAACTTGTTTAAACAATCAAAGAAGAGAATGGCTAAATGAATAGAGTGAACAAACCTCTTGATAAGTCCATAAAGAAGCCATATATATTTTCCAGATAAACAGAGAAAATGTGGAAGGGGAAGTTTAAAGAGAAGTGGATAGTGAGTATTTTATAGATACAACATTTTCAGTATAAGACAAAGAATGACAGTAATGGCTTCCCCACATGCTGACAGAATAACTAATCCAGAGCTGAGAAAACTATTTTTCGAATCTACAATACTATATTAATTTGTTAAACTAATTAATGTATGTATATTCATTTATAAAAAAAATCCAATTTCTCTCTCCTTATCTTTTTGTAATTAACGTATAAAATATATTAATCAGTTACCTTTAAAAAAAGTTGGCAATGGACCTTTTTTTATTGTTGTAGATATTAGTAATATATTTTAAATTAAAAAAACAAAAATATAAGAATCATTCCTTTAAAAAAAACCTAAAAAAGATTAAAGAATATACATTTGTTATAATCTCTGCATATTTTTTGTTTGATAATAGAATTTATGCTAAAATGTCACCCTAACATGATTTCTATTATACCTATTCTAGAAAATAAACATTACAGTAAAATTTATGAGCCAACCAACACTTTCCAATGAACACTTCACAAATCAATCTTTCATTTTTGTGTTACGATTACATTATTAGAAACATTATAATAAATAGTATATGCATTATTTTTTATGGATGTCTTTGTCAATAAGGTTAAAAAGTAATCCACATATATCTGAATATACAAAGATCGCTTACTTACTCACACATGAATCAGCTAGGATTACTGTCGCACAAAAACATCAAATATGAGGAGCGAATGAGATCATTAATTTACACATTTAGCTCTAAAGTACACTCTTTCAAATATATTTAGTCCCAATATATAATAGTTGAAGGCTTGAAGCCCCTAGCTTTTTACATAATTTTTTTGTTGGCAAGTTCCATATATTCCGAGTAGATGACTATAGAATTCACATCATAATTAAAAGCATCGCGAGGCACTTCATAGTTCAGCATGACCAGTACAAATATCAGTCATTCCTAAGTAACTTAAATCTCTCACTTCATTCCTAATTCCTCAATATCGATCAGCTAGGAGTGTTTTGGGATAGATATTTTTAGGTTACTTTAATTCTGATTTTGATTTAGTGTAAATGTGTAATGATGGTATGTAATATTTTGATTTTTGTAATTACTTTGGATATGTTATTTTAATGTATGATATTTAATAAATCATTATTTTCATATATCCCCCCCCCCCCCTGCTTTTAATAGTCATTTACTACAATTTTATATAATTTCACCGGGATTTAATTAAGAATAAGAACAAATAATTTGCTTTGTGTAGATAGGACAAGAACTAGGAGACGAGGTGAAATGAATTTCAAAACATTATCTTTGGAGCGTGGAGGGGGGCGGGCGGTTTGTTAGGTTAACATGCATGTGAGCTTCCCACAAAACCTGATTAAAGACAATAACAGTAATCATATTTTATAATACACTTCATGTTAGGACTAGCTAGTAGACAAATTTATATATGTAGCACACGGTTTTAGCTAGCCCTCACCAAATGACCAAAACTAGGTACGTGGGTTATGTCTTAACAGTTAACATACTCTATGTTTTTTTTTACTTTAATTAGCAAATTAAATTCAGGTTATGGAATTCGATCCATTAATAATGAATATAATTCATATTTATATAAAAATAAGTGAATTTAAATTTTATTAGAATATATATTCATTTATATGATTATAAGTATGATTATTTTTTTTAGAAAAAAAGAAACTTCCTCCTGTATTAATAATGATTTCTTTGAAAAGAGGAGAGTAATCAACATTATTACCTTTCTTTGAAGGATTCAATTGTATTTAGCTAGAACTAGAATGATACAAGAATACGAAGTAATATATTGCCGCTTTTTCAAATATAAAACTGCTGTACTAAAATATAAAAATATTAGCAACCGATACAATGTATCTAGCACCTCCACATACAGTATATAAACGCGCACAAAAATCTAGCAACTATTCCTTAACAAATAACAAATGTTCTTTATGTTATAATATATGGTTAAAGAGTGAAAAAATTCTTGTGATTTACGCGTATTTGTGATTTAATAAGGATCAAATAAGTCCTTTAAATTAAAACTAATGGTTCAATATAGCTCCTCTGGTTATTTTTTCTTCTTAGAAAATTACTATATTCATTTATATTGTGATATTAATATTTTAAAAATATATCAAAATATTCTAATTTTAATATTATGACGTTAATATTCATGTATATCGTAACAATATTGTTACACGAAAAAATATATCAAAAAAATTTTATGTTCTAATTAAAACTTATCTTTAAATAAAATATATAAATTTTATCTCTTTTAAACACGAACACATATAAAATATGTGAAAAAAATTATAAAAGTATTTCTACACAAGATTATAATTAAATTAAAATCATAGATATAAAAATAAAAATAAATTCTAATCATATAAATACAATATTAAAGTAAAAATAACAAATATTAAAAATAAATTCGTACGTTATACGAAATATAAGAAATTGTGCATATTTGTCTATGTGTGTGTGTGTAAGTAAGTGTGTGTTTGTATGTATTATAATTTAATATTAAAATGTCACTCATATTTAGTTAATTATTAAAAAAATATAAATATTCATTGAGTAAGTAGAATTTAAAAGTAAAATACAAACTAATGTGTAAATGTTTAAAGGTTAAAAATTAATAGTTAAGTAATTAAAAAAAGTATATACATACATTAATATTGGTTAACAACTTATTTATTATTTTATAGAATTATTTAATAAAAATTAATTATATAAAAAATATATTAATTTATAAATAATAATGTTATTAATAAAAAATTAATAATATAAGATATATATGTATGTATATATATTTATATTAGTGTAATTAGATATTTAATAATATTTCTAACCATAGTTAAGAAAAACCAACTAGAGAGGTTATATTGAACCATTAATTTTAATTTGAAGGACTTATTTCAGCCTTATTAAACAATATGGACTTATCCGCTCTTACGACTAAACTACAAGGGTTTTTTCGCTCATTAACCCTATATGATTAAAGAGCGAAAAAACTTTTGTGATTTAGGCGTATGAGCGGATAAGTCTCTATACTCTTTTTCCTTCGTCAAGGTTTTTATCCCACTGGATTTTTCCTTGCAAAGTTTTAACGAGGCAGTCAATCTTTGTAATAACTCACATTTGACAATCAAGGGGGAGTATTATAATATATCATGTGTTATTGATTGTCAAATGACAGCCAGATAATTTTTAGCACTTCTGTTTCTAATACACATGTAATTAAATGAATGTTGAAAATGAATGAAAGACAGTTATGACGGTACAAACTGATGTCATATAAATATGACATATTCATCTCATTGTAACATACACATAGAAAGTAATACAACTTGAAATTACTCCGACTTCTCTTTTATATAATTGTTTCTCTTCTTTTATAGTTTATATTTTATAGTTCAATAATAAATATATAACACGTTATCAACACGAGTCTCTGCCCGATCAAGCTTTATTCACGGAAGAGGTTGTCCGAGGAATTTTATTTACGAAAGAGGTATTGCCCAAATAAGTTCTATTTAAGAAAAGAGGTACGCTTTAACTTTATTTATTTTACCATTATAATTATTCTCATTATTATTTATGAATTTATATTACTCTTAAATATATATATATTACAATTGCTATGTTTTTAATATTATTAGTTACAAGTTTATATTTGGCTATGTCGTCGTAATTCTATGTTATAAATTTTATTATATGTACGTGATTAATTGTTTATATTTTAACATGCATATTATTATATCATGTTTTAAATATTTATTTTATAATCAGAATGACGAATCTTGCAAAATTAGAGTTTGCTACTTTGAATGTTTCCGGGGATAATTATTTGTCTTGTGTGTTTAATGTTGAATTACATCTTAGTGTCAATGGGTTAAAAGACACTATAGAAATAAGAAAAACTCCAACTGCTGAAAAAAAATGTAAAATCTATTATCTTCCTTAGGCACAACATCCATGCAGATTTAAAGTCTGAATACCAACTGTCAAAACCCCATTTACTCTCTGGAATAATCTTAAAGACAGATTTGATCATTAAAAATTTGTTTATCTGCCCTCAGCCCAATATGATTGGATTAATCTAATGTTCCAAGATTTTAAATATGTTGCTGAATATAACTCTGTGTTATTCAAAACAAGTTCAAAATTAATTTTGTGCGGTGAGAAAATTACTGATGCTGAAATGATAGAAAAGACTCTCTCAACCTTCCACCCTAACACTATAATTCTGGCACAACAATATAGGCAACACAATTTCACAAAGTACAGCGAGTTGATATCTCTCCTTCTTACAGCTGAAAAGAATAACGAGTTGTTGATGAAAAATCATTATATTCGTCCCACAGGCTCTGCCCAATTACCTGAAGTACATAACACATCATTCCAGAAGAATGAGCGTGTGAAATGACATAGAGGAGGAGGATGTTACGGGCGAAACCGCGGACGTGGAAAATTTCATAGACGGTTTCAAAATCAGTGTCGTTCTGGCCACCTGAAGTGGCAACGAGATGGATACAACAACTCTTACCTCCAGAAGTGGCAGCAAGAAGTGCCAAATAAAATGAAGGCACCATAAGAAAGAGATGCTAGAGATATTTGCCATAGATGTGGGGCTGAGGGGCACTGGGCACGTACTTGTCGTACTCCTAAACATCTTGTTGAACTCTACTAATCATAAAAAAGGCCTAATAAAAAGAGGAAGGAAACAAACTACGCTGAATATAATCAAAATATAGGAAATGTACCAACCAGTGTGACCTCAAACGAACTTGACACTGGTGTTAATCTTTATTATGACTTAGATGGCTAGGTTTCATATGTACTTTCTTTGTTTTGATGTACTAGTTTTTATGTGTTTGTTTTATGTGCTTACTTTATGTACTAGTTTTATTTTAATAAAATCGTTGTTTACATATATATACAACATAAATATGGGAGACATATGCATTGCTGACTGTGAGACCACTCACATTATTTTACAAAGCCCGGAATATTTCTCATAGTTGACTAAAACTAACTCATATGTTTGGACAATTTCGGGTACATCTAGTATAATAGAAGGTTTTGGCAAAGCCAATTTTATCCTACCAAACGAGACACAAATTCACATACAAAATGCCCTTTACTCTAGTAAATCCACTAGAAATCTTCTGAGTTTTAAAGATATCTGTCTTAATGGTTTTCATGTTAAAACCACTAGTGAGGATGAAAAAAAATATCCCCTTATCACTTCCACTATTTCAGGCCATAAGAAGATTTAAAAAAAAACTACTTTCATTTTCCTCCGGACTATATACCATTCATCAAGTCCCACACAATCACCATTACTAAAACTGTAGACCCAAAATTATTTGCCCTTTAGCATGAAAGACTCGGTCATCCAGGAATATCTATGATGCGTCGCATTATAGAAAATTCTACTGGACATCCCCTTAGAAATCAAAAGGTCATACCACGTGATGAACTTCCTTGTTCAGCATGTTCTTTGGGAAAACTAATTGTCCGACCATCCCCTGTAAAACTCCAAATCGAGTCTCCAAAATTCTTAGAAAGAATCCAAGGTAATACTTGTGGTCCAATTCATCCATCTTCTGGTCCATTTAGATTTTTCATGATTTTAATTGATGCCTCAACTAGGTGGTCTCATGTCTGTCTACTTTCTACCCGAAAGGTAGCCTTTGCAAGATTATTTGCTCAAATAATCAAATTACGAGGCCAATTTCCTGATCATTCCATCAAATCAATTCGATTAGATAATGCTGCTGAATTTACATTCTCAACTTTCAACGATTACTGTATTTCAGTAGAAATCTCAATCGAACACCCTGTGCCTCATGCACACACACAAAATGGTATAACAGAGTCTTTAATTAAAAGACTTTAATTTATTATTAAGGGCTAAACTACCTAAATCAATTTGGGGTCATGTAATAAAGAATCTCCCCATCAATTAGTTTTTGGTCAACTACCCAATATTTCCCACTTTAAGATTTTTGGTAGTGCAGTATATGTCACTATAGCTCCATTACAAAGAACAAAAATAGGACCTCAAAGAAGAATTGGTATATATGTTGGTTTTGATTCTTCATCTATCACTTCCACTATTTCAGGTCATAAGAAGATTAAAGTTTTTCTTATCAAAATCTTTTCTATAAAAATATTTAATATATTATATAAGATATTAGGGTAACTTTGTACGAAGAGTCAGTTACACTTATTGGAGAAATTATTATATTGAGAGTTCGGAAAATTTTATTAATTCATTAGTTTGGATCGAATTGAAAAAATTAGATTTTTTAAAAAAACAATTATTTGAATTCTCTGGTTAAGATATTAAATACACATTATATTTTGTTACTATATTATATATAATAATATATCAAAAATACGTTATCACATACTTTGAATCATGCTATTTGATAAATAAAATAAAATAAATTAAAATTAAAATAATATTAATTAATAAATATTAATATATTTTTTAAATTTAATCAATTTATACATGAGAAAATTATATTGAATTAATTTTTAATAATTGATGACTACTGTTAACTATTTTATAATTAAAAGTCATTTATATTTCTAAAAAATGTTATTACGCATGTTGAATTATAATAATACACATAAGTATTAATATGGAGTAATATATTTGGTTTAATTTCAGATTTTAAAAGGGAATAAATATAATAAAAAATTAATCCTCACAAATTTTTAATATTTGAAACCCTGATAGTTGAAATTCCATTCTAAAATAATAAAAAAATCGGGAAGTGCGCAATATGTGACTCCCGAGAACAGACGAGATTTTTCATCATAGAATGGTTATTCGATCCTTTTTTTGAAGGGTTTCGTGACACAAACGCAGCGGAATAAACGCGAAAAATAAATCAAAATAGCGAAACCCTCCGCAGGATCCATGCGAAAACAAAAGATTTAATTCGGAGATAAAGAATAAATACCTTTAGAAACTTTAACAGTTCATTAATGGAATATTAATGGAGGTCCAAAGCTTGTTTAATCACCACGTATCCCGCTCTCGCGATCTACGCTCTACGGTATCCACACGAACACTTTTCATGAATGATTGATGTGTACTAGCACCCGAAAACTTCTTCTCTCTCTATCTTCCTCCTCTCTCAGAGCGGCTAGGTTTTTTTTTAAAATCTCTCTTTTATTAAATCAGCCCATAAAGAGATTATATAGAGAGAGGAATAAGTTTTCTAATTATAATCCAATTATAATTAATACTAATCCAAAATTCTAAATTATTTAATTAAGTCTCACTTAATTAATTAATTATTAATTTTGGAATTAGTTTAAGTAATTCATTTATTCTATTTATATAATTAATTAAGTCATACTTAATTAATATCATAAATAAAATAAATTACTTATTTAATTTAAATTATTTCTCCTTCAAGCGTTCTTTGTGTGTGACCCTGTAGGTTATTATTACGTTGACAACAATTTTAATATCTAATTAAAATTGTAAACAATGAGCGGCATCTAGTAATACATCATTGCTACCCAAGTAATAATAATAAATCGGTGATTCGATTAAGCCTTTCGTGAATAATGTTCCATGTAATATAATCCCTTTAATCTTGATATTATAGATTAAACTCAAGGCATGTCTCGTGTCATCCTCTTCATAATTTAATCTTTATTTTCTTGATCGATGAGTAGACTATTAAAATCAAATCAACATTTGAGCACGGCCATGCATTTCATAGTCTCACTCAAACAAGAGGCCAATAATATCACTCCTAAAATTAGGAGGATTAAATCTCATCTAGATCATTCATATTTCTCATACGATTCATAATATACCCAATGTCCACTTTTATCATCACCCGGTCAAAGGTAACTTTTAATGTAATCAAAGTATATTAATTCTCGTATAGAAATATAATGATTTCAGGTCTAAGGATCATTACACCATTATCACAGTGAGAATTACTTATGACACTTACTTAACATGTAGAATCTCACGGCGGGTCATTCCAGTGCCATGCATTGATACATGCACTTATGTTCTTGATTTTAGTATCCCCATACCTATGACCAATGAGATGTGGTCATCTGTCAAGAAACATACTAGTCTTTGTGCATTATTATTGTCCTTAAATAATAATACTCGACTAGGGAATTTTAGGAATAAGATACTATTCATATAATCTCATTTTTAAGTCACATACTTAAAGATATATAATACGTATCAAAATTCCAAGGATATTTATTATGCTTTCAATTTATTACGCAGTAAATAAAACATAATAAATAATAATCAATAAAACATAATCCTTAATAATAAATATTTTCCTTAAAATATAAAAAGTATTGTCTCTAGAGCACAATTACTAACAATCTCCCACTTGCACTAGAGCCAATTATCCAAGTATCCAATACTCATGGAACTAGTGTGACTTTCGTGCTTCTGCTGCGACAAAGCCTTAGTCAGTGTGTCTGCAATATTATTATTAGTATACACTTTACATATATGTATATCTCCTTGATCATTAATCTCATTAATTAGGTGATATCTCCTAAGTACATGCCCAAACAGCCTCCTTGGCTGCTTCACAAGCATCAATATACTCAGGTTCTACTGTAAAATCAACAATTGTCTTTGTTGTGAACCATTCCAGCATACAACATCTCAATAAAACACAAAGCCAGACAGAAACATTAAATTATCATTATCTGTCTAGAAACCAGTATCACTGAAACCTCTTACAACTAGCTTCACATCTCCTCCATATAACAAGAATGAATCTTTAGTCCTCTTTAAGTACTTAAGAATATTCTTGACTGTCGTCCAGTGACCTTCACCTGGATTAGATCGGTATCTACTCATCATGGTTAAAGCATACGAGACATCAGGACAAATACATATCATTGCATACATTATAAAACCAATTGCTGACGCATATGGAATTTTACACATGCAGTCCCTATCATCCAATGATTTAGGACAAATTTTATTTTGAGATCACTATCCCATGAGACATTGGGACATATCCATTTTAGTCTCTTTGCATTTGAAATCGATGCAAAACTTTGTCAATGTATGTACTCTAAATTAGGCCGATCAATCACCTTGATCTATCTCTATAGATCTCGATCCCTAATATATATATCACATCGCCTAAGTCTTTCATTGAGAAATTATTTCTCAACCAAGTCTTCACAGTCTGTAGAGAAGGAATGTCATTCCCTATTAGTAATATATCATCAACATATAATACTAGGAATGCCACATGACTCCCACTAAACTTCTTGAAAACACAAGTTTCATCTTCATTCTGAATAAAGTCAAACTCTTTTTGACTGTTTCATAAAAATAAATGTTCCATCTCCTCGAGGCCTGCTTTAATCCATAAATGGATCGACGCAACTTACATACATTTCCAGCATCCTTTAGATCAACAAAACCCTTAGGGTGTGTCATGTACACATCCATATCTTCTTCACGGCTCTCATTTAAGAAAGCGGTTTTGACATCCATTTGCCAGATTTCATAGTCATAGTAAGCAGCTATAGCAAGCAAAATCCTGATGGACATGACCATAACAACTGGTGAAAAGGTCTCATCATAGTCAATACCATGAATTTTCTTGAAACCTTTTGCCATCAATCGTGCCTTATAGGTCTGTACATTAGCATCCATGTCGGTCTTCTTCTTGAAAACCCACTTGCACCCTATAGGTTTTACCCCTTCAGGTGGATCAACCAAAGTCCATACTTGATTAGTATACATGGATTCCATCTCAGATTTTATGGCATCCACCCATCTCTTAGAATCTGGAGTGTTTATAGTATCTAGGTAGGTGAGAGGCTCATCTTCATCCACAAGCATCACATCACCATCTTGAGTCAAGAGAAATCCATATTATCTCTCGGGCTCATGGCGAATCCTACTAAACCTACGAACACCTGTGTTTCTTGAGCAGTATTATTTTTTCTTGTACATTCTACTCAGGTTCCTCCACTGGTTCAACGTTATCATGTGGGTCTCAAACTTCATTGAGATCTATTATCCTCCCACTGTCTCTCAGCAGTTCGAGCAACAAACACTTTGTTCTCGGAAGGATTATAGAAAGAATAACCCCTTGTTTCAGTTGGGTATTCCATAAAATTACATTTGTCTGATTTTGGTCCTAGCTTGTCAGAGATTAGACGTTTCACAAATGCTTCACATCCCCAAAATTTTATAAATGACATGCTGTGACGTTGCTCAGTCCATATCTCATAAGGAGTCTTTTGAACCAATTTAGTAGGAACACAATTAAGTGTATGTGGAGCCGTTTCCAGGGTGCAACCCCAGAAACTAATTGAAAGATTCATTGACTCAACATTGATCGCACCATGTCCAACAAGGTGTGATCTCTCCTATCAAAAAAAACTTTTCTTTGATATTTTCTACTTCATCTTTATAGTCTTTGAACTTTTCAAATGATTCGGATTAGTTCTTCAAAAGATACATATATCCGTATCTACTAAAATAATTAGTAAATTTTATGAAGTTAATAAAATCTACCTTTTGTCATCGTACACATATGACCACATACATCACTATGTATAAGTCATACCCATTCAATGATCCCTTCACCATGTCCGGTAAAAGGAGCTTTAGTCATTTTACCAAATAAACCAAGATTCGCATCCTTTTGTATGATTCATAATCAAACTTATCCATGAATGCATCCTTATGTATTCTGAAAATGCGTTTCTTATTAATACGGCCTCAACAACAGTGCCAAAGGTAATATTTGATTTGAGTCACTTTAGAACATATAAATTGTTAATTAGATGTGCAACATTATAAGGCTCATCATCAAAATAGAATAAACAACTATTGTTATAAAATGAAAAAGCCTTTCTTGTCCAAACAAGAAACTGAAATAATGTTTCTGCCAATTGCAAGCACGCTATAACAATTATTAAGTTCTAAATTTTCCTTATAGGCCAAAAATTAAGTAACGAGTTCCTCGAACCAGAGCAACTATCTTTACTCCAATTCCAACCCGATACCTTAAGCTTGACCCTTATTGATCATCATCTTCTGATCTTCCAATTAAGCATGACAGTTTAATTTCCAGTCTCCCAACTTTCCACAGAAGTGACAATCGTCTTCTTTATCAACACCTCATTCAGACTTTAGAGTCTGCTTTAGGGATTGGACTTTGGTTTGACAACGGAACTAGATCAAATCTTCTCCTTGCCTTTCCATTTTCCTTTCCCTTTTGCATTCCCTATGTTTACCATCAATATAGTAGTAGTTCATGCATTTATCATATTACTTTCAGCAGTTCTCAACATGCTTAGCAACTCAATGGGTGTTTTACCAATCTTATTCACTTTATTGTTCATAACAAAATAAGAATAATATTTGTCCAAAGATTGTAAGATCAAATCTAACTGTCTCCAGACCAATCTGGAAACCCAAAATATCAATGGTATTCATTATACCCTATAATTTTTAGAACATGTGGTGTAACCGGGTCTCACTCTCCCTACTTGTAAGTGTATAGTGCCCTTTCAAATATATCTTGTGCTCAATCGTTTCATAAGCATCTATATGCTTGTATTGCTTCTTAAGCTCAGCACATATATTTGCGAGCATGAGACATGAAACATCAGTCGCAACATCAATTTGCTTCCGATAAGCACTATGATTTGCACATGTTACATTCTCAACTTTAAGAGCAGGAGAAGAGATTTGACTAATATCGTGGTGCCCGAGGACGATCCTCAAGCTCCTATGTCAGTCAAGGAAATATATTCTCGTCAACTTGTCCTTCTCAAGAACTGATCGCATAGAGAAGTTGTTTGTGTTTATCATTTGATATCTACAATATTAAAGTGCATAAAATAAACTAGATTGCAAATTTAATATTAATTATGTTTAAGTGATTATGGTATATCATCATATACCTCCCACTATTTTTATCAAACTAATAGCCCTTACTATTAATTTGGAAAGTATATCCCATAATTCTTTCTAGTGAGCCAAGATCCATATTTCATCATGTCCTAAGTCAACCACTGGAAGTCCTTAGAAAATGATTATTTAGGTAGACAACAGTTGTCAATTATATCATATATAATTCTTGGATAGTTTAGTGAACAACGATTGATCTTATCTATCTAATAGACTTTTAACCAAACTCTATGCTTCTAAGTTCATAATAGTTGAATATAACCGTTTATTTTCACTTATTATGACGACTCAGTTAAGTTAGACCCAATGATACAACGGCCGAATATAACCGTTTATATTCGTCGCATCTCACCACGATAGATAGGAGTCCCCTGCCACTGACAGTCCTTCCCCTTATCGATCTAGGATTCGATGAGTGTTCATTCATTGGAAAGCATCCGAGTAAAACTTAATATTTTGTTAAGGGGTTTTAGAAAATTTATAACGATCATGATCACATCATAAAGAGATCCTCAATTTTTCCTTGAACCAAATATTTCAAATCGACATCTTAAATTATTCATTTCCCAGGTAGATGGAGGATACCAATGGTCACACTTAAAACCCATCAGCCTTACGAATACGCATATCCGCTTTTGTCAGAAAATCCCAATTATAGATATCAAAAATCCATATTTAATTCCGTGTTTTAAAAATCCATATTTCATAAACACAAGAATCTCATGATCGTTTGTTAATTTTAAAATCTTGAATCGTTACAGATTTTATCTTGTTTAAGCAAACATGACATGGGTGTCGTATCTAATACATACATGATTAATCAATATTAAGCATGCATCTCAATTATATCTACGCGTACATACCAATACATGCAATCATATACATATATGTAATGTGCGTAAATTAAACGTGTTTGGTTATGGCCCCATCCTATATGATATTTCCAAGCTAATGGAAATATCAAGGTCAGTCTATGGTGGTTTTAAAAATACTATCTATTACATGTCTTCTTTCTTCATTGCTCCATCATCCCTTTTTGGATCGCCTCCTTGTTTGCAAGTCTTCATTGATAATTACATTGAATAATAAAAATAAAACTATTCTAATGAAATTACAAGAAGAACTCGAGTTACATTCGAGATAATTAAATTACAATGAATAAACGACATGCAAGTCGTATTTAGAAACCAAAACCATAAATCAAAACCACTATCCTATGGGTCTTTAGGCCATAACCATCCACCATGCTATCATATAACACATATAATATATCTTATATTATATAATCATATCATATAATCATATATAACAAATTTCGAAATTTCAGAAAATTAAAAACAGATTTCTGAAGATTATAAATCGCTATTTCGAGGCCCTTAACGATGTCAAACGCCTTACAGACCCGTCGATGATAGCTTAGCTATCAGTTTTGTTCATTGGCCCGATTCCAGTCAGAAAACACATATCGTTTATAAAAATCGGATACAGCAGTCAGATTTCTCCAAATCTGACGGTGTTTCAGAAATCGTATCATATACAATTCTCATAACAAAAATAAACATATATCATATATACATATACAGAGATACATACAATCATCATATGATTATACATTACATGAATATCATATAGTCATAATATATACATACATATACTCAAAATTTTAGAAAATCAAATAATTTTCAGAAAATAATAAATCACTGTTTTGGAGGCTGTAACGACATCTAATAGCTTACAGACGCAGAGCTGACTTTGTCAGTATTGCTCAGTGACCCGATTCCAGTCAGAAAACACATATCGTTTGCGAAAATCGGACAACGGACACAGATTTCAAAAAATCAACGGCAGCCGTTTCAGAATTCGTATCGAATACGATTCCCATAATAAGAACAAACATGTATCATATGCATACATCAACACACATAATCATCACATGATTATATATCATAAAATATCATATATTCATAATATATATATAAATATATACATATTATATCAATATAAAATCATGATAGATCGCATACATGTTTATATATCAAAAACTATTAAGCACATAACCGAATTAAAACGTTTCGCAAGTAGCTCTGATACCATTGAAGGGTTTCGTGACACAAACGCAGCGGAATAAACGCGAAAAATAAATCAAAATAGCGAAACCCTCCGCAGGATCCATGCGAAAACAAAAGATTTAATTCGGAGATAAAGAATAAATACCTTTAGAAACTTTAACAGTTCATTAATGGAATATTAATGGAGGTCCAAAGCTTGTTTAATCACCACGTATCCCGCTCTCGCGATCTACGCTCTACGGTATCCACACGAACGCTTTTCATGAATGATTGATGTGTACTAGCACCCGAAAACTTCTTCTCTCTCTATCTTCCTCCTCTCTCAGAGCGGCTAGGTTTTTTTTTAAAATCTCTCTTTTATTAAATCAGCCCATAAAGAGATTATATAGAGAGAGGAATAAGTTTTCTAATTATAATCCAATTATAATTAATACTAATCCAAAATTCTAAATTATTTAATTAAGTCTCACTTAATTAATTAATTATTAATTTTGGAATTAGTTTAAGTAATTCATTTATTCTATTTATATAATTAATTAAGTCATACTTAATTAATATCATAAATAAAATAAATTACTTATTTAATTTAAATTATTTCTCCTTCAAGCGTTCTTTGTGTGTGACCCTGTAGGTTATTATTACGTTGGCAACAATTTTAATATCTAATTAAAATTGTAAACAATGAGCGGCATCTAGTAATACATCATTGCTACCCAAGTAATAATAATAAATCGGTGATTCGATTAAGCCTTTCGTGAATAATGTTCCATGTAATATAATCCCTTTAATCTTGATATTATAGATTAAACTCAAGGCATGTCTCGTGTCATCCTCTTCATAATTTAATCTTTATTTTCTTGATCGATGAGTAGACTATTAAAATCAAATCAACATTTGAGCACGGTCATGCATTTCATAGTCTCACTCAAACAAGAGGCCAATAATATCACTCCTAAAATTAGGAGGATTAAATCTCATCTAGATCATTCATATTTCTCATACGATTCATAATATACCCAATGTCCACTTTTATCATCACCCGGTCAAAGGTAACTTTTAATGTAATCAAAGTATATTAATTCTCGTATAGAAATATAATGATTTCAGGTCTAAGGATCATTACACCATTATCACAGTGAGAATTACTTATGACACTTACTTAACATGTAGAATCTCACGGCGGGTCATTCCAGTGCCATGCATTGATACATGCACTTATGTTCTTGATTTTAGTATCCCCATACCTATGACCAATGAGATGTGGTCATCTGTCAAGAAACATACTAGTCTTTGTGCATTATTATTGTCCTTAAATAATAATACTCGACTAGGGAATTTTAGGAATAAGATACTATTCATATAATCTCATTTTTAAGTCACATACTTAAAGATATATAATACGTATCAAAATTCCAAGGACATTTATTATGCTTTCAATTTATTACGCAGTAAATAAAACATAATAAATAATAATCAATAAAACATAATCCTTAATAATAAATATTTTCCTTAAAATATAAAAAGTATTGTCTCTAGAGCACAATTACTAACATTTTTTTCTTTGGATGAGAATTAAATAAAATAAATATTAGTATGAAAAAATGAAATGTAAAAATTATTATGACGATAATTGTTATGTATCATTTTATTTTTTAATATTAACTTAAAGTTTAAATCTCATTAGCAATATAGTAACATCTATTATCTTATCAAAAATATATTTTAATATAATATGCATAATCTTAAATATATTAAACAAATATTTGATATATTAAAAAATAATGTTCATAATATTTCGAATTACAAAATTTTACATATTTATATATTAATAATACCCTCTACATCCCAAATTAGTAGTCACTTTTCATAAAAAAAAATTGTCTCATAATACATGTCCACTATCATATTTCCAATGTAATTTTATAAGTAAATTTCTAAAATAACCCTTGACTAGAGTATTGGTACTTGTACAATAATTAATGAAATGAAACTATAATTCAAATTATGCATTGAAACGATCTCAACCAATACAATTAATATGGATACAAATGGAAAATAACTTTTATGTTAAGTCCTTAATATGCGTGATTTTTTCAAAAGTGACTTGTATAATGGGACGTAGGGAGTATAAATTAATATTTTGTACGATGTGCATATTTATTTTTAATATTTTAATATTTTTCATATTTATATTTAAATCGGTTGATGTAAAAATATATAATTTAAGTAAGTTAAAAAAAACCAATATAATTATAATATATTAAGACTTTTTAAAATTATAAAAATATTATTAATTTTAAAATAAATAATTTAATTAATAAAATAAAATATCTGCATCATACGGGTTAAAATCTAGTATAATTATAATAAGGAAGATAATATGTTATGGTCGTCAGAGTAGAAATGTAAATTTCTAAATATTATTAAATAATTAATTATTTGATTCAGGTTCGATTTCCCGGGAGAACAAAAGTTAAATTAATAATATTTTTAGATTTATTTGTTAATAAAATGATTAAGGTTTGATTATCAACCAATATCAATAATTAATTTAATATTATTTTAGAAGGAAATATATTAAAATTGAATAAATATAATTTTTTAAAAATTATAAAATTATTATTAAAAAAATCATGTATCGCACGGGTATAAACTAGTAAAATTAAACTATAAAGTATGAATTACTATCCCAAATTAATGTGCACAATTTTTGGGGGTTAGAAATGTCGTTCTTGCATTTATTTGCATATCAAACAAAAAAATGTCTTTCTTGTGCGCGGCGGCACATGGGGCATTAGGTTAGGGGGCCAGAAATGTCGTTCTTGCATTTGTTTGCGTATCAAAAAAAAAATGTCTTTCTTGCGCGCGGCGGCACATGAGGCATTAGGTTAAAGTCATGTGGCATACGCATGCATCTACGGCGACACTTGTAGGCTCCCATACACGTCTGACCAGGTCTCGTACAAATTCGTTTCTCTCCCTGTTGGAACGGATATCATCAGCATGATGCATAGGACATGTAAGTGTTCCTCCCACACAGTAGGTATGGTTAATGGAATAATATTGAGTAATCAGCCCATCTAAAACCTTAAGATGTTATAGAGAGTCCCAAATGGATCTTATATTATTCTTTAACATTCCCCTCACTCGAAATTTCATTTTTTGGGTTGAATAGTGAAACATGGACGCCCATTTTTTAGCATAGTTTTTGCCTTTGTGTTCCTTCGTGCCCCTCATAAATTGTGAGAATATTGGTGGTGGCAGGGAGTCGAACTTGTGACCCCTGCCAACCTACCTTAAGGTATTAGAAAGAGGCTCAAATGGATCTTTTATTATTCTTTAATATTCCCCCTCACTCGAAATTCCATTTTTTAGATTGAAGAGTAGATCACGGACACCCATTTTGTGAGAATATTGGGGGAGGCGGGGAGTTGAACTTAAATCTGAGCTCTGATATCATGTTGAGTAACATGCTCATCTAAAATTTCAATGCAGTTGGAGTTGCTTTATTAATTTGGAACGTGATAACTAATAAGTATATTAGATATATAATTGATATGTGATTTTAAAATGGGATTAGATGAGGAAAATAATAAATTTATATAATTTGAGATGTTCTAATGCGATGAGACTCTCACATGAGACTACTCGAATAAACAAAATTTCATTCAGATTTCGAGTAGTTATTTGATGTACGGTGGCCGATCACAAGAGATGTGGGAAAAAAATTAAATTTTGGAGACGATGGAAATCTGAAATTCTGAACATCACTTCATTTTGATTAAGACAGATAATTTTTTGTTGCTTGTGATGCTAGGGATCTAGAAATTGGAGAATAAGGGGTTAGGAATGATTTTGGTGATGATGATACTATGGACCTAGAAACTGAAGTATAAGGGATAGGAATGATTAACGTGATGGGGATTTTCGTGATGTTCTTAGCTCTCCGCGGGATATTTCCATGGCTATACTTCAATGGGATGTTATACTTGAATGCAAAATAGCAAAATGATATAATTAGTTAAATATAATTTATTTGGTGTCATTTCTAATCTAATCATTGGAGTAGGAGTTATATTTTAACATCAAAACTCATTTTTTGGTTTCAAAATATAGCAATAGTTATACTTATAATAGCACCACCATTGGACGTGCTCTTAGTCTTTTTTTATAAAGGCTTTATTCAGGTTGTATTGATTTGAAATTTTTTGTAATCTCACCTGTAGGCAACTAGGCATAGTGGCAACAGTTTGGCATACTGCAAGAGTTATTGCTACTTGGAAAAAGAATACATCCCTGTTGCTGGTTGTGTGTTTGAACATATAACAACCAAATAGCCAATCACCAGATAGATTTAGTGGGGTACAATTAAATCTTGCCAACACAAATGCCAAAAAAGTATACAACTTCTTAATCTTTTGTGTTCCCTACATACATGATCAAAAGAGACTATTTAACAGTAGCAATAGCAATGTTGAGGGAAAAAATCTTTCTAGTGATATTGCTCAGAAACTCACACATTAGTTTCAGTCCCTCTCAGTTTAATTCCTACACTGCCACAATTTTTAAATAAGTATTCAACAAGTAAGTTACTCTCGAATTTATATTACTTTCGAATAAGGCATTACGTTGTTACTGCAATTCTTGATTCTTGATACGGTTGTATCGATGATGGTTATGTAGCTGTATTTATCTTAGGAAGGTCAAACAGGTAAGTTGATCATAACGTTAGTTTGGTGAATTTCTTTTATCATACTTTACTTGTCTATGTATCAACATTCACTTGTGTAACATACAACAGAATTCCATGTTCAAATAGGTAACACTACTAACATTGTTTATTGAGCAGTATATACAATTGCACAACTGAACCTGTAATAGTGTATTATTCATCAACTAACGAAGAGAGCCAGATAAAACACCAACGATATCATTGCCAACTGCTGGTATTCTAGTACAAATATGACACCAACTTATTAGAAGATCCTCCCCTAAAACTTTTAAGTATCCATCTTCATCGGATACAATCGCTCAACTGAACCTGTATTATTCATCAACTATCGAAGAGAGCTAAATAAAACATCAACAATATAATTGCAAACTGCTGGTATTCTGGTACAAATATGACACCAACTTATTAGAAGATCCTCCCCTGAAACTTTTAAGTATCCTTCTTCATGTGGTATTTGCCCAATTTTGATCGTCGTTGCTTGAACATATGCAGGTACATTTGTGGGAAAATAAATGGGTACACACAAATCATAACCTGTGTCAAAAGTTTAGAAGAAAACTTTATGATAGACATTCAAAGAAGTGGAAATATAATTGTTAAGATATATCAACCAATGAAGCACTTTTCTAAACACCATAAAGTTTTACAAGAGTTAACATAAAATGGGAAAAGAAACTTAGAACTCTCAATTTAAGTTACTAGCTCTCCTAGAACCTTAAATTGTTAAAAGTCCATGATATGGATCATATATGTTAACAAGCCTCAGTAGCATGCGAATGAACAAGATCTATTTCTATATATATTAGTTCTACTTCATCATCCAGAAATATTCCAAGACAGGCGCAGTTCATACCAGAACAAATCCCGAATAGCTAAAAGGGAGGCCAGCAAACAATCCTTCATAGAGGTTCTTCTTCTTTATAAACGGAAGTGCTTTGTACATGAGCCACACTGAAAATTGTCAAACATAATACCTGAAGGACTAGAAAAATGGTTTATCCTGAACACATTCTCTATTTTTATTAGAACATTTACCTTCACTGACAAATCCAGTAGGATATAACACAATGAATAAAGTGTACCTGTATCAATGGAAAAGTTCCATTTACTCTATGTTGAATTCAAATATAATACTTAGACTAGCAAGGGTACAATATGCGTGCATACTCTGTCCAAATTAAATATCAAACCTGAGGTAGGTGAGAATATATGGTGATGTGCCGAAGCAATTCAAAGCATAATTTGGGTACCTTATAGCCTGTTATGTGAATCAGTTATCAGATCAAGGTAATATTATTGATATGTAAATCAAAAGAATTATCAGCAAACATACTCCCATGGTGTGCGATTGCTGTAAAGAAAATGGTAGTTGCACTTTACAGAACAACAGATACTAATAGTGAACATAAGTTTTGTATATTGAACTGAATAGAAGCAAATACATACCAACTGAACCAGATATTATGCACTTTTGAGAGCCTGATTTACTGAAATTACTGCCTTCACAGTAGCAACAACGCATAAATTTGCACGATCTTGTTGACTACTGATAATCTGATGAAATACTTAGATTTTTCTTTGCAATGCAAGATGAATTGTATATCAATAATGGCTTCAACCACATATATACCTCAGTAGAAGTGAATGATATAAAATGATCACAAATTCTAAACCAATTATTTCAAGGGCATATATTTGACGGTTTCTATCTTGTTTCTAAAGAAATGGTATCATCTAATGGCCACTTCTTCAATCCATAAGGGTTACATTTGGTTCGGTTTGATTTAGTAGATCCATCATGTTTAGTAAATTCAGTACAGCATAACCTAACCCACATTTATTACATTGATGTCATATTATGAGGTATTACCCTCAATATTTGTGAATAATGCATACATATCATCGAAAAATTTTCTGCTCTGATCTGTTAAATACATTCGTATTCAAAATAATACAATAATTCTTGCACTCAGATTTTTATTTATTTTCTTCATAGCATGTAAGGGGAATGAAATCTTGGTGCAGTAGTCTACATTGAGATTAATCTTGATACAAACCTAAACAAACTGCAGAATCGTTCATCTAAAGTTCTTAAAAGTACTACATGGCACATAATTTCAACCAGAATAGCATATTGACTATAGTTACAGTGCATAAATTATCAAAATTAAACATAAAATTCCCAGTAGAGAGATAGGGAAGGAGATGCTACCTCAGTTATGCTCCATGCAACAAATATTATGAAAAGGGACGTATTTTCCTGGACCTGCACAAAAAGAATTGATGGTAATTATTAGCCAATTACAAGTAAAAATAGTTGGTCTTGGCCATGACAACTCAACTCTTGATCTCTACCATCCTATAGAATGCCATGATCACTAATCAAATTATCTGCTGCTTAAAATAAAGGCAGACACATAATTTGGTATCGTTTCACATAATCAAATGCAGATACTAGTATTACTGATTGTACAGCCTAAAATATTTGTCCCAAGTAGTTAAAATTAATATAAAGAATAATAGCTGAAACCTCTTCAATGCCATGAGCAACTGTGACAGCAACATGAGTCCTTCCTATCCATTGCAACAGCGGAAACAGCACCCCATTTGGAACAATCCCTGATTTTCAAAGCATTGGAAACTAGAGCTTGCAGATGTATAACATAGACAATACCAATACAGAAAGGAGCAAAACCCTTTCAAGTACCTACCTATAGCTCCGTGGATAGTTTCCAAGAGTGCAAGGGTTTGTAACAAACCTATATTTATACAATAACTTCAGAAATTATACTCTCAAGCAGACACTCATATAGCAAGTAGAAAAGAAGTCCAACTTACAGATTATTTCTCCAGCAGAAGCATAAGCACTGGTAACTGATCCGGTGCCGATAAAACTGCTCAAAACTTTTACTAAAGAAATTGCCCTGTCAAAGAATTAGAAAAAAATATATAACATAATTATAAATGATCATGACGATATAGGTTTCAAGAAAGTCGATCAATTGTGGTCTCGAATGTAAATTTATTTTAATTTGAATTGCTCTGCTTGTTAAGGTTAAATTCCAGGTTAGCAGTGATTCTTTTGAAAACAGGGGAATTTTAACATGTGTTTACGAGACTTGCAGAGGGTTAAAGCTACTAAGAGTCAAATCTAATTATCTAACGTTGCAATGCGCTTAACAATACATACACACATACAAAGCTCCCTTACAAATATCGTAGAAAGGAGCAGATCATCTACAAAAAATAATAAACTGGAACACATAAATATGTACGTAAATATACAAAAGAGTAGGAAAAAGTATACCATCCACAAGCCTGAAGCGAATTGTAAAAGAAGAGATAGAGATTCAAAAGCTCAAACATTTTTGTTTTTGTTTATCGACTATCGATTATAACGGGGCTGAGGTACTTATATATACTGATGGTAAATAAAGTCGTACATACATAAATGATAGAGTAAATGATGCCATGTGTTAGTTTATGTAGTTTGGTTCACAGTATTATTAAGGTCCCATGCTACTATAGCACAATTAGCTAAGAAGAATTTAATGTTGCACTCCCCTGCAGTTAAAAGTTGCTTGCTGCATTGTTAGATAAATATAGATTTTATTGTACTCTGTTGTTAGATAACAGTTACTTTCATTTTACTCAGTACAAGCTTCCTATCTACAAGCACAATAACATCTATGAACCGAAAATATTGATGTACGTATGTTATTTGACAGACACTGGTTGGTTGCTGAAAAGGAAGCATAACATGCAAGTAGACAAATTTTTAAGGTTGTGATTTGTGAAGCAACTCTTCACAACCCACACGGCCAATTTGTAAAGGATTTTGATTTACATCTAATTCACGAGCTGATGTTAGTTTTTAAGTTTCCGAATTCCAGTTGATATTATTTCGTACTTAAACCCAAGTCTACATATATAAAGAAAAAATCGCATCATATTGTAAAATTCTCCAGTACGAAACACCCAAGTCGAAAAAATTATAATAGTGCAAAATTCGAAAGAAATTCTTGAGGAAGATGAATGTATTATTTGAGTGGCAGAGAAGAAAAAGAAAGTTCCATCGTGAAGCAAATTCTGGAGGAGATTTAGATATACATATATAAAATAATAGCCATTAGCCAAGTCCATACTGCTAGAACTATGATCTGATCTGAGAATATTCAAAGGATAGAAAAAATATACCTGTATCTAAATCCTAAATAACTTCATATCCCTCTTAGATTTTGTTTTGTTATTTTAATTATGCTCAACTTTCATTACTAAAATTAAAATTATGGACCTCTACCGAACCTAAAAGATAAAGGCATTGGCTACTTTTACTTTTCATGTTGGGTTTTTCATTGGCTAAAGTAGAGTTGAAACCAGTTGGCAATAAATTTTTTTTGTAATTTAGCTTGATTGGGTGTTGGATGCTTTTTCCAATTATTTTTTTTGCTAAATAAAATGCTTTTTCCAGTTCTATCAACCATTGCCTTGTTATTTTCCTTTTGACATTGCAGACTGTGTTTCTTTTACATGAAATTATGAAGAAACGCAGATTCAACTGACAATAGCACTCATATATATCACAGATTAGAGCAACAAAGTTACTACTTGCTAGTCTCCTGAGGGAGCACGAAATTTATGATACCGGAAACAACTAAAGCAGAAACATAGTAAAAACAGAGTTATTAGGGCCTAGATGATCAACGCTAGTCGAGCACAGAAACTCCTGGCTATATACAATGGAGTTTCGACTTTATTATTAGAGGCTAGGAGCTAGGAGGATGAAATATCTGATAACGAATGAAAGAACCAGTTAATTAGCCTGCAAAAAAAGCTACGTCTTGTCCGAACAAGGAATGAAATGGTTCACTTGTAGGAACAATCATGTTAGTATTCTTTCCTTGATCAGTGATCCAAAGTGAGTCAGGACAATAGTCCCAGATTGGAGAGGCTAAGGTTGGACAAACTGGTGTAATTGCATCATCATCCAATGAAACAATATCATTCCATATCTCATCCATTGAGTAGTCCCCCTTCTTAATCTCTTCTGCATGATTTAGTGATCCCTTGGCAGCTACTCCCCCAGTATCAAAGAAGTTCCTCTCATTAGTGTCCTTGATTTTCATCGAATTCACCGTGCAAGATGAGGAATATGAAGAATTATACGATACTGAAGTAGATGGAGATGACAAGTTAGTCCTCTTCTTCTCTTGACCTTGTTTCCTCATATAAGTCCTCCAGTAATTCTTGATCTCATTGTCGGTTCTCCCAGGTAACTTCCTAGCAATTCTCGACCATCTGCATATATGCACATGATTCTTATCACATAACATCAACAATAAATAACAAAAAGGCAAAAAATAAATTGTCACACTAATACAAATCACCAATCACAATCGTAAAACAACAATCCACTCGTCACAGTATTACAGATCACTAGTTTGTAGGTTAAATTAATTTGCTGGAAATAATATATGGAATTATATATATGTGTTCCAACAAACCTATTTCCCCATTTGTTATGAAGTTCAAGGACAAGGCGTTGTTCATGAGAAGACATCTTGCCATGTTTGAGACCAGGATGAAGGTAATTAACCCAACGCAACCTGCAACTCTTACCTGTTCTTTTCAAACCTAAAAGAAATGAAGCCACATGGTTAATTGTTGTTCTTGTTTAATTATTGTACATGCCCAAATAAGCCTACCTATATTACTTGTCTCCCGCCACCTTCAAACCTGAAACTTTCGCTATGAAATCCCAACGTCGATCTCCGTATAAATTCACGTACAAAACCAGATGAACATCTTCTTGTTCAGTCCATGGCCCCTTTTTCATCTCCTCCACTTGTGCCATTTTTTCCAAATTAATTTCCTCTGTTTCTCTTCTGCTGCGCTTTGTAATTCTACTTTAACAAGCTGCACTGTATGCAAACTCGTATGGTCATTGCTGATATTTATATTGCAAGAAAAGTAAAGCAATAGTTATTTTTCTGTTTTACACTTGTGATATTGAATCCTGGCCGTACGTGTGGTGCGCGCATGCTCACTTGGTGATTGGATGCTTAGTAAATTAATGTGCAAATGATGCAAGCCATTACTATATGATATTAAATTAGTAGTGTAGATAAGTGGTTGATATGACGATCATCCTTTCATATCTTGCTCTCCATAGACTCCATGTAAGCTTAGATATATGCCACTAACTTCACAAACGATATATAATATGCATGCACATATACATGTTGCTAGTGCCAGATGATACTGTACAGATATATTATTCCATAATTTACTGATTTTATTTGTATCATTGCATGTTCATAAAGTGTTGTGTCGTGTGTGCATAAGATGTTCACCAATCTCTTCTATTACTTTTTCCTGGATGGCAAGTAGATTTTCTAGAGCATCTTTACCCTAATAACACACAATATCTCCATTGGACCTGCATTTTCGACCTTTTATTAGTGACAGTAGACGAGTATTCAATCAAGTGCTATCGGCCTTTTATTATTGAGAGTAGCCGAGTATTTAATCAAGTGTTATCGGCAATGATGAAACCAGGATTATAAATTAATAAGTAATTTTTTAATGTCAATCGGGCCTGGAATGAATCAGCCTCAGAGCCCTGGTTTTACCAGCAATTTTACCACTTTTATTGCAGTAGCTTCATAGTAGAGTATATATGTTCTCGATCAGGCTCTCAACTGATATGGGATTTAGGTTGTGTTCACTTGAATGGAATGGAATGAGGGGAGAATGAAATGAAATTTATACTATTATTTGGGTGAGATTAGGGAAAATGTTTATAATTTTCATTCTTTCTTTCATTCCATTACAAACTATTTGAACTAGAATTCTAACTCACATGTTTTGAAAGGAATCTTCATTCCATTTCTTCACCATTTTCCCTACAATCCTCATCATAACAAATTTAAACTCGCTCATGTTTATTCACAATTTCACTTATACATTCTTTTTTTCTCATAAAATTTGTTTATACTTTTACATTTCATTTCTTTCTCATTTCATCATCACCAAATCAACACAACCTTTAGTACTCCTGTGGTGGAGGGAAAAGTAGATACTTAAAAGAAGAAAGAAGCCTAAACAAGAGACATTTAGCCCTTTGCTTAGTTTAATGACAAAGTTAAGAGGAAGATGCTACATTTTCTTACCCTTATGTCCAATAAGATTAAAAAAAAAATATGCACGAGTGGTGTTGATCGACTTGAGAAAGGGCTACAAGAAATAAAAGAAAAAGAACAAGTGGGCAAAAGTGAAATTGGACTAGCATAAAGTGGAAGAAACTATTTATAATCAATACTAAGTGCCTTTGTCCCTGTTAAATAAGTTAAACAGAAAATTTGTTCAATTATGAATGTGGATGAATTGCAATATGTATTATTCTTCCAACTTGAAATTTAAATAAACTTTAGATATAAAATTTCCGAGACCATAAATATATTTGATCTTAAGTGATTGTGGTATATATAATTTATTTATATTATCTACAGTATTTATTTGTATCAACTACGATTGCTTGTATATTAAAAAGTAAGGAAATTGGTCAAACAAACAATGTTTAAAAGCTTTGGCACCGTTGATAGTCTCATCTCTCGACTTTCTAGCTAGTTTTTGGGCTAATTGCCTCATAGTGGCTTGCTTTGTTTATTCTTGCATGCGTTGGACATTCGAATTAATATATCTGATACTCATTGCAAAAAAAATTGTGTATGTGATACATGCAATTTTTAATATGCATACACTAAAAACAATTAGGAGCAAGTCTAATATATCAGTTATATTATTTATAATGAATTTAAGGCCATTGCTTATATTATTTTCATCATCAAAACATTTATTTTTTGAAATATATATAAACGATATTATTGAAGTTAATATATACTAATAATTTATTATAAATCATATTATGTATATTATTTTTTAAAGATATGTCAGCACTAGTGTCCAATGATTTTTGTATCATTCTCCCTTAAATCCTCGTGTCCCCAGCCCCGAGCTGCTCTCACCTTCTTCTGGTATATGTGTGTATATATATTCTCTTACTCTTTGCTCTGCAAATTTGCTACCCAATTTTTGTTTTTACTTTTTAATTATAACATATTATTTATATAGTATAATTAAATTAATAACGTATGATTTAATATCATAAAGAATACTCGAATTGCATGCGTTAAAATAATTTTAATTTTTATGAAATGAAATATACTTAAATTACGAATTAGATTGTGGAGAACATGCAAGTCGACATCAGCCTCTGAAAATAAAGAAACTTAATGAGTGATAAAGATATGATAAGTTGCTTAGTGTATGACACTATAGACATATGACGATAAGATATAATAGTAGTACTGTAGTACCATTGTGTTTATTGGTTTACTTGGTGGACTGTTGGGAGTTAATAAGGAGAGGGCTCTTTGTTTATGTATTCCTGTATATAAATATGAGGGTTCTAAATTACGTTCCTCCTGCGGATTAATTGGTAATATGGTTGGGTCCCGTCTCAATTAATTGAAATTAGGTCAAAAGACTTTTTTTAAAAAATTGGTCGAGACGGTCAAAAATCAGTTGAAATGGTCAAAAATATTTTATTTAAAAAAAAATAAAATTTTAAAAAAATTAAGAACTAATATATTTTTATTACAAATTTACAATCATAAATTTTAAATATTCTCTTAAATTGTTAATAATTATATGATATATTATGTATTAACTATTAAGATTAATTATTAAATAATGATTATTAAATATAAAATGTCAATGATAAGTGATTTTTTCGTAAATGTTAACATCTAAATATATGTGGATTAATGATATATGATATTTTTTTCATTATAATTTTATAATAATTTGAAAATGTTTAAATATAATTATATATTATTGTTTATTAAATTAAATTATTTCTGATTAATCAATCCGATTAATCACCGATTACCCGATTAATCACTGAACGGTACCTTCATCGTCTAACTCCGATTCCGGTTTTTTAGAAGACTGATAAATATATATAAATGTAGTTCAGTGATATTCAATTAAAATTATTTATTTCATAATTCAGTGGTGAATTTTTAAAAATATAAATAGTTTAGTGATATATAACAATTAATAAAAGTATAAATATATCATTAATTAAATTAAATTTAACGAAAATATTTAAAACTTAACAAAACGATCCTAATCAAATAAAAATATAATGTTAGTGCCTTAAGTAAATTGTTTGATAGTTGAGTGATAAGTTTTTCATATTTATTTTTGATGAAATTTAATTGTTTAAATACTTTATCCGTGCCTTGTATTTGATGTAACATATATATGGACAATGAATTATATATAGTACTTATTTTAATTAAGTTTGTTATATTCTGTAGTGCTCATGCATTGCCGGTAATTAGACTTTATTTTTTTATTTGATATTTTTATCAAATGGTAATTAATGTTTATTTTTATTTTTGTTATATTTTAACTATGGAAATGTATGTTGGATTGTTTACTTTGCTTTTTAGCCGCTGTAATTGTCGTCTGCATTCTGCACTATGCCTAAATCTCGAATTTTTAGTTTCTTCAAGATTTTTTACACATGCCTCATTTGTTTCTTAAAGAATTTTCAAAAATCTTTTTATATAGATTTTTAAGTTAAAAAATAAAAAGACATGCATAAATTAGAGTTTCGAAAGATTTTTAAAGGCTTTTTTAAAATTTAATTACCGCCACAACGCGATTGAATAGTTTAAATGATAATGTTTGTGGCTTGGATTCGACTCACACCTCACAATTTATTAGAATATATACTAATTTTGTAAATATTTAAATCTAATTATTGATAAAGACAGTCAAAGAAAAAAAATCTAATTATCGAGAGGAAAAATTGGCCGCTGCCATACGGCCCATACTGTGTTCTTATGATTGGAATTTGGAAATAGTCGACAGGCCCAAATCCCATCTCTCATCTTCGATCATCACCCTTCCTTACTTATAATTTTGTCACCTATATAATTTTGGGCAACCAGACAAAAAAACCCAACTTCAACCACCACACTCCTTATCTGAAAATTTTATATGAGAGAAAATGGTTCCCTGTGTAACCAAATTTACTTCCCCATAATTTCACATCATCTTTTCTTTCTTACCATTCAATATATATTTATTTCAACCATCTCACTTCTTATCTATATTACCTAAAATATTGAATAAATATTATTTTTTAAATTATAGGGAACAATTATAGAGAATACTATTGAAGTAAAACAACTTTTTGGTTTCCTATATTTTAGGTAATCATTATTTTATTACTCTCTTCGTCTCAAATTAACTATCATGTTTGACATTTCCTTGGTCAAATTGACAAAAGTTTGACTAAAAATTATATATATAATATATAATTGAAAAAAATTATGAAAAGTATATCATCGAAAAGTATATTTAATTTATTTTAAAATGTATTTTTCAATTTTTTGAAATTATAAAAGAATAGTTTTTTTAATGTTTAGTCAAATTGACCCGGAAAAAGTCAAACATGACAATTAATTTGGGATGAAGTATATTTTAAGAACCAAAATAGGGTTTTCCAGGGCATCTCTAATGGAGGGTGCTAATTAAAGTTGGCAATATTGACAAATCATCAAAAAATTAATAAAATATTTTCTATTTTTTTAATAATATTTTGACACTCTTTCTAGAAAATTTTATTCCAATGGTTGGCTCTCAAAGTTGTCAATCTTTGGTACATGTATAATTAATACTATGTATGAATGTTTATGACTTTAATATGATGTAACACATTTTTACCATTTCGGGAGGGTGTCAAAAGTTGACAATTTTGCTTGGCATCCCTCTCACTCCAATGAAGTGCCAACAAGAATTTTATCACACATCATGACATATCATGACATGTGGCACTTTAACACTCTTTTTGGTCCCAGCCGGAGATGCTCTCAAGTGTACAGGCAGAAAGATTTGGCGCCTAAACGTATTATGGGCTAATTAAACAATCGATTTTGGTCTTTCAAGAAAAGATCACGTGTGTGTAGTGCCGGCCTGCTGGGCCGTAAGAAAGAAAAAAAATGAGAATCAATAAAATGTAACACTATACATGATTAAATTTAAATTATAAATAAATAAATAAATATATATATATATATATTATCATGTATTTATAGGATGTGTTCAACTCAAATCTCAAAAATAAATAAAATTTATTTTGAATATAAATGAATAATTAATTACATGGTAATTATTCAAAAATGACAATATCAATTAGGTGTTGCGCATCGTAATTCGTAACAAATAATATCTAAGTTTAAGATTAAGATTAATATGGGATGCTCTCATTAAAGTGTGAACTATAATTGAAGATTTTATTTGATAATTTGTGTTGAAAGTATCCCATAAAATATAATGATCATATAATTACAGAAAAGTCTTAAATCTAAATTGATAAAATAATAAAAAAATTATAAATATATAAATAATTAAATAACTTCGTTAATATGAATTCAAAAGAGAGAGCCCAGAATCAAAATCCTCTATATGTTAATTAAATTTATTGACAGTACACTTTGATAAGGTGTGAATTAAGAATAAAATCGAGTGCACCATTTGGCATGGATCATTTTAATGTAATAATAATTCCTAGGTTTACATTTACACAGCTGGTCGTTCCGTTATTCCTTAAAAAACATTAAAAACTAAAATAGGAAATTATATTTAATTTTTTGGTTATAAAAAAACATTTGTTTTTGACAAAGTTATAAAAAAAACATTAATGCAGTATGTATATAACATTTCTATTCTGTATATGACTGGGGAATATGGATTATTTTGAAGTCAAACAAAATCTGTAAAGTTACCGATGTACCCCTATTTATAATAAAATTATACATTGAATTTTTGAAATTACATACATACCGTAAAGTTACCGATGGATTATTTTTAAGTCAAACAAAATCTGTAAAGTTACCTTTTTGTTGCAACAGCATGTCAGGAACCAATTAACCATAATCTACTTTTCTTCCGTTGGAACAATCACCCAAAAGTTCAGATTTTAAAATTTCTTTTAACGCTTCTCAAAAAATTTACGCGCATAGATAGAAGCTCCACGATTAATATACGCGTAAGGAAGAAACTAACAAAATATGCACACAAAGTACATATATACATACACTGTACATTTAACCATAAACCCCCAAATCCATTTTTAAACATGACTATGGTTGAAAGAAGAGATTTCATACCGATTATTCTATGTGGATTGTTAATAATTGTTGTTAATCACCCTTAAATGCTTCAATCGCCCTTAAAATCACCTCAATCACACTAAATCCTAATTCAATCTGGTGTTTGTAAATTACTGTCGTTATTTCAATGTATCATTTTTCACGGATCGTAAAAGATGTCATTTTGTTTAATTATAATCATCGTTTTCCTGGTTTCTTTACTCCGCATATTAACAGTGGAGCCTCCATATATCCGTGTGATGCAGAACAGAATCGTAACAATCAAGAACACCAACGCGCTCTTATAAAAAGATAAACTGAAATAAAATTCTGAATTTTCATTATAATATCAAAATTGTCAAAAAGTTCACCCAATAATAGAATACGAGATATATATATACCTTACAAACCCTATTATCTTATATTGGCTTTTGTTTTAAAAAGCGTTACAAGATAATTAAATATTAATTAAACTAATTATAAAGCCCAATATAATTATAATATAAATAATATCCGGCCAAACCCACTTCAAGACCTTGAAGTTATGGATGTTTTCGCCTAGATCTTTTTCGATCAAACTTCTCTTCAAAATTATAGGCCTCTTGTTCTACATCACCGTGGAAATTGAGTGTTAAAAGAAATTTTAAAATATGAACAATTGGTTGATTGATCAAATGGGAGAGAAGCAGATTATTGAAAATTATTGATTAAGTAGTCCTGACATGTGATTGTCAGGGATCATAGCCAAACTATATACGTGTTATTATCCAAAAAAATAAATACTAATTCAATACTTTAATTATTGAATTACTTGATTATTTAGATTTTATTTTAAAATTCTTGCTCAAAAATAGGTTACACTTATAATGTTTTTAATTTTTATTATAACTTTTGAAAAATAAAATGGCCATTTTATCATGTCTTTTATAATTTATATGACTATGTGTTTATTAGTATTTGTGTCTTTTATAAACTTTTAATATTATAATAATTTTTATCTTTTGAATTTTTTAGACAAAGCCATCGCTATAAATATATATATAACTCCAAAAATAATGTTATGGATTATATACAAAAATTATTTGAAACATTTCCGTAATTGAATCAAGATAATGTGTTTTTAAAGATGGAATACTATATATAATAAATTGCACTAGTTATTAATAGCTAATAATTAAGTTTTTGGTCAACGGTAATACGATGAGTGACAAGAGATTATTTTTTGTCGTTTCGAATTTAACTCTTACTCATCTAAAAAATTATTAGAGAATATATATCATTCTATAAATTTATGAACTTACTCAAAAAAATAATTGAATACTTAGTAAGTTAGTAGAAACATATAAGTATATTTATTTAACTCTGTACTACAAAATTCTCGCAACAATAAATAAATTATATTGTACTTATATAAATTTACATGTAAAGCCATGCCTTTATTTAGATAATTATATCAAATTAATTTTATATATTTTATATAACAACTCAAACCCATAACTGAATGCATACCGGGTCCAACAACCCAACACATGTCAGCTCATAAAAGTTAGTAATTTCTGGTATACATTAGTTATTGACTTATTCTTATAAAGGGCTCAAACATACTTTTTTTATTCGATGTGGGATGTTACAAGCATCCCACCTTATTGGGTCGACGTCCTCGTCAAATCCACAAACAAATTTACGGCCTTAGCACTTCCGGCCGGGTATGGATCTAATATCATTTGTAACAACCCAAACCCGTAACTGAATGCATATCGAGTCCAACAACCCATCACAAGTCAGCACATAAAGACTGACAATTTTTGATATACATTAATTATTGACTTGTTCTTATAAATGGTCCAAACATACTTTTTCTATTGGAAATGGATGTTACATTTTACTTGGTGTACAATTTGATGTAAACTAGATCGAAAGTCAGGTGCCAACTTTATTACACCGTAAACAAGTGCAAAATATTAAAAGTGAATGAATCCTGACAGCACAAGGACCAGTTTGAGGCCCGTTAATCCCTTCAGCCCCTTAAGCACAGTCTTTTGGGCCTAGCCCAACCAGTGAGACCCGACATCTCACAGTTGCACAGGAGATGGAAAGGATAAGTCAAGACAATAGTAAGGACAACAATCCATCCATCTATCTGTCCCGATCGCAGAAGGGAGGGAGGGCCAAGATTTAAGGTACAAATCCCTAAAATCTAAAACTCGGTCCTCTTTAAGGGCGACTAAAAAGAGATTTAAGGGTTGCTCACTCCAAGAAACACACCAATATATACTCTCATAGTCTAACCGTTATTTCATCTTTATCCTCTCCAAAGTCCCCTCTTATTCTCACATCGAAAGTGTCGCAGGATAATCAACCTACTCCAACATTGTTTTGCAGGAACCCAATTCTATAGCTACACCACTTCCCAGTCCAAGAAAGCCCAACCAGGAGAGGAAAAGACACAGCTTGTAAATACGTATCAAATCCCACATTCTCCATTTGGACTCCTTGTTGATCCTTTATTTATCAATCATCAAAAAGAAAAGAAAAAGAAAATAAGTTACATTCACGGACCTGAAAATCTAATAAATGAAGAAAACATACGGTCCAATTTGGCATGGCATGAATTATGCATGCAGAAGACCACCGTCACCGTCCGTGTACGGTAGTTGAATACTTTGAAGTTAGAGTCATTGAAGGAGACGCCTAACCAAAAGTCAAATAATGCAAGTGTGTTGCTGAGTTTATATTCTCACACTCCCCCACTAAATAAATCTAACAATAATTTCGACTCTTCCGCATCCTGTAATTCTTTTGTCAACGCATTTTCATCACAATTTTGACCACCCTCCTGCTTATGAGTTACTCTAATAAATTGTGCTTCTTAATTCTTATTATTCCCTTCATAAATCACTTTAGTTTTTTGTATGTCTTTTTAGAACTAATTCGGTTCTCTTAATTCACTTATCAGCTGTCTTTCGATTAGAAGTAGGTTCACATAAGGTAAGATGAAAATTTAAATTTTTATATGAATTAAAATTTAATATTGTTACTTTTATTTAATATAAATTTTTAAATTTAATAATAAATTTAATTATATTTCTTTTACATTTTAATATATGTGTCAAAAATTAAATCTAACTATTTTTTTGAAATGGAAGGAAGAAGTAGCTAATTATCCAAAATCTTTATATCTACCTTTTGATAATGGTGACAAAGTGTTGAAATAAATAAATTCAGAAAACAGAAATAAATTATTTAAAATAAGGAAATAAAAACAAAATATGTTATGGAGGAATTTGTTTGCTAGCTTTTGTCTCAGGCATCTAGTTTATAACCTGTCTGCTGCAGTGCTGCTCCTCCTTTTTGTATGTCCACCTATATATGTATGTATACACCAATAAAATCATAATTTTTATTATATAAAACATGAAAAGATGATTTAATTTTTTATTAAGAGATCCTATTTATGCCAGCCCCGTTTGTGTAAGTTTATAAGCTAAAAAAGTTGGTATATATGTACTTTTTCTATTTTTTAAATTTGGAAATAGGATTTGGTCTTAAATTTCTAAAATAAATATTAATTTTAAAAAAAATATGAAATTTTTTTTTTAAAAAAATAACTTATTACTTATAAACTAAGCTAAACACCACCATAGACTAAACACCCGAGGATAGCTTATATAAACCTGACATGACTACCACTTTCAACAATTCACAGTTTCACACATTCACATACATATCTCAATATATATATATACCTCAACAGATTTACTCAAGCAGCAGAAGTTAGAAAGAGAGAGAGGTAGAGTATGAATTCGAGTGCAAGAATAGGAAGGAGCAACTCAGAGCTTCAAACATGCAGGACCCTAAGATACACTAAAAACAATAGCCCTGAACAGAGTAGCAGAGCATGGGCGCCTAATCTTCCTCCAACTCATCATCATAATCATCCACAACCCCAAAGAAAAGTTCCGGTCCTTTACTATCTCTCTAAAAATGGTCACCTTCAACACCCTCATTTCATTGAAGTTCCCCTCTCCTCTCACTCCCTCCGTCTCCGTGGTACCACTCCAACTCCAACATCAACATATAAATTAATGTTGTTATTATATAGTAGTAATTTTTACACACTGTTTTAAACATTTTACTTTGTTCATTCAGATGTTATCAACCGCTTGAACTCTCTTCGCGGTACAGCCATGCCATCCATGTACTCCTGGTCTTCAAAACGGTACGTAAATATGCTTATACACATATTATATATATGCAGTGTACACTTTTTGTTTTTCTTTTTAACGCTATAAGAACGGTACATACATTATTTGTGCGTGTTATGTTATTTTTCGTGATCTATAATGTCATGTTACCTAATTACAAATTTTTCTTGCATTCAAATCACAGATCACATTATTTACATATATTCATGCCCCGAAAGAATTTTATTTCACCGTCATAATATTACAAATCATAGATGAAATTATTATGAATCCAGTTACAACAGTACAAATCACCAATTTTACGTATCTGAGCTCGAAACGAAATTTTATTTTCAGGAGCTATAAGAACGGGTTCGTGTGGCAAGACTTAGAAGAGGACGATGTAATATATCCAGTTGAAGGACAAGAATACATTCTTAAAGGATCGGAGCTTCTAGAACCACCTGCATTGCTTCAAGAGCCACCTGTCACCTCGCCGGAAATGCTAAATTCCGGCACTGAATTTCCGGCTCCCACGAGGCGAAGAAACCAGTCATGGAGCGCCATTGACCTCCACGAATACAAGGTCTACAAATCCGACTCCGCCGGCGAGGCTACCGGAAAAGCCGCCGCCGACGCATCAACACAAACCGATGAAATGCGTCAGCGGCGACATGCAATCGAAAAATCAACCGAGCTTAGTAGAGAGGAGATTTCTCCACCGCCTTCGGAATCGAGTCCGGAGACGCTGGAGTCACTGATGAAAGCAAACGGAAAAATTATAAAAAGTGTGAGCGCCGGTGAGAAGAGAGATGATCTCACGATTAATAATCATCCAAGTGGACGAATGAAAGCGTCCACGGTGTTAATGCAGTTGCTGACGTGTGGATCGATTGGGTTCAAGGACTGTGGGCCCGGGTACATGAAAGAGCACCCGGGATTATCGGTGGTGGGGTCATGCAAAGCTAGGCTGCCCCGTGGAGGGGTCGAGGAAGAAGAACAGTTGAGAGATAATGTCAAAGTGAAGGTGAGAGTAAAGGAGAAAGAGTACTTCAGTGGAAGTTTGATACAAGAAACTAACAAGGATGAGGATGAGTTTCCGGCTCTTAAGAGATCCTCTTCTTACAATGCTGATCGGTGAGTTCATAAATGTTTATATACCATATATGTCATATGTTTATGTTCGATTAAAAACCTTTTTGGTATGTAATTATTTGCAAACTCTGCAACTTATCGAACCTTTTCTGTTTGTGATTATGGGCAAGTACTATAAATCATTGTTCCAATATCCGAGATCACTCTCTCTTCTCGTTTGTACAAGTACAAGTCATTAATCTGTTTTAGGTATCGTTTATCTTTATTTATAAGTTGAAAAATATAAAAATACATATAATTTTTAATTAATTACTATTACATAACCAAACGATCTCTTAGTTTTTTCATATTTGTATATGCTTATATATTCATCTGCCATGGGGTTAAAAGTATGTTTTCTGGTTTTATGATTTGTGTTCGTCTCTGTGTAGATAGGATTTAGTGGACATTAGTATTTGTTATCGAGTGAAATTAAACTTTTGCTAAGAGTTTGCAACTTGCAAGTTGTTCCAAGAGTTGTGACGGTTCTTACTCACATGATACAACCGTTTGTGTTTGTTTGCTTCTCTTAAATACTTTATCATGTTAAAATATACTATAAATTCACATGTTAATCGACAACTCTTACTAACGTATACTTTATAAGTTAACTCAATTGGAGGGTGAGGGGCAATACAGTGTTGCAACATGTGAAAAGAAAAAAAGAAGAGATAATGTGTGTATAGAATGTTTTAAATAATGTATCCGCAATTGATCATTTCTTTCTTGTTCATTGTCCTGTGTATAGAATGTTTTAAATAATGTATTCCAACTTCATGCAGTGTGTAATTCTGTTCATTTTGGGCGATTTAATTTATAGGTTTTTTTCTTTTTCAAATAATTCTACTCTAATTCTCATTTGTCAATATACAGTTGTTCATATATTTTTGTCTCAGTAGATTTATTTAATAAAAGAACCATAATTTCAGTCGAATATCATTATTTTTTATAATAATAAAGACTATTTTCACAACCTAGTAACTTCAGGCTTGCATAAAATGTTAAATTCACCGTAAAATATATATGTATAATTGTATACAGATAAATGTTGTGACTTGTGCATGTATGTATGATGTATCATAGTGAGTACCCTCAGAGTGAAGAGATTTCAAATCACAGAAAGAAAAACAATGATACACTTCCTCAAAAGAACTTTCACAAATTTGAGAAAGGTTTGACAAATATGATCTTATTCTTTATTAGGAAGATATGAATTCAGAACAATACACTACACAGTACAGTAATTTTTAGTAGTACGTACCATGTATCTTTACTGACCTTTAAATTTGAAACCAAACACTTGCACAAATTTGACAAAACCACAACTAGCTACACAACCTACTTTAACTTTACAGTTAACCAAAAACATACACTTTGGTACAATGTCTCAATCATGCCATTACTCACTTTTTCTTTTACGGTCCTCACTAACACCAGATCTCTGCTCCCTTCATCTGTAAAGGCCTTGTCTATCCACAACTCAATTAGGCACTCCTTTAAATCAGTTGTCACAGATTTCTTTTGTGTTTATTTTATGAGTTGACTTGTCTTTTAAATCATAATTATTATCCTTAGTACAGTGTGGGGGACCTTGGTTTTATTGTTGACAAATGAATGACAACATAAAGAATCAGAGTCTTTACAGTCATTAGTTGCGGTCATGCTGTTGTTTATAGTTAACACCTGCCACTTCATACTCAATGTTATCTGTAAATATTAGCGGGTATATATAATGTGCTAATTAAAATACAAGCTAGCTAGATAATTTTTAAAATTGTGACGCTAATTTGTAGTATTCTAATTGGTGATTTGAAGTGTTTGTAGGCTAAAACGTACTGTAGTAGAATATGTCTCTATATTTATTTATTTAAAGTTGGTAGCTTGGAAGTTGGCAAGATCATTTGGGAAGTTGAATACTTGATATGTGCAGGAGCTTAGAGATGGAAGTGAAGGACAAGGAAGAGATGGGAGGAATGAGTGAGAAATGCATTCCAAGGAGACCAAGGGTGATCTAATTCATGAGCTTGTTGTCCATATTGTCTACCCCTGGGACAGTGGGACTTCTGTATGAATAATAGAATTCAGTAGTGCAAACTCTAGAGTTGTAGTAGTAGTATTTTAATTTGGTATATTGTACTCTGGTTTAGTCATAAGATATGCATAGTATATTATTTAGAAATATAGATTGAACCATGTGTAATGCGCTAGTATTAAACATCATTAATAAGTATCTCTGTAATCACCCCAGGTTATTAGAGTGTATTGTATGTGGCAATTATGGTAGACAATAGTATGGGTAAACATGAAAACGTAGGAGTCACAGCAGGCTGCTGGCTAGAAAGTACTAGCACAATCAAACATGCAAGGCGTATTAGTAGCTAGGAGTGACTAGTACTTGGTATTAGTAAGTAGTGGTAGGTGGTGCCTGCTGGTGGAGTAGTTGAGTATGCATGAATGAACACTCTTTATTTCTTTTTTTTATAGCTAATTTGAACACTCTTGATTTCATTTGTTGAAGCGTGTGCCTCAGTTGTTAAATCAAATTGATTGGGGAGATGAATGAATATTTTGAGTAGTTTCAGTCTACAGTACGTTTGTTTATTTGAGGTGTTTTTTTTCGTTCTCATTTATTTGGGTGATATTAATTGGCATGAATGACGTACTGAAATGTTCAGAGAAACTTATGGCTAGGTTGACTTATTCTTCTCAGATTTGCTCCACCACCCAGCTCCCGATTCACATTTTGCCTCCTCACTCTTAGTAACAATAAAATAAATACGGGGTTCTTGAGTATTTGGTTCATTTCAGCCTAAGAAGAGAGACACACTGCGTTTCATTCCACCTGTTGGCACAACCAGAATCTTAAAATGTCGAGGATAAAATGCATGACTATAAAAAATACATCTGATCGATTTTTCAAGATAATCGGCGCTAATATTTTTTTATTAACAACTGTATAATTGTATATGTTCCTATCTGGTTACTCCCCTGATTCCAAAACCTAACTAGCAGCTTACTTTTCTTTTGCAAATAATCTACATAGTACGACGTTAACTAAAAAACGTACGAAAATTTACAAAATGCAATATTAACCCTTGAATTTGAAATACATTTTTCAAAAAAAAAAATTTAGTAGTATTAAAAAACAAGAATAAACGGCAAAAAGATTGTTGCAGTATGCATAGAATGTGTTGTACACATATTTATTTACACAGTATAATTAGCAGTATATTGATTCTAATTGTTAATATGAGCAGTACCTCAATTTTTTTTGGTGCTGATCGATTATGGGTCTATGCCCTATTGTCGCCCAAAGATAATGAAATGGGCTGTACTGATCCGGTGCAAATCTTGTTTCTCTCTTCTCATAAACTGGAAACTAAAGTGTCCATAAAAAGACTGGGCCTGTTCGTAGTGTGTGCGAGGTAAAATTTAAATGGCTTTGAACAGAAAATTCATTATCCATAGTTTTTTTTTAAGCAACTCTAAAGGAGTTCCTTGATTTGAGCCCCTAAAATATATTAAATTAATGGTTACTTAAAATATAGGAAATCAAAAAATTATTTCACTCAAATGGTATTCCCAATATTGATTCATTATGATTTAAAAATATTATTTAAATAGTATTGGAGATTAGACAATATAAGAAGAAAAAGAAAAGAGATAAAAGAGAGAAACTTAAAAAATGGGATACAGGAGAGATTGGGAAGCAAATACATTTTCCGTATGCAGTTAACCTCTCTCCTCTCCTAAATATTTTAGGTAAGGAGCACTGTCATTGGAGTTTGAAATTTTTTGTGCATTCCCCGGAGGTGGCATAAATATTGGCAAGGACCTTGCCCCTTGAGATGCTCTTGTATAGTTACTAGTTTCTTCTACGTTTATGCATTTTATATTTTTTTTCCCTGATAAGAATTACAATTAACAGAATTACAGAATTAACAATATTTACAATTTAAATACACTAGAAAAAAATTGTATAAATTTCTAAAAAGATGAATAAATTAATTTTGTATGGATAAATATATGGTAAGTTATCAATCTCCTGAAACTAAAAGTATTACGAAAAAAATTTAATTAGATATTATAATATTCTACGTGATGTTAATATTTGACTATAATATAAAGATGATTTATATAATTTATATAATCTTATATTATTGTGTGTATAGTTATATATTCAATTTCCTTTATAAAATTTATTAATAATATCATGTGAAGAACAAACCCGTTCGATTAATTTTTTATAAATACAATTTTAATTATTATATTTTATATTTTTATATAATTGTTGGGGTGCCAGCATCTTACTAAATCGAAACGTGGTGTTGACTGCTAAAATATAAATATTATAAGTTGTGGCTTCTCCATAAATAGCTGTTTTTGGCGTAAGTGGTAAGCGGTTAGATCCTAACAATTCATTTATGTTTCCAAAGTTCAAGTGACATAGTTTTTTGTGCCAATTCCAGCTTTTCAATGATGATACTTTTCCAAGTAAACAAGTTAAAGGACCATCAGAGTTTACCTCCAAGCCTGCTTCAATAAATTGTTATGTCTGTGACCAATGAGAACCACTTTATCAGCCTTCTTGTTTTTGACTTCACAATGTGTTTCATGAAATTCCACAGAATAACCCATGTCTGTCATTTGACTCACACTTAACAGATTATGCTCGAGTCTTTCAACCAGAGCTACATTTTCAATGATGACATTTACAATCACAATATTGTCATATCCCAGTGTTCTTCCTATGTTGCCATCTCCATAAGATACGGTTGGGCCAGCCTTCTCCTCAAACTCTGAAAGTAGGGATTTGTTTCCAGTCATGTGTGCAGAACATCCACTATCAATCACTAGGATGTTTTTCATGTTTCCCTGCATTCATTTATACAACTTAGTTAGTAGATTTGGGGACCCAAACAAGATTGAATCCTTTCTTTTTAACATTGTTAACTTTTGCAACATAAGTACTTTTATCAGAGTTTAAGTTAACAGAGTTTGCATTGTCAGAGTTTGCATTTTTAGAGTTTATACTGTCAGAGTTTATATTTCTTTTATCAGCTTTTATCACATATTTTTGTTTGACAACATAATTAGATGAGACATGAGTTTTATTTAAATGAGGCAACAATTCATAATAATTAAAATACAGACTATGATATTCTTTATATGTGTAAATTGAATGTCATAAACTACCATGGTGTAAACAAGGATTTTGTGGTCTATATCTAGTCTGTTTCCTATCCTCTGATCTAGGTTTTTCAGGTTCCTTCTTTCTATTTTGCCTGCAGTCAATAGCAAGATGATTAGAATTTTCACATGTGAAACAGGTTTTTATAGGAGCATCAGAGATATTCTTATAGTTATTCTTCTTAGAAATTCCTACTTTGTCATTTCTATTCCTCTTGACCTTTTTAGGTTTATTCTTGTTGGTGACTGACTTCAACTTTTCTTTAAGTTGTTTCTGAGAGAGTAATCCAATATTGACTGGTTTATTCTCTGACACACTATTCTATTTGGTTTTGTGATTATTAGAGCATTTACCAGAAGTGTCATTTTCAATACTAGTTCTAACAAAACTCACAGGTTCACTCAACTTTCCTTTCATTCCGGTGTGTGTTTTATCATGTTTTTCCTTATCAGTTTCATAACCTTGTGCAGATGTCCAATTCTTGTCAGAAAGAATTTGTTGGACTTTCTTGCCATAATTTGTCCAAACTCTGAAAGTCTCATGTTCTTTAGCTATCTCAGCTTTTAAATATTCAACCTGTATTTTTAGCTGAGTTTGCATGTGAATAACATTCTCATAGTCTTTCTTAGTGCTAAGCATGTGTGTTAGTTCAAATTCAAGAAAATCATTCTTAGCAGACATAGTTTGAATTTCATATTTTAATCTTTCATTCTCAAGTGACTGTGATTTAAAGCTAACATGCAAGGATCTAAGGAAAGACTTTAATTCACAGATATTTTCAGTATCAATATTAAAGATAGAGTCTGGTACCTTGTTAGAGTTTAAGATAGGAGAATCAGTTTTTGCCATGAGAGCATAGTTTGTTTCCTCTTCAGAGTCTGAGAAATCCATCCAATCTTTCTTTGAAGTTATGAGAGCTTTTCTAGATTCCTTGCTTCTGCACTCAGTAGCAAAGTGCCCCATCTTGTTACATTTGTAACACTTGACCTTTGATTTGTCAAGTGTTTTTGATTTGTCATCTCTATCTTTTATTCTTCTGAATCTGTCTTTATTTTCTAACTCTCCATGCTTCTTTTGGAAGTTTCCTTGCTTTCTGTACTTCCTATACTTCATCTTCTTGAAGCTTTATCTCTTATCAAGGATGTTTGTAGATCCCATTTTTCAGGAAGAGCTCTTAGAAACTTGGTGTTTGAATCCTCATTATCATACACCTTATCTACCAAAGCCAAGTTATTCAACAAAGTAAGAATATCAGTGAGAGACTCATTCTATTTTGCCTCAAAGTATTCATACTCTTGAATAAGAACTGATATTCTATTCTTCTTGATTTCCTTGGTTCCTTGACATTGAACCTCTAGTGCATCCCAGATTTCTTTTGCAGTTTTGCAGGCAATTACTCTATTTGACATCACAGAGTCTAAACTATTATGCAGTATATTCCTTACATTTGCATCTTTCAAGACCTCTTGCTTTTCTTCATTAGTTCACTCCTTCTTGTCTTTCAGAGTGTAGTATCTAGGAACCTGTCTGCCTTCCACAATTGTTGATGGCACTAGCTTGGTTGATAGATATTGACATTAATTGATTCTGTCTATATAATGAAGATCAGTTGCTCCTGAGAACATCATCATCTTTACTCTCCATGTAGGGTATTCAGCCTTCTTCAAGATTGGTAAGCGCTTAGATCCTAACAATTGGTATCAGAACAGGTCACGGGTTCGAATCCCACGGAGCACATAATTATGTCAGAGGCGCATATTATGCCAAAAGCATGTTGTGCAGCCATTGTCTTTTAACATGGACTTGTTAGTACTAGCATATGCTGGGGGAATTGTTAGAGTGCCATCATCTTACTAAATCGAAACGTGGCACTGACTGCTACAATATAAATATTATAAGTTGCGCTTTCTCCATAAGTAGCTGGTTTTGGCGTAAGTGGTAAGCGCTTAGATTCTAACAATAATATTATATTTTTATTATACTTTATTTGAGTTAGATAGATAATAATATATAATATTAAATTTAATTTAATATAAGCAACATATTGTATATAGTTTATTTATATAATTAATAAAATTAGTGTTAAAAAATAAATAATATAAAAAATAAATATATAACATAAATATCTAATGTAGAATAATTTAAGTCATATATTTTTTTTTGTAAAATTAAGAATAAATATTATAATTTTAAATTTTAAAATATGAATGGTGAATATTTAAATATTTCTAATAGTATTTGTAACTTACATCCCTCTTGTTTGGTGTTATTGCATTTAAGGTCCATTACTTTTTCTTTAAACACTTTACATCTCATGGGTTTCAATTTGTTATAATTTGCATTTTTTTGACGATTTTCTGCTAAGTTTGACAGTTAGTGTTAGTCAACATGGGAGTGTTCCGATCATTACATAAAACGATAATTTTAAAAAATGAACAAAAAAAATAAAATTTTAGAATTTCCATTACTTTGGTTTTATATAAAATTTTTATTAGATTATCCAAATTATTTATTATAATTTTTTATTTTACCAAAATTGTATTTATAATTTAAAGATTTTTCAAAATACAATTTATAATTTCAAATTTTCCAAATGAATTATAATATATTGCTAAATTTTTGTAAAGTATTGTTTAATTTATAAACTTTAATTATAATTTTTTTAAAGTATTATTTTTAAATTTTATATTATAAATAGTTTTTTTTAATTATGCTTCATTTCTTTTGTTCATTAAAAAAAATTAATTTCTAAAATATAATGACTATAATACTTTCATGTTGACTAACATCAAATTTAACAAAAATTCGTCAAAAGGGTGCAAATTGTGACGAAACTCAAATATATGTGATGCAAAGTGTATAAATTAAAATAAACGAATATTAAGTGTTAAACCAAAGGAACATAAAATGTAAATAATTCTATTTTTTTTGTCGGATAAATAATTCTATATGTAAATATGCAAACATTCAATACGAGAACGAGAGGGCGTGGGAATTTGGAGTTGGAAGAATCAATACTAAATTTAAAAATAATTATTTTTAAAAAATAAAACTATATATATAAGTAATTCTAAGTATAAAATATTTATATTATAAAATTTAATTAATTTTTTTTCGATTGATTGAATAATATTTAATTTAATTTATATTATAATATTTATATTTTATGTTAATCTTCAAATACAATTTTTTAATGAAAATCATAAAAACTTTCATTTAATTCTTTAGAATCATAATAAAGAAAATAAATAATGTAGAACCACGATTTTATTTACATAATTATAATAAAAAATTAATCTAAATATTAATTTATTTATAAAACTTTAAATAATTTTAATATTTTAAAATTTTGTATATTTTCTTGGTAACTAGAATGTTACCTATATATATTCATATGAATTTTGAAAAATAAATAATAAATCTTGAATTTAAGTTAGAGTTTTTTTTGAAAAATACTAAACCTTTTATTTTTTTTACAAAAATATATATTTTTTATTGTTTATTTTGCGAAAATACGTTTTTTATTTTTTTTTTACTTCAAAATACGATTTTCCAGAAATATGATACAACTAAAATCAACATGCAAATACAAACAATTTCAAAACTTTTTTAAAATAAGTTTAATTGAGTTACATTTGGTTACAAATTGTTGATAAAAAAATTGTATTTGATTATTTTTAATTGTTTTTTTGCACAAAAATTGAAAAGATAATAAAAGCACAAAAAAAGTTAAAAAAATAATATTTTTGACAAATACCCTTTAAATTATAAATTTCCAAGTAGTGTATAATTTCTAATGTACTGCCAGTAGTAGTCTAGTACTATCACAACAAGACAGCCGCATTGTCTTTAAAAAAAAAAGAGTTTATAAATCTCTTGAACATTCATCGCCCGAACTATTCTTATTTCTCTCTCTCTCTCATATTTCAACAAAAGTCTCTCACAACTTTGCATGCTTCGAACACCCAACTCAAACACAGACTACTGCCTGCCCCCTCTACTCCTCACCTCTCTGTATGCATCTATACATCTCGCATCTACATGTATCACATACTTACATACACACTGCATGTTTTTCTTGTTTCTAATTTCATTTAATGGGTAGCTGAGCTTTTATTTTTCTTATATCTAACAAGTTTATTCTTGATTTTGACCGTTGAACTCAAGTGGGGTTTTAATTTAATTGCAGATTGTATAAAGTGATGGCTCCTCTAAGAGGTGGAAACAAAAAGAAAATCAAGGTTGAAAAGATTGATGTTGTGCATAAGGCTTTCCCTTCTGGGTCTTCTGAAGATGGGCTTGCTGATTGGTGGACTGCTTTCTCCAAGAGGATTGCTGGTATATAATTCTTGTTTAGATTCTTGTTTTTATGTACTTATGTGTGTGTGTTTTACATATATACATATGCTAATGTTGTTTTTCTTTTGATGGTTGTTTATATTCTTTTTCTTGCTGGGGTTTGAATAATGATCATTTGTTCTTGTTGATCACTTGATGGTTTGATTTGTGCTTGTTTATTTGTGTGTGATTATGTTTATGTTTTTTTGAATTTCAATTGGGATGATTTGATTTTACTATTCGGTTAATAACTTGGTGCCTCATTAAATTTGTTTGTTGGTTTATTGAAAATGCTTTTTGATAGGGCAAGAATAAATCCCCCAATCTGTTGTCTGTACCGTGGAGTGGCTGTATTTGACCCAACATTTTAATTTGCGGCTTGTAGATATCAGTAAATATAGGTGGACACTTTTATAAGTTTGATTGGCGGTTCTAATATTTGAATTGTCGTATATATGAGTCAAATCATGAAAGTTTATTTAAAGTTCGGAAAACTTGATGCAATCTTGGATATAACCAGTTCCAATAAGGTTTCATTCTTGTTGTTTAAATCTGTTTGATCTGCCAAGTGCTCTATTATATTGTACAAATTTGATATTATACTTCTTTATTAAGGAAGAAAGGAATTGCATTGTGGCCTTAAACACAAAGAAAAATAAGATGACTTCATACTTTACAAGTTTAATTATATCTTTCATAATATAAAATTAAAATTTATATTTCCTATATAAAATTGATTAAACAAAATTGAAGTTTTATACTTGCCTAAAAAGAAAAGTTGTATAGCAAAGCTTCACGTTTCATCTTATTTATTTCCATTCATGCACAGTCTTGTTGCTTATAATCACTGTTTTCCATTTGATGAGCATATTCGTGCATTTATTCATAACTAGCGAGAATTTGTGACTGCCATTCTTTCCTAAGTAGCAAGGGCTTGGTATCGGAGAAGTCAGCCTTTCGAATACCTTCTATTTTCAGTCTCCACAAGATCAAACTAGAAATTCACTTTTGCATATTAGTATGCTTCTTGTTATTCAGGGATTTGGGTCAATATCTCATCTTTGTCTTTGAATTCTAGTTATTATCTTGAATTTTAATGCACTTTTTGGTTATTGGAGTTTATCAGATAAATTTTATAAATCTAGGAGGTGTGTTGTTTTACCGGGACCCTAAAATTTGTTATAATCAACGAATATATCTTTCTCAATATCAGTTCAAACTGATTTAAATTTGATACGAAACCTGTGAACGTTCTCGCAAATTTGGCAAATTGGAACTTACTGATGAAGTGATAACTGCATGCTAATTGATCATAATTCATAAGAAGTGTGAAAATGTGTTTCTTTGACATTTTACATATTTGGCATATATTTTTGATTTAATTTCTATATTTTGACCGACTGGTGATATATACAAGTCAGAATGAATGTTTTCTCCTTGCTATAGCAAAACGTCTTGAGTTAGGTCATGCTTGGATTTTTGTTCTCGATGAGCCCATACAAGTTCAGGAGATTCATTGGGATATTATTTTGGTAAAATGGAAAAAATTTCTATACATCAGATGTACTGAAACACCAGAACTGACATGTTTATGTCTATTGTCTGTGACTCTGTAAGAGTGATGTTTTAGTTTGTTGTGGTCTGCTGCATATTGTGTTTCTGTTTGCTGGAGATAGTACTATGTTAAATCTTCGATGGTATCTTAAGCGAACATTTCTGTCATTTCACTCGTAGCATATCTTATTTATAGCTCTGACCTCAAAGTTTAAATATGAAGCTGTCAATGACTCATACACTGGAATTTAAGGGTGAAACATATTTACTGCACACAGGAGCATTGCATTGGGAAACATATTTATTGTGCAGGAGTATTGCATTGTTTATAACTTCACTTGCACTTATAAATGCTTTCTGTCATAATCAAAGATATAAAACATGTCTTGGTTATAATTTCTTCGAAGTTGACTATATGCTCCCTTGTAATATTTTCTGTGATAATATAATGCATATGCATCATGTCTGAACTATCCAATGCTGTAACGTTTAAGATGTGATTTCATATATTAACCTTTTTGAGACATTTAGACAATTCTGGATCCCGGTTACTCTAGTATGTGGCAATTTCGGGTTCTGGGTCGGGTTCGTGTTGGGTCAGATTGTACCTGGTTGGTTTCGGGTTGATTTTTTCCTAACCCTAACCCGTACCTACCGGGTTCGTGTCGGGTTTCGGGTCATTTCAGGTTTCATCGCCTCTACTTTTTTTTAGAGTGATTGAAAATATACTCCTATATTATATTACTCTCTCTCTCCCGATTTATATGGATTGATTGTTTTTGCACAAATTTTAAGAAAAAACAGTTCATTTCTCTTTCATTGCACGTGAAAGTTACATTTCAAATGTATAATATGTACTGTACCGATTTTGTCAGATGTAAAATAGGGCAAAATAGGGCAGGACATGTGTAAAATACTATTAAATAATTATGAACCAACTAGGGAGTATCTATCATTGTACGTGAAAGTTACTTTATTGTAATTAAATTTAGTTATTTTAAACATAAAGTATTTCAATAATAGGATTATAAATACAGGGTTCATTAATTTTCGGGTCATTTTCGGGTTTCGGGTTCTTGTCTAATTGTACGTTGTTGTTTCGGGTTGAATATTTACTGACCCTAATTCGTATTTTTTCTGGTTGGGTTCGTGTCAGTTTCGGGTCGGGTCCAAAATTGCCACCCCTAAGTGCTCTGCTCATCTATTATTTCATATGATTAATATGTACTGGTTGAAGTCATTATCGTCCCCTTATTAAACTGCAGCCAATTTTCAAAACTGTTCTTTTCACTGGAATGTTATCTTGTTAATAAAGGCAAAGTTGTAGGCGTTTCAAGTTTTATTACGTAAACTAATTGAGTAGTATTTGTAGGCTCCTTTCAAGAATATTTGAATTTCTACATATACAGCCAAACAGGCTACCAAAATCTACACAATGTTATACTTGTTTTTCCTTTGTACTGGTTAGATGATTTTAAGAATAAATGCGATGATTAAAATTTCACATTCGTGTTTCTGAAGCATCAAGGTGTATGTGGAGGTGGTTATCACTTGAAGGGTTTTCCTCATTGGAATGTGTTCCACAATAACATAGGGAGTTGGGTTTTGGTTTGAGAGGGTTGGGGGCGGGGGAGAGTGTTTTGATCAATACTTGGGTAATTTTATAGGTCCAAGTGCCAGAACTAACAAGATTGCAATCTTATCATTGAAGGCGTAAGCCTAGGCCGCTACAATTACCTACTGAAATGCTTATATCAAATTGATCATTATGATTAATATTATTTCGTGAGTTTCAAGTACTATCATATACTTTCATGTGTTGCTTGAAGCAGACAAACTTCTGGTATCTCATTAGTTAGTGTTCATTGTGAGGATTGCCCTTGTCATGATCTATATCTTTATGTCACCATTTAGAAGTTTACTAAACCTCCTTTCTTTGTTCTTATTAATATGAGTGGCCTATATATATGTGTGTGTGTGTATGTATGTTTATTTTCTGGAGCAATCTAGGATTTTAGTGGCTGCTTTTACCAGTGGTTTATGATGTTGGTTAGGCCACTACAATAAAAGAGGTTGCTTACGGGTGAACAAAAACTTTTTTTTTATATATATAAAAATCAATAGCTTGTGTATCATATATATATATATGTTTTTATGTTTATTCAGAATTTCCAAGTTCTTAGCAGTATATCTATCATCTCGTATCCTGAGGAAAAGTAATCCATGTTCTCTTCTTTCTTAAGGTTGCTTGCTAGTGTATGACTTGTTTAGTTTTCATTTTACATTCCAGTTATGCTTAGAGAAGGTGTCTGAAACCGTCTTCAATTCTTCATTTAATTAAACAATTTAGCAGATGCTGAGTCTAGATGCATCTTGTGTCTTTTTTTAATATGCAAAGTTTAATATGAATATTCAGAAAACAGAATTAGTGTACCTTGAAGTTGGAAATTCAGACAAGGCAATATTTGAGCGAACAGAGTTTTGTCAAGTTATGGTTCAAGCCCTTCTGTTCTAGGAACGAAATATCAAGACAAGTAGTTGAAGGATGTTTCTGAAATTCAATTTTTCATTCTTGACTTTACAATGCAGTAGAAATTAAGATGGGATTAAATGTAGTTCACACCAACATGAAGTCAGTGCACAATATGTGAATTTTCGTGTCACGCAGCTTACATGATTGTTGTAACATGACATGCACTTCGTAGGATCATATTTTTCTACTTTTATGTCATCTGATAATTAAGTTATTCATATAATCCATTTTTTTCTAACCGCGGGAACTATTAACATAATCTTTCAATATTTTAGTCTCAGTCTACTTGTTGCAAATTTACATTAAGTTTTAGGTTACGAACTATATTTTCCTCTTTGTAGGATCTGTCTCTCCACCAAAAAACATGGATATGTTTGAATATTTTTTCAAGATGTCCAGAAAAACTTTTAAATACGTGTACTCTCTTGTGTTGGAGCCAATGTCCAAGTCAAGAAAGTACTCATATTCGGACGGAACTGTAATATCCTTACATGACAGAGTAGCCATATCTTTAAGAAGGCTAAAATCTGGTGATTCATTGGTATCACTTGGTGAAACATTTGGGACACACCGGTCTATCGTCTCTCAAATTACGTGGTCTTTCGTGGAGGCCCTAGAAGAACATGGCCTTCACCACCTCAAGTGGCCTGAAACTGAAGAGGAAATGTCATATATAAAGGCCAAGTTTGAAAGTATACAAGGCCTTCCCAATTGTTGTGGTGCTGTTGACATTACCCACATTAAAATGATGTCAAGCTTGTCCCCCTTTGACACAGAAGTATGGATTGACAACATGAACAATCAGAGCATGGTGTTGCAGACAATTGTTGATGCTGACATGAGGTTCCGAGATGTAGTCAGTGGATGGCCAGGAAAAATGACGGATGCCTCTGTTCTTAGTAGCTCAACATTCTTTGAGCTCTGTGAGAAAGGAAACCGGTTAAACGGAAAAAAGATAAAGCTCTCCGATGATACTGAGTCAGAGTTAGAGTTAACTGAATACATAGTTGGAGATTCAGGCTTTCCCTCTCTCCCATGGCTTGTCACACCATATAAAGGAAAAGAAATGTCTGAATCTGCAGCTGACTTCAATAAGCGACACTATGAAACTTGGAAGGTGGTTCATCAGGCATTGATTAGGCTGAAGGAAGAATGGAAGGTGCTTCAAGCAGTGATGTGGAGACCCGACAAGCAAAAATTACCCCGAATCATCCTTGCATGCTGTATTTTGTACAACATTTTTCTCGACATAGAGGATGAGGTACATTATGAGTTGCCTACTATTCAAGAGCATGATCCGGGTTATGTGCAACAGGTGTTTAAATCTCCCGAGAGAACTTTTTTAGGTTTGAGAGAGAAATTATCTCTTTACGTTTCTGGTAAGCTGCAACCACAAGTCGTAAGTGATTCTGATCACCAAGTCGGATAAAGCAAGCATTTTTCTGGCCTAAAATAGGCAGTGCTTGGAGGAGTAACGAGAAACAAAGGGGACAGTGCTTGGAGGAGTAACGAGAAACAAAGGGGAGGAGTAACGAGAAACAAAGGGGACAGGCAATAATAGGAAATGGATTAGTGTCCTGCTTGAGTGTTTGAGTTCTTGAGGCAACAGAGAGAATTAGTGAATATAGCAACATCACATTAGACTAAGACTTTGTTTCAAAATGTTCTAAGTCTCTTGTTAGCTATAAAGATTTCATCCACCCGCTATATCTTTCTTTGGTTTTTTCTGCATTTCATAGTATGTAATGATGTATTATTTGATTCAATTTTCTCTCATTGACATTCTTGAATTTAGAAGTCGGAAACTTTATAAAATCACTACACAACTGGTAGGTGACTTTCATTCATTATTTTACTTTTATTTTATATTGGTTTGAATGTGTTAAAAACTGATTATGATTCATTAATTCAATACATAAAAATATAATTTTGGTTAAATGTGAGTCTCTATATTATTTTGGGTCATGAACCAAATCATGTTATATTGTCATAACCGGAACCAATTAATATTGTCCTATCCCAAACCAAATGAAAACTATATTTTACCACTTGTAAATATTGTAATACTTTCTTTTGTAATTGTTACAGTTTATACCTGATCATCTATTTTTCATGGGGTGGATATGTCTGAAAAATTAGCACACATATTATCTTATTATTGCATTTGAAGTATTTTTAAAAATTTAAAATTTATTAAACAGATAATTTTTTCTTTAACAAACCTATTACTTAAAGAGATTAGGGAGACTAAGATATGTAAGTTAAATGAAATACATAGGATTTTATATGCAAACATGGGAGTGATATTTTTGTAAAATCAGGATACATTTAAATTTTTACTAATATACTATTATTTTGAACTAAAATATTAGGAATTACCTAAAATACATCTTATGTTCCTTTTTCTTTTACTTAAATATATTTTTAAAAAAATATTATTAAATATTACTTCTTCCATCTCATCATTTTTGTAACACGTAATGCATAAAAACATATTCATATTTTCGAAATATTCTTCTTTTGACATAATAGTTTAAGATCAAATTTTTACTAATTTTTTTCTTCAAAAACTTATATATAAATATTATTACACTTATTCTAAATTAACTGTTTTATTTGACTTTTTATGGTCAGATTAATTAAATTTTAATCAAAATTATTAATTATTTTTTCTATAATTTAAGCAAAAATTACACTCTAAAATAGATTATAAATACATTTCAATAACATACTTTTTATAATTTTATAATTATATAGAAATAATTTATAATTAAAGTGTAGTTAAATAAGACAAACAAATGAAGTCAAATAAAAATATTAATATAAAAAAATCATGTAATCATTCCTCAAAACTTCACAAGTGTAAATATAAAACATCATAACCAGAAAACAAACATTTTATGAATAAAAGAAATAAGAAAAGGGGTAGGGAAGAGTAGTATAAAAGGCTCGCTACGGATCTCCATTACAAAGGCAAAACCCTAAGTCTCATCTCTCGCTTCTCCGCCTCCTCAGGTACTTTCTCACTCTATCGTTATATATATAGGCACATAATTAGCTGTTGAGTTTATAATCGTCACATCTGTTTGTATCTATTAGTATCATATGCTTTTCAATTGATCATACTCCAAGTTTGTTACGTCATTATTTTAATTTACGAAAATGTTTATATCAGTAATTATATGTTCTTGTTGTTGGATTATGAATCTGCTCGATTCGTTGTTTGTTTTGGTTATTATTATTATTATTTTTTTGTAGTTTTGGTAATCTCTAGTGATAATAGTTTTTACGTTTCTGATTTGGAATATGCTTGTATATAATCAGAGATCCGAGATATATGTTTGTTGTATATTTGTATATAATGAGATCAACTCATCTTAAATGCCTGCTTGTTTGATGAATCTCTTTTAATTTGTATAGAGTAGGTATAATATATAGTTTCTGTTTTGCAATTTTTGTGGTTATCTGTGCTATGTCTTTATGTGCTCTGCTACTGACTGCCATGTTCCATGGTAATATAATTTTAAGCGATTTATCTATATCACAGCTATAGGAGCACAGTTAAGTCCCATATATTGAAAAATAAGTATGTTTTTGTAACTTATAAATAAAAATGCTAGAGATCCCAAAAATTATCCCAAAATTTGTCCCAAATGTTGAGTTGTCATCTGTGTAATTGGTAATTTTCCTATAATAATATGAGACCCCACATGCATACATATGCGTTCACGAATTAAAACAAACCATATGTCATGCCACGTCGTTTGGGAAAGAAAATTGGGATAACTTTTGGGGTACGCAGCATTACTCATTTATAAAATCCACAGGAGACACGCATAACACGTATTAGTAGTCTTATTGTATTATATTATTTGGCCTAGCCCTAGCCTCTGCTGATGTTCTTCTTTCAAAGCTTAATACTCCATTAAGCACAATTTGCATATAAACAGATCTATGTTCTGCTGTTTCTTTTAATATCTATAGTTTGTATTATTTTGTTTAGAGTTGCTTGTTAGCATATTTTTCCTTCTGTTTCTCCCTAGATCTTTATTGAAGGATGCAGTTCCTTTCACTAATTTGATGTAATGGTTTTTATCTCCTGCAGCTTGAATTTTTGAGGATGGTGAGGGTTAGTGTCCTGAATGATGCTCTCAAGAGCATGTTTAATGCAGAGAAGAGGGGTAAACGACAAGTCATGATCAGGCCTTCATCGAAAGTGGTTATCAAGTTCCTTATGGTCATGCAAAAGCATGGTTAGCAGTTAGCATTCGTTTTCTCTGTTGCTGTGTTCTGTTAGTTCTTTTCCTGAAGATTTGATCTTTATATTGTTCATTATATTAACAGGTTACATAGGAGAGTTTGAGTATGTTGATGACCACAGATCTGGTAAAATTGTGGTTGAATTGAATGGACGGTTGAATAAATGTGGGGTGATTAGTCCTCGTTTTGACGTCGGGGTTAAAGAGATCGAGCCTTGGACTGCAAGACTTCTTCCATCAAGACAGGTTTAGTTCTTAAAATTCTATTTGCAACTTTTATATTGATCTTATAATATTCTAAGTAGGAGCTTCAATATTCAAATTAGTAACAAATTATTGACTTGTGATTGTATAAGTATTTTCAATAAATTTCCAGTAATCATTGATGTAGCCGTTGTGACTTGTGATCTATATGTTCTTTTTTTCTTTCTATCGTCTACTTATTATATGTCAATGGTATTTGATGGGGTGCATTATATATATTTATCTTTCTTTCCATATATGCAGTTTGGTTATATTGTGCTGACTACATCTGCTGGCATCATGGATCATGAAGAAGCCAGAAGGAAGAATGTTGGTGGTAAAGTACTTGGATTCTTTTACTGATCGAAGGATGCAGTGGATTGTTTTGGATCAGTAACCTAGTGCTTGATAACAATTTTCTTGTTCCTTTTACATCCTATGTAGTTTTTCCGAAGAAAGCTTATTTCGTCTGTTTGAATTTTTAAGATATTCTTTTTGTGTTGGGTTTGAGATGTTATCCTATTTGGTAGAGATTTTAAGATTATTTGCTAAATCCGTGAGTTTTAATTTAATTTTTCTACTGATTATACATTTATAACTTATATTTTAACGATGGAAGTGTGATAATCTGCTGTCTTAATGGAGTAGAAATCTATTTTGTTGCCCAAAGGTGGTGATATAAGCAAGCTATGTATCTATATAATAAGAGGGCATTATGATGTGCAACCACTTCCATATCTTGTTTAAGCCATTCATAGTGTGTTTGAGAATTCTTTGAAAGCCATGATGCTGGTTTGCCAATTGCCAAAATGTCTGACTTTTCAATAATCTTTGTGTGGTGGCTGCTGGATGCCCCATTTATATGACAATTTGCAACCTAGTAGTGGAGTTTCGCGTTTTAAATTGTGAATTTTACACAAGTCTATAAAGATTTTCATAACGAAATCAATTCTCTTATTTTATGAAAGCTTAGAAATATGATATGCAAAGTTTTACATAATTGGTAGTACATATTTCAAGGTGTATTTTTAGAATGCAGCGCATCGTGATACGGAAATACTCAACTTCTGGTTGCCTAAAATGAGTAATCGGGCACTCAGCATTGTGGTGACCTCAAAACACTAGTATGTAATTTGTTCAAAGCAGAACTCACAGTTAATGGTGAAATATATCAGGTGACTGTAAGCAATCAAGATGCAATTAAGCATGAGCTTCTTCCCGAACTGAAAGAAACTTTGAAGACCAACATTAAGGTATATTAAGCTTAATTTTGGTCATTAGATGAATTTACGATCCATGATCAGTTGAGGAAAAATTTGATGGATTTCTCCCCCATTACTGTACCTCTAGTGTGATTAACGTGTGTCATGACATGCTAGATGTAAGCTTTCTTCATATTCAGACTATTATATGGGGAGGTTTTGCATAGCAAATAAGTATATATACCTATAACTCTCTATAAGGTAGTTGTTGAAATTAAACTATATAGTAAAAGTTAGATAACAAAATAGAGAACAGATACAGAACGTAAAGAAAGCTTATGAAAGTCTCACCACAGCTTGTATCAAGATAACAAAGTTAAATGACCGTAAAAGAGATAACAAGTTACATAGCGCTATTAGGATGATATATATCTCAGCCGAAGATGCCCGAGTTTGAACTCGTCATTGCATTGCCAAAGGATATGTAGTTGCCCAATTGAAGAATCAGTCTCCCAACTTCAATGGCCATCAAAACATTTCATTGTCTCTCCATCACCTTCATCATCTTCTCCATCACCTTTGCTGCTGATTACGATGTCAACTTCCATTGTTTCGATTGACAAACTACGACGACAAGTTGCTTGGATGGATCTATAAACGACGATGATGTTATTGCTTAGAGAGAATGAGCTGGTTTTGTAAATTATAAAACTATAAAGGCATGGGGGCTTTGGATAGTGGAGAGGGGATCTTCCAAGCATATGCCTAAAGCATAACTTTTAGTTGCCCATCATCTTTTGTTATTTTAAAGCATGCTCACACATGTCTACTTTATCAATTCGGGTACTACTAATGTTTCTGTTTAAAACAAGTGCTCCTTTTGTCATCTCTAGTTAATAAAATTTAGAGCTTTCTTGGCAAAAAATTAGAAAAAGAAAAGCTAGAGCTTCCTTCCAGAATCTGGTTAAACCTGGAATCTATGCATCTCTAAGTTCTTTTTCGTTTGTGCTAGTTACAAGATAGAATAATGACTACAACACAAAATTCAAGTCATTTTTGTAAGTTGAAAAAATTACAGGCAATTCTTAGAGAAATTTGTTTATAAATCAATAAATAATTCCTCTTTTTGCAGTTTTTTTCGGTAAGTAATAAAAATGACATTACCCGATGACACATTTATGTAAGTTGGATCTTTTATTATTATTATTATTATTATTATTTAAATTGTATTGCTCATCAGGCATTTTCTCTTATATGCCGAACTCAGAGTACTGATCGAACACTTCAAAATTTTCCTTTGTGAATGTAAGTTACGACTGCTGCATAAAATAGAATACAAGAAGTTTTAGTATGATTTCTTCTCACTGTTCAAATTTTTACCTAGCTTTGCTCATCAATATGACGACTGTACTACAGAACCCCAACTAGATTGCTGCTTCTCATGATTCTACTGTCTGTGCAGGAATTATGGATGTTAATGTTACAAAGGATAGTATGTGTGATATGTAGAGGTTCACATTCTCCCTTAAAATAAGGTTTTTCATTCTAATGCACGAATAAGTTGATGACTGAAATTTAATACATTGTGATTACACTATTCGATCACTAGAGACCAGATATTACTGTGATATGTGCTGTGTTGTGTGGCCACTGTGTTTACTTGTAAAATTTTGTTCCGACAAGTAGTAGATCTTGTGCATTTGATCATGATTTTGTGCCGTCAATATTCCCACTCAGTGAACTACTTTATCGTTGCTTCGTGCACAATTTTTTTACTTATTGTCACCTTCCGAATGTGGATAAGAGTTGCCTTCTGCTGCATTTTTCCAATGGTTCCTTTAGCACTAGGTTTATCACTACAATCGAGTAAGTTACTATGCTGTTCACGTATGCGGAGTTTAAGCTTCTATAATTATATACTGACATTTATTTGTTCATTTGATTTGTTAAGAATTAAATTTGTGATACTTACCAGTGAGATTGATGGTAAACGAGTAAAACTTCGGATATGGGATACTGGTGGTCGGGAAGGGGTTCAGAACAATTACAATTTACAACTGCTAAGATATTGGGTCTGCAAGTATTCTTCTGATTGATTTATAAGATTAATACTTGTTTACTCTCTTAATGTTGATTTATATACTTGTATGTAAACTGTGGTGGGATTTTGTTAGCTGCAATTGTCTAGTCTTATTGGATTATTAAGATTGAATAATCTGGACATTTAGATCACAAATCTTAAAGTTGGTCCACATTTATCATTCAATTTTCTACTTGAAAGAAAGCAAGACACATCAAAAAAACTTATACAGAAGAAAATAGAAATTAAAAAAAAATGGTTTTCACGCATAATTTTAATGCCACTTTGTATATATAGTCCTAAGATGACCCATAGCTCTGTGGAGAAACTTAAAAAGATTTCTGTCAAAGTCATCACAAGGCTTCAATTTGCCTAAAGTAATTGACAGCAGTTGAACATTTAATCCATACATTCTTCCTGCTACTTTCTGTAATGCAAATTGAAAAGACAAATTCATGACATAAAGTGTAAAGACGGCTGGTCTAAAATGTTTGATCCTTTTGAATAACAGTTCGTAGTTTACAATTTGTCTCCAATGTGTAAACTTTCTGTCTCTGCTTTTCCAAGACATCAGGAAGACAGGAACTGGATTCACAATGTGGTACAACATGCTTCTGTCAATGTCAACAAGATACTGGTAGGAAATAAAGCATACAACCCCATCGCACAAACATATTGGTATTAGTTTATTACTTATCTGGGTTGAATACTTCACCAGAATGCTGTATTTATAATTCTTGCATGCATTATTTGTCTGGTTTCAGCTTCCTAAAATTAAAATTATCAGCCAGCTGCTGGATAATGGAGGTGGATTAGCTCGCTGTTAATATTATGTAGATCTCTCTCAGCCAGAGGATGCACTTGCCGGGAGCTTTCTGCGAAAAACCCAGAAGGAAGACTGATCCCTTCCAGATATTTATATTTTGCTACAAACAGTTTGCCTTCTTCGAACTTGATGAAGTGGAACTACTAATATTAATATATGGTTCAGCCATCATAGACATGAAGTATAAACCTTCTGTTGAATTATTACAAAAGACTTCTATCAGTTGCTTTAGTTACCTTTCTCGGAAGAAAATGTTTTCAGTGACCATTTATTTTACAAGTAAAAAGCTGGCAAAACCAGCAACTGGTTAAGCATTTTCAGTAATATATATATGGGCATTTCCCTAGGAAGCTAGATGAAATCTAAAAGGCAGTCGTCGGTCTGATATGTAAATGCAAAAATGTTCTTCACAACTGGTTGATGCTCAGTTGCTCACAGATGGACTAAAGGTTGACTCCTTATTGGAATCTGTTTAGACAAGACTGGAGATCGTAATACGAAAAGATACTAAACCAGGTAAAATATCACATTAAAATTGTATACGTATACTGGATAAGATCAGTTATCAAAATACAGTCACTTTATGATTTACGGTTCCACAGCATAATTCTTTTAGTACATAAGACTACTAGAGCCTGAAATGGTGTGAAGATGAAATCATCTTTAAAAAACATTAGATGATGAGATATACAGCATATAATTCTGAGTCTGAAATGGTGTAATAATGAAATCATCTTTGAAAAACATTAGATGTTGAAATATACATCATATATTTTGGATCATACTGTCGTTTAACAATAGCTCCACCTTACATCTACTGTATCAAAATCTGTGGAGTGAAATCACTGAAAGCCTAAAACGTCCGGCTTCCAATGACAAATTTTAAATGGGACCAGGATTCTGGATCCTAAGAGCATCTCCCGGGGTGTTAATTAAAGTTGCCAACTTTGACAAATCATCAAAAAATTAATAAAATATTTTCTCTTTCTTCAATAATATTTTGACATTCTTTCTAGAAAATTTTACTCCAATGGTTGACACTCAAAGTTGCCCATATTTGATACATGTATAATTAATATTAGGTATGAATGTTTATGACTTTAATGTGATGTAACACATTTTTACCATTTCGGGAGGGTGTCAAAAGTTGGTGACTTTGGTTGGCACCCTTCTCACTCCAACGGAGTGTCAACAAGAGTGTTATGCCACATCATGCCATGTGTCACTTTGGCACTATTTTTGGCACCCCATTGGAGATGCTCTAAGATACGAATGTACAATTTATGGTTAATCACCTATAAATACTGATTAGTGAGAATACCTCAGCATATGAACGAATGCAGAACCTTAATATTCTCTTCTGTACTAATATCTCAATGCTTCTATTGTAACAATATCAGACTGATATTTCCACCATGTAGCTTTGCAATATTCTCCACCAAACAGATCAGATGCAACCATATTGTTACATTACCAATTACCAATTGTGTAAGTACCTAGCTAGCAGAAAAGCTACGTGTTCCATTGCCTAGACATGTGTAGATAAATCCCACAATTAGAGACTATAAAATGCATCTGCCCAGCAGCCCAGAGAGTTGTATATCTATTACTGTCATTTCACTAGTAGAGTCATTGAGGAACACCATTTTGCGTTGGTACATAATACTATGCACGCTTTCCCCCTGTGATCGTTTTCAGTGTCAAACTAGGAATTTTGATCATCCGATTTGCAGACTTTTTACAGTGCTAATGCTAGTGAAGTCTTATAAGAAAGAAATTTTGCAGTAATTTAGATAAGCCATCAAGTTCCTGAAGTTTGTAACTGCAATGTACAAATAGTTGCATATATATCCAAATCTTCAAGTATTGAGCATAAATCCTACACAAGAATTGAAAACCAGATATTGCCCCAATAATTGTAATCAAGCAATCATGTTCGAATTGAATAGAATAAACTCAAAACCTTTCCTCTCACCCCAGTACACTATTTCCTCTCTACCTCAATATAATCGATCTTTATTTTTACTCTAGTTTAACCATCCTAGTTATAACTTTTATAGTATATATGTCTAGTAGTTGTATCTTCAAGAAAAATTTTCCTGTTAGAACACTGACAACTTTTTTATATATATATATAAATGTAACACACATGCATCAGGACCTTCCCTGAATTCTGTCAATGCTAATGCGAGAGTCTTGTGCCCTTTTGATGTGTCAGCTTCCTTTTAGTCTTACTATAATGCATCCAGCATGGAAACTAGAAGCATCATACAAGAACCTCAAACAGGACATAGACAGTGACCTGTCCCTTGCTACAATTCTCTGTAATGTTAGTCTGCTTAGCCCCTTGAGTCTAAGTTGTACTTTTCTACAAACTTCTTACACATTCTTCTATTTCTACGACTTCTCTTTACACATGCTCTGGTTTCTTCATCCATCCAACTATTAATCTACTCCAATTGCATTGACATAAATTTATTGGATGGGCCTATTTCTTAGGCAACAAGGAAAAAACTAGTCTACTATTGGATATGGTTCTGTTTCTTGGCTACGTAACGAGACAAGATCGAGTAATCGAATGCTCCAAGTGCTTCTGAGCAGAGACGAGTGTAGTGTTGGTAAGTGCTTTAATTTCTAGTGCAAACGTGTGTGAGTATCCGATGCAATGCACTTACCCGGAGATTGTATAAATTTCGACAAGAACGTACAAGAGACTTGGATCAAAACAGAAAAGTATTACAAACATCTAACAATATTAATCAGAGCAAGAACCACAACAAAAAACAATGATCAAGAAAACAAACAAATCAATCAATTTACTGGTATTATAACATTAATCCATGCACATTCACTGAAAATCTAACAAGCTGATAATATATATTAGCATACTGCCTCTATGTTAAGATATACAAGATTGAATTATAGCATTAGTCATCTACATGTTCTATAACAATCAAATTAACCAACATATATATATATATATATATATATATATATATATATATATATATATATATATATATATATATATATATATATATATATATGTGTGCAACAGCATATAATTAGCTGCCCTAAACTCTCCACAAATTAATCCAACTAAAACTCGAAAAGCTTCAATTCATTCTCCTCCGCACTCAAGTTCAAATCAAGCCCTAAAACCCTCTTGCCATGACAATTACTATTAACCATCTTCAAAACATCAGAACGATCATCACTGCTAGTAACAGTACTAGAATTATTATTATTATTACTCCCACTAGTCCCCAGAAGAAACTCATGAATCTTGGGCGCACGATGCTTCCTCATGTGACCACCTAAAGCCTGTCCTGTCCAAAACTCAGCACTACATACAGTGCACCTGTGTGGCTTGGGTCCCTGATTATCGTGTTCTGCGTCCCCAGCACCGAGTTTAGGACGCTTGTGACTCGCTGTGTGACCACCTAGGGCTTGAAAAGATGAGAAACTACGTTGACATGTCTTGCAGTTGAAAACCTGATGACCACCACCAGGTTCAGAAACCCTACTTTCTGCTCTACTTAATATCATTGCACAGTTAGCCATTGCGAATCTCTCTACTTCGTCTGTGTTGCAGAACCTCTTCATCATCATTGCTTTGCCCTAATCGCCGCTGCTGCTGCTGCTTCTCTATCTTAATTTTTTCTACGAGTAAACAAATAGTATGTTACGCTGTGTGTGTTAATTAAGCGTGTGTATAAGAGTGATTGATACAGGAAGAAAGTGCGAGTAATTACTCGTATATATATACGAGGGTGCGTGGGTGGAAAGTTACCCGGGGAGTATTGACTACACTAGAATAGGAATTTAATCCTTTCTACTTGATGGCTAAGTAACCTCTTTTTTTTTAAATTTCTCGGGCGGTTGTATTTCCTTTTCAAAATCAAATTACAATTACAGTTTTCCATCCTAATTAAGATATTTGATTCAAGTTTCTGTTGTCGAGATTAATAAACATTATTTTCAAAAATATCCTTTTTTAATTCTAAAAACTCGTGGTTAAAAAAAATACGGAGTGATAGTTAAAAGCTACTTTACATTAATTATAGCTGGTATGTCTTTTTTTCTTTTGAAAGAGTCCAATACAATATGGTGACCAATGTTTATACTCATTTTCAAAAACATGGCTCAACTTAAAATTTTATAAATTGGTGGCTGAATTTCATTTTGATATAACAAAATAGTGGTCCTCCGTTCATTACATAAACGGAGCTAACGGAAAACGGATCATATTGTAAATTAAAAAAGAGCATGACATTCCTACATAACATATGAGATATATTAACTCGACATGAAAAAACCCTAAAAATACTCATTAATTTACAGATTATATCTTGATTATTATTTAGTTTTTTTAGAATAAAATATTTTTACATCAGTAATGATAATTTGCACATCACCATCAATTTACACACATGGTCAAAGTTTTTACTTAACAATAATCAAACTAATTAACATATGTGATATGTACAGCAACATATATATATATATATATACATGTAATTAAAACTCTAAAATCGCTGATTCATTCTCCTCCGGACTCAAATTCAAATCAAGCCCAAAAATCCTCTTGTCATCACAATTATTATTACTAATCACCTTGAAATCTTCAGAATGATCATCACTAGTACTAGTAACTGTACTAGAATTAGTATTACGAGTATTATTATTACTCTCATTAGTCCCAAGAAAACTAATGTTGGGCTTCCGATGCCTTGTCATATGTCCACCTAAAGCTTGTCCTGTCCAAAACTCTTGTTTACAGATTATGCACTTGTGCGCCTTGATAATCAGCTGCTGCTTCTCGGTTTCGGTGTCGCCGTGGTCGAGTTTGGGACGTCTGTGACTCGCTGTGTGACCACCTAGGGCTTGAAAAGTTGCGAAATTGCGATGACATACCCTGCACTTAAAGATCCGACCCGGTTCAGATACCCTACTTTGTGCTCTATTTAAAATCATTGCACAGTTTGCCATGGCGAGTCTCTCTACGTCTTCTGTGTTGTACACTTTCTTGGTCATTGCTTTGCCCTGAATCTGCTTGCTGCCGCCTCGATCACTTTTTCTAGTAGCAGAGAAATCGTATGTTTTATGTTTGTATGTATAGTTAATCTTAGAGTGATAGAACAAGTATACAAGTGTTGTAAAGTACGCGTGTGTGTGCGTGTGTGGAACGTCACCGAGTGAGTACAAAAGGAATTTCAATCCTCTTTTACTTGGTGGCCAAGTAACCTCCCTTTTTATTTATTATTATTAAGTTTGTACAGTATATTTTGCCACGTATTTTATTCATATGGTAACGTTCCATGCTAGCTTTAGGCGGTTGCATTTCTTTTCTTTTTTCCCTTTTAGTCTTTTAATGTACAAATTTATAAGCACTGCGAAATTTGGGATACCTAATATTTAAATAAATTGATTTTTTATTTATATTTAATATAAAATTTTATAATATTAAGAATTTATATTAATATTATATGTTCTCTTATTTTATATAAATTTATTCTATTTAATATAATTATGTTATAATTTGGATATGTGTTATAATAAATATATAATTGGGCCTAAAAAGTAAAATTTTACTTAATATAAATATTAAAATATGTATATAGTTAGAGCTCGTATTATAATAAGTGAAATTATATATGATACATGTATATTTTTTAAGTCCATGGTACCGACTGACTACCAATGGACCAAATCTTTTAATCTTTCGGGTATAATAATATAATATAGATCAGTATCTTGTCAGTGGTTATCAAATTTTTTTGATACATGGACTATTATAATAACTTGAAAATATAGATTGTTTGGCAATTCTCGATTAACTGTTAGTTGATTGAATTTGTTAATTGATTGAATTAGCCGTTTTGATTAATTGATTGAATTGACTGATTTGAAAAATGAATTGAATTAATTGTTTTGAATAAAATTATTTAAATTAGTTGTTTGTAGTTTAAGTAGACACATGATAATCGTCTAATTAAAAAAAAACTCATGCATGTAGTTTTTTTTAAATTAGATTATAGTTTAAGTAGATACATGATAATCATCTAATTGAAAAAAAATTCTCCAAATAATTTTTTAAAAATTAGTTTATTAAGTTCAAATCGGTATTTCAATCCGCTAATTACCAAAAACTAATATAAGAGGATTTATCTAGTCAAAACTCTAATTTTTTTTCCAAACTTGTAACTTCCAAATATATAGGGCCTATATCTAGAGTACTTTTTAGTTTATGAATTTTACAAATATGATAAATAATAGATATTTTAATTATTGAATCAAATTAATTTGTTTATCCATTGTACTTTTTTGCTGCATTACATAACTAATTAAATGATATCATATAATTAATTAAAACTTACAGTATTGACTTAATTAATTGCTTGATAAGGACGGCAGTTAATTAAGTTATGTTTCAACCTTCCCGAATTCTATTTTGTTAATATTTGGATCGGAATACGTATCTATCGGGGATATTCAATTAAATGGTGTAAAATTATTTTAAGCTAAATATGAATTTAAAATTTTAAGATACTGATTTTAAATAAATATAAAATTAACATCTTTAAATAAAAAATTTAAAATTGTGGCCTGTTTACCTCTCACCAATTATTAATTTTTTGCTATGGGTAAAAAGTAAAGGGAGAATTAATTTTGTTAGATAAATTAATTTCGAGTCTAAAACTAGAGTTGCGCGTACGTAGGCTCCGAAACATCACGGTCCAAATATTTCAAAACTAGGACGTGTGCTGATCTAGCATACTCTTCATAAGAAAAATGACTGCTCAAGTAGGAAAGACAAGCCTCTTGATCCACAGCTAAGATGATGATCTTTATATAGTAAAGTTTCAAAGCAATTTCCTCGCAACATGACGCGTCTTATATTGGGAAAAACATTTATACCTACTTGAGTTGCCGCGAAACTCACGGAATATATATGTGTGTGTGTTGTAGTTCCAGAGGTCTTTCTCAGTAGGAGCGAGTTGTACGATACGTATATACAACAGAAAGCGTATGATTTATTGGATTCTTTGGTCGACGGAAGAAGGGAGACTAGAAGCTTCAGTTGTACTATATCGAATAAATAATGTGTGTTTGGGCCACGAGTCAACAACTAATGTAAAATAAATTGATAGTTCTTTTGGGTTGACATGTGGTTGATTGTTGTGCTCATATACATTCAGTTGTGGGTTTCGGTTGTTATAAATAGTATCAGAACACTGCAAGGGTTTCGTAAGTTTGTCCGTGCTCGATGAGCCGGTCGACTCAGTAAGGTGGGGTGTTTGTAACATCTCATATGGGGCCTTTTATAAGAACTCGGTATACGTGTCGTGTGCTTCGGTTGTTATAGTACATGTATATCTATATCTTTTGTATGATTGTGCAAGTAAACCTACAAAGAAATTTTAGGCAGAATAATATTGAATATAGTACCTGCTCCCATTAAAACTTTATTTATTAAACATTTTAATATGATATAAGAATTCGATTTATAGGATTCAGATTGTTTAATTATTTGTTTTGTTTATCTAATTGGTGTTATCTAATTATTCCGAGTATGAGTGACAGTGAGAGGATTGTGAATATAACATGTATGTGATGTAATTAAGTTCACTTTTCAATATTTTAATTATGACGTCACCTTGCAATTATCAAAGAGTCGGTCACATAACTAACATATCTTCTAAGAATCTATCCTTTTAAGTTATAAATTTTTTACTTCTGAAGACTTATTCTCCAAATTATTTGGTTGTAATTCAAATTGAGGGTTCAAAATAGACTTGATAAAATGAACTTAAATTTGATTCAAACTTATTTTGAACTTGAACTCGAATAAAAGGTACAATTAAAAAACAAGTTAGTTTTAATGAACTTGACTCCCAATTGATTCATTAATCTTATGATCATGCTTGACTCCAAATCAATTCATTAATCTTAATCAATTCATCAATCGATCGAGTTATTTTAAATCGTCGATAATATAAATTAGGGACTAATTATTTTATTAAAAAAAAAAGAAAATTATGGACTCATTAAATATCATAAGTTAATCAGAATCATTAATATGAGTAATAATTAGGTTTATTTTAATATTATAATTTAATTAGTTATTTTATTATTTATTTAATGATTAGTATATATCTATTCTATCATAACCTTTACTATTATTTATATATAAACAAAATTTTGATTTATATCTAATAAGTTATAATAAAATATATCGTCTAAGAAGAATTCATAATGATTAATCGGATTTTAAAATTGAATTGATAGAGGAACTTGTGGAGGATTAATCGGAGATTTTTAGAATCACAAAGGTGATTAATAATACAAATGTAAACAAAAGTTACATTTTTTATCAATGAGATTGTAATTTTACCTTATTTTTATATTTCCCCAAAAAATTGATAAGTTATTTATTTTGAAAAATTAAATTCCAAGCAACTTTTAATTCACAGAACAGTTTTTTATTTCCTGAAAGGTAACAGGACAGTAAATCAAAATGAGGGGATCGATATTGACTGATGCTGCTCCTAAAATTAGCTCTCTAGCTTGTTATATTGTGTTTAATCTAGAGCGTTCATGAATGTCAATTAATATTGTACACTAATATAGCTAGCTAGGTAGTAAAAGATATTATTATTTGTATGTATATACATGGACAGATGGAAGAGGTAGAACATATCAACGTACGGAAGAGAAAAAACTAATCGTCTACAACTTTAGCGTTAAATCTATCTCGTACGGCCTCAAACTCAAGTCCAAACACAGAACTCGTATGTTACTATTAGACCTCTTGAAAACCGGGACTGTGTTCGTTAAATCATCACCAATTGATCTTCTACTAACAGTATCACTAAAATTCTCAATGGCAGCACGATGGCGCCTCATGTGTCCACCAAGGGCTTGGCCTAGCGGAAACTTCACTCCGCATATTGAGCACTCATGGGTCTTAGGCTTTACAGGTACTTGTTCAACAAGCTCACCTGCAATTAAATTAATTTTTTTGTGGCTCGTTCGGTGTCCGCCGAGTGCTTGAAATGATGAAAACTTACGGCAGCATGTTTTGCACTCATATATACGCTTTCTTGGGGCAGTGCCGATGCCAGAGAGAAGCAACAAGCTCTTGGGCATGGCTAGTGCCTTGGAATTATTTGTCTGATCATCTTCTCTGCATCTCTTCATTGTCATTTGTTTATGGTATGGGGATTGCTACTAAAATGGTTTTGTACTTGGTCAAAAGCTGTAATGTGGTTTTATTAAGAGATTTTGCGAATTGGTACTTGCAAGTGAGGATAGTTTGTAGTTCTGGTTGCATATTTATAGGCAACTATTAGAAATATAGATTGCTATTTGCTAGTACAAGTTCTGGGTGATGAGAAGCTACAATGTTCCCCATTACGTGTTCCCTTCACGTGTGATGTGGCATTACCGAGTACGCATAACGTATGTAAATTGATACACTATTTACTTAAAATATATATATCTATATATATATATATATATATATATATATATATATATATATATATATATAAATGCCGTGGTTAAAGAAAAAACTACTCTCTCCATTTTATAATATTTTTCGTTTGACTTTTTGTCATATTTTAAAGTGCCTTGATAACAAATTATTTTTTTTATTTTTTTATAAATATTCAATTAATATATTTATTTATAAAAAAATTAAAAATAATAATTCTAATTATGCAGTCTAAATATTTTAAAATACGTATCAAAAAGTCAATCGACATACATTTTGAAAGACTATGAATTTGGAGAAATGCTAAAAAGATTTCTTTTATAGTTATATTTAATATTTAATATTTAATTTAACTTTAAATGAACATGCTAATAATTTCTTAACTCCGAGACTTGTTATTTCATATAATCTTTCCATTTCCATACAGTACATACTTTAAAATTTATAACTACTGGCTTTCTATCCTCATATGTAGCGATCAAATATCAAATTATTGACATCGTAAATTTTATAGAGTAAATTATTCCTTAAGGACTAAATTATATTGCCATAAATATTTTAAGCAAATAAAATAGTTATATTTGGTTCCGTATTATATAACTAAATATTACATATTTGATTTTAGTATGTTATACAACAATTTTTTATAAATCATAGGTAAAATAGTTGAGTATTTTTATTTTGAAGTAAATTTACAAATACTCCAGAACTAAAAATTGTACCGTGCAATTTAAGATAGAAGCAAATAAAATAACTCAATTTTACGAAAAAGAAAAAAATATATATACAGAATTAAATAAACAGCGGTGTAGATTGGTTCCACTATACTATTGTTATCTATATTATATTATTATTAAAAGTTTTGATCGTGGATATGGTACTGGGTGAATCATAGGACCTTAACCGTTCAATTTTATGTGAACTATAGAAACAATCTTAATCATTAAATTTTAATAAAATATAATTTAAAAAAAATATAATCATACATACAACTCTAATCCGAGGGGTCTTTCTTTTATACAAGATAGGATAATATGATATGATAATATTATATTATATTTAAATTATTATTTTTTTTTACGAATCCTACTTATCCTATAATTTTTATTTAATATATCATTAAAGTTTATCCTATAATTTTTTTAATATATAATTAAAATTTATGATAAACAATATGCATTTTTTTAGTTTCCATCTATTTCTCCCTTTTAATCGCATAACACAAATTATTTATCAAAACACAAATTCTACTCAAATTAGAAGAACTTTGTTCAAACTAGAATAATCAGTTTCCATCGATACCCGTATGTTCAAATTAGAAGACTGACATCAACACTATGAATACGACTCTAACCCTCGATAGTCCTTTTTTTATACAACTCATCACGGATAAAATAATATTATATTATATTTAAATTATATTCTATGAATATTAAATTTTATGAATATTGAAATAATAATATTATTTTATTAACATTAATTAAATTTTATCACTATGTTATATCTATATTATCTATACTTTTATATTATATTATTTTAAAAAACTTCTCTTTTAATTAGAATATATAGTTGTACTCACAATCTACTAACATGTTTCAATTTTCATCATCGTTCAAACACTTTAATTTATTTAAAATTAAAATTTTATAATTAAAACTTTTAAATATTAAAATTATATTATATTTTACCTACATTAAAATATACTCTTTTATTTAAATTTTAATTAAAATATTTCTAATATATTTGTAACTCTTTTTATTAATAAAAATTTCCTAATTAAATTTAAAGAAAAATAAAAAATTTGGTCAGTTGGTCGTCTGTCCGGTAAGTCCTCTTTTTATACAACTCTTTTTATCATCCATAAATTTTCTTTTTATAGGATTTTTTTATGCAATTATGATATAATTATAATTCAATTTTAAAACATATATATTTTATGTATAACTCTATCATCGGTGAGTCATTTTTTGTACAATAATCTAATAACATATCTCACTTCACTTCTACTTGAAATTACAACTTATATAATTAAATATCCTGAATATTAAAATAATATTATTATTTTATCTATAAATAATTTTTATTATATATTATATTATCATAGCCGATATAATAAAAAAAATTAAATTATATATTTAAATCATATAAAATAACTAATATATAATTTATTAATTCCGTCTGTGTTTTGCACGAGTTATAAGTTAGTATAGATTAAAATTAAAATAATTAAAAACGATTTTTAAGCGCGGACGCGTAGTGTGACACTATGAAAGGAAAAACGTCATCGAGTGGAAATCTAAATCTAACAAATAAAAGTTAGTCGTATACTAGTTCTGGTGAAAAATACACACGTACTTGAATGTCACCTTCTCTGCTATTTCCTTTTAGGCCTTCCGTGTCATTTCCCAATGTGTACATGATTACATCACATCGGTGATGTTCACACATATGAATCAAAAATTTAGAAAATTCAAGACAATACATAGTTTATTACACCACGTCAAACTAGCTACGACCTATTTTATTTATTCTTGATAGGAGTTTCAATATATATATATTACAATAATTCTTATAATTCAGAACTTGGCTAAAAACAATATCTTATAATTCAGTCTTGAGATCCAACTAAAAATATAATAATTTATGAACATGCACACTAAATTTTTATATTTCTATTGAGACTTCCGAATCAATATGGTGGTGTCTGAGATACCATACAAACATCTTATAAACTATAAAATGTATATATTTTTTAATTTATAAATTATTTTTATGATAAATCAAACAGGACTTATGACTCTTTGGGATGGCACCGGGTCGGATCGGGTCGGGTTTTTCAATATCTAGATCCAAACCCGATTTTTTTAACAGGATCCGAATCTGACCCGGACCCGAAAAATACCCAAAAATTGAGATCCAAACCTGATTTTTTAATACTAGTGCTCATTTGTTCTCAAATATTTACTTTTTAAGATTGTTACACACACTAATATCCTATTTATTATTCTAAATGTTGGTGTAGTTAATTTTTTGTTTACAAAAATACCCTTAATAGTCAAATCATCTACTCTCTCCATCCCAAAATAACTGACTTTTTTGAATTTTCTGTGGTCAAATTGACTAAAGTTTGACTGAGAATTACATATGACATATAATTGAAAATAATTATAAAAATATATCATCAAAAAGTATATTTAATTTATGCCACATGATTAAAGAGAGAAATATCATCCTCTTGGACACATGTTCGAATCACACGGGAGGAGAATGTGTGATTATGCCATCATGAGCCAGAGCCTGTACCACCTATGCGGTTTATCTAGTTCACGTGATTTGCAAGCTATTACGTGAGGTCGTGGGTTTATCGAATGCACACCCAAAAAAGATAGTGATTACGGGTTCTCACAATTAAAAAAAAAATATATTTTTCAATTTTTTGAAATCATAAAAAAATAATTCATAATTCTTAATCAAAATTGACCAGAAAAAAATCAAATAAGTTATTTTGGGGCGAAGGGAGTAAATATAACATTTATTATTTTATAGAAATATAGTTAGAATTCTAATATTAATTATACCTTGAAAATGAAATAAAAATAAATATTTTGAAACAAGTCCTCTTTAAAAAAAAACAGATATTCAAGAAACAATACTAGAGTGATTTTAGGGTGCAGATGGTAAGAGACTTGAAACTGGTTTGTCAACGGTGGCAACTACTAAACACACTGGTCGCCTATAAGCACGCAAGTTAACTAGTGACAAATAGGACTGTATTATAAAAAGCGTGAATGTGATTAGTCGGTGAAAATACCAACATGAATCATTTATTGAGATCAATTTAATATTATTTTTTATAAATAATATAGATTTATGTAATTATTTAATAAAATTTTAAAGTAAAAGAGGCCAAACTTTTAAGTTAAATAATTGAATTTATTATAAAATATCTTACATATGTATATATTGTTTTAAATTTTGACCGATTAATTTTAATTTTTGATCGATTCATTCAATTTTTGACTGACTTAAAGAAAATTTTTTAATTTAATTAATGTAAAATCAATTCAAAATATCCCCAAACAACCATTAATGGTGATAATAACCGATTTTTATAGAGAGGTAACAAATAATCACACAACTGCATATACTGTCAACCACACACAAAACAATGTTATACAGGGGATTTTATTTTCTCCCATGCATCTCAGAATTTTGTTACAATTATTTTTTTCAAATATTTTAAAATATATTTTAAAAAATATATATTTATATATAATATATTTAAATTAATTTTTATTATATGAAAATTTAAGATTTAAAATTTTATACTTAAAAAATAAAATTTCAAATATATCAATATCTATATATATAATAAAGGAGAATCTTCCGGCGCTCTCAAATCGCTCGAAACTATTTTTCTAATTTTTCTAGAATTTATGCATTAAAAATTATATAAATTTCTATTTGCTTTCTATTAAGAATCTAATTACTACTTGCCTTATAATTGGAAGTCTTATGAGAAAATATTAGCTTACTCTGATTAAAATTTTAATTAAATTAATACTTACCTTCTAATTAGGATTTCAATTACTACTTACCTTATAATTAAGTGTCTAATTATTAAAATTTAATATATTCTAATCGTAAATGTTATAAAAATAATTGTATGAGACTTATTGGCGAAAAGTGTGTTTCACGAGATAGCGGCTCATTAAGGAGAAACATGTTAATCGTTAAAATTGGAGAATTCTCGGGTGCTTTCACTAGAAATTATTTTTCTAAATTTTTAGAATTTATCTATTTAAAATTTATATAACTTCCTATTTGTCTTTTAATAAGAGTCCAATTACTATTTGTCTTCTAATTAGGTATCTTTTAAAACAATATTAACTTAACGATAAAGCCTCAAAATTATTTATATAATTTTATAGAATTTATTTATTTGTGTTCTAATAAGAATCTAATTAGTACTTACCTTTTAATCAGGATTTTAATTATTATTTACATTTTAATCAGGAGTCTAATCAGTAAATATTAACTTATTCTAATTGCAATTCTTATAAAAGTAATTCAGTAAAAAAATATTATAAATTTAAAATATATTAAATATAAGTTGAGTTATTATGTAACAAAATAATTTTAATGAAATTATAAAAAACAATTACAAACAAACGAAAGAGCGGCTCAACAAGGAGTAACATGTTAATATGACAACCAGAAGTAGCATGTTAATATAACTTATTTTTATATTAACATGCTAAATACTATATGTCTTCTTAGGTGTCTTATAAGGAAATAATAATTTATCTTCTAATTGTGATTTCAATTACTATTATTTTCTAATTAGAAGTCTAATTATTAAATATTAATATATTCTAATTTTAAGTATTATAAAATTAAAATTTATCAAATATAAGTTAAATTATTTTCTAATAAAAATAATTAAATGAGAGATCAAAGAAAAATGATAAAGCGACTAATTGATGAGAAATGTATTTAACGAGAAAGCGGCTTAGTAAGAAAAACGTCATAAGTATTAAAATTTAGTACTCATGTTATTATTTTGATTAATAAATAATAAAATTTATTTAGTATATGGTCAATTTAAGTCTACATGAAATCTAAATAAACAATGATAAAATGACTCATTCATAACAAAAATGTTAAAAAATAAGGCGACTCAATTAGAAGAAGTGTGTTAAATGTTAAAATTTAATAATCTATATTATGAATTTTAAAACGTAAGATCACTCGAAAAATTTATATAAATTATTATTTATCTTCTAATAAGAGTCTAATTATTATTTGTCTTTTGGTTAGGTATCTTATACGGAAATATCAACTTATCTTTTAATTACGATTTCAATTATTACTTAACTTTTAATTATGAGTGTAATTATTAAATATTAACATATTATAATTTTAAGTGTTATTAAAGTATAACTTACCAAATATAAGTTGACTTTAATCTCTCATAAAAAAAATTAACGCATATTAAATCATGTATTAACGCATGTGAAATTATGTATTAACGCATGTTAAATTATGAAAATATGTATTTATTGTGTTGAAAATAGGAAAATTGAAGATTACGTTAACGTAAATTTCTTTTGAGTGGAGAAATTATCAGATGAGATGATGATATAAGATATAGTACTAAAGACCCTAAAAGAATGCAATATATTAAATAGGTAACTTCTTATGAAGAGTTGAAGGAAGTTGTGTATGGATTAATGAATATTAGCAGTTCGTCTTGGAATTTGAAGATGAGTTTTAAATATCATAAGTTAGGTGTAGGTAATTTGGTATCAGGATACTATATAGCTGATATGACATGTGATGATGATGTACGGAGGATGCTCAATATGCCTAGACAGCTGCAGATGGGAATGAGTGATGTTTCCCTGTATGTAGAGGCTGAAAAGATTGTTCCGGATGAGGTTCATATGTCAAGACAGTTTCCTGAGTACGGCACTCTCGGTTGGTCGGACTACTATTTTGGTGGAGGAGGTAACACTGAAATGTATATTGGCGGTTCAAGCAGTCAAGTAAATGCCAGTAGTTCCACAAGTAGGGGCTTCGAGAATCGATTCCCCCGTGAAAATGTTGATGCTTATGTGTCTCCCCCACGGGATACAACTACACTCATTGCTGGCAGAAACTTGGTCCTCATCCATGAAAATGAAAAATTTGATGCACATAATTCAAACAGTGAGGATTGGAATGAGTACGAGGATGACATCGATAACTCCATGGATGGCGGAGATGAATTAGAAGAAGTCCCGACGCCTATACATCAAGGTCATCATGTAGCAAGGGCACCTTGGTTTGAAAATGAAGAGTACAATCCTATTGTGGTGCGAGATGAGTATGACATGTTTAGTGGTTTCAATCCACAAACTTCTTTGCCTACTGTGGCTATGGAGGGTGTTAGCAATGACCCCAAACCTCCTACCCAAGCCACACAATCTATTCTAAAATCCAAATCTAAGAAACCAACCTAAACAGGTTCCCAAAAACATGTTGTTGTAAAAACAAATAAAAGAAAAACACCTGTTGTGGTAAATAAATTAGAGGAAGATGTTAGTGGTGAGGGAACTGGGGAACATAAAAGAACCCAGAAGAATAAAGAGAGTGAGGGTATGCAACCTAAATCAAGCCACTCCACAGTCTCTCAAAAGACTGTGGATGTTAATAAGGAAATTACCACATCCCTATTGGCATCCTACCAAAAAGATGACAATATTGAAAAGAGTCCACAGCCAGGGGCACAACACCAAGATAGGGACACACAAGCCAAAACCTAAAAATCATATGAAAAGAGAAAGAAAAGAGCCACATTTGCACATGGGGAAACACACACTGCAAAATCACAAGAAACTGTGATGAAGCCTTCTCAAAGTCAGTTTTATGCATCTCATATAAATGATGAGATGCAGTCCCTCTCTCTCAATTCCAATTACTTCTATTCTTCTTTCCCCACCACATCAAATTTCTTCAGAAAATGTTCTGATAGATAATTAGACATTTTCAAATTCTCCTTCTTTGCTATTCAAGGAGAAGCCAACATTCTCTCATGAATCTTCTTACCAAATATAAGTTGACTTGTTCTCTAATAAAAATAGTTTTATGAGAGATTAAAGTAAAATGATAGAACGACTCATTGACGAGAAATGTGTTTAACGAGAAAGTAGTTCAATAACTACGACCGCGATAATTGTTTAAATTTTAATACTCCTATATCAGAGCATCTCTAACAATTCTTTATTTCAAGCTCTTAAGTTAAAATTTTCGGAAAGGTTTTTGAAATCAAGCTCCAACAATCTCCTAACTTTTCTTTACATACTTAAGAGCCAATTTATTCTCTGCATTTTTAGGACTCTCTCTCTCTCTTCTCCTCTTCTTCATTTTATTCTCCTCATTTCATTTTTATTTTTTTATTGGGGTGAACAATCAAATTAAAAACAACATAAAGAATATGTGAGAAATTTTTAAGTTAGGTTTTAAATGATATTATTTATTTTATCATATTGAAGATAAAAACATATTTAATTTCCAGCCCACTTTAGTTCAGTAATATTTAAATATTTTACATTTTTATATATAAAAAATGATTAATTATTTATTTAACAATCAATCTATAAAATATTATTTTAAATAATTTATATATTATTATGAGAGTAAAATGTATGTTTTTAAAGTTGATTTATAATTATTTATTTGATAATTTTTTTCCTAAATTATAAAATTAATTCCATGTATTTTTAACAAATTTAGTAAAATATTATATTGCGCAGCGGCTTAGTCGACTAGTATATATATGAAGGAGAAGACGGAGATGGTTAGGTGGCGCTTCCAAACTTTATATTCTCCTAAATTTTCTCCAAATTATAAATAAAAAAATCTAAGTTACTTTATATTTTTTTAAACTTTCTCCAAATTATAAATAAAAAAATCTAAGTTACGTTATATTCTCCTAAACTTTCTCCTCAAGTCAAGTAAATTATTATTATCCATAAGATAAGTTTCAAAATTTTAGAAAAGACATTATTATATATAAGATAATTATAAATTTTAGAAAATGCATTAAATAATTAAAAATTAAAACTATTTTGATTTTTCAAAACGACATTATCCATAATAAAAAATTAATTTTATTCTTTTACCTAAATTGAATGTTTTTCCATCTAAAAAATAATAGATCATCAATATATATCAATATATATATATATAAAGGAGAAGACAAAAACGGTTAGGAGGCGTTCTCAAATCGTCCCAATGTATTTTTCTGATTTCATCCAATTTTTGAATTAGTAAATATTAAAAATTATAAAAAAATCTAAATTACTTTATATTCTCCTAAAATTTCTTCAATTTATGAAAAATCTAAGTTACATTATATTTTTTACTCAAGTAAATTATTATTATCCATAACATAAGTTTTGAAATTTTGGAAAAGACATTATTATACGTAAAGTAATTAGAAATTTTAGAAAAGACATTAAATTATTAAAAATTGAAACTATTTTGATTTTTCAAAAAGACACTATCTATGATAAAAAAGTTAATTTTATTCTTTTACCTAAATTGAATGTGTTTACATCTAAAAAATAATAGACCATCACTTATATAAATTAAAGATCAAGCATCAAAAAATAAATCACAACAAATTTATCACATAACTATTTACATTAATCGTCTAATATATCATGGATTACACTCTCTTGAATGTTTTGAATAACAATATAGACTATTGGATGATAAGAGTAAGAGTATGCAGGATGTGAGATGCAATCAATACACAAACAGACGATCAATTTAGTCTTGACATGATTTTAATTGATGAGAATGTTAATAAATTTTTGTTATATATTAATTTATTATAATTATGCATTCGTACTAACTTTTTGATACTTTAATTTATGATAGGAAAATCTTATCCATGCAACGATTCAAAATCATCTATTTTTTCGATTCAAACATATTTTGGAAGAATGGTTTTTTATATGGCATTAAATAAAAAACTTAAAAGTAGATAGAAGTACCGGCCGATATAGACCACTATCATGTGAGTTTAAAGTGATGTTTCTACGTACAACGACCCCAAAAAAGTTGGAAGAAGGAATCATCAACATACCACTACATGGATTTGAGTTCATATGTCCCGATATAATTGAAACACATGCCAATGAGTTCATATGTCCCGATATAATTGAAACACATGCCAATGACACTAATGTACTGTCAGGTATTTTGCTAAAATAAGATATTATAAGTCACACACACATATATAATTTTAAATTATATTCTTTAATATTTACGTAATGTTATTAATACTTATCTAGATGTCATGGGCTGCTTGACATCCATCAGTGACATTGATATTATTAGCAGCGGATGGAAAAAAAGAGATCTTAGAATCATTACAAATTAGTAAGTTGTAAATTATAATACACATATATATTTTGAAATTATTATTTGATTTTATAATATTTATAAATTTAATACTACTATTTTGGTTTAATATAATTTTGTTATATCAAATTTTATCATATGCAGTTCAGTTATCAGTAATGTAACTTTGTGGATTTTTTTTATAATAAATTTAAAATTTATTATGAGGCCGCGCGGCTTTTTTCACTAGTTATATATAAAATGTCATTATAGTGAGCAATGCCAAATTGTTACAGTCTAATTCGAATTGTTAGTCTTCCACATGACAAGTAATTCATGTAATGAAAGTATTCGGGAATATTAACATACCATAAACTATTCAGCCTTGATTTCATAGCACTTTGGAGAATAAGCACGTACGTTCAGACATGCATGAATATTTTTTTCTTTAGCTAATCATTCAGAATATGAACATTAATCACATGCCTAATCGAATATTTTTGCCTTTCAAGATTTACGTATGAAACATGATATTGTAGTTAAAAAAAAAGCATGTAAAAATTTCTGTCATACATCGGCCTAATCGAATATTTTCTTCGTTCTTTTTTATATATTTTTTCTAAAAACAATTACGCATATTAAAAAATGTTAGTTATATAAAAAAATTATGTACAGTTAATAAATATAAATTTAATTTTAAAAGATTATATTTAATTTGTATTGAAAAGAAAAAGATTAATATATATTTAAAAAAAATAAATTTTAATATAGATAATAAAATTCCTGAGATTATCTTAAGAAAATTACCTAAGTTAATAGTATTTTTTAGTCTGTGATTTTTGTAATAGTATAAGATTTTTGTAAACCTCAAGAATGTTACTAAAGTACTGTTTCACCAAAAATATAAGTATTCCCATGTACGTACATTGAAGGTGGTCAATGTTAATCCTAGAAACTTAGCAACAGAACAAATGAAAGAATCTTTTTTCCTTTCTAAGAATAAAGATAGCAAGAAGAAAATACAAAGGATGATCTCAAAGAGAGATCGATATCCGAATTTAGAGCTAAAAAAAACCAAAAAAAACCCACAGTATCTACAATCCCAACTTTAAGTAATTACGATCGTATGTCATTAAATTAAGATCCAAACCCCAAACTCTTTTGCAACTATTACTCGTCTTGAGAACAGGCACCACCTTGACTACCTCATGATCTTCACTTATAGTCGTAGTAGTACTAGTAGAATTAGCCTCCATTTCTGCCCGGTGCCGCCTCATGTGTCCCCCAAGAGCTTGACCTAAAGCAAACTCGACTCCGCATATTGAGCACTCGTGTGTCTTTGGCTTCACGGGCACTTGTTGTAGAAGATCTCCTGCCATTAACTTAGGCTTTTTGTGACTAGCCCGGTGACCGCCTAGAGCTTGGAAGGATGAGAACTGTCGGTTACATGTTTTGCATTCGTAAACACGGCCCGATGAAAGAGTCGTCTCGGATTTGCCAATTTGAGAAAGAAGCATGAGACAGTTGGCCATGGTTACTTCATCTTCTCTGCTTCTCTTCATTGTCATCATATCTAGCTCAATGTGAGTTCTTTTGGACGTTTGGTAAAGGAATGTGTGTGTTAGCTTTTGTTGTGCAATTCTTTGTGTTGAGTGATATGAGAAAGGTTTTGTAATTAAGTTGTAGTTGAATGATTTCAATGCCGTGCTTGTGTTTATTTATAAAGTTGTGTCAGTGCGTACGTATGTGAATACGTGATTATCATATCATCTGCGCATTATATCTGTGTATATTCTAAAAGTGGTTGGTTGTTGATTAGTACTCTAGGAATCATAATTAAAAAGAAGACAAGAGGTTTATTAGTACTAAAGTGATTTTTATATCAGTCAGCAATGGCGACATTAGGATACTAGTCAACTCAATTTAGAACGAAAATTCACTCTGAGGCTGACTTTTCTAGAACGTTTTAATCTAGTTGCAGTAAACAAGAACTGTGAGGACCCACTCTCTAGCCAATCACCAATGGGAAAGTGAGTGTGATTTGTAGACCACGTGTTTTTCGAATACAGAAATTGCTATGAATGTCAGGTGTATATACGTATTATCACTATATATCCCCAATGTGTTGATTAGTTTATGTTCCGCACATATTTGTATTTTAATTTTTAATAAATTATTACTAAAATTTGGTGATTAATCACAATTAATCACTGATTAATCCCCGTTCGATCCATAGTTCATCAAGTTTATTAAATTTCCGATTATTCAATTCATCATTTTGATTAATTCTGGATTTATCCGATTAATTCATGTTTCGTATCTTCACCAACTAATTCTGATTCACGCTTTTTATAACACTGATTATTACTATTTGTTTGAGAAATTCTTTGTTGAGTTTATCGAGTTAGAGCCAAACATTTGTACACCTAGTTGAGTTGAGCATATATATATATATATATATATATATATATATATATATATATATATATATATATATATATATATATATATATATATATATATATATATATATATATATATATATATATATATATATATATATGAGTTGAGTTCTAGAGAGATCTAACTTATCAAGAGATCTAAGAGACCATGTTCTAGATCATTGATTAACTATAAATTTAATCTATTTAATTCAATTAATGATAATGGCATATATGTAATTACCTTAAAAAACTAGTCCATATACGAGGTCAATTTATATTACAAATTAATAATCAATCAACAAATATGGAAAGTAGTGTGATTGATTCTTTGGTATAATTTAGCATAATCTTTTTTATTTTGAGTAACTACAATCATAAACTTTATATTAATGTATGTACTACAACCGTGTATGTTTCATTATAAATGCCATTAGAACCCTAAAAAGCTACTACTCAAGATAACCCATAACATAAGAAATTTTTATTTGTAATATATGGTGTTCGTATGCAAAAAACTTATTCACAACTATGTTTAGAGACCAGGTTCTTCACACTATTCTTAATAGAATCTCTAATGTAATAGCATTTGTCTGATGTTGTATAATAGGTTCTGCAATGAGTTTGATTGTACTGTTTTATAATGATTTGTATATAGGTAATATTAGGATTTTATTAGGTGTTTAAAAGGAAGAACTCATTATGTTCGATTCGTTAGTGTGAGCAACTGCTTGGACAAGCGAATCCACCAACTCAACTATTACTTCTGATATTCTTTGTGACAATGTCAATACATAACTTATCAAGGACACTACTGAGAAAGTAAGAAAAAAAATATCAAGATAATACATAACTTACACAAATCTTATTTTTGATATATGTTATTCATATATTTTGATAAATGTTTTACGGATTTAATATGCAGTGCGATTCTCCCCAAATAGATTCAGAGACTAAGTTTTTGATATATAAAATCTTACCATATCTTCACATTATTATATACTAATTGATTAACGTTATTTATGAAAATCATATAAATGATATGATATAGAATTTTACCATAACTTCACATGTATATATATTAATTGCACTTATTTTACCGTTCCAAATATGTCTTTTTACTCTATTTATGGTATACATGTTTATAAAATTAAATTAATATCTGAATTATCTTAACCATCAAATTAAGAAGAATGGTTAGATGTATGGTTTCTCGATTCTCGCCCTAATCCAAGGTCTCTTTTGAACCTCTTGTGTGTGTGTCTATATATATATATATATATATATATATATATATATATATACACACATATATACACTACTCCGTATAAAACTGTAGTCAAAATTTTACGATTTAGAAGTTTAACATAATTGAGGGGATATACCTTGTACAGTTGTACACACCAAAAACGAAGAATGTGCGAAAGCTATGTCAAATAAAGTTAATTAGTTGACTATTCAACAAATAAAATCAGATAAGTATTCCATTGATCGATGAAAAACGGAAGTTTCAATATGTCAAATCATAATTAGCAAAAAGAAAAAGAAAAAAAATAACAATTCATCATGAATGGGGGAACATTAAAGGGCCAAGTACGGGTGTTTATCTCAAAGTTTCCTCGCACTTTGAATCATGAAGTTACCATATGAAACACCTAAACAAAGTGTGAGCGACATGCAGGTATCGCCTCGATCGTGTATTAGGTAAAGGAAGAGAGATGGTGTGACCTCCCCCTTTCCCATTACAATGTATAATTAAGTCTTACAGATGGTATGACCTTTCCCTTGTAGTCGGTACTCAACTTGAGTTCCTTTTTTCCAAACTACGTAGCTTAACGAATGTGGGACACTGACCTTTTCCTCTTTTTTCATTTCATATAAGCTAGCGGCCATCTCGGTCTCGCGTTCTTCTATTTTATTTTTTGTGTGTCCATCCATTGTATATTTGTTTTACTTTAAACTAGAAAATACTAGAAACGGAGCCCCTTGCTACAATTTGGTACTAATTTGAATATGTGTTCCTTTTTCCCAGTCGAAGGAAAAGAAATTTAAAGCATTCAATAAAAATTAATTTTTATTAGTCTGGCGTAGAAATTGATATATTACTTATTTGAACAATTCAATCATACGAATATTAATATATATGTATAAATTTTATGTAATATAACAATGATGAATTTATGTCGTTTTATATATATATAAAAAAAATCATCGGAAAAGGGATACTTTAAATCTAATAGAAATTTGTATGCAATGTTATTTCAACATAAACTTTTCATTTATAAGATTAAATTATAAAGTAAATAAAAGACATACAATGAGAAAAAATTTTACTTTAAAAACTCTATTCCGTGATATGAACACATTAATCAATATATTACAATATTATTATTTGTCAAGGAGTTGTGGGGATTATTTGTCAGCCATGTTAAAATTACCATCTCCATTCCCTTTCATTTTGAAAAAATTATGCATATTAGAAAAATGTTAATTGATTAAATTCTTTATATAAATACCTTTAATTATTATCTTTAAAAATGAACATTCAACCAAGTTGTAAAGAGTTAAACATTAAAAATGATAAATAGAGAAATATTTTTAAATTTGGTTTTGAAAATAGAAATGAACATATATTTAAGAATAAAATTTATTTGAAAATGAAAATTTATACTATTATATAATAAACAAACATGAGATCTTATTTAAAATTTTGATTATCCCAATTTTTGGTTATCAAGCGTACCATTGATCATGACCCTCAAATTTTTAAATCTTTTAGATCTTTAGTTTATTATAAAAGGAATATATATTGTCAGATATTCTCTTTAAATATATTTATTAATATTATATTATATCTAAATTATAGTTTAAAATATATATTATAAGAATTCTATTATAATATAATTTTTACTAATATTTTATTAATATTAAATTATATTTAAATTATAGCATAAATTTTATATTTTAAGAATCCTATTACAATTTGCACTTCATACAATTTACTGATATTTTTTAATTTCATAGACACTTAAACTCTTTAATCATTTAAAATTGAAATTTATTAATTAAATTTCATGAATATTATAATATTTTTATTCATTTATCTATATTAAATTTTATATAAAATTCTATCAAATCAAAACTATTATTTTATTTAAAATATATTATAAAAATTAAAAGAAACAAGGGATTATAAGGTAGTGTAAAATAATACGGGGTAGTAACAAGTACATTCATGTAACTAAAAATAAAAGTATACGCGTCTTTTATATTGAAGTTGATCAAAATATCCCAGAAATTAACTTAGCATCTGAACAAATAAAAGAATCTTTCTCCTATCTAAGATTAAATAAAGATAGCAAGTAGAAAATACAAAAGATGATCTCAGGAGAGAACTCGAATCGGAGTTGGGGAAAAAAGTACGCATCTACCATCCCAACTTTAAATAAGTATGATCGCCATGTGGCATCAAATTAAGATCCAAACCCCAAACTCTTTTGCAGCTATCACTCCTCTTCAGAATGGGCACCACCTTATGATCATCATCGCTTATAGTGGTAGTAGTAGTAGAATTAGCCTCCATTTGTGCACGGTGACGCCTCATGTGTCCCCCAAGAGCCTGACCTAAAGCAAACTCAACTCCGCATATTGAGCACTCGTGTGTCTTTGGCTTCGCCGGCACTTGTTGTAGAAGATCTCCTGCCATTAACTTAGGCTTCTTGTGACTGGCCCGGTGACCGCCTAGAGCTTGGAAGGACGAGAAGTGTCGATTACATGTTTTGCATTCGAAAACACGGCCGGCGGATTTGCCAATTTGAGAATGAAGCATGACACAGTTGGCCATGATTACTTCATCTTCTCTACTTGTCTTCGTTGTCATCATATCTAGCTCAATGTGAATGTTTCGGACTCTCGTAAAGGAATATGTGATCGATTTGGCTTAATTTGTTGTACAATTCTTTATGTTGAATGAAATGAGAAACGTTCGTTCCGTGAGTTGTGGTTGATCAAGTCCAATGTTGTGTTTGTGTTTATTTATAAGTTTTTTTTACAAGTGCCTGCTTACGTATTTGAGTGAGTGGACGGCGTTTTCGTCTCTTGTTCATTGGTAGGAACCATAATTATAAAGGAGACAAAAGGCGGTTTAGTATTAGTGTATGTTTAACTGTTTTAAGTGATCCGTATAGCATTCAGCAAAGGCGACATTTCACATTTGTGTACTGGTCAAGTCACTCAGATGCTTTGACTTTTCTAGAATGTTCTATACCTTGTTGCAGTAAACTACTACTACTAGACAAATCAAATTTAGTAAATGTTTGATCACGATTTGCAGACCACGTGCTCGGACAATACAGAAATTAAAAAAATATAGCTAAAATGATTATAATCATGATTTATAATTAATCATTCAATACTCAATAACCGAAATTCAATCCTTTATTTTAAAAAATACACAAATTGCAGTGAATATGATGAATTATATATCGTGCATCAATCGGTGTATTTTAGTCGTAGGATAATCACGGCTTAATTTAATTATATTTAAATTAAATTAAAAAATTGCTTTTTGTAAAAGTTGATTAAAAAATTAATTATTTTATAAAAAATTCAAATAAAAATTAATTTTTAGATTTTATTTATACAGAAAATTTTAAAATTAACTTGTGAACATTTCTATTTTACAAACAATAAAATAGTTATCCACTTGATGAATAAAAAGGTCCACTTGTGGGTATTTAAAAATTTAACCCTAGTTAAAAAGTGGAAGTTAATCAAAAGACGCATCTCCCTCTTCATATTTTCTTTTCTTCTCTTTGGCTTTACTTTTAATCTACTTATTATGGCTCCGTTTGTTAGTGCGTTTCAAAATTGTTGTGCTATGAGAAAAAATGCAGGTGGAAAAAGTGTTGTCAGAAAATTAGATGACTGTTTAGTAATTTTTTGATTTATGCATATTTTGAAATATAATATATAAAAATAGTACTTTTGGGAAGATTTGATGATAAAACTGATACCTACTTCCTGCAAAAACTGAAAGCCGTTTTTTCCAGAAGCATGAAGGACATACTTTTGCTGACAGCAGTTTTTAGACCAAAAATACTTTTCTAGACAGCAACTTTTAGAATTTACCAAACACATTTTTGACAGTTTTTCTGCTGTAACTGTCTATAACAGCAATACCAAAGGGGCCTAAATCTATTATACGAGAACAACAGCAATACAAAAGGGGCCTAAATCTATTATACGAGAACAACAGCAATACAAAAGGGGCCTAAATCTATTATACGGAAACATCGTGTTTAAACCTGACTCCAAATCCAGCTCCTGGACAAATTAAATCTACATGAAAATCCCGTTTTACCCTTCTATATCCGGACCCTAATTGCATCCTTTTATGTTTTAACTTCATCGTTTAGCCCTGAGGAGATCATCGGTTGCTCCGCCTCCGCCTCCTCTTTCTCAAACCAAAATTGCACAGTGATAGATTTACCTGCCATATATATGTTCGCAGAATCTTATGGGTTAAAGGGACGGCATAGCAGAAAGTATAAAAATCCATCTAACTCAGTTATAGTCTCGTAACTTAGAGTATTTCGGTTCTTCTTTCCTTTATCTTCTTATATTTGTTAGTGTGGGTACACTGTCTGTTCACAACACCCGATCTGTGCATACAAGATTAACACACACTTTTTTGTTCATATTTGTTGGCGCCATTAATATATTTCGATATTGTTGTTTGCTAAAACTCACTATTAGATTTGTGGCCGCATATGTATAGTAATCATGTGAAATGAGAATAGGGTTTTGTCTAAATTTGCACGTGAAAGGTCCTGGAGAGAATTCAATGTTCTAGTATATGATTGCACATTTGCATTTGTGGTGTGGTTAGAAGTCGAGGGCTTTTAGAGCATTGAAAGCCTTGGTCAAACTTCAAACTTTAGTCAGTACTCAGGGGAGACATTGCCAGAAAGCACGACATAGAGAGGCTGTTGCAGATGCAGGGTGCATTGCGCACACGAAACAAAAGCTCATGTGTTGCGGGCCCAAATTCATGAAACTTCACAATCAGCTATCAAGCTCTCACCTAAATCACCCGGTAAGATTGTTTCATTTCCCACTAAAATATTTGAATTCAATGCAAAGGTTTCATTTCTAGGGTGATCTTCATATTTAAATATGTCCTTTTTTCAAAAAGAAAATGAATATAATTACATTTTTGAAGTCTCGTATAGCAATCATGTTATCTTTTTCTATCGTCTTGGACTTTTCGAAGAATTAGAGATTCCACCTGCCAACATTCAATGTACAAGTCCATGTGGTCTGTTTATATGATTTTGCAACCTTCTCATCACTTGCTATTAATATATTATCAAACAATATTCCATCTTGCATTGACTAAATTTCAGTACCAATAACAGCAATAGGCTGATTAAAATCAGGTCGATCGACCTGAAAGTATGAAGAGTTTGGTATTTGTTGAGGTTTCCATATACCCTTATAGTCGGGGTTAAAAATTCGTAGATAGGGAAATGATGTTTAATGCAAGGCTTAAATTACCCAAAAATATAAATTGAGGACAAGATAACATTATCCAAAATTAATACTTTTTCTCTTGTATTGCTCAAGCCATAATCATTATTTCGAGTAATTCAGGTTTACACCAGCTTTGTCATGCTTTATCTACATTATCATCAGTATATATCCCAAGTGCATCTAACTTTCTCAAAGAAAACTGAAGTCATGTTACTATGAAATAACTAATTTATTTCAGGAGTGGAAGCATATATAGGAAGGAGATAAATGCCATCTGAGTCAATATTTGGGACCACGGTATCCAATTCCTGCAACATATGGATTTTAGACAATAAAATACAGTTGTATATGGTAAGCTCCCTCCCTCTCTGAGGTATTTATGAATTCGCTTTATTACTTTTTAATTTGTTCAACTTTACTCCTGATTATAATTCAAATTATGATCATCATTACTCAACACTTGTTTATCTAAGTTGAAAATATTAGAAGATATGACGTTATTTTACATTTGAAAATGAAAACATTGGGATGCTCGATTGTCTGAATTTTATGTTTAGATACGATCATGTGAGATCATACTGCACATTCCTCTTCAGCCATTGCTCCAGTAAATTTTGGGCCACAGCCTTCAACTAAGATTGATGCACTCGAGTCTTTGAATGCTTTCACAAAGTCTACAGAAGGCATGTCAGTCAGTGCCAAAACCAAACTAGCAGCTTCCTGTTCAAAATAATAGCTCACTTGGTTCATCTGCAATCCCAGTAGACACAGGCAAATCTGCTTCCACCCAGCCCCAACCTTCTTGCCCGAAAATAACCCATGCTGGTATACAGAGAAATCATAAATTTATTGTGGAAGTAGAGTAGTAGACACTGATAAAGATGGGAGAACCACTGGTGAACAGGCGTGCCACTTGTTCTTAAGCTAGAGATTGCCAAGAGGTAAATCATAATTCCTATTTATATGGTTCTTTTCGAGAAACATAAACATATATTACCTGATTTGGATATGAAATTATTGCTTGTTGGGAGTATAAGCTGCAGAAAACTTCTAAATGTCTGCTGCAAAAAAGTTAGTGCTTAAAATTTTCAGAGGGAAATGCCATTTTGTACTTCCTAATATCACCAATAAAGCTAACACGTATGTTAACATGGTTTTTTTATAATACTAAAAATTAAAAAGCGTGAGCCTTACATAAATATTTTGTTATTAAGGTCAATTACACCTTTACATTTTTTGTAACCCTACAATTTTCTTTTAAATTTGGCGAAATTCAGTGATTTATCCCTCTCTAATGATAATTTAGCTGTGCATATAGAATCGTTAGTTGTTTCTGGTTTGTGTCACCCTCTACAAAGTTTTCTAAATTGTTTGTGTGTTCGTGTCTTGTAACATACTTGATTTAAGTTGGTTTCTCATTTGATTTTGCAGACGAGTACAAACAGTCTATACTTTTGTATTTTGTATTATTGTATTTGTTTTTTTTTCTTAATTAATCAGGTACTTCTCTATAGTAGAATATCTCTAATGAAACATGATCGTCACTTTTTATAATTTTGGGATTTTTCAGAGGCCTTGACACAGGTATTACACTTTTCAGATCAAGATAATGATAGCATGCTTTCCTTGAGGGAGTTTTGTGTTGCTCTCTACCTAATGGAATGATATTGGGAATGACAACATCTTCCAGAGAACTTTCTAATAGCTTAATTGTCGATGCAACTCTGTTAGCATTGGCAGGTCCACCAGTTGCTTCTTATGGAAGCACATCATGGGCATCTGTTTCGGGTATCCATCGATGTTCACCTAGTATTGACTATTAAGAAACAGAAGCACAACATTCCTTGAATTTAATAATACTATACAATTTTCTACATTGTGCATGGATTCTGGTACAAATGTACATGAGATGTACAAAGTACAATTTGCAAAGCATTACTGTTGATCCTTTTTAATATCAAGGATTGATGATCTTCATGGATCCAACAGTGTTTTAGTCTTATTTCATAATTTGCAATCTTGCATGAGGATGAATATACTATCTTTACCATGTTTAGGTATGAGACCAGAAGGGACGCCTAGTTCCCAACCAGTGATCCTTGCTGCTTTAAGGACTCTTATGCCATCAGGATTTTCTATCAGTAAAATACAGAAGTGCCGTCAATGGAGAATTCTCAGATGTCCTGACAGAGCAATGGGAGCACAATTCTGCTAATATGCGAAATTCCGAGGAAACTGAAACTGAGAATGTGGTATATATGAATGGAAACATGTTCTATAAATCTATGTCGAGTTCACAAATCTATACACGTAGCAAAATAGTTTTAGATTTCTTTTAGAAACGTGGGGTTTAGGTCATTGGTGCAGATTTTTTTAATCCAAGTGTAGGGGGGGGGGGGGGGGTATGACATATGTTTCTGTGTAATTGTGGCATCTGATTTAGTGTGTGAAAAGAAAGAGAAAATGCGTCTAGATTCGATAGAGGAATTGGTGTTCTATCGGGAAAAAATGAAGGACCTTGTGAGTTATTATTATTTATGAGTTTTAACCCGTCCTTAGTTGTCATTGTGCAGGTTCACATTACACATTGAGGTTCAATTATGTAACTTTTCTAATTCATCCTTCTTTCTTACTTGTTCTTGATTGTTTTGTTAATTTAAATTATGTTCCAGGTATTGTTTAAAAGCAGATGTGACAACCAATGAGATTACAGAGAGGGCTATAGTTGACAAGCGTGAGGTAAACTCTAGATCTCTAGAATAGTATTGGCCTTGCATGTTCACATGAGTCCTTATGCAGCAGCTATGCTTTTGTTTACTTAGAATCCTGTTTCAGGCTGAATCCCTTGGTAAGCAGCAGGTTGCCAATATTGCCTCAAAAAAATACTATTGAAGAGACAAAATACTATTGAAGAGGCTGCATTTTCGTGTAATCGAAGTGATTTTATATAGTATCCTTTATAGTTTATATAAGGTGTTTTTCCTCTCAAACTGATAAACCTTTTCATAGTAATCATTATTAATCGTAAGTTATTCGTAAGAGCAACTTAAACTGTATTACGTTGTAACTTATTATTGGATGCCACACTAAAGGTTTCCTTTTTCTTTTTTATTGCATAACCTGACCATTTATTTGACTTTCAACCAATGCACATGTGTTAAGAAGTAAGAAGTGTCTCTCTAAGTCTCTGTTGAGTCCACCTTTTGGTTCATCTTACAGTGTGAGGTTTGTAGATTTCATCTTCCATTAATGGTCCTTGCAGGAGAGAAAGATGGAATATAATCGGGCAATTATCAAAATGCAACAAGGTGGCTGCTGAGGTGGTATCCTTCAGGTGAATACCGATATATGCATGTCATGTGTTTCAGGTATGTCAGCTAAAATATTAAAAATATATTCGAAATGAGAATCTTCTCTTGGGTTGTATAGGTTCATGCTGATTGGTTACAATTCGATCTGGATGAGCTATTAGAGGCATTGACTGAATGTTGTAAGAGACATATGGTGCAGATCAAGTCAGCTACAGTGTTCACTTTGTATTTTTATATTTCTATAGTTTTTTGTTCAATATGTTGGAAAATTCGACAAGTTACAAAATTGTAATTTACTTGTTTGACATTTAAAATAAGTAATTTACAGTTATTTGAGTTATATACTTTTATTTTTCAGTTGTTTCGGTAGTTATTGCAAGTATTCTTTTCCATTAATTTGACTCACTTTTGTTCCATGCTGATTATATTCCAAGGGTGGCAGCCTGGAATCCCAGAAGTCTCAGCTGTCTGGGTTGAAGAATGGGACAAGTTTGATGATGAAGGTATTTCTTTTTAGTGTTTCCCGTATTCACTTGCTTATGCTTACCTATTCAATTAATATCTAATGACTTTTTTGTTGAGAAAAGGCCCTTTTAATCACAATTTGATGTTAAAATGCCCAAAATATCACAATGTAATTAATTGGCCCCTCCATATCACTCCTAAATTTATAAGTCACAATTTATTAAAAAAAATTGAGAGAGAGAGAGAGAGTAATACATTTCTTAGACAATGTGCAGGTACATCCTGGAGCTCGCTCAAGGCATGGGTTCATGGTTGTATCGTCTTCTTAGTTTGTGTTGTCTTACATCTCATTTAGTGTCTTCATATGCTTAGGTTACATGATAGGCACGACACAACTAGAAATGCTCTGCAATGTGGTACACACTTCTTGAATGAGTCTTCCTGAGTTACAAGCTTCTAAGCATTTGAAACTTGAACGATTTTAAAAAATACCTTAACAGTAAAAACGTATCATAAAATTGCATTTTTTAGTGATGAAGAGGTCCATTTTTATGAATTGTGATATTAAGGGTCATTTTTCCTCAAATTTGATAGAAAGGACCATCACCCTTTTTTGTTTTATCATTATTAATTTTCATTTAATTGAAAATTAATAATAGTAATTTGGTTATTAATGGAGAATAGTGTAATTATCGAATAACTAGCATTAAAGCATGTGCAAGCCACGAGCTTCGTTGGAATTCTCATAATTAGAATATTTTTTGACTGATTCATTTTAACTCTTAAAAATGTAATTTTTTACTTGATACTCTTTTAAATATTGCTGATAAGTCGGAGGAATTTTTCAATCAAGGGGAAGATACAATTGGGAATATATATACATCTACCCATAGGGTATACAGATAATATCAAATTTGTGGCAGCTTATAATTTTTGATAATATATTTTCACCATGTACGAACTATTATAGAAATTTTTGATAGGATATATTTTCATATTTTAGTCATCATGTATGAAAAATATGTATTCTTACATTTACTCTATTTTTTACATATATTTGTAATGCAAAAAGAAAACCCGCCTTTGGGCTTTGTGATATGTTAATGTTTTATTATTTTTATTTTTAGTTGTATATATTCTTAGTAATTTTTTAATTCTTGTATAAGCTACTTATGTACTTGCTGCATGGGATGAGCATGGTGCGGTTTGGTTCGGTTTTGACCTAAAACCAAAACCGCAACCATATATGTGCGGTTTTAAAATTTAAGAACCAAAACCAAACCAAACACCATTGGTGCGGTTCAGTTTTAATATATGCGGTTCGGTTATTAAACGGTGCGGTTTCGATTTTGAAACCAAAAATTAAAAAATTACAAATGATAAGAAGCTTACATTTTTCTTGCAGATCATTCGAGGCCATGCATGCAACACTTGTAATGCAAATTATGAAGGCCATCTTGCACACTACAAGTACAGCCTGCTCATTGTCAATTTGTCTCTATTGCAATGTTGTCCCAATAGAGGTATCACAAGTACTGGACATTTCAAGAAGTCCAAGCAGTTGCTTTTCTTGGCATTACTATCACTAAAAAATATTGTATTAAAATTGCAGGTTCAAAATTGTTTCGACAATGTAATACTAGAACAAGAGAGAGCAATAAATTAAATTGCAGGTGCCATAGTAAACTACACCTCATCCGCGATCATTTCTATAACGTCTTCTGAAAGTACCAAGACCTGATTCATGCAACAATACCACTGCCATCTCTTTCAACAGTTGCACAATAAAAGTTTATAAGCAATAGATTTATACATGTTATCCAAGTATACATATAAAAATTTAGAGTGACGAAACTTAAGAAATTAAAGCTACAGAGAGCAAATGAGCGGCAGAACAGAAAATATAAAACATTTATAACAGATTTAGACATATCAGATCACAGTGGATTAAATCTACATAGATTGTACATACTACATAGATTCAGTAGCAGTTCACTAGTAGTAGAATAAAGAACTAATGCAACAGACATAACATATTGCTGTCATTGTACTCCAGATCACAAATTGTAATAAGAGAACTAGTTCACAAACTCAACATCAACATAGTACTAGCAAATGTCTTTAAATTAAAATTACAAAGCAAACTATCTCTTATATTTATAATTTATATAGAAATAATTATACATATATAAGTTTTATAATTTATTGCGGTTCGGTTTGTATTCAGTTCGGAATTTTTTAGAAACCAAATCGCAACCAAATTATTGGTGCGGTTTTTATTCGGTTCGGTTTTTAATTGGTGTGGTTTTATTCGGTGCGGTTCTTTACGATTTTTTGCAGTTTCGGTTTCGATTTTGGTTTCTGATTCGGTTTTGCTCATCTCTACTTGCTGCATGTTTTCTTACATTATGGGATTAACTCCGGAGATGCAAGACTAAATATTACCATGGGAGGTACAAATGGACTTTATTTATCTCATATATATATGATGAGTTCTTTATCATTCTTATTTATCATGTGTAAATATTTTCAATTATCTTTATATTGACATGTTACTATCTTGAAGATAAATAAAAGAAAATATTGTACGCAAGATCTACTATTTTGGTGTTTATCAACATAGGTTGGAATGAAAGGAATCTGGGATAAAGGCATGGGCCTCAAATTTTCACTTTTTAGTTCAGAACATGAAAACTCATACTCACATTGGAAAAATGGAATTGTAAATGTATGGCAAGATAAATGTATCTCTTTTTACATTTTATTATTGTAAAGTTCTCAATGTAGCTGTGATGTTATGGACCTCTGCCTTGATTGCATCCTAAAATCAATTTCTTATATTTACGTACAGATAATAGTAGTAAAAAATATTATAATTACGAGAATTCAAACGAGGCACATGCCTTGCACAGGCTCTAATGCTAGTCATAACTAATTATATAACAAACATCTCATTCCATCAAAATCGTTATTTTCTATATTTTTTGGAAATTTTAACTCTTTTAAATATCTATATATATTTTTATATCTTTCAAATCTGTTTCATATCCTCTAGATCTGTTTTCATATCATCTAGATCTAAGATTTTGATCATTTTAATGTCATATGTGATTATTTTTATGTACCTACGAGGCAGTGCCATTTTTTATGGTGTGTTAACCATATCTAACAATGGTTATATGTTGTTTATGATGATTTTGTGTCATATTTGATGACTTTTTATCATAAATTGAGTGTTTTATACTATATTTACTATTATATTTTTGTTACTTTTATCGGCTTAAATGTCTTTTTGAGTGTAATTATTAAATATTAACATATTATAATTTTAAGTGTTATTAAAGTATAACTTACCAAATATAAGTTGACTTTAATCTCTCATAAAAAAAATTAACGCATATTAAATCATGTATTAACGCATGTGAAATTATGTATTAACGCATGTTAAATTATGAAAATATGTATTTATTGTGTTGAAAATAGGAAAATTGAAGATTACGTTAACGTAAATTTCTTTTGAGTGGAGAAATTATCAGATGAGATGATGATATAAGATATAGTACTAAAGACCCTAAAAGAATGCAATATATTAAATAGGTAACTTCTTATGAAGAGTTGAAGGAAGTTGTGTATGGATTAATGAATATTAGCAGTTCGTCTTGGAATTTGAAGATGAGTTTTAAATATCATAAGTTAGGTGTAGGTAATTTGGTATCAGGATACTATATAGCTGATATGACATGTGATGATGATGTACGGAGGATGCTCAATATGCCTAGACAGCTGCAGATGGGAATGAGTGATGTTTCCCTGTATGTAGAGGCTGAAAAGATTGTTCCGGATGAGGTTCATATGTCAAGACAGTTTCCTGAGTACGGCACTCTCGGTTGGTCGGACTACTATTTTGGTGGAGGAGGTAACACTGAAATGTATATTGGCGGTTCAAGCAGTCAAGTAAATGCCAGTAGTTCCACAAGTAGGGGCTTCGAGAATCGATTCCCCCGTGAAAATGTTGATGCTTATGTGTCTCCCCCACGGGATACAACTACACTCATTGCTGGCAGAAACTTGGTCCTCATCCATGAAAATGAAAAATTTGATGCACATAATTCAAACAGTGAGGATTGGAATGAGTACGAGGATGACATCGATAACTCCATGGATGGCGGAGATGAATTAGAAGAAGTCCCGACGCCTATACATCAAGGTCATCATGTAGCAAGGGCACCTTGGTTTGAAAATGAAGAGTACAATCCTATTGTGGTGCGAGATGAGTATGACATGTTTAGTGGTTTCAATCCACAAACTTCTTTGCCTACTGTGGCTATGGAGGGTGTTAGCAATGACCCCAAACCTCCTACCCAAGCCACACAATCTATTCTAAAATCCAAATCTAAGAAACCAACCTAAACAGGTTCCCAAAAACATGTTGTTGTAAAAACAAATAAAAGAAAAACACCTGTTGTGGTAAATAAATTAGAGGAAGATGTTAGTGGTGAGGGAACTGGGGAACATAAAAGAACCCAGAAGAATAAAGAGAGTGAGGGTATGCAACCTAAATCAAGCCACTCCACAGTCTCTCAAAAGACTGTGGATGTTAATAAGGAAATTACCACATCCCTATTGGCATCCTACCAAAAAGATGACAATATTGAAAAGAGTCCACAGCCAGGGGCACAACACCAAGATAGGGACACACAAGCCAAAACCTAAAAATCATATGAAAAGAGAAAGAAAAGAGCCACATTTGCACATGGGGAAACACACACTGCAAAATCACAAGAAACTGTGATGAAGCCTTCTCAAAGTCAGTTTTATGCATCTCATATAAATGATGAGATGCAGTCCCTCTCTCTCAATTCCAATTACTTCTATTCTTCTTTCCCCACCACATCAAATTTCTTCAGAAAATGTTCTGATAGATAATTAGACATTTTCAAATTCTCCTTCTTTGCTATTCAAGGAGAAGCCAACATTCTCTCATGAATCTTCTTACCAAATATAAGTTGACTTGTTCTCTAATAAAAATAGTTTTATGAGAGATTAAAGTAAAATGATAGAACGACTCATTGACGAGAAATGTGTTTAACGAGAAAGTAGTTCAATAACTACGACCGCGATAATTGTTTAAATTTTAATACTCCTATATCAGAGCATCTCTAACAATTCTTTATTTCAAGCTCTTAAGTTAAAATTTTCGGAAAGGTTTTTGAAATCAAGCTCCAACAATCTCCTAACTTTTCTTTACATACTTAAGAGCCAATTTATTCTCTGCATTTTTAGGACTCTCTCTCTCTCTTCTCCTCTTCTTCATTTTATTCTCCTCATTTCATTTTTATTTTTTTATTGGGGTGAACAATCAAATTAAAAACAACATAAAGAATATGTGAGAAATTTTTAAGTTAGGTTTTAAATGATATTATTTATTTTATCATATTGAAGATAAAAACATATTTAATTTCCAGCCCACTTTAGTTCAGTAATATTTAAATATTTTACATTTTTATATATAAAAAATGATTAATTATTTATTTAACAATCAATCTATAAAATATTATTTTAAATAATTTATATATTATTATGAGAGTAAAATGTATGTTTTTAAAGTTGATTTATAATTATTTATTTGATAATTTTTTTCCTAAATTATAAAATTAATTCCATGTATTTTTAACAAATTTAGTAAAATATTATATTGCGCAGCGGCTTAGTCGACTAGTATATATATGAAGGAGAAGACGGAGATGGTTAGGTGGCGCTTCCAAACTTTATATTCTCCTAAATTTTCTCCAAATTATAAATAAAAAAATCTAAGTTACTTTATATTTTTTTAAACTTTCTCCAAATTATAAATAAAAAAATCTAAGTTACGTTATATTCTCCTAAACTTTCTCCTCAAGTCAAGTAAATTATTATTATCCATAAGATAAGTTTCAAAATTTTAGAAAAGACATTATTATATATAAGATAATTATAAATTTTAGAAAATGCATTAAATAATTAAAAATTAAAACTATTTTGATTTTTCAAAACGACATTATCCATAATAAAAAATTAATTTTATTCTTTTACCTAAATTGAATGTTTTTCCATCTAAAAAATAATAGATCATCAATATATATCAATATATATATATATAAAGGAGAAGACAAAAACGGTTAGGAGGCGTTCTCAAATCGTCCCAATGTATTTTTCTGATTTCATCCAATTTTTGAATTAGTAAATATTAAAAATTATAAAAAAATCTAAATTACTTTATATTCTCCTAAAATTTCTTCAATTTATGAAAAATCTAAGTTACATTATATTTTTTACTCAAGTAAATTATTATTATCCATAACATAAGTTTTGAAATTTTGGAAAAGACATTATTATACGTAAAGTAATTAGAAATTTTAGAAAAGACATTAAATTATTAAAAATTGAAACTATTTTGATTTTTCAAAAAGACACTATCTATAATAAAAAAGTTAATTTTATTCTTTTACCTAAATTGAATGTGTTTACATCTAAAAAATAATAGACCATCACTTATATAAATTAAAGATCAAGCATCAAAAAATAAATCACAACAAATTTATCACATAACTATTTACATTAATCGTCTAATATATCATGGATTACACTCTCTTGAATGTTTTGAATAACAATATAGACTATTAGATGATAAGAGTAAGAGTATGCAGGATGTGAGATGCAATCAATACACAAACAGACGATCAATTTAGTCTTGACATGATTTTAATTGATGAGAATGTTAATAAATTTTTGTTATATATTAATTTATTATAATTATGCATTCGTACTAACTTTTTGATACTTTAATTTATGATAGGAAAATCTTATCCATGCAACGATTCAAAATCATCTATTTTTTCGATTCAAACATATTTTGGAAGAATGGTTTTTTATATGGCATTAAATAAAAAACTTAAAAGTAGATAGAAGTACCGGCCGATATAGACCACTATCATGTGAGTTTAAAGTGATGTTTCTACGTACAACGACCCCAAAAAAGTTGGAAGAAGGAATCATCAACATACCACTACATGGATTTGAGTTCATATGTCCCGATATAATTGAAACACATGCCAATGAGTTCATATGTCCCGATATAATTGAAACACATGCCAATGACACTAATGTACTGTCAGGTATTTTGCTAAAATAAGATATTATAAGTCACACACACATATATAATTTTAAATTATATTCTTTAATATTTACGTAATGTTATTAATACTTATCTAGATGTCATGGGCTGCTTGACATCCATCAGTGACATTGATATTATTAGCAGCGGATGGAAAAAAAGAGATCTTAGAATCATTACAAATTAGTAAGTTGTAAATTATAATACACATATATATTTTGAAATTATTATTTGATTTTATAATATTTATAAATTTAATACTACTATTTTGGTTTAATATAATTTTGTTATATCAAATTTTATCATATGCAGTTCAGTTATCAGTAATGTAACTTTGTGGATTTTTTTTATAATAAATTTAAAATTTATTATGAGGCCGCGCGGCTTTTTTCACTAGTTATATATAAAATGTCATTATAGTGAGCAATGCCAAATTGTTACAGTCTAATTCGAATTGTTAGTCTTCCACATGACAAGTAATTCATGTAATGAAAGTATTCGGGAATATTAACATACCATAAACTATTCAGCCTTGATTTCATAGCACTTTGGAGAATAAGCACGTACGTTCAGACATGCATGAATATTTTTTTCTTTAGCTAATCATTCAGAATATGAACATTAATCACATGCCTAATCGAATATTTTTGCCTTTCAAGATTTACGTATGAAACATGATATTGTAGTTAAAAAAAAAGCATGTAAAAATTTCTGTCATACATCGGCCTAATCGAATATTTTCTTCGTTCTTTTTTATATATTTTTTCTAAAAACAATTACGCATATTAAAAAATGTTAGTTATATAAAAAAATTATGTACAGTTAATAAATATAAATTTAATTTTAAAAGATTATATTTAATTTGTATTGAAAAGAAAAAGATTAATATATATTTAAAAAAAATAAATTTTAATATAGATAATAAAATTCCTGAGATTATCTTAAGAAAATTACCTAAGTTAATAGTATTTTTTAGTCTGTGATTTTTGTAATAGTATAAGATTTTTGTAAACCTCAAGAATGTTACTAAAGTACTGTTTCACCAAAAATATAAGTATTCCCATGTACGTACATTGAAGGTGGTCAATGTTAATCCTAGAAACTTAGCAACAGAACAAATGAAAGAATCTTTTTTCCTTTCTAAGAATAAAGATAGCAAGAAGAAAATACAAAGGATGATCTCAAAGAGAGATCGATATCCGAATTTAGAGCTAAAAAAAACCAAAAAAAACCCACAGTATCTACAATCCCAACTTTAAGTAATTACGATCGTATGTCATTAAATTAAGATCCAAACCCCAAACTCTTTTGCAACTATTACTCGTCTTGAGAACAGGCACCACCTTGACTACCTCATGATCTTCACTTATAGTCGTAGTAGTACTAGTAGAATTAGCCTCCATTTCTGCCCGGTGCCGCCTCATGTGTCCCCCAAGAGCTTGACCTAAAGCAAACTCGACTCCGCATATTGAGCACTCGTGTGTCTTTGGCTTCACGGGCACTTGTTGTAGAAGATCTCCTGCCATTAACTTAGGCTTTTTGTGACTAGCCCGGTGACCGCCTAGAGCTTGGAAGGATGAGAACTGTCGGTTACATGTTTTGCATTCGTAAACACGGCCCGATGAAAGAGTCGTCTCGGATTTGCCAATTTGAGAAAGAAGCATGAGACAGTTGGCCATGGTTACTTCATCTTCTCTGCTTCTCTTCATTGTCATCATATCTAGCTCAATGTGAGTTCTTTTGGACGTTTGGTAAAGGAATGTGTGTGTTAGCTTTTGTTGTGCAATTCTTTGTGTTGAGTGATATGAGAAAGGTTTTGTAATTAAGTTGTAGTTGAATGATTTCAATGCCGTGCTTGTGTTTATTTATAAAGTTGTGTCAGTGCGTACGTATGTGAATACGTGATTATCATATCATCTGCGCATTATATCTGTGTATATTCTAAAAGTGGTTGGTTGTTGATTAGTACTCTAGGAATCATAATTAAAAAGAAGACAAGAGGTTTATTAGTACTAAAGTGATTTTTATATCAGTCAGCAATGGCGACATTAGGATACTAGTCAACTCAATTTAGAACGAAAATTCACTCTGAGGCTGACTTTTCTAGAACGTTTTAATCTAGTTGCAGTAAACAAGAACTGTGAGGACCCACTCTCTAGCCAATCACCAATGGGAAAGTGAGTGTGATTTGTAGACCACGTGTTTTTCGAATACAGAAATTGCTATGAATGTCAGGTGTATATACGTATTATCACTATATATCCCCAATGTGTTGATTAGTTTATGTTCCGCACATATTTGTATTTTAATTTTTAATAAATTATTACTAAAATTTGGTGATTAATCACAATTAATCACTGATTAATCCCCGTTCGATCCATAGTTCATCAAGTTTATTAAATTTCCGATTATTCAATTCATCATTTTGATTAATTCTGGATTTATCCGATTAATTCATGTTTCGTATCTTCACCAACTAATTCTGATTCACGCTTTTTATAACACTGATTATTACTATTTGTTTGAGAAATTCTTTGTTGAGTTTATCGAGTTAGAGCCAAACATTTGTACACCTAGTTGAGTTGAGCATATATATATATATATATATATATATATATATATATATATATATATATATATATATATATATATATATATATATATATATATATATATATATATATATGAGTTGAGTTCTAGAGAGATCTAACTTATCAAGAGATCTAAGAGACCATGTTCTAGATCATTGATTAACTATAAATTTAATCTATTTAATTCAATTAATGATAATGGCATATATGTAATTACCTTAAAAAACTAGTCCATATACGAGGTCAATTTATATTACAAATTAATAATCAATCAACAAATATGGAAAGTAGTGTGATTGATTCTTTGGTATAATTTAGCATAATCTTTTTTATTTTGAGTAACTACAATCATAAACTTTATATTAATGTATGTACTACAACCGTGTATGTTTCATTATAAATGCCATTAGAACCCTAAAAAGCTACTACTCAAGATAACCCATAACATAAGAAATTTTTATTTGTAATATATGGTGTTCGTATGCAAAAAACTTATTCACAACTATGTTTAGAGACCAGGTTCTTCACACTATTCTTAATAGAATCTCTAATGTAATAGCATTTGTCTGATGTTGTATAATAGGTTCTGCAATGAGTTTGATTGTACTGTTTTATAATGATTTGTATATAGGTAATATTAGGATTTTATTAGGTGTTTAAAAGGAAGAACTCATTATGTTCGATTCGTTAGTGTGAGCAACTGCTTGGACAAGCGAATCCACCAACTCAACTATTACTTCTGATATTCTTTGTGACAATGTCAATACATAACTTATCAAGGACACTACTGAGAAAGTAAGAAAAAAAATATCAAGATAATACATAACTTACACAAATCTTATTTTTGATATATGTTATTCATATATTTTGATAAATGTTTTACGGATTTAATATGCAGTGCGATTCTCCCCAAATAGATTCAGAGACTAAGTTTTTGATATATAAAATCTTACCATATCTTCACATTATTATATACTAATTGATTAACGTTATTTATGAAAATCATATAAATGATATGATATAGAATTTTACCATAACTTCACATGTATATATATTAATTGCACTTATTTTACCGTTCCAAATATGTCTTTTTACTCTATTTATGGTATACATGTTTATAAAATTAAATTAATATCTGAATTATCTTAACCATCAAATTAAGAAGAATGGTTAGATGTATGGTTTCTCGATTCTCGCCCTAATCCAAGGTCTCTTTTGAACCTCTTGTGTGTGTGTCTATATATATATATATATATATATATATATATATATATACACACATATATACACTACTCCGTATAAAACTGTAGTCAAAATTTTACGATTTAGAAGTTTAACATAATTGAGGGGATATACCTTGTACAGTTGTACACACCAAAAACGAAGAATGTGCGAAAGCTATGTCAAATAAAGTTAATTAGTTGACTATTCAACAAATAAAATCAGATAAGTATTCCATTGATCGATGAAAAACGGAAGTTTCAATATGTCAAATCATAATTAGCAAAAAGAAAAAGAAAAAAAATAACAATTCATCATGAATGGGGGAACATTAAAGGGCCAAGTACGGGTGTTTATCTCAAAGTTTCCTCGCACTTTGAATCATGAAGTTACCATATGAAACACCTAAACAAAGTGTGAGCGACATGCAGGTATCGCCTCGATCGTGTATTAGGTAAAGGAAGAGAGATGGTGTGACCTCCCCCTTTCCCATTACAATGTATAATTAAGTCTTACAGATGGTATGACCTTTCCCTTGTAGTCGGTACTCAACTTGAGTTCCTTTTTTCCAAACTACGTAGCTTAACGAATGTGGGACACTGACCTTTTCCTCTTTTTTCATTTCATATAAGCTAGCGGCCATCTCGGTCTCGCGTTCTTCTATTTTATTTTTTGTGTGTCCATCCATTGTATATTTGTTTTACTTTAAACTAGAAAATACTAGAAACGGAGCCCCTTGCTACAATTTGGTACTAATTTGAATATGTGTTCCTTTTTCCCAGTCGAAGGAAAAGAAATTTAAAGCATTCAATAAAAATTAATTTTTATTAGTCTGGCGTAGAAATTGATATATTACTTATTTGAACAATTCAATCATACGAATATTAATATATATGTATAAATTTTATGTAATATAACAATGATGAATTTATGTCGTTTTATATATATATAAAAAAAATCATCGGAAAAGGGATACTTTAAATCTAATAGAAATTTGTATGCAATGTTATTTCAACATAAACTTTTCATTTATAAGATTAAATTATAAAGTAAATAAAAGACATACAATGAGAAAAAATTTTACTTTAAAAACTCTATTCCGTGATATGAACACATTAATCAATATATTACAATATTATTATTTGTCAAGGAGTTGTGGGGATTATTTGTCAGCCATGTTAAAATTACCATCTCCATTCCCTTTCATTTTGAAAAAATTATGCATATTAGAAAAATGTTAATTGATTAAATTCTTTATATAAATACCTTTAATTATTATCTTTAAAAATGAACATTCAACCAAGTTGTAAAGAGTTAAACATTAAAAATGATAAATAGAGAAATATTTTTAAATTTGGTTTTGAAAATAGAAATGAACATATATTTAAGAATAAAATTTATTTGAAAATGAAAATTTATACTATTATATAATAAACAAACATGAGATCTTATTTAAAATTTTGATTATCCCAATTTTTGGTTATCAAGCGTACCATTGATCATGACCCTCAAATTTTTAAATCTTTTAGATCTTTAGTTTATTATAAAAGGAATATATATTGTCAGATATTCTCTTTAAATATATTTATTAATATTATATTATATCTAAATTATAGTTTAAAATATATATTATAAGAATTCTATTATAATATAATTTTTACTAATATTTTATTAATATTAAATTATATTTAAATTATAGCATAAATTTTATATTTTAAGAATCCTATTACAATTTGCACTTCATACAATTTACTGATATTTTTTAATTTCATAGACACTTAAACTCTTTAATCATTTAAAATTGAAATTTATTAATTAAATTTCATGAATATTATAATATTTTTATTCATTTATCTATATTAAATTTTATATAAAATTCTATCAAATCAAAACTATTATTTTATTTAAAATATATTATAAAAATTAAAAGAAACAAGGGATTATAAGGTAGTGTAAAATAATACGGGGTAGTAACAAGTACATTCATGTAACTAAAAATAAAAGTATACGCGTCTTTTATATTGAAGTTGATCAAAATATCCCAGAAATTAACTTAGCATCTGAACAAATAAAAGAATCTTTCTCCTATCTAAGATTAAATAAAGATAGCAAGTAGAAAATACAAAAGATGATCTCAGGAGAGAACTCGAATCGGAGTTGGGGAAAAAAGTACGCATCTACCATCCCAACTTTAAATAAGTATGATCGCCATGTGGCATCAAATTAAGATCCAAACCCCAAACTCTTTTGCAGCTATCACTCCTCTTCAGAATGGGCACCACCTTATGATCATCATCGCTTATAGTGGTAGTAGTAGTAGAATTAGCCTCCATTTGTGCACGGTGACGCCTCATGTGTCCCCCAAGAGCCTGACCTAAAGCAAACTCAACTCCGCATATTGAGCACTCGTGTGTCTTTGGCTTCGCCGGCACTTGTTGTAGAAGATCTCCTGCCATTAACTTAGGCTTCTTGTGACTGGCCCGGTGACCGCCTAGAGCTTGGAAGGACGAGAAGTGTCGATTACATGTTTTGCATTCGAAAACACGGCCGGCGGATTTGCCAATTTGAGAATGAAGCATGACACAGTTGGCCATGATTACTTCATCTTCTCTACTTGTCTTCGTTGTCATCATATCTAGCTCAATGTGAATGTTTCGGACTCTCGTAAAGGAATATGTGATCGATTTGGCTTAATTTGTTGTACAATTCTTTATGTTGAATGAAATGAGAAACGTTCGTTCCGTGAGTTGTGGTTGATCAAGTCCAATGTTGTGTTTGTGTTTATTTATAAGTTTTTTTTACAAGTGCCTGCTTACGTATTTGAGTGAGTGGACGGCGTTTTCGTCTCTTGTTCATTGGTAGGAACCATAATTATAAAGGAGACAAAAGGCGGTTTAGTATTAGTGTATGTTTAACTGTTTTAAGTGATCCGTATAGCATTCAGCAAAGGCGACATTTCACATTTGTGTACTGGTCAAGTCACTCAGATGCTTTGACTTTTCTAGAATGTTCTATACCTTGTTGCAGTAAACTACTACTACTAGACAAATCAAATTTAGTAAATGTTTGATCACGATTTGCAGACCACGTGCTCGGACAATACAGAAATTAAAAAAATATAGCTAAAATGATTATAATCATGATTTATAATTAATCATTCAATACTCAATAACCGAAATTCAATCCTTTATTTTAAAAAATACACAAATTGCAGTGAATATGATGAATTATATATCGTGCATCAATCGGTGTATTTTAGTCGTAGGATAATCACGGCTTAATTTAATTATATTTAAATTAAATTAAAAAATTGCTTTTTGTAAAAGTTGATTAAAAAATTAATTATTTTATAAAAAATTCAAATAAAAATTAATTTTTAGATTTTATTTATACAGAAAATTTTAAAATTAACTTGTGAACATTTCTATTTTACAAACAATAAAATAGTTATCCACTTGATGAATAAAAAGGTCCACTTGTGGGTATTTAAAAATTTAACCCTAGTTAAAAAGTGGAAGTTAATCAAAAGACGCATCTCCCTCTTCATATTTTCTTTTCTTCTCTTTGGCTTTACTTTTAATCTACTTATTATGGCTCTGTTTGTTAGTGCGTTTCAAAATTGTTGTGCTATGAGAAAAAATGTAAGTAGAAAAAATGTTGTCAGAAAATTAGATGACTGTTTAGTAATTTTTTGATTTATGCATATTTTGAAATATAATATATAAAAATAGTACTTTTGGGAAGATTTGATGATAAAACTGATACCTACTTCCTGCAAAAACTGAAAGCCGTTTTTTCCAGAAGCATGAGGGACATACTTTTGCTAACAGCAGTTTTTAGACCAAAAATACTTTTCTAGACAGCAGCTTTTAGAATTTACCAAACACATTTTTGACAGTTTTTCTGCTGTAACTGTCTATAACAGCAATACCAAAGGGCCTAAATCTGTTATACGAGAACAACAGCAATATAAAAGGGGCCTAAATCTATTATACGGAAACATCATACTTAAACCTGACTCCAAATCCAGCTCCTGGGCAAATTAAATCTACATGAAAATCCCGTTTTACACTTCTATATCCGGACCCTAATTGCATCCTTTTATGTTTTAACTTGATCGTTTAGCCCTGAGGAGATCATCGGTTGCTCTGCCTCTGCCTCTGCCTCTGCCTCTGCCTCCTCTTTCTCAAACCAAAATTGCACAGTGATAGATTTACCTGCCATATATATGTTCGCAGAATCTTATGGGTTAAAGGGACGGCATAGCAGAAAGTATAAAAATCCATCTAACTCAGTTATAGTCTCGTAACTTAGTCACAGTATTTCGGTTCTTCTTTCCTTTATCTTCTTATATTTGTTAGTGTGGGTACACTGTCTGTTCACAACACCCGATCTGTGCATACAAGATTAACACACACTTTTTTGTTCATATTTGTTGGCGCCATTAATATATTTCGATATTGTTGTTTGCTAAAACTCACTATTAGATTTGTGGCCGCATATGTATAGTAATCATGTGAAATGAGAATAGGGTTTTGTCTAAATTTGCACGTGAAAGGTCCTGGAGAGAATTCAATGTTCTAGTATATGATTGCACATTTGCATTTGTGGTGTGGTTAGAAGTCGAGGGCTTTTAGAGCATTGAAAGCCTTGGTCAAACTTCAAACTTTAGTCAGTACTCAGGGGAGACATTGCCAGAAAGCACGACATAGAGAGGCTGTTGCAGATGCAGGGTGCATTGCGCACACGAAACAAAAGCTCATGTGTTGCGGGCCCAAATTCATGAAACTTCACAATCAGCTATCAAGCTCTCACCTAAATCACCCGGTAAGATTGTTTCATTTCCCACTAAAATATTTGAATTCAATGCAAAGGTTTCATTTCTAGGGTGATCTTCATATTTAAATATGTCCTTTTTTCAAAAAGAAAATGAATATAATTACATTTTTGAAGTCTCGTATAGCAATCATGTTATCTTTTTCTATCGTCTTGGACTTTTCGAAGAATTAGAGATTCCACCTGCCAACATTCAATGTACAAGTCCATGTGGTCTGTTTATATGATTTTGCAACCTTCTCATCACTTGCTATTAATATATTATCAAACAATATTCCATCTTGCATTGACTAAATTTCAGTACCAATAACAGCAATAGGCTGATTAAAATCAGGTCGATCGACCTGAAAGTATGAAGAGTTTGGTATTTGTTGAGGTTTCCATATACCCTTATAGTCGGGGTTAAAAATTCGTAGATAGGGAAATGATGTTTAATGCAAGGCTTAAATTACCCAAAAATATAAATTGAGGACAAGATAACATTATCCAAAATTAATACTTTTTCTCTTGTATTGCTCAAGCCATAATCATTATTTCGAGTAATTCAGGTTTACACCAGCTTTGTCATGCTTTATCTACATTATCAGTATATATCCCAAGTGCATCTAACTTTCTCAAAGAAAACTGAAGTCATGTTACTATGAAATAACTAATTTATTTCAGGAGTGGAAGCATATATAGGAAGGAGATAAATGCCATCTGAGTCAATATTTGGGACCACGGTATCCAATTCCTGCAACATATGGATTTTAGACAATAAAATACAGTTGTATATGGTAAGCTCCCTCCCTCTCTGAGGTATTTATGAATTCGCTTTATTACTTTTTAATTTGTTCAACTTTACTCCTGATTATAATTCAAATTATGATCATCATTACTCAACACTTGTTTATCTAAGTTGAAAATATTAGAAGATATGACGTTATTTTACATTTGAAAATGAAAACATTGGGATGCTCGATTGTCTGAATTTTATGTTTAGATACGATCATGTGAGATCATACTGCACATTCCTCTTCAGCCATTGCTCCAGTAAATTTTGGGCCACAGCCTTCAACTAAGATTGATGCACTCGAGTCTTTGAATGCTTTCACAAAGTCTACAGAAGGCATGTCAGTCAGTGCCAAAACCAAACTAGCAGCTTCCTGTTCAAAATAATAGCTCACTTGGTTCATCTGCAATCCCAGTAGACACAGGCAAATCTGCTTCCACCCAGCCCCAACCTTCTTGCCCGAAAATAACCCATGCTGGTATACAGAGAAATCATAAATTTATTGTGGAAGTAGAGTAGTAGACACTGATAAAGATGGGAGAACCACTGGTGAACAGGCGTGCCACTTGTTCTTAAGCTAGAGATTGCCAAGAGGTAAATCATAATTCCTATTTATATGGTTCTTTTCGAGAAACATAAACATATATTACCTGATTTGGATATGAAATTATTGCTTGTTGGGAGTATAAGCTGCAGAAAACTTCTAAATGTCTGCTGCAAAAAAGTTAGTGCTTAAAATTTTCAGAGGGAAATGCCATTTTGTACTTCCTAATATCACCAATAAAGCTAACACGTATGTTAACATGGTTTTTTTATAATACTAAAAATTAAAAAGCGTGAGCCTTACATAAATATTTTGTTATTAAGGTCAATTACACCTTTACATTTTTTGTAACCCTACAATTTTCTTTTAAATTTGGCGAAATTCAGTGATTTATCCCTCTCTAATGATAATTTAGCTGTGCATATAGAATCGTTAGTTGTTTCTGGTTTGTGTCACCCTCTACAAAGTTTTCTAAATTGTTTGTGTGTTCGTGTCTTGTAACATACTTGATTTAAGTTGGTTTCTCATTTGATTTTGCAGACGAGTACAAACAGTCTATACTTTTGTATTTTGTATTATTGTATTTGTTTTTTTTTCTTAATTAATCAGGTACTTCTCTATAGTAGAATATCTCTAATGAAACATGATCGTCACTTTTTATAATTTTGGGATTTTTCAGAGGCCTTGACACAGGTATTACACTTTTCAGATCAAGATAATGATAGCATGCTTTCCTTGAGGGAGTTTTGTGTTGCTCTCTACCTAATGGAATGATATTGGGAATGACAACATCTTCCAGAGAACTTTCTAATAGCTTAATTGTCGATGCAACTCTGTTAGCATTGGCAGGTCCACCAGTTGCTTCTTATGGAAGCACATCATGGGCATCTGTTTCGGGTATCCATCGATGTTCACCTAGTATTGACTATTAAGAAACAGAAGCACAACATTCCTTGAATTTAATAATACTATACAATTTTCTACATTGTGCATGGATTCTGGTACAAATGTACATGAGATGTACAAAGTACAATTTGCAAAGCATTACTGTTGATCCTTTTTAATATCAAGGATTGATGATCTTCATGGATCCAACAGTGTTTTAGTCTTATTTCATAATTTGCAATCTTGCATGAGGATGAATATACTATCTTTACCATGTTTAGGTATGAGACCAGAAGGGACGCCTAGTTCCCAACCAGTGATCCTTGCTGCTTTAAGGACTCTTATGCCATCAGGATTTTCTATCAGTAAAATACAGAAGTGCCGTCAATGGAGAATTCTCAGATGTCCTGACAGAGCAATGGGAGAACAATTCTGCTAATATGCGAAATTCCGAGGAAACTGAAACTGAGAATGTGGTATATATGAATGGAAACATGTTCTATAAATCTATGTCGAGTTCACAAATCTATACACGTAGCAAAATAGTTTTAGATTTCTTTTAGAAACGTGGGGTTTAGGTCATTGGTGCAGATTTTTTTAATCCAAGTGTGGGGGGGGGGGGTGTATGACATATGTTTCTGTGTAATTGTGGCATCTGATTTAGTGTGTGAAAAGAAAGAGAAAATGCGTCTAGATTCGATAGAGGAATTGGTGTTCTATCGGGAAAAAATGAAGGACCTTGTGAGTTATTATTATTTATGAGTTTTAACCCGTCCTTAGTTGTCATTGTGCAGGTTTACATTACACATTGAGGTTCAATTATGTAACTTTTCTAATTCATCCTTCTTTCTTACTTGTTCTTGATTGTTTTGTTAATTTAAATTATGTTCCAGGTATTGTTTAAAAGCAGATGTGACAACCAATGAGATTACAGAGAGGGCTATAGTTGACAAGCGTGAGGTAAACTCTAGATCTCTAGAATAGTATTGGCCTTGCATGTTCACATGAGTCCTTATGCAGCAGCTATGCTTTTGTTTACTTAGCATCCTGTTTCAGGCTGAATCCCTTGGTAAGCAGCAGGTTGCCAATATTGCCTCAAAAAAATACTATTGAAGAGACAAAATACTATTGAAGAGGCTGCATTTTCGTGTAATCGAAGTGATTTTATATAGTATCCTTTATAGTTTATATAAGGTGTTTTTCCTCTCAAACTGATAAACCTTTTCATAGTAATCATTATTAATCGTAAGTTATTCGTAAGAGCAACTTAAACTGTATTACGTTGTAACTTATTATTGGATGCCACACTAAAGGTTTCCTTTTTCTTTTTTATTGCATAACCTGACCATTTATTTGACTTTCAACCAATGCACATGTGTTAAGAAGTAAGAAGTGTCTCTCTAAGTCTCTGTTGAGTCCACCTTTTGGTTCATCTTACAGTGTGAGGTTTGTAGATTTCATCTTCCATTAATGGTCCTTGCAGGAGAGAAAGATGGAATATAATCGGGCAATTATCAAAATGCAACAAGGTGGCTGCTGAGGTGGTATCCTTCAGGTGAATACCGATATATGCATGTCATGTGTTTCAGGTATGTCAGCTAAAATATTAAAAATATATTCGAAATGAGAATCTTCTCTTGGGTTGTATAGGTTCATGCTGATTGGTTACAATTCGATCTGGATGAGCTATTAGAGGCATTGACTGAATGTTGTAAGAGACATATGGTGCAGATCAAGTCAGCTACAGTGTTCACTTTGTATTTTTATATTTCTATAGTTTTTTGTTCAATATGTTGGAAAATTCAACAAGTTACAAAATTGTAATTTACTTGTTTGACATTTAAAATAAGTAATTTACAGTTATTTGAGTTATATACTTTTATTTTTCAGTTGTTTCGGTAGTTATTGCAAGTATTCTTTTCCATTAATTTGACTCACTTTTGTTCCATGCTGATTATATTCCAAGGGTGGCAGCCTGGAATCCCAGAAGTCTCAGCTGTCTGGGTTGAAGAATGGGACAAGTTTGATGATGAAGGTATTTCTTTTTAGTGTTTCCCGTATTCACTTGCTTATGCTTACCTATTCAATTAATATCTAATGACTTTTTTGTTGAGAAAAGGCCCTTTTAATCACAATTTGATGTTAAAATGCCCAAAATATCACAATGTAATTAATTGGCCCCTCCATATCACTCCTAAATTTATAAGTCACAGTTTATTAAAAAAAATTGAGAGAGAGAGAGAGAGTAATACATTTCTTAGACAATGTGCAGGTACATCCTGGAGCTCGCTCAAGGCATGGGTTCATGGTTGTATCGTCTTCTTAGTTTGTGTTGTCTTACATCTCATTTAGTGTCTTCATATGCTTAGGTTACATGATAGGCACGACACAACTAGAAATGCTCTGCAATGAGGTACACACTTCTTGAATGAGTCTTCCTGAGTTACAGGCTTCTAAGCATTTGAAACTTGAACGATTTTAAAAAATACCTTAACAGTAAAAACGTATCATAAAATTGCATTTTTTAGTGATGAAGAGGTCCATTTTTATGAATTGTGATATTAAGGGTCATTTTTCCTCAAATTTGATAGAAAGGAGGACCATCACCCTTTTTTGTTTTATCATTATTAATTTTCATTTAATTGAAAATTAATAATAATAATTTGGTTATTAATGGAGAATAGTGTAATTATCGAATAACTAGCATTAAAGCATGTGCAAGCCACGAGCTTCGTTGGAATTCTCATAATTAGAATATTTTTTGACTGATTCATTTTAACTCTTAAAAATGTAATTTTTTACTTGATACTCTTTTAAATATTGCTGATAAGTCGGAGGAATTTTTCAATCAAGGGGAAGATACAATTGGGAATATATATACATCTACCCATAGGGTATACAGATAATATCAAATTTGTGGCAGCTTATAATTTTTGATAATATATTTTCACCATGTACGAACTATTATAGAAATTTTTGATAGGATATATTTTCATATTTTAGTCATCATGTATGAAAAATATGTATTCTTACATTTACTCTATTTTTTACATATATTTGTAATGCAAAAAGAAAACCCGCCTTTGGGCTTTGTGATATGTTAATGTTTTATTATTTTTATTTTTAGTTGTATATATTCTTAGTAATTTTTTAATTCTTGTATAAGCTACTTATGTACTTGCTGCATGGGATGAGCATGGTGCGGTTTGGTTCGGTTTTGACCTAAAACCGCAACCACAATCATATATGTGCGGTTTTAAAATTTAAGAACCAAAACCAAACCAAACACCATTGGTGCGGTTCAGTTTTAATATATGCGGTTCGGTTATTAAACGGTGCGGTTTCGATTTTGAAACCAAAAATTAAAAAATTACAAATGATAAGAAGCTTACATTTTTCTTGCAGATCATTCGAGGCCATGCATGCAACACTTGTAATGCAAATTATGAAGGCCATCTTGCACACTCCGAGTACAGCCTGCTCATTGTCAATTTGTCTCTATTGCAATGTTGTCCCAATAGAGGTATCACAAGTACGGGACATTTCAAGAAGTCCAAGCAGCTGCTTTTCTTGGCATTACTATCACTAAAAAATATTGTATTAAAATTGCAGGTTCAAAATTGTTTCGACAATGTAATACTAGAACAAGAGAGAGCAATAAATTAAATTGCAGGTGCCATAGTAAACTACACCTCATCCGCGATCATTTCTATAACGTCTTCTGAAAGTACCAAGACCTGATTCATGCAACAATACCACTGCCATCTCTTTCAACAGTTGCACAATAAAAGTTTATAAGCAATAGATTTATACATGTTATCCAAGTATACATATAAAAATTTAGAGTGACGAAACTTAAGAAATTAAAGCTACAGAGAGCAAATGAGCGGCAGAACAGAAAACATAAAACATTTATAACAGATTTAGACATATCAGATCACAGTGAATTAAATCTACATAGATTGTACATACTACATAGATTCAGTAGCAGTTCACTAGTAGTAGAATAAAGAACTAATGCAATAGACATAACATATTGCTGCCATTGTACTCCAGATCACAAATTGTAATAAGAGAACTAGTTCACAAACTCAACATCAACATAGTACTAGCAAATGTCTTTAAATTAAAATTACAAAGCAAACTATCTCTTATATTTATAATTTATATAGAAATAATTATACATATATAAGTTTTATAATTTATTGCGGTTCGGTTTGTATTCAGTTCGGAATTTTTTAGAAACCAAATCGCAACCAAATTATTGGTGCGGTTTTTATTCGGTTCGGTTTTTAATTGGTGTGGTTTTATTCGGTGCGGTTCTTTACGATTTTTTGCAGTTTCGGTTTCGATTTCGGTTTCTGATTCGGTTTTGCTCATCTCTACTTGCTGCATGTTTTCTTACATTATGGGATTAACTCCGGAGATGCAAGACTAAATATTACCATGGGAGGTACAAATGGACTTTATTTATCTCATATATATATGATGAGTTCTTTATCATTCTTATTTATCATGTGTAAATATTTTCAATTATCTTTATATTGACATGTTACTATCTTGAAGATAAATAAAAGAAAATATTGTACGCAAGATCTACTATTTTGGTGTTTATCAACATAGGTTGGAATGAAAGGAATCTGGGATAAAGGCATGGACCTCAAATTTTCACTTTTTAGTTCAGAACATGAAAACTCATACTCACATTGGAAAAATGGAATTGTAAATGTATGGCAAGATAAATGTATCTCTTTTTACATTTTATTATTGTAAAGTTCTCAATGTAGCTGTGATGTTATGGACCTCTGCCTTGATTGCATCCTAAAATCAATTTCTTATATTTACGCACAGATAATAATAGTAAAAAATATTATAATTACGAGAATTCAAACGAGGCACATGCCTTGCACAGGCTCTAATGCTAGTCATAACTAATTATATAACAAACATCTCATTCCATCAAAATCGTTATTTTCTATATTTTTTGAAAATTTTAACTCTTTTAAATATCTATATATATTTTTATATCTTTCAAATCTGTTTCATATCCTCTAGATCTGTTTTCATATCATCTAGATCTAAGATTTTGATCGATTTTAATGTCATATGTGATTATTTTTATGTACCTATGAGGCAGTGCCATTTTTTATGGTGTGTTAACCATATCTAACAATGGTTATATGTTGTTTATGATGATTTTGTGTCATATTTGATGATTTTTTATCATAAATTGAGTGTTTTATACTATATTTACTATTATATTTTTGTTACTTTTATCGGCTTAAATGTCTTTTTCGATTTGTTTTGTTATTTTTCAGATCCACTTGAACGGGAAATTACTTGCGGATTGAAGATGAATGGAAGGGGGATTTTGGTGTATATGTAATTGTTATGTTTATGTAGCATATTGTTTAAAGGTGTTATTTAGAAATGTTGTATTGTCTAAAATTTCGGAGGAATTTCTTTATTATGTTAGTTGTAATTTAGGTTACGATCCATGAAATTGATTAATCATACCTTTCAATTGAATAATAAATTTTTGTGAATGGGGTTAAATATCATTTTCATTATTGATCTCAATGGGATATCATTTGAGTCATTTTAGTTTTTATAAATATCATATTGGTAACTCTAAATACGTATTCGATGATTGATAATTTCATTTTTTGAGTTCTACATATTTATTTTATATGTTATTATAATCAAATGAAAACTTATAAATTTCAGTATTTTTGATAATATTTTTATAATTTATGAAATTATTTTACTATTTTTTTATTAGTTTTTAAAAAAATCTTTTGATTTATTATTTAAAAAATGAGTAAACACGGTAAAACTAATTTTATTTACAAAATATAATACATGAATGTAAAGTCTGCCTAGTATGATTTTTAATGATTTATTCAAATTTTAATAAATTTTAAAAATATTTATACTAATTTTTTTAATTTAAACTATACTAATCTGAATTTATACTAATTTAAGTTATGTAAATGATACTCCCTCCGTCCCGTTGAGTTGTTATCATTTCAAAATGGGGTGTCTGGCACGCATTTTAAGATGAATTTTAAGGATAGTTTCATAATTTATTTTTGAAATTTTCCTTTTTTGTATAAAAATAGAACAATCCTATTTTTATACAAAAAAAGAAAATTTTAAAAATAAGTTATGGAACTATCCTTAAAATCCACCTTAAAATGCGTGCCAGAAAGTGAAAAAAAAGTGATAACAATTGGGTGGGACGGAGGGAGTATCTCGTTGTGAACTTGTGATTGATGACAAAAGTGATATTATAGTTACACTTTAGTGAACAATTGATATTTAGATGAAAGAAACCTCACGATCCCTATTTTTTGGGATATGTATTTCAAATTATTTATTAATTAAACGTTAGCAAGTAACTATGAAAGAATCGTGAAATTAAGCAGGTGCATAGTCGAACAAAATTTTAGAGGCCTCGATTATGCATTTAGGTAACGGAAGACAGATAGTGACCTACCCCTTTCACACCTGCTTGACTGCTGAGTGCATACAATGCCGTTTCGCATTGTTCTGTTCTTTTTGTGCTAAACTGTGTACTACTATCTACTGTCCTGTATGCCTCAATCTATGTATCTAACCACTATATATGCGTAACTTCAACCTATAAATCCTAAGAATCTGAGCCCTTAGTAGGTAGCACGGTAGCCGTCAGTACTAATTTGAACATGTGTTCCTTTTTAATTTCCCGGTCAAAGAAAATTGTACCTTCCTCCTCACAAATTAAGAGCATGATTAATTTATAAATTTAATCAAAATTATACGTATATCTTCCTAAAAAAAGGGTACATGTGATTTTGGTGTAATATCGATAAGTCCCTAGAATTTAAATTGTTGGTTCAATATAACTCGTCTAATTAGTTTTTTTTAACTATGATTAGAGATATTATTAAGTCCTTAAAATTTAAGTTGTTGGTTCAATATAGTCACTGTAATTAGTTTTTCTTAATTATGGTTTAATTTAAATTTTATATTTTTAAATAATATAATTTTTTTACATCTTGTTTTATGAAAAATTTTATATAATAATATAAAAATTAATCTTACAATTTAAATAATTTATTAAAATATTCAAAATATTACAAACAATAAATGATATCAAGAATTTAACACCAACTTAAATAATTTATTAAAATATTCAAAATATTACAAACAATAAATGATAACAAGAATTTAACAATTAAATTAAATTCATTAATTAAATTATTTATGTGGCATTTAGGTGACACTATTTAGAGAATATTTAAAAATTAAGGCACTCCGATCTTCTTTTTCCTTAGTAAAAAATATACATAATTATATTTAATAGGCTATATATTTGTTGAACTCATGAACCCCTTAACCCCGTTATATTTAATTTTGTATAATTATAATTATAGAGAACCCATTAAAAATCGAACTACATATATCAAACACTAGACGTGGTATTTTAGTTGTTACTCGAGACATACATACATACATACATACATATATATATATATATATCCATTACTCAATATGAACAAGTTTTTATAAATAGCTTAACCGAAACACTTGCACAAAATTGAAGAATCCTAAATGTTGCACCCGATTTTGTCTAGGCGCGCCCTGTGCTTTAGGGCTCGCCCTAGGTTGAACCGACGGGGTTGAGGTCTTCATATTTGGACTATTATGCTCCTGGTAAATAAATACTTAGTTATGGATTGAGCTCTGTTGTGCCCATATTTCGTTTAGGGTGCGTCCTCTATAATTGGCGGGCGCGTCCCGTGAGATTGCTTTACACAGACTTTAGCTTGAATAAATAATATTTGGAGTTCGGTGTACACTGGGTCTTAAGTCTGAGGACTCGTCCTAAGTTTGATGACTCGTCCAAAGTTTGATGACTCGACCTATGTCTGAGGACTCGTCCTAAGTTTGATGACTCGTCCTAAGCCTAAGGATTCGTCTTAATCATGATAACGTCCTGATCATGGGGACTCGTCCTGAGGAGGACTCGTCCTAGTATGAATACTCACCCTGAGGAGACGGCTCGCCCTAAGCATGAGGGCTCGCCCTGAGGAAGAGGACTCGTCCTCGGCCAGGGAGAAGTGCTTTCATATTATTGATACATATCATGCTTGGAAAGATATTTTCATATCAGACACTTGTGTAACAGTTATTTGAAGACTAATTGAAGGATAAGGAGTAGCTTACATTTTAAGGAAGAATGGGCCTTCCCCAAACTGGGGAGGACGCGCCCTGGAAGGTGTCAAAGGAGGGCGCGCCCTATTTTGGTCGGCGACTCTTTGGACTCTTTTTGTATAATCTTGGCTCTCAACCTAATTACATGTATCTTGGAAGGCCCTCCGGGGTTAATTATTGAAGACCATTGCTCTGTATTCCACGGGTTGTCCTCGGCGGGGAGCTTTGGGATGCAGCTGACCTCAGCTTGGAAGATCCTTTCCTTGTACTCAGGCGGGTTGTCCTCGTCTGGGGGCTTAGGACGCGTCCTGCATTCGGGGTGGATCTAGTGCTAGCCTTCAGTCAAGGTATCCGGGAAATAGCTGTAGTGGACCGACTAGAGCCCATGGTTTCCGGGTCAACGTCGGATTCATGAAGTCCTTGGACCTTATACTGGGTTTTGGACTATCCAAACAAGCCTCCATGTAGAGACATCTTCCAACTAGGTTTTGATTATCAAATCAGGGTTGAATAAGGTGTTGAATAAGGGGGTGGATAAGGTGGACTTTTCCTAACGGGCTTCTACTTCAGCAAGAACTACGTGGGTTTGATCCCCTATAAATAGGGGTACGTAGGCACATTGTGAGAGGTGGGAAGTTGGGGAGCTCAAGGAGAACAACTGAAAAACCCTAGCAATCTCAGCCCCCAATTACTCACAAACCACCACACTCCAGTGATATTCAGCCTTGTTTGATCTTTTTCCGGCAAAGAATCTCAATCTTTGTTGATTACCAGATTTCTCCATCAACACTAAACAAGATAATAAAATTGGTATGATTAAATGATTTTTACAAAGTAAATGTTAAGTAACAAAATTGATCAAATCTAATCCTAGAAACCCACTAATTCAAGAAACCGATGATCAGAACAAATGAAAGAATCAATTTTCTATCGTATATAAAGAATGATGACCAAAAAAAAAGACCTCGAAGAAAAATGGGCCAGATCATATGATCTACCATCCCAACTTCAAATAATTATCATGTGGCATCAAATTAAGATCCAAACCCCAAACTCTTTTGCAGCTATCACTCCTCTTCAGAATGGGCACCACCTTGACAACCTTACGATCAATATCATCACTTATAGTCGTAGTACTAGTAGAATTAGCCTCCATTTCTGCTCGATGACGCCTCATGTGTCCCCCAAGAGCCTGACCTAAAGCAAACTCAACTCCGCATATTGAGCACTCGTGTGTCTTTGGCTTCACGGGCACTTGTTGTAGAATATCTCCTGCCATTAACTTCGGCTTCTTGTGACTAGCCCGGTGACCGCCTAGAGCTTGGAAGGATGAGAACTGTCGATTACATGTTTTGCATTCGAAAACACGGCCCGATGAAAGAGTCGTCTCGGATTTACCAATTTGAGAAAGAAGCATGAGACAATTGGTCATTGTTAGTTCATCTTCTCTGCTTCTCTTCATTGACATGTTAATGTGAAAAGTAAAGGATGTGTTTTGGCTTTTGTTGATCAATTCTTTGTGTTTGAATGAAATGACAAGTGTTTTGTGAGCGGTGGTTGAGTGAATACAATGTTGTGTTTGCATTTGTTTATATAAGGTTTTGAAAAGTGGCTGCTGCCGAATGCCTACGTATGTGATTACTATTTACTAACATCTGTATATATTGAATATAATTACGTGGGTATATAGATTTTGATTTTTGAGAGAATGGGTAGTTTTATTTGTTTCTCGTTGATTAGTAAGAGTCGTAATTAGGAAAAGGAGACAAGTGGGTAGATTAATTAAGTGATTTGTAATAGCTATCAGCAGCTAGCTAGCTACATGCATGAGTAATTAGTAGTAATAATCAACTCAAGTGAGAACGAAAAGAAGATACTTTGACTTTTCTAGAACCTTTTACATTGTAGTGATGGAGTGTTGGAGGGGGACCTCCTCACTAAACAATGGAAGTTACAGTTGTTTGTAGACCACGTGTTTTACGAATATTGAAATTACCAGGAATTAATGTCAAGAACATGCATGCGTATAACATTATATTGTTGTTGCTAAACTGTCAATTAATTCTCTCTCTCATATACTAATCATATAGTTTTCTAATGACTTGGCTTTTGTGATAAATTAATGCATAATTTAGTAGGAAAAAATATTTTGTAATGGATAGTTGCTGGTTTTATAGCCACATCCTAGACTAAAGAAACACTCTTTTTTATTCTTGATCAACGCAGATGGTACGTGTGGGATGATGGTTACAACTGCGATAGGCAAGTGAAAGATCTAGATAGTCAATAACACCAGATAATAATTTTCGCATCATCTTTCTCTTTCATTTAAATATTACGAGATAGCTAGTCTGTTAATTTATTTCACCATCGGAGATCATAAGTTTTAACTTTTAATGCAATATATATGTTGAATTTTTACGGAAATAACCTTTAATTATACTCAAAATCTTTCGAGTAAGATCAGGTAGAAATTCTGCACAACAAACGTGATACACTAGATGCGTGTATTTCGTTTGTATGCATATTCAAGTACTTCAAACAATTTGACACTAATAAAGCTTAGTCAAATAAGGATAATTATGTATTACCTAAAACTATGTACTAATTTGTTGACTAGGAATATAATGCATGGAAGAAAATTCAACATCACGAGTGACTTGGCAAGTTTACTTGTCGAAAACGTAAGCAAGTAGAGCATCATGAAACTAAGCAGTTGGCCAGTTGGATACATAGTATACACAAGTATATATAATTAAGTTGGTAGTTAAACTGACTTAAGTGGCAGGTACTTGCCACCCCATGTATTAGGTGAAAGAAGAAGAGGGATACCGACCTTCCCCTTTCACATCTGCACTCTCTTTTCGTTTCATACGTAGCGTCTCTTTCGATTTCTCTATATATATATTTTACCTGTTATTCAATAAAATGCACAGATGCACTACGTATCTTGTAGAGTTTAAAATCCTTATCGGCAAGGCTTATCGGTACATATAACATATCCCTGTTATTTTAAGTGAAATTTATCTGGTGTTTAAGTTTCGATAAAATAATAATAATAATAATATTAGAGGTTCCAAATCTGTTCCAAAAGATTTCCCAAACAATGAGTCAATTTGTTATTGATCATTAACTCACAAATAATATGAACCTCGCGTGTATTAATATACGTCCCATCAATAAAATTAAGTCAGGTGTAATTTGGGAACAATTTTGGGATCCATTTTAATACCTATAGCATTACTCAAAAAAAAATTGTACCATAATGAGGTCTCCATTTCAATAATTAATTGTCAGAACTATTTCTTATTTTTATGTTAATGTAATATCCATATTTTTTTAAGAATAATAAAATAGATTGTTAGACAGTCGTTGATGAGCGTGGATAGTAACAGTTGGTGTTTAAGTTTCGATAAAATAATAATAATAATAATAATATTAGAGGTTCCAAATCTGTTCCAAAAGATTTCCCAAACAATGAGTCAATTTGTTATTGATCATTAACTCACAAATAATATGAACCCCGTGTGTATTAATATACGTCCCATCAATAAAATTGAGTCATGTGTAATTTGGGAACAATTTTGGGATCCATTTTGATACATATATCATTACTCAAAAAAAAAATTGTACCATAATGAGGTCTCCATTTCAATAATTAATTGTCAGAACTATTTCTTATTTTTATGTTAATGTAATATCCATATTTTTTTAAGAATAATAAAATAGATTGTTAGACAGTCGTTGATGAGCGTGGATAGTAACAGTTGGTGTTTAAGTTTCGATAAAATAATAATAATAATAATATTAGAGGTTCCAAATCTGTTCCAAAAGATTTCCCAAACAATGAGTCAATTTGTTATTGATCATTAACTCACAAATAATATGAACCCCGTGTGTATTAATATACGTCCCATCAATAAAATTAAGTCAGGTGTAATTTGGGAACAATTTTGGGATCCATTTTGATACCTATAGCATTACTCAAAAAAAAATTGTACCATAATGAGGTCTCCATTTCAATAATTAATTGGCAGAACTATTTCTTATTTTTATGTTAATGTAATATCCATATTTTTTTAAGAATAATAAAATAGATTGTTAGACAGTCGTTGATGAGCGTGGATAGTAACAGTTGGGATACTGACTTAGTCCTGGACATGCTTGATAACAGAGATGCAAACATTCTCTTATCTATTCTATTGAATAAAGACGTTGAAGACTCGTGGTACTGGAGACGTGAAAAACTGGGAAACTACTCGGTCAAAAGGGCTTATTTACTCTTGCAGGAGGAGAGAAGTGATAACAGCACAAGTGCGAACTCTGGCTTTTGGAGAAACTTCTGGAACTTAAAAATTCCACCTAAGATCAAAAACAATTTATGGCGTGCTTCCGCAAATTGTTTACCCACTAAGGACATGCTTCGAGTAAGGAGAGTTCAGGTTAATGATATATGTCCCGTGTGTAATGTGCATTCAGAGACTGCACGTTCTAGTTTTGTGTCCTCATGCTCTCTCCAGTTGGGAGAGGTTCAACAATATTCACGTTTCCGGTGACTTTAATTCATTTACTGAGTGGCTTCAATTAGTGTTTCACCAACAAAGTAATGAGGAAGCCTGTATTATAGCCACTATCTCTTGGATGTTATGGAGAAATAGAAACCAGCTTATATGGAATCAACGCAGTATGGAGCCTTTAGAGGTGGTTCAATCAGCACTCTCAGTCCTTAACCAATGGAGAAGTGTTCAAGATCGAACCTTCGACCGCTTTTTGGGATACATGTCTCATGATGATGGCGATGAACACTGGTGCTTACCATTGCCAAATAGCGTTAAGGTAAATTCTGATGCAGCCATTTTTTAGGAATCTAATTGTTACAGCTATGCGTTTATATCTCGTGATCATCACGGTAAACTGATCGAAGCTAGATCAACATGTTTAAGAGACCGCCCCAGTGCAGACTTGGCGGAAGCAATGGGAATACGGGAGGCATTAAGTTGGGTGAAGGATAGAGATTACAAAAACGTTGTGGTTGAATCTGACTGCTTGCAGATTGTACAAGTCATTCGCAGCTCCTTTATGTGCTATTCGTACTTAGGAAGGGTGATTAAGCAATGTCGAGTTCTTATAGCAAGCTTAAGCAACAAAAACGTGAAGTTTAGATTTGTTAAACGGTTCGCGAACAAGGTCGCTCATTACTTAGCGAAACACAATTGTTTAATAGCTGATCGTATTTGGAGGGTGGGAGATGTGCACTCCGAATTACATTATGTTTTGTCGAATGATTTGAGTTATTAATAAAAGTCGACTCTTTTTATGGTAAAAAAATGTTAGAGATTAGAATTAAATTAGAATAATGCACTTTCGAATATGGGTTGGATTTGAATTATATTAGGTTTTGGTGTATGGTTTTAAATATATATATATATATATCTTCATTCTTTCATATTCTTTTCGAATCATTAAGACTAAACAGTTGTAAATCTCTCTCGATACAAATATTTATTCTTTTCTTCATTTTTTATTGAAATTCGTATGATTTTCTATACACCATTTAGCTATCTTGTTTAAGTTTTTCGAGGAAACATTGTTTAGTGGGTCAAAACGGTTAAATACAGATCTGGTCGACTAGTCAGAATTGGAGTAATGGAGAAATTCGACGCTTGAGATGTCTGATATGTAATATTTTCGATTGGGTATTAAGGATTGAATATATGTTCTAAGATGTTGTAAATTATTGGTTTGCGAGTTTGAGCCAAGTTTTTGATTGATCTTTCTGGTGTTTTTAAAATTATATATATTTGATTATATAAATTTGGGCTAAGTGATTATATTTTGAATTGGTGTGTATTATCTGTATATGTTGTGTGTCAACAGTAATTTTAGAACTATGATTTATGTCATGGTTTGTGAAAATTTAGGACTGAGTCATCGAGTTGTAGTGATCGTTGTATAAATTGTGGATAACAAGTTATTGTTCTATGTGTGGTCATCATATCGAATATGAATATGAACTTGTATAGAAAAGTTATGTGTATATTTATCGTATCGAAAGTTATTTTGCTATATGTATTATTTGTTATTTGGCCTGACTAGTTACTTGTTGGGCTGTGTAACTCATGACTTATAATTTTCAGGTTTGATGTAAGAGGAAGTTGGAGTGCATTGGATTTCGAGGATCTTAAATTTGAAGTAGATTGGTTATTGACTTGTCATTATTAGTTGCGATTTTGTAATAGTTACATTTGTAATAGAGTTTTAGTTTAATAAATTGTTTTATATTTTAATTTTGCTCGAATTAATAGTTTCAAAAAAGGTGGGCTATTATGGTTAATAAAAGATTACATCACTTTATTCGTACTTGGGAGAGGAATCGAGACTTACACTTATCCTCTATAAAATCAAGAATAAAGGATTATTAATAATCGCTTGTTAGAGCATCTCCAATGGTAACAAAATCCTTAGTTAAATAGTCTACGTGGTGTCTACATGACATGTATATGACACTTTTATGACATGTATATGACACTTTTAGAGAATATGTAAAAATTTTAGCACTTCAACATTCTATGCCCTTAACAAAAAATATAGCCAACGAGAACCAAGAAAACCCTTAGGTATAATTTTATATAGTTACAATTATAGATAATTTCATTGGAGCATATATCAAACCCCTTAACTAAAATTTTGTATAATCATGATAGCCGACTATTATAGCCGATCATTTTAGATTTTATCATTCAATATGCTCTTAGTTATTAATTTCTAATGTACATATATAGGGTGCTGATCCCTATATATATCTCATTTTTAAGAAATGATAAGGGGGTGATGAGCAAAGTATATATGTTTGGTAAAGATTGTTTAAATTGATTTCGAAATTTAGGGAGAAGATGAAGTCAAATAAAATAATGAAATGAAAACTTGTAAAGTAATTTATATATCGGCCCATGTGGTTGGATTTCCTCATTATAATCCAGTAACTGGAATGTAAATTAGGATGTATTAATATTTCATGGGCTAAATGTGAATGCATCACCGGACTTTCACCGGAATCCATTTCTACATAATCTGCCTCTATATAAAAGTGGATCCGTCTAGTAATATAGATATAGTAATAATCGATTGATATATCAAAATGAGTTTATTGAACATTTGCACCAAGCACAAGTCATGTAAATATGTAATTTACTTTTTCCGAAATACAAATGGAATAAAACTGCTCCTCAAAATGTGGTCGAATTATAAATGATACTCGTATATGTTTCCACATTTATAGTATATTATTACTCTCTCCGTACTTAGTAGTCCTTTTTTTATTTTTCGTGATCAAATTAACTAGTTTTTGACTAATAATCAAAAACTATTCTTTTATCATTTTAAAAAACTAAAAAATATATTTTAAAATTGATTATAATTTTTTTAACAACATAAAATTTTAACTTAGTTATTATATTTTTGTTTAAAAAAAGAAAATTAAAAAAAATAATATAAAAATATGTTTTTTTTAACTTTAAATTACGCGCACAAAATCGAATCAACACTTATTTCGGAAGGACTATGGCCCGTTTGGCTAAGCTTATAAGCAGCTTATAAGTTGAAAAAGTTGGTATATCGGGGGTGTTTGGGGGAACTTTTTTCCAGAATAAGTCAACTTATTTTAAGACAAAGTTAGAGATTCCTAACTTTTTTCTGAAAAAAAGTTAACTTTTTTTTGCAACTTATAGAATCTCAAATATACATTAAATACTTGTATAAAAAATATTTATCAAAATATGAAATTTTTATCCGAAAATAAGTCCAAAATGACTTATTTTAAGGCAGGCCAAACAGACCAATAGACTTTTTCTGAAAATAAGTGACTTATTTTCAAATTTGGAAATAAGTTTTGGTCTTAAATTTCTAAAATAAATATTAATTTTCAAAAAAAATATGAAAATATTTTTTTAAAAAAAGCAACTTATTACTTATAAACTAAGTCAAACATACCCGTCTATGTTGGCCACTGACACTGATCACTTTAACACGTGTACAAAAGCAGATTTGATCATAAAATTTATTTTACTTGTTTTGGACAGATGTTAACTCCACATTTCATCATAAAACCTTTGGTATGCATGTGTGCATATAATATAAAACAACATAACAATTCTACTTTGATTAATTAATAAAGAAAAAAGTGATAAGAATCCATGGGGAAGGAGCACGGCCGAGGTTCACCGGAAATGCATGTCCCGTTACGGTTGTTGATGCCCGGCTACGGCGGCGGCAGCAACGACGGCCAGCTGGCGGTCTATAACCCTCCTCCGTCGCCGTCGTTTGGTACTACTCGCTTTAATCTACCGGAAGGTTGGGAAGTCGAAGAGGTGCCACGCGCTGACGCTTCTCGCGTTGACAGGGTTTATTCTCTAATTACTCTCATTATTTTTATTTTTTAGTGTTTGTCTTTTGTGCTTCTAAATGTGTGTGTGTGTGTGTTTGGACAAAAGTTCACCACATTTCATTTTGATCAATTGAGATTAATCATCTTGTAAATAATGAAATTTGGTAAATCGTGCATCTGGGAAGAAAATTTAGAGGGGGGGGGGGGGGGAAGTGATCATTTGCAGTGTTTCTGTTTCTTTTGTATTACACAAGAGAAGCCTAATTGATAATGTTGACGTACTATGGCGTAATCCAGCCGAACATTGTCAAACTAGAGTTCACTTTGACTGAAAAATCCGAAATTTGATTTACCCTGGTCCCTGGTCATAAATTTTAAGCCACTCCATTATTCGAGTTTGGCATAGTTTGGCACTTTGGCATGAAAACTCTGAACTTTTAATTGTTCTAGATAATATACATCTTCGACTTGACCACTCTGTCACTGAAACCAAATAAATTATTCAAAGACTAATTTTTATTCAGTCAGATGACCATATTTAGTAGACGAAGTACTAATCCATAATGAAGAATCAAAAGCTTTAGGCTCACAGACCCCATAAGTCGAATAACTTGATACTTGAGCTTATCTCCATATACCACTTGACTAGAGCTCTAGGTAATTATTTTACTTGTCAAGCTCGACTAGCTCACAAATTAGTTGCATTGATATCCCTTATGTGGTACTTATGTATAGAACTAGATTCTGTACTAGTATAAATATTTAGATTCAGACCTATTTAGCAACAAAAAAAAATTGGATTCAGACCCAAAAAATAATAGAAAAAACCAGAAGTTGCAGAACCAAAAAAAAAAAAGGTGGTATGGAAAACTGTCCTCCTCTCCTTTAAAAGAGCCATATTTTTATGTTTTCAAAAGTTAAGTAATGACAAATGTTGCATGAAAGAACAATGTCACCCGCTTAGTTTGTACATATTGTCAAGCTTTATGATCATAAATGCATGATATCCAAATCATAATAATGTTGTAGTTGTTTCTTTTTAAGTATGATGCATTTGTTTAAGGGACGAATCTGGAAGTTTTATAGGAGTATAAGAAATGTCTTCAAATTTGTAAGTCTTTTTGCTGAAAAAAGGAAACAAATGTAAGAAATAGGAGAGGAATATAATTTGTAACTATATATGCTGCCTTACACACACACACGGTTCCACTTTTCGACTTTTTGTATGTGCATTTTAGGAATTGGATCAGAGGATTTAAATATTTTCTTTCAAATGATAATGAAAATTAACAACTGTTATTTGTATTTTCACAGACCAATGAAAAGTTCTTAACAAGATTGTTCTAAAAAATTCCTTTTATTTCTGGCATCACATGAACATTTAATTCAATATGAATGAAACAAGTAATTCTGATGAGCAATAAAACTATGTAAAGTTACCAAGATAATAAGATGTATCATGGCGAAGGATCATCCTCCAAGGGAAATTATGTGACCAATGCTTAAGTTACTATTTTCATGAAACTAACAAATCAGTTTGTAGATAATAGTGGTATAGTTAAAGAAATACAAAAGTCCTTTGCTTGAGAAGAAAACAGGTAATATGGGATCTAGCAACTAAAGTGTGATGTTTATACGGGACTCGTAAGTGTCAAATTTTATGACTGAAGTTAGCATTTCAAATGTTTTAACTTATATCCCAATCTTTTTAACCTGAATGCTTATGAGGGTAAGATCTGCATGCATGCTTTTGATCAACATATTTGCTGAATGTTTGTGTTACGGATTACACTGCAGTATTACTATGAAACATCGACTGGGAACAAGTTCAGATCTCTAAGAGAGGTAGAGAGGTACATCAATGGAGAAGTATATACTCCTAGAAGGTGTAGATCGAAGACTTTGAGATTAGGCTATCATGGATCTCGTGGCACAGTAAGATGACAACTCCATTGCTTTTGCAACAAAAGTTTTATGTATTCATTTATATAAGTTTGAAAATATTTAAGTAACTAGTTTTCTCAACAGTCACAGAATTCAGGCTACCGCAAGATGATCATCTCTGGTGGAAAGGTAAACAATCATACCTAAGAAAGGAAAGAGATTAAGAAGAAGTTTGTAACTTCTTTTGACAGCAATACTCACATTTTGAATCTACAGTTCTATTACTCTGAGCTCTAATTTTGTGATAGAGATTCACTTGTTTAGTATTATTTAGTAATCATTATCTGAAGTTAACCACCTCTTTCTGTAGAATTAGCAAACATAAGCAATAATTTAAGTTATAACAAGGCATGTGGTATATAATCTATCCTGACTTAGTACAAGCCGCTAGTACTCTACTATAAGGGAAAAGAGATCCTATTATTTTTGTACCCCTTTCGAAATAAGGAGGTATATTCCGTGTATAACATAGATTTGAAAAAGATGTACACAGCCTAATGTAAGATAGATGAAGGAATTTTTTTGAAATTATAGCTTTTTATAAAGTCTAATAATTGATTGGATCCGTTTATTTCTCGACTGTTGTTGCTACTGCAGATGTTGAAACTTGAGGAGGAGGAGGACCCAGATCAGTATCAAATGGCCATTGTGCCTGCTAGGAACACCTCATTTAGTTCATCATGCCGACTACCTGATGGTTGGATTGTTGAGGAGGTACCTCGTAATAGCCCTCATGCCTATGTTGACAGGGTACTTTCTGTCACCAAACTATTAGCATTCATTTCTGCTCCATAATGTTTTTATGTCTTCAAATTTTCATGTCTTAATATTAAAAAAATAATTCCCTTCTCTTTGTCATTAAATTAGAAGAGCTTTTTTACTCTAGACTCTAGAGGAGACCCCTTCAGTATAACTCGGTATAAATCTATTGTATATTGTATGTATGTATATGAATATGCATCTAAGCATCTGTCAAATGTCAATATAACGTGGTCATTGAAAGTTGCATGAATATATGAGTACTTTGGCAAGTATAGTGGTGATTTGGCCTCTTTGAATAAAGAAAAATTCGCCAGAGAGATCACTTGTAATCGATGCCCTCATGTAGCTATATTAGTTAGCTGTAGCCCTTCTCATCCCTGGACAAATATGTGCAAGAACTTAATCCTATTATGAAAACGATGAAAAACAGAAGAGTCTAGTTTTTTGTAAAACCCCGTAGAGCCTCCAGCTTGTGGTGCATTGCAATTTTAAAACGGACCTTCGCAAATAATGCTAATTATAATCTCTGAAGGATAGGCATCCACAAAGAACAGAACCCATATTCTTAATGAATATTTTGGGTAATGAGTGGTTTCGGTCAAATAAATGAATTCCATCATATGAGTTATTCATATATAAGGATTTTCACTTTCTTCTGTTCTACTTGTATCATTTTATGGAGATGCTTCTACTATGTGCTTATAAAATTCTATTGTCGCATGCACAACTCAAATTCTATAACCTTTAAAACAAGGGTCCTGGTCCTGACAATCGCATATCAGGGACTGGTTAACGAACAATCTATGTTGCAGCCATTGGATCAACCCAGGGACGGCCCAGATTTAAAAAAAAAAAATCTCCCTTTCCGCGCTTAAAAACCGCGGAAAGACAGTCTTTCCGCGCTTTTTAACCGCAGAAAGGGTAGTTGTCGTTTAACTGGATCAGATGGCCAGCGTGTTTTTGCTTGCTATATTTTACACTGATTGTGACTGAAATTTGTGTGCTCGCATGCGCACTTTCGAAGCTCCATTATCACATAACCTTCTAGAAGGATACCGGCTACCAAGCACCTAAAGTAACAAGTGCCTCAGACCTCTTGGAAGAGAGGGTTATGGTAGAATCCATGTTGTTACCAAGTCCGAAACATATAAACATCATTAATATGGAAGAATTCAAATGAGGCCTCCAGAACATGGATATACGTGTGCCTCTCGCTCTTATGCTTAAAAAGGGAGTTATTTTTACTTCTCGTAGAGCTTATAGTGAACAGTTTGTATTGTTGGTACTTGATACAAAGAAATATATTGAAGTTTAAAAATCAGAAATCTGAGTATTTATATTCTATTTTGCAGTATTACTATGAGCCTGTGACTGGACGGAAGTTCCGATCTCTATTATCTGTTCAGCGGCACCTAGCTGAACAAAATGAAAACAACACATTATCAGAAACATTAGCGGAACTAAAAGAATATAACATGCCTTTGTCCAAGGCATTTAAGATAGGCAGTAATGTGAAGGTGAGAACAAGTGATCATTGAATGTCCCTACTTTAATATTTCTTATTGTATCTAACCGTAGGTTTGGCTTTTCAGAATTCTAATAGTTTGTGGAAGAACACTATTCCAAGGGAAAAAGTGCAGTCAGCAACATTTAACAGCCCCCCTTTAAAAATCAATTGGGTAATTGCTAGTTCGAAGGGAGACTCCTGGAACCCTTTCATTGGTGGATCTCTGGTTCCAGATTCTGTGAAGCAACAATGGTCTAAAAGATTCATGATGACCATCAATGAGGGGAGCTTTGTGGCACCAAATATCTAATTACAGAGGTATGTCTGCTCATCGATATTACAATCACAGTATACACAACAGTTCCTATAGTACCCCTATCCACATGTAAGAAGCCACGCTAACATGAATTACATTGGCAGCATCCCTGGTTCTGCAGATCATGGCATAATGGAAAGACATTGCAAAGTGAGTGCTTCGCAGGTATCATTTCTCTAGTTCGACAGAGTCTCAAAAAAATTTCATCTAGTTTAACAGCTTTGCAAACTTGTACATTCAACTCCCTACCAGTTTATGGATTTGGTTTTTAATCTCAACATAGCAATTTCATCGTACATTCAACTCCCTACCAGTTTATGGATTTGGTTTTTAATCTCAACATAGCAATTTCATCCAGCGAAGGCAATCACAACTAACTAAATGACTTGAAGATAAACATGTATCAAATGAGAACTTGATCACGTATATTTATTGCTATAACTCAAAAACAATTAAGCATAAATTGAACAAGACCATTGCAAAAAAAAGATGGAAACATTTCATTAACTAAAAATTAACCGAATACAAGACCACTTTGCACTATAGATAGAACCCACCAAACAGACTATTAGGCACAAAACAGACTAGTTTAAAACTAAGCCTTCTTAGGTGACTTTCCAGCTTTAGATGGAGACTTGGGAGCCTTCTCAGCCTTGTCGGAAGTCTTCTTTGGCAACAACACTGGATTTATATTCGGCAAAACTCCACCATGAGCAAATGTAACTCCGGCCAACAGTTTCCCCAACTCTTCGTCATTCCTCACTGCCAATAGCAAATGTCGGGGAATGATCCTGCTCTTCTTGTTGTCCCTTGCTGCGTTCCCAGCCAATTCCAATACCTAATTCAAATTAAAAATACACAGGTTACAGAGAGAGAGAGAGAGAGAGAGAGAGATCAAGGGAGAGACTAATTCAAATACAAAACATGCAAGTTATAGATTCAATTGCACAAACTATATAAGAGAAACGAGATTTTACTTCAGCGGCGAGGTACTCAAGCACGGCGGCCAAATAAACCGGAGCACCGGTTCCAACACGCTGAGCATAGCGGCCTTTTTTGAGATAACGGCCAATTCTACCGACCGGAAACTGCAAACCGGCACGAACAGACCGAGCCACTGCCTTCTTCCTTGGACCACCGCCTTTCCTTCCTCCAAATCCTTTCTTAGCTTTTCCCGCGGTCTCCATCTATATATTTATATAATCAGGGAGAGATTGAGAGAGATTGTTTTGATTTTGAGATGAAGAAAATCAAGAGGCGGTGGTGTGGTTTTTATATTATTTTGAATCGATACAGACGGGATTGCCGTGTTAATATGGACCGTTGGATGTTTCTTTCTTTATTCCAATCAACGGTTGATGGGATTTTATTGAACGATCCGCGTGAATTGTGAACAGCCAATAGGAGGCGTTTATTTTTTTTAAAGAAATGGCGGTATCTTTTGAAAATTTTATGAAATTTTGAGCTCCCGCCTTGTGTAAGCTTTTCAAAAGTCTTGAAAATTTTCAGCAATTTGTTTAGAAAGGAAATTATTCAACTTGTGTTAGAGCATCTACAACGGGGATAGTTAAAATAGTTAGCTAAAATAATATAAAGTAATTGTTAGGTAAAATTTGCTGAACCTGCGAGGTGTTGTGCTCCAATGGTGTTAGCTATAATGGTTAGCTATATTTCAAAAACTGTATTTTGTTATTATTTTTAGTACTTTAATATATTAGTATATTATAGTTTTTGTACTTTAATTTGATGGAAGCTGACATTGAGCTGTACTTTATCTATATTTTAATTATAGATAACCATTTTCCAATCTGCTAATATAGAGGATCATTTTACCGTTATCTAAAATTTTAACTAACAGTTCTTACCGTTGGAGAGAGTAGTTTGCTATCTCATTATCTAAAAATGTCTGCGTTTAGCTAACAGATTGCTAAGCTTGGAGATGCTCTTAGCCTTCAAATTATGGAAATTCAAATGTATATAGGATAAGTTTGTGTTTATAATTCTTAAATAGTTCTCGGGTTCTTCTAATTATATCAGAATAGAATAATTTAGTTAATTAAGTCTTGCATAGTCACCATTGATTTAAATCATTTAATTTATCAAAACTAACTATATAACTAAGAGTTATCATTATAAGAAATTCAGGTAAATTCACTTTAAAATTTTGGTCAAATTTAGCTAAATTCGATCGGAGAGCGTCAAACTCAATATGGTTTGAGTTTTAAACGATCCAAGATAAATATGGATGATAAAATATTTGTGTTAAACTCAACATGGTAGTATGAGTTTTGGACGATCCAATGGATAATAAAATAATTGTGTCGTAGTATGAGTTTTGGACGATCCAAGATAAATATGGATAATAAAATAATTGTATTTAGATAAGAGAGCAATACTGCGTATCCCAAAAATAATCTCAAATGGCGTGTTGGTATGGTTTGTTTTAATTCGTGTGCTCATATTTATGTAGACTAGATCTCATATTATTATAAAAAAAATTACAATTACACACGTGATAACTTATTATTTGAGATAATTTTTGGAATACACATCATTTCTCTTTAGATAATTATTATATATGATAATGATTATAATTGGACAAATATTATAAATAGTATATCTTGGTCACAAAAAGTAGGTAATTGAGTATTAAGAATGGTAAGACTTATATAACATGTACTAGAAAACTTATGTAACAAGTATGGTAAGTGTTGTTGACTAAGTTTGAGATGTATATATATATAACTATTATATGTTTGACGAGTATGCTATGACATATGAATTATTTTAATTCGTGAACGCATATGAATGCACGCGGGGTGTGATATTATTATATGAAAATTAACAATTACATATATGACAACTCATCATTTGGGCCATTTTTCATGCTCAAATGTGTAGTTTTAGGTATCGTTTACAGTGTGGATGCTTGAATATTGTTAGATTTGAATATCTTCAATTGATTTGATTACTAATACAGTTTTGAAAATATTGTAAGATATGATTGATTGATTTATTGTATCATTGATAACTGATTTAATTGATAATAGAAATTGGAATGTGGATTTTTTGCATTATTTAATTTTGTTGTGTGTGTTTCACATGATTAGTTATCTTGTGTATTGTTTCCTAAGAAGCCCTTAATTTACCGGGTGATGAAGTTGTATAAAAATTATGAATAAATTTATAACAAATGTAAAAACATTTAGAGATAGAATTTAAATAATTATATATAAAATTTTAAAATTTTCATTGACATTAAGAAAAAATAAATTTTATAAATTATTTTTATTTTTATTCAAAATTATTGTATTATTTAATATGTATGTGAAAAACAGTCAATATTAAGATTAAAAAATTAAAGGATCAATATTTAAAAAATTACATCAAATAAAAATGAATAAGTAATAAAAAAATCAAAATACATAAATAATTTTTTTTTGAAAAAACCACCATCTAGAAAAATACATTTTGAAGGACAAGTCCGAAGTTGACGTTAAATATTCAATATTGTTGTACAACAAGTCCAACAACTTGCTTATTTAATGTCCATATAAGTAATTTCGTGAAAAATGACATTTCAAGTTTTCAGCCGTGGTTATCATGTATATCATTACTTATTTTTAGTTAACCTTTACTCATTATCTATTTCATTTTTTTAATAATTTTTTTCTCCATCTTTTTCTTTTTCTCTCCTTTTTAATAGTAGTTATATTTAAATTTATTATTATTATAAAAATAGATAATTGATATATGGATTATAATTGTAGTACACGAGTACTAGTGATTAACTAAAGTACTAGAATTCATTGTTTATAGATAATAAACTATAACACTGTTGGACTTGCGCTTATTAGAATTAAAAAAATCTCTAATATTAATATATATTTTTATTAAAATTAAAACATCATCAAAAATAATTTCTCCTTTTTTCTTAATATAATATGAAGTTTTACGTATAATTATGGTTATTTTGGCTCCAAACTTCTGAAGCATGTGACTGATTTTGTATTTGATTGGCATAAGTAAAATTTAAAAAAAAATGAAATTTAAATTATTGTATGGATAAATATTCAAAATTTTCATTATTTGTCCAGTCAACTAAATTTTCATTTAAATTAAAGTTTACCTCCCTCCCCGAATAAATTGAGAAGAAATATTTCATTATCACCATAACAATTTTTTCCTCAATTTTTCATCATTGGAAAAATTATATTTACCTTTTTCAAAAAAAAACCCTTAAATTCTTGTTATTTTTCTTTAATTTCATACATTCTATTACATTTCCTTCCCAATATATCCAACTAAAAACAATATAATTATAGTTTCAAAAAAAACAATATAATTATCCTTGTAGATATTTTAATTTCATTAAAGTATAATACACTAGATTATTATTTTATATCTTTTTTTCAAAAAAGTAATTATATTTTCAATTCTATATTATAATTATTATTCAATCAAGTGTGTGTGTATATATATTGAAATAATTTAATCAAAGTATAGGTTTCTTCAAAACAATTATATGTGCAAGAAGTTAGAGGTGTTAATCAAGTTGCATGGATCGCATAAACCGTCTATATCATTCTGCAAATCACTTCAAAAGGCGGTTTTTAATTTTTGAGCCGGTTAAAATTGTTGACAAATCGTGCGGGACAGTACGAGTTACGGTTTGTTGAACCTTGGGTGTACATTGAAAAATAGAGAATGCGTGGATAATGAATTAGTAACATGAGCCGTGGGCTACTTGGCTTAACATATTATTCGAAATAATTAGTAACAATATCTGCTCTTATCGGATAAAGGTTATTGTGCAATCAAGGCAAATCTATAATATCCGAATATTTGAATTTTTATGTTTATCATTAACATAATTATATTCTTCCTATTATATAATACTACAACACGCATTTTTTTGGGAAACATTTTATTAAATGTAATTTTACTTTTATACCTTTATATTCTTGTATTTTTACTATTACACCCTTATAAACACTTCACTTATAATTATATTAATTTAATTAGGTAGAATTAGCATTTAACTCAATTCATGAAAAATAAATATCAATTTAACTTTTTTATTAATTATTATATTACTATATATTAATATCTCATATTTATTAGTATATATTAACACTAATTATCTTATAACTAATACATGTAAATTAATTTTTATATAATTAATATATATATATATTAACATATAATATTAGTGAGTTATTCATGAGAATTGAAAATTTAATTATATTTTAAAATATACGTAAATGGTTAGAAAACTCAAATTACAGGTTACTATAAAATATTTTAATACATTTTAATATTCGTGCAAAAAGATATTTCAGTAGGTGAAAATTTAGTTACATGTAAGATTCTAATATCTAATTATTATGAGAAATATTTTATGATTAACAATATATTTTAAAATTACTCTTACGACATAATTAAGTTTTATCTTTCACAGATTAAAAATATTATTCGCCATCATCAAGCTATGATTCATAAATTCAAAAAAATTAATTCATTTAAATTAAATTTATAAGTTTGATCGATTTTTAGTAATTATCCGTGCCTTGCACGGGATAAGAGCTGGTTTATATAGAACATTACAGTCAGCTGAATTATGGTCAATGAGTTTATTGACTTTCCACCTTAAAAAATGAGTTGGGTCGTATACAATTAACTAGATCGAATTGTCCAAAAATCACATGGGCCAATTTTACTATTTTTCTAAATAATATACTATTAATTTGAATATTATTTTGAATATTACAACCACCGAGTGTAGTTATTTATCCTTCAACTTGTACTTGCTTTAGATTGTTTGTTTAATCTAATTTTTCAGAAATAAGTATATACAAACTTATAATTCGTGCAAAACACGGGATGAGTGACAAATATTTAGGTAAATTTATTTTTTATATTATATTATATTGATATTTACAATAAAATTTTATAACATTGAAAATTTATGTTAATATAATATAATATTATTCGTGAGAAGTTGTATAAAAGGAAGACTATCGGAGGTTAGAGTTGTATGTTATTATATAATGATATTTATATATTAATATTCATAAACTTTAATGATATATTAAATAAAAAATATAGGATAAGTAGGATTATTAAAATAGAAGATATAGAATATAATTTAAATATAATATTATCTGTGAGTAGTTGTATAAAAGAGGACTACCGGAGGTTAGAGTTGTATGTATGATATATATTCTTTTTAAAATAAGATTTTATTAAAATTTAATGGTTAAGATCGTTTCTATGGTTCATCTAAAACTGGACGGTTAGGATCTTCCATGAGGAGTTGCATAAAAGAAGGACTATCGAGAGTTAGAGTTGTATGTTATTGGGCTAGAGTTGTATGTATGATATATATTATTTTTAAAATTATATTTTATTAAATTTTGTATAATATTTATATATTAATATTCATAATTTTAATGATATATTAAATAAAAATTATAGGATAAGTAGAATTCTTATAATAGAAAATATAAAATTTAATTTAAATATAATATAATATAATCCGTGATAAGTTATATAAAAGGAGGACTATCGAGAGTTAGAGTTGTATGTATGATATTTTTTTTAAAATTAGATTTTATTAAAATTGAATGGTTAAAATCATTTCCTTGGTTCATCCAAAATTGGATGGTTATGGTGTTTTCTATGATTCACCTTGAACAAAAACTTTTAATCTTTCAGCTATAATAATATAGTATTTTAATCTTTCGGCTATAATAATATAGTATATATTCTTTAAAATATAGTATATATTGGAAAATAAATTTTTTATTTCAAAAATTTAAATTTAACCAAATACCTCCTATATTTATATATCTTCTTTACACGGACAAAAATAAAAGCATGGGGCTAATTTGAAGAATATTCTTCTAGATATTGTTAGGATTTTCTTTTAGTATGCGTAATATTGATAATCTATTTTGGAGATTGATTTTCGCATGATCATATAATCTTTCAGGTGAGATTTTTTGGGGTATACGTGATATGGGAATTGATTGTCATAAATTATAAGACCCTGAAATAACCAGATTTTGGTCCAAATCTCTGAACTGGATATCTTAATATCTTTAGATACTGGATTTACCATATATTATGTAATAATCGCATATATATCAGAATATCAGATGGATTTTGTGCAACAATTTACGAGATACTAATATATATTTTTATTTTCGGTATTCGGTATTCGTCTATATAAGCTAAATCAGCAACAGAGCTAATATTGTCCATTTATTCCTTAAGCACAGACATCTCTTTATATCATCTTTAGACAAACAAAAAAACATGGGAAGCCTCCCAATCCTTTCATTTGATCCCTTGAACATCCAAAAATTTTCCAGCGAATCACTTAGAGTAATTGAGTTCACAAACTACTACAAAAATGTCCAAAAATACCCTGTTCGAAGCCAAGTTTAGCCTGGTTTTCTCCTGAATCTGTACCCGGAAACAGCTCCTTTACAGCCAACTTCACTCGAAACTATTCTCCAAGAAATTCAAAATGACATTATTCCAGGCATTACTCATTGGCAAAGCCCGAACTTTTTCGCCTTCTTCCCTGCAACTATAAGTAATGCTGCTTTTCATGGAGAGATGCTTTGCACTGCTTTAAACGTTGTTGGAATCAACCGGATTTGTTCTCCAGCGGCAACTGAGCTTGAAATGATTTTCATGGATTGGCTTGGCAAAATGTTTAGCCTCCCTCAATCATTTCTTTTTGCAGGGAAAGGTGGCGGAGTTATACAAGGAAGTACTTCTGAAGCCCTGGTCTGTGTACTTGCTGCTGCAAGAGACAAAGCTTTGAAACAATTTGGTGAAGACACTATAACGAAGCTAGTCGTTTATGCCTCGGATCAGACACATTTTGTTGTCCATAAAGCAGCTAAACTAGTTGGGATCAGACACTAGTTGTGGTTTCATATTGAGGCTGCATATGCTGGAAGTGCTTTTATTTGTCCTGAGCTTAGGCACTGTCTTATTGGTATGGAGTATGATGATTCTATAAGCATGAACCTTCACAAGTGGTTGCTAACGAACTTGGATTGTAGTTGCTTATGGGTCAAAAATCCTAGTGTTCTGTTGGAGACTCTGTCTATGACTACTGAGGTTATGGGAAACTATGCTAGTGAATCTAAAAAAGTCGTGGACTTCATGGACTGGCAAATTGCCTCAGGAAGGCGATTCAGGGCATTGAAGCTGTGGCTTGTGCTGCGTAGATATGGTGTGCAAAATCTAATGACGCATATTAGAAGTGACATTGCATTGGCCAAGCATTTCGAGGCATTAGTTGAGTCGGACCAGAGGTTTGAGGTGGTGGTGCCAGTAAAATTTTCACTCGTTTGCTTACGACTAAAACCCGAAAAAGAAGAAGGAGAGGAGAGCTTGAAGGAGCTGAACTAGAAATTGAATGAAGCAGTGAATTTTAGTGGAAGAGCTTATATGACTCGCGCAGTGTTGGGTGATATTTTTGTTAGACGTTGTGCTATTGGAACTTCATTGACCGAGGTAAGGCATGTTAATGAATTGTGGGAATTGATTCAAGAAAAAGCTCAGCTTATTTTGAAAGAGGGTAGTGGTGGGAAATTAACTAGCAGAATTAAGGTGGATTAGTGTGTGTAACAACTCTCTCTGTTTTAAAGGCTTGTCATGGGATTAATCTTTGAATAAAATTATTTTCTTTATTATTTAATTGCTAAATTTTAATAAAGTATATGTATTCGAAATTATCAACTTTGAAATAAAGTTAGTGTATGAAGTTACAAGATTATTATTATATTACCGTCCAAAATTTCAGCTTTTATAGTTTTTTTGTTTTTACTAATTTGACTTATATGCCTTACAATGTGAGTATCTGTTCTAACAAATCTCGGGCTGAGCGAGAATCGAACTCAGGATGACAAGAAATAAGCTCTTACCACTTGAGCTATCTCTTGTCATCTTAGGTTTCGATTCTCGCTTACTCCCGAGATTTGTTAGAACATATACTCACATTATAAGACATATAAATATTTATATATCTAAAATTCGTTCTTGGTTCGAAACCTTCATCATGATCGTAGGTAAGTATATGTATTCGAAATTATCAACTTTTATTTTTTCAGTTTCTGATTTTTGATGAAAAGTTTAATCTTATTTATTATTTTTAATGCATATTATTAACTCTATTCTTTGGAAATGATATTCGATTACTCCTAGATTAAAGTTGTATTTAGTGCTATTAATAATCAGTTTTTTAAAATGCGATAACCAATTAAATTGAATTTTTGAATAAATGTTTTAAATTTGTATATATTATCTTACTCGTTTATCAACTATAGTGGGTGTTTGGGGTTCCATAAACTTAAAATAAGTAGCTTATTTTTTATTATTTTTTACATATTTTCATATATTTTTTTAAAGATAAATATTTGTTTTAGAATTTTAAAACCAAATATGAACTTACTTTTTTCTGGAAATAAGGGCTTATTTCTGAAAAGTACATACATTCCTACTTTTTTCCGAAAATAAGCCCTTATTTCCATAAGTTGACCTTTGCCAAACAGGCCCATAATGTCATATGTGATGGCTTGTATCTTTGTGGGTGATGTCATAATTAATGCATTTTTGGTTATTTATGGTATTTGTTATATGTCGTTTAAAACGATTTTGTGTCATATTAGAAGGTTTAATTACTTATTTCTATGAATGTTTTTATATGTTATTATGAGGTATGTAACCAAAGAGTTCTCGTTTGGTTAGATTTTATTTTTTAAATAATAGCTGCATTATGTATTTTTTTTAAAGTTATGTTTTTTATCCTTTCTATTCTATTCATATATATAATAATTATTTTCTATTTTAAATCAACTGCATGGAAAAATCAAGATTTAATTTTTAATAAATTTATATAAAATAAAAATATATATTATATTTATTAATATAAATTCTCAAAACTATTAAATTTTAATATAAAAAATTCATCTCAAATATTAATAAAAATAAAGATAAAAGTAATATTTTTTAAATTTTAATCGACTCATGTTATATAAGCTTTTTTAGATATAGAGTAAAATAAAAATGAAAGTAAGAACCGTATGTCCGTATCCTTTTAACAATCCAAATCCACTCTACAACCTCACCACTAACATTCCAACACGTGTAACACGACTCTTAAATCTTTCCCGTCCATTATCAGACCCATCCAATGACTGAAAACACGCCACCTCATTAATCCACGTGCTTCCTAATCCACCAATCACACACATTCCCCACTACTATATAAACCCACCCCCCCCACACAAACTCCTCATTCAAATCTCTCCCTCCCATTCACAAACGCAAAAACAGACACACACACGCAACCACAAAAATGGCTCCAAAAGGAGAGAAAAAACCGGCGGCCGAGAAAAAACCAGCGGCCGAGAAATCGCCAAAGCAGCCAAAAGCCGGGAAGAAGCTCCCGAAAGAAGCCGGTTCAGCGGCGGTGGACAAGAAGAAGAAGAGGAACAAGAAGAGCGTAGAGACGTACAAGATATACATTTTCAAGGTGTTGAAACAAGTTCATCCCGATATCGGGATATCGAGCAAGGCAATGGGGATTATGAACAGTTTTATTAATGATATATTTGAGAAATTGGCGGGGGAATCATCCAAATTGGCCAGGTATAATAAGAAGCCCACCATTACGTCTAGGGAGATTCAGACTGCTGTCAGATTGGTTTTGCCTGGGGAATTGGCTAAGCATGCTGTTTCCGAGGGGACTAAGGCGGTTACTAAGTTTACGAGTTCTTAGGGTTTGGAGGGATTGGGGTATTAGGGTTGGAATTGTGAAGGTTTTATGTAATTGTTTTTGATATATGTTGTTTGGATTAATGAATGCAATGTAGGGGTTTGTGTTCTGTTATTGAAATTTGTGATCAATGGGAAATTTATGTGTTAGAATTGTTGAAATTTTGTTATGCAATTTTATTGAATCTGTTTATTATTGGGATATATTTTATCTAAGGGCTATAATGGTTAATTTGTTTAATTAAGTATTTGGTAGTATTGGAGATGGTGATATAGCACGTTTGATATTGGAAATTAGATAATATCTTTGATATTGGTTGGGGCTGATGTTTTTGTTTTCATCTTTGATGTTATTTTAGATATTACAGTAATTATTGTAGTTTTAATGTTTTGTGTAAGGGTGATAGTATGAATGAATGTAATATAGATATGTTTAATCTGATATTGATTTTTGGCATGATTTTGTACTATTGATATGGAGTAGCCTTCAAGTTGTTTGAAATAAGGTCCTGTTGAAAAAATGTTCTGTTTCATCTTTTGATGCGTTTGCAGATATCAATTATCCTGATTATAATGTTTTTTAAGGGGTGTTTTTATGAATGTATATTGATGTCAAATCTGTTATTGATTTTTGCGAGGTGTGGTGATATTGTGTTAAATTACAGAGTTGCCTTCATTCTTCAAGTTGTTTGGAATATGTATCATCATGATTCATGAAGATTAATGCTTTGGGGTTTATTCTGCTGGTATCATTTATATTTTGACAATCCTATATACTCTACAAATTTGGATGCCCTGTTGTAAGATATCACATATTCATAAATTGGTTGGTAATCGTTCCCTTCTCTAGGCAAGTAATCATATTTTTGCCATCTTTTCCTCCATAGTCCCGCCTACAACATTAAACACTTGTATTAATTATATACTGCAGAGGCTTCATCACAAATATTTTGGTCATTCTTGTAGTAGCTTTGCTGATGCATACAAGTTTCTTATCATATATGTATCTAGTTGATGCATATATGCACCTTAGTTTTCAAACAAACATATAGCGTGGAGGAGATTATTATAAAGCTACTAGCTAACAGGGTTTCTCAAGCGTTCACTGTCTGTTTTACAGACTGCCTTGCCTGATTTTGCACTCGGTGTATGTTAAATAACTTCCTGTATTAGTAAGATTTTATGAATGCTATATCTACTTGTTTATAAAGCTGTGCACTGATGTTTGGTAATTTGAAGGAAAAAGGCCAGTGGGGCCATGACGTTTCTGCAATTGGAGGTGCAATGCAATTCATCGTGCCAATGCTGAGGTTTAGGATTGGCTGGTTTTGAATTTATAAGGGACAAGACATTTATGTTGCATTTTGTTTGTATTTGATTCTAATGTATGCTAGTTTGGGGATTAATGAACGATGAAGTCCTGTATCTATGTTGTCTAATTTATTATCTTGATTGATGAATGTGAATGATTAATTTGATACATTTGTACTCAGTATGACTAGCTGTGTGGACAGTTGTTTCAAACACTACAAAATACTATAACTGATGTATTGCATAACAAACAATGGATCTTATCCCATTTCTGAAGCCGGGACTTGACTGATTCTAAACTGAGATCTTGAACGCATATAGCAAGTTTAGATGATGCAACACACGGTAGCACAAGATTGAAAGTTCCTAGGTTTTTGGATTTACTCATGATCGCCATATGTTTCTCCCCGTGGTTACGTAGCCATACCTTTGTCAATTCCATTCAGTAATTGCTTATGCTCTTTACAATAATATGTATTGCTCATTTACTGTGGCCGCTATATCCAACTATCTTGAGATACGTGGCAGGTGTTTCAAATTTTGTATGTCATATTATCAGTTTATCACTGTGACAGATTAAGAACTTGTAATGAATTTTAAAAGTGATATATATGCCTTTTTAAGTGGCAGTCCTGACTGATTTTCAATAAAATACTTGGTGATATATATATGTAATGCAGGATCAATGTATGTTGGTAAAATTAAAAGGATCGGGAATAAAGGCAAGCATAGCTCCTTCTTTTTTCCATGTTAAGGCAAGCAGAGTTGTGTAAACTTCTTCTTTCTTTGTCTGCCTGCTTGAATGATCCCCTAGAGCCTGCTAGGCTGCTAATAGACTTGTTGTATTCTTTGTACAGTGAATTCATCTTAACCTACAGCTGTACAACAGATGTTTGCTAATTTGAATGGAAGAAGTGGAGGAGGCTATGCAATGGCAGTATTTCCAGACTGGATATGGAACAGAAGGCTTAAAAGAGAGATTTACTCTGCAACCACGCGAGAGATGGCAAATAAAGGGATTAAAGCTTTCGCTGAACGCTGAAGTATGAAATAAAGTGTCATGACAGGGTTAACAAAAGAAAGCTTTGCTGAATTATGTCGTGAGGACGTTTTTCTTGATGATGTTGCTTCGGTTGGAGTTGTCACACTTTTGGCCTACACATCCTGGAGGCTAATCACTAATATGATGTTGTGGAAGCTGAAAGCAATAAGATGCGGTTTATTTCATGCAGCTAACCTTGGTACTTTTCTGTTCTGCAACAATTATCATTACCTTCTGGCCTTCTTGAAATGATGGGGACCGTTCATAATGCTATATTACCATAGAAATTATTATAAAGATATAGAGGCGTCCCTCTAAAAAAGCCCGGTGCAGGTGCTGGTGCAGTTGAAGATTACATTTGAACAGGGGTAGGATCTTTATATAAGACTTGCACTTTAAACAACTGATGAATTGGAGCTAGTAGATACGAATGAATGGATTATCAATATTATGGCTCAGTTCAAATACCATAATTTAGAGACAAAAAACACATTCATCGACAGTCCATTATCTATAGCACATTCTTGTATGTATGCAATATAATGGATGAACGAGCATACTGAGAGTCGATTATAAATTTTACTGTAATATATATCAGTGATGTAAAAAACATAAATGGCACATGTACAAATAAATAATTTAAATGATTTATTTAGGTTCGGTATAAAAGAACAAAAAATCTGTAATACTAGTATGTTTTGATTGAGCGTTTTTCTTTTCTGGGGATTAAGCTTGGATTTACCCAAAAGGATGATTAAGTTAAATAAGAAAACAGTAAAAATTCAGCAACTTGGGTCCATAGCTCAGTGGTAGAGCATTTGACTGCAGATCAAGAGGTCACCGGTTCGAACCCGGTTGGGCCCTAATTTTTTGTTAAAAAAAAATATTGTTAGATCAATCTCAATATGGTTATCTATAATGGTCATCTAAAATATAATTAAATAATATTTTTTTAAAATATAAGAAATGAAAAAGTTATTTTATTCCAGTAGAATTATTTAAATATATTTATTACTCATATTTCAATACGTGGTATACTACTACTAAGAGATAATATCTATTTAGCTATATTAGTTACCATTATTGATAATCTAAAATATGGAAAATCCATGGTCATTTCTTATTTCATTTTTAAGAATAAACTTTTTCCATCATTCTTTTCTCCATCTTTTTTCTTTGTGTTCTTAAATTTATTATTATAATGATAATAAAATATAGATATAGTTTTTCTGAAAAATTAATATACAAAATAAAATTTCTAAATTATTAGGAATCTTTATCTTATACTAACATTCATTTATAAGAAATGTACTATAACATTGTTGCACATGGCCTCAAGTGAATCCTTAACGAGGTGCTGCTTATATAAGGCGGTTTAACTTAACTCATAAGTAACTTATAAATTGAAAAATATATGTATTTTCTGACTTATAAATAAGTTATAAACTACTGCAAACGGTACCATAATCAAATAGTTCAAACTTCAAAGTACACCTCATTTTTTGGGGTTAAATGACATTTTGGTTACTCAATTAACTACTATTTTTCAATTGGGTCATCCAATTGAAAAATCTTTCAGTCAACTCATTATACTGTTTAAAACTTTCAATCGGATCACTAACCCTTACTAACATTAAATATTTAACGGAAAGCTGATATGGCAAGGTGAATTGGATGCTCTTTGTCCAATGTGACATGTACACCTCACATACCCGTTAATCCGACCCAAACCCAATTACTTATAATCCATAACATGTTTATCCTTACATTAACTCAAAAACTATTTGTTCTTCTTCTTCTCTCCCATGCATAAACACACAACATATACACACAGAGACAGGTCCAGTAGTGGTTCTGGTGGGGGACTTCAAAGGAATTGGTCCCTCTTTGGAGCAAAGTAATATCAAAGATCTCATTGTTGTATGCCCCCCTCCCCTTTTCCCTTTGTACATAATTCCAACAACCCACTTGCTCCCTTTTGCTTCCCCAAAATTCTGATGAACTTATATTTGGTTAATTACATTTACATTACCCCAGCACACACATTCATTCTTCTGAATTTGATCTTCTCGAATCAATCATGTTCTTCTTCGTCAGTTATTCAAATTCTTCTTCATCGATTTCGATGCCGAAAAGGCCGAAGAAGGTGGTGGTGCTCGTGAGCGTTTGAATAAGAAGTTGAGTCAATTCAGGAGAGAGAAAGAGTGTGAGGTTAATGCTGAGTGTGTTGAGAGGGAGGGAAGCTGAACAGGAGGTGGATCGGGAAACGAGTGATGGAATGACTTGTTTTGTGTTGATTAATTAAGTGGTTAAATGACTTGTTTTGTGTTGATTATTTAAGGCGTTAAATATCTTGTTTTGTGAAGAAATTGAGCTTGAATATTCATCGGCAATGGAGGGAATGAAGGGTTGAGAAGAGCCGCCAGGAGATATGAGAGAGATGAGGCCGAAATGATTTAGTTTTTTTAATGGATGGATTGGGTTCAAGTTATATGAGTAGATTATTGATGTAATTGCTAAGTTGTACACTGGTTTATATCGATTTAATGGATACTGTCAAAGTCAAAGGAAACTTAACGGTCGTGAAATTTTTAATTGGTTTAATGATTATTTTACATGTTTTACTTGTTAAGTGACTCGATTGAAAATTTTTTTAGTTGGATGACCCAATTGCAAGTTATTAGTCAATTGAGTGATCAAGATGCTGTTTAAACCCTTTTTTGTGAAAAATGGACTTGTGTAGGGCCGTCCATTGGAATCTAGTTGGATATTAGAAAGAGGAGAAAAAACACTACAGTAATGTTGTTGATTACCAAAATCCACAAGTTGACTGCAACAGTTTTTTGTCAAAATAACTTTTCACTTTCAGATTAAACAAATCATACAGATGCATATATAAGTACAAACTTTTAGTTACGAAAACATGGCTTAAGAAAATTTCACTGTGGATTCAAAGCAGACTACGTACTTCGACTGTCTAAATATTTAGGCCCGCCTCGTCTTGGTCAACCTATCCCAACTAGAAAAAAGCAACCTCAACACTGAATAGAACACCGCCTGTATGCATGATATTATAAAGTTCCAGCAGGATGACGGCCAGTACCAGGGATATAACAAGCGGAAGAAGAGACTGATAACATGTCGGGGATATCGACCAACCTGAACCAACACATTAAACTGTAACTTAAAAATGTCCATATAAATACAATAATTAGTTCCACAACCTCCATGTACTAAGAGCTCGTACAACTGGAGTCCCTTGTTTGTATATTAAGCAAAAATCAGTGGGGTAGTACTTACAGGGAATAACAAGTCTAGTGCAACCCATGCTGCATGACGAACAGCTCTTGTTGGATACATCGGACCACCCGGAGAAGTGAAGCTATACAAGCAGGTCTTTAGTCGAGTGCTAGTAGCCATTCGCAATTCCATACCTGCAGACAAGAGCCGAGATAAACAACGATTTTTCTAGTCACTCCTGCAGGTGATTTACAAATTATAACCAATTCCCAAAGAAGGTTAATATTGTACCCTGGAGAGCTTTGATGTGTGACAAATAGTGTAGCAGGACCGGTTCCACCTTCAATTTTAAGAGCTACCAAAAGAAGTCACAAATTAGATAATATAAGAGCAGCCCTGCCAGCTAGTTTTAATATGTTTGCCACTAGAGATGTTAATTTCTTCTCAACTTACTTGATCAGTTAGCTCTGTCACAAAAATATCTGCAGAACCACCGATTAAGAAAGCATTTGGAAATTCTGGAAATTTCTTTAGAAAGCTTTCAATCTTGTCAACTGCGAAAAGAACATATTAAAAGATATAGAAGACATCACATTTTGAGGTTGACTGCTAAAAATTTAAAGCAATGACATGCGTACCTAAGTTGTAAAGAAAAATGAACCTTGACAGGAGAAGAAAAAGATCACGTTGTGCCTGAAATACAAGAAGAAATCAGTAATGTTAAAACTTTTGCAAAAAAATCTTTCTAAAACTTAACCGTAAGATCAGTTACATTTAATATCTGCAGAATTGTTCAACATGCCTCACCTGTAATGGAATTTTCTTTAGCCGTTCAGGCACCAAAGCGACTTCCATGAGAAGATACTGAAATGAACCAAACTATCACTTGTAAAACAAATTCAAATTTTACAGGACTCAATCGAGAACTTCTTACTAAGAAAAATATCTAACCCGAAAAAGACTATGGAAGTGTCTTGTGTTTGTTTGCACATCAATCCTGCGAGTTAAATAACATGATTTAGGAGTTATTTCGTTACATACAATTGCAGGGACTAAAGCTAAGTTGCCCCATGTAGCATTAAGGAACAAATCCGTGCACCCCTTGTAAATATAAAAAACAAATATGCAAATATAGATACCATGACAAGGATAAAAGCCAAGGCACAACAAAAAATAAAGAATACAATGAACCAATTATTCAGATTTTTCAGCAATCCACTATTTCCTAATCATATTAACTATAAATGTGTGTTACACAACCGAATTGAAGGAAGAATCTGCACGCCCAGAACACCCCCAACTATATAATGCTTTTAATTTCTCCTCTAGACCCACTTGCACTCTCTAATTATACATTTCCTGCGTACGGAAACAGCTACAGAATTTCAAAGAACCATAATTAGCCAGATTCTTCTTTAAGACACTGAATGTCAATGCACCCTGATTTGCTGGACTCTTGGACTTTTTAAGCTTTCCATCCTTCTTTATGCTCAAGTCTCTAACAGTGTCACAACTTGATTGCTCTTAACATAAGATAGAACATTCAACTAAGAAAACATAACTGGTACTTATGCCTACTCTAGTATTCAAAGATTAAACATATATAAAAGAAAAAAATTGTGGACACATGAGAAAGAAAATTTAACTATTCTAAAATGTTCAGAGTTAAAGAATAGAAAATTGGAGGTTGAGGGTCAAGCACTCAAGCCTAGTGGTAAGGAAACTCTCACCCATGACAAAGGTTATGAATTCAAATCCTCACTGCTCCCTCCCCTATATATATATATATAACAGGAAATTGAACACCTTGCGGATGAAATGAAATAACCATGTTTTCCTAGAAAAAATGAAAAATAATGGACTAAATTATGTCTGTCCTGCACACAGGCTAGAACACACACACACAGAGTCTGTGTGCATGATATATATATATATATATAGAGAGAGAGAGAGAGAGAGAGAGAGAGAGAGCAAAGCACCATGCCATGATTCCAGATAGGCCAACAACATTGAATAATTGATAATCAACCAAATATTAATTATATACAGTATGCTTGTCCTTACCAGAAAACATTTGTGGCACCTTGAACAAGTGCTGATGAGTAACGGAGGAGGATGTCGGCATTATCAATTTGAACTTCAAATAACTGCAATAACAATTAACAAGTATTGTTACTGAGCTTTACTCTAAGCATGAAGAAAAGAATTATCTGTTGTTTAACATAGAAACCAGTCAAAATCTCCATTTTGGGTTAGTAAAATAGCCGACGGACATAATAATGACATGGATTAGAGCCACCTTCAAACATCCTGAATTCTGGTAAAATATCTATAGCATTTACTTTTCATTCCAGCATACCCAATAGAGAATTATTACTAACTTGACATCATAATAGAAACACTAATATGAAACACGTGTTATTTGAATTACAAATTTAACTTCATTCGATTTTAAATTGAGAATTACTCCAGATTTGATTACCACAAATAGGAGAGAGAACTGCAATAACAAAGGAGAATATCACAATCTAGGGGGGGGGGGGGGGGGGTTATAATTGAAGTGATTATCATAAACTTGTGTGCGGCAACTGCAAGTAAAGATATTGTTTACATTAGTACGTATCATTATGGTAAAGGTGTTAGCAGACATCCTGGACACTAGACAACAATCACTCACCTAGGCCATCCATTAGGCAAATAAGGTGTTCGACCATTTATAATGGAATTCAAAAGTGGACCCATTTAATTTGTTGAGGGGGAGCCAAATTGAACATGTAATTTATTACAGACATGGTAAATATTTAAATTTTTATACTTAACAATTTTAGTGAAAAATATAAAAAGTGAGGGTATGCCAAGGTAACCCTCGTGACTCAATGGTCCGCCTTCGATGAATAATATATATGTTGACTATTTCAGATGTCATTTAAAGTGTGTAATATTAATAACCACACACACACATATCATTGTATGAGACTAAATATGCTAATTTACCACAAATAACTTATATATCATTATTATAAAAAGTAAATAATTGTACAAGAATAATTTAAATAGATATATTTGAAAAACAATTGTCAATTGTAAAGAGTGGATACTAAAGAAAAGATAGAAATTGAAAATTTTACATCACTAATCATATAAGTAAAGAAGATTTGTCTAAAAAATAAAAGCACCTGAAACAGTACAACCATCAAGAAAAAAATTAGTTAAAGAAAATAGCTTGGGAAAGCATATTTTTGACCTGGTAAAGATTCTAAAGTTGAATTTTTAAGTTAAAATTATATCATAGAGATTTTCATGAAACCAGTTCCATATGTGGTTTAAGGTGTCAACAAGCAAAAGACTAGACATTTTAAAATGTAGCTCATCATGAAAGTTGTTAAAATATGTTTGATGGCCATCTCTTCTTAACCAACAGATTGTTTAATGTCACAGACATAAGAATTGAATACCAATATTTTTATTGGTGAGAAAAATCTAAACACTATATAAAAAGAAGTTGAATATTTTCGAATGCACACTCTTAACACTTAAGTAGTTTGGACTTCAATTGATGCATAAGTAAATACTTAAAAGGATTTACAATTAGACAAGGACAGATCTCAAGTCTACCACAATAAAGTATCTTAAATGCAAAGTTCTTAACTAGCCCGATAAGTACTAATGTGATAAACTAAAAGCCTATTCATTGTCCCTTGACAATTACAACTGAAAGATGGTTAATATAACGGTTTAATTCAACAACTTTTCGCTTCACTATGCCTCCATATTATCTAGAGTAGTTCAAGCTTTTCTTGCATTCTTATGGCTTTCCCACCATTTTTGAGTATTTACTATAATGTCAAGTTTATATAATTCTTCACTAATTCCATATTCAAGTAAGAGAGCCCAAAAGAAAGGCAAATATTATTGCTCAAGAAAAACCTGACATGCCGCAAAACAATCATCTAAATCGTTCTTGTTAGAATATACAACTGTAGCCTCCAAGTATCTTACAACAACTACTGTAGCATGAGTAGCCACCAAGTTTTTTTTTCACTATATAAGAGGCATTGCCTCATTGTTGTATTAATAAGCAAGAATGTAGTAGGGTAAAAGTATTTGCAATACAGCAGCTATGTATGTAGACAGCTCTACATTTACATACTGCGATTGCTGAGTAATCTATAACTATTCATATCTGCAACTTTGTTCTGCCTTCATTCTTCTATCAATATAGCAACTGATTTCTCTCATATAATCACACGAACACTTATAATCTGCATCAGATTTATAGTTTCTAACAGTTCTTTATATTCATATACTAAGTTTGGTCCTTCAAATTTAATATATATGCTCATTACACACTTGACACTGCTAAGTACTAAGAATGCCATACTAAACAGGTAGATAATTTAACAAAGAAGAAAAAAGATAAATGGCTCGACATACCCATTTATGGAAGAGAAGGGAAAATATATGAGATGCAAATGCTTGGCTCCATAGTTTTACAATGAGATCAAGAATAGGTTCTCCATTCTTTGGCACCCAGACAAAATGATCAGCAAGCACTTCATAAAAGCATAATGGACCCTCCGTCCTCTCTTCTTCTATAGAAGCTAGCTCTTCAGTGTTAAGAATTATATCTGTTTGAAATCCAATATATAAATATAATTCAGAAAAAGGCAATCCTAAAATTATATGCAACCTTACTTGATAACAATTAGATAATGCAATAAATCAGACTGAACAACAAATGAAAGTACTGAAAAACATGCAATAGCAGGGACAGGTATCAGCTACATTAAAGACACTTAATCAGTAGGGACAGGTTTCAGTTTCATCAAAGACATTCTAATCAGTCAAAATCAAAAAATGTGCGAATACTTTTGTCATTTAACATCCAGAGATGACTTGATAACAATAATTAATTCAAAAGAAATAAAAATTAAAACATGCACTGATGCACCTTAATGTATAATATATATTCACACTCGACCATCACAACTAGATGCCACAGAAATTACATTGATCCTACTTAACAAAATATAAGAAAAAGAGATTACATATCTGCATACTCAAGTCTTCACTACTCAACAATCCTTATGTCTCATGTAGCAAGTATTAGTTTATTACCTACACTCTTTATGTTTATATGCTATTCAAGGTTCCTAAATTAAACTTATTTCTTTAAGTTTATGACAGCAATACTATTATGAAGACAGATAGTAATCAATAGATAATCACAAACAGAGTAATATGACTGATTCTTGAGCTCAATACTCAATAGTGATCCAAAACCAGAAAAATGCCTCTACGCAGATGGAGTATTAGGGAAGTTTTGCTATTGTGCCAAAGAATACAACATTCTAGGTTAGAGATTCTATAATACTGAGTTCCCCAAAGGATTTTTGAGCAAAACGATTAAATCAATAAAAGACAATGCACTGGCTCCCAACCAACTGGCACACCAGTTCAGGGCAAATGGAAAATCGAAAAAGGAAGAGACATCACTGTAGACATTTGAAGGAATCAGGGAACTGAGGCACAAGATGCCATTTATTATAGTAGAATATTACATGATGCACATAATAAATCTGCACAGTTAACGTTTCTGTACATGTGACTTCTGCGGGTCACTACAAACAAATTTCATTACTCAAAACGAAAAATTACCAATAAAGCAACTGTAACTAACTATAGACCAGAAGACGTTACAACACGCTTCTCTTGCACAATCCCGATAAAGCATAAAAATCCAACGTTGTGTCAGAGGAGACATGGAGAATCACAACATTGTGTTGTTCTATTTACTATTAAATTAAAAACCATTTCTAATACATTTTACAAATTATCACCATATATACACATCTAGCTTGCTGATTAATAATGTCTTACTGACACCACATACTACTTTCCAAATCTTATTTGAATCTATTGATAATTCTTGTACTAACAGCTTATAGAGTTTAATAGATACAGAGACTATTACACTTACACTTACATACCTAGAATTTCTAGAATTCACCCGAGTAATTTCTGGAATTCACCCGAGTAAGCTAGCACGGTAACTATTACACTTACATACCGTAATAAATTTCAATACACACAGTAACAGATTAAAAAAAATGAAATCAAATGAGAAAATATAATTAAATTAACCTCTGGCACGATCATCAACTTCCAGAGCAATATCCTGAAAGAGTTCTTGCAATAAATTGCGACTTAGCGTTGGCGATGCTATTCCCTGCCACGATTCATTACTCAATTAATCACAATCAATCATTCTACATCTCTACATATATATACACACACACATAAATTAGAAAATGAAAACTCAATCATCGCAACATCAATCTTTTTTTCTACACACACGTATATTTACAGGAATTAGAGAAGCAAATGGAAAGAGAGAGAGAGAGAGAGAGAGAGAACGAGAGCGAGAGAGAGGGAGAGAGAGACTCGTTGAAGTTTTTTGTCGATCTCTTGAGTAAGAGCGGTGAGATAAGCGGAGCTACGAGGCGTCAATGTATGGGGAGGCATCCTGATGATCGATTACAGACAAAGAGCATTTGATTTACGTTTACCCTAACCCACCCTCTCAACTTCACCACCAATTCAACTATTGTGAGTACATACGTGTATGATTATGTATGTATCGTGATCGTGAGGAGGAAGCTCTATGATTAAGAATTGTTTATTTATATAATTGGTGTTTGTTATTAATGACGACGTGATGATGATGGCCGGAAATGATTCAGAGACTCCCCCCGCCCCTTAATGGAGATTTGCAGTAATTAATTACCCATTTACCCTGTCTGTTTTGGTGGATAAGTGGTATTATTCATTTTTCTTTTTTATTTTCAAAATTAAAAGAAAATAAAATAAATGGTACCTAATATTTTAATTGTATTTGTAACTAAAAATCACAGTATGCTTAAAGAGAAAAGGCCCAAGGATAGCTTAGAAACTTATCTAATTGTATAAGTTATTTCAATACCTAAATTGAATAATAATTTTATAATAATAATACAATTTATAATAATAGTTCTGATATTGTATTATATTTTTTTATAACCTTAGGTCATGTTTGTTTGATGGGATTATAATCTCGGGATTAGTATTCATTCATTATGATTGGATTATTATCCTTTAAATTATAATTCTATATTTGTTTTGAGGGATAACATATAGATTGGACTATTATCCTTTAAATTTTTTAATCTTTTGTTTGTTTGACGTTGGATTATAATCCTTTAAAAAATGACTTGTTAAAGAGAATTAAATAATATCTCCTCAAACCAAGTATTAGATAATATTATAATCATATCCCTTATTCCATGAAAACAAACCAGATATTAATATTTTAAAACGATTATAATCCTTGATCTAATCCCAAATAAATTTTTACAAAACAAACATATGATTAAAAAATTTAAAGAATTATAATCATATCTTATATTTAATTCTATAAAACAAACATAGCCCTATAGCATTTCGAAGAGACTCTCTGTACGGGCTCTTAACTTTAAAAATAAAGAGTCATAGATAGATTAGAGCTCTAAGAGATTCATAGAGGCTCTTTAAAAAGTTAGGAGCCTCTTTTCTCTGCTTAAACTTAAGAGCTTGCAAGAGGCTCTTAACTTATGTTTTATTAATAAAATATTGTTTCCCTCTTATTACTACACCATATATGGCCTATTGCAAGGCTCCAATAGTGTTGCAGAATGCTTTTAAATTATTGCAACAGGGCAAAAATTGGATATTGCAACGTTTTTCATGGCATTGCATATCTGGCAGTTGCAATAGGTGTCAATTACAATACTTTTGCCATCAACAGTAACATGATAAAATATTTTGCTTTAGATTCTATTGTAACACTTTTTGGAGTTGTAGCTACAAGCATGAGTATTGCTAGAGGCTTAAGCAAAAATCTATCTAGTGTCGCAGTTAAACACAAAAGTGTTTCAGTAGTAGTGTTGCAGTTAAACACAAAAGTGGTGCAGTTGCATCCTGATAAACAACATGTATATTATAATAATCTTAATATTTAAAATAAACTATTTCAATACCAAAAATAAATTCAATGATGCCAATGACATATTCAATTTTTATACCATACGGGGATCTAGTAATTTCGATACAATATTCTCAATCCCAACAAAATAAGGGCATAATCAACATAATTAATCATCACAAAAGAAGTGCTAACAAAATAAAGCGCCCAAATATAATTTAAATATTTTGTCAACATATTTAACCAAAATTCATTAGTCGTAAGACTAGCAAAAACAAGTTCAAAATATCGCAAATGCTTGACATATATCTAGGAGCTAGCACTGGTAGTGGCGTTGGTCCCTTCTATTTCATGCAGAAAGTGTGTGTCCCTTCTTATTTAGTTGAGTCACGGACAACCTGCAGTATGATATTCAAGAATCACTGTCAAGATTTAACTTAGAAACAAATGTCATAATTTTAGAAGCAAGCATGGGATCCATACATTTACAGCAATATATCAAGTTTACATACACATATGTTATAACAATTTCACACATAGAAACTAATAAACACAATTTCAACATAATACAAATATATAATCAATACCTCAACCGCATTTTCGCAAACATATTTAAAACATATTCAAGCGTCTAAACCACACACACATAGAAAATGAAACAAATACCAATTGAAGCCACTCAATTTAGGCTTATTTTCACCCAAACACACTAATCAAAACATTCACAACTCGCTAAAATTACATAATACCTAAAATTTCTGAAATCAAACCCAGAACATTCAGGCTCAATTCACAGAACATAATATATATTCACATAATACTTAACGAAGTCAAACCAAGAACTTGATTGCATAATATTAAAGCCCATAACGTACAAAATATTTAAACGTAACAAATGTTTTGAAAATAGACAATAAACATATATATACAGAGTTTATTTTTAACTATAATAGTAAACACTTAACAATGCATTAGAAACTTGGACTTTGTATTCGAAAATTAAATCATACCTTAAAAAGAGCAATGTGAATTATAAGTAGAAACCATGTTTCTTTCTTTACCCCTTGAACTCTGCAACATAATATAATAGAGAATGATGAGGTATGACGATATCAAAAAATTGTAATTACATTACTGCTATATTAAACTACAATTTTTCTCAAATTATTAGCAAACTAACAAATAAATCAACTCAATTTTTCAAACATTCATAAATTGAAGAATTCTCTAAGCATTCATAATTATATGAGCTTTTGCACTTTCAACTTCAAGCTGAAGGATAAATAACATAATAAGTCAATTGAATTTAATACACAAAATTGTCATGGAAAGAACATAACAAAATAGAGTGTCTGAGGATGACATTCAGTGAGTCACAATAGCATACATATACAACTTGGTGATTTAAGCATAATACAATAACAAATACCTTATAAAATAACATACATTCATATATAGATAATAGAATAGAACTTGGTAATGTACAGTTATGTTGGTAATAGAATAGACGCAGCTAATTATATTTTCTAAACACATTTTAGCTAAAGTATCAAGACATCTCTGCATTGGTAAATTCATGGCTAATTCCCGATTAAAAGGCTAGTTTACACCCAGACAAGAAACTTATAGCAACAAAAACACAAAACTAATTTAACTTTATTACTAATAAACTAATTTCCAGCTATAAAAAACTCAAACCTACAACTCAAAGAAAAAACTAACAATAGAGAAAAAAATTAGCAACTATGTAAAACACATAACAATATGAAACTTAAAACTAAAACTCATAGCAAAAGATGTCAAGAGATCAAAAAAAAATTAGCAACTATTTAAAACGATATGAAACTCAAAGTTGTGCATGTTAAACACATTCAAATCACAAAGTACAACTATAAACTAAAATAAAAATGTAAAGCCCTAAATTTATACCTTAAAATCGAAGCCCTAATTCAAGCCCCAAATTGTAGAATCCCTAGTACCCTGAGAATGAAATTAAAATCATGTCAAATAAAATCGAAGCCTAAATCAAGATAATATATTCTTAAACCCAAATGAAACCCTCTTTTTCAACCAATGAGAAATGATGTTTGATATTTGTGTGAGAGATCGATTTGAGTAAGAGGGAGTGGGAGAGCTAGAAATAGAGAGAGATGATAGTTTTAGATAAGGGGAAAATAATTTAGGTAAGGGGAAGGAATAGAAGAAGTGAAATTTTAGTTAAGCGCTAATAATTTCATTGACCCGCGTGACACTTTAGTAAAACATTTAGTAATATTTTTGCAATGCTTTGATAAAACGTTGCAGTTGCTATGTAAACTACTGTAAAATTAGCGAAAAAGTGGTGCAATGAAGTGATATTTTAGATTTTTATAACATTTATTTAACGGTGTTGCAGTTAATTAACTTTTTGCAACATTTTTCTTGCAACATCATTGTTAAGTGTGTCGTTAGCCCATTTATGGTGTAATGTATTTAACTTATACATGTTTGAATTTTGTAGTGAAATTCAAATATGAATATAATATAAATAAAGAGGGGATATAATGAGTATTGTTGGAGTTGACACTCTTAATAATGTCCTAACTTACTAGGAGCATAATATTTTATATTATATTTAGAAGTTTGTTAGAAGACTATTGAAGATGTTCTTAGGTAATTAACTAAGATCATTTTTAGAGTATCTCCAAGAGACTCTCTAAACAATCTCCTAAATTAAAATATAAAGAGCATGATAAAAAATAGAGTTCCAAGATACTCGTAGCGGCTCTTAAATTTTTTAGGAGTCTTCTCTCTCTCTCTTCTATTTTAGGAACTACTGCATGACTCTTAATTTTTTTATATCAATAAAATATTTATTTTCTCCCATTTTTTAAATAGATTCCCGCCATAAGGCTTAATATTGTGGGAGAGATTATAATCTTTTAAATTATTCAAATTTTACAAAAATTAAATTTATAAATGGAATATAATCATTTAAATTCAAATCATATAACGTTTGTTTTGAAGGATAGTATATATAACTCGACTATTTTTTTTTAGCTAAATATAACTCGGCTATTTTCCTTTAAATGGATATGAGATTATAGTGAACGCCTGAAGAGATTATAATTATCAAATTGACTTATTAAAAATGATAATGCATTCGCTAACTAAATTTTAGAGATAATTATCAAATTCCATCCAAACAAACATGAAATCAATATTTAAAAAAATTATAATTCTTAAACAAATTCTAATATATATTTTTATAAAATAACTATAACATTATATAGTTTTATTTCCTTCTAATTTATTTTCTCCGCTTAAACAAGATAACCTTTGTGTGTGTATATAGAGATAAGTGAAATACTGGCATATACACAATTTGAAATTGATCTCAGCTTTCAAACTAAAATAGTCAAATAAATTAGTTACATGAAGTATGGGCGCATTGTCGTGGAATGGAAGTAGCATCACCAAGCTCCAAGCATAAAATTCACATGCATATACCAACACGGGTGTACATTCCAATAGATAACAGTAGATGAGAGGTGAACAGGGTGAGATGTTGGCACCTAAAATGATAAGTTTCATAAACGTACTTGTCCTGGACCGGACATTTGGCGGAACCATGCCGGGTCTAGGCTGACCCTAGTCCCGGATAGTCCTACAAAATTAATAAAGATTTTATTTCCCAAATCATGATTTTTAGTTAAAGTTTAGTAGAAACTTGATTTTGATCCTCGGTTAAATTCGAAAAATTAGTGATTTATTAGTTTAGCTGCGAGTTGCGAATATTTGAAAATTATGGTTCCGTCACCGAGTCTATAGATAAGTGAGATCTTCCGGCTTTAATACACCCTCCCTCTTAGAAGTTATAAAGATAAATATCGTTTTTGGACAACTTTCTCAACAATTAAGAAATCCGTTCGAAAAATACGGGGACACGATTTCCAATCCTAATAGGAAAGGGCAATACTTTGCTTCGATTATTTCTCCGCGGATTCTTTGGCTCCCTTTCCTAACCTCGCAATAAACGAAATGAGACGTTTGCTTGTTTTCGACGTGTTGTGATGAGAGGTGCCTTAGCCTAACATATTAACATCCCGTCCTTTTTAGTTGTAAGCAATGTCCTTTCGCTTTATGAAAGCGATTTTACTTTTATAATGGTAGGGCTTCAAAGCTTGTAGTTCAAGGGAGAGGGAGAGTCAGGAATTATAAGACAATATTTTTTTTGTTAAGTATTTATGAGGCAATACTTGATAAAAAAAATTATAAAAAAATGGAGGGTGTATGAGATAAAATCCTTCATCCCCTCCTATCCTTATTATATACTATAAAATTTAGGGTTCATTTGGTTTATCTTATAATTAACTTATAAGTTTAAAAATGTATATATTTTCTAAATTATAAGGAGTTTATAAGAGATAAAAAACAGTACCTTAGAACAAGTCCAATAGCTCATTTAAATAGTGTTCTAAGTTGAAATATAAGTAATATGTCAAAAAAGTTATACTCCCTCCAACAGTGTCACAGTGATTACATATTTCATTTATATGAATTAAATAATCATTTCCCTCCATTTTTCTTTATCTTTTCTCTCACTCTCTTCTTCTTTTCCCTCTTTTTTAGATTCAAATTTATTATTATAATAATAATAGATAATGAATATAGAGATAATTGTTGAAGTTCACATTTTTTAATGGGTTATCTAAATCACTAAAATTTATTATTTTATAATATTTATAAATAACCTACTAGGACACATTCGACTTGCTCTTAGTAAGTAATTTTTTTAATTCCAATTTACGATGGGATCAAGGTTGTAAATCTAAACAAGCTGTATTGCCGTTGTTAAAACTTAAAAGAAACACACTTTTGCCCCACGATCCTAAATTAACCATCCACCGTAAATCCTTATGAAACCAACGGCTCAGATTCCTCATAACCATTCACGCGGATCGACACAGCTAACCGTCGATGAAAAACAAAAATGAACGACCTAGATTACACCCCGCCAAAACCAAAACTCAAACCCCCAGAATTCCCCCCTATAAAACCCCAATCAAAACGCCTCCAATTCCACAATCAAACACAAAAACCGTAGGAATCAAATTCAATCTCAAAATGTCTGGGAGAGGAAAGGGAGGCAAGGGATTGGGAAAGGGAGGAGCCAAGAGGCATCGAAAAGTCCTCCGGGACAACATCCAGGGGATTACCAAGCCTGCTATTCGAAGATTGGCTAGAAGAGGCGGTGTGAAGCGCATCAGCGGACTCATTTATGAGGAGACCAGAGGCGTGCTGAAGATATTTTTGGAGAACGTTATTCGCGATGCGGTGACGTACACTGAGCATGCTCGGAGGAAGACTGTGACTGCCATGGATGTCGTTTATGCTCTTAAGAGGCAGGGCAGGACTCTTTATGGTTTTGGTGGTTAAAATAGATGAATATAATGTCATATGTAATAGCTTTGCTGTTTTAATTGTGTTGGTATTATATGTATCGTTGTGAATCTGAAAGTATGGTGAATTTTAATGGAGATTTCAGTTTGGTCAATGTTGTCTTGTTGGTTAAATGTTTGAATAATATTAATTTAGATCTAAGACTGCAGTTATGTTAATTTGTTGATGTTGGTAACATTGTTAGTTTGCGATATTGGAAGAGATATATACAGTTACTATGACTTGCATCTCCAATTACAGGAGGATCTATTGAACAGTTTTTTTCCGAAGATGTTCTTTGTGTGTTTCAATTTTTTATATTTCGGATGTTCTATTCAAATGTAAAGAATGGAAAAGGGACAAAGTGGGAATTGGGTGCAACAAAAGTGAAGAAATTTGTTAGCACTGCTTCTTTTGTTTCCTTTTAATTGTTCATTTTATTTTTAGTACAGTCATCAAACTAACTCATCTTTGATTGCAATTTATATATAATTAAAAAAATTAAAATTTTATGTTGTTAAAAATATATCTAATATACTTTAAAATATATTTTTAGTTTTTTAAAATTATAAAAAAATAATTTTTAATTTTTAGTCAAAAAGTAGTTAATTTGACTATGAAAAGTAAAAAATGGACTACTAATTAAGGACGGAGGGAATACCAGTTTTGTTGCAATGATTTATTTAATTTTGAGAAATTTTAAGTTTTAGAATTGTGAAAAATACTATAAAAGAAGAGGACAAAAGTTAGGAGTGAAAAACAAGAGCAAAATTTGTATGAACGGTGAGGAAAATGGGCCAGAGATCTAGTTTCAATTATGAAAAAAGGGGAAGGGGAGGAAGTAACTAAAATTGTAAATATTTTACTATCCTTTATTTAATAGCCCAGTTTATCACATTTTGTGGTTAATCAATTAGTGATTTTTTAAGAGTTTTCAACCCATCAATTGCTATTATTTTAATATTCAACCTATCGTAACGAGTCTTTTACCTTCTTTTTTATACTTCTTAACTGAGATGACTAACTGCAGTATAAGACATTTAACTATTAGTTTAATTTTAAAATGATAATAATTAAATATCTTTTATATTCTAATATTTGTTTCCTTTTAACATAGAGTGTATTAATTGTTTTCAAAATAGCAATCTTTAATTGTCATTTTAATTTTAGACTTTTTTAATTGAACTAATAATTAATTTTTATATTTATAATATTTTTTATTATAATAGTCCAGTCTACCACACCGTGTGATTAACCAATCAATAATTTTTTAAGAGTTTTCAATCAGGTGCCAATATTTTAATATTTAACCAATCATAATAAGTCTTTTTACCTTCCTTTTTACACTTCTTAACTAAGATGACTAACTTCAGTATATGACATTTAACCATCACTTTAATTTTAAAATGATAATATTTATATATCTTTTATATTCTAATATTTGTTTCCTTTTAACATAAAGAGTATTAATTGTTTTCAAAACAACAATCTTTAATTGTCATTTTAATTTTAGACTTTTTTCATTAAACTAATAATTAATTTTTATATTTATAATATTTTTTATTATAATAGTCCAGTCTAGCACATCATGTGATTAACCAATCAATGATTTTTTTAAGAGTTTTCAATCAATCAGGTGTTAGTATTTTAATATTCAACCAATCATAATGAGTCTTTTACATTCATTTTTTACACTTCTTAACTGAGATGGCTAACTGTAGTATATGACATTTAACCATCAGTTTAATTTTAAAATGACAATATTTAAATATCTTTTATATTCTAATATTTGTTTCCTTTTAACATAAAGAGTATTAATTGTTTTCAAAACAGCAATCTTTAATTGTCATATTAATTTTAGACCTTTTTCATTGAACTAATAATTAATTTTTATATTTCTAATATCCTTTATTATAATAGCCCAGTATACCACACCATGTGGTTAACCAATCAATGGTTTTTTAAGAGTCTTCAGACAATCAAGTGCCAGTATTTTAATATTCAACCAATCATAATGAGTCTTTTACCTTCTTTTTTTACACTTCTTAACTGAGATGGTTAAACTGTAGTATAGAACATCTAATCATTAGTTTAATTTTAAAATGGTAATATTTTAAACTGAGTGGATATATGATGACAAGTTGACAACACAAAGCGTGCCAAGCTCAATAGTCTATTACAGTTGAAGGGAAACCTCGGCACAATCTTACCAAGCCTATCGATTTATAGTTATCCGGAGCTCAGTCTGCCTTGGGTTGTAAAAAAAAATCTCGCACAGACTTCTGAGTGCTAATTATTTTTGGCGCTCCTTAAACACTAAATTGCAATTTGATGATTTGTATTATTTTATTTTTGTATTTTGATGGCTCACATTTAAAACTCAACATTCGCATGGTTACAGAAATAATTTAGTTACAAATAAGGAACTTCGCACGGACACAGTTAAAAGAATTAACAGAGGTGAGGGTAATTTAGTCCAAAAACATTTTCAATGTCCAATTAAGTATGCTAACCTCTCTTTTCTCTTTTCTGCAGGTATATAGCATAAACTGTAACTATTTATAAAAACACATAAAGTAACTAACTGAAATTATAAAAACAAAGGACAACATACATAACATATAAAATACGAAAGAAAATAGCCCATACAATAAGCATTCATAATAACTAACATGTGTTGCACAATGCATTCAATTAGGATTCATAGTTCATACTCAAAAAAATTGTCCTGTGTTGCACAATGCATAAGATGACAAATACAAAGACATAATATGACAGGTTCATGCATAAACAAAATATTATGGTTTCTTGGTCTTCTTCTTTCCCTACTCCATTTTCTCAACTCTAGCTCTTTTGGCAGCCTCTAGTTGTCTCAGAGTGGTAACTTTTTTACCTTTCCAAGTGAGTGTATTATGTTCAACAGAATCTTCTTCTACCACTCTTTTCCCAGCCTTCTTGCTCCCACTACTTTCTCCTCCAACAGTCCCTTATGGTTCTTTTTCTCCACCAACATTGTTCCCACAATTTCCATCACTAGTATTGGAAACAGTAGTCTCCTTCTGATCTTTCTGAAAAAAGTAAAGAAACATTAATAAGTTATTGCTCAGGAATAAAATATTATTGATTGGGCACATCTACGTTACCTTTAAGGCACACGTTCTTGAGTTATGACCCATCTGTTTACAAATTTTACATATAACTTTAGATTTTGCAATATTTGGCTCCCTTCCCTCTTCTGCAGCTTTTTTTATTTCATCACTTTTCTATAAATTAAAATGTATAAAAAAACATTAGAACCTCAAAAATAAATTAGTGAAGTTTATAGTCAAGATAAAGTAATACCTTTGCTTCACAGGTCTTAGAGTTATGAATTCTTGCTTTGCAATACTTATAAAATATCTAAATTAACATATACAGTAGAAGCACGGCTAGAGGAGGAACTATCCTTGTCCGCATCAACCATTTCATCAATATTTTGCTCAAAGATTAAATCATCATCTGAATAATCCTTGTTAGAACTGTCTGAATGAAAACTATCCTCGCTACTTTCTTCTTCTCTAAATTCAAAATCAGAATCTTCAGGGTTAGAAAAATCTTTGTGTAGGCCCTCTAAATCCCTAAGGTCTTGTTCTGTATTTTCTTCACATTGTGTGCCAAAGGGAAATTGAGTATTCTCTGCAAAATCATATTCATCACGCCTAGATGATGGTTCTCTAGGTGGTGGCTACCTAGGTGATGATTGTCTAGGGGGACTTGGGTCCACAAAATCGTAATAATCATTCATTTCTGATTGTGAGGTAACTAATGGGGGTATCTTGCAAAAATATACCTCAATATATCTATCAGCAGCAGACATTAGTGTACACATTAGCATAACGTCATCATCACTTTCAAGTTCAAATAAACCCCCATTCATGGTTGTATTTGGAAACTTATACCAAAGTTTAGCATGCCCACCAATTAAACCAATTTCTTTCAACATAAAATGAATCTCAATTAAGCTTATCTCATCAGAACTACAATAATCAAAGTAATCAACAGACCCACCCTTATAAGACTTGGGATTTTCAATCATTTCACCACTATGGTATAGTTTTATCGTAAAGTTTTCAATAACTACAAATTAATCACATATAATAATCAGGAAATGACATGTTAACATACAATATCAGAAAGGGTAACAATTAAAATACACTTAGTGGACCAATACACAACAAAATTCATTCTTTAAGTAAGCAATGTTATTTATATATCAAAATTAGTAAAACCCTAATTTATAAGTATCGGTGACATTTAATAACAAAACTAGTCGAATAAAGAATAATATTCAACAAAAGGACAATATCTGATCTACCCATGATCAAAAACCATAAACCCCTATGGAAACAAGTACAAATACATTAGATTATCCATGTAAGGGTTCAAGAAAAGGCATGATACCTTTATAATTGGGTCACTGTCGGGGACTATATATGTTAGTATCTTCTTTCAATCTCTTGAACCAAGTCATCTTCAACGAAATCAATGGGTATACTGTAAATATAAATTTTGGATGGATGTGATGTGGAACTGGGGAATGTCGATATGTATATTATGTAAGTATATATGTATGATGCCCCTGCAATTTACCACTTTACTCTAAAAACAATCAATAATTACAAAATAACTTAAACGTCGTTAGCTGTTTTTTAACGGCGTCCGTGCGGAGTCCCTTGCTTGCAACTAAATTATTTCTGTAACCATGTGAATGTTGAGTTTTAAATGTGAGCCATCAAAATGAAAAAGAAAATAGTACAAGCCATCAAACTGCAATTTAGTCTAAAATAAATAAAAGACAAAATTTTATATTAAAATGTACAATTTTTTTAATTATAACTAATTTTTCTAATATTTATTAAATTGATATATAGGAATAATTTATATATGATGTTAGCTTATTTAAGGGGAAAAAAGGAATGAAAAAGAGGGGGATGGATAATATTTAAAATGCTCAAATAGCGCAGCATGATAATGATATGGGGCAGGAAGGGAGACACGCGGCATCAATCTTCTATGCATGCCAGCCACGTATCATGTTCTTCTACACCCACGTATACACTTCATCAGCGTGGTATTATATTATTATTATTATTACAAATTACAAATTACAAATTACAAATATCAAACCAGCCCTCAAAACATATATACATACAAATATTTATACAAAAAAGAAATAGGGAGAGTGATGGCGAGTTCAGACTCAAGGCCAGCATTAGCATACGTGGTTGTTTACGTGAAAGATGTAGCCAAATCTGTTGCTTTCTATTCCAAGGCTTTTTGCTACCCTGTCCGTCGGTTTGATGAATCCCACAGGTAAATCAATTACTACTACAATTATATTACAGTATCAACGACTCAAAGTAAGGTCACCTTTAAATTCTTGTATGTATGTATGTATGATGAATCGTAGATGGGCGGAGGTGGAGAGCGGGGGAACAACGATAGCATTCACGCCGGTGCACCAGCACGAGACGGATGAGGTGACGGGAGAGGTGCACACTTGGGAGTGTCGTCGGGAGAGAGATCCGGTGGAGGTCTGCTTTGCGTACCAAGATGTGGACGCTGCTTACTATAATGCAGTCATGCATGGAGCTGCCGGAGTGAGGGAGCCTGAGGAGAATGAGTGTGGACACAAGGTTGCTTATGTCAGAGATATTGATGGTATTGTTGTTAGGCTTATGAGTTTTGTTTCTCCACCCCACTAATTAATTTGATCAACTTCAAATTAATATAATCTACTGTATATACTTTTGTTTTTATTAATGGCTTCCTTCCGATTCCGTACCATTTCATGATATGCGTTGTTACCTGTTGAAATTATCAAGTCCTATTTGTAGAGGAATAAAAGGACCGTAATTCGAGTCGGACAGCTCGAGCTCGTTTAGATCGAACGAACCCATGTTCGAGCTAGTTTAGGTAAACGAGTCCGAGTCCGAGTTCGGTTAGGATTGAGCTTGTTTAAGTTAATCGAGTGGCTCGACTCATTTGAAAAAATTCAAAACTCGAATTCGTTTATTAAAAATCCAATCCGACTGGAATCACATTATGATAGAATTTGTGGGCGGGTTCATTTTATTTCACCCACTAGTCCACCACATTTTGAGGCGTTGGAGACGAGACTAAAACAATGGGGAAAAATGTACAATATATCTTTATTTATCCTTAAAATCAGGTCGCAGGTGCACGCCAAATCAGAAATATGTATACATAGAACAGAGATAAAGTATTTACCGTTCGACGCGGGTAAAAATATTTGTGCTGAAATTGTTGAAACATAATTACTGCTTGTACATATGTTTTTTAAAGTTGAAATAAGAGAATTGTTTATGCAAGAGCTTATTCTTTTTTTTTTTTTGGGACAGAATGCAAGACCAGCTTATTATAGAAGCATAAGTTTATCCATAACACCTGCTTCACGTAGAGAGATTTGAACTGAAAAGGTTTATGAATGAGGTCGAGTAGATGGTTTATGGTGCTTATACCGTATGAATTAAAAAGTCGGCGATACAATTTATTTTGTAGTATTGGATTAAAATGTTATTTAGGTAGATCATAGTATGATATCTTAATCCGGTAATTTTTTTGTTAAAAATCAAGAGATATATATATATATTGAAAATCAGTAGACACACGTATACCATATTACCATGTAGCCGTGTGTGTAATATTAGACTAGATGCCCTGTCTGGCTATCTCACGATATATATATATATATCAATATATCATGATATCGCCTCAATATTTATTTACACACCATTTCACATATCGAACTTAGCCTTTCTTCTCACACACAAACACACACGCATATGGCTTTCTACCACCCTCTCATCATCCTCATCGATCTCCCTCTCCACCGCAACGGCGTTTGGGAGAGACGAGTTTTGTTCTAGGGGTCATTATAACAGTCCTCAAACGTGCAAGCCGTCGAGCTATTCTGAGCTTTTCAAACGCGCGTCCATCCACGTTGACGTACGCGCATGACACTCCTTCGCACCTCGTGAACTCAAGGTCATCTTCTGTCACTGAAAAATGCAAATGCAAATGCAAATGCTGGCTTGCATGTATATATCGTCAAAACTAGTACTGCTACGGTGCCCAGTAGATTAATTAGGTGCTTTTAAAGAAATTAATGTTGTTTATGAATATATGTTAACTGATGATGTATTAATTAATTAATTAATATATATGGAGTTGCATTATATGCATGTCTGATAAGATAAGATCGATCTACTTTCAACAAGTCATGTGTCTGGCTGGCATATACACGTAGTGTTTTTTAAACTTCATATTTTGTTTATGTATATATATATATATATATATCTGTGTTTGGCGCATACAGCATGTTATGCAAGCTTCTTGTCAATTATCCGGCCTCCTAATATTTATATCTGGTGGTTATAAAAGTATTGAATCGATTAAATAAATCCTCTCAAATTTTCATTCGAATGTTAAGTTCTCATTAATTTCTTTGCCATTTATTCAAATCAAACATATAGCACTGTATTCATACGAATATCTATCTCTATCTATCGACATTTAGATGCTATCGCCTATACCATCGTGGCATCGTTCCACTTGCAGAATCTTAAAAGATTACTCCCACAACGTACAGTTTTATAAGTGTTTTCTAAATCTCAAAGCTTCTTTCATAATGAGAACTCTTTATTTATATCTCCTAAATCTTTATAAAAAAAATCATTACTTTAAACACTCTAAGGTATATATCTACACTGTCTTATCCACCGAGGCATTGATTTTACATGCACTTCATTTTTCTTGTTTCATTTTCAATGTGAAGTCGCAGCGTGCACGGTGATCTATGTTTCTTTGTCTGAGAAAGACGAGGAGCAGCATCGAATCTGTGTCAGATGGCATGGGTTGGGACAACCCTGCTCAATCGCTTTTGAATAAGGATTCTCTCTATTTTTAATAGAAATGATTTTTAGAGTTTTACGCTTTTTGTTATCATATACTCCTATTGTATATACTAATCCAAGATGTATAAAAAATTTATATTCTTGGGCAGTGTTTCATGGACCAAAAGAACTCATCCCAGTATTTCATGCGTATGCTGTCGATTAAACTGTGTTCTAAATCCACCAGGATTCTAACTAGCTAGTTACTATTGGTTGCAAGAACCACCATGCTCTTCCAGTTGAATGACACAACTCATGCAGCAATGTAGCCCTGATATAATTATAATGAAAGCCAATATTAATCTCGGTGACATCTAGACACTACCTGAATTGCCCATATTGTAAATAGCTTCTGAAAGGGATACTGGATCTATGATTTATCTCTTCCAGCTGCATAGTTCTTGGAACACCTGTAGCTTGGGGGTATGGGATGACTTTCTCACTTTAAAACATTTGTGACTGCACTACTGCCGAGATAGGTTCAAAATTGAAGCGATAATAACACGTACTTCCCATTCACCAATTAATTTAAACGAAAAAGCTTCAACCGTAAAAATTTAAATTACAAGATCACCATTTTTGGATACAAGAATAAGAAAACCAAAAGACAAAAAGAAAGGATAGCCAGATATCTTCTAAAGCTAAGTAAATGAATTAGTCGTCGGGAAAGCCACTATGTGTCGACTAATATCAAAGTGTGTAAATATACAAGAAACTGAATCTACAAAATTATAGGTATATACAATTTCATACAGCCCGCTTGCGTTTTGATCGCTTGCTCTTCCTTGGACCAGTATAATTTGGAACTGATTTGCTAGTTCCGGAAACATATGCTTCTTCAAGAACATCCTTATCCTGTGAGAAAGTAAGGTCCTAAATATCCACACTTTGATAGACAGATATATGAACTGGAAAGGAACTTGCTCAACAGCAGTAGTTAGATTATTTTGTTTCTCTTGTGATTACGGTTACAATTACATATTTATGGTAAAAGGGTTATCAATTAAGAAGTTAGGAAAACTTAACCCCCTGATTCTATGCAACAGTTATGACGCTATTTAAATAATAGCAACTGTATTCAACGTAGAAGGAAGACTTGTGTCATATGCTGTCAACTACGGAGTATCAGTTATGACGCTATTACAATTCACTTTTAACCGGATCAACTGCAAAGAATGAAAAATAAGATATCCAATCAATGGCCAATTCCTATCTTGAACAAAGAAAATTATTGATGCATCCACCTTCAAACTGTAACTTAATTATGGATGAAGAGATCTTACTTTAATGTTCTATGTTTATTTCCGTGACTTATTTTCAGGGAAATTCAATTTATTTTTAACAATTATCCATAGTATACTTGTTTAGAGACATTTCTTGCCTCCATTTGGCTCCTGCTATGGGAGTGTTTCCTAGTTGTCTAGCACCCAGTTGCATATTGTTAAGGATCAAACTTGATTTGCTTACTGCTCAAAATAGGGCATCTTTTCCCTCATTGAACTCTGTAAAGTCCACTTGATGCCATTCCATTTTTTTCCTTTTTCATAACGAGACTAGACAAGTGAAGATAACTATATAAAATGTGCAGAAGCCTTAATTTACGAGTCAATAATTAGTATTGACAATGACACAGACATGGTCACACTTAGGACACGTGACATATGTCCCACACATAGTCACCCACATGGCTCTCAAACCCAACTTGTGGTGTATCCTGGGAGACAAAGTAAAAGCATTTGATCAAGCAGCGACAATGCACCTCTTAAGTGAAGGATTTTTTTCCACTACTGCTTTTTACTGAAAAGTCTATTTTATTATGTATAAAAAGAAAGTCTATTTTATTATATTTTCTTCTTAATCTGAGCACACTAGAATGAATGAGGAACATTTTGTGGGCATATTCTAAATTTTATCTAATATTATCAGACTTCTATTTAATTTACGAGAATATCAGCTTTTACATTACATTAATGTTACACAAAAATGCTAGAGTAATCCCCCCTCCCCTACAATAATGCATGCTAGTGGTTTGTTCATAACAGTCATTCATAATTATTATGGTATATTAGTAATTAAATCTATTGAAGCAATCTAAAGTTGGGTCAGGTTGTAGCAGCCTGAGCCCCAAGGGTTCTGGCAAGAGCAGGGTCAAAGGTTGGAGCTAGATGGCTCAAGTGGTAGCTGCCTCAAGCCTAAGCGTAGATCTAGAACAAGGTTAAAGTTCCAAAGAACCCCATTAGAAGTTCTGATACAGTCATACAGTCAACAAAACAAGTCACTTGATGACTTGATCTTGTCACTGTCAAACTTGCATGGTTCAGAAGAAGTGTTTAGAACTACCATTCATTGTCATTCATAGAGAGAAACAGTTACAGATTATTTTGAAGTACAAATTATATCACATTAAAGAGTTTAAATCATTCATGTTGGAAATCAATCTAGGCATATAATTAGTTGTACCATATTGTATAACTGATTAGGAGATTAGTTACCTAAAATATAGATTTCGTGTATTACCCAAGATTTGTATCAATTTAGATCCTGTTTTTGTGGAGCCTTGTGGAGGCTGTCAAGGCACTGATGTATAGCAACTTAAGTATATATGTTTCTATTCAGCCTCACATAAAATGAAGCATTTTCCATACATCTCATAAAGCTTCATGGTATCAGAGCTGTAAGTTAAAGAAACCCAGCCCCTTTCTCTTGTCAGCCTATCAATCTTATTATTACTAAAGTCAGACTTCGTGGGGGGATCCGATCAAACCTCCGGAAATTCATCTGCATCCAATCCCACTCCTAAGTTTCTCACATCCTCTCAACTCACTCCAGCCACCACAGAAACAAACCTCATCCCAATCACCACCCACAAGCTGAATGGCAATAACTACCTTCAATGGTCTCAGTCAATGATGATGTTCATAAGCGGACGAGGCAAAGACGAATATCTTACTGGTGGTATACAAAAACCAGATTCAAAGGCTTCTGAATACAGAACATGTAGGGCAGAAAACAACCTAGTTATGTCTTGGTTAATTACTTCTATGACAACTGAGATAGGAGAAAATTTTTTGTTGTACACCACGGCACATGAAATCTGGGAAGCAACACGAGAAACGTTCTCAAGAAGCAAGAACACATCTGAACTTTTTCAGGTGGAGAGTACTCTTCAAGATCTTCGCCAAGGAGAAAACTCAAACTCAGTGACTATCTATTTTACAACTCTTACTCGTTACTGAGAACAACTAGACTTATTTGAGGTGCATGAATGGAAATGTGCTGAAGATTGTGCGTGTTTCAAAAAGATCGTGGAGACCAAACGAGTCTTTAAGTTTTTGATGGGGCTTGACAAATCCCTTGATGAAGTAAGGGGTAAAATTCTCGGTACTAAGCCTTTACCAAATCTGCGAGAGGCCTTTTCAGAAGTGTGTAGAGAGGAGAGCCGAAAACGGGTCATGTTGGGTCAACATCAAGATTCTTCAAATTCTGAAATCCCAGCTTTTACAACAGTCAAAGATACTCATCTGGATTCTAGTGCTTTCGCAGCATGAAATAATTCTCAAAACTATGACAATCGGGGCAGAAAAGGTCGCCCTTGGTGTGATCATTGTCGGAGACCAGGATATTTAAAAGAAATATGTTGGAAATTGCATGGAAAACCTGCTGATTGGAAGCCAAACAAAGATCGCGAGGCAAGGGAATGCTGTTATTTCTGGAGCATCTCAACAAGGTACTTCTGCTCCAGGAACAATTAGAACTTCTCCAGCAACTCATGCAGAAGGCAGAAGGCGAATAACAATACTCAAATCTCCGACAGTTCTGCACTACATGCAGCCAAGTCATCCTCATCATCTTGGATTGTAGACTCAGGAGCATCCGATCATATGACAGGTGACCGATCATTTTTTACAACTTATTCCCCTTGTACCAGCCTTCAAACAGTATGTATTGCCAATGGTACACGCACCAAAGTGGTCGGAACAGGAACTATTTATATCTCAAATTCTCTAACTCTCAATGCAGTTTTATTTGTACCTGAACTTGACTGTAATCTTATATCTGTTAGCAAACTGAATCGTGATCTAAACTGTACCACTAAGTTCCTTTCTTCATCTTGTATTTTCCAGGACTTGAACTCGGGGAGAACGATTGGTTCGTGCGAGCCTTTATGTCTTAGATGTCAAGACTCCTTCAATCCATTCAGTCAGTCATCCAAATTCATTGAATCATAGTTTCAAGTCTGTTAGTCATTCAAAGAAAGAAAGTGAAATTATGATGTGGCATATTCGCCTAGGTCATGCATCTCAAACGTTTGTATCCATCCTTATTCATCAATAAAAATCCGCACTTGTTTCATTGTGAAGTTTGTCAATTAGCAAAGCATACTCGAAACACATATTCACCACGATCATACAAACCAAGTCGCCCTTTCTCTCTTATTCACGGAGACATTTGGGGACCACTCCGTATTCCAAGTGTGACCGGTGCTCGATGGTTTTTATTGTTAGTTGATGACCATACTCGATTGAGTCGAACCTTTTTCATGAAAGAAAAATCTGAAGTCAAACATATTATTCAAAACTTTCACGTCATGATTCAAACTCAATTCAAGGCCCATATTCAAATCCTTAAAACTGATAATGCCAAAGATTTCTTTAATTCAAGTGTTGGTCCTTATCTCCGGTCCCATGGTATTATTCAACAAAGTTCTTGTGTCAACACACCACAACAAAATGGTGTGGTTGAGCGTAAAAACCGTCATATACTTGAGGTCGCTCGATCTTTGCTTTTCCAAACCAATGTTTCAAAAAAAATGCTGGGCTGAAGCCATTCTCACGGCAACATATTTGATCAACCGTATGCCTTCTCAGGTACTTAACTTTCACTCACCCTTACAAATGCTTCAAGAACTATATCCCACCTCACATCTAGTGTCACAAATTCCTGTCAAACTTTTTGGCTGTATTGCTTTTGTACATGTCCATTCTCAATTACGTGGTAAACTTGATGCTCGTGCACTTAAGTGTATCCTCCTTGGATATTCAGCCAATCAAAAAGGCTACAAGAGTTTCTCTCCTGCTACTAGAAAATTTTATAATACAATGGATATCGCTTTCTTTGAAAACATTCCTTTTTACTCCAATTCTGAAATTCAGGGGGAAAACAGCAAAAATGAATTTCAAAATTGGGACTCGTCATCATTCATTGAAAATTTTCCATCACAGATTTCCTCAGGTACATCTTTTCCAGCTAGTGACAATACTCCAACTTTGGTTCCAGATTCAGATTCAGACCTGAACAAATATATGTCTCCATCAAATTCCGTACTTGATCAATCTCCCATTACCTATCTTAAACACCTTCTTCTTCCTGATGATGCTATAAAAGTTTATGAAAGAAGGAAGCATCATGATATGCCCGTACAAAATCAGCAAGGCCAGGAAACTCCTATGGGCCAAGCCGAACTTAAAAATATTTAAGATGAGGTAGATGTTGATCCAAAATCAGTTTCAGGTTGTCAACAATCAGGTCAATTAAGTCCAAACAATGGCTTAGAGTTGGATCTTCCTATTGCACAAAGAAAAGGGGTTAGATCATGCACTCAACATCCACTCCGCAGTTATATTTATTACACACAATTGTCTCTAACATTCCAGGCATTTGTAACATCATTGGACAAGATCATGATCCCCAAATCAGTTTATGAAGCTCTAAGGATTCCAGAGTGGCGCAAAGCAACTTTAGAAGAGTATAATTCACTTGAGAAGAAAAACACTTGGGTATTAACCGAACCTCCTCCCGGAAAGAAGACAGTGGATTGCAAATGGATATTCTCAGTCAAACAGAAGCCTAGATAGATATAAAGCTCGACTAGTGGCTAAAGGGTTCACTCAGTCATATGGAATTGATTATGAGGAGACTTTTGCTCCTGTGGCGAAGCTTAACACAATTCGAGTCCTATTATCTATTGCAGTTAACAAGGATTGGCCACTATTCTAGCTTGATGTCAAAAATGCCTTTTTAAATGGAGACCTGGTAGAGGAAGTCTATATGGATATACCTTGTGGCTTCGAGACTAAGTATACCCAAGGGAAAGTTTGCAAGCTGAGAAAAATAATATACGGACTTGCACAGTCTTCGAGAGAATGGTTCATCAAATTTGCGAAGGTACTTATACATGTTGGATACTTCCAGACACAAGCTGACCATATTCTATTCGTCAAACACTTCACCGGATGGAAGAATCATAGTTTTGATCGTGTACGTTGTTGACATAGTTCTCACAGGAAATCGTGGAGAAGAAATGAAAAGACTTAAAATGTTGTTGTCCAAGGAGTTTGAGATTAAAGACTTGGGCTTTCTGAAATATTTCCTTGGAATGGAAGTGGCACGAAGCATTCAAGGAATCTCAGTCTCTCAGCGTAAATATGTTTTAGATCTCTTACGTGAAACTGGCAAGCTTGGATGCAACATGTTGAAACTCCTATGGATCCTAACACCAAGTTAATGCCTCAAACTGATGAGCTAACTGCTGATAAAGGGAGATATCAACGCCTTGTGGGTAAACTAATATATCTAACTCATACACGTCCAGATATAAGTTTTGTTGTCAACATTGTAAGTCAATTTCTTGGCAACCCATCAGTAGATCATGGAGGCAGTAAATCGCATCCTAAAATACTTGAAGAAAGATCCTGGGAAAGGTCTTATGTTCAGAAAATCAGTTGACCAGTCATTAAAGGTTTATACTGATGCAGATTGGGCTGGTTCCCCGTTTGACCGAAAGTCTACATCTGGATATTGCTCATTTATTTGGGGAAATCTGGTGACTTGGCGCAGTAAAAAACAGAAAGTGGTGGCATGCAGCAGTGCTGAGGCTGAGTTTCGTGCATTAGCCCTAGGCATATGCGAAGGAATGTGGTTACGAAGATTATTAAATGAACTTAGGATTGGAACTTCAATCAAGATTATGTGTGACAATCAGTCTGCCATTGCCATAGCCAAAAATCCAGTCCAACATGATCGAACTAAGCATGTCAGATTGATAGGCACTTCATCAATGAGAAAGTTGAAAGCAAGATAATTTCACTCAATTATGTTCCATCCAAGCAACAAGCAACAAGCAGACATCTTGACTAAAGCTTTGTTTCGACGGAATCTCACTGAACTAAGTACTATGCTTGGTTTAGAAAACATATATCGCCTAGCTTGAGGGGGAATGTTGGAAATCAATCTAGGCATATAATTAGTTGTACCATATTGTATAACTGATTCTTAGGAGATTAGTTACCTAAAATATAGATTTCCTGTATTACCCAAGATTTGTATCAATTTAGATCCTGTTTTTGTGGAGCCTGTCAAGGCACTGATGTATAACAACTTAAGTATATATGTTTGTATTCAGCCTCACATAATAAGATGAAGCATTTTCCATACATCTCATAAAGCTTCAATTCACAAGCTAAAATTCATGTCAGAAGAGATTACCTTTGACATTGTTTCTTCATTTGAATCTTCTTCGGAATCAGATGTAGAAGCTGAAATCTCAAGTTCTGCAGGCAGTGACTTGGTTGATTTCTTCTTCTCCTCTTGCTTTAACTGTCTGAACCTGTTTATAAATATAAACTGTAAGCGAACACGTGCAAGAAGCTGAAAAGTCCCTGCCCAAACCTACTTATTAGCTACCAACCTATCGCCAGATTCTGTTGGCTGAGAAAATGATCGTTTTGCACGTCCTGCACTGATGATTCCACTTCCATCTTCACTCACAGCAGGCTTTGCACCACCTAACTTCCGTAACCATATTTGCTGAGCGGTACTAAGAACATTGTTTGTAAACCTAGTATTCCAGTGATGTAACTGTAAGACAATGCTCAGATGGTTCGAATACGTTTGTGTAAGAAAATAATATAAGTCACATGTTCACACCAAAAAAAAAAGGTAGAATAGAGTAACAACCATTTTGTTTTGGAAGAAAATAAGATAGATAATAATATAACAAAAAATATGAGAGGAGGCTACTTTTTTTACTCTCTTAGCAGGTTTTGTGAAGCGACGAGGCTGTTCTAGCAATCCTGCAGGGGATTATCTTTTCCGCAAAAACAAAAAATCAAAAGAATAAAATGTCTTTCAAGGAATTAACGCAGGCAAACCAATGGCCAACTTTCATGATTAAAGAGGAAAAGAGCAAAAAATAAGTTAGTAATTGACTTGGTGATTGCGGTTCAGATGATATGACAACAACTCTATAATCTGTGTTGCCGTGGTAATTATGCATGTGCAACCTTCCCTAAAAAAGTAGACTGTGGTGCAGATGTCCTAAAATTTAAAAATATTACGTCACTAGAACTGCATAATGATATTTGTAACATGCATACATATATGGCTAAATACATTTTGTTGGTAAGTTTTTACTTATAGTCAGATATAACCAATTTAGAGTACCAGTACATTATTGTGCATACAAGATTCCGCACGAGAGTAATGTAAAGAAAATATTATAAAGGTTCATATTAGCATTTTGAGTCTCACCAGTATATTGATAATCCTGATGGAACTGATAAGGAGAAGTAACCAATCATAAGTGGAAGGAACTTTAAAACAAGGAGTGAGTTCTTTTGAGATGGATCATCAGACTGCCAAAACGAAACAATGATCATTAACAATATACAAAATGAAATATAAGATAGAGAAGGAATGCTTTAACAGTTTAAATAAAAAAGCACAGTACTCACTTGAGGAGGCTTCATGATTTCCATTGAAAAATACTGAGAAGCAACAAGGAGTACAGGTAAAACCAGGTATGCTGCGGTATCATGCCAACCAAGTGGTGGATGGCCATCCTGCAAATACCAATAGCATTCGTTACATAGAGCAAACAAGTCATACCTATCTCCAAGTATAACTTACAAGAAAGCCAGGTTTCTGTAATCAAAGTATTGAAACAATAAATGTAACATCACATTAAGACAATATACATTCTGCTCATAAAGATATATGATACTCTATTAAAATAGATCTATAGTAGGAATTCAAGTTATCTTTTAACAATGTATATGTTTTTTATATAATTTTGTAGGTTCCTTCCTAATCTTTTAACATGTCTAAGACTATAAGTAAAATATTGTACAAGTTAAGATTGAATCATCCGGCAAAGTGGGGTCCAGAGACCCCCATTTTTAGAGAATGACAATTTGGAGATTCACATACAAGTTCTTCTCCAGCCTTTTGGTTCACCTTTCAAGTGGTTCACCTTTCAAGTTGTCTACCTTCCAGTCATGTTTAGCCTTTTTGTTTGGAAGGCTAAGAATCGATCATATATCAAAGCTTTTGTTGGACAGTTAGTCTTAATGATATAGCTAATAATTTGGTATGTAAACTCTAAATCGTGGACCAGCTGATGTGTGTCAATCCCACTTGGTCCACCTTGTACCATTGCTTGGAAAGTTGGAGGCTTTAGTTTTCTAAAGTTCATGCTATTGAGGAAATGGGTTTACCACCACTGTGGATATTACTTAATTTTAGTGCTCTGGAGTAATTTTAATACTAATTTTAAATGGAGATGAAGCCGGTGGCAAGGATGGAGGAGGAGTTGGAGGTTTTAGCTTGGCTAGGTCTATTGAGGCATTGCCTTTGCTTGGGCTTTCAGAAATATTAGTTCATTCACTATTGTATTCATGAACCATCTTATAAGCGAAAGAGGCATCGGCCTAATACTTTTGTGATCTGCTTCAGAAAATTGGTTTTCTTTTTTAAAAACCAATTTTAATTTCAAATAAAAGTGATTCTTGTGTTTGTCCAGGACCTTTCAATTAGCATACGAAAGTAATATAGATTGTCATAACGCCAGTGATAACCGTCCAAGTTCTATTAGATCCTTTCACAATGGAACACACAGCTTTTTCCGTGTCATATCCTTTTGACTGAAGTTAGGACATTTTGATCATTTGAACTATCACATATGAGCTAAACTTAGGACACGGAAAAAAAGGAGAAGAAATAAAGAGAAAAAAAGAAGAAGAAGATGTCGCCTCATTGTAGATTTAGAGACATCTGATAATAGAAATTTGGTATTATAGGTTTAAGAAAAATGATATGTAATTTGCAACGTGTTTTACAATTTATGTTTCATTTAAAACATAATTTTTTTTCTTGTCCTATACATTTGTTTAATACAGTATAAAATTATGATGTGTCCTCGTGTCCAAAATAAGGATAGGGTCAAGTGTTGCTTATTATTATAACTATTGAGTCTGACACCCAGATCCATGTCATGTCCATCGCTCTGTACCCGAGTCCAACACATAATTCAGCTTCAATATCCTTTGCTGACATAGAACTTCAAGGTACTAAACTACTAATGACTTACTGAAGATCTTCCTCATTCCTATCAGATGTTAGGAACTTAAATATCCCTATGTTTGACCTTCTACATACACCTAATCACCCTTCTATATGTATATACAACAAAACATTGAATATAAGATAACATGGTATCAGAGGGACATAGTACCACAAAAGGAATGAGCCAAGAAACTCCTGATCCACTTTGTCGCGCTGCAATTGTGGTTGGGCCTCCCAAAGAGGGTATCCAAAAGAATCCTTCTGTCAGTAATCCCTTTTGAGTACAGGGGGGGATACAAGAGAAATATATACAAGGTTACATCATAATTTTGTACTGAAGACAAACTATCATCAACGACAATGAAAAAATTCACTATACCTCATTTGCCACATTAGAAAGTGCTTGATATAATCCAATAAAGACAGGTATTGTAGCCAAAGTTGGTAAACAACCTATAGTATAACCAAAAGTGAATCAAACTAGATTAATGAATTCGCACTATAAAGGATACAAGCAAATCCAATGACGTTACACCAGAGTAAATAAAACAAAGACCTTTTACTTAATAATTGTTATGAGGTAAAAGTGATTGCAGTTGATTTCTGACTCATGGACCAGGTTACTACAAGGAGTAGGTGATCCATTTCTTAACGAGAGGGATAATCATATTATTGTGAGTCAACAAGCATAAAACGGTTCTAAATTCAGTATATTATAAATATAAAAATCAATCTCTATTGTTAAAATGAAAAACAAAACCAATATTTGAAAAAAAATTACATGTAAGCATAAAATACACTCACAGATTTCACAATCAGGAAAGAAAGACATAAACCAAGGAAATCAGTCAATCAGGTAAACCAACTGAATCTATTATCTAAAAGATTATAACCATGAACTTATTTAACGTGTATTTTTTATTCATGAACAATATAATAAATGAAATGTATAAACTACAAATAAAAAAAAATATTTTTACTGTTACAATAAACCGATTCGTCAGTTTTTTAAACACATGAATGTGTGTTTTAACAGAATAGTTAAAGTACACTTGCTAAACTCCAAGCACCTTATAGGATACACAAAATCGCATGACTGTAACCATCTAAGATCAAAGCCTTTTACATTATATAAATAAATGCTCATCACAACACAAAAACTTGTATCGACAGCACAATTACTTATTGCAAAAGTGGAACCAACCATATATGCATCAATTATTTTCACCACCTCCTTCATATACCAAGTGAAACTTGAAGATAGAAATGAGCACACATCTTAATCGGGTACACTATATATATTTTAACATCTTAGTCTTTTAAGTATACAGGGAAGGGGACTCAGGATTTACACCCATTACCTTGTGGTGTAGGGGGCAGCCCAAGAATCACTAATAAATTAACTTAATTAACATGACAATTTAAAACTGAAAAGAAAATTATGCAAAAAAGAACCAGAACCAAAACCAAAGACATAAATTTGTGATTTTAAATAAAGGATGAACCATTTGGAGATATATTTTATCTTCTTTTAGATAAAGACACCATATTCAGGAAACATGAACCATGTAGAAAACATCATATCTTTGTTTTTTATCATAAAAAACAAAGATACCCTGTTTTAGTTAGGGGCAAAAAACCTTGTTTTGGAAACAGCAACCACTTGGGGCAAGATGCCCAATTAACATAAACCCTTGAGAACCTTGTTTCGGAAACAACAACCATTTGGGGGCAAGATGATTAGCATAAACCATTGAGAATTTAGTTTTTTTGTCGAAAATAAATATGTACTAAATTGAAAACTTGAAACCTTGAAAGAAATATTTCATTTTTAATATTAATTTCAAGTTAAAAGAGTCTTATTGTGGAAAAGAAAATTTATGTTTTTAAATAAATTGCCAGTTTTGGAAACATAAACTCTAGTTGAATACGTAATTTTCTACTTTTTTCATATTTCTCAAAATGCCACGTGCTGGAAACATGTACTCTATTAAAACGAAGATAAGAAACTAAGAGCTTGTTTGGCTACCCAACTTATAGTTTATTCTGACTTTAAGCTGGAAAAATGTCTGTTTGTGTAATAAGTCAGAAGCTGACTTAAAGTCAGAAATAAGCCAAAAACTGACTTAAAGCCAGAAGTAAAGTACTTTTTTCAGTGACTTATTTTTTTTCTCTATTTTGATAAAAGTTATCCATATGTCATAAATTACCCACAAGTCACTTTTATTTTTATTATTATATTTTTAAAAACTCATAATACAAAATTACCCAAACATGCCTTTTAAGCTCCGGGCTTATCACTTTAAGCCACTTTAAGTCATAAGTCACAATTTTAAGCTTAGCCAAATACGCTCTAATATAGCTTATGAGTATTAGTTTATAAGAAGCTAAGTAACATAACACACTATACTATAGCGCACCATTTTTAATGCTCTGGCTCGCAAAAATTTCCACTCCAATTTATGTTATCCGTTTCACACAGAAAACTGTGAAAACTGTGCAAGTTCCTCTCCAATTATATTTTTCATGTAACACAAATATTGTGCTTGAATCCACTAGTAAATCAATTTTGGAGGGACAGAAAAAAAATGAAAATGAAGAGGTATCAACTGATATAAGATCACCTGCCAAAGGGTTAACCCCTGCCTGTTTATATAGGCGTGATGTCTCAAGTTGTATTCTTTCCTGCAGATGTTTCAAAAGAATAGTATATGAGCTCTGCCATTTCATGTCAATTAAGTAGTAATAATAAGCACAAAGCCATCGTCTGACTTTGAATGTTACATACTTGCTTAGATCATTAATAAGCCCATAGCAGCACCAAGGTTTTTAGCACCTTACAGAACCAGTTTTTTTATTTGATTTTATATATATTATATATAAATGACAAATATATTACTCTTATATTTTATTTAAAAATAATTTTATATGACAAAGAAAATCAATACACTACTATGAGTTTTATACATTACACAATTTAATAATTCATATATATTTTTTGACTCAACTATCAGTAATTAAATTACCTAAAAACTACATGCAATACTTATGTTCTTTCATCTTCAGTAGATGTATGACCTACATGTGGTAATTAACACCAAGAAAATATTTCTAACCCAGGGATAACATGGTCCAACTGGTTACTGGTTAGGCTGTTGAACTTTATCCTAAGCCAGAGGTTCGATTTAAGCTGAGCAGTATTTCTAGTTTCAACAATTAAGGTGCACAAGAATCAAACAGGTTACACATACCCACGGCATATTCGGCCAGGTATCCCTGGCTTCATGCAGGTTCATTGCAGAACCAAAACTGAACTTGATCAGCTAGCCTCTTGTTCATGGTTGAACGGTTGGACCCTTACTCTAACCCCCACCCCCAACACACACCACACCCTTAAAGAACTCAAACAGCCCTTAAAAAGATAATGCTTCCATTATAGGTGACCTTTTTCGCACATTGCATATAATAATATAAACTTCATAAAATGGAGGAGCATGCATGAAAATAGAACCTTTTAGCATTTTAAAAACAAAATGATGTTCTTCGAGAATAATTGGGGGAAATTTAGGCAGGGTTCCTACCCCCTTTCTGTGCAGAAATCATATGTTTTACAATTAAAAAAAAATGATCAATCATTCATTTTCTTCAGTGTCCCATGTAAAGATAAATTAAGCACATTTTGCCTAGATCAGGTTTAAGAACTTTGGTTAAATTAATTATGAAGAATCATGATCTATCCTAATACATGCATACATGTGTATAAACAATATCTACCTTAATATTAGGATAGTGTTTCAAATCACCGGGGAGCGTGTAGTTTTTTATATTGAGTACAGAGCAGATTAAGACTCCTCCCTATTGCATATGTAAACGCATGGACATCCTAGTCTAGTTATCCCTTTTACTTAAGAGTTACACATCACTCAGGCACATTTCAGCATCCATAGTTTATTAATGACTTCGTGATGAATTTTCTAAAAGAGTCTATACTGTTACATACTGTAGACACCTATTAATTAAAAATGTACCCGGGGATGTCGAAATTCAAATATTCACTAAAACTGTAAAACATCCCTTCTTTAGCCTCCCCCCACCTAATAAATTTAATAAAAATATTAAAACACATCATTCCAATATCTACAGATAGTTATACACACGTATATTTGTGATTGTTGTTAATGATATCACAAAAGCCAAAAGGGTACATTTGATCCTCTAAATAGCCGTAAGTTTGAGCATCAAACTCTTATCTAGTAATTTTAACATGTACCTTACCTGGTTTCCTGCATATCTTTGCTGGATTGCCTTAATCTTTGGTTGGAGGTTTTGCATCGCTAATGTTGACTCCACCTATACATAACAAAAGAATTACTACGTGTTCATCAGACAAAAGTGTACGACCAGCATTCCTGGTCTACAACTAAATTCCAAAAGCTACAAAGAGAAAATTGACTTGTAAAGCATGGAAACTAAATATGTTTTACCTGTTGCTTTGTCAAAGGGAGTGTGAATACTTTGACAAGTACTGTGAGCAATATAATAGCGAATCCATAGGAATAAGGTACATGCACAGCTGAGAGTCCATCCTTCAATACCTGGTACATATAAATCAAACTGATTATGGTTATGCAATGTTATAATTGTTTCTATTCTGTCAAATTTTAAGAATTAGTAGATAACCATGGATGGGTAACAATGAGGATGATATGAAACCAACAGTATTCAGGGGGAAAAGAATGTCTTTAGTCGGAAATTTGTTTCAAATTAATTTCTGGCACAAGAAATTCAATTGATTTGATTCAAAATGATATTACAATCACCCATGAAGAACTACAACCACCCTAAACTGCCTCCATTTTCTTTTATAAATTTTCAATCCATTCTTCTTCCTTTCGGGTACTAAGTTTAACAAATCAACCGCCAAAATGGTTTGCAATGCCTCCAATATCCTCCTGACCATGATTAATTTGTTTGTCATCTATTTCATCCTTCGTATGGATGCCACGGATTGCCAATCAATATGGTCAAGAAAAGACCTTCTAATCAATCACCCTTGCAATTAACTGTTTGTTTCTTACAACCAGATAGTTCTTAATAATTTGTTATATCCTAATTGCTAAATATCAAATTACCACAAATAACTCACTCCGCACCGCCTTGTTAAAATTGGATACCAGTATGGCAGACTGGCAGTACCAAGTTTAGATGACTAAACATGATCGTAACTAATGCAATTTTCAGCATCATTAGACCTATATATAACTAATTAAGTACAGTATATTTTATCATAGATAAACATAACTACTTAATTAATTCCAGTCACCTACCTACCATAAGCATGTGTAAAATATAAGTTTATGAAATTGTACCAAATTGAACAACCAAGAACCCCTAAACACAACTATATGTCTATTCACATAAATAAAAAATTACAAAGCATTTGAAAAGCATATAAACATGGTGCAGTTTATAAGCTAACAAAATTGATTCCAATATATAATACTCTCCATCTCTTTAACTTTTGCACGCATGCATACAAAAAAGAATTCTTAAAATTTCATTTTCTAAACAAAAAAATTAATATTCAAGGTGACATCGAATATAGAAAAATGACCTTGAGAACAACTTCCATAGCTTCGGATATAAACCCGAACCAACCACCACTCTTCTGCGCCGCTGTATCAGTAGCAGCACCGCCAGAAGCAGGATCAACCGCAACGGCAGCATCAGCAAGCGAGTACAACAACCTCTCAGTTCTACTAACAATCACGCTCAAATCTACAGAAGATTGAATGGGAGGAAGCTCATTTAAACTAAAATTAACACGAGTGGATACAAATCTACGCTGAGGAAGAGTGTCAAAGCCATGGCGAAGTGGCGTGGTAGTGAACCAGTTAGGAGACGAAATAAGAGTCTTCGCCATGGCTGAGTTGAAGAAGAAGAAGATGAATTTAGGGTTTAAGAATGAGAGATAGAGTAAGTGGATGGAGTTGACATGAATGGATAAAAATGTGGATGATATTATTACAGGGAGCTTTGTCAGTTTGAGTTGTATGTATTTCGTATGTATCTACTTACTCTAGTTTTTATCATTTTTGTGAGTGTAGGAGACTTGTACAAGTGGTTTATAATTTTTCATAGCTGTCCAATGGATGCATCACACGTTGTACAAACACCTCTTTATTTCCTACCACCAAACTTTATGGCTTAACGATACTAACTCCCTGCAAATATTTTAATTTTCTATGTTAATACTGTATTTCATAGAAAATTAAATTTATTTGTTTATAATTTTAAAAAATTGAACATTACAGTAAATAAAATTGAATTTGTTATTCAAAACTGAAAATTAAATTTCATTATAAATCAAATCAAATGCCAAAATTGCTAGACTTATTATTATAAAATAATTTTTCTCTATCTAAACAAATTCATAAATATATTATTTCTGTTCGACAAAAAATATTTAACATATATAATCTCACAATGAACCTTCAATGGGCTCCGGAGTGAACCCGTTAAGGTCCCTATTGTGGGCTAAGTCCTTGTAACAATTTTGCAAATGTAAATATTAAAAGATTTATTTAATTTATTTTTTAAGTTATTTATAAATTAAAACACACACACATATATATATATATTCTCTTCTTTACGTGAGAGTCGAGGTTTCCTCTCCTCTCTTTGAGTTGTCAGAGTTTTCACGTATGCATGGCTGGGGTTGAGGATATCAACGATCAGATGACAGGTATGGGAATTGAGGATGAGGAGAATGAGGAGCTATTTTTGGTGAGGAGACAGAGGAGGATACCAACAAGTTTGAATTATGTTTGGTGGGTCGTTTCCTTACGGAGAAAAACCTTAATGTGAGAGCAATGAAGTCAAAACTTGCTGATGTCTGGCGGTCTGCTCGCGGTATTACTATTAAGGATTTGAAACTAGGTATTTTTCTTTTTCAATTTTATCATGCTGATGATATGCAGTGGGTTATGAATGGTGGCCCATGATCTTTTGATAGAGTTATACTGGTCATAAATTCAATTACAAGAGGAGAAGATCATGTGGAGGTTCCATTATTTGAGATGTAATTTTGGATTCAATTACATGGCTTACCAAATGGATTTATGACGGAGTCAATTGGTATACAATTGGGGAACTTCTTTAGTACGTTCATTGAGTATGATCTTAATAACAACTCCAGTATTTGGCGAAAATGTATGCGTATTAAGATTAAGATTGATGTTAGGAAACCTCTTAAGATGAAAAAGAAGATATGCAGGAAGAATGGTGTCCAGTATAAGTACGAGCGCTTGAGTGACTTATGTTTCACATGTGACCTGGTTACTCATACTGAGAGGTTCAGTAGCAAGAGATTGAGCATGTCTTTAAGCGATGCTATCAGGTAATGGGGAGTTTGGTTGCGAGCTCCGTCACGACGGGCGATGAGAGAAATGAGGATTGGGGCATGAATCACGAGAGTTTAAATTACTCCCAGTTTTTCACGGAGGAGGGAACTGCTGAAAAGGAATTTTCTAGGAACTCAAGGAGTGGCGTTAGGATGGAGTCCAATAACAATGCTATAATTTCGGGACCAAGTCAACAAATGAATCCAGCTAGTATGTTGGAGGCAAACCGTAATTTTAAATCTTATAGGGTCGTCCATTGGGATTTCTAAATAAGAGTTAAATGGGCTGAATATTGAAGAACGTAAAAGAAGATGTGGGCTAGGTGACAAAGAATATATGGACATAGAAGATTGACATGATATGGTTCAATCTGAAACTGCTCATTTTGATGTTGATTGTGTAGCTTCCTCACCTATTGTTTTGGCTAAGCTTGCTAACCAAGCTAGCCAGCATAAATGAATGTCCTAAGTTAGAACTGTCGAGGGTTGGGGATCCATCGAACAGTTCATGTGTTGGGTGATTTGCTTAAATCACATAATCCTGATGTTCTTTTTCTTTCTGAAACGATTTCTAAAGCTGGAGTAATAGAGAAGTTTCATGTTAAATTTGGGTTTGTTTAATGTTTTGTAGTGGACTGTGTAGGGCGCAGTGGGGGTCTTGAAGTGTTTGGGAAGAATAATGTAGCTTGTGATGTGTTTGGGTACTCATAAAATCATGTAGATATTATCTTTTCATACAAAAATGTAGCCAAGTGGCGATTGTCGTGTTTCTATGGCTTACCTGAAAGAACAAGGCGTCAAAACTCTTGGAATTTTATTCGGTTATTAGCAAATAAATCAGATCTCACATGGTGTATCATGGGTGATTTCAATGACCTTTTGTACGATTCAGACAAATGGGGAAACAATAGTCATCCTAGAAGTTTGATGGAGGGTTTTCAATTGGCTTTGGAGGTTAGTTGTTTATTAGAGGTTGACTTTCATGGTGGTAGATTTACATGGGAGAAGTGTCGTGGTAAACCAGAGTGGGTTTGAGAACGTCTTGACAGATGCTTTGCTACTCAAGCTTGGTGGTATCTCTTCCCTCTTTGTAAGTTATCTGTGTTTCATGCTATTGTCTCTGATCACGAGCTTATATTTTTGGACTTGCTTAATGTTTCGTTCCATAAAAAGATTTTTAGATTCAAATTTGAAAATACCTAGTTACAAGAGCCCAGTTTTCATAAAGAAGTTGTAGACTTTTGGCTTGATATGCCTACTGTGAATATATTGCCAAAGCTTATATCTGTGTCTGGGTTTATGACTTGTTGGGGTCGAAATTTTTTCTATAAATTCCGGGAGAAAGTAAGAAAATAGAAGGAAGTGCTAGCCTCATTGGTTAATCGTGTGGACAACGAAGGTGTGAAGTAGTACTTTATTCAGAATGATAAATTACACGAGTTGTTATTTCATGAGAAAGTTTACTAGAAACAGATAGCTAAAACTCTTTGGTTAGCAGAAGGAAATGCCAACACCAAGTTTTTTCACGCTACTACATCAACTAGAAGAAAGACAAATCATGTGCCTTACTTGATGAATGACCAGGGAGACCAGATTCATGACCATGTGGAGATGTGTGGTCTTGTAGCTGAGTATTTCAAAGGAGTTTTCACAAATAATCAGCATGACGATGATGAATTAATGTTGACAACTGATAGATGTGTTACAATTGGTCAGAATCAGGAGTTAGTGGCTGGATTAACTTTTGAAGAGTTCTCGAATATAATTAAGCATATACATCTGGATAAGGCATCAGGGCCTAACGGATTGAACCTCGCATTTTTTCAAAATTTCTGGGTCATTTTAAGAGAGAAAGTGTTCAGATGCTGTAAATAATGGTTGGATAAGGGGTCGTTCCATGTAAATCTTAACGACACTAATGTCGTTCTTATTCCAAAGAAAGAGAACGCCTGATGTCTGAAAGATTTAAGGCCTATTGCTCTATGCAATGTTTTATATAAAATCATGGTGAAGGTCTTGGTTAATCGTCTGAAAATAATTATTTCTAGTCTTATTTCAGAGAATTAATATGCATTTGTGCCTGGAAGGAATATAACAGATAATGTATTAGTTGCTTTCGAAGTAACCCACCATATGCGAAGAAAGAACTTGGAGATGAAGGTGAGATTGCATTGAAACTTGATATCAGTAAAGCTTACAATAGGGTTGATTGGGCATATTTGAAGGCAAGAATGAGAAGTATGGGGTTTAATTCGAAATTGATATAGTGGATTATGATGTGTGTTTCAACTGTTTCCTATGAGTTTTGCTTTAATGGTTCAACTGTTTGTCCCATACACCCATCTAGGGGGCTTCGACAAGGTGATCCTTTGTCACCATACCTTTTTTTCTCTGTGTGCAAGGTCTTTCGAGTACTCTAACTAAAGCAGCTAATGAGGGTGTTATTCATGGTTCTGTTATTGGTTCAACGACACCGACTATTACCCGTCTTTTATTTGCGGATGATAGCTTTCTTTTCTTTCGTGCTGATCAGGTGGAAACTCAAGCTGTTAAGAAGTTTCTCAATGATTATGAGAAATTATCAGGTCAATCAATTAATTTTCAAAAGTCTGGGATCTTTTTCAGCTCAAACGTTCCCTAGAGAAAGAGAGCTGATCTTTCTGCAATCTCGGGGGTTAGTAATGATCTGCAAAACAGTAAGTATTTGGGTCTGCCATCTCTTGTTGGACGGTCGAAAAAAAATTTTTGGTTTTGTTAAAGATAAAATCTGGAAGAGGGTGCAAAGGTGGCAATCAAAGCCAATATCTCATGCAGGCAAATCAGTTTTGATAAGAAATGTTGCCCAATCGATTACAACTTATTATATGTCTTGCTTTCTCTTACCTAAGTCACTGTGCCAAGAGATTGAGAAGATAATGAACAAATATTGGTGGAGCTCAAGCACATGTCAGAATAAGGGGATTAATTGGCTTTTATGGGTTGACATGAGCATGTCTAAACATAATGGTGGCCTTGGCTTCCGTAGTCTGTATGGATTTAATATTGCTTTGATTGGCAAGCATTGCTGGAAATTCTTGAAACAACCTCAATCTCTAGTTGCCAGTGTTTTTAAAGCTCGTTATTATCCGAATTGTAACTTTATGCAGGCCAAAATGCAGCAGGGGGCGAGTTATATTTGGTCTGGTATAATGTCTGCTAAGGACTCTCTTTATAAGAGGTATAGAAGGCTTTTAGGTAATGGTATGAATATCAATGCGATTAAAGATCCGTGGTTGAATAACAAAGATGGTTTCTGTGTAAGTCAAAATGAAGACTATGGTGTTAGTCATGTCTCTATAGCTGAATTCATTATGCCTATGTCTGACAAATGGGATGAGGGTAAAATTCGAAAGTTCTTCTCTGAAGCAGATGCAAGACTGATCCTAGCAACCAATATTCCCAGTGGGAGGTGTAGTGATCGTTTGGTCTGGACCAGAACAACGAATGGGCAGTATAGTGTTAAGATGGGGTATCAACTGTGGTATGATCAAAACATGAGGAATAATGTTGTTACTCAAGCATCTGGTTGGAGAAAATTGTGGAGACCGGATATCCCTCATAAATTAAAAGTCTTTTTATGGCATTTTTGCAGGAACAATGTTCCGGTTAAGAAAAGACTTAGTACCAAGGGAGTTTCTCCTGCCTATCATTTGCCCAATGTGCAATGAAGATGTTGAACATAAATTGCATGTATTTTTTTATTGTCCTTTTCCTGCTAGTTGTTGGCATTATGTAGGTGTGAATTACGATATGAGCATAATTAAGTTTGTCCCAAAATGTCTGCTTCAAAGACTTAGTTCTGCTAGTTATGATGAAATTGTGGTAGTTACAAAAGTTCTTTGGGGGATTTGGTTCTTTCGCAACATGAAAGTGTGGGAGAATAAAGTAGTTAGTGTTGCTGTGGCTATGGACTGGAGTACGAAGTTTCTGAAAGACTGGAAATAAGCTAAAGATAGCAGAGCTAAATGTATAGTTGTGTGTGCTAAGCCATGTCAACCTTCTCCTCACAAATGAACTCCACCAAAATCAGGTATGTATAAGCTAAACATGGATGTTTCTTTTAAGGTTGGCTCCGATTCTTTCTCTGTTGGGTTGATCTTATGTGATCATCTGGGATGTTTGTGGCTGGTAAGGTAGCGTGCATGAAGATGGTAAGTTCAGTGTTTGAAGCAGAAACCATTGCCATTCATGAAGGCTTGCAGTGGCTTAAGATGTTGCCATATCAGTTTGTGGAAGTCGAGTCAAATGCTCTGTTAGCAGTTCAAGCTCTCAAGTGCAATCAGGACAATCACCTGGAAGTTGGTTATACATTGGATGCTTGTCACAAGATTCTTCGTTTTAGTGCAGGATTGTCAATTTATTTTGCTAAAAGGCACGTAAACAAAGCAGCCCATTTGATGGCTAGAATTCCTTGTTTGCTAGATTGCCAAAACTTATTTACGTCTCCTCCGAATGTCTTGTTGGAGACCTTGACGTATGACACGAAGTTTTAATGAAATCAGCCTTTTATTTTAAAAAACACATATATTTTTCAACTTATCATGATGAATCGCCACCTTTTAACGCCTAAGTCAACATAATAAAAAATTATCAATCAAAATATACTTTTTTATAAAAAAAATTGAGTTTATAGCAATATTTTTAGATACACTGCAATAATATTTAAGCCTAGTGATTCAATAAAAATATTATGTAACATTACGTCCCAATCATACAACACTATAAGAAAATATGTTAATTTCGATCAATTTTAATTTTGACAGAATATAGGGGGTGTTTGGGGGAACTTTTTTCCAGAATAAGTCAACTTATTTTAAGACAAAGTTAGAGATTCCTAACTTTTTTCTGAAAAAAGTTAACTTTTTTTTGCAACTTATAGAATCTCAAATATACATTAAATACTTGTATAAAAAACATTTATCAAAATATGAAATTTTTACCCGAAAATAAGTCCAAAAAGACTTATTTTAAGGCAGGCCAAACAGGCCAATAGTCACATTAAAAGTCAACAGAAGACTAAGAACATTTAAAATTAAATTTTACTGGCCTGATACCTGTCAAAAGAGAGGAAAATTTTCTGCCTTGTAATAGAAAAATTGATATCATAAATTCGATAGTCCCAGACGAATTTATAACCGGTCAATTTTAGCATTTGAGCGGAACATATATACTGGTATAGAGATTGTAGAAAATTAATACTATTCCGGTTGTTCATCAAATTCGACCAATAATAATCAAAATTAGCGAATATAGATTTATTTTGGCATTATAACTTTGATTTGAATGAGACCAGTCGAATTTATAAATTTGATTTTTTCAATTTAATTTGATAAAATTTATGAAAAATTTTAAAATTAAATTCGACTAAAAACTACTAATCAAACTAATAAACTCGACTGCAACTGGTCAAATTTAACACACTGGACGGGAAAATTCAAAATTTGACGGTATTTATAATTTTTATGTGGAAATTTTGGTTTATTTCAAATCAACTGATCGCAATCAAAATTATACAACCGAAATTATACAGTCGATCGAAAATAGATGGTCAAACATAGCCGAAGTTTTTTTTTTTTGAATTTATTAAATTCTTCTGTTTTGTTAGTTGAATTTATCGGCCAGATCAAATTTAGTTATATTTAACCGAAATTTTTTAGTCGAATTTATCCAAATTTCCGATAGCGTAAGCTGACTTAAATTTTATACTTCTTTCCTTCATTTTTAGATATTCTATTAACATTTTTTAAATATTTTAAGCTGTATACCAAAAGTATTTTTATATAATATTTGCAGAATTGTTTTATGAATAAAATTTTAGTATTTACATTTTAATTCAAAACATAATATATAAAATTATCTTCTCATATATTTTAAAGTATATGAAATAAATTTAAAAGGCATTTAAAAGGGGAGGGAAGTAGTAAAATATATTTATTTATTGATAAAATATATTTTCAATTTCCAAATTATTGATTTTAGAGGTTAAGTGTATTATTATTCAATTCAACTTTACAAAATTTCAATGGAGTGCATCTTAATTTCGCCGGTTTGGCTTATTAACTTAAAAGTTTAAAAATGCTTATTTTTCATGCTAGCTTATAAGGGGAGAAAAACGGGGATATGCTACTGCAATAACATGCATTTCGATACCTGACATGAAAATATGCTGCTGCTCTGAGTACTAGTAGCACCTAAATTAGCTCAAGTTGGAACCGGAAATACACTTGAAAATGATACCCAACTGTCAACTCAACAGTACAGTAAACCAAAGTACTCCACAACAAAACATATCCAGTACGTGTGGGCAAGGTGTTTTTTTTAGAACAAAAAAGCATAAAAGAGACGACTTGGCCAAGTGCCAACATATACTTTAGGGAGAAACTAGATTTTCAATTAGTAAAGGCTGCATGAAATTAGTTAGAAACTAAGAGCATTAATCCCGGCCAGTTATTGATCTTGTTCTTCACTCACTGACTCTGATCAAAAGGAGCACCACTAAAAAAGTTAAAGAAGCGTTGGTCAGCAGCAGCCTCCTCTTGCCACATTGTAGTATCTGAGGAGCTGGATGGAGTAGTAGTGAGATTGGAATTCTCACGAGATTCATTGGGTGTTTTCTCCTGTAAAATTCCAGTCGGGTGCATTGGGAATAGCTCCAAAGCTTCTTGATTAGTAGGGCTGCGCATTAATGGCATGCATCCATGATCAGATCCGAGCATCCCACCAGCTGATTGATCTCCATGATCCCAAAAGTTTGGTTTTCCAATGTAATTTTCAGATGGCATTACTATATGGCTCCTCTTTTTTCCAATACTAGGAGGTAAGAAAAGATTTGGAGGGCACTGAGGGTAGAACCCTACAGGCCCTGGTCCCAAGTAATATGGGTTGCAAACAACTGTAAAACACACCAAAGAAACAACATACTGTAAGAGAAAAGGATTTCGTGTCTATTTGTTGATCAACCATATATACATCGAAAATTTTCACTTTCAACTTTAATGGTTTATGGAAAAAACAGACGCGGCACTTCAAAAATAATGAGTTCCGTATAATATGCGAAATGAGTTCATATATAAATGCAAAATTTAAAATATGCTTTAAGCAATGGTCAATCAATCAAGAGAAACCAATTAATATAAGCCTAATTTTTATTTGCTGCTAGCATAATTTTAAACCCACAATCTCGACATGATTAATTAAGTCAAATCCTCCACCCCCGCTTTCATTTTTATCAACTTTACAAGCCCCCGGGGTTTCTCACTAAATTTTTTATCAACTGTACAAGCCCATGACTAATTTTTTTTCTCACGCTGCAACGTGTTATAGTCGTCCATGCCAGCACGCAACAGTAAAGAATGGTAGTGTATCTATTATTGTCTTAAAAAGCCTCACATAGAATAAACAAAACATAACAGAAAGAGAAAAGACTTGAAAAAAAAAAAGATAAAAGAGAATCTGATCGATTTGCATCAGTTGAGATGCAAAGGGGTAGGGAAAGGACAGACAATAAGATATACTCAAAGTAGCTAAACGTAAAACATCAAAAATAGCCCAGGCTATGCATACATCTAAACCTATATATACCTACAAGAGAACTCGTAGCTAGAATATATATAATTTATGTATATCTTAGTCAAAGGATATACATGGTTTTCAATATAGTTTTGTTTTATAGTGAACACAAGTCCTTTTATGTGCATGAAAAATATTTGTTAAGAAAGGAACAAACAGAAAAAGACAGTAATTCCCTTGTATAAAATCCCACGACTAGTCACATCAATTCCAGCCCTTATATGAGGAAGAGTCTTTCTAGTAGTACGTCTCTTCAACTTATACTATAATTTATCATATCTAAGATTTATTACCATTGAAAATGTACACAAACTACAACACGCATCTCGAATGACATTGACACACACTAATCAAACTAATAACAGAATGAGATAATCACAAGTGATTATGCATGTACATTGCACACGAAAAAGTTTAACAAAATCAAATGATTTAGGAATGAAGAACAAACCGTTAGGGCAAGGAGGAGGTGGAAACAAAGGAGAGTTAGTGTGTTGAAGAAAGTGATTGAATGATTCAGCCATCCGATGATCTTGCTTCTGTTTTTGCCTTTGCCTTGCTTTATGATTCTGAAACCAGTAGAAAACATTCTTCCCCTCAATGTGTCCGTACACTTTTAGCTTTGTTGTTATGTCTTGAATCTGGTCTGCTGATGGAGTCTTTATTCCTTGCTTATACATATTCTCAAGCATGTTTAACTGCTCCTTTGTCGGATTCCACCGGTGTGTCGACGGCGATCCTCCGCCGCCGGGCGATGAAAGATTACTCTCCGTGCTTTGATGATCACCTTCCATCAGCCAACTGTTTAGTTTAGGGTTTTAGTGGGAGAGACACAAAAGAAAAAAGAGGAAGAAAAAATATATAGTAGTACTGCTCTAATACATGATTCTACTAGTACTATGCATTGTACATAATTTACTTTTTGCATGGATGTGGTACCTTACAGAAGAGAATTATATATACTACTCGTACATGTCAAATGATTAAATATTTATACTAGACGAGGGGTCGTATTTTAATAAGTGGATTGTGAGAGAGAGTGAAAGGGTTAACATGCGTATTGTTTTTGGTGCTGTATATCTCTGAAAACATGGCGTTTAGCGGCTAGCTGTTGCGTATTTCCCCCTCGTTCAATGAAGTTATAGGTGAGAAAAAGACGAGTGTACCCCTAGTGTAGTGTTGTCTCGGGAATGAAAAAATGGGATACAAGTACATGGCGTGCCAGTCAAGTACAGTAGGGGTAAATATGAGAAAGGGGAAAAGACAAGAGGTTTTGGTTAATAAGTGTAGGAAGGAGGCTATAAATACAGTAGAGGCTTTGGGAATTGGAGAAATATACAGTAGTGAGAGTAAGAAGAAATGTATTGTACTAGTACGCAGAGAACCAAGTGACTTCTTCTTGGAGATGATGATGGGGTTTGAGGAATGTGAGCAATCAAATTTCTGCGAACCAGCTAAAATTAAACCCATTTCATTACTACATCCATGTAGGATTGTATTCGCCAACCAATTATGGTTGTCCTATAATCACCGGGCTTGAATTAAACAACGCATCTATTTCTATTGTCATGTAACTTAAAATATAGCAGGACTTGAATAAAAAAAATTATTCTACGATCAAATTATTTTTTATAAATAATATATTTGTTATAATACCTTCGATTTAAATTAATAGTCTATTTTGAATTTTACATATATTTTTATGTTGATTAAAAAAATAAATCTACAAATTAATTTTTAAATAAAAAATATCTTCATATCAAAATTTATTTACTTCTCTAATAATAGTAATTGTTGTCAAAAATATTCTTCTAATATATATGTTGAGAATTTTTCAAAAATGTTTATATTTCTTTTCGTGAGTATATATATTTATTTTTTTAAAGTCCTGCCGATCGAAATTGACGGAATCGATCATGAATAAAACGATCGATAAAAGACAGCCAGTTACCTATTAAATCAATTGTTTTCTTAATTGCAGTGTAGGAACATATTTTTCAAATGATTGTAAGTTAAAGAAAAACAAAAACAAATTTTGAAAATTTGAACTTCTTTCTTTGTTGTCTTGAAGCCATCTATTCGTATGTTTTTAAAAAGTACAAAAGGAAAGTAAAAAAGGTAGAAATTATAAAAATTAAATAGTTTCACAATTTTTATTTAAAAAATTGTTAGAATTTTTTTTATAAAATAATAAATCTATTTATTCGGTGGCGTAACCAGAAAAATATAATTGTGGAGGCTAATTTAAAATAAAAAAAATTAAATAAAAAACTACTATATTAAAATCAATTTTTAACATAGAAATTCACCCCTTCACTTTTATACTTCTAAATATATTAATTTTTATATATGTCATTAAACAATCATATTGATCTCTCATCCAAAGTTTGCTTTCCACAATACTCAAAGCTAGATTGTGAGCACTGTCCAAGCTTCCAACATGATCATATAATCTCCATTAAAAGTCTCACCACCCACGGGCTTGAACAAATAACAATATAAACAGAACACATCATTTTGTGATACACTATACTCCACCCAATTTGATCCCATTTTATACCAAATAGAACAAAATTGTCGATTTTGCTTACCAACTACAGTAGCCGGATATTCATTAAGAAGAGGCTGACCTGGACCTCTCTTTAGATACTCTCTTCGGTCACGGTCTTGCTCATTAGATAGATAGTCTAATATTCGAGGCCAAACCAGGATCAGCTGGAGGCCTACTGTTCTTTTCCTACAGTTTGGTGACTCGGAAGAAGGTGAACAGGTGTGGTGAAATGAATACAAAAAACTAGAAAGTAATGTTATTATTGTAGTAGAAGGATAATTAGACTAGATTTATTAGAATTTTGAAGATTTACTTGGAAATTAAATAATTTCTTTTATTTCACTTGTAATATTTAATTGTATTATATATATTTTACATTTCTAATTTTTTTTAATGTGAAACTAATTTTTTTAAATAAGGATATTGAATTAATATAGAATAAAAAAATTATCAAAGGTTATTTTTAAATTTTAGTTGGGGTTAAAAAATTAATATTAAATAATACTATTAAAAAAAATTAATCTAGTGGGGGTTTTAGATCCTACTAACCCTTATGTAGTTCCGTCACTGTATTTATTCTGTATATATACTTTAAAATATAAAAAAAATCGTAATAACAGAGTTTAAAAAATAGTATATGTTTTTTATACTATTTTTTTAGTACGATTTCAACAGTGCGATCAGAGTTGACTTGATATATTGCCAAATAAATGTCACATCAATCCAAGTGAATCATTGTTTTCACGAACACCGCTATGAGCCTCACGAGAATATAGGGCCTAAATTGTTCAAGATTGTGTTCGGGGTTTTTGATTAAATCATAGATTTTAAATGATAATATTTGAATTATATTTTAATTTTTGTACTAATATTTAAATACCTGTAATTTAAATGAAATATAAATTTAAAATTTTATAATTATTCAAACATGTTATTTGATCAAATTTAAAATTTCAAATCATGATCCAGCCACAATATTAAACAGAAATATATTTATTATACTTAATTTTAATTCAAACTATATATATATATATATATATATATATATTAAATAAAATTTTATTTATATACTTAATTACGATTATTATCAAAATAATTTTCCTGATTAATTATATATTATTTATTTTATTTATATACTTATTTTTATCATCCATCTAATAAATTTATATAAAATAAAATAATATATTATATATATTAATATAAGTCTTTAATTTTATAAAAAATTAATATTAAAATTTCATATAAACTATTAATATATATTTATTTAAATATTAATCGATACAACTTCTTGCAGCTTGTTTATATTATAAAATAATGCTTTGAAAATGGTCTTATACGAGACGTATTAGACTTTTCATAGACGTGTCGCGGGATATTGCCTTGGTACATAACGATTAACGATCGAATAAAGAAACAACTGATCTTGTTATAAAATTTACTATTTTACTACCAAGGTTATAAAAATCAGTGGCGGACGGTCGGGATACATTCTAGCGATTAATCGATAAATTGGGGATTAATTGGAATGATTAATCGGGACATTAATAACATGTATTTAATATTATTTTTAATTTTTATAATTATATTAACTATAAAATATAATTTTTTTTAATTACTTACATATATAATAATCATAGAAAATTGTTGTTAATATTATAAATAATAATTTCAATATTAACAATTAAATACACATATAAAAATTAAAAAATCGATTTTGACAGATTTATACCGCGTAATACCGATTTTGACTGATTTTCACAAAAAATGCCTAATTCCGATTTTGACCGCTTAATTTTGATTAATTTTTTAAAAAAAATATTTAATTTTCCGCTCAGCACCGAATCGGGAACCTCCCCTAACGCCTGGACGCCGCGCATAACCAATTTTTAGAACACTGTTCTACTAACATCTAACCATGTACTCCACACATTATTTTGTTTCTTAAGAAAGAAAGAAGAAGAGGAGCGTTGTTAGTTGGGCATGGGCAGCCCCATGTTAATGACTTGATTCTAGCCTGGCCATGACATTATGACAATTTGTCTGGATTAGCAATAGTATAAGTAGTACTGTAGGATACAAGTACTGTTTATCTATAAAGCTATAGCTAGCCTAGCTAGCGTATAGATGATGCTCAAACTTAATTTACCTTTGAAATTAAGCGCATGAAAATTGAAAAGTCCGCCTGTCTGGTAAGTTCATATACTAATTTAAGAACCTATTTCTCGGCTGCTCTATAAACAATTATATAAATATATTTTATAAGTATTTTCTAATTTTTATACATAATACTTTAAATTTATCTCATATTTATATACAGTTGTTTGGTAATATAAGTCAAATATTTCTCAATTTAAAGAAAATAGGATTAATTGTTCAATTATCCCGAATGAAAAATTATATGATTGCCTTTAATAACTAATATACTAATTTATCTTATGATGAAATAAAAGGCACTATAATAAATTGCGCATTTGAATAAAACATAAAGAATCACTTTAACAAAATTATTTGAGCAAAACATAGATCTGCATATAAATTTATATGATTAAAACGTAATTCATCTGTTGTTGGTAAAATTTTATAATAATTTAATTATTACATAAATTTCAAATTTGTTATTTACAATATAATAATTTTTCGTCACTAATAGATTTATATTTAAAAATTATAATTTTTACAATTATTTTTAATATTTTATAATTTTTTCTATGTTCAATAATACACTATATCATCATTATATATAATTTATGTAAACAACAAAAACATATACCGATGTATGTGTAGATATTAACTTATATTTGTAAATTTCGTCCATATATTTTATATCTTTAGTTCTAAACTCAACTATCCATTTTGAATCAATTATTTATTTTATATATATAAACCATATTATTTTAAGGGAAAAAGGTATCTAAAATTAATTTTAGATAACTTACCTAAAGTTACTAGTATTTTGAGTGTAAAAAGTAGATACATTTTTGTAATAATATAATTTGTCCCCTTATATTTACAAAAATAATCTTGATATTATATTGTATTATAATAGATGTTAACTTTAGATAGTTATCTAAAGGTAATTATCATTAAACCCTTATTTTAATTTAACCGAATCATTTTTAACATATCATTTAGATTTTTTTTTAAAAAAATCAACTATACATTTTAGGTCAAATATTTTAAAAAATTCAAAATTTAATTTGCCCGAATCCAAATAAAACTCATTCGAATAAATCCGGGATAAAATTTGAGTTTTATCCAGACTTTCTAAAAAGATCGCAAATAAAAATGTGATTTTTTAATAAAAATTTAAAAATATATAGTATTAATAATATTAATTATATAAATTATGAAAAGTCTACTCAAACTTGACCCCGTTTTAAAGAAATCTTAATTTTTTAAAATCCTGATAAAATGTAGCCCGGCTATTTGTGTATATCATATAAAATTGTGGATGATATTATAGATATTGATCGTATTAAATTTATTATTTTAGAATATTTGTCGACCCATTCTTTTATAGCTCTTGACCTCTATCAAATTTTACATAATTTTTTTTAACAAGAAGATAATAATGAGAACGAAAGTGTAAAACTTTTAGAAGGAATTAAAAATTTGGCTAATATATCTTTTACATAAAGTTAATTAATATTGTATAAAATATAAATTTTTTGTAATAAGTAAGTATTTATATCATTATGTGACATAGACTATTAAGTTATTTTATGTGAGTTTCGATTTTTTATTTAAATATTGTAACCACCATATTTGATTATTAAAATATCAATAATTTAGTGATCATTATTTTTATCCCCCTTCCGTTTGAAAAAGCTTCCGATATGGGTTGTGAACTTGTGATTATCCACAATTGAACTACCCAAGTCATCAAATATTTCATGTCACGATCGTTTTTTAACAAGGTATCCTGCATAAATAGGTATTTTGAAAAATAGCCCTAATATCTTTATCCACCTGTTACAGTACTGTTTAATTTTAAAATGACACGTAATGAAGTTTGAGGAGCTTCTGCCTAAAAACAAATATCTTCACATGGTGTTTTAGATTTGAAGTTGCTCCATGCCTCCGTTCATGAATCATATACATACTCCAAACGACTCAATACCAGTTAGCACAATATATAAATCAGATATATAAGATTGATTGTCAGCGGATAGAGAACCAATGTTTTTGTTGTATGTTACAAATATTGAAATGCAATATATGTTTAAATCACGGATAGCTGTGTGTAATTTCAAACCCATACCGTTGGTCATGAGGGGAGGGCAAGGAGCCTTGCCCCGAGCTATCCAAAAATCCTTGGTCATCATGTGATGGAAGGAGTCTTGTCACTAGTCTATCAAAAGAATCCTCTGGAGCACCCATATTTAATGAGCATGAACTACATTTCATAATCAAAAGCATCTCCTTTATGAAAAACCGAGGATAAATGCAGTTGAGCGTGCTATAAAAGTATAAATGATATACACTCGTCAGATTATGCTTTACCACTCTATGGTTTCTCTCTCACTTGCAGCAATGTTGATTGTCGTCTATAACTTCAATATACAGCCCCCCAACAACAAAAATCAATAACTTGAATAAGGAGATGATGATCTTCAGCAGATGAGCATGCTGATGTTGTCTTAGATAGGCGAGCACTACCAGGTCGTTTTGGTGGCTCAATCCCATTTGCCTCGCACCACTGAGCTATGAGGCTGCGCAAGACATAGTTGGGTGTGAGAGAGAAGTTACTAAGAGTTTGTTGTGTTTTGGGACAAGTGTCATGCCCGGCCTCCAACCACTTCTCTATGCATGAACGTTCATATGTCTGCATCGTAGGATAATATTCCCATTAAATATTAAATATAAGTAACAAAAGAAAGAATTCAGTCACTGGCTTACAGTATGGTACTCCATGCTTAAAATGCTAGTATGACAAGGTGCGTCATGATCCAAAACAAAAGCATCAGTGGGTAAACGAGAATCTCCGGAAGGAATTACAAATAGATTAGGATTTTTTTTTTAAAACAATAATCGCACAGTGTCTAGTTATCAAGGAAAATGTACTTGATTGGAATCGATCAGAAGATAATGCATCAAACCAGTCAGCTGAATGATCAATTTCTAAGCTAATGCAATCTTGCCTAGGAAGTAGGAACCTATTTAACAAAAAGTACTGCATCCTTGTAACAGCTGCTACATTCTTCAATTTTGATATTCGAAAAGGAAAAAACTGCATCCTTGTAGCAGCTGCTACATTCTTCAATATTGATTTTAGAGAAGGCAAAAACTACGGATTTACCTACTGTAAGCATTGTCGTGGTAATTACTGTAATAAACTAAACTACACAACATAACACAGAGAATAAAGATGCGAGTGAAATACCTGCCCAGTTGAGACAATAACAGGATCTTTCATCAATTCCAGGGATATAAGACAACGAAAATCTTCTGGTATAACTGGGCCTTTTTCAGTACCGTTGGTTGTTGCTTGTCGACTGCTACTTGAAATATTAGACTTTTCTGTTGTAGAAGAATCTATTGTGGGATTTTCTATCTGCACAAATTCTTTGATTTTTTTCAGCAGCATAGACATCTTCTCTATGCTCTCCCCCTCACTGGTGGTAACCATCTCATGCAAAGCTAATGATTCTTGTGTGAGGTCAGCTATTCCAGTTAGTTGTAATTTATCAACTAATCGCTTAAAACAGTTGGATCTACAACAACATCATTACTCTTATTGTAAAGGTATGATAAATCATCGTATAACTCAACATCGGGTGCATCAATTCTTCCTTTGGCCATCACAAGTTCCACCTGAATATAAGGAGATCCATGTGAACACAGATAATACTTGAATGTGAAAATAAGAATTAAGTAGTCCTGCTGCTTCTGGGACACTGTACTGTAATGGCATCAATTTATATAAATCATAAATGTACTTGTAGTTGTGACATCAATCACCAAGATTGCCTAATAAAGATTACAATCTTTTGATTTATAACCCAAAAAGAAAAGGTAGCTAGCATGGATTTTCTTTTTTACGAAAGATAAAAAACACTATGCTTCAAATTGATATCCCTCGCCTGTTCTTGAATTTCGTCTGATATGTCAAGTTTTTCAAAGGAGATGCCACTCAAAGCATATTCTAATTGAGATGTCACTTCATGTAATCTACTCATAATTTGTTCTCTTTCAAGGACCTGCAAGCAGAGTCAAAACCATTATTTTATTCTTTCCCTTTGTATGTAAAATATATAGAGAGAATTTAATGGCTACAACAAGGATTTAAGAAGCTTGAGTAGAATTTTTGAATAAAATGCACTAAAGAAAGACTTGAGGTGTAAAATGTACAGGGAAAATGCAACAGTTGAAGTATAGTCGAGAATTGTCATCATGGCCAATATATGGCTAAACAAAACCATAAAATATTAGTGATAAACATCTCTAATAATTAGTTATTTACACAAACTTATAAATGTAAATCAAGTTATAAAGAAAAGTGGTTGTAACTAATTCGGCAAATCTTGTATTTTCGCTGCAATATTGACATCAACACCTTCCAAGATAGTCTATAATGTTTGATCACTCAAGAAAAGAACAAGCTTTGGAACAACTTTCGGTCCAGTAATCTAGTTTCTTATATCAAATGGGAAATCAGATCCCTAACCTTGTTTCGGTAAACTGTTAAAGAGAACAACAAGAAGAATCAATTCTGATGTTTCTATCCCTGTCCAATTTCTCGGCAATCAGACATTTTTCATAGTGAATCAAAGGAAAATCAAAGTCCATGCCTATTAAACCAAATTACGAAAAGAATCAACACCGCTACAAATCACAAATGACATAAACCATAGAATTACACATAATGGGTGGTAATAAAAAGAGTTTTAAACTTTCATTTGAGCAACAACATAATAGAACCACGGATGCATATCTCAAATGCATAATGAGTGCATAGAAACATATATAGGCAATTATGCAAGTATGCATACGTACCATGTAAATCTTGCTACCATGGGTACCAAAGAGGAGCAATTCAAGAGCTAATTCCATAGCAGATCTGAGAGAAACAAGGGCTTGAAAGGAATCACAAGGAACAGTCTCTTTACTATCACGAATCTCCTCGAACATGGGGCTTAATAATTTCAATCTCCTTGCTAAATTACAGTATTGTTTTCTAACACTAGTTCTAAACTCAGTTGTTATGCCTGATATTTCATTCACCGTCTCTATCAGTTCCTTCATTAACGCCCCTTTTTTCTTTTCTTCCATTGCACACCACTGACCGGCGGCCGGTCGTCCGAGTGTGTGAGAGAACTAGGGAGATAACGGTGTTTGTGTGTGTAATGAGCTGGGTAATAAGTGGATTTTGTTTAGGCTCGGTGTATTGGCTCGGCTAGACGGCTACAACTATGCAAATCAGCCAAGCTCCTCAAACACCATCTATTCATCAATTAATTTGACTCATTTTATTATTATGTATAAATATTAAATAATAGTAAATTATTTTTTTTGGTATGCAGTAGTTATAACTTAAAATAAATATTACTTATAAACAGTGTTCTAAAGTACGGCCATGTTACCGATTAATTGGTAAGACGACCTGGTCCGTCTCGATTAATCGAAACCAGGTCAAAAGACATTTTTTTTCTAAAAATCGATTAAAAATCGGCCGAGACGGTCAAAAATCGGTTGAAACGGTCAAAACCGGTAAAAATTATTTTATTTTAAAAAAAGTTAAATTTTTTTAAAAAATAACAACTAATTTTTTTATTACAAATTTACAATAAATATGTGTTGCATGACCCTGAATTTTAAATACTCTATCAAATTGCTAATAATTATATGATATATTATGTAATAACTATTAAAATTAATTATTAAATAATGATTATTAAGTATAAATCACTTAAAATGTTAATGATAAGCGGTTTTTTAATAAATTTCAACTTCTAAATATATATGGATCGATGATATATGATATTTTTTTCATTATAATTTTATAATAATTTGAAAATGTTTAAATATAATTATATATTATTATTTATTAAATTAAATTATTTCCGTTAATGCTTCGATTAATCACCAATTATCTGATTAATAACGGACGACACATTCACGTGATTCCCGTTTTTTAGAACACTCCTTATAAATTATAAGTAAACGTAAAATTTGTAAAGATAACCGAAACCCCCTGCGAAGCGGAAGTTGTAAAACATTATGGAGTGGTTTGGTTAATCGAGGGTATGGGTTGGAATCAGAAATCTGATTAAGGTAGTATGAGTAAAAAGTATTATCCCTGAAATCATGTATTTGATTGAATAGTGAAATGAATTTGTTAATTTAATATAATTCTTAATAAATTAAGAAATATATGCAGTTAATATGAAAACAAATCGCTATTATTTATTAAATACTCCCTCCGTCCCAACCAATTCTTTACACTTTCCTTTTTGGGACGTCCCACCCAATTCTTTACATTACTAAAAATAGTAACTTTTAACAATAAATATATTATTACATCCACTACTTCACTCCACTTTTTCAACACTTTACACTATTACACCCACTATTTCATTTATTTTAACAATAAAATCACTATTACACCCACTATCCTTGGTCTCCGTGCCCGGACCAAATGTAAACATTTGGCCGGGACGGAGGGAGTATTAAACAATATCACTATACAATTTTTATTTTATAAATTAACATGTAATTTGTAAACATGGATAAAAAGTTAAAAACAATAAAATCTGGATTTGATTGCTCAAACCCAGTTCATAATCACCCTCCCCTAAAATATTAGAAACCCGTATCTTATGATTTTGAGGTATGAGTTTTAAAATTTAAAATTTACGACCAAACATCATGTATGAATTTGTAATGAACAAAACTCATAAGTCTGATTCGTTGACTTCCAAATTTATTAATAAATAAAAGTTATAAAAATTATGTTATTTTCCAGGTTTTAAATAATTTATTATTTTCATTTTTATACGTAATTTAAAATGTATGAAAATAATAGCTGTACAAATTATTTTAAAACCATTTTTTAAATAAAATTTTAATATTTCAGGTCTTAATCTTATAAAAATGAGAAAGTAGCTATATATTAAGTTATTATATAATACAGTTTTATTTATAAAATATAAATTTAATGATAAATTATTATATTAAAACTCTAATACTTAATAATAATTTTTAATTGAAATAAAATAGATTTCAAATATATAGTTGTAATATTACTGCTATAATCTTTTAATATTTTTTTATTCAATTATAATATTAGTCCTCTAATATTGAGTAATACAGTACTCCTCCGTTCCATAATAATAGTCTCTTTTGAGAAAAAAATTTGTACCATAATAATTGTCTATTTCTACTTTCAATGTAAAAAAATTCAAAGTTATCCTTTTTTTTGTCATTTTCAATATAAAACTTACTTTATTTAGTATAAAATAATCATAATAAATATGACATGTACGGAAAATTATTGTACAACTAACATTTTTTAACATGTTTTATTTTTTTCAAAAGATACTGTTAATATGGGCGGACAAAGTAACTAATAATACTGTGAATATGAGAAAGGCCAGTGGGCTACAAATACATATATCCATAAAATAGATTAGTACAATAAAGCAATAATAATCGGGCTGGACTAACTCCTCAGTATTTGGGCCTCTATAAGTACGCGTTTAAATTTTTTTTTTAAAAAAAAAACCAAATTGGGTGAATTCGCAGCAATCGAAGATGATGAAAATGGTAGCAGAGAAGTTGATAACAAAGCAGAGCATAGTTTCATTGGTTTCTGTGCTATTCATTCACTACTCCCTTTTCTTGGTTCCTCACTTTTTGCGTTCTTCTCCTGTCCTCACCCTCCTTCCAGTTTCAGGTATGTCTTTTGTTGTGTATATAAATTATAATTATGTATGTATAGCCATAGTTTTGGAAATCTTGAAGTGGGTTGCTGTTATTTTCAGTTGGGGTTTTGCTAATTGTTTTGGGTTTGGGGAGAGCCTGCAAGAAGCTTCTTGGAGTGCGTGGCTCAGCTCCTGCTTTTGTTGTTATTAATGTATTTTATGTTTGGTTTGTCTATCTTGTTGTCATTAGACCAGGTAATTTTACTTCATTTCTTTATTTTAATACTATTGTTATACTCAATATGTTTACCTGTTTTTTTTTTAAATGGGGATATGTTAATATTTATTGGTAATAGTATTGCTGATGTCTTTTTTCCTTGTGCTATTTAGTTTGGAGAATAAACAAATTTTGTAATACCTAGTATAAGGGATGGACATTAATTATAGGAGTGTCATCTGTCAATTTCCGGTCCATGCATTGTGTCAATCTGTGTGGTTTAGTCGTTTTCAAATGTGAAGAAATTTGATGGAATTGAATGTACAAACTCAAAAGAATAATTTTTTGGTAGAGTCATTTCAGCCCATTTTTCGGGTTATTGGAGTGGTGTCATGTCATTTTGGGGTCTGTAAATGTAAAATCATGTCTGGCGACACAACATTGTCACCCTGCTTTAATATTATGTCGAAAACAACAGTGCCAATTCAATTAAAATATCTTATCCTAAACATCAACAAGCACATCTGTTGTCGATTGTGCATAAACATAGAGAGGTGCAGGGTGTACAAGTAATGGGGGGCATATATAGGCTGACTGGGGTGAGAAGATATAGGTACACTAGCAGGTTAAGAAGGTAAATGAATATCATAGGTTCCATGGAAAAAGAGAGTAATATTGTAACAACCTGACTTTTCAGACCATTATCTAATCGTGGAATATTAAAAAACAAGTCCAAATATTAATACACTGCAATAAGATAATGACTAATAATCCTGATAAGTATCAATGTTTAAATTTCTGAAATGAAAATACTGACAAGTCTAAAATCGACTAGAATAAATCCTCATACTGATTAAATAATTTAAGTAAATGCTAAAGTCCGGGTAGCACTCATCTCAATCCCCCACTCATCCCTATATACGAGTGAGCCAAATGGCCAGTACAAATATAATTTTAAAAGAAAAATACTTTTATATAACTGAATGAATTGTGTCTTACCAACACAAAGAGAGAAGCACAATAATAAGTGCACTGAATCAATATAATGCGAACATAACAAAACAAAATGAATAAGAATATATGTCTGGATCACAATAAAGTAGGTATCCATAAAAGGGTCTCTTATACAATCATATACTCGCACAAAGCAAGATACAAAACAGAGAATTCTTTCCCGGTAATCCACGAGAAGAAAACACATGAAATGCACAAAGCATTCCTACAATACAGAGAATCCTTCTCCAGTAATCCATAAGAAGAAAACACACAATAGCGATCATGATCTATACACAATCTCATAATCCAGAGACGTGCCCGTATACTCACTAACACCAATACGAGTAAGTGCCGAGTTCACCGACTTCCAGACTCCATGAACTCGTCTATGATTTAACCACACAGATAGGTTTAAGAGCCCAATATATAGGTTACAAAAGTTGCTGACTCTTCTTTAATCAGAACAGAACAATGTCACAATAAGAATGCGAAACGAAATAAAATTTAGAAGAATTAAGGCAATAATAATTACAAAAATAATGGATCCGAAATGAAACTGAGAATGCATACTAGCAAGTATACATATAGTACAAAGGGGTCACAATTTTAGAAAAATACTCGACAATAAATATAACGAGTAAACAATATTTAAAATTGAGAAAACAGGATCAGAAATTCGTACTAACAATTATAATTTAAAATTGAGAAATGAGAGAAGGAATTCGTACTAATAATTGTAATTTAAAACTGAGAGAATAGAGTAAGAATTCGTACCAACGAATAATCATCAAATTTAAGTATTAAGAAGAGAGCAAGAAATTCATACTAATAATTATAATTCAGACCTGAGAAAAAGGATTAGAAATTCAGATTAACGAATAATAATCAAATTTAAATATCAAGAAGAAAACAAGAAATTCGTACCTTAAATGATGTCAATTGTATTAATCAAATATAAACCGTGCAACTGCCTGATTTGCTTAATAAAATAATTTTATAAATATGTGCTGAGTCTAAAATATATGATATAAAATAATAAAATTTATGGGCAACTATAAGTAGAAGTCTTTTATTATAGTACATCTCGTATGTCAACCTATAGTTACACCAAGTATAATATTCAAAAGAAATATGATTTAATAATCAATAAACTATTTCAAATAAAATTATGAAGTGTATATAAATAATATATTAATTAGAGTAAAGTGCACTTCGTGTACTCGCATTTTGCGTGTCAGACCACTTGAGATACTGTATTTAAGAAACTACCATGGGCTATACTGTAGTTTTAAATTAATTACATAATGCATATTTCAGTCAAAATAAAGTAACACCGTTACTTTAGCGATTCTGTATTTTCAATGCTACAATGGGTTAAAAAAATGGGTATGGGTCTCACCCATCATTTTCCCCTGCTCTCTCCTCTTATTCTCGTTAATCTTAATACACCTATACATGCACCTATACACACAACACACACATCTCATCGGAAAACATGAAAGCTGAATAACTCGCTTACCTCGATAGAATTTTCAACTCACTCAACATCAATGACTCTTCTGTAGCATTCAGCGATTGCTACGGCGAGTTCTCGACACGTTGGCTGAGGATAATCAGCTTACGTTTTGGTGAACTAAAATGATATAATAGACCAACCAGTTTTCGAGTTAGTGATATTATTTATGTTAAACTAGTTAATACCCATCGTTTGAAATTGGGTATGGTGATGATTGTTTTGTTTGTAATGAGTTGTTAACGGTTCATGTTAGGGGTTTTAGTGATTTAGTGTCTGACATAAGTTGTTTGGTGAGATGTCTGGGGAGGGATTCTGATTTTGGAGATGTGTGTTGATTTGGGGTGGAGTAATCGGTTAGAAATTAAATGGAGGAAACTATTGCGGTGATTGCGGGGGGTGGTAAGATGAATTACCATGGAAGGGATAGAGGAAAGATGACCATATGTACATTAAACTAGATTACTATAGTCATTAGCCAAACATCTCTTGGTCTACAATATCGGAAAAGGATACTTCTGCCCCGTCACGCACTCAAGCCCTCTTGATTTCGGAAATAGGCATGACTGAACACCTAGTGAGATTAAAGTTGTAGGGGTAGTAATATTCATTTTAGGTGTTTGATAAAAGTGAAGATGGAGTAATTACATGAATATGAACAATTGATAAAGTTGTAGTTGTGTTGGTGGTGAAGGTAAGATCATCTGCTGGATTGGAGAAGAAGAGAAGATAATAATGGGTAAAGAAAAAGAGACTAGTGAAAAGACTAAATTGACACAAATACCCTCAAATGAAGTCACGACGTTAGTTGAAAATGACGGAAAACAACGTGTAAAAAGTTTAGAAATGCAGTATCCCAAGTGGTCTGACACACAAAATTTGAGTACACGAAGTGCACTTTACTCTATTAATTATTCAAATCTCCTGTGCATGCATAAATTGACCAAAGTTGACTAACAGATTACATAAACTTGCATGTCCGCATTTAATAACATACTTAATTTATTAAATTAAAACCATACAAATTATATGCATCATGAATAATCACTAATTAATAAGGATAATTAAAACCCATGAATATTAACTCATTTTTATTAAAAATCCAGATTTGTAAAATCAGTAACCCATATAAAAAGTATGAAGTGAAGTACTCCCCGTGTCCTAACCAATTCTTTACACTTTCCTTTTTTTGGATGTCCCACCCAATTCTTTACATCTCAAAACATTCTAAAAATAGTAAATTTTTATATTATAAAATTTTACCACCCTCATCTGCTACTTTTTTCCACCTTTTCAAATCTATCAATTAAATATCAATTGACCCCACCACTTTACCCATTTTTCCTTCTCTTTCATCCACTTTTCCTTCTCTTTCATAATATTTTATATAATTTTCTTAACCTCCGTGCCCAACCCAAAGGTAAACAATTGGGTGGGACAGAGGGAGTAATATATTAATTATTAAAGCAGAATTTTGGACTATAAAATATACATATAATTTATAAATTGCAGCATCACAATTATATGCATAATGAATAAGAAATACACCTAATTTTAAATATACTTAATATGAGACACACATTAAGCTAACTATAATCAAATTTAGACGAAATCACATGCATGATAATGTACTAATTAATAGTATGCATATCACAGTTAGTAACTTGATACTAGCTACATGACCATTCTATTTGTGTAACTAACATATATACAAGTGCTTCTAAGTATAATCATGCACGATGTCATATTCTTTTAAAAAGAGATCATTTTTCTTGCTTAAATAATAAAAGCACAAACAAAATATTAACTCATATATTTATAAGGATGAGATAGAATATAAATAAATAAATAATAATATACACGAATCGGTTTTCACCCATTAACATACATCTCCAAATTACATTGGCAGACAAACAATTAATCTAGAAAACTTTATTCTAATTTTCCAAATGGAGTCATGTGAATAAACATGCTGTCAAATAGAATGTATATACAGAAGTTTCCATCGAACCATATTAATTACTACGACCTTGATTGAGTTAATAAATAATGCATCAAAACAACTCTCAATAGTTAGTCACAAATTTACGTATAAAAATTAATATATTTATTAGTGAAATAGTAATCATATATACACATTTGTAATCCAACTTAATATTCATACACATAATAATTATTAAAAAGTAGATACATATGTACCTTTTTGCTAAATGAGCCAATGAAATCCTGTTGATATTTCCGAATATACCTATTCCTCTTGCATCCACGGCTCCAGGTCTCTCTTCATTTTGCTTCTGTTTTTTTTTTCCTTCTCTTATAAGATAAGTACTAAATTGTAACTCTATATTTATATAGAATAGTGATAACATATGATAAGCTCTACACCTAGTTTGAAAAACAAATGCATGCGAGAATTAGGGAGTTTACGTAGTCCACTAAGCTCATATTTCCTGTTTATCCGGAAAATAATACATATCTATAATATAAATCTAACTTAATATCATATATTGTAATTAAATTATAATATAATATTTAATTACACAAAACAAAAAAATTTATACATAATTAAAAAATATATGGGATATTACAAATATCTTCCACATTAAATACCAGGCTGATAGTCATATCACTAGTAAGATCTAAATTATAAGCATCAGTATCAATCATCTTTCAAATCCGAAATGGACCCATTCTCTTAGCATGGATTTTTTTAAGCACTAGAAGGTAGCCTTTCTGTTTGTGTCGCAGCACAACATGATCACTTTCATTATACTCTCAAAACTTGCAATGAATATTAGCTGCAACAGACTTGTAATTTTCATTGCTTAAATTAATTTTTGACCCTATCCCAACATACAACTCATGAATGTGACGTGCATCATGAATTCGGTATTCCCTGGAAGGTGGTGATGTAGTATCCTCCAACCTAGTGTACTCCAAATTCTCGATACAAACAATAATCCTAAAACATATCTGTAAATCCTACGACCTCTACACTAAAAGTATTAAAAATAAGGTTCACTCTATGAAGTGCATCAGGGACTTGTTCTCAATACCTTTGCAATGCCCAAGGAAAAAGGTATACTCTAGAACAAACTCAAACCACTTGGTGTGTCGATTATCTAATGTATTGAAGAGCTAGTTGATCAGAATAAAAAACAAACTACTTGGGCAACATTTAGTGTTGTCATTCGTCAATAATCATGTGTCTGAACTACATCAGAAAACTCAGCATCATAGGTGGCATAATTCTTCTCGGTCAACTGGGTGCGGTGGTTTTCTACAATGCTTGGTTCATAAATGTAATAGGTTAGATAATGAGCATACATGAATTGGTGCTACAGAGTTCCAGCAACTTGCTTATAATCTTCTTGAGCTTTGCATAGTTTTCGACAATACTGAACGTTTCCTAGAGGAGTGTTGATCTGGATTAGGTTGTGACATGTTTGGATTTTATTTCACTTCTGCATTTTGCAGTTGGGAAGGATCAATATGATCTTACTTATTATGTTATTGACTTTGTGTGTAATCTAGTTGTCAGTTCAATACTGCAACCGGATATCATTACTATTTAGTTGGTAGTTGAACTACAAATTTCACCTAGTTGTTTGGGTTTGTAACAATTATATATATATGCTCGTATTAGCTTCTTATGTAGGCATATTTGGATCATATACATATTATTTTCTGTATACGTTCTTTCATATCAATGTGGGGATGTTTTTGGGGGTAGATATTGGGAAGTGTTTCAATTTCTCAAGGTTTTAATCACTCTTTTTGTTATATTTACTATCACTATGTTGTTATTATATTTCATAACAAGAACTATGATTTAAACTGATTACAATAACAAGAACTATGATTAACACTTTTGGAGATTGAATCGCAGCTCAATCTCTACCCTAAGAACATCCCTAAATTGATATGAATCAACATTTAGAAAAGATAATATGTATAATCAGTATTAGATTTTTTAGTCCACAGTTACAAGATATATATAGAGATACAAAGTACTCAGCTGAGAGCTGAGCTATAATAAAGTGTACTAACCAGCAACCAACACTCAACTAGCAACTAATACAAGTATACAACTACACTATTCAACTACTGATTAATTGTTGCAGTACACAAGTCAAGTAACAGTACTGATAGTAACTCACGTAGCTGCACAAGTCAAATAACAACCCAAATAGGGTACACATTGTTCCCTATAATCAGAGATATTGGAGCAGGAAATTCCAGTCCAGTGACATGCATTGGAGCTGCTCTGGTTCTGGTGGGTAAATATGACATTGTCATTTGTCGACATCAGATTTCAGAGAGAGGAGGAAAGGTAGCGTGTGAACTGAATTGTAGCAGTGAAGATGAATTAGCAAAACAGAGTAGAGAAGAAAAGGCCAGAGTCTTTGATTTAATGATATGTTGTGACATGAAATATTTTAAATATATGGTAGCTATTTAGTTTTAGTGAGCTCTTGATTTTTTCGAAGTTTGATTTTCTGACTAACCTAAATTTTGTGCATGCTTAACGTATATTGTATATCTGCAGCGGTTTCATCTAAATTGGATATTGTATTCAACTCAGAGCTTGCCATTCTCCTGCTCGGTTTAAGGAGGTTTAGCTTATTACTTTAGATCATTTCTTAATCTTTGTCAATCACTCTGAAAACTACTGAAACTTGCTCATCCTAACAAGCATGTTTTGGTGGCAGAATGTTGTCCTGTGACCCAGGTTACGTTGCACATGGATCTTCCAATCCTGAAAAACTTGTTGTCGATCCTTTTCTAGATGTTGAAACAAACTTACAGGTTGCAAGTGTTGAGAATCTCCTACACATGATATAGCAAATAGTATATTTATATCTTGTTTACTTTGTTCAGGAGTCCGAGCTCTCTAGTTGTAAAATGTACAAAGGATAGGTATATCTGGCATAAATCGATATTTTTAAAATGTGATAGATGTTAAGTTATCAGATTTATTAGAATTGTTCATATCGAAGAAATTGTATCACCAATCTCAGTTGCTAGATTTGATAATCCGATGCAATCTATCATGATTTTTTAAACTTTTAGCAGCAAGAAATGTTTTTGCCTTTTCTCTTACGCTATGCACAGAATATTTATGTTACACTAGTTGTTTAAAAATTTAATATTTAAATGTATGTAGTATCTTGAAAAAAGTTAAACACACTATTTCTTACTCTGGTATTCTGACTCATTAAAATATAATTCTGAATTTAGAACATGGTTTGCGTTTCAACTATCTCATGTTTTCTAGCTATCAATATTATTTTCATAGATTATTCATTGATTTTTAATATCAATTATATGTGCTCTCACGAAATTTTTATAGATAAAAGATCAGAAATCTGCTCTACTACGGAGGGTAAGGTTTTGTAAAATGTGCAAGGTGTATGTAAAGGGATTCGACCACCATTGTCCTGCCTTCGGGAACTGTATAGGTAACGACAGTTGTGTCAGTGAACTCCTTTCTGGCAGATTGTCCCGCATTTCTGCTTGATTTCATCACAAAGAGTTTTAGTATCTGGTGATGCACTTTAAATTTGAATGTCGGAGTTCACCTTTATTATTTTTTGATCTTTGGGCACAGGTCAAGAAAATCGTGTTCTCTTCATTACTCTCCTGGTTGGATTTATATTGTCAGAGGCTTCTTACATTGCTTGCTTATCACAATGTAAGCTTGATTTTATTAAGTCAACTTATTTAAGTATTATTTGTAATACTTGGTATTTTAAGTACTCTAATTAGAAATACGATCATGTAGTCTTTTGAAATTTGATCTATGGTTATGAGGTCTAATTCACCAAAGAATATAAACAAGTGCATCAGAGCAAGCAAATTATTATATCTAACATCAGTGTTTCTGTAGCTTCTAAACAACAATCTTCTTAAGACCGAATTGCTGGTTCCATTTCTTCCTTTGGAAGAATGAAAAGTGATAATGTTTTCATTTCCAAATTATACAAAAATGTCATGATATTACCCTTTACCATTGAAATTGTTTTTAGTTTTAACATCACATATTGAAAGGTAAATAAGAGTTCGGAACTGAATTGTGGGAACGATGCAGATTTAGTATTTGCAACACTATTCCCGCCCCTTTGCTTAAATATGTTTCAGGGGATAAAGTTTTTGCATGATCTTATCCTCATCACTTCAACTGAAAATGCGTGTGTGTGTTGTGGATGTATTTGGTAAGGGTACTTGGATCAATTTTCATTTTATATTTTCAGTTGCAAAATCTTATATTGCGGATAAAGACGTGAGAAGGGTATGTTCTTCCTTTTCTTCTTCTTCTTCCCTTTATCACGCGACATCAACTATTAATGTGTTGATTGGCTTTTCCAATATAGTCTTATAACAATCTTATAGTCGACTCTTTATATATTAAAACTCATTTAAATATGATGCTCTATGACTTATGCAGACTAGTTTCTCTAGTACTTTGGCTGATAGCACAATGCTATTCTCTCTTCTCCAAGTTTTGTGGCAGGTGAGTACTGTTTCCTGTTTTTACTCTTGTTATTCTAATTGTAATTGTGCAATTATATATTGATATTACCTGACCAGTTCTGGTTCATATGCGGTGAATGATAGGTTGTCTTCCTGATGTGGCACTTGTACTGTGTATGTTCCAATATCACAACTGATGAGTGGGTTAGTTCTTAATCCTATTCATACATTTGCACCTAGACTGGGATTTTTGGTTCCGAAGCTCACATAATTTTCAAATTCATGATGTATGCAAGCATATATCATATATGTTTCGTAAATTGTTTGCAGATAAACTGGAAAAGATATCCAGAGTTCCAAGTGGTTGTACAGCTTCAACTAGGTGAACTGCTACTGTATGTATATATACAACTTATATTTAAAATGTGGAGATGTGTTCCAAATTGATCTCAGAAAGGTTGTGATTGTTCAGGACAACCAGCAACAAGGACGATGTTTATAAATCCTTATGACCATGGAATTCTGCAAAATTTGAATATTTTCTTAAAAGCTAAAGAATGATATCTGATCTGCTACCAGTAGATGGTTGGTTGTGTTCCCGGCACAAGTTTGACATTGATCCGAGCGTACATATAGTCATGACATTACAAGCGCTTGATGGAATGGGATGATACGATTGGTAATGCAAGGGCCCTTCATTCTATTATCAAAACGAGAGGGATGGTCCATTGGCTCCTCCGAATGAGGATGTTTGGCAACAACAGCTAACAAGGTCTGGCCATCAGACCTTCTTAGGAGGAACTCTAGCTACCAATCACTTGAGCAGCTGAGCTCTAGAGTTCTGGTCTTTCGAAAATCTTATTGTATATTCTGATAAATTTACTAAAAAATAGTATGCCACGTGAATATAATGTACCTCTAGAGATAAATTTTGATAAATTGTATTAAAATACTTTGTAGTTTGTATCTTGTACAAGGACAGGCTGACAACAGACTTTGTGAGTGAAAGCAGATGCAGCTGCCTTTTCACATAGGCAACAATGTCAAAAGCACAAATACGGCTTCCAACAAAACTGAGAAAGGGCAACTGACTAACTGAGTTCACCAGTAGTTGCAACTTGAGTTGAAAGCAAAATAGCTTGACACGACCTTTTTGAAGGGGGCAGAGAAACAATACTAGTAAAAGTAGAAAACACATCCTTTCTCAAGTTGGAAACAATCAGTCCATTGCCATCTTTTCTGAACTGTGTGTGTGTGTGTGTGTGTGTGTGAACTTTTTTAGTTAAGGGAAAGATTTGAATTCATGATTTTTTCACATGAAGGAACGAACATTTGCCATAAGACTATCATAACAAGGAAAAATAATTTTAATCTAAATGATATGAGAATAACATTAATATTTGACCAAGTTAAAATACGATGTACAAATAAACAAACTCAAATTTAATTTATACTTTTTTTTTCTAACTAAAATGACAAACAAACAAATTAGAATAAACTTATAATTATTTTCACCAAGTTAAACAAAGATGCCTACGATTTCTCGATGCTACCTAGTACATAGTACATACTACACATCGCAAAAATGTAATCTGTTTTACTCGTATAAAAATAAAAATAAACATTTGCATTAGGCGGTGAAAAGTGAAACCCACCAGTTTTCATCACGTGGTAAAACTAGTTGAATATTTGAATTATTCAATTCCCATGTTAATCTATTATTAGATTAGATTAATATATAATTACTGGTAGGTGATGATCATGTAAAGTATATTAGTATGATAATATCATAATATAGGTAAAGAACTCAGGTAACAAGTTGGCAGCTTTTCACTTTCTTTCTAAATGATGGCAAGAATTAATAATCCATTTGTTGAATAATTTACAAAAGGGTCAAGGTAATTACGTGTTTAACTTCTTATTAATTTTTAATAGATATTTTGCCACCTGTGAAGATGGCTACCTTTGCTAATAGATTAATAATCACAGGCTCCTCTTTGTTTAGTGCAACATCCAATCATTAACATATCAAAGAAAAAGGGTCGGATTATTTCTTATTTAATAAATCTAAATTTCTTTCTTTCTATTCTAAAAGAAAATAATTTCTTATTTAATAAATCTAAATTTAGCCGAATATCAAACCAAGTCAAACATATCAAAACAGGTCGATAAAATTGGAAGCTCAACTCCAGACAAGTTCAATAATTAATGTCTAACAAAACTATGAAATTATTCTAATAATACGATAAGTCTTATCCAACAAATAACATCAATTAAAGATAGCACGAAATTCTAAAAACTTCACGTCTTTAATATTTATAAGCCTCCAAAGTCAGAACATGAAATATATTAAAACAATGAGCTGTGAAATCGAGCAAGTAACCAATCATTTTCAAAAAAAAATTCTAAACTTTAATCGATAACGAAATCTAAACGATTCAATCAAATTTTATTCTCACACTTCTAAATCACAGTTACACTATCTAAATCACGGTCACACTATAGCAGTGACACGCTTCTATAATTTGATGATTCTATGGGGGGCAATTTACGTCTCTTATCAAGTGAAATTTGAAGTTTGACAAGGTGTCGATGTATTCCGGAACGTGTGTAAATTAGTTGTATGTGTCACACTAACCCAATGACCGGGTTTTATAATTTGATACGCAACTAAAATTGGTGATTTCTGAAAGATATTTCTATTTTTGATATCATACTTTTCAAATGTTCAAATCAGTTAAATATTTCGAATAAAATAAAGCGGAACGAATAAAACATTTCAGTAACAGTAGTGAGCAAAAAAAAGTCACTTACCTCGATCTCGTGCCCTGAAAAGAAAATCAAGAGAGGCCTTAAGTATTACTCTTCAATTAGCTACATAATTAACCACCAAACAATTCGGAATTGTTACAGGTACAAATACTACAACATCCAACAATTATAATTATAACAATAACAATAACTATACAACAAATTTTAGTCTACCTGAAAAATAGTAAATTACATTAAGTAAATGACAAATTTTGAAAAAATTCAAAACATGAAAGTCATAGACAATTCCGATAGCTTTCCAGAGTGGTAAGTCTCGTAAAAAACGGAGAAGCAGAGAATACAGAAAATAAATAAATACGGACTACAAGAACATAATCAACACCTAATCAAGCTAGTATTCTAATGTTTTAGATCTTAAAATCACAAAATTTGTTAACAGAATGTAAAAGAAAAATGTAGAGTTTGAAAAGACCTTTCCAGAATGATATTACTAATGCAATACCTCAGTCTCACGTCGAGTATATTTAGATAATTTGTTCAGTATATAAGCAAAAGTACTAGTAAATGCACCAACAAATCATGATCTTTTGTGGGCTTGTGGTGAACTTGTGGATTAACCAAGTTGTTGCATTTGAGCTAGTTTACTTTGCCTTATTTTCGGATTCGGGTAGTTGAGACTTGATCCGGTTTGTGAAAAAGGCTAAGGTTTTGACCCGGGTTGTCAAATATGGTATCAGATTCAGGTCTCGAAAGCTTGATTCGTCAAGTTGCCAGAGGTAAGGACACGAAAACGAGTAGTATTATCCCACAATGGACAGAGATCTAGAATCTAGAGGTGGGGACACGAATGCAGCCGATATTATCCCACAATGACTAAAGAGAGACGATATGGGCCTATGTGTCTCTATTCGGAGTTTGTAACACTTCAGTCGCACATCGAATAGATTGAGATAATTTGTTTAGTATATAAGTAAGAGTACTACTACTAAGTGCACCAACAAATCATGATCTTTTAGGAGTCTATGATGGAATTGTAAATTAACCAAGTTGTATTTTAGTCAATTAACCAAAATTTAAATTACTCATTATTTTATTGAGCTTGATGCTCCTGAGGTCATCCTCAGGTAGTATCCTGAGGTTAAAACAAAAAACAATAGTGACATAGGGGTATTTATGTGAATGCAGGGGGGTGGGGGTATTATTTACAAAATTGTCATTCTAATTTTGTACTGAATTTCAGTCTAACCTCAGGTAGTTTCATGAGGATGACCTCAGGGCCACTTTTCTCTATTTTATTACTATGAAATTATATTTATAAAATATAATTGCGTACAAATGCTGAGCTATTGGGCCAGCTATTATCGAGTCTAATGAGTTGTCCTTGAAAAAAGGTATTTTAGAAATGCATGATGCATATATGTTTTTATTTTATTATTTTTAAATGTAAACTAAATTTGCATTTTAATTTTTTTAAAGTCCAGTAAAAATACAAATAAAATTACATTTTTAAATATTTAAAATAAAATTACGTTTGAAGTAATGAAACTATTTTTCGAACGATAATATTTTGAAATATTTTCCTCGAAAATTACGAGTGAGAGGTCATCACCTATACCATTTTTAGTTGATTTGTACAAGGGGCGTAGCAAAAATTTTAAAATTGGGCACTTTATGTATTTCAATATACATTAAAATTAATAAATTATATTTTTAAATAAAATAAATTATCGAAAAATATTGTAAATAAAAAATAAAGTTTAACAAATTTGATATTTATTATAATATTATCAATATTTCTCAACTTTATTAATAAACCATAATATTTTTGTTACAAATATCTATAAATATATATAAGATTGCATAAATTGAGGGTCCTGTGCGGTCGCTTACCCCGCGCTACCACATCATCACCCTGTATAAGAGATTAGGAACCTAAGATATATCTTAGGTAAGTTACGTGAGATACAAAGGGTTTTATATGCAAACATGAGAATGATATTTTTGTACAATCAGGATTCATTTAAAATTTTATTAATATACTATTATTTTGCACTATAATCTTAGAAAATTACTTAAAATGTATTTTAAGTTCCTTTTTTTCTTTGTATAAATATAAATTCTGAGTTCAACTTTGACAATTTAGAAATGGGAGGTCAAATTTTTCCTGTCATTTTTGACTAATTTCGTCATTAATAATCTTCCACTATTATTTTTAATAATTTGACCTCCCGCGTCTTTAATTTTTTTTAATAATCTATTTTTTTTACGGGAGATACATATTCATACCGTCATACACGAGTTGTATGTAAATACAATATCGAATAAGTGAATTTCTTTCATTTCATAAGTTTATCATCAAACCGAAAGTCTGATGAATATAAAAATAAATATAGATATTCAAAAGGTTTAAAGAGAAAAAGAAGAAAAAAACGAGAAAATGGAGAGAGCAGGGCGGAGGCAGAGCATTAGGGTTTTGGATCCGAGGTTCACTTTTCTTTTCTATTTCCCCTCTTTTCCTGTGAAGTACTGTGATCTGCTAGGTTGTAATTATTCATATAATCTTTTTTTTTACAGATAGGTATTCATATAATCTATTTCTATTTATTTTAATTTAATCAAGCATAATATTATTAAGGATGCAATACAATTGGCAATGTCAATTATTAGTGATGTGTAGTATATTATTATAAACAACGAAGTACTTTGCAATACTCAACTTCACCCGCATCATATTCCTTTTGTTGTATACTCCATTATCCATTATTAAGTGAGTTGTGTCTGCAAGAAACGCAATTTTGTTGGGGAATCTATATTCCAAGTCCCAAGATTCATCATGTCGTAGACATTAGAAGATCCTACATAGAGTATTCCCAAGAATCACTACACAATTTTTATGGAAGTTTGTTCATCGAAGTAGATCTGTAAAAAATGTATACAACATCCAAAACATATTCTAAAATTCTCATTCTTTTTTCCTACGCATCTTTTTTTTATTAAATTTAGATAAAAATATATACCGTCCGATATATTTAATATATTCTATTACATATATTTCTCTTATCTTTATTTTTTTCAAAAACATTGATGTCAGGTATTAGTGATTCATATATACACACAATGTTGAATTAGCAAATATATAATACACACAAAATGTTGTACTTTGCAATACTCAACCCAAACTGCCATCATTTTCTCTATGTTGTATATTATTTCTTAGCCGTATTTTTTTGTCTTATTCCAATTTTCTAAATGTCAAATTAATTTGACAAATAATTGTATATATTATTAAAGTTAATATAATTTTCAAAATTGTTATAAAAAACTTAAGTTAACCCCGGGAAGAAGCCAACAAATGTTCACAGAGGGGGCCAAATTTTTTTTCCGTCAATACTTTTAAATATTCAGTGTAACAAATACACAAAAATACTGGTACAAAATTTATAATAAAACTCTACGTTCTTTCAAATCATGAAATACGTCTATAATTGAGTCCGTATTAAAATTTCGTTATTTCTCTTTCGATATAAGTAAGCATACATAATTTTTTTCTGATTTTAATTTAAATTTGATATAATAAATTTAATGAGAGAAATTTCTATTTTATAGGGGCCAAATTTTTTTTACAGGGATCAAAATTTTTCTATAAGGATCAAGTATTATATTTATTTAAACATATAAATTAAAATACAATTATTTAAAAAAATTATAACATACATTTATGATATACCAATATTACGAGGACAGTAGAGCCGTGACCATTTTTGGCCCTTATGAATCCTGGTCCCTGATTAACCTACTTTAAGAAATGATCTATAAATTCATAAAATTATAAATCAAGCCCAATCACTAAAATATTGGAAATCGTGTAGTGTATATATTAATTATGTAGTTTATATATGTCTGCAAGAGAATCTATATTACAAGATTCATGTCATATTCGTTATACATCGATTTATATGGTATATTCTCTACGGTCATCATGCCACTTGATATATTCTATATATAGTCATCATACCACAAAACCTATTCTTGGACGCCTCTTCATCTTGAAACTAATACTCCCTCCGTCCCAACCAATTCTTTACACTTTCCTTTTTGGGACGTCCCACCCAATTCTTTACATTACTAAAAATAGTACTCCCTCCGTCTCTTATTACTTTTCCTGTTAATCATGTGCGCGTTTACCAACACACACCTTTTGATCGTTAATATCTTTAATTTCGTATTAGTATTAAATATAAAAAAATTACTGTATTAAAGTACTCACAAATACGAATCAAACAAAATCACTCATGACTATATTTTGTCTTATAAATTATGTGTAAATTAATAGTCAATCGATTACAATGAACAGTACAAAAAGTCAAAACAGGAAAAACATTACGAGACGGAGGGAGTAACTTTTAACAATAAATATATTATTACATCCACTACTTCACTCCACTTTTTCAACACTTTACACTATTACACCCACTACTTCATTTATTTTAACAATAAAATCACTATTACACCCACTATCCTTGATCTCCGTGCCCGGACCAAATGTAAACATTTGGCCGGGACGGAGGGAGTACTACTGATCTGATCTTAAGTGAAGCTCAACGGTTTATTATACAAAGTTTTTTTTAATGGTTTATACATCTATCAATTGCCTTGAAATACACGCGAGTAGCCATGTAATTAATTTAACACAGTACGTAGTACTACAATTTGGGTGTTCAACATGAAATTAATTATTACAGAATAATTAAATATTTCTTTTTATTGTTTGATAGTAAGTGTGTTGGATCGATTTCGTGTTGGACATACATTATAGACACTCTGATTCCTTCATGTGATTATTTTTTTATATTTGATTATAATATTTTGAAACACCTTGTTATGAAAGAATGATTTTTATCATGGAGGTGATTAAGGTCCCGTTTGGGATAGTTTAAATTTAAAATAAGTAATTTATTTTAATTTTTTTTACATATTTTTTTGAAAAAAATAGATAAATATTTATTTTAGAATTTTAAAACCAAATATGATTTTTAAAATTGAAAATAAGTTACTTATTTTCAGAAAAAGTACATACATATTAGCTTTTTCTGAATATTTTTTGGAAATAAGTCCAGCCAAACACCACCTAAATGTTATCATGTCATTAAGACTTGTCATGATCTCATTATTGCAAATCCAGAATGAGAGGAAAACTCGCATGGCGGATTGGCTGCTAACAAATGTGTAGATCGATAGAAGTCGATTGTCTTTCATGATCCTCCATCGGAGTTGTGGCCTTGCCTCAGTCTTTTTAGCTTGTTTTTTTGGTTCTGCTGGGGCTTTGTCCCTCATCTGCATTATAAAAAAACAAGAACCCATTCTACATGTCCCTTGTACTTGATAGATTTTATACTGAACCAATAGTTAGATTACCCATTTTTCTAAAATGTGTTAGGACATCGATTTATCACTTATCAATATTTTATATTATATTTTAATACAAATAAATATAAAGTCCAGTAATTATATATTTTAATCTCATCAAATTATAAATGTTTCGGTGGTTGTATTGGACACCATTCTGATGTTAATTCATAGATAATTTGCAACTTGATTAAACATCCCGGTCCCTCCGTCAATTACTAGTATTTGTTTGCGTGTATTTAACAAATTAATAAGTAGATGCCACCTTTCGTAGGCAACAAAAATATCTTCAGATGAATTTCATTTTCATTAATATTTGATCAATAACTAATAAATAAATATCATACACTTGTGTATCCGGACATGTATCTCAATCAGTAACATGTCCTACCCCCTTACCAGAAGGTGGGTGAAATATCACTGTGTTCAGTATACACAAGACATCTGCAAGAAAAATCACATGAAATTTAATACAGATTTGCTTTGTTTTATAAATAAATATTAAAATATTCCTGGAGAGGACACGTTATAACGTTTTTGTCTGTTTAAAAGGATATATATGTTATAATACTGATTGTTAATACGGATAATCAACACAAGTCGGTTACTACAAAGACTTAACAAAGAAGCTAGTTATTAAATTAATATCCAAAGTCGGTCTAACACTGCTATAAATCGACAATGGCACTGACTTATGTGTATACTTGAAGTTTAATGTGAGATATCCAATTTCTCTTACATTTCTCTATAATAGCAAGCACACAGTTAATAAAGTTGTTCTATATATTTGCTTTGCTCCTTTGTTCCGATATTATTGACTTACTTAGATACTTATAAATATATATCTATAACACGTTATCAACACTAGTCAACTGAAGCTTATTTAAAAAAGGAGGAGGTATGATCTAACCTTATTTATTTTATTTTATTTCATTATTTATAAATCTATTTATATTATCTATTACTATAAAGATGCATCTGCCGTCAAATATTACTATAAAGATGGTCCTGCCATCAATTATTATTTCAAAAATTCAATGGTCGGCTATGCCGCCGTAACTTTTGTACTAAACTATTTCAAAAGTTCAATGGTCGGTTATGCCGTCGTAACTTTTGTATTAAATTAAATTATATATATGTTTTATTAATTGTTTAAATATTGATGTGTTACATTATATCATGGTTTTAAATATTTACCAGAATGACAAACCTTGTAAAATTAGAGTTTGTTAGATTGGATGTTTCTAGGAATAATTATCTGTCATGGGTGCTCGATGCAGAATTACATCTTAGTGCAAATGGGTTAAAAAATACCATTGAATCCGGAAAAACCTCAACTGTCGAACAAAATACAAAATCAATTATTTTCCTTAGACATCACATTCACGAAAATTTAAAATCAGAATACCTAATAATCAAAAATCTGTTCACCCTTTGGAATAACATTAAAGACAGATTTGATCACCAAAAACTTGTTTATTTACTATCGGTCCGATAAGACTGGATTAATTCAAGGCTACAAGATTTTAAATCTGTTGCGGAATATAATGCCATGTTATTCAAAACAAGTTCAAAACTAATTTTATGTGGTGAGAAAATTACTGATGCTGAAATGATTGAAAAAACACTTTCGACCTTTCACCCCAACACTCTGATACTAGCACAACAGTACAGAGAGCGCCATTTTCAGAAATATAGTGAATTGGTAGCTCTCCTTCTTGTGGCTAAAAAGAATAATGAGTTGCTGCTAAAAAATTATCAAGCACGTCCTACAGGCTCTGCCCAGTTATCTGAAGTACATAACACGTCATTCCAGAAGAATGAACGTGGGAAAGGGAATTGAGGAGGACGAGATTATGGACAAAACCGTGGACGAGGAGTTTTTCGTGGTCGGTTTCGAAATCAATATAATTCTGGCCACCTGAAGTGGCAGCGTGATGGTTAGTTACAACAACTCTGGCAATCTAAGGTGGTAACCTGAAATGCCAAATAAAAAAAAGGTATCACAAGAAGGAGATGTTAGAGATGTTTGTTATAGATGTGGGGATGAAAGATATTGGGTTCGCACTTGTCGAATGTCAAAACATCTTGTTGACTTGTATCAATCATCTAAAAAGCCTAAAGGTAGAATGGTAGAACTAACTTTGTTAATTTAGGTAATAATGTGATAACAACTGATGAACCCTTACATGTAACAGACACAAGTGCTAAACTTTATTACGACCTAGACAATTAGTTTTTATGTATTTGGTTTATGTGTAATATTTTATATGTTTCTGTTTTGTATATGTAAATATTTATTTTAATGAAAATGTTGTCTATTTTCATATATACAGTGTAATATGGGAGATATATGCATTATTGACTCCACGACCACTCACACAATTCTACAAAATTCAAAATATTTCTCACAATTGACTAAAATCGATTCATATGTGTGGACGATTTTGGGTACATCAAACATAATAGAAGGTCTCGGGAAAGCTAGTTTTCTTCTACCAAATGAGACACAAATTCATATACCTAATGCTCTCTATGTTAGTAAATCCACTAGAAATCTTCTGAGTTTCAAGGATATCCGTCTTAATGGTTTACATATTGAAACCACTAATAAAAATGAAAAGGAATATCTTCTTATCAATTCAACTAGCTCAGGCTATAAGAAAATTTTAGAAAAATTACCCTCAATATATGTCGGGCTATATGCTATAAAGATTAAAGTCATTGAATCTCATACTATCAATATTCCCAAAATCATAGATTCAAAATCTCTTACCCTTTGGCATGAAAGACTAGGTCATCCAGGAGTGTCTATGATGCGTCGCATTATTGAAAATTTTATGGGACATCCTCTTAGAAATTAAAAGGTTATACCAAGTAATGAACTTCCTTGTTCAGCGTGTTCTATGAGAAAATTGATTATTTAACCATCTTTTATTAAACTTCAGAATGAATCTCTGAATTTCTTATAAAGAATTCAGGGAGATATTTGTGGCCCTATTCATCCATCTTTCGGTCCTTTTAGATACTTCATAGTTTTAATTGATGCTTCAACTAGGTGGTCACATGTTTGTCTACTTTCAACCCGAAATACTGCCTTTACAAAATTACTTGCTCAAATAATCAAATTGCGAGCTCAATTCTCTGATCATCCTATTAAATCAATTCGTCTAGATAATGCTGCTGAATTTACATCTTCAACTTTCAACGATTATTTTATGTCGGTAGGAATCTCTGTTGAACACCTAGTTACTCACGTGCATACATAAAATGGTTTAGCGGAGTCTTTGATTAAGAGACTTCAGCTTATTGCACATCCCTTACTTCTTAAAAGTAAGTTACCTACATTTGTTTGGGGTCATGCTATACTTCACGCCGCGAATCTCATAAGAGTTAAACCATCCGGTTATCATAAACAATCTCCCCATGAATTAGCTCTTGGTCAAATACCCAATATTTTTCATTTTAAGATTTTTGGTAGTGCTGTATATGTTCCCATTTCACTACCACAAAGAACTAAAATGGGAGCACAAAGAAGATTAGGTATATATGTCGGTTTTGATTCACCATCTATCATAAGATATCTTGAACCATTAACTGGTGATATCTTTACTGTCCGATATGCTGACTGTCATTTTGATGAGTCTTTGTTCCCTCCATTAGAGGGAGATAATGTTTTGCATAAATTAAATTCTGAATTGTCATGGAATGCATTGGGATTTAATTTTATTGATCCACGTACTAATCAATGTGAAATTGAGGTTCAAAGAATTATTCATATGCAGAATATTGCTAATCAAATGCTGGATGCTTTTAATGATTCTAGACATATTATGAAATCATATATACCTTATTCTAGACATATTGGATCGTGGGAGTACTGAAATTGATGATGTACATACTTTTTCTGTGGCATGTGATATTATGATGAAATCCGATTCTGAACCACAAAGTGTGGAAGAATGTCAACAAAGAGATGTTTGTCCAAAATGGAAAGTTACAATCCAGGAAGAACTAGACTCCTTGCTCAAGATAAATGTATTTGGACATACAGTCCAAACACCAGCTGATGTAGTCCCTGTTAGGAATAGATGAGTATTTATACGAAAACAAAATGAGAGAAATGAAATTGTGAGATAAAAAGCCTGACTGGTAGCCCAGGGATTCTCTCAAAGGCCTGGACTTGATTACCAAGAAACATACTCAACTGTTATGGATGGAGTTACCTTTCATTTTCTGATGGGTATGACTTGTATGGAGAAATTGAAAACACGTCTCATGGACGTTGTGACAACCTACCTATATGGATCACTTGATAGTAATATTTATATGAAAATCCCTGAAGGATTAAAGTTAGATGAAACTAAGTCTCGACATTTATATTCTGTTAAATTACGATGATCATTATATGGTTTAAAGCAATCTGGTCGTATATAGTACAACATACTTAGTGAATATTTATTAAATGATGGGTATATTTATAATCAAGTGTGTCCATGTGTGTTTATTAAAAGGTTAGAAACTGGTTTTGTTATTATTAATGTATATGTGGATGATTTGAATCTTGTTGTTACTTTTGAAGATATTACTAACGTTGCTAACTATTTGAAAAATGAGTTTGAAATGAAAGATCTTAGAAGGTCAAAATTTTGTTTAGGTATACATGTGGAGCACTTATCTTCGAAAATATTAGTTCATCAGTCAACCTACACAGAAAAGGTGCTCAATCGGTTCTATATGGACAAATCTCATCCACTAACGACGCCGATGGTTGTTCGGTTACTTGAACCTGATAAAGATCCATTCCGACCTAGAAAGCGAGATGAAGATACTCTTAGACTTGAAGTTTCATATCTTATTACAGTTGGCGCTCTTATGTATCTTGCAAACAATACACGGCCTGATATTGCCTTTATTGTAAATCTATTGACAAAATTCAGTTCTGATCCTACCAAAAGGCATTGGGATGGAGTCAAACATATATTGAGATATCTTCGTGGGACGGTTGATCTTGGATTATTTTTTTCTAAAAGATTCGAATTCGCAGTTAATTGGATATGCAGATGCTGGATACATGTCAGATCCTCATTTTGGACGATCACAAACAAGTTATGTATTCACATATTGTGGCACTACTATTTCTTGGAAATCTATAAAATAAACTATGACGACAACTTCATCAAATCATGCAGAACTGCTAGCAATCCATGAAGCAAGCAAATAATGTATCTGGCTACGATCTATTATTCATCATATTCGGGAATCATGTGGCTTATCAAGTTTCTCAGACACAATTATGTTTGAAGATAATTCAGCTTGCATTAAACAACTTAATGAAGGATACATCAAAGGGGATCGAACAAAACATATCTTGCCAAAAAAAATTTCTACTCACGAGGTCCAATAAAATGGTGATATTGATATACAACAAATTCGCTCCTGTGAAAATTTGGCAGATTTGCTTATAAAGTCATTGCCTACATCAACTTTTGAAAAGTTACGAAATTATATTGGGATATGAAGATTGAAAAACCTGCTACAACACGATGACAAAGTATGAGATGTTTTATTCAGGGAAAGACTGTACTCTTTTTCATTCGTTAAGGTTTTTATCCCACTGAATTTTTCCTTACAAGGTTTTAACGAGGCTGTTAATTCTTATAATAACTCACATTAACAATCAAATGAGAGTGTTATAATACTAAATACGGATAAGCGAACAAGTCGGTTACTACAAAGACTTAACAAATAAGCTAGTTATTAAATTAAAATCCAAAGTCAGTCTAACACTGTTATAAATAGACAATGGCACGACTCATGTGTATACTTGAAGTTTAATGTGAGATATCCAATTTCTCTTACATTTCTTAGTAATAGCAAGTACGTAGTTAATAAAGAAGTTCTATATATTTGTTTTGCTCCTTTGCCCCGATATTATTGTTCAACGAAAGATATCAGCACTGTATTAGGACTATTCAGTTGGGAGACAGTACGGAACATGATACTGTGTACTGGTCTAAGGAAAGCTCTGGTAATTACTCTGTTCGTAGCGCTTACAGAATGCTACAACATCAAAAGAATTTATGGAGACAGGAGGATAATGAGAGTCTCTGGCGCAAGATCTGGAAACTAAAAGCTCCGAACAAAATTCTGAACTTTGTCTGGAGATCATTGTCAGGTTGTCTTCCAACATTGGTGATGTTGCAACGAAAAAATGTTCATGTTGAGAGTGTGTGCCCAGTCTGCAGAAGAGAGGATGAGTCCATTACTCATATTTTGGTAAAGTGCCCGTTAGCAAATCTTTGTTGGCAGATTATTGTGCCGGATTTTTCTTTGTCTGCAGATGAGAATTTGTTTCAGTGGTGGGAGATAATTCTTTCATGCTATGATAAAGACAAGCAAGCGGAGATAGCAGCAGTTAGTTGGTCAATTTGGAGAGCTAGAAACGAGTTGGTTTGGAATAAGAAATATACTCCACTGAATATTGTGATTGCAAACGCTAAGCAGTACCTTGTGCAATGGAAATATGCCCAGTCTAGCAGTTCGAAGACTTCATTCCCTAATCTAGTTACAGGTGATGGAGCGATTGTTTGGGCAGCACCACAGAAGTCGAAAATCAAGGTATCAGTGGATGCAGCAATATTCGGGGTGAAAAATTCTTATGGAATGGAAATGGTGGCCAGAGATGACAGAGGAAAAATGATCCAGGCGAAGACAGTGTGCAAGGTTGGGTCGATTACTCCGGAGCATGCAGAAGCCATGGCCATAAAAGAAGCATTGAGCTTGATAAAAGATAAAGGATGGCAGAATGTAGTGTTGGAGTCGGATTGTTTAGTGGCAGTTGCAGGCAATCAGAAGTAAGGCAGCAATATCATCTCCTTTTAGTCGTACTGTAGAAGACTGTAGAGATATGATTCGAAAATATAACACAATTGAGGTGTTCTTTACTAAACGGTCTGCTAATATGGCAGCTCATGAGCTAGCTAGAGGATCATATTCTTATCCAGATCGCGTTTTCGATAGTAGTTCTGTTCCTATTGAAGTTCATTTTGCTTTGGAAGTTGATTCAAGAAATTAATAAAAATTAGCTTTTGTTCGTAAAAAAAAAACTACTAATAAATATATATCTATAACAATATAGTTATAGACCGCTTTGTAGAATATTATTACAAATTCTGTAATCAGGAAAAAAAGATGATGTTCGAATTATGTCCTTACTATTTTTGACCCGGTTGGGGTTTTTTAAAATATGAAAGAAGTTCCTAGCTTAATTTAATTTTTTATATATTTTTTCATACTTCTTTTAAAGATAATTATTTATTTTAAAAATTTAAGACTAAATATTATTTTCAAAACAAAAAATAATGTATTTATTTCCAAAAAAAATACATGCATACTTACTTTTTCACTTTTTCTTGAAATGCTTCTTTCAACTCCAAATGTTTGGATTTAGTTGTCCTAGAAGTTAGAAAAAGTATACCGGTTGAAAATTTCGGTGAGAAGAGTGCTAATATATATAAAATTCCGTTAATTTCAAAATATTTGGCCAAATTCATTAATGACATGTTTGGTACGTAATATGGATTTTATTTGAAAATCTAAGTTTGATCAAATAATGTGTTCGGATAATCATAAAAATTTGTATTTGGACTTCGTTTGAATTTCATTTGAATTTTAAAGAAATTCAAATATTAGTATAAATATGAGAATTTGAAATGACAACTCAAAAGTCCTTTGAAGTCCATCATTTGAAATGAAATCAAAATTTTCAAATGCAATCTTGGATAGGGGTGAACATGGGTAGGGTAGGGTTGGGTTGGGTTTTCGTCAAACCTCGACCCAACCCGATTAGTTCGGTTTTATAAAAAATCAACCCATTAATTGTAAAAAAAAAATCGTAACCCAACCCAATTAGTTCGGTTTGCAGAAAATCGTAACTCAACCCAACCCAACCCAACCCAATCGTAACCCAAATCCCGCACATTTGCAGAAAATTCTGCTTGTTGCAGAAAATGTTGCAAGAGCCGGAAAGTGTTGCAGAATGTGTTGCAAAAAATTTATATAGTACAAAAAAATTATATAGTGCAGAAATTTGTAGAAAATATGTAAAATATATATAGAATATGCAGAAAATATGCAAAAAAAATCTGCATTTTATGTAAACAGGTTGAGTTGGGTTGGGTAAGGGTTAAAATTTGTTAAACCCTTACCCAACCCAATTAGTTCGGGTTTTTTAAAAATTAACCCATTTATATTTCGGTTTCGGACGGTTCGGTTTATTCGGCCGAAAAAAGGGGTGGGTTGGTTCGGGTTAGCGGTTTAATCGGATTTTTGTTCACCCCTGATCTTGGATAGTCAACTTTTGATCATATTACTTGGCAAAAAAACTTTTGATAATATCAAATTTCATAAATATAGTTTTAGTTGAATATAATTTTTTTTAAATTATATAATGTATATTTGTTTAAATGATTTTCAATCTCATGTCAAAAGACGCAGAACATTCAATTCGTATACTTTCGAATACAGCCATACAGTCAACATTATACACTATTAAATTATGATTTTATGGACGCTAAAATATTTTTTTCGTTTATGGAAAAGATATTTATATTATATTATTAAAGTTGAAATATTGATAATTTGATAATCGATTCATCGTATTTGGAGCCGGTTATTTAATTAGTAATTGAGCCTTATTTTTTTAACTAAAATATTTTAACTTATTTCAAATATAAATATAAATAAATTATATAAAAAGGTATATAATTTTTTACATATAAATTATGTTAAACTAAAACTATTGTTGGAAAAATAACATTAAATTTATATTATAAAAATCAAATAGTAAAAGATTTAGAACTTTCCGCACTATTTAAGTCAATTAGTAATATATTATTAAAATAAAAATGTTAGAAATTTGATAATCCGTGGCACTAGTTTTGACCTAACTTTTAAACATTAATTTTGTAATTAAAATATATATTTAAACAAGACACACAAATTTTATTCATTTTAAATATAAACACAAATAAAAAATATAAAAATATATATGAACTTTTTACACATAATATTAAATAAAATTTAAATTATTATTTAAATAACAAAAATAAATTTAAATTATATAAATATAATATTACAACATTAAAAAAATCAGTATACTGGATACAAACTAGTATAATTTAATTTAATTTCAATGCTAAAAAATATTGTTTCCAAAGTACAGTTTGTTGCAACCGACTACCAATTGCAAGAGCATATTCTAAAATATATAAGAATAACAAGGATATACATGTATGAAGATTTTTGTTACAACATACTACGGGAGTGAGTAAATGGACTACACTAATATATATGAAAGAGGAAGAGATTGAGAGAAAAGTAAGGGCATAAAAGAAGAATTGATCGGTGTGTTTTTTACTCCTTCTAAATGATTTATTTATTTTTATTTGTTTATTATTTTATTATTTAATTATTTAATTATTCTTTTACTCGTTCTAAATGAAATAAGTTTGTCTGAGACCCTAAAAATAATTCGGAAGTTCTAAAAATAGTTTCAATTCCCTAATTTATTTATAAATCCGGATTAATATTTTATTAAATATTTAGGAATCCAATAATTATCCAGAGTGGATAATAATGATCCATGTTGACTCAAATAATATTTTAAAGTCTACCCTTAATTATTTGACTGATTTTTAATTTGTGAGTCTTATCTGCTATATAATTTATGTGCATCCTCGCCTGCTAATTGATGTTATTTGTTTATTAATTATTATTTAGTGTTCATTATTAATAGAACGCATGGGTAGACACTAGAATCTAAAGTAGAATATTTTGTTGGTAGATACGGGTGAGGTCGTAGATAAATGATCAGTGTAGTCGTCTCATTCCAGCTTATGACAGTTTCTACATCAGACAAGTATTTTCTCATTGATCATCCTAAACACTTTTGTTTTACTGTTTCGATTATTCATATTATGATAAATAGTTATTGTTTAGAACTATTTATGATTCCTATTTTATTCTGTGCATCAGACTTACTTGTTATTCGTACTCTGAATACTGGAAGTTGATTATAATAAACACGTCATATCTGGTGTTATCGTAATAAATAACGGGGATATGACATGTAGTTAAAATAAAGCACGCCTTTATTTTATTTGGGGTTACTCTATTGGATTGGAAATTTTAGCGTAAGAGGCTCAGAGATAAGAGTCCAGCATTTGAGGAGGATATGAAAACCAATCCATCTCCCTATAAGCTAATATTACTTGTCTATTTTGGTACCTAAATTTTGAAATCCTTGTTATATCTATGGGTATAGAAATGTACCGATGAGCTATAAAGGAGCCATATTACTTTTGAAATCTGATCAGTGGGCAATAGTGTTTATTTATGTGTATCCAATCCATATTGCCAGCATGGCTAGTATATTTTGATTTTGAGCAGTTGATTCATTTTGATGACATACTGCATTGTTTCAGTTGAGATAAACTATGATTTATTTATTATTCAGTTTTGATAATAAATTATTTTATATTCCGTTCTCTATACAGATCTCATATATTGATTATATTTCAATTGTTCATATATTTGCTGAGCATTTCTTTGGCTCGCTCTTGTTTTTTATCTAAATCCTGTCAGACTGTCAGTATGAGCCATTTCAGCAATTCTAGCAGGCATAGCAAGAAACAGGTGTCGGGACTGCTCGCTTCTCGGGCCTCTCAGGTATTTAGTTATTTTAGTATGTCTGTAAATAGTTCTTGTAATAAAACTAAATCTAGATTTAAAACATATTTAGACTCAGATTTTAAATCTTCATGCATGTGATGTTGGAGAAATATAATAGAGGTAAACTTTTCTTCCACTGTAGTTGTATTGTCTGACTTAATTGTATCATTTAATTTCTTTGAACCAAGGTGTAATTTTACATCTTGTACCCATGACAAATAATTATTCCCAGAAATGTCCAATGCAATGAACGATAAGCTCGTAAGATTTGTCATACTAAATCTGAATTGTAACACACAAAATATTAAACTAAATAATTGATGTAAATATTACATAAAATTTTATTGAATCGGGTGCGTTAACAAATACGCAATAATTAATGTATATACCACGATTGTCATTGATAATATAAACAAATCAAAAATAAAACAACAAATGAATTTTTACCCGCCATACGGACGTCTGCGTATACAGGTTATCTCCGACTCATAAATAATTTTAAGTATGAAATCCTGCGGAAGTTAGTTCGTGTATGAACAGGTTATTATCATTCATATAATAATCATAAAATGTTCCCACAATATCTTGCGATAAATGATATCACTTTAAAATAACAAAATTAAGGTTCCCACTATTCTTCGGTAATTACCAAAGATTAATGTTACCATAATAATAAAATCAATTACATATAAACAATTAATAACAGTGTAATTAAACCGTTCCCAATATATTTTCGGTGTCACCCAAAAATTATGGTACCGCTAAACAATAATTTAATTTGCAGTAGGCGGTGATCCGACCATACAAATTTAAATTGTTAGTAGACGGTGTAACCAAGTCTCATAATAATTAAATATATATATATATATGTTAAATATTTAAATATAATCAATAAAAATTATACTTTCTCAGTTTTTGGCAGAGTTTCGTGCTGATAACGTGTTATAATATACTAGTTATAAGAGTAAATGGACTACACTAATATATATTAAAGAGCAAGAGATTGATAGAGAAGTAAGAGTAGAGAAAATGAATTACTCGGTGTGTTTTTTACTCCTTCTGAATCATGTTATTTATAGGCAATTGAAGAGACATGGTTATTAAATGCATGCCAAATATTTCTATTGTTAGACATAGCTATATTGTGCATCACTTTGACAAAAGTGACAATCACTTTATAACAATTTTCTCTTATTTTAAATTCCAAGATATATTATATTACTAGAATTTTTTTGCCCTCTTCGCGTGGGCATTAAAATTGTGCTTTATTATTTTATATAAATTTTAATATTATATGTATATAAATACTATTTTTTATTAAATAGAATTACAAATTATATTTATTTTCTGAGTATTTAGTCAGTTATTAAACACGTATTATACCATTATTATTAATCTGAAATCGAGTTTAAATCATTTTCAATAAAAATTATTTAAAAATTGGTCTAATCAAAGAAAAAATAAGTTAATTAATCAGAATTGATCTTATTAACACTTTCATAAATCTTATTAAATCATTAAAAATATTTCTTTTTCTATTAAATCAAACCACATGTTCAAAAATTAGATTTTTTCAATAATATATTATTACAATTTTACAATCATTATCAAATTTTTACACAATTTTAAATAAATTTATACTAATTGTATAAGTATACATGTAAACAAATTGGTCAATACATAGATATTAGCGGATTGTTTAATATCATATTAATTAGTGGGTTGATTAATTATTTTAATTAATTAATTGTTATAAAATATCTCATTTATTGTAATTAATTAATTATTTTGATTATTTTACAATAAATTAATTTATTAATTTTATTTAATGGTTTAATTTTCAATTTTTAGGATATTGATTTAATATAAATAAATCTCACCAATTGTGTGAATGATATCATTAAATATAATTTTAAAATTCATATATATATAAATATGTAATATTTATTTTGTCTAAAATTTAATAAAATACAAAATAAGGTAGAACTTAAGAATACGTGAAATTTAATACAAAATTTTATATTTTTTAAAATTATTAATTCAAACTTGAATTATTTGTCTAAAATTTAATAATAATAGTTATTTGTATAAATTCATATATATATATATATAATAGTTATTTGTCTAAAATTTAATTTTATTATTAATAGAAAATTGAATTAATTGCTTGAATTAGCCAATAACTTGAATACCCATAATAAAGTAAAGAAAGTTATTGAATTTGGAATATAATTGAAAAAAAGAAATGTATGATTAGTAGGAATTATAATATTAATAGATTTGAATTAATTGTCTAAATAAATATTTTCTGCACTTTTATTTTGAACGAAAACAAATGCATTTAAATTAATAATAAAATTTTGATATTGACAAATAAAAAATCCAAGATGAAGAAATAGAAAAAATTATGAAAAGATATATTTTGTACTTTTATTTTGATACGAAATTTATATTAATGAATTTACCTTAATATTAATGAACTCAAACCTATATATGTTATGATAGAATTTATATTAATGAACTTATCTTAATATTTGAAAATTTGATACGAAATTTATCATAAATATTAGTATATATTATATTAATGATAATTATAAAAATGAGTCATTAAAATATGGATCTTATCTAAATCTAAATATATGGATAAAAAACCTGAAAATAAATTATCCAAAATATCAAATATAAATAGAATTAGTTAATATTCAAATTATAATTAATTAGATACTGATGTTCAATCATTAAAGAGTGATATATGATAATATAATTGAATTAATTGTTTGAATTAGTAAATTACCTGAATATCTTTAATAAAGTAGAAGAAATTATTGAATTGGGAATATAATTAGAAAAATGAAATGCACGGTTAGTAGGAATTATAATATTAGTTAATAGATATTATAAACTTTTCGATCCCAATATACAAAAGCTAGCTAGATATTTTTCACTACCGAATAGGAGGAAAAAGCGGGGCCATGCATGATTGCTTGGTTGATCATTTCTCGACTATTTAAATTTTAAAGCCATCCATTGTTCATGAAAAAGATGGCTTCTTCTCTATACAGTAATAATCAAAGAGTAGATTTTAACTTTAAAATTAAATTTTTTGAATCAACAGGAGCTACTTGGTGAATTGGACTAAATATCAAAAGGCATACGAATATAAACAGAAGTAACTTGAATACTTGATTAGCTAAAAAATAAATAGAAGTGGGTTAAATTAATGTATATTATTTTTAATCTATTATCGAACTAAAAAATTATTTCGATGTAAATAATTATGTCAGTGTGCGGGTGTGCAGATTCTGTGGGAGTTCGGTGGATAATATTTTAATTTACATGAGAATCAAAAGGATCTTTTGATTGGATAACTCTAACTGGTAATGGTTTATTTTTTATTGTCCAGATTCTGGTTTGACCCTAGCTCACATATACTTATTTATAAGATTATAAGTTAAATTAGTAAAAAAAAAAGATCTTTTAACTTTCTGCAGTCAAAAATGCATAATATAGATGCAACCATATATACCTAGTACGTGAATATATGATAGTCGTACTGAGGACATCATTTTGTGTAATTACAGAAAACAGTAGGTGATGCACCAGGAGGTGATTTAAATATTGCCTAAATTAGTTGCACCGACGGACAAATTAAATGTTTAGTAATATGTCTTCGTTTCAAAATCTTTATTTTCTATATATATTTTAAAATATATAAAATTATAATTTCATAATTTTTTTTTAAAAAAATCAAATAAATATTCAAATATTAAATTTTTATTTACTAATAAAATAAAATTAAACGAATTTAAAATTTTATAATTTATTTTAATCAATAGCGCGTTTTGAATATCTTTCACCAACGCAGCAACGTCGGTTAAATCATTTTTCTCCCCGCCACTTGGATTAATAATATATAATATCATGGTATTAGTAGAATATCTTTGCGGAGACTATAATAATTATTATTTGTTACTAAGATCCAACAGGTGAGAAACGTTAATCAAGAATTTCAAAACAGGCGATTGATGACCAAACAAACTTTGTACATGTCTGCGTCTACCAAGGAAATTTGAATAAAAATATTACTAAAGGAAATAAAATATTCCACATATTGTTATTGAAATACTCGGTCAGCACTTGACGGTTATTATATTTTTTTTGTATCATTGTACATTTGTACCCTGTATTTGTTTGAATTTTGTATCAAACTGCCCGTTAAATATCTTGTATCTGATCGTCAATGTTAAGTTACCACCTCTAACTCATTTCCAGCCAGATTGCACCATTTTTTTTTTAAATTCTTTAAGATTGTGTTTGTGAACTTAAATTTCATTTCAAATTATATAATTCGAGATTTGAGTTGTCATTTCAAATTATATTTGTATTAATATTTGAATATTTTGGAATTTAAATGAAATCTAAATCCAAATTCTTATGTTTACTCAAACATGTTATTTGATCAAATCATACTTGTACTAATATTTGAATATTTTGGAATTCAAATGAAATCTAAATCCAAATTCTTATATTTATTCAAACATGTTATTTGATCAAATTCAGAATTTCAAATGAAATACATGTTATCAAACAGACCATAAGATTAGTGTCCACGAATATGTAGATTAGTGCGCTCACGGATATGTAATTTATTTTAAATAAAAAATTTAAAATAATATAATTTAAGATTAAGTCTCAGCGAAAAAATACTTATTTGAGCAAGTGAGGAACCAAATCCTATTTTATAAGAATTTGATTAATAAATAATTATGAAAGACTACTGAACATAGAAAATATTATAGAAAATAAAAAATAATTATAAAATAAACAAAAGAAATTACATAACACACAAAAACTATAGAACATGAAATTACATAATACTATTCAGCATTCATGTTATGTAATTTTGTATTCTATAAATTTTATGTGTTTTGTAAATATTTTTTTACTTTTACAATTGTTTGTAGAGTTCCGTAACTTTTGTCATGTCAAACAATTTTTTCATCTCTTGTGTAATTATATTTGTTGTTAGTTACTCAATTACTCAAATAAGAGAGTTTCTCATTTAATCTAAGCCTATAAATTAAATTATTATTTAAAATTTAAATTTTATATTATTATTTGAATATTTTGAATTTTAAATAATATTAATATTTAAACATTTTGATTTTTAAATGAAATTTGATCATTTGTTTTCGGGGAATTTTCTAAGATACCATTGTATAATTGAATTTTGTCAAATGTACCATTACATTTTCACTTCTATTTATCGTATTCTCGAATTTTTATTGTTATTCGTTATACACTTCCGTGAAATAATATTAAAAAAACATCTAAAAACCTGCAATATTAGCTTCAAAATAATATTTAGTGTTAATTTTTACTATATTGAATAATATAAAATAAACTATTACTAACAATCACTCAAATAAATATATTCATAAGAGCTAAAAACAAAGTAAAAAATTTAAAATTTTATTTTCAATATGATCGTACAATTAGTTTTTGTGAATAATACCCCTCTTGACTACTGTCAAATATTAATCAACAATATATAAGTTTAAGGGTGTTACAGATAAAAGTAAAAAATATAATGATATTATTAATAAAAAAAATCAATTTTATAATTACATCATAGAAAATATTCCTTTATTTTCATTGATTATGTACATTTAAAATTCAAATATATTTTTTCTTGAATTTAAAAAGTAAAATTAAATTTAAAATATAATAAAATTCAACAGAACCGAAACAAATCAAACATCCAACCAAGTCATCAGGAGAATATATCAGTTTTGATAATAAACAGAAGTAACCATTTTTTTTTAGAAAAATAAAAAATCCAAGATCTGGGTTTAAAAAATACTGCCCGTCTTTCTATTCGGGCAGCTTAGATAAATCTTCAACAAAGCGACGCTCACAAGACTAGGACTAGTCGACTAGAGAAGTCTACACTTGAAACTATTTAACCACCATTCACACACATACTCCTTTTATTCCCGCCGGTACTACACATTTTAAGGTGGCGGACTAGCCATCTCTCTCCCCCCTCTCTCTCTCTCTCTCGACATATATAGTGACTAGGGAGAGAAATCTTGAGAGGAAAGAAGATGGGTCAGGTGATGAGTTGCAGGACAACATATGAACATGGTCTTTTCAGTGCTGTTCAGTTTGGAGACTTGAAAACTGTTGAAACTCTCATGGAAACCGACCCAACTATCATTCATCAATCTACTCTATACAATCGTAACTCTGCTCTTCATATTGCTGCTGCTAATGCTCATCATATCCAGGTTGCTTTTTTCATTCTTTCTTGATTTAATTCTTTGTTTCAAGATTATTTTATTCATTCTTTGTGTTTTATACTTTTATAAATTGGGCTTTGTTTGTTTTGTGATTACAGATTGTTTCTATGCTTTTGGACAGATCTGTCAACCCTGATGTGGTGAATCGAAATAAGCAGGTGACAAGTTTTTTTAAATGTTTTCTTGATCTTTTATGAAGAATTGTTTTGTATAGTTTTGATCTTTTTTATTGTTGTTGATTTTCTTGATTGATGATTGTTTAGACTCCCTTAATGGTGGCTGCAATGCATGGGAACATTTCTTGTGTGAAAAAGCTCATCCAAGCTGGGGCCAATGTATGTCCCATGACTCCTCTTTGATCTTAATTTAGCCTACAAACTACAAACCAGTGATTTGTAGTATGGATGTTTCATAGTGCCTGTGACCGGTGATTTGCAAAGTTTGTGCTAAAATGGTTTGAAGTGGAGTTTGACTCTGTATATTTGTTATGTGCTATAATATAAGAATGATCTATTAAAATTTAATTGCTGTTTTGAATTTTTAATCAGATTTTGAAGTTTGATTCACTTCATGGAAGAACCTGCTTGCATTATGCTGCATATTATGGCCATTCTGATTGCCTCGAAGCTATTCTTACAGAGGCCCGTACCTCCCATGTTGCTCTTTCTTGGTGAGCCTATGTGCCTTGCTTGAATGGTTTTTTTTTATTTGTTTGTGTAATTCAAATTGTACCTGCTTTGTTATTAACCTTTCTCTTGAACTGATTTTAAAATTTATTTTTCAGGGGATTTGCTCGTTTTGTGAATATTAGAGACGGTAAAGGAGCAACTCCTTTGCATTTAGCCGCCCGTCATAGACGACCTGATTGTGTTCATATTCTATTAGACAGTGGAGCCCTAGTTTGTGCCTCAACTGGTGGATATAGGTAATTACTTGCTATTCTTGGTCCAGATCCCATTTTTGCTTCTTTGGTGTTTTTGTCTTTCTTTTTTCTGTGCGCGCGCACTTACAAAAATACACTTTTACAGTTTCCCCGGTAGCACTCCACTTCATTTAGCTGCAAGAGGGGGTTCTTTGGATTGCATAAGTGAACTTTTGGCTTGGGGTGCAGATCGGCTTCAAAGAGATTCTTCAGGGTATTGTTTAATTGTCTCCTTCCTTTCAAAAGTTTTAAGATATTTAGGTGTAATTACATGCAGAGCAGCATTAAGATTGAGCATTTTTAACTATTAGTTACCACCTTGAATATGTTTTATGCTGTATTACTCGCAATTTAGATGGTTGTGAGTCAAGAAGGCTATACTGATAACATATACTTTACCGGTTTATTGATTAAACTCTTTAATAAAGTGATCTCACAAATGAAGCTATTTTTTATGCTGATGCCTAATGTAAAAAATTCTCTTCAATCTGATCTCATATCTACATGATCTGAGCCAATTATTCTTAGGAATAAAAATTGCTTTTATTCCTTCATTGGATGCTAAGTTAGCTCTTGTGTGTAAAATATGTGGTTGCCATCTTCCCTGATATGTTTGTCTTGTACAATGGATTTTACTGAATGTATGTATAATAACTTTTTTGTGATTCTTTGTTTGTTTTTGTAGGAGAATACCATATCTAGTTGCTCTAAAACATAAGCACAGGCAATGTGCTGCTCTTCTGAATCCTTCATCTGCTGAGCCTATGGTCTGGCCATCACCTCTAAAGTGCATTAGTGAGCTTAATCAGGAAGCAAAAATTCTATTAGAGAAGGCCCTGATGGAGATTAATAGGGAGAGGGAGAAAAGCATCTTAAAGGGTGTAGCATACTCTGTGCCATCTCCATCTCAATCTGATTCCGGAACTGATGATGATATCTCAGAGGTAATATCTTAATAACCAAATGAATATGTTGAAATTCGTGACAATTTTGATAGTGACCATTATAGCTGTTAAAGTTTTCACACTTGAGATGTGAAACTTTAAAATTAAAAGACTATGTAGTAGTGACTCATGTTGATTGTTAATCTGCTTATGGCAAAAAGTCTCAGGTGTACTTAATAGTCGTCGAAAGTAAGATTATTAAAAAAGTTTGTGTTTTATTGCTCTTTGAATTAAATTAAACGACAACTTGAAAGTTACTAGCTCATCAGAATTGTTATAATCACTGTCAGCTGACCTACTATTTCAATTAAGTCCTGCCTGGAAACAAACTGGTATCAAACCAAGTTGCAAGCTAGTTGCTTGAAAGGCTCTGAGACAAAGCTAGTTGCTTGAAAGGTTTTGTGGCAATATAAAAAAGTGTCATGTTGTATTAACTCTGGGAATATTATATTGCAGATCAGTGATGCTGGGCTATGTTGCATATGCTTTGATCAAGTCTGCACAATTGAAGTGCAAGACTGTGGCCACCAGATGTGTGCTCACTGCACACTTGCCTTGTGCTGCCACAACAAGCCCAACCCAACAACAGCATGCCTTACTGCTCCTGTTTGCCCATTTTGCCGAAGCAATATTGCACAATTAGTTGTTATACAGGTTGAAGTCGAGAAAAGCGCAGACTCTAAGGAACTTACATCCCCGACTCCCAAAAAATCAAAGAGGTTCCGTAACTGCAGTGAGGGTAGTAGCAGTTTCAAGAACCTGTCAGCTGTAGGTTCATTCGGCAGAGTGGGTACTCGTGGATCAGGAAGAATTGCTGCTGAAAACGAATGGGTCGATAAATCTTAAGTACCAAGAATGTTCCAAAACAAAATAGGGTGGGTGTGTATAGATAGATCTCCTTTCTCCATCAGCCTTGATTGATTGAGAATATAAGCAAAGTATGAGTTGCAAGGGTATTGTAGTGTGGTGTGTTCACAAAATCTTTATCTGGTATTTACCTGGTCTTCACAAGTAGCAATGCTTTTAGGTCCTTTTAGTTAGCTTCAATAGGAAAGACCCAAGATTCTTTACATCCCCTCGTGAAAAGCACAAGTTGTACCATTCAACAATGTCTGCTACTTAGAAATACTGTTATACAAACCAATTTGTAAGAGTCAACCAAGCTGTGTGGAAAATTTTACCCCTCTTGTATCAAAACTCTTACCATGTATAAAAAGATTGTACCCAGGGCCAGCGCAAAGCTTCTACATTAGCAAGCAAGGTTGGGAGAAGGTTCCGATGTCGCAGCCTTAAAAAGTACTTAATTTTTTCTGCGAGTCGAATTGATAGACAAGATTTATTTTGTGGGAAAGAAAATAAGGGTAGACACTGGTGCTCATGTATTTTTATGTGTCTTAATAAAGTGGTCGATAAAATTGGGTTCTGTATGAAATATTGATATTGTTAGGTGGATTTATTTATTTATCGATTATAATCGAAATGATTTGATAATAAGAAAATTGTATAAATTATTATGTGATTTTATCATGGATAAATATCACCGTTTGTTTTGTCAAGGCGGGACCAGAAGGTTTTGTATTTTTATGGTTTACTTCCACACGCTATTGACTTTTCTTAATGAAAAGTCTTTTTTAACTATGGTCAAGTTGACTAGTTACTAGAGATTTTCTCATAGACCACTAGGCCCAATAAAACGTTTTATGGACCGGGTGAGTCAAATTTTAGTTTAACAAAAATTTTAAAAGCTTTCGACTATTACGTAATTTTTTAGTGGCCTACATAAGTTGACTAGCAGAGCAGAGCAGGCAGAGGCATTATGTAACAACTTAAAGCAATGCTACTTGGTGACTTGGTCCATGTACCTGCTAATATGGGCTCATCAGTAGTCACCTATATTTGTAGGTTATTTTTTTGTCTTTTTTTAAAAAAAATTAGGTCTACGTGTATTTTTTCTGAAAATAAGTAATGTATTTTTTTATTTAAAAAAGTATAAAAATATAAACTTTTTAAAATAAGTAACTTATTACTTATTTTAAGGAACCAAACGGGGTCTTAAATATATAACTCACTTTTCAATATTTCGGAATCACACAATTAGGCACATTTCTTGTCATGTAGTCTTTTCATGAGCTCTTGTTATGGCTTAGAAACCTCGTTTCCTCGAACTTGTGTCATTGTGTGCATTTGATACCCCCTGCATTTCAAATTTACATTTGTTGGCTTGGTGCAAGATAGGGCGAGGACTAAGACTTAATTGGCTTAGTTGTTCCTCAAACTTGTTCCGCAGCAGCACAACCAAACATGTTGTAACTAAGAGTCGATCAACATGCTTATTCTAAAACTCGTGAGAGTTGTAATTTTCCATGCTCTCCAGACCCTAATTTTAGGAATAGCGATAAGATATGCGCCTCTTCAAGAAGGATTGAGGATACAGTGAGCACAGGGACGGAGCCAGGAAATAAGGAATGCCGGAGCGATTTTTTTTTTTATCAACCTAGTTTGTGTATATTAATAATGTAATATATATTTATTAATAAAAAATATATAAATATACTCTAATTTTTATATTTTAATTTATTTTTTAAAAAATACCATCAAGTCTATCAAAAAAATTAAAATTATACACAAGTAAATATATTTTGGGGGGCGAAAAGTAATAATTAATGTAATTTTACTTACAAAATACAAAAATTAAAAAAAATATATAATTATTTTAATACTAATTACACTGTTATTCCGGAATTTGGGGTGGTCCCCCACGCGCCCCTACCTCCGTCCCTGAGTGAGCAGCTTTTGTTTGGTAAAGAAATTATAAGAAACTTTTTTCTCAACACAGAAATGTCGTCGAGATAAAGGTAAAGAAAAAGCTGAACTTTCTTATCTACATGCTGATAGCATCCCATGGGTCAACAAGTGCTCTATTACAATAAGTGCCCGATGTTCTCCGGTTGTTTTTATTGAATTTGGGCAATTGTAAGATTGAAAGTATATCAAACAGTAAGATATACATCTACATTCACATTTCAATTCTAGAGAACCAATTGTCGAGCCAAGTGCTCAACCAAATCAAACACACAAACTACTACTGTATCAAACAAGAGTCAAATAATGTGAAATAGCTTTCTGTTCTTATTAATTCAATCAGACAACAGTAAGAATGACAATACACTAACATCAAAATGACAATATGTACTCATTGTTGATAATTACGAAACCGGCCATGAAGAATATCTATAAATCTGAAATGATCAACTTTAAAATTGTCTAGCAATTTTACCCTAGATGAAAGTCGCACACGCATATAGGGTCATGTACCGCTACTAATAATTTTATCATACCAACTCTAGATTGTAAATTACCGTCACAATGCTACAAATCATCTGTTTCAAGTTTGTAGTTGCTAAATTAGTTTGTATTTGAAACAACACCCGTGTGTATTTTCGTACAAGAGAGCATGATGAATAGGAAATACTGTGTACAATTGAGCTGAGGTCACATTAGCAAGAGCTAAACAGGCAATCTTAATATTTTCTTAAAGAAAAAAGAAGCTTGCTTCTTGATTTCTTGGAGAATTGGGCCACCTGTAATACCATTATTGTTGCTGGTGCTACCTAAGTTGTGATAAGACAAACAAATAAAACTCGAAAACATAGAATTAAAGAAATCTGAGATTAGTTTCTTAAGTAATGATGTCATATGGCATAACTAATCCAATGTAGATGCAATTAATTCAACACTTACTCCATGTAATGAATTGTAATAACGAGACACTAGAATTTGACAAAAACTTGAAAAAAACAATGTTTATTGTCTGTGACTGTGAACTTTTGTGGGAGGTTCAGATCTTGATCGTAGGTGAATATTGAATTGGTCATAACATGATGTCAACATTTTAATTGCAATCTATTTCCACACATCCTTCCATTAATTAGTATACAAAATAATATGGGTGATATGTCTAACAAGAGAAAGAACTGGACTAGATTTTCCATGGATGAACATAAAAAACAATACGATTTTATCAACCCGAATATGACACGAACTGAGAAATTTACTAAGATTCCTGCAAAACTCTAATCACTGTTATCAAAATTTGTAAGCTTTACAACACAAATATAGACATTTACAAATCACGAACCCCCGGAGCTCAAATTGACACCCCAACAAAATAATATGTTAAAATTGTCGTTTTGCTTGTTTGTCTCTGTGTCGTTCAGTGCACTCATATAAGATACAACTAACAAGGCTAGGTTTCCAAGCTTACTTATATGTCTTGTCCATATGTATAGAAAGTAGGGATCCTAGTTGAGATTCATTTTTAATACTGTACATGGTTGTATATTAGTCATTAGATTACGAACACATGGTCGTTTATGTACATGGAGTATTTGTAGATGTGATATAATAGTGGAATGATAAAAATACTTAGCTTGTAGCCTACTAGATATTCACTTTCTTTCTTCTTGATAACAAGAGGTCAAGATTAGAGTGCTAGTGTCGAAATTTGTTTCTAAGTAACAGAGCAACAGTCAAAATCTGCTTGACTTTCAAACAAAAAAGAGAAGGATATATGAATGAAGGTCATCATCAGTTAGGAAGCAAAAGGTAGTTATTAGTTAGCAGGACATCAAGTCATTTAAAGAACTGATATAGTGAGAATGTACTATGCCCCTTCTTTGGGATAATTATTCGAACCAGAATTTAATGTAAGAAGCCATAAAATTGAAGGAAAACTTGTGAAGTTGGTTCGAGAATTAATTACAAAATGGCAGGTTTTATTGATTACTACTAGTAGCCAACCTCTCCCATTCACCTGTAATTTGCATTTACTTCCAGAAATTTTCATGAATTGGTTAGAAGTTGGAGTTTGATAGCGATTACAGGCCCAACCTTGACCTCTTTTTTATGTTTTCTTCTGGCATGACCAAACTCCAGAGGTTGAAATTGGAGAGTTATCCCGAAATAGTTATGTTGTTGGAAGTTTGGAAAATCTTTATTGTGATTACCACCTCACTTTGCAATGCACAAAAGATCGCACATGGATGAAATTGCTTGCTCATACCAATTTTTTTTAATGAAAGGGCCCTTTGGTACTCGCGCACATGAGCGTACAAATCCTCAACCTGGTGCTACCAAGAGGATATGATATCTAATAGATTACAATGCTAGGGATTGTTTACGCGATAACATGGTGCAATAGAAGTCTTGCACCGTGTTATTCACCTATTGAGTTGATTTGTGTTTTTTTACCATTAACTTGGTGTGATAGGAGTCATCGTGTTATTCACCTTTTCAAGTAACATCCGATTTTGTGTGTTTTTGTTATAAAAGAATCCCAACTTCTTTCATTCTTCATTTGTATAAAATTGCAGGTGCTAACTTGCTGACACCAATGTATTGAACTCATCTAATATAGTGAACGTATCCTGTTTATCTTGTCCATGTGTTGGTATTTATTTGTGTTTAGTTAGTTGCCTCAGTACTTTCAAAATTACAATACAACAATATCATATCAAAGCATTTAGACAACTCTACTAATTATAGGGAAAAGATATAATTCTTTTGAGAAAATGTCATTTATTATAAGAACTTACAGTTTTTTGTTATGACAATGTATAATCAACATAGAGCAAGTTTAGACCTTTACAGATCCAATCACCGTTTACAATGCACAACTATCATCTCTCATAGATCTTAATTGGTACATTATAATGACGATTATAGGATCAAAAACATCAAAAATGGATTCCCCTTTTTTCTCCTTTTTTTGCAGATTTCTTTTATATGATTTATATGTGGAGTTTTCCTTTAATTACATGCAAGATCTCCATATTCTTCCTTCTAATGAAATAACAATAATCGAAACATCATCATGATAGCGTCGTCTATCTCCTTGTGGTATTTCCAGCAATTCATGAAAATCAATACCTAGCACAGCACAAGTGCAATAACTAATTAGCTTGTGGAGAAATGTCAATGGAAAAGCAAGTTTAGTCTGCATTAGAATGTGAATTTACCAGCTTTTTTCGCTGCACGAAAGAGCACTTCTTCAACTAAATGTTGAGCGGGATCTCCTTCAGGAGACCATGCAAGGAAAATTTCAACTTCAGAGACAGCCTCTTCATTCGTAAAGTATTGGTAGAGCCCGTCTGAAGATAATATCAAGAACCTGTCTCGAGGGCCTAGTCTGTGATGGTAAAGGGATGGCAAACAACTGATGTATGGGGACGATCCGACGTAATCAATTCTAAACATTTCCAGAAGTGCATTGTTCCACTTGGGCTTCAGAATAGGAAAAAAAATAAACAAGTTTTAGTCATCCAGAAATTTATACAATGACTTGAGATAGAATCACTCATGTCTACTGCAGATAAAGCCTGATTTAGGAATAGATTCAGTTGAATTGAAGTTCACAAACCTGTTAATAAAGAATATACCATGAAGCAGAACATCAACATAGTTAATATGACATACCACATATAGTGAATGATCATTAACTTTACAGTAATGATAGGCCAACAAATAAATTAACGATGTGCCAAAAAATGGTGAGGCAGAAGTTTACTAATCGAATCAAAGCAAAATATATCTCCTCGGAAACAGACTCTCTGCTCTTCGTTAGGGGTAAGATCTGTGTGCTTTTTACGCTTTCCAGTTAGACTAGCAGGATACAATGGGTATGTTTGGATTGGCCTGACTTGGTATTTTGGACCAGTTCCCCCACTAAAGCTAATTAACAAAGGAAATCCATGTTGAACTGACCTATGTTTTCTTTTAGAAGCGTATAACAAGATTATAAGCCAATATGCCAAGTACTGAAAGGTCCTGGACATTGCCAACCAGCCAATTTCAAAAATATTCTTCCCAAAATAGAAAGGCAACTTGCTTTATGTACTTCACAGGACCATAAGATTTTGGTCACCAAAAAAAGATCTATGAAATTTTTGTAGCAGATAAAGGAATCTACTTTAGTTTGTCATTTGGGATAGGAAAGCAATTCAACATTTCTCACTAATCCTTCTTGTTAGAAAGGAAAGCTCATAACATACAATACCTGCTTAAGAAAACCAGCACCAAAAGCTCGAGTAACTTTCAAAGAACCCTTCACACGCTCATTTATCACAGCAGAAGCATCATCCCGGTGTTCATTTTTTATTCTCTGCACCTCCTGTAAAAATTCGTTCAAATTCAACAATTTATTAACAAAAATCCATCATTGAATATAAAATATAGAAACAGTTACAATCTTGAGTAATATTAAGTGATATAATTATTTATAAACTCCTCTACCTCTTCCACATTAGTACTATGATCAATGGTGAGCTGACAAGCAGTTAAGCTTGGCATTGTAGAGGAAACATCAGCATCAGAACCCTCAAGATCATACAAAGTTTCTTCATTAATCCTCTCCAAATCTTGTCGCCAAACATCCGGTTCTGCCTTTTGACCTAACACAGCTCTACTATCACCAACATTCATGACATAAACATCTTCGCCTTTCATTAACATAACAAGAACACAAGAACCCATCAAAGCCAATTCTGGATTTTCCATAAGCATAAGATCTGCAATCCCTAAATAGGCCTCCTCAGTTTTCCTCAATGCTTGAGACAAAGCTTTAAGTACATCACCATGACTAACACCTCCTCCACCATTTTTATGTACCTCTTCTTTTAATCTCCGGTCAAGATCTAACCTTTCACGATCCCATTCACACCTCCATCTCCTCTGATTCTCTTCCCACTTTCTTGCAGCTCCTCTATACCTAATCTTCGAATTCCTCCCTTTTCTTCTTCTCGGATTCAATTCAAAATTCACATCTCCGCTTCTAGCAGGATAACTTTCAATCTCAATACCCCGAGAACATCCAACCTTACTCGTATCTGTAGATAAGTTATCTTCAACAACCCGAGAACCATCATCAACAGAAGACACATCCCCTGTTTCTAATTTAGAATTCCTATCATTTGTAAGATCAATCTTATCATCATCCCACAACAAACCCTTGAGCTCTTTATGAACAGCAGGGTACAAATTGGACAAAAGATAATCCGGAGCATCAGGACCATTAAATCCATCATATATCCCAACAAAAACCCATCCATGTTCTTCAGAAACCACAACTTGAACTCGATCTTCCCCTGCTTTTCCTTGAGCCCATTGTAAATTCTGACTCTGAAATGAATCATCATCATCTAAACTACCTTCACTGCTGAAATTCACACTACTAATAGTCAACTCATTGTTCTTCTCATTTCCAGCATTAATCCAATCATTATCTTTCAAAGAAACCATCACTTTCATAGGAGCAACAATCGAATTCTGCCCTCGAGAAATAGTCTTTGAAATTGCTTTCTTTACCGTACGAACAAACGATGATCCTTTTCGTGATCTACGACCAAAAGCAAAACTACCATGAGAAAAGCTCCTCTTGAATTGACTGGCAGATGAGCTTTTCTCAAGTTCGAGCGGGCCCGATACAAATCCCCTTTCGATCGGGCCCGACACGAACCCTCTTTCCATCGGTCCAGACATACCGATACCGGAGGAGGAAAGAGGCCCGGAATAAACAGAATTCCGGGGAATAGGTTGTAAAGGAACAGAAGCAAAAGAAGTCGAGCTTTCGAAAGCTGAGGCCCGATCAATACTATTATAAGAAGACAGATCAGCAGTAGATAAAGGTGTAGAAGTGTTAGCACTGACGGAGGCGCCGGAGATTGACCGGAAAGTTGTAGTTTCCTCGGAATGAACTTTGGAGGAAGAAACACGATCTGGGTCGGGTCTAACATAGCAGAAAGAGTGACCCAGATCATCTAATGGGTCAGATATTACGACGGCAAGGTCTTTTCTCCGGCGAACTAACTCGCCGCCGGTGAAACAAACAGTGAGTTTCCCTGCACCATTGCCCATCTTGACAAACCAAAAAAACACACAAATTACGCGCACTGGAGGTGTACAAGTTGAGAAAAATCAAGAATTATCACAAAGAGAAAAACAATGAGAATTTAGAGAAATTTGAGAGGAAAAGAAAGAGAAAGAGAGGCGTTGACTATGTAAAAACAAGTTTTGAAATCATAAACACACACATTCACACACTAGCCTTTTTAAGTCTATATGTATACTAGTATGTATATATTGTACTCCCCTATTAATTTAGGGGAAAGGCGTTGACAATAGGTAGCACTTAAATAAACTCAAGTGTGTGGGGGCATTATGATAGTGACTGCTTTTTACCCCAAGTACAGCGCGTGGAATAAACTCTCTTCTTACATGAACCTAGATTCGGAGCCAGTACGGTCTGAACTGGACCATGGGCTGACAAAGAGTGCGAACGTTTTGACCATATGATTATGTTGTAATTCACGTGAGTGGAAAGCGCGTGGGGTTTGTTTTCTTATCTCTAGTTTGAAATTCAGTGGAAGGATGCAAATTGGGATTGTGGTTGGGATCAAAAATGTCAAGGTAGGACTTTATTGTTTTCTATATTTATTGCATATGTGATATACTTCCTCAGTTTTTTTGCGTGAGGTTTTGACTTTTGACACGTATATTGGTGTATTTTGATTGTATAGTAAGAATTATTATTTTTTAATTAATTTATTTTGTAAATTAAAATTTTGATTACATATTTTTATTCATAATAAAAAATTATGAAAAATAATAATTTTAATTATTCGATCAAAACTCTTAAAAAAATGTGACAGAAAGACGACAAATAATAAAAAAAACCGGAGGGAGTATATACCGTATTTCAAACACTTGAATGTTACCGCTTACTCATTTCCTATATTATATTTATTATTATTATTATATTATCTGAATTGAATTTTCAAATTCTTTATTGTATTGTCAATATAATGTTAACTGTTTAAAGCAATATTGATAGTGATATGCTACTACACTGTTGACTAAATTTAATTATGAAATGTTAAGAAGTAAACACTTATGGCTGTCAGATAATACAAATCAGAGTTTACACTGCTGACGTCATCAGAATTTAAGGAGCTGTCGGATAGAGTTTACTCTATGAGAAAACACTCAATCAGAGTTTACTCTAACAGGGAATATTCTATCAAAGAATAATAACCGACAAAGTTTGTCAGGAAACAATTTGAATCAGAGTCTGAATATGATAGTAAGAAGGAATCATAATGCAAGTTTATTTCCTTATGTAAAGTTGTTCTATTTCTAATCTGATTTGTAATTGAATTGTAACTGTGTCTATATAAACGCAGACATAGGTTAACATTAAAATAATCTTTGCAAGTCATATTATTCATAACCTAGCAGCTCTTGAGAACAAAGAACTTCTTGAATGAGTTTTGTAACATAATCATTATCTTTAATACAGAACAATATTCATATTTTACATACTTGTGTTCTTAATCGATTTTCTGGTACTATTACATTTAACTCTCTTTCTGTAATAGATTATCTTTCTGGGCAAATATGAAATAATTAATATTTAATACTTATAAAAACTCCTACAAGTTGATGAATTTACATGATTTGTATTTTGCAAGTCATATGTTTAATTCTTTGCATCCATGGCCTTGGCGGTAAATAAATGATTAAGACTCCGTTTAGTATTGCTGTTACAGACAATTACAACAATTTTTTCTTGAAAAACTGTCAGAATGGTGTTTGATAAATTTTAAAAGCTGTTGTCTGAAAAAGCGCTTTTAGTCTAAAAGTTGTTGTGAGTAAAAGCATTAAAATTATTATAATACAAATAAAAATTAAATTAAATAAGTAAAAACAGATATTATAATAAAAATATTTAAAAACTAAAAAATTTCATTCATGTATCACACGTGACATAAAATAAGTAAGTAAGAGCAAGTCCAACAGTATCCTAGTTCATTACCTATAAATAATATAAAATAATGAGTTCTAGTGGGTTTAAGTAATGGCTAGGACATATGAACTCGAACAATGATCCATATATTCATTATCTATCATTATAACAATAATAAATTTGAATCTAACTAATTTAAAAAAAGAAGCTAAAAGAGAAAATGGAGAGAGAAAAGAGGAGTGAAAGAATTTTTTATTCAAATAAATGAAATAGATAGTGACTAGTGATTACATATTTTTAAGTAATGAAAGTCATGTCCTCATAATTTAAATAATCACTAAGACTCTGATAATTTAAATAATCACTAAGACTCTGTTGAAATGTGATTTTTTGACGCATTATTTATATTTCGTCTGACATCGTTTTGTTAGACCTGCTCTTACAACTGCAGTTGCAATTTTAAAACCTCGAAACGTGTGCCATAAATCAGCCTTGCATAAGGACTCAGGAGCCAGCAATTGGCCTTAGTACGAGTCTGCGTATAGGTTGCTGCTCTACTAATGTCACTTGCAACCTATACGACTATACACCTACACTAAAATTATGAAAATTTAAAACTTACTGTAATAAATATATAATCTTCAAAATTAATATATTTCTGTTTCAACATTAGTAAATTAAATTAAAGAAAATTTCTTCTAAGGTCATTCTCATGTAAGTTACCTAAGGTTACACTAATAATTTATATGTAAGACTGAGTGTCATTTTTATAATAATAGAGTGTACCACTATATTTACAAAAATACTTCTATTCTTTTTCATTTTAACCACACTTAGACGACTTTTTTCTTCCTGGACTGAAGTAAGTAGATCGAGAGGTCGTTCCGCCCCTTGTCCCCAAATATGGGTAATATATTCTCATACAATGTTGCTCCAATCTGACCTAGGTGACGAGCGATCTCGGTTCGCGACAGAGAACAAGACAGCAAGCAAGCGTACCTTTGTTCGCTTCTTCTCCATCAAGCACGGAAGTTTAAGGTTATCTGTAGGCTGTGGCGGACCCAAGAATAAATTTTAGTGGGGGCACAATGTATAAATAAAAATATAGAACTAATAAAAGATGTGTAATATTATAGATATTAGGATATTAGGTTTGTCTTTTTCAAATATACGGTTTGTCTTTTTCAATTAAGATATTAGGTTTTTTTTTATTTTTTTATTCGCCCGGTTCACCACTCTGTTTTTTTTACACTGATTTAGACTTTGGACTTAAAGCTAACTTGGTTTTTATTGGATTGAGCTTGCTAAATATTAGAACAAAAAATATAAATGAAATGGGTTGGGTTAGATAAATGTTTGATTATTGGGACACCACTATTTAACTAGTGGGGGCACCCTATTTTGAACTTTATATATTAAGGTATTGAGTTAAAATTCACTGGGGGCTCATCCCCATTATCCTATATGTAAGTCCGCCCCTGTCTGTAGGTTGGCAGCTACCTAAGGAAATCCTTACGAGTATTAATCTCACTAGCTTATATACCATGTGAAACATGGATTACTCTTTTTATAATAATTTTATATGCAAATTCTTTCATTTTAAAAAAAATTATATTTATTCAATTTTAATATTTAAAGTTCATATATATTTTTCTAAAATTATATTAGATTAATTATTGATATTAGTTGATAATCAAATTTTAAACATTTTATTTATAAATAATATTTAAAAATATTATTAAATTAATTTATGTTGTAATGGAGAATCCAACCTTAATCAATTAACTAAACAATTAATATCAATGAATTTACGTATTTAGCCCTGACGACTAAATCATGTTAACTCTGTTATTCAAATTATATATAATATATTTCTGTTTCAACATTAGTAAAATAATGTAGTTTAAATTTGACAAATAAATATTTATGATGAATAAATAAAAAATTGATCCTAAAAAAAATTATATATTAAGTTTTAAGTATATTATATATTTTAAAATTTACATATTAATTCACTAATTTTGACATGTTCAGATTACATTACCATCATTATTTTGCACTGATTTTAAATATATTAAATTTCAATTAATTTTATAAATGTTTACTGTAATAACAATAAAGGTTATACTACTAACCTTTTAATAAATAATTATGTCACGCATACAAAATATTCTACTTGTTCAAATTATGACCGACTACAATTTGTTGAGATAAGTATCAGTCGATATTTAATACTAGTAGACAGTAGTTGCAAAATTGTCAACTGAAACTCAAACGAATCTGTTTTACATTTATAAGCATTGACTTTTCTTGATACAATTATTTTAATTTTTGTTCTTTAATATAAGATGTTCATTTTTGAATTAATTATTATTTATTTTAATAACATTATATTAAAATTAGATTAAGAAATAATCCGTCTACAGAGTCAGTCAGTAATTTAAATTTAAAGTAGAATAGACAAAAAAATAATAGGTTTGAGAAATTAGAGTTATTATTTATTATTTCTAATCTTATATATTATTTTAAATTTAATTTGTTCTCATATTCATATTATTTTTTTGGTCCATACTCAAAATCAAAATATAAGCAATCTACTATGTTTGTTTACGTTAAATTCTAGTAATGATAAATTATGTTAGCTTTATTCTAAATATTTGTCCTTTTTTACAAATATACACTTATTTTTAAAACAATTCTTTTTTAATAAATATCTAAATACCAGAATTTTATTTATAAAAATATTTCAAAAATAATTAATAAAATTATCTTTTCAATATACCTTAAAACACATTTATCTTTTCTTATCTAACTTTATGTAAATTTTATTAAATAATTATATAAACCTATATTTTACATATATATAAAAGTAGTTATATATAAAAATATTAAATTAATTTTGATAATAAGAATCAAACTAATTATTTTAGTTAATATTTAATCATCCAATTAATTTTTAATCAGAAGATTATAGTTGGTTATTCGCTTTAAGTGACATGGTATTTAATTAATACTCCCTGCATGGCTTGTTTGACTTTTTTTAGTGAAATTGACTAAACATTAATAGAATATTAGTACTTATTCTTTTATGATTTTAAAAATTAAAAATTATATTTTAAAATAGATTACATATGTTTTTAATAATATTTTTTTTTCAATTTTTTATAATTATCTAATATACATAATTTTTAATTAAAATTGAATCAATAAATAACTTGAATCGGGACTCAGGAGTATGTATCTGATATGTACATTATTCTATACTCCGTATTTATTTTGGTGAGGTGGGGTGGTTGTAATGTGTACTTAATTTTTAATATATTGAACGTTTACTAGAAGCCATAATGTTAGTGTTTTAGGTAGATTGACTCATTTATGCCTGTCTGTTTATGTTGACTTTATATACGAGTAGTATACTAGTGTATATTCAAACTCGTTGATAGCATATGTTAATAGAGGTGAGATTAAAGTGCCACTAACCACATAGGATGAATGTGTATCTAGATTCTAGAAACGTTTATGATGTTTAAATTTGTGTGTTAAGCACGTGTCTTTATGCTGGTTTACCTTCACGTTAAAGCAAGTCCAAGATTACCTATAAATATAATAAAATAATGAGTCTTAGTAGTTTAGTTAATCACTAAGACATATGAATTCCAGCAATAATTTCTATATTCATTATTTATTATTATAATAATAATAAATTTAATTCTAACTATTTTCAAAAAAGAGGTAAAAGACAAAAAAAAATGAGCAAAAGAGGAATGAAATAATTTTTTATTCAAAGAAAATGAAATAGCTAATTACTAGTGGAGTAGTGAGGTAATGACTAGTGGAATAGTGGTTACCTATGTTTAGGTATTGAGATATGCATGTCCCAGTGATTTAGTAATCAATGTGACACCGTAGGAGTGTAAATTGTTGACACATTATCTATATTTCATTTTAGGACACCATTTATGTAATATGTTGGACTTGCTCTTACAATATTATAAATTTAAATAGATATTTCAAAATAAAATTTACTTTAACTATATTTAAAAAATAAATAAATTTATGTTTAAACTTTTACAACTAGTTCTAAATTTATTATTGCCAATATTTGAATATTCCTTTATTTTTTACACGTATTTAAAGGTGAATAAAAAGACAATATTATAATTTATTTTAATAAATTTCTTTTTCTATATACAAATTTAATATTGAAATATTTAATTTTTATAAAAAAAATTGAAATTAATATATATAGCTATCATTTTTATGTATCTTAAAATACAGGAAAGGTTAAAAATACACGTATGTTAAAACGAAAAGAGTAATTATATTTTCATTTTCTAATATGATAACTAAAAATAATTATAAAAAATTAATTAATTAATATTTTTCAATAATAAATTTTTAAAAATAATATAAAAAAATAGAGAAGTATGAATTTTAATGAATTATTTCCATGACCGATTTTTTAGTAAAGTCGCATTTTGAATTGGATATTGACCCACCAAACCGGCTTGATTCAAAGTCAGAAACTCAAATTACGTCAATCTATACTATATTATTAAAAATAAAAGATTAAACGTTCGGTGGTCCATGGTGGTATGGTCGGAGCATCCTATTTCAATTAAATAACTATTTTCTAATAATTATTAAACACTAATCACTTAATTAAAACACATATATCACTTTAATCTCCTAATTAAAACACATATCTAAACAAAACATCCAAACATTATGTTATTAATAATTGTTTAATTATCGGGCTTCTCATAACTAAAATATATCTCTATAAAAAACAAAAAAAACATCATTCTATTAAAATATTTATACTATATTATTAAAATCGAAAGATTAAAAGTTTGGTGGTTATTGGTCGGTATTTGGGTCGGATAGTTATTATTGTGCATAATTTTTAAACACTAATCTCCTAAATAAAACACATCTCTAAACAAAACACACAAGTATTATTCTATTAAAATATAAATAAAATATATGAAAAATTATATAAAATATATACGTATAATATTAAATAAAATTTAAATTATTATTATAAAAATAAAAATATATTCAAATTATATAAAAAGATATTAAAACAATTTGATTCTTGCATCGCACGGGTATAAATTAGTATAAATTATGAACAATTTTTAACTTGTCAAATTTTGTTCAGCAAATTCAAAAGTCATGCTTTACTACATTTTTAAGGCTTAATAAACTCAATTTCGAGCGCCATTAAATAACTTAACTGGTAAGAATTTATCGCACTGTTTTGAATTCGACTCTCGATCACTCATCTATACTATATTATTATAACCGAATGATTAAAAGTTTTGGTAAAAGGTAAATCATAAAAAAGATCATGACCATTCAATTTTTGATGAACCATAGAAACGATCTTAACTATTCAATTTTAATAAAATCTAATTTTAAAAAGAATATATATCATACATACAACTCTAACCCCGGTAGTCCTCTTTTTATACAATTTCTCACGGATAATATTATACTACCTCCGTTTCACCCAATTGTCAACGTTTCGGAGAGAAGGTCCATCACGCATTTTAAGGTGCATATAAAGTATAGTTTCATAACTTATTTTTAATTTTTTTTTCTGAATAAAAATTTAATGTTTAAAATTTTAATGATTCGGGCAAGGCGACCTGGGAGGGGAGGTTTATTACATGATTAATTAATTTAATTATGACTTTAAATATTATTTTTAATATGGATATTGAGTTAGTGTATAACTTGTCAGAGTTTACAAAGTTGGGTCAGAGTTTATTAAACTCTGAGATACTAGCTCATCAGAGTTTAACAAACTTTGATCAGAGTATAGATTGAGTTGAGTCAGAGTTTATCAGTAAATTCTGATGGACTAGCTCATTGGTTTAAACTCTGATGGACCTACAGTCTGGGCTGGGTCAGAGTTTATTAAACTCTGATGGATCAACTCATCGGAGTTTATTAAACTCTGATGGAAGGTTGAGTAATAGTTTAATAGTAAACTCTGATAGAAGGCTGAGTCAGAGTTTAATAGTAAACTTTGATGGAACTGACAGAGTTTATAAACTCTGATGGACCCTGTTTAGCTAAACTCTGATGGATGTTACAAATTTTGTTGATTCTGAAATATATTCTATTAAAGTCAGAATAATTATTTTAATTAATGTTTTATCTGTTGTTATGTTTTATTGTATTATATATACAGAAAAACGTTGGAGATAAAAGATAGACAAGTGACAGAATTTTGAGAAAACCCTAACAGTCATACTCTGGATCTCCAACACACATTCAATATATATAGGTTTTTTGGGCGAACTGAGGTGCAGGTCGCTGTTGAGTGTTACGTATCTGTGGACGAAGTATTCCGTGCTGTTTTATCGTGAAAGTGATATTGCTGCAACCCAACACAACGTAGTGAGACAATAATCTCTTCAAGAACAGTCAAGACTTCTTGCAAGGTTTGGCGACTCAGCAGTTCTATTGGCTCTATTAGTGTATGCATAAAGTTTCTGTTAGAGCTAAGTTTTCTATCTTTTCTCTTGTTTTTGCAGTTACTAGTTACTGATTGATATATTTTGTTTCTACCTTCGTACTTTGTTTTGTTAATTGGTTTAATCTGTATGTCCTTGTTAAATTGTTTATATAACCTTCTTTTTTTTTCAAAGGCGGTCCTTTTCTTTCCCCGTTCTATGAGCGTAAATGGAGACACTTTCCCCATCCAGCTCGGGCCGGCCGTAATGAATGATCGTTGTTCGGGAACAAAAGTTTCACAAATAAACTGCCCAAGACTCATTATTGTACATACGGCTCCTCAAAGGTCACAAATAAATCTAAGACCCGTTTCTTGACCGCCTTACCGGTCATTGAAACACTCATTGTTGTGTTTAATTTTTAATTATTCCCAACATAATTTATATCTAGATTTATTAGTATAATTTGGTAAAAAAAAAGCGTGTTCTTGACTAGTATATCTTTATTGAATTTCCATCTAGCATGTACAAATAAAATACTCCGTGCTAATTTTGTTTTAACATTGGCGAAATGTTCCAGGAGTAAAATTAAATTTAAGAGTCCCTTCTAGAGTTCTAGGTATCTTTGTGTTGATTTATCATCAGTCATTACTACTAAATCTTATGCGCTGATATCACGGGAATTAAGAAATTTTCAAGTAACCAAATGGGTCACGACAGTTCAAGCCCCAGGAAGTTTCCTGGCTGCTGCGTTTTGTCTTGAACTTAAAGAAAGCGATATATATATATAGGGTTGTTCAAGAGAAAACCTCTATTTTGAAGAAAACTAAAGTACTCTTTTCGTCTTTGATTTACTTTTAATCCAATGAATGTTATTAACCACTAGAATAACTTGATTTTAATTGTGAGGATATAATAATAAGTTTAATATTCTCTTTCCTAAATTATTCTGTGTATTAATTATAATAACTTGAATACTTTCCTTATATAATTGAAATTGATTATACATGCTTATTCTTAATTTTTTTTACGTACTACCATAACACTTAACATTTTTAATATAATAATAATTTTATTATTATTGAAAGTATATATATTTTTTATTTAATTTTAATTATATTAAATATATGATTTATTTATGTGAATGTAATTGTAATTGTCAATTGTATAAGTGTTTACTTTAAGATTCTATTACATATTCCACTAATTTGTTTTCAAAATTTTACAAAGTGATTTAAGATTCTTGATAATATTTTAAAATTTTATTATATATTTCAAAAAAATAATTTATTTAATTTTAAATTTCATTTAAAATTTTAAAGATTCCATAAACTGTTTTATTATTTTACAAAATATTCTATTATAAATTTTAATAAATATTTCAAGATTTCATTGAGTATTCTATTGTTTATTTCACTATTTTTTTAATTTAAATTTTAAAATTTTATTTAAAATTTCAAAATTTCACAAAGTGTTTTAAGATTCTTTATAATATTTTAAGATAAGATTATATACACAATTAAATTTTCATTTTTTTTAAATATTTTTAAATATTCCACAAAGTGTTTTATGCTTCTATTATATATTCAACTAAATTTTTTCATTTAAATTTTATATTTCATTTAGTTTATTTCAAAATCCCATAAACTATTTTAAGATTCTTGATAATATTTTAAAATTGTATTGTATATTCTACTAAATTTTTTATTTAACTTTTTAAAGATTCCACAAAGTGTTTTAAGATTCTAGATAACATTTAAAATTTTATTGTATATTCCACTAAATTTTTTCATTTAATTTTAAATTTTGATGTTAAAGTTTATGTAAAATTTATTATAGTGTATGATAATATTTTTAATATTTTATTATGTGTTCTAATAAAATTTCAAAAGATTCTTGCCTGTTTTAAAATTTTCAAAAGATTCTTGAATATTTGGTAGAACATTTAGTGAAATCTTAATTAAAAATATTTAGTAGAATAGTTAGTGGAATAGTTAATATAATTTTAATATTATTTTAAAATTAATAGTGAAATATCTAGAAGAATTTTAAAATCTTTAAAAGATTTTTGACTATTTAGTAGAACACTTAGTGAAAATTTAATTAAAATATTTAGTGGAATAGTTAATAGAATTTAATATTATTTTAAATTAATTGTGAAATATCTAGAAGAATTTTAGAATTTTTAAAAGCTTTTTGACTATTTAGTAGAATACTTAGTAGAATCTTAATTAAAATATTTAGTAGAATAGTTAATAGAATAGTTAATATTATTTTAAATTAATAGTGAAATATCTAGAAAAATAATTACTATTTTAAAATTTTCGAAATATTCTTGAATATTTAGTAGAACATTTAGGCTAATCTTAATTAAAAATATTTAATAAAATATTTAGTAGAATAGTTAATGAAATAGTCAATAGAATCTTAATATTATTTTAAAATTAATAGTGAAATATTTAGAAGAATTTTAAAATTTTTAAAATATTTTTGACTATTTAGTAGAACACTTAGTGGAATCGTAATTAAAATATTTAGTAGAATAGTTAACAGAATAGTTAATAGAATCTTAATATTATTTTAAATTAATAGTGAAATATCTAGAAGAATAATTACTAGAATCTTAATAATATAAATTAGTGATATATTAAACGTTAATATATGGTATTTATAAAAATTAATGTTAATATGCAGGACAATCAATTACATGTGTGATTATTATAGTCATAAAGATAGTTTCTTTATTTACATTTGTTTCTTATTCACATTAGTACATGTTTTTTTAAAATATTACTAATTTGCCATTATGAGTTATATATACAAATTAATTATTATTATATTTAATTAACGGCCTAGATGGAGTTTCCTAAGTTTTCCCTAGATCCCTACTATATATATATATATATATATATATATATATATATTTCACTATTAATTTAAAATAATATTAAGATTCTTCTGGATATATATATATAAATTATTCTTCTGGATATTTCACTATTAATTTAAAATAATATTAAGATTCTATTAACTATTCTACTAAATATTTTAATTAAGATTCCACTAAGTGTTCTACTAAATAGTCAAAAATCTTTTAAAATTTTTAAAATTCTTCTAGATATTTCACTATTAATTTTAAAATAATATTAAGATTCTATTAACTATTTCATTAACTATTCTACTAAATATTTTTAGTTAAGATTCCACTAAATGTTCTACTAAATATTCATGAATATTTTGAATATTTTAAAATAGTAATTATTTTTCTAGATATTTCACTATTAATTTAAAATAATATTAAATATTCTATTAACTATTCTGATAAATATTTTAATTAAGATTCTACTAAGTGTTCTACTAAATAGTCAAAAAAATTTAAAAATTTAAAAATTCTTTTATATATTTCACAATTAATTTAAAATAATATTAAAATTCTATTGACTATTCTATTAACTATTCCACTAAATATTTTAATTAAGATTTCACTAAGTATTCTACTAAATAGTCAAAAATCTTTTAAAGATTTTAAAATTCTTTTAGATATTTTACTATTAATTTTAAAATAATATTAAGATTATATTAACCATTCCACTAACTATTCTACTAAATATTTTTAATTAAGATTCCACTAAATGTTCTACCAAATATTCAAGAATCTTTTGAAAATTTTAAAATAGTCAAGAATCTTTTGAAATTTTATTAGAACACATAATAAAATAATAAAAATATTATCATACATTATAATAAAATTTACATAAACTTTAACATCAAAATTTAAAATTAAATGAAAAATTTCAGTGGAATATACAATAGAATTTTAAATGTTATCTATAATCTGAAATCACTTTGTGGAATCTTTAAAAAGTTAAATAAAAAATTTAGTGAAACATACAATACAATTTTAAAATATTATCAAGAATCTTAAAATAGTTTATGGGATTTTGAAATAAACTAAATGAAATATAAAATTTAAATGAAAAATGAAAAATTTTGTTGAATATATAATTGAAGCATAGCCATTTATAAATATAACTAAAATTTTAAAAATTTTAATTATATTTTAAAAATTCTAAAAATTTTAATTATAAATTTAGTCTAATAAATATCATATATTAATATTAATCTCCAAATAGTTATTTAAAAATCATAGCCATTTATAAATATAATTAATTTTTTGTATTACATGTTTAGTATAATATAAAATAAAATTAAAAAATAATTTATTTAAACATTTAATAGAATCTTGAATCTCATTTAGAATATATAATAAAAGACGCAGTGGATTACTATTATTTGTATATCAGAAACGAGAGTAAAATATATACTATGAAATATTGATGAATTTGAACGAGTATAATATATGGTAAAATACATTATAATGAACATAATATGTGTAAAATATATACGAAAATATATGCACATAAATAAATCACATATTTAATATAACTAATATTTACATAAGGAAAGTATTTGCATTTTATAAAGAATATTATGATTATGTTGAAATTGGTAAGTATTATATTCAAATGCAAAATTTAGGAATAAATAACTACAATCAGTTTCAACTAGGAAAATAAAGTATTCGAATTTTTAAATTTTATGATCAATGCAAAATAATTTATGAAACAAAGAATATTAAGTTCACTATTTTACCCTCACACTTAAAATCAAACTATTTTAGTAGAAAATTAACAACCGTTAGATGGAAAGTAAATCAATGGATGAAAAGAGTACCTCAGTTTTCTATAAAATAAAAGTTTTCTATTGAGCAACCCCCTATATAAGTATATATATATATATATATATATATATATATATATATATATATATATATATATATATATATATGTATATATATATGGCGAAATTCAAGAGAGATCCCTCCCTAGCGAGAGAATCAAATATCCTATATATCTATCGTTGACTTACTTTTAGTCCAACATATTAGTATTTGTTTAAGAGAATCTTAGTTTAAAATTTAATAAAATCTATGGCTAGAATTAAAAGAATCTACGGTTATAATTGAGGTCTCTAGTTCTCTCTATAAAAAAGGATCTACCTTGAACCTTATATATATATATACTCTATATAGAGTCTTACCCTAGTAGAGTGTAAATTGGAATAAAAAGTAGGTCAAATAAAGGCTCAACTCAATGCACCCTCACACTAATCAAATACACTCCCCCACACACAATCCCATTTAATTCTCTCCGTTTTTAATTTAATTTTTTCCGTTAATTGGTAAACTTTTTTCTTAATCTAATTTTACCATATTTTTCTCCATCTCATAGCGATTATTTTACATACCATATGTGCTATATTTCGACGACTTTCGTTTTTTCGATAATTTCCTTATATATTTATTTAACAAAACTGGTGATTTTAATGATTCTTATAATACAAATTGGTAATTGTTATACTACAAAAAATAATGATTTATCTAATATAAATTAGTGTTTGCATTTCGATCTGGTAACAAATGTTAATATTAATTTTAGGACGTTGATATTGGGACCAATGTCACGTCATCACTTGCTGACATGATAGTGAGTTGTATTTATTAAAAAAACTAGCGAGTTTGGTGATTTTTATAATATAAATTAGTGATTGTTATAGTACAAAACAATAATTTATCTAATATAAATTAGTGATTGCTTTTCGATCTGATAACATATATTAATATTAATTTTTCATGACTTGACACTGGGCCCCACTTCCACGTCACCACCTGATGACGTGACAGTGCCACGTCACCCCTTGCTGACATGACAGTGGGACCCCACTGCCACGTGGCAGTACCACGTCATCAGGTGGTGACCTGGCCGTGGTACTTAGTGCCACGTGACAGGAGTACCATGATGACGCAACAGAAGCTAAAATATAAAATATGTAAAGTAGAGGGGGCATAAAGTAAGATTTATAAATAGAATAAAGATAAAATAAAATTTTACAACTACTTTGCCAATATATATATATATATGAAAAGAAATGAACACTAAAACATACTTATAAATAAGTGATATTAATCTTGAAAAACTATTATTATATGAAATGTAATATCTATTTCTTTGATTATATATGCACGTAATTAAAGCGTCTAGAACGCGTTAACAATTGAGTTAACGGGATTTCAAAAGTAAATCACATTTAGTTTTTTATTCCGTAATTGATTAATTTTTCTACTTTCAAAAGTCAAATAGACTTGTCTATTCCGAAGAATACGAGAGAAAGGGAAGGATTTAGGAAGGAGAAAAAAGATAACGAGTATGAAATTTAAAACATTTTTAATACTAAATATACTTTAATAATTAAAGTGTGTCTCCTGATCATTAGCTCTTGTGAGTTGGGACCAATATTGCTTGAACTAAATCATGATTAATTTGGAAGATCTTATATTAAAATATTACTAATATGTTGATTAATAATAGAATGGGAGGTGGACTTTTGGACAGCATGAGTGGGCACCATGTTTATGTTGACTAGGTAGGTATAATTGTAAATGTAAGGAGAAATATTGGCCGCTTGGTGAAAACAACGAAGGTGCCACAGCCAGCCTGCCATAGCTAGCTAGTCGCTCTATTACATATTGCCACTATACAGTGTGTGTACGTGTTACGTGTATATGTAACCATACAGTGTGTGTACGTTGTTATGTAACTTTCACGCACACACGTACTGTATATGTTTGTTAATGCGCACTTGCGCAGTGTTTTGAAAGACTGTTAATCATGCGATTAATCGAAGGGTCTCGTCTTAATTAAATGAAAAATGAAGTAATTTTTATAAAAAAGAATTGATTAAAAATCGGGCAAGACGAGAAATATTAGTTAAAATAATTAAAAATTAGTCAAAATTAATAATTTTAAACATTAATAATCGGTAAATATTTTAAATACATGATTATTTTTTAAGTTTAACATTTAAATACTAATATGAATTAATGATATGTGGTATTTTTATAAATTTTATGATAATTTGAGAGTTTTTAAATATAATTATATATTATTTATTAAATTAAATCACTTCTGATAAATGCTCTGATTAATCGATCCGATTATTATCCAAATAATTACTAGAAAATATTTTTACCAACTAATTCTGATTTTCGTATTTAGAACACTGATTATGCAAAAAAAACCCTACAGTATGTTAGAAAATGGAAAATTTAAGGCATATTTTATATATCTTCTTGATGTAATTTCCGGAAACTAACTATTTGAGGTTTTTCCTTGGTGGACTTAAACTTTCATGTTTGGATCTAAGACATTTTCTTAGTGGAATTCATAAAAAAATTGAGTTGAAGTTGTTTGCTTGAAATGAGTTATGTGGGGTTTGTCCCACATTGAATTTATAAATGGAAGATAATAAGTTTATATAGCATCTTGTGTTAGTGTTGTTTACAACTACTAGTGTAAGTAGAATGCTTATGTCACATGATGCTATTGAGTACTTTATATCTTTTAATTGCAAATTTATTTGATTTATTTATATTAATTATTTAATATTAATATTAAATATATTGAGTAAGAATTATTTCAATAATCAGACTCTTTCTATATATTGAAATATTAATATTAATTTGTATGGTTAAAAAATAAATTGCATAGGTTGTCGGGCAAATTGAGGCGTGTCTCATTCTCTTATCTCGCATATATAAAGTGCATAGGTTTTTGAGCGAACTGAGGTGCTAGTCGCTGTTGAGTGCTACGTATCTGTGGACGAAGTACTCTGTGCTGTTTTATCCTAGAAGTGATATTGTTGCAACCCAACACAACATAATTGGGGAATAATCTCTTCAAGAACAGTCAAGACTTCTTGCAAAGTTTGGCGACTCAGCAGTTCTATTGGTTCTATTATCTTTGCAGTTACTGATTTATATATCTTGTTTCGACCTTCGTGCTTTGTTTTGATTTGTTAATTGGTTTAATCTGCCTGTTTTTGTTAATTGTTTATATAACTGCCCTATTGTTGCTGTGTAGTATAAATTATACCCAACACCATATAACTGGTTTATATCCGGTGATGAAATATTTAATTTTTTAATATTTATATTTTTTATAATTTACAAGCTTATAACTTGTATATATGTTAATTAATATTTAAATAAATATATTTTTTATATTATCTTTTTATTAATATTTAATATAATTTTTTTATATTAAATTTATAGAACATATTAATTATCCAAAATCCAATATTAAGATACAAAATTTAAAATCCAAAACCATCCTAAAAGTACGTATAAGTTAGCTGCCTCTCTTCTATCAACAAAATTACTGTACTGGATATTAAAACTACATGGATGTATGTAAGCATGTTATATGGTAGCCTGGTAGGTATGTGTTCTTGTCGTAACCTCAAATTACCAAGTTGTATGTTTCTAGCTTACTACTATTATACTAACCTAAGTTACAACATGACCTCAAAGCTGAAGTTTTAAGAGTCTGTAAAGCTGAAGCTAAATTTGGAAGATGATCACATGAGTGGAAAGTCTTCGAAGATGAAGAGAATTATATTGCAGATATGCTATGAGAAGGAAAGAGAATTTCAGAAGGAAACTGTTAGCTAATAATTAAGAATTCTATTCCTATTGTAATTTGATTTTTTAATTATTAGTTGATAGACAACTCTCTATATAAACACTCTATGTAACCTAATATTAGCGTCGAGCCTTTGTGAGAGCATAGAGATATAGATAGTTGCTATGAGAAACACAGAGAAGTTGCTAGGGTTTGTGTACACCCTATAAGAGTTTGATAAGAGTTTGTATTTATTCGTCAATAATACAAATAGTATCCATTCATATCTTTGTGTTTGATCTTTGTTCTTAATTCAAAGGTTTAATTCATAATGAGTTGAGTTTAATCAGGCAGAAAGAGCACACAAGTATTCAACCTCCCTTTTATTTGTGTAACTGGGAAAATAATGATTTTACCTGGTTGATCCTGAGAAGGATCAACTACCTTTGCAGAGCTCTATGCTTGAAAAACTGCATCCATGTGAATGACATGAGATGCTTTCAGGATATAGCTGAGCTCACTTTGCTCCAAGAAATCCATCACTAGATAGTAATATGCATTAACACCCTTCTTGTCGCCTAGGGCAACAACATGGTTAGTTGTCATAAACTCAAAATCACCGAAGCTGAAAGCAATCGTCTTGGGTCCCCTCATGACAGTTGATTGTGCAGCCATTTGAAGTTGTTGAAGTGAAAAAGATGAAAATTCTTGAAGAAAAAGATTAGAGTTCTTGAAAAAGCTTTGAGAATATTTTTGCCTTAGAAAATAAATTGCAATAAATAAGTGATTAAAATGTATGTAAATTTTCTATTTTGTTAGACTTGCATACAATACACACGAGTCTACAACCTGTATCCAGTAAAAAGTAACCGTTACCGCCTATTTCCAGTCATTTGAATGGTTTAAAAATAATCAGAGTCTGTATGCGCGAATTCTAACCGTTTCCAAGTCTAAGTGTCTAAACCTTCAGAGTCTATAGTCTCTCAGAGTCTAGAAGTTAGACTCTGTCAAGATAACGTACCTCAAAAATTTTACAATAACAAATTATAGTTTGATAAATCAGGGACTATAATTAATTTACATACCTTGCTTCTTGTTATGATTGATCACTTACATATTTAACATCCCTAATTCACCTACCAGTCTGAGAAAGATAGACTCATCAAGTGGTTTTGTTAAAATATCTGCAATCTGTCTGTCAGTTGGAACATAATGAAGTTCAATAGTACCATTTTCAACATGTTCTCTAATAAAATGATACCTGACATCATTGTGCTTTGTTCTCGAATGTTGGACTGGATTCTCTGCAATTTTAATAGCACTAGTATTATCACAATACATAGGAATATTTGAAAATGTTAGTCCATAATCAAGTAACTGATTTCTCTTCCACAGAATTTAAACACAACAACTTCCAACTGCTATGTATTCAGCCTCAGCTGTTGATGTTGATACTGTCTGTTGTTTCTTGCTAAACCAAAAAAACAACCTGTTGCCAAGAAATTGGCATTGACATGTTTTACTTTTCTTGTCAACCTTGCATCTTGCATAATCAGAGTCTGAATAGCCAATTAATGAAAAATCAATCTCTCTAGGATACCAAAGTCTAAGAGTCTGTTCACGCTTGAGATATCTAATTTTTTTTTACAGCTATCAAGTGTGATTCTCTAGGGTCATCCTGAAATCTAGCACACATGTATGTTGCAAACATTATATCTGGTCTACTAGCAGTTAAATATATCAATGATCCAATCCTACCTCTATAACTAGTGTTTTCAACTTTCTTACCCTTTGGGTCAGAGTCTAGCTTAATGGCTATTGACATGAGAGTTTTGGCAGTTGCACAATCTTGCATATCAAACTTCTTCAGTAATTCTTTAACATACTTTGATTGATTGATAAAAATTCCATCATCAGTCTGTTTGACTTGAAGTCCCAAAAAGAAGTTTAACTCTCCCATCATGCTCATTTCATAATTTGTCGGCATTAACTTGCTAAACTTTTCACAGAGTTTTTCATTAGTAGAACCAAATATAATATCATCAACATAAATTTAGACAAGCAAAATATCACCTTTATGTTTTCTAATAAAGAGAGTTTTGTCAATGGTACATCTAATGAAATCATTTTCAAGGAGAAATTTTGACAGAGTTTCATACCATGCTCTAGGTGCTTGCTTCAATCCATATAGTGCCTTGTCTAACCTGTAAACATGATCAGGAAACTTTGGATCAACAAATCTTGGTGGTTGCTCCACATAGACTTCTTCTTACAATTTTCCATTAAAGAAGACACTTTTCACATCAATTTGATACACCTTGAATTTGGAATGAGCTGCAAATGCAAGAAACATTCTGATAACTTCCAATCTTGCTACTGGTGTAAAAATTTCATCATAATCAATTCCTTCTTCCTGAGAATAACTTTTTACAAATAACCTTTCTTTGTTTCTGATCACAGTTCCATTCTCATCAAGTTTGTTCCTGAACACCCATTTTGCACCAATAATTGATCTATCTCTGGGTCTTGGTACAAGTTTCCACACTTTGTTTCACTCAAACTAATTCAATTCTTCTTGCATTGCAATAATCCAATCAGGATCTTGCAAAACTTCCTCAATTTTCTTGGGTTCATTCTTTGAGAGAAAACAGCTATAAAGACATTCATTTTGAGTGGCTATTCTAGTTTGCACCCCACTCTCAGGATCACCAATTATCAAATTAGGAGTGTGATCCATTGCCCAATTTCTAGCTGGTGGAAGATTGGCTCTTGAACTTGAATATGAAAAGGCTCCCCCTGTGTTGCTTGACTTTGAAAATGATTCAGAGTTGCCTGATCCAGACCCTGATTAGTTAGACTCTGAAGAACTTGACTCTGCCTGGGTAGACCCTGAAATGTTAGACTCTGAGCTGTTTGGAGTTAAATTTTCTGACTCCCGCTCAGAGTGTGCAGGTTTCTGTGTTGTTTCAAGAGTTATTTGAGACTCTTCATCCTCAACATCTTCATCTATCTCAGAACTTTTTAGATTTTCAAATTCCAGTGTTGTAGACTCTGACTCATCTTGCAATCATGTAATCTTTTTGTCATCAAATACAACATGAATAGATTCCATAATAATTCTAGTTCTGAGATTAAAGACTCTGAATGCCTTTGTATTTGGTGCATATCAAAGGAAGATTGTTTCATCAGCCTGAACTTTAAATTTACTTAGATTTTTAGGATGTACTTTCAGTAAAAGCACTTGCATCCAAATATGTGAAAGTGTTTCACACTTGGATTCTTGTTCTTTACCATTTCATATAGAGTCTTTCCATGCATATTAATCAATGTACAATTTTGAGTGAAACATGCTGTACTGACTGCCTCAGCCCAGAAATATACTGGCAGTTTAGACTATACCAACATTGTCCTGACAGTTTCTATGAGTGTTCCGTTCTTTCTCCCAATAAATCCATTTTGTTGAGGTGTTCCTGGTGCAGAATTTTTTTGAGTAATTCCCTTTGATGCACATTATTCATCCATGATTGAATTCTTGAATTCAGTGCCATTGTCACTCCTTAGAACTCTTACTGTCTTCTTTGATTTTGTTTCCAGAAAAGTGACATGGTCTATTATATGTTGTGAAGCTTCATCCTATGAGTGCAAAAAGAAAACTCACGTGTATCTTATATAATCATCTACAATGATAAGAAAAAATTTATTTTTTGTTAATTGACATCACATTTACCGGACCAAATAAATCAAAATGTAATAGATAAAAGGGTTCAGAAATGGTGTTTATTGTATTGCTCTTGAATGATGTTTTCCTTTGCTTTCCAAGTTGACATGATTTACAAAGTCTATCTTGCACAAAGTCAACCTGTGGTAGTCCTATTACAAGACTCTGTTTCACCAACTTGTTGAGTGTTTTGAAGTTGATATGTGATAGTTTCTTGTGCCATTTCCAGCTTTCTTCAGTTGAGGCCTTGCTATAAAGACATGTGATTTTATTGTGAGGGTAATTCTCCGAGATGGCTTCATATATGTTACCATGTATGTGCCCTTTGAAAACCAAAATGCTTGTTTCTTTGTGAGTCACAAGACACTCTTTGTTGTTAAAGGCAGTATGATAACCTTTATCTCCAAGTTGACTTATGCTAATCAAGTTGTGTTTCAAGCCATCAACTAGAGCTACTTCATCAATGATGACATTCCCAAGTACAATCTTGCCATATCCCGGTGTTTATCCTTTGTTGCCATCTCCAAAGGATACTTCTGGTCCAGCCATCTCCACAAAGTCTGTAAGCATGGATTTTTTTTCAATCATGTGTCTTGTGTTGGGTTCCGAGGCATAAAACGCAGCGGATAAACGTAAATATAACGAAAAATTTCGGAACCCTAACGCAGGATCATGTATAAGATTGGACGGATTATGGTGATAATCAAATCATACCTATTACGATCTTGAATGTCACGAACTCAACGGAGATCCTTGCTATCACGACTTGTGTCTTCCTCTCGAAAACACCTCTATGGTATCCACACGAGCACCTTCAAGAGCGTCTCACGATCTTGATTACGGAGTGGATGTACTAGCAAACCTTTGATAATTCGAATTGTCTTCCTGCCTCTTTGCTGCCTCTTCTAGGGTTTTTCTATCAAAAACGTGTTGTGCCTCTTAACCCTAAATTATCTATTTATAATGTTTGGTTAACAGGCCCATAGCAGCAAAGCCTAACCCATGTAGGTCTAGGAAAATAATAAAATGAATTTTATTATTTAATTAATAACTAAGTCACACTTAATTATTATGGGCAGAAATACAATTCTAATTTGAATTTATATTATCTTAATTAATTAAGTCTCACTTAATTAATATAATAAAAATTCAAATAATTATCAATTAATTTAAATCTATAATTTAAATTAACTATTCCTCTAAGTGCTCTTTGCGTGTGACCCTATAGGCTATTATTTAATTGGCAATAATTTTATTCTCCAATAAAATTATAAACAATGAGCGGCATTTAGTAATACATCATTGCTACCCAATTAAACAATAATTAAATCGTGATTCGATAAAACCTTTCGTGATTAATGTTTCCGTGTAATATAATCCTTTTAACCATATATATTATAGATTAAACTCGAGGCATGTATTTAGTCATCCTCTTCAACATTTAATCCGGGTTTACTTGATCCATGAGTAGACTATGAAAACAAATCATTATTTGAGCACAGCCATGCATTTTATAGTCTCACTCAATCAAGAGGCCAATAATATCTCTCCTAATTATAGGAGGGTTAAATCCTTTATCTATCATTCATATTTCTCATACGACTCATGATATACCCGATGTCCACTTTTATCATTACCCGGTCAAAGGTAACTTTTAATGTAGTCAAAGTATATTAATCCTCGTATAAAAATATAATGATCTCAAGTCAGAGGATCATTACACCATTATCACTGTGAGTCTTTCTTATGACTTTATTAAACATGAAGAATCTCACTGTGGGTCTGTCCAGTACCATGTACTCCTGCATGTACCTATGTGTTGACTTTAGTATCCCCATACTTATAACCAATGAGATGTGGTTATCTGTCAAACAACATACTAGTCTATTTATGTATTATTATTGTCCTATAATAATAATACTCGACTAGGGACATTTAAGAATATGATATATTATATAATCTCAAGTTCAAGTCATGTACTAAACTATACAATGTGTATCATGATTCTAAGGACATTTATTATGCTAACAAATATATCGCAGTAATTAAAGTCATAATAAATATGTTTATTGAATAATCAATTGACATAAAGGTTTATCAAAATAAACATTGTATTGCCTCTAGGGCACCTACACCAACATCTTGAGCATCCACTATCCAGGACTAGGGACATTTTTTTTACCCTGGTACATTGCATACAGATAGCAACTAGTTTGATATTTTGAGGACCCAAACTGTTTTGGATCCTTTCTTACTATCTCTAGGTGAAACAGGCTTAGAGACTTTTGCTTTTTGATTACCTGTTTCCTTTGTTGCCTTAGACTCTGGTGGAATCTTAATAGTGTCATATCAACTTTTATCAATAGAAGATTTTAGCTCAGAAAAATTATAATACAAATCATGATAGTCCCTACACATATAGATAAAATGAAATGTGCTACCAAAGTGATAACAGGGTTTCTGTGGAATGTAGTGACTTTTTAGAGTCTGAGAAGGAATAGACTCTGATTTTTTTCAATCTTTGTTTTACAGTCTAGAGCTAAATGGTTGTAGTTTCCACATCTATAACATTTCTTTCTAGGAGTATTAGGATCCTTTTGATAATTATTGGCCTTATTAATGCCTTCCTTACCATTCCTATTCCTCATAGCCTTGCTATACTCTGGTAAGTTCTCCAGCCTTTCCTTTAACTTGGACTTTGATAAGAAATCTATGTTTATGTTTTCTTAGGTTTCTTTTCTCCTGATTCATCTGTCTTTTTGTCATCAGCAGGGGGATTATTGACAGATGAGTTTGTGGTTTCTTTGGGCAACTCAGTCTTGACTTCAGAAGTCACAAACTTAATAAGAGTGAATGTGCTCTTGTCTTTAGACTTATTGACTTGGCTAGCTTCTTCATTGTCATCATTCTCAACAATAAGTCTTTTGCCTTGACTCTTGTCATAGCCTAAGCCGGCAGTTTGACGCACATTTTGATTATTGAGAATTCCCTGAACTTTTCTACTAGAGTCTGTCCACACTTTGAACTTAAGCCTTTCTTCCTCTAGTTCTATCTTAATAAAGTCATAGGCTTTTAAGACTTCAGTGTAGTTGTGCCTGCATTTCTCATAATCTTTTTGTATTTTTTCATAAATATTAATTCAGATTCTAAGTAGTTATTTATGCTCATTAAGTTAAATTTTCTTCTGTTAACCTATCATTGTCATTAGTGAGGGACCTATAGTTTGTCATTATTTTATTAATCTCACTTTGAACAATTTTCATACCATCAGAGTCTAAATTGAGTAAGGATTCAGGATTGAAGATTGATACCTGAGTCTTAGAAGATGATGTTCCAGTGGGAGATTCTGATTTTTTTGAGGAAACTGCCATCAAAGCAAGATTTTCATAATCTATTTCATCATCTGAACTTGAATATGCCCAATCTTCTCCTGTTGAGAGAAGTGTTTTCCATTTGTCTTGACTTTTTGATTTTCTGCATTCACTAGCAAAGTGCTTCAATATTCCACAGTTGAAGCATTTGACCTTTACCTTGTCAAGCTTGATTATTGTGTTTTTTCCCTTCTCAGTCTTCTCATCTCCCTTCTTGAATGTTGGCTTTTTGCTAAATTTTCCAGTTCTTTTGTTGAATTTCATTCTTTTGAAATTCTTAGCAAACATAGCCATCATCTTACTCAGATATATCTCATCTTCAGAATCAGAGTCTGTCTCAGTAGACTCTGATTCAATAATAGTCTTACCCTTCTTCTTTGATTCTTTAACTCTTGATTCTTTCTGTTCTTCCTGTTGTTATATTTCAGACTCCATCAAGAGAGCCACATATTTTGCTTTCACAAATTTCTTGTTATTTCTCTGTTGCATCTCTAGATCATATGTTTTGAGTCTGCCATACAATTCCTCAAATGAGATTTCATCCAAATCCCTTGCTTCTCTTATGACTGTTATTTTGTTGTCCCACTCTTTAGGAAGAGCTCTCAGAAACTTGGTGTTTGTATCTTCAGAATCATAAACCTTACCAAGTTAGCCATCTCATTCAGGAGTTTTGTGAACCTATCATACATCTCAGTAAGAGACTCCCAAGATTTTGCCTCAAAATACTCATACTCCTGAATTAGCAGAGACCTTGCATTTTTCTCGACATCTTTAGTCCCTTCACAGTGCACTTCAAGTTTTGTCCACATCTCCTTAGCAGTTTTGCATGATATGACACAATTTATAAGAACATAGTCCAAATTGTTAAATAGAATGTTTTTGACTTTTTCTTCCTTAAGAACATTCTCCTTATCCTCCTTTGACCACTCAACCTTAGGTTTGTTGACAAAGTGCTCTTCAATTATTTGTCCTTCTTCAGTGGTTTGAGGAACAAGCCTCGAGGGCACATAGGTTCCATCATGAATCATGTCAAGATAGTTAGAGTCTGTAGCTTCCAGATGGTGCGACATCTTAACCTTCCAGTGGATGTATTCATTTCTCTTAAGCATATGAATCTTAGAATTGCCATCTTTGTTTCCAGACATCTTTGATCGATTTTAAATGTTAGGCTCTGATACCAATTGTTTTCTAAGTTATATAAGTAGGGGGTTGAATACCTGTGTGCTCTTTTTGCCTATTTTAAATTCAACCTTGAAAGATAATAGCTTCGAATGATTAACAAAGAACAAACACAAAGATATGAATAAATATTGTTTGTATTATTTATGAATGAATACAAACTCTCCTAAGGTGTACACAAACCCTAGCAGGTTCTCTGTGTTTTTACAGCAACCCTCTCTATCTCTATGCTCTCACAAAATTTGAAAAATAATATTAGGTTACATAGAATGTTTATATATAGAGTTGCCTATCAACTAAAAACAGAAAATCAAATTACAATAGGAATAAAATTTCTAATCATTAGTTGATAGTTTCCTTCTAAAATTCTCTTTCCTTCCCATAACATATATGCAATATAATTGTCTTTATATTTAAAGCTTTCTCTTTCTGTTGATCACCTTCCAAATATAGCTTCAACTTTATAGACTCTGAAATTTTCTAGACTCTAATGATCTACAGTCTCTGACAGATTATAGACTCTGATAGTCTATAGACTCCGATCAACTCCCAGACTCTGGTTTCAAATATCTTGAAAATCTTCTAAGTATAAATGACATCTAAACATGAATGTTGACTATATAGACTTTGACTATAGAAAAGTTCATTGACTAGAAAGACTTGTTACAGATAAACTATGTTAGACCCTGTTCTAGTATTTTTGTACATCATTAAATGAATATATTCCTAACATTCTTGACTTGAGATTTCCATAGCTTAAGAGGTGAATTAGGTTTAGTTTCAGCCTTTGCTCTCCTTAGCTTTGAAATTTGATGTTGAATTTTCTGAGCAATTGTAACATTGAGTTTGTACCTTTTGTTGAGAAGAGGTAAAATGGTTTTCAGGACATTGTAGTTTTGCTTCATTATCACCTTCATTGAGTAAGTGATTTTTGATCCAGTCTCATACTCCAACCTCTTTGACTCTTCTTGGTTAGAGGTTGTAGGGTGAGTTCTTACTCCTATCGGCCCTTTTTCACTCACTACTGGAATTTCTTTCATTTTATACCCTTTAATTGTCACTTCCTCCTTGATTGACTTGAGGGTTTTCCTGAACCCCTATTTCTTGAGTTGAATTTGCCTTTTTCTTAGCCATTGCAATTTTTCTCCTTTTTCTCAATGGTTATTCTGCCAATTGCTCATCCATATGCCAATTGCTCATCCATATGCCATTGCATTTCCATATGTCTAGCAATCTCTTCCTTCTCCTTTCTCTCCTTGCAGCATCTGAGATTCCTGTAGTGATGGCTCCTTGAAGTAGCTTTTGGCCAATTGGTTCACTTTTCTTTTTCTTTTTTTCTTCAATCATTATTGCTTTACCCTTTTTTTTCTCTTCAAGGGCTTCAACATCTATATGTAGAAAAGCTTCTGTATTTGAATTGATTTCTTTGGCAGCCTCTTTTGCACTTTCATTGATAGCCTTTGTTTGAGCAATGAAGTCATCCAAATTTTCTATTTGTACAGCCTTTGACACCAACTTAGTATTTTTCTTTATATCTTCAATCTTCTTCCTTTCCCTCTCAATCATTGCTTGAGTTTTCTTTTCTCTAAATATTCTTCTAGCTTCTAGATCATCTTCAAATTTCTTTGCATCTCACTTTTTCTTTTCTAAGTCATCTTTGGTTGACTTAGATGACTTTGAAGATTGACCTTTGTTACTTCCACTTGCACTACTTCTAGCAACTCTGCTATGCCCAACCAAATTGCTCTTAGAGGTTCCAACACCCCCAACACCATCATCATCATCTTTATCACCATCCTTATCCTTCTTTTCATTCTCCCCCATTTTGTTATCATCAATTGGAGTAGGTGGTGTCATCCTGTCAAAAAACTTTTAAAGAATTGAGGCATGAAGTAATGATGTCATCCATCTTCTTTTCCATAGAGTCCACTATTCTCTCCAAGTCTGTGAAGTTATTGGATTCTTTGAAAAGTTTATCTTTGATTTGAGCTAGAGTATTCATTAGTAGCTTCTCATCAAGCCTCCTATCCATAGCATCCTTGTTTGAGACAATAGAACCTATGATGCTTTCCAACTCCTTTTTACTCCTGATACTGTCATTTTCTGTAACTTTAATTAATCCTTCAAACATGTTGCAATTCTCCTTTGAGTAGCATCTGTAATATTAACTTCCATATTTGCTCTTCTGTATTGAGAGAGAATTTCATGCTCAGCAGCTTCAACAGAGCCATTAATTGTACTCATCCAAGGTTCTTCATCAGAATCATCTTCCAAATCTTCAGGTGCCATATGTCAAACATCTGTTGTATAGTCTATGCTCTCCTTAAGATTCCTGGTACTTTTCTCAGTATGCTCGATGGCTAGAATTTGCTCTGCATTTCTGTTGGATGAGATAACTAAATCCTGATATCTTGGATCATGATGAATGAAGTTACTTGGATATAATTCTCCAGCATCAACTTCTACATCTTCAACATTTACATCCTCCATTTTCTCAGCTTCCTTGTTGACTCCACTCCCATTTGCTTAATAATTAGGGACTCCCCCTATCTCCTTCACTCCTTCCTCCTCTGACATTAGTTCATTTTTCAACTCTTGTGCATATAAAAGAATGTTTTTATCTCTCTCATTCATCTCTCTATTTTGCACCAGGATCTCATCCTGAAATCTCACCTCTCCCTCACTCATAACCTGTGCACCTACTAAGGCGGGCCCCTCAAGTATTTCACTCACATTCCTGGAAGAAGTAGAAATGACCTCAGTCACTCCCTCTCCTTTTGCCAAGATACAATCCTGCCTCTCACTCAACTCACTTATTCCTAGAAGTGTTTGTACAACATCAATTGATTGAGTATCAATTGATGTAAAGAAAATAGTAGTTGATGTGTTTGGGATATCAATCGATTAATGCATACCCATCGATTGATCTTGAGTATCAATCGATGGCTTATCAGTTGATGACTGAATATCAATTGATGTAGAAACATCAATTGATGGAGTAGAAATAGTTCAAATATTGATTTGAGAAGTGATATTTGAACTAACATTTGAGATGGAATCCTGAATTTCCTTGGAAGAAAATTCAGGAGAGAGTGTTACCTTCTCCTTGAATATCAACGAAGAAGAATTTGAAAATGCCTGATTGTCTATTAGAATATTTTCTGAAGAAATTTGTTGAAGTGGATAAATAGGAATAAAAGAAATTGGAATTGAAAGAGAATGAGGCTGCATTTCCACATTTATTGGAGATGCATCAAACTGAATTTGAGAAGGCACCACCACAGTTTCATGTAGTTTTGCAGTGTGTGATTCCCCTTGTACAAAGGTTACATTCTTCCTTCTCCTTTCATATGATTTGGAGGGTTTTGACTTGTGTATCCTCCCCTTGGTTCAATGCCCTTGGCTGTGAGCTCTTTTCAATATTGACACCTAGTTGAGAAGGTGCCAACAAATATGTGGTATTATCCTTATTAACATCCACAGCCTTTTGAGAGACTTTGGAGTGGCTAGGCTTAGATTGCACACCCTCACTAACCTTATCCTTCTAGGTTCTTTGATTTTCCTCAGTTCCCTCACCAGAACCATCTCCAACTATACGATCAACACTATGTGTTTTTCTTTTCTTGAATTTTGTAACAACAGGTTTTTGAGAACCTGTTGATGTTAGTTTTCTAGATTTGGATTTAGAAATTGGTTGTGTGGCTTGGGTAGAAGGGTTGGGGTCATTACTAACACCCTCCATAGCCACAGAAGACAAAAAAGATTGAGGTTAGAGAAGAGTTTAAGGTAGAAATAAATACCTGAACAAAAGGTGGATAGATTAATCCCACATTACTATGAAGATTGATCCTTACCAAGTCTTTGAAAACCATTTTGATTTGGACCCAGCAGTCCAGAGTCTCTGTCTCCCTTGTGATTTCTATGTCCTTCACAAAATGGTTAATAAACAACATAATAAATCTAACATAGTATATATGATTAGACCTATTAGATTTATCACCCAATTTTACAGCAATCTCTTTAATTACTATTGATGACAAGTTAAAATATCTATCAAATAAAATACTGTAGGCAATTTCCTGCATACTAGTTGTTATAACATCAAATTTACTAATCTTACCACTAAAGTATTTTATTATTGCATCAAAGAAATAAGACCACTATTTTCTAAGATGCTTTCTAACAACATGACCTAGACTAATATCATGCTCCACATAATTAACAGGCCTAAGTATGTTTCTAATATTTTCATCTATTGGTGTTGTATTAGTATTATTTGCAGGTAAATTTAAACATTAATCAATAACAACAGTAGTTAGTGTGTTCTTATCTCTCTTACACATGAAAGAAATGATTGAGTAGTCCTTGACAACTTCTACAGTGGCCCAGAATTCCTTCACCAATTTGCAAATGATCTTTGGGGATTCACTTAACGATGTCCTCACCTTGCTACCCTCCAAGAATCGCATCATTGGATGAAAACTTTCTGGTGCTTCTTCCACAATAGTCCAGACAATGAAATTGTTCAACTCATAGTAGTATCCTGCTTGTGAAACTTTCTTGGAAGATGAAATAGATGAAGATGCCATTTCTTGTATATGGAGATTAAAGATTACACTAGAGAGATTAAAAATTTTAAAGATTGAGAATAAAGAGAGTTAAAGATCGAGTTCGTAGATTGAGAGAGAGAAATATATAGAGAAATCGTTAGTAAAATTGCAAGCAAGAATTAAAAGAAATTTTAATCCCACTATTTATATTTACCGAGTTCTCAATCTATTTATTACCCAAAATAGAACTCAAATGACCATTGTATTAAAAAGTAAATAAAGAAATTACTTATTTTGGAAATCGACTGTTATATATGCATGGTTATATATATCTTTCAATTGATAAAATAAGTAATCAATGGCTAGATTTTATACATGTCGATTGATGACATGGACTCTAAAACTTCCATGTTATCGATTGATAACTGGATTATCCATCGGTAACTAGTATCCATCGATAGGCAAATATACCATCAATTGATATACTTATCAGTCGATAGATTAAAATATCCATTGACATATAATTGACTATCAATTGATTATTGAGAAATCAACAGATTATCAGAATCAATGGCTACATACAAACAAAAATAAAAAATAATAATTTGTCAGACATTTTAAAAGACTAAAGATAGTTAATTATACCTAAATCATAGACCAATCTATTGAAAGTAGATTCATCCAATGGTTTGGTAAAAATATCTGCAAGTTGTCTTTTACTAGGGACAAAATATAATTCAACAGTACCATTCATTACATTTTCCCTAATGAAGTGATATCTTATGTCAATGTGCTTGGTCCTTGAGTGTTGAACTGGATTTTCAGTAATTGTAATTGCACTTGTGTTGTCACAGAATATTAAAATTTTGCTTAAATTAAATCCATAATCAAACAACTGATTCCTCATCCATAACACATGTGCACAACAGCTTCCAGCAGCAATATATTCAGTTTCTGCAGTGGATGTAGACACTGAATTTTGCTTCTTGCTAAACCATGACACAAGCTTGTTTTCTAGAAATTGATAAGTGACTGTAGTACTTTTTCTGGCAATTCTGCAACCTGCATAGTCTGCATATGAATAACCAATTAGATCAAATCCAGAGTATCTAGGGTACCAAATGCCAAGATTTGGTGTTCCTTTGAGATATCTGAATATTCTTTTTATAGCAATCAAATGAGACTCTATAGGATCAGCCTGAAACCTGACACAAAGATATGTTGCAAACATTATGTCTGGCCTACTTGCAGTTAAATATAATAATGAGCCAACCATGCCTCTATAACTTGAGATGTTCACTTTAGCTTCCTTAGTATTCAATTCAAGTTTAGTTGCAGTGGCCATGAGAGTTTTTGCAGAAGAACATTCATTTAAATCAAATTTCCTTAATAAGTCAGAGATATATTTGGTTTTATTGATGAAAATACCATCTTTAACTGATTTGACTTGCAAACCAAGAAAATAGGTAAGTTCTCCCATTATGCTCATTTTATATTTACTCTGCATCAACTTAGCAAACTTTTAACAAAGTTTCTCATCAGTTGAGCCAAAAATAATGTCATCTACATAGATTTGAACAAGAATAATAAAACCATTGACATTTCTATGAAAGAGGGTTTTATCAACAGTATCTCTTGTAAAGTGATTTTCAATCAAGAATTTAGATAGTGTGTCATACCAGGTTCTAGGTGCTTGATTCAATCCATACAGTGCTTTTCCTTCACAAAATTATTTCATTGTTGCATTCTTAAATTCAGTACATTATCACTTCTTATTTTCATTGTTGCATTCTTAGATTTGTATAAGTATAGTGGCAGACAACATTATTAATGACATGTTTAGGTGACACATCCACGCCATTTAGGGCTGTAATTCGAGCCGAGTCGAGCCGAGTTCGAGCTTTTTTTTGTCGAGCTCGAGCTTTTTTTTGTCGAGTCGAGTCGAGCCGAAAATTATTCGAGCCTAAAATATGTGTTCGAGCTCGACTCGGGTAGTATTCGAGTCGAGTTCGAGCCGCTCGCGAGTTTTCGAGCTTAACGAGCTTTTTTACGAGTTTTCGAGTTTAACGAGCTTTTAACGAGTTTTCGAGTTTTCGAGCTTTAATCGAGCTTCGAGCTTTAATCGAGCTTCGAGCCTATTGAGCCTTTTTTTTTTTTTGGGAAAAAATAGCTTTATCCAAGTTAAGTGGATTATTTGATTTTTATTGTAAAATTGACTAAACTTTAACCGAATATTATATAATTAGACAAAATTTAAAAGTTATACTAATATATTACTAAAAAGTATATATAATTTACTTTAAAATTTTAATTTTCAAAATTGTAAAAAAATTTGTTAATTATTAGTCAATTTGGTTAATTTGAACATTAAATGTGAAATAATAATATGAAATTACATTAGATATTTAGGTACCTTGGTTATACTTATATGTTACTTATAACTTGCATAATTTTTTCAATTTTAAGTCATTTTATGATTTATTACATAAACAGACATTTTTCAACTCAAAATAAAAAATGACTTTAAATTGGCTCTTAGTATATATTAATTTTTTTTAAAATAAATAACTTATTTTTTATTTTAAAAATAAGATCTGGTCTCAAATCTATACTATATTATTATAATCGAAAAATTAAAAGTTTTGGTCATCGGTATGGTATTGGGTGAACCATAGAAAATATCTTAACCGTTCAATTTTATGTGAACCATAGAAACAATCTTAACCATTTAATTTTAATAAAATATAATTTTAAAAAGAATATAATCATGCATACAATTCTAACTCTATTAATCCTCCCTTTATACAAGATATGATAATAAGATAGAATAATATTTTATTAAAATTATATTCTATATTTTTTTTACGAATCCTACTTATCCTATAATTTTTATTTAATATATCATTAAAGTTTATCCTATAATTTTTATTTAATATATCATTAAAGTTTATGATAAACAATATGCATTTTTTTAGTTTCCATCTATTTCTCTATTTTAATCGCATAACACAAATTATTTATCAAAACACAAGCTCTACTCAAATTAGAAGAACTTTGCTCAAACTAGAACAACCAGTTTTCATTAATACTCGTATGTTCAAATTAGAAGACCGACATCAACACCTTATATACGACTATAACTCTGATAGTCCTCCTTTTATACAACTCATCACGGATAGAATAATATTATATTATATTTAAATTATATTCTATGAATATTAAATTTTATGAATATTAAAACAATAATATTATTTTATTAACATTAATTAAATTTTATCACTATGTTATATCTATATTATCTATACTTTTATATTATATCTATAATTTTAATTTTAAATTACATATTTAAATCATATAAAATAACTAATATATAATTTATTAATCTCACCCGTGTTTTGCACGGGCTATAAGCTAGTTTTAAAATTAAATTTTAATCTTTAAAAAAGGTATAAAATTGCATAATTTTTTCAATTTTAAGTCATTTTATGATTTATTATACAAACAGACATTTTTAACTCAAAATGAAAAATGACTTTAAACTGGGCTCTTAGTGTATATTAATATTTTTAAAAATAAATAACTTACTTTTTATTTTAAAAATAAGATTTGGTCTCAAATTTCTAAATTAGATTTTAATCTTTAAAAAAGGTATAAAATTACATAATTTTTTCAATTGTAAGTCATTTTATGATTTATTACACAAACAGACATTTTTTTAACTCAAAATGAAAAATGACTTTAAAAATAAGATTTGGTCTCAAATTTCTAAATTAAATTTTTAAAAAATAAATAACTTATAGATTCAAGAACACTACAAATTTTAATATATTATATATTTAGAAATCAACTAATTAAAATATTTAAATAAATTAAAATATATATTATAAAAAAATTAATCGAGTTCGAGCTCGAGCCGAGTCGAGTTCGAGTTCGAGGCTTATCGAGTCGAGCCCGAGTCGAGCCTAAAAATACTCGACTCGACTCGAGTTTTTAATCGAGCCCGAAAACCTGTTCGAGCTCGAGCTCGATAACGAGTTCGAGCCGAGTTAATCGAGTCGAGCTCGAGTCGAGCTCAAAAAAACCAGACTCGAATTACAGCCCTAACGCCATTCAACAATTCTGTAAACGTTTCCATGGACGTAGCATTTCTCAATATAGAATAATGCTATCATTCTCAAATTTATTTTCAAAATATTTTTTTAATTTATTACCAAATATTTCTCAAATTTGCTACTGAAATTCGGATTACACAAGTTCTGAATTTTTCTTTGTATAACATATACACCTTTTTTTGATGCAGATAATAATAATAATTACTACCAAATACCAACAATATAAACAGCAATTAAATCGCAACAACTTGGAGTCTTAGACTGAATTAAGTGAAACTCTTAGCTAGATTAAACTTGATGATGGGTGCAGGATTGAAAAGAAAAAAGGTTACTAGTCAAATGGTTAAGAGATACGGAAATATATATTTATGTGTGTATATATAGAAGGGGAAATTAATTGATAGCCATAGAGCAAACACAATCCAGATAATTTGACTGTGTGAGTTAGGGCGCCATCATGGTCGCTCTCACGCTAGCTACCACCGCGCGCACTCATATATGTCCACTACTATTGCCCATTGCTATTTCCATTGTCTCCAATATCATAGAGTATGTATCATTCCACACACTGACACACATGTATATATTGTGTACTATCTGTGTATATACGTGTGTCATTCATCGCTCACGTTTTTGTCTCCCTTGTATCAGCAATGTTCACAACTCGCGCGGTTCTGGTTTTGCATGTCCTTTTCATTTGTCTCTGTTACCATTTTTGATACTCTATATTCTAATTTAAGTTTCGGTTCTAGACTTCTAGCCTTCTAGGATACTAATAACTCTTTGTTCCCGAATTACGCAATGATTAGTCATGAGACCTAAAATTTTATTATGACAATAAATTTTTTATTTTAATTTTCAGAATGATGACAATAAACTTATAAGAGAAATGCTAGACACGTCAAAAAATTTCCTAAATCCTGAGTTGTCACATAGATAAATAATAACTTTTCTAATAATAATAGGGTACCCGTATGCATATATATGCGCCCACGAATCAAAACTCCATAGGTCACGTCATATCATTTGGGAAAATTTTTGGTACAATTTTTGAGCTACCTAGCACTACTCAACTTATATATACGTGAGTATTTATCCCTCAAATTTTTTTAACTCCAGTTTGAAAATTAATAAAAAGAAATATTAACTTACAAATATTTATTTTATTTTAAATTTCACATCTAAGTTTTCTAATCCTACCACATAAGCTTATTACATTTTACTCAATTGTATTCCACCATCTATAAAAATTTATTCCCATAATTTGTCATTCAAATTATTTATTAAAATTACTAGTATGATCTGGTCCTTTAGTCATTGCTCATTCAAATTGTTTTTTCCCTAATGAAGATATGCAACCATGTCCCATTGTTTCGGTACATTTCTCTACATCCCTGGTGCTTGTTTGGTTGATAATATACATGAAGTTATTTTCATAACTTCTATATAAATTATATTTACCATGAAAGTTAAAATTAACAACAAGTAAAAAATGTGTTTGATTGATATGTGAAAATTAACTTCCTATTTATAGGAAATGTAAGTTACCAACCGGGTATAGGTAAACAACTTCCTATGATATATATAAGTATTGAAACTTTCCGGGACTTGTGATTCCTTTATTAGTGTTAACCAAACAATATTTTTAAAATAAACTTTCTAGGTATTTGAATTTCTCATATATTTGAAGGGCAACTAAACGACTATACAAAATATATATATAAATTTTATTCTTTAAATAAGTTGTGTATGCATATATAGAATTATATGTGCGTTGCATAATGGATACTGTGGAATTCCTGAAAGGTGAGCCAACTGGTGGAGGTTTCTTTACAAATTGTTGAAGAGTTGCATCTTGTATGCTCTTGCTTTTATCATGCATTAACTTGTTGACTATAATTCGTAGGGCTGCTGTATACTTGTATACATATATGATGGTCTTCACCCAATATGTTGCCTAATTGTTCTTTTTTTTTAAAAACTAATATAAAATGAAACCGAGAGAGTAACGTTAACACACATTATTTAGGGGTCAGGTCTTACTAATGTAATATAAGAGTTTTAAGTTACGATAAAAAACATCATATTGATACGATAACAAAAGAATAGTTATATTTATTAATTCATCACTTTACCATTTGATTATGTAATATAATTTTGTTTATATAGCAATAAACAAATTTCAAAGTTCATTCAAATTAATTAGTATATATTTACAGTTACCGAAAATTAAGCAAAATTTTATTCATATTAAAGGTTTAGAGTTGGGATGAAAAATTATGTTTGTTTAATTATTTGTTTTTATCATGTAGTTACAAATATTGGCAAAGACACTACACAAGCGATCCAACCTAATTGTCATGATAGATTTTAAAAACAATGGGCATAAACTAGGCCCAGTGCTACCTAGTCCAACTACATTAGTGGCAATTTAGATATACGTACATGTCTGCAGCGCTTGCGAGCATTTCTGAATTTTCAACTTAATATAAATAATATTTTTTTTAATTTTATTAAAGGTTTTATATTTGAAAACTTTTATTTTAATTAGATAGATTCTTATATAAAATATCTAAATAATTCCCACATAAATTTAATAAATGTAGAAAAAGTAGATATAACAAATATATATAAGTATTATATATTTTAGAGTAATTAGCATTTTGTACCCTTTATCTTATGACTTTTTTCGATTTGGTCTCAAACTATGTTTCTTGACATATTATACCTCTAATTTTCAAACTCGCTTCACTTTGCACCCTTTTAACCAAATTAGCAGGGGTAAAATAGGAAATGAAGTATTCAAGTATATTTTATTTATGATAAAATGCACCCCATAATTTTAAAATTTTGACAAAGATACCTTAACTTTTTTTTTTTGAACCACAAAGATACCTTAACTTAATATTTTTTTTAAAAAATAGGAGTTAATATTTTAAAAATAACCATTTGTAATATATATTAGCTAGTATTTTTCTTAGTAAAAAAATGCAAAAAAATATAAATTTATTTAAAAATTTCCTTTTCAGAAGTAAATTCAAAAATTAAATTTTCATATTAAGCGTAATTTAATATGTGTACAATACTATGCCACATTCTTTTTCTCTTTACATCTAAGTTTTATACTTATATAACTCATTAAAAACAGGATATTTGGGAGACGAAAATATTTTTTTGTGCATAATTTTGGTGGTATAAATAAAAGTTTAATATTTAAATTTTTATTGACAAAAAAATAAAAGTAATAAATTGAAATATATGTTCAATACACTTTAAAATATGTGTAAAATTCAAATTGACAAGTAATTTAAGACATAAGAAGTATATTTTTTAACAAATATCAGTAAAGATATATATTAACTAAGATAACTTATAATTGGTTATTTCTAAAATATTAACATTTATTTTAAAAAAAGTGAAATATTAAGTTAAGGTGCACTTTATCAAAATTTTAAAATTGTGTGGTGCATTTTATCATAAACCATACTTAAATAAAACATTTCCTATTTTATCCCTGCTAATTTGGTCAAAAGATGCAAAATGAAGCGAATTTGAAACCTAGAGGTGTAATATGTCAAGAAACATAGTTTGAGATCAAATTGAAAAAATGCCCAAAGATAAGAGTTGCAAAATGCTAATTACTCTGTATTTTAAGTATAAAAGTTTGTGTTTTTATTCATTTTTTGGAAAATTGACAATTTCTTATGACATTTTTAAAAAAATACTAGAAATCTAAAAAATGGTTCCAAACACATTCTCAAATATACAAATGACTTACTAGAGTCATTATTGGTATTATTGTATCATATTTCCTATTAAAAGTATTATTTTATATATGTTACACATATTCACATGTGACAACCTCTTTATTCATTGAATGTGGGTATGACTGCGTACATCATACCCTCCCCGGACCCTACGATAAGCGGGATATACTGGGTAAGTTTGGTTATTTAGTAGCGGATGAATGAAGGGGTAAAATTAATATTTTATTACTTTTAATTAAAGTATTATCATGCACTAATGATTTAAAATGTTAAATATAATTATAAGGGTTTTTCTTGTGTGTACCCATGGGCACATGCTAAGACTTTAATCTTCACTCCTTCCCATAGTAATTAATGATACTCGGTTGTTAGAGATTGTGGTGTTAACATTGTAATCAACTATAATCTACTTAGATTAATTAGAAATTAACTAAGTAAAATATACTGTCATATGTATATTGACAGTATGTTTAGTTGTCACTTGTAACAGTATGTATAAAAGCCATGTAGGTGACAATAAGTCTCAATAGTTACTGTCTTGTAAAAATGTAATAACATGATTTATGATGTAGAAGTTCACAAAGTGTTCATGCACAACATGGATCAAATCATTGACAGTAACATTCTGCAACTGAAGCCTACGACAGTATATTCCAGTGACAACACATTTGGAACAGACGACATCAACTATTCCCACGATAATAAACTTGGCGGAGATTGAAGAATCAAAGACAACAAGTATTACTGACAACAACTATTCCTTTGACAGTAAACTTGGCGGATAATGAAGATTCGAAGACAACAAGTTTTACTGACAACAACTTTGGTGGGATAGTTGACAACAACACTATTCCCACGATAATAAACTTGGCGGAGATTGAAGAATCAAAGACAACAAGTATTACTGACAACAACTATTCCTTTGACAGTAAACTTGGCGGATAATGAAGATTCGAAGACAACAAGTTTTACTGACAACAACTTTGGTGGGATAGTTGACAACAACATTGGTGGGGATAGTTGACAATAGCTTTGGACGACAACATGTTTTAGAAGACTATCAAGTTTGACATTAAAGTATGCGGAGTCAAAAATACTGTCACCAAAGAGAAACTAAAGGTTGACAGTAACCTTTTGGTGAAGCTGACAGGCTCTTTCAGGTACCAGACTAAGTAGTGAAAATTCAAGGATTGATTTTGACATTACTATCTAGTCTGTCAAGCCTACTACTGCAACTTGAGAGAAGACAAGTAAAAAGATAAAGCATGCTCAAGGAGTCAATGATGTCTATACATCTCAGAACAACTTTATCTACAAATGGAATGAAGACAAATTTGAATATAAAAAGTGAAGTTTCTATTTCAAGCTTTGTTCTAGGAACAAGGGAAAGTACACTTGTAAATGAGATATGTGTTTCAGTATAAATACACATGTTTGACAAACACTTTCTCTAACGCAACTGAGCTTAACTTTTCTCAAGCATAGAAACACTATCAAGTTCTTTGTTATTGTATTTATTGAAACTGGAAACATTTTCCAGTCAGTTGTAGCAAACAAAAATTAATATAATAAAATTTTAAAGTTAAACACGTTTATTCATTTGCTTGCTTACTAATGTCTGCATTTCATACTTAATATTATTACTTCTTATTTGTTGTTAGCAATATAAGTGATAAGTTATTAAGTTGCATTCAACCCCCTCTTCTGCAACACTCATACTGTTTAACAACCGGTATCAGAGCGGTAGGTTAGATATACATAACCTGAAAAGATCTAAACATGACTGCACATAAAGTAAGCAGCATAAAAATACCCACATTTGATAAAGAACACTACAACCTTTGGAAAAGAAAAATGATGTTGTTCATAAAAATAGACAACCCACTCTACCCTTGAATTCTGAAAAATGGTCCTTTCATTCCTCAAACATATGTACCTGAAACTACATTAGATGGTGAAACAATACCAGCCTATTGGGTTCCTAAAAAAGTATCAGAGTACAATGACACTGAAAGAGAAAAGATATCTCTGGATGATTGCTTACAATTTATCATCATTGAAGCATTGACAATGTCATGTATAACAATATTGTCAACTGCACCAGTGTCAAGCAAATATGGGAAACTATTGAGATACTCTGTGAAGGAACAGAAGAAGTAAAGGACAATCAAAGACATATACTGGTGTCTCAGTATGAAGCTTTCATGGCCAAACCAAGTGAAGGGTTGATTGAGATGTTTGAGAGATTCAACATGTTGATAAATGACCTGCAACTGCATGAAAAGTTTTATGACAAAAAGGAGGTAAACATGAAATTCATGTTGACACTTCTTGACCATCTAGAACACAAGGTTACTGCCATAAGAGAAGGAATGGATTTATCAAAAGTTTCTCTTGAAACTTTATATGGCATACTTAAAATCTATGAGCTAGAGCTGCTACAAAAGAGATCTATTCAGTCTGGTCAAAGAGGAAAGATGGCCAACACTTCAAATGCTCTAGTAGCTCAAGATTCAAAGATATTGCAGCTCTAGGAGTCTCAACATCAACAACACATCAAGATTGAAGAGGTCACAGATGAAGATGCAAGTGTAACTCTTGAACTCAAAGATAGTGAAGAAGATGAGTTCTACACTTTGGAGAAACTGACAAACATGGAAAATAAAAAAATGGCCTACATGGCAAGAAATTTCTCCAATCTAAGATTCAAGAAGAATAAAGCCTTTAAACCTAAAGGACAAAGCTCTAGGTTCAACAAATCAAATATTTCAAAACCTGGAGGAAGTGGTAAATGTGGATACAAAACATGTATGATGGATAGATCCAAGATAAGGTGTTACAACTACAATGAAATGATGAATTTTGCAACAGAATGCAAAAATCCAAAATAAGTGAGAAGAAATGACAATGATTATGAGGAACTCAAAGAAAAGTATGATGCCTTGCTCAAAAAGCAACAAAGAAGGGCAAACCTTCCATTCTAAAGAAAGTTAAGAATCTCTTGTTCAGAAAGGCAGAATTTGAATTTGATGAGGAAACATTAGTGATTAAACAAGAGATAGATGATGAGGATGATGAAGTTGTCACTAAGTCCCTTAAGGCAAAATATACTGTTAAAATCCACATGACAGTTAGTTTTGACCTTGACAGTAACAAGTTTTTGAAAGATGCTGTCAACACTAGCAAGATAGTAAGTTCAGAAGCTGTTGTCAAGACTGTGAGATCAAAACTTACTGTCATGACAACTCCATCTAAACCTACTGTCAACACCAGTATGACAGTAACTTATAAACATACTATCATGAAGACTAAGAAGAACAGAAATGGAAAATTAGGAATAAATAAGAAGAAAATTATGGCTATATTTTTTAATGCTCCTAGAAAATTATGCAACAATTGTGGATCTTCTAGTCATCTAACTCATGTTTGCAATAAAAACAAGTCTAATGTCAAGAATGCTACACCTGTTAATGGAAATTTACACAACATGCCTTTAAAGAACAAATAAATAACTCACTGTGGTGATTTTGAATGCATTTCATGTAAAATGAACTTGATGAGTATTTTCTTTAACATGCCTTTTGATAATGATCAAGAATGTCAACATAAAAATGTTAAAACTGAAAAGGCAAAGACTCCAAGTCCTCCTAAAGTTAGGATGAACAAGCCATCCAAGAACAAAGCTATTAAAACAGTAATCAAAACTGAATGGGTAGCTACATGAGTCATGCTAAAAGCAAAAGAAAGAACTACAACCGATCCAACTTCAAACTGTGAACTAGCTAAGCAAAATGGACCCAATGAAAGCTGGGTACCAAAAGCAACTTGAGATATTGGATTTGCAGGGCAACATGAAAAATAAAAGAATCATGTGGATCATTGACAGTAGATGCTCATGACACATGACAGGAGATAAAGCCCTGCTATCACAGTTCAAGGAAATGGCTAGCCCTTATGTAACCTTTGGTGATAACATCATTGGTTTCATAATGGGATATGACATATTGGAAGTTGGAAATTTGAAGATAGAGAAAATTGCTCTAGTAAATGGGTTGAAGCACAATCTATTGAGTGTAACTCAATTTTGTGAAAGAGGATTCTACGTTAGTTTTGATCAAGACAGATGCTCCATTGTCAACAAAAAGACATGAGAAGAAGCTCTTCAAGTAGTTAGAAAAGGAAGGCTCTTCATAGCTGACTTGGATTCAGTAAGAAAAGACAAATTCTACTGTTTCTATAGTAAGGCTTCTCCATCTGAAAGTTGGCTATGACACAAGAAACTTTCCCATTTGAACTTTAAAGCAATGAATTATCTAATGAAGAGAGAATTAGTGAAAGAGCTCCCTCAACTTGAATTATGTCAAGAAGGATTGTGCGAGGATTGCCAAAAAGGGAAGCTATGGAGAGATACTCACAAAAGCACTTCTAGTGGTTCAATTAATGAAGCATTTCAACTGATTCACATGAACTTATTTGGTCCTGTAAATTTGCAATCACTGGCAAGAAAAAGATATGCCTTAGTGATGGTTGATGATTTCTCAAGATACACTTGGGTGAGGTTTATAGCAACCAAAGATGAAACTACTCAAGAGATTATTGATTTGATAAAGATTCTTAACAAGAATCCCAAGTACAAAGTATAGACTTTGAGAAGTGACAATGGTACTGAGTTAAAAAACAGTATCATGAATGATTTCTTCAAAGACAATGGCATCACTCAACATTTCTTTGCACCAAGGACACCTCAACAAAATGATGTGGTGGAAAGAAAGAATAGAACTCTCATTGAGGCTGCAAGAACAATGTTGAGTGAAGTAAAAATTCCTACTTATTTCTGGGGTGAAGCAATCAATACAGTATGTTATACTCAAAACAGAACTGTAGTCAACAAGGCCTATGGAAAAATACCCTATGAATTGCTCACATGAAGGAAACCTATTGTCAATTACTTTCATGTCTTTAGAAGTAAGTGCTATTACATGAAAGATTCAACTGAGATCAAAGGAAAATTTGATACTAATTAAAGCACTTGAAGGAATCTTTATGGGGTATGGTATTGACATGATTGCATACAGAGTCTACATCATTGATCACAAGACTGTGGATGAGAGTGTAAATGTCACCTTTGATGAAACAAAATTTCCTGGAATTGAAGGAAGTCAAGGAATAGAACCTTTGGCCTTTGAAAATCAAGACTATCTAGAAGAGATTGATGAAGATTCACCAAAAATTGAGCACACAATTTTGTTGGGTTCCGAGGCATAAAACACAGCGGATTAAACGTAAATATAACGAAAATTTTCGGAACCCAAACCCTAGGATCCGTGTATAAGCTTGGAAAGATTATGGTGAAATGAAATCATACATTTGTTTGGTCTTGACTACTACGAACTCAATGGAGATCCTAGCTTTCACGACTTGTGTCTTCCTCTTGAAAACACCTTTATGGTATCCACACGAGCACCTTCAAGAACGTCTCACGATCTCGATTATGGAACGGATGTACTAGCCTCCTCTAGATGATTTCGAAACTGCCTTTGATGTGCTTGCTGCTGCTGCCGCCTCTATAGGGTTTTTCTTATCAAAAACGTTATGACCTATTAACCCTACATTATCTATTTATAATGGCTGGTTAATAGGCCCATAACAGCAACCCATAACAGCAAAGCCTAACCCATGTAGGTTTAGGATTAAATAATAAAATCGAATTTTATTATTTAATTAATAACTAAGTCACACTTAATTATTAAGGGCAGAATTCAAATTCGAATTTATATTATTTCAATTAATTAAGTCTCACTTAATTAATATAATAAAATTCAAAATAATCATCAATTAATTTAAATCTATAATTTAAATTAACTATTCCTATAAGTACTCTATGTGTGTGACCCTATAGGCTATTATTTAATTAGCAATAATTTTATTCTCCAATAAAATTATAAACAATGAGCGGTATCTAGTAATACATCATTGCTACCCAATTAAATAATAATTAAATCGTGATTCGATAAAACCTTTCGTGATTAATGTTTCCGTGTAATATAATCCCTTTAACCATATATATTATAGATTAAACTCGAGGCATGTATTTAGTCATCCTCTTCAACATTTAATCCGGGTTTACTTGATCCATGAGTAGACTATGAAAACAAATCATTATTTGAGCACGACCATTCATTTTATAGTCTCACTCAATCAAGAGGCCAATAATATCTCTTCTAATTATAGGAGGGTTAAATCCTTTATCTATCATTCATATTTCTCATACGACTCATGATATACCCGATGTCCACTTTTATCATTACCCGGTCAAAGGTAACTTTTAATGTAGTCAAAGTATATTAATCATCGTATAGAAATATAATGATCTCAAGTCAGAGGATCATTACACCATTATCACTGTGAGTCTTTCTTATGACTTTATTAAACATGAAGAATCTCACTGTGGGTCTGTCCAGTACCATGTACTCCTGCATGTACCTATGTGTTGACTTTAGTATCCCCATACTTATAACCAATAAGATGTGGTTATCTGTCAAACACCATACTAGTCTATTTATGTATTATTATTGTCCTATAATAATAATACTCGACTAAGGACATTTAAGAATATGATATATTATATAATCTCAAGTTCAAGTCATGTACTAAACTATACAATGTGTATCATGATTCTAAGGACATTTATTATGCTAACAAATATATCGCAGTAATTAAAGTCATAATAAATATGTTTATTGAATAATCAATTGACATAAAGGTTTATCAAAATAAACATTGTATTGCCTCTAGGGCACCTACACCAACAAATTTCTGGTCCAATAATTGTTCATATCTAGTCTATAGACAATGAAGGAGCTGCTCAAACAACTGATTTCTCTGGAAATATTCCCATGAATATGGACTTGAAGAAATTGATGGTATCAACAGTGTAAGAGCAAAAGATGCTGTCAATCAACAAGGTGTTGAAGACTCTAGTGATTCTCTAAGAGAAACAAAATGAAACAGAGATGACACTAATGATTTAATCATTGGTGATCCAGGAATAAGAGTCAAAACAAGAAGAAATGTTGTTAATGAATGCATGTACTCTTGTTTCCTTTCTCAAACTAAACCCAAAACTCTAGAAAAAGCATTGGCTGATTCAGATTGGATTAATGCCATGCAAGAAGAGCTTAATCAATTTGAGAGAAGCTGTGTTTGAGAATTGATGCCTAGACCAAAGAACAAATCCATAATAGGCATTAAATGGGTTTATAGAAACAAGATGAATGATTGTGGTACCGTCACAATAAACAAAACAAGGTTGGTGGCAAAAGGCTACTGTCAACAAGAAGTGATTGACTATGAAGAAAAATTTGCTCTTGTTGCTAGACTTGAGGCAATAAGAATCTTTTTTAGCTTTTGCTACATTCAACAACTTCAAAGTTTTTCAAATGGATGTCAATAGTGCTTTTCTTAATGGAGAACTAGAAGAAGAAGTGTATGTTGAACAACTTCTAGGCTTTAAAGATCCAAAAATGAGGAACTTTGTGTATAGACTACTAAAGGCATTGTATGGTCTAAAACAAGCACCAAGGGCTTGGTATGATACTCTTTCCAAGTTTTTTCTTGATAACAACTTTATAAGAGGGATTGTGGATAAAACTCTTTTCTACAAAAAACATGGAAAAAATATCATTCTAGTCCAAGTATATATTGATGACATTATCTTTGGTTCAATAAATGAAGATTTATGCAAGAAATTCTCTGAGTTGATGTAGAACAAATATGAGATGAGTATGATGGGTGAATTAGTATTCTTTCTTGGACTTCAAGTTTATCAAAAAGAAGATGAAATATTTATCTGTCAAACTAAGTATGTCAAAGATCTTTTAAAAAGATTTGATATGGAAGACTCATCTCCTGCAAAGACTCCAATCTCAACAGTAACTCAACTTGACAAGGATCCAAAAGGAAAGAAGATGGACAACAAAATGTATAGAGGAATAATTGGCTCTCTCCTCTACCTAACAACTAGCAGGCCTGACATCATGTTTGCAACAGGGCTGTGTGCAAGGTTCTAGTCTGATCCAAAGGAGTAACACTTAATGGCTGTAATTTTTTTTAGATACTTGAAAGACACTCAAAATTTAGGCCTTTGGTATCCTAAAGAATTTGGTTTTGACTTGGTTGGATATTCAGACTCAGACTAGGCTTGTTGCAGGATATATAGAAAGAGTACAACATGAAGCTGTCAATTTTTGGGAGAAAGATTGGTTTCATGGTTCAGCAAGAAGCAACATTCAGTATCAAATTCAACTGCAGAGGCTGAATACATTGCAACTGGTAGTTGCTGTGCTCAGTTACTTTGGATGAAAAACCATCTATTGGACTATGGATTGACTGTACAAGGAATTTCTATCTTTTGTGACAACACTAGTGCCATAGAAATTTCTGAAAATCCTGTTCAACACTCCAAAACTAAGCACATTGACATCAGATGTCATTTCATTAGAGAGCATGTGGACGAGGACACAATAAAGTTGATCTATGTGACCACGGAGAAACAACTTGCTGATATTTTTACCAAACCATTGGATGAAAAGACATTCAACAGGCTAGTGAGTGAATTGAGTATGTTAAATTTTCATGTAAATGTAATTCTGTTTAAGTTGATAAAAAATTTAGTTAACTAAATTTCACTATGAATTAATGGCCTCTTGAGGTGTTTTAATTTTTATCACAGTGGAAAGACATGATAATATTTTACTGAGAGGTTAACTAATTTATTTTTAAGTAACTTAATTCATATGAGGTTAATAAAAGATAATATCAAGTTTCTTGACAGTATATTTTATCCATACTGTCATATAGTAATAAGTTACTATCAAATTCTGTGAAACTCACTGTCAAGTGATTGAGAAGTTTTGACAATATAGTACACGGGACTGAAACTTACTGTTGAATCTTGTGGAACTTACTGTCAAATGATTGTGAAGTCTTGATAGCATATTATGCGTGATTGAAACTTACTGTCAAAATTTTGTGAAACTTACTATCAGTACTTATTGACAATATAGTTTTCTAAAATCCCCGCATAACATACTGTCAATAGTGAATATTAAGGTTATTCATTTATTTTATATATTCTCTAACCGCTAATATTACTGCCATGAGTGTTTGTGATTTCTAGCGCAAGAGTTACTGTCAAGAAGCAAATATGGATTAATAGATACAACTATCAAATAAATCGATTAAAATTCAGTTTTGACAGGAACTTTTTCACATCATATATATACAAACAACTAAAATCTCTCACATTCTTTATTTCTATTTTAAACTCTCAATTCTCCAACGCCCTAAAAACCCTCTATTTTCTCTGTAACTATTTCTCTAAACTGTTCTTCAATTCTAAACCATCAAATTCTTAACAATGTCTGGACCACAAATCATTTGCTCTCTTGCTTAAACAAACTTCACCACAATGGCTTTAGTAGGAGAAGCTGGTGAAGCCTTCAAACCCTTTGTTGGCTTCATGAATAAGTCTTACCTGTCATTTACTCTAAACAACAGTCTTATGTTGGAAATACCACGATTATTGCAGTTGTGGTCCTGTGCAATGTGTGAGGGGAAGTAGGACTCAAGCTCTGTTAAGTTTCAAATCAATGGGATCTCCTACACCATTGACTCAACCCATGTTAACTCTGTTCTTCACACTGAAGCTGAGAATGATGCTTCTTTTCAGGAACCTGCTAGTGAAGAACAACTCTCTAAGTTCTTCAAGATGATTGGGTATACTGGGCCCATGATCAGCCCTGATAGTGATGAATGGTACCCATGAGGAGGCATGAACAGAAAATACTTGAATAAAGAATGAAGTATGATAATGAATGCTGTAAATAGAGCCATGTCAAACAAGACTAATTGTTGGAATGAAGTGCCAGCTTACATCAGGAAGATTGTGCATTTCATGGTGCACAACTACAGAATTGATATTGTGAAGCTCCTGATGCCGCTATTCAAGCTGGTACTTGGCAAGAAGGAGACAAGAAAGCCGGTAATTTACTATCCTAGATTTTTTATGCTTATCATTAATTCTGTTGTAGGCATAATTAATTTAGATAGTATACAATGCATGGAGTCCCCAACACTAAAGAAAAATACCCATTATATGTTAGCTAGTAAAGCACTTAACTTAGAATTGAGACTGTTTATTACTGACTTCATGTTTTCAACTATCAATGAATTGCATTTAAAAATTGTTCGGGACTACAATATATTTTCTTTCAGTGGTGAGAATGGTGTTGACCTTATCATTCCTAACCCACACTCTAAACCATTTGAAGGAGTTCGACCTTCTAGAGTCTCAAAATCTGTCAGCCAAGGGTCTGGTTCCTCTCAAAAGGACCAGGTTCCTAAAAGGAAGAGAATCATCAACCCTAGGCTAGAAACCATTCCACAGATAAGTGGTGAAACTGCATAGGATGCAGTAAATAGGGCTGGTAGTATGCACACAGAACCCGCATAGGGCCCTAGTGAGTCTAGGAGAAAGAAGGCAAGGACACAAACCTTTGTTAGTCAGAGTGTGTCATCTCAAAATAACACATCTCTTAAAAGGGATCAAAACACATCTCTGGATGTCTCCTCTCAACAAGAGGCATCAATTAAAATTGACTAGTCTCCCATGGCATTTTATACAGAGTCTGCATAACAGGTTGAACACACTCAACCTGAGCCCACACTTGAAGATATACACACAATAGAGCTAGAACATGTGGAACACAACTCATTCAATTATGGTGCATCACATTTTACCAACATTGAAGAACAAAATATTGATGCACTATTTCAAAAATTGGATGAGAACCTTCTACTCAAAGGGTGGAAGAGATTGTTATCACAGCCTCTGTAGCTGTTAATGGCAAAGTTGCTGTCAATCCTCATGACAGTAACTTCTTAAAAGATGCTGTCAACCCTTCAATTCCAGATAACAATTCTCCAATGGCTGAAACCTCTCAACCTGATGATGATGATTCTGTTCTCATTTCCACAATCCTCAAGGTAAAATCTAAAACTTCTATGCAAGATGTACATGCTTAGTCTCTTGCACCTAGGATGAGTGAGGGTGTGAAAAGAAAAAGAGAGATAAAAGAAAAGAGAGCTGAGCATAAAAATGAGGGGCTGGAAAAATCCCAGGCAAAAGGAGAGGACTCTGAGCAAGGCCAAATATAAAAAAAATTATGGGATGAGATCACTCATAAAAAATCAGAGAGTGTGAGCACCACCACAACCTCCAAATCATCCAAACTCTCAAAGAAATCCCTTTCCCATAAAGTCATCAAACTCTCAAAGATCCTGAATACAGTTGGCATAAACCAGGTGAAGCTCATCAATAAGATGTCTGCCTTGGAAAACATGATGAATGAGGGATTCAAGGCTGTGTTTTCTAAATTGGAAGAATTCAACTCCAAGATTGCAGTTGCTCCATCAACTAAGAGGGAGAAAAATAGAGATGAACGTGATGAAGTGTTTGCTGGTGAGGCTGAAAAGGAGAAAGCTCAAGCTGCATCTCAGGGGGAGAGTCAACTAACATTACTGTCTAGTGTGGCTGCTGAGATTGCTACAAAGCTTGGTGGAGATAATGTGGAAAAGTAGAAGACTGTTGAAAGGCCAAAGGAGAAAGACATTGTGATAAAGGAAGGAAGTGTGAAAAAGGCTCATGTGGTTCATGTAGCTGGTAAAGGCAAAGAAAATCTCTTTCAGATAAACGCTGATGACACAATTCTGGTGGAAAGAGAAGCTCTAACTGAAGAAGAAGCCACTGTGCTAATGATTGATGAGAATGAAAATAGCAATGCATTTCAGGATGCTAGCTTCTATGAGAGGATCAAAGATATAAAGATGTCATCTAACAGAGACCCCAAGAAATTCTATAATCAATTGAAACAATCCATAGTGGGGGCTGCTGTGATGATATCTGTTAGCAACAAGTGGGTGATAATAGTAAGAATGCTAGGAGGATTAAGTTGGTATGTTAGCCTAGGATTTCTCAGCAGACAAAAAATTCCAGTCATTAAAGCAATCAGACTCATAATCAAGGTTGAGAAATCTTTCTTGAATGAAAATCTAAAAATGACCCTATTGAAATTAATAAGAGAGAAGCTTCTAGAAATCACCTCAACCCTCTAAGCATCAGGTACAGCTTCTCAAATGATGGCAAGTACAGATTCATGAATCTTAAAAGAATCAATGAGTACAAGCTAAAATTGGTGAGAGAAACATTTGAGTACTTCTACAAATTAGATCAAAGTGAGGAAGTGATAGAGGTGGTGAAAATTCTAAAGAATGAGATTGAACGAGTTGAAAAATTGAGGGCTGAAAGTATGGGGAGAAATAAGGATGAAAATGATGATGAAAATCCTGATAAAGATGCAGGTAGCTCTAGCCGGCACAATAACAATGGTGAATGATCCTCTAGAACTGGAAATAAGGTGGATGAAGATGAGGAAAATGATGAGAAAGAGTACAAGGATGGAATTGAAGGGAAGGTTTTGAAACATGTAGTACTTGGCTTTGAAAATGACAAGAATGATGCTGTCAGGAGTAATAAGGGTGAACCTATTGTCTTAGAAGCAAAATCTACTGTCATGATACATACTGTCGAGCCTGTATTGACAGTAACTTCAAAGTCACTGTTAAAAGAAGTGAGGGAAGATTTATTATCAAAGAAAATTTCATTATCCAAAAAATACAAGAAGGCAAGAGCTAAGAGACCAAAGCCACATTCAAGCAGAACGCCTAGTAGAAAGAGTTGGAAGCTGATAACTGAAGTTCTTCATGAGGATTGTCTTGATATAAAGAGGCCTACAATCAACAACCTGGCTCAATTTAAAGCAGAATCCTTAATCAAGGTGAATGTTTAATGGTCTGAAGTTAATTCTCTAAGTAAGATGATTCTTTTCTACTCAAATGGAAAAATTGAAGAAATGAGCCATGAGATGAAAGATGCCAACTACTTTCTGATCAAGAAGATGCTACTTATCATTTATGAGACAGACATAAGAACCCAAGTCTTGAGAGGGATCCTGATTAGAAAATTTATGGACCTAATGGATTCTTTCAAACCTCATCCCTTGGATTTTACAGAAGAAGAAGAACCTGAGATAATTGTATACTCAGATGGGGTGATGTTTGCAAATGAAGATTGAATCAAGGAGTTTTGGAGTTTGAATTCCTTGCAAGAAAAGAATATGGAACTTCTTAAAAAGTTTGTGAAGTAATTGGAAGAGTATCCTTACCATGAGGAGCAAAGTTTCATGCCAAATGTTCTGATGATAATTCAAGCCAAGAAGAAGAAGGAATTCGAAAGGAAGGTTGAGTATGTGAAGACTCAACAATGTCTTTTCAGGAATCCTAACATGATGATTTTCTATAACATTGGTGGATCTGCTGAGGAAATCACTTTTGAAGAATTGAAGACAATGACTGAGAATGATCCTCAAATCACTGAACTCATCAAGAAGTAATTGTTCAATATCACTAACTTTGATTAATTTGATTTGAAGAATAGAGCATTGGACATTTGTGATCCTAAAAGGAAATAAGAAAGGGAGAAGATGAAGCAGTTTGAAAGTGAAGTTGAAGCTGCAAAGAAAAAGTTGGAGAAAATAACTAAAAGGATAAAAGAGGCTGAAATTGACATGAAGCATGCAATGCTGAATGATCAATTCTCAAGAAGATCTAGCTATGTTTCTTCAGTCTTATTTGGGCCCCTGAGAATCATAATTGATAGCACTGAAGTGGAGGCTGCCAATTTCAGGGTGCTCAACAATGAAAATTTAAGGAGGATTTTTAGACTCAATACAGGTTCATTTCTAGAAGTTGAAAGAGACTTAAGAAAAATTGTCTGGGAGATTATTGAGTTTAGAGAAGAAGAAGATGAAGCCATAGAAAAACTGAGAGTGAAACATGTTTTCTCTTCTACAAAAGATAGTTTTGTCAAAGATATGTTTGGAATGAAGTATCTGTGCATTTTTAAAGGACAATCTAAAAACTACTACACCTATAGAGACTTGAATGATCTTTCTTATAAAATGGTGAATCTAGTCTTAGATTGTGTTTTTGATCATGCCAAGACAGATGAAGAAAAACATGCATTAAAAGCTCTTGAAGGTCTTTATGGAAGAATGACTGCAGAAAAAAAGTGAAGATGAAGCTCAAACTGAAGTTGAAGATTTGTTCAGTCTAGAGGAGCCTAGTTTGAGACAAAATTGTACTTGTAATTTTTTTTATATTTTCCTGTGCAAACACTTCAACCTTTTTTTTATTAGTTGAGTTAACATCTGCAATTTACTTTGAATTTGTCTTTATTTTTCATAAAAATAAATTGGGGGAGATTGTAGGGATTGTGGTGTTAACATTGTAATCAACTATAAGATATTTAGATTAAATAGAAATTAATTAAGTAAAACATACTATCATATGTATATTGATAGTATGTTTAGTTGTCACTTGTAACAGTATGTACAAAAATCAAGTAGGTGATAGTAAGTTTCAATAGTTACTGTCTTATAAAAATGTAATAACATGATCTATGATGTTGAAGTTCACAAAGTGTTCATGCACAACATGGATCAAATCATTGACAGTAACATTCTATAACTGAAGGCTATGATAGTATATTCTAGTGACAACACATTTGGAACATACGACAACAACTATTCCCGCGACAGTAAACTTGACGGAGATTGAAGAATCAAAGACATCAAGTATTACTGACAACAACTATTCCTTTGACAGTAAACTTGGCGGAGAATGAAGATTCGAAGACAAGAAATTTACTGATAGCAACTTTGGCGGGGATAATTAACAGTAACATTGGAGGGGATAATTGACAGTAGCTTTGGACGACAACATGTTTTAGAAGACTATCAAGTTTGATAGTAAAGTATGCGGAGTCAAAGATACTGTCACCAAAGAGAAGCTAAAGGTTGACAGTAACCTTTTGGTGAATCTGACAGTCTATTTCAGGTAGCAGACTAGGTAGTGAAAATTCAAGGATTGATTTTGACATTACTATATAGTCTGTCAAGCCTACTACTGCAACTTGGGAAAAGACAAACAAAAAGATAAAGTATGCTCAAGGAGTCAAAGATGTTTGTACATCTTAGAACAACTTTATCTACAAATGGAGTGAAGACAAATTTGAATAGAAAATGTGAAATTTCTATTTCTTGTTCTAGGAATAAGGAAAAGTACATTTGGAAGTGATATATGTGTTTCAGTATAAATACTCTCATAAGCACTTTCTTTAACGCAACCGAGCTTAACTTTTCTCAAGTATAGAAACACTAGCAAGTTCTTTGTTATTGTATCTATTGAAGCTGGAAACATTTTCCAGTCAGTTGTAGCAAACAAAAATTAATAAAATTAATTTTTGAAGTTAAACACCTTTATTCATTTGCTTGCTTACTGCATTTCATACTTAATATATACTTAATATTATTACTTCTTGTTTGTTGTTAGCAAGATAAGTGATAAATTATTAAGTTGCATTAACCCTCTCTGCAACACTCATACTGTTTAACATCAGCTGTATGTCTTTTACTATTTACCATAAAATGTAAATGCCATTCTTTAATGTAGTACTTAATACTGTAACAATTTTATTTATCTTAACCTTATGAATTCATTTAAAAAATGTTTAGTTTTTTACTTTTATATATACTTTTCATTTCTTTTATTCATTTTGAATTATTTTTACTTTAAAATTTATAGATAGTTGCCCATGAGCACATACTAAGACTTTAATCTTCACTCCTTGCTATAGTAATTAATGATACTCACTTTTACTATATACCATAAAATGTAAATGCCATTATTTAATGTAGTACTTAATACTGTAACAATTTTATTTATCTAAATCTTAACCATTCATTTAGAAAATGTTTAGTTTTTTTCTTTTATATCTACTTTTCATTTCTTTTATTCATTTTGAATTATTTTTACTTTAAAATTTATAGATAGTAGAAAATTAACTTTTTCTTTTCTAAATTAAAAATATAAAAATAAATTAACAAACTTTTATATACAAAATTTATGTAGATTACTTTTTATAATATTCATATATGAGTTTTACACTAAAAAATATTAAAATATTGAGAATTATTTTATATATTAAAATATATGTGTAATTATGATAAAATATTATTCTTTAGTTTTGTAGATATATTTAATAAATAAATCTCAACGTCTTGATTTTTTTATATGTGAAACTCTTTTGTGTAAATATTATAAAAAATAATTTACATAGGTTTTTTTTATATAATTTTTTTCATTATGTTTATATTTTTAAGTTTTCTTAAAAAAAGTTACTTTTTTAGTATCTATAAATTTCAAAATAAAAATAATAATTCAAAAATTAATCAAAAATGAAAATAGATATAAAAGAGTTATATTTCTAAAAGAATAGTTAATTGAGCTTTATTTTATGTACAATATTAGTTTAAATGAATGACAGTTGCATTGATAAGAACAATAATAAAATACATGGCATGATATCATTAAATAATCTAGAAATGAATGAAAATTAAAGTCTTAGCGGCCCATGGGCACACAATAGAAAAATCCTAATTATAAATATTAATTATGTAACTGTTAATATGTATAATAATTACAAACCTATATGTGAAATAAATGTTTTGCAGATATTAATGAATGTATTAATGTTAAGTGAAATAAATGTTTTTAAATATTAATGATTAAAATGGCTCAAATGAAGTATGTGTTATAGCATTATATATGTAAAATATTCTATTATTTACCCACCATTCTAACTCCAATATGAAGATTTTTAACCCATGGTAGATTTTTAAACTGTTTTTGACTCCCTTACTGAACTTGACAGTATTTTGTGCGGATTTTTTTTGGATTATGTCATTAGCATGTCACATTTAATATGTTTAAAGAATCAATTTGAATGAGTATAATAGAGATTTTAAAAGATTTCAAATTAATATAGTAAATCTCATATGAAGATTCTTGAATTACTGTGCCCATGGCCCCCATATAAATGTAGGAGGCCGCCCTTTACAATATTAATGCATGAATCAATGGGAGACTGATACGTATCCATTTATGAACCAGTTTCGAATTTTTCTCCGAGGAAATTTGATATTTTTGGTTAACATTAGGCCCAGAATTGGTGGCATTAATGGTATTACTCTATAAAATATTCATATATTTGGATGTGAGCATGGAATATTACAATAAAAATAAATAAATTTGATTGACACTCTTATATATAATAAGTCTAAAGTCTTGTACATATTTTCAGTGTCACGCAATGTATATAAATCCGTTTTAGTGGAATTAAAAAAATTCAATGGCTCTTGTGATTTCAGTATAGATATTCCTTGAATAAAGGTAACTTTGTTTCGGTGGACTTTTATTATGGATCATACAATGTCACTTTCCACTTAAAAGCAAATTAATCTTTATTGGTCCAAGAAATGGATTGATAAGGTTTTGGATCACAGTAACAGAAAAAGAAGGAAAGTAATAGTGTATCAAGAAAGAAACAGAAGGTCAATGAAAATGTTCTCTCAACTTGCAACTTTGCTGTGTGATTTATGCACGTGTACGGTGGATACTCATCCTTCCTTCTCCCCCCTGCATTATAAATAGAGTGTATGACAATGCCATAAATATAAAGTTGGCTAATACAATACTATACAGTGTGATCATTTTTCTTTACAATTTCTTTCATTTAACAAAAATGTCTTGCTGTGGAGGAAAATGCGGTTGCGGTTCTGACTGCAAGTGCGGCAATGGCTGCTCTGGGTACATAAATCTTTATGTTTTAGTAATTTCGTTTAATTCGAGTGTGTTGCCAAAGGGTGACTTGCCTTTCAAAAATTTACGAGTTATTTTACTGAAATTTGTTGATTTTTTTTACTCGTTAAATCCTTAATTATATTGCAGATGCGGTATGTACCCTGATGTGGAGAAGACCGCGGCTGCAACAACCATCATTGACGGGGTTGCACCAATGAAGACGTATGTGTAATTTGTGTCATGCACTGGATATTTGTTGATGCAGAAAATTTATGCGTTTAGGAAGATAAATAATATATTTTATATTTTGTGTGGATAATAGGTTCGCTGAGAGTTCAGAGATGAGCTTTGGAGCTGAAGGAGGGCATGCCTGCAAGTGCGGATCAAACTGCACCTGTGACCCGTGCAACTGTTGATGATCATATCAATGCCCTAATAAAGCAGCTTGTTTGTAACTTATGTATTCGTGTCTTTCTGTTTGAAAGCATATGTTTATTATTTGGTGTTATAATATGATAATAAGCTAGGGAGGTGAAGGTAATCTGCAACTTCAGTCTTGGATTTGTATGTTGTCTTCGGCTGCTTGATCTGTGGTTTGGGAACATTGTTGTTTTTTCTTCTGCTTTATGGGTATTGGAGGTTTTATGTATTTATAGTTTGCACTAATATATATATATATATAGTGGAGTAGGGGGATGAATCATTGAATTGTAGTATTATGGTACAAATGTTATAAATGATAAGTCCTTCATCTTCATTATTAGCGATCTACACTGTATTTTCTTTTCGTTTATTTCTTGTTGGCAGCTCAGTGATCTGATCACCTGTCTGTTTAGACTTTAGTGGTGGCAGATGATCATTAACGTCGGTTTTTAACATAAATAATGCATTCATGCATGGAAAGAAAGAATGATTATAATTAATATGCTACCTTGCCGCCTACAGCAGAAACTATCAGAACCTATATGAAATGATCAATTTATAAGATTCACAAACAGTTTCAAAATCGATATTGTGGTTGTAGTTGTTTACTTAAATTTCTTATGCTATATCGCAATCTCTAGTTTGCTTTCACTTGTAGTTGTTTACTTAATATATATATATATATATATATATATATATATATATATATATATATATATATATATATATATATATATATATATATATATATATATATATATATAGGCAGATGCTCAAATGAGAACCAATTTTAAAATGAGAACTTAGATCTAATCTCAGCCTCTTATTTTATAATATTTCTTTTAATCTATATCGTCCTTTTTTATCCCTACATCCGTGTTTCTCTTCCTCAATCGCTGTGTCCTCTCTCTCTCTCGTCTGAACTTTTATGCAACACCTTCGCTTCGGCCACTAAGATCTTAGTACCATACATCTAATTATCATGATATATAAAGTTGTATGTATATATATATAGATCCAAATTTGACTTATCTTGATATTTATAGCATCTTCATCATCAATTCTACAACATCTTAGTCTTCTGATTTTATAATGGGATATTTCAGTAGTGTTATTAATTTTCTTCTAACATTTTTTCGATCTAGTGATGTTGAAGACTCCACTTACTCAGATCTGACACTATTATACGATTTTAGCTTTAGGAATTTTGGTGATTTTATTAGAAATTTGGTGATTTGCGTGTAAATTCTTTCGGCATACTTGTATTGAATTGAAGCTATGAAATTGATTTACTACTAGATTCATTAGAATTGGTGATAGATCTTAAAAATATTGAAAAAAATATTCCATAAAATTTAGTGATTCGCGAATGAAATTTGGTGATTCGACTATGTTTTCTTATAATTTGAGTTTGAATTTGGTGATTCAGTAAATGGTGATGTACTGATTTAAATTTTTATGAGTTTAATTTGAATTTGGTAATTATTTAGGTGGTGTGACGGTGGTAGTATAGTGTGGTGTAGTAGAGATGGTGTTAATGTTAATGGTGCGATGGTGGTGTTGATGGTACTGTGTGGTGGAGGGATCGATGATGTTGTGTTAGTGATGATGTGGAAGTGGTATAAAATTATATATAATTATAATATGTATATATTTATGTATGTTTAAATTTTAGTGATTTGTATTTAAATTTAGTGATTTTGTCTTTGGTTCTTAGTTTTTATTATAAGATGTTCTTATTAGAATAGCTCCCTATATATATATATATCCAAGACAAATATAGTTAAATGCAAAACAAATTTATATTATATATATATAAATATAATAATATATATTTGTTCCGGTACGGTTCGGACTTAATGGTCAGTTTAGAAATGAAAACCACAGCGGATTGGAAAATAACGGTTTGTATTTAAATCAAAACTAAATCAAACCAAACCGATTAAACCGATCTAGTCGGTTTGGTTTTTTTTTTTTTCCGAGCACTGGATAAATACCAAGAGAAAGTTTGCATAAAGCAAGCAAAAGCTCCACAATGGGAGGACAAAGGTCTTTGAGAGCCCACATTAGCATTATAGACATCAGAGGTGTTTGAATACCCGTTTTTTTTTTTGAAAATAAGCCTTTATTTTTTAAAAAAGTAGGTGTATATATACTTTTTCTGAAAATAAGTAACTTATTTTTTATTTTAAAAATAATATTTGGTTTTAAAATTCTAAAACAAATATTTATTTTTAAAAAAATATGAAAATATGAATATAAAATAAATAACTTATTTTAAGTTTAAGAAATCTCAAACGGCCACAATATGCAGGGCGAGTCCCCTTTTTGATGGCTTTAAACATGTATGCATGTACAATTTTCTGAAAATAAGTACATATATATATTTTTAGATATTAATATATATTTTTTAAAAATAAATGAAGGATTAAATTTTTTTTTCAAAAATAAATATTTATTTATAGAAAAAATATATTTTTACATAATATTTCTGAAAACAAATACTTATTTTCATAATTTATTCCTTGATCAAATAAAATTTTCTAAAAATTATAAACTATTACTATTAATCTTTTAAAATCAAATAAACCACTTCTTGATCCCTCGACATAGAAGACTCCAAAATACTTGAAAGTTGAAACTATGCGAACAATTCTAATATTCCGACAACAATTTCTCTCAGAGGCATTTCGTCGAACACTTTATATCTCTTGGACATCCCAGCTTCCTCAGTGTCATTTGGGGTTCTGTTCCCAATCTGAAATCAATACAGTCTCTCCCCAACTAGAAAATGTAGAACACAGTAGTTTGTGTAAGAGAATTGAGAAGCTCCCGAGAGAAGAGCCTGTTTGTTCTGCATTTCAGAGTTGGATGGGTGATGGGTTCCCAGTTCACAGAGGAGATATTTTCTATACCATCAACCGTTTACGCAAGCGTAGACACAACATACGTGCCCTTCAGGTCTAGCTTTATTTAATTCGATTATTTATAGTCTATGTAACCTGTTTGTGTATTTGTCTGAACGAAAATGTTTAATGCATGTTATTTGTATTGTCTTTACAAAAAAAGCCTATCTGCATACTGCGCACTTTTTATCCTTGATGACTCTGCTCTCGAGACTCGAGAGGGTCCTAGGTATATTTGGTTTGGTTTAATATGTAAAAATGTTTTTTTTTTGTTGTTTGAAGCAGTTGAAGCATGCAACTAAGTGCCTGTTTTTGCTTGATTATGGGTTACATAAAAAGCTGAAATTCAAAAGCTACCCCTGTGATCATTGCACATTTTAGTTAGTTTATGCAGTTGTTCTGTTTTGAGAAGGTAAATGTAAATTAGTTATGAGTTGTTTGGACAGATGCTTAAAATGTCTTAAAATGTCAAAGCGATATCTGATTTTGTAATGTAGGGAGTAACATAATGGATTTCATTCACACTAAGATTTATACTGGTTCCATTTTCTTTAGGACTATTTTTTCAAGGAAATTCTGGATAGCACATTTTTTTGTTCCCATCCGAGTTAATAGCATGATAGAAAAAAGTACTGACTTTTTATTGATATTGAGCTCTTGTTCCACAGGTGATGGAATGGGTAATTCGGGAAAAACCCTACATGCCAAAGGAACTAGACTACTCATATCTGTTGGAATTTACTACAAAGCTTCATGGGGTTTCACAAGGTGAGAAGCTCTTTTCTTGTGTTCCCTCAGAGTTTCAAAATGAGCTGCTTTACAACAATCTTGTAATGGCATGTTTGGATAAGGGCAAGATAACAGTTTCGCTTGCTTATATGAGGAAAATGAGGGAACATGGTTATTCTATTTCACACTTAATCTTCAACCGGCTCATTATCCTCCATTCATCTCCTGGACGTAAGAAAGCCATTCCAAAAATTCTCACACAGATGAAAGCTGATAATGTGGTTCCCCATGTTTCCACATATAACATTCTGTTAAAATTAGAAGCTAACCAACATAACATTGAAGGGTTGGTAAAGGTATACGCAGACATGAAACAGGCAAAGATTGAACCCAATGAGATATCCTACTGCATACTGGCAACTGCACATGCTGTTGCGAGATTGTTTACTGTATGTGAGGCCTATGTTGAGGCTGTTGAGAAGAGCATGACAGGAAAAAATTGTTCAACATTGGACGTCCTAATTATATTATATGGTTACTTGGGGAAGAAGAAGGAGCTAGAAAGGATTTGGAGTGCTGTGCAAAACCATCCTCATGTTTCTTCAAGGAGTTTTGTGTTGGCGATTGAAGCATTTGGTAAGGTTGGAGAGATGAATCGATCTGAAGAGCTTTATTATGAAATGAAAACAAGTAAAGGATTGACATGGACTGAGCAATTCAATTCACTGATATCTGTTTACTGCAAACATGGGTTCATAAGAAAAGCAACTGCATTGTACAGAGAAATAGAAAAATTCGGATGCAAACCAAATGCCATAACATATCGACATCTTGCCATTGGTTGCTTAAAGGCAGGATTAGTAAAAGAAGCTCTTAAAACCCTGGAGTTGGGGATGGATTTCACAACCACAACCACGATCAGAAAATCGACCCCATGGCTAGAGACCACCTACTCAATGACCGAAATATTTGCAGAAAAAGGCGATGTAGAGAATGTTGAGAAGTTATTTGAAGAATTAAAGAAGGAAAATTATACCAAGTATACTTTTGTTTACAACACCTTGATAAAGGCATACAAAAAGGCCAAGATCTATAATCCAAATCTTCTGAGAAGAATGATCCTAGGAAGGGCTAGGCCAGATTCTGAGACCTATAGTTTATTGAAGCTTATGGAGCAATACAGGACCTAGTATAATCATTAGGATTGGTTATCATAGTTTAATGTTGCCATAAAGTTCAGAATATGGATATTGTAGTCGGATCCTATAGTCGTGTAGAAATCTAAACGATCAGTATGCAGATGGAGGAGGTGAAATTTATCCTATGCTCGTGATAGGTAAGTAATGTGGTATTCTTTTTGAGATTTTAGGATTTATCGTCTCTTAGGCAGTATATTTTATTTGTAGAGCTTTGTAATTGATCATGCTGGCAGCTTGTCATTCCTTTATCTTTTTCGTTTTTCAAATAGGTTCCTATTATGCCAATTTGTTCAAATGTTCAATCAAGCCTCTCTAAAGGGGGTGATATATTTCTTGCATCTTGGAGTGGACATGAGGAAGGAAAGCTGGTGTGATTTAGCTAACAAGAATCTGAGGTTACTTCCGACAGACTTCCTCTTTTCTACTGTTATATCATTAGTGTATAAACTGTTTTGTCTTTTCTTTATCGACAAATTTATAAACATGTCCGTGCAGTAACATTTTCTTGCTACTTATTTGTCTATTTGGCTTGTTCAGTGCACATCTGGAATGAACTATTCTGTGCAGTAAAATTCTGGAAAAAAAAATGATATGTTTAGTTCTTACAGTATATTTATGTTTTCTGGACAGCCATGTGGTGTATCATTGTATCATGTGTGTTATTTATTTACTGAGAAAAGATCTCTCTACTTTACAAGTTTTCAGCATCAACAGTAACTTTCTGATACCAGAACTATTTCTGTACTGTATTTGGAATAGAATTTTCAATTTTCTCTGCATGAACAAATTGTTTTTTGTTAATGAGGCGATAAAAAATACAAATTAATATTACATTTCACTGAAAGTAGACAACTCACATATAGAACACATCACGAACTTTTATATGCATTTTGAACAGATGAATTCAAGGGAATAGTTGCTTAATATAATTTATACACATATTTTCACACACACACACATATATATGTATGTATAATTGTATATTATATTATTGGATCAACTTGGTGGCATGTCAAAAGTTCTTGAAAAAATCTTTTGATCATGTTTTCCATTTCTTACGATAAAAGTCATCTCCATTCCCCATTTTACATGTCGCTCAAAATGACAATGCATCACCACACACCTACATAATTTGATTAATTAAACATACATAAAATACTAAGAGTGTAATACCCTAAATTTTGGTAAAATTATTTATTTTATTATTGAAAAAAAAAACTTTGTAATTTTAAAAATCGAATAATATCTTATCTAATGTTGTAAATATTTAAAAGTTTGAAATTACTTGAATAGTGGAGTCTAGTTAATATTAGATATGTATTGTTTTAATTAGATTAACATTACTTCAATCACGTAACTTGTTTACTTTAGATATATATTGTGTGCGACCTATTTGAGTTTATATCTACCAATTGACGAGAGCAATAAAAAGAAAGAAAAGTGTGCAGAAGAAGCTAGTTTGAAAATAAAGGGCAAGGTATATGTGTTAATTGATGGCGTTAGTGGAATTTGTACCTTTACTGGTGAAACACATGTGTATAGTATATCTTGTGTAAATTCATATTATATAGGAGATTTATATGTGCATGTCTTTAACTCTTAAGTGGTTATTTTATATTGATTGAATAAAATTGTTACAATTTGGTAGTATATCTATAGTGCATGATAGTATTTTTTTTATGAAATTACGTGTTGGCATGTTTATGAATAAAATATTTTTATTGATATATATATATATTTATTTAATTAAAGGTTTTGGGTACAATTTTATGATTAATTATTTAAATTTTAATATATGTTTTAATATAATATTTTATGGTTTTGTTCTTACGGTAAAACCAGAAACATGACTTTGGAGATTCTTATTAATTGATTATTTTACAAAGCAAATGATATGGTTTGACTATCTTTTTATGCTAGCAAACGTATTAGATGGAGTTCGTGGTTTTAAATTTGTTTTTATAGTAATATGTCTGGTCAGTGAGTCAATTTTCTTGTATCATCAGATTTATAGTAGCAATTGTTTATAAACAAAGTATATGTTAATGTGTCCAATAATAATCTAGAAATTTAGGGACATTGACTAGGTTTAAATGTTTCATGTGTTTATGTAATGATTAATTTATTATTTTGTTTAGGCTATCGTATAAGTGGTGATCATCGAATATAAGGTAAGTTTACTTTTTGTACTTTCTGGATTATTTTAAATGCTTTATATTTATAATATTTTGTTACGAAATTTGGATCAAGAATGCTATTTTAGATATAAGAAATTCCCAACTAGCTCTGACTTTTGAACCCGTTAGTAATTGCGTATAATTCCGGAACTAGCCTATGATACCTTACTAGGGCGTGTTTTTTATGATACCTTCGGGGTGCACACTTTATGATACCTTAGTAAGGGGCGTATTATTAACACCTATGAACCTATGATACCGTGTCACCGGGTATTTGTGTCCTTAGCGAACCGTGAAATTAATTTATACGTACTGAAATTTGAATTATGAAATTACGATTTTTGAAATATGAAAATTATGAAATTTTGTAAACGTACCTGATCCACTAGTTAGTTCGAATTTTATTCTTACTGGGCTGTGTAGCTCACTCCTTACGAACTTTCGGGTATTATCGCTGGCTTAACTTTGGACTCTGTTTGGAGATGGACGGATAAATTGGAAAAATGTTTTAGTTATTAGATATTTATTTGTGGAGCTGCGTCTCTATATATTTGGAGATATCTTAGTTTATGATTTTTATGGTACATTGGGATTTTGCTTTTATGAAATTTTAGTTTATTTTGGATATTTGATTGAGATTAATAGTCCGAAAAGTCGGACTGTTACAAAGGACTAGCAAAAATTTATAATTGAAAGAATTGTACCGGGATTGTCTGTCCTAAACCTGATAGCTGTCCAACCATTATTAGGAACTGAAACAGTATTCACTTGAGGGGATCAACAAGATTATAATTCTTAGTATCCTTCTTTTTGTCCAACCATTATTAGCAAATTCTTTTTGTATTCTTGCAAATGTATTGGATGTCTTTGCCGAATAGCAAATTTGTTGATAACAATTTTTAATGTCGAATTAAACAGATAACTATAACTTCCGTTCCATTCCTTGGTGTTCGGAGGGGAGAGCATCCGGAATATTGCTGTTTGTGTAGTTATATTTAGAATGCAGATCCTGAGGACAATCTTCCCCATATGACCTTTAATGCCTTTATAATAGAATCTTGAATCTGTTTAGCCTTGCTATCAAGCCCCTTCTTTTGATGATCTAGCTAATAAGCTTCTAAAATTTCCATATTCTTTGGAGATTGATATGTTACATTATTTATACTTGCTCTGAACCTCATGTTGTATGGAGTACTACAATCAACAGTATTGTTACATGTTATCCAGTTCATTGAAACTGTGAACACAAATTTCTTGTTTATCTCCAACGGAACATTATAGGATGAGCAGCATTGGCTAGACTTCTAAGACTTCCACTAAAACTTTGTGATGCAGTTCAATTTGTGACATGGAAGAATAGTTAGAGGTGGCGGTGAAGATGGGGTGTCGTAAAGAGCTCTACTACCGCCAGCAAAAACCCTGGAAACCATGTAATAATGATCAGGGTTTTGGTTTGCTTTTAAAACATGAAGAGTTTGACCGGGTGCAACTGTGATATAGTCGGACTTGAAAGGTTTGGAATATGCAGCATCATGTCCAACAGTGGACGTGTGATTTATTATTCTGAAAAAGAGAATGTTGTTCATTTTGGCATTGATCATTCGGAGCAGGTAAGTCTTGCCGTGTTCCACTAGCAACTTTAATGAGTCTGCATAACAATAGAAGCACACTATCGTAAATTTGGTGTTTGAACTTTTACGATGTTTGTAACAGAATATATAAAGTTCTAGTAATTTTTTTGAGGGGGACATTAATCATTATTATACATATTTCATTATTACAGGTACTAGTTACTCCCTCTATTCCAATCAATTCTTTACACTTTTCTTTTTTTGGATGTCCCACTCAATTCTTTACATTTCAAAACTTTCTAAAAATAGTAAACTTTTATATTATAAAATTTACTCCCACCCACTACTTTACTCAACTTTTTCAAATCTATCAATTAAATATCAATCGACCCTCCACTTTATCTACTTTTTTTTCTCTTTCATCCATTTTTCCTTCTCTTTCATAATACCTTATATAATTTTTTTAATCTCCGTGCCTAACTCAAATTTAAACAATTGGGTGGAATCGAGGAAGTATATGAGATGAAAGACCCTGCATGTTTTGACAATTACATGGTCAGCAATGCTCATTTCAATAAATTGCCATTGCCGAATGTTTCCTTTTATCTTATTTTAATAATTAATAATAGTACTCTCCGTTCCTTATTAGTTGTTTTTTTGACTTTTTACACTTTAATTAGCATAAAAAACATAGGTTGACTATTGATAACTTGATTGTTACACTGTTCGGTTCGATTTTTTTCAAACCTACACATACACAATTATTAAGTATCTAAAATTAAGAAATAAGCAAGATTGTTATTTGCAATTATAGAACCATTATTTGATAAAAACCGAGCAATTCAACTTATAACTATTTATAATAGATTAAAAGTAACAATTTGAGTTAGCAACTAATGGAGTGTGTGACGAAAAATATTTAATTTGACGAAATTCATTTTTTACTTTAATAGCGTGTACAAATTTTATTATCATGTTTTTTACTGATGATTGTTGTACTCAAATACATAAAATATTTTTATAATGATATAATTAAAAAACTATATTAAATAACTAATAGTATTTCATATTTTTATACACTAATTTGGATCGGTGAACCCGAGAGAGGTAGTTGATAATTTAATATTATTTATTCAATAGAAGATGTTGAATCCCTATGCGTGTTAACTACCCGTATTTAACATGTGTATGTATAAATTATTTATTATTTATGCATTATATATTTTAAATAATATTTAGGGAAACTACGGTTTAAAAGATTCATATAACTTCCAATATTTTTTGAATTTCAGACATTAAAATATATACAATTTGGTTTAAGAATTCAAATTTTGAAGTTCGTGCGTTATGATAGTAAAACATATATATAACTATGTCTTGACATACGCTTTAAAATAATTCATTAAATATTTTATATGTAAAATTATATAAAAATAATAATTATCAATTTAATATAATATTCCAAAATAAATAAGAAAATTTAATGTAAATAATATATTTTCATAAATAAAAGAGTAAATTGCAGTTTGGTGGTCTGAACTAAAATGTTTTATTTTTTCATTTTGATGGCTCGACTCAACACTTTAATAATCAAACAAAATGAGGATTCTACTTGAATTCACACTGATAGGGTTAATGGCGTTGGTAATTATTTTATAAAAATAAGGACAATAACGTCTTTTAAGAACAAATTAGAAGAGAGAGAGTATATTTTTTAAGAAAAAAACTATTGTCATTAGTTTTGTCGGTGTGAATTCGAACGGAAGTCTCATTTTATTTTTAAAATATTTTGTTTAGCTATTAAAGTGTTGAGTACAATATATCAGCCATCAAATTGCAAAAACATTTTAGTTCAACTCACCAAACTGCAAATTTACTCTAAATAAATATATAAAAAATAAGATAGGACGAAAAGGAGAAATTGTTCTACAGCGGACAAAATTAAACTTCAACTTCAACTTCATTGTATAACAAAGACAGCAAACCATCTTCGTTTTACATGGTTATTCATTTATTCTTATCGTGATCACGACAGTATGGATCTTATCAGACAAGATATCAGACAAGTATGGAGTACAACTCATTAATAGACGCAAACAATATAAATTGCCACTCGCGCGCTAAGCACTAGCAAACAACTCATTTATGCGCCATATATATAAATAACAATACAAACTTGTCCTAGTAGATAAACTCATGGGAACAGTTTGCTTAACAGAGTATGAGCCCTGGATCAACAAGGTGGCATGTCGGAAGGTCGTGACAGCATCGTCTGGTGGGAGCGTTTTCCGTTCCTCACAATAAAAGTCATCTCCATTCCCCACGTTATGTGACGCTCAAAATGGCAATGCATCAACCACACCCCTGAATAAAGATATAAGTAAAATTAACCAATTAAATTGCTGATAGCGTGCTCATAAAGTACTAGTGATAAAATGGTTAACTAAATTAATTAATGTACGTACCTGGATTATCTGCCCTGAATCTGATAGCTGTCCAACCATTTCTAGGAACTGTAATAGTATTCATTAGAGGAGGATCAACAAGATTGTAATGCTTAGGATCTTCGGTTTTGTTGAAATTTCCGAGTCCCCAACCAACAACATAAAAACTATATCCATGCAGGTGCATGGGATGTTCTATCCCCCTTAGCAAATTTGTTCCTTGATACACAAGCTCCACTGTGGAATTAAAAGGAAGCACTCTAACTTTTGTCCCATTTCTTGGGATCCGCAGTGCAGCCGAGATATTCCCCGTGTAGTTGAATTCCAGAGGCGGATTCTGAGGAAAATCATCCCCAAATACACCATGAATACGTCTGTAATATGCTTCCAAAATGTCAATCTTCGGAGACTGAAACGTTATGTTGTTTACACTTGCTTTCAATCTCACATTGTTTGGAGTAGTACAATCTACAGTATTATTACAAGGTACCGAATTCATAGATACTGTGAAAAGAAACTGTTGCGTAATGTCCAATGGAACATCTATAGGATGAGCAGCATTGGCTAAACTTTTAAGGCTGCCACTAAAGCTTTGTGATGCTGTTGAATTTGTGATATTTGGAAGAATAGGTAAAGATAGTGGTGTAGATGGAGTGTAATTTCCTCGATATTCGAGTATAGCTGTGGTGGTGGTGTTGTCAAAAGGAGCTACACCGCCTCCTACAAAAACCTTGGCTGCCATGTAATATTGATTAGGGGGTTGGTTTGCTTCCAGTAGTACATCTAGAGTTTGGCCAGGGGAAATTGTAATATAATCAGATTCGAAAGGCTTGGCGTATGCAGCATCATGTCCAACAATAGTGAACGTGTGATTTGTTATTCCGAAGAAGAATATGTTGTTCATTCCGGCATTAATCATTCTGAGCAGGTAAGTCTTGCCATAGTCTACTATCAACTTGAATGTATCTGCGTGCATAACAGAAAAGTAGTTATATTTATCATTGTTATGTACTACTTCTTATGAGAGGTAAATTAACTAACCAAACACCCTCTCTGCAACAGAATTATGTAAGACCTGGTACGTACCTTGTTTGGAGCATGGATACAAATCACCAGGCAGGCCGTTGATAGTTAGAGCATCAGAAGAATTTGGCTCTCCACCTGATCTAAGAAAGTCCAGCAGAACATCCTCTATATTGCTCTTCCACCAGTCACCTGTATGTGTATATCATTATAACTTTGGTAGACAGAAGAACCAAGTATATATAACTAGAAATATATAGCAGTATTTATTTTGAGTTTGGTGAGAGCATCTCCGATGGTAATATTTAAAATGATTAGTTAAAATGGTTAGGTATAATGATAATGTAAAATTTTAGCTATGGAGAAGAACATGTACTCTAATGGTGTTATCCATAATTATAATAATGTAAAATTATACCTAAAGGGTTTATTGGTTCAACAAATATAGCCTACCAAACATAATTATCTATATTTTTTGCTAATAGAAAAGAAGGTTGAATTGCTTCAATTTTTATATATCCTCTAAAGAGTGCCACTCAGATACAACCTAGATGCGACGTATAATTTAGCTAATGAATTTTTAGTATTGTCTGACAAAGTGGTACCTAAAATGATAGGTACTTCTTTGTAAGGCTTAGGGAATGGATACTCGGTTCCTTTCTTAGGCTGGATAACAATAGCACCATAGACAGTCGCGCGGGACCAGTCACTGTGTGCATGCCACCACAGTGTTCCTTCTTCGTCGGATAAAATAACCTGTTGCCTGAATCTTCCACCTGGTTTGATCGGACATTGTGTGATGAATTCCGGACCATCCGTCCACGGATTCCTTGGCTGTTTTACTCCATGCCTGCACAAAAATTATATATATATATATATATATATATATATATATATATATATATATATATATATATATATATATATATATATATAAGTACTACTTTCTTACGAGTTTTATTTTCTGAATTTGCAAAATGTGACCTAACAGATAGCACGTAGACACTTTCACTATCAGATGACACCGAATATATATGGACAACAATTTTATCCCTTATATAAATATATCATTTTAATTTACCAGTGAATGGTTATGTTAAGGTTCCCTTTGTTTTGAACATCAACAATGAGCGTATCACCCGTTTCGGCATAGAGTGTCGGACCAGGAAACTGTCCATTAACCGTTAATATCTTCTTGGTGCTGCAGAGTCTTGTATAAGAAGTTTCTTGCACCTAATTAATTACATATATAATAACAAACAAGTAATTAGAAGAGAGATAGCGAGAATATATATATATATATATATATATATATATATATATATATATATATATATATATATATATATATATGATATGATATGATATGATAGATGTACACACTCATGTACGTCGTATATCATGAATTAAAAACAATCTAACATACAACGAATGTAGCACGACGAACTCGAGCTTCCGAAAGGAAAATGCTACTCAACAACAAGAACCCTAATAACTGGAATGCCAAAATTTTCATGTTGAAACCTCTATACTCTTTTTTTTTTAATTGATATCTATGGTAAGTTGATTGAATTAAGAAGACTGGTAGATGGGTATTTATATAGGATTAATTTAGCTTATACTTAAAATTTTAAACATATGCCTTTAAGTTTTTTCTATTAATAATAGTTTAAAATAATGTTTAATTTGTCCTTATAACATATGGAAAATATGTACTATATTTTTTGTTTATACTATCCAAACTCCATCAGTAATAGTTACTAGCTTCAAGATGAAAATAATTCTAACAAAGAATGCTTTAATGAATTGAAAAGTCATTAATAGGTTTATAATGCTTTTGTTCCTAAACATGTGTCATGTGTGTATAATTAGTGTAAATGTAGCTTATAGCTTATGCTATTGGATTTGTTTAGCTGAATGTTTTATCAGTTCAAACTTGGAAGACAATTTTTATCGTTATCGATCGGTACGTCGTACGTAGGTCTCTGATTCTCGTGTTTCTATAGTTTTATTTACGTTTGCTTAACATGTATCAACTGAGAGAAAATAACATGGAAATTCAATTCGAGTTATTTATACGTATCTATATATAGGACAGATTACAAAAATTAGCGTAAATATTTTCATTAAATTCTGCATAATTATAATAAAAAATAGAAAAATAGTACAGAATCATAATTTTATTTATCAAATAATAATAAAAAATTATATAAACATTTTATTTATATTTTTTATTATAATTCTGTAAAAATTATTAAAAATTATCACAAATTTCATATTAAAAAATTTTCACTTAAATATTACCATATATTTATATATCTATAAATTAATATGTAATAACGAGAATACTATGCGTACAATTTAGTGAATATTAAAAAAAATTCACTTAAATATTACCATATATTTATATATCAACATTCTTCACATGATTAATAATGAATTAGCTTGCCTCATCCTTGGAGTGTAAGAAATATACACAAGTGTATCTTGTGAAGTCACAATGACTAAGACATACTTCTTTTTGGGAATTGATATGATGTAGACATGGCCAAACAATCCATATGCAATAGTTCCAAAAGTTTATCAATTGATGATTCTGACTTTGACTTGAATGATGCTTTTCTTTACTTTCCTTTTTGACAAGCATCACATAGTCCATCCTTGGTGAATTCTATCTGTGGAATGCCTCTAACCAGATTCTTTCTAACCAATTGATTCATGGCTTTGAAATTCAAATGGACTAGTTTTTATGCCAAATCCAACTTTCATCTGTATTGGCTTTGCAAAGTAGGCATGTCATTGAATTGGCTTTACAGAGTTGAAATCAGCCACATAAACATTTCTTTTTCTTCCACCAGTTAAGAGAATTTCACCAGATTTTTAGTTGGCTATGATGCATGATCCAGTTGAAAACCACACACCATTTCCATTATCACACAATTGACTAATACTGAGCAAATTGTGTCTCAATCCATCAACTAGTGCTACATGTTCAATGACAACATTTTCACTTGCAATTGAGCCATATTCCAGAGTAAAACCTTTGTTGTTGTCTCTAAAAGTAACTCCCGGGCCATCCTTTTTCACAAACTTTGTGAGCATGGACATGTCTCCAGTCATGTGCCTAGAATATCCACTATCTAGATACCTGAGACTTTTCTTCCTGTTTGCATGCATACAATCAAAACAATCAAGTTGCTTTTGGTATCCAAGTTTCCATGGGTCCTCTTTTATTAGTTGCAGCCTGAGCCTTTGTTGCCAACTTTAGTACCTTTTGTTTTGGTGAGTTTAGATCTAATTTAACTTTGGGAGTTGACTTTTGAGACTCAACCATTTTGGAACTCATGTTAAACATATCATGCATGTTTTCAGACTTGACATTTTGACTAACATGATTTTTGTCAGGTATATGCATGTTTCATGGCATTCCAAGAATGTTCATATTTGCATATGCAAAGAAATGATTATACATGTATGAGACTTGTGCATAGGGCATATGAACATTAGGTGCAACCAAATTTGAAGACATGACATTCATGAGCATGAGATTGGTAAGCATGGCATTAGCAGACATGACATGTACACTTAAATAATTTGTAGGTAATGAGTTCTTTTCTTTCTTGCAATGCATAGACAAATGATTTACACTACCACATTCGGCACAGACCTTTCTAGGTGCATACATATCAGGGTGTAATTATTGTGCTTGTTTATGCATACCTTCTTATTCTTATTCTTTTTTTTCCAGATTTAGGGTGAGTAATTTCAACAGGTGATATCCCTTCTAATTTCTCTTTTAATTGTTTCTAAGATAAGGGGTGCTAATGTTATTCTTTTTGTTAGCCATTGATGATTTACTTGTCGATTGATGCTTATCAATTGATTCAGCATCAATCGATTGATAATTCTTATCAGTTGATGAAGGATTAACAGTCGATTGATCTTTATCCATTGAAGTATCAACCAATGGCTTGTCTACTGATTAAGGGATTCTCCTAGAGTATCTAAATCCTGAACATCAATAATTTGTTTGGCAGTTTTAGCAGACCTATTCCGCTTGTTAATGGTTTCAATTTCTCCAGCCAATTGTTCTGTTAACAATTCTTCTTTTTTTAAACTATTCACTAGCTCATCTCTATCATCCTAACTTTCCTGCTTGAATCTATCTAAACAAACAAGTTCATTTTCAAGAAATACATTCATCTCAGTTAAGGCATTAATTGTCTTCTTTAACTTGAGGTTTTCTTTGTTTAGAGATTTCAAATTGACATGTAAATTATACAGTTCATTAGACATTTCATTGAGGGTACTATTGCATTCATCCTTTGAAAGCTCAGAAAAGTTAGAAGCCAATACCTGATTTGATGATGAACTAGCTTTCTCATCATCATAATTGGTCATTAGAGATAAATTGATGAACTCTTCAGAATCACTGTCCTCAGCAGCCCAATCTTTCTCTTCTGTAACAAAAACTTTTTTTTGTTTAAGAAGCTCAAAATATTTTTTTATAGTCAATGCCATCATATGACTTTGCATTCTTTTCTTGTTTTGGCTTTCTGCACTCATTTGAGAAATGACCAGCCAATCCATAGTTATAACACTTGAATTTGGATCTATCAACCAAATTTTTGATTTGGTTGTCATTCCTGAACTGCGATCCAGGCCTTTGAGCATTTGGATTCCTCTTGAATTTTAGCTTTGAAAAGTTCCCTGACAGAAATGCAAGGTGTTCATCAATTTCATCTAAATCATCCTGAGAGCATGATTCACTTTCTTCATAATTGTACTTTCCATTTCCCTTGTATGATTCTTCAACAGCGTCATTGGCCACCATGACAGAGCCTTCTACATAACCACTTTCACTATTTCATTTCTTGTCTTCATTTCCCTCGACCATCAAAGCCACAGTCTTGTCTTTTCTCTAACTCTTTTCAATCTCTTCATCTTGTTGTATTTCCAACTCATATGTTTTGAGAATACCATAGAGTTTCTCAAGTGTGTAATCTTTAAAGTTATGAGATTATCTTGCTCAGTTCCTTCATATAGAGTTTGAATAGTATCCCAAACCTCCTTGGATGTTGTGTAGTTGATAACATTGTCAAACATATCTTTATCCAAACCATTGAATATGATATTCATGGCCTTTTTATCATTCAACACCTTCTTTTCATTCTCTTATGTGAACTCAGTAATGAGTTTTGGAACATGTTTGTCAAAAGCTGAAGTTCCACCAGGGTTTACACCTGTGACTAGTTTCATAGGGACATGAGGATCTTTCTCTATGCAGTTAACATAGGAAGGGTCAAGACAAAGTAGATGCATGTGCATTTTCACCTTCCATGCAAAGTGTTCATCTTTCTCCAATACTAGAATTTTCAAACCTGAATCTTTTTGGCCCATATTGACTTGTTCTTGATCTTAAACTTTCTGTATGTTGAAAGCCTATGCTCTGATACCAATTGTTATTTCCCAGAACAATGTCAATATAATTTGTAGAAGGGGGGTTAAATACAAATTATCAAAACTTTTTATGTTTTAATAATTGTTCTTGTAGTTATGAGTGTTTGAGAAAAAATATATGAACAATAACTGAAAAGTATTTGAACAATAATATTTAAAATTACTGATGGATTGGTTTTTCCATCGGTGTATATACGTGTGTCATTCATCGCTCACGTTTTTGTCTCCCTTGTATCAGCAATGTTCACAACTCGCGCGGTTCTGGTTTTGCATGTGCTTTTCATTTGTCTCTGTTACCATTTTTGATACTCTATATTCTAATTTAAGTTTCGGTTCTAGACTTCTAGCCTTCTAGGATACTAATAACTCTTTGTTCCCGAATTACGCAATGATTAGTCATGAGACCTAAAATTTTATTATGACAATAAATTTTTTATTTTAATTTTCAGAATGATGACAATAAACTTATAAGAGAAATGCTAGACACGTCAAAAAATTTTCTAAATCCTGAGTTGTCACATAGATAAATAATAACTTTTCTAATAATAATAGGGTACCCGTATGCATACATATGCGGCCACGAATCAAAACTCCATAGGTCATGTCATATCATTTGGGAAAATTTTTGGTACAATTTTTGAGCTACCTAGCACTACTCAACTTATATATACGTGAGTATTTATCCCTCAAATTTTTTTAACTCCAGTTTGAAAATTAATAAAAAGAAATATTAACTTACAAATATTTATTTTATTTTAAATTTCACATCTAAGATTTCTAATCCTACCACATAAGCTTATTACATTTTACTCAATTGTATTCCACCATCTATAAAAATTTATTCCCATAATTTGTCATTCAAATTATTTATTAAAATTACTAGTATGATCTGGTCCTTTAGTCATTGCTCATTCAAATTGTTTTTTCCCTAATGAAGATATGCAACCATGTCCCATTGTTTCGGTACATTTCTCTACACACCTGGTGCTTGTTTGGTTGATAATATATAGGAAGTTATTTTCTATATAAGTTATATTTATTATGGAAGTTGAAATTAACAAAAACTAGAAAAATTTGTTTGATTGATATGTGAGAATTAACTTCCTATAAAATATGTAAGTTACCAACGGGGTATAGGTAAACAACTTCCTATGATATATATAAGTATTGAAACTTTCGGGAACTTCTAATTCCTTTATTAGTGTTAACCAAACAACATTTTTAAAATAAACTTCTTAGGTATTTGAACTTCTCATGTATTTGAAGGGCAATCAAACGACTATACAAAATTTATATATAAATTTTATTCTTTAAATAAATTGTGTATGTATATATAGAATTATATGTGCGTTGCATAATGCATACTGTGGAATTCCTGAAAGGTGAGCTAACTGGTGGAGGTTTCTTTACAAATTGTTGAAGAGTTGCATCTTGTATGCTCTTGCTTTTATCATGCATTAACTTGTTGACTAGAATTCGTAGGGCTTCTGTATACTTGTATACATATATGATGGTCTTCACCCAAAACGTTGCCTAATTGTTTTTTTTAAAAAACTAATATAAAATGAAACCGAGAGAGTAACGTTAACACACATTATTTAGGGGTCAGGTCTTACTAATGTAATATAAGAGTTTAAGTTACGATAAAAAACACCATATTGATACGATAACAAAAGAATAGTTATAATTATTAATTCATCACTTTACCATTTGATTATGTACTATAATTTTGTTTATATAGCACTAAACAAATTTCAAAGTTCATTCAAATTAATTAGTATATATTTACAGTTACCGAAAATTAAGCAAAATTTTATTCATATTAAAGGTTTAGAGTTGGGATGAAAAATTATGTTTGTTTAATTATTTGTTTTTATCATGTAGTTACAAATATTAGCAAAGACACTACACAAGCGATCCAACCTAATTGTCATGATAGATATTAAAAATAATGGGCATAAACTAGGCCCAGTACTACCAACTAGTCCAACTACATTAGTGGCAATTTAGGCTCATTAAAAATTAAGAGCTCAGTATATAATATACGTACATGTCTGCAGCGCTAGCGAGCATTTCTGAATTTTCAACTTAATATAAATAATATTTTTTTTATTTTATTAAAAATTTTATATTTGAAAACTTTTATTTTAATTAGATAGCATCCTATATAAAATATCTAAATAATTCCCACATAAATTTAATAAATAAAGAAAAAGTAGATATAACAAATATATATAAGTATTATATATTTTAGAGTAATTAGCATTTTGTACCCTTATCTTAGGACGTTTTTTCGATTTGGTCTCAAACTATGTTTCTTGTCATATAATACCTCTAATTTTCAAACTCGCTTCACTTTGCATCTTTTTAACCAAATTAACAGGGGTAAAATAGAAAATGACATTCAAGTATGGTTTATGATATTTAGAATGTTTGTGTAGTTATATTTAGAATGCAGATCCTGAGGACAATCTTCCCCATATGTACCTTTAATGCCTTTATAATAGAATCTTGAATCTGTTTAGCCTTGCTATCAAGCCCCTTCTTTTGATGATCTAGCTAATAAGCTTCTAAAATTTCCATATTCTTTGGAGATTGATATGTTACACTATTTATACTTGCTCTGAACCTTATGTTGTATGGAGTACTACAATCAACAGTATTGTTACATGTTATCCAGTTCATTGAAACTGTGAACACAAATTTCTTGTTTATCTCCAACGGAACATTATAGGATGAGCAGCATTGGCTAGACTTCTAAGACTTCCACTAAAACTTTGTGATGCAGTTCAATTTGTGACATGGAAGAATAGTTAGAGGTGGCGGTGAAGATGGGGTGTCGTAAAGAGCTCTACTACCGCCAGCAAAAACCCTGGAAACCATGTAATAATGATCAGGGTTTTGGTTTGCTTTTAAAACATGAAGAGTTTGACCGGGTGCAACTGTGATATAGTCGGACTTGAAAGGTTTGGAATATGCAGCATCATGTCCAACAGTGGACGTGTGATTTATTATTCTGAAAAAGAGAATGTTGTTCATTTTGGCATTGATCATTCGGAGCAGGTAAGTCTTGCCGTGTTCCACTAGCAACTTTAATGAGTCTGCATAACAATAGAAGCACACTATCGTAAATTTGGTGTTGGAACTTTTACAATGTTTGTAACAGAATATATAAAGTTCTAGTAATTTTTTTGAGGGGGACATTAATCATTATTATACATATTTCATTATTACACGTACTGGTTACTCCCTCTATTCCAATCAATTCTTTACACTTTTCTTTTTTTGGATGTCCCACTCAATTCTTTACATTCCAAAACTTTCTAAAAATAGTAAACTTTTATATTATAAAATTTACTCCCACCAACTACTTTACTCCACTTTTTCAAATCTATCAATTAAATATCAATCGACCCTCCACTTTATCTACTTTTTTCTCTTTCATCCATTTTTCCTTCTCTTTCATAATACCTTATATAATTTTTTTAATCTCCGTGCCTAACTCAAATGTAAATAATTGGGTGGAATCGAGAAAGTATATGAGATGAAAGACCCTGCATGCTTTGACAATTACATGGTCAGCAATGCTCATTTCAATAAATTGCCATTGCCGAATGTTTCCTTTTATCTTATTTTAATAATTAATAATAGTACTCTCCGTTCCTTATTAGTTATTTTTTTGACTTTTTACACGTACTTTAATGAGCATAAAAAACATAGGTTGACTATTGATAACTTGATTGTTACACTGTTCGGTTCGATTTTGTTCAAACCTACACATACACAATTATTAAGTATCTAAAATTAAGAAATAAGCAAGATTGTTATTTGCAATTATAGAACCATTATTTGATAAAAACCGAGCAATTCAACTTATAACTATTTATAATAGATTAAAAGTAACAATTTGAGTTAGCAACTAATGGAGTGTGTGACGAAAAATATTTAATTTGACGAAATTCATTTTTTACTTTAATAGCGTGTACAAATTTTATTATCATGTTTTTTACTGATGATTGTTGTACTCAAATACATAAAATATTTTTATAATGATATAATTAAAAAACTATATTAAATAACTAATAGTATTTCATATTTTTATACACTAATTTGGATCGGTGAACCCGAGAGAGGTAGTTGATAATTTAATACTCCCTCCGTCCCAACCAATTCTTTACACTTTCCTTTTTGGGACGTCCCATCCAATTCTTTACATTACTAAAAATAGTAACTTTTAACAATAAATATATTATTACATCCACTACTTCACTCCACTTTTTCAACACTTTACACTATTACACCCACTACTTCATTTATTTTAACAATAAAATCACTATTACACCCACTATCCTTGGTCTCCGTGCCCGGACCAAATGTAAACATTTGGCCGGGACGGAGGGAGTATTATTTATTCAATAGAAGATGTTGAATCCCTATGCGTGTTAACTACCCGTATTTAACATGTGTATGTATAAATTATTTATTATTTATGCATTATATATTTTAAATAATATTTAGGGAAACTACGGTTTAAAAGATTCATATAACTTCCAATATTTTTTGAATTTCAGACATTAAAATATATACAATTTGGTTTAAGAATTCAAATTTTGAAGTTCGTGCGTTATGATAGTAAAACATATATATAACTATGTCTTGACATACGCTTTAAAATAATTCATTAAATATTTTATATGTAAAATTATATAAAAATAATAATTATCAAGTTAATATAATATTCCAAAATAAATAAGAAAATTTAATGTAAATAATATATTTTCATAAATAAAAGAGTAAATTGCAGTTTGGTGGTCTGAACTAAAATGTTTTATTTTTTCATTTTGATGGCTCGACTCAACACTTTAATAATCAAACAAAATGAGGATTCTACTTGAATTCACACTGATAGGGTTAATGGCGTTGGTAATTATTTTATAAAAATAAGGACAATAACGTCTTTTAAGAACAAATTAGAAGAGAGAGAGTATATTTTTTAAGAAAAAAACTATTGTCATTAGTTTTGTCGGTGTGAATTCGAACGGAAGTCTCATTTTATTTTTAAAATATTTTGTTTAGCTATTAAAGTGTTGAGTACAATATATCAGCCATCAAATTGCAAAAACATTTTAGTTCAACTCACCAAACTGCAAATTTACTCTAAATAAATATATAAAAAATAAGATAGGACGAAAAGGAGAAATTGTTCTACAGCGGACAAAATTAAACTTCAACTTCAACTTCATTGTATAACAAAGACAGCAAACCATCTTCGTTTTACATGGTTATTCATTTATTCTTATCGTGATCACGACAGTATGGATCTTATCAGACAAGATATCAGACAAGTATGGAGTACAACTCATTAATAGACGCAAACAATATAAATTGCCACTCGCGCGCTAAGCACTAGCAAACAACTCATTTATGCGCCATATATATAAATAACAATACAAACTTGTCCTAGTAGATAAACTCATGGGAACAGTTTGCTTAACAGAGTATGAGCCCTGGATCAACAAGGTGGCATGTCGGAAGGTCGTGACAGCATCGTCTGGTGGGAGCGTTTTCCGTTCCTCACAATAAAAGTCATCTCCATTCCCCACGTTATGTGACGCTCAAAATGGCAATGCATCAACCACACCCCTGAATAAAGATATAAGTAAAATTAACCAATTAAATTGCTGATAGCGTGCTCATAAAGTACTAGTGATAAAATGGTTAACTAAATTAATTAATGTACGTACCTGGATTATCTGCCCTGAATCTGATAGCTGTCCAACCATTTCTAGGAACTGTAATAGTATTCATTAGAGGAGGATCAACAAGATTGTAATGCTTAGGATCTTCGGTTTTGTTGAAATTTCCGAGTCCCCAACCAACAACATAAAAACTATATCCATGCAGGTGCATGGGATGTTCTATCCCCCTTAGCAAATTTGTTCCTTGATACACAAGCTCCACTGTGGAATTAAAAGGAAGCACTCTAACTTTTGTCCCATTTCTTGGGATCCGCAGTGCAGCCGAGATATTCCCCGTGTAGTTGAATTCCAGAGGCGGATTCTGAGGAAAATCATCCCCAAATACACCATGAATACGTCTGTAATATGCTTCCAAAATGTCAATCTTCGGAGACTGAAACGTTATGTTGTTTACACTTGCTTTCAATCTCACATTGTTTGGAGTAGTACAATCTACAGTATTATTACAAGGTACCGAATTCATAGATACTGTGAAAAGAAACTGTTGCGTAATGTCCAATGGAACATCTATAGGATGAGCAGCATTGGCTAAACTTTTAAGGCTGCCACTAAAGCTTTGTGATGCTGTTGAATTTGTGATATTTGGAAGAATAGGTAAAGATAGTGGTGTAGATGGAGTGTAATTTCCTCGATATTCGAGTATAGCTGTGGTGGTGGTGTTGTCAAAAGGAGCTACACCGCCTCCTACAAAAACCTTGGCTGCCATGTAATATTGATTAGGGGGTTGGTTTGCTTCCAGTAGTACATCTAGAGTTTGGCCAGGGGAAATTGTAATATAATCAGATTCGAAAGGCTTGGCGTATGCAGCATCATGTCCAACAATAGTGAACGTGTGATTTGTTATTCCGAAGAAGAATATGTTGTTCATTCCGGCATTAATCATTCTGAGCAGGTAAGTCTTGCCATAGTCTACTATCAACTTGAATGTATCTGCGTGCATAACAGAAAAGTAGTTATATTTATCATTGTTATGTACTACTTCTTATGAGAGGTAAATTAACTAACCAAACACCCTCTCTGCAACAGAATTATGTAAGACCTGGTACGTACCTTGTTTGGAGCATGGATACAAATCACCAGGCAGGCCGTTGATAGTTAGAGCATCAGAAGAATTTGGCTCTCCACCTGATCTAAGAAAGTCCAGCAGAACATCCTCTATATTGCTCTTCCACCAGTCACCTGTATGTGTATATCATTATAACTTTGGTAGACAGAAGAACCAAGTATATATAACTAGAAATATATAGCAGTATTTATTTTGAGTTTGGTGAGAGCATCTCCGATGGTAATATTTAAAATGATTAGTTAAAATGGTTAGGTATAATGATAATGTAAAATTTTAGCTATGGAGAAGAACATGTACTCTAATGGTGTTATCCATAATTATAATAATGTAAAATTATACCTAAAGGGTTTATTGGTTCAACAAATATAGCCTACCAAACATAATTATCTATATTTTTTGCTAATAGAAAAGAAGGTTGAATTGCTTCAATTTTTATATATCCTCTAAAAAGTGCCACTCAGATACAACCTAGATGCGACGTATAATTTAGCTAATGAATTTTTAGTATTGTCTGACAAAGTGGTACCTAAAATGATAGGTACTTCTTTGTAAGGCTTAGGGAATGGATACTCGGTTCCTTTCTTAGGCTGGATAACAATAGCACCATAAACAGTCGCGCGGGACCAGTCACTGTGTGCATGCCACCACAGTGTTCCTTCTTCGTCGGATAAAATAACCTGTTGCCTGAATCTTCCACCTGGTTTGATCGGACATTGTGTGATGAATTCCGGACCATCCGTCCACGGATTCCTTGGCTGTTTTACTCCATGCCTGCACAAAAATTATATATATATATATATATATATATATATATATATATATATATATATATATATATATATATATATATATATATATATATATATATATAAGTACTACTTTCTTACGAGTTTTATTTTCTGAATTTGCAAAATGTGACCTAACAGATAGCACGTAGACACTTTCACTATCAGATGACACCGAATATATATGGACAACAATTTTATCCCTTATATAAATATATCATTTTAATTTACCAGTGAATGGTTATGTTAAGGTTCCCTTTGTTTTGAACATCAACAATGAGCGTATCACCCGTTTCGGCATAGAGTGTCGGACCAGGAAACTGTCCATTAACCGTTAATATCTTCTTGGTGCTGCAGAGTCTTGTATAAGAAGTTTCTTGCACCTAATTAATTACATATATAATAACAAACAAGTAATTAGAAGAGAGATAGCGAGAATATATATATATATATATATATATATATATATATATATATATATATGATATGATATGATATGATAGATGTACACACTCATGTACGTCGTATATCATGAATTAAAAACAATCTAACATACAACGAATGTAGCACGACGAACTCGAGCTTCCGAAAGGAAAATGCTACTCAACAACAAGAACCCTAATAACTGGAATGCCAAAATTTTCATGTTGAAACCTCTATACTCTTTTTTTTTTAATTGATATCTATGGTAAGTTGATTGAATTAAGAAGACTGGTAGATGGGTATTTATATAGGATTAATTTAGCTTATACTTAAAATTTTAAACATATGCCTTTAAGTTTTTTCTATTAATAATAGTTTAAAATAATGTTTAATTTGTCCTTATAACATATGGAAAATATGTACTATATTTTTTGTTTATACTATCCAAACTCCATCAGTAATAGTTACTAGCTTCAAGATGAAAATAATTCTAACAAAGAATGCTTTAATGAATTGAAAAGTCATTAATAGGTTTATAATGCTTTTGTTCCTAAACATGTGTCATGTGTGTATAATTAGTGTAAATGTAGCTTATAGCTTATGCTATTGGATTTGTTTAGCTGAATGTTTTATCAGTTCAAACTTGGAAGACAATTTTTATCGTTATCGATCGGTACGTCGTACGTAGGTCTCTGATTCTCGTGTTTCTATAGTTTTATTTACGTTTGCTTAACATGTATCAACTGAGAGAAAATAACATGGAAATTCAATTCGAGTTATTTATACGTATCTATATATAGGACAGATTACAAAAATTAGCGTAAATATTTTCATTAAATTCTGCATAATTATAATAAAAAATAGAAAAATAGTACAGAATCATAATTTTATTTATCAAATAATAATAAAAAATTATATAAACATTTTATTTATATTTTTTATTATAATTCTGTAAAAATTATTAAAAATTATCACAAATTTCATATTAAAAAATTTTCACTTAAATATTACCATATATTTATATATCTATAAATTAATATGTAATAACGAGAATACTATGCGTACAATTTAGTGAATATTAAAAAAAATTCACTTAAATATTACCATATATTTATATATCAACATTCTTCACATGATTAATAATGAATTAGCTTGCCTCATCCTTGGAGTGTAAGAAATATACACAAGTGTATCTTGTGAAGTCACAATGACTAAGACATACTTCTTTTTGGGAATTGATATGATGTAGACATGGCCAAACAATCCATATGCAATAGTTCCAAAAGTTTATCAATTGATGATTCTGACTTTGACTTGAATGATGCTTTTCTTTACTTTCCTTTTTGACAAGCATCACATAGTCCATCCTTGGTGAATTCTATCTGTGGAATGCCTCTAACCAGATTCTTTCTAACCAATTGATTCATGGCTTTGAAATTCAAATGGACTAGTTTTTATGCCAAATCCAACTTTCATCTGTATTGGCTTTGCAAAGTAGGCATGTCATTGAATTGGCTTTACAGAGTTGAAATCAGCCACATAAACATTTCTTTTTCTTCCACCAGTTAAGAGAATTTCACCAGATTTTTAGTTGGCTATGATGCATGATCCAGTTGAAAACCACACACCATTTCCATTATCACACAATTGACTAATACTGAGCAAATTGTGTCTCAATCCATCAACTAGTGCTACATGTTCAATGACAACATTTTCACTTGCAATTGAGCCATATTCCAGAGTAAAACCTTTGTTGTTGTCTCTAAAAGTAACTCCCGGGCCATCCTTTTTCACAAACTTTGTGAGCATGGACATGTCTCCAGTCATGTGCCTAGAATATCCACTATCTAGATACCTGAGACTTTTCTTCCTGTTTGCATGCATACAATCAAAACAATCAAGTTGCTTTTGGTATCCAAGTTTCCATGGGTCCTCTTTTATTAGTTGCAGCCTGAGCCTTTGTTGCCAACTTTAGTACCTTTTGTTTTGGTGAGTTTAGATCTAATTTAACTTTGGGAGTTGACTTTTGAGACTCAACCATTTTGGAACTCATGTTAAACATATCATGCATGTTTTCAGACTTGACATTTTGACTAACATGATTTTTGTCAGGTATATGCATGTTTCATGGCATTCCAAGAATGTTCATATTTGCATATGCAAAGAAATGATTATACATGTATGAGACTTGTGCATAGGGCATATGAACATTAGGTGCAACCAAATTTGAAGACATGACATTCATGAGCATGAGATTGGTAAGCATGGCATTAGCAGACATGACATGTACACTTAAATAATTTGTAGGTAATGAGTTCTTTTCTTTCTTGCAATGCATAGACAAATGATTTACACTACCACATTCGGCACAGACCTTTCTAGGTGCATACATATCAGGGTGTAATTATTGTGCTTGTTTATGCATACCTTCTTATTCTTATTCTTTTTTTTCCAGATTTAGGGTGAGTAATTTCAACAGGTGATATCCCTTCTAATTTCTCTTTTAATTGTTTCTAAGATAAGGGGTGCTAATGTTATTCTTTTTGTTAGCCATTGATGATTTACTTGTCGATTGATGCTTATCAATTGATTCAGCATCAATCGATTGATAATTCTTATCAGTTGATGAAGGATTAACAGTCGATTGATCTTTATCCATTGAAGTATCAACCAATGGCTTGTCTACTGATTAAGGGATTCTCCTAGAGTATCTAAATCCTGAACATCAATAATTTGTTTGGCAGTTTTAGCAGACCTATTCCGCTTGTTAATGGTTTCAATTTCTCCAGCCAATTGTTCTGTTAACAATTCTTCTTTTTTTAAACTATTCACTAGCTCATCTCTATCATCCTAACTTTCCTGCTTGAATCTATCTAAACAAACAAATTCATTTTCAAGAAATACATTCATCTCAGTTAAGGCATTAATTGTCTTCTTTAACTTGAGGTTTTCTTTGTTTAGAGATTTCAAATTGACATGTAAATTATACAGTTCATTAGACATTTCATTGAGGGTACTATTGCATTCATCCTTTGAAAGCTCAGAAAAGTTAGAAGCCAATACCTGATTTGATGATGAACTAGCTTTCTCATCATCATGATTGGTCATTAGAGATAAATTGATGAACTCTTCAGAATCACTGTCCTCAGCAGCCCAATCTTTCTCTTCTGTAACAAAAACTTTTTTTTGTTTAAGAAGCTCAAAATATTTTTTTATAGTCAATGCCATCATATGACTTTGCATTCTTTTCTTGTTTTGGCTTTCTGCACTCATTTGAGAAATGACCAGCCAATCCATAGTTATAACACTTGAATTTGGATCTATCAACCAAATTTTTGATTTGGTTGTCATTCCTGAACTGCGATCCAGGCCTTTGAGCATTTGGATTCCTCTTGAATTTTAGCTTTGAAAAGTTCCCTGACAGAAATGCAAGGTGTTCATCAATTTCATCTAAATCATCCTGAGAGCATGATTCACTTTCTTCATAATTGTACTTTCCATTTCCCTTGTATGATTCTTCAACAGCGTCATTGGCCACCATGACAGAGCCTTCTACATAACCACTTTCACTATTTCATTTCTTGTCTTCATTTCCCTCGACCATCAAAGCCACAGTCTTGTCTTTTCTCTAACTCTTTTCAATCTCTTCATCTTGTTGTATTTCCAACTCATATGTTTTGAGAATACCATAGAGTTTCTCAAGTGTGTAATCTTTAAAGTTATGAGATTATCTTGCTCAGTTCCTTCATATAGAGTTTGAATAGTATCCCAAACCTCCTTGGATGTTGTGTAGTTGATAACATTGTCAAACATATCTTTATCCAAACCATTGAATATGATATTCATGGCCTTTTTATCATTCAACACCTTCTTTTCATTCTCTTATGTGAACTCAGTAATGAGTTTTGGAACATGTTTGTCAAAAGCTGAAGTTCCACCAGGGTTTACACCTGTGACTAGTTTCATAGGGACATGAGGATCTTTCTCTATGCAGTTAACATAGGAAGGGTCAAGACAAAGTAGATGCATGTGCATTTTCACCTTCCATGCAAAGTGTTCATCTTTCTCCAATACTAGAATTTTCAAACCTGAATCTTTTTGGCCCATATTGACTTGTTCTTGATCTTAAACTTTCTGTATGTTGAAAGCCTATGCTCTGATACCAATTGTTATTTCCCAGAACAATGTCAATATAATTTGTAGAAGGGGGGTTAAATACAAATTATCAAAACTTTTTATGTTTTAATAATTGTTCTTGTAGTTATGAGTGTTTGAGAAAAAATATATGAACAATAACTGAAAAGTATTTGAACAATAATATTTAAAATTACTGATGGATTGGTTTTTCCATCGGTGTATATACGTGTGTCATTCATCGCTCACGTTTTTGTCTCCCTTGTATCAGCAATGTTCACAACTCGCGCGGTTCTGGTTTTGCATGTCCTTTTCATTTGTCTCTGTTACCATTTTTGATACTCTATATTCTAATTTAAGTTTCGGTTCTAGACTTCTAGCCTTCTAGGATACTAATAACTCTTTGTTCCCGAATTACGCAATGATTAGTCATGAGACCTAAAATTTTATTATGACAATAAATTTTTTATTTTAATTTTCAGAATGATGACAATAAACTTATAAGAGAAATGCTAGACACGTCAAAAAATTTCCTAAATCCTGAGTTGTCACATAGATAAATAATAACTTTTCTAATAATAATAGGGTACCCGTATGCATACATATGCGGCCACGAATCAAAACTCCATAGGTCATGTCATATCATTTGGGAAAATTTTTGGTACAATTTTTGAGCTACCTAGCACTACTCAACTTATATATACGTGAGTATTTATCCCTCAAATTTTTTTAACTCCAGTTTGAAAATTAATAAAAAGAAATATTAACTTACAAATATTTATTTTATTTTAAATTTCACATCTAAGATTTCTAATCCTACCACATAAGCTTATTACATTTTACTCAATTGTATTCCACCATCTATAAAAATTTATTCCCATAATTTGTCATTCAAATTATTTATTAAAATTACTAGTATGATCTGGTCCTTTAGTCATTGCTCATTCAAATTGTTTTTTCCCTAATGAAGATATGCAACCATGTCCCATTGTTTCGGTACATTTCTCTACACACCTGGTGCTTGTTTGGTTGATAATATATAGGAAGTTATTTTCTATATAAGTTATATTTATTATGGAAGTTGAAATTAACAAAAACTAGAAAAATTTGTTTGATTGATATGTGAGAATTAACTTCCTATAAAATATGTAAGTTACCAACGGGGTATAGGTAAACAACTTCCTATGATATATATAAGTATTGAAACTTTCGGGAACTTCTAATTCCTTTATTAGTGTTAACCAAACAACATTTTTAAAATAAACTTCTTAGGTATTTGAACTTCTCATGTATTTGAAGGGCAATCAAACGACTATACAAAATTTATATATAAATTTTATTCTTTAAATAAATTGTGTATGTATATATAGAATTATATGTGCGTTGCATAATGCATACTGTGGAATTCCTGAAAGGTGAGCTAACTGGTGGAGGTTTCTTTACAAATTGTTGAAGAGTTGCATCTTGTATGCTCTTGCTTTTATCATGCATTAACTTGTTGACTAGAATTCGTAGGGCTTCTGTATACTTGTATACATATATGATGGTCTTCACCCAAAACGTTGCCTAATTGTTTTTTTTAAAAAACTAATATAAAATGAAACCGAGAGAGTAACGTTAACACACATTATTTAGGGGTCAGGTCTTACTAATGTAATATAAGAGTTTAAGTTACGATAAAAAACACCATATTGATACGATAACAAAAGAATAGTTATAATTATTAATTCATCACTTTACCATTTGATTATGTACTATAATTTTGTTTATATAGCACTAAACAAATTTCAAAGTTCATTCAAATTAATTAGTATATATTTACAGTTACCGAAAATTAAGCAAAATTTTATTCATATTAAAGGTTTAGAGTTGGGATGAAAAATTATGTTTGTTTAATTATTTGTTTTTATCATGTAGTTACAAATATTAGCAAAGACACTACACAAGCGATCCAACCTAATTGTCATGATAGATATTAAAAATAATGGGCATAAACTAGGCCCAGTACTACCAACTAGTCCAACTACATTAGTGGCAATTTAGGCTCATTAAAAATTAAGAGCTCAGTATATAATATACGTACATGTCTGCAGCGCTAGCGAGCATTTCTGAATTTTCAACTTAATATAAATAATATTTTTTTTATTTTATTAAAAATTTTATATTTGAAAACTTTTATTTTAATTAGATAGCATCCTATATAAAATATCTAAATAATTCCCACATAAATTTAATAAATAAAGAAAAAGTAGATATAACAAATATATATAAGTATTATATATTTTAGAGTAATTAGCATTTTGTACCCTTATCTTAGGACGTTTTTTCGATTTGGTCTCAAACTATGTTTCTTGTCATATAATACCTCTAATTTTCAAACTCGCTTCACTTTGCATCTTTTTAACCAAATTAGCAGGGGTAAAATAGAAAATGACATTCAAGTATGGTTTATGATATTTAGAATGTTTGTGTAGTTATATTTAGAATGCAGATCCTGAGGACAATCTTCCCCATATGTACCTTTAATGCCTTTATAATAGAATCTTGAATCTGTTTAGCCTTGCTATCAAGCCCCTTCTTTTGATGATCTAGCTAATAAGCTTCTAAAATTTCCATATTCTTTGGAGATTGATATGTTACATTATTTATACTTGCTCTGAACCTCATGTTGTATGGAGTACTACAATCAACAGTATTGTTACATGTTATCCAGTTCATTGAAACTGTGAACACAAATTTCTTGTTTATCTCCAACGGAACATTATAGGATGAGCAGCATTGGCTAGACTTCTAAGACTTCCACTAAAACTTTGTGATGCAATTCAATTTGTGACATGGAAGAATAGTTAGAGGTGGCGGTGAAGATGGGGTGTCGTAAAGAGCTCTACTACCGCCAGCAAAAACCCTGGAAACCATGTAATAATGATCAGGGTTTTGGTTTGCTTTTAAAACATGAAGAGTTTGACCGGGTGCAACTGTGATATAGTCGGACTTGAAAGGTTTGGAATATGCAGCATCATGTCCAACAGTGGACGTGTGATTTATTATTCTGAAAAAGAGAATGTTGTTCATTTTGGCATTGATCATTCGGAGCAGGTAAGTCTTGCCGTGTTCCACTAGCAACTTTAATGAGTCTGCATAACAATAGAAGCACACTATCGTAAATTTGGTGTTGGAACTTTTACAATGTTTGTAACAGAATATATAAAGTTCTAGTAATTTTTTTGAGGGGGACATTAATCATTATTATACATATTTCATTATTACAGGTACTGGTTACTCCCTCTATTCCAATCAATTCTTTACACTTTTCTTTTTTTAGATGTCCCACTCAATTCTTTACATTCCAAAACTTTCTAAAAATAGTAAACTTTTATATTATAAAATTTACTCACACCCACTACTTTACTCCACTTTTTCAAATCTATCAATTAAATATCAATCGACCCTCCACTTTATCTACTTTTTTCTCTTTCATCCATTTTTTCTTCTCTTTCATAATACCTTATATAATTTTTTTAATCTCCGTGCCTAACTCAAATGTAAATAATTGGGTGGAATCGAGGAAGTATATGAGATGAAAGACCCTGCATGCTTTGACAATTACATGGTCAGCAATGCTCATTTCAATAATGATTCACTTTTGAATTTTGGCATTTTGTACTTCAGTTTAGTGATTTGTTCATTTCTTGTGGTAAAATCTCTAAAAATACAGTTGGTTGTGGTAGTGATATAGTTATTCGAAGTATTGGTGGGGGCACTATGTAGTGATGGACTATTGGTGAAATTTAATTATAGTGACTAAGTTAATGCTAGTGAATTTGTAATAATTGTGAACTGATGACGGTGGTAGTGCAGAGATGTGTCTATATTTTTGTTAAGGTTCTTTCCTCCCCCACTTCCGGCGCATCTTTCTTTATGTCCCACCACACTACCGTCAATTTGTCACCATCAATAATAACATCTCACAAATCCAACCACCATCGTTCTCTACACTTGTACATATATGCATATATACATACATACATACATATACAAACACACACACACAAACACACACACACATACAATATCATCTCTTCATTTCATCCTTCTTTCTTTCGGTTGGCATCCTGGTATTGAAGCTATGTAGCTGATCTACTATTAAATTCAATAGAATCGGTGATAGATCCAAAAAATATAGAGAAAAAAATTCTAAAATATTTGATGATTTGCGAATGAAATTTGGTGATTTAGGTTTATTTTTTTATAATTTGAGTTTGAATCTGGTGATTCTATAAATGGTGATCATGATGGTGATGTACTGATTTTAAATTTTATGAATTTGAATTTGAATTTGGTAATTATTTAGGTGGTGTGATAGAGTTTATGATAACATTGATGTTGCAGTGATGGTGTTGATGTCACAGTGATGGTGTTACTGGTGCTGTGTGGTGGAGGCAATAATGGTGATTGTGTCAGTGATGAGGTAGATGTGGTACAATAATACATATAATTATAATATGAATGTTTAAATTTTAGTGATTTGCATTTAAATTTAGTAATTCTGTATTGGGTTCGTAGTTCTCATTAGAATAATTTCCTATATATATATATATATATATATATATATATATATATATATAGGCAATTATTCAAATAGAAACCATAATTAAATAGAAACTGGAAACTAATTATAACCGCACATTATTTTAAACTTAAGTAAATTTGGACCACTCATTCAATTCTTATCATCTCATATCTACATATACATACACAGGCGTATATCTCAGACCTATCAGACTATCACCCCCATTCTTCCATGCTTACGTTATCACTTCTTTCTTCTTTAAGTATATGCATCTTCATATATACATATATATATTTATATATCGCCCCCTACAATCACAAAAATTAACATCTTACTATCATCACCGCTACAAATTTCGGTGAGAGAGATGATAACAACAGATGAGTTATAAAACGATCTATGACATTTCACCTCCTTTTTCTCTTCTGCTCTTTCATATATTTTTTTTGTCCATCTTACTATTGTGACTTCTTTTTTCAGTTTTAGAGACATCACCTCTCAGCTTTCATTGAAATCTCATTCTCAATCGAGATCATCTCATATCCACCATTACAAGTACAAAAATACAAAAATCAATGATTTGTGTGAAAAAATTGATACAAAAATAATAATTTTTGTTAGAGATTTGTATATAAAAGTTACTGATTTCTGTTATAGAAATTAATAATTTCTACTATATAAATTACTGATTTTCACTTAAAAAAATAGTGATTCATGTAGTAGAAATTAGTGATTTCTGGTACAGAGTATGTTGATTCATATACCAGAAGTGGTTGTAATGGTTGGTGAAGTGGGAGATCTAGTTCCATAAGAAGGTGTTGATAATAGTCGAAAGTAATTGTAATAGCGAGTCATGAAATAGTAGTTGTGGTATTGATAGTCATAAGCTATATTGGAAATGGAAATAATGATTCGATGATCATTTTATGTTTATGTATCAATAATAGTGATTGATTGACGAGGATAGATGTATGTATGTTGTGGATGGAAGATGACTCGGAGGTTTAGCCGGAAGTAAGTGAAAAAGAGAAAAGTGACAAGCACGTGGGTTTAAGATGGAGGTGAAGGGTATTTACAAATATATCTCAATTTAAATTCAATATAATATATTATTTTTCATCAATATAATTAATATTATTTAATTTTTAAAATATTATTTTTTATTTAGCAACATATTATAAGAGTTCGTAATTAAAAAAAATGACAATCTCGAGATTGTCAAAGGTGTTCATTTTATATTGTAATATTACGATTATTTAAGGTGTTTCTTGATATTTGATAATGTTTTAAGCTATAAATTTTATAAAATAATATATTATATTTGATTATAATATGTTTTAATTTGTAAAAAAACAATTGTTTTCATTTTTTCAATGGAGATTCTCTTACGCGTTCGCTTAATATTATAATTTTAGAGTTTTTTAGAGTTTCGAATATATTAGAAAATATTTTAATTAAAATTTAAATAAAAGAGTATATTTTAATATATAAATATATATATAAAATATTGATATAATTTTAATATTCAAAAAAATATATTATAAAATTACAATTTTAAATAAATTAAAGTGTTCGACAGATGAGAAAATTAAAATATGCTATTAGATGTGAATACAACTCTATATTCTAATTAAAAAAGAAGTTCGTTTAGAGTAATATAATATAAAAGTATATATAATATAGATAGAACATAATATTAAAATTTAATTAATATAAATAAAATAATATTATTATTTTAATATTTATAAAATTTAATTAATAAATTATGATATTAAATAAATTAAAGAGTTTGATTAATGAAAAAAATAAAATATAATTATTTATTAATTAAAAGAATGTGTTTTAATAATACAGTACAGATACTAGTTAGTTTGGAAACATCGTATCTGGCAACCAGGCGGCTAATACATTCACCGTAAACAACATCTTTAATTTGAAGTGTTCAACTGCATCTTCGTGTTGGTATTTTCCTTTAACTCATTACGTACAGTATAGACACACTGTATACTGCAATTTTTTAATACCGCTACACGACTTGTTAAATTAATTGGTAATGATAGCAATGACAATAATGGTTATGGATTTTTGTGTTTACTTTATAAAATAATTTAGGTGTACATATTATTTACCGATTTTTTTTATTTAAAGAAGAATAAATTGCTAGCAGTTCATTACATATGTAATCCACAAGATGATACTTAACTAGTATAATGTAACCCAGCAGGTGACAAAATTAACTTCACTATATAGAAAATAGATAATTCCATGCAAACAATCTTCGTTTATCATGATTATTCTTATCGTGATCACAGCATTATTAATTTCTTATCAGACAAGATATTAACTGCAACAAATTAATACACGCAAACAATATTACAAATTACAACTCGCTAAGCACTAGCAAACAACTCATTCATGCCAACAATCTGAAATTGTCCTCGTAGATAAATTAATGGGAACATGCAGCTTGCTTAACAAAGTATAATCCCTGGATCAACATGGTGGCATATCAGAAGGTCGTGACAGGATCTTCTGGTCGGAGCGTTTTCCGTTCCTCACAATAAAAGTCATCTCCATTCCCCACGTTATGTGACGCTCAAAATGGCAATGCATCAACCAAACCCCTGAATAAAGATATAAGTAAATTAACCAATTAAATTGCTGATAGTGCTCATAAAGTACTAATGATAAAATGGTTAACTAAATTAATTAATGTACGTACCTGGATTGTCTGCCCTGAATCTGATAGCTGTCCAACCATTTCTAGGAACTGTAATAGTATTCATTAGAGGAGGATCAACAAGATTGTAATGCTTAGGATCTTCGGTTTTGTTGAAATTTCCGAGTCCCCAACCAACAACATAAAAACTATATCCATGCAGGTGCATGGGATGTTCTATCCCCCTTAGCAAATTTGTTCCTTGATACACAAGCTCCACTGTGGAATTAAAAGGAAGCACTCTAACTTCTGTCCCATTTCTTGGGACCCGCAGTGCAGCCGAGATATTCCCCGTGTAGTTGAATTCCAAAGGTGGATTCTGAGGAAAATCATCCCCGAATACACCATTAATACCTCTGTAATATGCTTCCAAAATGTCAATCTTCGGAGACTGAAAGGTTATGTTGTTTACACTTGCTTTAAACCTCACATTGTTTCGACTGGTACAATCTACAGTATTATTGCAAGGTACCGAATTCATAGATACTGTGAAAAGAAACTTTTGCGAAATATCCAATGGAACATCTATAGGATGAGCAGCATTGGCTAAACTTCTAAGGCTGCCGCTAAAGCTTTGTGATGCCGTTGAATTTGTGATATTTGGAAGAATAGGTAAAGGTAGTGGTGTAGAGGGAGTGTAATTTCCTGAATATTCGAGTATAGCTGTGGTGGTGGTGTTGTCATAAGTAGCTGCACCGCCTCCTACAAAAACCTTGGCTGCCATGTAATATTGATTAGGGGGTTGGTCTGCTTTCAGTAGTACATCTAGTGTTTGGCCAGGGGGGATTGTAATATAATCAGATTGGAAAGGCTTGGCATATGCAGCATCATGTCCAACAATAGTGAACGTGTGATTTGTTATTCCGAAGAAGAATATGTTGTTCATTCCGGCATTAATCATTCTGAGCAGGTAAGTCTTGCCATAGTCCACTATCAACTTGAATGTATCTGCGTGCATAACAGAAAAGTATTTAGGTAACCATATTTGTCCAATAACTATTTTCGGTCCCTTGCATATTGTAGCCGAATTATTAACAAGGTGTTGAGAATTCGAATCTCGATTTTACTCCTATTTACTTGCATCATAAAAGCAATTATAGGGACACGGGGGCCAATTAATTTCCGGTAAGAAAAACTGCATTATGTCAAAATGCAATAGTGTGCAAGAAAGGAAGTAGGACCTTTTCTTTGTTTCTACCCAAAAAAGTCATATATGGCATTAGTCTATGTACGTAATAACTAGCTTGTCAATTTATACATGAAAAAATCTTAAATCAATTAATTATTATACCTACAACATTCACCATTCCACACACCTTATTTAAATTTTGCGTCACTTGACTTTTTGATAAAAATGACGAATATGGGTTTATCCTTCCCAAGTCTCGTTCGACTCTGATTCAATTCGAAAATTTCTTAGAACACATACACATTTGTATGGCTATAAGTATAAATATTCAATAATAATAATAATTTTATAGATATTTGTTAATATTAATCGCCTGGTCAAAGAATTTAATTAAGAAAAGTCAAATTATATATAGTGTTTTTCATAATTTAATTGTTCAATCTAAATTTTTTGAAAAAGAGAAAAATAAAAATAATCATAATGAAGTTAAAAATGAAAACATTTTACGGAAAGCAACTATATATATACACTAAAATATTATAAATTAATGCATTACCGAGTCTGCACTACCACATGCGAGTAATTTGGTAGTGTCCTTATCGAATTTTCGTTGCGCTTGTTTACGTACGTAATGAAGTAGATAATACAAAGAACAATATGATGCAGCAGGTAAAAGAACAATTTTGGTTGCTAAAACAGAGAATTCTTGTCAAAACAACGAAATGAAGTAATAATGTATTGAAACTTACGTAAATTATTAACTATCGTTAGCAACTAGAGTTGACATAATGACAAGTAATATGGTCTTTGATTAACTATAAAAATAGTTTTGCGTGTATATATTATATATGTAGCATCTGTTGAGATTGTCCTAGCTACTAGTAGCATAAAGTCGTTATATATGGTTATGAAATGTTTCCATCATTCTAAACAATATGATAATTAACATGTTTGACTTGGCTTAAGTAGTATATCTGCCACTAATAAAAAGCATACGTATCATTAAAGATACTTATTTTACCTCTTATAAGAGGTAAATTAACTAAACCGAACACAATTATTTACGCCTTGTACCGTTGCACGTACCTTGTTTGGAGCATGGATACAAATCACCAGGCAGGCCGTTGATAGTTAGAGCATCAGAAGAATTTGGGTCTCCCCCTGTTCTAAGAAACTCCTGCAAAACCTCCTCTATATCGCTCTTCCACCAGTCACCTGTATGTGTATACATACATAAACATGAATAACTAGATCGTCATATATCATTATAGCGTCGTTTGATTTATCACTTATAAATTGAAAAATACATGTATTATTTAATTTATAAGTTATTTTTAAGGAGAAACAAGCTGGACCATATATAATTAGAATAGTACGTAGTAGTATTTATTTTGAATTTGGTGAATAAAATAATCATGGTAAAAGACAAATTAAACTTACCTAAAATGATAGGTACTTCTCCGTCAGGCTTAGGGAATGGATACTCGGTTCCTTTCTTAGGCTGGATAACAATAGCACCATAGACAGTCGCGCGGGACCAGTCACTGTGTGCATGCCACCACAGTGTTCCTTCTTCGTCGGATAAAATAACCTGTTGCCTGAATCTTCCACCTGGTTTGATCGGACATTGTGTGATGAATTCCGGACCATCCGTCCACGGATTCCTTGGCTGTTTTACTCCATGCCTGCACAAAAATTATATATATATATATATATATATATATATAAGTACTACTTTTTTACGAGTTTTATTTTCCGAATATGCAAAATGTGACCTAACAGATAGCAGGTAGACACTTTCACTTATCAGATGACACCGAATATATATGGACAACAATTTTATCCCTTATATAAATATATAATTTTCATTTACCAGTGAATGGTTATGTTAAGGTTCCCTTTGTTTTGAACATCAACAATGAGCGTATCACCCGTTTCGGCATAGAGTGTCGGACCAGGAAACTGTCCATTAACCGTTAATATCTTCTTGGTGCTGCAGAGTCTTGTGTAAGAAGTTTCTTGCACCTAATTAATTACATATATAATAACAAACAAGTAATTAGAAGAGAGCTAGCGAGAATATATATATATATATATATATATATATATATATATATATATATACACACTCATGTACGTCGTATATCATGAATTAAAAACAATCTAACATACAACGAATGTAGCACGACGAACTCGAGCTTCCGAAAGGAAAATGCTACTCAACAACAAGAACCCTAATAACTGGAATGCCAAAATTTTCATGTTGAAACCTCTATACTCTTTTTTTTAAAAAAAATTGATTTCTTTGCTAAGTTGATTGAATCAAGAAGAATGGTAGATGGGTATTTATAGAGGACACTTGTAATTAATTAAGTTTTTAAGCTTACACGTAGGATTTTAAATATATGCCTTTTTTCCATTAATACTAGTTTAAAATGATGTGTCCTTTTCACGTATGGAAAATATGCATGACACAATGGGGGTGTTTGGCTTAGCTTATAAGTAATAAGTTACTTTTTTTAAAAAAGTATTTTCATTTTTTTTTTTGAAAATTAATATTTGTTTTAGAAATTTAAGACAAAATCTTATTTCCAAATTTGAAAATAAGTTACTTATTTTCAAAAAAAGTACATATATATCAACTTTTTCAGCTTCTGCGCCAAATAGGGCCAATATCTACTACGGTATATTTTTTGTTAATTTATACGATCAAATCTCGATCTGTATAAATAGTTACTTTAAGATGAAAATAATTCTAGCAAAGAACGCGTTTAGTGAATTGAAAAGTCAATTATAATTTGTAATGGTTTGTACCAAACATGTGTGTATTAGTGAATATGTAGCTTACGCATTTGGATTTCTATCTGTTGAAAATTGGAAGACAATTTTATCGTTATCTTTTAATTTGTTTTCTCCATTTTTTACACAGGGAGGCGGATGATCGTCTTCTGTCTTTATCGGTAGGTCTTTTACTCTCGTTTTTCTATAGTTTTATCCACGTTTGCAATATAGTTTTAATCTATAAAATTTATCGAATTTGTAGGTTAAATTTTTTATAATATAATATACCCACTTCAACTATGATATTTATGAGCATAATTAAAATATAGTATAAATATTATAATATTGGATACAGTTATATACTTGTTCAATTTCAATATACATATTTTATACCACCTTAAATATATACCACCTGCTCCTTGAAATTGAGAACTAAAAAATATCAAACAGTTGTATTTTATTTCGATTTTTGGTTGGAACTTTTCAATAGACAACAGCTATTTTGTTTTTTCTTGGGATAAAAATTGTTGATAGATGGCTGTATCTTGATGTTCAAATTTAAAATTATGTATTTGAACGTTTAACAAATCATAATTAAAGTGCTTTTTTGTATTTACAGAGTAGGCATAAAAGATGTTTGGTTTATAAATACGAGTTTGTGATGAGCGTATTCATAAGTTAGCTGTAGTTCATATGGTGAGACATATTCATAAGTTATTTGTCAATATATATATATATATATATATATATATATATATTGCTATGTATTTGTCAATATATTTGTTTAGTCAGTAAAACTAAAAATTTTAACTTTTTCGTGAGTTTTTTTAATTTAAATTTGATAATTCTTTTACAAATCAAACATAAATATTTTGGAGTTAAAATTGGGTAACAAATTTTGAAAATAAACATTATCGTTGAAGTAGCTAGCTAGTTCAGCAAGCAGGATATGTAACCTTTCTCTTTGAAACTTCAAACCAATTTTACATTTGTCTCAGTAGAGTATCGCTAAATACCAAAATCTTCAGAAATTGTCAATTGGGTCAAGTATATATCTTTGTAAATCCAGTAGATAATTGAATCGCATTTGTCATCATTTATTGACGTTTTATCCTGATCATATTTAATTTAAAAATATATATTGGACTAATTATCCATATAACTATTGACATTTTTCATTTTTCTTTCCGATCCCGTATGTACGTTTTGAAGTATACAGTATATACCAACCTTAATTATGTGATCAACTTTTGAAGAATATTACCTAATAATCATATATATAGTACAAGATGGAATCCCCGAGAACATGAATGACATGGTTTTTGACTCATATAATATACAACGCATCAATAACATGGTCCATGGACGGTTTTTGACTTGTATAATGCACATCAAGGCGTAATTTATTACATTTGGATTAGCTTAATAACTAGGCTTTTCACTTTTGACAAATTTTTCAAGCTGTAAAAGCAGACATTGAAGTCCTTAGAGAAGACATTGAATTTGGATGATTAATCGACTTTCGGTGGCTATCTTCTTTGATAATTATTAAAATTTTGTAAATATTTATTTATTTATATAGAAATAAAGCAAATAGGGAATGACGTGACAAGCCAAACTTGTTTTTAACATCTTTTCATATTTCTTAAACAACTAATTTTCTATTTTAATACGAGAAATTGCCCAATATACTCGTATTTCATTAAACATGGTCTTATATATCCAAAAACGGATTTATGGCTCTATATACCCATTATATACGCCATGTACGTATCTATAGTATATATTTATTAAATTTTGATTTTGATTATTTTGTAGATGACGTATATTTTTTAGTTAAAGAATTGCTTGATTATCAGAAAACATTTAAAAATTTGAACTGTAACTAATAATAAATTATTATGATCGTATAATAATTCTCTAATAATTTTCTTTGAATTGATTTTAATAACAATATAAAATTATTTATGAATAATACATTCTTAAGGAACTAACGTTAGTAATACTAACCCTGACAAATTAAAACAAAAAAAATTACGTGTCTAAGTAATAATAACCTAATAATAATTAACTTAATCATTTATTCAACTAACTCGAATAATAAAAAAAGGTAATGATTGAAGGCAAAACAAAATTATTTTCTCAACGAGGAAGATAATACAATTAACACATGTAAATTCAATAAATATAAAATTCCTTACCAATCTATATTTCTATACAATATTATTAAATCGAAATATTAAAAATTTGGTAGTCTATCTTTCTTCAAATACTATTATTATTAGGTGTAATGTTTAAACAGTAATCTCCTAATTAAAACAAATCTCAAATTAATCTTTTAAATAAAACACATCTTTAAACAAAATACATAAACATCATTTTATTAAATTAAAAATATAAATAAAGTATATAAAAATTATATAAAATATATACATATATATAACATTAAATAAAGGTTAAATAAGTATTGAACCTAATTTTTAAACATTAATCTCTTACCTACAATACATCTCTAAACAAGACACACAAAAATTATCTTATTAAACTATAAATATTACATATAACATTAAATAAAATTTAAATTATTATTATAAAAATAAAAATATATTCAAATTATATATGTAATAAATTACGCCTTGATGTGCATTATTCAAATTATATATGTAATAAATTACGCATTGATGTGCATTTTTAAGGCTCAATTTCTACTTGAAAGTGGTTTCACAAGAGGTACAATTGATAAAATCTTGTTTTATAGAACTCAGGGAAAGGACTTATTATTGATAACGTGTTTTTGATATAGTATTATATATAATATAGTAATAAAATAGAATGTGTATTTAATATGTTAGACTAAGATTGAACTCTTAACGAGGGAATTCAAATAATTATTATTTTTTTAAAAATCTAATTTTTTAAATTCGATCCAAACCAATGAATTAATAAGGTTTTCGAGTTCTCAATATAATAATTTCTTCAATAAGTGTAACTGGCTCTTCATATAAAGTTACACTAATATCTTATATAATATATTAAATATTTTTATAGAAAAGATTTTGATAAGAAAAACTTTAATCATCTATTATAAGGAAAATTCACGGGCTCCCTGCATCTCTCTGTGTGTAAAATCCTAATACTATCATTACTGTAATCTAATAATAATATATAATAATGTCTGATTATGATAGGTCTGTATATAAATCTAATATAAAAATTCGTAACTATATTTTCTTTCTAGATTACAAACTGCTCCACTTGAATTTTGGATGTTGGACCACCTTAGAATCAAAGATAATTTTGTAAATTTCGCGTGGGCTGTAAAATCATCCATTTCTGATTTCTGAAACTCAAAATATGGATCAAACAATATCTGTCGTATATGTAGCGCAATAATTATGAATTTTCTTGTTAATTTAACTCCAAAATAGCTATTTAAATTCAAATTTATGTATTACTATGATATTTAATAGAGTTTGAGTTATAATTTAAAGCGAAATATGAAAAATTATAGTTTTAGGAATCTTAATAATAATTATAATTTATAAATAATTAGTATATAATATTACGTATTTGTTAATAATCTGATCTTTGGTAGTATTCGGATAGAATCTCTCTTACTCTTATTATATATAGGATATAATAGTATAGATATGGTATATATAATAAAATTATTAAATTTGTATTTGATCAATTTATATTTATTTTTATTAACGGCGTCTGGAAAAAAACCCTCTTCTTGACCATATTTACTCACTTATTTTCTCCGATATCTTTCCGTCAATCCGTCACTTACAAAAAATACTCAGAAATATAAAGACTATAATGTTTCCTCCGATCCACAAGAACAAAAGGAAAAAAACCAGTAATTCAAAAATGTCACATAAAAGTTAACAATATCTGGTTTATTATTAGAAAAATTAACTATACAAATTTTAAATTATAATATCTTCCGATTGTGCTGGTAAGTTGTAACTTCAAAATTCATTTCAATAATATATTTTAAACTACAAAAGTTAAATTATTAATTTAAATTTTCATATATATATATATATATATATATATATATATATATATATATATATATATATATATATATATATATATTGCAATAGAAACCAACATTGAGTAGAAACTAAACGTATTCCCTCGTTTTCAATTTGATTTTCCCGTTAATTGACTAATTGTTTTTCAAATCTAAGTTCATCACATTTTTCTCCATTTCTCAACAATCAATTTGCATACCATATCTTATATATTCTGGTAATTTAAAAATTAATCATAAATTTATATTACATTTGTTACTAGAAAAAATGCAATCACTAATTTATATGAGATAAATCACAAATCCATATTATAAAAATCACTAATGTATATTATAAAAATCACCAAAATTAATAGTTTTGTTAAATAAATATACATGGAGATCGCCGGAAAAATGAAAGTCGCCGGAATATAATATATATGGTATAAAAACTGAGATTGAAAAAAAATGTGGTGAAATTGGATTTGAAAAAAGGTTCACCAATTGGCGGAGAAAATCAAATTAAAAATGAAGGGGATTAAATGTGATTGTGTATGGGAGTGTGTATTTTAATTGTGTGTGGTGCATTCTAGGGACCATTAGATCAAATTAAATAAGTGGCTTAGATTAGTTTTTAGTTTCTAGATTTGATTTGGTTTCTATTTAAGCATTTAACTATATATATATACAAGCTTATATATATTTTTATTTGTATTTAAGTAAATTAATTTTTTATTTATATTTTTATTGATATTTAATATATAATTTTATAATATTAAGAATTTACGTTAATATTATTTGTTCTCTTTTTATATATAAATTTATTCTATTTAATATAAATATTTTATAATATGGACCCGTGTTAAAAATTTTTAGTTAATATAGATATGTATAGAGCCCGTATTATAATAAGTAAAGTTGTATAATTTAGACTCATGTTATAAATATATAATTGAGTCTAAAATTTTAGTTAATACAGATATGTATATAGTTAGGGCACATATTATATTAAGTAAAATTATATCTAATATATGCATATTTTTAGGCCATATTATATCTAATATATGTATATTTTTTAGGATCGATCAACCAACCAAAATTTTTAATCTTTTGGCTATAATAATATAGTATAGATATATATTAATATTTAAATATTTAAATAGAATATAAATTTAAATTTTAAATAAATTCCAAATTTTGAAATATATTATTTAATTATTTTGATAACCAATATATTGTATTTTTATCATTACACCGTACTATCCCGATCAAGCTGTGCATTATTCTTTTCGTGTGAGATTTGAGAATGTCTATGATCAGATATGCATAATGTGACATGTTTTTAATATTATACCAGCATTTAGACACAACATATCTGACCAAATTAATTGACTCATGAAAAGTATTCAATCGGTCACTAACATCGTATGTATTAAATCAAGCTAAAATACAATGTCAAAGGATGATCGATCAGATGATATCTACGCTAGATATGTTACAGAAACTTTAGAACGGACAAGTAGAATTTTAACCTATAGTGTATAACAACTCTGAGTATGATCATAATGTAATATTGGCATACATATGTTTCCGTGTCATTGATACAAATACCAATATATTGTATTTTTATCATTACACCAATATATCTGATAAAATACCAATATATCTGATAAAATAATATTCAATAAATTAATGTTATTATACAATGAAAATACCAATATATTGTATTTTTATCATTACACCGTACTATCCCGATCAAGCTGTGCATTATTCTTTTCGTGTGAGAATGTCTATGATCAGATATGCATAATGTGACATGTTTTTTTTTTTTTTTTGAAAATAATGTGACATGTTTTAAATATTATACCAGCATTTACACACAACATATCTGACCAAATTAATTGACTCATGAAAAGTATTCAATCGGTCACTAACATCGTGCGTATTCAATCAAGCTAAAATACAATGTCAAAGGATGATCGATCAGATTATACCTACGCTAGATATGCTACAGAAACTTTAGAACGGACAAGTAGAATTTTAACCTATAATGTATAACAACTCTGAGTATGATCATAATGTAATATTGGCATACATATGTTTCCGTGTCATTGATACAAAGGCTAATTAATCCTATTATGTTACCATTAGGTATCTCATCAACTACGCATGTAATAATATGCAATTATTTTTTTAATTTATTTTTTATGAGATTATAACATAAATATAGAATCTTGTAATATAATATTTTTCCTCAATTAAACTTGAAGAGTGACTAAAATTATATTATTAAGGTGCCTGTGATACAATTAATATAATTCCTAATAAAAATTTATGATTATTCATAAAAAGAATGGGCTACAAATAATTTATGTGTAATGCAAGCACTAAATAGTTTACCAACACGTGGGGATAAAAGTTTGCGAAATACCCTGCCTAACTAAGTGGTTGGCAAGGGAGCAAAGTGAATACAGAATTGTAAAATGCCCAATAACGGGACATCATTGTCGAACAAGTCAATTAAGTTGATTGATACACGCGTGTAATTTATAACTATAATCGGAGGGATGGAAATATGGAATATAACTTTATAACTATTATAATTTATACTATGTATCTATATACGTCTCCTTTTTTACATAAGAGTTTGAGTTGCACAAGCAATTTTTTTAATGAATTTAATACAAACACTTGTTTAGTTGTTTTCTCTAAATATTTTCTGGAATAAGGGAGTAAATAATAGATAAATGCCTATATGTTTCAGATTATATTTATTTTTACGTTAAAAAACTATCCTAAACATTAATTTTTTCATCAAATTAAATCGGAAAACTTTTAATAAATTCAGATTTAATTTATATAATTCAAATATTATAAATGAAAAGTAATTAACAAAAAAACATTATAAATTAAAAGTGTGTGTAGTCGGATCAGTAATCGATATTGTCATATTGAGTTTAGACCCAAAAACAAAGTTTAGGTTAGGGAGAATCGCATTTCGCAAAATAGATGGTGATCCAGGAAAGCCCGTCAATATATAGAAGGGAATTTCAACAAAAAAGCTCAAAAGATCTGAAAGAAGAATTTTAATTTGGATCCAATTTGAAAAGGCTCATAATCAAGATTTTTGCATATTTATGTTAATTGTGCATAATAAAGATTTTTGCATATCTATACTATATTATTAAAATTGAAATATTAAAAGTTTGGTAGTCGATGTTCTTTAGTTGGTATTTGGGTCGGACAGTTATATTGAGCCTAATTTCTAAACATCAATCTCATGATTAAAATATATCTCACATTATTCTCCTAAATAAAACACACAAACATTATGCTATTAAAATACAAATAAAATATATGAGATTCTTGGTCGGTATTTGGGCCGGATAGTTATGGGGCCTAATTTTTAAACACTAATCTTGTAACTAAAATACATCCCACATTAATCTCCTAAATAAAACGCATCTCTAAATAAAACACACAAACATTATGCTATTAATATACAAATAAAATATATGAAACTTTTTAATAAAATATATATATATATAACATTAAATAAAAATCAAATTATTATTATAAATATAAAAATATATTCAAATTATATAAAGAAAATATTAAAATAATTTGATATGTGCATCGCACGAGATATAAGCTAGTATAAATTTAATAAACAAATAGTAAACAAATTCTTAAATTTTAAAAATATTATCCGAGATACTATAATTTATATATTTTCATTAGATTGTAATAACTTGCAAAATAGATATGTGGAACTCCAGAAAATACAATTATCACTCCTATGACATATATTTAGACTTACCGGTACGATATTTTTGATGATTTAGGTGATTTTGATGACACGTCATTAAGGTTAGTGAGTAAAGAAATATTTCATATCCTCTTCGGTGATCAATTTAATATTTAACTTGTTATTAATTTGTTGAACCGAATAAATTACGTCCGACTTGGATTCAACTAAATTTAATCCTAATTCAACCCAACTCAATCTGATTAATCTTTTTATTTTATGTTATGTTATATATTGTCAATATATGAATATAAGTAAAGTGTTATATAACTTGCACATACTATATTTAGTAACCTCTAACTACAATTTAATTTATTCATAATAATGAAAACAAAATTAATGCATGATAATTGAATTTTATTGTAATTATAAATTTTTTTTATTTTTTATATTTTTAGTTCAACCATAAAAAAAATTATATACGGTTCAAACATTTCAAATAAATATTCATGCCATTCTTTCAAATATCTCCCCCCAATAACGTTAAAACGTAAATTTCAAATCAAAATATCATATAATTTCTTATAAAAGTAAATAATCTTAAAAAATTAACATTTCAAAAAAGCCATCATTAGTTTATTTTAAACCAATTAATTCAACTCGACCCAATATATAATTAATAGGGTTGAGTTGCGCTTAATTTTTTTTAACGGGGTGAAAAATTTTAAATTGAATTAATTGAGTTTAGTTATTTTTATAGCTCAAATCAGACTAGTCCAACCCACATGCTCCATTATCTCCGATAGACCTGACAATTCGAATAATTAGTTTGGTTTCAGATCGAATCAGGTTTTTAATCGAATAAGATTTCGGTTATGAAATATTTATATACGGATCGCATCTAATTCAGTTCTGATTTGATTCAGTTATGTATAATTTCGATCGATTTTGGTTCGGATCTTGATAATTTCGGTTCGGTTCAATTCAAATTCGAATTAAAATCGAAAAAAATTCAAATTAAATTAGGTTCGAATCTTTTCAGATATTGTATTTTCAATTCGGATTTTTTGTGGATCATAAAATTTTGGTTCGAATCAATATTGGATTAATTTAAATTTTCATCGAACTAATATAAAGATTATTAAGTAAATTTGTCAGAGTACAATGAAAATCGATAAAATAATATTCAATAAATTAATATTATTTTTCCTTAGTACAAGTTTGTAGACGGGGGTTTAATACAAACTTAAGAATTTTGACTAATTCTTGCGGATTCAAGTTTGTACTTTGATAGTTTTAATGTTTGGAAATATATAGTAAAGAAACTGTTTAAACTATGAATTGAAAAATGATAATCAAGATAACAAAGAAAATCAATTTAAAAATTACTAGTAGATTGGTTTTCCACTAGTAAGAATTTTGCTTTCAATAACTCTTGGTCTAAAGAACCAAACTGCTTACAAATAAAAAAATTGAACAAAGAAAAGCAATACAATGATTTCTAACTTTTCTATGCTTTTCTTGTTTTTGTTCTTTATCTCTCTTGTTAATAAAAATTCACATCTTACATCTATTTTTCTATCGACAGATAAAATGTAATTTAAAATTACATTTTACAATGTATTCACTAAAACAGATTGTAACTTCTTTTCACAGTCTTCTTTGCATTTGTCTTGTTCTAGAAAAATCTTTGTCTTAATCTTTTCCTTGAAGACTGTGTTGCCTTGAAAGTCTTCACAATCCTGACAGGACTGTCTTCCATTGATTTAGTTTTGTAAAGTTCTCATTCCTTTTGTCCTTAACCAATTTAGGAAACATTGATCAATTGATAATTGCTGTTAAGTTTATCAATAGATCCTTCTTTGTTTACCCATCATCGATGGATATGTTATCTATTGATCAATTGATGTATCAATGGATATTTTGGTTATCCATCGATCCCTTATCCATTGATTGTCTTTTATCCGTTGATTGCCTTGGTGCTTTCATCCATTGATGGAGATCCGTTGATTTGACTTTGGTTGACCTTTATCCATCGAACAGTTTCCACATCCATTGACTACACTATATGTTGATCACTTCATTTGAGAGAATTCTGACTTAGAATATTTATAATTGATCAGCCATTCTTCACATCCATTAAAAAGCTATCAATTGAAGTCAATAAACATCAGTCGGCTAGTTCACATCATTCATCGACATATTACAATCAATTGATAATTAAACATGACTCAATTATTGGTTTCTTAGTCAATGGATATTTATAGATCATATATTCATTGACCAATTACATTTAAAACTAGAATCTATATTGAAATTCTAAGCAATTTGTTATCATCAAATTTCATAATTTCTAATAATTAATAATCTTGATTAAGTATCATATTTATTTTGACATGACTAGAACTAATATTATAAACTAATATTTTCAGTAAATGCATAGTATTTCCAAATATGTTTAATTAAAATGTGATATAATGACCAATATTCACAAAAATTAAAGATATATTATAAGATATAAAATTAAATTAAATTTGATTTTTTACAATTTAAATAAAATGATTGGATGAATTCACAAATTAGAAAGGAGTGACTCTATAAATATATACTGTTGTTTTTAGAAATATTTAAGAAATATCTCTATATTTATATTATCTGAATGTGTGTTTACAATGTAAATATAAATTTATTTTTATAAGTAAGATAAATAACATCTTTTAGTATATAATTTATATTTTAAAAAATAATTAAAATATTCAAAAAATGTGTTTTGTTCATATTGATTTTATTTGTTTTTTTAGAATAAATGACATTCTTTCTTAGATTTACAAACTTTTTATTATTTGTTTTCTAGATTTCAAAATAAAAATTCCTATATAGTTGAAAATTATATTATTTTTCAATTGTGTCTATTTCCAAAATATTTCAGTATTAGAATGATATTGTGTTAGTATTTTTGAATAATGTTCGATGCATATAAATTTTTATTCAGATTTGATAGATATCATGTTATTATAGGAGTATTTCATATTATTTTCAATTTTGAGTCATTTTCGGATCGCCTTAAATCAGTTTTCAGATCATTATCGAATTTGACTATATTGAACTGATATCGGTTCAGATCGTGTTAGGAATGAGTTGCACTTAACTTATGCAGAGTGGGAGGGGTGAACGTATAAATGTCATCTTCAAATTTATTTCTTGAACCACTTAACAACACTCAATATAAATATGCAAATTTGTTTAAGTTGGTTAACAGGTTGTGTGTGTATAATGCGGAATGTAAACTTAAAAACACAAATTGTTAACTTTCAATTTAATTATTTTATTAGAATGAAATGCTAGAAATCTGAAATTCAAATATGAGTTTCAGTTTCCTGTTCTTGTAGAGAGAAAAACAAGGAAATAAGTTTTTTTTTCAAGACTCTTTACAATGGAGTCAAGTGCAGGCTTAACAGACAACATGTCTGCAAGCACATGATCCACTATACTAAGCACTAAACTAGGAAATAAGACAAATAATTTTTACATTTTGACACTTCCTATTTCTAGCTAATATTTAGAAGAAGACAATCTTTTGTTTCTGCTTCATATCTCTGTCATGTTTTAACTTTTTCTCTCTTCAAGCTTCTTATTGTAGAATTGTCATATTTCATGCATATGTTTGACCAATACTAAACATGACAGTTGCTTATGTTACTTGTTTGTTAATTCTGCAAATCTTATTTTTTTAGTTAAGTGAACATGTCGTGAATTCTGTTTGAACTTGATAATTTTGCACTTCTCGACGACTCAATATATTGCATAACTGAACTTCTTGATAACCCCTTGTCTTCACTTTTCGACAGTCATTCTTCTAAACTTTTCGACATCTTAATGTTCAACACTTCTCGACATAAGGACTTCTTGATATATTTCACTTTTGATACTTTACGATATCAGTAGTGACTGACTTCTCGACATGTTTCCTTGGTAGACTTCTCGACATACTCATTCTTGACTACTCGACATGGACTTTTTGACACTTTTCCATCTCTTTGTTTATTAAAATCTCGATACCAACTTTTTAGCACTTCTCAACATAAACTTTTCAGACTTTTCTACATGGCTTGAGTTGGACTTCTCGACATCTTTAATTTTGGACTTTGCATCATTTTGGACTTCTCGATACATTGCCTTACACAAAATCCCTCATTCTGCAATTCTCATTGACTTGACATTATTTCTCATGTTACTTGAACAATTCTCATTGGCTAAATTATAGTATGTATAAAAAAATTTAAAAAAAATGTTATTCTGTATAATTTGGTTGATATTGTTGGTCCCTGATATTGTAGAAGGGGGGTTGAATACAATATCTGAATTTAATCACGGAATTTCGGATTTAAAAATTATTTTAAATAATCACAAAATATTAATTTTAATGAAATACTATTCAAGTAGAAGATATAATTTTAAACTTGAAAAGTATTACAAAATTAATATGATGAAAAATGTTTATAATTGATAAAATATTTTAAATAGATTTTGCATGAATTGGTCTTGTTTAACAATAACTGAATTTGAATATTTTCAACAATGAAAATAATGAAGCCATGTGCCTCATATTTATAGAGGTGGAAGCTAACAATACTTTTGAATAAAATTTATTAAAAAAACTTAAAGACTTTATAAAATATCTATCAAGACTTTTGAAATAAGCTGGACAAAATTTTTTAAACTCGGTAAGACTTTTGGAATGGTCAGTAAGATTCTTGAAAAAGTCTTAAATAAAATTTCGGTAAGATATTTTAAATCAAACTGCTCCGTAAGAATTTTTAAAAAGTCTTAAAGGTTCTGCTCGGTAAGACTTTTAAAATGTCTTACCAATTTAATTCGGTAAGTCTTTTTAAAAGGTCTTACCGATTTAATTCGGTAGAACTTCCTAAATTAATGCAGCAAGACTTTCTTTAAATGTTAAATAAAATATCTTTTTAACTTAAATAATTCCACCAATTTTAATTAAATAATTTATAAATTAAATCAATTCAAGTTGAATTAATTTAAGTAGATAAATTAAATAATCAATTAACTTTTGATAGTAGAATTAATTTAGTTTCTTCACTGCACAACCACTGTACATTTGACTTGAGTCTTCATGTCTTCACTGTCTTCTGTCTGAAAATCACTTAAACTAGGTGATAAATATTTAATAAATTAGTTGACACACAAATGTATTGTCTGGTTAATTTGTGTCATACTAAAATAAATATTCTTCACTTTTTAAACTTTAAAAGATGTGATCTTCTGTCTTGTTCTAGCTTCTAGTTTTGTCTCTAATATTTTCTTTTCTTGGAATCTTTCTGTAGTAGCCACTTGGAATCTTCTGTATCTTCTGAACTCTTCTGAAATATAACTTCTTTATTTTTCGCTGACACTTGAACATATTAATGAATTTCTTCCGGTGTAGAGTAGCAACTTCATTAGAACACTTCTGATATTAGAATTCATTGTGTTTAGTTGACTTTTTTTGTCTTGATTCCTATTATCATATTTATTATTTACTTCTGTTTCTTATCGGAGTTGAGTTGTCATCTAATTATTATAAATATGCCTAATCATATGTCTTTCAAATATATATTTTCCAATACAACTGCTCTCATTTATGCATATGTTAACTGATTAAGTAGCGAAAGTAATCAAATTGAGGGTAATATATAGTTTGAGTAAGATTATTTGGAATTCTTGTTGTACTTGACAAGAAAATAATTAAGATAAAAAGTATATTGAATTTCTAGTTTTTGGCTCTGATTATAAATTGTTTATATTTAATTGATAAATAAGCGAGTAATTGTATAGATATTGTTGTTCATCATAGTAGACTAAAAAATAGATGCATAATCTGACCTGATAAACAATAGTGAATTATTTTGAGGTTATAACCGTATCAAATGCCTACAACAATCTTTTATTATTTCCCTGCATATTTGTTAGTAATTGTATTAATAAATAGATATTTGTATTTCAAAATTTGTTGAAATTATATGCTTTAACTTGTATACATTAAAATATTATTTTATTATTTTTATGTGGATTTAAAATTATTTACACTATATATAATTATGATATTACATGTTAATAATTCTATAAAAGTATTAAATGATATGATTTTTGAGTAGGGAATGAGCGCGGTACGGTTTAGTGCGGTTTTACACCCAAACCGCACCGTAACCACTTAAGTACGGTTTTAGAAAATAGAAACTGAAACTGAACCAAACATTATTGGTTTGGTTCAATTTAAAAAATTGTGGTTCAGTTTTTTAATGGTGCGGTTTCGATTTTAAAATATATTTTCACATTTAAATAACAAAAAATATGTAGTTCATATTTTTGTATTATCATATATTAAATTTAATATTATATGATGTCATGAATCATTGTATATATAAATTATTAATATTATTCTTACTAACAAAAATAAATGAATATGACTAATTTTACTTAGAAAGACATTGAGTTAATATATATATTAATATATTGTTTTATTAATGCAAGACATAAGGTAAATATTACTAGCGGTTCGGGTTTTGCTCCTCTCTAATTATAAGTATACAAGATTAGACCTAAATATGCAGAAATAATAAGAAAATGAAAAGAAAGTATGTTCAGTTTAGCATAAAAAAAAGAACAAATACTTGATTAGTAATAAAATGATTCAATTATGTTTGTCTATTTGACAGTATGTGGACTTTTTATATTGTAAAAGGGTTGGTTCAAACAAGTAGATTAATAATTTGTCAATTATATTATGTATTAACATATTGTAATATTACATATTTAGTATTTATATTATATAATTAGTTATAAGTATTTAAATTAAAACATAATTTATAATATATTATGTTAGAAATTAGAGTTAACAAAAGTTTACAGAGGGGGTGGATGTATAACTTCAAATTTTTGCACTTTGATTTGATTTGATGAATTATTTGTTAGTGTTTGTAGATTTAGCAATTCAAGTGTTTACAAAAACGTAATGCGGAAAATAAGGTAAACACATAATATAACTTTTAATCTAATTTGTATTAGAATTGAACTTTGGTACAATCTGAAATTTAGTGTGAATTTCAGCTTTTTGTTCTTAGAAGATACAAGGTTTGAACACTTGATAATATTCAAAGATACTAATTAGTGAGGCAGTGCATAAACTATATAGACAACATGTCTTTTGGCACACGTTCTCATCAATCAGTTAAGCTAAAACTAGAAATAGACAAAAACAATTTTACATTTGACTACTATTTATTTCTAGCTAATACATTCTATTGACAGTCTGTTGCTTTCAGCCTTATCTCTTCTGTCATTTGTCTTTTATATCTTCTAAGCTTCATTATAGACTTGTCTCTATCATCACAGGTTTGACTGATCCTGTAATGACAGAGCTGCAAATTATTTGTCTTGTTCTTCTGTAATTTTCCTTGAAACTGGCCTCTTGAAGCAGTTGAATACTCTATTGATTTTGCTTCGAGAAGTCATAGTGATTGATTTCTCGATTAGGTACATGTTGAGACTTTTCGATCAGTTATATTTTTAGATTTCTCGATCAGGTACATGTTTAGACTTCTCGAGTTACATGCTGAGACTTCTCGATCAGTTGCTTAAAACTCAGACTTCTCGATCGGTTCAGCCCTGTGACTTCTTGATTACTCCTTTTGATAACTTCTCGAATTGTTTATTCTGGACTTCTCGAATATATGGCATTTTCACACTACTCGATTGGCTTCAATTCCTTGACTTCTCGAATGAGTACTTCTCAATCGAATACTGAGCCAATGAGTGTTTTGAGACTTCTCGGCCAGTTTCACATTTCTGACATCTCGGTTGTAGTGACTTCTCGACCAGTTATTTATCTTAGAAGAGTTCTCAGACTGCATTCCTTATTCTTTAAGAAGTCTTCTTTGTCTAGATGCATGATTCAACTTGAATTTTCTAACAGACTTTATTTTTTGACTTTAATTACAACCTGAAATTACAATTTGATCATACTTCTATCTGCAATAGTACATTAAAGCATCTAAGTCACAAACCTAATATAAAATATCTAGATATGTTACAACAAGACAAGTAATTATATAAAGTAGGTTTTATTTGGTCCAACATATTATTATATATATTAATATATATTATAAATATTAGTGCGGTTTGGTTTCTATTCGGTTTGTAAAAATTTAAAAACCAAACTGAAATTAAAGTATTGATGCGGTTTTTATTCGATTCGGTTTTTAATTGGTTTCATTTTTTTCAGTTCAATTTGGTACGTTTTTCGGTTCGGTTTCAGTTTTCGATTCGGTTTTTGTTCATCCCACTTTGGAGTGAGACATTAATGATAGTAATAATTTGAAGAAAAAAATTGTGTGATATAACTTTGTTTTTAATATTATGAAATATTACTCTAAGATGATTGATGACCACAAATAGCTTATTTCAACTCACAATTCTAAACCATAATTTATTTAATGTATAAAAGGATTATTTAAAATATTAAATTTTTATATATTAAGTATCTGAAAGTTATAAGATTTTAAATTTATATAATATTCTATCCGTCCCTATCTACTATCTTTTAATTTTTGAACCCAAAATTAGGACACGTTGTCGTCCTTTTCAACAAAAATAAATTTAAAAAATGAACGAAATATTTTATCTTTCTAAAAAACTATATATTTTTAATATCTTTCTTTATTTTAAACTCTTAAACTTTAATAAAATAATTTTTGTTCTAGATTTGAAAAAAAAAATCTGTACTCTATTCGAGTTGAAGATGGAATGAACAACGAAAGGTTTATTTAGTCGTCTATCTCTTATTTTCATATAATTTATACTCTTATTTTCATATAATTTATCAAATTTATAGATAAATTGTACTGTAATATATATAATTAAATCTCAATATGTCTATACACATAAATATTTCAAATTTTAGTTAATTATATAAAAATTTAAAATCCAAACCCCAAACACCAAGGTACCAAATGGCAAATGCAGTAGGACCACAAAAAAATAATCAGAAACAGAGTCGTAGTACAATGTACCAGAAGATACACGCTTGCAGTCTATTTCACTTTATTGCAAAGGTGTCAAGAACTCAAGAAGTAAGATATAGAAGTTTTTTGCAATGTATATATACTTGAAGTAATATTATCTATTGTGATTCGATAGTTCCCATATTTATAAACATTAGGTATGTGCTGCAGTAATGTGTATTCTGTTAGTTGTGTCTCTCACTGCCAGACAGGAAAATTTAAGAACTTCGAATGAGCTTGATCCTTTTGTTGTATTTTTTTATACAGGTATGTCGAGCAGAAGAGAAAAGAGGGATTATCGTAACTCAGAGCTTGACTACATATATCGATACTACAAGTTAGACCTGGCAAATTGGGTCTGGACCCGAAGAACCGACCCGAAATGTAGGGAACCGAATCCGATTTTGTATCCGAATTTGATAATCCGAAAGTGTAACTGAATCCGAAACAATCCGAACCGAACCGATATCGGTTTAATATAATCAAATCCGAAAATGATCTGAAAACCGATTTGATCCGATCCGAAAATAATCCGGAACCGGAATTTTAACCGAAAATAATCCGAAATAACACATCCGATCTAACTAAAAAGTATACAAACTGAATATGGCTGAAACTAAATTATAGAATTTAAGTATATTTCATACATACAATTTTATGGTTCGTTACACTCACATGTACATTATACACTTATACATAATTCATACGTATAATACATGTGTTCGTAAAATAAAATATTAAAAAAATAAGAATAACATTTATTTTGAATTTGCTAGAAAGTAAAGAAAAGTGAATATAAATTCATATTTTAAAAAGAAATAAATACTGTATATTATATATGTACATATAAAATTTATTTATATTTTTATTTGGACATCAAGATTTTTTTAAAAAAAATTGTTACATTACAAAATTTAGTGAAAATTTCTTTTATCATATTGACCAAAGTCTGAAATGAAGAAATATATTACTTAATCGAGATAATTATTTTGTTCGGTATTATTTTATCAAATTTTAACTATAATTTGTCAAATTTACTTAATGATCTTTATTTAAATTCAATGATAATTCAAATTAATTTAACAATAATCCGAGCTTAACTTTCAAATCCAAACAAAATCTAATTTGAAATAAGAAATCCGAAAATATCCGAACCGAATTTAATCCGATTTTTATCTGAAATTCATCCGAATTTTAATCTGATTTTGACCCAAACCAAAATCGTACCGATCCGAACCGAAACCGATTCAATTTATGCAAAACCGAAACTGGATCCGAACCGAATCAAATCTGATCCGATCCGAACCGAATACAAATATATTATAACCGAAAAGTGATCCGATCCGAAATTAATCCGATCCGAAACCGAACCGTTTACCCGAATTGTCAGGTCTACTACAGGTATCTGAAATCATTTAGCAGATTCATATCTGAGTGGTAAGGGGTAACCTGAAACATTTTACAATGTTATGCTTATGATAGGATAAATATAGTCGGCGAGTCTGGTCTTTACAGTTCAGAAAGTAATAAGGTCAGAAAGTAATTTAAGAATTGGTTGCGGATCTTGTGGTCCTTGAAACAAATTAAATAAGGAGCACTTGTAAGTTTTAAGTCAATATCTTATAAACTTCAAGTCCACCATGAGGTGGTTCATTTAGCTAGATGCGTATCATTTTATTGTTTTGATAGCATTTGACGGGCAGGCCTATTATCAAGGCCTCCATAGGCGTCAAGAGAATGGGAGACCTTAACCAAAACCGATTGTTTCTGCTGCTAAGATAAAATATCCTGCTGACGAAGCTTGAGAGAAAGCAATGGAATTTGCTTCGCAGATGGACGCCAAAATTCGGGATTCAAACTGCTACCCCTTTAAGGTCATATTGGTTGGTGCAGACAGTAAGGTAAACAAACATTCTGTAGATAAAATTACTTGTTAACTGCTCTCTTCGGGGCAGACCATACTTTTTACTGTCACTCATCATTGTTGTTGCCTTACGACTTGTATTTTTTTCTCCCTAACATTGTACAAATCTTTAACTCAACAAATATCTAGAGCTCTCTTTTCCCCAATCTCTCTGTTTATTACTTATTGTATGCTTTGATTGGATGTGACATGTCAGAGAGTTATCAATGAAGAAGATGACTGCATCAAAGTCATAAAGAATGAATGGGGTGATGAAGTGTACGACGCAGTGGTGACCGCATTAACCGAGTTGAATGAGTACAACCAAAGTGGAAGATACCCGGTTCCTGAGTTATGGAATTTCAAAGAAGGAAGGAGAGCAACTTTGAGTGAGAGTGCAGAATTCATACTAAGACTCTGGAAGACAAACAAGAGGAAGAGAAAGTGAAGTATCGGTACGTGGATGATTGGTTTTGGCGTTTGGCGTATGGTTGATGTATCAGGACCATTTTTTATAATGTACTACTATTCTTATGTTTTACCTGAAAGTTGGGATTGTTTATTGCTTTAAAGGATTGCAGTATATCAGCTAATGCATGAGGCAACACTACATGTCCTTTGATCCAAATTTGTCCGACTAATCTTCAACTTGTTTTGATGCTCAAAATTTATATGTCGTTGACGTAATTTCTTCTATATATATAAAAAAAAAAAATACCTGAAAAATTCTTTTTTACTGTGCCCCATTCGATAGCATAATGCTCAGGGCCGGCTCTGACATATCCCGGCACCTGCAACGTTGCTGATTAGAACCAGGTTGAAGTAACGGAAGCCATTGATTGTGAACCTGATCCCTCCTCTCTTTTGGCGCATGCAACTCTGTAATGGCAATGACAAGAGTCACAAGACGATTCCTTGCACTATATACTGAGTAAATTACTTATGACTAGGGTGCACATGGGTCCAGTTAGTCGTGTTGGTGCCTAAAAACAACTCAATCCAATTAATTCCGTTTAAAATTTTTTACACATTATAAAAATATTTAAAATGCAACTCAGCCCTATTAATTATATATTGGGTCGGGTTAGTTCGGGTTGGGTTGAATGAAGTAACGGTCGTATTTTTAAAATGTTAATTTTGTAAATAATTATGATATTTTAATCTCAAATTTAAACTTTAATATTAGTGAAGAAATAGTTGAAGAAATTATAGCAATACTTATTTAAAATATTAGAATCAAATGTAAATATTCTTGATGATTGATTAAACTTTTAAATAGATGAGTAAAATTTTAATATTATAAAACGATTCATTGATCCTACATTATCTTTATTATTATATAATATTGAATAAATAAAATTATAATTAAGAATTATTATATTTATTATATATATATTATAATACAATTCACTCATATTTGTATAATGGCAATATATAATATAATATAAAATAAAAATTATTCGGGTTGCGTTGGGTTGGATTGGGTTGGGTTAAGATTAAATTTAATTAAATCCAAATCAACTTATTCGGTTTAAGAAATTAATAACCCGTTTAAACTTCAATTTTTATTGGATGGGTTTGATCAGCCAAAAAAAGTGTTAGGTTGGATCGATTAGGTCTGTTTGAGAAATCCATGCGCACCCCTACAGTTATCAGGATATATCCGAAAAGCCAGGAAATCCCTTCATGAGAGAGGAGATCCCGGCAAAAGATGAAATATTTCTTTTATTTTTTTAAAAGAAAATTATTCGTAGTATTATTGTTCCTATATCGAACTCTTAAAATTTTAAAAGGATGACCCTCATTTTTTGTTTGGCATCCAAAAACATCTTCTCATATTTTCGCTTCATTTTGTAAAGATGTGATTAATTATAAAACTATAATTTGTTGATCTTTTTCTCTTTTATCTTCTTATGATTTATTAATTCATAGTTTAAATATAATATAAATAACTAAATTCTCAATATTTCTGTATAAATATATATTTCAATTATTTAAATTAATTATTAAAAAATATCTAATTTATATATTTATGCCCTGTTGAAATAAATAATTATATTATTTATTTTTAGAATAGAGTATATTTTGACACAATTGAAAAGGCATTATTTTATAATTACTTAATTTGCTTTTTGTAATAAAAAAAAAAAGCGGAATTAATGTGAATTATTCAAAATGAAAATGGATTTGCTGTATGTTTCACGGAAATAGAAACCCAAAAAGATCCAAACGCAATATACGCGGGGCCCACAAAAGAAACAGAAAATTTTAAAACAGAGTCGCAGTACAATGTACCCGTAACAAAAACTTGCAACCGCAACCGTCCATTGCACTGTATTGCAGAAATATAAAGGAACCCAACGGTTGTGATGGCGAGTCCAATTAATTTTCTACGCGTGAGTGAGATTGAAAGAATCAGTACAGTAGAAAAATAGATACAATAGTATTTTTGTATATGGAAAAATATTCTCGTTTTGGTTAAGTTCTGAGTACTCAGTAGACGGTAATGCTCCCCCATTTCTTCATTTAGTAGTGAGTAAAAACCTCTCGTTTCTCTATAACTGTATGTATCTGTGTATACAAATACATACACTTTTGTATGTATACATTGAGAGCATTAATTTGATGCATTTTTGCTTGTTTGTGCAGAGCGATTATGTAGAGCTGAGTTGGTGGAGTTCTCGAGAAGCTTCTTTTTCGCCTGATCATTTGATTTTGTCAAGTTTCAACAAATCTAGGGTTTCTAGTAAGTTCTTTTTTATATACTTTTTGTTTTTGTAAATAATGCTTACAAATGTGCTTTGATTTTGTATCTCTTTGTGTTCATGCATATGCTCTGTCTGTTTTCTGCAAAATATTTCACACACACGTTTGATTTGGGATGTTTTTGTGGTTTGTTAGATTTTTTTAACTGATTTGCGATTTATATAGCTTGTTTGATTTTAGCGGTTAGTTTTAAGTTTTTGAATGTAATGTAGTTTGATTTATGCGTGATTATGCTTGTTTAGTTCATTTAATTGCTTTCTTTGTATGTATGTGTTGAAGTTGTGTGTATTCTGTTAGTTGTATCTCCGGCAGCGATATCTAGAAACTTTGAATTTGAAGATAATTGCAGTTTAGAGCTCTTTGATTTGGTAATTTACTGAGTTCTTTGTTGTTATGATGTATGTAATTTTACTTATATTTATTGTGTGTGTTTCTATTAAATTAATTGTAGGAATGTATATCTTTTGCTATTGTTTCCATTTCTGATGCAGATCGCATAAATTTTATTTTAGAGTTTGTGTTCTGTGATCAATTTTTGAATTGACACTATACTGTACTTTTATTTAACGGATGTAAAAAATGTATAACTATTTTCCTGTAGTCATCAGGACAGGTTTTGAGTTTCCATTTACGTTTTGTTGTAAAGGTGTCAAGAAAGAAGATATCAAAGTTTTTTGCAATGTATATACTTTCTGGTCTTTATAAATGAAGTAGGTATGTGTTGAAGTAATGAGTATTCTGTTAATTGTATCTTTCACTGCGGGAAAATTTAAGAACTTCGAAGTTTTAGATATTTGCGGCATTGTACTCCTTTATTTGGTAAATTTATTGATTTGTTCATCGATAGCTGTGTTTGTAACTTTGTATATACACAGTGTTCCTGTAAATATAACTGTATGTATATATTGTGCTGTTTTTTTTCCTTATCTGATTCAGTCTGCAAAATTTTCATTATTTAGAGTTTGTTAATGTACTTGTGTATATGGTAATTATTACATGATTAATTTCTAAATTGAAAATAGCACTACACTGTATTCTTATTTAGCATATTTACTAGAACTGTTTGCCTAGGACAGGCTTTGAGTTTGCATTTATGTTTTGTTGTAAAGGTATCAAGCAGGAAGCTATCAATTTTTTTGCAATATATACTTGAAATATTATTATCTCATGTGATTGTAATGTTTTACTACTATAAATGAAGTAGGTATGCAAGTAAAAAAACTATTCAGCACAACAAAAGTAATATGTCAGCAATTACATTATTTCTTCCTATAACATTGCATGATAGAAGAGTTATAGTAATTAAGAATGTATCATCATTGGAATGTGTAGCTACTCATGGGTTATACATATATCAGTTGGTATCATTCCTATGTCCATTATCTTTTGGTTGATGTTTACCACTGAACAGCTGATATATGAATGTGACAATACCTGGAATCTGTGTGGTCTTTAAAATTTTACTTTTAATATATATCTTGGATATATAGATAGGGTTTACGAATAGAATCAGCTTGATCCTTTTGTTGTATTTTGTTACACAGGTATGTCGAACAGAAGAGAAAAGAGGGGGGATTATCGTAACTCAGAACTTGAGGACTACATATATCGATACTACAAGTATCTGAAAGATGGACGAGATAGAGTTGAAGTTTCGGATCAGATTTTTGAATGTCCTTATTGTTGTGAATATGAAAAAAAAGAATATACCTATCAGCAAATTCTTAAACACGCCTCTCGCGTTGGCAGAGAATCAAAGTCTGCGGGCTTAAGAAGCAGGGGAAGACATTTGGGGTTGGAAAAGTACTTGAAGAGGTGCTTGGATAAAACTTCACGATCAAGGACAGAGCGTTATGAAAGTGATAATGCTCAGAAACAGATTGCCCTCCCTTCTTTACCTATTGAATCTGTGGATAATGACATTGTTGTTGCATGCAGAACGGAGTGTTATGAAAATGATAACAGTCAGAAACTGATTACTGTCCCTATTAAATCTGTGGATAATAATGTTGTTGCACGTAGGGAGGCAGAAAAATCTTCTGGTAGACATCTGGAACATTATCCGCCATTCTCTACCCATAAGAGAGGTTCTGAATATATGAAAGCTGAAGCTATTGAAGAACTGATTGTTTATCCATGGATGGTTGTTATCGCCAACATACCTGTCGTGTTGAATGAGGATGGACGATATGTGGGAGACAGTGGTCGAAAACTGAAGGATGAGTGGATAGTGCAGGGGTATCAACCAACTAAGGTTCATCCTTTGTGGAACTATAAGGGTCACACAGGCTTTGCTGTAGTTGAGTTTAACAAAGATTGGACTGGATTTGGTAACGCAATGACGTTTGCAAAAAAAATTGAGATGGATTGTCATGGAAAGAGAGACTGGAAAAAGGCAAGAGAAAAAGGAGACAAGCTATATGCTTGGATTGCAAGAGAGGAGGAATATAATAAAAGTGACAAACTGGGTGAATATTTGAGGAAGAATGCAGATCTTAAAACTATTTCAGAAATTGAAAAAGAAGATAAGATAAAAGAGGCAACATTGGTCTGCAACTTAAATAATTCACTGGATATGAAGGAGAAACAATGTGAAGAGATTAAGAAGAATATAAGCAAAACTGAAGCTAGCTTCTTGAATGTTATGAGGCAGAAGGAAGATATGGCTAAAGCTTATAATGAAGGTACAACCTATGATTGCAAAACTATGAATCTAGGTTACGGCTATAGTTTCTTAACTCTTATTTTCTTCATTATTGTGTTATTATGTTGGCTGTTCTTTAAATTCTTCATGATGTTACTTTTAAATACGCATTTTCAAGTTTCAATAATTGCATATTGTTATGATTTTGTGGCTTATTCCTAGTATTGCATTTGGTTGATTAGAAATTGAGATGAGCCAGAAACAGCAATGTAAGGAGCTTGAGACCATCTATCGTGAACATGAACGAACCAAGTTAACATTGGAAGCTAAGAGAGAAGAGCTTAGATTGTATGAAAAGGTTTTAAGGGAACGTGAATACCTAAATGAAACTGAAAGGAGGAGGTTGGACCATTTGAAGGAAAAGAAAGAAAAGGTACTGAAATATATTGTCTACCTGATTCAAAGTAATTCGTGAATACTTGTAACGCATTTTAAACTTTACGATACTGCTTGATGGAGGAGTTCCTCAAAGAATATGCTTAAAGCATGTTCTTAAAAGACCCAGTTTTTTGTCTCACCTGGATCCTCAATTTGTGAATCAATGTATTATATTAGCAATCTCTTGAATATTTGATGCTCATATAAAGGTATGTCCTATCATTATACCTACCTTTCCTAGTTTCCTTGCATGAAATCATTGATTATAATAATATAGTTGCAGAGGAAATATAGTGTCATTAATCTTTAAGTGTCTCCCAAAAAATTTAAAAAATTAAGGGTGGCGAGCTATTCAGCCACGCCAGCTTCTAATGAGAAAGAGAAAGTAACAACTTAACTATTTGGACATCTTTATATGAATCTTCTTACCAGTGATTCAGTAATGGTGTGATATAAATATGAAATATTATGCTTTGCATGTCTGTTGGCTGATTAAATCCTATTACTGCATCCCAAATTTTCTTTTTTAACTGTCCAAATAGGAGTAAGGTTCAAATGTCTTGAATTGCTTGTGGTACTTCAATTAGTATAGTTTTCTCTTAATTAGTAGTCAAAACTTCTCGTTTAAACTTGTAATATCTGCTCTAATGTTTTTTTTGCCATGTATCTGCTTTAAATTTTGTAGAATGAGAAAGCAATCCTAGAGCAAAAGAAGGCTGAAGAAAGTATGATGAAGTTGGCAGAAACTCATAAAGTGAGTTAAATTTCGAAAAAGTGTAACTGTGTATAGAATAGATCTAGCATCTTCTAATGCATGTAATTAATTGAAATGACAGAAAGAGAAGCACCAACTTTACCAACGGATTATTGAGCTACAGAAGAAACTTGATGACAAGCAACGTTTAGAATTGGATATAGAACAAATGAGGGGAGCCGTAGAAGTCATGAGACCAATTAGTGATGGTGGTGATGCGGAAGTGAAGAAAAAGATGGAGTCCTTGGAAGAAATCCTGAAAGAGAAGGAAGAAGATCTTGAGGGTCTTGAAGATTTAAATCAAGCTCTTATTGTCAAAGAGAGGAAAACCAATGATGAGTTACAAGATGCTCGGAAAGAGTTAATAAACGTGAGTTTTTTTAGTGGCCTTGCCACTTAATTTGCACATCATTGTCAATTAAAGTATTCTTCTTCTCTTATTTATCTTGGTTCCTTAGACCAACATTATAGAGTTCTAGAACCATTGTGAGGTTAGATGACACTTTTTCATGAACTTATTATCAGAAAGTATATATATTTGATGAGCCACGTCCAATTGACGACCATCAGGTGGGTGAGTTGTTACAGATCTCTTCTTGTTATGCTAGTTGCACGGACATCATACACCACTTAACTGTAATAGACTTCTATTAAGGGTTTAGTGTATTTTCCAAATTCGATGGAAAAGATATTATCCCTGTGAAGCTAAAACTGATGCTATTGAGAGGATCCCGTTATGAGCTACGTTATCAGGAGACTGGAGAGTAAAGTATGATATAGTGGTCGCTGCAAGTAATAGTTTAGTAGCATCAGCTGCATTTAAGAGCATAATCAAATTATTTAGCAGATTCATACCTGAGTGGTATACCTGAAAGATTTTACAATGTTATGCTTACGATAGGATAATCATAGTCTGTGACTCTGGTCTTTACACTTTCCCACGATTGCATATCTTCCTCGAGTAATAAGTTCAGAAAGTACACAGTTGTGGACAGGATACATGTGTTCTATGCACTCTTTACCATATATGACATATATGTCCAATAGCTTAACATTTTTGTGGGAAATTTTAGTTACATTCATGTCTTAGTTATCCATCATGACTTCTATTGTCCACATATAGAGCAATAGACTAAAACATTTAATAACTCTCAGTATTAATATCTACATGCATGAATCATGGGCCGCATAATACCGTAATAGTTCAGCCAAGTCAGTCAAGTTAACCTGACTCAGCCTGTACTTCAAACCATGAACGATTGATAGCAATTATATCTTTTGTTGGTTCCGAATATAAGCAGATGTCTGCAACTTGGACTTCTAATTTAGGAAACAGTAAGTTAAGAATATTTATTATTTGAAATTGTCCTATTAATTGGTTTCGGATCTTGTAGACCTTGAAAAAATTAAATAAGGAGCACTTGTCAGTTTTAAGTCAATGTTTTATAAACTTCAAATCTGCCATATGGTGGTTCATTTTGCTAGTTGATTATCATTTTATTGTTTTAATAGGGTTTGAAGGACAGGCCTATTCTGAAGGCCTCCATTGGCGTCAAGAGGATGGGAGACCTTGACCAGAAACTGATTGTTTCTGCTGCCAAGATAAAATATCCTGCTGCCGAAGCTGGAGAGAAAGCAATGGAATTTACTTCTCTGTTGGACGCCAAAATTCGGGATTCAAACTGGTACCCCTTTAAGGTCATAATGGTTGGCGCAGACAGTAAGGTAAGCATTCTGTAGATAAAATTACCTGTTAACTGTTCTCTTCCGGGCAGACCATACTTTTTACTGTCACTCATTATTTTTGTTACCTTGTGACTTGTATTTTATTCTCCCCAACATTGTACAAATTTCTAACTCAACAAATATCTATAGCTGTCTTTTCCTTAAGCCCAATCTATCTGTTTATTACTTATTGTATGCTTTGATTGGATGTGATATGTCAGAGAGTTATCAATGAAGAAGATGACTGCATCAAAGTCACAAAGAGTGAATGGGGTACTGAAGTGTACGACGCAGTGGTGACGGCATTAACCGAGTTGAATGAGTACAACCAAAGTGGAAGATACCCAGTTCCTGAGTTATGGAATTTCAAAGAAAGAAGGAGAGCAACTTTGGGTGAGAGTGTAGAATTCATACTAAGACTCTGGAAAACAAACAAAAGGAAGAGAAACTGAAGTATTGGTACTTAAATGATTGATTTGGCGTTTGGCGTATGGTTGATGTGTCAGGACTATATTCTGTAATGTACTATTCTCATTTTTTTAACTGAAAATTGGGATTGTTTATTGGTTAACAAATTTTTATGCACATCATGATACTCTTTAAAACCTTCTGGTTGAATATTGGTTTACAATTTTTTATGCACATGATGCTATAAAAAAACCTTTTGCTGCATTTTTTGTTCCAACCTTTTTGCTTCCCCTCTAATGCACGAGGCAGCACTACATGCCTGGTAAGAGACAATAATTATGCAGCAGGCAAGTCGGTACAGTTACTTGGTATGTCCTATGATAGATAATTGTGCAACTAATCTTGAACTTGCTTTAATGCTTAAAATTTATATGTAGTTGAGATACATCTTTATATATCACAATATATGACGGGGACATGGGGTACACTGCATAGAAGGTTTCAGCATCATAAAACCCAGAATAACGAAATTAATAAAGTTGCTTCTCAGTATAATTGTATAAAGCATCTGTGTGAACTTGAAATATGTACCCCTAAACTCTGAAGTTGTTTCCTGTGAAGGTTTGACCGAATTGCCAGTAATGGGGGACACAGTTCCTGGAGGTAGAAGTGCGATGGTCACTGTCTGTCACCCTAAAAGAAAGTGACTGTCCAACCAGAACAGCATTTGATTGCCAGTTCTGTCCCCAGTTACGGCTCATGGCCATCCAGCCAGTTTTCGATCCCTTGATACTCACCCTCACTATATCCCCGGCACCTGCAACGTTGCTGATTAGAATCAGATTGAAGTAACGGAAGCCATTGATAGTGAACCTGATCCCTCCTTTCTTTTGGCATGCCACTCTGTAATTTGCAAAAGCAATAGTTGAAGAAATATGAATATATAGTTCCAAGTGGGCCTCTGCGGTTATAGTAACATGTAAATAAGACGATTCCTTGCACTATATACTGAGTAAATTACTTATCAGCATATATCCGAAAGGCCAGGAAAATTTTTACAATCACCTGCGGAAAGAGACAGGAACAATTCCGGCACGATACTGAGCAATGTGGAGAAACATGGGCATAGACAGGTCAAAGTGGGTCCGAGGAGGATTGCACCATCCACCACTGTTGCTTGGTAGTTGAAAATTTGGTGGGCAAAAGTTGGTAGCGGTTATAGTGATGGAAGGGCTGCCAGGATGGCACCATTTAGGGTCGTTGATGCACTTGATCTCAAAACACGCCCCGCAGCTCTCTCCCTCGTTAAACAGCACCGTGCTAAGAGCCGCTGTGTTCACACCATACCCTTGGCTGTACAGATTTCCATACCCACAAGCTCCACCTGACCAATTTATAGAATATTTTATAGTAAGGGTCAAAAAATGAAGTATAAAATATCCACAACGTATAAATATAAAACTCGACTGCACTGTGCATAATTAAACATATGAGAGCAAGATACCCATAGTGCCAGAGGCATCAGCGCCCCCATAAAAGGTTGCATGAGCATTTTGCCATGAACCACTTGAGTAAATTCCAGGAGTCCTAGCTTGAGCTTGGGAGTGTACTTGTAAAATAATAACAAGGAGTACATTGCAGGACAAATTCATAAGAACCATTTTGGTCATTGGAGGTAAAGAGTGGAGCAAGTTGAGCTACTTATATATGGTGGATAAGTGCGTTGTGTTTGAGGGTATAATTGGTAGTTCATGTATACATTTTGAATAATGTTCTCTTATCCTCCAAGTCCTAGAGTCAAATTGAAGATGTCTTCTGGTTGTCCTCAACTATGTATAATGTACTGTGTGATTCTTGTGCATTCTTGTTTTTTTCTTCAAAGGAGAAAAATGTAGTGTGACAAGTTGCTTGACTAAACACTTCCAACATGAATTTTTAGTATGTTTTAAGTGTCACATCTTCAATATACAGCTTAGTCGTATTCTACTTATCCTTCTTTTCTACCCCCACAAAGATAATCATGTGACCTGACAAAACAAAGAAGACTCTTACATGTTACGTTTGCCGTTTTTATATGGTTTTATGATGTTCGATTTCAACAATTTTCAGTTTAGAAACTGCCCTCACAGATGAAGGTTTATTCTGCAACTCAAGAGGCAATTCATTCCAGCTAAATAAATATGAAAGCAACCTTAATATACACTCCGTCAACATTGGACATGCATGTGTACAGAGTGTCACGATAAATGCAAATATTTTTCAAAGTAGCATATCTTGAAAACAAATGTCTAAAATATTGCGATAATTATAATAAGACGAATAAAAAAAATCCATTATATGACAAGGATTAAAAATATTTTATAAAAAAATTGTTGCATTATAATGAGCGAAGACTAATTTTTTTATGCACGTATCTTGAATGTGTATTATTTATCGCATAAATGAGCAATATATATATATATATATGTGCATTCACATAATTTTCAAAAATACATAACAGACAGAGTTGTATATCATCTGATGCCAGTCATAAGCATGTTGGTAATCAACAAGAAATTTGTATTGGGGTAATTTAAGTATATATAAGTGTGCTGCAATATTTTTCTTTGTCTATTTCATAGCAATAATACTTCTCATCCTTATCTGAGAACTTTCTATTCTTATCTACGGTCATACACTAGCTCATACCATCTCTTTCGACATGTGTAAATGATGTTACAAGCTGCTGATTACAAGATTAGTTCTATTTTAATTAGTTCTTGCTTTGACTGCTACAATGAACTTGCATGTACAGAGTTTTGCAACTACACGTTGGAAGTAGAGACTTGCATCACCCATGCTATCCTAAGTGTCTAAAATCAGAAACAGTACTCTTGATTCCTTGACTCATTTCAGCTAAGTTATGATAAGGCATAAACTTGAGCCATGGATGCATATCTAAAGATGTCTCCTAAAGAATACCACCTTTTTTTGAGTTGTTTTAAAGGAATATATAAAACTCTATTGCCCATATCATCATCCAAATTGCATAATAACCGAAAACAAACAAGATAATTAATCTCTCCGGGGATTTAAGGTCACTTGATGTCTCTACTGGCATGGTTTGGCGATGCTTCCGAGTTCCAATTGTAAATCAGCATCATGCTTTTCACCGGGCTAGTTTTATTTTAAGAGTCATTAAAGATGTTAATATTTTTCTATTATTTTTTATTGTGCCCCAAATAAGAGACATCAAGAACAAATGACATTTATTGTGCTATATGTTAACATGTTAAGTAATAAAATAAAAATAGAGGAATTCTTTTTAAAATTCTAAAAAGTGAATGATACTTTTAGGATGAAGTCTTTTGATCTTAGTGTTGAGGATATAAGTAATCAAGATTATGATAACGATTATAATATGAAAGGTAACAACTAAAATGTTTAGAATCGATTACTTGATAATGGTTTTAAAAAATTTTGGAACCCATTTAATATTTTCGCCCCGGATTTCCGGTAAGCCAAGACCGCCTTGGTTTTCACAGAAACTAACTGTGAAGAGTTACCCTCAAAACACTACTTGGAACTTGATTAGATGCGCCATTGAGGTCCTGTTACGAATATTCCAAGTATTTCTAGAGTACTCAGACATTTTCTATAATATTCATCACTAGCTCAATTCTTGGAGACGAAACTGAACAAACTAATGAATTTAGTTTTTACTTATTTTGAGAATCTGTGATGGGTGATGGATGCAGTATCAATCATGGAAAAATTTAGAACTCATTGTTTCCACTTGGGAGGACATGAAATGAAGGTGACCCTAGAATGAAAAATTATAAATAAAATTTATGAAAAAAGAAAGAAGGTAAAGGTTAACCGTGAATGAAAATCTATATTATATAATTGGAATAAGGGAGATAATGTGGTGTGGTGTGGTGTGGTATTATATGGTCGTTGGCGGTAGAGATGTAAATTCTTAAATACTATTAATTAATTAATTATTTAATTCATGTTCGATCCCCGCGAGTATAAAAAGTAACTTAATAATATTCTTAGATTTATTAGTTAATAAAATGATTAAAGTTTGATTATCAACCAATATCAATAATTATCTTAATATTATTTTAGAAAAAACTATAATAAAATTGAATAAATATAAATTGTCAGGGGCGGGAACACTTTAACTATTATCTAAATCTATATCTCTATTCTCTATTAATATTATTAACAACTAGATTTCATCATTCTGATATTTAAATTATAATAAGAAACAAATATAAAAAATGTGTTAGAAAATTATAAATATTGATAAAAAATTAAACAAAATGATTTATAAAAAAATTTATGCAATTATTCCTTATTAAATAGAAAAAACAACTTAAAACTTTTATAATCAAGTAATAGGGGTGACGGGTAACAAAAATGTAATTAATATATATTTAATATATTTCACTTTATATTACTAAATATTTTATTTATATTATAATTTATACTATTTAATATTTAATTTATAATGTTTTCAAATAAATTTTTGATATTAAAATTAATATATATGTTTTAATACATACTACATTTATAAAAATAGATATAACATATAGTTAAATTAACAGTTTAATTAATTGATTTAGGCCGTGCGTAGCACAGCATTGTTTCCTAGTAACTTAGTAAAAAGAAAAGAAGAATGAAGGGGAATAAATGAATAATGAATGAGTAAATTTATAATACATTCTAGTGAAGGGAAATCTATTTTTTGTTTATGATAGTATTATTTTTTTTCCCTATTTTTTGGCGATCTTTGTAATTTGTAATTGATTTAAGAATATCTAAGTATTATATATTTTATTTAACATAATACATTAAAGTTCTATATATTTCTATAGGAACTACTAGTGTACTACGACCACCAATAAAATCTATCTTACATCCTGCATTCACGGTTTGCCATGGACAATGGACAAGCCATCTTATAAATTTTTTCTTAAATTTAAATATTTGTAAAATAATAAAGTCACGTATTCAAATGTCACATAAAAACTTCTCCGCTATACTGTCGATACTTGCTCAACAAACTTGTCTAGTTTTCTGAGTATTATTGTTTCTAAAAAATTTATTTGAAAGATCATTGTTAATGAGTTTGGAGACTTGGCCATCACAAGAATGAATCATACCACAGTCACAAGGTGCCGTAACAATTTTTGGTTGATAGTTTTCTCATTATTTCTTTTCTGGTACGCATTACTTTATGTTTATGATTGGTCTTTTCGGGGTGACGAATCCTCAAATTCTGTAAATCATTCTATTTCGTTCGATGCATCGGATCCTGATCAGATTCAAATATCTAATGTGCATGGTGATTTCAATGTAAGCGAAACAACTGGATCAAAAAATGTCGGTAATGATATAACTGTCAAAAAATCTGTTATTGGATCATATGACGAAAACTGGTTTGAAGATGGGGAAAAAGTTATGATTCTGGAGAAGGATTTGGAGCCCCTAATGGAGGAGGCTGAAGCTAATAGGCGTGAATTATTATGTTCCGATAGGTACATTTATGTTCATCAACTTCCTAGTAGATTTAACAAAGCCTTGATCAAACAGTGTAATTCGCTTAGTAAATGGGATGATATGTGTTATTATTTGCAAAATATGGGACTTGGTCCGGAGCTTGGTAATCCGCAAAGAGTTTTTATGCCTAGTTCTTGGTATACCACTAATCAGTTTTCGTTGGAGTATATATTTCATAATAGAATCAAACAGTATGAATGCTTAACAAAGGATTCGTCGAAAGCTGCAGCTGTGTTTGTGCCATACTATGCTGGCCTTGACATTGCAAGGTATCTTTGGGAATTTCATAATATTTCAGAAAGAGATGCTGATGCTTTAGCTGTCGCAGATTGGCTTAGGAGTACGCCTGAGTGGGAAGTAATGAATGGTAGAGATCATTTTCTAGTGGCAGGACGGATTACTTGGGATTTTCGCAGAGGGATTGATGAGAATTGGGCCTGGGGAAACAAGCTTATGTTGTTACCAGAATTCAAGAATACTATTGTATTGACAATAGAGTCGAGTCCTTGGAATAAGAACGACTTTGCAATTCCATATCCGACAATGTTTCATCCTTCAAACGATGATGATGTGAGTACATGGCAGAACAAAATGAGGCGGCAGAGAAGGAAAATTCTTTTTTCATTTGCTGGTGCTGCGAGGCCTCAACATGAGGAGTCTATTCGAGGGGAAATTATTAATCAGTGTACGACATCAAAAAAGTGCAAATTCCTAGAATGCGGGAATAAAGACAATAAATGTCAAAAGCCGTCACATGTTATGAAGACTTTTCAAAGCTCTATATTTTGTTTGCAGCCTCCAGGAGATTCGTTCACAAGGCGATCTACATTTGATTCAATATTGGCAGGATGCATTCCAGTTTTCTTTAGTCCAGGGTCAGCTTACGTGCAATATTTATGGCATTTACCAACGGACTTCACAAAGTATTCAGTGCTAATATCAGAGTTTGATGTCAAAGATAAAAATGTGAGCATTGAAGGGGTGTTGAATCGAATTCCAAGACAAAAGGTAGCAGAGATGAGAGAAGAGGTTATAAGGCTTATTCCTAAGGTTAGTTATGCAGATCCAAGATCTGAATCGACAGAAATAGAAGATGCTTTCGACTTGACACTGAAAGGAGTTATTGATAGAATCGAAACACTTAAACGAGAAATTAGAGAGGGGAAGAATTCTAGTCTTGCGTTTAATGAAGAGAACAGTTGGAAGTATTATTTGTTTGGGACAGAAAAGAAGCATGTGTGGGATAATTTCTTTAGAAGGAAAAAGCGAGACTACAAGGTGAGACATAAATTCGAACTTTGAGAATAAAAATGTAGGGGAAAAAAGAAACAGAAGTGGTAAAATTGATAATTTTAGTCCAGCTTGATGTACAAATTCAATTGATTGCCTGTGAACTTTTTGTGTGCCATTGCTTTGAGGTCTATATTTATGTCACCACTTATTTTTAGCCTGACGGATACATGTAAGAGATTCAATGAAGCCACGAGTGTATGAGTATTTGAAGTTCTGCATCTAACCTTTTCAAATATACTATGGGTGTTTTATGTTTATATATGTTAATCACTTGGTTTTAGTTTATCTAATACCTTTTGAGAGGCTAGATAAAGGCATGACTGTTGTGCATTTGGTTATAATCGAATCGAACCGAATTACATTTTGGTTAACCCAAACTCACATAAAATACTTGCCGAATAATGAATAAATATTAGTTCGCTTTTAAAACCAAACCGATATATATATATATTTTAATGTTTCTGTTCATTTCTTTATTCGGATGCAAGGCTCTGTGTATCTACTTAGTCGCACTCAGGCTTCTGGCTTTGTGAAGTGTGAATACCTCCAAAAAAAAAAATTAGAGTATGCTCTGCGAGCGCACACTCATTTCCTAACCTCTTATATTATATAACATCTGGTGAATTGAATGTTAGTTCTCCACAAATGTTCTAAAGCATATACAAAAGATGGTCGACCTAGAGTTGCTGAGTTGCTGTAGCCGAAGAAGTTTTTGAAATAGTGAAAGTTTGTCTGAGCATAAGGTTAGTTCTTTCCCATTAAGAAGTGAGTACCCCCAAAAGTTATATAATATAAATTAGCATTTCGTGTCAGCTGAATTTCCAAATGGTTTGCTTACCCCCATAACCTTTGGTGTTTATATCTTTCTATACTTATATACGTTTCTCGTACTTTATTTATATTAGATATAGCTATTGGTACATGGCTCTTCACTTATTAGAGTAATCATATTTTGCTGCATATTAAAATATAAAGAGCATGAAATCATAGTCAATAATTACTTTTAACAGCTCAATATGAATTGCACTATGTTATGCTGAATATTTGTTTATACAATCGGTATTTGTTTGAAAAATTCCTAAATTATGTTTTGGTGTGCTATTAAATTCAAATTTGTATACCATTTCCGGATTTAAATATTAGATATCGAAAATGTTTTGTTTTTCATGTATGTAAAACAAAAGGGAAGTCCCTTCGCATTCATCTTCATAAACAATGATTTATTTTAATAATAGAGACTTCATGCATCTCTTGAGCGAAAATTTGAGTCTCACAAAACATTTTTTAGTAATTAGTGTATCTACCTTGATCTTATCATGATATTTATTTTTAATATACTTTAGGTTTTTAATCTTTTTGAAATAGATCTTCAGAGTTTAACATATAAATTCTTCACTTTTTTCTTCATTGTGGTTGATCTTTTGAATATTTTGATTAATGGAGAAGGCTAAAAAACCAAGTCTCATCTCAAAGTCACACCATGTTGCCCGGAAGGGTTGGCTCAGTTAGTTAAAAAGAGGAATATCATCCTTTTGGTCACAAGTTCGAATCTCACGAGAGGAGAATGTGTGATTATGTCATCGTGGACCAAAGGTTTGCACGCTATTGCGTGAGCCCGTGGGTTTGCCCAATGCGCACCCAAAAAGGATAACGGCTACGGGTTCTCACATTAAAAAAAAAAAAAAAAAAAGGCGCAGCATGCCTAGTCGCTTGTGTTTGATTATTGTGAATTTTCTATTCTTTAAAAATCTTCATTTTAATATTTGTAAAATAAAATAATACCATTGTTTTTGCCTGATAAATCATGTTGTTTCCTACATCAGAGCACGGTTACGGTAGAGGGCTACAAAATTGAAGTTACACAACATATATATTCTACAATACAAAAAAATTATTTACCTCAAAAATCTATTCGAAACTTAGTGGTCAGTATTTTCATACTGTGCTAGACAATGACCTGTGCCTTGCACAGGTCATTATTATTTTAAATAATATATATTATTATTAGTTTAAAATATCTGACTCAATTAAACCTAACACAACTTATATTATTTTAATTTAATTAGGTCATATTAGTAAATTAAGAAATTATTTTATTTAAGAATCTAAAACTAAAAATATATATAGTTTAAGGGTTCAATTATGGGGAAAAAATATTTTTTTTGCTAAGTAAAAATATATAGTTTAAGGACTTAAATTCAAAAATTATATAGTTTAAGAACTCAATTACGAAAAAATATAGTTTATGGACTTAAACTCAAAAAATCATATAGTTTAGAGATGTCTTAATTAATTTTCCCTATATTTATACAAAACCACTCAAATAAAGGTTAGGCAAAATTCCATTAAAATACGTACTTGTAAGCTACTCCGTCTGATCCCAAAATAGATCGTTTGGCAATGTTTATTATTTCAAAATGTTTTTACTCTTTTTTATTCGTGAAAACTATATAGATATAGATACAATATATTTATACAAAACCACCCAAATAAAGGTTTGACAAAATCCCATTAATACGTACTCGTAAGCTACTCCCTGGTCCCAAAATAGACCTTTGGCAATGTTTAGTATATCAAAATGCTTTTTACTCTTTTCTATTCGTGAAAACTATATAGATATAGATACAATATGAGTCAATAAAGAAATCAATTAAGAGCTACAGCTTACAAGCACTCGGATAATAAGACCCGGTTTAACTGTAATGAGTCCAACTTACAATTGTTGCCAAGAATGCTGCTTCTTTTATTGGACAAAGGGATATGCTGTTGAGGTGGTGTTTTTGGGAATAACAACCCATTAGATAGCTTCCCCATACAAGTGTATATGGGATAATAATGCATTTGAATAGATACAACAGACACAATGTCACTTGACCAAAACATGATTGAGTTTTCCGCCAACGCAACTACAAGAGTATAGGCAAAAACATACTAAATGTCAAAAAAACTAAGCATGTCCGCCCATTGAAAGCTGGCACTACAAACTGAAGAAATGGGTACAAAATGCTCAAACATATTGAAGTCCTGGAAATGGCTAACGCATAGGAAGCTATAGGAAGGAGAAAGAGAGGGCTGCAGTGTTGAGGCTGTGGCCATCAAAAATGTCCCAAACTGTAAACCAAAGTCCATGCAAGCTGCAAAAAAGTAAATGTGTGAGTCCTAAACAAGTATCTTTGCTAGCATACAGCAAATCAGAAGTTTGAAATACCAAAAAAAGCGTTATAGAAGCAAAGAGCCCCTCTTGCAGGAGAGCACCATGACCCCCAAAATCTTCTTCATCAACCTCTAGTAGCATTGCATAATAACCATAAATTATTGCAGAGGACAAAACCAGGAATCTGTAACAAATATTAGCAACCACAGAATCATCATTGATACATTTATTAATAACGAAGTTCAAGAGCAATCTATAGAATTAATATAGGACTGTGGGTAAATATTTCTTCAATAACAATAATGATTTATGTATTGCAATTAGAAATTACAGGATTGATGAGCATGCTAAAAAGAATTACTCAAACTTTCCCCCTCATCGAAAACACAAATTATACTGGAAAATCAAATATACAATATTATTGTCACAGACATATAAGATATTAATACTAGACACAGTCCAGGTCAAAATTGCTGCCTGTAAATATCATTTATTATACATTGCCGATATCTATTACTTTATGCAGGAGGTTAATTATTGGTGAAAATGAGATAAGACCTGAACACCCAACAACCTGGGACAACCAAGCTTATAAATACAGCATATTAATTTGACCGGACATCTTATTCTTTCTAGTTTGATGTCATAATCTTTTTATAATGGAAAAGAGGACAACCTTGGAAAGGGTTCTGAATGCCGAGTGAAGCAAACCCAAGGCATGTCTCAAGCGATGGTAGCATATTTGATAAAGATGCAACTGAACTTGCTTTTCATTCAAATTGTTTCTAATTCCAGGATGAAAAAATCCATAAACTGTGGTATAGTCATAGATCGAAAACTCTTTCATAGTATTTAAGCAATTCATATACTATTATAATCCCAGTCAATATTATGTTAAACATACTTCTACCATCCTAGTTTTCACAGACTACAATGTGATTGCTAATTCTATTTAAATATATTTGTAAAATTATAAATAATGGTTAAATACCAACCTAGTTATTCTTTAATAATGCAGCCAAAATTTGAACTACTAGAAAATTTCAGAAGACCCCAAACTTGGTAAATTCATTGAGTACTAAAAGAACTTGAATAATATAGCCCAAAATAAACCCAAATAACATTTTTTGTGGAGCTGAAGATGCAGTTTGGATGTCTTTCTAAAATCAGTTTCTTTTTGCACATGTGATAGTGTGTTTAAATACGTTGATGGTAATGATAAACAGATATTAAGGCCCTGTTTATTTACAGAAAAAATTTCTACTTCTAAATTTTTCTTAATTTTCTTTTTCTGGTAAAATTGGTGAAAACTATAAAAATGTGTTTCAAAACCTACTTAGTTTTCAAGTCCAAAAGATTGAAAAACATGTTCCGAGCAAACCAATTTCTTGGTATACATAGTTAAACTCTGAACTGTCATATGACCATTAAAAAAACTTTATAATTAAGTTAAATTTTCTATTACAAAATAGGTTCCATAAAGATATTATACATACATTTTTTAGTTTTTTGCATAAATAATCTTATTTTGTAGAATTATTCTTCATTTTATTTTAGTTAACACAAGTATTAATATAACTAATACTTAAAAATGACCACTGATCATTCCGAGTTTACAGGCATGTTTTCTACTTCCCCCAAAGTAAAATAATTGATTTTAAGTTTCAATAGGGAAATATAAAAAAAATTTATAATTAAGTTAAATTTTCTATTACAAAATAGGTTCCTTAAAGATATTATACATACATTTTTTTGTTTTATGCATAAATAATCTTATTTTGTAGAATTATTCTTCATTTTATTTTAGTTAACACAAGTATTAAGGGTTAAATATCAAATTAGTCACTGAAGTGAACCTCTAATATCGATTCTTTCACTATAGTTAACGGGGTCTCATTTGTACCATTATAGTGATCAGTAATGACAAGTCCATTAAATGCAAATTTTGATTATACGAATAATGTTACGGTGCTGACATGGTGCTATGATGTGATGTTGTTGTGGATAGCAAAACACAATATACTTGCACATCATCAATCTAATATCCCGCTTTGTTAATGATGTACAGTAGTACATAATATAATAACATAAAATTGTGTGCTTGATATAAAATAATATATAAAACATAAATATATTTACATGAAAAATGAAAATAAGATATAAAACATAAATATATTTACATGAAAAAAGATCAATTTTTTGTTTAAAATTATACTTTTTAATTGATAGATTATTTTAAATTTTTTACTAAATTATATTGTTGACAAGAACTAATGAATTTTAAAATATTTGTTATTTAGCAACTTTTAAATTTGTTATAATTCACATTTTGAAATTATTATTACAATAATTATTGAATTTTGGTATACACCATTTTCATAAAATTATAAGAATCACATATTTGTAAATTAAAGAACAATAAAAAAGAAATTTATGCTAAAAATGTAAATCTATAAATCAAAACACACTAATTATCAATTATCCTCTTCCTCCCTTCCTAGTAAGGGAATTAGTCTCAGCAAATACATATATATATGTATTATATTCTTTTTCCTCTTAAATTACAACATTGCATCACAAACCCATATTAATCCTACCTCGAAAGTCATAATCAGTCAGTATTCATTCCACCAAACAATGATTCTCAATATCATCAATAAAATCAAGATGAATCTCTCACTTTTCGTGAGCTTGTCACGAAGACATTTAGAATTAATGATTTTAGAAATATAGGTTTGTATTTATAAATACATATACATAGGAGGATTTGGGAAATGCATGTTTATCATCATCCTATCAGAATTCATGAACTAATACATTTGAATTATCGGACACAGTAATAAAAAAAAAGATATGTTTAAAAAAGCAGATGAAGTAGAACAAATGGAGTACATATAATTAATACACACATGTATGTGCGCACTATAAATTCAGTTGTTTTATTTGCTAAACTATAAACCCAGTTTGAGTTACTATATTGCCACGTATTTGTAATGTCATTGCTTAACTAGAGGCTAGAGAAGTCCACGTCAAAGTCAAATTCTTTCTGTATAATGGTACAAATGAGATCCCGTTAACTATAATCAATGAATTGATATCAGAGGTTCACTTCAGTGACCATTTTGATATTTAACCCCAAGTATTAATATAACTAATACTTAAAAATGACCACTCACTGGTAATTCCGAGTTTACAGGCATGTTTTCTACTTCCCCAAAAGTAAAATAGTTGATTTTAAGTTTCAATAGGGAAACACAAAAAACAATCCAAAATTCCAAACTTTTCCAAATTCTAGTTATAATTTGGAAAAGTAGGGATAACATGGTATTTCCAATATTCCTGATTTTTCAATTTAGAAATTAATTAAAATGAACATGTTTTGAAAATTTTCTATTTTTTAAGAAAAAAAGTGAGCGAGCAAACAGAGCCTATATATCTACTTATAATTCAAATATTTAGAGCTCGCCTGGGTTAACTTAAAAAAATTTACTTATAATTTAAATTATAATTTATTCGCTTTAAGTTAAAAATGATATTTTTTACTATGCATCTGTTTGGCTAGTTTTACATAAAGTAATTGTTTAAAATAAATTTTGACTAAAAAATAAAAGTCTATATTATTTAAATATAAAATAAAAGTATAAAGCACAAATATATACATAAAATAAAAAATAAGTTACATAATTCCTCAAATGTGTGTGTGTGTTTATATTAAAATTTGATGTGAAAAAAATAAGCTAAGAAAAAAAATACCTTGAGGTGCTTTTTGAACTAAAACTAGCTTCAAACTTAAAAATTTAAGTGTATAAAAGCACGTCAAAAAAAAACTTAAAGCAAATTGGGGCATCTTAAAGCTGCCCCAAACAGGCTCTTCGAGTCCACATTTTCTGATCAAGAAAATTTTATATATATATATATACACACACACACATATACACACGCATGCAAGGCTTGGATTGACTTAGATTATTCTTTCAACAAACAAATTAGAAAGTATAGCATCTCCAACTGAAGCTCTACTGGGTTCTTTTGCACTCTAGCCATATCTAAAAAAAATTATTGAACATTATTTTAAAGCATGAATTAAAGTAAAGATAAAAGGTTCTTACTAAAAATAAATAATCCAAAGGAAACACCGGAATGAAAGACCATTAGAGAGTATATGATGTCATAGAGTTTTTTTATTTATAATTGATTTCCTAATCACATAATTGACTTAAAGATGAGGTTGATCAAGTCTCGTTTCAAAAATTGATGTACAACAGAACAAGACAATGATTCAATGACATACATAATTCAAAATTCAAAACATGGTGTCATTCCCTAAAGATATCGCAAAATGTGATAGCAAGGAGTAAAAAGTCACTAATATAGTATTGGGGCTCACATTTAAGAAGAGGACTGGGATTTGAGCCGTCCCACCCTCATTTGTCAATTCATACCAGTCAGGGGAAGTGTTAATACTTAATAGTATATGATCCATTTAGTAGTACCTTCTACTATAGTATCACTTTAAGGTTTTAGGAGAGATGATTATTTAACATACATTATAATATTATTGTGCCCTCAGGATGCCCAATTTTTTGTGGGGGGGTTCGTAGCTTTGGAATTAGATAAGAATGAAAACTAAGATCTATACACATATCTGACAAGAGCACATCATTCCTTAAACAACATATATGCAAAGATCATCATCCTAACTAGTAGTTTGAACTTCGCCTAATAAAAAGTGAGGAACACAATATGTAATATCCCGTATTTTTTAGATTAATAAAATAGATTAGTAATAAAAAAGAGAGATTAAAATTGGATAGAGATTAGGAATTAAAATTAGATTAGAATAATGGGTTTTCGAATATGGGTCGGATTTGAATCATATTAGGTTTTCGTGTAGGGTTTTAAAACTCTATATATAGATTAAGATCTCCTCATTCTTTCATATTCTTTTCAAGCCACCAATACTAAACAGTTGCAAATCTCTCCCGATACAATTCTTTATTCTTATTCATCTTTGTTATTAAAATTCGTAGGATTTTCCAAATACAAATCGGCTATCTTGTAAAATTCGTAGTAAATTCAACGTAAGTCAAAATTCATTGATTATGGCCTTTTTGGAAAAATCTTTTCATTCTCTACGACTTTCGTGTTTTAAGGTTTTCGAGAAAACATCGTTTGGAGGGTCAAAAAGGTGAAATACAGATCTGGGCAGAATTGGAGTTACGAAGAAGTTCGAAGTTTGAGAGCTGATGTTTTTTATTGGGTATCAAGGATTGAATATATGTTCTAGGATGTTGTGAATTCTTAGTTTTCTGGTTGAGGTAAGTTTTCGATCGATCTTTCTGGTGTTTTCAAAATTATGTGCAATATGTATATATTTGATTATAAAAATTTGGGCTAAGTGATTATATTTTGAAGTGACTTGTATTATTCGTATGTGTTGTGTGTCAACAGTAATTTTGGAACTCTAATTTATGTCATGGCTTGCGAAAATTTAGGACCGAAGTCACCGGGTGGTGGTAGTGACAATTTTCTGAAAATTTAGGACCGTTATCACCGGGTTGTAGTGGTCGTGGTATAAATTATGGGTAACGAGTTATTGTTTTATGTGCAGTCATCGTGTCGTATCGTATCGAATAAGAATAAGAAAGTGTACCGAAAAGTTATGTATATAGTTATCGTATCGAAAAGTATTTTGTTATATGTATTACTAGTTACTTGGCCCAACTAGTTGGATCGATTGGTTACTTGATGGGCTGTATAGCTCATTACTTATAATTTTCAGAATCGGTGTAAGAGGAAGTTGGAGTACATTGGATTTCAAGAAGCTTAGATTTGAAGTAGATTGGTTGTTCACTTGTCATTATTAGCTACGCTTTTGTAATAGTTATCTTTGTATTAGAGATTTTGTATTAATAAATTGTTTTGTATTTTAGATTCTGTAAGAATAGCAGTTCGAAAAAGGGCGGGGTTATTACACAATATGAAGTCATTGCATATGACCAAGCAAATCAATTTGCATCAACGCTGTTGTAAATGAATCTTCCCTTCGTAGCTTCACATCATTTTATAGCATTGATAATAAAGAAGTAAGCGTATGAACTTTATCAATGACCATGTATAACCATTAAAATAATATGTTTTATATTAAAATTTATATGATAATTGTTAATAAACTTATAAGATACATAAATATGTACATATATATAATAAATAAATGTGTAAACTAAATTAAGTTATCCAGTTTATTCACACCGTTAAAAACAACTCGGTCAAAAATACAAATGAAGTAAAAAATATTCAAATTGCTAAGAGTGGACGGATCCACGGAAGTGGGACTGGCGAGTTTTCTAAAACAACTCCAATGCTTCAATATTTAGCCAAGTTTGTTTCAAAAGAGTCAAGGTGAGATTTGGGCTCTACTGAAACTGCTATTACACATAATTATTTTTTTTATAATTACACACACAGCTATATATTAGTACTTAAAGAAGTTTACAAGCATTAACTTACATGACAATCCAGATGCCACCTATTAAAGGAATTGCACCCCATATCATCCCACATAAAAGGCCAACAATTTGTCGAATCCAATGTAAGACATCCCCCAATTGATCCTACAAGAAATAGTGTAATATTCAAAAGTTGAAATTTTCCATGAGCAATGCTGTGCAATAAAAAAAACACAAAAAGTGTCTGTACAACATGGCAACAGAGCTTACATTTGACATTATCTAGGCGGTAAAGGTTATTGCTAAACAATTATTTAAATACAAGTCCAAGTATGTTAGTAACTAAGATCAATTTGTGCACTTACTAAGAAAAAGTCTAGGCCGCAATATTAGTTTTGATTTTCAAGAAAAGCTCAAATGGCTGCTTAATACCTCAATTCAGTAATAGGTCCTCTGGGATCTATCTATTTCAATGGATAACTATTTCAATTGCATCTTAGTATAAAAAGACATAAAGCATTCACAATATTTTTGTCAGCAGAAATATGTACATTAAGGCATACAAAGATTCTATCAACTATTATGGGTAGAGCGATAACAGATCCTAATTCCAAGTTTCACCACAAATCTTTACAATTGGATGCGAGAAACTAACCACCTATAACTAACTCCTAAAAGACTAACAACCCATCCCATACGGAGAAATCTCAGACAGAGGAGCATAATTCACATAATACTTGTAATACAGTCGAATTCCCATAACATATTCTAATAAACCCTATGAATAAAGTCTCGTATTCCGCGTAAAACTTGACTTGGGACAAAATAGATTTAAGCAGTTAATCAGAGCAAAAGGGAAGTAACAATAATAACTAGAAGATACATAAGAACAAAAAGACAGATATAATTACATATATACAATGACAGTAAAAAGAAACATAGTCACCAAAACTGAAGGCAGTAAAAAAGGGAGGTGAGACCTTGTCCCATGAGGCATCGGGATCAACCAATTTAGCAAATTTGAAGGGAGAAAAGTGAGCGTTCTGGTGCTGCTGCTGTTGATTATTACTATTCGTTTGCTTGGATTTTTTCTCTTTCACGCCCATTATTATTCCACAATTCAATCACTCAATGTACTACTCCCTGTGCAGCTGTGCTTGAGAGAGAGAGAGATTTGTATGTATATTTGGAAGTGGAGAGAGAGAGAGAGAGAGATTGGGGAAATAAGGTGTGTTGACGAGGAAGATGATTAGCAGTGCGCGTGCGCGTGCGCGATATGACTGGATTCTTGGTATTGTCGATGCCTAATTACTCTCTCATTCCGATTTCCATTATACATCCAAAATAATACACAATTATTAATAAAATTCAAAAAATATAGTGTATACTGTTATATTATATAGTAACCAAAAAAAAAAAAATTGTAGTCAGTAATTTGATTACTTATCTAAAAAATAGTTATTTTTAAATCTTTTATAAATATATAAGAATTATTATATCTTTGATTAGCTTAAAAAATGATTTTAAGATTTCTTCTGTAAATATATAATAAATTTTATTAAAAAATATTTTAGGTTTTAACTTTAAAATATTATCAAAGTTCTAAATTTTGAATCATGTCAATAAAAATTTATATTATAATAAAAAATAAAAATTATGGTGCTTAATATACAAGGAAATAGTTATATTTTTAGAAAATTAATAGTTTAATTAAACTATAATATTTAGATATCCGTGTTTGTTAGTTACAGAAAAGAATATAAATTCATATTAGGTTAATTTAAGGAATATAATTTATTTTATATATAAGTATGAGATAATTTTATTTATATACCATGTTGTTTTCCATAAAAGTCACCGCATGTATTTTTAAAGTTAGAAAAGAAAGTATATCATACTTTGAAATACATCCCCCGTCCCATATTTCTTGTCTCATTTTGACTTTTCAAAATTAAATTAATTAATTTTGACCAAGAAATTAAACATATTATATAATAATATATTTTTTAAAAAAATATTATAATAAAATTTAATTATTCTATTTTATGAATCAATTTTTAAAGTCGTAAAATTATAAATAAATATTTTTAAATTGTTAGTCAAAATTTAAAAAAAATTGATTTTAAAAAATCAAAATGAGACAAGAATTATGGGACGGAGAGAGTAATAATGTATGAATAATGGACCTGAATATCACAATTTCATATTAAATGGCATTAAATATCACAATCTAAAGTAAAGGCCCTTCTCGTCACACTACAACGGCAGATTAAGATGCTTTTATAAAATTAATCTAAAACTTGCTTCTTTGGATGACCCGATTCATTGTGCTAATAGAGTTATTGACAGCTGTCCTTTGGGGATCTTCGATTAGTCTACTTTAATATACTCCTATAAATATTCAGATTTTATGTCATATGTGATTATTTTTATGTACATATAAGACAATGACATTTTTATGACATTTTAACTATATCTATTGGTTCTTATATATCGTTTAAGACGATTTTGTGTCATATTAGACATTTTTTTAATCATAAATTGAGAGTTTATACTATAATTTTATACTATATTTAATATTGTATTTCTGTTACTTTCATCGACTTATTTGTCTTTTTCAATTTGTTTTTTTATTCTTCAAATTCATTTGGACGGAAAATTACTTGCGGATGGAAGATGAATGTAAGAAAGATTTTGGTGTATGTATGTTGCGTTTATGTAATATATTATTTAAAGGTGTTATCTTTTTTGATATGAAAGTTGTATTGTCTAAATTTCCAAAACAATCTTTTTTTTATGATAATTGTAATTTAGGTTACGACGCATGAGATTGGTTAAACAATTCTTTCGGTTAGATGATAAATTTTTATGAATGAAAGAAACTATAAAAAAAAGTATGAGATAATTTTATCTATCAATGCCTTTTTGGATAAATCTCTGTTTTTTGGAATATATACTTCGAATTATCTATCGATGAAATATTTATCATTTTCACAATAAAAAAAAGTATGAGATAATTTTATATAAAGATAAGTGTGTACATGTGGCTATAAATGCAGGAGTTTAAGATATACATTTCGTGTGTTATAACGTGGCAGTAGTCCGGAAATGTATACTGAGTGCCCGTTTGGCTGGATTTATAAACTGGAAATAAGTGCTTATTTTTAGAAAAAGTTAGTATGTATGTACTTTTTCTGAAAATAAGTAACTTATTTTCAATTTTGAAAATCATATTTGGTTTTAAAATTCTAAAATAAATATTTATCTAATTTTTTTTGAAAATATGTAAAAAAAAAAAAAAAAAATATTTATTTTAAATTTAAATCCAGCCAAACGGGGTCTGAGTAAGATCATCAGAGTTGCCAAATATATGTATATATGAATGATTTGAATAAGCTCCCAAAAATCGTACTTACAAACATATATATCAATTTATTACTATATCCTTAATGTTTCTCGCTAGTTCCTTAAATTTTCTCCTTGATCATGCTTCATCTTTTACGAGATATGCATGTCTATCTAATCTGTTTACATATGTGGTTCATGTATTTATATTTAAGAATTTACTAATTAATCATTTTTGGTATAGAACACATAGATATATGGTAATAAGAAATTCATTCACGGATGGATGAATTTGGAACTTAAAATCTGGTATGTGTTTGCGCTACAGTTATTGATTTGAAACTGAATTTGATCGAGTGTAAAAAATAAAAATTGTAACTAAAGGGATCCATTTTGGTTAGATTAAATATATACCTATATTTCTATTAGTATCTTATTACAGTATACAATATTTATTATTTAATTATATAATATTATATACTCTTTTTTGTTTTATTTCTAATTTATGCGTTTTGTTATTTTTTCTTATTTGTAGGATGTTCGGACAGGATGTTCTATTAGAGTGTTTTCTTCTCGACATTAAAGATTATTGTGTTTTGATACAATTCATATACGAATACGTATATCTTTGTAAAAAGATGTCTAAAAATTGGTATCACAATAAATATTCCCTGCATTGAGCTCAAGTTTTAAAAATTTTAATGACCTAATAAGGTATTGGGTAACTGACTAAGAATTAAAATTTTCCTTTATTATCTCTCTATAATTCCTTGAAATTTCATCATATTTATATATGAGTTATTTATTAAGTTGATCACCATATAATTATAAAATTTTCAAATTTATTATCGGAAAATTTAGGATCTCAAATAATTAGAATTGATTGTTTTGATATAGATTTTTTATAAAATAAGATCTAAAATCTGAATTAAATAAATAGTAGACAAAAAAGTTGTTATACATAGTTGGAAGTCGAAAATTTTAAATTTAGTAATGTGTTTAACGTTAGAGGGTCAATTGATAAATTTGAACTTTAAAATACGTTAAATTTAAGATTTCGAATTTATCTGTAGTAAATTTAAAATTTTATAAATTACATAATGACCAACTTAATAACTTACTATAAATAGAAAACAACGTAATTATTATTCTATTTCCAGCTTTTATATCATGTATTAAATCTTATATTAATTTTTTTTTAACATATTGAACTAATGTTTTTGATGCTACATCTTTTCAAAAAAATATTTCTTCATACCACAACTAGTCATTTGATAGTTAAAGAACTAAATATGTTCATGAATTCTTAATATAACATTATTAGAATTTGTCACATAACATATGATTTTAACATCGGTCGAAAAAATCATTGATGTTAAAGTTATCTTTTACATCATTTTTTTAAAATCGATGTCTGTCTATTATTTTAACATCAGATTTTCACACAATCAATATGCTAGGCATTTTATTAAAAAAAAATCCCCCCTTTTTTTACTTCCCACCGGTACAATTATTAAAATTCACCCCTTTCCCCAAGACCATTTTCCCCCTAACACATTAAAAATTAGAAATTAAAATCCAAAAACTAAAAAAACTACTCTCAAAATCAGTCGCGCTCTCTCCCCAACAAAACTCAATCACCCAAGAACCCTAACTTTCGTATTCTCAAATTGGACCCTAATCACTCTCAAATCGAACCCTATAATCACTTCATTCCTCCCTTCCACTCTCAAATCGAACTTTAATCCTTCTATTTTGGTTGAAGGTGCTTGGGTCGCAAGTGTTTTGGTTGAAGGTGCTCGAAGAACAGATCTAGTCTACTTGGTCGAAGGTGCTCGAAGTATCTTTGCTCGAAGAGTTGATTGGGTCTATTTGCCCCACTAGTAAGCAGCCCTAACTGTTCTTTGTTGATTTGATTTGGTCGATTTGCTATGTGTTTGTATGTGTTATGTATAGTATGTGTTTATATCTGTTTATATGTTTATTATATGTTTATATGTTTGTATCTCTGTTAAGAGTATTGTCATATCTCTGTTAAGAGTATTGTTTGTGCTTATATGTTTATATGTTTGGTTTTTACTGTTTGTGTTATGTATTGTTTGTGTTTATATGTTTGCAAGAAACATATAATGCTACGAAAAAGATTTGTAGAGTTTGTGGGGATGGGATTGGATTCAAGGAGAATGGGGATTTGTTTGTGGCGTGTGTTGAGTGTGGATTCCTAGTTTGCAGACCTTGTTATGAGTATGAAAGAAGTGAAGGCCATCAGTGTTGTCCTCAGTGCAACACACGCTATAAACGCCACAAAGGTCTGGAATGATCAGTGTCTGTTTGTGTGTCTATTTATCATTTCTCATTTGTAAAAGTGCCAACTTTTGGGTTTGTTTTTGTACAGGTTGTCTGAGAGTTGCTGGAGATAACGATGAAAACTTTGATGCTGATGATTTTGACGATGAATTCCACAATAAAAAGTATGAAAATAATGTTGCAGATCGCCAACACTTTTATATAGAGTTCTCTTCAAATATTTAGTGTAATAAAGTATGAAAATAAAAGTGTGAAAGTATGAAAATAAAAGTATGAAAGTATGAAAATTTTATATAGAGTTCTCTTCAAATATTTAGTGTAATAAAGTTTTGATATTTAGATTAAGTACATACTTTGGCTTTGCTAATGCAGTATCATATGTTGTAAGCTGAGAGGAGTTATTTTTTTATGCGAGAATTTATGCAGATTTATAACTCAACTATTATGTTCATTATCTGCTTTCTTTTACACTTTTGCAGTGGGTGGCAAAGAGTCGGATGATTTATAGCAAGGAACAACTTTGTGAAGTGCTTTTTGACGCTGCCAATTACATAGAGCATCATACATAATCTGCAGATCATGTCTTGTTGTTTTCTTGACTTTATTGTTGCTATGGTACTTAATTATGAATTTTGATTAGACTTGGTAGTCCATCTAATGCAAAATTGATTGTTAGACTTGGTAGTTTGTTTATCTAGTGTACAACGGTTGCACAAGTATGTATTGATCTTTTTCGACCATTTCAATGTATTTGGCTTATTTAAATATCAGCAAGTTATAATTTCTAGTAGTTTTGATATGATTTTTGTTGCAATTTTAGCTTGGTTGGTGTTGCTTTAGGAGATACCAAATATTTTGGTGGCACTATAATATAAACACGGGGTACATTTCATAAACAAAATTAATTTAACATCATTTCTAAAAAAAATTGATGTCTTACATCATGTAAAAACACGTAAACAGATGTCTTTAAAACCATTACACTACGGCGACAGCTTAAAAACTGATGTGTGAAACAATCCAAGACATCACATACCAGGAGAAACCGAAACTGATGTTAAATAGAGGAACAAATATCGGTTTCTAGTTTTGGACTGATGTGCAAAAGTAATAACAATCAAAGCCATAGGCGGTTCCTTTCTCTACACCGACAAAGATATCAATCGAGTTTGATAAAGACATCGGATTTTAATTGATGTCTATTGCACTTTTTCTAGTAGTGTAATATCTACGAAAACGGGATAGATTATTGAGTTAAATGTAAAAGTTTGGGTGTAATACTAAGTACCGACCAAACTTAAGTAAGTCGTTAATTAAGTTGAGTCGAGTTCTTATTTAATGACTCGGAACATTTTTTATCGAATTGAGTCTAAAATTTATTGAGTTTAAAAATTATGTTCAAGTTCGGCTCGTAAAATAAACGACTCGAATTTGAGTTTTAACAAATATAAAATATTTAATCATAATAAATATTTTATATTTTAAATATTCAAAACTGTACCTTATACAGATTTTAGACGTACTTGTATAATATAAATATAATATAAAAAAATATTAGATTAACAACGATTACTAAAAATATGGGAATAATCAAACCGAATACAAAAAGTATGAAATTCAGTTGTACTAATAAATTTTCGATTCCTATTCGTAATGCAGAGGCCGAGTCCTGGTACTGGAACAAGGAGAAAATGGGCAGCAAGTACACAGTCAAAAGTGCATATACAGCCCTTCAAGATAATGCAGATGACAACAAGTCGAGTGACAACTCAGGTTTCTGGCGAAATATATGGAATTTGAAAATACCAGCGAAGGTTAAACATTGTGTATGGAGGGCGTTGACAGATGCATTAACAACGAAGGATCAACTGAGAAAGAGGAGGGTGGAGGTTAGCATTATGTGCCCTGTATGCAATGCTGCACAAGAGGACGTCTTTAATGCCTTGGTTCTATGTCCGTTTGCCACAATTTGTTGGAATCAGTTGGGTTTAACGAATGATAACGGGGAATGTACGAGCCTTAACCATTGGCTATCTACAGCCATGCAAAAATGCACAATAGAGGAAATTCAGAAGATAGCCATGCTACTCTGGTCAATATGGAAAAATCGGCAAGGAATCATCAAATGTGATAGTATCAGCAAATCTCTGTTTTAACCAGTGGAAGAGTGCACAAGACAAATCATTCGACAATTATCTTTGGTTTTTGACTCAAGCGGATGGTAAGGAGCACTGGGAGTGTCCAGCTGAAGGTATGTTTAAATTAATACTGATGCTGCTATTTTTGAAGATTCCAGCCGCTACAGCGTTGCTATTATAGCTCGAAACCATAGTGGGGAGTTGATAGAAGCTGTATCAAGTTGCAGGCAAGGAAATATCGATCCAGAATTGGCAGAGGCCATTGGCATCAGGGAGGCATTGAGCTGGGTGAAAGAGAAGGAGTGACAAACAGTGACAATGGAGACTGATTGCTTAACCTTGATACAGGCAATTCGATGCTCCTCAGTTAACCCATCTTACTTGGGTAGAGTGATTGATGAGTGTAAATGCTTGTTACTTCAATTAAAAGAACGCCAAATAACGTTAAATTTTGTAAAACGGTCTGCGAATAGGGTCGCCGAGACAATCTAGTTCTATAGCACGGGGGAATGCCCACCCGGAGCTATCTCATGTAATCTTGAATGATTTGAAGTTTTAATACAATTTCCATCTTTGCGGCAAAAATAAAATAAAATATAGAAAATGTAGATAGATGGATATGCCATCTTTCCCTATAATATATTTATGTATGTAAATTTATACACAACGTATGAATTGATTGAGATTTAAATAAATATATTATTTCTATTTTATTTTTATTGTTAGATAAACAAAAATTATATTATATTTTTATAAAGTTAACAACTTACATCGATACATATAATATATCTTCTTGTTTTATATGAATTTGTTAAAGAAGTGAGTTATATTAAATTATATATAAGAATTAGTTTAATTATATTTAAAAATTAGTTATAATATATATGTGTGTGTGTAATTTAGACAAAAAAATAGATATAATATGGAAATGTATATATTTTGAACTTGTATTACGATATGCAGAATTTTATTTTATATAAAAATATATAAAATTTCGGTTTGTGGTTCAATTATCAATCGATGGATCATAATTTTTAAAATTACGATTTTAATAATATTAATTTATATTTTATGTGGTGCATATGGTATTTTTAATATTAGTTATCTTATTATTTATATTTAAATATTTGATTTTTTTTATTTGGTTTTATTTTAAAATTATTTAAAATAAATAACATATGTTTAAATTAAAAGAAAATATTATAATATGTCGTTGATGGGGTTTACACCAAATACATTTATTATATCTTTAAAATTAATTATATAAATATTTAATTATATTATATTATTGAGGGGATTAGAATATTAGATTCTTGGTAGTTAAAATATTAATATAAAATTTATGGATTTTATTGAAAAGAAGAGTACCCTTAAATGTAATATTAATTGAAGACATATATGTCTTGCATTATGTTATGCAGTAATTTTATACTATAATATATTATAAATATAATATACTAGCGGACATATAAGTCTCTAACTAATATTTCATTTAAAAGTATTGTATATAACTTTTGCCTAAAAATTACTTTTTATCATATTAAACAACCAAATATATCTTATTTCTCTTACAATAACATAGCATGGATAGATAGTGCTGAATCAAATAAAAATTATTTTAAGCTATAAATTTATAAACTTCTTTCTATGTGTTAATCATCATTTATATAAAGAATTTGTGTTGAAAATAATTGAAAAAATATCACCATTTTATAAAAAACGCGTAAATAAATTGTATAACGTGCATTTAACACACTTATAATTAGAATTCAACATCATGTGTTTGAAAATAATAATTATTGTTATTTAAAAAAATTATAATTATATTTCAATTATCCTTATAAAATTCACCAATACCTGATAATGTATAGGAATGTTAAATATTGATTACATAATATATTTATTTTAGTCATACCGGTGTAAAAATAATTTATGTATTTGTTCAGCACAAATTGATTTGGTGAAATGCCACTCCAACTCAGAGTTAGCTTGTTATATGGACGATGTTGAACTCAAGTTATATATATGTCGAACATTTATCATTAAAAAAATTAATTATTATGACAAATATCATAAAATGTTTTTTAATATGGTAAAAATCGTTTTTCAATTGTTTATAATAATAAGAATTGAAATTATTAAGGTTAAAAAAATTGTAACTTAAAAAATCTGTACCAGAACTTTCCCTAGATATATCTAGATATTACTCCCTTTATTTTTTATTATTTGACGTTTAACTTTCTGACACACATTTTTAGGAATTTTGGCAGCATAATTAAAATTATTATTTTTCAAAAATTTTTCTTCTAAATAAAAATATATAATCAAAATTTTAATTTACAAAAAAATAATAATTTTACTATGCAGAGAAAGTATGTAATTGAAAAATTATTAGGGATACTACTATATTATTTATTAGTATTAAATATATGCGTTAATTTCCATAAGTGTTGTTAAAATGTAGTACTCCCTTTGTCCTAATTTAAGTTTAATTTTTTATAGTCAAATTGACCAAAATTTGATTGAAAATTACATATAGTATATCATTGAAAAAAATTATGAAAAATATATCATCAAAAAATATATCTAATCTATTTTAAAATATACTTTTCAGTTTTTTGAAATTATGAAAATATAAATTTTAATTCTTAGTTAAAATTGAGTCAAATTGACCACAAAAAAGTTAAACAAAACAGTTAATTTGGGTCGGATGGAGTATTATACAATAATATCTGTTTTTATTGTATTATAAATAAAGACAAGGTTTCTGCTTTTCACGTGGAAATGAGCTGGCACCTAAATACTATTAACTCTGTTTAGTTTTATTTGATATTTGATTTTTTGACACATATGTTTAGGAGTTTTAACTATATAGTTAAATTTATTATTTTTAAAATTTTGTTTTTTAATAAAAATATTAAACTAAAACTTTTATTCACAAAATAAAAATTAAAAAATAATCATTATAACTATGTAATCAAAGGTCTTAAAAGAATGTACCAAAAAGTCAAATGTTAAATATTAGCTGACAGAGGGATTGAAGGATGAAAATAAATACATTCCGTATTTCTTTTTCTACTAATCGGTACTATTTCCTAAATTACATATAGATTTATATTTTCGAGAATTCTCCATTTTTATCCACCGGATTTTCATCGAATCTTATATGTATTCTGAATGTCTTATAAAATAAGACAAATGTCACATTTGGTAAAAAAAATTGGGACAGTATTTGGATTTTTTTAGCATTACTCTTTTATCTAAAACCCAAATACAGATTGTATAAATATTAATCATCATCCATATTCACTTTATAATAAATCAAATTCTTTATGTATTTCACCCACGTTTAAGGAGTATATTCACGGTCCCGGTGACACAATATCGTCTAAGAAACCGTCATAAAATAAATAAATTATCGTATTAGAAAATTTGACTTTTTTGGCATAAAATATAAAATAGGAATATAACATGCAACTTTAACGCTTGATTAGGTAATATATATTTACACATTGTATATACTTTTTGCAGTAGATATATTATTTCTATAATATCTCGAAATATTAGATTCTCGGTACAAAATTATAGTAGCCTTTTAGAGTTGCTACTTGTACATCTGTTATTTGCTTTTTATAAAACCGTGATATAGTCTTTTTCTTGATACACAAATTATTTGAATATTTGGATACTAAATTTGACCCTCGAAGATTATACACTATGTCTGAAAATAATACTAATGAGAATTCCTCTGGTGATCAGAATCTGTTGCGGGAGACTCCAAAGTTCCCGGAGGGCCTGCGAGTTCTTGCTGTTGATGATGACCCCGCCAGTCTTAAGGTCCTTACAGTCATGCTTCAAAAGTGCAAGTACCAAGGTTTGTTATAAACATATGAATGCATGTGTCTGTTTGTGTTTGTGTTTGCATGTAAATGGTGGTGTGTAATTAAGAAAAGGAAAATGGGGTGTGCTCTAGAATTAAATATATTTGGTTGTAGGTCAATCTATGACTCGTTTTTGGAATTGATACTATAAATCAATCATGTTAGTTTAACAAAATATTATATATCTCACATGAATATCTCGTTGTTATATATAATAAATTTTATGTTTGATATGAAGTACTAGATCGATGTTGTCTTCCTTTTATTATATAGATGCAAAAATAATTTATTTTAGGCATTCATACAATCTTATTTACATAGATTTGGTTGTTTACTAGTGTGAAGTATGTAGCAGGACGAAGATTTAGCAATTGGTTTGGTAATTATTTGTATACGAATATATGATTGCTTTCGTTGTTTTTTTGTTTGTAAATATCTATTAATTACTGTGCTTGAGGTGGGAAATTTGATTTGGTTTATAGTAATAAACCTTGCTGCCCGTATGAGTTCTGTGGTAGCTTGAAATTTATTTACTTGTGTGGGTAATCAATCATATTCATATATGCAGTTACATGGATGACCAGTGCAATTGAAGCGCTGGAGTTGTTGAGGAAGGATATAGAAAGTTATGATCTAGTGCTTACTGATGTGAAAATGCCTGACATGGATGGTTTTGAGCTTTTGAGGATAATCGGCCTTGAAATGGATATCCCAGTTATAAGTACAGTCCGAGACTAAACTGAATGTGAACTAGGAGTTTCTTTCTTGATTTCTTGTCACTGAACTTTTCTTTTTCTGATGTACATATGAATTTGATTAATATTGCAGTGATGTCAGTGGATGGTAGCACAGAAAATGTAATGAAGGGAGTCAGGCATGGAGCTCGAGACTACTTGGTGAAACCTGTCAGAATTCTGGAGCTTAAAAACATTTGGCAACATGTGATGAGAAAAACTGTATTAAATCCAGAAAAGTCATCTTTGATAACTGAAGAGATAGTCATGGGAAACTTACCTGTTAAAAAGCGACAAGGCATGGACAAGGAAAAGGAAGATGTAATTGCTCCTTCTGACTGGGCCTCCTCTATGAAAAGACGACGGTTTGTTTGGACGCAAGAGCTGCACAAAAAGTTTATAGATGCAGTTCATCAGTTGGATGCAAATAGTAAGAACCTCACCAAACACTAAAAAATTACCCTCATGATATTCAGCCTGCAATAACCTATTATTTCATGCTTGGTAAAGTATTTTAATATCATCTAAAGCCACTGGAAGCATAGTTATTAAACGCGCAATGCGCACCGAAGTGCAAAGGTTCCCAGGACATAAGCGCTAAGTCGCAAATGCAAAGCACGAGCTTCATTGAAGCAAAGTGAAAAATAATTTAAAACTGAGTATATATGTAGATGCTAAAAATGATAACAATATAATTATGAAACAAGTCACATTAAAGTTAATGTAATCAATAAAAGTCAAAATAAACTTGTTGGTCACTGTGACTGATAATTTGTATTGGTTATTGTGCAGAAGTAGTTCCGAAGCAAATAATGGAGATGATGAATGAGCCTGATCTGACCCGAGAAATTGTAGCAAGTCATCTTCAGGTTAGTCTCTGACACCATCTTCAAAATTGCATTTTCAGTGCAGATTTACTGTATCTCACTTCAAAATTTGTATCCTATATTAAGGGCAGTAGCAAAAGTTACATCATTTGTACATATTAATGCAGAAGTACAGAAATTATTTGAAGAAACAACAGGATGATCTGAGAGAACAACTTAGTTATAATGCTGGTCAGAAAGGGATATATGAAGCTTTCGTCAATCCTAATGATTATAATGTTCTTTCAATGTTAAGAGAAGCAAACAATGGCAGCAGCAGTGGCAATGGGATGATATCGTTCCATGAACACTTGTCAAACCCTGACACACTAAACAATTCTCCATTAAATGAAACCTTTGTGATTGGTCCTCTAAACCAACAGGGCTTGTGGTCTCGACAAAAGTTTAGCTCTCCTCAAATGTCAAATCAAGCACAAGCACCCAGACCTATTTCAGTGCTTGGAAATAAGCCATTAGCTCAGTCATCTGTGACAAATCCTTCAGGAAGGGCGATGTTTGGGGATTATGTTGACATGTCATCACAAATTCCTAATTTTGGTTCTGTGCAGTCAGGTCCTCCACTTGGTTTTGCTAATTTTGCTGCACAATCTGGCCATTCTGGTTTTCCTCCTGGCAAACTGCCAAAGACTGAGCACGCCACATATCAACACCCTTCTGGTGTTTTTGGCAATGTTGGAACTCCTTATCAGATGCTTGACGGTGCTTCAACTCAAATAAATCAACCTTTTCAGCGTAATGCTTTACCTGGTAGCGAATAATATTTTCTTGCTTTCTTTTTACACTTTCTTTGTTATGTTTGCTTTCTAATATTTTCATTGTTTGATTCATTATAACCATTATTTAACAGCGCATTGTTATATATTTACTTTCATTATTCTAGTTCCATAAAGTTTCTCTCTAAATTTTATAAATTCTGGAAAATGGTTTATATCTCTAGTTTCTATATGTTATATTCTTCCTCCCATACTTAAAAATTAAGTAGTTTTTCCACAAAAGAAGCCCACTTAGATGGAAATACAAGAAGAATATATGCATGCAGACCTGACGGTAGAGAATAGACCTGAAATGGCATATCTAGGTGGAGCAAAAGAAAGAGAGAGTGAAACAGACCAGGTGTTTTATTACAAATATATGTTGCACAAAAAGTCTTGTAAATGACCCTTGATACAGCAATTTCAGTTTTGATTCTCTTACTGGTTATATTGTAGTTAATTAAGCATTACTAGATAAGTTATTTGATGTTAAGAGTTGGATAAGCTATTTTCTTTTAAGATTTGGACAAGAAGTTTGATGTTAATGCATGGAACTGTCAATTTAAGTGGATTGAAATCAATTTGATTGGATGTGTTATATTTTGCTATTATTTCTTTTCTTGATAGTTTTTTGTTATATTTTAGGGCAACATGATGTAAGAGTAGTTCCTACTGCTTTCAATAGAGGAGGGGGCTCTGATTGTAGAGGATATCCTGCTGACTTTCAAGCCATGGACAAGTCCAGAGGAAATGGCAGTCAGGGTGCATATATGCAGCTTCTTACAGGAAACATGGATCACAACAGTTTGAGCTCTATGGATGAGGAATTTACTGAAGGGAAACAGGTTTGCTATCTCCATATATCCTTCTTGCATCGGCTATGCCCACAAGTCCTAAACTTGCTTCTATATCATTTAATTGTGCTTTCCTTGCTTAGATTTATTGAGATATTCGTCTCGCTTGTACATTTGTTTATTTTTTGGTCCTTTGACTTGCAACAGAATTTGTAATTTATCAGTAGATCTCTCGGACATCTAATTGACTTAAAATGTAGTCATATGTTTAATCAACATGCTTTTGTTTGACAGGCTGGCTCAACTTCAGCCCCTATGTGATGATATCAGTTGTCGAATCTCATGCGAAGCTCTGGAACAAAAAGAGTTTAGAAACTTGATGCTGAAGGCAGAAGCATATTAAGCTTTTTAGTGGATATGCGATATTATTGCTGGTGAATAAATTGAGTTCTTGAAACTTGGCTTGAGCTATTAGACAATTTTAATTTTTATTATTTATTTATTAAAAGGCAAGGAGGCCTCTCTAGTAGAACAACAATAAAAGTGCATTACATTATATCATTTTTTATTGCCTTATATACTGATTAAAATTTCCATTTCTTTTGATTGATGGTATTGACCCTACATGTCTGCTGGAGAACTCAATAATATTTTTTAAAAATAATGTTTGGTTTGGTAATAGATATCGTTTGGTTGCATGTAGGAATTAACTTCCTATAGGAAGTATTAGTTACTTGGTATTTAGAATTAACAGAAAGTGAGAAAAGTTGTTTGGTTGTTTATGTGAGAATTTAAATTCACATGAATTTCAAATAACCAAGGGTGGGGTGGGTTACCAAAACTTATTTCCCAGGGAGTTCAAATACCTGGGTATTAATTGAGCAACCAAACGACCTCTTAATCAATAGCAGAGAGATTAGAATGACCGAACAAAGTTCTTGTTTGGTTGATTATGAGTTTGGTGCGTGTTTGGTTGCTTATGGGTTTGGTGCTTGTTTGGTTAAATATAAGAAGCATAGGAAGTTTACTTTCTTTCTATAAAAAAATATGAGAAATGTAATAAATTTGTTTGGTTGATAATTTTATACTTTCTAAATAGTTAAGTTAATTTTCCGTAACGGCGTACTAACTACGACTTTGCGCTTCCTTATATTAGGAGCACGCCGAAGGTTTTCGTCAGGTGTCGGAATCACATTTAGAATGTGGTCTACTTCCCTTATATTATTTGATTGATTTTATTTTGTATTTATGGGCTATATTTTGTGCGAGGTACGAATTGTGAAATAACAAGGTGGAGAGGTGTGTAAGTTACTTCTTACATTATGTAGTTATCTGTACTTCTCAGCTAAATATTTGTACTTCTCACTTAAATTTACTACCCATGATTTTAGAAAACCAAACAACTGTATCATATTTTAGGAACTTCCTAGGTATTTCAAATACCTACATGAATTCTATCAATCAAACGACCTCTTGGTATTTAGTTCTTATATAAAATTCATGAGAAGTAAAAAAAAATTATTTTCTATATAAAACTCATGGGAAGTTAAAAAAGTTGTTTTAACTTTTTTAAAATTTATGGGAAGTTAAAAAAGCTGTATAAAAATTCATTAGTGCAGTCCTGGATGATCAATCCTTCGAGAAGAGTGATTTGTGCATCACAAATTCCTAATTTTGGCGTTGTGCAGTCTGGTCCTCCATTAGGTTTTGCTAATTTTGCCGCGAGACAATCTGGCAAGCTCTAGTTTTTCTCCTACTAGTAAACTGCCCCCAAATGAGCATACATGCCTCATATTTATGCAGCCCCTGGTCTTTTCAGCATTGTTGGAACTCCTTAATCAGATGCTTGAGAGTGCTTCAGCTCAAATAAGTCAACTTTTTTAGCAAAATGCTTTATCTTGTATCGAGTAAGTAGTATTTTCTTTTGTGACACTTTCTTTTTTGTTATATTTGCTTTCTGAAATTTTTCAATGTTTAATTCAGCATCACCATTTTTAAGCAGTGCATTGCCTATAATTTCACTTGCAGTTACTCTAGTTCCATAAAATTTCGGTCTAGGCTTTATACTATCTAGAAAATGGTCTCTTTTTCTAGTTTCCATATTTTATCCATTCCATCATGTCCCGTAATTAACTAGCTTTTGTTCCACATAACAAGTCCACTAGGATGATATTACAAAAAACGACAACGTCCTTGTGTTTGCTAACATAATTAAAATTCTCATGGCTTTAGTTTATATTCCAGCCCTCTCATCATTTGGGGTAGATGATCAGATGTCTCAACTGCTTTCAATGGAGGGTGGGCTCAGGTTGCAGGGAATTTCAAACTGACATTTAAGCCGTAGACAAATCCAGAGTAAATGGTTAGGGTGAGCAACTTATGGATGACATAGGTAACCATCATCACAATTCACAACAGTTTGATTTCCAGTTTTCCACAGATGATGAATTGTCTACCTGTTGAAACAAGTTTGCTAATGTTCGTATTTCCTTTTTCGATGGCTATACCTGATTTGCTTCTATAACATTTAAGCGTGTTTCCTTGTATTCTTGAGGTTTTCGGCGCTCACTTGCACTTTTTTTTTGTTTCTTTCCTTCTAATTGCAACAGAATTTATAATTCATCTGCAAATCTCTCAGCCTTAAACTCTTATCATTTAGGGTAGATGATCAGATAAGATGTTTATTTCTTTAAACAAGTTGGCCATAAATTTAGACCGCGTGGTTACAATTAAATAATTAATTGCTGAAGACTGTTTTGCACATATAAGGAACTGTTTTCTATGCAATTGAAGACATTTAATTCGAGTTTATTTGCACTCAAATACTCAACACCCAGTGCTGACCAGACTCTGAGATTCATCTTGTGATTGAAGCCTCTTCGCCTTTAGATTGGAGAATGCCTCATGTTTTCTTCTCTTCCTCCCTTTTTTGGCGCGGCAATCGCTTTCTTGGCTGTCTTTCATTTTGACTTGATTGGCACCAAGATCCTTTAGGGAGAGGAGCGAGGCACAAGAGTCCAATAGAATTCATAGGTATAGGAAGAAACCCTATCAAATAGAAATTATTTCATTCTGTGACTTAAGTGTCTATTCTAATGCTCTTGTTTGTCCATTTATTCTATTTTTGCAACCTTGTCATTCATTCTGGCATGGTATCTCAACTTCATATGTACATGCCACATTATTCGTACAAGCCATGATACACCCTCCAAGGTATTTGTTGAAAAATGTTTGAGAATCTGTTTTCGTTGGGTGTTTAGCAACGCTTGAGCATGGAGCTAGGTCCAAGTGAAAAAACAAGACGGGACTTGTGGTTTGCATAGGTTTGGATATGGCACTATCAGATATAGGGACAATATTCGCCATATTTTCTTATTCTTCTTTATTTTGCCTTCATCTGATCAGTTTCAAAATACTGCTATGAGTTCTTTGATTCTTTTCTTGATATTTATTGATATATTATAGGGCAACACGATGGAAAAGTCGTCTCCACTGCCATCGATACATGGATCAATACATGGAGGAGTGGGTTCAGGTTGCAGAGGATATCGAACTGATATTCAAGCCATAGACAAGTCCAGAGTAAATGGTCCAGGGGGCGTATATGCGACTTCTTATGGATGACATGGGTAACCATTTTCACAACAATTTGAGTTCTGTGGATGATAAATTGTCTACTATGTGTAACAAGCTTGCTTCTTTCTGCAACAAATTTTCTAATATTCATATTTCCTTTTTCGAAGGCTACTACACCTGACTCGCTGTAACATTTTAATTGTGTTTCCTTAGATTGCTTGAGGTTTTCGGCTCAGTTGTAGTCTTGTATACTTTTAATTGTTCGACTTGCAACAGAATTTATAGTTCATCTGTAATAATTTAATCTAATCATGATCTTAAAATGCATTCATCCGTTTGATCAACCTGCTTTGTGTAACAGATTGGCTCTACCTCAGCCACTATGAAATAATATGTTTTCGAATAAAAAAGAAAGCTCTCGAAACAAATAATAATTGAAATTGATTTGATTTTTTTACACGTATTGTAGGGTGTATAAAAAATATAGTTTTAAAATATAAATATAAATAATATTTAACTTTTATTATAAAATTTAAAAATAAATAATAATTTTTTTATATACATTTTAAAATACCCCACAGAAAAGTAAAAAGTCACAACGGGAGGAATTGTTACAGATTGACAAGTGACTAAAACAAGTACTCCACTCCAATTCTAGAACCTTCTACTTTAAGACAAATAAACTAAGGTTGGACATGTCCGGACCGCATATCCTTTGAGGTTTTGAAGTTTCACGGTTCTTTTTTATATTCTATTATTATTATTAAATTAATAATTAATATATATTATTTGTGCATTTTACTATTTAGTTATATTTATTTTAAAAGCTAATATTTATTTAATTTTTATATTAATATTTAATTTATTTCCTTCAACTTTAGTTACTTTACTCATCAATAATATCTTTAAAAAATATTAAGTTAATTAATAATCAAATTTTAATTATTTCACTAATTATTAATATTTAAATATACGACACTTTCATTCGTGATGAATAATTATAATACATTTTTTACATCAATTATATATAAAATATAATATTATCGTATTTGTGGATGTATATATCATTGCAGGATGAAATATGTTTCTAACTAAAAAATGATTAAAATATGAGTCCATCCTTTTTCCGCATAAAAATGTGGCGCCTATACATGTCAGTTTACAGTATCATGTTTGATTGTTTGAGCATTGGCTGATCTATCTAAATCCTATACCAATCTTGAAAAAATAATTAAAAATATAAAATAATTAAAAAAAACCATCTTTCATATCTTATAATACATATTTTTTATACTCCTTTTCCCTCTGTATTAATTTAATTAGCTTATTTGACTTTTTTTTCAAACATATTAAATTTTGACAAAAAATTAGTAACTACCTTTTTATTATTTTAAAAAACTTAAAATTATATCTTAAATCTATTTTATTTTAACTTTTTAAAATTATATAATATACATATATTTTTTAATTAAAATTTAGTCAATTTAATTAAATTGTAATTACGAAAAGTCAAACAAACTAATTGAATTAATCCATCGGAGTAACTACTGACCCATTTAACTAAATTTATTTTTCTCAAATAAACACATAGAGAAAAAGTATGTAAATTTTCTTTTTTTTATAAATAAGTACTTATTTTTGAAAAATAAAGTTAAATTTTAATTTAAATTTAAAAATAAATAGTTATTTTGAAGAAAAAATAAATAACTTTTTTTGAGAAATAAAGTTAGTCAAGACGACCGTTGACGGATAAAGGTGTGAGGCGGTGTGGAAATTACAAATTGCATTTCTTCTCTGTTGTTGGTTGTTTAATGTTTCTTGTTCATCACTTTTCCTCCGTTGTTGATCACACACACACACACACACGCGGCTTGTACACGCCAACCTCTTTTCCTTCCTAATCTCTTCTTTACTCTTATTACTCTTATTATTTCTAATTACCCACCCGCCCTTTCTTCTCTTTTACCACCTCTAATCAATCAATCAATCCATCCATCAGGTACACCAATTTTCAACTCTGTTTTTTTACCTCCTTTTCATTTATTCTCTTGTTTCAGATCTGTCTTTTACTATCCAATTATCTTCAGTCTAATTACTTATTTTTGTTGCTTTATCGTTAATTAATAACTAGTATGTTGTTAGGGTTTATTTGTTTTGTGTATACATATTTGTTATATAATTATTATGCTATGTTTAGGGTTTTGAATTTACAGTCGCTTTGATTTATTTGGTAAGAAATAAGTTGTGGTTTAGTTGACATGATGGTTTTAATGATTTTCAGTTTTTCGTAAATGGTTATGGATCCCCCCCGCTACAATGACATGTCTGATGCAATAAATGGTTTTGAATTCGGACCCGATTTTGATCAGTCTACAAACATTGCTAATGCCTTTAAGTTGGACGACGACTCTGTAGATCTTAGTTTCTTGGATATTCCTGACCGTCCTGTTGGGGAACAACCGCGTTATGCTCCTAATAACTCGTCTAATAGTAGCTCTGAAGTGAACTCTCCGGATGAGTTTTCTGACGGCGTGCTCAAGTTCCTTAATCAAATACTTATGGAAGAGAGGATTGATGAAAAGCCTTCTATGTTTCATGATCCTCTGGCTCTGCAACAGGCTGAGATGTCTTTTTATCAACTTCTTGGCAAGGAATACCCTCATACCACTTCTCAGCCCCCAGCTGATGTCTACCAAAGTGTTGAAACTGTCAGTGATTTCTTTGCTGGAAGCTCCAGTGAATACAGTACTAGCAGTGGTAATAGTGTTGGGAATCAATATGAGCCTTCTCAGTGGGCTGCTGATTCCCTACATTTAAGATCGTCTATTCAGCAAAATCAATCATCACAATATTTATCTTCTTCCAATATGGAGAGCAGGCCAAACTGGGCAGTAGCTTCAGAAAACAGCTCTAGTAATAATATCAATGGCTCGATGGAATATTCAATGACTGCCCATGTCATTCCAAATATATTTAATGACAAAGCTGCTATGTTGCAGTTTAAGAAAGGAATGGAGGAAGCTAATAAATTCCTTCCTAGCATTCCTCAGTTAGTTGGAAACTTGGATAACTATGCATTACCTTCAGGCACTAAAGAGGGTCCTCCTGCAGTTCAAGTGAAGGTTGAAGTGGACGAGATCTCACCTGGCAGCTCAAGAGGAAGGAAGCATTATCAACGTCAGGATAGTTTGTCAGAAGAAGATGAGAGGAGTAGCAAACAGTCGGCAGTTTATGAGGAAGAAGTTGAGTTATCAGAAATGTTTGATAAAGTGTTGTTAATTGGACCATCATGTGGAAAGGAAGAACCAATCGAAGCAATCCCAGGCACTCATCTTGAAAAGGTTACAACACATGGAGCAAAAGGGGGGAAGAGTCGTGCTGTGAAAAAAGACAGTAGTACTGAAGCTGTAGATCTGAGGACCCTTCTGATCAGTTGTGCACAATCTGTTGCTGCTGAGGATCGCAAGACTGCAAATGAACAATTAAAGCTGATTAGACAGCATGCATCTGCCTCTGGGGATGCATCTCAGAGATTGGCTGTTATCTTTGCAAATGGCCTTGAGGCGCGTATGGCTGGCACAGGTACTCAGTTATATTCAGCCTTATCATCCAAGAGGATCTCAGCTATAGAGAAGTTAAAAGCATACCAAGTATATCTCTCAGCCTGTCCATTTACAAAGGTCTCAGTTTTCTTTGCAAATCATATGATTCTGGAAAAGGCTTCAAATGCTACAACACTTCACATCATTGATTTTGGTATCCAGTATGGATTTCAGTGGCCTGTTCTTATCCAACTTCTCTCGAGGAGATCTGGTGGACCACCTAAGCTTCGTATTACTGGAATAGAATTGCCGCAACCTGGTTTCAGGCCAGCGGAATATATGGAGGCGACAGGACGTCGTTTGCGAAGTTATTGCGAGCGGTTTAATGTTCCATTTGAGTACAATGCCATAGCGACTCAAAATTGGGAGACCATAACTGTTGAGGACCTCAAGATTGACAGCAATGAAGTTGTCGCTGTTAATTGTTGTTTACGGTTTAGAAACCTACTTGATGAGACTGTTGTGGCAAATAATCCAAGGGATGCTGTTCTTAAATTAGTCAGGAAGGTAAACCCAAATATATTTGTGCAGGCTGTTGTTAATGGATCCTACAGTGCATCATTCTTTGGCACTCGGTTCCGCGAGGCACTCTTTCACTATTCTGCATTGTTTGATATATTCGATACTACTGTACCTCGTGACGATCCCCAGAGATTAAACTTCGAGAAAGAGTTTTGTGGACGCGAGGTCATGAATGTTGTTGCATGCGAGGGTGTAGAAAGGGTTGAAAGGCCAGAGACATATAAGCAGTGGCAGGTCCGCATTAAGAAGGCAGGTTTCAAACCTCATCCATTAGACCGGAAACTCCTTCAAAAGCTAAGTTACAAGGTAAGGTCAGAATACCACAGAGATTTTGTTTTTGATGATGATAATCAGTGGGTGATGGTGGGGTGGAAAGGTCGAATTCTCTATGCTACTTCTGCTTGGGTACCTGCATAAAAGTACCTATATTGCATGTCAAAACAGCAAGGAAGAGTTTACCATGGAGGTCTTGATCACTTGTCAAAACCTGACACATCACGCCTTGGTTCAACAAAAGACTTGTGATTGCTTGATTTGTCCTCCAAAGTCCAAACCTGTATCAGGCAATTTTCACTCTTCTTGGATGACAAATCAGGCACAACAATTTAAACCTGTATCAATGATTGGAAAGGGCGGCATGCATTGCTTGTGAATCCTTACGGACAGGCTGGTCATCCACTTGGTTTTGCTTGTTTAGAGCCTTAAATATCTGGCCCTTCTTCTTTTCGTGGTTTTGTTATAGGCATGGTTGGAGTAAAGTGAACTGGATTTATGTTCATGTCCTCCCGGTGTTTAACACATATTTGGACCTCACAATAAGATGGTTGAAGATGCTTCAACTAAATCAAGTCCACTTCGGCTTAACACTTTACCTGCATTTTTGCCTTCTATATTACATAGTGATATATCTACTCTCACCATTCATTAAATGGGTCATTGCAATAGTGTAGCATGTCATCTTCACTTGCAGTTATTATAGTTCCATAACTTGTATGCCTAGTTTCAGAATGATTACAAATAGTATTTGACTAAAACGCATTTTGCTTTTGTTGCCAACTTCAGCCGCTATTATGCTATGATACTTGTTTTTACGTCCCATGTAACACTCTGGTAGTCTGTTTTGTATGCTGTCCTAACATAATCAGGATGTTTTTTTTACGCCGACGTAGTTAATTGTTCATTAAATTAAACAAATAAAACCGGTCAAATGAAAATTATTTTCCTAAATTAGATCATGAAACTCATAATTTCAACAATGTAAATTGCGTTTCTTGACTTTTTGACTTGTAATCTAATAAAGAGTTTGTGTATCCTACTGTATACAGTGTCTTTTTTGATAAGAAGATTACATGTCCGATTATAAATTGTGAAAATATATCTCGGGCGTATATCGTTTGCTTTAGTAGATTATTTTTTTAATACAAGTGCAAGGGTGCGTCAGCCTATATGTCATCTGTGACACGTCAGCGTATATGTCAGCACAGGAATGATACTTTGTATTTTCCCCTGAAATTTGTTAACTTGTGTGGTTCATGTTTATTGATACTAAGAAAAACCATATCTATCAAAGAAATTATATTTAAATATTTACTTTAAAATAGTGTAATATTATAAAATCGATGTTAGGCCTCCTTGTATTGTATAATTATATATATATATATATATATATATATATATTGCTTTATCTTCTTTTGTTTGGGTAGGATTTGTGTGTTAATCATTATATATATTTTTAAAAATCTCTGATTAGTATGTTGAGAAAACTTCTACTAAGGATGACATCAGGGAGTTCTCTAAGATTAAGTTCAATTTTAGTATAAAACTACGATAATTTTATAAATATTATCTCACCTCTATATTCACGTAAATAACCTTTTTGTTAAAGTTGTTTTAACCTCGGGAGCAGCAAACTCTTAGTACTTCCTCTGTCCCAAGAGGAAGTTAACATTGTTGCTAGGCACGGGATTTAAGAAATATTAAAATAATATTAACTTTATTGTATTGTATATATGTGTAGTAGACATTAAAGAAGCAAAGAAGAGAAAAGTCAAAAACTAGATTCGCGGCAATGAAAATTTGGGAAAGTTTTAAACTTTTCTCCAAAACTTTTCGTACAAACTTTTCAACAACTTCACAAGATATATAGCCAGCTTTATATACAAACAGACAATCTCAAATTCACTTTACAAAAGAGAGCCAAAATAGAGTCTCCTAAATTTCAGCTTCATGTATGCTACAGATGCCTTGAATACAGTTCCACCCTTCCAGAATTCTGCATCAAACGTACAAAGTACCAAGTGTAGGAGGCTGACCAACTCGGAAAGAAACCAACTTCCATCTTTTTTGTTACTAAATTACAACAACAACAAATTAAAGTATGGGTCAATAAAAAAAACTTGCATCAGACTTCAATGTTAGCAGAATCTCGGTGTACAAAATATGAAAAGTTGTATCAAAAGCCATAAAAGAAAGAATATCGCCCAACGTGGAGAGAAAGTACAAAGGTGGAACCAAAACATATGCATTGGACTTGGAAAAGGTAAAATCAATACCTTTACATTTTAGAACTAATATAAGAAGTCTTTCATCTCAATTATGTGCACCAAAGTCAACTGTTCACAGGATTGTACAAAGGGGTAAAATAAGATCTCACTCAAGTGCTTTGAAGCCATTTCTAACAGGCACAAATATGGAAGCAAGAGTAAACTTTGTTTTAAAGCAGCTTCAAAGTTCGACCTTACATACTAACCCAACTTATGATGGTATGTTTTGTTGTGTCCACATAGATGAGAAGTGGTTCTATATGTCAAGAACTTCCCATAAATACTATCTATTACCATCTAAACCATTACCACATAGGACATGTAAATCAAAGAAGTTCATTACCAAATTATGTAAGATTATGTTCATGAGTGCAGTTGCTAAGCCTAGATATGATGAAAATGGTGTTTGTATTTTTGATGGAAAAATTGGAATTTTTCCATTCACTGTTATAGAGCCAGCTAGGAGAGCAAGCAAAAATAGGGCAAGAGGAGTCATGGAAGTTAAGGCTATAGAGAGTATCACAAAGCTTGTCATCAAGCAATGTCTCATCCAAAAAATTATTTCGGCCATCAAAGCTAAATGACCATCAGATTCGAATAAACACATAGTAATTCAACAAAATAACGCCAAACCTCATATTAATGAGAGTGACCTAGATTTTATCAGCGCAACACAATCAGATGAATTTCATATCAGTTTATCCAATCAACCAGCAAATAGTCCCGATCTTAATATAAACGACTTGGGTTTTTTTCTAATCATTCAAGGGCTACAAAACGAGAAGGCTCCAAAAACGGTGTGTCAATTAGTTGATGCGGTGATGAAGGCCTATGAAGAAGTTACTGACAAGACTTTGAATTATGTATGGTTGTCCCTAATGACTTGTATGAATGAAATCCTTAAAGCAAAAGGAAACAACAATTATAAACTTCCTCACATCGAAAAATAGAGATTGGAAAGATTGGGAATCCTTCCGACATATATTAATGCGCCTCTGGACTTGGTTGAAGATGCATTACAAGCTCAAAATTCAACACAACAATGACTCTACGAGGTGCTAAAAAGAAGAATCTGTTGAAATATAGGCTCTGTGGAAAACTTTTGTAATTGTACTCCTACTTTTGTAATTGGAGTATGTGAGTGTATGTATTCACAGACTAGTAATGTAAATATATGTATGGATTTTATTTAGGCTAAATGTTCGGAAATAAATCAGCCAAATCTTAGCACAAAATTATGCCAATATTTAAATTAAGTAAAGAAAGCATACCAAAATTATGCAGATATTTAATGAAAAACTTGAGGCAGGTAAATTTCCAAAAGGCCAGTTGGGTCATCAAACATCAATTTTCGTGGTTCCATTTTGGTTGTCCTGCAGCTTTTCTTTCTTTGAGAACCCACAACATCATCTTGCATATGATTCCATCCTGAACCAGTTCTTTCTGGAGTATCATCAACAACACTGAAAATATCTAGGTAATTTTCAATGATAAATTGGGTTAAATCGATGAAAGGTAGCAGAACTAAAGGAGGAAGAGAGGGAGGTTCTTGTGAATCATCGTCTGAGTGTGGAGTTGAACCAGGAACAACACTCAAAACCTCTTGTTCTTCCATTAGGATATCAGTAAAGGTGTTAAGGACTTTTGGGTTAACGAGAGTGAATATAAAAGTTTGACTTGACCCAAATCCATAGGTATATTATGTATGTATATCCCAGCTATAAACCTACTAAATCCAAGTGAATATTTTATTATAAAAAACTTACTATTTTTAGAATGTCAACAATTGGTTGAGACATCCCAAAATAGAAAGTGTTAATAATCTGATGGGACATAGGGAGTATATTTTATTAACATGGTTAAAGTCGGCCGAGAAATTAGTAAAGAAGCGTTGAATGGCTGTTTACCCAGTCAAAAGATGGTTGATCAGTTGATGTATATGTGGATTAGACATACACCACCAAATTTGTTTGGATAAACTGAGGAGGAATCTTTGGAGTAACTTATATGTTGGACCGTTTTAAGATGCAGAGAGATCTCTCATTCGTCAGTCAGAGTTGAGACACATCATCTCATTCAATTATTGTGACACACGTACACTATTTTCTATGCACCACGGCCCCCACCTACATGGCTTCATTATTACATTATACAGTATTTAACTCTCTCTCTCTTTTTTTATCAGGGTCCTTTGGACGAGAGTCATGAACAGGTTATTGCGGAAAAGTAGTTAAAATTTAGAAATTGTTCTTCTATGAAAATATATTTTTAGTGGATGATATATTACGATGATGGTGTGAAGCATGTACCTCAATTTCGATTAATAAAAATAAAAATGAAAACAAAATTTTCATCCTGTGGTTAATTGTAAAGAATTTTAGCACGTAGAGATAATGCGAGGTGTATGGACTAAAGGTTAAGGCAGGCGTGTACGAGGGAGGGATGCTACCCTCTCTCTCTCTCTCTCTCTTGTTCATCGAACTTTCTCATTCCCCTTTATAACTTTATATTATAATATTTTTTTACTCTACACCAACAATACACACACACACAGAGAGAGAACATATACAAGCATCTATTTGCTTTATTTTCTCATTTCACACCTGATCTTTGTATCATCTTCTCTCTCAAGTCCATCCACTCCCCTCAGGTACTCTCACTTGACTCCCGCTATTTATTTTTTATATTTGTTTTTTCTCTTTTTTAAAATCAAGCTAATTATTCATGTTTTAAGGGGTAAGTAATTTATTGTTTTTGATATATTCAGGGTTTCATATTGGATCTTGATTTTGATATGTTACTTTATTTGTAATTTCAATGAATTTTGGTTACTAGGGTTTACATTTTTCTTGTTAATTTATTAGGGTTTATATTTGCTTCTTCATCGATGCTTATGGATTCACGCTATGCTGATTTTTCTGATGTGCTAAATGTTTTTGAATTTGGTGATGAGATTGTTTTACCTGCTTTTGATTCGTCTCCAAATCTCGATAACGGGTTCGAAGTTAGTGATCAGACTGTTGTATCTGGTTTTGATTTGTCTCCAAATCTTGCTGCCGACGCCTTCAAAGTTAGCGATGAGATTGCTTTACCTGGTTTTAATTCGGCCCCGAAACCTGATTTCAGTTTCTTGGATATTCCTAACCATCAGATGGAAACTGGTTTTCGTACTACTATTTCACCAACTGGTACCTCGGAACTGGACTCTCCTGATGATAATGGATATTCTGATGGTATGTTGAAGTTTCTTGATCAGATTCTTATGGAAGAGAAAATCGACGAAAAACCTTCCATGTTTCATGATCCGTTGCCATTGCAAGCGGCAGATAAGTCTTTTTATCAAGTACATGGGAATAAAGATCCTCCTCTACCCAATGGGCCGGTTGATATTTACCAAGGTGTTGAAAGCCCAAATGATTATTTTACCAGAAGTCCGAGTGAGTACAGTACCAGCAGTGGTAGTACTAGTATCGGAAACTATGATGAGCCTCCTCAATCAGCTGCTGACTCTGTAGGTCAAAAATCATCTGATGTCCAAAATCAATCTCAAGAAGAATTTTCTTCTTCCAACTTGGGAAGCAGATCGCAGTGGTCAGTAATTCCTGAAAACAGCCGTGGTAATAACATCAATGGCGTAATGAACTCCCCTGTTAGCTCCCAGGTCGTTCCAAATATATTTAGTGAAAGCGAGCCTATTTTGCAATTCAAGAGAGGAATGGAGGAAGCTAGTAAATTCATTCCTAACATTGCTCAGTTGCTTGTTAACTCGGATTACTATGCATTACCTACACACACAAAAGAAGGTCCTCCTGCAGTTCAGGTGAAGATAGAAAAGGATGAGGAGATATCACCTAGCAGCTCAAGGAGGCGGAAGCATTATCTCCGGCAGGATAGTGGGATTGAAGATGAGAGGAGTAGCAAGCATTCGGCTGTTTACGAGGAAGAAGACGAGTTATCAGAAATGTTCGACAAAGTTCTGCTCTATGAGCCAGGCTGTGACAAGGAAGAACCTATTGAATGGACCCCGGTTTCTCACCATGGAAATGGTCTAACACATGAATCTAATGGTAGCAGGATTACCTTTACAATCGCAGAAAGTGATAGTGAAGCAGCAGGTTTAAGGACTCTTCTGATTAGTTGTGCACAATCAGTTGCTCATGAGGATCGCAAGACCGCATATGAACAGTTAAAGCTGATTAGGCAGCATTCATCTGCCTCTGGGGATGCATCACAGAGATTGGGTTTTATCTTTGCTAATGGCCTTGAGGCACGCATGACTGGCACAGGCACTCAATCATATGCAGCCTTATCATCCAGGAGGAGGATTTCAGATACTGAGAAGTTAAAAGCATATCAAGCATATCTCTCAGCCTGTCCATTTAAAAAGACGTCTGTTCTCTTTTCCAATAAAATGATTCTAGAGAAAGCGTCAAATGCCACGACACTTCATATTATCGATTTTGGTATCCAATATGGTTTCCAGTGGCCAGTTCTTATCCAACTTCTCTCAAAGAGGCCTGGTGGTCCGCCTAAGCTTCGGATTACTGGAATAGACTTGCCCCAGCCTGGTTTCAGACCAGCAGAATATATGGAAGCAACAGGTCGTCGATTACGAAGTTATTGTGAGCGTTTTAAAGTTTCGTTCGAGTACAATCCCATAGCGACCCAAAAATGGGAAACAATAACCGTGGATGACCTCAAAATAGAGAGAAATGAAGTCATTGCTGTAAATTGTTTTCTACGGTTTGAAAACCTACTTGATGAGACTGTTGCAGTGAACAGCCCAAGGGATGCTGTTCTTAAATTAATCAGGAAATTAAACCCAGCTATATTTGTGCAGGCTGTTGTTAATGGGTCATATAGTGCACCTTTTTTTGTGACTCGGTTCCGTGAGGCTCTATACCATTATTCTTCTTTCCTTGATCTACTTGATACTACTATACCCCCTGACAATCAGCAGAGATTGGATTTTGAGAGAGAGTTCTGTGGCCGTGAGGTTATGAATGTTATTGCATGTGAGGGTGCAGAAAGGGTTGAAAGGCCTGAGACATATAAGCAGTGGCAGTTGCGCAATACGAGGGCTGGTTTCAAACTTCATCCATTGAACAAAGAACTCGTCAAAAAGCTGAAGTACAATGTTAAGTTGGATTTCCACAAAGATTTTGTTTTTGATGAAGATTGCGAGTGGATATTGGTTGGCTGGAAGGGTAGAATTCTCCATGCTGTTTCCGCTTGGGTACCCGCATAAACTTTAACTAGATGCAGTAATGATGAATAAGAGTTCAATGTGGAGGTCAGATGCTCTGGATATTAGGTACTAATGTTCCTGAAATTTATTATTATGTCTCGGTACCTTTGAATGCATCCAAAATATATGAACTTGCAGACATGAACATCCATGCGTTTAAAGTTTGAGTGCTGGGCAATTAGGTTAGTCATTAGACTGTCAGTGTTTTGTAACTTCATTTGACTTTTATATCTGGGAATTACAATCTTGAGTTTTTGAAGAAGTCTATTTAAAGAAGCTTTTTATGTAATCTATTTAAAGTAGTTTTTGAAGTTGTAGCTACTAAAATAATCTAACCGTAACCGATTTGTTTTCTCAGATGGTCTTCATGTTTCCTAACCACACATCTTCCAAAATTAGGAAGATGATAACATATACTTGCCGTATTGTCACCCGATCATATGTACATTATCTAGCTAGAACCACTGTCATGGGGAGTTGTATAGATAAGCTTATCAGAAAATCTAGCATATCATGGATGGAAATGGTAGGATTGACATCACTCTGTAAAGCCTTTCAATGGTAGAGTTGACATCACTCAGCAAGGGCTTGCTAGAAAGATAATTTTGAATAACCCCAACCCCAGTTGTGAACCATGTGGTGATGTGGACATTATTAACTCATTTCTTCCTGACTACCAGTTGGTATACTTTTAGTATATGCTAATGATGCTAGATATGTTATGTACTCTTTACTAGGAAAGCTAAATCAAATTTAGGATTGTAGTGTATTCATTTTTGTTCTTGTACATATATCGAGGTTAAATTTACAACTCTCCTTTCAGTTCAAACAATTCCATCGAACTGTATGATTGTATGTGTGATGGCATCTACTATACAAGGAATATCTATGATACTCTTTTTTAGGATTCAGGTATAGCCATTGAAAAAGAAAATATGAACATTAGTGAACTTGTTTCACATCTGTAGACAATTCATCATCTATGGAAATCAAACTGTTGTGATGATGGTTACCTATGTCATCCATAAGAAGTTGCATATACTCGCCCCAACCATCTTCTACTCTGGATTTGTCTATGGCTTAAATAGTTAAATGTCAGTCTGATATTCTCTGCAACATGAGCCAACTCTTCCATTGAAAGCAGTTGTCATCTGATCATCTACCCCAAATGATGAGGGCGCTGGAATATAAGCTAAAGGCATGGGAATCAAATTATGCTAGCAAACACAAGGATATTGTGTTTTTTTTTTGTAATATCATCCTAGACAATAACTTTATGGAACTAGAGTAACTGCAAGTGAAGATATAGGCACTGCAATGCTTAAAAATGGCGATACAAAATTGAAAGGTGAATTTTGAAAAATTTCATTCTTTCTTCCATTCCATTCCTATTAATTTAGACTAAAATTCAAACCCTCTATTTTGAGATCGAATGTTCCATTTTACTCATTTTTTTTGCCAAATTTTCATCATAGAAATTTTGCATTTACTAATCTTTTTTCAAATCTCTCATTCTACCTCAATTATTTTCTTCTCTTTTTACTTATTCCATTCCAATCTCTCCTAGGGCTGAAAAAGAATCCGAGTATTCCGGGTTCGAACTCGGATTCAACTCGTTAAAAATGAATATAATTCGTATTCGTATAAAAAATGAGCGAATTCGAATCTTATTTTATAATTCGAACGAATATCGAGTCGAATGTTACCACTATGATATTCAATCATATTTATTTTGAACAGTTCGAATAATTTTATAGTACTCGAATACATATTTATTATGCGTACTCGACTCGAATTCATAAGTTATATATATTATTATATGTAATATATAATATTTATATTAAAATAATATTCTACAAAATGATCACATTTTAGTTTTTAGTGAACAATTATTCCGGTATTCTTAATTTTATAAAATTATTACATACGAATTCGAAGTCGAATATGCTAAAACGAGTAGTTCAGTATCCATTCGAGTCGAGCCGAATCAAATACGAATTTTGATATTCGAACTCGAGTCGAATCTGAGCAAAATATTAAAATTTTAATTCGAATCCGAACCGAATCTGAACGAGTAATTATAAATTCGAGCCGAACTCAATCATACTGTTATTCGCATTTATTCGACTCGATTTCACCCCTAATCTCTCCAACCAAACACAACATAAATATAGATATATTTATTCTATCGTTAAAAATTAAAATTCGTATTTTGATCATTAAAAATAGTCATTTGATCGTTTGATTTTTATCATAAAAATCTTGGAGAACAGAAAAATGCCCACAATTTTTTTGTGAAACTTTATTATATTAAAAAATGTGTGGTTGATGAAAATAGATAAAATCAAAATATTGTAGTTAAAATTTAAATATTTTTCGATTCAGATTGAAAATAGAAGAATTGAGTAAATAAAAAACAAAATATTTATAAATATTATTATATACGTAAATGTTATTTATAAATTATTATTATTATATATATATAAACGCGTGTATAGAACAATACACACGTTATGAGGCTATTTAATGTTAATACGTTTACTCTCAATTAATTATTTTATCTTGCCAAAAAAATTCATTAATTATATATATTTTTAAATAATTTTGAATTGTATTCATAAATTTTATACAAAGAGTTAAAATATTTAATGCTCACCTTTTTTCTGACAAAAAAAATGCTCACCTTTTAAAAACAATAAAAAAATGTATATATATATATATATATTTTTTTTTAAGAAAAAAAAAGTATATATAAAGGGGTATGTGAGCTCACAATAAATATATTTTATTCTTATGTGTAAAGTAAGAAATGTACGGATTAGATTGTCCTGACTACCTAACTCGGCCACCTGACTCGGTTAACATTTAAGTTTTGGCGAGTCTTGAATTTTCAGCTGCAGTTCACCGTAAGCATTTCACCACTCCTTATTATCAACTCACCCTCTCTCTCTCTCTCTCTCTCTCTCTCTCATTACTCCACCGACAACATTTATTCATCTCTTCTACGAATTTTTTTTATTATAATTTCTCAATTTAGGTCAGTGAATTTATATAATAATTTGCTTTAATTTTGTTTACTTTGAATTAATTATTCTTTTCAATGTTATCATTACATTTCATTTCATTTGATTTTGTGATTGTCAGTTGTATGATTGATTTTATTATCAGTAGTCAGGGTTACGATTTCGCGTGATTTGATGTGGTTGTTGGTTAAATGGGTAAGTTGTTAAGATTTTTTTTGTTAATTTAAGTGGAATCTTGTTGATTTGTGGTAGTGATTGGGTATTTTGATGATGGATTTGAAATTTGTTGTTTTTGTGTTCGTGATACGAAACCAAATTACTTCTTGCATTTGTTAATTTGTTACTTCTTTTGTTTACTCGTAAAAGTGTGAAGTGTGTGCTGCAACAATGTTTAACAGCTAGTACTGCTGTTTTAGGATTTCAAAGAATAATTGGGAGCTGATCTTGGAGATTTTTAAAGATGAGCTTTGTTTTTCGCGGGGCTAGACCTGACATTGAAAATGGATTATCAGGGGTTCTTCCTGATAGACGAGCAATGGTATGTTTTGTGTGTGTCTGCATTCTTTCTGTTGTTGATGTTTGTCTTTAGATTGCGTTGTTGTTGTTGTCTGCATGTGGGATATTAACGGAGATTGATTATTTACCTTGAAATCTGAAGTTCTATTTTGCTTATGCCAGCGTGTTCAACCGAGGCCCATTAACACAAATTCTCTAGCCTTTCTCGTATCCGGTAAATTTGTTTGTCTCTTCTTCATGTTATCTGTTGGGTGACTCTTAACTTGCTTATCTGACTTTGTAAGTTTTTGTTTTGACAGTTCTTTTGCTTTTCACTATTTTGAATTCCCAAATGTCTCCCAACTTTCTGGTATTAATCTACTTCGTACTACTTGTTGAGTTGTTTATAGCAATGTTGGTTTGCTCTATGATATTCTGTAAGCATTACTTATATTATATCATAGTGTTCAAGTGGTGCATTTCTGGTTCTTGTACAGCTTTGGGTAGTACTGGGTATATTCTTGATGGCCACAACCCTTAGGATGTATGCAACGTGCCAACGCCTCCAGGCCCAGGCCCACGCTCATGCTGCCGCTGCCAGTGGCTTGTTAGCTCGCACTGAATTTCGCCTGCACATGCCACCATCAATAGCTTTGACAACAAGAGGGAGATTACAAGGATTGAGATTGCAGTTGGCACTTCTTGACCGTGAATTTGATGATCTAGGTATGTAGTTAATTAGTGTATGCACATACACAGAGGATGTGATTCATAACATCTTTATTGTATTCACATTCTTGCAATCAAATTGTGACTTGGACTTGGTCGATTGTTATAGTTCATTTATGCCTATCATAGGTTGTAGAAGTCCAACTATGTTTTTTCTACTGCAGATTATGAGACATTGAGATCTTTGGATTCTAATAATCCTCCCAGCACACATTCAATGAGTGAAGAAGAAATAAATGCCTTGCCAGTTCACAAGTACAAGGCATCCAAATCACAAAGGTAACAAAGCATTGTGCAGAGTAATATGTTTTGAAAACTGCTTAGGCCTTTGGGGATATTTTTTTTAAACTTCTAATCATGCATCATCGTACTCTTTCCTTAGCATGATTAAACAAAATCACTATCTTTCCGTAAACGGAAAGAATGCAAACATATATACTTTTAGCATGTTGACTATTAACTACAATTAGTAATTAGAAAGGAGGGAACATTATATTATGTTTAATATGGAAGGGGAGATAAGCCGAGTGCCATTATAAAATTATTGAATTTCAGTGAGTCAATTGCATGATATGGCTGCAGCCAATATTTATATTCTAGTTTATACCAAATTGCCAACTATTAGTATCATTCAAGTTTGAGGACAGGAATGGTAGATTGATTATAATATGTGTTTATTGATTCTAGTATCCCTCTTTTATTTTTTAAGTCTGGATAATAAGTTTTGTACAGAATTGCAATGCCTTAGTTTTTCCTAATCCCCCCCCTCCCTCCCCGTGCGGGGCATGGTCATAGGCTTTTCCATCAAAATAATTAACATATTTGATGATTATTTAGTTATGGCGAGCAAAGGTGGAGTTACAAGAATTTTAAGAGCTCTCTGTGTATGCTTGCAAGTGTCAAGAATATAGAGTTACTGTACTTTCTTGTAGTAATTAAAATTAGTTAATTACTTATAAATATTTTGATATTGTACCTATTTTTATTGTGAGCTCTATCTTAGGGTTTTTTTTTTTGCTTCAGATTGACAAGTGCATTTCTCCTCAAGCACTCACCCCTTCCAAAATGGAGGGATTAAGTGCATATGAAACATTAAAGTAGTCATCGTTTCTTTGTTAGTTTTTTTTATTCTTTTGAATTCATTCAACCTTGAGCTGAATCAAAAGTTGCATCTTGAGCCACCTTTAAGGGTGGAATATAAAGCTGCAAGTTTGGAACTGATGCTGATAATTTAACAAACCTTTTTCCTCCTCTTATAGTGACGGATCAGCAAAGCAAAAAGCCTCAAGTTCCTCATCAGTTATGCAGGTACATCTTTTACAATGTCAAAGTCTAGATTATCTGTTATGGGCCAGTATTTAATATTTGTTTTTTAATTGTGTTTGGAAAACTGAGTTTTCCCATATATATTTTAAATAAAATAACTTTAAATAGAAAATATTGGGTCTTGGGATCCTTAAGACTATAAAAGTTAGCCCTTACCAATAGCTCAATATTATAATTTTAATAGGCAGGTCCGAACCATAATTTCACATTCCACAACCATTTGATTCCCTCAGCTTGCCCCTTAAGGAGGTAGTTTACTGCTTAATGCTTTGCCATGATCAATACTATGTCTCAATATGATGCATGGATACTATATTCAGTATGTTTTTTTTTCAATCTACATAATAATTCTGCGAAACTAGGTGATATTTTCTGAAACAAGAATTGTATATTAAAAGAACTACATTACTTGGTCCTTAAATAACTAAGGTCTAATGTAGGACAATATATGAAGAAAGGAAATGGAGAAACCAACTACAGCACTAAGCTACAATTTGAATGCAAATTAGTTAGCTACTTAGCTCTGGAAAATGAATTATACTCCGTAACAATGTTTTATATAGATATTCTTTAATTTTGAAGGTAATTGGAAGTTGTAAAAAGATTCTACAGTCTACACGTCACATCATGTCATCTTTATCTTTAGATATCTGATTACAATTAGGACACTATATTTAGAGAAGAGAAATTCTTGTGCAAATGATAATATATTAGGTTGCAATGCCTGAAATTGCAGCTTTTTGGACACATATTTTTTATATTATCATGCCTTGACTGTATGTCCAACGTTGTTTTATGTTATGCATCTCATAATGTTGTTTTATGTTACACATCTCACTTTTGTGGTTGAAGTACATTTCTGTTTTTCCTGTTAAGTTTTATCAACTAATTTTAACTTTTTTTCTGCAGTCTACGCAGGATACTGAGGTAGATAAGAATTCGGAATCTCCAGAAGACGGGTTGACTTGCAGCATATGCTTGGAGCAAGTCACTGCAGGGGAGCTTGTTCGTAGCTTACCATGTTTGCATCAGGTTATTCCTCCACATACTTAACTAACATTGTTAGCATGTAATAGTACTTTCCTATAGTCTAATAACAATGCTTCCCTTTACAAATATTTCACACATTTCCCATATTCCTGTGTAGGAAATATAACAATATTCTTGGATTTTGCACAAATTCTCCGTAACGAGGACTATATTTTCATGTTAATTGAGAACCTGAAAATAAATTTGTCATTTTGTTGCTTTTAGTTCTGCCAGTACCTCTTTAATAATATGTTAAGTATCCAAGTAATGAAGGTTGCATAATTTTCCTATGAGTCAGATAAGGACTCTATATATACCTTCTACAAGCTTAGAATTTTTGGAAATATAAAAAACCATCACGATAAGCCAGACATTAGGTCTTAGGATTATTCATGCACCATTCCTGAAGGCTCAGATTCCCATATTTGCTCCTGGATTCTATATTATTATATCTATGCCACTCACTCGTCAATTATTGTAATGAATGGTGACCCACACAATGTGTGTATATTTCTAACACTCTTATCCTTGCAGTTTCATGCCACTTGTATTGATCAATGGCTACATCAACAAGGAACATGTCCGGTCTGCAAACTTATGGTAGGCTCCGAGTGGCAGGAAAGTAGAGAGAGTGAAACAGATGGTGATGATATGGTGTAAGAACCCGCTCCATTTCCCCATAAGTCTGCGATAATAGAGTTACAGTCAGAAAGATGTATGCTGCATGTATTTATGTAAATACGACTATGAGGGGATACCGAGTACATGTTATGTATGAATCTACCGAATCTATCTCCAAAATTTGTGCTTTATATTTGCATGATATTATACACGTGTAGTACTTGTAAGGCCAATCCTCGCGTGCTTGTCTGGCATCTCCTTGACTTTGCACTGCATTCCGACTGCATATTTGTTGCAAATGCTCCATCCAAAAATGATCTGAGAGAACCGGTATGTTGTATTTTTGGGGTTTCAGTCATAATTAGAGGCATTGAATACCGGCACAGGTGGTTTGTCTAATTTTGCAGACCAGGTTTCCCGGTACCTGGTATTTGGAAGATCTTCCCTGGTCCTTGTTATTGGCCAAATTTCTTATATATAAATATTTAACTGTTTGACTCCAATATGATTGTTATTTATTTGAATTGCATTAGAAAGTACATCAAAGAACTGCCCTCTTAGACAAATACATATAATCGAGTCATGATTTAGCATAAGTTGTATGTTTACATGGTTCACTTGAATTTGGGTTGATTTTGTTGCTTAATTAATTTGTTGTAAATCAAGAGGAAAAAAGTTTCATAGTTTCACATAAAAATTTCACAAAATAAACATAATTTGATCAGTGATATCTTAATGAAACTAATGAGCTATAAATCTGTCACTACAACTGTACATTTTATTACTACGTTCAAAGTCATCTCATCACGCATTCACGCCAATAGAAAAGGACACCTTCATTCAAGAACATAAAATGAAACAAGGGAATGTGATACAGAAAAAGGTACAAGGTGGGCATTATACTTAAAAAAGAATATCTTGTAAAGTGGCTTGAAAAAAAATACAATTAGATTCCAAATTTCATATGAAATAACAATATATAAAATAATATGTTTTACACAATATGTATACTTTATTATTTTCAAGATTATAAAACAGTAATTTTAAAATGTATAGCAAAAATTTAGTAAGTGTACTTTTTAATTTTAATATAATTTATACTATATTATTAAAATCGAAATATTAAAAGTTTGATAGTCAGTCCTTGATTGTGTTTGGATCGGATAATTATTATTGATTCTAACTTTTAAACATTATTTTTCTAATTAAAACACATCTCATATCAATATTTTAAATAAAATATATTTTTAAACAAAACACACACACGTTATCTTATTAAAATATAAATATAAATAAAATATATGAAAAATTATATAAAATATATATATGCATATACATTAAATAAAGTTTAAATTACTTTTATAAAAATAAAAATATATTTAAATTATATAAATAAATTATTAAAACAATTAATAAGGCACGAAATATAACCTAGTATAAATTATGAGTGAAACGGAAATAAACAACTTCCATCTATGTTATCTATATTATTATATTTATACTATCTATAATATCTAATTATTATTTAAAGGGACAATGTGGTTTGAATCCCATCAAATATATATTATTATATTATTATTGTATAGATTACTTAATATAACTAAGAGTGTAATAATGTTTTTTATATTAAAGAAAATTAAAATAGATTTTTAAAAATAATAAAATTTTAAATATAAATAAAAGATTATAAAATATTTGAAATAAACCTAATGTATCCTCCTAGTCATATGGTCAGAAAAGACAATGAATCGGAATTTGACGGTAAAGGTACATTACATTGATTGATTAATCGGGTAATCGATAATTAATTGAAAGTAATTTAATTTAATAAATAACAATATGTAATTATATTCGAACATCTTCAATTTATCATAAAATTTATAATAAAAAAATATCATATATCATTAGTCCATATAAATTTAGGTGTTAAAATTTATAAAAAAATCACTTATCTTAGTAGTTATTACATAATATATATATATATATATAATTATTAGGAATTTAAGAAAATATTTGAAATTTATGAAAGATTTAAGGTTATATAACCCATATTTATTGTAAATTTGTACTATAAATATTAAAATTTTTAAATTTTTTTTTTAAAATAATTAATTTTGACCGTTTTTTAATTATTTCAAACGATTTTTGATCATTTTAACTGATTTTTTCCATCTCGACTAGTTTTTGACCAATTTTTTTTAAAAACATCTTCTTTACTTGATTTCCTATTAATTAAGACGGTACGGTCCGTCTACTGAAAAGATGTTTTTTAACCCCGCATATGGTTGTTAAATCATGAAAGCGAGGGTGTGAAGATGAAGAAAATAAACGCGAGCCTTAACAATAGAGAAAAAAAAAGATATTTATTGAGAGAGGAGATAAATATCTATCTAGTCCACGTAGACCATAGATATTGCACTTTTTCATCTCAAAAAGCGTAAAGTTAAACTTATCATTTTATTCCAACCAAACACGCCCTTACCCCTCTTCCCTATTCTCTCTCTTCACCGAACTATCCTGTCTCTCCCTCCTCATTTCTCTCTGACTCTCTCTCTCTATCTCTTCCTCCTTCATCCTTTATACTCTGTTATACACACACATATATACATACATATGGGAGAAGAAGTGAGGTTTTCCGACTACAACGAACATGTATCGGAGTGGGAGCTCGGGTTGCCGACCTCCGACGAGTTACCGTCGTTATCTCAGTCTTTGATTCCTCCGGAGCTAGCGTCGGCGTTCAGTATCTCGCCGGAACCCTACCGGACGGCCGTCGACGTCAATCGCGCCTCGGAGATCACTTTCTCCGGTCTACGTGGACAGTACTCGAAATCAGTGACTAATTTCAATTCAAGGTGTGTTGAGTTGTATGTAGACGAGCCGGATCGGACCGGGACCGATTGGAGGAAATCGGAGACGACCAAGAGGCAGAGACTGGTGTGGACGCCGCAATTACATAAGAGATTTGTGGATGTAGTTGCGCATTTAGGTATTAAGAACGCGGTTCCCAAGACGATTATGCAGTTGATGAATGTGGAAGGATTGACACGTGAGAATGTCGCGAGTCATTTACAGAAGTATAGGCTTTATTTGAAGCGAATGCAAGGTGGTGGTGGAGGAGGAGGATCATCGAGTGAGGCGAATGATCATTTGTTTGATTCCACTCCTGTGCCTCCGAGTTTAAATGAGTCTTCTGTAAGGAGTGCAAGTGGAAGTGGGAGTGGAAATGTGACTGGACATGTTCCGATGCATTATGGAACACAGATGCTTCCAATGCCAGTGCCAATGCCGGCTTATGGACATGTGAGTGGTTATCCTGGATTCGAGTATAGTATGATGCAACAGAAGGATTGGTCAGGGAATATGTTTGATGCAGTTAACTCGTATCAACGGATCACTCAGTGTGATAAATGATTTATTGATGGTTGGATGGGAGGTTAGATTTTCGCTCTCTTGGGGGTTTAATTGTCGGTTTTTTTAATTACAGGATTGGTTTTTTCCTTTATATTGTGATGATGGATAATGCATATTGCATAATTTATGTGAATGACTTGGAACTGTTTGTTGCTTAGTTTCTTGTTTTACAATATGTTTGTGTGTTTATTGGTAGATATGTCTTTAACTTGTGCATTTATCTTAAAATATATTAGTAATTGCCTATATACATATACATATATTTATCGTGCAAAATATTGATAGTTAGGGAAGTTCTCTAACTTATTCTGCTGGGAATAATGATATCGGAATGAGAGACATAAGTTTAATGATGTTTCTTATGGCGGGATCATTTATCATTTATATATCTTTATACAATGCGGTCTCTTGACGAATAAGAGAAAAAAGCTACAGTATCACTTGGTGGTACTAACTATATAGGGCAAGCACTTATTTAACTTTTTCACTCTTCTCTTTTCACATGTACTTGACCAGTTATGTGAACTTGCTGCTTGCTTATTCCTATTCTTTTGACAGTTTATCCAGTTCATTACCTATCTTGGGAAAGATGAGTGTGACTGCCGAAACACCGAGTTAAGTATTTCTTAAGATGGTAAAATGAGGATTTGGGATTGTTATCAAAATCTGAAAATTAAAAAGAAAATTTGAGTTGTCAAGTGCCTTTTATTGTTGGATTTTATATGCCTGTATATATATCATTTTAGGGTATCGAATACTGCTTAGTATTAATTGTGATAGCCTAGAAAGTCCCTTCTTTTAATAGCTACTGGAACATAAATTACACCTTTTTAAGTTAAAATCTGTTGCCTGATCATTTGGAAGTATCAAGACTAAGTTTCACTGTAATACATTTCACTTTTTGGTTTATAAACAAGTGAACATAAATGTTCTCCAGTCTTTCATATTGTCTTATGTAACAACTAACGCCTTACCAAAACACTTTCCTTGAGAATTTGTATCAAATTTTGTTGTTTTTCTTACGTATAAATCTGAATCGAAAGGGATACGAGTAGAGGCAACATTGTTGAGTGATTCTCATGATAATGTCCAAGGGGCATTATATGGGTCCTGGTCGTAAATCAGGATTTGCAGAACATAAAATAATACCATATATGGGAGAACATATTAGATTGTGTACTCGAGAGTGATTTGGTCTAATGTGTGTACGAGCTTTTCTAGACATGATCACTTCGAATAACTTGAAAGGCCCTTGCTGACTTCCTTCACAGAAAAAGGTTTGTGCCCGAATCCACAGTGTTGCATTTTTCATAGCACTGGATAATTTGTTATATGTATAATATTTGCATTATAGTATCAAATGTTTTCGCAATATGCTATTCAACTTATTACTGACTATTAATCTAAGAGTTGAAACTGATATCAGACTACTTAGAGTAACAGTGTAAATTTTTGAAACAAAGTTGTATCAAATTTCTTTCTATGCAGTCATACTGCATTTTTTTTATTTGGTCTTTATAATGCTTTGTTACAATGCATTATCCCCCCCCCTCGTCTTCGGGCTGCATTATCTAGTCTGGAATAGATGATTACTAATGCCCAATATCTTACATACCTACAAGGCTAGACAGTTGTTGGAATAGAGGTTCTATTTCATTATATCTGTGTTTCTATCTAGGTATTTACAAGTGTTTTTGCCCCCCCCCCCCCATTCTCCTCAGTTGCTGCTTTTATCCTGTTCTTCATGGATCCTTCTTGGGCCTTTCTTTAAGTGGGCTTTCTTCCCAGGTCCAGAATATCGAGGCCCAACAACAGTCATAAATAATATTCCGACCAGTTTGTACATATCTATTATGTTTCATTTAATAAATTTGCTTAACCATTTTCCCAGTGATGAAGCAATCTATAAGCAGTGATGAAGCAATACTAAACTACTGGGAATCAGGTGGTTGAATTTCTTTTTAGATACATATCCAATTGATATCATCTTCTTGCTTATATAAGCTTTTGAAATTCGTGATTGTCTTGTTTCCATTTACTTCATACCTGTTCCCAGTCAGCCTAAAGGCTAATCTCCATTGACAATGGTGGTTATTACTAATGTCCGAAAAACTACGTTTACCGATAAATATGTCATCTTATATGGTATGATGGAGAATGATCGAGGCATATTAGGACTGAAGTCTGCCCATGCATTTAAATTTTAAATGCGAATAAGTTTCTGTTTCAAAAGCCAGGAGTTTTAACGGAAATAGCTTCTCTACTACCCAGGAGTAGGGATATGGTTTCTTATAGGAGGTCAGGCATTTCTTTTGTAACTCAGGATAACAAATGTCAATAATTTTTTCAATCACGTGTGTAAATTCCGCAAGACATTTAGTTCTAAACGATCATGGTACATCTTCCCAAGTTGCAGACTTGCAGTATGATGTTGGGTTAGAATTCACTATAACACTGATCCAGTATTCTACAATTTATATCCAGTAGTTGATAGCTATTGAACTATGTACGTATTTAGAATGCAAAGTGATAGATCTTTAATTTTAGTATTCACAGGGGGTACTGCAGAACATGTACGAGCCCCTTCTAATGGAAGAATAAAATTCAATGAGGATTTGGTTCATCCGACACGTACACGTCATGGGCATCCTGCTTTTCTATGTTCTATAGACTTGTATGTAACTTTTCAGCTTATAAGATGATCTATGTTGCCGTGGTTGTTGCATCTTCTATCAAGAAACTCTGTATACATGATTTTCAAATCTGCACATAAGCTCTTGATCTACAGAATGTGTTTATTTTTTGCGCAGTGGTAATAATGATAAATTTGTTTTCTCAGCTTCTTGTCGTTTAAATGCATCTAATCCAAGGATTAGAACAGTAGGCAGGGAATTCCCCATAATGGGTTCTTCTGGAAATTGGAACTATGTATGCATGACCACCCAGTATCTTCTACAGTAGAAATGTTTTTTGGACACTTGATTGAATTCGTGTTATTCCTTCTCCCACTTGCATTTCTTTGAGATATGCAGCCTATTGTTAGTGGTGTTGTGGAATCAATTATAACTTATCTATGTATATATGATCACCCAGAATCATCTTTAGCTTTTCTTTTTCTTTTTTTTTTTGCTAAATATCATCTATAGCTTTTCTTTTTGTGCACTATGCATAGAACAAACATGATGATGTTCCAGCAAGAGTTTAAGCTTATTAATCCGTTGTCCATTTTAACTTTGCAAGTTGTAACTCGAAGTTGTTTTATCAACCAAACTATAATCGAAAAATATAAATCAAGATAGTCAGAAATTGGATAAAAGTCCAAGAGTAATACAATGTAGAGAAGCGTCGTTAACAAATGCATCAATCATCCAACAAATTCACAAACGCATGTGTTCTGATGTGCAGCATGCTATAAGTGAACCTGTAATGCTATTTTTTTTTTGCATATTGACTCTTATATATTTAAAAATTATAAATCCTGCATATATGTTGTCGTAAAATTATTATTTTTTTTATAAAAACAAAACCGTGTTTGTTCTTGGTTCTAATTAAATTATACCACATCATATTATTTTGGAATTTCACAAGTACCCTAAAAGTTTATACTTTAAAACCATCGCTAAATATTAAAATATATATTCAGCGAAGCTTGTATAAAACATATTTCAGGATATTAATTAATTTTTTAATCATAGAAAATTATATGAATCATTGTTTTAACTTCCAAACTTGCAAGTATTTATCACTCAGTAATCGAATCCACCATGAACGTATAGCAAGGTCATATTTTAAAATATGAAGACAAGGTCCCACATATATATATATTTATTTATTTAGAGAAATAAAGATAATTTTTGGGGCATGTGTAAAAATAGAACCCAAAAGTTTCTTGAGCTTCACAAGATTTGAGATGTTTCCGTAAAGAAATGCATGAAAGTATATAGATCATGAATTCCTCGCAAATTTTGTATTTATATACATGCACCAGTGAACAAACATGAATTCTTCTTTCAACTTTTAATTTATTCTCTGATATGTTCATTAATTAATGTTTCAATAGGAGAAACTGTTATAGCATTAGAACCAATTTTTCAACCATGGCTCAATCTTTTGATGCATCAAAAAGTAGTAGTTCACTACAAACCCCACCTTCAACATACAAAAGTCCTCAAGCACAGGCCTCCCCTACGGTTGAAGAACTTTTACAAGGTACAGGTGAACTCAAATAATTATCATTTGATTTTTTACACGTATTTTAAAGTACTAAAAAAATGTTTTTAATCTTTTTATTTAAAAAATCTTTTTATAAATAAGAATTAGATATTTAAATATTTATTTAGAAAGGGGATATTTTAGAAAAAGGTTGTAGAGTTATTTTTTCTAAATAATTTTTTTACCTTTTGTCGAAAAATTTGTTTGGATATTTGATTATGCATCAGTCAGTTAAGTCTGCTTTGCATGAATAAAACTTCGGGAGCAAAATTATATGAAACGAAAGCAAATTATGTTTTGCAGCTGATGGCTCAATAAATCAGTCTCCTTGGAGTTCTGGGAAACACAGTGACTATGATGGTGGTGATCCTACACCCAACAGAAAATCGTCGGTGCTTAATAAAATGAGGGACAAGGCTAAGAAGCTCAAGAGCTCACTAAGCAGCAGAAGAATCAGGCAGAGCAATATTGATAGCGAATATGGACCTGTTATGGGAAACAAAAATGAAACAGACAATGAGGACGAGCCTGATGATAAAACTATCCGATCTTTGAGTGTTAACTTGGATGAAGATGAAATCGATGAAGATCTAGAATACCTCGGAGCTCCAAGTAAATATCATTAACCTTGCTAAATATTTTCAGTGTATTTTATTTAAACACCTAAAAGTTGTAAATTTCTTTATAAACATCGATAACTTGGATGACTAAAAACTACTCTTTGTGCTCAGTTTACGAATCAGTACAAGCACCTGAAGAATGCAAGGAAAATGTAAAAGAGCACCCACGAGAAGTTACAGCATCAGCTGAGAAGCATATTATTCAAAACTATGACAAAAGTGAAGACAAGAAAGATGATCAGGGGCCAACTCGCAAGACAATGACAGAAACAGTGACCGAGAAGCTCGTACCAGCATATAATGCAGTGTCTAATGCAACTCATGCAATTACTTCCAAGATCTCCAGCCTGAGCGTTGAAACCCTGGGTTCAGCAGACAAGACTAGTAACAATAGCCCTGGAGATGCAAGTTCTGAAAGTAGAGGACAACATACATATGATAAAGGTGTTTCTGTGAAGGAGTATTTGATGCAGAAACTTGAGCCTGGGGAAGATGAAAAAGCACTTTCTCAGGTTATTACAGATGCCATAACTCCAAACGGATCTGAACAAGTTGGAATGGTGGAGAAGATGAAGGAAGCTGTAAATTCATTTCTTCAACCATCCACAGATTCAGCAACAAAAGCTGCAGAATCCTCGGGACAAACTAACGGCTCTACAGATCGGAAGTCATCATCAGACAAGTCCTTCACTGCCTCCAAAACATTTACAACAACACATGATCCTGCTTATAAGGCCTCAAAGCAAAATGCCATTGCTGCTGACACCAAATCGTATTCATTGTCAGAAAGTTCCAGTGGTTTCAACAAATTGAAGTCTAAATCATGCAATGCTACTTCAAATTTAAAACTATCATCATTTATTCCCATCTCTACTAATTCTGAGGAAGGTAAGTTAACTTCTTATTGCTTCTACATTATCACACAACTCTATTTTAACAAGGAAACGGGAAGATCATCACTTTACGTGTATTTAAACACACTCATGGGAAATAAAAGCTTCTGTTCTTTTCCAACAGAATAGAAATTAAAACTTTCTATACATTACAGATTCATTTGCACTTGAATAGTTATCATAATGAGAAAACATTATTTGCAGGTACCAATGCAGAAAACCATGGAAGGATACTCCAAACCAACTGAAGAAGTGACATAGCTATCCTTTTCAGGATTTTCTAGTATGCAAATATAGTGTTTTAAATTTTTTCGACCTGGGGTCGAAAGGGTGCGTGTAGCTAATACAATATGCAAACCAGACACAAAACTAATATATATGACCAGGCACAACTGGTAGAACTAGAGATTTAGACCGGTTTCTGATGACGATTTGATACACTTGTACAACCTATGAATTTGGCATATAGTTGTAACATTTTCTCTAGTACAATGTCTACCGATTTATCTGTTTAGTATATGTTCCCCCCTCCCCCTTAAAACTCTAACCATATGTTTTGGGTTATTCTATACCATATGTTTTCCCAGGTCCAGTAGCTTAATTTATTATGCCAAAAAATTTCTCGATCAACAACAGAACTACTTGGTCGTATTTGTAGCAGGACGAAGGTTTTGAAGAAACTTTGGAAGTGGATGAGGACTTGGGAAACAACAAAAGACTGAGTGCGAATGATATAATGAAATGTTAATTGGAAGAAGATGATGAATTTTGTAAAAGAAGAGGACTGAAAGAATAGAATGACTTAACTTTGTGAAACATCAAATGATCTGATACATATTTCATTTCTATCTCATTCCAATCTTTTAGTAATAGTCTGTAATGTAGTATTGCAAAAAAAAATAAAAATTAGAGCTGTTAATAATATGCCGCTATTGTTGTATAGATTCATCAAAGTTATTTCTGAAACAAAACTAATCATGTAACATACCTATATAGGAATATATGATCACTAAATTTTGATATTTTTACAATTAACTTCTCTTATTAGTGATTCCTATGATGATGTATTGTAACAATAACTTAATAGTTATAACAGTAAGTAGTTACAAAATGTCCTCAGGGATGAAATTGTTGAAGCACGGAACAACCCTAAATATTGTCTGCAGAAATGAGTCGACTCAGGTATTGATGAGTTTTTCTAAGAATTTCTTGGCTCCACACAAGATAACATTCTCACTTGTATTATGGTAGTATCATGAAAAAAGGTCGTGCTTGGGAAAATCAGTGTAAATATGCTATCTGCTAGGTCATGGATTCGAATTTTGATGAACATTCTCTTAACGCAATATTCTAAATCAAAAAATATATTCAAGATACTTGCGAAATTCTGAACCATTATTTTTAGCAATCTATCTACAAAGTAGAAGACGAAAACTTTTAATATGAGAGCTTTCAAACACAGGGACATAAGATTGTAGCCAAATAGCATTATGGAGCTTTTCGTCTGTATCTATGGAAGTATAAACTCATGTGTACACTATTAACCGCAAGCAAATATCTTGATTATAGTACAGTAGTACACGTGTTTGTTCATCTAGAGCTTCTGTCTTGCTGAACCAGAAGCCCTTTCTCAGCTTGCTATTTGTGTTGAGTTTGGGCTTATGCAAGTAGTCTTTGTTTATTGAAACCTTGCTGTCACATACTCAGTTGCTGATTTGAACTATAATATATCTTTCAGTTGAGTTTTGCTTATTTTATATATGCTGAATCAGTTACACCTTGCTACCCCAAGTACACTAGTGAAAAGTATATAGTTAAGCTGAATAGTTATTAAAGATTACAATACATATGAAAAAATTAGACTTTTTTGCAGCTTCTCAGTTCTTTTTAAAATCTTTATATGTTTCAAAAACATTTGCACAGTCAACAAAAAAATGAAAATTTTGTAACTTTCCAGAATTTTTACTTTCAAGTCTTTCACAAGAATAACCTCTCTGCTCATTAGAGTAGGTCAGTAAGGTGAGGTTTGCAACTTTGCGTACATTTCACCCTCTCCAGACCCTACTTCCAAGTGAGACATACTCGGTATGTTTGGTTTGGTCTGGTTGTAGGTAGTTTTCAGTTTGTTTTGACTGAAAAACTACATGCAGCAAATCCGAAGACATCATCAGTGATTCTGTCATTCTGGTATATCAAACAAACTCACCATTTGGCAACACACCATATTCAGACAGACTAATATTAGAGAGCTCCACCAAACAACATTAGCATAAATGCATAATATTGAAGAATAATGATTTACAGATTCCATATTTTCACTGTTAGTTAATAGCTAATGACAGGAAAGATAAACTGACAAAAGATTAAGCTTAATTAGTTGATGACAAAGTAATAGTTGAATTTCAATATATATATTTGCAACAAACAGGAAAAAATAATTAAAAATAAAACTACATTGAAGGTATTACACTAGAGACTAGAGAACTTTATATGCCCCTAAGAAAATTTCCTAGTTTACAGAATACTGGGAACATGGAATGTTGATTATTGCTTCATTAACGTTCAAATCAAGATTTTCCTTTCAATTTCTTCCAAGGTCAAACCCTTTGTTTCCGGGACATGGAATATGACAAATGCAAGTGCCATGAGAGAAATTACTCCAAAAATTAAAAATATGTTTCCAGCACCCAAAAATTCCTGAAGAAACAGTGGAAATATCGATGGATCAGCTCAATATGTGCAGCAGATTTTACAATATTGGTCTAGAATCAATGGACTAAAAGATTCAAGGCAATATATACTATACCTTCAATGTTGGAAAAGCAAAGGTTACAATGGCATTCGAACCGAAGTTTGTAAAAACTGCAAGACTAATTCCTCTCCCTCTTGTTCGAAGTGGGAATACCTCGGACACCATAAGCCAACTGATTGGTCCAAAAGACGCCTAACAATACATTCGAGATTGGACACAACAACCTCAAATCCATTAATTAGCTAATTAGAAAAACACAACAATTAATGAAGCCCTCTTTTTGAAGAACAATACAATTTTTTTTCTACCTTTTAAAAACTAATTGTAATAAAAAGAATAGTAGATCTCTAATTACACAGAGAAATCCATGCAGCTTTGAATAAAAACACTGACAGTAAAAAAAATGAGGCACCCTCTTTTAATCAACAACTAATTTATTTAATTTTTATCATGGTTTTGTTCTGTTATTTTTTCTTTTTCCCCTATATGTTAATATATTCTGATTATATCTTTGCATGGTAATTACACGCACCCTTAAAAGCCAGTACTGCATGAACATCACTCAAATAAAAAAAAAGGCAGCACCTATACCTGGTAGCAGCCAACATACATAAGAAGAGAAATCAAAGCAACTGCAGGGAACTCTTGCAGGACTTTAAAATAAGCTGAAAGGAGAAATAGCGAAATGGTCTGCAGCACGAAAAAGAGAAAAAGGAGAATAGATCACTCCATCATTGTCTGTTAAGATACAATATACAACTGCATACAGATGATAACTTAAATGAGGTGATGCGTTTAGTTGCATACTATTCCACTGACACCTCCAATTAGCAATGGTTTTCTTCCGAGCTCATCAACTTGAACGACGGCTATTCCTGTCATCACCAACTGCAGATACATAAAAAAAATAACCTATAAAAGAACATAATACCATTCTCATTTTTCCGAGTTCAAATTTAATGCGCATACCTTAAAGACACCAATAAGGATTGAAACTTGTGTTGCATCAGAAGCCACAGAAAATCCAGCAGTCTTCAATAGCATAACCATGCAATAACGGATATATCCAAAATACTTTCATCCATTTTGATATTACAAAAAATGTAGAAAGTACTGCTATCTTTAAATTCTATTATTCTAGAAAATCACATATATTATGTGTTTCAGTGAGGGTGGTTGAATCAAATTGAGTGAGTTATTTATTACTGAGGGTGAGGGAGTATGAAACTATTGCACGAAAGCACAACATAAGAAAGTAACACAATTTGCCTCGCAACCAACAAATACCTGAAGGATTGATCCTGCATAATAGAGAACGCTTGGTTGCCCTGTTATCTGCCACGTTGATGAGGAATGTCAGCTTATTTATATATCTATTTATACTATGATACAAAAACTGATAAGACTTGATAACACTAATTTTTCATAACAAAAGAAACCAAACGAGGTAGAACTATAGGTCAATGACAATATTACCTGTTGAAACAGGACTAGACCCCCGCCAATTGTAAATGCTTTCAAACTTGGCCCTTGAAGCACATCTAGTAAACTCCCCTCAGATTCCTGCTCATCACATTGAGACTTTAATGAAGTAAGCGCTTCATCAATTTGTATTTCAGATAATTTGTCACCAGGAGGTCTGCCTCTAAGTTTGCTCAATGCAAGAATAGCCATCTCTTTATAACCTTGCCTTGACCCTTTACCTTGAACTTCCCTGAGAAGTAACCAACGTGGAGAAGGAGGTAGGCTCCATGTACCTATTCCTATAATCAAAGCAATTGGAGCACTAAATCCGAACATGTAGCGCCACCCTCCAACTACATTGATTTCATAACTACCTACAAAATAGCCCAACTGAAGAAACAATCAATATTGCTAAGAACATCTGAAAAGTTTTGGATGAGGATGGAAAGTGTCAACTTAACATGTTCAACACATCATACCAACATTCCCAATACTATCAGCAGCTCTTTCAGAGAAATTAGAGTTCCACGAATTTGAGATGGGCAAGTCTCTGATATATATAGAGGAGCCCCGTGCAAAGCCTGTAAAACATTATCAATCTGATTGAAAATGTTCCAGAACCAAATTCAAGCAATAAGCAATACTTATCTCCAGGGAAGCTCACCAGGCCAATGCCAAGGCCGTAGATTACACGACCAACCAAAAGAACAGAAAGGTTTGGAGCATATGCTGTTGTAAGACCACCAAGCAGGTAAAATGTGGCTGCTAGGAGAAGCTCCCTCCTCCTCCCTAAAGAAAGACAAATCATAGATGATAAGATTATCTAAAATGTGATATGTAGACTCTTCACACAATTTTAAGGAAAAAAATCTGACATTGGGTGGGGATAAATTACCTAATGTATCAGCAATCGGGTAGATGAGAATTGAACCAAGTAAAGCTCCATAAAGGGAGCTGCTTACCTGCACTCGATAAACATACATTTATCCACGAGGAAAAATTAACAGGAAATTTGTGTACAGTACTAGAATTTTAATAGAGTAAACATACAACAAGACCAAGTTGAACCGGTGCAAGGTTGAACCAAGCTGTGCCACTAAGCTTAGGTGACTGTAAAATCATCAACCAGAAGAATATTGAGTTTGACACAAATGACTTTCACAGAATCAGGAAACAAAATTAACATGTGATGTTGAAAAACAGTCAAGAGGCCATAAAAGACTTAACGTGCACCTGCAATGAGATGGTAGCACCAGAGGTTGCACCTACGTCATAGCCATATAGCAAACCGCCCAAAGCCGGGAAAAAAAACCTAAATAAATTAAAGAGTAAATAAATTACAGAGATACTTTAAAAAGATATATGAATTAGCAAAATTATCAGGAAACAACCTGACGATTAAGATTAACAATGTTAAGATACTAAATTGTTGAGTTTTTTGTTTTTGTTTTTTTGTTTGAATTTAATTCAAGTTGTCAAGTCAAAACGTAGATAGGTAATACAAGCAATTTTAACTATTGAAGAAGATTTTGATGACAAAAGGTATTGTAATAGTTAGCAAGCACATACAGTTGCCAGTTGCCACTCAAATAGCTCAATGTCAATGTATGATCTATTACGACTTTATGAGAACAGTTGCACATAATGTGTTGTTATATACACACCATATCAAACCAAATACTTTGTATATCTTACTCGGAAGTAGGGTGTGTGAAGGATGGTAAGATGTATGTAGAGAGGCTATCCCATGAAGATTTCCGGGTTACAAATGATGTCAAAATTAATGTATGCATCAAAATTGTTAGTACCTATCTGTCACTTAATCATATTACTAATGACCTCCAATCTACTGTATTTACCGTGTTATTAAGTATTGACCCACTACAAGACTAATTGGTTTTGGTTTCAAAATTATGACACGATAAAACTTTATCTACATGCAAAGAAATCCAAAAACCAATCAAATTGATCAAATTGTTCTTTGATATCATAGATCTTTAAAATGGTTACACATAATTTGTTTCATGCTATGTAAATTTTAGTACCATATAAAAAGCAGAAATTTGGCATTTTTTATTTATTGCGAGCAATTCCAGCAAAACTGAATTCAAATGTAACTTAGCCATAAAGCTTTTAAAGTTTGATCATCGAAAGGTAAATGACAAATCGATAATCAAGAAAAAAGACAATTAATTTGTATATTTTATTTCATGGCAAGGTTTACCATATACTCCTGAAAAAACTAGTATATCAATCATTTGCAAATTGCAATACAAGAAAAATAAAGAAGAATGAAAGAAGAACTCACGGTAGAATAACAGAAGACCAATGGAAATCCTCATGAGACGTGGATTCATAACAAGTAGCTGAATTTGTTTCCTCATCAAAATTTCTAATCTATCAAGCAACATCAACAAACAATACAAAATTGTAAGGTACGTTTGTATAAATCCATGCATGTATAAAACATTCAAGGATTTCAGATTGGTCACCTTCGTAAATGAGTTCCCGCCAGAGTTCTTGTGCATTTTCTTGAATGCGGGTGACAAACGGGAGGGACTGCTGGGATGTTTTTATTGAGGTTGTTATATGGTACTGCCCATTGCGAAGGGGAAAATATAGTGTTTTTAAGCCTTTGTTTTTGTGGTGTTATATTATTATTGCATTTTATGCCTCTATTTTAATTTATTTTTTTTAGAAAGTCATTCAAATACACATAATTTGAAATAGGTAAAATGACTATTTGGTCATCAAAGTAAAGACCAACTTGCAATTTCACCATCAAACTGAAAAAACTTACAGTCAACTCATCAAACTATTGTTACGCTTTCAATTACGTTTTGGACGTTTAAAAAATTAAAAGATGGATGGAAAACTGATTGTACAGCTTACGTGTACAATATTTTCTACGTGACTTGTTGACTCGTCGATCCATAATATCAATTAATACCCGAATTTGATACTCATATATCAATTACTCACCCCCTAATAAGTTACATACATATGTTTTATATATATCTCCTCTCATATACTCTTATACGGAGTATATCACATCTAAGGTTGAAATCATGAGTTCTTCAAGTTTAAACTCCAGAAACTTATTTCGAATTCCTAATCGATTGAACGAGGTGTGTATTGTAGATGTGGAATTCAAACATGTTGTTGGGAAACTTGGATGTAGCTGTGTTATTATAATTCAGCCTTAGAAGTTCGGAAACATGTAGTTGTAGAACATAATGGTAGTATGTATTGATGAACAGAATGATGCTTACATGTTCGATTTTCGTAATAAACCTTCCTCCCGATCATTGCACTTCTTTCTTCGTCATCTTTATTGATTTTTCTTGATTTGTGAATTAGGTTTTTAGTTTAGGATTGATATAAGTGGGTTACATTTTGATTATATGGTTATATCCGTTATTATTGGATTGGGTCGGTTCTATTTCGGGTTAAAAAGCTGACATAGCTGATGATTTAGTATGACTTAACGGAATTCCGTTAAAGTCAACAATATTTAATAAGTTGACTGCAAGTTTTTTTAGTTGGATCATAAAATTGCAAATTGGCCTTTACTTTGATGACCAAATAGCCATTTTACCCGATTTAAAATTAAGTGATCCCAAGTAGCCGTGAAAATGAAGGGTTCAAATTTTAATTAATATCATGTTTGTTAATGGATATTAAGTCATATAATTTTACTGTATATTAGATTAATAAAATTATTTTCCCCAGAATTAAATCAGTTTATCAAATAACTCCGTTTCAGTCCAATTTATTTGTGTCCGTGACACATTTGGCTCTCTCACAGGGGCTAGCACTCAAATAAGTTTGTCTGCATTTGAAAGAAATGAGATTTATGTATTTATTAATCTAGTGTTTATTTAGAAGGTGAGGTGATGATATAAAAATATTGATAATTTTTTTTCCTGAATTTATTTTTGCTTTAAGTTTTCTCCAATACATTACTTTATTCAACAAAATAACATAAAACTATAATAATATAGTAAAACAATAACACAATAATTTTTGAACATATTGCCGACAAGTCATTTATAACTATAAAACAGGGGATTTTATTCATGTTATATTCATTTATTAAGCATTGTAATGTCAGTGTAGACTGGGAACAACTTTGTATGACATTTGATCACGATATTCTCGAAGCTATTTTAGGCCGCATTTGGTATTATTCGAAAATTGTTATCTGAAAAAGTGCTTTCGATCTAAAAGTTGTTGTTAGAAAAATATGTACCCATACTTTTGGAAAGTAACTACAAGTTTAATTATCAAATCTTACCAAAAATATTATTTTCATATATTATATTTTAAATATGCACGAATCAAAAAAACATTACCAAACAGTCAGTGACGGATTCAGAATCATTTTTCATTGAGTGCACTATATAATTATATATATTATATAGTATCTAATTTTAGCCCGACTATCCTATATTAGAAATATTATTAATATAAATTTTAAAATAATATTAAAGATATATATAGATATTTAAAATTTTGTATTTTAAAGAATTTGTTTGTTATATTTATAAGTTTTTTATTTTAATAAAATATAATTTCTTTCTTTTCAAAAAACTCATAAATTAAAATAAATATATTATGAATTTAAATATAAAAACTCAAGTTTTTCATATAATTTTTTTGTTTCATTAAATTTTAGTGTGGGCATTTATATTATTTGAATGAGGAACTAAGTTAAACATATGTTATTTTATTTTTGGGACTAGAAATTGAGTGGGGGCCTATGCCTCCCATGGTAACACTGTCCGTCCGCCCCTGCAAACTGTTATCTGATTTTTTTAATATCACTTTTTATCATATTACAACAGTTTTTAACAATAATTCCAAACGGAGCCTTAAAGAGTCTAAAGACTTTCAGAAAATGGAAATTTTGTGTAAATTGTTATATTGAGTTGCTGATAATTAAAAACCTTCAACACAATATTAGGGTTGTCAATTTTGAGTTATGGGTTGTGTTTGTATTGAATTATATTATAAATATTAAAATAGGAGGGTTATCAAGTTTTGATAACGGATCGATATCAAATTATATTATAAGTATTAAAATAGAAAATCAACCTGAACCCAACCTGTTAAATAATTGATTTGTTAGACCTTAAAACTAGCATGACACGTTTATTAAACAAATGACCCGACCCGTTAACTTATTTATTAAATAAGTTGTATAACTTATTTCATTTGTTAAATATATAAAATTTTAAAATAATTATTATGTTTAATTATAAATTATATATTCATTAATTAATATAATTAATTTTATTTGTATTATGTAGTGTGATACGGAAAAAAACATATCGGTTTTGATATATTTAATTCAAGTTACGAAATACAAATATTATTCATCATCTAATTTGAAATAAATATATAAATCTATAGAAGACATAAATGAATAATTAAAAAATAAGTTGAAAAATTATATTATTCATGATAAAATATTTATTATTATAGTATATTATACAAATTAAATATTATATTTTAAAAAATAACACTTATACGAATTAGACGGGTCAATTTCGAGTTATACGAATTGACCATTGTTCTAAAAATTGATGATTAATCACGATTAATCTCTGTTCGATAGCTCACCGAATTGATTAAATTCATGATTATCTAATTAATCATTGTTGGAGCAAATCAAACTTATTTTATGTAATTACTTGTCTTTATGTAACACAACACATGTAATGCTTCTGTATTAGGATGTGTACTTAGAATATCTCAATGTACTTGCAGATAGAAGTTTGTTTTTATTGTGAAGACTGTGTGTAAATAATGAGTCAAGAATCAAGAATGATAGAAAATTCAAGTCTGAATCAGGCTTCAAAACAATGAAAACTTCATCAAATAAGAATTGTAGTGGAAAATATTTTAAGACAAGTATGCGATCGAGAAGTCATCATGGTAGATAAGTCAGAACTACGAAGCTGATAGAGAAGTCTCAAATGCTCAAGTAACTTAGCAATCAATCGAGAAGTCATAGAATTAACAGTTACTCGAGAAGTGTGAAATCAGAACCATTCGAGAAATCCAGTTGAACAAATCGAGAAGTAAGCCAAAGTAATCAATCGAGAAGTGTTAAAGGAAGAACCAATCGAGAAGTCTGTGTTTCAAGTATCCATTCGAGAAGTCATTAAATGAAGTATGCAATCGAGTAGTCTAGTCATTCGAGAAGTAAGTCATTCAAGGACTAATCGAGAAGTCAATCACCATGACTTCTCGAAGCAAAATCAAGTGAGTACTCGATTGATTCAAGAAGCTGAATTCTAGGAGATTTGCAGATGAACAAGACAAGTGATTTTAAAGCTCTATCATTACAGGATCAGTCAAACCTGTGACGATGGAGACAAGTCTACAATGTAACTTGGAAGAAGAACAAGACAACAGACAGAATAGATAAGGCCGAAAAGAAAAGACTGTCAAAAGATTGTGTTAGCTAGAAATATATAATAGCCAAATGTAAAGTGTTTCTTGTATATTTCTAGTTTTAGCTTAACTGATTAGTGAAAGTATGTGCCACAAGACATGTTATTTATATAGCTTGTGCACAAGCTTATTAGTTTGTATCATTGAATATTATCAAGTGTATTCATACATTATATCTTCCAAGAACAAGAAGTTGAGCTTCAAGTCAAAAATCTCAGATTGTAGCAAATTCATTCTAATACAATTAGATTGAAAGTTTAACTTGTGTGCTTATTACATTTCTGCAAATACATTATAAACACTACAAAGTTACATAAGCTAAAATAGTTGATAATTGAAAATGCACACCTAGAGGGGGGGTGAATAGGTGTTATGGCTAACAATGACCAATTTTAATTTTACCGAGTTATTAAGCCTGTCAGCTAGCTAAGATTGATTAACAGACACTGTCAGCTAGCTGCTATATGCAATGCAGTACAGAGAAAGTAAATAACACCAAGACTTTTAGCCAGGTTCGACCCCTAATCCCCTATGGTCTACGTCCTGGTCCCCTACCAACTGGTAAGAGAGAATATTATTAATCAATGAACAACCGATTACAAGATTACAATAATATTCCTCCCATATTCCCTTGCAACTGATACTAGCTTGCTGAAACCCTGTTCTATCGAACTCTCTAGCTCTCTAAGCACTATACTACCCTAGTACAGCCTTCTCTAGCTCTCTAGTTCCCAAACCCTGTTTCACAAGCTCAATATCCAGCCACAACCAATTACACCTTGAACAAATACAAGTGAATAAAGATACAACTCAAACTATAAGCTCTCTAACGTATATATATAAGTATATATAATACTAGAGCTCAAAGATATTTGCTAAGAACGTTTTTAGTTTGAGAAGAAGTGTGTATATATGTTTCAAATCAGTTTAGCTTCACTTCCTTTTCTTTTCTTAGAGAAAAACTATACACACTTGTATATATATATTCGATTTTATCAAACCAAAACTAACGTTGAAATTACAACGTTTGAATTAGTTAAGATAAGGTACATATATATATTTAAAAGTACGTATATTGAGGATAAATAAGATGATAGAACCTTTTGAAATCAGCCTCAATATAGTATAGATAAGAGTTAGTTTTAGAAGATAAGTTTTAGTCAAACTCCAACTCCTATTAAATAGGAAAATTAATTTGAATATTAAAATCTGTTTGAATTTGATAAAACTGAGCTCTAATATAATATATAACCATATATATATTAGATAGACTCGTACAAGTAAAGATCCTATAAATTCTCCATGAAATTCGGACTTCCTTGCTTATTCAAACAGTTTCTGCGTTCCAGTGCCAGCTTGCTGAGACATAATATTTCCTGCTGTCAGCTTGCTGAAACGCCTTGTTTTCCTACTTTCAGCTTGCTGTCAATATATTACAACATGTTATACTGACAATTTATATCAGTAAGCTAATACCTGCAAAACCATGTTAGTACATGTATAACAGCTTGCTATTTTATATCATATACAAGCTTTCAGCTTGCTAACAGTGATCATCAAAATCCAAAAGGGTTTCAATCTCCCCCTTTTTGATGATTAACACTAAAATAATTTAGGAGAATAGAATACTCCCCCTAAATTCCTGCAATCCTGTAAACACATGATATAAAATTGCAAATATAATACACTAGGCATTTAACAGATAGATTTAAACCAAAAACATAGCATATTATAATAATACATGCATACTAGCATGCAACCAACAATATCCAACATAACCAAGTACCAAATATTCAGAGAAAATACCAGCAAATTCGAAAACACCAGCCAACAGCAACAGTTAAACAAGTCTAAGTCTAGCATGCTTTGAAAAAAAAAAAAAAAAAACAATCCCAACCCATTCCTAATTCTCCTAAAATACTCCCCCTTAATCATTAAAAAAAGGAATAATCAGGATTCATCCTGGGCTACTTCTTCTTCAAGATCTGCAAACTTGTCCTCTTCAGCATTAACTCCAGCATCTTTGTCTTTTGGAGTAGTAGAACCTGCAGTCTGCAACTTCTTCCCTGCCTGTTCAGCTGACTTCACAGCTGCATTTGCTAGGCCAGCCAAATTCCCATCAGAAGATTCACCACCAGCTGTAGTATCCAGCTCCTTCTGATAATTTGCCAATAATTTGCTTACGACCAATTCTCTTAAAAACTTCACTTCATCTGCCAAGCTTTCAATTTTTGAAGTAAGATGAGCAATATCAACACTCATATTAGCATTGTCATACTTCAATTCCTTAGCCAGAAACTCAAACTTATTCACCAAACCATCACTGGGTAACTGTTCAGCATTGGGAGCAGGAGGTGTAGAAAATTCAACTTGAACCAATTTACCATCCTTATCAACCTTCAAATGAGACTGTGCTAAACTCTTAGCATCAAGAAACTCTTTAACTGTGACCTTTTCAGATTCATTAAAAACAACTCCATACCAGTCAAAAATCCTGGTTAACAACAGACCATAAGGCAATCCAGCTGATTGATTACCTTCAAAAACTTCCATCATATTCTTCAAAATTAAATCTGACAAATCAAACTTTCTCCCAGCCAAAATCATAGCAACAACACAGACATCCTGACTGTTAAAATTCGACCTACTTCCCAATCGAGGACAAATATTTGCTATGCACACCTTGAACAGTAAATGAGCCATGGGCATAACTAAAGCAGTAGTAGGTGTAGTAAACTCCAAAACACCATGCAAACCCCTAACTATGTTTAACTGATCTAAAGGGCCAAAATCCTCTAACAAAACAGGACCCTTTTTAGTAAACACAGACACAGTAGATGGGTTATCAATCCTCAAAATCGAATTCAAAACAGGCACATTCAAAGTAATTTTCTTCTCTTGAACATAAGACACATAATTTCCAAACTTATCGGTTGTTAAATTCGCATAAAACTCTTGAACAAACTCAGGATAACAGTCTTTGGGTAAGTCCAACAAAAATGACTCAAACCCTAAATCAGTAAATAGCTTAACAGAGCCACAGTTTTGATACGACTTACCAGATATCGGACGACCATATACAATCTTTCGGTTTGAAAGGTCGAGAGTTTTGTACCTTGTCTCCATCTCATCTGAACTGAACCTTAAACACCGCTTGACCTTCTTTGCTCCAGACCCTTCTCGATCACTAGAACGACCAATAACTGACCCTTCTTCCTCACTGTCCAGAAACACTTGTTCCACATGATCATCATCCTCATCGATTAACTTGCGCTTGAGCTTGTTCACTTTGGAACCCTGACCAGATGAAGCGGCCTTCATTTTCCTTGTTTGACGCATGATTTTGATGATTGAAAGAACAACCCCAATTGAGAGAGAAAAACGGTTGAAAGCTAGCTTGAAGAGAATAGATCTGATTTATTGCCTTGGATATAAGAATGTGAAGAGCCGTGTATGAAATACCTCAACTATTCCTATTTTAATTGACTGAAAAGGAGTATTTTTAGGATAAAAACTAGATAAAACTCTACCCCTTACAATTTTAAACATTTTAAACAATTATTAATTAAAACAAAAACCACAGATAAGCATGGTATATAATAAAAGACAGAAATTAGTTTAAAATTTGAAATAAGCACTAATTACTAGCCTTGAAAACTGAATAGACATACTCGGATAACAAGTAAGTGGACTTTTCCACACTTAGCACGGAACACATAACACATAAATATATTAAATCAAATAATTTCAAGCGAAACAATAAGATCATATAAGCAGTTAATCAATCAGTAAGCTGAGATCTAGAAAAACCTGGTGTTAGCTTGCTGACTAGATGTTACACATGCCAAGTTCCCTTCTAATAATAGAAAATCTCTCTTCTGCCAATGGCTTTGTAAAGATATCAGCTAACTGATACTCTGTAGGCACAAAAATTAGCTTGATCTTCCCTTTTGCCACATTGTCTCTCAAGAAATGATGTCTCACATCGATATGCTTTGTTCTTGAGTGATTGACAGGATTTTCTGAAATGTTGATAGCACTTGTATTGTCACAATATATTGGGATCCTTCCACATTTGATTCCAAAATCCCTTAGTGTTTGTATCATCCACAACATTTGAGAGCAACAGCTGCCAGCTGCCAAGTACTCCCCCTCAGTTGTTGATAAAGCAACAGAGTTCTGTTTCTTGCATTGCCAAGTGACCAAACTCTGGCCTAAAAATGCACAAACACCACTTGTACTCTTTCGATCAGTGTGACAACCTGCATAATCTGCATCACTATACCCAACAAGATCAAATGCATTTGTGATAGGATAAAATAAAGCCAAATTGATAGTACCACTTAAATACTTAAAGATTCTCTTAACAGCATTATAATGAGACTCTTTAGGCTTGCATTGAAATCTAGCACATACACAAACTGCATACATAATATCAGGTCTAGAAGCAGTAAGATACAGTAAACTACCAATCATACCTCTATACTTACGAATATCAACATCTACACCTTTTTCATCTGTTGTCAGCTTGCTAGCTTGACTCATTGGTGTTGATTTTGCCTTGACAGTTTCAAATCCAAATCTCTTGAGTAGATTCTTGATGTATTTGGATTGATGCACAAAGATTCCATCTTTTGTTTGTTTGACTTGAAGACCCAAAAAATAATTGAGTTCACCCATCATGCTCATGTCAAACTCACTGTGCATACACTTTGAAAACCACTCACACATGGCATCATTAGTTGATCCAAAAACAATATCATCCACATAAATTTGAACAACAAGAATATCCTTACCATCAAATTTAAGAAATAAAGTTGGATCAATTTTACCTCGAATAAAGCCATTTTTAAGTAGAAATTCACTTAATCGTTCATACCAAGACCTAGGAGCTTGCCTTAGTCCATACAATGCCTTCTTTAGTTTGTAGACATGATTTGGAAACTTTTCATGCTCGAAGCCCGGAGGTTGCTTGACATAAACTTCTTCTTTGAGATAGCCATTAAGAAATGCACTTTTGACATCCATTTGATGAAGCTTGAATTTCTTGTAACATGCAAATGAAAGTAGCATTCTTATAGACTCCAGCCTTGCAACAGGTGCATAAGTTTGATCAAAATCAATTCCTTCTTGTTGATTGTAGCCTTGTGTAACTAGCCGTGCCTTGTTCCTTGTAACTGTACCAAATTCATCAGCTTTGTTCTTGAAGACCCATTTAGTACCAATGACTGAAACATCTTTAGGCTTTTCCACAAGTTCCCACACATCACATCTTTTGAATTGATTCAGCTCCTCTTGCATTGCCATGATCCAATTTTCATCTTCTAAAGCCTCTTGAACATTTTTGGGTTCCTCTTGAGCTAGGAAAGCTGCAAAAGCACAGAAGTTTGCTTTCCCTCTTCTTGTCTTGACACCCTCAGAAGCATCACCAATAATTTGTGTTGGTGGATGATTCTTCACAGTTCTTGTAGCTTTGGGGAGAGAATGTTGGGATATCTCTTCATGAACAGTTCTAACCGAAGTTGTAGTCCTTGCTATAGGAGTTTGTGACCCTCCTAGATTGAGTTTAGACAACTGTTCAATAGTATCATCTACTGAGATTGCAGTGTCAGCTGGCTGATTGGCTGTTCCAGCTTGCTGACTGTCTGACTGTTGAGCAGTAGATGTTGTAGCAGCTTGCTCCTTTGTTTTATCAGCTTGCTGACTACCTGACGTTGCAGTAGCTTTATTGCTTCCAGCTTCATCACCTGCATCATCTTCCTCATCTCTTGACAGATCATTGTTAGGTTCATGAAATATAACATCAATAGACTCCTCAACAATGCGTTTCTTTAAATTAAAGACTCTATATGCTCTACTAGTTAAAGAATAACCAAGAAATATTGCCTCATAAGATTTAGCATCGAATTTACCATCCCTGTCGATTTTCTTGAGGACAAAACACTTTGAACCAAACACTTTAAAATAACTGATGTTAGGCCTTTTGTTCCTCAACAGCTCATAGGGAGTTTTCTCAAGAATAGGTCTGATCACCACTTTGTTAAGAACATAGCAGGCTGTGTTTACTGCTTCTGCCCAAAAGCTCCTTGGCAGCTTGCTTTCCTGCAATAAAGTTCTAGCAGTTTCCTCCAAAGACCTGTTCTTTCTTTCCACTACTCCATTCTGTTGTGGAGTTCTAGGTGCAGAGAATTCATGAGTGATGCCCCTTGCTTCACAGTAAGTGACAAAATCTTTCTTGAATTCACCACCTCGATCACTTCTTATACCTACAAGTCTTGTGTCCAGCTTGTTCTCAAGAACCTTAATTAGCTTCTCAAATTCTTTAAAAGCAGAATCTTTAGTACGAAGAAATAAAACCCAAGTAAAACGTGTATAATCATCAACAATAACAAAACCATATTGTTTACCTCCAATACTTTTATAACATTCTGGACCAAACAAATCTAGATGTAATAATTCTAAGGATTTTGTAGTAGATACAACCTTTTTGACCTTGTGAGAACTTTGAATCTGTTTGCCCAATTGACATGCATCACAAACTTGTGTCTTGACATACTTCAATTTTGGCAAACCCCTCACTAACTTCTTGCTAGATAGTCTGTTGAGCAAGTCCATGTGAGCATGACCCAATCTTCTATGCCAGATTGTTGGATCATTGTCAACAGCAGCTAAGCAGCAAGCTGTTTCCTGTAATTCAAAGTCTAACACATACACATTTCCTTCCCTTCTAGCAACTAGAGGAATCTGATTAGTAGCAACAGTAATAACACATTTATCTTTATCAAAAACAATTGAATGACCATCATCATGCAACTGACTTACACTAAGCAGATTATATTTTAAGCCTTTAACATAACGAACATTATCAATAAAAGTTGTGTCATTACCTACTTTACCTTTACCTAGAATAGGAAGAGTCTTACTATCACCAATTGTGACACCTCCACCTTTCTTGAATTTGAGATTAATAAATTGAGCTTTGTCTCCACACATATGTCTTGTACATCCACTATCGATGATCCATGATTTCGATTTGATCTTAGCAGCAAGACATATCTACAAAACACACAAAAACAACACTTAACCTTTTGGTACCCATATTGGTTTGGGTCCTGATTGGTTAGTAGCAAGTATATAAAGAACATTTAATTCAGATTTCTTGATCCACATTTGAACCACTTTGGGAAAGGAATTCTTTGTTCTTTTCTTCCTGCCAGAACCATTTCGGCTAGCTGTCTGTTTGTTCCAGTAAGCTGGCTTCCTGTCAGCTTCTTTCTGGTAAATTCTGGTAGCTTGCTGAGATCTACAATTTTGAGCTAAATGACCTTTACCACCACATTTCTTGCAGCTTGTCCAGGGCATAGCATATTTGTATGGCTTTCCTTGTCTGCCTTCATACTTTAGTGCAGTAGCCCTCTTGTTGAAGTTCAAACCAACTCCTTCTTTGTCCAAAGGTACCTTGATGCTTTTCATCATTGATTTGAGACCTTCTTCTCCTTGAACAAAAGTACCCATGCCTTTTCTGAGCTTAATGACTTCTTTTTCCAAGGAAATAATTCTTTCTGCTTGCTTTGATGAAGTGGCAGCAGGCTGAGATGTACTGTCAGCAGGCTGAGATGATGTTTCAGCAGGCTGAGATGTAGTTTCAGCAGGCTGAGATGATTCTTTCTTGGAAGATTCTCTGAGTTTAAATGTTTCAAGACATGCATCTCTTGCCTCTATGTCAGCCTTTAGATCAGAAATCTCATCAGCTAGAGCATTGTTCCTTTTCAACAGAATCTTGTTGAAATCTTCTAGATCTTCAATTTTTGATTCAAGCTCTTTGATTTTGACTTCATTTGTTGCTTGGACAGGTTCCTTGCATTCAATTAGTGATTCCACCTTTGCCATTAAATCTTGAACCATCTGTCTAAGATATGAATTCTTCTCTGACAGCTTGTTGTTTTCTGTCCTTACTGAGTTATATTCCTCTATAGGAATACTATCTTGATCCTGCATGGTTAGTTCATCTAGAATAATATTATCAGAAGAAATATCAAATCTGAATGAATTTACCTCACTCGTATCATCCTCAGAATCACTTTCAACAATGATCTCCTCAGTTAAGCCTCGAACAATATCATCATCCATTCCAACTAGTGCAAGGTTGACCATATCATCATTGTTGTCACTGTCACTTGGTGAGATGTCTTCTTCATCATCACTCCAGGTTAGCAAAGCTTTAAATTTCTTCTTGTCTTTGTATCCAGCTTGCTGTTTTCCTTTTAGCTTGTAACAGTCCTTCTTGAAATGGCCAGTTTTGCCACATTCAAAACATGTTGAATCTCCTTTGGAATCTTTGGAGAACTTTTTGGTTTTAGAGAAATCTGAACTCCGTCTATCTCTCTTCATCTTGTTTTTCTGTTCGATCATCTTTCTGATTTTTCTGGACATGAGTGCTATTTCCTCATCTGATTCATCATCAGATTTCAGCTTGCTGTCATCACCATGAAGTGCCAAATTCTTCATCTTTGATGTGAGATCAGAAGTAGAATTTGCATGGCTAGCATTTATCTTGCCTTCAAACTGCTCCAATTCAGCAAAAACACTTAGAGTGTCCATTGTATCAATTGTTGGAGAAGATTCTAAGGCAGTGATCTTCGGTTCATAGATCCATGGAACAGCACTAATGATTTTCATGTTGATCTCTTCTTGTGGAATTTTCTTGCCAAGTAAAGTGAGACCATTCATAGTGACTTGGAACCTTGCTTGAGCATCCTTAATAGATTCACCTTCATTGAGCTTGAAATTACCATACTCATTCATCAGCTTGCTGAGTTTAACCTTCTTTAAGGATTTTGAACCTTCATGACACAATTCAAGAGTGTCCCACATCTCCTTTGCAGAAGTACATGAAGAAACTTTGTCACTTTCTTCAGGACATAAGCCAGTCATGATAGTGTTGATAGCGCGGTTGTTGTAAGCAAGCTTGATCAGCTCATCAGCAGTGAGTTCATCTATATCCTTTTCTTTACCATCTGTAGTGAGAAACTTGAAAGGACCTTTTTCTGTAACTCTCCACTCCATGGGTTCTCTGGCCAGGTGCTGCTTCATTCTACCTTTCCACCAGTTGTAGTTTTCTGTGCCAAGTAGAAGAGGTGCCCTCGAGCCTGAACTTCCCATTGGATATTTGTCAGCCATCTGTTCTATACTTTCCTGTTACAGAAGATATTAGTATAGCCTGCTCTGATACCAAATGAAAATGCACACCTAGAGGGGGGGTGAATAGGTGTTATGGCTAACAATGACCAATTTTAATTTTACCGAGTTATTAAGCCTGTCAGCTAGCTAAGATTGATTAACAGACACTGTCAGCTAGCTGCTATATGCAATGCAGTACAGAGAAAGTAAATAACACCAAGACTTTTAGCCAGGTTCGACCCCTAATCCCCTATGGTCTACGTCCTGGTCCCCTACCAACTGGTAAGAGAGAATATTATTAATCAATGAACAACCGATTACAAGATTACAATAATATTCCTCCCATATTCCCTTGCAACTGATACTAGCTTGCTGAAACCCTGTTCTATCGAACTCTCTAGCTCTCTAAGCACTATACTACCCTAGTACAGCCTTCTCTAGCTCTCTAGTTCCCAAACCCTGTTTCACAAGCTCAATATCCAGCCACAACCAATTACACCTTGAACAAATACAAGTGAATAAAGATACAACTCAAACTATAAGCTCTCTAACGTATATATATAAGTATATATAATACTAGAGCTCAAAGATATTTGCTAATAACGTTTTTAGTTTGAGAAGAAGTGTGTATATATGTTTCAAATCAGTTTAGCTTCACTTCCTTTTCTTTTCTTAGAGAAAAACTATACACACTTGTATATATATATTCGATTTTATCAAACCAAAACTAACGTTGAAATTACAACGTTTGAATTAGTTAAGATAAGGTACATATATATATTTAAAAGTACGTATATTGAGGATAAATAAGATGATAGAACCTTTTGAAATCAGCCTCAATATAGTATAGATAAGAGTTAGTTTTAGAAGATAAGTTTTAGTCAAACTCCAACTCCTATTAAATAGGAAAATTAATTTGAATATTAAAATCTGTTTGAATTTGATAAAACTGAGCTCTAATATAATATATAACCATATATATATTAGATAGACTCGTACAAGTAAAGATCCTATAAATTCTCCATGAAATTCGGACTTCCTTGCTTATTCAAACAGTTTCTGCGTTCCAGTGCCAGCTTGCTGAGACATAATATTTCCTGCTGTCAGCTTGCTGAAACGCCCTGTTTTCCTACTTTCAGCTTGCTGTCAATATATTACAACATGTTATACTGACAATTTATATCAGTAAGCTAATACCTGCAAAACCATGTTAGTACATGTATAACAGCTTGCTATTTTATATCATATACAAGCTTTCAGCTTGCTAACAGTGATCATCAAAATCCAAAAGGGTTTCAATAATCAGTTCATCACAAACAAAAAGAAGTAAGAGAAAGTTGAAACCATACATTCACCCCCTCTGCATAGTTTCTGTAACTCTCATTCCAATTAATTCCCGATTTATTCGATTAATCTATGTTCCGTGCACTCACCGACTAAGTTTGATTCGCGTTTTTTACAATACTGGAATTGACCCATAACCCGTCTTTTATTATGGGTCAATTTCGAATTCGATCCATTTTTAAACCGACCCACTTAACAACTTTACTCGTAAAATTCGTGTACAGTTCGTATAAAATTAACGGGTTGCGTCAATTTTTAAACAACTCTCACAGAAGATGCTCATTTTTTTAAGAGTTAAATTGTTATACGGGATTTTTTCCTTAGCTTTTCTTTAAAACCACGTGAGTTGTACTTTTGAAAATCTCAATTTTAGAAGTGTACACAAAATTATGAAAATGTATTCCGTAAAGAATTTGTGGTATGATTTTTTCATCATTAGTTGTCAATTGTCTTCTACATGTGTAAGAATTTTAATAAGATTAAAATATTTAACATAATTATAAGTCTTTAAAATAAAATGACCGATTAGTTGTCAATTGTCTTCTACATGTGTAAGAATTTTAATAAGATTAAAATATTTAACATAGTTATAAGTCTTTAAAATAAAATGACCAGCAATCGATCCCTATCCAGCATCTACTCTTCAAAATTAAATATGCATCTCGCAAATGAGAGTAAAATTGACCCAAATTAAAGAATCAAACACTGTTCGTCTCTAAGACATCATCTAAGAAAGTTAATACATGTGAAACCGTGTAATAGCTCTGTCCTAGAAAGTGAATATATATAAACAAACAATACCAGAACGGGCTCAATCCTAACTATTTTTCGTGACCAAAATATAGGTTTAAATCCTTAAACCTATTACATTATGCTTATAATCTTGCCATGAGGTCGTCACGTATTCTATTCCCATCTTCTTCATTTTGTAATTTATAATAACTCCCTTAGGGCTAAATAAGATAAAAAAAACATTACACTTGGATCTCGGATTTTTTACATCTTCAAAGAAACTAGTATTTTGTCCGTTCGCAGTGGCGGAATCAGAAATAGAGGTAGGGGCAATTATAATTTATTTTTTTATAATTAAATAAAATTAAAAAATTATATATTTAAATATAAACCCTTTGTATTAGTACATTCGGATTATTAGAAAGAAGATATAAAATGTAAAATTACTAAAAAGGAAAAAAATGTAAAATGTAAAATGAAAAGCCCAAACAAGACCATTTAAAAATAGACCTTTGTGTTAGGAAAACTAGAATCTATTTCACTTATACATACATTTATCTCTGTATATATTCATCTTCCTGCCGAATTCTTTTCAAAAATTAGACACAATGATCTCTTTATAATGATAAGTATACATATATGAATGTCCAAATAACAATTTGAGGATGTGAAAAATCAAGTATTAGTAGAGACTTTTTCATTTGAAATCCTTAATTTAAGAACATGGTAGGCAATTAACCACCCAGCCTCCCCTTGGATCCGCCCCTGCCCGTTCGTCACATCCAGGTTAAAAAAAATTACAAATTAAAAAATGTATGCAAATAAATTATTATCATTTTTTAGATATTTTTTAATTTATCAAACCATTTTAAAATATATTTTTGTTGTGTTTTATAAGAGTATAATAAATTTGACTGACACATTATAGAATATTACAAGGATATAATAAGGAACTTCAAAAATATAAAATTCTATAAATTAAAAGGATATAAATTTTCATTTGAATACTTATTGATTCTAACAACTGATTGCAAAGTTGATCATTCGAACCTTTTAATTCATAGATGTAGATCTCAGACATATGTGGATATTTCCGAAACTCACGAAGAAAAAAAAGAATTTTATAAATTAGACTCAATCATGCGTAATATATAAAGAATTAATTAAAAATTTTCAAAAACATAAAATAATAATTAAATAAATAGACTCGAAAAATCAAATTTAGAAAAAATATTATTCATATATTATAATTATGAAATATAAGTAAACAGATTTTTAATTCAAAAATGAATAAAACTAAAAATTATATATATGGAAAAGTTAATCATATTATGATAATATTGAATATAATAAATATTACTAAAATAATATATACCAACTTTTATTAATGTATAGTTGTAGACAAACTTAATATATGTAATATCGAAATTAAAATAATGAAATTTTTATTAGACTGAATTAAAATGGCTATTTAAAGTAATAAATATTAATTTATTGATTAATTAACATATATATAAATATATATAACTATAAAATAAAGATTGGTTTAATATATTAAAACCAAATTTGGAAGAGTAGAATAAATCTGACTGACTCATGGCAGAATATTATAAAAGTGTAATAATGAACTTGAAAAATATAAAATACTTGAAATTAAAAGTGTTTCAATTTTTTCAAATGAACGATGTAAAGATTTATTACTTCTAACAACTAATTTTAGAGTTGATCATTTGGACCTTACAATTCATAAATGTAGATCTCGGACTTATGAATGAGTATATTTTCAAAACTCACAAAAAAAAAAGAATTTTATAAATTAGTCTTGATCATGAGTAAAAGTCTAAAACATTAATTAATTAAGTTTTTTCAAAAGCATAAATTAATAATTAAATAAATAGACTTAATTAAAATTTTAATATATTTTAATGAATTGAATAGTTTGAGAGGTGATTAATTAAAATATTTAAATTATATTTGGTGTAAAATTTAATATAAATAGAAGAATAATAATATTATATCATTAATGAGATTTAATTAATTATTTGTTATTTTAAAACTTAAAATAGATAAATTAATAATAATATTATAATATTTATGAGATTCGATTATGAGTGACAATTTTAAATGAATTTGATAGTTTGAGGGTGATTAAATTGAGATATTTAGATTGTATTTAGTATATAATTTTAATAAAATCTAATATAGATAAAAGAATATATTTGTTATTTTAAATGAATTAAAGAGTTTAAGTAATGAAGAAATTGAATTGTGTGAATAGATTGTATTTGATACAACTACATTACATAAAAGTTAGATCGTAAATAGAATTCTTGATATAAATATAAATTTTAGATTATAATTTGAATATAATATAATATTAAGATTTAATTTAATTAAATTATTTTTTTAAGAAAGTGTAATCAACCAACCAAAATAAATACTTAATAAAGCACACTAACTTAATTTATATACAAATAGACATAGTGGGGTGAACAGAGATAGTAGAAAACAAAAACACACACTATGCGAAAATAAGGAAAGAGACCAGGGATAGTTATAATTATAATTATATACACCGTGTGTTTTCTTCTTTTATTTCTTTCAAGAAACCAGAAAAATGAACTAGTTGCATAGGACATTAGAAGTAGTTGGGTAGAAGATTAAAGTTTGGCGTCGAGTAAGACACCGGACACCGAAACATATGATGTATATATTATTTGTATCGATTATATTTATTTAAAATATTAATACATATTTATTCAAAATACTAATATGTATTTTATTTTATAAATAATTTATAATTATCGATTAATCAACCATATCAAACAATAAAATCTTGTTTTGCTTATAATAATATAGCAGAGAACTATAGATATAAAGATTCAATAAAGAAAACTTAAAAATTGTTTATAGCTAATGATGCATTTGAAAGATGAAAAAGCAACACATCTTCCCACAAAAATAGGAAACTGTCAAGTATGAATGTTACGTTTAGGAGTCAGTTACATATACAGAGAATTCGCATGCATGATCTAGCTACAAACAACACATTTCAACCTTTCAAATACAATCTTTCTAACAGAAGCCACAAACTATCCGCCATTGTTGCCAAAACCTTATGGAGTAATTAACAACCACTCTTTCCCTCCCAATTAATATTTTTCCTCTGTTCTATACCACATTACATTCCATTTTTTCTCACCATTCAATTTTAAACCACACACACTAAAGGAGATCAAACTATTCGTTGTTTGACGAAATGGAGGAGCAAATCAACAAGAGCAAACCACCAAAGACAAGGCTGCAAAAGCGAGCACCGGCCAGCCTACAGCTGACTACTGATCATAATGATGATATTAACAATGTTAATGTTAATGCAAAAGCAAGAGGTTTCTCGAATGCTTGTTCTGTGATTCCATTGCTATCGCCTCTCGTTCTCTCCCCGCCTTCTCTACCGGAGTCCAACCAACAACAACCGAAACGTGGTGATGATAAACCAGGGCATGTCTCTAGTGTGTGGCAACATCCGGCTGTGGATGCTTTGACAGAGCCTTCTTCAGCGATATTTGCTTCTGTTTTTCAATCTCAATGCACACTTGTTTCTCAACCCATGCAGCGAGGCTGCTAATTACAATATTGTTGCATTGCACCTTGTTTCGTTCGGCTCATGCTTGATTTCGCTATTTAATTAATATATTGCTATTAATTAATACCTAGGTTTGCATTGCGAGTGGCGGATTATTATACAATCACCCTTTGATCCTCAACTATTTTCCTGAACTAACCTTTGAACCAAATCCAAAAATCAACCTCTATATGGCACCATGTATAAAATATTTAGCTCACCAATTTGGTTCGATATAGTGAGTTTTTCTAATAATTTTTTAGTTTTCCAAATAAAATGAATGTGCCTTAGCTTGACACTGATCGGATTATGTTTTCTCTACAAAAATTCGATCATATATTTCACATGAAGAAAAAAAAAGTAATCAAGTTTACGAAGTTATTTGTTGATCAAGTACTTTTTAAAATGAACACATCCATCTTTAGTTACCGCATATCTCATCAGTTGGAAGAAGTCCTCGAACTTGAACAATGACTTGTATATTAGCCTCAAAACTAAAAAGTAAAAACAAAATTCAGATGACTTATATTATATAAATTGTATGAAATCTAATTATAGAAGCTATTGGTGCTTACGACAGTTGCAAACAACTTGATGCACTATTTCCTTTGAACGAAATGCGGAAAAATGAAGGAAAATTCATGAACCAATCCCATCACCTTTATCCTGTAAGAACTACGAGATCACCTCAAGTACACATTCGGCATTCAGAGATAACGGACCAACCATATAACCATGTTCAATAATCAAGGAATGCATTAGCTGTTCACTCTTAGTTTGGGTAGTAAGGGCAGAAGAAGGACAAAGAGTCGTCGGAAAGGGAGGAGTTATCCGTTTCCGATTCTCTTGTAGCTGCATTTTCTGGAACCACAAGAATGTTTAGTTAAAAGGGGATTCCAACTCAGCGCCCAGTGGTAGTGGGTATGACGACAACTCGGCAAGGCAAGAAGGCAAAAGGCTCATAAATATAACCGGGGACATGTAATGGTAAAAATAATGTGTATTTATTACTCTCTCCGTTCTATTTTAATTGGCTGAATTACTATATTAGTTTATCCCAAAAAACTTGTCTAGTTTTCTTTAATATAAATTTGAATTCTACTAATACCTCTATTAATTATGCATCGGTAATCTTCAATTTAGCTTATTCAATGCAAAAACTACTCTCCTACTCAATTTATTATGCGTTATTTATTCATAAATCACATATACATTAATGGAGTAACAATGATATTATAATCAATATAAAGATAAAATTTATTTTTCCTTAGTCTGTGTGCAAAAGTCAAATAAACCAAATAAAATGAAACGGAAGAAGCATATGTTAATATTTGAGTAATTTGTTTCCTCATCATTGTGGTGCAAGTGTCATGTTATGATGAAAATACTGTGTATTGTTTTTTTGTCAAACAAAATACTATGTATTTTATATGTTTCACAATATATATTACTTATAATATATTATAAAATTATTATATAATATTATTTCAAAAAAAGATTATTACATTATATAATATAAAATAGAAAAAACTTCTCTTAAGGATGAATTTAGGTAATTTACCTAAATTTATAATAATTTTGTATGAAAAGTTGAACGACATTTTTGTAATAATATAGTGCATCATTGTATTCACAAAAAATTCTCCTGATATGCTATTCTTTTTTATTTTAGCTTTAGTTAGTTAACTAAGGTCATCATTAGGAGTATTAATCTCTATAAGATATATATATATATATATATATATATATATATATATATATATATTGTTAATATATTTATATTAGAAAATATTTTAATTAAAATTTAAATAAAAGAGTATGTTTTAATATATATAAAATATTAATATAATTTTAATATTCAAAAATTGTTATTATAAAATTACAATTTTAAATAAATTAAAGTATTTGAGCGATGAGAAAATTGAAACATGTTATTAGATGTGAGTACAACTCTATATTCTAATTAAAAAAGAAGTTCATTTAGAATGATATAATATAAAAGTATATATAATATAAATAGAGCACAATAATAAAGTTTAATTAATATAAATAAAATAATAATATTATTTTAATATTCATAAAATTTAATTAATAAATTATGATATTAAATAATTAAAGAAGTTGACTAATGAGAAAATTAAAATATGTTTATTTATTGATTAAAAGAATGTGTTTGAAATTGAGTAGGAGACACATAAATTGTTGAGTGAGACACAAAAGGACCAGGTTGACGACGGACCAAATATTTACCCTTGTGATTTTAATAATATAGTATAAATATAGTATTCTAAATTATATTTCATTTAAAGGTATTCTACTAAATGAAGCCAGCGAAGGAAGATGTACTTCATTCTCATTCACAGTAATAAATAGTTATAAGTATGAGGATGGTTTGTAAACACTATTAGCAAGTAGAAAGTAGATAATTAAGAAATTATAAATCATATACTACCTTTTTTTTTCTTTGCTAAGTAGTACCTAAAACATTAAGTCTAAGTTATTAGGGTTTTTTAGAGATAATGAAAAGGTTGAAACCCCCTAAATCGTTGGCTCTCTTTCAAATAGAAAATACTTCCTCCATCTCATATTATAAGTCTTGTTTTTTTACTATTAATTGGTCAAATTGACCAAACTTTGACCATTAATTAAAAAACTTATTATTTATTTTAAAAAACTGAAAATTAGATATTAAAGTAGATTAGATATATTTTTTTAATTAAAATAAGTTTTTGAAATTTTCTTAATTATATAATATATGTAATTTACGATCAAAATTGAGTCAATTTAACTACTTATTAATCAAAATAAGACAACATAATATGAGATGGAAAGAGTAAAATTAATCATTGATGACGCTTTCGCAAACATGCGTGACAGTTATAATATTAGTACTTAAGAACAACTTCAACAGTTTTCTTATTTGAGTTATTAAATCAAGATTTAAGGAATGAGAGGAAAAAATGTGCTCCAACAATGTTTTAGTGGTTCCTTATATCACTAGAAATCACTAGGATTCTTCTTTCATTTCTAATTATAAGAAACCCCTAAGCATGTTCAAACTAATATTTTATGATAAAATATTAAAAATATTATCTTTCTCTCTCTTGAATAGTGCACTTATAATGATAAAAAGTACTTTTATTGATGAAATATAAGATAAGGAAGTAATATAAATAACATTGTTGGAGCTTATGATACATATCTGTATCTTAAATTACTAAAATCTATTATTTTATATTAAATTTAAGTAATGAGTTAATACTCTGTTGGAGTTGCTCTAAATGATTTGTTATTAGCTTTTGTAACAAAATTTTGTCTTACCGTGACAATGTTACTCCCAAAACAATCACTTCCATCAAACATGATATACATTAGGAAAAGAGGATTTGAAGCACACAATATAGAAGTTTTCTACTGGTGCAATTTAAAATATTAATTATTATTAAAATAATCTAACAGTACAGATATTAATTTCATATCAAAATAAGTAAATGTACAAATTTTCATTTAATATATTAATTTAGAACTATAAATTTATGACAATAAGATTATAATAAATATATGACGTTGAACATATATATAGACAAATAATACTAATATAAAAGTGATACTACGCTACTTCAAATTTAATGAAAATTTGTATATATTCTTATTTTACTATAAATATTTCATCCATACAGTTAAATTATAAAAAAATTGATGAAATGTGCACTAATAGAAAACTTATGTATCCCGTACTTTAAATGGAAATTTCCTACCAGAGCACCACATGAGAGAGTTGTTTAATATCAAGCTGATGTTTTCTTTAACGAAATAAGCAAGGAGATTTGATGCGATTCAAATTGAATTAACAAAAACGTCCAAGAATTTAACATGCACTACATATTCCATAAGCAAGTGGCAATCTTCAAGAAATTCACTGAAACATCCATTTATGGCCAAAAAACAAGCTCATCATTTATGTACATCTGGCCAATCAACAGGTTCATCATTCTGCGCAGCATGTTCTCTTTCTTTTTTTTCTTTTTCTTTTGCTAAGTGTTCCCCAGAGTTCTCACTTAATAGTAGGAAGTAAACACAAACTACGAGACAAACCCACCTAAACGCCAGACTTGCTATATAATTGCCAGCTGCTATCTCCTTGGATGCACTTCCAGAATAATTAGAAGTCAAACTCTCCATTTGCCTGATGAAAGAATCAAACCCATAAAAGAATATAGCACTGAAAACGAATTGATAACACCAAACTGTTGTTGTATCAATCTAAAATGGTAAATTATCTATTTCATCTCACAGTTATAGGGGCCAATCAACTTTGATCCTTGGACAAACAAAAATGGGAAACTAATCCTCAAAGTACTGTTTATACTTAATGTCCTAATTAAGCCATTATGTACAAAATGCATGACAGACATCGATTATGACTGATGCTGGAATTTCATGAGTTTATTTTTTGTTTTTAATTTAGAGTAAAACTGAAGGTGGCACTTTTCATCTTTTTCATCCTCTTACCCTAATATATCACCTCTTTACACACTTGCCATTTCTTTAGCCCTAAATTTTATTTTTCCTCCCTCTAACCAGCAGACGACATTAAATATAAATTGCAATGAAAAATTCCATTGCAGGTTAGGACACTGATTTCAGGAAAAGGGGGACAGCTACAAGGAAAGAAAGAAAGGAAAATGAATTAGTGTAGTTGATTTAAACTTTCAGCAATGCCATTTCAAACTACCTGAGAACTATGACGAGTTTGTTCGTAAACCATAACTTTGAAATGACATCTTTAATGTTAAAATCATTTTTGTTTCCCAGTGAAATATAAAGGGCTAGGAGACATAGGGGAAACAATAAAGGCGTAAAGGAAAAGATACAACACTACATAAGACGGGGTGCAAGATACAGAATTTTTATGTTAGGCAGAATACTTTGTGAGCATAAAACCAAAAAGCTGCAAACTTCTGTTACATATATAAAATATTAAAATGTTGTGAAACAATTGATGCAACTGAAAAGACATTGATTGATGGAGCACAATAAAATATATGAATTGGTTCCGCTGAAAGCACAAGAACAAGCCCTGATCCGAGTCCAAGATAGAGGATCAGAACTGAAGGTAGAAGCTGTGTGTATATATATCAGTCTTAAATAAAAAGAACATGTTCCTGTGTACTTTAGCTTTCTATTTGAGTAAGATACATGTCTTTTGCACTAAGAGGCGTGAATGAAAAGATCTGACAACCCTTTAGGGGAAATGTTACTGAAAGAGAAGACTTTCGAACCAAAATCAGAAAGGCTGGAATATGTTTGTTGGTTTAAGAAGTCTTCAAGATCTGAGAGTCTAATTTGTTCTGAATGTTTTTTGCATTCATATAAACTTCCAATAACTTTTCCACACCCTCTCATTTCCTCTACATACACTACATTGTGTATCAGGCTGCCACATATCAAATATTTAAGTTGCCATTTTCTTGTGAAAGAACTTAACGACAAATATTACTAGGAGGATTAGTTTAAAAATTACTTTTATTCAAGGATCCAAGTTGATTAACACCTATAACAGAAGACCAAAAGTATAATTTTTCTGATTATAAATAAATGAACATATAACTAAACACAGAAAGCATACCTTATTAAACAGGATGTCTTTGTTGTTAATGTGCATAATGCCATCCTTCAAAGTACACTTCCACTTGCTCTTGGTACGGGTTACCTATATACAAAGAATATTATCATGTCAAGGGACTATAACATCATAGCTCTTATAACTCAGCACTTGTAAATAAATACTACCTCCGTCCCGGCAACGGAGACCAAGGATAGTGGGTGTAATATTGTTAAAATAAATGAAGTAGTGGGTGTAATAGTGATTTTATTGTTAAAATAAGTGAAGTAGTGGGTGTAATAGTGTAAAGTGTTGAAAAAGTGGAGTGAAGTAGTGGATGTAATAATGTATTTTATTGTTAAAAGTTACTATTTTTAGTAATGTAAAGAATTGGTGGGACGTCCCAAAAAGGAAAGTGTAAAGAAATGGGAGGGACAGAGGGAGTAACAATTAATAGCTATGAATCATATGTATATTATACTACCTTGTCAAACTGAGCCAGAACTAAATGCTGTGTATTTAGGTCCTCTCCTTGATCTACATCATCCAAATCATCATCATCATCATTCTCATTCAAAGGTTCATCATCATCGTCGTCATCTAAAATGTCATTCTGGGTGACAGCAGCTGGTGTTGCAGCTTGTAGCTCTAAGAAGACATGAAAAACAGAAAGATTGGTGAGCAGATGAGCAGATGAGAGACCTTGAGAATAAAATCGAGTAACCTAGTAAACTAGTTCCATACAGATCATGAAATGTCATTACCTGGAGCTGGGGTGTTCACTATATTATAGTCTTCGTTGACGACTCCTTGATAATTGAATATCTTCAGCAAACAGTAAGAAAATGCATTAGTATATATCATCAAGTAGCTTTTTTTTTTTTTACTAATTAGGCTTATAGCCTTACAAATGAGTATCTGTTCTAATAAATTCTCAGGTGAGGCAGAGTCGAACCCAGGACCTGGGACGAGGATAAACCCATTACCACTTGGGCTATCCAATCGTGCTCCATCAAGTAGCTTCTTAGGTTAGTAAACATTAACAAAAAGATTACCGGACTCTGTCACTTATCATGCTGCTCATTTTCTACCATCTCAGAATTTAAAGTCACATTAAACCTTATATTTCAATAGAAAAGCTTCTTGGCTTTTACAGCACATCGGTATCTCAAGTCTAATGGTTCCATTTTCCATGATTGAGCAAATAGTATTACTTGGAAATAGTAAGAAAAAAATGGACTTCAAACTTCCAAAAGTTCCATATCTTCTCAACAAATTCACCGATTCGAAAGATAAATCTGATTCATTATATTTACAACTTAAGAAAAGGTTACTCTTTTTTAATAGGGACAAGTCTGACCGAGCGAAGCTAACTTGCAAAGTTACTAACATGTTGGTGTGAAGGCTGTAGAGATAATGTCTTCTATTTATTCATACAGGATGCTTTTAGAATACTAAAGTTATACAATAGATGTAGGGCTGTCAAAAAAATCTGAATAATCCGATATCCGTCCGGAATATCTGTATTCGTATTGAATACATTCGAGATAAAGCGGATATTATCCGTATCCGAGACAAACCGGATATTATCCGTATCTGAATCCGACAATTTCGGATACGAATACGAATATAGGCATATTCGTATCCGAAAAAATCCGAATCCAAAATTATATATATATGATATTTAAATAATATATATATATATAATTTAAAATTTATTCTATTAGTTTTGTAGTGTGTCTGTATATATTCATTAAATAATATATTTATACAAATTTTATATAATTGTAAAAATATTATTTGAGTTTAATATTATAAAGATAACAAAATTAGATTTAAAAGATAAATAAAAATTAATTTTTTAAAAAATAAAATAGGCTTAAATCCCTTTAACTCTTAACTCAATTTTAAAAAATTAAATTTTTAATATTTATTTTGCAATTGTTTTTGAATTTTTAATATAAATTTAAAAAACTTATTAAAAATCGAATTCGGATCCGGATATTATCCGTATTCGGATAGTATCCGTCGGATCTAGATTCGGATATTAATCTTTAAAAATTTTCGGATACGGATTTTCGAATTTGGATTCGGATACAGACAAATCCATATCTGAATTATCCATTTGACAGCCCTAGATAGATGGATAGATAGGATAAAAGAGGTTGCAGAAAGACAAAAGAGCTGGGACAATAAAATTACAAGAAATAGATTAAAGTAGGTGCAACTTACTAGGTTCCATAGAAAATCAAAGAAGTAAAGAACAACAATGTACTAAAGTTTATTCCTCAGTCCTGAATCTCTAGTTCAGTTGAAAAGCAATCTCAAAAGAAGCAGACAAGTGGAAAGGGAATAACATGGCCTTGATTAAAATGATTATTTCTTCTACACCCCACCAACAGCAACCCGGGACAGCTTAAATAAAAGAACCAAATAAGTCAATGCTTTGCCTTTGCCCCCACCCCCACCACAGAATTTACAGCCCCAAAACTTTTGGACCCCAACATATTATAATATTTATTTTTATATCTTAAATATTATATTTTTGAAGAAAACATAAATTTTAAAATTTGAAACTTTGAGCTCCAGCAGAAACAAAACATCCAAAACTTTACCCCGAATCTCACAGGAACACTGTTTTGAAGGGGAACAGCTCTATATTTTAGAAGGAAAAAATGGAAGCACATAAATAATTTATGAACTTCTTTACAGATTTATTGAAGAAACGGCTTACATTTGGTGTTGAAAGTGCATCATCATATGGATCAGGAGTAGGTCCATCTGCTTGTGGAATCCTAGAAGACAATCTTGCACCTCTTCCAAATTCTAGGCTAGCAGCTGTGGCCTCCTGAGAATTGAAGACTTGTTATAAACTGACCCCCATAAATACGTGAAACAAAACTAAGACATACAGGAGACAGAGATGACCGTAACAAAGATGAACATACAATATAATAGATGCACAAAAGATTAGGGCAATGGAAGGTCCATAAGCCACATATATGACATTGCTTTGACTATAATTGTCACCCAGGCAGTATCAATAAAAAAACATACAAGGCGCAACATGTATTCGCACAATGATATTTAGTGCAGAGAAAAAGGAGCCGGCAGAAAAGTTTCACTTCTACATCTAAAGTAGTTAGTAAATGGAACTGGTTGCAATATAGCACCCAACGCATTCTTTTCTCATATAATCATCTTCTATTATACTGGAAATTGTAGGGAGGGGATATTTTGCAAACCCTGTGTAGTTATTTAGTGTCGAATAGTGGCAAATTTGGATTAAAGCTATGGGCTCTAATTGTGACATACAGATTCACTGCGGGTGAGGTAAAATGTTTCAAACTCCAGTTTTTATTTTTTTTCTAGTTTCTAAATATTTCAAACTCATCCTGTATCACACAGCAGAAATCTGTCAATTAACTATTATACACTCATGGAAAAGGAGAATACATTCTGAATATGGTGCACGACGACTCTTTACAAGCTGCCACCTGATGTCACTAAATCAGCTAACCAGAAGGATTCTACTATTCAGTCATAAACATAATGACGCCAATACTCTAATCAGTTTCAAAGTTCCATAGTACTAATATTCACCTTAGTTAGCAACAATCCTAACAATGAATATGAATGGAAACAATATAAAATTAAAATAAATATATACTAGTATGCTTATCAAGCCTTCCCTGTGGTGATGATAACCACTCATCAAAAGGCCTACATGACCTCATGTTGGTTAAACTAACTGTACAGGAAGTCCAGCGGTATCTTACCTTTTAATCATCTAAAATATTAATATTCCTTCAGCAACTAATTGATCACGTGTTCATAAGAGGGATATAGCCACATGTTGCCATCGTAAGTTTGGAAGATGCATCAATAACTGCTGGTTTGTAATTAATATTTTGTGTGTAGTGCACAACACTAGAAGGGTTTCAGTTAAATGCTTACTATTATCTGTTCTCTTAGAGCATGTACATATAGCTATTGTAATTCTATAGCACCAAAAAGTGATTTTTAGTGCTAAAAATTAAACTTGAAGTCCAATGCATCATTTTAAAATAGAAGAATATAGAACCAAATCGTATGATTGAAAAATTGCATGCTGGCTTTTAATTATCTATTCCCATCCTTTTTCACACTTGCATGCTTATGTGAGACAATAGAAACATCTAAATTTGTTTATATGTTTAGAACTAAGTATAGCATCATGCTATTTTACATCCATGTTCAGCATTAAATTGGGGAAGTCAATTGTGTTCTATATTTGATGTCAAATTATGAATATAGCATTGCATTGGACATGCTCGTAATAGTATATTTCCCAAAACTACCTTAATATTAAAATCATGCATATACGTTATAAGTTATTAGCTAGGAAGCATGGACTCTTCTAAAAGGCTGTTGTACGCGAGTCGGACTCGCCAGGTGGCAAGTCAATGCACAAATGGTAGTTGACTCGCCATGGACTCAGGTTCGACACTCCCATGGACACGGTCCATACAAAAAAAAGCTCATTCCGCCTATTTTAACCTAATTTAAAGCACTGTTCAATATGCCTCAATAAACTCATCGTATCGTTCTCCTCAATATATATATACAAAGAGAGAGTCATATTCAAATAGAAAATAGTTAAAATTGAAAATAAAAAACCTTATCCTGCCGCACCCACAAACAAATTAAATACACCCTCACACACACAACCCTACCTATTCCCTTCCGTTTTTAGTTTGATTTTTCCCGTGAATTGGTGAAGTTTTTTCAAATCTAACTTCACCACATTTTTCTCCATCTTCTAATGAACAGTTTCCATACCATATGTGCTATATTCCGGCGACTAGAATCTATAATTAAAATAAATTCGTCACTTATCATATCCGAACTTCAATCACTAAATTATATTACCGAAATCATTAATTTGTATTACAGAAATCACTAATTTGCATTACAGAAATCACTAAATTATATACTGTGGGTTCACAAGAAATAATAGAGGTCGCTGAAAAAATGAAAGTCGCCGGAATATAGCACATATGGTATGCAAACTGATTGTTGGGAGATGGAGAAATATGTGGTGAAGTTAGATTTGAAAAAAAGTTCGCTAATGAACGGAAAAATCAAATTAAAAACGGAGAGATTAAGTAGAATTGTGTGTGTGAGGGTGTATTTGATTTGTGTGTGGGTGACTCTGCTCGCCATTAGATTACATTGAATATGTGGTTTAGATCTTATTTTCTATTTGATCACTTACTTAGGTTCAATGAGGAACTCCCTTATTTGAATAACCGAGGAACCAACATCAAATATAATTACAGTACACATAAAAAAATTGTTGAACATAAAAAAAACTACAGAATACAAAAAATAATCACAAAACAAACAAAATAATTACATAACATACAAAAAATATAGAACACAAAATTACATAACACTATTCAGCATTAATGTTTTGTAATTTGTGTTCTATATTTTTTTGTATATTATGTAAATTTTTTGTTTGTTTTGCAATTATTTTTGGTGTTCTATGATTTTTTGTATTTTTTGTAGTCTTCTATAGTTATTTGTTAATTGAATTCTTATAAAATAGGAATTGGTTCCTCAGTTACTCAAATAACGAGTTCCTCGTTGGGCCTTACTCTACCTATATATATATATATATTATATTACTATCTGTATTTGTAATTTCTAATATAAATATATATATACACACATCTTGCTAGGGTTCGTTTGTGTGTGTATATATGTATATATATATGGGTATTCACTGAGTGGTTCATTGGGTTCAAGTGTTGATAGCAACAATGATAGCAACAATGGTTCAGAAGAAAACGATGCCAATTTTCCACTGTGGAAGTATGCAACAATGGTAGATAATGGGGAAAAAAAGGGTGGCAATCCCATATATATATATAAATTATAGTTTGAATGAAATGAAACTATTAAGTGTTTTGACACATACAAATCCTATATATATATATACATATAAAAAAATTTATTTGCCGAGTCCCGTATCCAGGACTCTTTGAGAATTGGCGAGTCCCCGTGTCGCCATATCTGAATCCGTGCTTCTTAGGTTATTAGATAAGAAGAGTAAGGTAATTACTATTGATAATTTTCATCAAGTAACATCTTTAATTAGTTAAAAATATTTAAACAAAATTTTTGTTGCATGTAGGGCAATCAAGATGTGCTGAAGTACAGAATTAATTAAGTACATTTACTGGTGAAAGACTTGATTGTATAAATGTGCAGATATAATATGTGAAGGCAAATAATGTTTTCACCTTTGACTCATCTAGTACAGCATCTCCTGCTCCATCCTGTTGCGGTATATATCCATTATTATATTGTGAAGGGAAGTCACCCCTTTTCCTCTTTCCAGCAGACATTGTGAAGAAATCCTAGAATTTCACCAAATAACAACAATATTAATCATCACCATTACCTTTTCAGACAGTAAAATAGTAACTAATCATGTTACAAAGTATGAAACAAGAAAAATGATATATAATATTATTGTCATGGCAGCAAATGGAGTCGACGGGGGTCGGGCATGGCCACTAGTCTAGTAGAACAGTTAAAACTTAAAAGAAATAAATTACATATACTTATACCTTTAAGTAATTTATATGTGTACCAATACTGTGTCTACTGGCTTGTGTATGATTTTATTATATTTGAAGTACATTTGTTAATTTGTATTTTTGTTGTCACTGTAAAATAGAAAACAAAGTTGTTACTTTTAGTTCAATATTAATGACAAATACAGTAACAAGGGTCTTTCATATGTGTGTGTACACGTCTCATGATATACACACACACACACACTCTCTTCTAAATGAAGAAGAAAGATGATTCCGCCGATGAAAAGATGCCAAATTTTATTCAATTTAGACTGGGTCATCGACTAGTCGAGTGCCATGAATCATGATTATTATCAACACTACATATTAAGGTTTAACAAAACATATCAGCTGATTAATCATTTTCCACGAATAAGTTAAGTAAAGAATCAAAAGCAAGTGTCCTTTGGTATGGCTTATGCAGATGCCTAGGCAGACACTTGGCCAAGTTGATCAAGTATGTACCAATAAATTAAAATTATATAAAACTAAAACCTTTTCACTAGAGCTAGACCTAGACCTAGGGATTTCAAAGTTTCATACTAGTATTCCTTCTTAACTACAGGCACGATAATATTGCTACTGTGCCAGGCTGCCAGCTTTTGAAGATTTAGAAAACCAATACTATTCAAGTATAAAGATTTATATTGACAGATTTAGATATATTGATCAAAAGAATATTTGATAAATCCATGGATTTATTTTTCTCTATTCTTTGCAGAGATGAGTTTTATCCTGTGTACAACACTTTTCTCAACTTTGTCCTGCATCAGACATGTTTGTGTATGTATTCTCAACTTTGTCCTGCATCGGACATGTTTACGCATGTTTGGGTTTCTTGACCATCAGCACATCTAAAAAGTTCCCCAAGATTTATCCAATACTAAAGTAAAATCTCCTCGCTGACCTTATACTTGTTTCTTTGCTATCCTATTCAGAATTCAATGTATTGCCTTCAACATACTCATAGAAACATTTTTACCACATAAAAGTAATCACATCCAAGATATATTGGCTTTTATTACGTGAAAATTGCCTTCTTCAAATACCAATACTAGTATACCCGTCCTTGCTCTTTGAACTTCTAATATAGTGATATAGTTGCTGTAGCGACTGGCTGATTGGCAGCAGCACCATACAAGGTTTATGTAGTGAATTATGATGTAGATTTTTGGAAAATTTAAATTGGATCCATTTCTATCTTTAACAGAATCTTTTCCATCTAAATGAAAGATTATAATCACCTGTGTAGTTGGCTCATGAGAAGATCCCCTGTCAATCTCTTCACGCCCTTCATCGTAAGCTGAAAAAAGATATGTAGCAGTGTTGCAAATCTTTTACGTATATACTCTTTTCTCAATAGTGTCTTCCTAAACACACATGCAAGTCAGTGTGTGCATAATTACATATAATATACATACATACATATATAGATAGATAGATAGATAGATAGATAGATAGATAGATAGATAGATAGATAGATAGATAGATATTACAAGTCTCCATTTCATGTAGTTATATCTTATTACTTACCAACATTAACATCAAGTGGGGGCCTTTGGTTTAACCAGGGAGCAGGTGGTTGCTGCAAGAAGAATAGAAAATCAGTCACTTTCTGATATCTTTGTATAAAGAATCCTATAAATACAATGATATTTCTTCCCCCAATCAAGTAGGAGACTGAAATATATTTACAATCTAAATATCATTTTTGTTTCAAAGAAAACTGATAGAAGGGCCTAAATAGCCAAAATGAACTTTTCATATAATGCAAAAAGAATCGTCAAAAAAGACAATATCTACCATAAATTGGCTAGGTCTTCCAGGTTTTATCTCAGGAACTCCTCCACCACTCTCAGAAGGGTACTCCCCAGGAGTAAAAGGTGTCCCGCCCGTCGGAATGTTATAAATCTCAGCTGTTGTAGGTGTTTGAACAGTTCCAGGCAAAGGCGTCTGACCCGACCCTGGTAATGGTGTTTGCATAGGAGTCTGCATTGGTGTCTGCGCATACAAAAACACAACAGTAACCATAAAGTTCCATCATTTACAATACAACAGACCTGGAACCACGATTCACAAGTAGGCAAACTCACGGGAGGGAACAGCATATCAGCAGTAGGTGTCTCATACTCCTCAGTCCCTTCATAAGGTACATTGAGATCATGAACCGGAGTAATGGGACCTCCCGGTGTCAACCTAGGTACAGCAGACCTCTCAATCGGCCCCAAAATCGAACCAGCTTGCATCATCTTGGCTTCCCACAGCTAAATTCCACAATCCACAACACAAAACTCAAAACCTCAAAATCCACAATCTCATTCACATCAATTTCAAAAAAAAACACAAAAATCCACAACGAAACCCTAATTAAACCCAATCAGCACTTCCACACAATTCAAACACAATAAACTCAAATTAACAATCAACACAATCAGTCAATTAACAAAAAAACACAAAAACATAAACAATAAAGAGTAATCTAGGGTTTGAAAAATACTCCTTGAAGCTCGAGAAGAACGGCGTCCCCGGGACCGCCGTTGGAAACAAACTCATCGCGAATCTTATTGATAACATCTTCGATGACTTGGATGTAAACGCCGCTCGTCGCCGTCGAACTCGCCATTAATCCGATTAATCGGAGTTAAATTGTACGCAAAATAGAGAAAATTAAACACAATACAGATCTTACTGAAGAGTGTGTGTGTGTGTGTGTGATCTTAATTGTGCTGAAATTGTTGGGGAGTGTAAGCGAGAGAGAGAGAGAGAGAGAGGAGAGAGAGAGAGATTGGGGCGGAACAGAAAATAAAAATATAAGGGGGGAGGAGAGAATATAAATAGGTTTGCATCCGTTTATATGAGTGGGTCTACGTGTTGCTTTTCTATTTGTTCCTTATTTACTCCCCCTACCCCTTTTCCAAAACGCTAACACCTGTTGTTATACTAGTGTATTTGAGGTGTTTATTTATAGAGTAGCCTCTGCCATTGTACGGTGAATTTTCTTTAAATAAATAGTATTTATTTTTTAAGTTTATTTAATAATTATTTTAAATTTTAGTGTTAAATTATTACTGCTAAAATTTAATTTGATAGTATTTTAAATTTTAGTGTTAAATTATTTAATAATCATTTTACATCTTAGTACCCAAAATAGTATTTGTTTTCTTAAACTGACGCCTTAATTTGATATTAAAGAATATGGATTCCTCTACGAAGAAAATGTTTTTTATTTTTAGCCTAGATTTCAATTCTCCCTGATACACAATTATTACATATTTTTTAAATATTAAAATTTTGTATTAATTATCTTGTCAAAAATAAATTGTAATATTAATTAATATACATTTTAGAAACAAAGGGCTATATACAGTAAAAATAAATGAATACGTTTGGTAACAAAAATATATATTCATTTAACCAAATTATTTATTTATCGATAAATAAATATAATATCTAATTAAATAATATTTTTAGATTTTTTTATTAATTATATTATTTTATATATATTATGTTCAAATATACCTAAAATTCACCGTGATTATAACTTTTATGCAAATTTTAATTACATTCATTTTTTAAAAATTCTAAATTAATTATATTGTACATGCATGCATAGAATAATTAAAGTGCGTAGTACCATGTATCATACAAAATTAAAGATAATACGCATTTTGGTGGAGGAAAGAAACAATCAATTTTAGATGTATTTTTCGAAAAGATATGATTTATTAATATGTTTAAAAATTATTATTGGATGAAATGTATTCATATATTATTTGAAATATAGTGATTGTTTATTTATATTTACATAGAGCATATAAAAACTACATTTTTATTTATTCGTTTATGCATTTAGCCAGGTTATTCATCAAGCTAGTTTGCCTTGAAGAAATTTATTATTCAATTATCGAACATTCATTTATAGAAACTTTACTGTATTTGAATTCTGTCACATTAAGCAGCAATGTAAAATTTTGATGGAAATTTATATTTTACACTCTGAAAAAAATTGAATTTAATGTTTAATTTTATCAAAATGGTATTTCATTCAAAATTTAAAATCAGATATGAATCATATTCGAATCCAAAGTCCAAAAAAAACTCTTATATTATATATACAGATGTTATAATTATAATTATAATTAATATATATATAATATATATACAGGTAGAGTTTTAAATAAACAATAAACTAGTCTAACCCATATACACACATCACCTGCACGTGGTCCAACTGTGACAATGCAGAATATTTTATTGGTTTTCTCAAAGTAGGAGAAATAAGATTTTTATATTTTATTCCAGTTGAATGCATTTACATATTTTTATTATTATTTTAGTAATTATTTTCGGTTCAGTGGGTTGAGTTCGGTTTTAAAAAAATTATATTATTTTACTGATCGGGTCAACATCTCGAGTCGGTATTTTTCTTCGGGTGAAAATTTTATTTTGAGTAAATTATTTGGATATTCAAAATTTAGTATTTTTATATTTTTAAATATTTAAAATATTTAAATATTTTGGAAAGTTATTATTTTTTAATTATTTTTAAAGTAATAAATTTTATATTTTTCCTCAAAATATTTTTATAGATTTTTGATATTATTTAAAATTATTTAGATCTTAAATATCGTATTAAAATGATTTTTAAAAATATATATTTTATAATTTATACAAATTTTATATTAAAAAAATTCAATATTATATATATATATATATATATATATATATATATATATATATATATATATATATATATATATATATATATATATCCTAATCTACCCAAACCCCCTTAAACCCTCCCTCGCTTTTTTTTCCTCCCCTAGCTGTCTACTGCGCCCTTCCCCACTTTGTTTTCATAGTCTCTTTTACGGTATGTATATTTATATATTTAAAATCTTTCAAAATTCATTGCTTACATCCAATATTCGATATATATATATATATATATAAATGACCAGCGCTTTAAGGTCTACGCATAAATATAATTTTGAATAAATTTTGATAAGATTATTTTCTAGACATGTTTTTCTTTTTAATTTATTTAGTAGTATACAAAGGGGATTTGATGATGGTGATCAAGATAGCAGACAGCACAACACATGTATATGCATGTGTATTAATCTCAGATTTTTCAGGATATATTTTTCGGCCTTCAGAAAAGACTCGTGGGATGTCCGTAATTGATCTTATGGTAAGACTTTTAAGATCCTAACTTGACGCTTGTAAATATTCGGACATGCTATTTTATATATATATATTAATTTCATGATTCTTATAGATTGTTTTTATACTATAGATAGTTACCTGTGAGCCGGATTTTTGGGTTAAGATGATTGTGTTCTCCGTTTCTAGCAATTTTATGTGTATATGTATAATTTGTTTTGTGAGTTAAATTTGTTTACTTGATTTTAGTATAGTTGGATTGTATTGTTTGAGATTGATTTTGAGGGGTTGTGATCCCGGGAAAAGTTCATTTTACAAAGATCTTATTTTGAAAAAAATTCTTATAATAAAATATTTATTTGATTAAAAATATTAATTAGTTAAATATTTGATTAAAAATATTAATTAGAATTGTTTAATGTTTAATTAGTTCAATTATTATTTACTTAAAAATATTAATTAGTTAAATATTTTAAAAATGTTTAATGTTATGTTTAATTTGATAACGTCATCGAGGGTAGACGTTATAAGTTTTAAAGTATGAATTAGAATTATTTTTATTCCTTTTTGATCGAGGATTAATTGTTTGTCTCGAGGATTAATTTGTATTTTATATTCGAGTCTTGATGATTAATTGTTTGTTTAATATTCGAGTCTCGAAAGTTAATTGTTTGTTTGAGGATTAATTAATAATTGGGTTTATATTTTATTTTTTGGTTTGTTACTTTGTTAGGTTTGATATGAGTTTCTTGTTAATAGGAATATGTCTGAGATAAGTATATAAGTATAGTTAAGCTATAAACGCTCGTAGAATATAGAGAGGTAATCCAAGGACTAAAGTACCGTATTGTTAGGTCCAAATGATTGTAGAAGGGGGGGTTGAATACAATCTCTATTAAATATTAAAATCTGTTTCGGATAATTTTTGATTAAACAATTTAATTATTATCACGAAATAATAATCAAAGAAACACAGTTCAAGTAAAATACTTATATTAAACTTGATGTGGGTTACAAGATTAAATCAGATAAACACTAATAGCTCTTTAGAATTTCTACAGAATATTTAACATGAATGCTCTGTATTTTTCTTTTTAGCTGAATAGAAAGTGAATTGAATTGTTAGAATCTACTGACTTAATCTGCTATTTATAGACAAATTCAGACTCAGGAGACTTTTCTGGCTCGGGGAGACTTTTTCTCCTCGGGGAGACTTTCTGAGCTTGGGAAGACTTTTCAGGGAGACTTTCACAGCTTGTAGAGATTTCTGGAATTAAATAAAAAATCATTTAATTTATTAGGGAAGACTTTGATAGCTCGGGAAGACCTTTTTATCAATGGGAGACTTTTCAAAAATTCGGGGAGACTTTTGAAAAGTCTCCGGGAGACTTTTGAAAAGTCTTCCCGAGTGAAGTTCCTGCCGACATGCATGACATATGTGAAGTGTACATGTGCTTTCTTTTCTTTTTTTTTTTCTTTTTAATAAAGCCTCGGGGAGACTTTTGAAAAGTCTCCGGGAGACTTTTCAAAAGTCTTCCCGACCAACAAATTTGGCCGACTTGCTTCTGTCCTTTGATATACATATCTTCTGACCTTCTTCCTTCTTTTTTTTTTCTTTTTAATTTAAATTCTATTACTTTTACTATATATCTTATAAATTAAATTAATTCTTTTTGAATTAATCTAAGTAAATAGGATATATAATAAATTTTTTTTTTTTTTATAATAGAATTAAATTAAAGTCTTCTTCATTCTAAAATGATTCTAAATTAATTAATTTCTTAATTAATTTAAGGAATAAATTAATTCTGATTGAATTAATTTACCAATTAAATTAACTAAATAATTTAATCAATTAATAGAGAATTAAATTAAAGTCTTGACTCCACGACTGTTGATGATATAATTTTAAATCTTCTGTCTTCACACCGATGTCTGTAGCTGACCACTTCTTCTGTAATAAAGAACCTTCTCTGTATTTTGCCAACACTCTGTGTACTGTCTGGTTCACGAGTGATTCACAACAAATAAAATTCTTCACTTGACTTTTATAATGGTTCACTTCTGCTCCTTCTGACTTGACTATTTCTGATGTCACACAAAAATGAAATCTTTTGACATTGTAGCTTCTTCAAACTTAAATACTCCACTGACGCATGATCAATTAAATTGAGCTTCTTTCAATGCAGTATTACTTCAAGTCTGTAGATTGACTTTGGTCTTCTTTTTCTTGTCAGATAATACCTGCTGAAGATTTCTGTGACAGATAATATATTTACTTACAAATTATCTATGTTTGTGTTGAGTTGCCATCTCTCTAAACAAATAGGCTTCTAAACATATGCCTTTCAATCTCCCCCTATTTGTTTGTTAAACAATAACAAGCAAATCACTAGAGGATAACTCAACTAACAAACAAGAAAAAGATATAACAATAAAACTTGTAAATAAACAAACTTAGTTCTGGTTTATATTAAACATTACCAGATTCAAACATTAATGATAAATACAAGATAGCTGTTCCTCTAGACTGAACAAATAGAACAAAGTTCTATCTTGACTTACCTATCATTACCAGCTTCAGAAATATCAACTTCACCTTCTTCTAGAGTTTAACTTTTGTGACTAGGTGTCATTGGTACATCTTCAGTGGCTGGTTTCTCTGGATCAGATTGTACATTTCCAGATTTCTTGAGTAACTGAAATGAAAGATATTCGTTCCTTTAGCATTGAACATATTATACAAGTAGTATTATCTTCATTTCTCAGACTCATCACTACTCCCCCTTAGGATGGCAGGGATGAAGTCTTGTTCTCTTCTTATTACCACTTCTCCTCTGTTTCTCCAACTCCTGTCTTCACTTCTCACCCAAGGTAAATTCATTCTCCCCTTACGTGAATTATCCAACCATTTTAATAGAGGTAACAACAGACATGGCATACATACAGCATTAAACCATCGCAGATATAAAAAATGCAAACTATGACATGTTATGCATTTTAGAAAATCCGGTTAATCCTATATACAAGAATCTTCTAAAATCAAATGGAATAGAAGAACTAATAAATAATCATTAGTTATATCCAATCCAAGCATGTTGTTATATACCCCCTTTGGATCTTGTTCAACAATGGAGTAATCCTCTTCTAGTAAAAAGACTTTGTTCAACAATTCTTCCTTTTTGGATCTTGTTCAACACTTCTTCCTTTTTGGATCTTGTTTTAAACTTCTCCCCCTTAGTTGAGTAATCCTCTTCAGAATCCTTAATATCAGAAGAAATTTATTTCCCCTTAGTTGAGTAACATTAGAAATCTGTAACAGGGAATTGGGAATGAGATTTGGTAATTATGATAGTGTGTGATTTTACTTTGTGTTTCTGACAAGTGTTTCGCTCATATACTCTCTAAGTGTTTCACTCATAGAATATATATTTTCACTCTTTCTCACTTGTGTTTCACACTTTTCTCACAACACTGTTTCTCTCTTAGTACGGATGACATAGTCTTTTGTACCTGCAAGAAAGATCACCATAGCCCCTTCAAGAGAGGTCACTGGTGGTGCAATGAGGTTTCGTAAATCCCCGTCCTCAATTGAATCCATTAAAATATTTGACTTTAAAAACTGAATTGCTTCAGGAATAGATTCAATGAGTTGCTGATCATCTAAGATGATCTATTCCGTTAGGAATCCAGATATGTTCCATCTGGGGAGGGAGACAAGGATCTATAATGTAGCAAATGATCCAAGTTTCCTCCTGATGCCTATGAAGGCATGTTGATTCAGTCAGAATCATCAATCATTCTTCCTTCCTTGATATGAAAGTTTAGAATAATTGCTTCCGTCAATTCATCCTTAGTGTGTGACAATCCTTACAGTGCATTTGAATATTACATTTATGGTTTGCAGTGTTTGAGAGTGTCCAGATGAAATTGACTCTTTACAAATGGCCTTGGCTGACAGGCCGAATTCAATAGACTCATCATGTTAAGATGACGAACCTAGTAACAGTTTTGCCATTTGCAAATCTATACCCTTTTGGGAGGATATAAATTAGTTAGCAGTTGCCTCGGTTTCAATTTCATATTCTAACTAGAGGCAGAGCTGTTGGAACACTCATAGATACTTCTATTTTCTAGTGCACTAGAGGCACTTACTCTCTCACCCACTTTAGTTGATCAAACATTTCTTTTCAGGGGTTTAGTAGATGAAGTTGTATCTGTTTGAGTGTTTGTGGTTCTATGATCTGTGTTAGAGAATGGAGGTTTTCAATCCCTTGATCTCGTCCTATAGCCACTGAGGGCTCAATATATCAATTGTATATATTTTATATTAATTGATTAGAGAATATATCAAGATCGAGATTACCTGCTTTTACCTCGAGTCGATTGCTCTTTTTCGGCAGGACACAGATATGCTTTTATTATTAGTGATTTTCAGATAAACAATATATATATATATATTATCACTAACAACAAAAATCAAAATTAATTGCAATGAAACAATAACAAACTATCAAAATATGATAATTAATAATAATTTCAAAAAAAAACAAGTGATTATACTCCTAATATCTCATCGTATTAAAACTATGAAACTAATAAACATTTAATTGCTTCAATTCACAATTTTAATAAGATAAAATATCATCGCTAAATACTAAATAATCATAGGAATGAAAATTAGCATTTAACTTCATACATTATATCTAATAATTGTTACTCAAGCATATGACAATTATACTCATAACAATTATCAGTGATATATGTAAGCTCGAGAAAATAAATGTAAAGAAATTCACAAGTTCTTTAAATATTGACATTTAATACTTATGATTCTTAGAACAATTTCTCGTAGACAAAAATAAAAATAACCTGAAATAAAAATAACTGTAAAATAAAACTAAGAATAAAAATAAACTTACACACATATATATAGAAATAATGATACTAAAAGTTTAAAAATAAAAACAATATGTACCAATTGTTGAAAAACAAAAATAATAAAGATATATATATACAATAAAGTTGCCAATTAAATAAAACTGTACAAAGTTCTATTAACCTATTTATTAAACTTAAAATACATATAATAGATATACTTCAATATTAAATTATTTTCAAATAAAAATAACTTTTACCAAAATTCTAACTTGTAAAATTTTGATTAAATTATTTATAAAGATAATAATCTAAAATTAAAATATAGTAGAATACAATCAAAATAGATAAAATATAAAATATTATAATAATATACACTAAACACACATTCGAGAACTAGAATTTAGTAAAATAAATTCACAAGTGTTATGACAAATATTCACATAACAAACACTTGTAATTTTATTTAAGAGCATAATGCAGATGTGAACTGGGATTCAAGATGAAGAACTATTCAACATCCCAAGTTCACCAACCAACCTGGTGAATGTGGATTCATCCAGTGGCTTAGTAAACATATCTGCAGTCTGTTCTTCTGTGGGTACAAAGTGTAACTCCACAGTACCATTCATAACGTGTTCTCGAATAAAATGATACCTGATATCTATGTGCTTTGTCCTCGTGTGCTGTACAGGGTTGTTAGAGATTGCAATGGCACTTGTGTTATCACATAAAATAGGAATTTTATTTAACACAAAGCCATAATCTCTGAGTTGATTCCTTATCCATAAGATCTGAGCGCAACAGCTTCCCGCAGCAATGTACTCAGCCTCTGCTGTAGAATTGGAAACTGTTTGCTGTTTCTTGCTGTACCAGGAAATCAATCTTCTCCCTAGGAATTGACAGCTCCCTGAGGTGCTCTTCCTATCAACAACACTACCTGCATAATCAGAATCTGTATATCCTATTAAATTAAAACCAGATTCTTTAGGGTGCCAGATACCAAGATTAGGTGTACCCTTAAGATATCTTAAGATTCTTTTCACAGCAACAAGATGAATATCTCTAGGATCCGCTTGGAACCTTGCACATATACAAGTGGCATACATAATATCTGGTCGGCTTGCAGTTAGGTAAAGTAGAGATCCAATCATACCTCTGTAGCTTGTGATGTCTACCTTTATTGAGTTTTCACATACTCCAAGCTTGACAGCTGTAGATGAGGGAGTTCTTGCAGATGCTGAATCTTCCATGTGATACTTCTTCAGAAGTTCTTTAAGGTACTTGGACTGACAAATGAATATTCCATCTATTCTTTGACTCACTTGAAGTCCAAGGAAGAATTTCAACTCTCCCATTAAGCTCATCTCATACCTACTCTGCATTAACTTAGCAAACCTCTTGCACAAGTTATCATTAGTAGACCCAAATATTATGTCATCAACATATACTTGTACCATTATCAGATCATTATTGTGTTTCTTATAAAATAAAGTTTTGTCTATGACTCCTCTAACAAAAGCATTTTCAAGTAAGAATTCTGAAAGAGTGTCATACCATGTTCTGGGCGCTTGTTTGAGACCATAGATAGCTTTAAAGAGAAAATATACAAAGTCCATGTGATCTGGATCTTCAAAGCCTGGGGGCTGTTGTACATATACCTCTTCAGCTAGCTTTCCATTCAGGAATGCACTCTTCACGTCCATTTGATAAACTTTAAAATTGGAGTGAGCTGCGAATGCCAGAAACATCCTGATAGCCTCAAGTCTTGCAACTGGAGCATAGGTTTCATCATAATCAATTCCTTCAGCTTGGGAATAACCTTTTGCAACCAGTCTGGCTTTGTTCCTTATTACAATGCCATCTTCATCTAACTTGTTTCTGAATACCCATCGTGTGCCAATTACAGTCTTGTCATTCGGTCTGGGTACCAGTTTCCAAACTTCTTGAGATTCAAATTGATTGAGTTCATCTTGCATAGCAATCACCCAATCAGGATCAGACAGTGCTTCTTCTATTTTCTTAGGTTCCATTTCAGATAGAAACCCAGAATAATTGCATTGATTCTGTGTAGCACCTCTTGTTCTAACACCAACATCTGGATCACCAATGATCAGCTCAAAAGGATGAGCTCTACTCCAAATTCTCTGACTTGGCAGATTAGATCTTGATGATTCGCCTTGAATTTCATTGTGATGTTGTGTTTGATTTGCTGATCCTTCATCTCCTCCCCCTGAGTTGCTGCTAGGATCTCTTGATGAATCTCCTTGTGTGTTAGGGGTATCTCCAGAGTTTCCACTGTTTCCACCACTAGCACTTGGATCATCAACATTATTATCATTGTTGTTTCCTGTTGCAGCCTCAGGTTCGTTTTCATCATCTGAGTGTGAGTCTGGCATATTGTTGAACTTAAAAGTTTCAGATGGATCATCATTTTGGATGTTAGGGAATTTTGTGTCATCAAAAGTTACATTGACACTTTCTTTGACATGATGTTGATCAATAATATACACCCGATAAGATCTTTTAGAATAACCAACAAAAATAGCTTCTAGAGCTTTAGCCTCGAACTTTCCAATATGTTCTTCTCCATCTTTAAGAACAAAGCATTTAGCACCAAATACATGAAAGTACTTGAGCGTTGGTTTCTTGTTGGCCATTATTTCGTAAGGTGTCTTCATTAAGTCCTTGTTGATCAGAGTCCGATTCTGGGTATAACATGCAGTATTTACAGCTTCAGCCCAAAAGTACATTGGAAGCCTTGATTCACTCAGCATAGTCCTTGCAGCTTCAATTAATGTACGATTCTTCCTTTCTACAACTCCATTCTGTTGCGGAGTTCTAGGTGCTGAGAATTGTCTAGTTATTCCCTTTTCAGCACAAAAGTCATTCAGAACTGCATTCTTGAACTCAGTTCCATTATCTGACCTTATAGCTCTAACTGGAAGCTTCGAATCCAACTCAATCATTTTTACATGATCAATCACCACTTGAGGAGTTTCATCCTTTGAGTGCAGGAATAAAACCCATGTATACTTTGAGTAGTCATCAACAATTACCAAGGCATATCTTTTATGTGACATTGACATAACATTGACTGGACCAAATAAATCCATGTGAATTAATTGCAGTGGTTCAATAATGCTAGATGTGTCAGTGCTTGGATGTGACGCTTTCTTTGCTTTCCCTTTCTGACATGCCTCACAAAGTCCTTCTTGTGTGAATTCCAATTGAGGCAGTCCTCTCACTAATTCTCTTTTGACTAGAGAATTCATAGATTTGAAATTAAGGTGTGAGAGTTTCTTGTGCCATAGCCAACTTTCATCTGACGAAGCTTTAGCATAAAAACAATTGACTTCATCTCTGCTACCTGAGTTCAGATCGGCTACGAACAAGTTTCCTTTCCTTACTCCCTGAAGAGCAAGCTTTTCATCCTTCTTGTGAGAAATCAAACATCTCTCCTTCACAAAGTTCACTGTGTATCCCTTGTCACAAAACTGACTGATACTCAGAAGATTGTGTTTGAGACCTTCCACGAAAGATACATTATCAATGATGACATTGCCAGCTTCTAAACAGCCATATCCCTTAGTCATACCCTTGCTGTCATCTCCAAAGGTAACTACTGGGCCAGCTCTCTCAACAACATTTGATAGCAGGGCTCTATCTCCGGTCATGTGTCGTGAGGATCCACTGTCGAGAATCCAAATAACCCGGTTCACCTGTTTTACACCCTGCAATTATCAAATGAGTTAGGCCTTCTTCGGAACCCAACATTGATTGGGCCCGGCATATTTAAAAAATTGTCCTTTGTCAGGTTTAACAACAGAACCCAACTTGACAAACTCATCTACTACTTTGACTGAACACTTCTCCTTGTAAACAACCTTAACATTTTTGTATGCTGGCCTAGGAGAGAATGTCTCCTTCTGTGAGACAGGAGGACTGGCAGTCTTTGATCTAGCATGCCTGTGATTTATATGTTGTCTAGGTGTAGTATTGACATTCATAGCATGCATGCTTTTAAAATATGCAGACATAACATTGAAAGCACATAACATACAGTTATCTACACCACAAGGTTTATGGCATGCATCAATAGTAGGCATTTTATTCACAATAACAGGAATCTTAACAGTTTCTACCTTAACTTTATTAACATTTTTAAAGTTCTCAGTAGCATGGAATCTGTTGTTCTTATCCCTACTATTAACAAACTTATTAGGTTTGTTATGATTTTTCTTAAGCTCATTAGCACCTAAACCAGGAGTGGATGAACTAGCAGTGTTCACATTTTGTATTGGTCTTTTAGGTACATATTTAGCTTCCTGGACATTTATTCCTTTTATGTCCCTAACAGGTTTTTCCTGTACTTTCTCTTCCTCTTTAAGATCTTCAAGTTTAATTTCATAATCCACTATTACACAACTATCAAGAACTGGTTCTGCAATAGGAGTTATGAACATAGGGTTCTTAGTGTCCTTAATAACATGTGGAATACCCCTTTCTATAGCAGTCTTTTTAAAAGGGGTAATGTTACTGGCCTTACCTACGGATTGGTTATATTCAAAACCTATCCCAACTTTGCGTTTAATCTCTTGTTGGTCAACTAGGTCTTTCATAACAAATGAAGCAGTTCTATAGGCTTGACACCTGACCTTTTCCTTTTCAATTTTATCCTTCAAAAAGGCTTCAATTTCAACATAACAGTTGACTCTATTAACTTGAAATGCAACATCTTCACTTAATTTCTCATTTATAAGTTTCAGCTTTTTCAATTCAGAATTCTCATCTGATAAAACTTGATTTTTGAGAATTAAGACTTTTATTCGATCTCTAGCATTAGTTAAATCCTCACCTAGCAATTTAAACATTTTAGGACAGCTAGGGTTTACCTCAATTCCTTGACGAGGTGGGGATTGTGATCCTTCAGAAGAAGAGGCCATTAGAGCAAGATTTCCCATATCTTCTTCTTCATCGTTGTCAGAATCATCCCAGCTTTTTCCTTCTGCTAAGTATGATCTTCCCTGATGCTTCTTCAGAAGAACCTCATATTTCTGTTTAAGTTCGTCATATGAATCCTTCTTTCTTTCCTGCTTGGGCTTTCTACAATCTGTAGCAAAGTGTCCCATTTCATTGCAGTTGAAGCAACGAATCTTGCTTCTGTCAACCATCCCTGTCTTGTATCCACCTCTTGTATTGGATGAGCTAGAAGAACCACCTCTCTGAAATCTGTTTCCCATGGGCTTGAATTTGAAATTAGGGTTCCTCCTGAATCTTGTATTTCCAAATTTTCTAGCAATCAGTGCCAGAGATTCATCCTCAAGTTGATCAAGTTCTTCCATTGAGTAGAATTCACTTTCAGATGAATTCATTTGAGTTGCACCAACTTCTGCAACAATACCCTGATCAATGACTTTGACTGAAGAAGATTCAGTCATAGCTTCTCTGTGTTCTGGTACTTCTGCTACAAGAGCTGTAGACTTGCTGACCACCTTGCCTGTACCATATATTTCTTTCTGTTGAATCTGCTCTAGCTCATAGGTCTTTAATACCCCATAAAGTCTTTCTAATGAAATTTCATTCATGTCCCTTGACTCCCTGATGGCAGTAATCCTATGCTCTAAGTGAATTGACATTGTCAGCAAAAACTTCCTATTAATCTCCTTCTTCGTATAGTGTTTGCCATTGAGATTTAGATCATTTATCAATTTATTGTATCTCTCAAAAACATCAGAGATACCTTCTCCAGGATTTGATCTAAAATGCTCATATTGAGACGTTAAGATTTCCAATCTGTTCTCCCTCACTTCTTCTGTTCCTTCATTCAGTATCTCTATCGTTTCCCAGATGTGTTTAGCATTTTTGCAATTAACAACATGATTGTACATTCCGGGATCAAGAGATTCTACCAAAATTAACTGCAAGCTGGTGTCCAAAGAATCCAGTTCCTTTTCAGTATCAGTGTACTCAGAAATTTCTTTATCAAATTGTCTGTGCGGAATAAGTACACCATCTATCATATGCTCAGGAATGATTGTTATTGGAGCAACAACACCGGTCTTCAAAATATCTTTGTACTTAGGGTTTGCAGTTCGAAGAAATAGTGTCATCTTCCTCTTCCAAAGATTATAATTATCTTTATCAAATGGAGGAATTTTAATGCTACTCACTCTTTGAGTACTCATATTAAAATAATGGAAGATTAAAAAGATTTGAGATTTTTAGGAATTAAGAATTTTCGAATTTTTAAGAAATTAAAAATTTTCGAATTTCTAATAAATTAAAAATTTCGAATTTTTTAAAGAATTAAAAATTTCGAATTTTTAATGAATTAAAAGTTTTGAAAATTTTTAAGATTTAAAGAGATTTCAAATTTTTAAGAAATTAAAAATTTTCGAATTTTTAATAAATTAAAAGTTTCGAATTTTTAATAAATTAAAAGTTTCGAATTTTTAATAAATTAAAAGTTTCGAATTTTTAATAAATTAAAAGTTTTGAAATTTTTAATAAATAAAAATATTAGGATCTTGATTTTTATGTCAATCAGATGGCTCGGATACCAATTGTTAGGTCCAAATGATTGTAGAAGGGGGGGTTGAATACAATCTCTATTAAATATTAAAATCTGTTTCGGATAATTTTTGATTAAACAATTTAATTATTATCACGAAATAATAATCAAAGAAACACAGTTCAAGTAAAATACTTATATTAAACTTGATGTGGGTTACAAGATTAAATCAGATAAACACTAATAGCTCTTTAGAATTTCTACAGAATATTTAACATGAATGCTCTGTATTTTTCTTTTTAGCTGAATAGAAAGTGAATTGAATTGTTAGAATCTACTGACTTAATCTGCTATTTATAGACAAATTCAGACTCAGGAGACTTTTCTGGCTCGGGGAGACTTTTTCTCCTCGGGGAGACTTTCTGAGCTTGGGAAGACTTTTCAGGGAGACTTTCACAGCTTGTAGAGATTTCTGGAATTAAATAAAAAATCATTTAATTTATTAGGGAAGACTTTGATAGCTCGGGAAGACCTTTTTATCAATGGGAGACTTTTCAAAAATTCGGGGAGACTTTTGAAAAGTCTCCGGGAGACTTTTGAAAAGTCTTCCCGAGTGAAGTTCCTGCCGACATGCATGACATATGTGAAGTGTACATGTGCTTTCTTTTCTTTTTTTTTTTTCTTTTTAATAAAGCCTCGGGGAGACTTTTGAAAAGTCTCCGGGAGACTTTTCAAAAGTCTTCCCGACCAACAAATTTGGCCGACTTGCTTCTGTCCTTTGATATACATATCTTCTGACCTTCTTCCTTCTTTTTTTTTTCTTTTTAATTTAAATTCTATTACTTTTACTATATATCTTATAAATTAAATTAATTCTTTTTGAATTAATCTAAGTAAATAGGATATATAATAAATTTTTTTTTTTTTATAATAGAATTAAATTAAAGTCTTCTTCATTCTAAAATGATTCTAAATTAATTAATTTCTTAATTAATTTAAGGAATAAATTAATTCTGATTGAATTAATTTACCAATTAAATTAACTAAATAATTTAATCAATTAATAGAGAATTAAATTAAAGTCTTGACTCCACGACTGTTGATGATATAATTTTAAATCTTCTGTCTTCACACCGATGTCTGTAGCTGACCACTTCTTCTGTAATAAAGAACCTTCTCTGTATTTTGCCAACACTCTGTGTACTGTCTGGTTCACGAGTGATTCACAACAAATAAAATTCTTCACTTGACTTTTATAATGGTTCACTTCTGCTCCTTCTGACTTGACTATTTCTGATGTCACACAAAAATGAAATCTTTTGACATTGTAGCTTCTTCAAACTTAAATACTCCACTGACGCATGATCAATTAAATTGAGCTTCTTTCAATGCAGTACTACTTCAAGTCTGTAGATTGACTTTGGTCTTCTTTTTCTTGTCAGATAATACCTGCTGAAGATTTCTGTGACAGATAATATATTTACTTACAAATTATCTATGTTTGTGTTGAGTTGCCATCTCTCTAAACAAATAGGCTTCTAAACATATGTCTTTCACGTATTATATTTGACTATAAATGTAGATGCGCGGACCCAATCTCAATAGTTCAGACTCGTAGCAACCGCAGAAGCGTCAAATCAAAAAATTATTAAATGGTGATACCGTGAGACGGAAGAATAAAAGAGTTGTGTTACTTCGACCATACGCAATTGCTAAGGATCAAATGCAAGTATTTCCTCCTTGATCATCCTAAACACTTTTATTTTATTATTTCGATTATTTATATCATGATAAATAATTATTGTTCAGAACTATTTATGATTCATGTTTTATTCTGTGCAGTAGAGTTATTTGTTATTCGTACTCTGAATATTGGAAGTTGATTATAATAAACTCATCATATCCAACGAATTATTGTATAAAAATAACGTGGATATGGTCTGTAGTTAAAACTAAACATACCTTATTTTATTTGGGGTTACTCTATTGGATTGAAATTTTAGCGTAAGAGGCTCAGAGATAAGAGTCCGGCATTTTTGGAGGATATGGTAACCAATCCATCTTCCTATATACTAACATTACTTGCCTATGGTACCTAACTGAAATCTAGATTATGTGGTGTGACATAATATTCATATTGTTTTTGAACCTGATCAGGGGTAATAGTGGTGTGTGTTGAGTATCCAATCCATATTACCAGCATGGCTATTATATATTGTTGTTGAGCAGTTGATTCATTTCTATGATATATTGCGTTGGTTCAGTTTTGATATAAACTATGATTTATTTATTGTTCAGTTTTTATTATAAACTGTTTTACATTCCGTTCTTTATTCAGATTCTATATCCTGGTTTTATTTCAATTGTTTTATATATACTTGCTGAGCATTTCTTTGGCTCACTCTTGCTTTCTATTAAATTTTGTGAGATTTCCAGTATGAGTAATAGCAGTAACTCTATCAGGCGTAGAGAGCATCAGGTGTCGGGGCGACTCGCTTCTTGCGCTTCCCAAGTATTAAGATGTTATGAGTATGTCAGTATTGTAGCTAGAGTTTGTAATAAAATTAAATTTAGACTTAAAATTTATTTAGATTTATGGTTTTAAGTTATGAGATGTTTTTGGGTTTGTAATAAAGTGATTTGGATTTAGTTTTAGTTTTCAGCCGCTTGATTTCATACTATAACCTGTTAGCGATTCTTGGTTGTTGTCGGGGTCAGTGCACCTTTGATTTATTATTTTATTATTTTTGGTTGTTGGTTGTTGGCGGGATCAGTGCGCTTCTAATTTATTATTTTATTGTTGTTGTTGGTTGTTGACCCCCAAATCTAGCCCCCGGATTTGGAGGTCGTCACACCAACCCCTGAAAAAACTACCATCCCTGGTCCCTACGAATGATGCGCCCCCTCCCTAATGGCCATTGATCCGCTATGCTAATTGGTTCTACAATTTTTTTACACTAAATAATTTATATTTTTAATTTTAAATAATAAATATAATAGAGTATATTTTAATTACAGAAATTATACTATAAAAATCATTAATTATATTACATAAATTAGTAATTAATATTATAGAAATTAGTATTTAATATTACAGAGAAATCAATATTTAATATTATATTTTTTTATTTAAAATTTATGTTTTTAATTTTAAATAATAAATATAATATAATATATTTTTATTATGAAAATTATGTTACATAAATCAGTAATTAATATTACAAAAATTAGTATTTAATACTATATTTTTAGTATTTAAAATTAATGTTTTTAATATAAATAATAAATAGAATAGAATATATTTTTATTATGGAAATTATATTACATAAATCAGTAATTAATATTACAAAAATCAATATTTAACATTACATAAATCAATATTTAATATAATAGAAATCAGTAAATTATATTACAAAAATCAGTAATTAATATTACACAAATCAATATTTAATATTACAGTAATCACTAACTTATATATAGTGAGTTCATCTAAAATAATAGAAGTTACCGAAAAAATAAAATTCACCGGAATATAACATATATGGTATGGAAACTGATCATTAGGATATGGAGAAAAATGTGATGAAGTTATATTTGAAAATAAGTTCACCAACTAACGGAAAAATTAAAATTAAAACGAAGGGGATTAAATGGATTATGTATGTGAGAGTACATTTAATTTGTATATGGTTGCACCTTGGGTCCGTTAGATTAAAACTGAATATGTGGTTAAGATCTAATTTTCTATTTCTCATTTTAATTATTTCTCAATTGATCATTAGCCTATATAGGTATTTATATTATATGTAATATATAATATATATTGTACGTTATTTATTATAATATAATATAATATATAAGGTATATAATTATACATCTTATAAAAAATTTACTTAATTTTCGAGTTTGGGTTTCAGTTTTACATATTCAATTTCACGTCTTTATTTTAAAATTTCGAATAAATCTGAATCCAATTTGAAATGTACTGAATCGGGTTCCGGATTTTACGTATATAAAACTTTTACATTTAGTTTTATAAATAAAAATACAATTAAAAATTTAAATGGATTCATAATAGCCGTCCACCATATCTACCTCGCGTTTTGGTATTATAAACTCATGTTTTATGCGTTTGAATTATGAATTTCAAATTTAATAATTAATAAATCAAATACCTAGTATGAGTTTTTAATGTTGAGAATAACATAAAAATGTAAAATTAGCGAACCAAATAACCCATAAAATAATAAATTCACAGCTACATATAAATATACCAATTAAAAATTATCGTCTTGTTATTAAAATCCTGTATATGCTCTTTGGTCTTCGCAGTCGTAGGCTGGTGACAGGAGTTTGCCTAACTCAAGCAAAAGGTTCCTTATAGTAATATAAACACCACCAGTAGGTGCAATCTAAAGTTTTCACTTGTAAGTTATAATAACTAGCATGACAGTTTCACAATTGTTGCTAAAATTAACAGGTCTGAGGCACAGAGAAGCAAAGTAGGACAATAACATTCAGACAATCCTTACTTTCCTCCCTTGCATGAAAATGCATATCAATTCACATTCACGTGAACTCTCAAGCCAGGAAACAAGCAAACTTTCGATCTTATTGCTTTAAACTTGCACTAATCTATGTTATGCTTGAACAGAGCTAAGGTACATCCAACAAAATTACAATGTCATTGTCTAACAATAGATTATTTTCATGGCTATTCAAATTATTAGTAATTTTAGGATTATTTCTCTACTTTATAATTTACATATTCTTCTTTAACAATGATCCCTGCTGCACTAAACCAAAATCGTTGTCTAGATACACCAAATTTTCTCCATATCTTGATACCAACATTAGCCATTTAGTTATTGGGATTGCAAGTTCGTCAAAGTCATGGAGAAGTAGAAAACCATACATTGAATCATGGTGGAAACCGAATGTGACACGTGGCTTTATCTTCCTCGATAGAGCTCCAGATAAGCACCTTCCGTGGCCATCTTCTATGCCACCCTACCGCGTTTCAGAGGACACTTCGAGGTACAATGCATTTAACATGCACAAAGTGCGACATGTCATCCGTATAACACGCGTGGTTGAGGAAACATATAATGCCGAAAATGGAGATGATGTGAGATGGTATGTTATTGCTGATGATGATACTATACTTTTCATCAATAATATTGCAGAAGTTTTGAGAAAGTATGATCATAGTAAGTATTTTTATGTTGGGATGCCTTCGGAGTGTATTGACTCCAATGCTTTGTTTTCGTTTAATATGGCTTTTGGAGGAGCTGGTTATGCTTTGAGTTATCCTCTGGCTAGGGTAGTTGCCAAGAACTTAGATTTGTGCCTTAAAAGATATCCAACTATGTATGGAAGTGATCAAATTATGCATTCTTGTATTTCTGATCTTGGAGTTTCATTAACTCTAGAGAAAGGATTTCACCAGGTAAACAATTTTAGGTTATTTTGATCTAATTTTCACGTCAGCATCTACTTTTTAAATGATAATCTAGCAATGGTTGCAGATTGATTTGCATCAAGACATATCTGGCTTACTCTCAGCTCATCCACAATCTCTTGCTCTTTCACTTCACCATCTTGATGCAGTAGACTCTATATTTCCTTCCATGAGTCGTTTTGAATCAGTAAACCATCTCATGAAAGCAGCAAAAGCCAAGGAATCAAGGCTACTACAGCAAAACATTTGTTATCAAATGCACAAAAACTGGACTTTCTCCATCTCATGGGGCTACTCCATACAAATTTATGAGGCAATCATACCTCCAAGCATCCTGCAGGCTCCTTTGGAGACATTTTCTCCTATCAGCAGAATGGCATGGCCAATCTATATGTTCAAAACTCGACGTGTATCAAACAATTCTTGTGAATCTCCACATGTTTTCTTCTTCCATTCTATAGAAAAAACTGGGGGAAGTCTTCTTGAAACGGTCTACATTCGAAGTTCAGCACGTAGATTACCAGCTTGTTCATCTAGTGGCAATCATTCTGCAGAGCATATCTCTGAAATCCGAGTCTTAGCACCGACAAGGAGGGATTATGAGGTGCGATAATTAATTTAGTTCAAGTTCTTGATTTTTACCAAAATATTCTACCTCTAAATTCTATATGTATACACTTTACAGGACCAAAGTAGAAGAGAATGTTGTGACTATGTGGGGATGAATATGAATAGTGTAACATTGAAGCTCAGGTCTTGCATGGAAGTTGAAACATTCCCCTGAATATTGTGAGGACAACTAGAATATGTCCAAAGGTCTAGCTGCATACTCTATTTAGGAGAAGCATTCTTTTTATGAAACGTTAGATGTTTTTTGTTATTATTAGATTTCTATGCATTGAATGATTATTCCAAGATGGGAGTCAAGCGAACAACATGTTTGCTGTTGATTTTTTTCATTGGTCAGGAAGACCAAAGAAGGTAACAATAACCAAGTTATTACATTTTACAATGCCATACTCAGAAGTATAAATAAGCCGGAGTACTTTAGCTAGTAGAAGATAGTATCGATCATACATTCACACTGTGTACTGTGCAATATCTATCATAAAATATTTAAGCAGTTGTATATGAAACTTGCATTGCAGTGCCACATAAGCCTTCTTGTGCAGCTACACCTCTTTGCATTCTTATGCAACCTTCTCCAACCCAGCTTGTGGCCCATGAGTTCTTTACAAGCCAATACTTAGTTCCATCAGGAGCTTCACCATGGCAAACAGTAGCTAGCTACTCCATGGTATAAGTTATAAATCAGTGCCACGCTGCCACATTGTCTTGTCTATAGTCCGAACCCCCAGCATTATTAACAATGGACACTGGCCGATCATGAACAAATTTCAACAACACACTTTTTAATATTTGCTGGAAAAGCGTGTCCACTTATTGTGGCTATGTGGTTTTGTTGGCATTGTTCAAGTGCCATTGGTTCCACTGTACGGATGTTTTGTTTCAGTTCAGAGGCCGTGATTTTGGTGGATGAACCCTGTGCATTGTTCATGAGACCCCCTCACAACCTTGATGTGGTTTGCTTATTTTTTGTCATTGTTCAAGTGCCATTGGTTACACTGTATGGATGTTTTGTTTCAGTTCAGAGGCCATGATTTTGACCTTGATCTTCTCCTCTAGTATCCCAATCCACCAACTCTTTCTCGGATAGTTAAACCAATTTTCCCCTTTAAAGGTGAGTAATTCCTTTCATATCAACTTAGACAAAAATGCACAGCAGCAACCTATGCATTTTTACAAGCAGTCTTGTTAGAAAATGATGCTAAATCATCCATAAATTTTAAAACTTGAAATATTAACTTAAGCCTTACTACACTGGCCTTGATCCTTGATACTTGATAGGTGTGATCACTGCACCTTTCTTTCTCCAGTCTATGGCAGGTGGCACCGCGGTGCATTTTGGTATCAAAACATATTTGTATCTGTGGTGCATATGTGGCTCTACGGTATATTTATTGAGATCTTAAACTCTTCATTTGCTAGATCGGGAAGTTCATCCACTCCTAATTTATATGTCTTGTTATTGTCTTTGTTGAATGAATCAATATATTTCAAGTTCTCTTCAAAAATATTGTAGAACGCCTGCATTTCTTATTAGTTTTATTGTATACGCATCCATGACGAGCCATCAATTGGTCATGTGTCTCAAGGTTTGATGCCTTGTCCAGCGAACAGGCTGCTGTTGGAGAAACCAAAGCTCATAATATGAAGAGCATAGTCATGACAATGCACTGGTACCTGATGGAAAAGCCATTTTCTGCTTGTAATATAGATTGTAATTTCACATTATTGGGAGCTTATGCATTCAAGAATTGGGTTGTTTCCTTATATAAGTGATAAATACAATCTTGATAGCTGCTTTCATGGATGTCTTGGAGATATTATATCGCCAATGCGCCTGTTGAAATAAAACCGAATTTGATATTATTAATACAATAATATGAACTTATTGGCAACATCCTTTTCACATGTATAATCCAAATATGACTACACATATGTAGTAATACATTCTTGCAACATTGTAAAAACCCATTTCTCTATTGCTCTGTGATCAAATGACGCTACGCGCTCAATGTGAAACAGGGTGGGTTGAATTATATTAAATTAAGATGACAAGGTACAAACTCAATACAAGCGAACGCTGTAATGAGTTGCTTGGCATTTTGAACTACATTTTGTATTTAATCAAGAGATTTTTCACATTTATAGGAAGCCAAGGTTAATTACATGCTAAGTTTTATCTCTACGGCAGTCACAGGGCATGAATAAACAAACAGGACTGATGAAAAGCCAAGGTTAATTACACCTTGGAAACCCGTTTTATTTGATATAATCACGTTAATCTCTTTAGAGATGCAAAGTTTTTTGTTGAAGTCCATTCATGTTCAGCACTTCAAGCTCAAGCACATGTAAACTGCAGACGATCCTTAATATCCTCCCTAGCATGGATGGATATGCATGTAATCAGATAGTTAAAGATATAAAAGCAACTTCACATTCACATGAACTGTCAAGTCAGGAAAAAAGCAAGTTTTTCACCTTAGTTCTTGATACTGACACTAATCAATGCATTGCTCAAACGATGTGAACGTATTTTTAATAGTACAATGTTACCGTCTAACAATAAGTTCTTGTCACGGCTATTCAAAGTATTAACTATTTTAGGATTATTTCTCTACATTATAATTTACATTTTCTTTCTTAATGATGATCCCTGCTGCAATAAGCCAAAATTGTTGTCTAAATACAACAAATTATCTCCATGTCTTTATACCAACACGAGTCATTTAGTTATTGGCATTGCAAGTTCTTCAAAGTCATGGAGACGTAGAAAACCCTACATTGAATCATGGTGGAAACCTAATGTGACACGTGGCTTCATCTTCTTCGATAGAGCTCCAGATGAGCACCTTCCGTGGCCATCTTCTATGCCACCCTATCGAATTTCAGAGGACACTGCGAAGTACAATGCATTTAACATGCACAAAATGAGGCATGTCATCCGTGTCGCACATGTAGTCAAGGAAATATTTAATGCAGAAAATGGAGATGATGTGAGATGGTATGTCATTGCTGACGATGATACCATACTTTTTGTCGATAATGTTGCGGAAGTTTTAAGAAAGTATGATCATAGGAAATATTTTTACGTTGGGATGCCTTCGGAGTCTGTTGGCCCCAACATTTGGCTTTCGTTTAAAATGGCTTTTGGGGGTGCTGGTTATGCTTTGAGTTATCCTTTGGCAAAGGCAGTTGCCAGAAACATAGATTTGTGTCTTAAAAGATATCCAACTTTGTATGGCAGTGATCAAATTATGTATTCTTGTATTGCTGACCTTGGAGTTTCACTAACTCTAGAAAAAGGGTTTCATCAGGTAAACAATTTTAACCATTTAAAATTGTTACTTTTATCTAATTTTTGTGCTAACCTCTATTTTCCTAGATGATAATCTGGCAATGGTTGCAGATTGATTTACATCAAGACATATCTGGTTTACTATCAGCTCATCCACAATCTCTTGTTCTTTCACTTCACCATCTTGATGCAGTAGACTCTATATTTCCTTCCATGAATCGTATTGAATCAGTAAACCATCTCATGAAAGCAGCAAAAGCCGATGAATCAAGGCTACTACAACAAACCATTTGTTATCAAATGCATAAAAGCTGGACTTTCTCCATCTCTTGGGGATACTCCATTCATATTTATGAGGCAATTATCCCTCCAAGCATACTGCAGGATCCCTTGGAGACTTTCTCTCCTTGGAGCAGAATACCATGGCCTTATATGTTCAAAACTCGACGTGTATCAAACAATTCTTGTGAAGCTCCACATGTTTTTTTCTTCCAATCTGTAGAGAAAAATGTGGGGAATCGTCTTGAAACGGTCTACATCCGAAGTTCAGCACGTAGATTACCTGCTTGTTTATCTAGTGGCAATCATCCTGCAGATCATATTTCTGAAATCCGGGTCTCAGCACTGAAGAGGAGGGATCATGAGGTAAGACAAATTTTTGCCAATTTCTTGATTTTTATGAAAATATTCTAACTCTGAGAACTCTATGTTTACACATTTCAGGAAGGAAGTAGAAGAGAATGTTGTGTCTATGTGGGAATGAATATTAATAGGGCAACATTCAAGCTCAGGTCTTGTGAGGAATTTGAAATATTACCCTGAATATTGTAAGGAATTAACTAGAGGATGTCCAAAGGAGTAGCTGCAGCCTGCATGCCCTGTTCAGGATTAACATTTTTTATGAAACAGTTAAATGTTTTTTCTATTACTAGATTTTTATACATTAAATGGTTATACCGAGATAAGAGTCGAGCAAACATGTTTGCTGTTGTTTTTTTCATTGGTAAAAAAGAGCAAAGATAACAATAACCAAGTTATTACATTTTATAAGTTCTTGTTCAGAAGTAAAAACAAGTGTGAGTTCATCTACTGGAAGATAGTATCAAGTGCTATCAACCCATACGCGCACACAAATAATTTACATAATTAAAATAGGCAGTTACACTTTCCAATATATATTGGAAAATTTTAAGTTGCTTTGCAATGCCACACAAGAGATAGGACTTGTGCCGAAGCTACGCCTCTTTGTATCCTTGTGTAACCTTGTCCGCCATGACTTCTTTCCCAGCCAATACTTGGTTCCATCAGCAGCTTCACCACAGCCAACAGCAGTTGCTCCTTGGTCCAAGTCAGTGCCATATTGTCCTGTAAATACACCACACTTTAGAACTAGAAGTCTGAGACCTCTGAATCAGTAGCAACGGATATTGGTTGATTAGCAACAGATTTCAGCAGTGCACACTCATTATTTACTAGAACATCTTGCTGGCCACTTAATGTGGCTGTGTGGGCTGCTTCTTTGTTGGCATTGCGACTTGCAAGTGCCCTCAATCACTGTATGGATAATTTGTTTCAGATGAGAGGCCGTGATTATGCTGGATGAACTAAAATGCATTGTCCATGATACCACCGGGCACCGTAGCAACCTTGATCTTTTCCGCTAATATTACAATCCACTAACTCTTGCTCAGATAGTGAGATCAACTTTCCATTTTAAGTTAAATAATACCTCCCATAGCAGCCACAGTGACAGTAGTAAATGCCCTGCAACAACCTATGTTTTAATACAAGTAGAATTGAGATCACATGCATGTTTTCTTGACCTTCTCTTACTGTATTAATTACATGACAGTATTTGATCATTTTCCTGCAATACTCAGAAGCCTGGGTTTCACCGAAACAACATATCATTACTATTCTTACGATTAAGGAGTTAAGCGCTACTTATATCTTACGGAATTCTCCATACGGACCATACACCACTTTGGAGTGAGACATACAGGGAAGTTTGTTTTGGTTAATTTGTATAATTTATTGTTGCCTTGAAAATACATAAAGCTAATACTGGTGTACTTTTGACATTATGAATTCCTGCAATAGTCTTTGCTGACAATCTTTTTGGAAGAGACAACATAGAGGCTTTAGTGAGCATGACATGAGTGATTAATTGGAGAAAAATAATGGGCCTCAGACCAAAGCAAACAAACTCAAGTGTATTTCACTAACAGAGAATTGTAAGATACTAGAAATACACCTATTTTACCCAACTCCCAAGTCAAAAAGAGGCCGAGGATCTAAATAGATGAAAAAAAGTAAAATAATACATAACCTAAATTTGCTAAGCTGGTTTAAACTCACAGCTGCACAAATCCATTCCATGTGATATATTCACGTTAATCTTTTGAGAACTGCATATATAAGAGTTTTGTTCAAGTAAATTCATGTTCAAGACTTCAAGTTAAATCACATGTAAAATGCAGGCAATGATTAATTTCTTCCCTTGCATTGCATGGATATGCAAGCAACAAAGTCAAGTCAGGAAAACAAGCAAGATTTCCAGCTTATTTCATCGAATTGACACTAATCAATGCAAGGCTCAAACGAAGTTACCCTGTATTCTAGAAAATTACAATGTTATTATCTAACAATAGACTGGTGTCCTGGCTATCCAAATCTATAGCTTTTATAGGATTATCTCTATGATTTACATCTTCTTTAACAATGATCCTTGCTGCACCAAGCCAAATTCAGTGCCCAGTTATACCAATTTATCTCCATATCTTGATACCAACATTAGTAATTTAGTTATTGGCGTTGCAAGTTCGTCAAATTTATGGAGATATAGAAAACCCTACATCGAATCATGGTGGAAACCTGATGTGACACGTGGCTTCATCTTCCTCGATAGAGCTCCTAATGAGCCATCTTCTTTTCCACCCTACCGGATTTCAGAGGACAGTTCGAGGTACAATGCATTTAAAATGCACAAATCGCCACATATCATTCAAATAGCACGCGTGGTTGAGGAATTATTTAATGCAGAAAATGGAGATGACGTGAGATGGTATGTTATTGCTGATGATGATACTATACTTTTCCTCGATAATGTTGCAGAAGTTTTGAGTAAGTATGATCATAGCAAGTACTTTTATGTTGGGATGCATTCGGAGTGTACCGATTCCAATGCTTTGTTTTCATTTAACATGGCTTTTGGAGGAGCTGGTTATGCTTTGACTTATCCTTTAGCTAGGGTAGTTGCCAAGAATTTAGGTTTGTGTCTTCAAAGATATCCAAATTTGGTTGGAAGTGATCAAATTATGCATTCTTGTCTTGCTGATCTTGGAGTTTCACTAACTCTAGAAAAAGGGTTTCATCAGGTAAACAATTTTAGCCATTAATTTGATCTTTTAGAGCAACTATTCTTCTGATATTCATATATTTATATGTATGTGAACCAAAGGTGGGTCTAAAATTATTTTTAGGGGGCACACCTGTACTTCTAAACTTTTACTTTTCTATAATTCTTTTAAAAGAATCAATGGTGAACAAAGGAGAAAACTATATATATATGATTGTCTCTTGTCCTCCGTACCCCACGCCCCTTGGTATATCCAACCCAGATATATATGATCTAGTTTATGCATCAACCCTCTACTTAATGATAAATATATCTGGCAATGGTTGCAGATTGATTTCAATCAAGACATATCTGGTTTACTATCAGCTCATCCACAATCACTTGTTCTTTCACTTCACCATGTTGATGCAGTAGACTCAATATTTCCTTCCATGAATCGTTTCGAATCAGTAAAACATCTCATGAAAGCAGCAAAAACCGATGAATCAAGGCTACTACAACAAACCATTTGCTATCAAAAGCACAAAAACTGGACTTTTTCCATCTCTTGGGGCTACTCCATTCATATGTATGAGATAATTATTCCTCCAACATTCTACAAGCGCCCTTGGAGACTTTTTCTCATTGGCGCAGAAAAGCATGGCCATTCTATATGTTCAAAACTCGACCTGTTTTAAATAATTCTTGTGAAACTCCTCATGTCTTCTTCTTCCACTCTATAGAGAGAACAACTGGAAATGATCATGAAACAGTCTACATTCGAAGTTCAGCACGTAGATTACCTGCTTGTTCATCTAGTGGTAATCATTCTGCAGATCACATCTTTGAAATCCGAGTCTTAGCACCGGTGAGGGATTATGAGGCGAGATAATACAAGTAAAAAGTTCTCATTTTAACTAAATCTATATAACCCCTGAATTCTATTTGCTTACACTTTTCAGGACCCAAGTAGAAGAGAATGTTGCGACTCTAAGGGGATGTATATGAATAGTACAACATTCAGGCTCAGATCTTGTATGGAAGATGAAATATTGACCTAAATGTTGTAAGGAGTTACTAGGCCAGGGGATGGCCAAATTAAGGAGTAGCTACACATATATACCCTGTTTAGGAATGGCATTTATACGACATGCAGTAGCAATTTTTAATATGGTTTCATTTAAATTCCTTGTCTTTTGAATCTAAGCAGGTAAAGATTACCAGATTACACGTGAAAGGTATAGATAAGTAGATTGAAGAGAAAGGAACAACAGGGCAGAGGTTGCCCAGCCACAAGCTTAACTGCACTACTCTTTAAGTGCCATCAAATTTATGCAAAATATCCTTGATGTAGAAAATAAGAAATTCCACAATGAATCAGTGACAGATCATTTAACAATTGAAAGTCACCGTCTTATTTAAACATATAAATGCACAAAATTTGACAGTTGATCCTTTTGAAGTATGAATGGCTAAATTTAAAACCTGTTAGATGCAATATTTTCCCCCACAGCCCAGCTCTATACTCTTTGGACTAGGGGGATTTGCATAATTCTTACCCTCCTAGTCTGCTTCCGATGGAGACATAGGACTACTTGGCATGTTTGGTTTAGTATTGAGTTAATAAGGATGATCATAACAACAATCTTAATCATTTCTGTTGCAAAATTAATGGTTTTAATCTCAGGAAAAGAACAAAAGAAACCTCAGATTCGATCAATACAACTCACTGTTCTTATCTAGTGCATAACATGACACCACATATAGTTTTTTGTGCGGGGCTGAAATTAGTTTGTCCTCGGAGCTGCCCATTCAACGTGGAGTATGAGGTTGTCATAACCATACCCGTTGAGTACCCTGATAGCTCTCTCACCATCCTCCCTGTTGAGAAAATTAACAAAACCAAAACCCCTGCATATACCGGTCCTCTGGTCAGTGGCAACATAAGTGCGGGTAACAGGGCCAAAAGTACGGCATAGCTCATTCAGGTCAGCCTCACAAGTGTCTTCTGATAGATTTGTGACTCGGACTGAATTCTCATCAGTCCTGCGCTTCATATCAGAACCATTGCTCCTCTCTACCCCACGGCGCAAATTGGGAGGAACATATGTTCCTTTGGTAGCATCTTTTGTAGATAGTACATCCAATGTATTGTGCTGCTCACTGAAACTTTCAATCGGTTGTTTGAGATTTTTGTAGGGGCAGGCTACAGTCCAGTGATCTCATTAAGTGAAACTTAATGAAATGAAACTTTCATTTCTTGTGTGTGTATTATAGTTTGAGTGAAATGAAACGATTAAGTGTTTGATGCATACAAATCCTATATATAAATATTTTTTTATTATATTTTTATTTGCCGAGTCGCGTATCCAGGACTCTTTGAGAATTGGCGAGTCCCCGTGTCCCCGTACCCGTGTCCCGTGACGCCGTATCCGAGTCCGTGCTTCTTAGGTTTCTAGTGTTATTTAATTTAGTAACCTGTAAATAAATATATTGCATGTAATATAAGTATATAACTCCATTCCAAACTACTACTGATACCCGCTGTAGATTTTCTGAGTTTGGAATATCTATATTGTTATTATAAATTTGTTAAGAAAAAGAATATCAAACAAATAAAAAGATGAGTCTTCAACAAATTTCACCTGCACTAAGTTAAAACACATTAATATCGTCAAAACTCAAAACTAGAGTACTATTTGGGTGACTTATATAATACAGAATCTCTGTTTACAAATACTCTCGAAATTTCAGGAATGTGTACTTGGAAATTGATAAAAAGACGTACCCAAAGAGTTGACCTGGTGGTGGTGTTTTGTGAAGTGTGCAAATAAAAAAGCCTGGAGAGCTTGAAGTTAAGATATGATGTGTTCACCAAAAAATATTCTTTGGGTCAATCTACTAGGGTATAAGCACTCGACTTACCTAATTGTCGATTCTAATAGGGTTATCTGAACTCGGGCGTACATCGCAGGGATGAGACATTACAGCTTTGGCTTGTAAAGGTTCCCTGTAAAGAACAAGTTGCTAAAAAGTATGTTTCAATAAAATTTAGATTCCTTGGTGCAGTAACTCTGAAGATGCAATAGGAGTATTATGAAGTAAATATTGTGGTATACCCGTTTACCCATTTATATTTTGACTGGAAGTCATCTTGTTCTTTGAGATCTGGCAGAGGTAGGATTCGGATTAGTTCAACCATAAAAAATTAAAGAAAGAATCAAGCGAAGTTTGGATAACTATGGAAGCTGGAGGGGAAATAGATGATTGACCTTCATTAGCGTGCTATAGTCACATATAAAGGATTGTCATAGGCATATCGAATTTGAGAGGAAAAAGCAGATGTATGAGAAGCAGAATCAAAGTACTTGTACCAAAAAAATCAATGAAATTCACATCAAATTTGAGGGTTGTCACTGTTTGCCATTTACAAGCCAAAATGAATTTCTCTTACAAAAACAGAGTACTGTTGATGGGATTCAACGATTCTTTGGTGAAACGCCTACAATGTAACATCCTACAAGGCAAAAGAAAGTCACATTCCAAATGGCATTTAGTTATAGAGCTCATATTGGATCTCAGCTTAGACAATGGTAGTCTATAGATACTTGAGTAGTTAGGTTGGTAGAGTGAAGGTTCCATCATCCATGCAAGTCTTGACTCTCGAGTTTTTGGCATCCTATCCTGGTTATGTATAACATATTTTATGCACTGTGTTATGTATTCTCTTGAGCCTCTTTTGCTCGCAATTCAATTTTCAAAGTTCTTTGCGCCTGAATTGATGGTTTGAAGATATGCAAAAAATTATTCCTGGTGCCCCGATGTCCCTACGTGTTTCTTTGCCTCTATAAAACTTGGGGTCGAGTTTTCTTTAACAAAGGGAGCATGATAAGGAATGGAAGTGGCAATAAAAGAGAATTATCAAATAGATTAGTAAATAGTTTAATCTTATTTAATGTATGGAGGTATATTTATTTAAATGTTTTATATGTGGGGCTAGTACTTAATCGAATATGTAGTATGACAGAAATAATAAGCGTAATTGTATACGGGCCTTAGTCTCTTAAGTTATATTATTAGGCTTTTCTATTGCTATACAAGTGATGTAATCCTCAGATATTAAGACTTGATTATTGGAATTATTGAATTGAGTCTATTCTTGGGTTGCGAGTTCTCCCTTCCGGCTTCCGCACTTCGGAAATTCTTGGGGTGGTGTATTTTTAGTGGTTAATCACCCAAGTTATTTCTGATTATCGTTTTTCTTTCATATATTCATCTTTCAAATTATGTACTGCATCAACAACAAAGTACTTCTGTTACAGGACAAAAGAAAAGAAAAGAAACATCATTATGCTTACCTGAACTCTAAAAATTAAGGGTTTAATGCTGCATTTGTTCATACGTTTTTATAGGAACAAAGGTTCCTATCTGCTACTTCCATATTTAGAATGGGCTTCATCAATGTGCCAGCCTATCAAATTTCTGACTGTAGCTAAGGGCTGAAAATGAAATCCACATTCAGAAATCCATAATCTAGAAACCAAAATAAGAGATGATAAACATATTGATAAGCAGAAGCATCTAAAAGGAATCCAGGAATGACAAGGGCACTGTGGAAAAACCTAAAAGGCATGAGAAACAAGCCCCGTATCACATTGAGCCAACATTCTATTGATAATATCCAGGCCAAAGGTATATTAGACTTCCCCTCCCTCCTATCATACATTCTCCAGCTTTTAACTTCACTACAACGACCAGACCAAGCAAAGACATAGCAAAAAAAAAGCCTGGGAACATCTCTTTCTGATATAAGTTGTGCCGATTTAGAAAATTGCCGCCTTATGCATATAGTATTTTGACAAGTGTAAAAGCAGCAGAAGAAAGTGAAACAATCCATAAACTTTTGTAAGTCTGACAAAAACGTTGCTTACCCATCATAGAACTCGTAAATCTAATTACCTGTTAGCAATTTTGCTTGCCACATGGGCCACATACTAAACATTGTCCTTGGGAGGAAGGAGTCCTTCATATTCAAAGAGCTTTAAAAGATTCAATACTGCCCATCATGTCATCTGAAATCCAAAAATATATGGACAATAAAGAACATTTCAATAATAAGAGAATGTTTTTAAAGAAACAAAACTCAATTATAAGAGAACATGTATATAAAAAAACTGGCCACACTCCGAAAACCCCAAAAGTATTGTTACTTCTCATTCTTTAGATTTTGCAATTATAAGTGAATATTAATAAAGAAAACTAAGCGTCCCTACTTGAATTACAATTTTTTCTTGCAAGGGGCTGCTCCCCTTGACCCCCACTAGCCTAGGCACTGTGACCTCGGACTACTTCCAAGTTCCAACTATGCAGGAAACTGTCCATCCACTAATCCAGGCAACATCAGACTCCGCATACTCATCAGCTAGTGTATTCGAGTCAGTAGGCATAGACTATCATACATTTATGTATTAACATATTTCCTTAAAACAAGTAAACAAATAGATTATAATGATAACACCAACGTTGCAGCATTATCAGAGTTTATTGGAGGGCGAATAAGCAAGCTAATGGACTGTGATGTAGAAGAGTTTCACTATGAACCAGATAATTGCTACAATGAGACTTGAACTATCGGCAACTAATATTGGCTACTCCAACAGACCTCAGAAAATATGTTGCTAGATTATAAAAATAACCTGTTGCTTACATGTTATATTGTGTTTAATGTACAGAAACGAAAAGAAGATGCTCTGTGGAAATAACTAACCTCAACTACTAGTCTACTAGTACCGAAGAGTTGTTACAGATTCCGATTACTTGAAAATATGGATACTCTTCACTCTTGTATATCAATATAGTGTTCGACACTATTGCTTGAAAACCTTGTCCCTTGATGTCCACATTGTCGCCTAGCCCTTTTTCCCATCAAATTGCATTTTGGCCAGACTGAAAATGTGTGCCACATTTGGTTGTGGGGGAATTTTAACCAATAAAGATTCCATTTAATGTTTCCTATAATCATCTTCAACTTGAAAGGTTAAGGGTATCCCAATGATGACCAGAGTTTGATATATCCATCGAGCATTTTTAACAAGTGAAGGCCTTGTGACTCTCATAATGGGACAGAATCAGCAAACCTGCATTGGTTATTACCAATAATCACCACACGAACAAACCCCATTTTTAAAGCGGTGAATGCGGTTGACATCTCTAACTAAGATCTCTCTATCCGAAAATTTTGAGATGAACTTTGTTACAGAATGACAATCTTCACATAGCCTTAAGTTCTTGGTAATCCTAATGGTTTCACCTCTGTTGCTATTGATAAGACCAAAAGCAAGTGCCAACTTTTCACTATGTGCCAGTAAAATACTTTCTTTCTCCTCTTCACTTGTATCATAGAGCACCACTTTGGTATGTGGAACATAGCCCATCTTCTTTATCTCCGTTAAAAGTTTCACTAACAAAGCTAGAACCACTTCATTCTTTGGATTAAGCTCATCAGCTGATATGAAGGAGTAAACCCTTTTTTTCACTTCGATCCAACTACATCCTGCAAGCTTTTGGATTCCTCGAGCCTCTACGAGATTATCGATTCTTTTAACTTCGTCCCACATCTCTGTTTTTGCATATATTTCAGCCATTAGTGAATAATTGCCATAATTTTCTGGCTCAAGCTCAAAAAGCTTTGTGCTGGCACTCTCGGCAAGCTCAACATTGCAATGGATCCTACATGATCCAAGAAGGGAACCCCAAACTGTAGGTCCTGGTTCAATTTGCATATTTTCTATAACCTTTGCTGCTTCATCCAACCGATTTGCTCTACCGAGAAGGTCGACCAGGCAAGCATAATGTTTAACACTAGGATATACCCCATAATCCCTTTCCATTGATTCAAACAATTCTTTTCCCTCTTGAAGAAGCCCTTCATGGCTACAAGCTCCCAAAACACTAACAAATGATACAGGACTGGGGTGGATTCCATTGAATAGCATCTCTTCGAAAACTTTTATAGCTTTTTTCCCAAGGCCATGAATTCCATAACTTGAAATCATAGAATTCCAAGACACCACATCTCTCCTCTCCATTTGATCAAAAACACGACGTCCAATATCAAGATCACCACATCTTGCATACATACTCACCAATGCATTAACAACAGGCAAAACAGAATCAAGACCTTTCCGAAGTACATGCCCATGCAAAAGCCTCCCTTGCTCCACGGCACATAGAACTGTGCACGCTTGAATAACACTAACCATCGTCACCGAATTTGGCACCAAGTCAAGCGTCTCAGCCATCATATCCCTAAAAAGCTCCACTGCTTCAAAAGGCCTCCCATTCTTCGCACAACACGCAATCATCGCAGTCCAAGAAACCACATTTTTCACCAGCATCCCTTTAAAAACAAAACTAGCATACACGACACAACCAAACTTAGCATACACATCAACCAAAGTAGTCATAACATGCACATTTCCCATATACCCATGTCTTAAAACATGACAATGAATCTCTTTCACTTTACCCAACCCCCCAACAAAACTCTCCTCGGTCTCCTCAGCAACACAAGCCTTAAGCACATAAGTATACGTAAAACTATCCGAAACCCCACCACCCACATTCATCCTCCTATACATACACAACACCTCATCACCATAACCAACCTTTACCAACCCTTTAAACAAAGCATTCCACACAAACACATTTCTATTACAAATTCTATCAAACACTTGACATGCACTACCAACTAAACCCAACTCAAAGTACATATTAATAAGTTTAGTAGCAAGAAAAGGATTTTGATCAAACCCATTAGCAATCATATGTTTATGAACAGTTGTTGCATAAAAAGATGAGTTTTTGATGGAGCAAGAGAGGATTAAAAGCTCAAAAGTTTGAATATTTGGGTTGGGTTCTTGAGTGAGGAGATGAAGTGCTTGTTTGAGGTTACCTTGTTGACAGAGAGACTGTATAAACTGGTTGTTACCAGTGGGAATGTGATGAAATTGAGATGGGAGTCGAGATGGGTGGGTGAAAAAACGAATGCAATGGCGTGTAAGGGTTTTAGGGAGATGATATACAAGCATTACATGAATAATAATACTGCATTTGGTGTTTTGTTTGAAAGTTTTGGTACCCAATTTTGGGGTTTTCAAAGGCCAAAACCAACGGCTAAACCCATACATGTATCGTATTTGGTTACACCCAGGTTAAACCTTTCAAATTTAGCTCTTTTTTTTTAATATATAGCTAACCTAATGGGGTTTGTAAGGAATCTATAGAATACTATTACAAGAAACACACCCGTATGGTAACCCATTCCAAAAAAATTATAAACGATTTTTTAAAAAATATAAATATAAATAATTTTAAAATAATCTCATATTTCGTGAACTATGTCCTACAAAAGTATAGAATCTTAACTTCTAATTTTAAACTGTACTATTATACGCAAAACAGGGGTTCATCTTCCAAAAAAATTATAAACGATTTCTTAAAAAATTAAATGTAAATAATTTTAAAATAATCATTCTAGTTATAATTCCCAAATTCAACTTAACTTCTTTTTAGAACAACTTTTTTCTATGCTTGAATTATTAATTTATTATATAAAATTTGGGTCGGGAACTCGGGACAATAAAAATTTATTAATTAATTTAAATTATCAAATTATTGAATATTAATTTATTTATTATGTAAAATTCGAGCCGAGAGTAAAATATTTTTTAAATAATTTTATTTTACAAATTGTATCCTACAAAACTACATACTCTTATATTCTAATTATAATTTCTCAATTTCACCCAACTTCTTCCTAAAACAACTCCATTTTTTGCTTGAATTATTAATCTATTATATAAAATTTGAATTGGGGCTACAAAAATTTATTAATTAATTCAGATTATCAAATTATTGAATATTAATTTATTTATTTATTATGTAAAATTCGAACCGGGAGTAAATAATTTTAATCTATACTAAGCGAAACATGATATAATTGTTGGTTGAGTATAATAGTTTGGTTGGTTGATTAACACCTTTCAAAAAAAATTATAAACGACTTCCCTAAAAAATATATAAATAATTTTAAAATAATCTCATATTTTATAAACTATATCCTACAAAACTACACAGACTCTTACATTCTAATTATAATTCTACAATTTCACCCAACTTCTGTTTAGAACAACTCTGCTTGAATTATTAATCTATTATATAAAATTCGAGTCGGGACTATAAAAATTTATTAATTAATTTAAATTATCAAATTATCGAATATTAATTTATTTATTATGTAAAATTCGAGCCGGGAGTATGTTGGAGTGTCAGCATCTTCTTAAATTGAAACGTGGCGCAAGCTACTACAATATAAAGATTATAAGTTGTGCCTTCTTTACAAGTAGTTATTTTTGGTGTAGTGGTAAGCGTTTAGATCCTAACAATTGGTATTAGAGCAAGTCACGGGTTCAAATCCCACGGAGCGCATAATTATGTTCTCTGGACTTAGATTTATTAGTAAAGATTATAAGCTGCGTATTCTCCACAAGTAGCTGTTTTTGGCGTAGTGATAAGTGCTTAGATCATAACAGAATAAATAATTTTATTTTAAAAACTGTATCCTACAAAGCTACATACTCTTGTATTCTAAATACAATTCTTCAATCCTACGCAACTTCATTCTTTGTTTGATTAGAACAACTTCATTCTTTGCTTGAATTATTAATTTATTATATAAAATTCAAATTGAGACTATAAAAAATTATTAATTATTTATATTATAAAATTATCGAATATTAATTTATTTATTGTATAAAATTCAAGTCAGGATTACAAAAAATTATTAATTAATTTAGATTATCAATTTATTGAATATTATTTTATTCAAATATTTATTAAGTTAAATTATACATCCAAATATTGTAATCAATTTAATGATACAAACAATAATTATTTGATTATATGTTATTTAACTTTTTTAGTTACTATACACTTATAATTTTTATCTCACTACAACGATAAATTTTTTATCATACTTTATTTCTTTTCAATATAATAAGAATAAAATAATTTAATTTAAAATCTTAACATTTAATATAGTGGAAATATTTATTTACTTTAATTTTATACAACTGTTAACACACACATATAAGGTTTCGAGTCTCATCAAACAAATATCGTTATAATTTTTTCAATCTTATGAAACTTATAATATTTCTATTAATAATAAATAATTTTGAATCGGGTTAAACCAATTTTATTGTATAAACTAACCAATATAACTAATAATATAATAATATTTTTTCATATGAATATTGTTATAATTCGTTTCACATGATTTAAATTAATATCTTTTTATATTATTAAAATAATTCAAATTATAAGTTAATGTGTTAATTAGTGAAAAACTAAAACTAAAACTAAAAATAAAAAAATATTAAAATATAATTATAAAATATTAAAATATTAAAAAAAATCCGTGCATTACACGGGCTATAAGCTAGTAATATAAAAATCCTATTATCATCCGATTACACCGATCCACTTATCCTATTATCATCCGATTACACTTTTTTTGACATAAAAAATATGTTGCAACAATCGATGGTCAAAGACATTAACCCAGCTTACTCTATAAAATTATTGCACTTTTTTTCTTATAATTTATCGCATATTTAGGAAAAATATTGATTCTTTCGGGAGATTGGCAATTATTTAGTGGTTTGCATAATAGTTAATGTTTGCCCTTGCTTATTTTTTGAGGCAACTGTAGGAGTTGTTTATGCAAGATGACACTTAAAGGCTTGGAAAGATCCAGGCCTCATCTTTGTGTCATATGACAGAACAGTAGTATATTTCACTCTCATGTAACAAATCAAGTTACAAGTGCTTTGTCGCCTAATCAAAAAACAAAAATGCAAATCTAGACCATGAAGAATCAGTAAGATTACTTTTTAGAATCTTGTTGTTGATATTATCCAGAACAAATTCAATCAACTGTACAATACAACGGTGATTAGTCATTAGACATGGCAATACAGAAGAATTATATCAGGAGGTCATGCAAACACTTCAACCTAAAAAATAGTTCATCATGCGACGCCTGAGAGATTCGAACTCTCGCGGGGAAACCCCATGTACTTAGCAGGCACACGCCTTAACCACTCGGCCAAAGCGTCGCTTGTTTATTTTGCATCGAATTTCTAAATATTATCTAAAAACAAATTCTAAAAAACTGTTCCTACTTTTTTCGCAAGAAAATACAACTAGAAATTACTTTTATCATCTTTTCACAAGTGACAGTTCAACTTGAGCTGACTAGCTGCTCATTATTTGACCTGGATTCTTGTTGATCAATTTTTTTAATGCGGTGTCTTGTTTTTTAATTTTTTGAAAAATACCAGCAAAAATGGAAAAAATTAATTCTACATCCATTTTAACGCGTCCAAAGGATCATTTTCCGAATTGTGTTACGTATTTGGAATCTTTTAACTTCAAATATCTCACACCCTTCTGTATCAGTTATGCTTGCTTTTTTCTTTTTGGGGTTAAATATAGTTAATAATTATTATAATAAAACTTTACAATGAGTTCATTGGGTTAATTATCGACCTTCCATTGCCTAATTAGCAAGAAGAGCAGGTAGCCATTGGGTTAAGCTAGTGAGCTAGCAAATTTGATATTCCTTTCAAGACAGGAGTATCAATTTCAGTCCTTTCGTAACCAACCTGAAAAAGCTATCAAGTACTCCTTGAGCAAAAGCAACAAACACTTGCCCGCAACTCTGTAGTAGTAGTTGCTGAACTTTCAAATCATTAGTCATTTTAAGGCAACAAACATATGAATAGTATTTGGTCTTCAGTTGAATAAGATTTTTCCTTATCAATCAAGTAAAAAAATCATGTTGTAACGGAGGGGAAAATGAAAACATGCATCTGCTCCTAATAATTCTCTACATTTCTGGCTGGATTCCTAATTTAAGTAGAACAACAACCCTTCTTCATGTTCCCTGATGCATCATTTATATTAATGGTAGTCCCTAGACCAGGAAGTGTAGCTGCTGCTTCTTCGGCTGCCAGTGCTTTCTTGTTCATGATATGATATATCTCAGTTAAAACGGTCTGAAAAGCCTGTTCAATATTTAGTGCTTCTAGCGCTGATGTCTCTAGGAATGAGAGTCCTTCCTTCTCTGCCAAAGCTTGACCATCTTGCTCTGCTACAGCTCTGAGATGCTTTAGGTCAGACTTGTTCCCAGCCATCATGAGAACAATGTTTGAGTCAGCATGATCTCTCAACTCACGGAGCCATCTCTGAACATTGTCAAATGTTTGCCTCTTAGTTATGTCGTATACAATAAATGCACCGACAGCTCCTCTGTAGTAAGCACTTGTTATAGCACGATACCTCTCCTGTCCTGCAGTGTCCCATATTTGGGCCTTGACCGTCTTTCCGTCTATCTGTAATTTTAATTCAACCAAAGTACCAAACCATGAGTATTAAAACAAGAATCGCTAATAATTATATCAAAATGCTCGCCCACCCACACAACATTATAGAGAAAATAAGTGATATCTTAAGAATCAGCATAAAGTGAAGTACATGCTTTCAACCAACAAGACACACCACTAATATATATATACTTTGACAGGCCCTTGCTAAATAACCCATTTGACCGAAGCGTTTGTGTATATGTACTTTGTTTTGCAGGGAAATGACTTGATTTTGGAAAATATATATTTTCCATTGTTTGGGTATTATAACATAAACTATAATTTCCCTCTTGTTTCACTTCCCTCTTCTCCTCCCATCCCAAAGACACCCTGGTCTATTCTTCCCATGGAGCTCACTTCACGGCTAAATATACAGAAAGTTGCAGCAAGGTTATTTCGAGTTGCTTTAGTGTGATTTGTGTTGTATGGAGTGATGATTGTCTGGTAACTTAGGGGTAGGATTAGGGAGTTGGGGGGTTCAGAGCACCGCAAAACGTTCTTGCCATCTGAAAAGGGAAAACTATTTTCCCTAAAATTACAACATTTTTCAAACAAATTTCCTCCTCAAAAATATAATTATACCAGTTACCAAACAAACACCAAAAATTGGGCAAAATGTTTTCAGCGAAACAAACAAAGCTGCCAAAGATTACCAAATATAAGTTACTAGAACGTATAACCGAATAATATGAGATTGGGAACCAGTATTTACTAGCAAAAATTAACTACTTGGCAATCCCAGATATCCAAATCGAGTCAAACATGCCAGTTGTCTTGGACACCTAAGAATAAGGTTTGACCTCGGGTGAAAATAAACCATTTCAACAATCCTCGAAACTAAAACCCCTCCCCTTTCCTCTCCAAAATTTAAACAAGTGCTAAATCAACATTTTCACATAACTCTAATAAGGGGTCTTCTCACAGACAAAAACACAAACAAGTAAAGATCAATAATAAAAGACTTGGAAAAAGAGTTGTAAGTGTAAATGGGTAAATGAAAAAAGGGTACCTGAAGAGTTCTGGTAGCGAACTCAACGCCAATGGTGGATTTGGATTCAAGACAGAACTCATTTCTGGTGAAACGAGACAAGATGTTGGATTTGCCCACGCCAGAGTCACCAATCAACACTATCTTAAACAAGTAATCGTACTCGTGATGATCAACCCGGCTAGCCATCTCTCTCACTGTTAATATAAATATATATATATATATATATATATATATATATATATATATATATCTGTGTGTATAGTTTCTCAGTTTCTAGAGAGAGAGAGTCGTGGTGTACCAGGTTTCTGATCTCTTTTATGACTCTCTCAATTCATCCCTTTCTCTCTCATTTTTAAATCTTTATTCAGATTAAAAAAGATTTAAAAAATCTTAAATAAGATTGCAAGAATTGGAAAAGAATATTAATTATGTATTATTAATTACGAGTTGGCCCGAGTGATCAGGTGCACTAAACAACATGGGTTTCTTTATTTGATAGGTAGGAATTATTTTTCAAAATAAAGCTTTTATTGTCTTGAATAACAATAAATAACTTAATCTATTGAAAAAGAGAATTACAATATCAATATTCTGACAAAAAAAAAACTTGCACTATCAATATCAATAACTTACAATATCTTTTTAAATTACGTTTTTTCACTAATATACCTATTGCAAATGAGAATTAGTTAACAATTACAAGAATTGAAAATCAGTAAGAATGTCGATCCAAAATCGCCATTCAATTTCGACTCAAGTTTGTATCGTGCCCATTTGGGTTTTTTTTACTTTTAAAATAAATTATTTATTTTCAAGAAAAATATGTAAATGTGTATTTTTTTTAATTATAAAAATAGGTATCTATTTTTTATTTTCAAACTAAAATTTAATCTTAAAATTTTAAAAAAATATTTATTTTTAAAAAATAAATAACTTATTTTTTAAAGTAAAAGGTCTTAAACGGAGCGATTGATATGATAAAAAAAATATAAGAGAGGTTTTATCAAGAGGTAAAAAAGATAGATTCTTAATAATTATATAATATTATACACTAATTATTTATAAGTTATAATTATTATTAAGATTCCTAACAACTATAATTTTTCTTACTTCGATTCACATTATAATTCAAACTCTATTAGATATCTTAGTAATATATTGTTTGGAGTTAAATTAAAAAATTGTAATTATTGTGTTAGTTACACGACAGATATTGTTTGGACCGTATTTTGAGTTTTAGAAGTCATAATTGGACGAATTTATATCTCACGCGAAACTTACAAGATTATCTTTAATTTTGGGGTGGTCCAACATCCAAAATCCAACTCGATCAGCCCGTAATCTAGACAAAAAAGACAGTTACAAATTTTTATCGGAGAATTCTATTCCGTTTAGGAAACCTTTTTATAATTGGTTTAAAATATTAAAATACTTTTTATATTAGATTTATATATCAATGTATTATTATTAAATTAGAGTATAAATAGTATTATGATTTTACATACATAAAGGAGGCCATGAATTTTCCTTCTAAGAGGGATGATTAAAATTTTTTATCCAAATATTTTTTATAAAAATATTTAATATATTATATAAGATATTATGGTAACTTTATACGGAGAACCAATTACTCTTACAGAAGAAACTATTGTATTAAGAACTCAGAAATCTTATTAATTCATTAGTTTTGATCGAATCGAAGAAATTAGATTTAAAAAAAATAATTATTTAAGTTCTCCGGCTAAGAGTTCAACTTTAGTCTAAGATATTAAATACACATTCTATTTTGTATTATATTATATATAATATTATATCAAAAACACGTTATCACATACTTTAAAATTTGAATCATGATATTTAATAAATAAAATAAATCAAATTAAAATTAAAATAATATAAATTAGTAAATATTAATAAATCTTTTAAATTTAATCAATTTATATAGGAGAAAGTTATATTGAATTACTTTTTAATAACTGAGAATTACTGTTAACTATTTTTATAATTAAAAATCATTTATATTTCTAAAAAAATGTTATTTACCAAAGTTGAATTGTCATAACACACATTAGTTATTAATATGGAGTAATATGTTTGGTTCAATAAAGAACATGTCATATATTAGTATAAAAAAGTGGAATGTAAAAATTATTATGACGGTAATTGTTATGTATCATTTTATTTTTTAATATTAACTTAAAGTTTAAATCTCATTAGCAATATAGTAACATCTATTATTTATTGTTGCATGGTTTAAATTATATATATTATATAATTGTTTATAAATTATAATTAAAACTATACTACTAAAAAAACTAATAACATAAAAAACTCATTCGAATGAATAATTATATTATCATATACCATAATATCTATTAAATTTCATATAAACAAATATAATATATATCATAAAAAATATATTTTAGTCTAATATGTATAATCTTAAATATATTAAACATATGTTTGATATATTAAAAAATTATGTTCATAATATTTCGAATCACAAAATTTTACATATTTATATATTAATAATATAAATTTATATTTTATGCAATGTGCATATTTATTTTTAATATTTTATAATTTATATTTAATTCGATTAATTTAAAAATATATAATTGAAAAAAGTAAAAAATAATAATATAATTATAATATATTAAGACTTTTTAAAATTATAAAATTATTAGTAATTTTAAAATGAAAATTTTAATTAATAAAATAAATATCCGGTTAAAATTTAGTAAACTAATACTATAACAATCAGACAATTCACAAGTGGTTTGAAGTTTGAATAGAGTAAAATTCAACAAAAATAATAATTAAACAAATATTTATGTTCACATCCGAACAAAAATTATTATCAAAAACCAGTCACTGACCTCACCAGACATTAATTAGTAGATCGAAGAAAAGAAGGGCCGGAGGACAACGGATGAGGACTTCTATATGTGTTGGAACAAGTCCAAAGTACGAAAAATGAATGCAGATTCTTCTAGTTTTTATTCTTCTTAGTATTTTATTATTTGTTATAAGCAATTAAGCACTAGTTATTATAATAAACGAGTTGGCGCTTACTGCAGGCAGGCTGACACAGACTGGCAAAAGACGGTGACTAGATGCCAGATTGTCAGATATTATCTATAACAATAATCATATAAATATAAGAGGTTTATTGGTTCGACAAATGTAGAAGATCAAATATAATTATTTATAATTTTTTATTAAGGATAAGAAGGTTGTAGTACATTAATTTTTAGATATCCTCTAAATATTAACACATAGATGACATGTCAAATATATGATTTAGCTAACCGACTTTCACTCTTGGAGATGTTCTAATAAATCTCTTATATGTAATACTATCGGAGTGATCATGTTATTTCATTTAGTTAAAATTTTACGTAATAATTATGAAAGTCCATTTTAGCTAACAATTTTACGTATATCATCTCGGAGATGAGATTCTGTGGTATTATTATTGCAAGCAGTAATAATAGGTTTTTGCTGAAAAGTAAATAAAAAAATGATAAAATTTAAAATTAGGCTTCTCAAAATATATTTTTAGTTTAAAAACTGTTTTTAGAAAAAGTAATTCCTTCATATTTTTTGAAAAACTGTTTTTTATCTTGTACATATATAAATAATAATAAGTTTAATTATCAAATATTTTCAAACATATTGTATTATTAAACACCAATCTATTTTTTATGACTCTTTTTTCGTGGTACAATAACTTTTAACAACAATTTCAAATAGGCCCTAAATATTTATTTGGGTGGAGAAAAAACTTTGGCGGCTGGTAGGTGGCCACCAACTTTGTTATTTTACTAATTTTGCGTTTAAAACAATATAAATCGAATTTTATTTTAGTTATAGAACATGCAAGAACTTTACTTTACAATTGATTTGGACCCTTTTGGCATTGTGGATTGAATGTGTTGCAGCTGTTTGTGCAAACGTTTTAAAGAAAAATGTGTTTGCGGATGATTTTGGTGTGAAGTTTTTTAAGGCAAAATGAACACATATATGCAGACCTAAACTCGGAGGTCTTGCATATTTATTGTACTCTCTCATCCACAATTGGATAAACAAGGCAAGATGGTAACTATTGCATCAATAAACTAGCTGATGCGCGAGTATCCTCCACAATTTAATTGAAGAAGATAGCTAGTGTAATGCATGTATATGCAGTATCATGGCCTATATTACAAATCTGCTGTGACTCAAGCTCTATATGCTATCAAATCTCTCAAAACTGGAAGGCAACTTCATTATTAATTAACGTGTCAGAATCATATCTCTTATAAAAGAATAATCAATTTTTTAAAGAACTAATATAGTAATTTTTTCCTCTAATCATAAATGGAATTTCAGTTTAAAACATAATAACAAAGTTATTAAATGATAATGGAATACATTATTTTAAAAGGTATCAGTTCATCTCTCTCTCGATGGCTAAATGAAGAAGAAAACGAACTAATTCTCAGTAACATGCTTAAAATTTTAATGAACTTAATATTCTGATTTTAAAATTTTCAGTAGTATCATACACATTAATTCATATTGCCATAATCTCTCATTAATAACTACAGAAGATCTTCTTTTTCCAGCAACTTATCGCTTTCAGAGACTATATAAAGCAATGAAAAAATCAGATAAAATGTATTTTCACTTTTCATCTTTCATTCAACAATGTCTAGAAAGTCATGCACTCATAATTTTTTATTATTATATTCAATTATATTCCTTATTGCTACTAAAATAAAATGTCATGCAGCTGCTGATGAAGATAGGAAGGTGCTTTTGTTTTTCTTACCTGAGTTGTTCTGGTTAATTTACTCCAGAAACTTTAAACCTACTTTTATTGTAAAATTTCCGAAAAAAGTTCGAACTTTCAACATCTTTTCAAATATTTCTTAAAACCTGAGAGTTTTGACAAGAACGACTAATCTAATTAGGAGCTGGTAAAGTCTGCGTACATATAACCATCTTCGATCTGTTATACTCTATGATCGGACGTATTTAGTTTGGTTATTGTGCAATGAGTATAAAAAAAGAACTACATATAAATGATAGTTGAATCCAATGAAGTAGGATAAAATGGTGCCTGTCGTTGTAATAGTTTCTATTTGTAAAATCTAAATATGAAGTAGATTTATCAAAAACAGTTATTAGGTTCTGATTAATGATATTGAAATTTATACAGGTCTACATTGTGTACATGGGTTCACTGCCCCAGGGAGAATATTCACCTCCATCTCATCACCTGAATATTCTAAAACAAGTTACTGGTGAAAGGTACATAATAGTGACTTTGTATCATTAATTCATAATTAAAGGCTTTGATATTTTTTATTTACATTTTAGTTGATTCTAACTAAATTACTATAAAACAGAGTGATTTATGTTTATATATTTCAGTCATAATGTGAATTTCATGACATTGCTATTAAAAAGCTTTGTTTTTTAGATATATAAATGGGGGTTCCTCATTTGAATGGAAGCTAGAACATGCAACTTGTAATTTTTCTAACACTAACTTTTCCTATATATATTTGACAGTTTTGCAGCAAACCACTTGGTAAGAAGTTATGGAAGAAGTTTCAATGGCTTTGCAGCCAGACTTACAAGCAAAGAAGTAAAAGAGCTTTCTGGTTAGTTTTTTTTTTGCTACGATTTATGTTAAGTATTTGATTCGGGTCATGTGTTTATATATAATCGTTCATTCAAATACAAATTAATCTAGCCTATAAACTACAACAGGTTATTGTATTACTGTGCCATGATCCGTGGGAGAGTGACTAGTGATTAGTACCGTGACTACTGATCACTAGCTAGTGGCGACTTTTAGCTGGTTTGTGAGTTTGTAGTGTAATGTAACTTAAGACACACGGTAATAAATTTTGGTAGCCATGTGTAACATCTATGTTAAACTGCGTATGTGCATATAGGATGGAAGGAAGTGGTGTCTGTGTTCCCGAGTCGAAATCTTAAGCCTCAGACAACAAGATCATGGGACTTCATAGGGATGGGGGAATCTGTCAAACGAGTAGCTAGTGGAGAAAGCGATATGATTATAGGTGTAATTGACACTGGAGTATGGCCTGAGTCAGAGAGCTTTAGTGACAAAGGTTTTGGTCCTCCTCCTAAGAAATGGAAGGGTGTTTGTATTGGCGGAAAGAACTTCAAATGCAATAAGTAAATTCTCATCTAGTCTTCTCTTGTTTCTATATAAAAGTAAAAAACTCTACGAGATGTTTCTTACTCAGCTGCCAACATTTTAATGTAATATTGAAGGAAACTTATCGGAGCTAGATACTATCATAAAACTGACAAGCATGGTGCAAGGGACGTAGATGGACATGGAACTCACACAGCTTCAACAGCAGCCGGAAGCTTTGTGAAAGGGGCTAACTTTTATGGGCTGGCTCAAGGAAATGCAAGAGGCGGAGTTCCGTCAGCAAGAATTGCAGCCTACAAGGTGTGTGAGCCAGAATGTGAAGAAGAATCCATAATGGCAGCCTTCGACGATGCTATAGCTGATGGCGTTGACATATTATCAGTTTCATTGGCATCAGAATATGCGAATGAACCTTATATTGATTCAATTGCGATTGCTAGTTTTCATGCCATGAAGCAAGGTGTACTTACTGTACAAGCAGCTGGTAATGCTGGTTCTCTGCCAACATCAATAGCAAGTATTGCGCCGTGGTTATTTTCTGTTGCAGCAAGCACAACTGATCGCATGATCATTGATAAAATCACTCTTGGCAATGGAAAAACACTAATTGTGCGGATTCTCTCTTCAATTTATAATTAGAGAAAGATGACCTTAAAAATTTGTTTCGTCACTGAAATTTCTGTAGTAGAAAGATGTCACAAATCTACATCACGTTTTCCTAATGCAGTCACTTGTTTTATGTGGAACAGGGTAGCTCGATTAACGGCTTTGAGCTGAATAATACAATGTTTCCTCTTGTCTACGGGAAGGATATTCAGAAACACACAGAAGAGTGCAACGAAAACAGGGCCAAGTCAGAAAAATATTCAAGCCTAATGCCGGATAATCAACAGCCTTTAATAATCGTTTATTAATAACTCTTGATGCTGCAGGTCCTGCCAGTTGGAGTGCGTGGACGAAAGATTGGTGAAAGGAAAGATTGTGGTTTGCAACTCAATAGTTGAGCTAGATAATTCTCATGCGCTTGGATCTATTTCAGTTCATGATTCTGTCGAATATACTGTTCCTGAAATAGTTTCTCTACCTGCAACTAGCATAGACACTCACCTTGGCAACAAGCTCATCTCCTACATAAATTCCACCAAGTAAGCTTACAATTTTTTTTTATAAAGATCAATAATAAGTTACTACTTTTACATATATACATGTTTCTTTTACAGAATGCCTCGAGGAAGCATAAGAAAAAGTGAAGAAATTAAAGATTATAAAGCTCCGGTGGTAGCGTCTTTCTCCGGACGTGGACCGAATGCGTTGATTCCAGATATACTAAAGGTACATAAATTGAAAGATTTGTTGACTCCTTGCATAAGGACTTTAAAATGCAACATTGCAATAGTAATGCAAAGGTTATTTTTTGAAAACATATACTGTATAATATTATCTTGAATTTGGAACAGCCTGATATAACTGCGCCTGGAGTAGCTATTTTAGCTGCTTATTCACCATTAGGACTGGTATCACGAAACGAAAATGATAAGCGATCAGTTATCTTCAAATTAGAGACAGGAACGTCCATGGCTTGTCCTCATGTTGCGGGTTCAGCTGCATATGTCAAGTCATTTCATCCTAGCTGGTCTCCCTCAGCCATAAAATCTGCTCTTATGACTACAGGTGCGCAAATCTTCGCCTAAGATCTTTTTTCAGGAAATATGTGTTATCTAACTTTTTATATTACCCCATCTAGCCTTTCCTCAATGACAAGACCAGTCCCTTCAAAGACCAGATCCAAAGACATGAAAGTCGTAACATTACAATGAACGACTTTCTGAACTTACATATTGAAACTAAAATAAACTTTTAATCTCTTGTTTTAATTTTTGTGTCCTTGTCCTTCTTGACACAGCTCGGCCTATGAATGCAACAATGAATACAGATAGAGAATTTGCTTATGGGGCAGGTCTCATCGATCCTGTACGGGCCTTGGATCCTGGTTTAGTATTTGATGCTTCTGAAACAGACTACATAAACTTCCTTTGCAATGCTAACTATACTTTGACTCAAATTAAAGCAATATCCGGAGATAAACATGCAAGTTGCAAGAGAATAGGTAGAATAAGTGGCGGAAAAGAACTGAATTACCCAACAATAACAGCTCAAGTTAAAGAGAAAACGCAGTTCAACATGAGTATTCCAAGAACAGTCACAAATGTTGGGCATGCAAACTCCACATACAGAGTAAAAGTCTTTACTGATCGAAAAATCGACGTTAGCGTGGTGCCTGATATTCTGTCGTTTAAATCAGTTGGAGAGAAGAAATCATTTGTCGTAAATGTTGCTGGTAGAGGATTACCAGAAAATTATACAGTACGGGGATCATTGGAGTGGTCAGATGGCATTCACAGAGTAAGAAGTCCAATTACATTGTACACTCCGCTCCCCTGGCTTGATGTTCAGGGTAACAAACAATAAAACATTACAATGTAATGAAACCATACGATATCAATATCCCATGCACATTGTTTTTATATAATGTTTTTTATTAGTAATGAGTTACATTTGAAAGAATATGTACCTCGTTTTAAATGTTGGGATAGGTGAAAAAGGAGCAGTTCCAACTTCCAATATTAGAATATTTTGTTATGCTAATAACACTGATCTTCATGAACAAGCATAGAAAACAATCGAATATTCATGTACAAAGACTACAAAGTTAATGTTTATATAAACTTGTCCCCATATGTGCAGATGTGAAGTGTATTAGGTGTTTATTCAGTGACCCAGCAACTACTTTTTACTTGGATAGATAGATAACGAAGTGTGTAAATTATGACCAAGTCAATAGATAATATAGACAAACAGCTAATAAATTCATATATATCTAAAATCAGATGCAGCCGAATTCTAACTGCTTAAAGCCAAAAGGAATAATGGTTGCATTACTGAGAGTAGCCCCATTGTCAATTATTTAGGTGATGCTAATAAAACAACCCTAACCATATATTGCAAACTATAGTATATTAATAATCGACTTTTGACACGATAATGAAGTGTTTACTTGTTATCAAATCATTGATTTTTATCTACTTATAAAGTGTTTTGTGATTTCTTTTGATAACCGACGATAATATAATTTATTGTATCTTCATTAATTTGTTGGTGTTTTAACTACGGATGTAGTGGTATCGATTCGATGCGATTAATCTCTGGCAAAAAAAAGTGGGCAAGTATTAAATTATTATTTGATTAGATATGTGCATGTTATAAAATGGTCACAAATGTCAGTATAGTTGTGTAGCTGAACAAATACACAGTCCAACTAACTAAACCCCAACAGCTGAAACCCAACTCCATCAACTGATTAACTAAATATCTGACCCACCCCAGCTAAGAGATGTGAACCTAGCTACAAACACTTGTATATATTAATCACCAACTTATCTTTGCCAATATCAAGTTTCTTGTCTTGAACATTCTCTCTGGATTTTCTACCTCATCCATGTTGATAAAATTCTTTCAGTTAAATTACCAATATTAACAGTTATATATAATACTCCCTCCGTCCCGGCCAAATGTTTACATTTGGTCCGGGCACGGAGACCAAGGATAGTGGGTGTAATAGTGATTTTATTGTTAAAATAAATGAAGTAGTGGGTGTAATAGTGTAAAGTGTTGAAAAAGTGGAGTGAAGTAGTGGATGTAATAATATATTTATTGTTAAAAGTTACTATTTTTAGTAATGTAAAGAATTGGATGGGACGTCCCAAAAAGGAAAGTGTAAAGAATTGGTTGGGACGGAGGGAGTAAATAATATTGGTTATGGAGGAGAAGATGAATTATGAACATGGTTCAAGTCCTGAATCTGTGTTTAGTGGTTTTGGATCTTCTTCTGGTCTCAACACTCCTGGTGGCTCAGACCTGGATTCTCTAGAGAGCGAGGAAGATGATTTTATGGCGGAGTTGACTCGTAAAATGGCTGAAAACATGCTCCTTGAAGATGATAACAAAACAACCTCTGCATCCCCTGTTTCAGACAACACTGCTAAGGTATTTATGTGTGCCATAGTGATCAATATGTGTCATGCTAGTTCCAACTCTCGACTCATACACACACAATCATGCATATAAATTAAACCTCGTCGTTTCAACAGTACGGACTACCAGCAACACTCATCCTAAGGGTACAAATCACTCGATTATACGAAAATCTTGTTATTTTCTAATTTTAGTTTATATTCGAATGCTAAATTACTTTATATTTGAATGAATAATCATAGGCTTGATTATATATTATTACATGTATGTATAGTTAAAATTGTTTTCATTTCTTTCATTCAAAGGTTTGAACTGTTGAGTGTTTTTTGTATACAGAATACTACTAGTAATATCATTAATTTAGTTTTTTTTTACAGGGTTACCAATATCAACATCAAAAGAAAGCTCATTTTCAACACCAACCAAGAAACAGAGAATATGGGTATGCCCATGCAAGAAGGCCGGGTTTTATGAGTGCAGGACAATCCGGGTCGGGTATGAGAGTGGTGTTTCTCGGGTCAAAAAATGGATCATCCGGAACCGGAGTTTTCTTGCCATCACAACCTACCAATAATAATAACATAAATCCACCTTACGATCATCAGTATCGTAAAAAACCAGGTATGTGTTGTACACTAATGTACTCCATCTATATATTTTGAAAATTCTTATCTCTAAAATGACGTGTTGTAGTTTGTTTTCTAGTGTGTAATAGATTCTAATAAAGATTCCTTGACTTTAGAATCTAACTTTTTGAAAATTATATAATATTGGGTACTGAATTATTTTGTGTTTGAGATGTGACTTGTGTGACCCGTAGGAGTCATCAATGATTTGCGGTAAAGTCTCGATTAACATTCGGTAAATGTTTAAAAATAAAAGAATTTTTTTTCCAGTCTTGCCTGGTTTATAAAATTTAGTGATAAAATATATATGACGTTGAATCAATTTTAATTGAATTCGTCGGTGGAAAATTTCACATAAAACGTGCGATGACATCAAATGCGCCGCAGTTTCTGTAGTGGAACTTCGTTGCTTTCCCTGGTGCGAAGCGTCACTGTATATAGGGTGGGTGTTAATGTTTGGAATCTTTTTTCGGGGGTCCAGCAAGTGGCATGACACAGCCTTTTATTTAACTTATATAATCAATTATTCATTGCCATAATGCCTTGTGCTGGTGGAACTCGATTTGGTTTTGTTTATCATTATTGACTAATTGCATCATTCATACCACTATATTATCAGTTTATCACTTCACATTAGTAGATACTGTATCCAATCATCTAAAGTGAGCGGTGAACTCTGCATGCATCTGTATTTGGGGAGTTAGTTGGTCTAGAATCAAGGATCGTTCACGTTTTTTTTTTTTACGGCAAGTAAAAAATCTTAAAAATGATATTTCAAGTATGAATAACTAACGTGATCCTTTTCGCATCATAAAAAAACACGAATAAATGGATAGAATAATCACTTATCCCAACCCTTTATTTGATAGTTCCTACTTTCCTTTAATTTTTATGAAAAATGTGCAATTTCTGACTCGATTTTTTTCATGACTTTGATCTTAAGCACACTAGCCCAGTTATATATATATATATATATATATATATATATATGATATTATATTCTTATACTTGTTTTTCATCATCAGTATGCTCCACAGTTCTGGTACCAGAAAGAGTATTGCAGAGTCTACAGCAACATTTTGAGAAGAGATCAAATGGTCATGGAGAGCTGCAATCACATACACAACAGAATCAACGCCTGCAGTCGCATGAGAATAATAATCAGGAGCTGCAACTTCCACAAGAATGGACTTATTGATCATCCAAACATTAATAATGACTGTCTTGGTCAAGATTAAACTAATCAAGAATAATCAACCACAAATGTTCTTTGTCAAATAAGGAATCTTGTAGATGCAGGTTAAGTAATCACCATACATATATATGGTGCTCATAATTATTTCAAGTATACCCTCTGTTTATAAATAAATAGTTGATTATTTATCGAAAATCAATAATCATTGTATACTTCTTCTTTGTTTAGTGTTTTTATACAAATTTTATTTTATTCCCCCGGGTGGCCATGCCTTAAACCATCTCCAATTTAAAATGGTGAGCTAACATGATATAATTTGGTAAACTTGTAATACGTTGTGCTCCCAAGGCATTGACCATAATGGTTGATTATATTTTAAAAATAATATATTATTATTATTATTATTATTATTATTATTATTATTTCAAGTTGTTATAAATAGAATATATATTATTTTAATACGGGAAGAGATGGTGTGGAATCTTGCTATATGTCTTCGGAGTTTAGCCAAACAAAATCAATATGAAAGAATTGCTTAAATTTTTTGTTAAGAAAAATATTTCATTAGAATGAATAATTTTTTAATATATTTTTTATAAATTTTATTTGTGACATGTCATATAATTTTTTTGCTAGAAGGTCAAAATGCTATTAGTGCAGCCAATTCCCTCCGGAACTAACCATGTCCACATCATTTCTGCGAGGTATGATAGGCTTTAGAAGTAATAAAATGATATAGATATGCAACTCCATATCTAGCTATATGTTTGTGTGATAGATAAATTTTTTAATTAAAATTAAAAAATTGAATAAAAATGAAAAGTTGGTCAAATATTTTTTTAAATAATTTAGTTTAATTTTGTAATATTAGTTAATACAATTAATATCATCACTGACTTATAAATTTTATTTTCAAAGATTCATATGTTACATAAATACAATAAATTTATTTAAACACATAATAACTAAAAATTAAATTTTTACTTCACTTTCAAAAATAATTTAAAATTATAAAATAACATTTTAAAATATATGACCGACGGTCATGCTTCAGTTTAGATCACTTTATTTATAGTTTTTATCGACAAATACTTTCTTTATTATTTTTTAAAATAAATAAACTTATAATCTTACAAATAAATATTTATTTAGAGAAATCTTAGACGAGTTGGAGTGGAATCGGGTAAATAGTACAAACAGCAGTCCACAAGGCCCACGATTTTTCTGTGGCAAGAATCACTTGTGAGTTGTGAATAACTGAATATACACAAAGCACCTTTTTGGGTCAATAGACTGAATATATAGATGTTTGTTTTTTGGTTTTCTTCTAAAAATTCTCTATTGAGTCAATTAATCTTTATAATATATTTTATCGATTTAATTAACCATTATAAAATTTTATTAACCTATATATTTTATAATAAATTATTAAATTTGATTAGTGTTCTAAAAGATGGGAATCGGAGTTAGACGGTGAAGGTACCGTTCAGGGATTAATCGGGTAATCGGTAATTAATTGGATTGATTAATCGGAAATAATTTAATTTAATAAATAATAATATATAATTATATTTAAACATTTTCAAATTATTATAAAATTATAATGAAAAAAATATTATATATCATTAATCAATATATATTTATATGTTAACATTTACGAAAAAATAACTTATCATTAACATTTTAAGTGGTTTATACTTAATAATCATTATTTAATAATTAATCTTAATAGTTATTACATAATATATCATATAATTATTAGCAATTTGAGTGAGTATTTAAAATTTATGAAGTATTTAGGATCATAAAACCCATATTTATTGTAAATATTTAATAAAAAATATATTAATTATTAAATTTTTTAAAATAATTTTTTTACCGATTTTGACCGTTTCAACCGATTTTTGACCTTCTCGGCCGATTTTTTCCGTCTCTGCCAATTTTTGACCGAATTTTAAAAAAATGTCTTTTGACCCAATTTCGATTAATCGAGACAGGACTCGACTGTCTTACCGATTAATCAGCCGATTAATTGGTAAGACGCGGTCTTTTAGAACACTTGCTTGTGAATAACTGAATATACAATATAAATAATTATAGAATTTATTTTATAATAAATATATATTAAATAATAAACAACTAATAAAATAAATATTATTATGATATTAAAATATATTCAATTATTATTTTAATTAATTTCGATTTGTCAATTAATTCTTAATCAATACCATCATCGATTAATTTAATTCCCAATTTTTATACACTGATTTTTGGAGTAGGCTCGGCAGGAACATGTTTTTTCTTTCTAGCCATGTTCAAAACAAAACTTCTTCCAAATAAATTCTTGTGAGGTTAAAAATATTTTAAATGTAAAATTTAGAAATAAAAATGTAAATAAAATATACACCTTTATTACTCAAAAATGTACTGTTATATTTATACTATCATTTATTTTAATATAAAATATTAATATCATTTAATTTTTAGGCTCATAATTTTAATATATAATAGCTATTTTAATATATAATGTCTGCTTTAAAAAAAGTGATGTAATTAGGGATGAGTATCGGGTTATTTCAGAGTGGGAGAGTGTCATCCCGCTATCCTTTAATTTTTTAATAAAATTAATTTGAAAATTTATAATATATAATATTATTTTTAGTTTTATACCATATTTTAAATATTAATTCATAATATAAGTAAAGGAAAAAATTAAAATTATTAAAATTTGAAAATTTTAAATTAATAAAATGAATTAAAAATATAAGAATACATATCAATTGTAGAGAATAAGGATGGATAAGGTATATCTTAGGCAAATTTCCTAAGGCATTAATTGATTTAAGTGTATAATTATTTACTTTCCTAATTTATGAACAATATAAAATAATTGATAAGTAAATATTTAATAATAAATGACTAGATGTATTGTTTTATATATATTTGTTATGATCTTAAAAAAATATTCTAAGGTTAGCATCCTTATTCTCAGAATTATATTTAATATTAATATTTTATTTCTATTAAATACAAAAATCGGAAAGCGGGACAAAGAGACTTTAAAATCTTTAATCGCCGTCTTGCCGCGATTCCGGAAATTTTTACTAAAATTTTCCCGTTACCCGTTTTGAAGCCGACAAAATTTCGAACCCCGTCCCATTCGATGCAGGATCAGATCGGGTCGAGTGGGAAGGATACCCATCCCTACATGTGAGTTGTGACTGGCTCACTGTGGCAGTAAAAGAATGATGTAGTGGAATGAGCACTGATGAGAGTACTTGAGTTTGGCAGCTTCTTTATTATCGAATAATCCCTTTTAGGCAATTTTCTTATTATAATATCGTCTGTAGTGATTGATTCCCAGGCCTAAGTTAAAGCTCTTTAAGTGGTTGTTTGGTTGATAATATGAAATCATTTCTTATGAAAATTATATTTATTATGTAAGTTGAGATTAATAGAAAGTATAAAAATGTGTTTGATTGAGATATGAGAATTAATTTCATATATAATGTGTAAGTTATCAAGTGGTGCTAATAAAGAACTTCCTATAATATGTGTATTGAAATTTTTCTGAAACACTTCTACTTTCCTTGATAATATTAACCAAACAATTTTCTTAAATCTACTTCTTATTTCTAAGTATTTGAACTTCGCATGTATTTGAACGGTAACCAAACCACTCCTGATACTGCAATTATAACCGATTCTGCATATCCTCTTTTAGTTCGGGTAGGTTCAATTGGCTTGGTTTTTTATTCGCGTCGTAATCAAAATTTTTAAAAATTTGAGACCGAATAATAATTATTATATTAAAACAGGCCGGCCTGTTTCCCATGATATGATTGTGATGGATACTGGGTACCGAATGAATAATGCACTATATTAACTAGATAGCAATGTCGATCTACACGCTACTTATAAAATTATATTAAAATTTCATATTTGATAATTTTTTAAAAATTATTTTAAATTTATTTTTTAAATGAGTTGAGCTATTTGTAAAAATTTCAACTAAATTTCTAATTTATAAATTAATAATAAAATAAATAATTATACAAGTTAGTCGACTATGCATAATCTATTATGACCTAAATAAGTGCATAATTATAAAATTATCAAATTTGATAAATTATCTTCATATAACTTAATTAACTTTTATTATTTAAAACTATTTAATAACCAATTTAATAATTTAATTCAAAATTAATAATTAATATTTTGAAAAATAATTATACAATTTATTAGTTGAAAAAAATACTATCATAATATATATATATATATATATATATATATATATATATAATTTGTAATGATTTTAAAAATAAAAATATGGAAATACAAATTACAATAGCATTATAAATTAAAAATATTAAATATAATGAATTAACTCTTAAAAGCCGACACCCCTCATAAATCATATCGCTCTTAAAAGCCGACGCACCTCTTAAATCATATCGGGTTTGGTAATAATGTAACAATTTATTTCAATAAAATATTAATTTATCTTAATACAATATATTATAATATAAAATATTTATAAATTATAGTGTATATTGAAAAATAATTTCATGATTATTAATTATTACGTTTATTTTAACAGAAGATTAGTAAATTATAATATATATGTTTCATTAAAAGATAAATAAATGCAGATGGTTTAAAAAGATATTATAAATCATTTGCTATTATAAAAACAAAGATTCATGTCAAAAATAAAAAATTTAAATATTTTAAATTAATGTAAAAAGAGACCGTAAATTTAACTGAAATAAGTAGATGTGGTAAATTTGAGTATTGTGAGCAAAAAACATCATTAATTTATTATTAATATTTTAAAATTAATCTCAAATATTCTCGTAATAATATATATAATTATTTATCGTTTGGCGTTAATTTGAGTATTATGATTTAAATGGAATTTAGCTTTAAAAAAATATTTTTTTTCAGGAAAAAAGTCTAAATCAGAAGTTACAAACTCAAACTTCAAATAAAGAAAAGTGAAACAACGTTGAAGAAACGTCCAATGACACTAATTTTGAAACACGTCGATGCAAATAAAAGGAAATCTATTTAAAACGAATTTTAAGCCGCCACATCACCTACCCATTCACCCTGCTATTATATATATAGATATAGATATAGATATTATACTACAATAGTATATCAGATGATCTCCAACAGTAGATGCTTTTAAATGTCTAAACAATTACTACTATATTTATTGGTCACATGTTTCAACTTGAAACAATATAGTATTAAGAATATCTTTAAAACTCCATTGTAGTGAACACAAGAACCAGAGAGAAATTAGACATGGAAACACAAGGCAAGCAGATTCAAAAAAGTCTAGTGCTAGTGCCATTTCCATTCCAGGGTCACATGACTCCCATGTTTCAGCTAGGAACAGCCCTTCAACAAAAAGGCCTGTCTGTTACAATTGCTCACACCTGTTACAATGCTCCTGATCCTTCTGATTATCCTCATTTCGATTTTCACCCCCTTTCGGATAACTTAACCAGCAATGATTCACAGAAAAATAATGGAGTTTTTGATTTCATAAAGAAAATTAACATCAATTGTGAGTCACAGTTGCAGGAATTTTTGGTTCGAAAGATTGAACAAGAAAAGGAAGCCTGTGGTCATGTGGTAGGAATCATTTACGATACACTCATGTATTGTGCTGAAGCTGTGGCTGATAATCTCAAGATTCCTAGCATGGTTATTCGTACAAGTTTTCCTACATATGTGCTTGCTACAATTGCCATGCCACGCCTGCACGCAGAAGGCTACCTCCCATTGAAAGGTAAAAGAAATAGTAAATTTTTTTATTAGAAGATGTGTTATTTGTAAGTCAGAAAGAGTAGCTTCCTAGGTAATTTTAGATTTTGATATTGTTTAATCAAATTAAACATAAGATAATACTGCTTGCACAATTTTGTATAAATGATAATCATATCCCTAAACACCCACAAGATAATGATGATTTTTCTTATTCATATACATTAAAGGACATGTAAGTATTGATATTTCTATCACAGATTCAATGTTGGAGGAGCCAGTGCCAGAGCTTTACCCTCTCAGATTTAAAGATCTACCATTTACTGCGGGAGCTATAGAGGAATCGCTAGCACTATATGCAATTACAAGTAACTTAAGAAGTTCTTCAGCAATTATTTGGAACACTGTCGACTTTCTTGAGAATTTGTCACTACCACGTCTTCAACAGCATTACAAAGTTCCATTTTTTACAGTAGGCCCTTTGCACAAAATAACCTTAATGTCATCATCTACTAGCTTACTAGAAGAAGATAAAACCTGCATGGCATGGCTAGACAAACAGGCTACAAACTCGGTGATTTATGTAAGTTTAGGAAGTTTAGCTTCAGTAGACGCAGAAGAGATAGCAGAAACAGCCTGGGGTTTAGCCAACAGCGGTCAACCATTCTTATGGGTGATTCGACCGGGCTCAGTCATTGGTTCTGAATGGATTGAGCTATTACCAGAAGGATTCATAGAAAATGTTGGAGAAAGATGTCATATAGTGAAATGGGCACCTCAGAAGCTCGTGTTGGCACATAATGCAGTGGGAGGATTTTGGAGTCATTGCGGTTGGAATTCGACATTAGAAAGTATATGTGAAGGAAAAGCGATGATATGCAGACCTTTTTTTGTAGACCAAAAGGCTATTTCAAGGTACTTAAGTTATGTGTGGAAGATAGGCTTGGAATTGGAATCCAAATTAGATAGAAAGAACATAGAAAGTGTGATAAGAAGACTTTTTGGAGAAAAAGAAGGTGATGAAATGAGGGGAAGAGCAACTGAAATCAAGGAAAAGATCGAAAGTTGCATGTCTGCAGGTGGTTCTTCATCTGATTCATTCAACAGTTTGGTAGAGTTTTTTGTTTAGTTGAAGTGATTATGTTATGTTGGTGTTTGACCTCAATAATCTTTCATCTATGTGTCATTTCCTTCAGATCAATGACTATAATCCGGCTCTTCATCTCCAATTATCATCGCATAGAGATAATCTATGTGTTTGAAATAAAATAATGTAGTCAGATGATGTTAATAATGATAGATTGATAGTAGTGATTGAAGTATTGAGTTAGTCAAAATTTGTCATCTTTGATATAGTTGACCTATTAGAATAAAGTTAAAAACATATTCATAGTGTTAAAAGTAGTAATGGTCTAACGAGTATATAGATGGGGAAGTGGCCGTGACAATACAATAATCATCTATCTGCCTTTTATTTATATGGGATAGAAAAACTTTAGAAGTAACTATCTATTCGCGTTTTTTACGTGGGATAGAAAAATTCTTAGAATGCTGCTCTTAAGCGAGGATAGGAGATTTTCTTGATTTATGTGATTTGATGAATACTCGCATGGACAGCGTAGAATAAACTTCACTTTTTATACACACAGAGCCGCAGTGGAATCAGAATTTCAAAATTTTCTGATTAAAAAATAATTAATAATAAAACAGGCCGGCCTGGTTGTTCCCATGATATGATAGTGATGTATACCAAATGAATAATTCACTTTTTTTTAGAAGGTACATTTGTATATAAGTATTACTACTATATAAGAATATAAGATGATGTTTGGCATTAGATGCCGTTGAATACTTAAATGTCTAAACAATTACTATTATTTAAGCTGAAGCAGTGAAGCAACAGGGTATATTAAAACTCCATTGTAAACACAAGAACCAGAAGAGAACTTAGACATGGAAACACAAGGCAAGCAGATACAAAAAAGGCTAGTGATAGTGCCATTTCCAGTACAGGGTCACATGACTCCCATGTTTCAGCTAGGAACAGCCCTTCAGCAAAAAGGCCTGTCTGTTACAGTTCTTCACACCTGTTACAATGCTCCTGATCCTTCTCACTATCCTCATTTTGATTTTCACCCCATCTCGGATAACGTAACCAGCAATGATACCCCGAAAAATATTGGAGTTTTTAATTTCATTAAGAAAATCAACATCAACTGTGTCACAGATGCAGGAGTTTTTGGTTCAAAAGATTGAACAAGAAAAGGAAGCCTATGGTCATGTAGTCGGAATCATTTATGATACACTTATGTATTGTGCTGAAGCTGTGGCTGATAATATCAAGATTCCTAGTATGATTATCGGCACAAGTTTTCCTACGTATGTGCTTGCTACAATTGCCATGCCACGCCTGCATGCAGAAGACTACCTCCCATTGCAAGGTAAAAGAAATAGTAGATTGTCGATTAGAAGATGTGATATTGTATTAACATAAGCGATGCCCGTACCTTGCAGCTCTAAGTTTTACTTGGAGCCCATTTGGCTAAAGAAAATTAATTATGACTTGTAAATCAGAAAGAGTGGCTTCATAGGTAAATTAGATTCTGATATTGTTCGATCAAATTAAACATAAGATAATCTTGCTTGCACAATATTGTATTAAGATCATCATTTCCCTAAAAACCCACAAGATAATGAAGATTTCTCAAGTACTGATCATTCTATCACAGATTCAATGTTTGAGGAGCCAGTGCCAGAGTTTTACCCTCTCAGATTTAAAGATCTACCATCTACCGCAGGAACTATAGAAGAATCACTAGCACTATATGCAATGACATGTAACTTAAGAAGTTCTTCAGCCATCATTTGGAACACTGTCGACTTTCTTGAGAATTTGTCACTACCAAGGCTTCAACAGCATTACAAAGTTCCATTTTTTACAGTAGGCCCTTTTCACAAAATAGCTTCAATGTCATCATCTACTAGCTTACTAGAAGAAGATAGAACTTGCATGGCATGGCTAGACAAACAGGCTACAAACTCGGTGATTTATGTAAGTTTAGGAAGTTTAGCTTCAATAGACGCACAAGAGCTAACAGAAACAGCCTGGGGATTAGCCAACAGCGGTCAACCATTCTTATGGGTGATTCGACCGGGCTCAGTCATTGGTTCCGAATGGATTGAGCTATTACCAGAAGGGTTCATAGAAAATATTGGAGAAAGATATACAACTTTCGAACTAATAATTGAATAATGACAAACATATGATAATTTAATTTAAGAACCTGAGTTGGTCCTATGGTTAGGTGTCCAACTCTGTATCCGGAGTCATTTTCTGGAAACAGACTTTCTTCCCCTCGGACCATAATTTTTTTCACTCTGTGCTGATAAATTGATAATGATGAATGAATGCTCGGTCTAGCCTAAAAATTTACTGGAAAATAAAATATTACTTTTTCTATGCACTCGAATTCCTAAAGTAGTGTAAACTGGTGATATTATAAAAGCAGAAACATATTATATACTCCATATTTTTGAAGAGTAATACAGTGTTGTAGATGTGAGATAGTAGTAATTGGGCTAACAAGTTGCTGAAAATGAAATGCACGAGTCATCCTAGACCACAAACAGGTCAGACATTGCATCCCGAGAGTTGATGGGGGAGACAACAATATTAGACCACAAAGGCACAAACAGGTCAAAGATTGCAGCTGGAGAGTTTAAGCTTAACGGTCTATATACGATTCCTAGTCTAAACGATGACTAAACATGTCGATTTCTTATCATTTTAGAATTTAATAAAATTGAATACGTATAATTTATATTTGAGTTAATCCAACAGAGTGTAGTATCATTGTCAGTAACTTTTTCAAAATTGGTCAGGAATCAGAGTGAGGTTGTGTGTCAGATTTTACTACTTGTGGCACCCTCTCTTGCCCTGCAAGTTCTGATACTAATATACTGTATAACATAAAGATCTTATATTCTTGCACGGCAAGTATCTCCACGTGATTAAAATAGATTTTACAAAAGATAGGAAGGTTCAAACTTGGAACTCACATGCAAGAACCCCTGTATATATATATGTTATAAACACGTACAGTTTAGCTATCAGAACACACACACACACACACTCTCACATATGGAGAATCAAAAACTACCAAGACAACGCCCTTCTGTGGTGCTTGTCCCATTTCCATTCCAAGGGCATCTGAGTCCAATGCTCCAGCTAGGTACTGCTCTCCATTCCAAGGGCTTCTCCATCATCGTCGCACACACCATCTACAACTCTCCCAACCCTTCCAATCACCCCGACTTTGTCTTCCTACCTATAGTTGACAACCTTCCTGATCATCCTGATCTTTCCATGGAAAAGCGTTTAGCTCTTGTAAAGACTATCAATATCAACTGTGAAGAGCCACTACGCGACAGCTTGGCCCAGAAAATGAAACAGCCGGATGCAGAAGATCAAGTGGCATGCATCATCTATGACAGCATCATGTACTGTGCAGAAGCTGTGGCTGATCATCTGAAGCTTCAATGTCTCAACTTCCGTACCGTTGCCGCTTCTGTTGCTTTACTATACGATTCCCTTCCGATGCTCACAGCAGAAGGTCACATTCCTCGTCCAGGTATGTGTTTGTGTGCTTCAACTAACTAAGTTAGTGCAATATATTAATTAAAATATTTTTTTTGCTAAAAGTGTATTAATAAAAATTTATATACACGAATCACCAGCCAGTCAGCCACATTTGGATAGGATCCCCTTTTTATCCAATATCCTATATCGTTGGTACCAACGAATGAGATCACAAGCTCTAACTTACCTTACGCTACATTTTCTGGCAGAGGGTAGCATAAAAGACCCCCTGTTTCAGACTTTCAGTCAAATTCCGCTAAAAAATGTAGCGGAGGTAAGTTAGGCCCCTCTAATCTCCGCGTTCAACCCACCCAACAACAGTGTAAAACTTAAATGTGTGGGATGAAACTGGACTTTTATCCAACTATGGCTGTAGAAGCAGACCCTATCAAGGTAGTATCGAAATGTACCATAACTATTAATGTATTACAGATTCCATGTTGGAGGATGTGGTGCCAGGATTTCCTGATCTCAGGTTTAAGGATATATCAACTGCTGATATGGGTAGTTCTAAAGATGTAGTAGAGGATAGGATCTTCACAAATGTGTCAAGCAAATATTCAGCCAATATATGGAACACTATTGACCATGTTGAGCAAACAGCATTGGCTCAGTTCCAACAGAGATATCCTGTTCCGTACTTCTCGGTGGGCCCTTTGCATATGATTGCCCCGAGTTCATCGACTAGCTTACGAGAAGCTGACACCAATTGCATATCATGGCTGAACAAGCAAGCTCCTCGGTCTGTTATCTATATAAGCATAGGGAGTTTAGCAATCATGGAAAAGGAAGTGATAAATGAGATGGCTTGGGGTCTGGCAAACAGTAAGCAGCCATTCTTGTGGGTAATTAGAACTGACTCAGATAGTGAATCTGAATGGAAGCTGTTGCCAGATAATTTCAGCCAAACAATTGGAGAAAGAGGGTGCATAGTTAAATGGGCACCACAAAGCGAGGTGCTGGCACATAATGCAGTGGGAGGATTTTGGAGTCACTGCGGTTGGAATTCAACTTTAGAAAGTTTAAGCCAAGGGGTCCCTTTGATTTGCCAGCCTTGTAATGGCGATCAACACATAAATGCTAGGTACTTGAGTCATGTGTGGAAGCTTGGACTGCAATTTGAGAATGCACTGCAGAAAGAATTTATCGAAAAGGCTATAATAAGACTTATGGTGGACGAGGAGGGAAAGGAAGTAAGACAGAATGCAATTAAGATGAAGGAAAAGATCAGGCTCAGTGTGAGTATGGGTGGTCCCTCATATAACTCGATGAATGATTTAGCAGAGCTCATCTTGTCATTTTAAATGACAAATTAGCAGCCGGAGAGCAGCAGATCCAATAACTGAAGTTCCTAGTCAAGATTTGAGTTTTTTAAGTGTCATTTTATCCCAAACAGAACTGAATCATTATAGTACATCATTGTACGATACCGTTTGATGTTTACATTGCAGAAATATGTATAATTATGTTTAGTATAAGTGTGTCGTAGTTGTAACAAATAAATTTCGCAATGTCTTGGGACCAGTATGAAAATGTATCCGAAACACGTTTACCTCAAATTGCACTGCAATGCGTCTATATAATATAATTACATTGTACCCCCATTCAAGCTGCAAGATTAGTGTTCATCTTTCATCACCTAAATTTCCTCATATAACAATGTCTGATCTAACCCACAACCAAGCTGTGTCGAAACAACATGGGTAAGAGGACAAAAATGTGCAACTTTGTAGAGTCAGGAAACAAGATACTGTAGCTATATGATAATTATCGATATCATAATTACCTTTTGCCGAATTATCAGCCTATCGCAACCACAATTTTAGCTAGTGATTAATCTTCATCATCAAAAACTTCCTTTATTGCTGCTATAATCATTTTTGTGCTGTAGTGCTGATCATTATGCTGCATAATTGTAAGATAAAATTCCAGAATGCATAAATAATTTAGGTTGCAAGAAGTGTGTAGAGATAGACATATAGCTTTAAAAAAAATGTACAGTGAGTATCAATAGGCGATTTCACAAAAGCTTAAGCTGCATGCAACTAGCTAGCCCCTTGGTAAATACTTACAAAACTATCTAGAAATCAAACTGCATCAAAATATTGCTAATAGGATTCGGTTGGCTCTACAGTCTACCATGTGATGTCTAATAAAATAGGATCAAATGGCCATACTTCATCCTCACGATTCTATCCTATAACAAGGTCTGATATAGACAATTTAGAAGGCGCAGGTAAGATTATAAAGAACATCTAGAACATTGTCTACTATCTTGAGAAGACATCACTGACTCGTTTCTTGTTTTAATTCTCATGTTTTAGCTTTTGTGGGTGTGCGCTTTTATATTTTTACAAAAGTTTTAATGGTGAAAAATAAGGTGGGACATGTGTCCCTAGTACCCCTTTCTAGATCCGCCCCTGATTTTAACTTTTGTATTTCTATTCTTTTCAATCCAGTTATTAATATTTTAATTCACTCGGTTATTGATGATTCTGTTTCCATGTATAACTTAACTCATGAATGCCTTTCATCAAGCTACGCAAGAGCGATAAAGAGATGTATCTGAAATGAGGGTGAATTTAGATTTGGCAGGCTACGCCTTGCTGCCTTGAAGTGGAACATTTTTTTGTATCATTTCAGAATCCCAGAAATCAAAATGTAGCAAGATCATCCAAACTGGGAGACAGATTATATGTATGTAGAGTGTGTTCAATCCAAATTCCATATCGAAAAGATAAAGAAAAATTATCTTGAAGATAAAGCAGCCAAATATATGATGCCTTTTAGAAAATACCCAAAAACAAATCCTTGCGATATCTGACCATAACTCAAAGTCTCAAAACGAACAATATCATATTAATGTGGAGTTAATGGTGTTTTCCGTGATCAACAATGTAATTTGCGCATGATTATTCAAGTGAACTTACCCCAAAAATATAGACATGTTTAATGTATGTCCACCTGGAGTCATATGCATGGAAGGTGCGAATGCCATTTGGCCAACAACTGAAGAAACAGAATAGAATGAAGATTTCAGTATTGTAAATAACAAAACAAAAATGACAGAAAAGATCAGGAGGGTCAGTGTCAAACTCTCGTTTGTATTTTCACTACTATTTTTTAGTGGTTACGGCACCAAAATGCCTGGATGAAAGTTGACAACTTTTGTTCTGTGTATAAAAAATGTAACTTATAAAAAGTTAACTAAAAAAATTTACATGACACCACTTAAAATTATGAACTTGGTCAATATTAGGGCCGAAAGCCGTACAACATTGTGTATGTAAATATTCTGATGTAGCACTGATAAATCCTTGTTCCAGATATATGATTACAAGTATGTAATGGTAAAAGAGTGCATGGGAGTAGGACCCACCCCTGTTCCATTTTGAGCATCCAGCCCGCCCTCACAATATATCAAGTCCTTCTTTCTACAGGCTCTGTCCATTTTTTTAATTTTTGAGTTTTGAAGAAGAGCTCAAACCTGCAGAAAACATAAAGGTAACTATAAGATTTGAGCTTCTTTTCTTTTTTTTTCTTTTGTTGTAAAAGTAATACATACATGTTGTGTTTCCTTTTGCATGTGATTTAAAATGTATATGCTCTATGTTCTTGTCTCAGTGCTATTGGTTATTGTTTCTGAATAGTTCCATATTTTTACTTTGATTTCACTGTAATGGACTAATGGTTGTTGGTTTGTGATTGAAATTGTGGTTTGTTTCTTCATTTCGTTATAATAACCATCTTTCGACTTCTTCAAAAATTATTTTTCCTTTAAGAATAGGCATCCGAGAGTGTATCATGAACGTTCAAATGAACTCATGTTCGATTTTTATACCCGCCTGTCAATAAACAAGATATTTTGCAAATTTTCAGGTGTGTAGAAATTTCCGAGCTTAAGTTTCATCTGATTTTACGATATGTCTTGTGTTTTTCACTGATTTGTTTAGTTCTGTTAGGTTATTAGATATCTGAGTCCTTTACCTAAAGCTTTTGCATTATCGCATCCTCAGTTTGCAGTTTAAGTCGTAGATTCATCTTCTGATTTTATAAATCATTAGGTTTTGGCTGTCAGCGGAATCATAAAAACCTAGATATAGAAGAAATTTAAAGTCGGCTTTGAGATAATGGGAAGTCCTTCATTACTTGGTGCAAGTCGTGGTGGTACGAAGCTACAAAACAGGCATAAACTAGACAAGTCTAAGCTATCATATGCGGATCTACATTCAGAAGTAGTGAAAGATGTGAAATATATGCATCCAACATCTCCAAGTTCTCATCGAAAGCAACCTACTAGAGTAGAGGCAACCAAAAGAGAAGTGTTTGTTAAACACGTGCCAAGATTGCCAATTTATCTAGAGAAGGAAATTAAAGTCATGGACAAACCTTTGGATATCGGTGTAATTGATTGGCGTAGTCTAGAAGACTGGCAGTATTATAATTCGAGAACTCCCATCAGAAGTACTAGGTATTCATCACCCAGTAACATTACCTCAAAATTTTTTGATGGTTCATCAATTCGTCAACGAAGAGGTCATAGTAGCTCTCCTCTTGGTCGTAGAGGGCGCAGGCCTACGCTACAATCTTATTTAGACTTATCTACCAGTGAAGGTCATTTGGAATTTGTGAAGTCCTCTTGGAGAAATACTAATAAATTTCAAGATAAGAAAGTTGTGCCAACCGACTCCTTGGATGGCCATGGAAATACTCTGAAGGAGTTTCAGTTTTTCAACAAAAAGCCTTCAGAAGTGAAGTTGAAAGAGTGTGGTAAGAAGATTTTGGACCACAATAATATCCCAAGTCCCCCCAAGACAAAAACATCCCCAAATTTTGATGGCCACAGAGCACCTTCACCGTCAAAAGGGAAATTTGAGGCCAAATATAATGAATATATGAAGATATCTAAGAAACTTCTGGATCAAAGTGATGAAATGCCTCATCTTGTATCCCCTGACAGGCACAAAAATATAGTCCTCCTTTTGTCAAGAGATGGTCCTGGGAAAACAGGTGCTGCAATATCCTGCTCTTCTGAATCAAATGATCAAAAAAGTATAGAACATACTCAAATGAGCTTAGAGGGATTTCATTTTGAGGAGCTCTACCGTACTAACTTTTGTTCCAACATCCCACATAGCCTGCCGCCTCAAGACATTGAAGGTTCACAGAAGGAACAACATGTCTCTGCTGATACAAAAAAGTTTAAGTTCTTCCCCACACCCCCGTCAAAAATAAAATCAGATGGTCCACCTAAAAACAAGTTTGAGGAAGTGAAGTCAGCCGTGATGCCAAAAGTTTCAACTTTAACCAACACTTCTAGGGAGTCAGATATGAACTTAGAAGCTTTGCCAATGGCTAAGGTGAGAAATGCTTCACCAAAACGTCTATTAGGCATTGGCTTGAGCAAAATAGGCATACTTGCCAATCCCAAGAACAGAGCAGTTGTGCCTCAATTTGGCTTTGAAGTTGTTACAGCTAATTCTGGTGTGGAGGGGGGCGATTCTTCATCTTGCACAAAATGTCCAACAAGCCATATGCCGGATACTATAAGAAAGGACCGATCTAGTCCTTTGAGAAGATTATTGGACCCACTGCTAAAGCCAAAGGCAGCCAAATCTCATTCTCTTCCTCAATCAAACGATTATTCAACATCATCTGATAAGGGCTCCACGTCTTTTCATGTAGTAAGGAAACCTTCCTCAGTGCATTCAACGAATGTAAACTTAGATTTGACGAGTTTGAAGGATGCCAGAGTGGATCTTGTACATCACCGTGAAACAAGAGAATCATCAACAATCCAAGCTTATGTAAAAGTTGCAATCAAGAACAATCTTCCTTTATATACATTTACAGTTGAAAACAACACTGTTGTTCTAGCAGCAACTGTCAAGAAGTTTTCATCAAGAAAAGATGATACAACCAGGATTTATACGTTCTTCAAAATTCATGAAACGAAGAAGAGTGTAGGTTGGTTGAATTATGGACCGAAAAATAAAGAGTGCATTCCCAATGTCATTGCTCAAATGAAGGTTTCTGACTTGCAAAATTTAGATTCAAATGACAAGCATTTGGCTGATAAGTTTATCTCAAAGGAGTATGTTTTATTTGCGACGGACTTGAGACTATTTGATCATCAACCATCAGATTTCCATCCAAACGATGAGCTTGCAGGGTGCTAACTAAAATTTATTAAAAAAATAAATTATTACGTCATTTTGATTTTCACACCTGTTACAGTTCTTCACACCTGTTACAGTGCTCCTGATCCTTCTCACTACCCTCATTTTGATTTTCACCCCATCTCGGATAACGTAACCAGCAATGATACCCCGAAAAATATTGGAGTTTTTAATTTCATTAAGAAAATCAACATCAACTGTGTCACAGATGCAGGAGTTTTTGGTTCAAAAGATTGAACAAGAAAAGGAAGCCTATGGTCATGTAGTCGGAATCATTTATGATACACTTATGTATTGTGCTGAAGCTGTGGCTGATAATATCAAGATTCCTAGTATGATTATCGGCACAAGTTTTCCTACGTATGTGCTTGCTACAATTGCCATGCCACGCCTGCATGCAGAAGACTACCTCCCATTGCAAGGTAAAAGAAATAGTAGATTGTCGATTAGAAGATGTGATATTGTATTAACATAAGCGATGCCCGTACCTTGCAGCTCTAAGTTTTACTTGGAGCCCATTTGGCTAAAGAAAATTAATTATGACTTGTAAATCAGAAAGAGTGGCTTCATAGGTAAATTAGATTCTGATATTGTTCGATCAAATTAAACATAAGATAATCTTGCTTGCACAATATTGTATTAAGATCATCATTTCCCTAAAAACCCACAAGATAATGAAGATTTCTCAAGTACTGATCATTCTATCACAGATTCAATGTTTGAGGAGCCAGTGCCAGAGTTTTACCCTCTCAGATTTAAAGATCTACCATCTACCGCAGGAACTATAGAAGAATCACTAGCACTATATGCAATGACATGTAACTTAAGAAGTTCTTCAGCCATCATTTGGAACACTGTCGACTTTCTTGAGAATTTGTCACTACCAAGGCTTCAACAGCATTACAAAGTTCCATTTTTTACAGTAGGCCCTTTTCACAAAATAGCTTCAATGTCATCATCTACTAGCTTACTAGAAGAAGATAGAACTTGCATGGCATGGCTAGACAAACAGGCTACAAACTCGGTGATTTATGTAAGTTTAGGAAGTTTAGCTTCAATAGACGCACAAGAGCTAACAGAAACAGCCTGGGGATTAGCCAACAGCGGTCAACCATTCTTATGGGTGATTCGACCGGGCTCAGTCATTGGTTCCGAATGGATTGAGCTATTACCAGAAGGGTTCATAGAAAATATTGGAGAAAGATATACAACTTTCGAACTAATAATTGAATAATGACAAACATATGATAATTTAATTTAAGAACCTGAGTTGGTCCTATGGTTAGGTGTCCAACTCTGTATCCGGAGTCATTTTCTGGAAACAGACTTTCTTCCCCTCGGACCATAATTTTTTTCACTCTGTGCTGATAAATTGATAATGATGAATGAATGCTCGGTCTAGCCTAAAAATTTACTGGAAAATAAAATATTACTTTTTCTATGCACTCGAATTCCTAAAGTAGTGTAAACTGGTGATATTATAAAAGCAGAAACATATTATATACTCCATATTTTTGAAGAGTAATACAGTGTTGTAGATGTGAGATAGTAGTAATTGGGCTAACAAGTTGCTGAAAATGAAATGCACGAGTCATCCTAGACCACAAACAGGTCAGACATTGCATCCCGAGAGTTGATGGGGGAGACAACAATATTAGACCACAAAGGCACAAACAGGTCAAAGATTGCAGCTGGAGAGTTTAAGCTTAACGGTCTATATACGATTCCTAGTCTAAACGATGACTAAACATGTCGATTTCTTATCATTTTAGAATTTAATAAAATTGAATACGTATAATTTATATTTGAGTTAATCCAACAGAGTGTAGTATCATTGTCAGTAACTTTTTCAAAATTGGTCAGGAATCAGAGTGAGGTTGTGTGTCAGATTTTACTACTTGTGGCACCCTCTCTTGCCCTGCAAGTTCTGATACTAATATACTGTATAACATAAAGATCTTATATTCTTGCACGGCAAGTATCTCCACGTGATTAAAATAGATTTTACAAAAGATAGGAGAAGGTTCAAACTTGGAACTCACATGCAAGAACCCCTGTATATATATGTTATAAACACGTACAGTTTAGCTATCAGAACACACACACACACACACTCTCACATATGGAGAATCAAAAACTACCAAGACAACGCCCTTCTGTGGTGCTTGTCCCATTTCCATTCCAAGGGCATCTGAGTCCAATGCTCCAGCTAGGTACTGCTCTCCATTCCAAGGGCTTCTCCATCATCGTCGCACACACCATCTACAACTCTCCCAACCCTTCCAATCACCCCGACTTTGTCTTCCTACCTATAGTTGACAACCTTCCTGATCATCCTGATCTTTCCATGGAAAAGCGTTTAGCTCTTGTAAAGACTATCAATATCAACTGTGAAGAGCCACTACGCGACAGCTTGGCCCAGAAAATGAAACAGCCGGATGCAGAAGATCAAGTGGCATGCATCATCTATGACAGCATCATGTACTGTGCAGAAGCTGTGGCTGATCATCTGAAGCTTCAATGTCTCAACTTCCGTACCGTTGCCGCTTCTGTTGCTTTACTATACGATTCCCTTCCGATGCTCACAGCAGAAGGTCACATTCCTCGTCCAGGTATGTGTTTGTGTGCTTCAACTAACTAAGTTAGTGCAATATATTAATTAAAATATTTTTTTTGCTAAAAGTGTATTAATAAAAATTTATATACACGAATCACCAGCCAGTCAGCCACATTTGGATAGGATCCCCTTTTTATCCAATATCCTATATCGTTGGTACCAACGAATGAGATCACAAGCTCTAACTTACCTTACGCTACATTTTCTGGCAGAGGGTAGCATAAAAGACCCCCTGTTTCAGACTTTCAGTCAAATTCCGCTAAAAAATGTAGCGGAGGTAAGTTAGGCCCCTCTAATCTCCGCGTTCAACCCACCCAACAACAGTGTAAAACTTAAATGTGTGGGATGAAACTGGACTTTTATCCAACTATGGCTGTAGAAGCAGACCCTATCAAGGTAGTATCGAAATGTACCATAACTATTAATGTATTACAGATTCCATGTTGGAGGATGTGGTGCCAGGATTTCCTGATCTCAGGTTTAAGGATATATCAACTGCTGATATGGGTAGTTCTAAAGATGTAGTAGAGGATAGGATCTTCACAAATGTGTCAAGCAAATATTCAGCCAATATATGGAACACTATTGACCATGTTGAGCAAACAGCATTGGCTCAGTTCCAACAGAGATATCCTGTTCCGTACTTCTCGGTGGGCCCTTTGCATATGATTGCCCCGAGTTCATCGACTAGCTTACGAGAAGCTGACACCAATTGCATATCATGGCTGAACAAGCAAGCTCCTCGGTCTGTTATCTATATAAGCATAGGGAGTTTAGCAATCATGGAAAAGGAAGTGATAAATGAGATGGCTTGGGGTCTGGCAAACAGTAAGCAGCCATTCTTGTGGGTAATTAGAACTGACTCAGATAGTGAATCTGAATGGAAGCTGTTGCCAGATAATTTCAGCCAAACAATTGGAGAAAGAGGGTGCATAGTTAAATGGGCACCACAAAGCGAGGTGCTGGCACATAATGCAGTGGGAGGATTTTGGAGTCACTGCGGTTGGAATTCAACTTTAGAAAGTTTAAGCCAAGGGGTCCCTTTGATTTGCCAGCCTTGTAATGGCGATCAACACATAAATGCTAGGTACTTGAGTCATGTGTGGAAGCTTGGACTGCAATTTGAGAATGCACTGCAGAAAGAATTTATCGAAAAGGCTATAATAAGACTTATGGTGGACGAGGAGGGAAAGGAAGTAAGACAGAATGCAATTAAGATGAAGGAAAAGATCAGGCTCAGTGTGAGTATGGGTGGTCCCTCATATAACTCGATGAATGATTTAGCAGAGCTCATCTTGTCATTTTAAATGACAAATTAGCAGCCGGAGAGCAGCAGATCCAATAACTGAAGTTCCTAGTCAAGATTTGAGTTTTTTAAGTGTCATTTTATCCCAAACAGAACTGAATCATTATAGTACATCATTGTACGATACCGTTTGATGTTTACATTGCAGAAATATGTATAATTATGTTTAGTATAAGTGTGTCGTAGTTGTAACAAATAAATTTCGCAATGTCTTGGGACCAGTATGAAAATGTATCCGAAACACGTTTACCTCAAATTGCACTGCAATGCGTCTATATAATATAATTACATTGTACCCCCATTCAAGCTGCAAGATTAGTGTTCATCTTTCATCACCTAAATTTCCTCATATAACAATGTCTGATCTAACCCACAACCAAGCTGTGTCGAAACAACATGGGTAAGAGGACAAAAATGTGCAACTTTGTAGAGTCAGGAAACAAGATACTGTAGCTATATGATAATTATCGATATCATAATTACCTTTTGCCGAATTATCAGCCTATCGCAACCACAATTTTAGCTAGTGATTAATCTTCATCATCAAAAACTTCCTTTATTGCTGCTATAATCATTTTTGTGCTGTAGTGCTGATCATTATGCTGCATAATTGTAAGATAAAATTCCAGAATGCATAAATAATTTAGGTTGCAAGAAGTGTGTAGAGATAGACATATAGCTTTAAAAAAAATGTACAGTGAGTATCAATAGGCGATTTCACAAAAGCTTAAGCTGCATGCAACTAGCTAGCCCCTTGGTAAATACTTACAAAACTATCTAGAAATCAAACTGCATCAAAATATTGCTAATAGGATTCGGTTGGCTCTACAGTCTACCATGTGATGTCTAATAAAATAGGATCAAATGGCCATACTTCATCCTCACGATTCTATCCTATAACAAGGTCTGATATAGACAATTTAGAAGGCGCAGGTAAGATTATAAAGAACATCTAGAACATTGTCTACTATCTTGAGAAGACATCACTGACTCGTTTCTTGTTTTAATTCTCATGTTTTAGCTTTTGTGGGTGTGCGCTTTTATATTTTTACAAAAGTTTTAATGGTGAAAAATAAGGTGGGACATGTGTCCCTAGTACCCCTTTCTAGATCCGTCCCTGATTTTAACTTTTGTATTTCTATTCTTTTCAATCCAGTTATTAATATTTTAATTCACTCGGTTATTGATGATTCTGTTTCCATGTATAACTTAACTCATGAATGCCTTTCATCAAGCTACGCAAGAGCGATAAAGAGATGTATCTGAAATGAGGGTGAATTTAGATTTGGCAGGCTACGCCTTGCTGCCTTGAAGTGGAACATTTTTTTGTATCATTTCAGAATCCCAGAAATCAAAATGTAGCAAGATCATCCAAACTGGGAGACAGATTATATGTATGTAGAGTGTGTTCAATCCAAATTCCATATCGAAAAGATAAAGAAAAATTATCTTGAAGATAAAGCAGCCAAATATATGATGCCTTTTAGAAAATACCCAAAAACAAATCCTTGCGATATCTGACCATAACTCAAAGTCTCAAAACGAACAATATCATATTAATGTGGAGTTAATGGTGTTTTCCGTGATCAACAATGTAATTTGCGCATGATTATTCAAGTGAACTTACCCCAAAAATATAGACATGTTTAATGTATGTCCACCTGGAGTCATATGCATGGAAGGTGCGAATGCCATTTGGCCAACAACTGAAGAAACAGAATAGAATGAAGATTTCAGTATTGTAAATAACAAAACAAAAATGACAGAAAAGATCAGGAGGGTCAGTGTCAAACTCTCGTTTGTATTTTCACTACTATTTTTTAGTGGTTACGGCACCAAAATGCCTGGATGAAAGTTGACAACTTTTGTTCTGTGTATAAAAAATGTAACTTATAAAAAGTTAACTAAAAAAATTTACATGACACCACTTAAAATTATGAACTTGGTCAATATTAGGGCCGAAAGCCGTACAACATTGTGTATGTAAATATTCTGATGTAGCACTGATAAATCCTTGTTCCAGATATATGATTACAAGTATGTAATGGTAAAAGAGTGCATGGGAGTAGGACCCACCCCTGTTCCATTTTGAGCATCCAGCCCGCCCTCACAATATATCAAGTCCTTCTTTCTACAGGCTCTGTCCATTTTTTTAATTTTTGAGTTTTGAAGAAGAGCTCAAACCTGCAGAAAACATAAAGGTAACTATAAGATTTGAGCTTCTTTTCTTTTTTTTCTTTTGTTGTAAAAGTAATACATACATGTTGTGTTTCCTTTTGCATGTGATTTAAAATGTATATGCTCTATGTTCTTGTCTCAGTGCTATTGGTTATTGTTTCTGAATAGTTCCATATTTTTACTTTGATTTCACTGTAATGGACTAATGGTTGTTGGTTTGTGATTGAAATTGTGGTTTGTTTCTTCATTTCGTTATAATAACCATCTTTCGACTTCTTCAAAAATTATTTTTCCTTTAAGAATAGGCATCCGAGAGTGTATCATGAACGTTCAAATGAACTCATGTTCGATTTTTATACCCGCCTGTCAATAAACAAGATATTTTGCAAATTTTCAGGTGTGTAGAAATTTCCGAGCTTAAGTTTCATCTGATTTTACGATATGTCTTGTGTTTTTCACTGATTTGTTTAGTTCTGTTAGGTTATTAGATATCTGAGTCCTTTACCTAAAGCTTTTGCATTATCGCATCCTCAGTTTGCAGTTTAAGTCGTAGATTCATCTTCTGATTTTATAAATCATTAGGTTTTGGCTGTCAGCGGAATCATAAAAACCTAGATATAGAAGAAATTTAAAGTCGGCTTTGAGATAATGGGAAGTCCTTCATTACTTGGTGCAAGTCGTGGTGGTACGAAGCTACAAAACAGGCATAAACTAGACAAGTCTAAGCTATCATATGCGGATCTACATTCAGAAGTAGTGAAAGATGTGAAATATATGCATCCAACATCTCCAAGTTCTCATCGAAAGCAACCTACTAGAGTAGAGGCAACCAAAAGAGAAGTGTTTGTTAAACACGTGCCAAGATTGCCAATTTATCTAGAGAAGGAAATTAAAGTCATGGACAAACCTTTGGATATCGGTGTAATTGATTGGCGTAGTCTAGAAGACTGGCAGTATTATAATTCGAGAACTCCCATCAGAAGTACTAGGTATTCATCACCCAGTAACATTACCTCAAAATTTTTTGATGGTTCATCAATTCGTCAACGAAGAGGTCATAGTAGCTCTCCTCTTGGTCGTAGAGGGCGCAGGCCTACGCTACAATCTTATTTAGACTTATCTACCAGTGAAGGTCATTTGGAATTTGTGAAGTCCTCTTGGAGAAATACTAATAAATTTCAAGATAAGAAAGTTGTGCCAACCGACTCCTTGGATGGCCATGGAAATACTCTGAAGGAGTTTCAGTTTTTCAACAAAAAGCCTTCAGAAGTGAAGTTGAAAGAGTGTGGTAAGAAGATTTTGGACCACAATAATATCCCAAGTCCCCCCAAGACAAAAACATCCCCAAATTTTGATGGCCACAGAGCACCTTCACCGTCAAAAGGGAAATTTGAGGCCAAATATAATGAATATATGAAGATATCTAAGAAACTTCTGGATCAAAGTGATGAAATGCCTCATCTTGTATCCCCTGACAGGCACAAAAATATAGTCCTCCTTTTGTCAAGAGATGGTCCTGGGAAAACAGGTGCTGCAATATCCTGCTCTTCTGAATCAAATGATCAAAAAAGTATAGAACATACTCAAATGAGCTTAGAGGGATTTCATTTTGAGGAGCTCTACCGTACTAACTTTTGTTCCAACATCCCACATAGCCTGCCGCCTCAAGACATTGAAGGTTCACAGAAGGAACAACATGTCTCTGCTGATACAAAAAAGTTTAAGTTCTTCCCCACACCCCCGTCAAAAATAAAATCAGATGGTCCACCTAAAAACAAGTTTGAGGAAGTGAAGTCAGCCGTGATGCCAAAAGTTTCAACTTTAACCAACACTTCTAGGGAGTCAGATATGAACTTAGAAGCTTTGCCAATGGCTAAGGTGAGAAATGCTTCACCAAAACGTCTATTAGGCATTGGCTTGAGCAAAATAGGCATACTTGCCAATCCCAAGAACAGAGCAGTTGTGCCTCAATTTGGCTTTGAAGTTGTTACAGCTAATTCTGGTGTGGAGGGGGGCGATTCTTCATCTTGCACAAAATGTCCAACAAGCCATATGCCGGATACTATAAGAAAGGACCGATCTAGTCCTTTGAGAAGATTATTGGACCCACTGCTAAAGCCAAAGGCAGCCAAATCTCATTCTCTTCCTCAATCAAACGATTATTCAACATCATCTGATAAGGGCTCCACGTCTTTTCATGTAGTAAGGAAACCTTCCTCAGTGCATTCAACGAATGTAAACTTAGATTTGACGAGTTTGAAGGATGCCAGAGTGGATCTTGTACATCACCGTGAAACAAGAGAATCATCAACAATCCAAGCTTATGTAAAAGTTGCAATCAAGAACAATCTTCCTTTATATACATTTACAGTTGAAAACAACACTGTTGTTCTAGCAGCAACTGTCAAGAAGTTTTCATCAAGAAAAGATGATACAACCAGGATTTATACGTTCTTCAAAATTCATGAAACGAAGAAGAGTGTAGGTTGGTTGAATTATGGACCGAAAAATAAAGAGTGCATTCCCAATGTCATTGCTCAAATGAAGGTTTCTGACTTGCAAAATTTAGATTCAAATGACAAGCATTTGGCTGATAAGTTTATCTCAAAGGAGTATGTTTTATTTGCGACGGACTTGAGACTATTTGATCATCAACCATCAGATTTCCATCCAAACGATGAGCTTGCAGCCATTGTTTTCAAGTCTACAAGAAAAACCGCTGCAGATTTAAAAGAGTCACTGCCAGATAAGAACAAATTATCTGTTAGAAGCCATAAAGTTCAAAGCATGACTGTTATACTACCTGGTGGATCTCATGGTATACCAAGTAAAGGAGAACCAACATCGTTGATTGAACGATGGTTATCAGGTGGCTTGTGTGATTGTGGAGGTTGGGATCTTGGCTGCATGGTAAAAGTTCTTGGTAGCCAGTGTCTGAATTCTGCAGGGCAGTTTGAACTTTTTTCTCAGTCTCAGGTATGCATGTAGCATATTACTAGTCTTTTTTATGGTATAAAAGCTGTAAATTTTATTCTTAGTTTTTTGCTTCTAGTGTGATTAATTTTTTTTCATGCAGTATGAAGTCTCAAAGTGTACCCCCTTATTTGCGCTATCGTCACTAAGTAGTGGGATCTTCGTAGTCAAGTTTGATACATCTATCTCATTTCTACAAGCATTCTCCATCAGTATTGCAGCAATAGATAGCAGAAAACCATCTGAGCTTCAAGAACCAAGCAGCTTGTTCAAGGAGAAATTAGATGGAAAACATCAGTAAACTATTATGAAAGAAAATCTCCTAACAAGTCAGGTGACATTCTTGCAAGTCTGCAACATGTCACAAATTCACCCCTTTCCATTGTCCGGTGGATCTAAAACAGGCAAGTCTTATTTCACCTGAAATTGGGCAAAAAAGTTTCATTATCGTGTTTGCCTAATTATGATGGTGCTTGAACCTGCACTACTGTAATGTTCTCTAGGTGGACGCCACCATTGCCAAATAGCATTCATATATCTTTGTATACTGAATGTACATTTGTAAAAAATAGACATGTGGCAGTGAAAGAAAATATTGTAAACCGGGAAATGAACTCTTAAGAGTAGCATGAATCTTTGAAGGACATGTCAGAACTTGCGAGCGGCCCTGGTGCAGGATCTGGAAGTTAATGATGTAAATCTACTAATATTACAATTTAAATGTCTACTTGTTGTTCACAATGCACTGGTTCAGATTCTTGAAAACAGCCTCTATACGAAAGGAATAAAGTTAGGACAGCATACATTAATACACGTCCCACACACCTTGCTAATGAGGGAAACTTGTTCACTGGGTACGACCGACTGATCATACTTCAAATTTATATTCTGTTAAAGAGTGCATTCGAACCCGTTACATTACCAGAATATTTGGCAATGGACCTTCCCTTTCTATAGTATCTTCTGAAAAGGTGACCATGGTTGATAACAGGACGCCTACCTCTATGTCATCGAATACTAACCTTCGCACTGGATTGCATTTCAGTTTCTAAACTATTTTACTCAATAAACTAAAACTATCCTACTTGAATACCAACCCTATATTAAACGGGTCACCACTGAATGTACCCAGCTAAAACAAGGGAGTAAATTTAGAATAAATAAAGGCAACGGCGCTGCCATGTGAGTCAATGATGCAATGGAAACCTACAAGTAGACACGGTAGGAAGGAGAAAAACATATAGAAGAAAGTATGTAAAGAATACTAATGAAAGATTCTCATTATCTAGAATGGATTTTGTGACACATAATTGGGGACAAAAGAAACTCCTAGCATCACATGCCTCAAACCAACCCAACTCATAAAATGATCAATGTAATTACTTTACAAGTCTCTTCTTTTATCTTCATGTTACAATATTGGATCATATCTAAACATGATCTTTATTATCATTAACCCCACAACTATCATATATGCCATAATGTAATTACAAAATCATGCCTTCTACATTGGTTTCCTCGTGACATGAATAATTCATTTTTTTAGCACTTTTTTTTTATGTTTTGGTATCTTGAAAGCCTGAAAAAACTGAAACTCAGACACAAAGTGCCTCAAGAATAAAAGCAAATATGGAGTGGGATGATATGATGAGCTTACACATACATATATATAGTAAAGAAGAACTATTGGACCCAAAAGTGTATTATTTCTCTGTCACTCTTTTTAAGTGTCACTTATTTCCATTTCAAACCTTCCTATAAGTTTCCTTTGCAATTAATTCTGTCCATTTAAAACAAGAAATATCAAAAACTCTCTCTTTGAAGCCTTGAAATGGGTGCTGCTTGCTCAAAAGTTTCTCTATGTTTTTGGCCCTCCAACCTAAAAACTCACATGATTACTAATTCTTCTGAAATGGGTAAACATTTAATTTTTTTCTGATCTCATTTCTTTTGATTCAAGAAACTAAGCGATATCAGTACTGAAATTTCTTTATATATGGATGATTTTGTGCAGAGTCTGCAGAGTTAGCTGCATTGCCTTCTTTCAGAATTTACAGTCTAGATGAACTTAGAGCGGCAACCTCTGGATTCTCGAAAGAAAACATTGTATCAGAACATGGTGCAAAAGCTCCTAATGTTGTTTACAAAGGACAGCTTGAAGATGATGATCGTTGGATAGCGGTTAAGCGTTTTAGTAGATCTGCATGGCCAGATGCTCGCCAATTCCTCGTTTGTGCTCCTCTGCATTTATGTGATTTTCTGTGCACATATTCTTTTTAGTATGTTCATGACAATAACGTTGCATTTTTGGTGTGTTTAGGATGAAGCTAAATCAGTGGGGATGCTTAGAAGTGAGCGGTTAGCGAATTTGCTTGGCTGTTGCTGTGAAGGAAATGAGAGATTGCTTGTGGCACAGTTTATGCCTCATGAAACACTTTCAAAGCATTTATTCCATTGTTAGTCTCACTCACTCTTTTAATTTTGCAACAAATTTTTAATCGTCTTGGTAAGTTTAAGATGTCTAATGTCTTATTGTCTTAGTAAGTTTGCATACATCTACTTAACAAAAAACGTAGACTAGTATATATGGGTGGTTTGTTTTTTTTTCTTGGCAAGTTTGAGATATCTTTATTATTTACAGAAAACAAATATCTAAGAATGATAAACTCAGGCCAACTACAGAACAAGAAAAGAACTTATATCTAACCTTTCGATCCCCAAATGAGAGAACTTAATTGTATATGGTTTAAGGTATATCTATCGTTTTGGATTATTTAGGGGAGAAGCAACCATTAAAATGGGCTTTTAGGTTGAGAGTGGCTTTGTATCTTGCACAAGCGTTGGATTATTGTAGCAGCAAAGGAAGGGCATTGTATCATGACCTCCATGCTTATAGAGTTCTGTTTGATCAGGTGCTTTCATTTCTTTTAATTCGATATCCACCGTTTAATAAATAATTATTTGGTATTCTTGTTCTTAAACTATGTTACTTGACAGGATGGCAATCCACGACTCTCATGTTTTGGCCTTATGAAAAATAGCAGGGATGGAAAGAGCTACAGTACAAACTTAGCTTTCACCCCACCAGAGTATTTGAGGACAGGTATAACAGAGACGGTGAATTTAATTGATCAACAAGTACTACAAGCTCAACATAAATGTATATGCATTGAACTCATATCAAAGTCTCTATGTGGCAGGCAGAGTGACTGCGGAGAGTGTGGTTTACAGTTTTGGCACCATATTGCTTGATCTTCTCAGTGGCAAACACATTCCACCGAGTCATGTAAATGTCATTTATAGACTATGAAGTGATATTAGCACAACTTTTTACATTTAAACGTCTGCTATCAATCTTTTGCAGGCGCTTGACTTGATACGTGGGAAGAATTATGCAATGCTAACAGACTCGTGCTTAGAAGGTCATTTCTCAAATGATGACGGAACTGAGTTAGTACGGATAGCTACACGATGTTTACAGTATGAGGCTCGAGATAGGCCAAGTGCTAAATCTCTTGTCACTGCTTTCGCTTCTCTTCAAAAAGAAACAGAGGTTCAACTCTATCACAACTCATCTACTTTAATATTATGCGGCAGTTTCTAATACAAAATTCTTAATTAGCAGGTTGCGTCTTATATTTTGCTCGGTGTTAATCAGGAAACTGATTCCTCTATGCAAATTACAAAATTATCTCCTCTCGGAGAAGCTTGCTCAAGAGTGGATCTAGATGCCATTCATGACATATTGGAGAAGCTTGGTTACAACGATCACACAAGGATTGCACAAGGGGTCTCTCTCTCTCTCTCTCTCTCTCTCTGAAATTAAGGTCATTTACATTTGATTGGATACCTCTTGTTTGCATTTGCAGCTTTCATTTCAAATGTGGACCAACCACATGCAGGAAACCATAAACTGTAGAAAGCGTGGGGACAGTGCTTTTCGAGCTAAAGATTTCACTACGGCCATCCATTATTACACACAGGTAAGAACTATCAGGAAGCAGTATCTGCATAGTATGATGTTTAAAAGTAATGTATGATACTCACTGCTGATTGTTATCTATCTAGTTCATCGAGGCTGGAGCAATGGCGTGTCCTATCGTGTTCGTGAGGCGCTGTTTGTGCTACTTGATGGATGACAAGCCTCAAGAAGCTCTTGGAGATGCAATGCAAGCACAAGTAATATCTCCAGACTGGTGCGCTACCTTGTATCTTCAAGCAGCTGCTTTATACAGCTTGGGGATGGACAAGGATGCACAAGAAACACTTGAAGATGGTTTCTTATTAGAAGCCAAAACAAAACAAGCAAAAGTCAAAATGTAAAACTTTATATATTCTCTTCGGTACAACAAACTCTTATTTTTGTAGTTTTTGTCTTGTATTTATCTAGTGGGCAGTTGATTTTTGACTTGTAAGCAAAGCCTGAGGATTTTTTTGATCTGTGATGGCTGTATTTTTGTGTGTTTCATGTGCATTTTGTTATGGGTTATTAATACTTTGACCATTCAAGTTTGATAGAATGTACACATAAATCATCAAACAACAAAAACGTACCTCCGTGTTGTTGAAGTATATTTTTTTACACCATGACCACATTTTTTCTAAAATCTATATATCGGCACATTTGAAAAAGGATAAAAAATAACTTACTTTCCCTCTAAAATATCGGGAATTTAACCAGTATACCATATCATCATGCCATATCTTGCATTTATAGATTGGGATATAATGTTGATAATTATGTGCATGATTGCTGCTTTACATGCAAACTACAAGAAATGTTATTCCGGGATTATATATCCTTATAAATGGGTAACCTCAATGGATATCAATAGGTTTAAAGCTCATGCCACCACCAATTCCAGGTAGGCCAAAAAAGAAGAGAAAACAAGAACTAGTGGAAAAATATCATTATGCAATTAAAGAAGATGGAGTATCTATTTTGACTAAGAGGAATTATATGACTGTAAGGTATGGTAATTGCAAGGAAACTGGACATATTAGAAGGACATGTCCAACGAAGATTAGGAATGAAGCAGGTAAATACAAACATAAATGTTATTGATGAGAGAGATATGAGGTAATTTTTTTAGAGGGAAAATAAGTTATTTTCCGATATTACCCCTATTTAAATGCGCTGATATATAGATTTTAAAGAAAATGTGATCATGATGTACAAATGACACATATTTCAATGGCACATATATACATTTTTTTATTTAATGATTTATGTGTACATTCGGTTAAATTTGAATGGTCAAAGTGTTAATAACTCTTTTATTATTTTATATTACATCCGACGAACGAACACATTCATTAGTGACTTGTGCTAATCGGAGCGTGTTCAGAAAGTCTTCCGTTCAAATCTTTCAGCTCTTTACCCTTGGTGACTTTCAAATGTATTGATGTACAAAATCATTGTGTCGACTAAGATACTATCTCATCCCAAATTAGATAGTTGACACGTATATTAAGGTGTATATATAATTAAATCTTTATTTACAAAAAAATTAAAAAAATAATTTAAAGAGTTACGTCATCGATGCATCTTAACATACATTGTAACTGCTTTTTCGACGCCCTGAAGTTTTGAAATGGTTGGTCAGCTTACATTACACATGCGCAGAGAACTGAAGTATTTTGTTTGTTCAATTATGGAACTGCATTTAAGTTGTAGTTCTTGGATGAAGAAAGCACTGATCATATCAAATTCCAGAATCCGAAAAAGTAAAGATAATTAGCATGGTTAATGCACATTTCTACTGCATAAGGTAAATACACTATAAAAGCTGGAAATAATTCCAGCCGAATTTAGCAAAAACAATATAAATAATAATTCCAACCGAGATCATATACAGTATAGGTTAACAACATATTTGGTGCACATAGTACTAGATAAAATAAATATGTTATAAAACTTGAAAATGATAGCAACTGAAATTAAATACATAAATTACAGAGCCATTCCACTGATTTCAAAATAATACAAGCACCACATTGCAGCTTGTGATCGGACTTTATTTTAGGAGCTTGATCGATCGTAAACTTCTTTCCCCAATTCCCCTTTTATTCTGAGATAAACTTGAATTCATAGACAAGTAATTTAACCACCCAAGATCGCAATTTACAATGCAATGCGAGTGCTCATTCAAAAATCCGGTTGTGACAAGTTTTATCGCAAGGGTATGGACAATCTATCTTTTGAAATGGACTCCGATCATAGTACCAGTCCCCAATTGCCTTTGCAATTGTCTGCAGTACATATTTTGAACAAAAACATAAACCAGTTAGTATTACTGAAAAGTTATCCTTGCGACCAGGCCCAGCACAGAATGCCACTTTACAAAGATTATTTTCAGCACACTTTTGGAGTAGACCAACTCCACAAGTCTAATATAATATAGTGGGGAATGAAATGGAATATAATGTTGGGGCAGGTGACTAAAGTGCTTGTTAAGCATAGTAATATAGTAATAGTATGTGGAAACCAACTGAAAACAGCAAGAGAAATAGAGATTATCACCTTATTATCCAACAACGGGGAATCGGCCCTTAGCCAAGTTTCCTGTGTTCCAGTTTGGCAGTGGGCATAGCAAGAGTTTAAAAACATCCCTCTAGATGTAGAGCTATCCACTGCAGGTGCGGCGCTCAAAAACTGCAACCTAAAATCTGAAACAATAAAATGTCAAGCATATGGCTTAAGTACAACAGTGGTCCCTTTAGAGAAAATGTGGACTGATACATTTACTTCAAGAAAAATATGATTCTCGGTACTTGAAATTTGGTCAGAAATTACAGTCAGGCTAAAAAATCTTGTGCTATGCAAAAAAGCAAGTATAGTGGGGCCCATAGTAATTTACCTTGCAAGGTTTTAAGTTGGGCTGCTGAGCACTTTGTTATATCAAGCTTGCAGTCGCGCCAGGTGCCATGGGGATCAGCAACACCAGGAGCCAAAATGTTCTTTACCTAAAACGATTGAGATGAAAGCAAGAACTAAGGTTATTGAATAAACAACAATCACCTGGCTAACATATTGTAGAAAGCAATTAAGATCAGATTATTGATAGGAAAATACAGGTGGCGGCCAACTTGAGAACCATTTCCATATGGCACTATGATACTAGTTTCATTCGCACCGACCTCATTTAACAAAATATAGAAAGTACTGAAGATCATGGAGAGGGGAACAAAATACGATTTCATTGATCATACGATACATTTAATCGTGTTAGTTAGATTATGTTAATTTGCTCAATATAGATATATATGTAGCTGTAACTATTTCTTCCTGCTACTTCACATAAAAATTGTATTGAAGACTGTTGTATGCAGCTATCTTATATAATTGTAGCAGCAACTTCAAAAACATAGGAAACTCCACCATGCTCTACCCTATGTTTCCAAAATTAGCAAAACAAAAAAAACAAACATAGAAAACTCTCTATTAAGGAGCGGGCTGCATTGGAAAAATTAATTCATACAGAGTTAGTACTATACTTACATATCACATATCCCCTTCCCCGATATTGTGTGTATGTGCATAATATCAGACAGTAGTTAGTAATATCTTGATTAAAATTATAATGTTTCTAACCTGCCATGAATCATAAGCCGCATTGAGCAGGAAAATTGGTGTTTGGATTTGTTGCACCACGTTTTGAGGGAAAAAGCACTGAAATTTAATTTGATTAGATCTCTAAGCAATATTAGGAGGCAAGAGGGGACAAACATATGATATTGGCCTTTCTTACCAAACCCGGTTTGAGTCGTGAAGTGCAAGATGAAGGTAAGTTCTTTGCTGATCCCTACAACAAAGACATATTTATTCAGAATTCGAAGACATAAAGCATATATATCCTGTAACACACGAGGAAGGGGATAAAAATAGTGGAAGTTGTGAGATATCTTATACAGAATGAGTAGCTGATTAGTTTAGCGAAGTAAAGAGAACGTACATGTGTCCTGACAACATCATCGTATATAGTTTCGATATGTGCTGCTCCAGAAATAGCCTTGCTGTGCAGATTCCGAAATGTTTATGTGAGGGACAGATTAGGAAGAAGTGAAATATAATCTGCATGAAGATATGAAGGATATATGCAAGTCTCTCAAGAAAAGCTTACACGTTTATAAAGTAACCTGCATCAGCAAGGCATTTCACTTTTGCACTCGCAGGTAGAAGAGATCTAAATTTATCACAATGCAATATGGAAGCTAATCCACCAGCCGAACAGCCAGAAATTATTGCCTATGATTAAAGCAAAAAGAGTTAATAAGAACATTAAAGAATGAGAGATTGAGGGAAGCATTAACAACTAAATGGCACATACATTCTTAGCATCCTTCATTCCTTTTGCTAATAGATCCTCAATAACAGCAAGGAAAATCCTTTGTCCTCTGAAGTGAAGATTAGTAGCCTGAAAATTTTATTAGCACATCATGAAAATTGAGGATAAGGAAATAAATCAAGACAAGAAAACTAATATAGAACCTATATATACTGAGCTCAAGTCATCATATATCTAACATACTCAATGCTGCACCCGGATACACACAGAGTATGCATGTGTTTTTTGTAATTTCTTGTTAGGGATAGATTTGTGTGTTCCTCATCACTCTTTAGTCTTTACAGAAAGAAAAAAAATGTATTTTTGATAGAATTTGCAAGACTTACAGGATCAACTGCTTCCACATCCCCAGTGAATGATGCTCCATCACAATACCTAACCTTGATTGTGTTCCAGTTGTAGAAGTCTAGACCAAAACGGAAGAATTTATCAGCAAGGATATGGAAGTCAAATGAAATATGCAGCCAAAATAATTGAATAGAAGTACTTACCTGGATTATACTTAGCTTTATTGCTGAACATCCCTGAGAATGATAGTACTTTAGTCATTTGCTTTGAAGAACCCAAGCGTGTATTTATACGATCAAGGCAAGTAGTCACATTGTTGCACCATCCTCCTCCCTGGAAAACTCCACACATATTTACACTTTTCTTCTTTTTTATAAAAAATTTAATTAGGCAATAAAATTATGAAAACAAACATATATGCACTTATCAGTGTGCGTGTTTTGTATAATACTCGAAAGCACGCTTAATACTCGAAAGCACATTAAACTGAAGATTGCCTCAAATCAATCTATCATTTCTCAAAGTAAAATTAGGTTATTAATATAGCTTTAATCTTTTGTTGAAGGTGTTAATCAAGATAGTGCAATATTTTTGTTGCAACACTAAATAAATTAAAAATGTCTAGAAAAATTTACCAACCTCAAAGTGGACCAACCAATTGTTAATTCCCGCATCAAACCCCTTGGACATATGATAAGCTGGTGGGCTTCCATCCAGGCATACTATAAATACATATGATCAGCAGATATTGTGACCAAAAACCACTCTCATATCAGAACAGAACAGAAAAAGTATGGTGCAAGTTCATTTTTGTTTTTCACCTGCTCCTTTTGCTACAGCACTCTGGAGATAAGTTATACCAACATCAAAACCATCAACTTTGAGCAAAACCAGTGCTACGGCTAGTGTTTGTAACCACAGGCATAATCTTGTATTCACCATACTCCTTGTAACTAAAAAAGAGTCATCCATATGAGAGAAAATAATAATGAACAAGTATTGTGATGCTATATATGTCCGAATTTCAAGAACATAGCAGACTATTAGACTAACTGATTCATCACTAGATTACAAAAACATGCCTAGCCATAGTCAGCTCATAGTAATTACTATTTGAATTAGAATAGTATCAGTGTTTCGACAAAATAATAGATTTATAATCTAGCAAGAAGCCGAATTTCCATTGCTCAGACTTGATCATTTTAAAATTCAGCAGACACATGTCTACATTCAGCCAAGCTAGCCGGCCAAAGAAAAAAACAGCATAGATCATTACTATATATCCTACCTAATTCAATAAATATATAAATCATATTATATAAAACTAAGGCTAGAAAAAGCATGTGAGTAGTAATAATAGGTTGTTTTTTTATAATTCATATTTGTATAATTTATAATTTATGTTAAATTAATGAAATAAATTGTCAACAAATATTATAAACTACATTATTATGGTAAGTGTTTGCAAAACCATAATCAAAATTCATAGAAAAATATTGCAGAACAATAATTTGTCACTCATTAACAAAAACAAATTCAGCCCTTTTTAGTCCCGACTTAATTAACTTTGGTACATTTAACAATTAAATAACATTGAAAATAAAATCCTTTTAGATTAAATATTTGGTGTAGATGGGTTGAAGTTTATTTCGGACAAAGTAAATTTTACACTATTTCAATGTAAAAATAACACCAAAATAATATAATGGGTTGGGAATGCTCCAGCAGCAGCTGAACATGTATGTTGCAGATAGCCATGTTTCTTAAAAAGTGTGTGTATATATATATATATATATGTGTGTGATTTTTGTTAAGAGTCCCTTTTTCGAAATACATAATAATAATTAATTTATGTTGTATAGGTAATCTTTGGAAAAAAACAAGATTTTTGAAGAGTTGTAATCTTCACATCCATACAGATAGGTGGACTTAAAACTAAAATCACTCGACAAAGATGATTAACTTACCAAACTACATGCAACATGGCAATATTTTGTTTGTACCAATTTACCCCTGGATAAGGATATGTTAGTATGTCACTATGAAACTGGGAGTCTGGGACAGTAAATCCAAGGGCATTGTTTCAGTTTACATTATATAACATCAAAATAATTACCATTACATATTTACATACTTCTACTAAGAAACTAGGTGGTCTATGGAACTCTCATAATTCATAGCTAAAACCATTAGGTGAGTGTGATATATATATGTGTATGCATGTATCACATAATATTACTATGACAAATTTAATAATAAAAGATACACGAGTAATGAGCTGAACAAGATTTTCACAACTATAGCAAGTAAAAGTTGAAGAAGAAGAAATTAGCTAGCTAAAAAGAAAGTTCAAGAACAAAGAAAAAGTGTACACATATAAGCTAATAAGCACAAGTACCTCAAAGGATAGATGGGAAAGCTTAAAGACCCAAAGAAAGAAAGAAGCAGAGAGAGAGAGAGAGATCTTGGAGGGTATTATTTGTACATAACTGCATAAAGAGATAGAAATATATAGGGCCCGTGTGAGTGTGAGGTGTTTGTGTGTACTACATATACATGTCTAAACACAAGACGACTCACAGTTGCTTAAAATAATGAGGAATCTGGTATGTAGATATACAAAACAATCATGTAATAATAGGGAGTGAAATTTCATTTATATTTGGCATGCGGTGCTACTAAAGTAAGTGCTTCCAAAAATACCAATTTTTATGATGAAATAATGATTTATAATTTAAATTAATATTATACAGTTCATATTTTAATTACATCAGCCAAAAATTGATTGAAATTAAGAAGAGTAACCATATACAGGGGTAATCAGCTTCTGAAATAATTATTTAAAACAATTTAGTAACATGTTTTTATTTGGTAACCAAATAAAATCTTATAAATAATTTCTTACAAAAAAAAGAAAGAAAAACTTATAAATAATACTAATTAGCATCTTGTATGCCACACTGTAACTGAACTGCACCGGACGGCCCGAAACCTTCCCATAAATTTTATATATTTTCATTTTTTATGTATAAAATTTATAATATATTATATAAAATTTAGTATATTTTATTAATTATCTTAAATCATTCATAAAATTTCAAAATTATTGGTCTTCTATTTATAAATAATTTTTATATATATTATTTGATCTTTTAAAATATATATACATATTTATATACTTTAATATTAAAAATTATTACTTTCAAATTTTGTCCCAAAAAAAATCCAGTGGTAACAAGTGCTATGGCATCTTACTATGTGCCATCCCTTTGTATTTAAATTCCGGAGGAAAACTTAACTATGGGTGAAAGTTGAAATTCGAGTGCCATAATGCATAGTACAATTTCTTTTTATTAATTAAGTAAACAATAAACATTATAGATGTATATTAATTCTGTGTGTCCATTTTAAAAAATGGTTTTTTTTACCAAATTCTGGCAGTCCTACCTGATCTCATAGTCCTACCATACCACAATTACCATTCAATGGACGCGTTAGTTTGACAATGTGTCCACTCCTTGTAAATGAAATTATAAATTTAAAATTGGAGACAAACCTGTTTCTTATAATAACATTTACCACTAATTAACAGTCGAAACTTTTGACTAGTATGCTTCAAATAGGATGATCTTTTGTCACGATTAATATGTTCTTATTTAATTCAAAAAACTTCTTCAAATAAACTTTAAAATTAATTTATTAAGTCCAACTCGCTATTTTAATTAACTATCAAATATTAATTGTAAATGATTCATCTAGTCAAACTATAATTTGACTCCAACATCTAATTTTTACTCATCTCTTTAATTTCTAAACATGATCACTATCAAGTCAATTTTGAATAATTTTAAAATAACTCAATTCTCTCATAATAATTATTATTAACTTGTACGCAATACTTCCATTTTTAATAATAACGAGTGAAAAAAGTCACGTTTCGCGGCAGTCTCATAATAATTTTTAAATTTATTAAAAATTTTCTCACAAAATTACATTACTAATAACTAAACTGCATATGATAAAATTTAATATAACAAAATTATATTAAATCAAAATATTAGTATAAAATTTATAAATATTATAAAATCAAATAAGAATTTCAAAATATATATGTGTATTATAATTCACAACTTACTAATTTGTTATGATTCTAAAATCTTTTTTTTTTCTATCCGCCGCTAACAATATCAATGTCACCAATGTGATCAAACAGCCCACGACATCTAAATAAGTATTAGTAACATTATGTAAATATTAAAAAATATAATTTAAAATTATATATGTGTTTGACATACAATATCTTATTTTAGCAAAATATGTGACAGTATATTAGTGTCATTAACACGTGCTTCAATTATATCGGGACATATGAACTCAAATTCATGTACTGGTATGTTGATAATTCTTTCTTCCAACTTTTTTGGGGTCATTGTACGTAGAAATATCACTTTAAACTCACATTATAGTGTTCTATATCGGCCGGTACTTGTAATTATTTTTAAATTTTTAATGCTATATAAAGACTCTTCTTCCAAAGTATATGTTTTTTAATCTTTGCATGAATAAGATTTTCCTATCATAAATTAAAACATCAAAAAATTAGTACGAATGCATAATTGTAATATATTAATAAATAACAAAAATTTATTAACCTTCTCATTAATTAAAATCATGTAAAGACTAAATCGATCCTCTATTTGTGTATTGATTGCATTCCACATTATGCATATTCTCACTTTTATCATTCAATCGTCTCTATTGTTATTTAAAACATTAAGAGAGTGTAATCGATGATGTATTACACATTGAATGTAAATAGCTTTATGATAAATTTATTGTGATTTATTTTTTAATGTTTGGTCTTTAATTTTTATAAGTGATAGTCTATTATTTTTTAGATGGAAACACATTCAATTTAGGTAAAAGAATAAATTAACTTTTTTATTATAGACAGTGTCTTTTTGAAAAATCAAAATAGTTTCGATTTTTAATAATTTAATGTCTTTTCTAAAATTTCTAATTACCTTACGTATAATAATGTATTTTCTAAAATTTCGAAACTTATCTTATGGATAATAATAATTTACTTGACTTGAGAAGAAAGTTTATGAGAATATAAAGTAACTTAAATTTTCCATAATTCGGAGAAATTTTAGGAGAATATAAAGTAACTTAGATTTTTCATAATTCGGAGAAAATTTAGGAGAATATAACGTAACTTAGGTTTTTTTATAAATTTTAATATTTACTAATTCATATAATATATATATATATATATATATAATTTTATAATTAAATTATATGAGAATATAACGTAACTTAAATTTCTTCTCCTTTATATATATATATATATATATATATATATATATATATATATATATATATATATATATTGATTTATAATAATTTTATAATTAAATTTATTTATTTTTTATAAAAATTTATATTTGTTCAATTTTAATATTAAAATTAATATATTTTCTTCTAAAACTAATACTAATTTAGTTTTTTTTTACAGAATATACTACTCGTAGATAAATTGTATCAAGATACAATTATTCATGGGAGGAGTTTCTTTTATTCAAAAAGCTTATCATCTAGCAAAGGACGCGAAACTGTCCCCGAAAATTTAGACTGTCTTAATGTCTGAGAAGATAACACACGCCGTACTCCAATCAACAAATATATAAATATGTTTGTTATGTTATGCGATCCAAATCCACAAAACATTGCAAAAAAGTTTTGAAATTACAAAAACAATAAAATAACAAGTCACTAAAATATCTCTAATATAAAATCATTATACATACATATATATATATATATATATATATATATCCCAATATATAATGAAAAGTTATCCAATATGGCACACAAAATCGTAATCCAACGACATATAAAAATAATCATATATGATCAAAACGCCATAAAATTCAACGACATATAAAAATAATCATATATATGATCAAAACGCCATAAAATTGGCACTACATTATAGAGGATCGCATATGATACTAAAATTGTTCAAAAAAAATATATTTGAAAGATTTAAAAATAGATCTGAAAGTTATAAAAACATATCTACAAATTTTAAAGTTAAAGTTTTTAAAAGATACAGATAATAAAGATTATAATATAATGATATTATTCTCGTATACAATAGAAAGAAGATTTTTGGAATTATGGTTGAGGAAGAGGGAGAGGGAGAGGAAGGTGAGAAGAAGATTTTTGGAATTAAGGTTGAGCAGAGGGAGAGGAAGGGGAGAATAAATTTTGATCTCTGAAAAATCGAATTTGTTAATTCTTGCCTCCATGAAAAATCTAATTTTAATCAATTAATTAACTCACTAATAATATTTAGAAATTGAAATTTTTATCATTGACGATCAAATCTTTTAAAATTATAAAATAATAAATTATAATTTATCTTCGATCAATTTACTTACAAAATATCACACGAGTAAAACGGAGGGATTATAACTTTTTAATTTTAGCATGATGTTTCTTATCTATTTGTCAAGCACTTGTTGATATTTTGTCATACTTCCAAAACAGGTGAAACGTGGATATCAATATATTAATTAGGTTAATTACGGGACAACGAGTATGTTAGACTTTTTGTTTTAATTTTTATTTTAAAATGTACTGTATTAGCTTGCATTTCGCAGTTTTTTTAATATTTATTTTATTTTATTATAAAATTATAAAATTTATTTTTACTTTTATTCTTATAACAATAATTTTAATTTTAATATCATTAATTTAATTATATAATATTAATATTTAAAATTTGTTCAACTAATTTATATGATTAAAATTTAATTTTTAAACAATATTTTTAATTTTATATAATATTTAAAGTTATTTTTATATAGTTTTCATGTATTTTATTCGTATTTTTGTTTAAAAGTGATAAAGTGTTTTGTCTAAAATGTGTTTTAATTAAAAAAAATAAAATTACCGATCACCATACCCAAATATCTACCAATAATATTTAATAATTTTTATATTATCATTTAAATAATATATTACAGGTATCTGCCCATTTATTTTTTTGATTATTGTAATTATAAAGAATTATATATAATTATAAAAATATTCATACTAAAAAACACAGGTAGCTTAAGTAATTTTTCAGAGTTAATCTCAGAATTTTATTATCTTGTATAAATATATTTAGAGAATATTTGACTTAGGTAGAATCAATATTAAAATTTTAAATGATTTTACGACTTTCGTGTAAAGATATGTCAACGTATTTAAGTTGCAAAACAAACAAGAAATAACGGACTCAAAAGATGATACATGATTGATAATCTGCTTATATGTTTTCATCTTTTATTTTTATGTTAGGAAGCAAACACCGATGTTTATTAGAGAATACAAGTCAGAGTTTATATTGCTGACGTCATCAGAGTTTAAGAAACTGTCGGACAGAGTTTACTCTATCAGATAATACTCAATCAGAGTTTACTCTAACAGAGAATGCTCTATCAGAGAATAATAACCGACAGAGTTTAATATCAGAGTTTGTCAGGAATCAATTCAAATTAGAGTCTGAATAGGAAAGTAAGAAGGAATCCGAATGCAAGACTATTTTCTTATGTAAAGCTATTCTATTTCTATTCTGATTTGTAATTGAATTGTAACTGTGTTTATATAAACACAGACATAGGTTAATATTGAGATATCTTTTTACAAGTCTTATTTTTCATAACCTAGCAGCTCTTGAGAACAAACAAATTCTTGAAAGAGTTTTGTAATCTTTTCAATCTTTAATACAAAATAGTATTCATCTTTTACATACTTGTGTTCTTAATCGATTTACTGGTACTGTTACATTCAACCCCCTTCTATAATAGTTTATCTTTTTGGGCAAACATTTTAAATAAAACAAAGTAAAATTTTCCAACTATAAAAAACGATAAATAAATTATTAAAATTTCTGTTATGCACCAACAAATCTACAATCTATAGATTATATAGAATAGGACTGTAAAACGATATTGACTTTATTTGTTTCCACTTATTTTCTGAAAATAAATGCTTATTTTTAGAAAAATTAGGTATATATGTATTTTTTCAAAAATAAGTAACTTATTTTTTATTTTAAAATAATATTTGGTTTTAAAATTTTAAATAAATATTTATCTTTAAAAAAATATGAAAAAATATAAAATAAGTAACTTATTTTAAATTTAAGTAATCCCAAACACCCACATTGTATCCTTGTAAAAATAAAAAATCATCCATGCAGACAAGCTTTAATAAGAAACAATAGATGTAAATGTGGATTTTGACTCGATGGTTATTCCTCCTTTTGATTCGATAATAAAATGTCTCGAGAAAGTTTGGTATATTATCAAGATCTTTTTCTTTTGTAAAGTTACAAATATATTTTTTATAAAAATTAGATAGTGACGTAATAATGATTTTTTTATAATTGATTCTTAATATTCATTCATGTCGGTGCGTAGAATAATAATTTAACTTGTTGTGAATATAATTTGTCACCGATGCTCCCCTAAAGAAACCAACATAGATGTGATTCAAACACGCGCATTCAATTTTATAACCAATAATTTTGACAAACCATGATCCCGTTTGCCTCAGTTTATAAGCTGAAAAAGTTGGTATATATGTATTTTTTCTGAAAATAAGTAACTTATTTTCAAATTTGAAAATAAGATTTGGTCTTAAATTTCTAAAATAAATATTAATTTTCAAAAAAAATATAAAAATACTTAAAAAAAAAGTAACTATTTACTTATAAGCTAAGCCAAACACCCTGCGTGTATCTTGATATATCTTCCAATAAAGGGAGTGACTCCACATGCAAAAAGCGACTTGTAACTGATGATTAGGCGCTTTTTATTATGTACATTGATTGATCGGAATATATATTACTATTTTAATTCAAGAAATTTTAATTAAATTTAATTAGTAATTCTGATATCGAGTAGGGAATTTACTCAATACTTCCGCCAACTTAAACACATATTATATACCGGCAGATTTTATATTAAATTTTAATATAAATATTAATTGTTCAACTTTGTTCATAAATAAGTATTATAGCCTGCTAATATAGTCAATCAGTACATTTGTATTGTGTGTGGCTTGTTTTGTGCAATGCAAGGACTTCTAGTAGTCTGTTTTCAAGTTTATTTAGGGTAATAACACAACTTCTAACCTCTTTTAATAATAATGTTTATAGGTCAACTGGTCAAGGTTTATACAAATACAAATACTTGTGTTCGTCGGCCCGCTCGTTTGCCTAGCTCTATCGGTTGGGTGATATGTACGTATACACGCATGTAATATCCGTTCCATGGTACTCTATCATATATGTTGGTATGGTATCATAATCATAAATTATTAATAAAGTAGATGTTTTGGGCACCCAGGGTCTGACAGTCAATGGTATTGGTTGGCTGTTGTTGTATACTTATATGTGTCACATGTGATTTAGAGATTGGGGGATCAACTTTTTAATTTTTGGATAATGGAGCTTGTATTGAAATGAACTTGGTTTCTTTTTAATACTGCTGATAGTTAATAATGAGATTTTAGTTATTTTTCAAGGTTATTCAAAATTTAAAATTTATCAAGTTCATCCTAAACTTCAATTTAGGTCACAAGTTCATAACTCGTACGCTACATCGTGTATTTGACGGGGTATCCAAAAAACTTAGTTAGGGTTGAAAAATAAAATCATAAAAAAGTATAATAAATAAATATATTATAAAATGTAAAATATTGTCGTTTTAGAATTATATTTACAAAATTCATAACCATACTCGACGATTTTTGTCTTTCTGATATTATGAAAAAGTTGCATGATTTTTTATTGACAACATTAATATATGTAATGAGATTATTATTCCACAATGGATTTTTTTTATCTAAATATAATCTTTTCATCTGATCTCTCTAATATTAGGATGATATTTTGAAATTGAAATCTCTATATATTACTATTGATTTGATTTTGAGTAACATGCAAAACCCTTTTTTTAACAGCATGTTTGGAACAAGAAAGTAAATAAACAAATTACAAAATTTAAAGAACGTGAGTAGTGAATAGTCAGAAAAAGTAATTTTTGTTTTGAATTAATGTGATCAAAAACTATAAAATGTTTAGTTTTGTTTTAAATCTATTTCATTTTTAATTTTTATTTTACTTTATTTATTATATTTATCTATTTTACTCAATTTTGTTTTATCTAAAACTCCAATCAATTTTTTATAAATTCACTTTTTATGTGTCAAATAAATTGAGTTCAATTTTTTTTTTTATGAGTCCAAAAATAAAAAATTAAAATTTTATATAATACATATATATACACACTTTGAGGATGCAAAGTGACCCCACTTTACTAAACGTAGCTACGCCATTTGTTGCGTATTTATAATGTCCTGTGCAATGCGTGGATCAAAAAAGAAAAAACTTTAAGTTAGCCCAGCCCAATAGCCTTTCCTGAATCCTGATTTGATCACGTTTGGATCTGAATATTTGCTGCTTCTGTGAGGACAATGAATTATTTGATGTGGGAGTGGGATGGGGTCAGATCAATATTGTACAAACAAATCTCAATATGCAATAATTCACATCTATATGCACTATATACACATTAAATTTAGGATCGCTTTTTCATCCAACTTGTCAAATGAACTCTGATATCATGTTAAATAACTAGCTAGAATACTCGTAAACCTTTAATAGTTAGTAAAAAGATACTAAATAGATTTTATGCTATTGTATATGAATGAAAATATACTTTAACAGGGAGTTAGGGGAGGACATGGAAGTGAAAGAGCCAAGAAATGATGAAGCCCAAAATCATACATGTAAGAAGAAAATTCATGATCCTACAACCGCGACTATTGCTTCCTGTCTCATACTCAATCTCAGGTGCCGTGGTTGCTTCTGCAACAGCTCTTCTACTGTTATTTACTTCATCTTTCCTGTTGTCTTCTTTAGAAACATAGTTTGCAATGGAGCCACAAATCTCACAGCTTCTGCATATGAACAACAATGGAAAGCACAACGTTGGTTCACACTTCACACACAAACAAAGAATATGATTTGCAAATAACATTCGAAATTTAGCAACTAGTTTAATGAAAAAGAGTATTGCACTAATGTAAAATTACTTTAAGACAGGCCCTGATCATGATAAAGAAGTTACCTGTTTCCTCTGATTTTGAACCAAGTGTCAGCACAATGTTGATGAGCAGAAGCAAGATCACCCTTACAATCACACTTTAACTCAATAGCAACACCACAACATGACTCCATCAAACTCAAATGACAAATTCTACACTCCCTCTCCACCAGTATTTCCATATCATTCATTTTTTCATTATCAGTATTCTGCACCTCCATTTTCATTTCACCGCTCTCCAAGTTCCCCTCAGTCTGCAGGCACAATCTAAAACTCCCATCAATCTCTAACGACTCTTCATCGGACCTGCTTGACCATGTCTTATCGGACTCGGAGAAATGTAAGCTGCCAGAATCTTTCAGGAAGGATGGTGACATTTACAATTATTTTGAAGCTTCACATAAGAAAAGAAGAAAACTAGAGAATATGTTTTTATTTAGTAATGATGCAGAAGTTGAAGTGGAAATGTCAGTTACATTGTTAGAATGTGAACTGTACGTTGTCTTGAGGGGAAACAAAAGAGTCACTATCATTTTTCCAACTATATTATCTCCTGCCGGAAAAGCTGGATAATTCTTTCATGGTTGATTCATGAGTGGTCCAAATATTTAACAAATATTCTGAAACTAGGCTCTTTACTTATTTTGCTTCTTTTTTATGGCTAGCAAATGCCTCTTCAATTATCTACTCTTTCTATAAAAATAAATATATGACATATTTGGAATAATACATGTATATATATATACATGGATGGTAGGTATAAATACATAAATTATTTAAATCTAGAACACAGACATTGTAATACTCGTGAACAAATTAATGTTGAATTTATTGCAACATGACTGTAATGAGCTGTTTTAGAAAAAAAATTATTTGTTAAAATTTTCTTTGCTGAAAAAGTATATAAAAATGACAATGAGATATAGGGAAACATGTATATACAACCCCATTCATTTTTCAACATTTCCTAAAATTTCTTAAAATTTCTTTTTTTCACTAATTTTGTCGGGAGTAATGCTAGGGACCCAAAAAATTGTTCTAATTTTTTTTACCAAATGATGTGAGTGCACGCAGACTAAGCAATTACATACATGACAACTCAGTATTTGCTTTACACACATTTTGTTCTCTTTTTTCTTTTTTCTACTTCTTAAACTCCGTTCCCCACCAAAATATTAACAATTAGGTGAGACGATTTTTTTTCTTTTTTCTACTTCTTAAACTCTGTTCCCCACCAAAATATTAACAATTAGGTGGGACGAAGAGAGCAATAGATTTAATTAACTAAAACTGGATTGCAAGGCCATCACAACTCTCAATCGGTACAAACTAAAAATAACAAAAAAATATATAAATAGAAGCTGTGGAGATGAATGTGAATCTTGGTCTTAATTAGGCTTCGTTAAAGAACAAAAAACAATCCAGAAGATAACAAAACTTGTTGCCAATTTGTTTGGTTACGTACATTAATACTTAAACCCACAACTTTCATCTAAAATTCAATCATTAAACAAGCTCGAGGGCACAACAAAATACGTGTAATCATACAACGTCCATCTAAAATTCAATCATTAAACAAGCCTGAGGGCACAACAAAATACATGCATTACATAATTACGTCAATGTTGATAAGCTTTTAGTATGTTGGTGAAAACCTCCAAGAACGTTCAGAAGAACCAACAAAACTCCAAAATTGACTCCATCAGAAACTTGAAAGCCCTAGGCTCACCTCACAAAACACAGCACGCTTGAATCCACATTAGCATCAAAGAATTAGTCCTTTACATAGAAGATATTACACAAGGTTATAGTAGTCGTTCCACTTTATTTTTAGTCTTGCTTCGTTCTCAAATGAAAATTACCAGAAAAGAATATATTTCCTATGTTCACAATAATCTTGTCGACTTGCTAAATCCGTATGGGAGTCTGACCCAGATAATGGATATACATGCCAATCTCCAATTCTCCATTGCAAGTGCAGCATATATTAGGTACATTGTGTAAATTCATCCATTGTGTATTTTCTTGGCCTACTTCTCTTATTTCATATCCTTCCATCTCCCCTGTCTTCCTAAAGCAGAACTTAAAAAAGCAGTTATACTTGTAAACTTTACTAGAATATTAGAAGCATCACTTCAAATTCGAAGTAAGGTTTTCACTCCTACACTATTAATCTACTTAATAGAGAATCTTACAAGATTCTTCAAAGGTTAATTGTGATTTGGCACCTCATAAAGTCCTCTTTTATATAGTATGCATTTTACTATATCGAATCTCAAACTATAATAGTATACCTCCAACCAATTGGAGTGCAACTTCTAGCATAGGTTACATGGCATACAGTCATACACTATCTTCAGCTGCAACAAATAGATGTCAAACTTTGTACAAATGTATACACATACAAAGTTGTTGAGAGATGTAATATGGATTTCTTTATAGAGGAAACCATATACCGGAGAGAGATTGTGGTGGACAATGCCCTATATTCAGCCTACCCCACCCTTCAAATAATGTTTTGGGATAACTGGCCTGGTTTTTAGAAAGATATTGCTTATGATTCCTTTATCTCAGGTTATCACTCCCCTGGAGCACCTAATTAAAATAGAGCAGTTTCATAGTAGATTACTACCAGTAGATGCAACCACAGACTAAAACTTCACCCTTTAAACTTCTCTTCACCTTCGTAATAAACTTGGATCATCATAACAAGGCATGGGAAAAGGGTAGTATTCCCTTCTAAGCCTAAAGGTCAAGCCTGGTAGATTCAATCATACATGTATGACAAGCGCTGTCCATTCTACTGATGTTTTGGATCATATACAAATATACGATGAAGAATAAGTTCATTTTACGGCCGCAACTTGTAGTATGAATAAAAAGAGCATTGCCTCGTAAACAGTATATAAAGATAAATTAATTGGGTTGTTGGAGAGCAATAAATATTGGAGTATACCATTCATGAAATAAGAACTGTTACCTACGAACTATATTGGCTTTTTTGTTGACTCGTATATCAAACTACAGCAGAACACAATATCTAAATTTACAGCCAACTTTACTGCAATCCGGGTAAAAGAGCATAATTTTGTTCTAGCAAGACGACAGACCCAAAATTTTAACAAGTCTGTTATATACCAAACTCTTTACTTTACAAAACTAGCAAAGTTTTCAAATTCATTACCTTGATAATTACAGTTAAACCTCTATAAATGAATAACCATGAGACTGGAGAAAAAATCAAATATTTCAAACCGGCTTCCTCGGGTGGCAGCAGCAGTGGGCAAGTGAATTATTCATTTATTCATTTAATGAGGTTACCCTAACGAGGTTACCCTAAACCAGAGAAAATTATTTATTTAATGCAGTTAATAAATTATAGAACATTCATTTGACATTTATCGAGGTGTACATCTTTGATACTAACACGTACAAAGATTCTCAAAATATTTCCTTTTCCTGCTTTTTTTTATGTAAATTCCTTGTATTTAAAATTCTGGATATATTACAGTTTTACTTTGGATCTCTTTAATGGTAAAATTCTAGAATTGTTTGAAATTGACTTGGCTGACAAAATTGAGTCTTCAGAATTCAGCAATAGAATTCCGGGTGACTAGCAGCTTAAGCATTTTTATAAAACATAAGTGCCTTTCCACATAAGAGTCTGTCATATCATGCACTGTACTTCCATCATTCTTTACCACCTATGTCTATTTATGAAATCATAGGTCTTGTGACTTGCAAGAACGATTCTAGGGCCCACAGCTGATGTGCATCTTAGAATTAAAAACATGGTGGAAAGGGGGTCAAAGTCAAAAAGCTTATGTTTACTACACAAGTGACAGAAACAAAAAAGATAAACTCCCACTAAAACTTAAACCAGCATACACATATTGCCATTGTAGACCTAGAATTCAAGAAATACAGCAAACCTGGAAACACTACAACGAAGCAGTAACTGAAGTCCAAGATTGTCATCCAACAACGGAAAGTCAATTGCATAGCTTCAATCTAATCCCCAATATTGCCAAATATAAACATGCAACAATTAAGATATCTTCTCATGTACATACATACATACATATATATATATATAATAAGCCACGGCATAATAAAAAACCTCAAGCCTTAGACATAAAGAAAACAAGACCTCATGTTGCAGTCTACAAAATTAAAATTGATAGTGTTTAAAACTGTGTGGAGTACAAGTCTGGGATAGTAATTACTAGTTAGGTTTTTGCTTCTAAATAGATGTTCTAACATCCAATAACTATAAGTTCAACATATTTAATAAGATCTGCAAGCATTGCACCACTAATCTGTTAGCTAAGTACTATCAGTGTATATTAGCTCAATAAATAAATAGTTATTCTATGCTAAAAGTTATTCTATGCTAAAAATCATTCTAAAGGGATTCTCAATTTTACCTACATAGTATTTAAGTAAAGGATCTTCTTAGTATGCTTGTTTCATGATGATTAAGCGTGAATGAATACATAATCTATCTTGTATACTGTATCAAAGCTGAAACATTAAAAGTTTGGTAGAGTCGTCCGGTCGGTATTTGAGCCAGTTCGGTCAGTCGGTAAATGAGAAACTATATAAGAATCTTTCAACACATGATATTTAAAATTAAAAAAATTATTGTTGGAAGAATAAAAATAAATATAATTATAAAATAAAATGTTAAAACATAATAGGAAAACACATGCATTGTAAGCTCGTATGTGTGTGTGTTTAAACATACTTAAAATTTGAGTTATGCTTTAAATTTACTTTTGTTGCATACACTCCTTCCATGCACACTCGAATTATGTGCCAATTCCTTATTAATTTTCCCTTTTGAGTGACTTTTTGTAATGAACTCGTGATATTTTACTTTATTAATTTGACTGTACATGAACCAATTTCAAATTCTACATTTTCCTTTCAACATATATTGTCTTTCTCATCATTTATGTTTTACGGGTTGTAATTGTTGAAAGGAAGATTTGAGATTTGGGTAGCTCATTATTTTATACAATGTCTTTTATTACATCATAATAAACATCCATTCAAAACCAGTGTTGTTCTCTTTTACCAGGCTTATCTACACCCAAAACTTCAGGTCTAGCTCCTAATTCCATTTCCTCCCTAAAGCTGGCTATAAGAGCTAATAAGCCACTAAAATGCTAAGGTACTTTAGTTGTTTAATCACTTAGTTGCTATGCTCCAGATTTCTTTTGATTTCTTTCAAGTCAGTTGCTAAAGTGCCATATGCTGGTTGGGTAAGACTGGATACATTAACAAGAAGTAATCTACATCTAAAATCTTAAAACAAAAATAAATTATATCTAAAGTCGTATTTAGTAATTCACACTTGACTCACATAAGTAGAGGAATTATTCCTTAGTAGTTCGCAATTAACCCTTTATTGATGATTAACATTCAATAGTACAAGTCCGCCTTAATTGTTTCAAAAATTATATTTGACTATACTAGCATCCAAATTCGACTAGTTTTCACATCTATTTGGGCCCCTGAGTATTCCAAATACCTGATTCATTCTACTACTCAATACCTACTAATGTCTTCCTACGTTCTTCTACAATGCCGCAACTCATAGGTTCACTACGCACTTGGAAATTGTCTGTTTTATTCTTTTAAACTGCAATATTCACATTGTTTCTAATCTACCCCCGAGTTATGATTCACAATTTTATTCATCTCTCTAGAATAGTATTTACAAGTGGGAAATTTTACTAACAATCCTCTCTGCTTCTCAAATTGATAAGATGTGATAAAGATCAGAGACTTTAGTCTTTAAACCGGATGGTAACATGAACTTGCAAGCCTCTCATTCTAAAGCCCCGTTGGTTTTAAAAATATATATATATATATATTGCCCCCAGAAAGAAAAACAAAAAACACGTGTGTGATAGACCAAAGTGAATAGCAACAAATATCAGCAAGAATTATAATTGACAGTTGTTAATCGGTAAAAAGACACATACCCTTATTACAGCACCTAGTGATGAGAAATCTATTTTTAGTTGACCAAAAAGCACGGGAGATCAAAAGAAGAAAAGTATTAAACTAATTATGCTAAATATTGACATGAAGAAATATGTATGATACTCAAATAATATAAAACATGGACATTGTCAATCAGCGCCAAACCAATAGAATCCCTCATATTGAATTAAGCTCAAATTCCTAACAAACACTGGATTCTAAAATGGGATTCATAATCACCTTACAAAATATAATAATTTACTCTAACAGTATTTAACATTCATCTATCCTAATGTGAAAGTTTCACATCCGAACAGGATATACTGATACTAATATTTTAGTTCCAAAGTAAGCATAATCATAATATAAGATAAGTCTGAAATGACAAAAGTAGCATAAATCATCCCAATAACAATAAACAAAAAACAGAAGGGCAAATCACCTATTGCTAATTGTATGAAAACTGGGGCTTCAACCCTAGCTAGTACTGACACCCCTTCGAAATATGCTGCATTTTACCAAGCATCAGTTAAGCCTTCTTCCCTCGTCCCCTATTACCAGCATTTCTTGACCTGCTTCCTTCTTCAACGGAAGAATGATCTTTGGAATTTCTATGACATAATAAGTACGCAAGAATCACCAACACTTCTAATTCCTTTATACATAGTTTTTGTAGATTTAAGTCTCATGATGCTACAAAGTATTAAATTTATTATAACAAATACAACTTACTTCTGTCTCTTTGCATTCTGCTGCTTGATGCTAATAACCATATCCATAGTCCTATGTTGGTGCTCTGTTGTTTGAGAGTGTAAGTCTAGGCCATCAACTGTTTCACAATCAACCTTGCAAATCCGACACCATCCCATACTTGTAGGCATTCTCTTTCTGAACCTATCAAAAGAGTTGTTTCCCTATAACATTGCCGAAAACAAGAAGTACTGTCAGCATGCTTCTTAAACAAGAACTCTGAATGTAAACATAACGAGATAGGGCAACAAAAGGGAGAAAAAGGGAATTACACTTTCTACTATAAACTAATTTGGAGCTTCAGAATATGATAAACACACTAAAATACATAAAATTCCAGAAGAAAACATCACTCACTGCATAAAAGCCACCATCACTTGGAAAACCATGGAGAGAATAGCTGCTCCTATATCCAGGCTCACCAAGTCGTGGGTAATTTGAACCGGGATCTGATAATGTACCAAAACCATCTCCACCGCGCAAATGACTCTGTCCATTTTTAGGGCCAAAAAGTTCACCCCTGTGCAAATGGTTAGGAATAAAATCTTGACCAGCCATGTCACCATTCCTAAAATGTTCAGGAAAAGGTTTGCCAACTGGATCTGACAATATGTCAGAAGGTCTGGATCCTTCATGAACTGCATGAGTTTCCCGGCCATGAACATCAAGAAGACCAGACTGACTGTGTACGCCACCCGATATGCCTCCAAATCCACGTGAAGGAACATTATGGTATTCTCTTCCTGGACTTGTAGGTGGCCGATGATCCACACCAAACCCAGGCCCTGAACCATGAAAATCAGGCTGAGTACGTGCAGAAAATCCTCTTGCTCTGTGATCCTCATTAAAACCTATTGGTCTTTCTCGAACATCGTTAGGATGGAAAGCCCCACTTGGATGATATGGAGGCAAGAACCTTGAAGGAGTGTCATAATTAAATTCATGAGGGGGATAATTACCTGCCTTTGATGAGAAGCCGTTCCCAAAATTTGATGACGGTTCTACACCCATATTCAATGGTTTAGAAAACTGTTTAGGTGCATCCTCATACTCACCCTGACCAATACGTCCGGGTGGTCCAGACAAGAAAGGATTCCCATCATTAGCACTTTTGACACGTAACCCAGATGCAGCATCAAATCCAGGTACACGACTTTGATTAGCTAAAGGCTGCTGCCCGTATTGACCGAAAGGTCCTGATACATGGGGGTCAGGATATCTACCCTCAAAATGGTGAGGCCTCGGATTGTGTTGCATAGAAGTACCATCAGGGCCATGCACTGATCCTCCAGTAGGCTCAGCATTAAGAGTCCTGGAAAACATAGGTTGGGAATGAGTTGAGTTATTCTGGTAATGTTGCCTCCTTTGAACACCTTCAAAGCTTTCATAGGGAGCTCCTGGATAAGGACCGGACTGCAAATCTGAAGGCATAGCTGGTCTTTGTTGATGATATGAAGGCCCATAGGGCCCTGCAGGAAGCTGATGTCTTCCTTGATCAGTGCGTGGACCTTGAGCAGTGACTTGTTCGTGACTCGATTTATTTTCTTGTGTCCTCACATTAGTATCATCTTTCCTATGTCCCATATAAACTTCTTTTTGTAGCGAAGTCGAATCTTTTCCAGAGGAATACTCCGCTTGCGTTGGAGGCAAAACATTGCCATCTCTCTCACCAAGGGCTGCAGTTTCTATTTTATTGCCGCCGGATAAAGGATCTATATTACCATTGGCATCTTCCTCCTTCACATCTTTCTTAATTGAGGGCTCAGACAAAACCAATTTCAATGCATCCACTTCAGCATCCTCAACTTTTCCCATAATGCCTTTATGGGTTATATTATTTTCACCTTCACTTGTGATTCTATGTTCCTCATCACCACTTTTCCCCCCCGTTCCAGACGCTAAAACTTTGACCCCAACAGAATCCACTCCAGTATTACTGACATCCTTTCCAGCAGTACTGTTTAAAGCTGACCCGACTTCTTGCCCTAAAGCATTTTCTTCACCTAATCCAGACTGAAAAAACTGTTGCCTGGAGGGAACTTGCTCAGATGGTTGAACTGCACTCGACGGGATTGGTCGGGGCTGAGCATTAACACCAAACACGCCACCAGATTGTGGAAATGGCTGAGATGCTGTTGCTTGATTTGGTGCAACAGGTCTTCCAGCATGAGTTTGAGGCTGATGAGGAGGCATACCATGAGCTTGCACACTGTTATGTGGTGGTGGGACAGGAGGGGCAGCAGCACCCTGCTGCAACAACTGATTAGGACCCTGTGGTCGAGACTGGACAGGCATAGGCTGCTGAGCAAAAGGTAGCTGATGCATTGGACCCCGGACCGAACCAGATGCCTGCGGAAGAAAGGCTTGTTGCCCGTATTGCTGAAGTGGTTGCTGCACGGGTTGTATTACAGGACGTTGGTGACCACTGTGTCCCTGCTGAGGAGCTTGAGGACGAATCTGTTGAAGAAGTGCAGGAGGGACACCTCGCACTTGACTTTGACTAGGCATCAAGTTTGGCTGTTGATTTGTCAGTGCAACATTAGCCTGAGGTGGAGGCATATGCGGGGACTGCTGAGGGAACTGAGGCATATGCATATGCATGTGATATTGTGGGGGCGCCTGTATCAGTTGCTGTTGAGGTTGAACTGGTAGATGTGATTGATAAGTTGGTACATGGGGAGCTGGTTGCTGAGTTTGAAGATTGTTGGGCTGCAAAGGGGGGAGATAGGGATGACTTTGGGGCTGAGAGTGAGGCTGGGGATGCATTTGAAGTTGTCCCTGATGTCCTCCTTGGGACTGTGCCTGCTGATTTTGAGGCGCCTGAAAATTCTGTTGTGCAGGAGGCTGCATGGAATGGGTTAGTTGATGAGGTTGTACTTGGGGATAAGGCTGTTGTGAAGGGATTTGACCCTGGGCAGCTGGTTGAGTGTGTGGTTGGATTTGAGGTTGGGGCTGTGTCACAAGATGAGATTGTTGTGGATTGCCTTGATTCTGCACATATGAGCCATGAGGCTGTCCTTGAGGTGGAATTTGTAGTTGCTGCTGCAATGGTGGTGGTTGTTGGGACAGGAGCTGAGGCTGAATGTGCGCTTGGGTTTGGCCTTGTACCTGCTGCAACGGTTGATGGGGCTGAATTGCAGTTTGGTGCTGAGCAACCTGAGGCTGTCCTGCTACATGTGGTGCATGCTGCAGCAACTGCTGAGCAGTTTGCTGTTGATAAGGATAGTACTGCTGGTAGGACTGCTGGTATGGATCATAAGCAGGATACTGCTGATAATATTGTTGGAACTGTTGTGGATACCACTGCTCTGCAGTTGTCCCAGCAGCTGAAGCATTAGCTTGGACCTGAGGGTTTGCATTATGTGCAGTTGGTGGGGCAGCGCCATTCTGAGATACAGGTGCCTGGGACGCTTGAGCTACGACTTGTGAACTAGTTTGGCTCGAGTTTGCAGTAGTAACTGTAACAGAGGTAGCAGCATCTTTCGAACTTTCTGCAGTCTGTTGAGCTTGTGGATTTGCACCCTGTAATTGAACAGCAGTAAGTAAAAATATCTATATAAGAGCTTGTAGACCATTTGAAGACATTTGTGCACTCACAGCACAATTTTTAGCATGCTCCTGAACTTGGCGATGTACGATCTGTATCCCACATCTGTTACAGACTACGGGAGAATTTCCAAAGGAGCACCCAGAGCAATGTGAGGTGCACTGAGATAAAGGGCCCTGCCACGAACATCCACTCCTGTGAAATAGACAATGCACTAGTATTTTGTCTATTTTTTCAGCCAAAGCTTTGTCTGATTCCACAAGTGGCTGCAATAAAAATGTCACTGAAGAAATTGAGAAGGCATGAATCATCTTCATATACTTAAACACCAAAAATACTATAATTTATAACCTTGGAATGTTCTTCAGTCACCAAGTACCCATCATAGGGGCATGCCTTTGTAGTTCCCACAACATAAGTTAAACAAGGTTTGCAGTATAAATGAGTGCACTGTGACTGAAGTGCTTCATTCGGGTATACAAGTGTGCGACAAACAGGACAGAAGTACTCGCCAGCTAACGAATGTATGTTTACTATACACTCGTTGTCAAAACCCATATTTGCTCTAAAATCTGCCTTCGAATCATTAAATAAGTACACAAGCAAGAAAAAAATATTAACTATAATTCAGTAAATGCAAACCCCTCTCATGAACCTCCTAATGAAACAAGACACCAAACCATAAGTTCGACACGTAATATTTCAGAAACACACAGAGAGAATTGCAAATTGCAGGCGAAAAAAGGATACCAAGCTCGAAAAATGAATAGTAGCAAGCTGGCATTCAATGAAGGGAAAATAAAATCTCGACATTTCGGCAGCAACTATACACCGCTAACACAGACCCGACCAAAGTACTCGAAAATTAAACGAAACAAATACAAAACTACAAATCATAAAACAACAAATATATACATAGATATCCACATAATTCACACATACAAGATACAACCAAGAAATGACAGATTTACGAGACATCAATTATACATATATGTATGTATAGGTGAAAATCAAGAGAGACGAAAGGAGAAGAAAACAAGTACCTAGATTCACCAGAAGATCACTCCGCTGCAGATCTTAAACCCTAAAATAAAATATAAATAAAAGAGTAGATAATGAGATAATATTTTTAGGGTCTTATAAAAGTGATTAATTATGATCAGCAGAGCGAGGATTGTGTAACATATATATATATAACCCTAGCCTCCTACCCTGTACTCATCCTCGCTTCCGGTTATTTTTATTTACGATTACACAATCAGGCATACTTTTTAGTTCAAAATGTTAGAAACGATTATTTTATATTATAGAATAGGAAAATCTTACATAATTTTTTAATATGTATAATTTTGTAAATATTATTTTAACTATAAATATCAAAATATGATAGTTATCAAAATACAATTATTTTATTCATCATTTGAAATAGAGTTATTTAAGATCAATTTTAGATTTATTATTCTTTTTATATTATTAACAAATTATTGTCAAAATTTTTATTAAAATTATATTGTAACACCCAACTCGCCCGTGGAGAAGATAAGGATAATTTATAATATATAAGTAAATGTATAGCAACAAATCATGATTTTTGGGGCCAATAAGGTATTATCCAAGTTGTTACATTTGGATCGGTTTATTTGCCTTAGTTTGAAATTTGGAAGTCGAAATTTGACCCAATTTTTAAAAAAAGAATCGGGATTTGACCGATTGTCACATGTGTTATTCAAAATTTTAATAAAATTTATATATCATATTAGTATATATATTCGTGCAAATTATGAGTGTTTTATATGTATAGTGTACTTTTTTATATTAATTGTTTTTAATAATATAAACAGTATAATAATATTGTATTAAGTATAATTTATTATTTATGAATAGGTCGAAACAATTAATAGTTAACAAATTTATGTACATATTATAAATATCATTATATCCTATTTAATATTAATATAATAATTTTTTTGTTCAGTTTAATAAATCAGTCATAAATCAACTATAATTTAATAAATACCTTTTAAATAGGAAAATTATTATCAATATTAATTAAAGACGTATCTCAATGAAATATGTGATCGGCTTAATAATATTTATTAATTAGTGCACAAGTTACGGTCCATTTAAATGGAAAAATTAGATATTCGATAATATATTCACATACATATATATATATATGTGTGTGTGTGTTTTCTATTCCCATCAATTACATTTAATAATTAGTCATATATATTCAATATCTCCGTGATACATAATTTTATATTTATATATACCATTTAAATGAGAATTAGTAACTTATATAATTTAATCGGTGATTTGATTGTTTAAAGTTACAATTATCATACACAGCCTCCTTCTACCCCGACCGCCGTTTCCGGCGATCACCGTCAACAGCCCAAAAAATTAAATTAGGTTAAGAAATTTTGGTGGGAAGCCAACTCAACATGTAACTCTTTTCATATAGAATACTGATTTTTTATGGGAATAAATTCCTCGAAGGGCTACTTTTTGTGTCCTCACATATTAGTTAGGCTGATTTATAATTTATCTATTAGTTATGTAATTTATAAATAATTAGAATTTCTGAATTTATTCCAATTCAATGTAAAAATATGATACTTTTATCTTTTTATACAAATACGATTTTGTAATAAAAGGCAAGCAGATACAATTATAATGAATTTCAAATACAATTGAGAATAATTTCAATTATTTTTAAAAATATTGTATCCAGTTATACTTTTTCATAATTTATATATAAAAAATTATATTTAGTTGCAGATTTTGGATACTAAAATTATATATAAAATATTTTTTTTATAATTCTTCCTTTAAAATTTTGGCCTAATTTTATAAAATTTAAATTAATTGTGATTATTATATTTAAAATTAAATGAAGAAATGTGATTGTTACCGATTGGTCCGATTTCATCATTTCACTCTCCAAAAACTCGCTCGAAACAAGTATCTATAATTGCTGTAGAATCGTAGTAGATCTCCTGTACAAATCATTTTTAAAATTACATACAGATCGATACACAAGATGTTGGTGCAAGAATACTTAGACAAACACTTGCTCTCCCGCAAAATCGAAGACGCCGTCAATGCCGCCGTTAGGGCTAAATCCTCCGATCCCGTTCTCTTCATCGTCAGTATATTTATATATTGTTTTCATTTACTTTAATTATTTGCACTTTATTAATTTTGTGTGTATGTATGTAATTGCAGTCTAATCATATGAGGAAATCAGTTCCTTCAGTGATTACGAAAGTGATTGCGAGGCAGATTTTGGATAGTCGAGGGATTCCTACTGTTGAAGTTGATTTGCATACTAATAAAGGCGTTTTTCGCGCTTCCACTCCTAGTGGTGTTTCCTCTGGAATGTATGCTTTCTTTTGTTCTTCTGTTGCGTAATTTATGAATGTATTTCGTTATCATGTTATACTGTGGTGGATTGATCTGTATGGTACATTATTCAAGCGTTTCTATTGGTATCATGTTTCGTTTATTTTTTAGCAAGTGTTCTACGATTCCCTTGTTCATTGCACTCGGAGCCTGCTTTGTTCTTCCGTAATTATGAACTTTTCGTGGTCCAGTCTACCGTTCAATAGTAAAGTTCAATAGTATAGTTCGCAAATGTTCAATTACAACTGCCTATTGTTTTTTGGGTAAAAACTATAACTTAATGTTCATATGTGGCATCTAACAAGATACATCTGTGGATTTAATTGTGTATAGTTTGATAAATCTCCTATGTGTTGTTTCCACTTGTACAATGAAAATGAGGTCGTAAAAGTTTTAGGATTCTAGATTTTTAGCACCACATATTGTTATTGTTGAACCCAGGTATGAAGCTATTGAATTACGTGATGGAGACAAGGCAACCTATCTTGGAAATGGGGTGACTAGAGCAGTAAAGAATATCAATGAGAAGATATCCGAGGCTTTGATTGGTATGGATCCAACCCTGCAGTCCCAAATTGATCAAGCCATGATAGACTTGGACAAGACAGAAAAGAAGGTTGATTTTTCATCCTCTTAATATGATTTAATGGAGCTGAAAATTTATCTATGTATAAATAAATAAATATGTACATAATATGCAAGTAAATTAGTTAGTATCAGACTCTTTTTGATAGGGAATGGAAGTGAAGAGTTCATATATATATATATATATTATTAATTAGTATATGCATATTTAGTGTAGAGATATCTAATGTATTTATCTGTATGTTTCATATGTAGGGTTAGATGTTTATTAAGTAGGTAATTTATTTATAATAAAGCCCAATTGTTATCAGGTCCTTAGTCCATCAGGTTAATATTATTAGGGTTTTTTATTCCGCACATATTAATTAGACCTGATCATTGTGATATTTTTGAATATTATATTGGGTATATTTCTCCCTTCTGCGGTTGGGAAACTTCGGGGTAGTGGATTTCTTCCGATTTATCCACCCAAGTTCTATCTTTTCTTGTTTTTGTTCCATAAATCTTTGTTTCTTAAAGTTGTCCTGCATCACTTTATGAGAAAACTACATTGCAATGTCCTCAATCTTTTTAAATATTTTGGTTCGATAAAATTTGTTGTATCTTAAGATTGTGGCAATGGGATTTCGGGTGATGGAATTATTTTTTAATATAGTTACTGCTGCGTATTGATTTAAAACTTCGAACAATTATATTAAAGAAGGGCCAGTAGTTTATGTAAGGTTGAAGCTCAGTGTCTTCTTTTGCACTTTTGTTCTGTGAACAAATTCAGGATATCCACATAAATTACCTGATGATCCTAAAGTAAATAATTTTTTGCATTTTGGAAATACTATGTCTACGATATGATGAGGATCGAGGTGTATGTGGACAAGCATCAAAAGAAAATGCATTTGTGATGTGTGAACTTCCTTTCCATCTGAATGAAATCTTTGCAGAGTAATATCTTTGGCTAAATGATATTTTTCAAGTAGAAGAATCATAAATGTACACATTAAATCTTAAATTGATATTTTTCATGTACACATTAAATCTCAAATTCATGAACTTTGTGTTCTGTAAGGGGATGGTCTGGACCACACATTGGAAAAGAGTTATTAAGTTGCAGTGTGCATACAAAGCTTCAACTGGACCACGCATTGGAAAAGAGTTATTGACTTGTGATGAATACAAAGCTTTATTATTAATATCAATTTTAAACAAAAATATACCTTTCTTCATAATGCATGCAATATCAGTGTGCTACATTTCCAGCTATTTGATTGCTCTGGGGTTAATTTATTCAACTCTGGAACACGAAGCTGGTCTGTACGAAGAAAAAGCTTTATGATTTAATACTTCAATATTCGCTAAGGTTTGAAGTGTCATTTATTGTTATTATTATTTTTTTCTTGCTATAATAATGGTAATTAGCAATAATTATTATTGCTCCTACTTGAGTGTATTGTCTGTGTTTCTGAGGGGTGGGAGCTAATTGACAGAGCGCTTCTCTTGGGATCTGGTTAAGTAAACGAAAGCCATGATTTAGTATCATGTCCGTTTGTCATCGTTAGAATTTTCCTATTTATGCATTTACTGCCTTAGCTAATCTGCAAGTACATGTGTCCATAATCATCATTCAGGACGATACCTTTCTGCTATACATTTTTAGAATTTGGTTTAATATATTGCATGTTTTTTTATAAAAAATTTAGAACAAATTATTTCTTGTACAGGGTGACCTTGGAGTGAACGCAATTTTAGCTGTGTCAATTGCTGCTTGCAAAGCAGGAGCGGCAGAAAAAGAGGCATGCACTATGTAACTTGTGACAATATAAGTTTTTTACGTAGCTTATAATTGCACCTTTGACCTTTTTCTTATCTATTGTAACTGTACCGTCAGGTCCCTCTTTACAGACACATAGCTGATCTTTCTGGTAAAACCAACTTAGTTCTTCCAATCCCTGCCTTTACCCTCATAAGCGGAGGGAAGCATGCTGGGAATAATCTGGTTGTTCAGGTACATTTTGAATTTGGAAGCTAATATATATGTGTGCAAGTGTGTCTACTCCCCCCCCCCCCTCTCTATATATATATACTCAAAGGTTTAAGAGAGAACCACTTAAAAAAATTAATTTTAAATTGAAAAATATTATAAATATTCTAATATTCATACTACAATTGTAAAATTCCAATTATTGTTTGCAATTAAAAAATATATATATGAAACTTTTTTTGAAACTCTTTTAGAATCTCACAAAAATGTAAGAATATGTTTTTGAATCTTTGTAAAAAAATTATTTACAAACATATGGTTTTTGGTAATTAAGTTTTTAGAAATGTTAAAGATTTAAACATGTTTTAATTTTTTTAAGTGGTTCACTCGGTTCTCTTTTTAAGGTGGTTCTCTCTAGAACCTTACTATATATATACGAGCCACCTGTGTTTTCACGCTTTTCATAGTGTACGGGAGAGGTGCATTGTTTGCTTCAATGATGGCATTTTTGAACTTTTCTATATTCCAAATTAAAAATAGTCTATATCGAATATTGTAAGCTTATAGATTGATAGAACTATTTCATGAATATATTCCTAAATGAAGGTGAGATGCATATGAAATAAAAAAAATAGAAAGTTAAGGCTCAGAATAAGAATTTATTCAAAATGTTAAAAGATGGTGCAAGAGCTGGGAGCAGGAGTTTAGAACCAAACTAATCAAGAGGGAGGGTAATTAGGAGCCAATTTCTGATTACCACCTAAAGATCCTCCGGACGGCACCATAATGATAAATGTTCTAGCGACTAGCTCGAGTTCAGTTCAAGCTTTTATTCGCGTTTGCCGGCTAAAAAGGCAATGCCAGTTGTTGGTTAGCTATTACACAATATTCTGATACTAACAATACTATTTTAGGATTATTTTTGGATTATTGATGGTAATTTTAAATTTTAGTGTGTATTTGTAGTCTAAAATTAAAAATGTGTTTGTTAATGTTAGAACTTAGAAGTTAGAACTAACAACAGAGTACAAACACATACAATTTTAGAATGACATTTTTTCGCAAGGTCAATTACAAGAAAAATTTGATTACTCATGCACACATTTGTACCAAGTCTCTCTTGTTACCAAAGGTGAGGGGTATGCACTAGGCTACAATGCTAGGGATGACAGGTTTATGTATTAGGGAGACGGTGCCAAATTTATATTTTAGCTGGTGGAAGCCTCTTTTATTGACACTCTGCTCTCATAAAATTAGTTATATCCCTATTTTGTCAATCAATATAGTTTCTGTACAGAATAGTTTTTGGTTGAGAACAAAATGTGATGCAGGTGGATAGTATGTGTGTGTAACAAGGCCAATGTAACTCTTGGATTGGTTTCATGTTACACACTTGAATCCATTACACATAGAGTTTTAGCCTTCTAGGATTTAAAATAAACTTAGATTAGTTTCCCTTTCTTAGCTTTTTATTACTCCATCCGTCCCATATGAAATATACTAATTTTCCTTCTAGGATTCCAAAAAGAAAAAATAAAGTCATTTGCTTGCCCAGCTTTCTTAGATTTGTCAATGTGTGGCGCAGGCAACATTGTGTAGCGGTGTTTTATATGAATCCTATATGTTTTCTGAAGGAAAACTGGTGTTGGACTGTGATGCGTGTGGCCTGTCTACACACTGACACATAGGTGGAGGGGTTACGTCGATAAGATTATATAATAGAGCCTTGCATAGGCCAAAATCTGAATACATGTCAGTACAAGAATACCAAAGTCCAAATACTTGTGTGGTAGTATAAATATGGAAAACCCCCCTCTACTGTACTCTCTTAAAAATGCTTTTGTTGAATATCCTTGACCTATGCCATGAATATATAATTTAATCCTTAGTGCCTTGATATGGTTATTGTTGATTAAATGATATTAGGAAATTATGATTCTTCCTGTTGGTGCAAAAAGATTCGAGGAGGCAGTACAAATGGGCGCCGAGACTTATCATCACCTTAAGGTGATCCTTGTTTAACTATAAAGCACATTCATAATGCCTTGTTATTAGTCATAACCATGTTTATTGTTGAAACAAATCACAATCATTTAATTATTTGTCCCCTAGGTATTATTCTTCCTTAGTTCCTTTATGTGTGTGTGCGTGCGTGCATGTGTTTTTGAAGGGGGTTGGTTGGAGTTGGGGCACAATTTTCTGCAGGCGTATCTGATTAATAAGTTTTCATTATATTTGACTACATGCGCGACACATATAATGATTAGTGAAACTGTGTTTGTCGCGATGGAAGAGTGCCGACTTGCTATTCACTAGGGTTCGGCCAACAAACAGGCTCTTTACAAAAAAATAAGGGTAAGGCTGCATATACATGGACCTTCCCCAGGGCCCAGACCCCCAACCCCCATAGACATGGGAGGGTAGTGCACTAGGTACAGTTTTTTTTATGCTATACATATTATGAGATACAATATGGAAGCATTCTGATTGATTCTGTTGGTGTGTCTTAAACTGAGCGAACTCTCATAACTTCTAGCAAGGCACTATCAAGATTAGGAGTTAACACAGTGTTTCTAGCTACTGCTGATACGGGCTGAGATCCAAAAAATTAAAAATAGACGTCAACCTAAATATGGTACCATTGTGTACTGGCTACCACTGGAAGGGCCTTTCACAGTAAAGAGTCATAGATTTCAGCAATTTTTATAATCATACTTTGAATTTAGTTGACTTGTTATTGTCAATAATTCCGTAAAATTGTGATTTCTTGTGTCTTTGACTGATGTGCATGGTTTGGTGGACTTTTGAGCTCCTTTGGAATTTTTGAGTACGGGTGTCACAGAGTTGGTCATATAGATGCACCTGTGCATGTGTTTGAGATCCTGGAAGTAACCTCAGAAATGAGCAGTCAGTTACTTAAGCCAATCCTGAAATGGAATCTCAGCCATGTTGCATCTTCTACTATTTCTCATCTCTGAGAGTTTAAAATTGCTAGATACATCAGCGATGCTATTTTTCTGGAATACTAATTATCATTGTTTGGCAATTATGGAAGGCTATTATTACAGACAAGTATGGTGCTTCTGGATGCAATGTTGGTGAAGATGGCGGCTTGGCCCCAAATATCTCCAGGCATGTCTTACTCTTGTAAGTACTTCCTTTTAATGGTAATATGTGATCTTACTATTTTTGCATTTGCAGTTTTAGAGAAGGCTTAGATCTTGTTAAGGAGGCCATTGGCAGAACAGAGTATAATGAAAAATTAAAGATTGCAATTGATGTTGCGGCAACTGACTTTTGCATAGGTGATATGTAATTTCCTTGATATCTTTCCCTAATGGTAATATTATCAATAATTTACTCATAACTTGCTAAAAATTACATTTTTGACTAGATATTGCAAATAAGTAATTAAAACATTATGTCATATATTGATGTAGGGTATATAATAGAATTTTCACTCCTTTTCTCTTTTAATTACCTATCAATTCCTAATGCATGTATGTGCATATAAGGGCATCATCTGGATTGTCAGGCTCTCTATTCGTAACTCTTGTTTAGAATATTGAGTAGTTGTCCTCCTATTGTAGGCACAAAGTATGATCTAGATAATAAAATTCCAGATAGGTCGGGACAAAATTTCAAGTCTGGCGAAGATATGATTGAGATGTACAAAGAACTCTGTGCAGGTATATGGTATTTTAATCAGAATGTTGGTGGTTTACGTATTAATTTTTTCTATACGAGCAATGTAAGCAAGGGATTAACACATCTCTTTTTCTTTTTTGGTTTTAACCTTCTCGTGTTCAAAATAATTTGGCGTCTTAGACTACCCAATTGTATCAATAGAAGATCCATTTGACAAGGAGGACTGGGATCATGTGAAACACTTCTCTAGTCTTGGACTTTGCCAGGTATGTCTATTCTCATTCTCTAGTCTTAGGTTTTGGTTATATATATGTAAATGGTATACAAATAATTTATTTCGTCATATTTAGACTAAACAAGATGAGAATTTGAGAACTCTTTTTGTTTAAGAGGGCCTACTTTTAGAATCAGGACACAATCCAATACAATGGTTTCAACTCTATTTTTGAACTGAAAATTAGAATAAACAACTTCTTTAGGTTTTTATTTGGAGGTGTCTAATACGCTTTTGTTACTTATAATAGGGCTCAGTTACAAGCCAACACATAATATGTTTTTTTTTTAACAAACGAGGTCTAGAAAAATAATCAGCAGCCAGCTAAAACATTTACACTATAGTTTTTGCAGCATTGACCCAACCATGTAGAGTTTTAAGATGGCAGCAAAGATTGATGTAGCCGAACCAAATTTTAATATCATATAACCTTTTTCACTCATTCAACTTATTTCTTATAAAAAATTCTCATTATCTATTCGCAAGCACAACCTCCTGCATTTAGGAGATTGCAAAATACATTCGAACAAGAATTCGAACAGTTGCAACTTTTTAGACGTCAACAAATAAAGTCAATTTGATTGCTCAACTCCATTTTTATTACTCCCAGTCAGTAGTTTGTTATCGTTTTGGAGATTCGAAATTCAAAATGAACCTTTAGGATTTGGTAGCTTTCACCAGTGGAGCTTTTGTGTTAATACTTAATAGTACTTATATAAGTTCTGTTGTTGAGAGCCATGTAATGTAGGATGAAGCTGATAAAAGATACTATTTAGCTTACCAACATTTCTCAGTCCAACTTAAAGCTTTAACTCTTTTGGCTGTGGGTAAGTGAAGTTGTTTATAACTTTATATTATATGTGATTTCAGTTGAAACAGTAATAAGACATAATAAACTTTGATAATGCCGCACATGTATATAGATCTAAGAGATCCGTTGGGGTTTAGTCCTTTAGAAATTATCCACTGTGCTTAGTGAATTATTGAAATGCCCGGGTAAGGTGAAAGGATTTGCTGATAAAGGCTGTCCTATACATCCCAGCTAGATGTTCATGATTTATTATACATATTGTTTGGATGTAATGGGCAATGAATCCCCTTTCTCTTACTGCCGAATAAATATAGAAATGAGTTTTCTTTGCAGGTCGTGGGAGATGATTTATTGATGTCAACTCCAAAACGCATTGAAAAAGCTATCGGGGAGGCTGCTTGTAATGCACTACTGCTCAAGGTACTCGCTAAATCATAGAAATATGTTTACCTTTTTTTGTTGTTGGTGTGTTAGCCTCTTGGGGGTCATTTGTTAAATCTGAATTATTATTTCTGAATGAATTATATTCTGAATAAGATTATCTGATAATTAAATTTTGTGAACTATCTGATAATTAAATTTTGACACGACTACTCTCAATCGTAGGTTAATCAAATTGGGACTGTTACTGAGGTTGTTGAAGTAGTAAAGATGGCTAAGGATGCTCACTGGGGTGTGGTAATATCTCAAAGAAGTGGAGAAACTGATGATTCTTTTATAGCAGATTTATCAGTTGGCCTAGCAACAGGTCAGATAAAGGCAGGCGCACCTTGCCGTGGAGAGCGGCTTGCCAAATATAATCAGGTTCAGGTTCTTCTAATCTTTCTTACATTCCACAATGATCTCAATCCTTCCAAAACACCAACTTACTTATACACATGCCTATAAAAATGTAACGTAATAGAGGAAGCATGTTATAATGAAATAACTTCAGCTTATTTTAAAGTGTCAGGTTCACACATGTACTTGAATTTGATTAGTTGGTAAAAAATGGAGGTGGTAGTGGAATGAATAATGCGAAGAAAGTTAGAAGTGGAGAAGTATAGGGGACATTAAAGAATGTAAAATTGAAGAAGATAATAGAATGTGAATAAAGGATATATTTTTGAAGGATACGAGTGGAGTATTTTATTTGTAAATTGGAAGGAGCCGAGGCTTAATTTACGAGTGGAATGAATTGAGCAAAGAAATAGTATTATTTGTAAATCTCCACTATTGAAATGGTATCATGAGCAAATATTCTGTTCCATTCCAACCAGTCAAGTGCAACCTAAATTCACATTTGGATACTGGAGTATCGTGAATGTCACTGACACAAGTTTTTTTTTTTTTGGCAAGTCACAAGGCTTCGCATTAATTGTGTAAGAATATGATTCAAGTAAAATGTATATTACAATAGAGTATGTTGATGATAATGATTACATGTCATCCTTTCTTCTTTTCAAGTAATTTTTATTACTTCTAATATCTTTACATTTGGTTTTAAATTTGATATATACCCACAACCAGATTAGGAACTTAATAACTTATTGACTGCTACATTTATCATCAGAAGTTTACTCTGGCATTTGCATTTATTGTCTTAAGATGAAGTCAGGTAGATAAGAATAGCATAAGAAATTAATATCTAGTTTACCTGCTAGATACTACCAAAAAATCGTGTTCAATTTTTTGAGGCTAAAGTGAGACAACAATGAAGTATACTAATTTTTTTTTGGAATTTCCCCACCCGTAGTTTGCTTATAATGAAAATTTGCATGTTTTCATTTACCTCGATATCTTCAAATCTGTCATTCAATCCCCTTTCACTGACTGATACCATTCTGCATGTTAAATGGTGAAATAATTTATCATATTTTGGCAAACTTGACAATTACCACCAAAGCATACGTTGGTTCTGCTTTCTCTTTACATAGGCATGTTCAAGTTGTTTGCTATTAATTTTTATTTTTCATGTTTCCGGAAAGAGATAGATACTCGTGTGAGCTACTGGTAATATATATCTATGGAACCTTCTTTTTTCTTTGGCACTGACTGACATAATAATTTAACGAAAAGCTACGGCCTACAAGAAAAGATTATATTATTAAGGGAAAAATAAAAGAATGATTTTCTTCAGGGAAATACATTTGTAAAAACTAAAACCTACAAAACCTCTCATTAGTTTGCTCCCTTTGTAGTTTTATTGCAACGAAAACAATAACTATGATGACCTGCTTCAACTTTCACTTTTTTTTAATCCAAAAAATTAATCTGATTGTGATGTTAGCTTATTCTAAATTAACGTAATGACGTTCTTTGTGCAGTTGCTCAGAATTGAAGAAGAGCTTGGTGATCAAGCAATATATGTTGGTGACGACTGGAGGCAATCCTGATCATTCTCTTAAGTTTTGTGCCCTCTGCTCCCCCCCCCCCCAGCAAAATCACAACCATCTTCAATGAGGCTTGCCACTCTTCGTCTTGCATCTCTTACTAAATTAGAACTTTGATATGCGGTGGTAGTTGTATCTTCTTAGCCCAGCGTGTTGCAGTGAAATACGAGGAATACGAGACAGCTTCCATGTACCGATTTTAATCTTTTTGTCAAGTATTCTGGAATGCTCAACTTGTAAATTCATTTTGACATTGTAGATTTTATAAGCATAAATTTAGTTCATGAAGAGTGGTAAAAGTTTTACACGTCTGCTCACAGTGACAAGTATATAGTTAAAAATTAAAGTAACTGACCGAGTACTTGTTTAATTAATTATGCAGTATAGTATGCAGTTTAAACAATGAAGCATATCCAAGTCCCAAAACAGGAGGAAAACAAAAGAAACTTTTTTTTGGATACGCAAGTTATTATTATTTTTTTTTTTTTACAAAGGATACGCAAGTTATTAAGTGATTAGACATGCATTTTGAGAATGCTGATCATATGTGTCGTGTAAAGAAATCGGACGGGCTGTGCATTTTCAGTTTTTCACACATGTTGCAAGAAATGTGAGAGTTTCGGAGATGATTGAACATGCGTTTGACACCGCTTAGGCTTAGGTATAAGTTTCTGATCTTTGATGAGTTTGATATCGATTTCTTAAATTCACGTGTTATGTTTCTTCAGGAAGAATGAAAGAATGAATTCGGTGAGAATGAAATAAAACTTGAATTAGTTTATTTGTAAATGTTTATTATTTTTATTTCTATTTTCATTTATTTCTAATCACTTAAATTAAAAATCAAGCTCACCGATTTTAAAAAAAATGCTCCACTATTAAATATATTCATTTTTATCCCAAATTTTATCACAAGTGATTTATATATATACTCATTTTTTCTTCAAATTTTCCCTCCTCGGTACTTACCTTCATTTTTTTTAAAATTTCATTTTCTTCAAAATAAATGCAATAATAAGATATGAATTTTTAAAACATGAGCAAAGGTGGGTATAAAAAATCAATTTAAATTTTTTTGTTTAAGTAATTCTTCAATCATATACATTTAATATCTACTAATGGTAAAAATAAATATATAAATAAACATAATTAAAATAATAAATGTATTCTTGACAAGAAAATGTATACAATTTATTTTTATTAAAAAAATAAATTAATTAATAACTCATTAATACACGGTACAGAAATAAGGTTCAAATATATTAAAATTGGGTTTGATAACTTTGATTTGATTTCAAATAATAGATTTTAATATTTGAATATCTTAAAATTCAAATGAAATACAAAAAGAAATCATATTTCCAAACTGCCATTTAGAATGTAAAAAAGGTGACATATCCGGGGTACGTGACCGACGAGAAAAGGCCCCGTGTGTCACAATTTGGGGAGAAAATGTCTTAAATGGCACAATCCGTAACAATGACTCTAAATAGCACTACAAAACTTTACATAGTGTGGCATGCTGGAAAAGGGGTGAAAATGCTATTTCGTGTAGCGTTTTGTACTTTTTTTAATTTTTTTGGGGAAAAAACGCTATTTTATCTTGGGTTCTGGGCTTAAAACGCCACTTAAAGTAGCGTTTTGGGGAATTTTTTTTTCCCAAAACGCTACACGATGTAGCGTTTTGTAGTGTTATTTAGGGCTATTTTTTTGATGTGTCATTTAGGACATTTTCTGTTCATATTGTGATATTAAAAAATGTGGGTAACACTTGCTTCTACTTGTGACCCACAATTAATAAACCCCTCTTTTTCTCAACTCAACAACTGCAAATAGGAGTAACATCATTTTTATTTGGTTGGCTCCAAACAAAACAAAGTCCAATATACACTACACTGCTTATTATATACATACATATACATACACCACCAATGGCGGATCCCACTCACCGGACGGATATCTCCTTCGCCGGAACCTTCTTTTGCAGCGCCTTCGCCGCTTGTTTCGCTGAAGTAACTAGTCTCTCACTCTATTTCTACTCATATTTATAATGTGCTTATGATCAACTCATTTATTCAGATCAATTACAGTTTTGTGTATATCATATTGATCAAGTGATTATAATTTTCGTGATTATCCGCTATTTTTAGTATTTCTACTCCTTGAAATGAAAGGCATTGCTAGATCGTATTCATATATGTGTGTATGTATCGAGAGTGAATTTCTGTGAAAATTTAAAAGTAATTTATGCGATTTGGATTACGTAAAGTAAGACGATTGATTAATATTATTTATTTACTATTAGTCTATTATTCCAGATTTGTGAAAACCTTTTTCTGTCTTTCGTCGTGGTTGTGATATATGATATATTGTTATAGTCAGTTGGAGTAAAGGAACTTTTACCGTTATGTTTGAGTTCATCATGTAATTTTAATGATTTTGTGGATCTACATTACCAGTGTTATGAGTTTGTTTGTTAGAATCGAGAGCAAGACTGTTCAGTGTCAGATAAGCGGTGGCATGGATCTATTGCCTACTGTTATGATTGTTATGTGTGATTAGACTTACAAAAATTACAGAGAAGTTGTTACTGTTTGTCTGTGCTTGACAAATCATTTGTTACAAGCCTGTATGAGTTTTCAAATTGTTTGAAATAAGCTTTAAGCCTTGTACACGTTCAATATTTATCACCGTCCAAGAAATTTCTATTGTTTGGTATCAAATTGAAAGAGAACAATATTGTAGTGATGACACTGAACTATATCATTTCTTGGCTTGTTAGGTGTGTACCATTCCCCTGGACACTGCTAAAGTTAGGCTTCAGCTTCAAAAACGAACAGTTGTTGGAGAAGGAACCGGTCCACCCAACTACAAGGGAATGTTCGGTACAATTGCCACTATTGCTAGGGAAGAAGGCGTATCATCTCTCTGGAAAGGCATCATTCCGGGATTACATCGTCAGTTTATATATGGAGGGCTACGGATTGGCTTGTATGAGCCTGTATGTACTAAACTGCTCAGATAATTCATTTATCTTTTAAATTTCTGGTATTTAATGCTCACTATTAAGCTAGCTGTGTTACAGGTCAAGGCCTTTTTGGGCAGTGATTATGTTGGAAATGTTTCTCTATTCCAAAAGATACTTGCGGCTCTGATTACTGGTAAGTCGACTTGCTGCCTATTGCTCTACTATATGTAATCAACAAACTATGTCCGAGCTCAGCCAATAATTTGCACCAATCACTATTTTCCTTTTGTAAAAAATGGTAGATCGTAACTTGCTTACCTCTGTCTTTTTGAGTTCACATTTCTTTTACTGTGCAGGTGCCATAGCAATTTCAGTGGCCAATCCAACTGATCTTGTGAAAGTTCGACTTCAGTCAGAAGGTAAATTGCCTGCTGGTGTTGCTAGGCGTTACTCTAGTGCGCTGAGTGCTTATTACACCATAGTGCAACAGGTAACTCAATTATTATTTGGTTAATCAGATATATGTGTATATATATTTGAAAATTTAACTAATCATATAAAAATCAGGAAGGACTGACCGCTTTGTGGACTGGACTGGGCGCCAATATTGCACGAAATGCAACTATAAATGCAGCGGAACTTGCGAGCTATGATCAAGTGAAGCAGGTGGCCATGACAAGTTTGTCTGAAATAATGTTAAAGTTGTCATGTGCAGATATACTTTCTATGCACACACATATATTGTGTCTGTCAATGTGCTTTAAATTTTCTTATTTATGCAGATAATTATGCAAATTCTAGGGTTTTCAGACAATGTTTTCACTCATCTATTAGCAGGCTTAGGAGCTGGATTCTTTGCAGTCTGCATCGGATCTCCTCTTGACGTGGTATATTTATCCTTTTGGGTTGGTTTATTATTTTTATTTTATTTTTTAGTAGTGAAAATTGATGCTGAGCAATGAATTTGAATATTATGAAATATATTAAAGAAATTCTAAAATGTGTTAACAGCATATGGTCATGAAACTCCAATTTTTTTCCTTAAATATCTCTTCTGTTTGAAGTCCTTTGCTAAACATTGTAAACTTGTGTTTAGTTATGACACTGGTTAGTTCTGAACTGCAGATGTCAGTAAGTGTATGAATGTAGAACCACAACAGTCAACAACTCAACAGATCTATATTCAGAACGGACCAGAACAGTAATAAACTTAGGATTAACAGTAATACGTCATAAGGTGAGAAGCTTTCACCATCTCCTATATGTCATTTGGATTAACGAACGTTCCTAATGTAATAAGGAAATCTATGGGTACATTATCTCTTGATTTTGATACTTTTTTTTTTGGATAAGCTCAATTCTGATACTTATTTTTGGTAATCCAGAACATACACACACACGTCCCACTAGATTTAAACCCTCTGCCTCCTGTAAAGGGGGTGAGGGTATTACCACACGTCAACAGACTCAACACCTTATAGAATTTATATATTCACATGCTCTTACAAAGATAAATAGATTTTCAACTTCTCACTAATTTTTTGTGGTCAACTTTTAACTATTGGATAATGGATAGAGTATATTCACATCTAACTCCACATAATTTACTATTGCTCTGAACGAGTGAATTGAATTTATTTACTAGCCTGTGTCACTAAAAGTTTGCTGTCCGGAGTCACTTAGTATCTAGTTCAAAGTTGAGAGGCGTCAATCCTTTCTGCAGGGGTGTCTCTTTTTAGATGTGGTGATGTCAAACCAAAGATGGTAGATTCCTGTTACCTGAGTCCGTGGTTGAGTGACTGTTAATAATACGTATACTGTTTATATTAAATGTTTGAGTAATATTAGTTCTAAACATTTTCATTCCCATATTAAATATGAGAACCTACCAATGCTTGCACCTTCTAGGCTGCTAAGAATTCTTGATATCTTACTGGAACTGGTTCAAATCCGTTCCTAGGAATGCATATTCAAAGTTATGAATATATGTATGTACATTTAGATATTTAGATATTATAACCATTGCGCTTTCTGCAAATGTGTACATTTATTAGCTTTAAAAATAGGCATATGTACGTATTTCACATAAATAAATAAAAATGCTTAAGATTGGCAACAAAAGAAATTAAAACATATAAAAGTAGGGAGGATTTCCATAACTGTAGCTACTGATAGATATACTTATTTTTTAAAGCTTTTTCAGGATGATTTGATAAATATTGGGTAACTATATCGTAAACGTTCGTGGAATGCTATGTTTCTATCATGGAAATCAGTCAATATCTTCCCGTCGTACACTATATCTAATGCTTAAGTTATCCTATCGACTACATTACAATCATTCTTTACTTCATTTCCATTGGATTAATAATACTTTAGGAGAGGGTAGACATGTGGAATTAATTGCCCTTCCAAATTGAACCAACGACTTATCATAAATAGAAATGATGCAAATTGTAAAAATATGGTGATTATTAATTTCATGAAACAAATATAACCGTGGAATACTTTGGCGCACCAAACATTGTAATGTTCATCAGGCAAAATATGGCATCACAAATTTCTATACTAGACCAAAGAGCTTTGGCCTTCTCTCTCTCTTTTTTTTATATAATCAAAATACTTAGTTATGATATGTGCTTGTATCAACCTTGTAAATGCTTATATTCAGGTAAAATCTAGAATGATGGGAGATACAGTCTACAAAGGTGCCTTGGATTGTTTTATAAAAACTTTAGCGAATGAGGTATAGTAATTTCCATTTTTTTATTTGGTTTTATTTTAATGATGTGATTGTCTTATAGAAACTCTGACGAATGAGGTATTTTAATTTCGGTTTTATTTATTTTATTCTTATTTTAGTTATGTTCATCATTGTTATTGTGATTTTTTGTTATTGGGGATTGGAATGCAAAGTTTAAATTGTAAACTATTATGTTTAGATTGAATGTGGAAATTGTCGTACGTCCATCACTATGATTAATAGAGTATATTTTTGTGGTTTGTTACAATTTGTTTCAAGTCTAGGATAATGAGTTTGAAGTGTTCAAACACAAATCTCTTTAGCAAACTTAAATTCTAATATTCAAAAGATGCAAGTATGTTGCTGTTTAACTTGTATATACAGTATAGGTTTATATGGGTTAGTATTTAGGGGGAACTAATTATTCGAGTAACTTAGTAACTAAACATCAGCTTTAAATTAAAAACCAAAAAAACGGTCTAAATTTCATGGAGCCCCGTCATCATTCTTCAACAGTTATTATCTACTTTTTCCCTCACCCCATTTTCTTCTCTGCACATTTTCAATAAACCTTCTCTGCTCCAGTATCTTTCTCCTCTGTCCATGGCACCTACATCACCCTCCTCCTCCTCCTCTCTCTCTCTCTCTCTCTCTCTCTGGTTACAGAACACATATGTTCTTTATTTTTGTATCGGAATAGATTATAGAACAATACTGCATTACAGATTTGTGCTCAGTAATTTGTATGTGTTCTTGTATGTGCAGAGAAGGTTTATTGAAAATGTGTTACAGTAATTTTTATGTGTTCTTGTTTGTGCTCAGTAATATTTCAATGCAGATTTGTGCTCAGTAATTTTTTTATTAAATTATAGAATAAATGTGTTCTTTAGTTTTTATTAGATTACAAAACATATCACAACAAAATTACCGAACATATACCTGTTTTGTACAATACAAAACACTATAAAGATCTATAATTCGGGTGCAAAGTTTTCTTTGTTTTTTACAGAAAATATCCTCATGGCACATGAAATATTTTAAATAAATTACTGAACAAATATGTGTTCTGTATTCTTTTTTAAAATAGAGGGACACTAGTTCAGATGGCTGAAAGTAGCAACGAAAAAGAATATTATAGATAAACAAGTACATGATAAAAATAATGGATTTCAAGAATAAAAAATCTCCAAAGAATGTTGTTGTGACTTGATTTCGGTGATTGTTAAAATAGTGAGAAAGAATGAATGTAGTGGGTGATATATATAAATATACATATTATGTATATACAACAATGAGGAATCGAGAGATTGAGAGAAGTTGGCGGTTGTGTAGATGAAATGATAGATTTTGTACTTTGATCTGAATCTTTGATATATACTTAATCTAAGGGCCCATGTTTGGTTACTCGGTTAATTAATTAGTTTGATTCCTACTATGCCTATATATAGGACTGCGTTCAACTACAAAGCCTACAAACAAACCTTACAAGCCTGTAGAATTTGACATATGATGCACTAAAAGTTAAGTAATATTCACCATGTTTTTGAAAAAAAATTATACAAAAACATTGTTTATATTAATGAATTGTAAATTTATTTATTGTATAAACATTTGTTTGTTAATTAATATGAATATTTGGACCGTAAACACAATATTATTTATACGCTTTATTTTCCGAATTTCTAGTGAATCTTACCACTATTTTTGGTGCATCATGTGTTGATATCCGTGAATTTTGACAAATTTGTAATGGAATGTGCACCTATCTATACTATATTATTATAGCCGAGAGATTAAAAGTTTTGGTCCAAGGTGAACCATAGAAAAAGATCCTAACCGTCCAATTTTAGATGAACCATAGAAACGATCTTAACCATTCAATTTTAATAAAATCTAATTTTAAAAAGAATATATATCATACAAACAACTCTAACCCCCAATAGTCCTCTTTTTATACAATTTCTCACGGATAATATTATATTATATTTAAAAAGAATATATATCTAACATCGATAATCCTCCTTTTATACAACTCTTCACGGATAATATTATACAACTCCTCACGGATAATATTATATTATATTTAAATTATATTCTATATTTTCTATTTTAAGAATCCTACTTATCCTATAATTTTTATTTAATATATCATTAAAGTTTATGAATATTAATATATAAATATCATTGTATAATAACATACAACTCTGACCCCGATAATCCTCCTTTTATACAATTCCTCATGGATAATATTATATTATATTAACATAAATTTTCAACGTTATAAAATTTTATAGTAAATATCAATAAAATATAATATAAAAAATAACTCTACCTAAATATTAGTCATTCATCCCGTGTTTCGCATGGGTTATAAGCTTATATCTATACTATATTATTATAGCTTAAAGATTAAAAATTTTGGTCAAAGGTGAACCATAGAAAAGATCCTGACCGTCCAATTTTAGATGAACCATAGAAACGATCTTAACCATTCAATTTTAATAAAATCTAATTTTAAAAAGAATATATATATATATATATCATACCTACTACTCTAACCTCCGGTAGTCCTCCTTTTATACAACTACTCACGGATAATATTATATTATATTTAAATTATATTCTATATTTTCTATTTTAAGAATCCTACTTATTCTATAATTTTTATTTAATATATCATTAAAGTTTATGAATATAAATATCATTGTATAATAACATACAACTCTAATCCCCGATAGTCATCCTTTTATACAACTCCTCACGGATAATATTTTATTATATTAACATAAATTCTCAACGTTATAAAATTTTATAGTAAATATCAATAAAATATAATATAAAAAATAAATTTATCTAAATATTAATCATTCATCCCGTGCTTCGCACGAGTTATAAGCTACGAGTTATAAGCTTGTAGGCAGTGTTGTTAAAGGCGCGATTAATGGCGCTTCGCGATTAGGCGCAAGGTGTGCGATTCGAAATTAAGCAATTTAGCGCGATTCTGAAATCGTCCAAAAGGCGCTGATAATAAAAAAGACGATAATACCCTTATAAAAAGGGGTAAAAGGAGAAAACCCTAAAGTGTTTCATAAGACTCAGTCTCATCTAAACATCACAGCCTCCATCTAAACATAAGTCTTTCTCAGTATATACACACTGATATATACGTATATTTGCAGATTTCGCTTCTCAATTTCCTTCTCTGTCTCTCTTAATCTTTGTCTCTGTCTCTTCTCAATTTTCTTCTCTGTCTCTCTTAATCTCTCTTCATCTCTTCTGATTCTTCTCTGATAATGACTCGCACTCCTGATATCGGATGGAAGTATGGAACTCCAGTAGAGAATGATAAAAACAAAGTTCTATGTTCATTCTGCAAGAATATTTATAAAGGTGGAATTTGTCGATTCAAGAAGCACCTTGCTGGTGGATATAGTCGAGATGCAATACCTTGTGATAAGGTATCAGCCCCTGTTAGAGATGAAATCAAAGAGTTTATGGGAAAGAAAAAGGAATTGAAGAGTACGAAAAATATGGAGTATGTAAACATCGAGGATCAAGAATCTGAAGATGCAGTGAATACACAAGTTTCTGGAGCAGAAGAGCCACTTTATCGCACGAGACGCTTGACAAGAAGCAGATCCACCTCTAATACAACTCACAGAGCATCTTCTTCAACTCTAATAGATGAAGATGATGAAGAGGAAGAGCGAGAATTTGAGGGACCAGAAATCGAGTTTAATGACACCGAAGCTTTTGAACCAGAGAACCTTATCGATTAAGCCTTAATTATTGATACTATTATCATGTTATTTATGTTTTTTATTATGTTTGAATGTTAAGATTATATTAAGTACTAGTTTTTTGTTAAATTTGTGAATTTTTTTTTGGTCAAAAGACGCGCGATTAATGGCGCCTCGTGCTTCAAACTTAGGTTTTGCGCTTTTTTATAATTTGCGCCTTAAACAACACTGCTTGTAGGTATATATAAGCTAAGGTTCAAATAGGGACCACTTATTAGTTGGGGACTCTGAAGCCTAGTCTCAAATCTTCCCCCTTAATTTGACCTGACCCGATCAATTATTAAGGTTCAATTATTTAGATTAGATGTTTAATTGATAAATAATAATGATTGAAAAATATGTGAAATATTTTTCGTAAAATTATAGCAGTACAGAACACAAGGGAGAACATATTACAAAGCATATGTTTAAGAACATATATATTTAGTAGAGAACATACTAATAAAATATGAAAAATGCTATTAATTAGATGGTTCACCAAATTTTTCATTGAACCTTACCATATATATATAGGCTCCGGGACCATAGCAAGTGTATGCCGCACCATATTGACCAAAAAAAATAAATCCCTAACTCTAAACGCGGTAAGGATAACTGGTCCTATATTCACATAAAAAAACAAGTGTTATAATAGGTATTCTATAGTAGACATATGCCAGGGACTGGGGCCCCCACACACATATATATAATATGATTTTAGAATATGAATCATTAGTTTATAGCCTGAAATATTTGTATTGGAATGTGCGCCATGTTTTAAGGTGTACAATATCATATATATTTGGTTTGATCATATAATATAAGAAAACAATATTCTATTATTTTGTTGTGTTTATAGAGTGTGAATTTTAGATTTTTGTGACTGCTATTGATCACATGGTGCTGCACTGATTCTTTATTGTTTATATGTATTCTGTTCTTTGATGGTAGATGCATGCATGGTCGATGGTTCTATCATGAATATAAGTTGCCAAAAGCAAGAATGTTTGTGTTTCATAAATTCCTATATGAAAAATTAAGCAATGGCCCCATTAATTGAGGATGTACTTGGATTAAGCTATATTTTCGGTAAGTATTAACTGCCATTGCTTTTGCAGGGTCCTTATGCTTTTTACAAAGGATTCCTTCTAAATTTTGGTCGTCTAGGATCTTGGAACGTAATTATGTTCTTGGTGCTTGAGCAAGTAAGATTACATGATTCCTTGGGATACTTTGAATGTGAATCACTTGTATAGTTAAATGATTGATCCATTGTTTTTAACTGGTTATCCGATCTTGGAAGTCAATACTGTTTGTACTTAATAAACTTGGAGAATTTTCTGGCAGAGCCAAAGTTTAATTTTTTACATTTAAATTCTTTCAAAAACATTTCTACAGTTAAAACTTTTCTGTTCCGTCTTCTCCAGTGAACCTGTATAATAAAAAGTTATCTTGAATTGGCAAAACATTTGGTAATGCATCTGTGTCTTTTACCGTGTATACCATTCTGTACTGCATTTATGCATTTGTACTTGTCATGATCTCGCATTAAAGTTTGTTACCCATTGCTAAAATCAGCAGCAATTACCAATACAGGGTCTTAAGATTTGTTCTAAGATTGTAGAATCGGAATCCCCGTCTGTTATACTCAGTTTTCTTGTGAGAATTTGCTCACTCATCAACATGTTGTGCGAAGCTTAATATCATGGTTTTGTGCCGCCATGCTCCCCGTACCAACAATTAGCCAGACAACTAATATTTTCCCCACCTGTCAATAGATTTTGAAGATCTACAAACTTGTTTATATTGCTTACACAGTTTTATATGAAATTCAAAAGCATTATTATGGTATTAAAGAAGTTTGTTATTCATTCATGTCAGGTAAAAAATTTGTTTTTCCTTGAAGCCTAGTGTACAGCACCAGGAAGTTAAACATTATCTTTTTTTATCAGCACGAGGAAAGATTGCTTGCTTTTTACTGGAATACTACTTCAGGTTATTAGAATTTCTTTTAGAGGACAGTCCTCAAGGCTCAGTCTTGCTTTTACAAAGTTATAAGTGCTGATATGGAGGTTGCCAAAGCAAGTTACGGGCTTGCCTACTAAAAGAAGACATTTAAGTTGCATGCAGGGACTCTTAACATATATTACAACATGCTGTGAATACATAACGTTGTATACTTGTATGAGTTGTACAACGCATTGAGGGCAAGAACTCAATTATACTTGTTTGTTCTAATTTATCTTGGAATCAGCATTATTTGAATTTACTTGTGTAACATTTTATTGATACACAGTAATCCTATTTGTTTGAAATAGGGCCATAATTCGGGTCAAGCTGCTTGGAGCAGATTGAGTTCAAACTGCTCGATATCCTTGTCTTTTCGATTCCCATCTTTCATTCCGGCAATTATTCTACTATATACTAGTCGTCATATATATTCCTTCTTAACGATCAACTTTGTATAACAATTAAGAAAAATAAAACAATGCCCTTATTAAGGCTTTGACACTTCTGCACCAAGGTGTTCTGCCCTCACCCCCCACCCCAAAAAAAATGAAATTATCACTTGCTTTGTAAATATTCTTCGCACAAGCTAAGGAGCTAAAAGAGCAGAAAGAGAACATCCTCAAACCAGGTCCAAGAAATCATGGATCAATTAAGCCCTCTCGGGGACTTTCTTAAGAATAAGAAAGAGGAACCTCGTGTAAATTTCATGGAATAAGGTTTGGTCCTATTCATGGAGATTCCGTAAATATTCCATTCTAAAAATGGAAAGTTCGAAACAGTTGGGATTTTTTTTTAAAATTGGATGCAGTTACTAATCATGATCTGCAATGTACATAATGAAAACTTCATTCTCGATTCTACGAGAATTTTTATGAAAGTCTTTCATTTGCTTCTCTTCAATGGAAGTTTGATTTTCCCAGAATGTATCCTAATTTTTGGTCTAATTCTTTTTCTGATGATCGATTGAACCTCTCATCAAAAAGATATACCTTGATTATATTTCATCTCTTCTAACAAGTTTAGTAATGAGCATAACGACCCTCTTGTTCCGATGGAGAGAAGAACTGGTGATTAGTTTTTCGGGAACATCCTCAAACCAGGTCCAAGAGATTCTAGTGTTAGGAGAATGAAACATCCTCAAACCACGTCCAAGAGATTCTAGTGTCAGGAGAATGCTTCGCAACATGTGAGCTACAGTTTTTCAGTTCCAGGCAAGTAAACATTTGGTAAAACACTCGTCTTTTATCTGAATCTTGAACCACAAGACGATCAAGATCTCCACAGTTTTTTAAAATTTAACATTTACGAGTGTAAAATGTTCAAATTATATTACGTTATGATTAAAATCAAGTTTATAGCACTTGGTATATATATGATATAGGCCCTCCTGCCACAAAAGGGTGCATCATATTCTGGCAAGTCCCAACTAATTATGTTACATGTACCCATCAATGTAGAAACAATAGATGCATAACTATCCAGTGAGGTGTACAAATTCCATTCATTTCGTCAACCTTCCAACCCATTACACAAACAATAACATATTAAAAAACAACACTCTACATTAACTCATAATAAACATTTATGAGGGATACTTATGCCTAAAGACCACTTTTTGGCACTAGATAAACCCTAGCCTTTATAACGGAACCACTGGCCAGCTTAAACCCAGGGCTAACCGGAAACCCCACTACCTGACCCCCTACCACCCTTCCACCTGGAAACCTCACCACACTTTCCATGTATTGAGAATGGAAATCTGCACCCTTACTACCTTCAAAATAACTAGGCGGTGGCTCCAATGAGAATGCAAGCAAATGCAACAGCCAAATTGCTTTTGCAATCCCTAGAAAATCCCCATAAAATCGACTCCTTGGGTGGTTTCCAGCCAAAACTTGGCACCTTTGTTCCAGATCACCAAACAAAGACTCTTCCATTTTGGGATGAATAATGGAGAGATATTTTTTACAGCAGAATTTGCCAAAGTCACAAGTGGGAAGAATGCCGAGGAGTTCAATGGGATCCATTGCTTTCATGTCGCGGTACTGAGTGAAGCAATCTCGGCGGAACTGATCAGGGTGCAGTAGAGATGAGAGGCTGCCATCCATGTAGAATGTCTCATGGTCAAAACCTTGGAAGAATTTGCGATTGACATATGACTCCATTGCATATTTTGCGTGATTTGGTCCCACAATAGAGTCCATAGTAGTATTGGTGGTAGCCCCTGCAGCAGCTTCGATTGATCTTACAGCAGCTGCAATGTCCCAGTGGGCTGATTTCATGAGTGAGAGAAGGAGAGCTGTGAATGACTTTGATGCTTCTCTTACCATGCTCATTGTTGCTTCAAATATCTCTGGTGCCGGCGACAGAGATACTGGACATTTGTAAATATCATTTAGATAACAGACTAAAATTTCATATACAATAATCTTTTGGGGTTCAAAATAATTCCCCTAATATACTATAAACATAACAAATATCGAATGTTCTACTAATTTAAAATTTTGAAAAGATCAAAACTTGATCAACATAAAGTGACACCTTAGTTTAGCGTCACATAATCAAATGTGAAATGTAGAAATTAAATTGTAATAGTGAATGAAGTCATAAAACTGTTTCAATCCAACTACATAATTTGCTCAAGATATCATAATGTAAGAAAAGTATGTGAAGCAAGGATTTATACATTTTTACAATATACATGGGCAGTCATCCCTGGACTAAGTCAATAAACATAAAAAAAGAACAAGCACAAAAAAAAGCATACATTCTATAGAGATGATAAACCCTACAGGGATAATACTTGGACTGAATCCAAACATAAGTATACTCTATAGCACTCTGATTCACTTGAAAATTTTGTTCTTGACACTCAAACCTTAAAAGATATATCTACTTTGGCAAAAAAATATACTCAAAATGTGATTTTTGGTTATCTTGTTCATTCTCAACACAAACTGTTTACCAAAATTTCTCTGTCCAAATGAAACACATGACTAAATCAGGCACAATGTCGAACACAACCCATGACCAAGAACCCCACTCGATTTACAAAACCCGAAATATACACAACACGACTCAATCAATAGAATATAACCCCAAATGACCCGCTTAATAAGATTCTATTCCGTTGAAGCTCACACATTCATTTTATCAAATTTCAGTACATTTACAACTACACAAATTCGACACATTTACACGACCCAAAACCTAACTAAATCACTCACATCATTCAATCAATTGTTTACAAATACCACCCAAACAACAACAATAAACATTCAACAATGCAGCATTACAGGTCAAATATATACAACATGGATAGAACTTACCAGGAGTCTGAGTACTGCAACCAACTCTCCGTTTCGACTGATGATGACCCCTCCCATTTTTCTTCCCTCCACTCCCACCACTCACCACCACCGCATTCTTCAACTTCTCCTTCAAATTCTCCACTTCAACTTCCTTCACCTTAACCTCCCTCTTCAACTCCTCGACCGCAGCTTCGTAAGGCGCCACAACCTCCCTCAATGTAGCTCCCACAACCCTCCTCCCTCTCCCTCTCTCCCCACCACAATTCTTCCTCCTAAACCTCTCCCTCAAAACCCCAATCCTCCTCAACTCAGCCACCACAGCGGCATCGCAAACCCGCATTCTATCAGGGTCCCAAGGACAATGTGCATCTTGTAAACTCACATAAGCCTTCTTCATAGCTGAAAATGCCTCAAAAACCTCACCAATCAACCCCTCTACATCCCCAAAATCACTCACACTTCTCTGGGTTCTAATAACATTGTTATCGTGGGTGATTTCGATATCTTCGTCTTGTTGGGCTAAGTACTCGGAGATTCTGGGGTTGTGGTGGGCAAAATCATCGGAGTCATCAGAGTCATCGGAAGGGGAGATTTGGGAGGAGTTGTGACGGTCGGCGGCGAGAGGGTGGAGGAAACAAGAGGCGGTGACACGCTGGATGAGATCGGAGAAGTTGGAGACTTTGTTGATGGCCATTTTCTTGATTCCACGGCTACTGCTCTTTCTATAGATGCAGATACATACATATAAACACACACACACACAGTGTTTTTTACTAAAACAGACAGTGAAGTGAACTCAACTCAACTCAACTCAACTCAACTCACAGTTAAATTAACTAAATCTACCCATGCTGTAATTTAGGATATGTCACGTCCTTTGTGTCTTATGTTTGGTGTGATTTTTTCTTTATTCCTATAATATTAATACAAAATATTTAATTGTAAAATAACTTGACGGACGTGTCGGTATTAATATAAAATATTTAATTGTAAAATATTTAATATTGTTAAGATTATGTGTAATGCAATATTATAATTTATAAATGACATTATATGAATAAAAATAAAAGCATTATGTAATATTAAATATGAAAACAAATTAAAATGTTAAAGAGTAGAAATCATTATTGCCATATTTATTAAATATGGAGAGAAATGAATAAATAAAATATAAACATACTTATGCATTTAAAAACTAAATTGTTGAAATATAATTATATCTAGATTTGTATGGTATCATTTTGAAATTATATATATAAACTTCCATTTTGACATCCCAAAAATTACTTTTTTATTTTAACTATAGTATTGAACACTCTAATGTAGTTATGATTTACCTTGTTTATTTTTCAATTAGTTTCACTATTCTTTTATTCTATATTTTAGAGCAAAATTTTAAAATTTAAATAAAAATGATTTTAATTTGTTTATATATAACATTTATATATATAATCAACTTTATTTTAACAATTTGTTATCTTTTCTAATGTGTTTGAAAATGGGAGAGCAGTGTGTACACTTGTTTCATTATTAGTTCATTATTATTTCGTATGCACATACTACTGCACAAAAGAAAAAAGGTTGTAATAATTGAAAATTTGTCAAATATAGAAAAGTTCTATGAAAAACGTACATATGTATATGTTCTGCATGAGATTCTACGATCATATTCTATTATGCTTATTATATAATTTAGAATTTAATGAAAGACATATATGTTATCCAATCAGTACTTCATTTAAAAGTATTCCATTAAATTTAACTTTTGACAAAAGTTCTATAAAAAAATCTTATAATATGTACTTAACATACTATAATGTAATCATTCTAAAATATGCCGGAGGTGGTTTTTCTAATTATTTTGATAAAGTTATCACTTACTTAGAGTATGACATTAGTTATACTCATTAGTTATAATGATATAAAATAAATATTATCTAAAATTTGCTGAACCGGTAAGAAATTTTGCTCAATGGTATTAGTTATAATAAATAGCTATATTTTAAAAACAGTTATTTATTATTTTTAAATTTCAATATTGATCATTAAATTATTAAATAAATACAATACACACACACACATATATAAAGGTAATTTAAAAGTTAAAATATATTAACTAATTTATTTATTCAATACAAGTGAAAATAAAAAATATAATTAATGAAAAGATATAATTTTATGTTTATGTACGTATTTTAAAATAAAAATAAAAATAATTAAAAATATAATAACATATTTAAATATGAGAATAAGTAATTAAAAATATCACTTTTATACATTATAAAAATACTAGTATTTTGATAAATACTTGGATTATCTCAAATTCATTCTCACTTCTAAAGGTAATAAAACAAAATTTTATACTTTCTTTGATATTACACTTAACATTATATAAAATTAAAATATAAAGTTAAGATAATAATATATTAATTCTAAAAATCAAAACCCTAATTTTATATATTTTTCATAAACAAGAATCCAGATCTTGAAGAGAAAATATAAAAATAAAATAAAGGATAAATAAAAATTGTATTGTAGAGTTGAGCGGGAGGGTTGATTTTAGAGTGAAATGACCTGGAGTAAATATAGATAATGATTTTTCATTCAATAGCGTGTTTCTTTCCTGTCATCTAAAATTTTGCCTAGGTTTAGCCCTTGCAATGGTCCTTTTTTTAGATATTATCTATATTTTTAAAAAGATTCTTGTCACCTAGACATTATTGCTAACAGGTACACCAGTTGGAGATGCTCTTATACAATGAATAAAATGCAACAATAATTGTGATATTAACTACCAATTAAGTCCAACAAGATATATATGAAGTCTGAGCCTAATAATTAGAGTTTTATTTATTCAAACATTGATTTTAATGGAATTAAAAAGTTCATCTTATTCAAGATACAAAAAATTATCCATAAATCTTGTTTGGCCCTGTAGTGTAGTACTTAATTATGCAAGGGACATAAAATTATATAGATCGAGATCTCTCAAGGAAAAAAAACTACTCCTATATAGAAGGGTAAAGAAATAAAGAAGTTAGACCTGGCGGCCTGCGTTTGATTCACAATTGGATCTATGTAGTAGCCAAGGTGATGTTTGTGTGGCAATTGATCCATCTTCACTCCATTTGTTTTCTTCTTTGTTGTGGTACTGATCGATCATGATTAAACATATTTATAAGACACACATGACATGCATATATATATGTACAAAACACAGTTATACAACAATCTTCTGTTCAAGTGTAGACCAGTACAGGAGGTTCTAGGCAAAATCTGTTTTCCGTGTTCTAATTAAAATATATGCCGTATATTTCGTATATTTATATATAAAATATTCAATATTCAGAAAATGTTTCGCCTATAACCAAGGGTCCAAGACCATTAATGGTGTGTATCTAAATGATTTATTAAAACAACAATCAGTTTCCTAGTTGCATAATTAATATGGGATCGAAATCGCGCGGGTCCGTAATGGGTGATTAATTGCCTAATGGTGACAGCTTCAAGCTCAGCACGTATAATCACTTCAACATGAATTAATTTGTAGTATAAAAGAACTAATCTATTGTATATTGATTCATGTTTATACCAAGCTTTCAAATCACGCATTTAAACTTATTTGATAAAGTATATATGTTTATATATAGTAAAAACTAAGAGATCATGGTCAAATTAAAATAAACAATTAAAGAAGTGGAGAAACAAAGTAAAGTAAATTAGAAGTACTTACCCTGACCGATCTTGTTGGTAGGAAGAGAGCAGTATATTTGGCAACATAACTAGTGTACACTTAATTGATTTGGCTTCTATTAATATGTTTGTGTTTGTGTGTGTGAGAGAATTGTTCAGAAACAATTAGCAACAAAGCTTTAGATCGCTAGCTTGTTTAATTTGCAGGGTGGAAAACTGGAGATAAATGACTTCAGCTAGCTAGCCCCGGAGGAGGTGACGGTTCTGCGTTCTTTAAGTTGATATATATTTCATCTCATGATAGGTCTTATTTATAGCTAGTCGAGCTTAATTAATAATTTATTTATATATACTGCAGAAGTATAAATATTAACATTTTTATTATATATGTGATGTTGCACCCAATGGAGGAACCATGAATTCATAATAGCCGGGGTTCAAAATTTTAATAAAATAGACAATTTTCCTTACTCGTCATAATTTCGGGAATAAAAGCCTTAACGTAAAATTAATGGAATCATATCTAAACTTGAATTCAAAGGCTTGCCGTACTCGCATACTCTATTTCATTCTCTTTTGTAGAAAAAAATATGTAATATACTTAATTTACATTTAATTTAGCTTAATTGTGAAAATTGTTGATAGAATCAAAATGTTTTTTAAACATGTTGGCTTAAAAAGATAACAACATAAATAACACTGTGTAAATTAATTTTTCTAAAAACTTCTCTTAATATTGTTGAATTTTGCTTAATTACCAAACGATTGTCTTCAATCTTAACATGATATACTCTTGAAACTTGATCTCTAATATTAGCATTATATAGAAATTTGATATCCCGAATTAGAAATAATATCATACAGATTGAACTAAACATTTGTATTTTTAATAGTAAATGGTTTTTGTCAAAAATTAGAAATATTAGAATGTATATTAACCACTCATAGATTGAAATTAGGAAGCTGATTTTTAATTAGAGGAGACCTTGACCTTTTAATAAGAAATTTATCTATCATAATATTTCTAGTGATTATTTTGACTCTAGGCGGAGCTCAAGCCCCCCAACCCCTGGTAGCCTGGTTTCACCTAAAGAACATGTTAAGATATGTTAAGATAAGAATTATAAAATTTAATAAAAATTAAATTTAATTTGAAATCTCATATAAATTTTAAAAATTAGAATCCAAATTTAGTATAAAATCTTATATATATATTTATTTGTGATTCATATGTAATCTCAATCGTATGTAGTTCTTCAATCTCGTGTTAAATTCTATTTTTATGTATATAAAAAGTTTAATTATTATTAAAATAAGAATATGAATAAATTTTTTATGTTAAACTCTATAATTCTTTGTTATTCTTTAGAGTACACATACTGTTTACTACTTAATTATTACTATTACTTTATAAAGATTCAGCTGTCGACCTTATAATGGAGAGAAGATCTCTGGACTCTGAGATGTTGGTCTAAAGTTAAAGAATCTATGTCTAACGGTTGAAGCACTTAATTAAAGCTCTTCCACGTAGATTATCATTAGATTAACGACAGAAAACAGTTCTAAAACACGACCGAAGACATACATTAAACATACTTAAAACGCATAAACATGGTGCTGCAGGGATAATGAGGGGGAGCTTTTCCACCTCATTATATAAAATACAGTATTAACTTAATAAAAAAAGCATACTTAAAACGCATAAACATGTATACTGTGTATGCATGCATGATGCTGCATACAATATAAAAAATCTAGCTTCACACACACACACACACATGAATTCGCTGGTAGTTGAGTCTCAATCTCCTACTCCTGATCAGTTGTCATATTCGAATTGTCACTTGACGTATACACTTGAAATGTAATAAATTAAAAATGGGAGAATCTCGAAATAAGAATAAAAATACGTCTCTGCTTAAACTTACACAGATCTCTGCGGCCTCATACTTTCATAATTCAAGCACAGACAAGGAAGCATCTTCAATATATTCTCAGAGTAATGGAAATACCTTCAACTCAAATATTAATTTTATTTTATTTTCAAATTATTTAGGATGTTAGAGGTGTATTTGAAGAAACCGACGAAGCATTGTTTACTTTTACTGTTACACATATATATATTATTTACATCTTTTCAAAGAGCGAGGTTCTTATTGACAATGTGTGCATGTGTCAAACATCTGGAATATTCATGGGGTGTCCCCCTAGTTAACACGAAATGCATGCGCTCTTAATCTATATCTGGTAAATAATGGAGATATATATGTATATTGGTGTTTAGTCAGTGCCTGCATGTATATTGTGTATAATCATATAATAATAACGATAATGCGCATTTTCAGTTTTTGACATGAGCTTCTTGGAGTATCCAATCAAAAGCATTTTGTGCAAGAATCTGCTAAATCAATTAGCTAATTACATACGTGAAAGATATATGAATTAATTGAAGCTAGGCATTAATGTTTGTAAGAATCAAAATTATAATCACAAATAATGACGTACTGTTGCCTAATTTAATCCGATATAGTTTGGTTTAGCCATATATATGTGTATAAATCGGCGTTTGAATAAAAAGATAACCTGTAATATTAGAGTAGACATGAAACTGTGCAACACCCATCCATGATCTTGAGGATATCTACTGCGATGATATTATTGAATACGAATTATACAATATCAAGGCAGTATACAATGTTTTGACCCGCAATAATAGTCTAACCCTGATTTTCATGCTACACCTGCGTTTTTGTCACAAGCTCTTGGAGGGTACAATACATTTCATTCTACATTATTACAACATACACACACACGACTAATAAAATTTAGCTAGCTAGGTACAAACACAAACGGATCAAGGAATTTGTAGTGGTGGGGGTAATTTTAATTTCTTTTAACATATATATATATATATATATATATATATATATATATATATTAGTTGAGATCTTAAATGCAGCCACTTTGTATTCAATGGATTACCGTATGTATGGCTGTAAACGAACAATTACTCGAGGCGAGTTTTGTTCGATGTGAGCCGAGTTTTTTGTTTTTAAAATAAATCGAGTCGAGCCAGGTTTTTTATTCAAACAGGAAAATAATGTTCAAGATCGATTCGATAAAAACGACATATACTCGACACGAGTATGTTCACGAAAAAATCAAGTCGAGTTAAACTCAAGCGGAATTCAAGTTAAGTCGGGTTGTTGGCTAACAATTCATATATCTTTTACAGCCTAACCCAAGGCTATTTTCATGTATAAATATGTTAGCGTGTCTATATCTAATAATGCACCGCTTATTTCCTGTGCATGTCTCGAGGCTGCTAGTTTTATACGTTGTGGAATCACACTATATAATGTTCTTGAATACAAGCTTGTATTGGCTACAATTTCGTTAATATACCATGATGTCCCATTTAACTTTTGTGTTTTTAACTAATTCACCCTATACAATAATGTTTATCCACACATTTCTGCAGCCAATTGAGATTGAATAGTTGCGGTCTTCTTTAATTAATGGTTAGGGGTCATTTTGTTCACTGTTTAGAAAGTGTAATCTTCTGATTAAATGCTCGCTAACTAATATATATGTCCTACTTTATGGACATTTGACTGTTTAAAATGTTTACATGTCTGCTAACTTTATACAGTAGTAGAGTATATTTAGTCTGGTCAGATCTGACAAACCATTGTTATAGTCGTTAATCTGCGATTTTTTTCCGCAGATAACATTAACACGGAAATTTTTTATAAATTTAGGGGTCACGTCATCTATCCACACTTCTTACGGGGAATATAGGGTTTTTTTACCATCCGCTAAAAAAATGCAAATAAATTATTGTGAACAATGATTTGTCCTGTAGCAGCGGGCTTTCAGTCCACTATTCAGTCTGAAATGTTTATATGTTTGCTATTCTGTCGTTTGACTACCCTCAGGTTTTCAGAACATTGTCTCTAACAAACTGAATCATTTGTGTGGAAGTGCGGCACAATTTGATTGTTTATATGGACCATGGTCCATGGTTTCCGCATTTGGGAGCTTATAAATAATTTATAAATTAAAAATGTATATATTTTTCAACTAATAAATAACTTATAATGAAAAATAAATGGAGATATAATTCAGCAGAGGTAATGTTGTGTCCCTGTTAAATTGACGAGGAAGAAAGCTGCAAAAATTAAAAAATACTCTCTCGGTTCCATTGATTTTTTATACATATTTTAAAGTGTATAAAAAATATTTTATAATTTTTTCAAATAAATAGTTTAAAAATATGTATTTTAAAATGAAGGAAGTAATTGATAATGATACAATAAATTATAAAACTTAGAATTGTAAGTATATAATTTTTATGATAAGTGATCGAGCGGGGGAGGGGGATCACAAATTGAAGTTGTGTTGCCATTCGAGCAGTTTTTTTCGATTTATAAGAAAAATAATTGCGTACTTCAGCGAAATATTATTTTATGATATATATTATATATTACAATTTTCAATATTATATATATCAGATTTTTATCAAATTTTAGATTTTGAGTCGGGTATTTTTCCAATACATTTAAAATCTAAATTTAAATTTAAACTTCTTCAAAATTGAAAATAAATTGAAGTCAAAGCTAAGTCAAAATTTTGAATTCGATAAAATCTAATTACAACAAAATGGATCAGGTACTATTGAATTAAATTATTTTGTCATCCTATTACTAATTATTATTTCGATTAGTCCTTTTAATTAATTTTGATTATCCGATTAATTCCTTAACTATTAATGCTACATTTGAGATTGATATTCAAAACTGTAGTATTGGGGAAAAAAATACAGTTGCAAAAGTGTTGTTATAAAAATTAAATCTTAGTTTAATAATTTTTTGATATGTATATGTTTTAAAATATAATACTTTTAAAAATAATATTTTTAATGAGATTTGACAATGAAATTTGTATGTACTTTCGCAAAAGATGAAAACAACTTTTTATTTTATTTTAGGGGTATGTGTAATGTTTCGATTATTTTATAAATTGTGTAATTAAATATATTTATTTAAAATTGAAACTAAAATTTTCTAATGTATATATATTTGATGTATAATTATATCAAGTATAATTATATCACTCACTGAGTCAGGAGTTTTCACGAACGTATTTTTCTTATTTCTTTAGAATAGGGGCATGAGCGGCTTACATTACAAGCATCTTTCAAACAAAAAACACATTTAAAAAAATTACTTCAAAATTTTGTTAAATGATTTTCAATCTATTTATTAAATGTTAGTAAAATAACATGTTATATAATCTCCTGTAATTATAATAATATCTTCATGTATCATATATTTATATGTGAATATTTTTTAAATTAAAAAAAATTATATCAGGTAACCTCATAAATATTAATCTCATTTGCCCTAGCTCTTATTTTTAAAATTTACAAAGACATTTAATTTTAAGAATTACGTGAATTCTAATTTCATTTCCAATTTTAATTTTGCAAGCAACTTTATTACAGGACGCTTTTAAGTGAGGAAAGATAGGACCACTTCAAAAAAAAAAAGGTGAGGAAAGATAGGAGGAGAGAGGGCCATTTTGATTTGAGGAGTAGTAGCAGGTAGAGTATTTGATTGCCAACTGACTTGTGCCATTTGGTGGCCCAAACTCATCATGTGAGTTGTTATGATTTGAAAGACACTCCACACCTTATCCTATTCATTCCATGGATAAGATAAGTCTCTTCACATATTTTTCTTCTACATGCCAAATATCTCAGTTTGCTGTCCTAAATAAGAAATACAACCAATTTAATATTATATTTATATACTTGACAAAAAAATAAAAATTTATATATTGAGTGAAAAAATATTTAAATTATATTCAATAAAATTATACTAGCATATAACGTAATTTATAACGTATTATAAAAACTATATATATAAGAATATAATTTAAAACAAATTACATATACCGTTGAATATTGGAGTACTTGGGAGCATAAATTCTGTATTATATTTTTTACTATATTATTTAACATGTATTTTGTAATTTAGTTTTTGTTATAGTCTTGAACATATATTTTATAATACATTATTTATTATACTTTGTGCTATTATAGTCTCAAAGTTTTAGAGATTTTAAAACTATAAATTATTATCGTATGTTGTAATTATTTTTAAATAAATTGCTTCCCAAATACAGTATTGTAGTAGCTGGGACTAAATATTACACAAACAAATTAAATACGTTAGGTAACGCAAATTAAACATCTACATCAATTCGAAAAAATATCTACCGGACATGTTGTAGTTGGCTGACATTTCTCTCCCATTCATTTTGTATCAATTATAAGGAATAAGCCAAGGCAAAAAAAAAAAAAAAAAGTGAAGAAAAACAAAGGTAAAAATGGAGAAATTTGAAAGGCCTAGTCGAAGTGATGCACGTCTGTCCGAAGAAGAAGCATCAAAGATTGAAGGGGAGACGAGGGAGTACTTCAATGGCATTGCACCGCTGCGGCATGCTAAGCCTCAACGCAGTGAATACTCTGCTAAGTACAACGATGCACAATTTGATGGTCATGAAAATGATGTTATTCCGGAGTATCTTGAGTTTCAACATCTTGAGAAGGATGACCCGCAGGTTTGTTTATGGTCTTTGGATTATGTTTCATTTTGTTGTTTGCAATTAATTTTCGGATCAAGAAGTTTAGTTGTGTTACAGAAACTGGTGTACAAGGGAAGTGAAGTAACAGAAGAGTTTGTGGAGACAGAATACTACAAGGATCTAACTGGGGTTGACAAGCAGCACCACACTGTAAGTCTTTAAACCTGCATCTTCTATCTATTATGTCCCTTAAAAATGTTCCTGGTATTCAGTATTCACGGGGGTTAGGGTCTGAGTATATCCCACAATCTACTTTCGAGCAGGATATAACGAGTATGTTTTAGTAGATTTGTATTCATGAATGGTCTCTTTCCTAAATATACTGGATTCTGGTTAATCACTACCTTAAGTTATAATTGTTAGAAGGTCATCTAATGACTCAGACTTTTGTCGGCATACAACAATTAAACATTGGGTTTGTATTATTTTTGCAGACAGGAACAGGGTTCATCAAAATGGACAACAGCAGCGGCAAGTCCTTCAGCCTTGACACAGATTCCATAAATGATGAGTTACATGTCTCGTGCAAGGGCAATCCGGCTACTAATGATTGGATTCCGGCTTCTGGGAATATGGTACCAAACCAAACCTCCTCGGCTTACACATTTTTAATTTTTTTATTCGTGGAATATTATAACATTTACAAACAACTTTAATCCTTTGTTTGCACTTCGCAGGCAGATTTTGTCTCTGACAAGCCCAGCCGGAGTGAAAACTGAAGAGGGTACATGGAGTTTTGATTTGAATTTCTTAAACAATTCGATGAGATGTTTGTATTGGAGTTTCACTTCCAAAAAGGTCATTGTACTCGTATCTTCTGTGCAATAAGTTTATTAAGTTCTTCATTCGTTTTATTGCCAACATCATAAAGCTAATCTCGAGTCACACATCAGATAAATGGTAATACGTTAAAAGCCGAGACTGATTCTTAGAAACAAACATGAAAAACGAGCAATCATCAATACACAAGACTTAGCTTTCAATATTTCAAATATATCTGCAAATGGGGTTCCCTGCAAGCTGCAATGAGAGAACCCAACACAAATTTGTGGAATTTCAAAACAGAGGAAAGATCCAACTAATGTAATGATACAACAGAAGAAAAAAACAGAGATGCACATTTGCCATTGGTGCACTACTTTATCAAAGCCAAACTTAAGATCCTTGCGAGCATGTTCATTGGGATCTATCTGCAGCTTGACATTGCTTAAAGCTCCTCCATCTTACAATTATTTTGAAGTTTAGATCCTCTCCAATCTCCAAACTCATTAATAAATACAATCTTAAACTTTGTACTCACAAATACCTTTTTATAATAATAATATTATAACATAAAAATATTTAAATAGAAATTAGATAAAAAAGTGGAATAAAAGATTCAATCTTATTTAATTTATGAAATACAGATCTTTTAACGGCAATGATATTAGACAATGGAACTAATACTAACTTTCTTGCTCGTACCTTCACCACCTTTAACCTCTAAAAATTATAAATGAGAATTTAAGATTCAACTCACTTTATATGATCAAACCACTCCCACCTTGTATAACTTCCCAAAAATCAAGATAATCAGTACCAAAGTAGTACATATAAACCATCACAAATACCAAAATTTCATTCATCTGATTATTCAGTTTCTAGAGAAATGGCCATAGTAGCTGAAGCACCTGGTTACATCCAAGTATTTTCTGATGGATCCGTGAAGCGCTTTGCACCTGAAATCATCCCTCCTTCGGTCAGCCCCACACATGGATTTATGTTCAAAGATGTGGTGATTGATTCTTCCAAACCTATAACAGCAAGAATGTTCGTAGCGGAAAACCTATCATCAAAGAAGACATTGCCTGTTCTTGTTTATTTTCATGGTGGTGGGTTCAGCATTGGCCCGACTACGTGGATTGGATACCGTTATTTCCTTGGAGGCTTATCTGTAACATGCGAATGCATTGTTCTTTCTGTGGACTATCATCTAGCCCCAGAGTATAAGCTTCCAATTGCATATGAGGATTGCTATAGTTCTCTTGCTTGGCTAAGTTATACGGTGAGCCATGAATCGTGACTTCAAAAAGCAGACCTCTCCAGTGTCTCTCTCTCTCTGGAGATAGTGCTGGAGGGAACATTGCTCATCATGTTGCTGTTAAAGCAATTCGAGACAAAGCTTGTCAAGTTAGGGTCAAAGGTATACTTCCGGTGCATCCCTATTTTGGAAGTGAAATGTGAACCAAGTTAGAGCAAGAAACTGGAGATGTCGGAGAGGTAGCGATGAATGATTTGTTCTGGGGATTAAGTCTGCCCAAAGGATCAAACCGGGATTATTACGGGTATAACTTTGAAAATGCTGACCTTTCTAAGGATGAGTGGGCTCGGTTTCCAGCAGTGGTGGTGTATGTAGCTGGATTAGACTTCTTGAAGGAAAGAGGGGTTATGTATGCAGAATTTCTGCAGAAGAGGGTGAAGGGTGTAAAGCTGATTGAAGCTGAGAGAGAGACGCATGTATATCATATCTTTCATCCTGACTCGGATGCTTCTCGTTTGCTTCAGAAACAGATGAGTGAGTTTATAAACAGCTTTTGATATTATTCCCAGAGGCCATTATTATTCTATAGAACCTATCTTCTTTTATTGCCAAGTATTTCTTGTAGTTGTCTCAGGCAACAAGTATATTTGGAGCATGTGAACGAAAATAAAAGTTGAAATGCATTACCGACATTCCCAAAGTTGTTTAGTTTTAATTTTTGAAACAATAAATTTTTATGCAAATGAAACTGGCTAACTTTGAACTCCTGATGAAGATATAACAACACAAGTCACAGACACAAAGCAATAAGTAAATACAGCACACGCTGTGGCACTACTTACCTGAGATGATGGCTCTCTTGATGTATGCAAGAAGAAATTAAACGTCTTATCAATATAATAAGAAAATAAAACTATTATACTAAAGATGTCGATAATTCCATTAAGACGACATTTGGTTTTGTGACATGCAGTTCGGCCCTGGCAAGCGCAACCTGTGCGTGTGCGCACTAGGCTCACAGGTCCAAAGCAAAATTTCACTAGGCCAGGGTTCCAACTCTGTAGATGTTTATTCCAGTCTCAAAATCTTATTTGACTTCACAGAGACAACACAGTGAATCAAAACAGAGAACAAACAGCAAAGCCCAACTAAAAATCATCTGTATATTATTGTCAAGATACATCTGCATATATATCCCAATTCCCATGTGTTACTAAAACTATCACTACAAACCAATTTCATTGTTTTCACATTGACTCGTCCTTTAGAAGAAGGTTAGTGCAATTTGGATTGACTTGCAACAAGATTCTGCTTCAAATTTTGCTCCTGTGTTGACCAACAATGAATGCCTCCCTCAGAAACAGAATCCTCAGTTGCTTTAATTGTTCCAGAATACCTTCCCTTCTGACCTAAAAGCCTCGAGGTAATCTCCAACTCATCCTTCCAGTTGACCAATCAGAAAATTAAGATGCACCAAACTATAACATAACATCAATTAACATGAACATGCATAACTCAGTACCGTATGTTTACAACAAATTATTAAACAAGACACCAATAAGCATACAACTTAAATCTTGTGGTCATAGAGTTTGTAGAGATTGCAAAGCCGTTGATGATGCAGAAGATTACAAATTGTAATAATGAGCAACAGACAGGAAAGAAAATAAGATAACGTGAGTTGAATCATTGTTAGTGAGAGGCCCTCTTGGAATATGAAGCTGTGTATATTTCTAGTAACTTTCATTAGAAACCAGTAAGGTGTATACAGAAATATCAAATATATGAACTTGGAGGTCCTACACTTGTATGATGTTTGTTACTACTTATTGGAGCCCAAGACATAAGTTCAATGTACATAAATCTACATATATTAAGAGCAATTGGATATCAGATTTTGGTCATGGTGGTGATATAGTTACTGCAGATACATTGTTACAGCGAAAATTTTAGAAACGTCCTTTTTTCATAGATAAATTACAAATTTGGGACAGAAACAGAGGTTGCAACTTGCAATTCTCTTCACTATAGTCTCCTCCTCTTCTTCTGCCTATCATCACTTTCACTTCCACTAGTGCTTGATAAACCTAACTCTGAATTGGAACAAGATGCATTTGAATCAGAAGTCAGCACTACCAGTGCTGTCAGCATCATCTTCAGATTTAGAAACTGGCTTTTGCTTCTGCATGATAAGGCAAGGCATATTCTTTAAGTAAACTCTCAAATTTTCAGTGATGCCACCAAGCCCAATGGATGTGAAAAAGTTGATTGAAAATCTCGTGTTCTAGGGATTGTCTTTTGGGAAAACGACTCCAAAGCGTCCTGTATAGTGGGATCATTGCTGAGCTTCTTATTCAGAAGGTGAATACCAAGGTGCTCTGATAATTCCTGGAAGAGAAATTTTATGAAAATACGAGACGAGGAAGTAGTGTCCTCCTCAGTCAGCCGTATGTAAGCTAGAACATGCCAAGGTAGAGCATCGGTGACAAGGAGATGGGTAAAGAATTTGGCCATATTACGTAACTTATTTGTCTCGAGCCTGTGAATCATCGAATACTGCTGCACAAAGCATTTTTCAAAATTTTCTTGATAAACTTTGTTAGTTAGGCAAAATCTTTGACCCAGAAGACCATAATAACAGCGATAAGTTTTTTCTTGGCTGCAGCATTCTAATAACATAATGCATAGCTCCATCTCTTGTCCAGACTCTAGCTTGATTTTCAAAAGTTTTTGACCAGCTTCCTCAAAATCAAAACTAGACATGATTATTAGGTATATCATCCTTCGAAGATTCACAAGATTTGCCTCTGTTTCATCTCTTATTCTCATCCTCTCTTCTTTATCAGATTCATCATCTGTTGCTGCATCTGAGTCTTTTTCATCCTCAGACTCGTCAACAAGCAGAGTTTTCTTCAATTCTTCGTAATGTTGTTCACTTTCAATGAACTGGGTATCTGGCCTGAAAACATCCAAATCAATCTCAGGATCTATCTGATCTAGAAGTGATATTTCATGGGCTAACTGATCTTCTTGCTCAACCAGGTCTAGCTCCAGACGGATAGCTGGGTAACCCTGAAATTTGGCCTTTCTTAGAGCAAATAGACCTTCAACCAAAAACTGAACCCGTTTGTCAATCTCTCCTTCATGAAGAATCCCACGAAAATGTTCAAAAACAACTTGTAAACCTCGGGGACAGAGGTCTTGTAAGATTGACCCACATTCTGTAACAAAGCCGAGTAGCCAACAGCCACTTCCACACTATCATCACTAGGATTATCCAGCAAGGTAGTGACTAGTTCCAGCGCTATGAGCTCGATCATAAACTATCTGTTGATTCACCAGATGTGCTATAAACTTAACAGCAGCTAGTAATCGCATCTTATCATTCCTTTTATACGACCTCTGTACTTGCAAAACAAGCCTCCGCAAAAGAAGATTACCAACATCAGGAAACTTAGCATTAACAACCGCGACAAGTGCAGCAAAGACATCAGTAAAGCCAGGAGCAGCCATCTGAGACTTGATACAAGAACGACAAAACAAGCCTCTCCCTCTAATAAGATTCTCAGCAAAAAGCTCAGGACAACATTCTTGATGTTAGTTGCATTAACCTTATTAACTAATCCATTAATACTCTTTCGCAATGCATCCCATGTTAATCTTTGATACTCTACACTACTCTTGTCCTCAACTTCCTTGATCATTCTAACCAATTTGCATGGCGGAATATAAACCCCATTAGCCTCGCCATCACTATCAGATGCATTATATTTTGTATCACTCTGTCTTTTTAAACTCTTCATAGTATCTCTCTATAGCCAAATCTCTCTGTTATAATATATGTATGTTTTGTAAACTCGCTTCTTGTTATTCAATACCATGTAATATTACATGCATCCCTTTATATACTAGTACTAGTATTAATTTCCAAAATAGAATAGGCTTTTGAAATGAAAAAGTAATTTTCCAAAGCCGAATAGGATTCTAATAGCTGAGGTATATATATTCAATTTCTCAAAATAACCGACTTTGGGTTGAATGTTTTTATAAATTACTTTTACTTATTATCTTGAACAATTATTAAAAAAATATTAAGTTGTCTTAATTTTTTTATACTTATTTAAGACGTCATCTTTTTGCAAATAAATACTTATAATTGATTTCCACATGATAAACCCAACATGTCCTTGTAAATTGTGTGAAAAGTCAAAAATGTTTTTCGAAAATACAATAAAATTTTCAAAATGTGATATTATTAGTTGGCTTACAAAAAATTGATTTTTGAAATCAGTAAAGTATTTTCCTGAAATAAAACAAGCAATAGATCGAAAATCAGATTTTGGTAAATATTTATCTGCGTTTGCTTTGGATCAGAGAAGTAAAATATTTTCCCTTAAAAAATGTTATGAATTTTTAAAAAATAACTTACCATTTTAAAAATGGAAAACACCTTCCAAGTTGTACATATTCTCACAATTTTTTCCCTAATTTTTTTAATAATAGTCCGGAAAATATTTTTCCAAACAATTTCCAACAAAATATATTTCTAAAATTTATTTAGAAAGAAATATAATCCAGTAAATTTATTTTCCAGAAAATTATTTTCTAATTTTAGAAGAATTGATTTAGATTACATACCTTGAGCAATCGAATACACAGTCCTCTTTATAAAGCAATCAGGATCAAACAAATGAAGCCGTATCTTTCTTGAATTTTTATTTGCAACTTAAATTAACGGGATCAATTATATGCATCTACCTTTAAAAAAACACTTCATTACAAATAAAATCAACCAAAATCATTGAATCACAGCACCATTTCCCCCCATATCAATCAACCATATATACAACCATCTATAAACAAAGACGATTACAATATATTTAAAATATTTCACCAAATCAACCCATCAACCCAAATGAATCATTTAAAACTTCAAATTTTCCATTAATTAACTAAATAAAATTGAAACAGAAATTCACATCGCTAGTGTTAACAATTTTCTTAATTTAATAGATCATTACTCATGGATATTGTTAGCATATATGGGACTAGTTTGAAGCCTGATATGTCTAGTAAATTTTATATACAGTCATCACACATGGTCTACAACGCTAAAGTTGTTCCGAGTACATCATCGTCAAGAAAGAAATATTTTAGAACAGAGCTATATGTTTTGATGAACTATGATTATTGATACCGATAGTTGTATAAATGTGATATTTAATGATGCAGTTAGATGGTTGGATTTAAAGGTGGAGCCTCATTTTGGACCTTAATGCATAGCATGGATGGATCGATGGTATGAAGCTATGAGTTCGGACGTACTCTTACTCGTAAAGCACATCATCCTCCCCATCCTATACGTACTCTGTTGTCCAAAGAGCCATCACTTGAACTATTACTTGTGGTCGCTTTAATGTGTCACTTATGCACCAATATTTGATACTTTTTATTAACTCGATTGAGACTACTTTATCATGTTCATTCTGATTTTTTTATAAATTCGAAGGAGTCGAGTTCTTTTGAGCGGAGGAGATTTGATGCACGGCAATATTTTAAAAAGGCTAAAAAGACTATTTGAGAGCAATATTAAATGCTTTGAAAGCCCATTGATTAGATTATTCCAGAATTATTTAATTATATTAATAATGATTTATTGAATTAGAAATAGTTATAAATAGGGATTGATTATTGAAATCAAATTATTATCATTGTACTCGATATTTGTGCTTGGGTGATATTATTTCCTCAAATTCTTGTCCTCAACCCTAGCCCTCATAAAAAATTCCACTACAGCACTGGATGTTGATCCCACCAATTTGAAAAGAAATACAAACTCAACATCTATAATACTACTAAGAACATATTAGGATTGTGACTTATTTAGCATAATTTGGATTACCCACGGATGTTACTGAAAGCCTGTAAGGAGTCCTAATTCTAGACATCTATTCTGCACTCAAACTCATAAAAGTAAAACACCTCCACGACATAAATTAATTAATCAAGATAAAGAACAGTTAAGCAGAACTGCAGAAGTAACAGGGTTACTATAACGGAGTCATATTTTATTGTTAAGATACATCTGCATATATGTCCCATGAGTTACACTAAAGTCTAAACTTACACTAAAAACCAGGTTTAATTGTTTTCACATTGACTATTGTCCATTAGGAGAACTTTCTAGTATGATCTAGATTAACTTACAACAAGGTTATGCTTCACATTTTGCTCCTGTGTTGACCAAATAATGAATGCCTCCCTTCAGCAATAAGCTCTCCAGTTGCTTTATTTTTAAGAAGAACTATAGTTCCAGAATACCTTCCCTTCTGACCTAAAAGCCTTGAGGTAATCTCCAACTCATCCTGCCAAATGACCAGTCAGATGTTTAAGATGCACAGAAACATATCACAGATTAAAGACTATAACATAACACGACCATGTATAACTTAGCATAGAGACAACAAATTAAATAAACAAAACACAAAAAAGCATACAACTTTAACATTTTGGCCATAGTGGTGCAGAGGTTGCAAAGTCATTAAAGATGTGGAGATTGCAAATTGTGAAATTGAGTTTTCCATTAACGAGAAATAGACATGAAAGACAACTTGATGTCAAAGCTTTGTAAATGAGAGAAGTTCATGTATTTATGAAGCTGTGTATACCCTAGCTATAAGATATAGAATTATATCATAATTATACCAATATAAGAATAGTTTTTAGCCCATACTGCAAGACAGGAGATCTTACATTGACTTTTGCAGTAGAAAGGAAACATATGGACATGTCAACCGAGACGTTCATGGGGAGACCGGCAACATAAACAAGTACAGCACCAACCTCATCAACTAAGTTAGCTATTGCACCATTGCACAAAATTCCTCTCCTGTCCTGCAGATAACAGATAATAAAATAATCAGCACCTCTTAGCCTCTAACATAATTATAACTTAAATGCTATAATTATATAATCTGACATCCTCATGATCATATCAATACGGAATTCAAATAAATTTCTGATTCTGCCACAAAAATTGCAATATTTGATGCTCGGTAGTTAAGTATGTGAAGCTTAGTTGGCCGTACTTGTGCAAAAGAAAACCCACCATCAAAAATTGAAACTTTTTTTGTCAAACATTCATTATTCAATTCCATCCATTAATCCTTAATGTTTGTCAGCCGATTTTTTTTTAAAACAGTCAGTCCGGCCCAAATGATCATTCCAGTACTTGCAAGATTAAACAAAGAATAAATAAGTTCCCTGTGTCCCAAAACTAGTGTCCACTTCAACATAAATTTACCGAAGCTTAATGTATAAAGTCCGACACTTTTTAGGTGAACTCTCATTTTGGGACAGCCGAGAATATCATAACATATTAACATGATGTAGGGACAATACAAAACTTGCATCTTTGAACAAATACATACATACTCATGGTAAATTACAAATTATCAAAGCATACAAAGTCTACGAACCAACTACAAATCACCCATCACAATAATACAAATCATCGGTTTCTACCCGATTAAAGCATCCTTCACAGTACTACAAATCATCCGGTTTTAGCTAGTAGAACATAACTTTACTCAATTGCATATACTAAACACAAATATGTAACTTCATTCAATTTAAATTTCTTCCAGTTGACCTGGCCCCAAAAACATATAATTAAAACACCCCCAAATGAATTAAAGATACAATTTTTAAGCCACGAGCTTTGCAATTTACGATAAAATTACAGTTTAAATAAAAGGGTATCTTCTTATTGTATTTGTTCGTGATATAAAACAAAAAACAAAAAACAAAAAAAAACTACTTACAGTGAGACGAGAAGGGACTTTGAAAGTACACGAGACGAAACCCGGTTCGACTCGGTCAACACGGATGCCTCTGAGAGCATAATCTTCATAAAAACTGTGCTCGATGTGGACTCGGTGAGGATGAACTCTGAGTTGTGAAACGAGTTCCGACTCTTGGCGAGTTAATTGTAGAATATCCTTGGCTTTCTCCATTTTAGACTTCTAAGTTCTAATGGCAGCTGTCAGCACAAATGATTAAAAAAAGGACATATACGATATTACGAGGCCACATCCCCAATCCATTTGCACCATCGCCTAAAAAATTAATTTTTATTTTTATATTTGCTAAGTGCCTAAAAAATTAAAATTACATTATACGTAATGCTAAAATAAGATAATTCGATTTAACATCTGTTCTTGAGTTTTAAATAAGAATGAAAGCAAGTGAAAAAGGTAAGTAAAGTAATATAATTTTTACTTATTTATGTGCTACCGAATTTTTTTAAGGAGAAAAGTAAGTGAAAGTGGATGAAAATTATGAATATTTTCCTCCTAAAACTTTTATTTCAAAAAAGGAATGAAGAAAAAAGCAAGTGGAGAAGATAAATTAAAAAACTATTAATATTACAAAAATAATAATATTTTTCTAGATTTTAGTACAAAATAATAAAATTTTAAATGAATGGTGATTTTACAAAAATACTCCTCTTATGTTTGTATATAAAATCTTATATATAAAAATTGTATCTTTAATTCGTTGGGGGGGTGTTTTAATTATATGTTTTTGGGGCCAGGTCAACTAGAAGAAATTTAAATATATTAAATCGATAATCAATTCAAAATTTAAAAAAATTAATATTATACATATTGTTTCTTAATTTGTATACCATCTATTTGATCTTGTCTTAGAACAATGTTTAATATCATACTAAACTTCTATTAAAATTTTAGTATCATATATTATAAATTTATACTCTTTATGAAGGTTAAAAATTTTCTTTATGACGAATGGAATATATAAAAATAAAAAGTTTTCATTTCACCTATATTTTTACTTATAATTTAAAATATATAAGTTTTTAGATTTTATAATTATAAATTATAAATTCTCAACCATTACGATTTAACATTAAGGTGAAGTAAAAATTAAAATATTAATAATTTAAAAAATGTAACTTAGTATTAACTTGAAATATTTATTAATTTTAGTAATAAAATGATGTTGAGCACGAGTGGACCAATGACAATACACTTGTTTTACAGGGTCATTGACAAATACATTTTACCTTGACATATGGTAGTATTTTATTTTATCGATACCACACTAGAATACAAATATAACCTTACAGTCCCTCCACGTGTGGTTCTACTTTTACGTAGAGTGTTGCAATTTACAAACATACCCGTACAATACACGCTCTTTCGAGGTCAGTGACTTCCCTTCCCTTTAAAATACATAAAAAAAAAAAAAAAAAAAAAGCACGAACGGTGGGTTGAATTGCAGATAAATTTGGATGGTAAATTTAATTTGAAATTTTATATCGAAATATTGAATTTAAATTCAATTTGAATTATTTATGAGTAATTTAAGATTCACTTTTTGATAATAATATTTTATTAATAAATAAATATTAGTTTAATAATATTTCAATTTATATTTATTTAAATAATAAATTAATAGTTTTCATATCAAATTTATGTTAGATTATTAGATTTAATCCTATAACCCCCTTGAATGAGAAAATATATTTATTTAAAATAATATATTTAATATATAAAATTTGGATACACAAAAATTAATTACAATTAATAAATTATATTTAATATAAATAATTTGATAAAATTATAAAGGAATTAATAATAAAATTAATTTCCCTTGTGAGTTAGTAGTGGTGTGACTTAAAACCTGCGAAACCATAGAGGGTTTACGAGGACAGCCTTGTTTAGATTTAGACAAAAATCTCCTCCGTTTAGCTTCTTCTCTCATACACACAAACACACACTTTACGATACATCTCTGATCCCGTTTATCTCTCCCACTCTCTCTCTCTCTCTCTCTCTCTCTCTCTCATATCGATAATGCCTCACCATCTCACTCAATGACTACTCCACCTCGACCCAAGACCCGAACCCGTACCCGATCTCGCCGCCTCTCCGCCTGTTCCCGCCATCCCTCTCAACCCATCACCGGTTTTTGCCCTCTCTGCCTCCACGAACGCCTCTCCGGCCTCGAATCTCCCGCCAAACCCTCCACTTCTCTGTCGGAGCTCCGACGCTCCAAATCGGTCTCTATCCGAAACTTCGATGCTTCTGCTTCCGAGCCTCGCCGTCATTCCTGTGATGTTAGAGGTAAAAACACTCTCTCCCACCTCTTTGATGTTGATGATGATTGTAAATTGTCGTGTCGAGAAATTACAGTCGAATCGAAATGTATAGCCAGAAATGTTATTGTTAATGGTAATGATAGGGATATTGAGAATGTGGATCATGTTAGGGTTTGTGATGATGAGATTGATGAAGATGTGATGACTATGAAAGAACATATAGATCTTGAGTTACGGAGTGCTGGTAAGGTTAAGAGGGATTTTAATAGTGTTGCCGGGAGTTTTAGGGTTGTTGCGTCGGTGTTTTCAAAGAAATTGATGAAATGGAGGATCAAGTCTTCGAGTAGGAAGAAGGCTAGTTGTGGAGAGAGGGAGGTTGGTGGGGGTGATGGAGGGAGTATGATTGGGAGGGAGATGGTGTCGGAGGTAGGGGAGTATGGATTGGGGAGGAGGTCGTGTGATACGGAACCTACTAGGTTTTCGGTGGATGGGAATAGGATATCTGTGGATGATGTGAGGTTTTCGTTTGATGAGCCGAGGGCTTCGTGGGATGGTTATTTGATTGCTAGGACTATTCCGAGGTTGACGCCCATGTTGTCTGGTGTGGAGAATATGATGTTGAGTCGGCCGGAAGAGCAGATGGGTTCGATTAGGGAAGATGAGAAGGATGAGATGACGTCTGGTTTGTCGGCACTGAGTAATTCAGATTCTTCTTCTTCGCGTAGGCAGAGTAGTTTTGATCGGACGAGTTCGATTAGGAGTGGATCTACGAAAGCGGCAGGGTTACAGGGTGATGAAGCGAAACTGGTTGCGAATGCAAATGTTTTTGGTGGAAGCAGGTTGGTTATTACTGAGAAAGAGTTGAAAGATTGGCATATGAATTCTATTAAAGGTGATCAGCCAAGGAGGAGCCTTGATTCTGTTCCCAAGGATGGTAGTGTTGATGCTTTGATTGGGTTTAAAAAGACGACCAAGTGGAAGATGGCGGGTAACATATGGGGTTTCAAAAGTAAGCTTAGTGACAAAAAGACGGGAACTTTTGTAGAACACAAAAGTCACGATCTCGTTGTTGAGCCTCACAAAGAGGAAACCAGAGAGGTTGGAGTAGAGAATGGGGGTTTCAGTGGCATGCTTGCTCGTAGCAGTAGTGTTACTGCTAGGAATCCTTGCAAACCAATTGCAACGAATGATGGTATGGGTGCTAAAGAGCTTGTGCTGGACAGAAATAGAAGTACAAAATATACTTCATCCCACTTTGACAATGGCCTTTTGAGGTTCTATTTGACTCCATTCAGGAGCTATAGAAAGAGTAGATCTGGAAAAGGTAGGATAAAGAACTCCTCACCTGCAATAACCGGGGAGGTTTTAAGGCTGAACTGAATGAAGGTACAACATTGATCTTAGCCAGCAATACTTTAATGTTAATTCTATATGTACTTGGACAAAGCACAACATTTTGTTTCGTTTTTTCTGTGCTCAGACGTGTTTACATAAGAACTTAATGTAAGAACTTCAAAATTATTTACATTTATATAAGGCAATCTCCTTGTCAGAGTGAGGATTGTTTTAGCAGAACAAATGGTGACTAAGCTTTTGTAAAATTATCTTATAAAGCTTCTGGATCTTCTGGGTGTTTGTATACTACAATTTAAGAATCTCTGCATGGAATATGTTATACCTCGATGCAAATATGGTATCTGGTGTTTGTTTTTATAGTGTTTTCTTGATGTATATGACAAGTAGAGTGACTTAATCTTGGCATATGTAATATTTAAATCCAGAATTGTAGTTCAGGTTTCTTAGGATTATGCCAAGTCATGGCTAATCTGTTAAATGATATCCAGTTATAGAGCAATGACATCTGAACCTTCTTCCTTCCCATCCTATATCTATGTATGTCAATCTTGTGTATTAATTGGGTGATCCCCTTTTGATTTTACTTTTTGGTCAAGACTTAATTAGATGAATTTAATTAATCTGGCTCGAACCACGTCTACAGAGTACAGATGCTATGCTAGTGCTGGTAAATTGGAAATGCAGTTTTCACTTTTCACAATAGCATTTGTTTCCTTTGTGTTGGTTTGTTGTTTCGTAAAAAAACTGATATAAATTATTTAAAGTGTGTTCCAACAACCAAATACTTGCCTGTGGATATTGAGAATCTTGGGGTGTTGCGTTGTTCACCTTGTACTTGAAACAAATATTATATTAGAGTTCATCTTGGACTCTTGGAGTAAACTGTTTAACCAAAATAATGCTGAACCGTTTATATTGATTTTACAATTTGTCCCGATCACACAGAACTTTTTCAGCATATGAGCCCTAGGTGAGGAGGATATGGTAGAAAAGTGTTGCGTGACATACAGAGAATGAAGAGAAACATGATGAGATCAATTTTGTAATGTTGTCATGCAGGGATCGACTTCAAATCGTAATAATACAGATTCCAGTCATCAATCCTATCAATGGACTGTTCTTTTTGGATAGTAAATAATGTAAGCTAGATCTATAATGTTAGCACAACATTTTGTTCTACCATGACTTTAGAAATTAGAGATGCGTTAGTGTTCAAGGTAATTGTACAATTTGGAGTTTAATCGTTTTCTTTAATTTTTTGATCTTCCATTACACTCATTAACAAAACAAAAAAAATCTTTAAATTTAACGAGGCGTTCCTCTCATAAAAAGTTGAAAGTTATTATTTTATTTTTTTGACAAATAAAATATTTTAATTCAAGATTAATTCAGACTTTTTTACAAACAAAACTAATTCAAGATTAATTCAGACTTTTTTCTAAATTAAATGTTAAAATTTTAAATTTTTTAATAAATTTATATATTATCCCACCATAACCTCTCTTTTTTTAAAGTTTATCCCACCATAACTTAAACTCTACATTATCACGGCTAACTTCTTTGTTTCTCCGAAACTAATGATAATTTATACTACGTAGGTATCAGTTTTTAATGGTAATTAACTATATATCATTATTTTTTTTAAAAAATTCAATAAATTTATATATTTTCCCACCACAACTTAAACTCTACAGTATCACGACTAACTTCTTCTTTTCCGAAACTAATGTGATTTATACGTGGTTATCAATTTTTAATTGTAACTAACTTGATCTCATTATTTTTTTTTAATTATAGTGAGAGAAAATATATTGTAGTGAGGTAAAATAATATTTTGTTGGGATAAATTCTTATATCATTAATAAATTATGTACTATATGAGAGGGGTCGACTTTTAAGGGAGTTATTTAATTATATTTAATATTTTTAATTTATAAAACTAGAGGTATGATATGCAAGTGCACGAGTTGCTGACTCACAGTTATTAATTAATGTCTCATGAGAACCTGAAACTCAATCTCGACAACAGATGGTTTTAGGCTAGTTTATGATGTTTCACAATATATTTTATTTGATTCTATATGTATGAGACTGTTGCTATTGTGAAATTGCAGAATTTTCTAAGTTTGAGTATGATTTTAAAGTGTTTTACTAGTATTTTAACGTTTATCTTAATATAAGGGCATTCTAAGTATAATGGTATAATTTAGAATTGCCGGTCGGAAGATCAGAACCCAAAATGGCACTACATGCAAAAGTCAATTGTAAAAGGATATTAATGAGAATTTCTAAATAAAATAATTATAAATTTTTTATTTAAAAATTAACGTTTAATTTAATAAATAAAAATGAAAATAATAAATTATGACTTGTTCATTATATTCGTGACCCATACACACCTCCCCTAAGATATCAAAAACAAATATCTTATGAGCTTGAAATATATGTTTTAAAAATTAAAATTTCAAATCAAACACAAGATATGAATTTAGAATGAACAAAACTCATACATGAAACTACCCCTAACCGGCTTTTAGTTTGCATTTACTATCAAGACAAGACCGATGACAGGAGACTTTTAAAAACTTAAATGAGCCAAGTAACCTGTTTTGAAAATAGTTCTAAATTATTTTTTTTCCCAATTTATATGCATACTAGATGATGATTGATGACCATGAAATTTAGAACTGGAACCTGATTTTAGCTAGAGAGGCATTTTAACCTACAACTTCCAAAACAATCTCTTAAACCACAAGTTCTATTGTATATGATCCCACTCAATCATTCATGTTGTTAAATGTCTTGCTTGGGAATTCAGATATAATACATCTCCAAAAGAAATATGATTAAATGCGAACACCATATAGAAAAGCATTACATCTAAACGTAACAAAATTAAACCCCGAAATGGGTGAAGGCCAAACCATTCATCAATTCTTAAATTTTGTTGAAGGCCACAATGTCACAGCTCTGCACGTACTCGTTGATAGGCTCAACTGTGAGACGATCCTCTATAATAGTATCCACAGAGACAAGGTCATCTACGATAGTCATCATGATGGTCAGCTTCTTTATCCCGTAACCAACAGGAACAAGTTTGGCTGCACCAGTAATAACAATCAAAAATAAATAAATTAGAAACCTAAGCCACAAAGAAACATAATAATTATATAAAAGAGATAGCGTACCTGCTCCCCACAAGAGCCCTGGCATTTCAACGCTGCGAACAGCCTCTTCCAGCTTCTTCATGTCTGTCTCATCATCCCATGGCTTGACATCCAAGAGAACAGATGACTTCCCACCTAAAACAATACAATTTCAAGACCTTATCACACCCATTGCGAAAAGGAAGAAGTATAACTGACCCCAAAAAATATATAATCATATAACTATCATTATCTGATGAGCATAAACACCATAAGCTGTTGATTAGTATGAATCCAAGTATTAACAATGAACCATGTAATTTTCACAATGAAACTCACTCTCTTTCTTCTTGGCGGGTGCCTTGGAGGCCTCTCTCTCCTCTGCTGCCTTTTTCTCTTCCTCAGTCTCATCACCGAAGAGATCAAGGTCGTCATCTTCATCAGCAGGAGATTCCTAGATGTCACAAAGTAAACAAGCATCTTAGTTACTATAGATAAACAAATTGACAAAAAAGTATCTACCGTACAGCACAAGCATCATCAAACAAAATATAATAATTGGCATGTGTAATTAAGATGCCTTTATTAGAGGAACTTTAGGAAGTTGATTTAATAGTCAGTTGTGCAAGTCTTCAATTCTGGTACAGAGTACGACTTAGAAAGCCCTGAGTTATGGGAGATTAAAGATTAAAAAGATGTAACGCATTAGAAACAACCTCATATGAACAAGTGATACTTTTATCACCCTGAAAGCTCTTGGGGAAAACTACAATCCGAAATACCAAAATGGAAAAATATAATAAATGTGCTTAAAAACTACTAGACACATTTCATCATCAACATCCATAGCATAAATGTAAATGATCTTAACATTCTTAAAAAATAAAAACTACACCTAATTAGCACCTTTTCACCTATGTCCATGTATCATATCAACAATCATGCTCATTAATTTGAGAATCGAAAGTAATCTGAATAGACCTCAAAACGTAAGGAGGTTGTGTAGGTTTTTATTATATGGCATACTGAGTACACATAAATTATTAGAAAAACTAGAGGACTGTCCAGATGGTTCACCATATTGGTCAAATCAATGGGATGTTACAAACATGTTATGTTGCTACATGTCAACTTAATAAAAACTGGTAATAGGGCATAAGGACTCTGAGTAAGATAGGAATGGTTGTGAAAAAGTAGCTACAAGCCAACCACCACATGGCAACTCAAAATGGCCACATTAAACCTCAAATGGGGAGTCCGATATATAAACAGGTAACCAAGAAGAATTTGTAGTCTTATGCATATAATGAATCGATGAATATTATACACTAGGTTGCAGAAACAAGAAAATGTATTATTGACTCTCTGAGATACATCAAATGGACAAAACATGTAGGCAAAAGTACAAACCTTTTCCGCTTCCTTAGCGGGGGTAGAATCAGCTGGAGCAGACTGAGCAGCGAAACTCACGCCAACAGCTTTACCAGGAAAGCTATAAACATAAAAACTTAAAATTAGAAAGACATATTCATAATACATTCCCGTACCATTTTGACGATATTAAAATTAAATCAAACAAGGAGATTTTTAAATTACAAGATTGAAGAACAAACAAAGTCACAAATTAAGACAAAAAAAGAGAGAGAGAATAAGAAACCTTTTAGCAAGCTGAGTACAAACAGTCTGATACCACTGACTAGCATTGGGAAAAGCATCACCAGGCTTCTCCACAACAGCTGCATACACCTTCACATCATCCTTGCTTATCTTATCCCTGAATCAATTCACACAACGATCTCAATACAAAACACAATTACACACAAATTCAATCAAAATTGACTCCAGTTGAGACAACAGACCCGGAGATATAGGATTTGCCGGAGAGGAAATCATTCAGAGATTTAAGGCCTGACTCACTGTGCAGATCTGTGAATGTAATCGCCATTGCTAGGGTTTTTTAGACTGATTGATTGATTGATTGTTGATTCAGAGATGAGAAGAAGAGGCGGCGATGAGTGAGTGAATGAGGATGTTTATATGCTAGTGTAGTAGTAATGTTATACCCTAGATTTTGGCATATACTTTTCATTAATTATACTTTGCTCCTCCACTTTTAATATATTTGCAATACAGCCCCTTAAATTCAAGATTTTACTTAATATAATTTAAAATTTTAGAACAAGAGAATATAGATGGAACAAATTACTTCTTTTAGTATCATTTGTTCAATTTAATAATTTTACATTTTTTTTACTTGGAAAGAATTATATATTTTATATTTATTTTATTTTCTTATGTAATGTATAATATAAATTTTTATTATCAAATAAAATTTTTTTTACTATGAAACCCGCAGCCGCTACCCTTTGGATGCGAACTGGGTAAATTCACGGGCTCACGCAATAGCCTGCAAACCACGTGAACCAGGTAAACCGCACAAGAGCGACAGGCTCTGACCCAGATAAAATAATCACAAATTCTCCTCCCGTGGGATTCGAACCTGTGACCAAGAGGATGATATTCCTCTCTTTAACTAATTGAGTCAACTCTTGCGGGTTCAAATAAATTTGTTTTGATGTAATAGATATATTTCAATTCATCTTCATTATTCAAGAATTTCATAACTAAACCTTTATGACATTTAAATAAATTTCAGTTAACAAATTCATGAAACAAATTAATTAATCAACAATTTTTTAATGATGCTTAATCATTTTGAAGATGATTGTTTTTTTTGAAAAAAAAGAATCAATTCATTAATCAAAAGTCATACGGCATCTATAAATACAATCGAAATTGGACAGACGCTTAAGAATATCGCTGTTGAATCCTTCCTTCCTAGAGAGCCAACCAAGCGATTTGAAGATGATTTGAATGTATGTACTTGTTTTCACCCCGAATGTGAATGTACGTGCTTGTTTTCACCCGACTGTTTTGTGCAATCGACCATATATGTGATCTCATATTAACCTTTATCTGTGAATCAAACCTATGAAAATCATGCTGATCTATAATTTCGATCATGAAGAACACCAAAACACAACAAAACAAAAACAAAACCCTCATAATGACAGACTAACAAAACCCAAATAAATTGGAAATTTATTAAAGAAAACAAGATTTTAAATAAGAAAATGAAAAATAAAGGGATCGAGGTTTTCCATCGGTGAAAACCGATGGAAGCCCCCTCAAAAATATTTAATAAAGGTTACGGTTTCGAAGAGAGAGAGCGTCAAGAGGCTAGGTTTTATAATTTTTATTAATTATTGAAGATGATTGTTATTGTTAATTTGTTAAAGTTATTTTTAAATTTAGCATGTTTATCCATGAGAGGGAGAATCACAATTGAAAGTGGTTGCAATAATTGTATAATATATTGAGCCTGTTTGGTAAATTTATCCTTAAAGTATTTGATTATACTAAATATAATATTTTGTTAATCAAATAGTTAATTAAATAGTTAATTAAATGTTCATTTTATCAATTTTTATTGAAAATTTCTCAATAGTACCCTTCTCTCTTTTACTTTTTTCTAGGGTGTCATTTCGTATTTTTGACTTACGAGTGTCACTCTTGATATTTTAGATTGGTTTTTATTGGTTACACTATTTTTAAAAAATTTATTTTGGTCATTCTATTTCTAATTACATGAGACTATTATAATTGTGAAAAGTTAAGTAAATTTTTATTTTACATATCATTTTTATTATATTTTAACATTTGATTAACGTTTTAATTAGCGGAATGATTCGTCAAAAAAAATATTAACGGAATGGCATATTTAGGGAAAATACATATTTTAAAGATTTTATTCGTAAGTTAAAAATATAAAATGGCACCACTTAAAATAATAAAAAACGGAAGGGTATCATTGATAATTTTTCATAAAAATAAATTTGATAGATTTTCCATTTGAATGATGTTATTAAATTTTACCATATAAAATCAGTAAAATAAACTATTAAAAAAATACTTTATACACTGACCTTTGACTTTAAAATGTTTTTTAATTTTAAGTTAGTTTCTGACTTATTACATAAATAATATTTTATAACTTAAAGTTAAAAATGACTTTAAACGGTAGGTTAAAAGCCTGGTTAAACGAACTAATTATATAATATTGTTACCATGACAAAGTTGATAGCTTTGAGATTAATCTCCAATATTTACCTTTGAGAATATGTGAAAAGATAGAAGAAAATATAGATGTGGGTATATGGGTCTTAGAGTATTTTTTAAAAAAACTTCAACTCTTTCTTAAATATAATATAAATTATTGGCTCTTAGTAATTTAGTGTGCATTCATCTCCAACAATACTCTTTATATCCAATTTTATATTATTAAAAATAACTTGAACTCATCAAAATACAAAAAATATGGATAGAAAGAAAGTGCATCTTGCAAATTTATTATAAAATATTATTTAAAATTAAAAGTGATAAGGAGCTCTTAAAAATGAGGAGATAGATGAGGTTGTTACCGATTTTGTAGTTATATAAGTATTTTCAACTTTTATGAAACTAAGTTACACTTTATAAATTCAAAGAAGATATGATATATATGTTTGGTTCATCATTATGTAACTAGTAGTTACATGCTTAGGGTCATTTGTTAAATCTAAACATTCTGAATAATTAAGATCCTGAATGAATGATAAATCTGAATACTGGATGAATGATATTGTTTGATGATTTTTTTAAAATATTCTGAATGATGATAATTACTTATTTTATTCTTTTAAATTATTAATAATATTTGACTAAAATATTTGTTTGTTATGAGATTCTCAAAAGTAACACAAGGGGTGGGGTGAATGTGTTTTGATTTCTTTTACTTTTCTTGTATGAAATGTATTTGACGAACTTAACTAACAAGATATATAGCTTATAAAAGATTACGGTATTCTATAAGATTGCGGAATATAAATAGAATCACAGTTAACTTTCAATCTAATATTTTGTTAGACTTGAATTACTACAATATGAGATTCTTGAGTTGAATCTCAGTTTCTTGTTCTTAGAAGTTACAAGGCATTGAAAACACTTGATAATTTGCTAATATTCTTACTAATGAGGCTGTGCATAGGCTATATAGACAACATGTCTTTTGGCACATCCTCTCACTAGACAGTTTAACTAAAACTAGAAATAGATAAGAAACACTTTACATTTGTCTATTATCTATTCTTAGCTAACACAATCTGTTGACAGTCTTTTGCTTTCAACCTTATCTCTTCCGCCTTTTGTCTTGTTCTTCTTCCAAGCTACATTGTAGACTTGTCTCTATCATTCCAGGTTTGACTGATCCTGAAATGACAGAGCTTCAATATGTTTGTCTTGTTCTTCTGCAAGTTTCCTTGAAATTAGCTCATTTAAAACATTTGATTACTCAGTGTAGCTATCATTCGAGAACTCTTGAAGCAGACTGCTCGGTCGAGTATTCTATAGACTTCTCGATTAGTCTTTTGTTTTAATAACTTGTTGATTGGTTTAGACTTCTCGAGTGCATATATAACTTTGATGACATCTCGATTAGACTCGACTTATCGACTGACTTGATTTCCCTGACTTCTCGATTGTCTTGATTCCCCTTGCTTTCACTTCTCGAATAACTTCAGTAACAAGACTTTTCGAATGACTCCCTGGAGTCACTTCTCGAATGACTCCCTAGAGTCACTTCTCGATTAGTTCATACTTCTTGACTTCTCGATTATCTCCAATTCTTGACTTCTCGAATAGCTTCAATTTGCTTATTTCTCGACTTGATTTACTGGACTTCTCTAATCATTCATTCCATGACTTCTATACCAGTTGATCACTTCTGACTTCTCGATTGGTTTCTTGACTTAAAACAATTTCAATCTGCAGCTTCTTATTCTATCAAAGTCTTCTTAATTTGGAGCATGATTCACCAATCTTGAATCTTCTACCTTTCTTTATTTTTGACTTACACTATTTACATTCTGAAACTACAGTAGAAACATGCTTCTAGCTGCAAGAATATATGAGATATAATAAGTCACATGCCCTAGTACAAAGAATCTAGAAATGCTTAAATAAGACAAACATTTAGTACATAGTAGGTTTGATTTGTTCCAACAATGTTTATATCTAAATAAGTAATATAAACAATAATTTATATCATTTAATTTGAATTATATAAAAATTACATATTTAGTGTAATTATCATTATTTTGAAAAGTAAATAAATAATTTTAAAACTTTCAGAAAGAAAAAATAATTTATATATTACACTATTTTATTTGACTAATTAAACATACATATTGTTGTATAATAATTATAATTAATTTATACTAAAAATAAAATTTAATTTTAAAAAATAATAACAATTTTGAATCCAAAGTTGTGTAGACAAATTTAAATTATTTAGATAAATAAGGTGGAGGTGCTTGTAAAAAAAAGAAAGTGAATAATAGGTGATTTGTAAAGTGAATAAGCCGTGTGAACCATTCAAACAAAAATATCAGTAATAGTCGTCCAACTAAAATTTAGCACTCATCCTGATAAATATGATTCCTTCATATTCAAAAAATAGAATTCAAACTATCTGAATATGAAAACTCGAGTCATTCCGTCCATTCACTTGTTAGCAAATGGGCCTTTGTTTTTGATAAATTGAATCAATTTATAATGTAATTACAATGTAACTTGAAAAAACCATGGATTAGTAAAGCAATTAAATTCCCATATTTTGGTGTAACTTTAAAAGGTCCTTTCGTTGCCTTTCAAATACGGAAGTTCAAATACCTAGGAAGCAGATTTTAAAAATATTGTTTGATTAACATTAAAAAAGGAAATAGATATTATAGGAAGTTGTTTACCCTAACTCCCCTTCATAACTTACACTTCCTATAGGAAGTTAATCCACACATAACAACCAAATACATTTTTCTACTTTCTGTGAATTTGAACTTCTATAGCAAATATAACTTTTATAGGATATGAATTCCTATTATCAACTAAACAAACACTAAATATATTGGAACTAGAAGTTCCATTATAAAATTTAAAAATTAACCAACCAAACATGTTAACTTTCAAGTTATATGGCTAAGGTATTTCAAGTTATATGGTTGGATTATATTGAAACAAATGAGGCATAAGAGTCTTGGAAAAACAACATTTTCATCATCTTTCCTCAAATTTCACGTTAAGTGTCAAAATAAAAAGTATTTTGGAGATGCTCTTAATCTTATAACTTTAGAACTAATAAATGTTCTTGGTCTAAACATGATATTATTTTATAAATTATGTGATATTTATTATAAAGTATATTATTTATGTATAATCAAATTTTAGACATTTTACAACAATTTGAAATATAATGTGTTAATTATAAATAGATTTTTTTAATATTTTGAAAATGAAAATATAATTATTTTATGACGTAATTTGGAAAATATTTATTTAATGTGTGTTTTTTCAAATGTATTTTTTATAAATATTATTTATTATACAATAATTTAAAATAACAATAAATAACGTAAATGTTTTTTTTATACCATATATAAAAAATATAATCCAACGATAAATGGTTAAAGAGATTTTAAAGTTTCCTGATTTAAGTTGATTTTGTAAAATCTAATATATACTATATTATTATAGCTGAAATATTAAAAATTTTGATCCAAGGTGAACCATAGAAAAGATTCTAATCGTTCAATTTTAGATTAACCATATGAATGATCTTAACCGTTCAATTTTAATCAAATCTGAAAAGTAATTTTATAGTAAATATCAATAAAATATAATACAAAAAATAAATTTACCTAAATATTAGTCATTCATCACGTGCTTCACACAGGTTATAAACTTATCAACATACAACTCTAATCACCGATAATACTCCTTTTATACAACTTTTGACGGATAATACTGTATTATATTATTACAACGGAAAGACTAAAAATTTTAGTCCAAGGTAAACCATAGAAAAGATCCTGACCGCCAAATTTTAGATGAAACATAAACTTATCAACATACAACTCTAACCACATATAATCCTCCTTTTATACAATTTTTCACTGGTAATATTATATTTAAATTATATTATATATTTTCTATTTTAAGAATCCTACTTATCCTATAATTTTTATTTAATATATCATTAAAGTTTATAAATATTAATATATAAATATCATTGTATAATAACATACAATTCTAACCCCTGATAATCCTCTTTTTATACAACTTCTAATGAATAATAGTATACTATATTAACATAAATTCTCAACTTTATAAAATTTTATAGTAATATCAATAAAATATAATATAAAAAATAAATTTACCTAAATATTAGTCGTTAATCCCGTATTTTGCACGAGTTATAAGGTTGTTCTAAAGTAAATACTGTATCACATATTAAAAGTGGTAAATTGATTTTTCAAAATCTTATTCAAAAGATAACCATCAAATTAGGTCATCCCGATATCGTTTTATATCAGTCATCATATTCTAATGCACACAAGACCCAAATTCTACGAGCTCCGCCCGCATATTTACCAAAACCGACTAAACTTCTGTACATAAAATATTTTCACGAGTAAAAAGATAGACATACACAGCCTCCGTAACACAATGTTCACACACAAATTTTATAATAATATTTTAAAACCATAGCATAACATTAGATAAATATCATCACATCTCCGAATACTTGTCTCAAGGGTTGAGCATCCATGACTAGAACAGCTGGTACTACCAACTAACTAACTTAAACTACGTCGTTTCACAATTATAAACAAAAGAATTGTATACACACTAGTAAAAGTCAAGATTAGGTTCATCTTTTCCCTGACTCTCCTCCGGCATCGATCTCTATCTCTCCGGCGGTATATGTTTTTTCTCTCCTAAAAATTATTTAAAAAATTTGTACATATTTTTTGCATGCAGATCTGTTCATAATTATTAACAATATATTTAAATTATTATTAGGTTTTGAGATAAAAAATATTTATTAAGGAATCGTAGATCTGGTTGATTTATGTGTCATTTTATTTTATTATTTGAGATCTGATTGTATGTATTTTTTTGATTTAATTTGTGTTGGTTTGTTTTGATGATTGATTTTTTGTGTGATTTGAATATGCTAGGGTTTTATATGAATACTTGTGCATGTATATGTGAATTTTTATATTTATGTGTATTTATTTAAGTTTTTTGTTGAAATATCTGGAATTTTGTTTAATATTTTAGGTTGATTGAGTTGATTTTGTGTGTTTTTTGTGCATGTGAATCTATATTATTGATTGAATTGAGTTTTGTGATTTTACAGGATTTTTTTGAAATTAAATGTTATTTTATTTTAATTTAATGTGATTAGAGAACTGTATGAATGCTATGAGTTTGTTGCAAGTGTTTTTGATATATGTCAAATTTGTATTGCGTATGTGATAATTTTGAGATATTAAGTTACGTGATTGCTGCAATTGTAATTTGTTACTTGATCTCGTATTATTCATAAAGCTTTGGCAGCTGTTTGAGGGTGTTTCATAAGCACGTTGTAGACATCTGTGTTTTTTGTGTACTGTAATTGTATAAAGTGTATATATCTGTTTACTTGATCAATTTGATAATTTAATGTTCTACGTCCTTTTCGGGTTTGCTTATATGGTCAGATCTTGTAATGCAGGACACTTTTTGGTAATTGGTCGAATAAGTATCTGAGAATACCGTACCATCTTAATAGTACTGAGTTTTATCACATAGGAGTATGTGGATGCTGAATAAGACTGCTTCACAGTGAATATAAGAGTGTGGATGTTTAGTAAGCTTGACATATAGTTGTTAGGTAGGACTTTTGTTTTTGAAGTTGGCAATGGAGCACTCTTTCTGTTTTACATTCATTTAGATAAACAAATTTTACATGGTTTTGCAGTAACTGATGGGAACCGAACTTTTTAGGCACTGCGTGACAGAAGAAAGCATGGATATTCCATCAATTCCACCAGGTTTTGAGGCACTTGCAACCTTTACATTGAAAAGGGAGGAAGATAATGAGAGGACCTCTAGCTGCTCTGTGTCTGCAAGTGCTGTAGAATCACAAACAGCCAACATGGAAACAGAATTTGATTGTAGTGATGATGTGAAGATGGCAAGGTCCCTTAGGCGAAGACCATGGATAAATTATGGCATATATGATAAAAATTTAGGAGACGAGTCTGACTCTGAGCAGCAGGTCAATCAAGTAGTGAATCAGTATTTTGAAAACCTAAATCTGTTGTTTGAAATTTGCTTTATGGGACACTTGAAGGCTGAATCTAATGTCATTGTCTCTGAAATTTTTATTTCTGTTTATGTTTGCAGAGCCATCCTTTGAGGCCTAGTCTCCCAATAGGGGTTATTCGTGGTTGTGAAGATTGCAGTAACTGCCAGAAGGTTGGTCTCTTAAAGCATGTCTGATGCTTGAATGAGTTCTTATTTTGAGTTTTTTTTGTCTATTGTCATGTGCTGTAAATCATTATTACTCAACCAGGTCACTGCAAGATGGCGTCCGGAAGGAGCTTGCAGGCCTGAAGTTCAAGATGCTCCTGTATTCTACCCAACAGAAGAGGTCTGTTGCAAATTGTAAACCTACTTACAGCTGGGTGCTTTATTTACTTAACCCCCATATTTTATCACAGTTTGCTTCTTTATTCATATCCCATGTAACTCTAAAGATGTGTTTTGTTTGTACATAAAATTACAGGAGTTCCAAGATACTCTAAAATATATAGCAAGCATACATCGTAAAGCAGAAGCATATGGTATTTGTCGTATTGTGCCGCCTCCTTCGTGGAAACCTCCTTGTCCCCTTATGCAAAAAGATAAATGGGAGACATCAAAGTTCAGTACTCGAGTTCAGAGGGTTGACAAACTTCAAAATCGGAATTCGATGAGTAAGATATTGAAATTTAATAACCAAAAGAGGAAGAGGAGAAGATGCACAAAAACAGGAATAGATTTTGGGTCTCACTGCATGGGTATGCCTGATGTGAGTGAAGCCGCAAACTATGAGGCTGGATTCGGGTTTGAAGCTGGTCCAGAGTTCACCTTGGATTCATATCAGAAGTATGCCGATCATTTTAAATCACAATACTTCCGCGGAATTGCAAATGTGGAAGGTAATAAAACAGCACGGCAAGAGAAGTGGGAACCAACATTAGAGAACATTGAGGGTGAATATTGGAGATTGGTAGAAAAACCAACTGAAGAAATCGAGGTATTACAAGTATGGTGTAGCAATTTTTTTTGTTTCTTTAATTAACTGAATCAGTTACAGTTAAGTTATTCTTTTTACTATTTTAATTCAAATCGAAAGTTATACAAGGGAGTTTGTTGAATTTTTTTACTTTGTTATTTGTTGATGTGTTTTACTTAAGGTTCTCTATGGTGCTGATCTGGAAACGGGGGTTTTCGGCAGTGGCTTCCCTAAAGTGTCTCAATCAGCTATATCTCCTTCAGATGAAAAGTATGTTAAATCAGGCTGGAACTTGAATAACTTCCCTAGGCTTCCAGGCTCTGTTCTCTCATATGAAAGCAGTGATATATCTGGTGTTCTGGTCCCTTGGTTGTACATAGGAATGTGTTTTTCGTCTTTCTGTTGGGTAAGGAAACATGGTGGCTTCGATGCAATTAATATTTTATAGCTTTTGCAACTTTATTTTGGTGCTTATTGAATATATTCTCATCTATGTCAGTTGTATGTGGTTACACAGTTCTTGCATTGAGTTTTAAAACATTACTTTCGGGAGGATGTTTTATTTTATTATATGTGTAAAAGCACTTCTGTATGCCTGTGTGTATGTTTTAGATATGTCACACATTATGGGAGCTTCTTCTGTTCCAAATGCTTAAGATGTTACTTAGAGACATTTTAACATTTCTTGTTAGAAAATAGTTGTATTATACTAACAATCAAAATGGCCTATATTTTTTATGAAGTGAACCCCGAACTGACTTATTTTTTTGTGTAATTTATTTCACAATACTACAATAATGGTTATTTACTGAAATGATAAAAACTGCCATCTCAATTGCATTTTGTTTGGTTAGTGGGATGCAGAATTTACCACACTACAATAATGATTATTTACTGAAATGTTAAAAACTGACTGATCAGTAAATTTCTTTCTATCACTGTAAATAAATACTGCCTAAGATGATTACTGAGTTTTCCCGTTCATTATTATTTCAAAACCAGCATGTTGAAGACCACCATTTATATTCTTTAAATTACATGCATTGGGGTGCTCCAAAAATGTGGTATGGTGTTCCGGGGAAAGATGCTCTCAAACTAGAAGCAGCTATGAAGAAGCATTTGCCTGAACTTTTTGAAGAACAACCTGACCTACTTCACAAGCTGGTGAGAATCTGTTTCTTCTAATTATAGCAATAATTTAAGTGTTTTGCGATTGCTTGCCGTACTTGTTTTCCATTCTCATCTGATATCAAACTGCACTACTGGACAATATATGTAGCGAACATGATGTGCTCTAATTTAAGGCGGGTAATGTTATGGACACTTCATATATAGCGCTACTTAGTCTCTTACGTCATTAAAGTATTATTTTTGCCTGTGTGAATCTTAATTACTGTGAATCTTAGTTACTCCTACTTTCAACTCCCTAATAGACACGTAGATACTTATGCAGAGACTGACTATTAACTTTATTTTTTCTGCATTATGTAATACACATAGGGTGAAGATTGGGGCTAGGTCTTTGGAAAGAAAAAAAACATTTGTGTCAATGTTTGGCCGATATTATATGACTCGGTTGTACAACCGAAAGTAGACAATAGAACCTTTTGTTTGCATTCTAACTGGTTCTCGTTCTACAGAGAGTATATTATTGATTCTGAAATTTGACATATAGTACTCTTGATATTAGGAAAATGATTGATTTAAATGTTACTGTTGAGGGGGGGGGGTTGATGTGAGAAAGTGAGGCCATAAATTTTTTGACAATGCCATGGGTTCTTAGGAGCTTGGATTTCTGTATCTTGAAGAAATCTATTTGGAAAGAGGTTATATGTATATAATTATATATACACTTGAAAACACTATGTATGTGCGCCTGAAAATTATGTGTGAAGCTTATATACCTTCGAAATAAATATTTAGCATGATTTAGACATTACGATACTGTTTAATCTCCTTATAGTAACATCTTATAAGAAGTTTATTTGTAGTATATATTATCAAGGTTTTTATGTGTTAATCTTGTATATGTGCTCTTTTATTATTATTTGACAGCTAAATTTGTCATTTATCATCCAGGTCACTCAGCTTTCTCCCTCCATACTAAAATCTGAGGATGTACCTGTTTTCCGATGTGTACAAAACGCTGGAGAGTTTGTCTTGACATTCCCTCGAGCTTATCATGCAGGTTTTAATTGTGGCTTCAATTGTGCGGAGGCAGTAAATGTAGCCCCTGTTGACTGGTTACCTCATGGACAGAATGCTATAGAGTTGTATCGTCAGCAGGGTCGTAAGACATCCATTTCACATGATAAACTTTTACTAGGTGCTGCACGAGATGCAGTTAAAGCACATTGGGAAATTAATTTACTACGAAAGAATACTTTAGATAACTTAAGATGGAGAGATGTCTGTGGAAAGGATGGTATTTTGTCGAAAGCACTCAAGGTATTTTTAGGAATAGACATGTTATTATATATGTATGTATGTAATGTATATATACTATATGTGTAAGAAAACCACGACATGATATGATTAAGCATTTCATGTAAGATTAATTGCCATTTTAGTATATACGGTCCTTTCACACCAATGGGACAAATATTAATGATTTTTACGCTTAATTTGCAAAATAAATTATATACAGAAATTTAGGTGAATTCAGTTTGAGAAGTTAATATACAATAAATATTAGAACTAACTCTGACGGACTATATAGTAATGTATAATAAATAATTTTTAGCAACTACAAACGTATAAGTTTGGTAGGAAGAAATGTCTACGTAAGAATGAGTTTGTATTCTTGTATGGATACATGTTCATTTATTCCTTCATTACTTCCAACCAATTTTGAATGATCCATTCTACTTCCGGATGAATGATCAATTCTACTTCCTACTCATTTCCTTCACAAAACTCGTGAATTGCACTCATCTTTTTTAGTTCTTCTCTTTTACTTTTTCACCCTTGCTTTGTTCAGGATTTTTCACTCCTTTCCAACCTCATTTAATTCCTGTAAACCAAACAAGGCATAAGATTTCTTCCTTGTGACGAGAGGCTGGTTTTAGTACAATTAATGATATGGCATGGATCTTGACAAAAAAAAAATGATATAGCATGGACCTATGTTACCCGGACTCTTCATTTTTGCGCTTATACCCGTGTCCACCGGATATGACATGGGTGTGGGTGTGGGATCTGAGTCGGATCTTTCTTATTTAAACCGGACACTTCACCTTGTAGCATCCCAGGTCAAAAGGTCTCTCTGCAACTTGTTTACTAAAAGCAAGAAATTTATGAATGACTTGTTTGATGTTTCTATGTTATCCTTTTGATTTTATGCTACAATTTAACATACATAATTAAGTCTAAATGATTTATGTATATTCGACACTATCTTTATGAATGAACAATCACTCAGCCTATTTAAAATATAACTTATGTTCAAACTTACATGCGAGTCCCCGCACCCGCGTCCAATTTTGGATCCATATCCAAGAATCCTAATTATTTTAAAATTAAGAATCTGACTCTTAGATACACACCCGTGTCCGACACCCATACCCGGCCGGGTAACTTAGGGATGGACATAATAATATGCATCCACAGTATAATATACACCTACAGATATGAAATAGGAATACAGTATCTTCAATTTAATTAGGAAGAAGTAATCTTGAACTCTTTTTTTGGTTAGGCACGCGTTGAGATGGAGCAAGTTAGGAGGGATTTCCTTTGCAAGTCTTTGCAGTCACTGAAGATGGAGAATGGTTTTGATGCCACAAATGAGAGGGAATGTAGTGTGTGCTTCTTTGATTTGCACTTATCCGCGGCAGGTTGTCATCATTGTTCACCGGATAAATATGCATGCTTGAATCATGCTAAGCAATTGTGCTCTTGTTCTTGGGGTGCCAAATTTTTCCTCTTTAGGTATGATATCACTGAGTTAAATATTTTGGTTGAAGCGTTGGAAGGAAAACTAAGTGCAATATACAGATGGGCTAGACTAGATCTTGGATTGGCCTTAAGCTCTTTTGTATCAAAAGACAGTGCACGAGTCCCTGGGCACATAGGTAATTTATCTTGTTCCCTAGAAGGACAAGTAGCGAAGGAGATGAGTTCAATGCAGCCCTTAGTGAATTTGAAACAACATCACTTGAAAGAAAATTTTGTAGATTCTACAAATCCAACCAGAGCTTTTGATGGGACAAGCTCACCAAAGAAAGAGAAAGCAGCAAGGGAGTTCACACAGTTGAAAAATATGACAGGATTATCTACATGTCGCCCTTCCCAAGCAACTGAAGCGGCAAAACCTACTTTGCAGGTCAAGAGAGAAGATCTTGTACATATACCTCCTAATCCTGGCAAATTAAATATTGGCAGTGTTGGCACAGAAAAGCCGGACATGAAGAAGCCTGAAGTTTTAGATATAAATGGAGTTATACTACTAAGCGATGATGAGGGTGATGAGTTGGATATAAAACCTCCAGTTAAAGAAAAACAGATGTCTACGAGTCACACAGAGGTTGGCAAGATGCTGTTAGGTTCTTGTGTTATTTCAAGCCCTAGTAATCACACTGGTTCTCCCCTCCTGGACTCCGAGATGACTAATGCTGCTTTGGTGGGTGTAAATGATACTTTGTGTCTCCATGGAGCAAGGAATCAGGGTACCTTAAGCTCGGATTCTACAAGAATTGAATGTCAGAAAGGCAAAGGAACTGTTCCAAGCACGGGGCCTTTGAATCTGAGGGAGAGTGATGATCGTAAATTGGAAAATGCAGAGGGCAGTCTTCAGTCTTCACAGCCTTGTGACAGTAATAAACCTAACAAGGAGGATGCACATGTAACAAATTCATCCTCACGCTTAGGTGACAATGTGACTAGTTCATCGACAGAAAATAATCTGGACAGGTACTTTCGTCAAAAGGGTCCTCGGATAGCTAAGGTAGTGAGGCGAATCAATTGTGTTGTGGAGCCATTGGAATATGGAGTGGTGCAATCAGGAAAGTTTTGGTGTGACAGCAGGAGCATATACCCCAAGGGTATGTTTAATAATAAGCCCAGTGTTTGTATTTTAAATGAAGATCTTGAATTCAATTAGTTAGTTATTTGTTGATCTCATTGCAGGATTTAGAAGCAGGGTTCGTTACATTAGCATCCTACATCCTTCAACTACGTGCTATTATGTATCAGAAGTATTGGATATTGGACAGGATCGTCCTTTGTTTATGGTAAGTTGGTCCTCATACATATATGCATTTCCGAACAGCATTCAAAGTTTCAGCTTGATGATAACATATTAAAATATAGAAGCTTGTAGGCAATAATGGGCTTTGTTTTATCTTCTGTTTTATCTATCATTTTTTTTTTAATTTGTGTGGGTGTATGTGATATATATGTATATGTATGTCTATATAATATACAATCTTGAAACGACAATATTCGGCTGTATGTATGGCTATGGCTCATGCATATATATGTATACATCTGAACCTTATTTTGCAATTTCTTTTCCGCCTTTTAATTTTATTTGCTTATTAAGATTCCGGAACCTAGTCTAAAGGATTGATCTGTAGAACCTTAATCTTGCCTGAATGATGCATTAAGATCTTTATTTGTATGTGCTGAACCTATGTCGAATATGCATATTTTCTCATGTTACTATTAATCAAGCCTTGATTTTTTATTTATTTTTTGACGGAATGAAGCCTTGATTTATGTCATGGGACAGGAGTACATTGTGTTGCATTCAGTAACTACATTGGTTTTTGTACTAATAAACTACAAGCAGCGGCTACTTTCCATAGATGCAGTAAAAGTCAGTAGTAAACTATACTGTATGTGTTTATGTGCGTTTATTTAACTTGCTATGGGATCAAAAGTCTATTCTTCTGCAGAATATATGCCTATATGAACAAAATTCTGTTTTTTTGCTCAATTGGGCTTTTGAACAAAGAAAGAAAATAAAAGAGGTAAAAAGAATTGAGGGAGTCGGTCTTTTCAAGAGGAGAAAGTACATATAAAGGCTATGTCAAAATTGCTTATGAAACAATTAGCTATTAGGGTATTTGTTTTCACAAATTTGTAGGGCACTGAGATCCTCCCAGGTCAAACTAAGTTTAAGGTTACTCAAGGAAGATATACCTAATGCTTCATGAGGAAGCTTAAATTTTAATTGTTTTCCCAATAGCTGAACTCTGGCATTGTATAATTACGCAGTGCAGAGGAATCTTTGACTTCAAATTTTGGAGTAAACTAAAATTTTCGTATATAAGCTGTATGACTTGAATGTTTCTTTCCCGCTTCTCTTTCACGTTTTCACCTCACCTGCAACTTAAAAATTTTTTCATTGATACTTTCAGGTTTCTGTGGAAGATTCACCAAAGGAAGTATTTGCTCACGTTTCAGCCACCAGATGCTGGGAAATGGTAAGAGAGAGAGTTAACCAGGAGATTGCAAAGCAACACAAGTTGGGGAAACCAAAGCTTCCATCTCTGCAGCCCCCAGGAAGCCTTGATGGTGTGGAAATGTTTGGTTTCACTATGCCAGCTATTGTGCAGGTACCCTTCTGTTGGAACTGGTTAACATGGAAACAGGCAGCAGAAGCACAGCTAATATTCATAGAGCATTTTTTGAACACCTTGAGATAGGATGGTTTCCATCAAGTGTTTTGTTGCTTCCTGTCCATCCCTTTTTTTATAATGATTATTATTGTTTTTCTTTCCTAGTTCTTCATTCTGAAAGTCATTTCGCTGTTTGGCAGGTTATCCAAAAGATGGATCATAACCGAGTTTCCACAGAGTACTGGAAATCCCGTACCATTGTTAAGATTCCAGAACATTCACAAACATCTTCAACTAATAGTGGGAACTTAGATCTGAACAATGTGGATGCTTGCAAGGGTGACCAATTGTCTGCTAGAGTTGATACAGTACTCTGTGGCCTCTTTAGGAAGGCAAATCCGCAAGAACTACATTCACTACTCACAGTTTTAAATAACAATAGATCTTCTAATGATCGTGATGCAGCACTTCATCTTCTCAATGATGAGATTCATAGGCGACCAAGGTGATGAACATTCTCCAGCGTTTAGCGTTTATTCCTCTGTAAACCTTTATTAACACTGTACATTCCCGAGTCCCGTGTCAAGGCATCCTTTTTTAGCCCAACCTCAATTTTTCTCTGGCCTATAGCATGGAACCGTGAAAGGAAATGGTTACTTGGTGGGTGTGCCCTGCTCATTTAACAGGTTACTAATTTTCCGGCCGACTTATGTATTAGTGCTGATGTAGACATGAGATTATTATAAGAGATTAGTTGAGTTAGCAATACATTAGACTAGAAACTGGTTTTCCTAATGAGAGATGTATATTAGGGATTGGAAATTTAACGGAAGATTTCACTGTGTTATCGTAGAAAATTGGTTCAGGGATTTGTAGTTTTGCTAATGGAATTAAAAATGACTATGTTGTGATTTGGGTTTTTGTAATACTCTGTCTGGTTAGAGGAGTTGAAATAAACTTTGCACAATTGTGCTGGTAAATATATATAATTTCCATTCTTTTATCGGCCCTAGCAGTATGAAGGATAGCTGAAAGCCTTAAATGCAGTAGTGAAAATGAATGGTGCACCTCATTTATATGAGTGTGTATTAAGTCTGTTAAACCGTATATACGATGAATTTCAGGTAGATTGGTTTATTATAAATAAAAGTGATATATTTGTTTTGATGAACCTGAACGATGTTCAGTGTTAGCGGTTTTCATTCTTCATTTTAATTTGATTCTAACTCTTATAATGTTTTAAGACAAAAAGAACTCTTATAATGTTTAAAGATTTGCATCATGTAAAAGCTCGGGCGATCAAATACCAAATACAAAAAGAGTTTTAGGGGGTTTCTGTTGTTATTTGCACCGACAACAGGAAATGTAAGCACATGTTTGTAACCAGTAGTTGTCCATAATATGGGTGGAAATTAAAATTGTAACTCACCAAACACCCACCAAGATATCTTTGGTTCGAGGTGGAAGTATTAAACACCAATCGATATAATATAGTTGCATCGGATGTGAATATGTGATAGATCGATTTGGTTTTTTCTTTCTGATACAACTATGCACCAACAAATTATTTAGTCGTGTTTTCCTTTTTAGATTTATTTCGGTTATGTTTCACATGTTTATTTACTACTAATAAATACTGTTTTTTCTAACATTTTGTGATGACGTATATTTTGATGTTCAACGAGTATTACAATGTTCACATTTTCACTCATATATGCATTTATAATCACAACTGTTATAGTGTTTGAACATATGATTTATATGCATCAAAACAGATGATTTGAGACATTGTGAATATTGTTAGATAAAAAAAAGATCTAGGAAAGACTAAAAACAATTTTAATCTTTTTAGTTTTATGATAAACAATTAATATTTCTCAAATTGTTAGGATTGATCACTAATGTAATTTAAAGTGGTATATATTGAATGAAGATATGTAAATCATGAATATTGGTGACAAAATTGTACTCCATTGGACCATTCCAAGTATCATTTTGACCTTTTATATGTATGTTAAAAGTAAAAAAAACAATTTATTTTCATAAATTATTTTTTAATTTCCTTTTTTTGAATAAAAATTTAAATAATATACTTTTATCCAAAAAAAGAAAATTAAAAAATAATAATTTACATGAGTAACTTCTATTACACCTTAAATACGTACAAAATGTCAAACAAATCAAACGGGAGGAGTATATGTTTTCTCATTTCAATAATTAAGATCAGAGCATAAACCTTTGAAAGAAACAGGTGGACATTCTTGTGAAGTAAATTTAAAAGCCGTCTTTTTTTAAGAAAACATAGAAAACCCCGTTTTGTTGGAACCTTCACCCAATATGAGAAGAACAAAGAGGATTAGAATATGAAACTCTTTTGAGCTACAGGAGTATATAACACAAGAACCAAAAGCTGGCATCCAATATATTTTCTTCTTTTTGCCATAAGGCCGAAAACTCCAAGTGTTATTCCGAGACTTCGGAACAACACATAAACGCCATAAAAGTAAGATGTACCAACACTATCCTGATACATTTCAAAATGCCATAACATTTAAACATGAAAAGGGAACATATATGGCACAAAAGCCTAGAGTTTAACAAGCAAAGTAGATATTTAAGGTTCATTACATGATACATCTACCACATTGAGGAGCCACGACTTCATGCTTTACAAAAATTTAGGTACACACTTCCACAACTTAAAGCTCTCCTTTTGCCCTGCAAGCATAGGTGCAAAGCCAAATGAGAACTTTGATATCTAACCTGCACAAGTGCACATATTTTACCTGACACCAGTTTATTACAACGTAACAATTCAACTACTAAAACGATATATATAAGAGTAATATTCACTATGTCAAGCAATGTGACACTGTGTGCAAAAAAGAACAGGGAAAAAACACCAGTCCCACAAAAGGCAAGGAAAATAGAAGGCTCTATGACCTCATATTCCTCCCAAAAGCACACAGAAATATATAACCGAACAGTGAATAAAAATAGGAATAGTACAGAGTACACAACCTCGTCAATGGAAAGGCCAAGAAGCATAGTTTGATCCATTGTTCTCATCATGGGGAGCTCTAGAGCTACTTTCCCTTGCTTCAGACCCTTGGTTTGATGAGCGGAAAGGCCAAAATGATGATAGCAGACTCCTTCCTTGGTTCTGTCCACTATTATCCCTCTCAGCCCTGTTGCTACTGCTACTGCCGCTCTCGCTATGATGACTTGACCTTCTATTAGCATGAGCACTACCTGAAACCTGAGGAAGCTCCACACGGCAGACTGGGCATGAATTGTGCTCGACCAACCAAGGAACTATACAATCATTGTGATATATATGGTTACACGGCATCTCCCTTGCTTCAGATCCCAACTCAAATTTTTCTTGACAAATTGGACATTGCGAGTCGGATCTTAAATGCCTCCGACTGATTTTAACGGTGGGCATAGCATCTATTGCAGCCCTAGGTGCTGGAGGTGGACCCTGTCTACCGTTCCCAGTGAGCTGTTGAATAAATTCCTGTAAGCCAGGTCCCATTAGAAACTCATTCAAATTAGCTTGCTGATGTCCCCTAACAAGCGAAGTGCCATTAAATAAAACCTCAAATCCCTCATCACTTGACATCCTTCGTGGACCACGACCCTGTAATATAAACTCAGGAAACATATTTGATCTCGTCTGACTGCCAAAGCTCGAGTGTCCACCCATCAACATTTGCCTAATAAAACTCGCCAATTCATTATTAACCCCAAACATTGGGTCACGAATAAGCCCCGCGGACCCAAAGTCGAAACTATCATCTCTATCAACTCCTCCATACTCCTCTTGCCCATTTCCCACCACTTCATTTAGTTCTTGCACAAATCCACCATCACAGTCTGGGCAAACCAAGCTACGTCTCCGAGGCCTAACCGCCTGTCCACATTGGTAACACCAATGTGTATTCCCACCACTCGACATCTCAACCACACCCCCGAATTATCAAAACCACCTGAACTTTTGTCAATTACCCAAATTACTTCACTAGACAATTAATATCCAGAAATCGCATAAATGTATAATTTCTATGATCAAGACGAGACTAAAAATTAAAATAAAAATTTCCATCATCACTTCAATGTAAAAATATTAAAATAAAACCAAACTTGTAGCGTAAATTGAATTTAGAACAGTAATAACAATTGTAGTAAAGCTGAATTGAACAGAAGACATAGTTATAAAAATCATCCAAACATAACCCATGTTACGAAATATATATATGTACAGTTAAAGACACCACAATTAAAGGATCATGTGAATAATAATCAGTTGAAACCCAACCCTAATATTATAAGAGAATAATCATGGTCGAATAGTTGAAGCAAATCAAAACAAAGGGACGAGGAGACTTACCAGCTGCAGAGAGAGAGAGAGAGAGAGAGAGAGAGAGAGGAAGTGGCGGTTGTGGAATTAATGAGATCAGAAATGTAATGTAGTACTAGTAGACGACTAGTAGTAGTATTGATGGTACGAGGGTTGGGGTCACCATTTGCGGAGAAAATGCCTTAAATGGCACACCCAAAAAAATGGTCATAATTAGCACTTCAAAACGCTATATCGTGTAGCGTTTTGAAAAAAAAATCTCCTCAAAACGCTACTTTAAGTTGCGTTTTGATCCCAGAATCCAAGATAAATTAGCGTTTTTTCTCGAAAAAAATTTAAAAAAAATTTAAAAATCGGATTGAATCGGAAGTAGTTCGGATTAAAATCGCATAAATTTCAGATTAAAATCGAATTAAGTTCGGTTTGGATTACGTTCAGTTCTGATTAAGTTCGGTTCGAATTAAGTTTGATTTAGATCATTTTGAATTTTTATTATTTCAAATCGGAAAATACAGTATAAATTAATCATAAATTAGTTTTTAATTATTGGTAAAACTAAAATAATTTAGTAGAAAAAATAAAAATAAAAATTGTTAAGTAAGTTTATCGAAATAATATCTTATACCGAAAAACCGGACAATAATCGGATCAAGAAAATATTGTTTCAAAAAATGATTTTAAAACAAATACTTTCCAAAATATTTCTATCTATAATTTTTTTTAAAAAAAAAGTATTTCTCGGTAAACAAACGTAGCGAGACAAACAAAACATGCCACTAAAGTCAAGTTATTTTAGGATACCGGAATATTATTCATCACTTTTTTTTTATCTTTGCATATTGGAGGACTAGAGTTGAATCATTTGAGTTGAGTGTTTTTTGCATATGGTAAACTATTTTTATCGTTTTTGTCATTTTCGCAAAACATTGTAAAATTTGTACAAATAAGCATGACCCTACTCCACCTTCAAGTTCAATACACATTATTAAATATATATATATATATATATATATAGTATATATATATATAGTATGTGTTGTGAGAGAAATTTGGTTAGAACACTGTGGAAATCCTTTGCTGGAATATCAGAAGAAAAATAATGAAAATCAATTAGAAAATAACTTCTTAACCGAGTTTTCGGAGAAGGTGGATAGTAGTGTTTGTGATGAAGAGACTGAGCTAACGGGGATACAAAGCACAAGTATGCAATCACTGATGATTACACAAGCCAAGTAGTTCAGATTGTCAATTAATATATGAGTTTCACGTGCTCTATCTTACGTGTGAATATTTTCGGAACCAAACCCTCTTGTCAGTTGCCTACATACCCTATTTATAGGGATCAAGTCCATATGCATTTCTAGGTACTCATGACTCTTTAGATGAGTTATCAGCTGTGTTTTGATAAGATTTAACCTCTGTTTGAAAGCATATCTCGAATTAGTTATGTAGAATAGAGAGTCCAAACCGACTAGGACTCCATAGAAGCTCCTTCTTTGTAGATAATCGGCCATATATATAAATATATGTGTTTTTCTGTTAATTATCATTGATTTGAGATAGCTATCATGGTAACTATCCTCTACAAATGTGGATACATTATCTCCTAAAAATCAGGTGAAATAGTCCAAGCGGGACTGTCCTTTCCGGAGGTGCACAAAGGTTGTACTAGAAGATATCTAACGGAACCTGGAACTTTTTTCCGGGAACTTGAGCATATTATGACCTCCCAGGTGAATTCCTAGGTTCATCAATCTCTTGGAACCTCTCCAAAAATAAGTTTCAATCATGACATAGTGGAAGCTTCTTAGACAGTGGAACCTTTGCATCAACGTACTTTCCTTACCAAGTGGTTCTTCATCCTTGGAGAGTTACTTACCTTCTTCACTCTTTCACCAGCCCCCGTGGGCCTTTACACTAAAGCAAAACCTTTATGGTTATTCTCAAATCGGCCTAGAACTTCTGTTTGAGCCCAATTAATTGATGGATTGGATCTCAAATAAACCAAGGGCCTAAATCTAGTCCAAGTAAGATTTTGGGCACATCAGTATGTATTCCCTCCGTTCCTATTTATATGTTCATTTTATTTTTTGTACAGTAAAATCGAATCATCTTTGACTATAATTTAAAAATAATATATAATTAAAATGTTATATTGTTAAAAACTATATATAATTTACTTTAAAATAATTTTTTTGTTTTTTAAAATTACAAAAAACAATTTTTAATTTTTAATAAAAAATTAATCAATTTGACTTTAAAAAAGTCAAAATAAACATGTAACTAAGGCATGGATGATATAGCTTTGATCAATTCTCTCTTAGAGCATCCTCACCGTTTCTCTTTCCCATCCTTAAAATCACACTAAAAATAATAATTCTCCATTTTTTTCCACAAATTTTATTTATATTTAAAAAATTTCTTACATCTCATTCCTCATCTATATCCCTATTTTATTTTTTTATTAAATTTTCTTTTCTTTTAATTACAATTTTAATATACTTCTCTCATTTTAATCACATTTAACTTTTTCACGCATTTTATAGTATATAAAAAATATACTTAAATTTAATATTTAATATTTTTTTTTGATATAAAAATTTAGAATTAAAATTTATATAATTATTATTTATTGGGATGAGGATGAATATAGGGAATAAATAATAAATTCTCGTATCCAGTTTAGTGGAAGTTATATAGAGATCACATTTTGGAGACGCGGAGACCATGTACTGCTTGGTTGTAGAATAATATATTTTTTAATGTTCTGCAATCATATATGATCTTCAACATTTTCAAAAAAATGGTTTCATATAACTTAACTTGCAATTTAGTATCTAAAACTGTATCCCATTTTGGGAAACGGGATGCAAGACAAATTTTGTTAAAAATTTATCATTTTTCTTAAATTATGGGGACGGGGTAAAAATGGGGGTCCAATGTTAACTTTCTCCGCATCATCCTTCACTTTTTTTTACTCATTTATGTTATTAGCTCATCACTAGTGGTAGTATTATATATATAATAGAGCATTCTTCGCGTTTACTTGCACTTGCACATCTACCTCATTTTCCTTTGTTTTTGTTAGAAGCATTTTGACGAGTAGAGTCACCGGAAAGAGGTTCAGGCAACAATGTTTACAGATAATGCACTCGCCGGTGATATATGTGCTACTATCATTTCAGGTGCTGTAGCTTCTTCTGTTCTTCGACTTTGGGAAGAAACTGCCAAGCGAGGCATTTTTGACCAGGTCTGTCAAAACACACACACACACACACACACAGTCACTTTCTATGCACATCTTTAAATTGTTAAATGTTACGGTAATTTATAAGTTTTTGTGTTTCTGTGTTGGTGTTTGAGTATAGTAGTATGGGACAACTTTATTTATTTATATTTATATTTAGTTAACAAAATTATAATGTAAGAGATATTTTATTGTGTGTAACAGGGCTTTTTTCCATTTTAGTGTACGTGCAAAAAGTTATAAAGTTTTCTGTTTGTGGGACGTACGTACTACTGTATTGCTAAATATAGAGAGTATTAATTTGTGTTGATATTTTAAAATAATGTCGAAATTTAAAATTTTATTGCTAATGTTTTGGGATAGGTTATCTTGGGATATTTAGTTTGAGTTTTGTCAGATTTTCTATGTTCGCCTTTCTTATTTGATCTAGTCTTCATAAAACATGGAGATTTTTTTAGAAATTCAACGTATTGATTTGTTGGATACCTTCTAATTGGCTCATAACTTGATTGACTAGTAGTTTCAAGAAGAATAGTAATTCGTTAGTTGGAAGTTTTCGCAATTTGTAAAGATATCAGTACTGAGTACTCGTAATTTATAGGAAGTGCTAATGTTTATGTTAGGATTATGCTACTACTAAACTAGTTTTAACTTTAAATATTTGAAGCTCAATGTAGATTAACTGTTTAGGATAAATACGAGTACAAACAAGACGCAGATTTTATGACTCAGATGCTGCACAAATTCGCAAGTGTTTTGCATCTGATTATTCAGACATGTCTATTGTTTTTTTTCCAGAAAGTTAACAGGAAACTGGTGCATATAAGCTTTGGTTTAGTATTCATGCTTTGCTGGCCTTTGTATAGGTAAGTTATATACGGAAGCTTTTCACTTCTTTTCATATCCATGCAGTGATAAAACTAGTTATGATTGAAGCAGTTCCGGACATCAAGAAGCACTTTTTGCAGCTCTGATTCCTGGGGTGAATATCATTAAAATGCTTCTTATGGGATTAGGAATACGGAAAGACGAGGCTACAGTCAAATCCATGAGCAGATTTGGAGACTACAGGTAAAATTTGCTTGAGATGAATATAATAATGCTTATAAATAATTGTGTATGTTTATGGCATGCCCCTTATAAAATGATAATAATTGTTTTTACTCATAATTTCGTGTGAGATGCATTTGCTTAATAAAAAAATATTTGTTCAGATACAAATTTCCAGTCAGCCCTCTATATAATCGATTTCTAAAATTCTGGTTCAACAATCTTAGGTGGCATCAGAAATTCTTTGTCGGTTTATCTACCCAAATTCTCATGGAAAATACTATTCATGTTTAACTCTTCTTACATGAGGGAGTGGGGAAAGGAACTTGGGAAGGGGGACAGAGGATCGAACTCTCAACCAACCTCTCCTCTGAAATATATTTAGATGAATACGTATTGCTGCCAACTAAATCTTGACAGATAACTTCAGCAGTATAGTGTATGCTTGACTTATATATAGCTCTAGCAAATTGATAATTTTTGACATTATGGCGTATTAGCAAACAGTTCAGGATGGATACCAGTGTCATTAAGCATTACATCTCTTAATGTATTAGATTTATTTTGTAAATGCTTCTTAATCGTTCTCACATTGCACCAGGGAACTTCTGAAGGGTCCCCTATACTATGTTTTAACAATTTCTTTAGCTTGCACGGTTTATTGGAGAAGTTCCCCTATTACAATTGCAGCAATTTGCAACCTCTGCGCCGGAGATGGTATGGATAATCTAATAGAAGTGGTTGTAACAGAGTCACTGGCTTGACTTGAAACCTGATAATGCTAATAATTGTTTTATTGCTCTTCCGGATTCAGGATTTGCTGACCTCATCGGAAGGAGGTTTGGAAGCCAAAAGCTACCTTACAACAGCAATAAATCCATTGCTGGTAGTGTTGCAATGCTCATTGCTGGTTTCACCGCGTCTGTTGGGTAGCTGCACTTTGCCTTTTATAATTGTACTAGCATTCTATGAAGCCTAAAATTATTTTGCTAATTTGTAATATTGTCGCAGGTATATGCATTATTTCTCCTCGTTTGGCTACCTCGAGGAGAGTTGGGAAATGGTTTTCGGTTTCTTTGTTGTTTCTCTTGCATCGACGCTCATAGAATCCCACCCTCTAAGCACGGTGCTGGATGATAATCTAACAGTTCCCCTTGCCACTTTACTGGTGGGAAGTATTGTGTTATAGTTTTGTATTGATGGTACTTGAACAGAGCTCTTACTGGGAAACATTATTCTACTGTTGTATGTTATTGTAGGGCCAGTATGTTAACTTAGTTTATATGTTAAAATTAATTTATTTGGTCAAATAAAATTCTGCAGTGTGTCGTTTGAGAAAAATTTTGGGGTGTCTAGCATTCCTCATATCCGCACCATACTAGATGTTATTAAAGAACACTATTATGAACTTAGATATATGAAATACAAAGGTCTTTAAGATCTATTATAAATTTAGATATATGAACACAATACGTTAGATTATGATTAGTTTTTATAATTACGCTAGAGGTTATAGTTATTCTGCCCAAAAAATTTTGATGTCGGATGTTCTGATCTTCGTTACTATTAAAACTGTGTTTCCTTGTCGTACCATCGATGACTGGTTTTGGCCGGAATCGATACTTTTATGATCCGGGAAAACAACACAAATAGTGTTCAGGTAGAGTAAAATATGTAAAACAAAGTATTCATAATTTTGCAACTCTTATTTCAGATGATAATCTGACAACAGTACGGATATAATTGGCTTGTACAAATCTTATAAAAGTTGATGTATCAGTCTAACATATTCTATTGAGGATTGGGAGCGCGACTATTAGCAGAAGCGACTCTTGATCCCCATTCCAGCAGCTCTTTGCTAGTATCATCTTTATGCACAATCACTTCAATAAAACAGAGGCAATCTTTCTTCTCTCCTAACGATGTGTCGATCGCTTGAATAAGTTCCTCTTCGCACCGAACCTTTTGGCAAAAAAAAATCAAAAATAGCCCAAGTTAGTACTCGAATGAAAAATCACTTCTTAACATTGAGAATTGACTGTGTAGATACCTGCATTGTCCAGCAATTACCCTCGTCGTTATGCATAGCATCCACTAGGGCACCGTAATTCCAGTTCTTAATGACATTATAAGGCCCATCATGAATCTCAACTTCTATTGTATATCCTCCATTGTTAATCAAGAATATAATGCTCTTTTGTTCATTTCGTATCATTGTTGAAACATCTTGACAAGTCACCTGCAGCATGTTACACATACATAAATATATGTACATATTTGTTAAACATATTCGAGAGACTTAAGCTATAGATTTATCTGTTACAGACGGAAGTATAATTTTAATGGACTTGTGATGGATCAAAGTTATGTTAAACATGTATATTTTAAAAAAATTACAGTTAGCATATATATGATCCTATTAATCCCGCCCTGACCCTGGCCCCTAACACATCAAGGTCTTACAAGACACTATGGTAAATATTGCTTCAAAGATGAACTTCTAGTTATCAACTCTCGACCCGAAATTGGGCTTTCAAGTGAGTATGAAAATATTATAATATATAATCTTATTAAACCCTCCTCCTAGCACATTAAGATTTTAGAGAGCCGGTTATTTAACAATTTCCATAATTAAGAGTCTTCAGCTGTAGATTTATCTGTGATGATTAAAGTATCTTGTAAATTAACTTGGGATAGATGAAACTTACCTGGAAACTGCCATCTCCGATGCAAGAAATGACACGCTTCCCAGGAACTGATTGTGCATAACCAAGGGTAGCACCAACAGACCATCCTATTGAACCATACTGCATTTGGAATTCATACCTGGAACACCAACTTTTTGTGTTTTATATATGCATTTGAATGAAAATTAAAGGGAAAAAAAAACTAATTGCAAACATTTTGCATTGTTACTTACCCACAACCTTCAGGCAGTTTTAACTTTTGACAATTAAACCAGGAGTCACCTGTCTCTGCTATCACAGCTGTGTCAGGTGTAAGCATCTTTTGAATATGTTGGAACAAAACATTTACTCTCAAAGCCTCCTGAGGCTCAGCTTTCAGTGGTCGTCCTTCAGAAACAAAAATCCGATGATAGTTCTCATAAGCAGTTTCGTTTTTCCTAATCTTCTTTGCAAGCTCACTCAAAAACTCCTTCATTAAAACACAACCAAAAGCAGGGCCATTAGCAACGACCACGCGATCTGGTTGCACAATAACAGCCTTTTCTTTCTTGACTAAGAGTGAGTATCCAACAGAGCTGTAGTCATTAAATACAGGACCAACAAACAGGTAAACGTCTGCTGATTCAACAATCTCAGCACAAAAAGCTGTGCTAACTGCACCCCAATAAGTACCAATAAAATGTGGATGCTGTTCCGAGACATGCCCTTTAGCTGATGGCATCACTGATACAGCGTAACCAGATGCATCTGCAAATTCCATGAATGCATCTTGTGCCTTGGACACTCGTAGTTTCGGCCCTCCAACCATTACTGGCTTCACTGCTTTGTTAAGAAATGCGGCTGCAGCATCTACTGCAGCTTCTAGTCCAGCTTTATTGCTTAACCTGATTCAAAAATTCATATAATATAAAAAGATCGGATTAAACAATAAGCAAGATTAAGAATAAAAGTGGATGTGTATTACCGGGGTGAAATTGCAAATGGAATGGGAATTCTGGTAAATGTGGAATGAGAGATGCCGGGGAGATTGCAACTAATGCTAATATAAACAGGCTTGCTTTCTTTGAGGCAAGTAGATATTGCCCTGTCCACTTGTTCATGTGCGTCTTCTAAGTTAGCGATAACAGCCTAACAAAACATAAAACGAACTGCAACTAAACGTCTGCCTTGTAAGAAATGATTTTAATTAATCATGACTTTATGATAATAGAAAAAGAAGCTAGGATCCCTCCAAAAATTAGTATTTCACTTGAGATGGATGCAATTCCTTTGAAAAATCACTGGTCTCAATGCCCCGTATTTGTAGTTTGTAAGCTAAATTAGTTTGTATTTGAAGGAACGCCTGCCTACGTATACACAAGACACGCGTACCTGATAGCAAGTAACAGCTCTAAAACAATGCAACTCTTGGCCAAAATCCGGCAATCCAATAGTATGATGTAGAATTCTATTAGTCCCGAAGTCATTAGAATTCGGACCACCTACAATACAAACCACGGGAAGATTCTCACTATAAGCACCTGCAATAGCATTGATCACGCTAAGTCCACCAACAGTAAACGTGACAACACATGCCCCTACGCCACGCTGGCGAGCGTATCCGTCAGCTGCATAGCCTGCATTCAGCTCATTGCAGCAACCAATATTTTTAAGCTTCGGCTCCGCAATGAGGTGATCGAGTAACGTGAGGTTGAAGTCACCGGGAACCGTGAAAATGTCTTCAATGCCAATTTGTACGAGACGCTGAGCGAGGTGGCGACCGAGGTTGGCATCGCATGGAGCTACCTCCGAGGACTCTCCCATAATAAATTAAGTAATGGTACTCAAAAACTTAGTTAGAATATCATAAATGTAGATCAGAAACACAAATGTGTGTAGATTATATACATATAAATAGAATAGAATAGTGGGGTGAGGAATGACAGTGTAATGAGATTCGAAAAGGAAGGAAGACTAAGCGGTTATTGTAATTTCTTGGAGAGGAGGGTTTTGAAATTGCAAGCACAAGGCCTAGCTGCCACGTTTAATTTATTTAAGCTCGATCATAGAAACATATATCTACAAACTCATGCTTATGTTGATACTTGGAATTTTCATCTCTTTATCTATTTTCTTGTAAAATTTCTATTGTAGCATAATTGTTTTTTCCTCATTGATAAATTATGCTTTATTAGCGACGAAACTAAATAATTTTATTTATAAACTAATCTTTTTCATTAATATTTTTATTCCATAGAAAGCTAAAAAAATTATATTAAATACTCGAATGATATTTTTCCTGTTTGAGTGGAAGGTTTTAGACAGCACATCAGTCCGGTCCAGTACTCTACCAAAAGAACAAGCTGCATGACTGCGAGTTTGCAACCAAGATTTTAACTGATTACAGGGGAGTCTCACTCAATTCACTTGCAGAAAAACTATCCATACCTTTACCTACTACATCGTATATCTAGTATGGAAATGGTCAATATTGTGTAACGTAATCGATTCTTTCTACTATTTCACGATTCAAAAAATTTAACTCAGTGAAAGTGTAATTTAGTTAGTTAAACAAATTAACATATATCACTAGTTTTTGTACGTGACTACTACACAAGGATATGTTAGGCTATCCTACATCAGAAGCAAGGAGGCACTGAAGAATTGCATCAACCACCGAAATTCAATCCTAATATCCCTAATTTGGTCCCACTTTCACCCTCTATTTTTGTCCAGAAATATGTATAGTTATCCACTTAAACGACACACGCATGTCATGTTATATATTAAACCAATCATTTTATGATAACTAAACATTTCAGAATAACCAATCATGTTATATAGTAAATAAGTTAAAGATGATGTTATATATTTGGCCTGTTTGGTCTGCCTTAAAATAAGTCCTTTTGGACTTATTTTCGGGTAAAAATTTCATATTTTAATAAATATTTTTTATACAAGTATTTAATGTATATTTGAGATTCTATAAGTTGAAAAAAAAAGTTAACTTTTTTCAGAAAAAAGTTAGGAATCTCTAATTTTGTCTTAAAATAAGTTGACTTATTCTGAAAAAAAGTTCTCCCAAACACCTCCATTGTCTTGGTTCACTTTTTTAAAAGATGAAAACAAAGTCTAGCCATCAAATTACACATTCGAAAATTTTATCCACTAAAATACTATATATTATGTAAAGACGTACCGGTCACCAATCTGTAATTAACTCTAGTTTTAATTGTATAGATAAATAACACAAGAAAGAAACTACCCTCTTCCACCAATATTCTCTAGGCTCCAACCATGCATTGGCTCATCAAGACTATTACCAGAGTCTCCTCCAAGTCTACCACCAACAGAACCAAAATAGACACACTCCTCTTTTCCAGCCATTTCACGTCGGTTGCCACTGCAGAAACGGCTGAGTTGGGCCCAACAAAGCCCGGGGAGAAGCCACGGGTGGTGGTTCTAGGTTCCGGATGGGCTGGTTGCAGGCTCATGAAAGACATTGACACCAGCATTTATGATGTTGTTTGTGTTTCTCCTAGGAACCATATGGTTTTCACTCCTCTTCTGGCTTCAACTTGTGTAGGCACTCTCGAGTTCCGATCCGTAGCTGAGCATATAGGCCGCATACAACCCGCCATTTCAACCGAACCTGGTTCATTTTCGTTCCTAGCTAATTGCACAGCACTTGATACTCAGAAGCACCAGGTTTATACATATTGTTGTCCTGTTTTGGTCTATAAATGTTAACCTCTTTATCCGAAATGAAAAGTTGCAACATACATTTATTAGATTATTAACTTCTTTTTTTATATACAACAAAGTTTATATTCTCGCAAATTATTAGCATGCATACTGTTTTATAAGCTTACAAGCTTACTGAAAAAACATTTTAATTAGTTATTGCTCCAGTTTTAGCACTGCATTCAATATTATAGTATTATTTTATGTAGGTGCATTGCCAAACTGTAACTGATGGATTAGCGAAGCTGGATCCACGGAAGTTCAGAATCTCATATGACAAATTGATTATAGCTTCTGGAGCTGAAGCTTCTACTTTTGGAATTAATGGTGTGAAAGAGCACGCGATTTTTCTACGCGAAGTTCGTGATGCTCAGGAAATACGAAGAAAGTTACTACTCAACTTGATGATGTCCGATGTTCCCGGTATGATCACTATGCACTTTGAAAATTTATATTCCGAAATTGGAATTAGTATTACAGAAAATCCAATTCCATGTCCATTTCCGTGCAATGTTTCTGATTAGTTTTTAAATTAATTATCTGGATTTGCTGAAACAGGAGTTAGTGATGAAGAAAAGCGCAGGCTTCTGCACTGTGTCGTTGTTGGAGGTGGTCCAACAGGAGTTGAGTTCAGTGGTGAACTTAGTGATTTTATTATGAGGGATGTTCACCAAAGATATTCTCATGTGAAAGATTATATCCATGTCACTCTAATTGAGGTTAGCTGCTGTTTACATATTCATATCATATACCTAATATCTTTGTTTCCATGCATGTACTTTGGAAAGAGACAGAGGTCGCATGTGTACTATGTTTCCGAACTGTAAATATCAGCCATCCTTTGGCATTTTACTCATATATCATAGACTCCAATTTTTCTTACTGTCCAGGCTAATGAAATATTGTCATCCTTCGATGATCGTCTTCGGAAATATGCAACTAAGCAGTTAACCAAGGTGAGAAATGATAAGTTTCATAATATAAATCACAAGCACTGCATGTTAACTTCTGTTTTAGATGATGATGTCCTGATTTCTTGATGCCACATTTGATTCTACTCTAATTAAATGATAAATTAGAAAATAGTTGATGAGACAGAGTGTTGAAATCTTGTGTATGAAATTGAAAATAGACATCTCTCATATACTTTTATCTTGCGTAATAACATTTTAACATTAATGCCTCAATTTAGCTATTCTTTGGAAGAAATATCATCGTTTTAATGAAAAGTGTTCCTCCCAGTCAGGAGTCCGTCTTGTCCGTGGAATAGTAAAGGATGTTCAACCTCAAAACATAGTACTCACTGATGGAACAACTGTTCCATACGGTCTATTAGTATGGTCTACTGGTGTTGGTCCTTCTCCCTTTGTACAAGCTCTGGCCATACCAAAAGCACCTGGAGGGAGGTAAAATTTCAAGAATACATCTATTGTTTGTTTGGAAGAATAGAATATCACATTTTATTAATAATTCTTACGGATACACAACCATTTCATACATTAGTCATGCCCCTCTAAATTGACCACATTTACACTTTTTCCTATGTAGAATGTCTTCTGGCGTTATCTCTTGTATTTGGATTGAATATATATTATGTAATGTGAGACTGATTGTACTAATCGTGCTTCAAAGGATTGGAGTTGACGAGTGGCTGCGTGTTCCCTCAGTCCCAGATGTGTTCTCAATTGGAGACTGCTGTGGGTACCTTGAAAGTACAGGAAAACCAACCCTTCCAGCCTTGGCACAGGCAAGCCAAGTTTATAATATCAAAGTTCTTTCCTTTTCCCTTGATCATTTTGCATTACATATATATTCAAGTCAGGCTGGAGGTGATCACATTGGGTTTAAGATCGTTCAATCTGGAGTTGAGTCAAATGTTACATTTTTTTCTTATGCAAGTGAAATGTAAAATTAAGTATAGTAAATTCATATTTTCGGGCCTAGCTCGAGGGCATGGTGATTTAGTCGAGTTAAGATTCAAATTCAAAAAATAAGGCTCGATCAAGCTGGAGCTTTAAATTTTGTCGAGCTGAGCCTGAGCGTGACAATGTCCGGCTCGAATCATTAAATCCCTAGACTGGCATGTTAAGTGAAGCAGTTTTTTCCATTCTAAAAAATGTAAGTTTTGATCTTGTAATACAAAATGAATATGATACAGGTTGCAGAGCGGCAAGGATTATATCTAGCAAAAGTACTAAACATGATGGGTAAAGCTGGTGGAGGTTATGCAAATGCTGCAGAGGAAATGGAATTAGGCAAGCCTTTTGTGTACAAACATTTAGGGAGCATGGCAACTGTTGGCAGATACAAAGCTCTTGTTGACCTTAGGCAGAGCAAGGTAACAAATTGATCATCTTTTAATTTTTTATTTTGTTAATTTCCAGTAAACGACCCTGGGATTGCTCACATTGTTCGATATATGAGCAGGAAGGAAAAGGGCTATCGCTGGCAGGGTTCATTAGTTGGTTTATATGGCGGTCTGCATATTTTTCTCGCCTGGTGAGCTGGAGGAACAAATTATATGTTGCAGTTAACTGGGCTACGACTGGTGCATTTGGACGCGATATAAGCCGATTGTAGCTTTTTTAACAAAGGGAAAAAAAATATAACACACAGTACTATGTACATACAATGTTGATTCGAGCTCTGGCAAACAGGGAAAAGTTATTGATGTGCAATTCAATCTTGTATGCTCTTGAATACTTTGCTGCAATCATGTATGTGTCTTTTTTCTTTGTAAGGTCAAAGAAATATAAATACTCATGTACAAATTTGTTTCCACCGATACTCAAACCCTCCACCTCAGGAGTAACAATTAAGCTATGTTAAAGATACATTATGCATATATGAACTGCAGTCCAACCCGACATGCATAACAAAGAAAAATATGACTATACGAGTGATTTTGCATAAAAATAATTGTAAAATATTACTTATAAACTGAAACACTCGAAAATACTTGCAATATACTATAAATAAACCATCGGATAAAACAAACGCTCCAAAGCAATTTGCAAAGAACGCGAAAAGAAATAAAAATATGACGCTTAAATATCTGGTACAAGTTGCAGGCTACAATAATAGAAAGTCTTAAACATTTTTTTGACAAACACAATAATAGAAGGTTAGTCGGCTAGATATATATATAAAATTACTACATGTTGCAGCAAATTGAGCAACCACTAACCAGCAGGGGACAGCAAAAGCAAATCTAGCTAAAAGGTTGCATGCATGCTGCATAGTTGGACGCACATACATGCACACACATAAATGTGTATTCTCATAATCCGTGAAACCAAATTGCTGGCTTTGTAAAAAGCAATCATCCAATTGTGTTTGTTAATATAACCACTGGCTTTGCATGCCTCGTAAGGGGTAATTAAGCTTTATATCAGGTAAGGTTTAAGAAAGCTGAGGAGTGTTTGATCAGAATTTCGAAACAGTCGGGGCTAAAATAATAAATCATTAAATTTTGGAGGTTAACTGCCCGGGGCTCAAAATTAAATTTTTACTAATTTTCAATTAAAAATCATGACCTGAAAACAAATTCTCTATTAATTTTTCAAGGTCAGATTTTAAGCTAGATTTTTATAAGGAAACATGCTCCAAGTTTGAACTTTAAGTCTTTCGTAATATTGAATATGACAGAAGATTGTGATATGTATTATGTTTAATCTTATGTTAAGATATCAATTGTGTTATAATTTTAATGGAATGAACAAAAGTTCGATTCTGAGTGTAGGGGGTTCAATTATAGTATTGCAAATTGGTAAACAAGTTTGGGAGCACTAGCTATCAGATCAAAATTATAGCAAATTTTCTTGAATGGTAAAGGTTAATTTTGCGATTAAAGTTTGCTTTTGCGGATTTTGAATATAATTGTACTGAAACAATGAATATGTATATGAATTTAATATTACAACTTGTAAATTGTTGATGCTTACAAACGATCAATAAGTGTTGAAACTCCCATACAATTTCCCAAAAACTTGCACACAACAAAGCATTGTAAGGACCTTCATCAAAATTTAGGTGGCCCTTTACCATTTTACATAATCCCGGTACGTTCCAAATCTCAATGCAGTTCATATACCGATGGGGTATTGTGCAATTGATCGAGATTGACGCAGGAATATAAAATGTAGAAGAGAAGAACAACCAGTTCACTGCTTCTAACATTTAAGGAACTATTTCACCTGAAACGCAAATCTCAAACATTTTAAACTGAAAATGACATCTTCCTCCTCAGCCATTAAATCAGTGCTTAACTTTCTATCTGAAATCTGCGCGATCAACGACAGTCATGACTCCTGGGAGAACCCTAGGAAGTTCTCTAGCTATGCGAAGCGTCTACACATTGTGATCAGCCAGCTAGTCCGGTCTTCATTACCTGAACATCTTCCAGCATCGGCTAAAACATCGATAAAAGGAATAGCGGAGAATTTAAAAAATGTGGCGGGAAGTATGGAAGTTTATGGAAAGAAGAGTAAGATATATGTGCTTATTTATTGTGAATCATTGTGTTTGTCGTTACAGGAGGCAACTGTTGCGATTGGCGGATGGTTAGCATTGCTCGATTCGGCTATTGATGAGATAGTTAATCCTGATCTTCATAAGAAGATTGCTGATCTTTCTAATGATATGAAACAAGCTCAGTACAGAGTAATTTTCATTCCCCCCCCCCCCCCCCCCTCTTTTTCAAATCTGTTTTATCATTTGATTTGTTTGATATATTTTGATATTTTCAAGTCTTTTAGAATTATTGGATAAATAATTTATCATTTGATTTATTTAGTACCTTGGAATATGGTAAACTATGCTATGCGGTTGTAAGCCAATGGAAAATGACATTGGCTAGTGAGTAAATAAGCACCGGAATCGGATCGACGAATTTACAGCCATAAGATAGTTCCTTTTGCTGCCGAAGTATGCAAATTCGGGCTTTTGGCGTTAATATATCACGTTAGCTGCAACAAGTACAAAGTGCTAAATTTTAGTAGTGCCTTAGAGTATGATAGACATACCTACGTGTAAGTTATACCAAGTTTAAATGTAATCGGAGAACTTCAAACCAAGAAATATGCTAATTCAAAATCAGTAAGGCCATGTAGACCTATTGCTGTATCTGACATGAAGGATTCTTTGTCTAGACATAATTTATTCCTACAAGATTTAATATTTAGTATAGAAAACTGAAAATGGACTGTGTTTTTCACTTGCACGATGACACAGGTAACAGAAAATGAAGAGAGAGTACACCACACACTGCAGAAAGAAGGAGAAGGAAGACCAACAAGTAAAATAATCCAAAGTGCTATTGTCATGGATTTAGCTAGAGCCCTTGGGATTGATTCCAATAATCCTGCTGACTTACTAGAGCAAGTCCAGTTATTGAAGAAAGATTTAGCATGTTCCAGTTCTGTCTCAGAGAGACGAATTTTAACATCTGTGGAAAGAATTGTGGATAACTGGTCTACTGAGACCGAAAATTTGGCTCAAACGTTTGATATTGATTCAGACGATGATTTACACATTTCTCCATTTAAGAACTTTCTGTGTCCATTAACTAAAACAGTTATGAAGAATCCAGTAGTGTTGGAGTCTTCACTAACGTATGAGCGGGCTGCAATTTCTTACTGGTTTGATCGGTGTCTTGAAGATGGTCGTGATCCAACTTGCCCTGTTACTGGACAAGTCCTCAACTCATTAGAGCAGAAACCTAATATTGGATTAGCTGGAGCAATTGAAGAGTGGACCAACAGAAATATAGAAAATCAGATTGCATGTGCTGTGCAATATCTGAGTGAGAACTCTCCTTCTATGGAGAACGTTGAGAAGGTTTTCGATAATATGTATAAAATCACCGAAGACAATCAGTTGGCTAGATACAAAGTACGGATTGCTGGTATAGATGTTCTTTTAGTAAAATTTTTAAAAACTTATACAAAAAGTATGGGATCTCATGTGAAAAGCAAAGGTTTAATGGCTTTGCTTAGCATTGCTAAGGATGAAGAAAGCAAGGTGCGTCCTCCAGATCATATTTAGTTTTTAATGCTTTGCATGTCCGGGGCTGTAGCCTGTATAGCCATTATTATTATTATTATTATTATTATTATTTATCATGCTTCAGATTTATTTCAAAATAAGTTACCATTAATTTTAAGCTAAAAAAAATAAAGTTGCATTGTAATCTTTTATATTTTATATGTCATCCTCTTGCCTTGCAATCTATGCTGCTGGATGCTCTTATCTGTTAATATTAGTGTGTAACAGATGCATAATCTTGTTGTCAAATCCTTCCAAGTGAAAATATATATATTGCTGCTGGTAAAGGATAAACAGTATTTGATTTGACATTTTGAATGTTTAAAGTGTTTAATTTACAATGTTCTTCATAAAGAAGTTAAAAAGTTCCTCAAATTGTACCTTCCTTTAAGAGGAAATTTTGTTCTATTGCTATAGTCGCAGTGTACTAGTTGCGACATGCTCTTGTAGAGTTTTGATCGTATAGCTGGTATAATTTTTTTTTCCAGAAAACCATGCTTGAAGAGGGTGTTTCTAGATTTACTATACATAGCCTTATTGGGAGCTCAGAGAAAGAAAGAGAGTATGCTGTGAGATTATTACTTGAACTTTCAAGTGATGAAGCTTATTGTGCTAAAATTGCTTCTGAGAAAGGAGCATTGGTTTTGCTCTCAAGCATGGCTGGTAATTCAGATCAACCCTCTTTATCTAAATTAGCAGAGGAGGTCTTGAGGCGGATGGAAGGAGTAGAGGATAACATTAAGCATTTAGCGGCAGCTGGTAGATTTGAACCCCTACTTAATAGATTATGCCAAGGTATGCCTTATGCCAACTACAGTTTCTGTTGTCTTTGTATCTATAGTAATGTTTCTGACTGGCAAAATTTCCCATAAAAAATAAACTATTAAAGTTTGAGAAATAGCAGTCATTACACGTCTGTTTAAAGCAGCTGGATTGCAGTTGGGATTCATTTAAAAAAATAAAATAATTTAGCTATGTTTTGAGGCACAGTAATTTCAGTGAAATTTGCCTCGTAGTTGACAACTAGCATTGAATTTCTTAATTCATTTGTAAATCTTCATAGTTGGTAGTATGAATATTGTTAATAGTTCGTTTTCCCGTGATGTATAAGTTATTCACATTCTCTGTGTGACAGGTTCTGATGATGGTAAAATAGAGATGGCTTGCATGGTGGGTAGTATGACCTTGACAAATAGCGCAAAGGAACAAATTGCAAGGAGAAGTGCCAGAACACTAGTTAAGTTGCTATCTAATCCAGAAGGAAGAACCCCAAGCTTAAGAGCGTTGCATAATCTATCATGTTTGGATGACAATGTAACAATACTTGTTGATTCTGCTGTACTTCCAGCTATTACAAATATATTATTTGAGATTCGGGATTCATCAGCAGAGCAAAAGGAACTGGCTGCGGCTGTTATTGCAAATCTAGTTTCTAAACCTGGGCAATGGGAATTAGCATCAGCCGACAAGGAGAGAAATCTATTGCAATCAGAATCTATAATCTCAAGTCTTCTTGGCCTATTGTCTCTTTCATCTGCTCAATGCCAATTATCTACTCTTCAGATTCTATATGGAATTGCACAATCTCCACATGCATCAGGTACTCTATATTGACTGGTTATATGATTTATTGTCTCCATTGATAAGAGGATAGGTATAACATTGCTCTCAGCATATACCACTGTGTTGGGTACTGTACTTGCTTCTTGCTATTATAAACACTTTAACTGTACCTAATAAGCGTGTGTGATCTCTGCTGCAGAATCTGTCATGGCTCGCATAAAACTTTGTGATGGTCTCAAAACCATTATAACATTTCTTGATTACGCAGAGGTTGAGCATAGAACTTACGCTTTCAGACTCATAAGATTGCTCTCCGATAGGCTTGGAGAGGATCTGGCCACTGAACTAAAAAGTTCCAACAAACTACACTTGATTAAAAACGAGATATTGGATACACAAGCTACTGATGGTAAGAGGTCGGAGGCTGCCTGCATACTTGCTAATCTTCCCCTCTCGGATAGTGAAGTAAAAGATGTCCTTGGACCTAGTTTTGTTGGCTGGATTGTTGCTACACTTAAAGAACAGCACCGTAGCTCCAATTTAAGAACATCTCGACCCATCTCAGTTATGGATGAAGGGCTCCTTGGTCTCCTTCTGCACTTCACTAGGAGCCCAGATCAAGAATCTATTAATATCATCAAAGAGCACCGTATTATGACAATTTTCTGTGAGCAGCTCGTTTTCAGTTCCAAAGCAAAGGAGAGAAAGCTGGCTGCACTAGGTTTGAAGTACCTGTCAGAAACTGGACGAGTAATTTCTGGCGGGGAGTCAGAGCCACAACCTCCCCATGGATTCTGCTCATCTCTAATCTTCATGTGTAGGAGACGTTCATCAAAGCCTTCTGCTTGTCTCATTCACAATTCCCCATGTGAAGAAGATAGCCAGCTGTGCTTGCTAAAGGGGCATTGCATTAAACCACTGGTTGATCTCCTAAAGGATGACGATACCAGCGTTCAAATAGCTGCAGTGGAAGCCCTTTCCACGCTAGCATTAGATACTTGTAGTGCTAATTTTGAACATGTTGTTGATGAGCTCGAACACCTCGGTGTAGTTAATGCTGTGTTTTTGCTGTTCATACAAGCTCGATCGGGGGAGCTTCAAGAGAAGGCACTTTGGATGGTAGAAAGGATGTTAAGAGTGGAAAGCCAGACCCAAAAGAATGCTCTCAACCAGCCCCTAGTTAGGGCATTGGTGGAAGCTTTTAAGCATGGAAATACGGTTACAAAGAAACAGGCACAAGATGCTCTAACAAGTCTAAAACAGATATCAGGAGTTAGCGGAAAGGCATCCGCCCACAGCCGTGGTCGTAGGTAGCCAATGTGGAAATGTAGAAAAGCTTTGTATCACTGTTGTATTGTCATGAATTTCAGTAAAAGAATAAAATAGTGTGTGTTTTACATATCTGTGACAATGTTGTATAGATTTCAGATAACAACCATGTAATCTATTACATTTTTGCAGCTACTGCTGTAATATATCAAGTTTGAGCTTTCTACTACGTCTTATACGTTACAGTCAGCATTCGCAAGAATGATATAGTACAGAATTATACAAGGATAAACATTACTTCATCAAGCACAATGGTTAAAAACTTGAACAAATACTATCATCTACAGATAGCAGGTTCAAATTCCAGCAGCAGAGACATGTGCGTTAGTAAGATTAGGGGTTCTTTCAGTCCAGGCTGTGCTGGACTGCAGCTTGTACATAAGCTAGAATCTATATCGCGTAATCAGACCTTATTCAGTGTGTAAAAAACGGTTCTTTTCAGATCCTTGCAATAAAGCTGTACAACTGAATATGAACTAACAACATTATAATATACACGATTTTTCAATACACTGTTTAAGTGAATCATGAAGTAACATGACTCGGATAAAATTGTGCAATTACCTGCCAAAAGATGACATTTATATGCTAGCAACTACATTATACATATATTTACAATAAACTTGCTCTTAAAAATCAATTCACACTTATATTTGCAGGAAGGTTGAGGTTAGGAGCTTTATCTTCCATTGGAAGCCCTTCCAGAGCAATTAGTTTAAGAATAGACCCACTAGTTAGATGGCGCTTTTTCTGGACTTCCACAAAACTTTTAGAAATAACTTGCTCAACCCAGTCTTCTACTGCTCTCTCATTTGATAACCAAGCAGCCGCAAGTATTTGCAACATTACTTCATAATCAATCTCCAGCAAAATATCAGATCCAATGGTCTCCCTGAAGATCTTCTCAATGTCCTTAAATATTTTCTGCACTAGTGTATCAAAATCAAATGGCTTAAATACCACCTTTTGATCCACTTGTTCTAGAAAATCATTCAACCAAACATCCGAAGATTCACAACTAGAATTGCTCTCACATGCTCCGTAATCATTACCTTCTGTATCCTCTACAGGGAGATTGAGATCAAAACATGTCCTTGAAACTTTTTGGCATCGGTTCACTAATTCCAGTGAGTTGTCAGTATCATCAATATTCTTTCTTTTATTCATAGAAACCTGATTTGAAGTTTCTTTCCTTTGCTTTAGCAACACATTTGCAACCCTAGTCCTGGGCATATCCAGAGCAACGCTTTCAACTACAATCTTCATTTGCAACCCTTTGGCACCCAGTACTTCGTCCTCTGAAAATTTTGGTGTTCCTTCTCCAGAAACAACATTACTATCATGACTCAGAGTAGTCACAAAGATCACATTGGTGATATTAATTTCTCGTCCATCTGAATCCGGAAACCTACCGGTTTTGATGGCCTGACTCAAGCTTTTCTGAGTAATAAAATCAGCCTTATCAATATTTTCAAGCAGCACGACTGAATGAGGTTTCCTGCTTAACTTCTCGGCTATATATCCAACAATAGTCTTTCCTCTAAAGCTCAAATTGTTGCTGCTAGAATCTGGATAGTCAAAGATGGAGTTTTGGAGGCTGAAGCAGTTGACAGGATCTAGATCCACAGAAAACAAATCTCCCCTGCTGATTTGAGAAAGTGCACCAGCAATTCTCCTCTTTCCTACTTTGTCTGGTCCAAGAAAGCTGAGCCAAATATCTCTCTTGTATGTTTGACCACGAAGTTTACCATAACCATTTCGACAACTAGATATAGTTTGACTAATCGTGCAAATGGCTTCTTCTTGCCAGCCGACTGCATCAGAAAGAACTTTCCACAGGTACTTGAAATCTTTATCATCTGATTGCCCTTCTAGACTGGGGTAGAAAGATGTTAGCATAATATTGCTAGCAGAAGTACGCTTACAATCCCCAACACTCTTAGCAGGTATGTTGGCAGATACATACCATGAAACTTTTGGAAGCTCTTTACAATCCCGAGGCTTGGATTTTCTATGCTCTAGCTCACAAGATGCATAAAGTGTTCCTAGTCCCAGATCCGTGGTGACAGAAGTAACAGAAGATGAAGATGTAAGACCAGCCTGAAGCAGTGGACTGCATATGGGGTAAGATGGCTCCTTGGGGTTCATCTCTGGCTTCCGAATGCTTGAAACTTCTACTGACACTTTATTTTGAAGACTTGGAATTTCTGGCGCTGAAGTAACAGCTATTTCCATGTACTGTCTAGGTCTTGAAGAAACCTTTGGCAAGTTTGAGGAAATGCAAGAACAAGGATCTGTACATATGCATTCATTTACTATACAATCTTTACCGTTGCTATCTTTCCTTTTAGCATCAGAATGATAGCTATCGCCAGCTGGAATTGAAGACCCAACCTTTGATTTATCTTGCTGAAGTGACCGAGAATGGTGAAGACGCTGACAAATATCATTCCATTTTCTTTGCAACCCAGTGAGTCGGGCATTTTGTACACCAGCATCCCTGACCTGCACCGAGATGACGAACACATATTCTAACATGTTTCAAGCATTAAAGCTATGGAAAGATTAACAATTCAAGAGAGTCACAGTTTCACACACCTCTAATGGATTCGGACTCTTGCATTTGTCAATATCACCCACTTGCAACCAAGATGATAAATTAGGTAGGTCCTGAACAGCAACGGAAGTAGTTGAACCTCTCTTAAGAACAGAAGAAACTTCTTGTTCATACTTCTCGTTGCACATGTCACAACGAGGTACGGGTTGGCTTTTGTTCTCTAGTAAATTGTTAAATTCGGGCGAAGCAGGAAAGAAACCACCAAATGGTACAAATGTCCCCAACAAGCTGTATGAACAACACGAGGAAGGAACTGTCAGATCTAATTCACAACTATGGCAGAAGCTTCAAACGTCATCAATTAACATCCTAAGCATACAATATTGTCGAAAAAACTAATTCTATATATGAAATATATTGAGAACACAGCTTTGTTAATGCGCTTTTCATATTTCTACCAGCCAGCGAATATAAAACAAATTAACGAACAAAACAAATATGGTTACAACACCATCGGAGATGACCTTAGTCATCTTTCTTGTGATGAAGTCACTCGTGGAATACAGATTTTCTAAAAAATCTAAAAAGTGGAAATGGAAACATAGAGAAATGGTTCTAGTAAATTTTATATATTTAATTCCTTACTATTTCTCTTCATCTAGTAACTTGAGTTTGTAATAATATATATAAACTATAAAAATAATGCAGCTTCTTTAAGCATTATCCACATGACTATTGACACATACGTCAGTATTTCCTAAAACCTAACTGTTTAAAACTCTATCCACTGAGCAATCACCATGGCCAACGTATTTACAATTTTAAAATTTTAATGTCTCAAAAGCCAACAAATCATCCTTATAATATAGAGATAACAAAAAACAAATAGCCTCACTCACCTGGATTTTGAGTATGATCCTCCATTAAGTGGTGTTGAAGCAGTAATAGGAAGCATATGCAAATCCAAGTCCTTCTCAATTGTTGGAAACCTATCAACAAACTTCATATATATCTCATAACTCTCCGCAGATCCCATCAACCACATCTTCTCACCGTAAACTCGAACCAAATTACTCAACCTCGAAACCACATAATTCACACCATCAACCGAACTCCCCTTCACAAGAACACCCAATTCTCCGAAATCAACAACAACCCCGCACCCTCTACACCTCTCCAAAACCTCACCCACCTCATCAAACTTCACCCCCATCATTTCCTCACTCCCACTCCTCAAAACAAACTCGGAAACCTCATTTTCGATACAAATCAAACTCAACCCATCAATCTTTTTATCCAAGACTCCAACTTTACCAATCTTAACACTTTCCCTGAAGCCCTTTAAAGCATCTTTAGCACAAAAGCCAATCAAGATTGGATTTTTCTTAATCTTTTTCACAAGAACTTCACTAATCCTCTTAGAATTCTCATCAACAGTGTCAATAGCAAAAGGGAAACTAAAACGACACCGTTTGGACTCATCATTAACTAAATTACACAAAAACAGAGGAGGAGGGTACCTAATCTGAGCAGGAGGCTGAAGAATCGAAATCTTCAAATCGGAGCTCCGAAAACCCGCTTCAGCCAAGACCCGACTCACAATCGGGTCATCCAAAATCGACAAAACAAAATGTTTCAACTCAACTTTAACTGACAAAACGACCCCGTTTTGATGGGTCTGATTCAGTGTCTGCTGGTACAGGTGAAAAGTCTCTGGGTGTCTCCTCTGATTCGCTTGTGACCGTTTGATCGCCGCCATCAAAGAATTCGAAATGGGCGGTGGAGATTCAGTCTCATCTTGCGTTTTCGCCGACGGTAACCTATCAAGTGAAACTCCGACGGAGAGTTCCAACGCGCGGAGCTGTAGGCGTGGGGAATACGCGCCACCTCTGTTACGCTGACAAGCTTCCTTAAGAGTTGAATTAGGTATAGAAAGTAAAGCAGAGATGATATGGAGAGAGGTGGTCTGAGAATGGCTGCGACGGCGAGCGACGGCGACTGCGTCGTCGAGTACACGCGCGGATTCTTCGGTAAGGCACTCTCGCGCTGTACTCACTGGCGTCGGCATAGCCGGTAAGCATAAATACAATTAAATAATACTCAAATATTAAGTAAGTAAGTATATTAAAAGGGATGTGTTGTGTGTGTGTGTGTGTGTGTTTTGCAATAGTATATAATAAAAGTGTGTGTGTTTGTGTGTGTTTTAGATTAGAAAAATGGTAGAAGGGGATGAGAAATAGTATAGTACTATTATTTAAAAAAACGAGACTAGATTTTGTTGAGTGAGATAAAAGAGAGAGAGAGTATATTTGTTTATTGTTGGTAGAGTGGGATACACTACTTTCTATCAAGTATTATTAACCAAACATCTACAATTATTACTCCACAAATATCAACCTCAAGAAAATTTTCTTCTTATTAGTTTATACTATAAAATTAAATAGACAAATCTAATTTAAATTAAGAAGAAAATGTGTAAATTTGGTATATCTATTAAATTCAGTAAATAAAAATATATCTATAAAAAATATTATTAAGTGTTAAAAAAATGGATAGAATAATGTAATTACTAATTTTTTCATTATGAATGTCACTTATATAAATTATTATATAATAACAAAATTTATAAAAATATAAAATAACATCATATTTGAGAATAATAATTGTTTGACTAAATTTGCAATTATATTATTCTCTTTTTTTTTTGAAAGGACAATTATATTATTCTTAATAATGAGATCTCCGACTATGATTTTGTGAAACCAGTGAGATGGATCGTAGATGTTAATTAGTTGACACGTAAACATATTAGAACAATGTATTTAGTATAAACTAATATATTAATTTTTATTATCTTCGTTTTTCGTTTTTCAATTTGAAGTCGATTTAAGCCAATATATACAACTACTATACCAGCAAGAAAAGGAAGAGTTAGCGATTAGCCAACACTACAAAGATGCCTTGTCCACCAGATAAGCAAATGGGCCAAATGAAAAAACAAGTCGCTTTCTTTCTTTTTTTCTCTACTTTATTAAAATAAATGACTTGAATAAAACAAAGTGTGAGAATCGACATCTATTTTGTATATTTCTTAATCAATTTAATGCCCATTTTTATTTCAAGATTTAAATGTCAAACTTTCTGGCTCCTTTTCAGTGACTCCAACATATATGGAGAAGCCAACTATGCTTTTTTTTATTGTTTTATTTAAAGATGATTGAATGACACCTGTAATTTTACCGCTAGTTGACTGTTTTTAGAATAAAAATTGAAAAAAATTGTTTCGTTAATATTTTCGCATTCGATAAAAAACTAAAGCTTCTAAATAAAATTCTTATCGGGCATTAAAAATGTTTCTTAGAATTTCGGTAATTTTTTTGAACATAACAATAAATTTAATGTAATATTTAAACAGTTAAATATGAATAACTAAATTGTCACCAACAATAAATAGATGGTAGATGGTTGGTTAGACGAAATTTTAGGATCTCAAAATAAGGTGGTCAACTGCGAGTCGAATAATTTATTATAACAATAGATGTCAAGTTAAAATATAATAATCGACTTATTAAAAATGTTTTCTAGAAGTAGAAGCCAAAGGAGAATTTGAAGTAGTCATCCTCCTCGCCCCCGTTTTCGAAAAGGTATATTAAATTTTGATTTTTCTATTATGATCTCCCTGTTTAAAAGACCATATTATTTACTTATAAATATGTTGTACTTGGATATCATTTACTTACATAACAATTTTTAAAATGTCATGTAAGTAACATATTTAATATTTATAGGGCACTTAAAAAAGTGATTGAACTTGTATAACACAGTCTTACCTAGCCTTTAAAAGCGTTGTGCATGCTAAAAAATGAATGTTATCTAAGTTAAAATGTGTAGCAGTGTTAAGTAGTATCAAACTATCAATTATTAAATTAGAATACATACATTTATAAATAAAAGATTTATTCAATAAATTTAAAAGTTTTAAAATGATAAGAATTTGAAATACTAATTATAAGCAAATATTTATTATATTACTACAAGTACATTTTATATAAATTAATAATAATTAATTAGAAATTAGTGTATTATAAATAATATCCAAATCTATTCGCATGCAGACAAATTGAATATAGTAACGTTATATTATCAATCCCCAGCTCCTAACTTTGGTATACATAATGAATTCGAAGTTAAATAAAACTCCTATATGCAATACAAATAATGAAATACTAGACCAAACCTACCCTACCCATCTATACTATTACTATCTATACTATTACTGTATTATTATAACCTAATGATTAAAAGCTGTGGTCATTATTACTGGTTGAACCATAAAAAAAAAATTTAACCGTTCAATTTTATGTAAATCCTAGAAACAATCTTAAACACTAAATTTTAATAAAATATAATTTTAAAAACAATATAATCATACATACAACTCTAACTTCAATAATTCTCATTTTATACAAGATAGGATAATAATATATTATAATATTATATTATATTTAAATTATATTCTATATTTTTTTTAAGAATCCTACTTATCCTATAATTTTTTAATATATCATTAAAGTTTATCTTATAATTTTTATTTAATATATCATTAAAGTTTATGATAAACAATATGCATTTTTTTAGTTTCAATCTATTTCTCTGTTTTAATCTCATAACACAAATTGTTTATCAAAACACGAGCTCTACTCAAATTAGAAGAACTTTGTTCAAACTAGAACAATCAGTTCTCATCAATACACGTATGTTCAAATTAGAAGACCGACACCAACACCCTGCATACAACTCTAACCCCCGATAGTCCTTCTTTTATACAACTCATCACTGATAAAATAAAATAAAATAATATTATATTTAAATTATATTATATGAATATTAAAATAATAATATTATTTTATTAACATTAATTAAAATTTATCACTATGCTATATTTATATTATATATACTTTTATATTATATTATTTTAAACAAACTTCTCTTTTAATTAGAATATATAGTTGTACTCACAATCTACTAATATGTTTCAATTTTCCTCATCGCTCAAACACTTTAATTTATTTAAAATTATATTTCTATAATTAAAATTTTTGAATATTAAAATTATATTATATTTTACCTACATTAAAATATACTCTTTTATTTAAATTTTAATTAAAATATTTCTAATATATTTGTAACTCTTTTTATAAATACAAATTTCCTAATTAAATTTGAAGAAAAATAAAAAATTTGGTTAGTTGGTCGTCCGTCCGGTAACTCCTCTTTTTATACAACTCTTTTTATTATTCGTAAGTTTTCTTTTTATACGACTTTTTTATGCAATTATGATATAATTATAATTTAATTTTAAAACATATATATTTTACATATAACTCTATCCCGGTGAGTCATTTTTTGTACAACAATCTAATAACATATCTCACTTCACTTCTACTTGAAATTACAATTTATTAATTAAATCTCATTAATATTAAAACTTATTAATTAAATCTCATGAATATTAAAATAATATTATTATTTTATCTATAAATAATTTTTATTATATATTATATTATCATAGCCGATATAATAAAAAAATTTAAATTATATAAAATAATTAATATATAATTTATTAATGTGCGGGCACGGTGTTATTACAAACAATGTACATAAAATTATACAGAGTCACTTTCTAGCTTCTAGCAAGCAACTACAAAAGGGGCAAGAGAAAGAGAGGAAGAGCCAAGTCACACATGACTTGCTACCCACCACTTCTCAAAGTGGAGATTGAGAACAAGGCATAAAGGTTTGATTTTGACACTCTCCTTTCTGCATGGTCCCCTCTCTTCGTTTCCTTTTCTTCCTTCTATTCTACTACACTATATTATTATTTTATTTATATATTTTGTGTCCATTGTAAGTCATTATTATCATTTCACTATTTTAGAATCCAATGCAATCTCGAATAGTTTGTCGATAAGAATAGAATAAATAATAGTCTACTCGAGTATAATGTTTTGTTAATTGTTAGTGCCTTTATATTATAGAATAAGTTCTTTTGTTGTTGGGATTAAAGTGCAGGTATGACTAGTCCGTCCATTAAGATTTTATTTCTTTCACAAAATATATAGATATATAGATAGTACATATTCTTCGAAAATTGAAAGTGAAGATATACAAATAGCTTTGTTCTTTTTATTATAGTCACCTGAAAATTAATTTTTTTAAAAACATAATAGACATACATATTTATAAATAGGATTTCAACATCAATTTTATTTATAGTGCAGTTATCCTTTTGTATCGCGATAAACTAATAAAAGAATATTCTCGATAAATAAATAAATAAATAATTTAAATTCTAAAAATATTCACTTACCAAAATTTAACAATAAATATATATATATATAGGGTCCTGCTCAAATAGAAAATAGTTTAAATGAGAAATAGAAAACCTTATCATTATACCTACCGCACCCACACACAAATTATATACACCCTCACACACACAATCTCATCTATTCTCCTCCGTTTTTAATTTGATTTTTCCCGTCAATTGGCAAATTTTTTTTCAAATCTAACTTCACCACATTTTTTTTCATCTCCCAACGATTAGTTTCCATACCATATGTGTCATATTTCGGCGAATATAATTTATAATTAAAATAAATTCGTCACTTATCAGATTCAAACTTCAATCACTAAAATATATTACAGAAACCACTAATTTGTATTATAGAAACCACTAATTTGTATTATAGAAATCACTAATTTGTATTACAGAAATCACTAAATTATATATCCTGGGTTCACAAAAAATAATGGAAATCGTCGAAAAAATAAAAGTCACCGGAATATATCACATATGGTATGTAAACTGATTGTTAGGAGATGGAGAAAAATGTGGTGAAGTTAGATTTGAAAAAAACTTCACTAATTAACGGGAAAAATCAAATTAAAAACGGAGGGATTATGTGGGATTGGGTGTATGAGGGTGCATTTGATTTGTGTGTGGATGCACCCCTTGCCATTAGATTAGATTGAATATGAGGTGTAGATCTTATTTTTTATTTTCTATTTTAAGTTATTTTCTATTTGAGCAGGAGCCTATATATATAAACTAAAACAAACTAGGGACGATCATAGAAGAAAGAGATTATATACAATAGTAGACGAGCATATCTTACCCTGTCTATGTCTTAATGTGTAATAGCATATGTGATATGTATATCAATTATGTAAAATGAAGATGTTGATCTAAACAGAAATAAAGGTGGCCAAGGAACAAAAGTCATTAGTGTTATGTGTTGATCGCTCATGGGCCGAAAGTGCCACCGTTGAAAAGCAAATGACTTGTGACACATGCGATAAAGCCGAGTATAAATCAACTAGCTAGTAGCATTAAGCAGAAAATGACATGACATCAATAAAATTACATTATCACATTAATGCAATTTATAATCGTCCATTTCGTCAAACTGGACTAGTGCTTTATCGGAACCTGGATTTCAAGATAAACGGAACTCAAAATTTTGATATAAATAAAATTTTCTTTGTTCAAAAAATTTGAAAGCCCATCGTGATCTAAAAAATGAGGTCCCTATTATAAAACAGGAAATCACAACTAAATTTATATTAAAGCGTTTGCGAAACTTAACATCAATCTCGTTATATTGTTATCTCATATTGTCACTTAGGAAAAACACGTGATAAGTTTTGTTTTTGATTTTTAAATGCTTGAAATTTCATGATTGTAAACTCATTCGAAAGAACACTTCTAATGTCTTTTTCTAATTTTTAATTCTCGTAAAAGTAAAAATATAGAACACTTCTAATGTCTTTTTCTAATTTTTAATTCTTGTAAAAATATATATAATATGCCTTCTCGGATTTAAGAAAATTACATTATAAACAATATGACTCCCGATACATAGTATAGTCCAACCGAATCCATTTAAAATCTTTACTGAACTATGACAAGACATCATATTAGCAAATAAATGTATTCATATGCTTAATGCGCAGAAAATTTGAGAAATGACAATCCATTTTTTTGAAATCTTACGAGAGTAATGTAATACTTTACTTTTACCAATCATACTGTGTAAATCAATTTAATTGAAAAATTATTTTAATTTTATTATAGATTACTTCTTTGGAAAACTGTAATCAAACAGTTGTAAACTAGAAAGTAAAATCAAGAAATTTGGATAAATGTATAAAATCTTTTTTGTGAGAATTATAATTTAAATATCCAATAATGGATAGTGTGATAGCGTGAGAAATAACGACAACTAACAAGTACTAGAATTGTAAGTAAAGATATTAGAATTGCAAAAAATAGAAGTTATTATCTAACGGGGGCTTTAAAATAATTTAAAAAAATTATATTGATTATTTTGACTCTAGTCGGGGTTTCAGCCTCCCTTATCCCCGTTGATCCCGCTCCCCTGTGTGTTACTATGTACTCATAAAAACTATATAGATAACTAACATTTATATTTAGATAAAAAATATCTATTATATTATTATAATCGAAACATTAAAGTTTAGTAATTAGCAATTGGTTGGTATTTGGACAAATTATACAAGCCTATTTATTTTAATGATCCTAACTATTTAAAAAAATTATTTAAATTACAATACATATTAAAAAAAACCTAATTATTGAAAATAAAATCAATTTTAAAAGATATAATTATTTAAAACTTATTTTAACAAGTATGGTTATTTTGAAACTCTATTCTAATTACAACAAATATAAGTATTCTAATTTAAACACATAAACTAAATAAATAATATATATCAAAAGTAATTGGTGATATAAATTAGTATTATATTAAAGTAGAACAAAACTAAAAAATTAGGAGCGAGTGCCGGAACCCAGAATCTAGAGCCGCCGTTCCAACGGGTCCGTTTGGATCCCCGGGTGAATTTTTTCGTGTGGGTGATTATTCCAGAAAAGTGAAACAAAAGATACGGTGAGCTGGTACATATTAATAATTTACTTTAAAAAATATTTATTATAATAAATTTAGGAGTGTAAACGAGCCGAACCAAATTGAACATGAAGAGCTTGATTAAATAGTTCAGACTCAATCTCGACCGAACATGAATTTTAAGTTAGAGGCTCAACAATAGTTCAATATGTTGGAGTCAGTCTCGAAAGTTCTGATCAATTTTACTAAATAATTATAAAAGCTCAAATTTCATAAACTAGACTTAAATGCGCCTCAATTAGATATATAACTATATATAAATATTTAATATATATATACATAAAAGAATATATAAATACTAAAATAAAATAAAATAAATATAAATTTAATTATCACGAGCAAGCTGAGTAATTTAAAACTCGAGCTCGGTTTAATAATATATTTGAATGGTTTGACTTTGAGCTCGACTTGATTATTTGATTAATTATTATCGAACTGAATTCGAATATTTTATGAGCCAAACTTGAATAACTCAAGAACAATTTAACTCATTTACGTCCTTAATAATAATAATTTAAGTTGAATTACTTTGCATTGAACCTTATAAAATAACTTTATAAATCCCTAGGCCCGAGATTTAGTAGCCCCCTTATTCCGGAAAAAATGAGCCAGTTAAAGGGCCCAATCCAAAGCCACCCACCTAAATGTTTTTTCTACTGATCTCCCAAAAGAGGCCCTAATAGCTCTATTCACCATTAAACGACTTTCATCGCTCGAGTTGTTCAAGGTAAAAACTGGGTTTTAGATACCTGGACCGACGAGGGAAGATGGTAGATAGTAGAACATGCAAATCATAAAATGAATTAAAGAGAAATTTTTTGTTTATTGGATTCAATTTAATTGTAGGACTATCAGCCAGTGGTGTTCATCAAACCGCTCATACCGCACCACACCACACCGTAAAATGCGGTTTTTATTTATATTAATTAAATTTTATTATTATACTCTATCTATATTATATACTTTTATATTATATTTCTAAACGAACTTCTTTTTTAATTAAAATATAAAGTTGTATTCACAATCTAATAATATGTTTCAATTTTCTAATTGCTCAAAACTTTGTTTTATTTAAAATTATAATTTTATAATAAAATTTTTTGAATATTAAAATTTTATCTATATTAAAACATAATCTTTTATTTAAATTTTGATTAAAATATTTTAATATATTCGAAACTATTTTTATTAATAAAAATTTATTAATGCTTTGCACGGATTATTAATCTATGTTAATTAATATAAATATATAACAATATATTAATGATGATTTAAACACATAATATAAATCTGATTCAAAATTAATTTATCTTATGTACAAAATTACATAAAAAATATTAATAACATAAATAATCAAATTAAATATTTAATTCATTTAAAATATATAATATATTATTTATTATTTTTCTCTCATATTTTGCACGGGTTATAGACTAGTATATATAATACAATTATATTGTCTTTTTAAAAAAATTCAGTGATCCATTTTTAAAATTTTTCGTGATCCACTTAATATATTATAATGAAACAAGTGAGTTAATTGACCCTTTTGTACATTGACCTCCTATGTATCTTCCTCTTCTTTATACTGATTGTGGTCAGGCAGCATGACTCGCTGGTGATAACGGTTGGGTATGCCTAAATACAAATATGTGCGGACTCGACTCAAAGCGGACAACAATATTATATTATTATGGAGTTAAAATTTGTTTACGGCCAACCGATCGGAAACAAGAAAATGCTCTCCAAATCCTTACAAGAAACAATAACTAAAACGAAAGAGACTACAAAAGCCAATACTGGAACTCTACTAAACTTAGCAATTAATTATGGAGGTGAGGAAGTCGATACTGTAGAATTTAAGCTGATATTTGAGTGTTGATATGATGTATATATATTTAAAACGGAGAAAAACACAAACTGAGTTACATTGCTCTTGTCAAACAAAATACATGCTAGTGAATAAATAGCTAAACTCACGTAGTGGTTTCCTAAAAACAAGCAACTACATTTCTTAATAAAGCTCTACTACTACTTCCACTTATCCATAACTTCCTATTACTCCTAAACAGAAGAGAGACTTAGTCTAATTATATCCTATATATAATTGGAATAAGGGAATTAATGTTATGTGTTCGATTTTTATGGGTAAAAGAGTAAATGTCTAAATATTAGTTATTATTTAATTAATTGTTCAAGGTTCGGTTCCCCGCAAATACAAAAATAATTTAAAATTATTCTTAAATATTATTTGTAAATAAAATGATCAAGATTCGATTATTAATCAATATTAATAACTAATTTAAAAGAAAATATATAATATTTTGATATTAAAATTGAATAAAATATACATTTTTTAAAAATAAATAAATTTAATTATAAAATTATTATAAATTATTTTTTAAAAGGAAACTCATGCATTGCATGAGATTTAAGCTAGTACACCAAACAATCATTTGACATAAACGTCTATTTATTTAAACTAAGTTTAGATTATAATTACAACAAATACTCCCTTAATCTAAACTTATTAACCAAGTTCCTAGCAAGTCATGCATCTCACTCGATAAATGACATTGGCAACTGATGAAACTGAGCCCGTCTTGCCTTATTTCTTTGTCCGTATTGTTGCTTCTTTACCAGTATGACACTTCTTATTTGCCCATCTGACATATCTTTCTTTCCATTTGAAATTTGCTGCCCGTATAGCAGTACAATAATACTTTCAGTTACACCAAGGGCAAGCTGGCGCAATGTGTAATTTAATCACCGTCATCTTCTTTGGCTTCCCGCTTATGTCGTTTAGTTTTCTCTATTTCTTCTTCATCAAGCTCTTTGTAACCTCCAGCACGACGGAAGGCCGATCACTTCCACAACGATACACACAGTTCTCATACTCCACAACTTGTATTCAGACACGTCCAGTCCCCATCTTGTTGCTAAGCCTTTACTGCTGGAACATCACCACGACGTCTAATTCTTTCTTCTACTAACACATGTAGCATGTATCGACAACCTATACCATCACCACTATACATCAGCAAACGACAATCTCCGACCAAACCAGTTGTTGCTGCTGCCGCCCCATTGAACAACAAGCAACTCCTCAAAAACGAACCACCACCACCTTGGAAACCATCTGTTATGCCTCTAAAGATCGGTAGCTCTGATACCAAATGTAGAATTTAAGCTGATATTTGAGATGCATTTGAGTGTTGATATGATGTATATATTTAAAATGGAGAAAAACACAAACTGAGTTACAATGCCCTTGTCAAACAAAATACATGCTAGTGAATAAATAGCTAAACTCACGTAGTGGTTTCCTAAAAACAAGCAACTACATTTCCTAATAAAGCTCTACTACTTCCACTTATCCATAACTTCCTATCATTCCTAAACAGAAGAAAGACTTGGTCTAATACACCAAATAATCATTTGACAGAAACGTCTATTTATTTAAACTAAGTTTAGATTATAATTCCAACATATACGACATTGAATTGTACAAGCTAGCAAAGCAATTTGTAGAAAAACCGTGAGCGGACATCCTCGATTAGATGACATTAATGATGAGACTGTCTTTGAACAAGAACTAGAGACAAGTTAAGGTGCACACAAGACTTCCATGATCCTGAATTGCTCATACGCACTAGGGGTGAACTTTGAATCAGCAACTTCTTCTTGTGGCAATTGGCCTACTGTGAACTATATTTTGCACAAATGTTTCCTGATTTCGGGAAAGAAGATTTCATTGAGGCCTTAAGCTCATTTCAGAAATGGCAAAGACGGTTTGGTGGCCTTAAAATAATAAAAAATAGAATGAATTAAAAATATAATACTTTATAATACTCAAAAATACAATTTTATTTTATATTTTAATAAATAATTAGCTCTTATACTCGTGTAAAGCACGACTAATTTCTAAAATTTGATTTGTAAAAAATTTTAAAATTTGAATTATATTTTGTACTTTATTTAAATATATTATTTTTTAAGATTAATGAGGTCTAATTTAAATATTTGAAAATATATATTCGTCATATTAATTTTCAAAAAATCTATCCTGTTTGGAAAACTTCATTTTTTCGCCTGGTGCATCCACATGTAAAGTAATTGTCTCAAGTTCATTAGAAAGATTATATATATTTGTTGACCGCATATTTTGAGATACCAAATTTTGTAAGATAGATAATTAACTAGAAAATGTATATGAATTAAGATATAATAATAATAATAATAATAATATATTAAATAAAATCACTCTCTGAGAATATGATGTTGCGGGAAATAATAATGTTACAACACGACCATTTAAAAGCCCATCAACATAATTATGATTACAGGGCTTGCAGTTTCGTTTTTTATACTTTTAAGAACCACCTCCTTCAAAACAGTTCACTGATTTTTTTTTATAAACATACATGTATTCGTATATGAATTGTATCATAATACAACAGGAAGGAGTTTTTTTCCTACAAAAAAGTTATTATCTAAACATCTGACATGCAAAGATGACCGAGAAAATTTAGATAATAGATTTTTAATGTCGAGAAGAAAACACACTTATAGAACATCACGTCCGAACATCCTGCAAAAAAGAAAAAATAACAAAAGACATAAATTAGAAATAAAACAAAAAAAGAGTATATAATATTATATAATTAAATAATAAATACTATATACGGTAATAAGATATTAATAGAAATCTAGGTATATATTTAATCTAACCAAAGGGAACCCCTTTGGTTAAACATCAATTAAAAAAATAAAGTATAAATTTTAAAAATTAAAGAAAGAGCCATTACAAAACACATAAAAGGTCATTAATGACACATAAACACTACCTTATATGGTCAACAAACCATCATATATGGCACTCCCGCACAAAAAACCATCATATATGGCACACAACTCATTAAATAAGGTAAATAACATCCATATAATTAATAAAAAATTATCAATTCAAAATTAACATCTTCGATCAAAATAATTAACTGCCATATTTGTAAATACTACCAATATTGTCAATCAAAATTGAAAAAGAACAATAATTATTGTCTTGTATTTTTAAATGAACAAAAAAGGCAATGGTTGACCAATTATCAAATATGGAAACAAAAAACAATAAATTAAAACCCATAATCAAAACTTATATTTCAAAGTATAATAAACAACACATTAATGATATCAATTAACATTTAATAATGCACTAATCACGAAATCAAAATAACGTAACCAAAGACATTAAAGATACAATAATCAAGTAATCAAAATTCCTAAAAAAAATTATCTTTAACTATGGATCAAAACACATACTACAACACACACATCTAAGAACATTTAAGAACACCACCACACATACATCTGCACATACACTCACTCATACCTACATACCTATGTGACACTAATCAATACATATCATCTCAAATCCAAAGTAAATCGGGCAATGCTTGTAATAACAACATGAATTGAGAGAGCTCTATCATTCCACAAGGACCACAACTATGAACATAATATCATCTCAACAATTCAATAAAGTCATTCAAGATATCAATAAAACAATGATAATTCTATGAGTTTCGCAGAGAATACCTCAATCGTAGAGTAAATACACATGATTATTACAAATAACTCTCAAACCAGTGTATAAAATACAAAATATCAACCAATATTAATGAAAAATTTGTCCATCTGAGTTATCCACTCACTGAGTTGCGAACTAGTCATCATCGAGTTGAATAAGCACTCGCAAGAAAAGATCACTTTGAGATATATACTACTTCAAATCAAGGGATATTTGAGATATGATGCTGAAACATCACGGGTACCAAGAATTCAACAAGAATCGATCGAGAAGTCATGGGTAAAGAGAGAGGGAAAAAAGAGGAGTTTGACACCATTTAATGTGCACCATCGAAGGTAATACAAATCCTCCCTAAAAAAACGTATATTGTCTAATTCTAATCATGGCAAAATACGACTTTTGGTTCGCGGGAAAGAATGATGTCTAATAGTTCATTGATTTAAATGTGTACTCATGCAGAACCAGTTTTTTTTTTTTTTTATAATCGTTGGCATTTTCTGATAATTTTAAAGTCCTGCAAGTTTTGAGATGACAATTTTGTTTTTCTCCTATGTTTAAATGTTTATGTTGTGATTCTTTGATTCTATGAATTTTATCATCGCGGACGAATTCTGCAATTTGATCAATCTGTAATTAATGTAAATATGCAGTTTCATGATTTTGCCATTCCCAGAATACGGCAGTTCTGCATTTCTGGAAAAATTCTGCAGGGTTCGAGAAGGATTTGTAGCCATGATTAAACAAACAGCAACCAAATCTTGCAAAAGTTTTTGTAATATTACACATTTGATGAGGCAACAATTAAAATTTAAAACAGAACACATCATTGCAAAAGTTCTTGTAATATTACACATTGTGTTCCATAATCTTTCAGTCTTTACACACTACTGATTGTATACAACCACTACTATCAAAGATCCAACTATTATAGAACCAGTTCAGAAACTCAGCAGAATGGCAACGAGCCACTTCTATTTTTAACAAATGATAAATCTTGAACTATAGGCATATCAGTTAATATATAATAATTCTAACATCTGGTGCAACCAATTCAACCATGACAAAAGTTATTTCAACAATTTAAGTCTTAAAAAAATTGTTTACGTACATACATGAATACATACATACAAGATTAATCTTGGCAATATTAAATTATATTTAGTCATGATGTATTTGCTAACTCATAATATGAATATTTAAACAATTGCAGTACATATTCACATATACAAGTCTACAGTGTAAGAACAGTGCTGCATATGGTCCACGGTGCAGATAGAGCCAATTTACCTAAGTTTGCAGTGCACAACCTTGGCTACGTAGTAAGCGCAACCACCAAGCTCCTCACCATGCTTGCAATCGTAATCCTAGGTTAATAAAATAATTCACTTTGGTGAATGAATTATACTCTCTTGGATGGAAGTCTCCTGTTAAAACAGTGATATACCAATATCAGTTGCAAAGTTCGTCTTGAATAGTTGTTACGTGTTGCTTCCTTGAGATTGTTGTAGCCCCTTTTGTAGTCTTTTAAATTCCTTAAAAACTGGGCCTGGCTTAAAGTCGCTTCTGGCTCTGTACATGCAAAGATATCCCACTTCTTTTCATATTACATAATGAAAGTAGATCATGTTGTAGATGCAAGCAGATGATGAATATTATGTATGCTGAAGACAACACAAAAAAATATAACTTGTAAATACTAAAGCAACTATATTGAACAATACTAAAATAAAATTATTAATCATATTACATTACACGTTTATTAAGGACGATTTATTATCATTGTTATCAAATTCTATTTCAGCAATAAGTGAAAGCTTATTTCAAAAAAATAAGGGGTTAAATCTCAAAGTGGCCACTGAAGTGAAAGCTATATATCAAAACATTCATTCTAGTTTATCAGGGTCTCAATTACACCACTCAAGTTGCAAGTAATGATAGTGCCGTTAGTTGACCTCGTTGACTTAATGTTAAATATTTTAATTTCAATAAAAATAATAACTAAAAGACGTGGCAACAAATAAGTAGAAGGTTACGTAAGTTTTTCTTTTTAACTGTAACTTATTTATTCATTAATTTTCTTTCTACAACGAAAAAGATGAAGAACGAACTTAAATATATAATAACATATAACTAAATAATAATTTTGGGGTTTAAAATTTTAAGAAATCAATTTTATTTAAATAAAAATATGTAAAATATATTAAAATCCTAATAATTCTTTTTCTAATTAATAGAAAATTCAAATTTTCTCATAAATTAAATTTAAGTTTTTAATTTTAAAATCTCAATCGCTCTTTTTTAATATACATAAAAATTTTAAGAAAATAATTTTTTTGAATATATTTATAAATGCAAAATTTATAATTAGGAAAAAAAATTAAAATTTCTTTATCAAATCTAAGGTTTTCAAATTTATTAATGAATTCAATTTTTTGGTAAATAAAAATATGTGAAGAATTAATACATTTTAAAAAATATTAATAACTTAGCAAATATTAAATTAATAATATATAACTAGTAATAATACTTTTAGAATAATATCTTATAAGTTTGGGACTTATAAAATCAAAAATAATAATATTTTAAGTTTAATGGGCAAATTAAAAATATAATAATTTAGTTATTATACATACACATGTAAGGGGCATACACACGCATATATGTGATATTGTGATTAATTAAAAATCATATAATATTCAACCACATGTTGCTATATCATTCAATCTGTTACATCCCTTAAGGTCGAAGTATCTTTCTGTAAGTCAACGAGGTTAACTAAAGGCACTATCATTACTTGCAACTTGAGTGGTGTAATTGAGACCCCGATAACTAGAATGAATGTTTTGATATATGGCTTTCACTTTATTGACCACTTTGAGATTTAAAACCCGGAAAATAAGTATATAACCACACCAACTACTCTCTACCAAATAATCACAAACCTTCGGAACTTTTCTTTTTGTAATGAAAATGCACCTTATTCCTACATTCCAAAATTTGGTGTTCAAAATCTATGGTCTTATGCAAATTTTTCTAAAATATTTTATTGAGTACAAACCTTCTTATATCTACAAACGTTGAAATTATTGGTAACTGAGTTGAGCTAGGACTTAATTATTTTGACTATCATAAAAGACCCTCGACATGAGCTCAATAAAAATTTATATCTCCGTGTTTTGTTTTAAAAGAGGGATGCGGAGTTGAAGTGCGTTATTAAAACTGGAGTTGAAGTGCGTTGTTCATATACACGGAGTTTTTAAGTCTATCGAAAAGGTTACTGTTTAAAAGCTTATTAACAATCTTAAATGATTACCTTTGATACTCAATGTGTTCTTATTCCTTCTAAGATTGTTTATTTCTTCATATCAAACTTTAGTGCTTGATCAAGACGACTACTATACTTTTATTCATAGTTTCCAAACTTAAAACCTCTTATTATTTCTTTTAACATATTAGATTACTTGCTGACAGCAATTGTTATGCTCACTTTTATTACTTTTTCCCTACAGCTATAAGTAAACAGGACGAGAGAAAGGGAACTGCACTTGAGTTATCAAAAGGAAAGAAGAAGCTTAGAAAGTAGGGATAATACTCATTGAGGGAATTTTTTTGTTTAGTTAATATTAGGGGGACTTGGAAAAACACCAAGAATGTATTTAAAAGCTTTTTGTAGCGTTAATGTATGATATGTGTAATGAAGAAGACATTTATGTGTAGGTATTTAGTGGACCTTTATTATATAGTTAGGTGCAAGGGAAAGTTCAAAGTCTAAATTCGGGGGGGGGGGGGGGGGGTCACACTAGTCAGCAGTCTATTTACCAAAACAGTCCAGATCAGCATCATATTCAATATAGTGAAGTCGTGAAAAAGAAAATGACAGAACGACTAAAATCTATAAAATGTATGTTGAAGACTAAAGACATAAACTTTTCTGTTCAGTGCTAACTTTCTAAGAGACCCAAGAGTTGAGTGGTGAAAAATCAATATTTCTTATATTAAACTACGAACAATATATTACTAGGTGTCATCCTAGTCATGGTATCTTTTTTTCAACCAATAACAGTATCTTACTATGTGTCACCTTGATGCAGGATAGGAATTGAAAAGAAGCAAAACAAGACAAAGGAGAGAACTGAGTGAATTAATCGCAGAAAATCCATAATCCTAAGGAGATCCAATCTCAGAAGAATCACTACCCCTAAAATTTCTTAAAAAGGAGGAATTTGCATGGATCACAACCCATAACAATAAAAAAATCTCAATTCAATAGTCAATCAAAATCCAAAATATTATTAATGAACTAGAATCCAATACATTTATAATAAAAGAAACATATCATTTTCTTGTTCTCTACTATAATCTAAAATATTATTAATGACCTAGAATCCAATACATTTATACTTTATAATAAAATACAACTAACTCTATTCCTAAATAATAATAAAAAACAAAAAATTAATACAAAAAAAAAAAATTAATTCCGAGCTCCACATCGTACCTGAGTCATAGTTATTGATAAATAGGGTTAAACAATTCATTAAGCTAATCTTATGTCACATTGTCCCTAAATAAGATCACTCTTAGAATAGTGATTCCTATAAGTTATTAAATTGTAATGCCTCCGGTTACTGGCCATTATTTTAAACTTAAAAATTAAATGACAGCAATTCGCATTTTCTATTAAACTAACATCTTGTTTAGTCACCCATATTCAAACTGACCTGACTTACTCCGCATATCTACAGGTATAGACAAATACACACCCAGGAAAGAACTACAATAGGAGAAGTAAGCTTTTTATGATAGAATCTCTAGCTTACCTGTTTCTATATGCAATTTAAATAAGATCATAAAAGGCTCTTGGTCTCTTTTTCTTTACTAGTCTTGTCCTGATTTTCTGGAAGTAGTTCTATCTCATGGTGGCATCACTAATTCAGAACTGCATACTACCATATTGTTAACCCTATTATATTCAGCAAGGATGTATTACTACAATACATTTCCTATGCAATGAATGCTTTAGGCATACTATTTGATCTTTTCCATCAGTATTACTTGTTAATTGAAGACTTGTCGTGGATAAAAATTAGAGTGGAAGGTGCAGGTACAATAGACAGACTTCTATATGGCTGTTTAACTTGAACTTGGATTGTAGCTCTCTAATTTAGATATATGGGCTCTGTATACAATCAAACGGCCAAGTAATGCTTGGACTAGTAACTAGCACATTAGCGAGAAGATGAGTAATACATGATACCTTTTACGCTAATATTCATTCCTAGATAACTTGACTAAATAACAAGGAAATTTAATTACAACATTTGTAATGAACTTAGTAGGCAAAGATCGGAAGGCAAACCTAACCAGAACTTGACATTTCTTCGTAGATTACACCACATCATTGGTAGGAAATGCCTGAAGATCTAAGTCCTGCAAATGAGAGAAAGATGAAAGTTAGACGAATATGTTATATGTATGTATGTGCATATCTTTCAATCATCCAATTTATCCTACAATTAATCATCTTGCCCATAAGACCATCAAGGAAAACCAAAGATAATTAGACACCACGTCAATTGCTTTTATGCTTTTATTATTACGATTATTTATACTTTAGCCCTAATAGTTTACTCGTTTAGACACATAAACACTTGAAGTTTAAAAACGTACTTACGTGCCCTCATTGTTGACATGTTTGTCAAATGTACAACCTTATTCTCATTATTAATATTATACAATAGCGAATTAAGATCCTACTGACGATTTAAATGTAAAATTTATCATGTAATACTATTGAAATGTTATATAGTTTATTTAATATTCTATTAGATAATTTAATATATTAATTTGCTATAATTCATTACATATTACAACGATATCACATATTTTACTAAATAGTAAATAATAATGTTAAGATTTCACCAATTATTCTATTTAATATTCTAATGTAAAATTCAATATACCATATCTAATTACTATAATTCAATTATTATATATTTTGTTAAATATTATTAATATGAATATTCAATGAACATTCTAGTAATCAATATTTTGCAAAAATTTATTAAGTGTTAAATTTTATCGTATAATATCTTAGTAGAATCTTAAATAAAATTAAAAATTTATTGTATTGTATTGTAAAAATAAATTATGATACGTAAAGTAGAAAATTTAGTATAAATTTAGTGTATCAATTAGGGTAGAGCACGGATCTGTTCGGTGCGTTTTTTGGACCCAACTAATCAGTGTTGGCGCAAGTTGTTTTTTAAGCACAAATTTACATATATTATGTATATATAGTTATATTTAATTAAATAAATATATATTATATAATTTATATATAATAAATTTATTAATTTCATAATTGGTTCGGTTCGGCTTTTTTCGGTTCGGTTTTAACCTATAACCAAAACCGATCAACGGTTCGGTTTTTAATTTTTTGGTTTCGGTTTTATACGGGTCGATTTTAATCGGTTTTTACCGGTTTCGGTTCGGTTTCGGTTTTATTTCGGGTTTTTTCTCAGCCTTAGTATCAATGTAATCAATTATATTAAATTTATGTTAAAATATTTGGTAAAACACTTTTTAAATTCTTAATATTACACTAATGTTCTTATTTAATAATATCTAATGTGATTAATTTGTCGAATATTGATAATCATTAAATATCATTTAATTAAGTATGAGGGTAGTTTTGGAATAACAATAAGTGATGGGGTTGATGTGTACATTTGACAAACATCACAGAGCTACGTTTTTAAAGTTTGAGGGTTTATGTATCTACATGAAAACTATTAGGCCTAAAGTATAAATAACCTTTATTATTATCTCGATAAATAAAAAATCAAGAGAAAATCGGTCAACATTATCAATGAGAACTTGAGAAGACGAACAAGCAATAATCATTATTTTTACGTGTCCATTTCATGCATAATACAAGGCAGCTAGCATATATATTATTTATGCACTAAGAAAATCAGTTGGTATGGTTTCTAACTTGACTTTTGCTACCTCTTCCAACACCAGAAGCATGTGATGCCTTTTTCAATGATTCATATTTCTTATCTCACAAGACGAGAAGATAGGCTAATATGTTTGTATAATTGTATTGATAAGCAAAACAATACTCATAATACAAAATTCTACCATAAACAATCAGCAAAAGAAGAGCAGATTTAAAAGCAAAATAACAAGATAAGAATTTGTTCATATATAACTTAGCTTCTTTTTCTGCTGATTTATTTTTTTTACGAAAAAATGACAATCACAAGTTCACATCAAATACAAAGCTGCTTAATACTAAAGAAAGTTTTTAAATGTATGAAGATATCTTATGCACTCTAGATTAACAGGAAGGGGGCGAATAATTACATATAAGAATAAACTGGTTTTATAGGAGAATATCAAGCAAAACCAATGACATTACCCGAAAATCTTCGAAGAGAGCTCCACAAGCACAACTAAATCATTCTTTGACAGCCAAAAGTATGCAGAATACACTTGACATTCATGCTTATAGTTAGTCACACCAGTGAGGTTCCCGAATAGCAAATTAATAGTTTATAATCTTGGCCAATCTAGCTTTTGACTGGAGTTTCCTAGCTTCTCCCATAAAACCTGACCCACGAAGTCCATCAATCACAGCCCGCTGGGCAGATTTTAGAACTCTCATGTTACCTCTTAAACAGGAAAGCATGAGTTTCGATGCACAGCGGAACCTTCCTGCCATGCAAAGGTTGTGCACCAAGGAGGTGTATGTATAAGAATCCTTAAATTCCATAGTCTCAAATAACTTTAATGCACGATCAATATGACCAGTTTTACACAGTCTGTCAACCAAGCAATTGTAAGCAACCAAGTTTGAGTCAAACCCCATCATATTCATATTATTCAGATGTCTTTGGGCCCCCTCAATATTACCAGCTTTACATAACCCGTCAATAATAATTGTGTGGGTATACTTGTCACATTCCATACCTTCTTCCTCTAATTTGTCTAAAACCTGATAGACATCTTCTAAATTACCCTCTTTAAAATATAAATTAATAAGGGTGTTATATGAAACTATATCCAAACTAATACCACTAGTAATCATTTGCCCGAAGCATTCATTTGCCTCATTCACCCTGCCAGCTTTAAGTAAAGTACCGATGACTGTACAGTATGCAAAGGCATCAAATGTATATCCATTCCTCTTCATCTCTGAGAAAATCTCAAACCCTTCTACAAATCTCCTAGATCTGAAACAGCTTTTCATTAGTGTAGTATAAATAATAGCATTAGGCATGCGACCCGATTCCTCAAGCTCTTTAAGAATCTTTCTTGCTGTGCCTAGCCTACGTGACTTGCACAGCCCATTAAGAAGTATATTGTATGTTACCAACTGAGGAACAAACCCACCTCTTTGTAGATTCCTAAATAACATAAGAGCATTGTTGATATATCCATTTTTGCATAGGCCGCTTATCATAATATTGAAGGTGGCAGGATGAGGAGGAAGATTGTTCAAAATAATATCCTGGAAAACCCGATTGGCCTCATCTGGCTTTCCTAATTTAAAAAAGCAATGCATCAATGTGTTGTAACTCCAAACATCAGGACAGATACCTGTCCGAAGCATTTCATCAAACAAATTGAAAAATCGTGTCAGTAACCTTTGCCTAGCAGCAACAGCCATCAACGAATTAAATGTAACAACATTCGGGCGTATCCCAGCCTCTTTCATCCTATAAAGAACCAAATAGCCTGCGTCAAGCCCAATAAACCGACAATATGCAGCAACAAGTGTATTGTAGCTTACAACATCTGGTAACACTCCTATCCGTATACCACTTATCAAAACTGCTTCAGCTTTCTGCAATTGCTGAACTTTACATAAAGAATCTATACATATATTCAGTAACTTAGTAGATAATCTACTACCCATTATCTCTTTTAGTATCACTTCACCAAAAACGATCAAAATGAGCTGCAAAACCTCTTAAAAATCAGAACTTTACACCAGTCACAAGCCCATTTCTTGGTAAAAAAATATTTCTCATAAAATAATCAAACCCCATCCAGAAAAATAATAGATGCAAGTTTCACACAACTGAGCAAAACGAAATATATATATATATCCAATTCAAAAAAATCTTCCACTTCGGCTTTTTAACAAACACCTGTAGGGCATAACATCCGATTTAAAGAACCCCAACGAACAAGAACTCGTGCTTATTGATGAAAATCATAGAGACTGGAGAAAAGAATTCATGGGTCACTTGGGGCTTATACACGTATAGCAAAGAATATAGGAAGGTGTGTGTGTGTTATATGTATAGGCAGTTTAGCAAAGAATCAACATACCCAAGTCATCATCTCCGTTTAAATCTCAGCTAATTTATTTGCTTTTTGGTTGAATAATTTAGCGGCATTTGTTTAAACCCGCAAGGCCACAATATTTGCCTATTTGGGGGAAAGAAATGTAAATTATAAATTAATTACTCATAAGATTTTTATTTTTTTTTACTAATTTGGTTTATAACCTTGCAAATGAGAAATTTCCTCGGACGATAGACGATAAACTCTCAACCACTTAAACTATCCAATCGTGCTCACTCATAGGATATTAGAATATAAATTTGTAAACAAAAATGCAAACTCATAGGATATTATTTGGATATAAATTTGTAAACAAAATTGCAATTTATATTTCCGTATTTCTTTTATCCAGATTGCAAATAAAAATCGAATATTAGTTAATCTCAATTCTCAAGCTTCAAATTTTTGAATTTTTAACTAATTTATAAATTTAATATAAAAATATCCATTTTACAACTTTTTTTTAAGTATTATTAGATTTAAGTTTAAACTTGGATCGAACTAAAAATTTTGAAATCAAACACAAATTTATTCGAATTATTGAAAAGTTTAAATTCGACTCAAAAACTCGAATTATTAATACTCAATATTGACCAAATTTTATAACTCTAGTTTAACTTAATTAATTTCTAATTGAATTCCAACATTTTACGAACTGAACTCCCGAATAACTTGACCGTTTGCACCTGTAATTGTGTTATGCCCTTTTTTGTTTTCACTTCTTTTCCCCATGTCTCATTCTTATCAAGTGCACTCATCCGACTGTAATTATGCATGACAGACTGCAAATCGCACAATTGTCACATTATGAAGATAACTTGCGTAAAATTTCCTGAATAAATCGTGATTTTAATTGTGAGAATATTGAAAATGATTTGGCAGACGTGCAGGCTGCGACACAATAATACTTGTAATGCCAGTAAAAAGATTACTAGGCCGAAGGTAAAAATATGTTGCCAACAAAGCCAATCTTTCATATGGATATTTTTCTACATTGCTTAGAGTTTCGAAGCTATGGACAAACTATCAACACCTTACAGTAAAACATATACTTTACCAAAACTGAAGAACAATTGCTACTTTGACTTTATCAAAATATTTTCTCCTAATAGTGCTTCCTTGTATCAAAAACAATTTTGGAAACAAAAGTGAACACCACCCAACCAAAACTCCAAAACTAGGAACAAAACTATTAATTCTGTTAACGCCTTAAAAAATGCATCCAAAACCTCTGTAATCTGATGCACTCATCCTTAGGCACTAGCACATCACAAGCTAAACTAGCTTCAAATTCTTCCGTAACTACAAAAAGGTTGTGATTTCATCCCATTACAGTGCAATTCACACTTCTTCAACTCGAGCTCCACGTCTCAGTACATCTTTAATGCAATTATTTATTTTTCAACAAATGAAGACTCTGCAAGGTCAATGGCACGAGCAAGACCTGCAGCTTTGTTTTCGCACTCTCTCTGCTCGTCTGCAGGGTCACTGTCCGCCACTATTCCTGCCCCAGCTTGGAGGTGGGCAACCCAGTCTCGCCTTTTATTTGCGTCCTTGTATGAATACATAGTGTCATGACGCATACCAGTTGGAAATACAATGGTCCTCAAAGCCAAGGCAATATCCATATCACCGGAAAATGATATGCCTCCAAAACCACCACTGTATGGTCCACGCCTTGTGACTTCCAACTGATCAATCAATTCCATGGCTTTCACCTGTATCACAGCACAATAACAACAAAAACATAAAACAGCCACCACAAACGTGAATCCACAATAATATGTAATGTTTATTCATGCTTGCAAGGAATATAAAGTATACGTGAAAAAAGATCTCTTTTATACCACCATTTAGATAATATAATTTAAAAGGTCCATCCCGAGGACTTTTTGGGCCAAGTACAAACCAATGAGTCCATGTTCTATTTACTTTAAATAATGGGAATCTAAATATTCATAATTCATTAATCCTATATTACATTATCGTACTTATAATATCTGGATTTGCTAACCAGTTAAAGAATCAGTGATTCCTACTGTTCAAATCATATCCATTAAAATTGGCTATTTAGAGTGCCACACAGGCTTGCAGCAGTTACAATTTCCCATTATTTCAATTAATATACAAGCAAAATTATAGTGCATGCATATTAAGATGCAAAAAAGGGGAGAGAATGAACCACCTTTGGGGCTCCACTAACTGTTCCAACGGGTAGTGCAGCACGTAGAGCATCCCAGCTGGTCAAACCGTCAAGAAGCTCTCCTGTAACCTGCCAAATTGGGACATAAACAGTGACAGTGAGTACAAAAGTCCAAGTTACAGATAGTAAGTCACTTTAACAGAATTCTACAACATCCATTATTTTAAAATATGAATAAGGCTAAATAATAGGCATCTAAATTTTAAAGAAAAATTTGGGTTTAATATAATCAATGGATCAGATCACAACTTACCAAGTAATTCCATATACAGATTCAGAAAAGTAACTTTATTTGCTTATTTCAAAATAAAAATATTATATTCAATTTGTGACTATATATGTGTCAGGAACTAGGGTTTGTTCATTTATTTTTTTGGTGTTTTGTATGTTTAAGTGATAACAAATGCAGTAACAATAGAGAAATCAGAGAGATACAGCAGAGAAAGAGAGAGATTTACGCCATATTCCCGAGTTCAAGAAAGAAAAGAAGAGAAAATGTGTTATTTTCTTCTCTCCAAAATTTTCCTTCTAAAAAATCACTCGGGAACAAGTTAATGAAAATAAATCATTCTCTTCCTTTCCCTTTCCTTCAAACAAATCTCTGGAACAAAGTGTTAGAGAGATAATAGCAGAATTCGAGTATGAAGAGAGAATTAGAGAGAGAGAGAGATAGCTTGTAGAAGAAGATAGATTCTAGAGAGAGAATTCACTTAAAAATCTAGAGAGAAGCAAATTGGTGTAAACAAGTTCCATTTTCATATTTTTCATAATGCATAATCAGAAAATACATCCCCTACTTCTATTTATAGTGCTCAAAGTAAATAACTTTGAAGTTACTCAAATACCCCTTTACTACTAATTATTTAGTACTACAATGTTCCTAACAATATGAAATATTTAGCGGCTTCTCCCAACACCTTACTGACGTGGAAGAGATGGTCATCTAACATTTAAAAATACAGAGCTTACCGTAGAGCTAATGTGCATGACATGGGAATATCGCTCAACGTTCATGAGCTTTTCAACAGCTACAGAACCTGATTTTGATACCTGCATAAAAAGCCTCTTTGTTATACACCTATTTCCATGCTTTTGACCTAGGTGCTCCAGGTCAACAGGTCAAGCAGATACAAAATGACGAAATGGTGGATGCAAAATGTCTAAAAGCAACACATTGTTCAAGCTAGTACTGCAGTTACATTTAGGAAGTCAAATATTTTAAAATTTTCAAGCATTTGTGAGAATCGGGAACTTTGTAACCACACTGACATCAAAAAACATAGCTAAAATATAATAGCCTATACTTGCCACAAACTAAATGGTGTCAACAATTTTCATCAAACCAAAGCATGATTAACCACTATTGTTTGTCATCATAGCTAAAACCTGAAGGCATCAACGAATACACAGACTTAAATAAGGTAGTTGTGGAAAACTGAGTCAAAGGGGAACAACATTCAAAAAGGTAACTATGATCATTATTGAAGATTTTTGTTTCTCTTGTATCCCTAACAATCTGCTCTTAGTTCAGTTTTAATACCAATTACTTGCTCTTCTTTCTTATTCCTAATGTCACTGTTGTTATAAACAAATTAACAGCGATTGCACAACAAAGATCTATGGCCATGGTTACAACTTACATATAATGCACTCATCTGTCAGATACAAAACTCGTGGAGATCCTCATACATTGAAAATAGTTGTGTATTTATGATGGCTTCAAAATATATTTCCAATCAACTTGAGCACGCTCTTGGTGAGAGTGTGAGATTAACAATCACTTCGAGATGTGCAGGATGCAGATTCTGTAGTTGTTAGTAATAATCAATTAACTAAATGCATGGAAGCAGGAGCCTCTACCTTTCCAACATCATTCCTTCCCAAATCAACAAGCATAATGTGCTCAGCGCATTGCTTTTCATCATGCAGAAGCTGATTCTCCAGCATATAGTCTTCTTTTGGTGTTTTTCCTCTTCTGATAGTTCCAGCAAGAGGACGATTAGTGATTTTTCTCTGCCAAGAGTTGCAAATGTGAATATATTGTTAATACAAGTTAAAATATCTACACTGAAGTAAATAAATTTTGCAACCCTTCTGAGCCACTCAATGTGAAGAAAAAAAGTACAAAGAAAAGAGAAAATTATATAGGATGATTTGAATTGTCAGCATCCTATATACCTTCTTGACTCGGGTAAGAATTTCTGGACTTGAAGCAACAAGAATACAGCCTCTGGCCTGATCATGATAAATGTTAAAAAGAAATCACAGAACTAAATTAAGATATACACAACTTATCAATTAAGTTTTTTGAAAGACGTATAGACCTGTAAATAAGTCATATATGGACTGGGATTGACTATTCTTAATGCTCTGTACACTTCAAATGGATCAGCAAAAGTTCTCCTTTCGAAACGCTGGCTGAGCACAATTTGGAAAATATCGCCAGCCAAAATATGTTCTTTGGCCTGCAAGACCGCTTCTTTATATGCGTCACTCGACATAGATGAGTTCTTTAGAGAAGGACCAAAGAGACTAGTGGATAATTTGATTGAGCCAGCTGCAAGCCTTGGCCTGAGATTTCCAATCAAATCAAACAAAATCAAAATGGATATATATTGAAAAATGATTGGTCATGTTTGTAGTTAAAAAAACTTACGGAACTATATCATGCACTCTAGACACTAAGGTGTCCAGACGGTCCATTCCATCATTATATGCCTCCTCAATGGAAGCAAACCGGCCCAAATGAACCCAGTGTATTACAAAGGCCTTCTGTAGTTGTAAAGCAGAAGATAATAGATAAACTTAGGATACTTGAGATAAAGTAAACTCATTGTAATTTTGGATCTTAAGCCAGTAATAAATTCTCATCTATCAGCACACTCGTGACCATATGAAACTTTATATGGGACGAAATGAGAATACTTCTGGAAGAAAGTTGAATCATCAAATATTATAAAGAACATTTAAATATGAGGTCAAGATTTGTAAATATTATGATATTTTTTACAGTATTCATAGCTTTACAGTGGAGTTGAATAATGAACGCGTCTCAGTTTTGATCATCTCTGACTGAATTGACTATTACAGTGGAGTTGATTATTAACACATGTCACAATTTACATCATCTGAGTGATTATACTGTTTCCCTCCAGAATAAAACTAATAAAAAGATAGCTTTCACATGTATAAATGTATACATTTTGATTAAAAAAACTGATTAGAAACTATATGTTAGGTGAAAAAATAAGATTCACCCAAATAAAACACAATGACAAAATCTTCAAATTGGTTAAAACTTTGAACAATATAACCTTCTCTACATGATCAAACACAATCACATCATCATAAAGTCCAAGATGAACATCAGGAAGGTTTCTGTCATCTTCTGGAGCATTCAAAAAAGGTAGCTTCTTCTTCTCTACGTAGCGTACAGTGTCATATGAGAAATAACCAACCCAACCACCTATTCAGAAATAAAGTGCACTACTAAATCAATACATGGAAACAAATACCACGCGCATTTTATAAAGCAATTATGTTTAATTCATTATATGAACCTTATGTCACGTAACTTGACAAAGCACTAATCACATATATACAGCCAGAAACAAAAATCATAGATAATTGTATGCACGATTAAAGTAATGTAGAATTTACTTTATGGGAAAAATAGGCTACTAGCATATTCCTGTGCAGCAGATAGTTAATGCAAGGATAAAAAGCTTAAGTCTATTCATATGTTCTTCTTTGATGATTCTGCGACACTGGATATTTAATCCAGTTTAATTTACAAATATATGAATACTAGTGAAAGATGTTCACCACAAAATGCTTCAGGAAGCTCATCAACACGTTGGGGTGTCCAACCCTCCATAATCCTCCTAGGAATAACCATGGGATCTTCCGCAATCTCCTCTGTCCTCTGCCCTTTACGGTGATCCATAATTGTCACCACACTCTCTTTTGCAACGATTTCCATTGTTGGTTGTGCTCCAATCACACTGTACCGCCCCTAACATGCCCAATTCAACAGTCAACAACCGACACATAACTATAAAGAATTCATAAAATATGAAGCATCAACATTCAAACAACGGTTGAACCAAAGCCAAAATATCATATCATTATTAACATTCTATAGTTCCAAGGTAAAAATTTTGCTTAATTAATAGAGCATAAATAAAACTGGCACTAAATTGTTAAAATGTCGAGAATGCAACATATATGGTAAAGTATTGAATGAAAAAATGGTGAATAGAAAAAGGACTGACAACACTAGAAGCCTTCAAACCGGGATCAACGGATTCGAACAAAAAGCTAGGAGCATCCCTATCATCTTCCTTGACTAAACACCTGTACGCTAACACCGGAGTAAGATGATCGGAAAATATAGTCCTGTACAAGGGAATTAGATTCCCGTTATTGGCAGCTTCCTTAAACTTAATCGATTGATCAACTGCACAAATAAATGCTCAATCAATTACACGAAATCGGAACAAACATACAAACATATAATATGTGTGTGTGCGCGAGAGAGATAGAGAGAGAGAGAGAGAGAGAGAGACCTGGTGAAGGAGGGGAGAGTGCGGAGCAAATGAGATTACGGGAGCGAGAGGAAGGAGTGGGGAGGAGAGAAAGGGAGTGGGGCCCGCGGCGGAGATGCGACGGCGGGAGAGAAGGGGGAGAGAGAGCTAGGGTTTCCATTTAGTGCATTTGAAAGAAATGAGAAATAGGATAGATAGTAGTAGATGGAGGCTTCTCGTGTCGTTTTCTGTGATTCTACTCCAGTCACTGGTGAGGCAGTGCAGAACCACCGAAATGTTCCTTGTACATTTATTTATTATATACATATACAAATTATTATTGTGAGTTTTAAATGGTTTTTTTAAAGAAAATTGGCCAATATGGTTCCTTCTGCTCGGGTTACGGGTCGGAGTTCGGGTTGAAGTGGTAGATTCGAGTTCGAATTTTAAATCAACCCAAACCCGATTTGAAATTTTAATGTGTTACAATATCTTGAATCCCATCCGAATTATTCATGAGTAACTCTAACTCTATCCGAATTAATTATAATTTATTAATAAATATAAATAATAAGTTAACAATTTTTAAATAAAATATATAATATTTTAATAATTAATTAATATATAAATTATATTATATATAATTTTCAGTCAATTTAGGATTGACCCTAATTCACATTTTTTGGATCGGTTTCAAGTCGGGTAATCCGATTGGATCCAAAAGCACCATCCCTAGTGCTACTGGTCTAGTAGCCTACTAGGCAAAATACGCTAGAGAAAAAATTCTGTAAATTATGTTGTGTATCTTATTGTGTATGAACAAATTTTTCCGTTAACAAGTAATTCAGATAAAATATTTAATTTGATAAAAAAAAAAATCAAATTTTTATATAAAATTTAACTCGATCTGGCTCATCTACCCACTTAATTTTAATATAGTTCTCAACTAAAATTTAAAGAATTTGTTTTTAAAAAAAATGGTGATACGGTAAAACTTTTATAAATTAATAATATTGGGACCGAATTTTTTTATTAATTAATTGAAATAAAAAATATATTATTATTATTATATTGGAATCAAAATTTGTATTATAAATATTATTAATTAATCAAAATTTTACTGTAGTGCTTATTTCTTAAAAATTCAGTATTCTTCTATCATACCTTATTCTCTTACCGTTTCCTAACTTATTTTTTTCAATAATATAAATAATAAGATTTCTTATATATATTCATATTTTAATTTCAATTTTGATAAAGTAATGGAAATATATAGTGAAATAAATTTTTTATTGATAAAGATAAGTTAAGAACTTTTAAACAATTCTTTTTAAATTACATAAAAAAGAGTTTTTAGTTTTTAATGAGTCTCGAAAAGTCTTCTAGAATTTAGAATACATTAAAAAAATAATAAAAAAATAATTTTAAATTTGAAAAGACCCACCCCTTAAATATAAGAATCTCATATCTCTCTTTATTTTGTGAAAAATCCTTTTTAATTGAAATTTTTGTAACTAAATATTAAATTAAATTGTATATAAAAGAATAAAAATAATTAATGAAGATTTAGAACGAGAGGGATGACCAAGTGAACTGACCAAAAATATAGGCTACAAATATGAAACTGCAAGTTTAGTAAAAAATAGTAGTAGTAGTAGTACAGTAGCATGAAAGTACATGCTTAATACGAGACGTATCAACTCCTCCTGATCTGTTGGCATTTCAGGGCCCTCCCTATGCACAACAAACCCACCTATTATTACTCCACTCCCCCACTCTCTCTATATATACACAGTCTGTGACTAGAAACCCTAGCAATGGCTGTGGGAAGAGGAGCGAGAACAGACAAGAAGATAGCGTATGATGAGAAGCTGTGCAAACTGTTGGATATATACAATCAGATACTCATTGTGGGTGTTGATAATGTTGGATCTAATCAGCTTCAGGGTATCAGGGCTGGCTTGAGAGGTGATTCTGTCATTTTGATGGGTAAAAATACCATGATGAAACGTTCCATTCGTGTTCATGCTCAAAACACTGCCAACTCTTCTATTCTCAGTCTCATCCCTCTCCTTGTGGTACTTGCATCTTACATCTTACATCTTGTGTGTATGTGTGTGTGTTTGGTTTTGTTGGTTATATAGTGTTTATGATGAAACAGGGTAATGTGGGTTTGATATTTACCAAGGGTGATCTCAAGGAAGTGAGTGATGAAATTGCCAAGTACAAGGTATGCTTTTTTTTATGTGGGTATGTGATTATTGTTTCAACTTGTACATTTTTACCCATGTTCTGGTAACAACGCTATTCCTTGTCAACCTAGTTACATAGATTATGTCTTTATTTCCTTCCTTGTACTACAAACAGATGTCCCCACCACCTATATATCATATTCTTTACACTTGGATGGCTATAGGATTATTAATCAATGTGAGATATGCTCGAGTAGAATCACCTACTGATTTTCCTTTAAGTTAGGCATCTTCAGGTGTTTTGGTACTATTGCAAGTTGAGAAGAAAAATGTATTCAACACATCAAAGCTGATAACGATAACATATTAATCATCCATAGATATATATGAGTGCCATGTGCAGGTCTGCCATTAATAGAAATTTTGGATCTAAGTTTATCTTTGCGGAATTTTTTAAAAGATAGAAACAGAGACTATTACTAGGCCCAGAGTTTCACTGTACTTTCTAAGATTTTGAATTACTTGCTTGTTTTACTGTAATGTGATTGAATCAGTCGCATTGTATTTGTGCTTTGTGAAATTAACTTCTTCACAATCATTCATATTCAAACTTCGAGTTCTGTAATTCTGGTGTTAAATTAGTTTCACTTTTTTATGGACACCATCTGTGGCAGTTGATGATGTCCATCAAATTTCTTATTTGGAAATTGCTTATGTCAAAATGTTTACTTGATCAGGTTGGAGCTCCTGCCCGTGTTGGCCTTGTTGCTCAAATTGATGTCGTTGTGCCCCCTGGAAACACAGGGCTTGATCCGTCCCAAACATCCTTCTTTCAGGTTACTTTGCTAATTTAAGTTTGGAAAAACATAATTGCTCAATGTTTCTGTTAAAATATCATATCTACGTTAACAGGTGCTTAATATTCCCACTAAAATCAACAAAGGGACTGTGGAGATAACAACAAATGTGGATCTGATCAAGAAGGGGGACAAGGTTGGATCCTCTGAAGCTGCCCTTCTGTCAAAGCTTGGTCTGAAGCCCTTTTCTTACGGTCTAATAGTGAAGTCAGCTTATGACAATGGCTCTGTCCTTAGTCCAGAAATTCTTGAACTCACTGAAGACGAAGTTGCATTGAAGTTTGCAAATGGGTTGGCAAATGTTGCTGCTGTAGCCCTCTCTATTTCATACCCAAGTATTGCTGCAGCACCATCCATGTTCATCAACGCCTACAAAAATGTCTTGGCTTTATCTGTGGCAACAGACTACACTTTTAAGCAGGCTGAGGAAGTGAAGGAGTTTCTAAAGGTCAGTAATCAAAAGTGAAATTAAAATCCCAGTTATTTATTATGTGTCCGAGTTATTTCTGTGCAGTTTTTTTTTTCCGAATGAAAATATAATGTACAAATAAGCCCTATCTTTCTTGAAATTAAATTTAAATTTTCTACAAACTCTTAAGTAGCGGTTAGGCTACCTAACATTTTTCTCATCACCATCACCTGTCTAGTAACAAAGATTAGACCTCTCTATGATATCAAATTTAATGTATTGCTTTGTTTAACTTAATTAGCTGGAAATGATAAATCATTTCAAATTTTAAACTTCTCAGGATCCATCTAAGTTTGCTAGCACTGTGGTTGCTGTTGCTAAATCTGGTGGTCAGGCTGCTCCTGCAAAGGAGGAAGCAAAGAAGGAAGAACCAGAAGAGGAATCAGATGATGATCTGGTATCTGGTTTGTTCGATTAAGATGAGTTGAGTCCTTTTGCTAAAGACATTCAGATGTTGAGAGAGTTTAGTAGTCATATATCTGAAGACAATCTGGTTTGCTTGGTTTGTAAGACCGTATTCTTATGCTTTTGTCTAATGTTTGAATCTGCTGAATGCTAGGGATGTGCAGAGTTGTTAGCTTAATGTTAAGTTCCAAATCTGCCGAGAGTTTAATAATATCTTATGAACACTTAGATCATACTAAAACCTCTAGTTCTGTTTGGTTTTTGCCAGTCCTTATTTTTCATGATCTATCTGGAGTTCCGAATCTACTGAATGCTGGGAAAGTGAAGATTTTATGCTTTATGTTAGGTGTGAAATCTGGTGAATACTAGGAATGCAGAAATTAAAATTGTTTAAGATTTGTTTGCATAAAAAGCCTTCTTGAAATTATTTTTCTGGTTGGATAATGCTATATTTGTCAGATGCTATCATCATTAAATATCGGAGTTTAATCTCAAAGAATGATGTAATCATACAAGTAATTGATGATCAACATGCCATTTAGTATAAAATAATGTATTAAGTATAATATAACATCATAGTGTTGGGCCTTTACGTCCCGTGAAACGCAAGGGCTTATGTTCTAAACACATTCATAGAAATTAGAAAGACCAATCGTTTCTTGTGCCAAATATAAGATTTTAAGTAAAACCCAAGATTTTATATCAACATTAACTGATATTTGCCTTCGATCACCAATTTGAATAAGTGAACGAGGTATCATGCAAATCGGTTAAGTTGAAATAAATATTACATTAATAAGTCTTAATTAATAAATTAAGTATAAATTTGTTTTGGAATCATTAAAATCATGGATAAATCAAGAAAAATCATTATATGTATAAATTTGTATTTATAGATTATATTTTACAAAAAAATGAGTTTACCATTCCCAATCTATTTTTATAAATCAAAAGAAAAAAACTATACAATTAATAAATAAATTGTATAAAATTTCTTAACTTTTAAAAATATAACCCGAGATACTAAAGTTTACAAATTTTCATTTGGTTATAATAACATTCAAAACAAATATGAAGAACTCGAAAAAAAATACATATTTAGAATTAGCGATATAATATTTATAGTGAATTAATTTTAATGATACCTCGTTTAGATCAATAAGGAAAATGATATTCGGTCTCCACTTCAATAACCAAATTTGATATTTAACCCTTTTTAGATAAATTTCAAGTTTTTAAACATTGATGCAACATCCACTAATCTTGTCAAAAATAAACTCAGCAGGATGAACATGATACAAGCAAGCAATTGTATAACTTTAATTTTGAGGTTCTACATCACTAACTAATATCTACTATAGTCCACCTTGTCCTTGTGATTACAATCTCTATCTGTATATTCGAATGCAATTATTAAATTGCAACTCTCACTATGTATGCAGCTAACACCTATTCCAGATTTCTGATCTTACAACATTGGTTGGAGCATCAGCAGAGTTACGTTGGCTGGAGCCATCTACCTTGAAACCGTAGGCTTAGCACAATTACCTGCATATTATGCAAATGAAAATTAGGCATCTTGTGGAGTGAATTCTTCTCGAGTTTTTAAGAGTAGACATCACGCACATAAATCACAAAAATTTACATCATTCCTGTTCATATCATTTTGAATCTATATATCATTCTAGTCAACATATTCATTGTCATAATTTGGCAACTTGATATTTCTACTAGTTTTATGCATTCTGTCAAACTAGTAATTGGTGCTAACAAGTCTACAACCCCATATAGTTGTCAAACTGACTCAATTAGTCGATTGTAAATAATTTTGACGAGCATTTGGAGAATATAGAAGAGATTGAAAAGCATAAATGTATTTCATGATGGAGACACAAAAATAATACAATGCAATGATCTCTAACCATTTTAAACAGATGCTTCAAACGTGCCATAAATTGATAGCTGAGAACATTGCAATAATTTATTGAAGACAATTTCGGAAGTAGCGAACCCCCTGTTGAATAAAATTAATATGGTAAGTAAAAAATATCTTTGCTAAAGGTGCACAATGTCAATATAAATAAAAAAAATTTCAAGAAAAAAAAAATAGTAGATTAAACAAGAGTGCACTAAAACGATATCAGATTAGTCATTAGTTTGTTGTACCTGCAATGCAAAACTAATGTCTGCTTCATCTATCTTAAGTGCTACTCGTCTCAATTTTTCTTCTCGAGATTGACCAAGTTTAAGAATACCCTGCATGTCAAATAATGTGTCAAATATTTACCACCTGTCAATAGTAAAAGCTGTCCTATACAAGGCATATTGGTACCGTTTGTGGTACCTTATAAGTAGCTTATAAGTTGAATGCAACTTTTGCAGATAACTCTGAGATAAAAATTTGTAAGATAAGAACAAATTAAGGGCGATCAGTGACCCCGCTGCCTAGTAATTTTAGAATTATTTTTTCAAGTAGTATTCATTTACCTACAGTTTTATTTCATCTTCCATGTGTGGCAAGAATGAGTACAAGATATCTCATTCTATTTTCTGTTACAAGACTGCAATGAATAATACATCACAAAAGTCTAGAACCATGGGTCCCTGACTGACACTGATTATAAACTATATAATATCTTCCAAAATGGCCATTGCTTCTAGTTATGGTAAATTTACTTTGCATCCCTAATCTAAATATTTTGCATGACTACCTCAAACAAAATTCTCAGAGCATGTTGTGTACCTGGTCACTAAGTACTCTGCACATACTTGAAAGTTCCATTATTCCTATTGGTGGTATTAGTGTTGTTTTGCAGATGTCCATGTAAGATTTGTTTAGCTGAATCAATAAATAAAATTTATGTAAACGAAATATATCCAGAAAAATTGCCACCAAAATTAAGTGTTTTCTCTGTGTCCAATATAGTAAGAAGCATACCTCCCCGATAGTTGTATCTTTCTTACCCCTGCGAAACAGCTTCACAGCTGAACAAAGAATTATCTGCTCAAACAGTTAAATGGGTCTTAGAGAGGTAATACAGGCATATCTCCAGACAATGAAAACTAATCATGAGATAAACACTTGGCCTCTACATTAGGAGCCTATGTGCAAGCAGAAGCATGCACGTATAAAGCTGTGCACTTTTAGTGATTGTAAAAATATAGCATTAGGAGAGAAGCTCTTTGTTGGAGCATATGTGTGATTTATAAGGCTTAATCAATCAGCTTTCGACTTGGGCACTTCGCTACAGTTGATGATTTCATGTTTTGCAAAGTTTTTTCACAGCAAAAAAAGATGTGATAAGCCTCTGTAGCCAGACAAGAAGCTCGGTTTTGGCAAAATGTTCCCAATTTATTTGAAAGGTTTCAATGATTATCACATGAGCCATGTCACCTGAATAATTATCCCTCATAATAAAAACTTGTTAAATTCAATAGCCTAAGCCTGGTTAGTTGTGGAAATAGAGGTTGTTGAATACCATGCTTGACCAGATGCTGGGGTTATCCTTCTAGTCAGCAACAGAATAATTTTTTTTCCCTATGAGATTATATAGAAAAGCACTGGTGGTGAAAAAACATAACAAGAATCTACGAACACTAAGAAAATATTTTAATTTTACACCTACAGGATGTATATCATATTTCACGATGAGATGTTACTATTTGATTGTAGTGATGCTGATCCCTGGTATTGTAGGATTTGTAGCCCAGTGGATACAACTCTTTTTTCTTAGTAACAAGGGGTCAAGGATTGATTGATTGAAGCCTCTGCGAAGGCATGTGTGTTTGAGTATTTGAATTTCTGTAATTGACCATTACAAATGAAAAAATAAAAATACCTGTTGATGTTGTGGAAGGGATTGTATAGTCTCAACTACTGGCGATTTATAAGCCTTTGACAAAGCAAGAGCCATATGATCTATCCTCACCTGTAGTTACATTACAAGAGCAAAAGGAGTTGAGTGACTACACAAAGGCAACAGAAGGAACAAAATTATAATATAAAATTAGCCATTAGTTTGAAACATTTACAAGTTATATATTATATTAAGTAGATCAATAAAAATTAAGAAACCTGCGGCTAGAACATCTTACACTTGTTGACTGTGTTGCAAACAATATTAAGAGTAAATTTGGAAATTGTTTAAGACGAATTTAATGCATGAAGAACATTCCATCAGTTAAATTTACTGAAAGAAACTTGTACAACTGACCAATCATAACAAAAAGTAATAGCTAGTTGTTGTCTATCTAGCCTTCTACCCAACAAACTCACATTTCCATTTACCAAATAGCAGCTAATAAAATGTAAGAGCACATAGACTGCACCATTACAAGATTTACAACCAAAGTGAGCACTTACTACATTGTTTTCTTGCATTTTCGGAATCTCACAAGTAGCACCTGTTGGTTGAACAGAAAAACCATTATCCGTGGCTGAAAATATTATATCACATGTAGTTTCTGTGAGCTCGGCTTCTAATATCTCAATCGCACTCCTGAAACAAAACAATGTATTGATGTAAATATAGAGTTGGCAAAGCAAGAAATATAATTATGTAAACTTAATTCTCTTATCTTTTAGACAATGTTTTAGCTATCTCAATTTGTTAATCTTAACTGTGGAGGCATGCAAGACACCTACAAGTTTACAACAGCATTCCAACAATTGCACTTCATTATGTGATGCATAATTTAATATAAATTCCTGTGCTGCTTGAGGACTGACGGTATGTGTATTCAGTTTTGTGATCAACATTCAACATTCATGCTTTCCAAGATGATATACAGTTCATATATATGTGTGTGTTGTGGGACTCACAAATAACACCTACGACTATACATACATAAACTATTGTTATAGCTGGTGATATAATACAAGTGGCAATTAGTGCTATTATGCAGCCTAGTTACAAAGAAATTAATACAACTGTTATTAGACAAACCTGCATATTCCAAGTGCTTTCCTCATGTCCCCAGAAGCAGATGCAACTTTCTGCAATCAAACAAATACTATCAATTACTGTTCAGCTAACCTTAAATGATTTTGTACCATATAATATGGATTCCTGAAATGTTCATCCATTAAATAAAGATTATCAATTACAGTTCAATAACCTTATCTGATTATTATATAATATAACATATATTCTATAACATGGAACTTTGTCCTGAATTAAGATTTCTTCTCACTTTTCTAATCATTTGTTTATACTTTACAAATCTTGAAGACACTAATATCAGAGGGAAGAAACTAAATATGGAAAACATAGGTTGTGGTGTACTCACTCTGGCACAAAATTCCAATGCTTGTGGTTGAAACACAATGTATGGAAGCACCTGTTGATAGTAATTTCAAATTTGAAGAAAGCAAGTATTAGAGACGTTTTCAAGGAACCAGAAAACGTAAGGCACATCCAATCATAAATTTCACAAAGGTGAATATAAACAAAGACTGAGCCCAACATTACCCTTAAGCGCTGTTGAATAATCTTGATTATCTGATCCTTGGAGTAGGCTCGAAAAGTTACAACCATAGGCTTGCCTAGCACAAAGACCAGGAAAAAATTATGATAGATTTCATTCCAAGGAATAACAGATTCGAATTCTTTTCATGTGTAGGATATATTATAGTGTTGTTGGTGATGGGTCTGGACGAAGTTTAGAAGACAATTATATAATCATTTCTGACACCAGCTCTCAATAGTTTCAGCTTGTAAACTAATTAGAACAGTCTGTGAATATCAGACTAGTATAAATATGCCAGGTAATCAAAATTGATATAATGCATTTCATTTCAATTTTTAGGAACATACAGTTAACGAATGTTACTCTCCAAATGCCAAAAAATTTAACCAGAAGCCTAAAATTGTGGCAATTTTAATCAGGTATGGCAACTTGAAGAGGTAATTGAGTCGGAACTTGTGGGGAAAAACAATCACAACTTCATACTTCAGATAAGTAACAAGTTCAATAGTCTAAGATATAAAATAGTTGACCAGATTGGAGAAATTACTCACAATTTAGGGATTGCAGCTTTGGTAGGAACCGGTCTGCAAGATCAATGGCATTAGCTATACCTGCATAAGAAAGTGACGCGATTAATGAGAAGTCTCACAACTTATTAGCTACCATCAACTGCCCTGGAGAGTTGAGCTAGTGGGAAAACAAAAACAGATACTTATAACAGAAAGTTTCAGAAAAGCATGAGTTCCATAACCGCACCTATCAATATGCATCTGGAGAACGGTTTAGTCGTCAGCAGAAAAAGGTCATGAAGCACAGAGCGATCTTTTGTAATCAGATAATCCAACTCATCAGCAATAATCAGCCTGTAGCAATAACATAGATTTAGGCAGAGTAATGTTTAATTACAGTCAGTTGCATAATAAGCATGGTACTGTTATCAAAAGAACAAGTTTCTGGAAAACATAGTGATTCTTCTGTGATCATGTAGTCCAAATCGCCAGGAATAACAATTCTAGAAACAATCCAATCACTCTTAGTATAAAAAAATTATTCTCTTAAAACTATTCTTTGTTCATGTCTTGTGCTATTATGCTTATTAAATATGGTATATGGCACAGATAAATGGAAGCATGATCCTTACGTCATTCTCATCCCCAGAGACTGTTGCTTTTGAGAATAAGAGTTTTGAAGTTGCTTTAATGGTGAAGTAGGACCTCTGATTTTCTTTTGTGGTTGGCAACTTGTAAGGATCTGCGAGTGATATCATTCTGTGAGCCCATGAAATAGAATGTGATGATTTTGATACTGATTTTGGTACCTTTGAAAAAATGTCAGCAGTGTTGGTTAGTGAAGTACAATTTATAGCCAAAACATCTGGTGGCTGAAGACCCTCCTGAAAGTAACACAAACAATTTAAAAAGTAGTAATATTAAATTGTCCAAAATATCATACTTTTGCATACACATTCTAGCACAATCGTCAAATATAACATAGAAATTAACGCCAATTACTCATGGATTCAAAACGCTTATCATAGATAGAAGTATGAGTTTTCAGTATTTAAACTTGTAGATCTAATAAGTAGGGTGAAGGAAAAAGCACAGAAAGCTATTCAACTAGAAAACATAATGCTTCTTGTGCATGTCAACTATATATGCAAATCATAAAAGTGAAGTAGCAGAATTAAGAAGAGATTTAATATTATTATGTAATAGTTTGCTGGAAGAAATAGCTTCTAAAGCATTTGCAACATATCTTTTATTATATCAGAAATTTCCTTTAAAATGTCAGATTATATATTCCTACCAAGTTAGTGATGCTAAGGATCGCCAAAAAATGTCTCAAGTACAAATGTCATCCATATGTCGGTGTTTAAAATTCATCATGATATTTATAGATCCATGCATTATTGTCACTTGTCATTTGAAACATATCACTGGAGACCCATAGCATTACTTTTAATTTATAACATTCACTTCATTCTGTTACTCTTTTCTCCCTTCCACTCATTTCCAAACTAATATGAAATGGTCAGAGAAATTTTCATGGCTACTAACATATTAGGAGTATAATGACATAATAGTACTACTAGTTAAATACTAGTACTACTAGTTAAATACAGAACACAATGGGTGAAAATTTGAAGTACTAGAAGATCATCACAACTAATAAAAAATATATCTAATTTTTTATTAAACATGATACAGCACACTAACTAATTTTAATCATCAGTATATAATAATGAACAATTAAGCAATTAGAATACCTCATGTGTCCAATCAATCAGAGATCCTTTAATCTTATCCATTGACAGTGATTTTCCAGTCCCTGGCAATCCACACACATATAGACTCCCAGCTTTCTCTTGTTTTACACATTGCTTGCAAAATTCCAAGATCTTTTTATGTTCATCTTCGCGGCAGACGACTGTAGGTTGCTCTGTTGATACATGCAAAGCCTCCTTTACAGTGCTCAGTTGATTGACATCTATGAAATCAAATAAAAACTAATGATTAATTAAATCAAATGCGTAATGCCACAAGCTCAAAGTCCAACGCTCTATACAGTCACTATATCACAGTCTGACAGCTATGACTCTTATATAGTCATCTATCTTTTCGACAGAGGGGTTAACAGATAAGGAATCAAGTAACAAATCTAAAACCTTTTTTCACACAACAAATCTAGAACTTCAAAACAGAACATATTTACCAAAATACATAATTATATAGGAAATAGTTAATGCAATCCAAAAGATTCTCTTATTCCATATAAAATAATGAGTCTATGGTTTCTGCTGAATATTTAGTTACCTGTTGGATTCCATATGGGTTTATCCAGAAAACTATCAGACAATTTCTTCACCGGTGTCTTTATAGTCAATTTCTGAGCCAACTCTGTCTTAACTCTCTATGAAAATAAAAAAAAAACAGAATAATTACAGTAAATAATCAAAGTTGATTAGTAAACATCACGATTATATAATTGACTACAAAATTTCAAATAGCAACATACAGTTGCAGGACTATTAGGGCTGTCAACCATAAAGCGGCGAGGGGATTTCAACTTCATTGGACTGCTTTGCTTAGCGGAATCCGATCTAAGCATTCGTTTCTGAGGACTGGAGTTAACATTGGATTGGATCTCACCAGCGGCTGAAGATAGGTTACGGTCAACAATTGTCGGCATGGCTAAATCAGAATCCTTTTCTCCTTCCTATTCAATCTGAGTTGCTATCCAATAAGATGCACACAATCCAATATTAGTTATGGAGCGGCTGATGTTCACAGATTAAGCTGATAATTAATTTATTTGCTTATCTCGGGAGGGGCACACAAGTACACTTTTCAAACACAATTATTATATTCAACAAACTACAAACAAAAATCAGATAGTTGATAATTGAATTACAATAATACTTTATTTTAAAATTGTCTGAGCAATATCAAAACCATCATACTTTTTCACTTTCCCGAATCAATAGAGTAACACATCAAAACTAATCTAAACACGTGGGTGGACGGACAAACACTACCAGTCTACCACTAGCTTTAACTAATCACATTCTTGTGCTTTCTTTTGATATAATAAAATTCATTCTTATACCATTATACATGTATAAATCACATATACCGGAACACGAATACGTATAATCAGAAATGAAGCAACTGAATCGCTGAAGGGACTTTGATCAAACACTTGATGCTCATCTATTAATTAGTAGACAAAATGTGGATGAAAAATGAATTTATCAACAATTACACAATATATATTATAATTCATGAAATCAAAATTAAATAACTTAAAGTATGAAACACACACACACACACACACACACACAAGAAGATGTGTATGGAGGTAGGTAGGGAATAACCTGAATTGTAAGAATTGAGATCAACAGATTTCAGAGCTCCGGCAGCAGCAATCAATAATTCAGATCTACTGTGTGTGTGTGTGAAGGTGTGTGTGTGTGAAGGTGTGTGTGTATACATGTTAACGCGGGAAAGATGGAGGCGTGCCCTGTTCCCGCCATATGTTTTTAGAGGGAAGATTATTTTGAAGTAAAACATATATTAATTTAAACACATTATAACCAAAATACTTATAATAAAACAAATATAAAAAAAATAAAATTATAAATACTAAAATTAACCGTATAAATTAATGTATAAAATTTCTCTTTAAATAATAGTATAAAATAAAATAAACTTTTATTTTTTGAAATATTTATATATTATAATTGTTAGAATAAATATAATAAAAATAAAAATCTAGAATACACGCTCAAAATCTGATTTGATTTGCTTCCCGACAAACTTGATTATAAACTCTAGAGTATTCTCTGTTAGAGTAAAATTAATTTATGTTTTGTAAAAAAAACATGATAAAAGAATATTACATGTTTTTAATAGTAATTAAATTAAAATCAAGTTCTATAGTAGGTTACTATTTAATAAATATATTATATATTATATATGTATAATGTATGATATATTAATATGAATATAAATTATACAAAAATTTAATAAAATATATATAAATTTTGATGATGAAAATGGAAGTATATTATAAAAATAAAACTTCAGGTTTAAAAAGTAAGCAATTTTTTATAAAAAAAACAAAGCATAATTTTTTAATTAACTTTCTTAGTATATTAATTTAATAATTATTTATAAGTTTTAATTAAATGGTTCGGAAAAAATTATTTCTAATCTTTATCGAGAAAATTAACAGCACCATGATTCTTTTTAATAATTAGTAGATAAAAACAAGAAGAAATAATAATTCATACAAAAATAATACATTTATTAGAGGCGATACACATGTCCTGTGAAATAATAATCTCAAAATACAAAATGTTTTGACATAATAAATCAGCTGGGACTCTCCTTTCAAAATAATATTAGTTTTGACTTTTTGCACGTGGTTTGGTTTAAGGTGTAAAAAAACTATTTATATGTATTATTTTTAGGATTTTTTTTTCTGAATAATAATTTAAATATTATATTTTTATTAAAAAAGGAAATTTAAAAAATTATATATACAAATAGTGTTTTTTTAATCTCAAATTACGTGTAAAAAATTTAAAAAATAATTATTTTGAGATAGACGGAGTGTATTTATGGCACAGAAACTAAGGAAAGGTATTCCGGTAACTAAAGCAAATCTTTACTGCATTTAAAAACTATGTATCATAAGTTTATTTTGAATTTCATAAGAAAAAATATAGTAATATTTTCTTTACAAATTGACTGTGGGTGTGTGTTTTTTACCCGATCAAGTTTTGATTTAAAATTACATAAATAAAAAGTATTTAAAAATATATTATTAGAAATTATATTTAATTTTAAATATAATTTTCATTTATTTGAGTTTATAAAAAATAAAGGGTATTTACCAAATATACTATTTTTTGAAGTTTTTTTGCGATTTTATCCTTTTCTGATTTTTGTTTTGTTGTAAAAATACGATTTGCAACCAAAATCAATGAGAATGCAATTTGTTTTTCAAAATACAACCATAAATGAAATCAAAAAATAAATATTTTTACTATGGTTGATTTGGATCGATTTTGGTTGTAAATATGGTTGCAAATTTGGAAAATCGTATTTTTGTAATGTTTTAAAAAAACGAAATTTTGCAAAAAAATTTTAAAATTTTGTATTTTTGAAAAATATTTTTTAAAAAGTCAGTATTTTTTGTAAAATAAAATGAAATTTATCCTTAGTTATTTTTCAAAAAACCCCAAAAATAAATTATAATTTTTTTAATCAAAAAATTGGGTAATTAATCAAAAAATATAATCTATATTCATATAATAAATATTAAAAATTTACCAGATTAATCAAATTGAGTTGAAATTATCAAGTTATTCCTTGTATCTCATCCTCTGCCGACGAAGGAAATCAGAAGTTGCAGCAAGAATTGTTTAATTTAGACGAAGGATCAAGTAAAAGAACAGAGAAATAACCAGCCATGATTTTCGAATGTTTTAACTCTTAGCTCCATTTGAATGACTTTATCTAATGAAATCTTGATTATTATATTACATTTTGTATTAATGATACCAATGATCAATACAATGGGTATGTAATCAAATAGCAACTATAAATATACCACACATCAATATACATACATATGATACATACCTCCATCAGATAAGTTATAAGTTGATTGTCGATTATTGAATAGTGCGCGATGTCTCTATATGCTTCAACTTTGCCTTATCTGTTGCTACATTTTGTTTCCTTTTAAAAATATATGGATTTTCCTTTTAGAGCTATATTTCATTAATTGACAAGACTAATGAGACTATATTAACAATAACAATTATGTATATAATTCTATAATCTATTGTATTTAATATGGTCTATAAGAATTTTTTAAAGTAAATCAATTTCGTAAGTTGAATATTAAAAATTTATTTCTGTAATAATTTTGACAAATTATAAAATCAAGTAAGTTGACCATTATTTCAGCATGTGTTAAAGTAGCAAATAAGATATTTTCTGTACGGTGATCATTTTTTTTTCTACGATTTATTTCATTTTGAGTATAAATATGTGATTTTAATTTCAGAAAAACTACATCCATATATTTTTATAAGAATACTATATAATACTATTTTTTGGTATATAATTGAAATTAATATTTCTATTTTGTAATTTGTAATAATCTAAAGAAAAGGCATGAACTTGAGTTGATATGAGTCGTCGTTCATACGAGTTGCCTAATAAATGGTTAAATTTGATGGGACGATTAAAATTCTGAATTTTTCACTATATATAAATAAAAAATAATGTGAATTATAAAACTATACATCGTCGTGTGGCAAACAAGGGTCATAGTATACATAATAGATGAATAGTGACTCCAAACCTACACATATCCAACTCCAACCTACAAATGAATATTTCCCTTTTTAGATATTTTCATTAATGAGTTATAGGTTCAGTTATTTCAAACCTATTTATTTTACCCATAATCCATAATTAGTTTTCTTATTTATTTTACCCATGACCTATTTCATTATTATTTTATTTCCTCATTTACAAATTCTACCATTAAGTACTTATTATAACCCAATATCTTTATATATAATTTTTAGTTTATTTCATAATTATAATTTGAATAATATTTATCTAAATTATATTTTTCAAGTCTATTTATTTAATTATTTTTTATTATTTTCTAAAAATTTAATTAATTAGAAATAATTTTATTATTATAGACTTATAGTATTTTACTCATAATCTATATTGTTCATTATAGACTTTTAGTTATAAATGTTGTTCTTTTGTTTCCAAATCATTATAGATGACTGAAATTTATTTATTAATTTTATTTTATTCATGATTCAAACTTATATTTCATTTTTTATTCAATTCTAAATTTAAATTATTAACTTATATTTAATTATATACTATTTTATTACTATAATTACTAAAGTTTCATATAAAAAAATCAATTATATCGTAAAAATTTAAAATACATATGAAATTATTTATTTGAAATAAATTATTATTTAGAAAAAAATTATATATATATACATTTACATAATACTTATTCCGACAAAACCTCTAAAAATTAATATACTTAGAATCACAATATTTTATTAATTGAATAAGTATTTATTAATCAATAAATTGATATTTATTAATTTAAATAGTCAATTTTAATTGGCAAGTATTTCATTATTTTAATTTTTGTCATTTTTTAATTTCAAATATATTTACTTATCTTTCATAATTATAATATATGAATAAGATTTTTACTAAATTTGATTTTCTAAATTTATTTATTTAATTATTATTTTATGTTTTTGAAAAAAATTCATTAATACTTTATGTTTTTACCCATTACCGAGTCTAATTTATAAATTCATTTTTTTCTTTTTGAGTTTCGGAAATATCATTATTCACTATTTTTTAGTCTAATTTATTCATGATTCGAACTTATATATAATTTTTATTCAATTCTAAATTTAACTTATTAAATTATATTTAATTATCTACTATTTTAGTAATATTTATTATATTCAATATAACGTTTTCATATATATAATTTTTAGTTTCCTTCATTTTTGAATTACAAATCTATTTACTTATATTTCATAATTATAATATATGAATAATATTTTTTTTAATTTCATTTTTCAAGTCTATTTATTTAATTATTATTTTATTTAAGTGAAAAAAATTAATTAATGCTTTATATTATTATGTATGATCACGTCTAATTTATAAAATTCATTTTTTTTTGTGTTTCGGAAATATCCCCATTCATATGTCCGAGATCTACATATATAAATTAAAAGTTTTGAATAATCAACTTTGCAATCAGTTGTTATAATCAAAAAGTTTTCAAATCGTTCATTTGAAAAATTGAAATCCTTTTCATTTATAAGATTTTATATTGTTAGGAATGCAAACACTGATGATTGTCAGAGAATACTAAACAGAGTTTATGCTGACGTCATCAGAGTTTAAGGAAGCTGTCGGTCAGAGTTTACTCTATCAGAGAATACTCAATCAGAGTTTACTCTAACAGAGAATACTCAAATCAGAGAATGACAGATCGACAGAGTTTAGCTTCAGAGTCTACCAGAAAAGGAAACAGACAAATATTTGGATAGTAAGAAGGAATTCAAGTGCAAGTCTAATTACCTTATTAAAGCTATTCTTATCATAATCTGTTTTGTAATTGTATTTGTAGCTGTGTCTATATAAACACAGAGATAGGTTATAATTCAATGTTGAATTCATTAAGCAATAGTTATATAACCTAGCAGCTCTTAAGAACATTATTTTCTTGAGAGAGTTTTGTATTCGAGATTATTAATAATACAAAACAGTATTCCATTCTATATACTTGTGTTCATAATCGATTATTCTGGGAAACATATATTTTTAAAATTTATTATTATATCCTTATAACATTTTATTATCACTCAGTCAAATTTATTATACTCTTATAAAACATAACAGATATTTATTTTATTAAAATGTTTGGATAAATTAAAAAATATCTACAAAATGATAATAATTTATTTGCATAATTTTTTTAAATTCTAATATTTTTTGAACCCGATGCAAAATACGGACAAAATACTGCAGTAGTATTTAAAAATTATGAATTAAAATATTATTACGGCTTTAACCGGCTATACATACTTGTTTCCCAAACAAAGTTTTTTTGGGCCTTTTGATCCATTTTACATACTCATATAATACTTCTCAACAATAAACCAAACCAATTGTTATTTTCGGGGGTGGACATTTCCTCGACAATTTGTGTATTGGCTTGGCATGAAATTTTCCGTTGTATAATTTAATATTTTTTGCACTTTTTCGTTAAAAGACAATTCTTCACCTTATCTGATCCTACACAAAAGCGAGAAAGCCTTCTCCATTTTACATGCATCAACTAGACGAATGATTAATTTATTTATTTTTCAGTTATATTACATTGAATGTCAAGTTTTATTTGAATGACTAATCATGCTCTCTCTACCATTACCACTACATTCGAATTTTGAATTCGAAGTCTTCATAGCTACTAGCTATATTTGAATTTTAATTAACTTTTCTTAATGAAAAAAGTTAATGCTGTAACTTGAATACCCAGTCACTTGTTGCCCCTCACTGAAACTGAAATTCTGGTCATCTTGAAAGAAAAAACAAATCACCAAGACCATAAGTTAAATGGTTGTTTTTATTATTTTTGAACCTGCAGAGTTTCTTGTTAATATTTAGAGTTAATTTGAGAAATCATGTAATGTACATTTAATTGAAAAAATTGTTCTGATAATTTTGATTCAAATACAAATGATATATATGTAGGTAGCTTGTTTTGGGAGGAATATCAAGAATAATTATTATCAACATATATAATTCACAAAGAATTAAACAAAAAGAACATAATTAGGAATTTTTGGAGAGGAGGCATTGAAGATAGAAAAAAGAATACTAATACAATTAATTAATTTCATTAGCCTAATAACTATTTTCTTAATTGCAGAGAGAGAGCCACTGATATCTCCCTTACAATTTCTTTCTTTCTCCATTTGCATGATCGAGAGGAATCTGAGGAGTTACACATTCCCAACTCTACATATATTAGCCGTTGGATTAACATCAAAATCAAGGGCTCTGCATGCATGTTCACAAATTCTCTTGTCCAAACAAAACTTCTATATATACATTATATATGGACTTCAATATTCTCCTATAATCCCTCACTCCTACTACACACACACACACTTAGCCCTCATGGAAGGAGGTGGTAGGGTTTTGAGGTATGAAATTTCACCAAAGAATGTAAATTCTCCTCCATTATCAGCCATTGATAGGTTCTTGTTTGGTCAAAAGAACAAGAAAATGGTAGTTTCTGGAATTAAGGAATCTGATGATGAGTTTTATTCTAATAATTCCTACTCCTCTTATGGAGCCTCTTTAGCCAATAATAATAATATTTGTGATCATCAAAATGGTACTAGTGAAGTTACTTTCGGAAGCTTTGGTAGTAGTAGTAGTTTCATGGATGGAATCGAGAATACTCTTGATTGGGACAAAAATCTCAACTTTGGTGGCAAAGAACTCCAAGACACGAAAATGAGAGGGAATAATGGTGAATACTCTTCACACTTGATCAAAGGACAGTGGACTGATGAAGAAGACAGGTTTTAACATGATCAATCTCATCTCATATATTTTCTTAAATGTAACTATATATATTACTATATTTTGTTTTGATGGTGGATGAAGGAAATTGATTAGGTTGGTGAATCAATTCGGAGTGAGAAAATGGGCTCAGATAGCCGCAAAGATTCCGGGTCGTGCCGGAAAACAATGTCGTGAAAGATGGCACAACCATCTACGCCCTGATATCAAGGTCAGTGCAGTATATACATATATACACCTCTCTCTCTTTTGTTGTTTAAATTTTGAAGAATTAGGGTTAAATTAACCTCTCATGTATCTAATTAATTTACATGTACATTTTATTTTTGATATGGTATCTAAGAACTGGATTCTATATATTGAACATGGAGTCTAACTATCTTTCAACTCTTCAAATATCTACATATATATAATTATGCCCAGAAATACTCCATGTTGCCCTAATTTTTAGCTCATGTGAAATTAAGTGCACAAAAATGAAATCTATGTATACATATATATTCTTTTGATGCAAACTTTTGAGTTTCTGACTTTTCACTGATCAGTTTTCAGTTGTTACTCTTATATATATATATATGTATACATACACATGTATATTTCTCAAACTCGATTTGATTAATAGCCTACGGTTTTGTTTTATAAATTAATGATTAACTTTTATAATCTTGCAAAATTTTAGCTTAGCATATGGGCTAATTACCAACCTATACTTTAGTTTAAATACTGTTCTTATCCGAATATTACATAATTTGTAACACTTGATTAATTCACCCAGAGAGACGCTGCAAGAACAAAAACATAATTAAGCAAATATGGCACATGCGCGCATACATGTTTTTTATACACACACAGTTACACACACATGCATTTTTGGATCACAATTCAAATCATATATATATATATACTGTAAGTAGTTTTATTTGATTCCAAAATCCAATCACAAAACGTACACATGCACACAAACATGTACACGAATATGCAATAATCTAAAAATTTGGTGCTAATAATATTTCACTAGCTAATGGAAGTATGGAACTCGATTTGCTGCATGCTGCTGAATATCTCTAACTGCAGAAAGATAATTGGAGTGAAGAAGAAGAGAATATGCTAATTGAAGCTCATCAAAGGCTTGGCAACAAATGGGCAGATATAGCTAAGCAAATCCCTGGAAGGACTGAAAACTCCATTAAGAATCACTGGAATGCTACTAAACGAAGACAGAACTCGCGGCGCAAGAACAAGAAAAATCTACCAAAAAATGGAAAACTCCAACCATCCCCATTACAAGAGTACATCAAGATTAAAGCATCTCAACAAGTACCTAATAATAACTCGGCCAGTATCTCTTTTCATAGCAATAATATTATTACTGTGTCGAATTTAAACCCTAGCAAGTCGACATCATCAGTTCCATCGATCAATAGCAATATAATTAATCCACCTCTATCTCCATCAGAAGAGGACTCAACTTGCATAATTACACAGACATGTGATGATGAATTGAAGTTCATGCAATCTCTTTTCGCAACTGATCAATCCGAATCCTGCTGGGCTGGTAATAATTATTATGAGGCAATGATGATCTGCAATAATAATAATCGTGAATTAATAATGTCCAAAGAAGAGAGGCCTGATCTTATCATGATGAGGCCTGACCATTACCTTGCTAATTCTTTGTGGGGTACTACTGGAATGGTTACTGCAGAAACTACTACTTCTTCCACGGTTGCTAATTATCAAGGATGGAATGAGTACTCTAGCACAAACTTTTATGAAGATTCGACCATCGGAAACATGAAGGAAATGGATTTAATCGAGATGGTTTCGTCTTATCGAATTTAATTCCCACTGAAAGTACTACTGTTTCATGCAGGTGGCCGGTAACACACTGTCATGACCACCTTAATTAAGTAGTACACATATAGTATTTACCCTAAATATTGCTCTCTTTTTAGGTTTGCTGATCGATGCTGCAGTTTGAATCATAAAATGCATGCTAATGATGTGAAATAAGGGGTAACCCGTAACCGTACGTACTTTAATTTGTTAATTTTCTTCTTTAAATATTATGTATGTATTTTGAAATTTGAATTTTAAGGATTTAAATTTTGAATTTTAGACAATGTTATAAGTGGTTCGATTAGTTGATGTAAACTATGAGGATTTCAATTTGAAAACTAATTATATTATATAACTTTCTAATAATTTTTATAATGAAAACCTTATCATAATATATAAGAAATAGAAATAAACGTTGTATAATTATAATATTTTATTTTTAAAATTATATTAAAATAATTTTTTAGATATTAATTTTTTTTAACATACACATATGTGTATTTTTGAAGCGCGTGTACCACTAATTTTTTTAAAAGATAATCCTATAATAACTTAAATCTTACTCCACTATAACATTTTAAAATAAATTATATCTTATCTATAATTAGCGTAAAAAAGTTTAAACGGTGTGATCAATCTTATATTAAACAAAAAAAAATTATAATACTATTCCAATTAATGAAATAAAAAAAGTATTAAAAAACATAAAAGAATAATAATAATATATATGTTATTTGTATTCTAATTAATATAATGATACAAGATATTAAATAAAATTATTATTATTATAATTAAAAAAATATAAAAAGTAGAAGTTTAAAATGTGAATAATAAAATATTAAAATCAATATGTTTCATAAAAATATAAAAAATTATTATACATAATATTAAATATAAACTAAAACTATTATTAAAATAACTAAAAATAAAAGGTACAAACTATTAGAAATGTAACAACGATAAAAGAGATATACATCAAAATAATTGGCACATTTCATGAGTAAAAAGAGATGTATGCATTCAAAAAATTTCACAATATTGCCAAAATATTTGTGTAGTCATTTTTAATTAGCTCAATGTCTTTACAAATAATGAATCTCTTCCATACATATATATAATTCAATTAAAAATAAATCCTATATATTATATTTGAGATTTTTTTTGCATATCTTATTTTCCTACCTCTCTCGATTGTTTAATTTGTATGCTTTCATATTTGTCTAGGAGGTTAGGCTAGAACTTTGGAGTAGTAATTTGGTCGAATCTTAATAGTATGTATTATTTTATAATCACAAAGCCCAAACTAAAACCGAAATTAAAATTATATATACCATTATATTAAAAAAAATTGGTTTTATTTTTTCAGCGTAGGTTTTCGGTCTTGTACAATTTCAATTTTTCATAGGTGAAGGACAATAATAGCGTTTTTTTATATCATGTGTTATAAAAATACCTGATATCGGGTGAATGGCCAATTATACCGAATTTGATACACGTAGGGTATTGATGATACACATTTTTTTAAAATAGTGTTTTGTATGTTTTGAGTTTGATCCATATATATAAAGCCTAACACGCATTTATGAATAGGGTGACATCTTTTATTTGCACAAGATACGCATGTTTAGATGAGGTCTTCAATTTATTTTATCATTTTTTTCATTCTTCAGGATACGCATCTTGCAAGGGTGTGTTCACCATATGCACATTTAGCAGTTGGGCTTCTAAATATTTAAATTAAAACTAAAGCAAATAGAAACTTCAATGTTCTACCCACCAAATAAAAGTAAAGTTTACAACCAAATCACAATGCGACATAAACCGAAACATTTGTAAAATTAGCAAGTGAATTGCAATAAAATATCAGGATTTAACGGTACAAATTAAAATTTGAGAATGAGAAGGAGAAAAAAGATGAAGATGACAACTATATGAAGAAAATGGTTTGAATACATGCTTGTCTGAGCTTGAATAACAAGTAGCCCAGCATGTGTGTGTCGTCCGTAAAGAGGAGAAGATGTATGGTAAAGACTAAAGAAGAGATGGGTATAATGTTTAACTGAATGGGTAAAACAAATATAAATGAGTTTGAATTAAATATAAGACAGGCATTTGACACGCATTTGGGGAATGGGGGTTAAAACTGGTAGATTTGGCCATTTTTTTGATATTTGCTGTTTTTGTTATTGTATGTAAAAAAAATTGTTATTTCTGACATTATTTCATTTTTCATCTCCGCCTACATACATTGCAAATTTAGATTTTTTTAAAATCAATTCGTGTTTTGGGATTTAAAGCAGGCTTGCACATGGTTCTATCGAAACTTGAACCTAACCTTAAATTATTACGAAGAGTAGAAGGGGGTATTAACTCGACTAAAATCCTTTCAGATATGAACTATTGACCAAGGCCACCGGAACCCTCAACCTCAAACTTGATCGATGAACTTCCATTACTGGATAGTACGTAGTCTAGTAGATACTGGTATATGTTACTGAATAAAAAGGAAAAGAGATGGACACATTCTCAGATGAAAGATTATCGGCAATTGCTACTACCAAGATATATATGTCATTAACTTTCTAATGAACTCAGGTACATATGTTACAATTAATCAAAAATTAGTCCAAGCAATGCTATAATAAAGACAGAAACAGGAAGAACTTAAACAACAAAGTTGATCCTTTGGAAATAATACAAGTTTGAAACTAGATATTATGTGCTATATCAAGTATAAGTTCTGAGATCGACTATGAGAATGCTCGTCGTGTGTGTTCTGTAGCCATTAGCTACAAATCTTACCAATTCCAGCAGCATGTAAATTACTAACTATTCTTTGAGTATGTATATTCTTTTTTCTTTTGAAAACTTTATTTAACAAATTAAACCCAAGGGTCAGGCCATTTTGGCCTTTGCAAAGAAGACCCCGGCAAATAAACCTGCAAAAAGTATATTATTACATAATCACATACAATCCTGTTAGATATAGTTCAAAGTAAATTAACTAAAACTGCCAAAATTAATCTTAGTATGAACTTGGTTGAATACCGAATAGTATGCTGAAGAGATTTGGAAGACTGACTGGAACCTTAAATAATATGATACCAACAATAGAGATAGGAATCTTGTTCAGCGAACCGACCAAACTGTCAAAATATCACAACATGCACAAATGTCAAGCATTGAGGAGTATAGTAACTTAAACCAAAATGAAATAGGACAAGGGTAGCTTTAAAGAAGATTTATATAACTAACTGGCAACAAACAAAGAAATTCACCATATATCTAATTCAATGAAATTAAAAAAGTATATATGCATGGTTTTGGGGTTTAGCAGTGATTTATGTTGGATGCAACTGTTACCTGTAGGTGGTCGGGCCAGTCTGATTAAGAAACCACATAGATGTGAAGCTAATGGAGAGTCCAAGTACCCCACTAGCTGTTGCCACCACCCAAAACATAGGCATCTTGATTACGTCCCTGTCAATTAGATTTTCAAAATTGATGAGGACAAACAGAATAATGAACATTGGTAAGTGATCTCATACTTGGAAATTTTCTTACGTATTCATTACATAATCCCATTCATTGAACAGAAGAATCAAGAAGATTCCAAATGGCAAAGATAACATATTATTTAGCAGAACCATTGAAACTTCATTAAGAGATCCAGAATCAGTCAACAACTTTGCTTTGTCCATGACACGACGTAGGGTGAGCTGTTGCAAAATGCAGAACACTGTATGAGAATGTAAAGGTGTAGAAACACGTGATATGGACTTCAATAAATCTTAATGGTTCAAATATAGAGGTCACTTGATTCTGAAGCAATACGAGATTGCGTACACAATCTGACTTACAGTGACCAGAAATAAATTAGTGACCTTGCAAAAATTACATACCGAGTAGCTTGCAGTTAGAACACAGTTCGAAAATTGCCATGCATAACCCACGGAATCGAATGTGAGATCTGTTATACCGCCAGTTATTGCAGAGATTATCTGCAATGCACCAATGAAAGAAAATAAGCTTTCTAGCTGGGAAAGAAAAACAGAAGGTACTTGGAGGACAGTATGGATATTTTCTCTCGTATTTGGTTGGACATCCCTTAACGAAAAACTAAATTTCAATTTATGGTAAAGTTGAGGTAGGCAAGCACAACAAAAGCCAATATAACTTAACATACAGAATGCTAAACCAAAATAAAGGAACCTAAAATTTTAAAGGCCAGATTCGAAATATATATCTGACAATCAACATAATGAAATGAAGAATTGAATCTAGTCACACTCCTATGCAAGCAGACAGAACTACTAGTTGTAAGCACAGAAATAAGACCCTACACTTGCAAAACAGGATAACCAAATGTACCTATAACCTCTACCCCCCTGCCAAACTATGTAATAGTTAGAAACTGAAACAGACAACCAGAACAGGATTTCTGAGAATAGATTATATACCATGAGAAACATTGCAGCCCACACCTGCTGATTCTGACGCTTTCGGAAAATATATAGTTCACCAATTGCTGTTAAAATATTTGTCACATTCTTCAGAATAGTCACCATTGCAATATTTATGAATTTCAGACTGCAAACAATAAACAGAATTACTTAGGATGCATTAATTAAACAAAATTGGATATCTAAAGTAGAATTAAGATTTACAGCATCGAGGACAAAATGTCAGATTTCATACTTACAGGATGATTCTTTTTCTAAGAGAACCTCTGTAGTTAAAGACTGAATTCAGTTAATCTATTCTACTGTTTAGTTGGCTTTAGGACATACCTGTACATGCCTGATACAAGCATAGCAACAAATATGATATTGACCGGAAGCCACACCCTTATCAGTTTCCAGTTCAGCTTCTCCACTGTGACTGCTCCAAACAAACTCAAAAGAGCCACTAGTATACAACTAATGAGATTCTGCAGGAGATATTGTAATAAATTAACTTTGGGGTCGCAATTTAACCAAGCAAAAATGATAACTTTTCGGTGATTAGTTAAAGAATACAACTCTAATTTGAAAAGACAAATTATAATATCGGAGGAAATGTTGGAAACATGCTAGAAGATAGTTGTATGTCATTATCCTTCTCGGAATATGAGATAATTAGACAAAAGTACCTGATACAACATTAATGATATGCCTGCATCAAAGGCATAACTTGACAAAACAATTTTGTTGAGCAATATCATGCTGCAAGATGAAATGCAGTATGCTGTTCCGGACAATAGAGGTCCAGAGCTTCTTCCAGATCCATGCTCCCTCTTACCTTCAACATTTATTGCAGTAATGCTATCAGGTTCTGCTCGATTTGCTCTAGAAAACCTGCCCAAAGGAGGAACTTCTAAACAATCTTCAAATTAAATCATGCAATACATGTTATAAACTAATCCAGGGTCTTTCTTTGGCATTAATATGTCTTAAGGGAGAGAGGGACAGGATCAATCAGGAAAATACAAAAAAGAAGATCTAGACATGTAGGAATTAGTCCCCATCATACAATCTACATTACATGTAAACTTTCATCTTTCTGTTAGCTTATATTGGTTTTGATCATATTAACTATGCAATGGGAGTATAAGACTGTTATACTCCTGTTAGTCCATTAACCAAAGATATCCCACTCTTGTTCTGAAAATATATACGAGGATTATTAATCCCTGTATTTGCCAAAAAGAAAAGGTACAGCCATATGTACCAGTAAAATATTAAGGTGGCAAACTACCGACAAAGCATTACGAATACAAATATTCAACAATTGAAAAGTCAGTTGATCTAACAGATAGGAATACAAATGAATAACTTCACCTGTTCTCACTGGACGTTCTTCGTTCTTTGGGCGTAGTTATATTGTTCTTAGACCACTTCCCTTGCCAAAGGAAAGTATCAAGTAACTTGTGTACTACATTCACTTTATCATTTGAGGAGCTAAATTCTAACTCCTCGACGTCTTGGCATATAACCGTATCTAACTTCAGCTCGTGCGCCATGGAACTGATTTAATACTGCAATATATAATAAAACTTCATATCACCAACATCATACCATCAAATCTTTGAGCCTAATATGTTCTCACTTGTACAAATAAATTTCAAATTATGTCTGCAGCAAAAAAAAATGTTACAGTATATGATTTCCGTATTGTTATCACATCTGTTACCTACCTACAGTTAAACCTCAATTAAGTAATAATCGATAAAATAATAACCTCATTAAAATAATATTTTTTTCCGGTCCCAACATAATGAAGACCGTGTATTTTTACTCTCGACAAAGTAATTTTTTCCTTGGTCCCAAGGTTATTACTTTAAAGAGGTTTAACTGAATTTGGCAATTCCGAAGCTATATGTTGGCATATACACTATTAAGAAATCAATATAGTAGCCAAATTCAAACTCCGATCAAAAACTAAATTCCTAACTAGAATTTCTTCTTTTTTCGCAATCGTGATTATTTCTATTGTAGCTTAAAAGTAAAGACTGCTCTGCAGTCCCTCATAACATGAGCATATATCTTCACCGATACTAAATTCATCTTAATCCACAAATCACTACATATACGATAAGCAAATTCGAAAAAAATTGAAGAATCGACCCACTTTTTCGTCCCTAAATCTACAAACAAAAAGACATTGTACTATAATATAGTAACTAGAAGAGAAAGTGAAACAAGCAATAAAGGTCTCACCGGTTGAATCCAGAGGAAGTCTGAGTAGTAGTAGTCGCAGTAGTATGTATAACACACATCACCTCCATTAATTTATCAAATGGAACACTATATACAATCAATTCATCAATATTGACCATTAAGTTAGTTAATATACAATTAATAAATCCTCGAAAACTTAACCAAATTAAATACTAATAATATATAGCCCTCGATCACTTGAAAACAGTGTGATGCGACTTTTCCAAAAGTGCGAAACAATTGTTTAACGATCACGTAAATTTAAACAAAAACTAAAATTGTTGTCCACTACACGTGTAGATGAATATTAATTTATGTAGAGGAAAATGAAATGAATGAAGCGAACATGAAGAAAGCACAGGTGGTGGAGTGAGGGGGAAGAGAACGTGAATGTGAGTGAAATTGCGGAGGGAAGCAAAGCGAGAAGCGTGGATCTCAAGTATTAGTCTCATTCATAGTATAAAAAAAATGCAGTTGTGAGAACTGAGAACGCGTATATAGAATTCAGATATGATGCGTGCTCCCTCCGTCTCCTAAGGAAAAATAACCCATATTAAAAATAGTATTAATTTTTCGTGCGTATCATATTTATTATGATTATTTTATATTAAAAAAATTAAGTTTTATATTAGAAATGATAAAAAAATATAAGTTTAAATTTTTTTATATTAAAAGTAGAAATAGACAATTATTATGGGTCAAATTTTTTCCCCTAAAGATACTATTATTATGGGACAGAGAGAGTAAAAAATTATCGCAAAAATGATCTCAAATACAAACAATTTTCGAGAATTCAAGTCAAACTATTCCAAAAACATAAATATCCAAAATATATTATACTCCTATCAGTATTTAAAAAAAATAATTTATCTCATATTAATTATTGATCTCTTTATTTAATAGTATATAAATTTCAAAAAAATAAATACATTTTTTTTTAAAATACATAAAATTTTCTAAAAAGACTACTAATTCAGATTTCAGGTAAGTGGGATTATGAATTTATATATTTTGGTGTGAAATGGAGGAGAAAAGGGGAAAGTGCCATGAGTATGAATTGGTTTTTGAAGCGGTAGAATTATATACTACCACTATGTTGTACATGGTATCATGTATGTGCTCATGTATTTGCAAAGCTGTAAAAGAGCATCGGGTGTTTTGGCAGCATTGTTGTTTAGTGTTTATAGTAGATGTTCAAATGATAGTTTAACCAAGTAAACAATGGTGGTTTAAAACGCTCAGCATATCATTCATGTCATCTCATTTGGTTCAATGTTATTCATTTCTAACTAAAATTATTGAAACATTGCATTACACAACATTAGGCAAGGTACTAAATCCTGCACAAAGAACATGAAAGCAATTGATTAATCTCTAATTCATCACAAAAATATACAAAGAGTTATTCTGAATTGTAAGAATGCTATTTGTCAATTCCTGTAACCAACACCAAAATGGAACCTCCCTGTTCCTTGATCATTGAAAGCGTATTCCAGACGTAGAGGTCCAAATGGAGACTCCAGACGAACACCAACACCGTAGCCATAACCATTACCAGGCTTTAGTCTTGCTCCAGCAGGATCGCCTGATAAGGAAGTAACTCATATTATTGACCAATAACAATTTCCATATATAATTAGCAAACTGATTTCCTAACCACCAACTTAGACATCCCGAGGTTGCAATTATTTCGAACAAAAAAAAAGGGGTTATACCAGGTACTGTTGAGGCAGATCCAAGATCAGTCCCACAGTCCGCAAATACCACCCCTTCTAGAGGCTTCAGCTGCAAACAAATGATGACAATTGAGAATAAGATCACAACATAAATTTCAACAAGGAAGTTGTACACATCATCTGAGAAATGAAAAGTAGATAAAAAAAATATTTACTCCAAGTATCCATGGCCATGTTTGTTTCACCATAATTATAGTTCGCTAATTATTAGCTTATTTGATTTTAAAGGTCTGCTATCCTATGATCTGAGTATCAATATTTTTTTTGCTCATTCCCCAGGGATTAATAATACCAAGTTAGACTGGTATCCCCGAAAATGAACTGGAAAGTGATCCAAACTTATTCACGGATTATTTTAAGGGATTAAGTTAGATGTTCTGGGTACAGATAATAAATAATGAAGGGACCAATAGTCCTTGCAAACAGACACAGCCCAAGTGTATTACTTAGGCAGCATCTCATAAACTCTAAACACAAGCCCATGTTGACAATCCTGTAACTCCTAAAGATCCTATTCTGCAACCTAGGATCAAATTTTCTAAATCACTGAACTTATTTCAGAATGACGGATATGAATGTTTGAAGATGTCTGAAAGGAGCAGCATCGCTGAATGGATTAGCAATTGTGTTGAATTAGAAACAGAATCTAATAATCCATCAATATTCTTTTTGTTGATAAATCATCATTTAACAGTTAAAATAGGATACATCTAAACAACAACATTTTAACCAAATAAAATTTCTGCATAAAGTTGTTGGTTATTATAGATATACTAAAGAATTATGGAGTCCATATAATCAATAAAATGACTACCATAAATGAGATCAACATTAATACATATATAATAAACTATATATAACATAGCTTTTTACGTTACCAACAACGTAGATATCTAAAACAGAACATTTGAAGCATACACATAACTGTGTAAATTATACAAAAAAGGAATTAGGAAAAAACTTAAGATGAAAGCTAAAACTTCATTTGCTACCATAATTTATTTCATATATAAAAGTAATAAACTCATAAGTATCAGTGAAACTGAGACACCCTGCTGCAATACATCTTGATTTACTTGGTGATATTGCAGCCTTCTTCTTCATCCCATCAATAGCAAGGTCAAAAATTCTTAATCAAATGTTCCCAGTCAGAGAGGGCAAAGGATATTGTCACTAAGCACTCCAGTTTTATTTGGTTAGTAATTTTTATATAAAGCACTAGTAATGACAGAGGAAGAAATTCAAAATTATCATGCGACTGGGGTTAATTAGCAATTAATATTAGATGCCCCAACTTCAAATAAGAAATAAAATAAATTATGGTATGTATGTCAAGTTATTTCAGTAATCACATCTACAATATAACAATTGCCCCCACTAAGAAGAATATTGCAACTTCTTAAGGAAATTCACAGAGAACAAATGTATCAAAACTACCTTGGTTGAGTTGTCAAACTTTTTGTGCTTTAAGATGCACATTGGTGTTTAGTTTTGACAAATTTAAACAGACTATTATTTACTGATTAATAGTTTAGTGGCAAAATCAGGATCAAAGTCTCAAATGCAAACTGAAAAAAACTGAAGATTGCGTGCAAGTGTGAGCCACAAAAGAACCTTAATATGCATCCAGGGAAATTCATTTTTTCCCTCAGACTTGATATGAAAAGAAAAGTTGGAAAACATAATTAATGCCTTACTTTGTGACTAAAAAACTATCTGACTGCCACAAGTAAACTACTACGATTAAGTTTTTATTTTATCTGTGGTGATTACAAATTCATAAGCCATGGGTTCATCTTAGTATATGCAGTGTTGGGCATGTGCGAGTGTAAGAACACCTACCAGGGGAAAAGACATTTCTCCAGAGCCAACCACATGCGACCGACCAGATCCAATTGCCCCCTCTTCATAGCCTCTCACACTGTTAGTTCCACCAATGGGAAATGCTTCATGGGGAGGAAAATTACCCACCATGTGACCACCAGACAAACTGCAAGGAAATTATTTAAAATATGATAACCAATCCAGAACCTGGCTCTGTACATGGCATGAATAATATGAAAAAAAGAGAAGGTGACACTAGCATAAGAACACCTGCACTCCATCAGAAACAAAAGCACAAGAAATTACATAAAAGATACAGAGAAATTGAGATAGCAAAAAGGTTGCGCCAGGGATTTTATATTGTTTATTTGGAAAAAAGGACAGATTGTACCAACCCCGACTAAGACAAAGACCTGTGATTCTTATAAAAGGAGGCTTTTTACCCAAACGAGAAGGATACAGGACCAGCTACAAATCCTTTTCTTGCACGAGCAGTGACTCTGTTGAAAGCTAACCATTCTGTCCATACAGGAAGTCCTTGCTCCATGTTTAATACCAACTGCAAAAATGAGAGAAATGACAGACAATCTAAAGATGAAAAACACAATATGTCTGAAATCAATTAAAAAACTAACCATTGAAGAGCCAGGACCACCAGAACCAGTATATACACTCTCAAGTTTAGCAAGTAACATTTGGTCATAGGCATTACCGCTGAAACAATAATAAAAAATGAATATTCTGTGTAGCACTGATGAACACAGGGCAATAAATATATCAGCCAAGAGAATATGAGCATATAGGTTCAAAGTTGTGTACCTTGCAGTGAGTGGACTGCTGTAGAAATCCCTTATGATAAAATTTCCTTTATCATCACGAGCACCAGCACGCTGTAAAATTGGAACATGGGAAAGGAGCGATTTAAGGAATAATACTAGTATAGGGCTCTAGCGAGTAGCGAGTCCAAGGTATAAAAGTATATAACTCTTGAACAAGAGAAGTTTGTTCCATTCATACTGCCAACTCATGCTCAGTAAATTGTACTTTGTGTAAATCCAAATTTCTGATTTACTTTATGATAACGAGATAACTCCCTACTGCCATACTTTGGCAGTCCTATCGAGTTACAAACCATATACATCAGCAAGTTAATACTGGAAGCCTACAAAATTAAAAAAAAAACCTTCCTAACTTTAACAACAGAAATCTAGTATATTACCTGAAAAGTAACTCCTGCAGTTTCACTCCAATTTGGTCTAAATGGACGGCTATATTCAATGCCACCTGTGATGCGACCTATAGTGAGGATATTACCATCTGGTTGGGCATAAACAAGACTACCAGGGGTTTTTGAGTTCTGATTCATAGCAAATAAAATACAACAATCAGTATTCATCATAAGCTTTCAAATCAATTGCTACAGTGTCATAAGCTAGTTGGCAAGACTGGATACATCAACAAAAACAGGAAATTATATTTGATCTCAGATTACCTGCACCATAATTGATCTTGATGTTCTCTTATCGTCTCCTTCAATCCATGGATCTGTGTAGTTTAATCTAAAAAGTGAATCAACTTGGCCCCTCTCAAGTGAAAGATTAAGCTTTTGATTTCTTCCAAAAAGATTTCTATGATGAATTGCACAGCTGTATCCAAGGGGTAAAAGTGAATGGCATACTCAGTCATAGGGAATAATAAAATTAAAAAGGTATCATGCATTTAGCCCTTTGGAGAGAAAGCAACGATCAAAGACCTACTTTACATGGACCCTAATAATCCATGTCAAACACATGGGGGAGGGCAAGCCATATCTAATAGAGAAGAATATATTAAACAAGGAATGGCAGAAAGATGAAACATTTTCACTCGTGCTTGAATGTCTCAATTTTCATGTAAATGCTTTTACTCTTAAAATCGCAGCTTAAGCAGGATGGTGTGATTGTCAAAAAAAAATATTTGAACAGCATGTGTTTGCATTATATCTAACTACTAAACACCTGTTATATGATTAATTTTAACGTCTGAAGAAACTGATTTTACCATTTCTGACAATACAATGTTACTTGCACAGAAGACCTTGTAACAAAAACAGCACACACATTTTTGCATAATGCATTAACAACCAAACATGAAATATGCACAATAAAGAAAAGCACATTGTTATGCCAGATATTTGAATGCAAATAGGAAAAAAGAAGTCCCATGAAACATATACACAGTAATTTGGTAACTGCCACCAAAGAAGCTAAAAACATTAGCTTATCGAATTGGTTAGCATAGTCTTAAAAAAGAGGATAGAGTAATATCATGGATGCAGTTTGCGAATTTAAAACAGTACTCTATTCTCATAGTGTAGTAATATGTACCTGCCAATCAATCCTGCAAGAGGGCCATTTGCAATCCTACCATAGAAGGATGTAAAAAGTAAATATTATTGATGATACCAACAGCTAATGAACTTAAAGTTAAATTTTGAGACAAGCAATTCTTCAATCATGTTGGGACCATGTGCCATAGTAAAATCACGCACCCACTTGATATTCCACCCCCAGCAGATATGCCATGACTTTGACGTTCTACCACATTCATAGTTAAATCAACCTTGCCTGTATCTGCAATAGAAAAAAAAATCAAGTACAAATGTTATGCAAATAAAAGTATGAGAATCTATACTATTACACATGTACATAACATGCATGCTGTAACTTAGATTACCTCCGGCAGGCTGTGGAACAATACTAACATCTTCCATTATACCCATTGTTAGTACAGTATCCACATCTCTTTTCCCTTGAAGCATACTGTAGACCTAGATAAGCCCATACAGTTATAGATAGGGATCAGGTCAGTGAGCGAAGGTAGACAGTGATCTTCTTCATAACAGAACTACAGAAGTGGAAAGCTTCCCTAGATTTCACTCTATGAAGGGAAGCAAGAATAGAATAAACAAAGAATGTGATTTTATATCAAGAACATTGATATAACACATTAGACACGACAATACAATATCTGGATCATGAACTATTCACCAATATTAAAAGGTAAGAGTAACCTTTTGGAAAGAATATCTAGATGGAATAAAAAGCAATCCTTAGCATTGGCGTTTCAGTTGCAAGTAAAAACTTAAGTATGCTTCAAATACAATTATCTAAAAACTCAAGAATGCTTCAAATACAATTATCTATAAACTCAAATATGCTACGAATACAATTATGAATTATCTAATTTACTATTTAGATGATAGGATCCTTCAGCTAGACAACTCATACTGGACTGGCAGGATACAAACAAGCAGATAGGTAGAAAGCAAATCAGCAAGAAGAATTCAAAATTGAGCATACAATTTGTTAACATGTACACACTCATATAAGAAATATATATTAATCTCTGTAAACAACTCGATGGCTCACTGCAAGAAGGCAAAATCCAAATAAAATGCACAACACACGTTTTCCCAACAAACGGAAGTCAGATTACTTTTACACATGGGCAAAATTCTAGTGCTAAGTAAAACTTAGCAGATAAGACACTTTTCTGCATCACCAGTAAATACACAAACCGAGGACAAGATATGATAAGTTGTACTTGTCAAAGATTTTTGGAAAGATGTATTAGTACACACCTACTTCAGAGATATAGAAGAAATGGACTTGGCAAGTGCCTAGTAGGACAGAATTAGTATATATCAAAGAGACGATCAAGCTAGCATTTGTAGAATCTTCAACTGAGGGTAGTTTGTAATATATGGTACATTGTTAATAATCATATCCTTTTCTGGTCTCTCTAATTTTTGTTCTTATTCTCTTTTGGCTTTACGATGTCTTTTTCAAAACCTTATTATTGCCTGTAATCATTGTAAAGATTATGCTAATTGAGACTAGTACAGGTATCTCCTTCTCTTTTAAGGGTTCACTTTTTGTATGGCATAGGTGTTCCTTTATTACATTTTCAGGTTAGTTTATACAATCATATAAACAGGTTACTCTATGAGTCTAATAAAAGTGTTTCCTCTGTAAAGGGTTTACTTTTTGTGTGGCACGGGTGTTCCACACTTTCAGGTTAATTTATACAATCATATAAGCGGTTCCTTTCCATTTTGTGCTTGGGATGATCAATTGTATATGTTAAATATATACCTGCCCCTTTTTCGTAGTTAATTGGCGAAGTATAGTTTCTGGCCTTGTCTTCCCTACAGTTGGCTCGCCACTGAATATGAGAAAAGAATATTGGTAGTCATGAATCCTGAAAATATATACACTAACACAGTGCATATATATAATATACAAAATGGCAAGAAGATTCTTACGTCTTGCGACGAAAACGTATCGATATATCATTAACTTCTGCTTCGGAAACTTGTAACCTAATTATACCCCCTGAAAAAATCTCCACGCCAGATACCTAACAAAATGATCAAAATTAAGTAGTTACTTATACAGATATATACAGTACAATCAAAAATCGTGATAACAATTGTGACGGGCAGTGAAATAGTATAGATTTAAAATACACGAACCAATCCAAAAAGACCCCGATCCATGTACCAACCATTGATGGAGTCGATTACATCATTCAAACGCCTTACATTGACTATTTTTCCTGCATAACTTGAGACCAAGCAGCACCAGGGTCTCATATCAGTGGCCATAGAGAATGCATGTAACAACAAAATTGGGCAAGTGTATATATTATTATATATTCTGGATGCATGTTTAGACTTTAGAGAACCAAAAATTTATAACGTACCATATCCATCGCGAAAAGCATCCTCTACAAATTTTGATGGAAGAGCATTTGCTCCTTCACATACTAAACCTCGAAATTCTTGGTTTGGTTCTACCTTTTAACAGAAGAGATGCATATTTTTATATTTCTGTTATAGAAAGTAGATACCCGTATAATCGTATTAAACATCATTAAAAGACTAAAAGTGATGTTGTTAACCCATATGCATTAAGAATCATTTTTAGCACAAAATGAATTATGCATATCTTATATGCAATGTCTACTAGGATTCGTTTTCAGTTATCAGCAAAAGGAAAAAAATGCATTGGCTCAACTTCATTTCGTCTATTTATATACCGCATGTATCTAGACATGTGCAAGCTGGAATGACTGAGACTACGACGTAGTCCACATAAGTATATCTAGTAGTTGAATAGATTAACTGTCATTGCATAATAGGACAACAAACGAAGTGCTGGACATGACAACTGAAACTAGGACATGCAGAATAGTTCTTCCTGGATAGATATCAGAATATCTATGCATATGTAGATATTAGGATACCTACCGCACGTTTGCCAAAAGAAAGTTAGAGACTCATCCACCACTTCATCAAGAGGAGCAGGAGGACGGGGTTATGAACTTGTGGTTAAAAGTAAATGCTAAGTTAAGAGGTGGAGTGAGGAGTTTAGAGGTCCGTCGTGGTGTAGATAACCAGATACTTCTGTACATGACATGATGGCAATTATCTTCTTTATGCCGAAATCACTATATATATATATATATATACAATCCTCTATCTCACTGTTTTTCCTAATTTCCCTAATCTCTATGTTCAATCTCATCTATTCTGATTCTCCTCTTTTCTGTATTATTTATGTCTCATAAAATTTGTTCTAGTCTCTTGTAAATTGCAAGTAATTAATCGGTCCCCTATGATACATAAATCACAATGCATCCTGCATTGAATGGCATGCATCATCCTGCGGCATCCACTACAATTAGTTCTTTTCCAGGTCAAAGCATCTACATATATATGAGTAAAAGCTAGTAGTTTGGAAAAAAGCAGAATTGTTAGTATGAGTAGATACTCAATTGCTCCGATTCTGATATATGCCACCGGTGCACGAGTTTGTCATCCTTGTAATTTTAGAGTAAGATGATACTCAACCATCGCAAGTTATGTGTCTACTTCACACATGAAATAGTGTAACATAATAATAATAATCAGGCAGATTATATACGTATATACAATTGCATAAACATAATACCTCAAACACAAGACGAATACCGTCTCTTGTATCCACAGCAACAGGCGTACAAGAAGAAAAGTACCCGCTTCCAATAATTCTGTGCACATCTTCCTGAACTTCATGTATAGTAAGCGCAGAATTTGGCCTGCAAGTTTTCAGTGCAGTCATAGCTTCATTCTCTAAATCCTTTCTTTCAAGTTCCTCGCCATCTTTATTCCTAACCAATACCTCACTAATCAAAACCCGTTCTTCATTATTCTGACTTGCAGATAGGCTGCCAGTCTTTGGCTGGGTCATTACACTCCCCTCACCGGGCCCATCCAGAGCTAACGAAGCTGAACATAAGAGCGAGGACTTCAAGTGAAATGGGTTTCTTTTGCTATGCTTTTTGGTTATATTAAAAATATTACTTGAATGTTGGAGTGAATCAACGAACTGGGTGAACGGCGTTTTCACCAAATCAACCAATTGGGTAAATGGGGTTTTAACCGAATCAACGAATTGCAGAACTGAGTTACGGTTGGAGAGTTGTACTGAAGCAAAGGGAGAGATAAACTGATGACGTTTTCGTCGAAGGTGATGAGGAGATTGAAAAGAAGGAATTTTGATGGAAGATGATGTAAATTGAATGCCATCATTTTGCGGCATTGTTTCACAAGGGATTTTAGTTGAAGATGACATGAAGCGAATGTCGTCTTTTTGCGGCATATTTTGATAAATTAAATAGAGTGAGGAGATTAGCTAAAAAGATCTGAGAGAAAGAAAAGAAGGAACAAGTTTTTGATAATAAGAGATACCAAGAAGAGATTGGAAAAGCGTCGTCCCAAGTATAAAAAATCACAAGCAATATGTGCAAATTACAATCAGCGTATATAAATATAAACATGTTACAGTATTACATAAAACTATGAAAACCGCAAATCAATCAAGAAATGAGCATAGATGTAACTAAAGAACAACTTTAAATGATAATAAATCAAAGTTGTTACTGAAAGAGAACTATAAAATACAACATGTTGGTTAAACCCAATATGGTAGTATGAGCTTTGGTGATCCAAGACAAATATGGGTAGTATAATAATTGTATTTGGATAATTATTATGGATGATAACAATTATAATTGGGCAATTATTATAGATGGTATGTCTTGGTCACAAAAGTAAGTAATTAGATATGATTAGACTTGGGTAGATAATTAGAAGTCAAGTATAATTAGACTTGTGTAACAAGTATGGTAATTCTCGGTGGCTAAGTTTGTGATGACTATATATACATAGTCATATTATGTTTGATGGATATGCATGGAGATTTAGGTATCGTTTGGTAAGTGGTTGTTCCACGTACATAGGTTTGGAAACAACGTGAGGTGTGAGTATTCGTGATTGATTGGTTGTATTATTGATAACTGAATACAAGTTCGGACGCGGGTTTTTTGCGTCGTATAATTTTATTGTGTGTGCTTTGCATTGGTTGGTTATCTCGGGTTTTGCTCTCTAACACAACACTGAGTGAGCATGCAGGTGAAGTTTTACCGGGATCATAAAACTACAAAAAAAATATTACCACATAAACTATAGTTGTTTTATGCTATGCAACAAGTCACTTGTAGAAACCTGATATAAAATTTTATTCAATATGCATATCAAGAAAACATAACAATTTTGACTACAAAAAAATCAAATGATGGAAATTAAACGCATTTCATGTGTCTTAATTCAATAACCCCACCAATCCCTCTAGACTTACCAAATTAAAGGAGTAAATACATATTTGTAGAATCAATTAATAAACATATACTTATATATTGTTAGTCTATTACTAAATTAACCTAAACTAAATAAAATCTTCATTAATGTTGGCTAACATACAAATTATGATGAATATAAATTCCCTCATGAACTGAGGGGAATTCTATATTATTAAATAATCTAAGAGCTCACAAAAATAATCAATATGTGAATTAGATTCCTAATTAATTCAATATAATAAAAAATTATCATATGTATTCTACAAAAGAAATCACAAGCCAAACTCACATGTCTGATTTCAAAAGCATAAGGCAATGACTAATTCTTTAGGCCACATATTGTGAAAATATTAACAATTATTCCAATTTAATAAGCACAGAGAGGTATTCATTTATTTAGTTATAATTGAAGCTTGGACAAAATAGTTATAGGGTAAGTTCTCCAAAATATAATAAAAAAAATTTGATAGCTCCTTTCTTCATTGACATACATATAAGTATACCATATATATTGACACAAACCATTTATTCACCTTCAGTCAGGACTCGAGACCTCTAAATCATCAACTTAATTATCATTCCTACGCGCTCTATTCTTTTTAAAATCAAACATATATTAGCTTAGTAGAATTCAAGAAGAATAGATATTTAACTTGGTGCAGCACATACCACTTTGTGTGTCTCTTTCTCCGTTTCTTTCTAAGCTCTACCTTTCACTCCATTCACCCTAATTGAATAACTTGATGCAAAATTAAAGGCTGGTAGTTCATATCACTAATGACTAATCCCAATATAATAAAAAATTTAAATTTAAAAAGCCATCCTGCCCCCCCCCCCAAATAAATTAGTTTATTATTATTTGTTATCATTATCAAGAAAATTAACCCAATTGAATCTACATTTTTTATGTTTCGGGGCAGGATATAATGATACACTATAACCAATATCGAAATCTTCTCGGTCTTCCAGTTTCAATATTATATATTGATTCCTACTTGTATATCTATATACATAAGCAGGAATTTCTGAATTTACTAAATAAATTTCACCACATATTCACCAAAACAGATACTCAAGAATGTATATAACTATGTGTAAAACTATTTACACAAATCCCTAGACATGTACAATAGGAGTAGTATGTATATCTACAAAATTATCACAAATTGTACTCACAATACATCAATTTCATAAAACTAAGTACAATATCTAACCTAATATACATACAAAAAAGTGAGAATAAGACCCTACCAATGCCTTTTATCTTCAATTGATTCTGAACCTGCAAATATATAGATACAAAGAATTGTAAGCAAGCATATCGGCGGGCGATGTAGAGTTTGACAGATATAATAATAATCGTAAGCAAGTATATCAAATAATTTTCTTACTTGTCGACCGCTGCAGAGAGCGAGAGAGTGAAATGGTTGTAAAGTGTGTGTTCGTAGAGTATATGTTTGTATAGTTAAATAAATACAAAATAAATATAAAAATACTCAAATCAAATTAATATTAATAGTTAATATTAATAAATAAATTTCATATATTACCGTTTAAATTCTGATCCTTAATTATTTTTTTCATCTATACTATTTATCTATACTAATATTATTATAACCAAATAAAATAACATTTTTTCATCTCGTAGGGGAACCATTTTAACTATTCAATTTTAGATAAATAATATGGAGTAGAAAAGATCTTACCCATCCAATTTTAATAAAATCTAATTTTACAAAAAAATATATATCAATACATACAACTCTATCATCGAATACTCATATTATATAACTGTTGTACTTACATTCAACTCATTATAGCAATTTACTAAATACGAGATTCTAGCCGACCCATGAGTCACCTTCTTTGCTTGCTTTTGAAACTCTAGGTGAAATTAAAGATCTAGCCAACAACTTTCTAAGAGCAAGTCCAATGCTAAATGTAAAATGGCTATAGCTATTGTTATAATTTGAGACCAAAAAGTAGTTTTGGTCTTAACATACAAGTAGTATTCCAATGCATCGTTCTAAAATAGGATCAATTATATTCAAACTAGTATTTAAAGTGTATTTTAACATTTTTTTGATAAAAAATAGAATTAAATGATTGACTGGATGTGACATGGCAATGATGACTATAGTTATCTTTAGTTCTAAATATAAGACCAACTATCCATTTATGCATTTATAAGACTAAGTATAGCTATACATTGGAGTGTTGATTTTGCAAACTTAGTTGTATATTATAGATATAGGACTAAGTATAACTATGCATTGGATTTACTCTAACAGATGACCTACTTCCGGTTGATTAACTATCTTCTTATGCAATGCTTGAACGGTGAGAAATGAATCGGTTTCGATGACAACTTTTCCTCCAGTTTTTGCGTGTTTACTCGTAAAAGAGCCTCACGCACCACAGAGTCTGGGCTTGGTAGATGAAGAACTATCCCTTATATAAACATTCATATGTGATTACTCAAAAGGACTATATCTACTGAGACATCAGCCCTTTGAAACGAAACACTGAGGCGTCCATTTTCACTTGAAGACGATCTTCCTCTGGTATGCACTTTATAAAATAATAAATATTGAGTGTTTTTGTAAATTATTTAAGAGAATTGATTTGTCATATTGGAATAAAATTCATGTGTTAAAAGTAAATTCATGTAAAGTGGTGATCAAGACAATTTGCACTAAATAACTTAATCAAGAATGCATAAATGTGTGAATAAAAATATTTTACAATGGTTAAATATGATGATATAGAGAAATTTAGAGTGTGAAGAAAAATACTGTATATGTTTTTATTTTAACTCAGGCATGTATTGGGTGTTAAAAAAAGTACTTGTTTATGTACATAATATTATTAAGGACGTTAAACTCAATTTACAAAAAAATTAAGCATAAAATTATGAATTATCGGTTAATGATTAATTAATTTTCATTATATGTCCAACTTTCTTATCTTATTGGGCCAAATTTAAGGTTGCTTCAATAACAGGTCCATTTCATTAATCTAAAAGCCTTTCATTTTTTTGTGAATGCATTTTGTATCTAGGGTTTGATTATAAATTTTATATCATAACATTGTTTTATTTTCAAATTTGTTAAGATACATAGTTTATAATTTTTATAAATTTAGTTCAGTAAAAAAAACATAGATATGTGTGAAGATAAAGAAAATTCGAGTGATTCTGATCATGTTTATGAGTTCCGTCAACGTGACAAAGAGTTGGATTCTATTTTGAATGTTATTAGAACATCAAACATAGATCCCTACAAGATTTGTCCTAAAAGAATTATCGGCGAAAATGTTGTTAGTGACGAAAAATTCGATTCAACTGCAGAATTTGAAGAACGTCTCGCAAAGATGTGCAAGAAAGAAATCAACGAAGATTCCATTAATTTTGATTTTGACATTCTAAGCAAGTGCGGCAAAGAAATCATCAACGATAATCACGGATCGATAAATTTTAATAAAGGTTTGATTTCTTTAATTATATCTTATTAATTTTTTTTATATCAACTATTATTTAAATAATTAATTATATTAGATATTGTGCAATAATATAAATATTGAACATGATTAAGATTTAAAGAATCGTTTAGATAGTTCATAAGAATGAAGATGAAAATTAAAAATGTGAATAAAAGGTAAGAAAATAATCACGTATGAAATTAAAATTTTATTTTTGAAAGTAAATTTAGTAAACATGAACTGCATGTCTAATTAATTAATTTTTATACAAAAATCCATATTAATTGTCGGCCTTGTAAAAATGAAAATTGAGCATATCCAAACTGATATGGGCTAAAAGTTAACCCTAAAGACATAATTAATGTTACACTTATTAGACCCAAATCTGGTCCAAAAAACCTAGGCCCATGGCTAAAAACAAGGTTGACATTGGGCCTAGAACACGCCTCTATCGAGGACGCTCGACACAGGAATAATAACAAACATGTTCGAAGTATATAACAAGGTAAAAACAATTACCCTCTAATGATAGGCCACTAATGCCAACCTTGACCAAGTTTCTCTCGGTCAATAATACTTGATAATGAGTTTGACCATCGTCCGAAATGAGCCTGTCACGATCCTCTAACTTTTGAGGGTCGAGGTCATGAATGAAGTACGAACTATCTTGCACGCAATTGAAGTCCTTTCCGAAGAATTGACCTCAATCTCCCCCCTTCCGTTCAAGAACAACAAAGTTCTTGTTCCAGAAGTGCTGAGAATCGGGAAGAGAGGATGCATTCAATATTAGAGGGACAGACGACCTATGTTGGATGGTTACCCAACCAGCCGTGCTAAGGAATGAATTCTTAAACATGAAAATGCTTCTAAACATAGAGGTATTCAATGGGATGTCCAGCTGATGACATCTGATAATGAAAATATTTATTAACTTCCATCCATTGGGGTTCAGCTAGCAATGATGAACCTTGACCTCGGCTAACAACCTGACAATCAAATGATGAACTAGAACTCTTAACCCAGCTTCGAGAGCTCATTTGAACACATAGAACAGCTCTGGGTGCCAGTTGCACGTTTGGTAGTTTACCTCTGGTTCAAAAACCCTTATATACGCGGGGAACTAATACTTCTCCCTAATCTTCTAAACCTCTGACCGCCTCAGCTTACATGCATGAGAAAATGCGTTGAGATGGGCATTGCTCGGAAAGTTCTAAGCCATCTCATTCAAAAGGTCTAACAAACTGGTATAACGAAGATTGTAAAACAAAGGCGGGATAGAGATTTTTACCTTGCAACACACTGGCTTCGCCATGCTTGGCCATCATCTCAGCCATGAAAGAAAGAGGCAGAGAAGCGTTGTCGGCCATCCTTAACTCTAGGTTGAGAACTTAATAGATCCACGAAGGAGAAAGACTAGAACCAAACTTAAAATATCTTAAGAAAACTTGAAAGCTTATAAATGAAGGTGTGAAATAAAATGAACACCTCCCCTCCTCTTTTACAGGGAAAAAGGAGACCTACTACATCCGGTCGTAACACAGACTGATTCGCGTTAGCAGGTCATATGCAAGTTACATGCACGAAAACTACAAAAATTGATCGTATAGGGCGGAAAACTATAAAGAAACTATGTCAAAAATAATATATGGAATGTGAAGGTATCGTCAGTCACAATTTACAGGCCGAATTGCGCCTAAGTAAGCGAAAGCCTAAGGTAAACCCTAATCAAGAATTAGAGACATTAATCAAAGAAAAGAAGACCTCATCGATCCTTGAACGATGAAGGACGACAACCAAGGAGGGGAGTCAGCCAAGTAATGGCCGACCTCCTCCCATTTTTTGAAGGCTTCGGCCGACCTCGTCGATCCTTGAACGATGAAGGACGTCAACCAATGAGAGGAGTCAGCCAATGAATGACCGACCTCCTCCCATTTTTTGAAGGCTTCAACTGACCTCGTCAATCCTTGAACAACGAAGGATGTCAACCAAGGAGGGGAGTCAGCCAAGGGATGACCGACCTCCTTCCATTTTTTGAAGGCTTCGGCCGACCTCGTCGATCCTTGAACGACGAAGGACGTCAACCAAGGAGGGGAGTCGGCCAAAGAATGGCCGACCTCCTCCCATTTTTTGAAGGCTTTGGCTGACCTCGTCGATCTTTGAACGACGAAGGACGTCAACTAAGGAGGGGAGTCAGCCAAGGGATGACCGACCTCCTCCCATTTTTTGAAGGCCTTCGGCCGACCACATTAATCCTGGGATGATGAAAAACGTCGACCAAAGAAGGATGTCGGTCAAGAGCCGGCTGCTATTCTTCCATTTTTTGAAGACTTCGGCCGACCACATTGATCATGGGGCGACGAAAAATGTCAACCAAGGGAGGATGTCGGCCGACTACATTGATCCTCGGCCAACGAAAAATGTCGACCAAGGAAGAATGTTGGTCAAGAGCCGGCTGCTCTCTTCCACTTTTTGAAGGCCTTCAGCCGACCACATTAGTCCCGGGACGACGAAAAATGTCGATCAAAGAAGGATGTTGCTCAAGAGTCGGCCGCTCTCCTTCCATTTTTTGAAGGCTTATGCCGACCAGACTGATCCTGGAGAGACGAAAAACATCGACCAATGGAGGACGTCGGCCGTCTACATTGATCCTGGGGTGACGAAAAACATTGACCAATGAAGGATGTCGGTCAAGAGTCGGCCGCTCTCCTTCCACTTTTTGAAGGCCTTCGACCGACCACATTGATCATGGGATGACGAAAAACGTCAACCAAGGAAGGATGTCGGTCAAGAGCCGGCCGCTCTCCTTCCATTTTTTGAAGGCTTCGGCTGACTAGATTGATCCTGGGGCGACGAAGAACATCGACCAAGGGAGGACGTCGGCCGGCTACATTGATCCTTGGATGACGAAAAATGAACGCGATTCAGAAATCGCAAAACATCGACTAACCGAGACCCGGGTCAGCCGACTAGGAGTTCCACGGCCGACCAGGGCCAACCTATCAAGCTCCTAGGAGGCCTTCAGCCTACCAGGGCTGGCCGACCAGGGTCGTGGAAGGCACTAGCTGACCAGGGTTGGTCGACCAGGATGCCTAGGAGGCCTTGCAAGCCCGTTTGGTTGGCACATCAGCCCTGTTTTAACGACTTTGATGACTCATGTACCTGATTTTGAGTTGTTCTATCTCAAAAAATGAAATTTTTCAGATTTTTAGAATAACCCCGATTAGGGTCGATTAGCATAATCTTATTTGAAATCAGCCTATATTAAGGTTGATTAATGACTTACGCATGTCGATTATCCCAGATTAGGGCCGATTAACGATGATTATCAAGCACTTAGCCCCAATTAAGGGTAAAAATAGAGTAAACCAAGAAGATCAGCCCCAATTAGGGCATATTAGCGACTTTTACCTTATAATTAGACTATGTCAAGGCTGAAAGGTGATAAATGCCCAAAAATTAGCCCCAATTAGAGCATATTAGCGGCTTTTACCCTATAATTAGCCTATGTCAAGGCTGAAAGGTTATAAACGCCAAAAAATTAACCCCAATTAGGGCATATTAGCGGCTTTCACCCTATAATTAGCCTATGTCAAGGCTGAAGGGTGATAAACACCCTAAAATTAGCCTCAATTAGGGAATATTAGAGGTTTTCACCTTATAATTAGCCTATGTCGAGGCTGAAAGGTGATAAACACCCAAAGATTAGCCCCAATTAGGGCGTATTAGCGGTTTTCACCCAATAATTAGGCTAAAAAATGATAAATGCCACTTAAAAAGCCCTAACAAGAGCCAACGCACGAGTTATCACTCATAGTCATTAGCCCAATTAGGGCCTATTAGCGCCGGACACCGCTTAAAAAGCCATGACAAGGGCCAACGCACGAGTTATAACTCGTAGTGGTTAGCCCAATTAGGGCCTATTAGCGTCGAACGCCACTTAAAAAGCCCTGACAAGGGCCAACGCACGAGTTATCACTCGTAGCGGTTAGCCGAATTAGGGCCTATTAGCGTCGAACGTCACTTAAAAAGCCCTAACAAGGGCCAACGCACGAGTAACCACTCGAAGTGCATGAATCATCGTAAACATGTAGGTCGCTCCACACTTTACTAAAAAGATGAAACCCAGAAAGGGCCGATAAGACTCTAAGTCAAAACGAAAGACCTTTATAACTTCTACGAAACCTCAAGAAGTTTTCCTAGAAGTTGAGGTGCAAATGATATGGGCTAAAAGTTAACCCTAAAGACATAATTAATGTTGCACTTATTAGACCTGAATCTGGTCCAAAAAACCTAGGTCCAGGGGTAAAAATAAGGCTGACATTGGGCCTAGAACACGTTTGTATCGGGGACTCTCGGTACAGGCCCAGCTGGTCAACCGACATAGTCTTCATCCCTGAAGTCGTCACGGCCCAGAAGCCACGACGATCTAGAACCTTCCTAGAAGGCAACTCAAGGAGTGACCCTCAAGTCACCTTGATCAGACATGGAAACTAAGTCCTAAACAGAAGCTGAATCATAAACAACAACGCCCTACAAATCAGGACGACAGTCTAATCGACTACCTAAACTCTCCATGTCTATATAAAGGGTCTAACCCCTCATTCTTAGAACTACGTTTTAGGCTTCATTCTCGAAGGACATACAAGCCACTACGTCCTTTGTGCGCCCTTTCCGCCATAGCCCCAAGGGCATCGCCAAGAACTACGTTCTGACTTGATTCTCAACACGCTTGAGATACGTAAACACCTTGCTAGAACATAGATAGTTCCAACAAGCAAGTGCAACCATTAAAACTCGAAGCTCACCCAACCCTAGTATTAATTATGCATTAAAGACAACCTAGTTTTTGATCCATAACAAAAAACTTTTTTTTGATAAACAAAAGGATTTTATTGAAATAATATAACCCAGTTGGAATAAACCTCCGAACTGTCAACTACAACCTGATTGTGAAACAAAGAACGAGCTAAACAAATAGTTGTTTTGTTTTCAGATCGCATAACATATAGAATATTCAAATTCTTTAATCTAAAAAGTATTATAATGATATCTCGAGCAATCTGAAACCAGTAGCATCACAATTGACCTTCACATAAATGTCATCTGTACTATCAGTTACATTAAAGAACAAATATCCTCAAAATATGAATAATTTTTTGTTGTGAAATGTGAGTTCTTGGGATATCCTCAAAATGTGATAATAAAGAATAAAATATTACAAAAATTATTATAGCACAAGAATTTATTATTTTAGGTAATGAAAATTACAATTTAGATACACTTATAAGTTACTGTATAACTTTTATTTATGCCATTGCACTTTCTTTACCTTCCTTCCAGGCCCCATTTCAATTGGGTACCTCCCTTGCAGTCCCGTTTCAAATTTTCAATCGTAATGTTTTTTTAAGCTTCAATACTCAAAAGTCAAAACCCATATATGTAGTTATCTTTCTTATTGCCCTGTTGGTCATTCATAACAAATACTGTATGATGATCACTCGATTGTTAATATTGATTAAAGTTTAAATGTGTGTGTTTTAATTATGGGTTTTGTTGATTGATTCATCTGTTGTTATTTTAGAGTACTAATTTGTTATTTTTATGTTTTGGGAAAATGTAGCTGCTGTCTTGGTTGATAGTTCGGTTCAAGTTTACAGTGAGAAAGTAGATCATCTTCATTCTTTGGTTTCACAAGTTTCGAAAAATCTTAAAAAGAAAAGGTAATTTTCGAACTAGTTTACGGTGTATTTTTGTTTAAATTATGTGTTTTCTGCTTCAATATTCTGATTGCTAGCTCATATTTTTTAATGTATGTATTTGAGTGTTGGAGATGTAATTATGGAATAAAGGTTTGGAAGAAATCACCCGTTTCTTACTTATAAACTTTTTTAGGTGTATCAGTAACATGATATGAGACTGATTTATACAAAGTCAGCTACTTTGTGGTTCACATTGAAATATCAATGCCATGAAATCGATGTTTTCGAGTTTTTTGTTTATCGTTATCTATCGATTGGCATTGGCATTGGCATATCCGCATTGTATAATAGAAGGTTTTTCTATATAGGAGATAATATATCTTTTTCAAAGCATTGGCATGTGCGCATTGTATAATAGGTTGTTTTTTATGTCCACAAAGAAGGTTATTGGTAATTAGGTTAAAATAAGAGCAAGTGATTATATTTATTGACCAATCATCTGCAATGCAATTACGTGTGCAGTCAGCCTGAGCAGCAAACGAATGTATCAGAGCAAACAGAAGAAGATGATTTTTGGGTCTCAGATGACATTGAAGGTACAAGTATATTGTATGTAATTTTGTTAGAGTAATGATGCAATAATACATGCTTATAACTATTTTGTGTTGTAGTGGATCCAAATTGCACCCTTGATGATGATACAACCATTTCTTTGATCAACCCTGTGAAGCCCCCGGCAGATCTTGTTCTTGAAGGTGATGGTTTAGATGTTACTAGTGATGGCGAGACACTTGAATCTTATGCGGTAACATAGTTTTAAGTTTTTTGCGTACTGTCAACGTTTTTCTATTACTTCCTCACATACCTTAAGTACCCTTTGTAGGATGAAGGGGGTAGATGATTTTTATTTCCTTTTGATGTTTCAGATAGTCAAGTCTGTACCCTACCAAGACTTTTTGGTATTTGATCCACATGATACTACAGCAGTTGACGAGTATCTGAAAGGGGAGGTTGATTTCAGAAAAGGGCAGCATGGTGGCAACGAAGGCAGTCCTCAATCATCTAAATCTTGTAAGAAATTTAATGCAAATTTTCATCATTGTACTTGTGATTATTATGATTTATGACATTTGATTTAGCAGTCTTAATAATAATATTTATGTACCACCTACCAATATTCACAAAAGAACAATATGTATTTACAGTGGATGGGAGATACACAGTGGATGGTGGATACCCTGTTCCTCGAAATGCGGTAAACATATTATATTAAGTGAATTGTATACATGCTGTGAAGTGAGTTTGACCTTCTTAGGAACTTCTGTCTGATAATTTTACCTCATATTTATTGAACGCAGCAGAAAAATGACGGTGTTCATTGTCATGGTGATTCTTATGGGTACGAAAGTCCGGTCCCGGATGCAAAGATCGAAGGATATCTTCACCCACTCCTGGTATATATATAGAGAGATATATTTTATGGGTTCCACCTTATCTGTATTAGAAATATGTTTTTTCTAGTTGCATTACTTCAATTATCATTCGTAACACTCCTTATAGGAGAGGTTTAGTTGGTTCTTTTGTACTACATTGTCTCTTTTGGTTGCATGCTTAGCTTAGAAAAAAAGATCTTGAGCTCGTGAACCTACTTCAGACCTCAGTATGTGCCAACTAGTTTCCCAATCAGGTTTCATAGCTACAACATTTAGGTGCAATAGCTCCTTATAGTGATTCTTTTCTATAACAAATGTTGTCACTTCATAACATGTATGCCGGTTATGAAATCAAGACGATGATCCGGAAATCTCCATGTAGTCTTGTTTTAAAGAAATTATTTTGTTCTTGATAGGCACTTTAAACTAAAAACTAATCCTTCTTCTTGTGATTATTATTTATTCAAGTTCCCTTGTCAATAATCAAAATGTCATGACTATTAATGTCTAGTGATTCATATTCCTTCTTTTAGGATTCTCCTCTTGCTAACATCAGTGCAAGTGAGAAGCAGACAGAACTGGCTGCTCGTGTATCTTCGTGGAAGCATAAAATTAAACAAGATTTGGAGGAGCATGTAGTTAGGGCTGTAAAACGGATAATTCGGATACGGATATGTCTATATCCGTATCCGAATCCGAAAATCCGTATCCGTATCCGAAAATTTTTAAAGGTTAATATCCGAATCCGGATCCGACGGATACTATCCGGATACGGATAATATCCGGATCCCAATCCGATTTTTAATAAGTTTTTTAAATTTATATTAAAAATTCAAAAAAAATTACAAAAAAATATTAAAAAATTAATTTAATTTTTTTAAATTGAATTAAGAGTTAAAGGGATTTAAGCCTATTTATTTTTTTAAAAATTAATTTTTATTTATCTTTTCAATCTAATTTTGTTATCTTAATAATATTAAACTCAAATGATATTTTTATATATGTCTATAATATTTTTACAATTATATAAAATTTGTATAAATATATTATTTAATGAATATATATGCACACACTACAAAACTAATAGAATAAATTTTAAATTGTATATATATATTATTTATGTGATATATGTGATACGATTTAAAATACATAAAATACAATAGAAATATAAATTGATATATATTGAATATAGATTTTAAAGTATAACCATGTATAATGTATATATTAATTTATTAAATTAAAATAGACATTAGAGTTTAGCTAATTAAAAAATATAATTGAATCAAATTAAATGGGCTTATAACTATAAGTGTATGTATAAAAATATATAAATGAGCTTATAACTATAAATGGGTTTAAAAATATATAATTATATATTATATATATTAAAAATATATATTATATATAATTAATTTCGGATACGGATATTTTCGGATACGGATGTGCCTATATCCATATCCGTATCCGGAATTTTCGGATTCGGATACGGATAATATCCGGTTTCTTTCGGATACGGATAATATCCGTTTTTTTCCGGATACGAATACAGATATTTCGATATTTCGGACGAATATCGGATTTTTCGGATTTTTTTGCCAGCCCTACATGTAGTCCCATCTACTCATCCTCCACACACACATATCCATTTATTACAGAATTATTGATTTTACTTTTGACCTTTCCGTGGCAGGAAGCAAGACCTGCATTTGATATAGACGACTATGGTAAAAGAGTCTTGCATAAGCTGTCCCAGTCAGCAGACCTTGAGAATAATGTGTCCTTTGCAGATGTGATCCAAGGAGAAGAAAAGCATGATGTTGCTCGATCATTTTCTGCACTTGTGCATCTGGTAACATGTGTTGTATGGAAAGCTTGTTTTTATAGAAATAAGCTCCTTTTATTATATCTTTGAGTTACTAAGGCTATGCATTAAACCCCTTTCAGGCGAACAATGGCAATATTGATCTACAGAGGTCTGACACTAATGATGAAGACTTCATGTCTGCAAATCTCTACTCTGTTCGACTCCTTAAGTATGTAAAGAGACGACAGCAAGTCCAATTCCAATCATCAAAGAGGAGAGCTGTATCTCAAACGAATGAAGGAGAGGCGAAAGATAAGATAGGTAGCTCTGGAAAAGAGAACTGCGAGCCTTAGTATGTACCCCAACTTCAACCAATGTCAACTCCCCTTTCAAACTAGAAAACGTTGGTGACCTCATTTGCACTCAGGGTGGATCTTAATAGTGTGAGCCACAGCTTTTTATCCCCTATACAACAAATAAAATTATGACAGCCCTTTTATTTTCTGCTATTTGTGGTAAACTTTTTCTTGTTTTAAACTTTAATTTTATGTTGCACTGCAACATCATAAGACCATTGAACTAGCAGCAGGTGTTTAAACTTAACCTATACTGGCTTTATTTGTTTGCTTATTTTGGATATTGTTTTTTGCTATTTTAATATGTTCTCCATGTATTATTTGTTATGCTGATTTGTTTTTATGTGTTACTGCATGATGGAAGTTTCTGGGTGTTTCTTTCTTGCATTTCCAATTCATTTTTAGTGCGGCAAGTCAAGTAGTGTTCCTAGTCTGCAGGCTGCTAGTCATTGCTGAGTTATTTTTGGTAGCCCTCTTAGAGTTTGTGATTATGCTCTGTCTTTCGTTTTTCAGAGTATTTATTGTGTTCGCGTTAAATTTGACCACTTCTGTAGCTCTAGATATATTTATTAAAATAATTATATAAGTTATACTCGTAACATATTAAAAAGAATTAAACATTATTATATATATAGTTTGGTTCCGGAAGCCAACCAAACCTTCCCATTCACTTCCCAACTTATAGTATGATCTTTTGCAATCGGTGTCTCAGTTGTGTTTTTCGACATGGTTGTGTTTTTCGATATGGTTTATGCTTATCCCTAGTACGGATATCTTGAATTTCAAAAGTTCTATGGTTATTATGTTTAATTTACGAAGTTATTTGTGCCTGGAAGATGGACTAGCGGTTGTGGCTGAACCACATGGTTCATCTACATTAAACCCCATGTCTCAACCGAGCTAACCTCTCTGTTGAGCGATAACTGTTGCCATGTTAAACGCCTACGGACATGTGTAAACAATGTCTTTTCACTTTGACAGATTTCTTGTGACAAGATGTCAGATGCTGACCAAAACTTTAGCCAACTTGATCGGTAACATCAAACTAAACTTCTGTTGTTCCCTACTCCAAATTTATAACCAGCGCAGCCCATACTTTGCATTTTTGCATGGCATGCACAGTTATTGTGATAGTAATACACCTCCGATCAAGATAAATCAGACCCTCAATCTGCATGTAACCCTATTAAACATTGTAGAATTTAAAGTTTATGTAATAATTATAGGACACTGTAAATGTGCTACAAACAAGGATTCTACATCTTTTCCTGATATATTATCACATTTTTGACAGAGAAACAACTTGACCATAATCAAATTAATCACATATTTGATACATTATTTTTTATACATCCTCAATTTCATATGAAAAGTTATCTGCATTACAAAAGAGTGTTATGTAACTCATTTGATCATAATCCTGATGAAACTGCCTGTTTAATTAAAGCATAATTAAAAGCTTGATTATTCAACTACATCCAGGGCCTTTGGCGTTTTTCGACGTTAAAGTGGATGTCCAATAGCCCTGCTATTCCGGCATATATCTTTTGACCAACGCCTTGTGGGTACAAGCAGAAACACCATTTAGAAAAGATTAACATTCTTCACTATTAAGAGAACATATGTATGTAATCAGATTATATAAACATATTTGTACGTCGGTGACTAGGTTTCGGTCATTCAGATAGAGTGCTGATTTGAATTCTTAAGCACGACAAGATCGCTCTACAAATCTTTACCTCACATGATCCTCTCATATGGATGTGCAGTAACGGAGGAACCAAAGTTTCTTGAACGTAGATAAAAGTCCAAAATTACGAAAGAAACTGAAAAAAGAGAGGTTAAATATCAAGTAGGTGACTGATTGCGTCCAAATATATCAAGTAAGTCACTGATTGTAAATTTGACTCGTTTTAATAACTGATTTTAATTTTTTTTTATCAAACTCCTTTTCCGGTCACCTCAAGTATTTTCCGGTGAAACAAAATATGCACATAAAAAATCTGAAAAAAACTATATGCAGTAAAACACCCCGACTTTGAACCTCATAAATTCAGAATTATCGAAATCAAACTCAAAATCAAAATCAAAATTAAATAAAATTTCACCCAAATTTATTTACTTTCAATTTAGAGTTTTGAATTTGATTTCGATAATTCTGAGTTTAGGAGGTTCAATGTTGGGGTGCTTTACTGCATATAAGTTTTTTTCAGATTTTTTTGTGCATATTTTATTTCGCCGGAAAATACTTGAGGGGGCCAGAAAAAGATTTTGATAAAAAATTCGAAATCAGTAACTAAAACGAGTCAAATTTGTAATCATTCACCTACTTATATATTTGGACGCAATCAGTCACCTACTTGATATTTAACCCAAAAAAATTATTGTTTTGGTTTTCAAATGTCTACCATCTGAAGAGACTACCGATAGATAATATGGGAGATATAATTTATCGGGACTCGGGGGATGTGCTGATCTTGTCAAGCTTATGTTATGCGGACTCGGGTGCACGGTGTAGTTCACGAGTTTGAATCGCATGCAAGTGGAATTTCATTTATCTAATTTTGTTCTGCCAAGTGTCTACTTCCAATGAATTGTGTATACTTAATCATATATGCCAAATTTATACCATATAATTTAAAGAAATATATGTCCAACTCATACCATATAGTTAAAGAATTATAATAAATCAAGTCTTCCAGGGACTTTGCTCTATCTAGACACCTTGTCAAGTTGCCTTTAATTTCATATTGAACTATATCGGTGCAAGATGAAGTGTCCACTTCCAATGTGAAGGGACTTGGATCCATACCCAGTTGACACGTGTACGATGGCAATATCGGAGAGTCTGGGTAACAGAGAGGAATCCAACTCGATCAGCAATAAAACAAGAACCTATTGTCTATTCCAAATAAAAGCACACATTAAAATGGTATAAAACCAAGAGCATGATAGCATACTTGCGGGCTGTGTCAGGTACTTACAGATGGCTAAATGTTGACATTGTTAGCTCTCGTGAAGAAAATCCTTATGATAGACTTGCATCTGGGGTTCATTTTTAAACTTACATGTACTTTCAGAATATGAAAATAGGTTGTGGATTTACTGCAAGACAAAGTGGCCTTGAAATCAGCAGGTTGCACAAAGTTTTTTTTAGTAATGACTTTAGGGAAAACATGCACAGACAAAAAACTCAATAGAAAGATGCAGATTTTCGTATAATATTACCTGTTAGTATAACATCTCCTTCGAGAAGAGTCATAAGAGAACTTACGAGTCTTACAAGAAATGGTATCTTAAACATCATATATGCAGTGGAGCCTTTCTGCCGAATTTCTCCATCTACCTGTAGAGACTAGAGAGTGGCAGCATACAATCGAGAAACTCAAATACAGGGAGCGATTTGTGCCTTCGTACAACAACATAAATTACTATCCATGAAAAATTCATAAATTTCAGTTATATCTGAATCTTACAGACCAATACCCTTTGGTTTTTCAAGGATGCTTAGTCCCAATCCATCTTGACAATTATAAGTTTCATGAGAAGGTATATGGCCTTGAAAAGGTGTAATATTGCTTAGCCAAATAAGTGATGTCTTATATCTTAATCGTATTAAAAGGACAAGTGAGTCCTTACGTAGTTGCTCCTTTGCACCATCTATGACCTATTTGTCTTAGTTTCATAGTGTAGGTACAGATCTCTTATAAACCAGATGATCAATCATGTACTTCCAACAAATTGCACACAATATTTGTCAGTATTAGTAGATGATTTTATCCATCAGAAAAAAGTAATGTTCAAAGGCAATTCTCTACATCTGCTCTTCGGATTTATTTGACATAAAAAATGAATCAACATCTAATGCATTTTAACTGACAAAAACAATTTATTCCAGAAACATAAAATATAGTCTTACAACAGAGCTAACTGGCGTGAAGGTATCCTGCCCTATAGCCACAGTCTATGGAGACTTGCAGACTGACATCCCATAGTATCTAAGGAATCAAAATAAATTACAACTACAAACTGAGTCAGCTAAGCTAAAAATATAACACCAACACCACCATGAATCTTAGAATTACAGATTTCGATATGTCTAACTGATCCTCCCATCAGAAAGCAGCAGAAAACAAGGTTCAATCAGATAGAAATTTTGTGAAGCTGTGAATGAAAGGTTTCGGGGGGGGGGGGGGGGGGGGGGGTTAGATGAAAAAGAGCAATTCAACAAGTTGGTTCGAACCAATTCACTAATAAAATATGTTGAAAATTTTGATGAGTTAAAATTTGTAGTGTTATTTAAGAATCCTCATTGAAATGACCCTTATTTTGTTTCAAGTTGCTAGACGTATAGAAGTAGTTCGATTTCTAGAGCAAACTATAGAGGTGATATTAAAGAAACGGGAATTTAAGAAAGTACCGAGAAGTAACAACGGGGATAAGAAATCTGGATTCAAGAGTTAAGAAGAAAAGAGGAAGGGGGAATTAAAGACCATTTTAAAAAAAATCTCCTGAAGAGTTTCAGTACAGAAAGAATAATCACTTACATTATAAATGTGGGGGAAAATTCAGTTAAGGCCACTGGTGTAAAAATCAACAATATACTTTTATGATAATAGACGAGATGACTAGAAAAGGATATATTAGAAGAAGCATTTAAAGAGGAAGATGGTATAATTGAGGAGGTTATCTCTAGTGAGAACCCTAGTGGGTTCAGTAGTTTGTAGGCATCATTATTTAATATATAGTACCCCTTTGTGGAGATTTACATTTCATTTGCTCAAGAGTCAACAAGAACATTCTGTTGAACAAAACAAAGGAAGAGAATAGCTAGGAGCTTTAAATACCAGAATAACTTTGCATAGGCATTCCCAGTGCTGGCTTCATCTGAATTTAGGATTTATTAGCTTCACTGGCAGGGGAAGAATGATCAGGAGCACAACCAAAGGCAGGTGTCGGATGGATGCCTAAACATGTGAAGCCGTGAAGGAATAGAAAAGCACATATCGGTAAAGTCAAATAGTAGAAGGGTTGAAATGAAAGTAAAAGTTTTCCATATATATTTGACAGACAATACATGACTAGGATTAAGGTGCAAGCTGCATTCTACGGTTGCAATTAAGATCATACCTTTGCACAACATCCTTCCCCAGAGAGCCTGAATGTTAATCAGTTGATTTCGGATATCCGAGGAACCTGGATATCATCTAAGAGAAGTACTAATATGTTGACATGACAAAAAAAAATTCTCAGGCAAGAAATTAAATTAAATTTGACAAGTTAATCAAGTTTTTGGTCTTCCTCAAAAGTCTTCGATTCTTGATAGAACTGGGGCTTTCAATTCACACATCTGCCACTGAAGGGCTGTCTGCCGATAGCACGTGAGATATGCAATTTTGCAAAGGCAGCAGAAACAGGTAACCACTAAGTATAAGAATAGCCATGTTAGGCAGCAGAAACCTCGTGGTTTCTTAGCACCTGTAGGGCTTTAATGTTTCAAGAAAGAAAAAGAAAAAAGAGAAACTAATGTTTGGATTTTATTTTAATATAGAGGTTGACAGAACAGGTGGTTGTTTGTAAACCCAAATTAATGATCATAGTCCGAGCCTGTAAGCCAAATAATTGGAAGTTGTCGGACCGAAGATGTTACAGACGATGGCAATCTATACCTTCAGAACTTATGGTCAACCCATGATATAGACCTTATTTATGCACTAATATTAGCCAAAGCTCAGAACTGGAGTTGTTTGTCTTTTGTTCTTCACTACAAAACTCCCATCTCAAAATTCTGCAAGTTAATACGAAACAGTGGTATGGAAAGTAATCACATGGTTGTAACAGCAAGAAGATAATTACTCACCCAACACACGATCATGACAATCATACATGTAAACAATTCATAATTTTAACTAATTTCCTTGTGGCAACATCCTCCATCAACAAAGCTTTAAAAAAGTGTTCAGCTACTAGTAGTACTACTACAGTTACTACGTGCATAATTATGTGTGTGTGCGTGTGTGTACGCTAGAGCTTGGGACAATAAAAGGAAAACTAAATGATAATAGTAGAAATTGTTGAACTTTCACTTTACCCCGAGGCAGAAACCACTAAGTATAAGAGTAGCCATGTTAGGCGTAGAGCTCAGAAAACTTTGCAGGTTAATGCATTCTTTCACGGTGGAGATTGGGTCTTTATCAGCAAAAAGGGCAGAGAAATACTCTAAGGATTGAGATCTTACGAGCTCAAATTTGTTGAGATTTTTATTATGATGTGTAAATTGGGAGGCCAGATGTTGAATACCGGAACAATAAAACAAACTCAATTGATTGAGCTGAGGTCCAAATGACATGTCATCAACAAATGTTACATAAGCAAGGTAAACCAAAGTCAGATTACAGAAACCTTGAAAATTTGGGGGTGGGTAGAGTGTATATTTACAGAGAAACAACCGAACCAACTCTGAACATGAAAAGAAACAAGAGGGCATAAGAATATGAGAATTTTTCTTCATATTAGTAATCGCTAAATGCTTAACCCCTTTAGTGGACAATAGGCGCATCCAAGAAGCATTGTCGTTTTGTAAATAAATATTTGGAGGGATGTATAAATCGAATTGGACGACGGGGCCTTGGTGAGCTAAAATAATCTTATTAACAGCTCCTGAAATTTTTTCGAGACCAGTTGGGTCATAAATGGATATCTGAGAACCACATGACTGCGGCTTCGCTATATATTCCTCCAAGTTTTTGACAAAATACTGGTTCTTGCGGCATCATCTTTTATTGGGATGCCATCTAGAATACAAGTTAGTAGGTTAATAGGCATGTTGGTAATCAGATCATCATCGTCCATAGCACCGAAACCAATTCCACGTTGTCTTTTAGCAACAGGGGGCATCTTAATTCTGAGATATTAAAAAAAACTCATACAACTGGAAAATCAAAGTACAGTAAAAAGTGCTACAAGGACATGATCAGAGCTGCTTTCACAACATACAGATACCAGCAGGGAAGAGATAATAGAAAACACAAGCTACAATTACAGGCACGTCGCGTTTCACATAATATATACCAGATTTTACTGGATATTATTAATCAAAAATTGATTAGAATTTTAAGAATTTAACTCATAATGATTGGATCATTGGTAGTGGTTCAACAGATCACATCTGCCCCCAGTTAGATCAATTTAGCAGTTATGAAGCTGTTAAAGACAGTGATAGTTACATCACAGTTCCTGATGGAAGAAAGGTAAAAGTGTTATTACATGTTGGTTCAGTCCATATCAAAGAATGTCCTCCATGTACCTGATTTTCACTTTAGATTAATTTCTGTGGCCAGACTTTGTGAAGATCTTGACTATCAACTTGTTTTTACTAATAAAGGTTGTTTTCTTCAAGGCCTTTCTTTGAACAGGCCTCAGATTCCTCTTGGTAACATTTCCAGTGGTTTATATAGCTTCAAAGATTCTACATCTCCTATTAGCAGGTTCTGCAACTCAACTACTTCCACAACTGAAGACATGAAAAAATGGCATTTAAGGATGGGGCATCTGCCTTTTCATCAACTCAAATTGTTACCTTCTCTCAGTTCAATAAAGGAGTGTTCAGATATAGTTTGCCAGATTTGTCCTGCAGCAAAGCAAACTAGAAGGTCCAAGTTTGATCCCAGGGCAGCTATAAGAGTTTTCTTGGGGTATTCTAATACCCAGAAGGGGTATAAAGTCTTTGATATTCAGAGTACTTCTGTTTCTGTGACAAGGGACTTGATCTTCTATGAATCAATTTTCCCTTGCAAGTTTTTTTCTTCTGGTACACATTCCAAATCACAATTCCTCAATGAAATTTTCATCCTTATCATGCCACCTACAGAACACTGTGAAACTTCTTCTTCTATCCCTACGTGGACAACCACCACCGAGTCACCTCCTAGTTCACCTCTTATTAGTCATACTGATCCTTCATCAAACTCCACAGATACTTCCACTATCTCTACTCACAACCATAATTAGGTTTCTCTCAGACAATCTAATAGAGTCAAAACCAAATTTGCATATCTGCAGGATTGCCAATGTAATATCACCACATCATCTTCACACTAGTGTAACCTCATAGCTGGTTCATCTCTACCTCTATCTCATGTAACACTCTTATCTGCACGTTCTATGATTACCGAACCAAATTCTTACCAAGAGGCTGCAACCAATCCAATGTGGATTGCTGCAATGAACAAAGAAATTCTGGGAATAGAAATATCATATTTACCTGAAGGTATTGTACTTAGTCAGAAAAAAATCACAAAGGAGCTTCTAGAATTTTGTGATGTTGATGTTACACAGAAAGCAGTCACTCATATTCCTCTACATCTCAAATTACATGCTGATGAATGAGAACTTCTTGCTGATCCTGAACTATATAGATCCATTGTGGGCAAACTTAATTTCCTGACTCACACAAAACCAGTCCTGTGCTATACTGTATTAAGGAATAAGTATGTAAGGGTAGTATAAACTTTTACTAACCTCCTATATATGTGAAGGATGTAGTCGTTTATCAGGAAGATCATTTCAATGTAGTCTTTAATATATTTTTCTGTTTACAATATATCAGTTCCTATTTCTTCAATCTCTTGGTTTCTTCTCTCTTTACCTCCTATTGCTATTATATAGATGAACTATAAAAGTCATCATGGTATCAGAGCCATTCTTCTCTCTTTACCTCCTATTGCTATTATACAGACGAACTATAAAAGTCATCATACTGTTCAGACCTTGAGTCAGTTTATGCACCAGCCTAGAAATTCTCACTTTGAAGCTTTGACACATACTTTGAGATATATAGCTTATACTTCTGGAAAAGGCATAATTCTTAGGGGTAGTAATTCCTTAACCCTGCAAGCCTTTTCAGACTCAGATTGGACCTCTTGTCCAGACACTAGAAGGTCTGTCACAGGTTATGTACTACTTTTTGGGAATTTTTCAATGGCCTGGAAATCAAAGAAACAATCCACTGTGTTAAGATCAAGCTTTGAGGCTGAGTACAGGGCCATGACTGCTGCAGCCTCAGAAATTACTTAGACAATAAGATTGTTACAAGAGCTTGGGGTTGACAACCTTACACCAGTCACTTTGCACTATGATAATCAATCAGCTATCCATATTGCTAAGAATCCAGTGTTTCATGAAAGAACTAAGCATATTGAAGTTGATTGTCATTTTACTCGAGGTAAAGTCTTGGAAGGATTAATTCAGTTGACATATCTTCCTACTTTCGGTCAATTAGCAGACATCTTTAATAAGACAATCCCTTCTCCACAACTTCACAAGCTATCAAGCAAGTTAGGTCTCTATGATCTCTCAGCCCATATGTTCCCCAACTTGAGAGGGGATATTGAAGATAGTAATATAACTTATTTGCCATGTCAGCAGCCAACACAGCATACAAGCCAGGCTGGAGACAGTGGAGTTAGTTAGGCTTAGTTTGTTATAATTTTCCCGCTTAGAAGTTAGTTAGATTAATTGATAGCTTAGTATATGTACCACTACTCAATGTACAGACTTTACCTTTTTCGCAATACAATCAGTTTTTCATTTCATTTAAGCAATACTTCTTCTTCACAAAATAATAATATGTATTTGTGAATTTCTGGTGAAATTTATTTAATACATTTAGAACTTCTCTGCTTACGTGTGTGTATATGTACACACAAGTTAGAATCGATATATAACATTGAAACTGGAAGACCGAGAAGATCTCTATATCGATTATAGTGTATCATTCTATGTTGACCCGAAACATAAAAATGTAGATACAATTGGGTAAATTCTCTCGATAATAATAATAAACTTATTTATTTGGTGGGCATGATGGCTTCTTGATTTAAAATTTTAATTATATTCGGATTAGTCATTAGTGATAAATATATATACAAGTACAATAGTAACTATAGCTGTATTAATTATCGGTCGTGAGGCCGTGATTTTACTCAGTGCACACCCAAAAAGATTAGCGGCTGCGGGTTTTCACAATAAAAATATATATTAAATTAGGGTGAATAGAGGGAAAGGTTGTGAGCTTAGAAAGAAACGGAGAAAGAGACGCACAAAGTGGTATGTTCTTCACAAGTTAAATATTTACTTGAATTCTACTAAGCTAATATATATTTGATATTAAAAAGAGCATAGTGTATATGAGCGATAATTAAGTTGATGATTCAGAGGTCTCGAATCCCAACTGAAGGTGTATAAATGGTTGGTGTCAATATATATGGTATACTTATATGTATGTCTAGGCTCTAATTCAAGTCGAGTTTTTTTGAGTTCGGCTTGATTAACCCGGTTCGACTCGGTTCGACTCGAACTCGTTATTGAGTTCGAGCACGCATAGGTTTTTTGGCTCGACTATATACTCAAGTCGAGTCGAGTTTTTCCGGGCTCGAACTCGAACTCCTCGGCTTGGACTCGACTCGATTATATTTTTAATATTTTTAATTTTTATATATTATATTATATTATATTTAGTTTTAGAATTTTCATTATATAACTTTTTAATAAAAGAAAATTTTATAATATAAATATTTGCAGTATACTTTTCCTTCTTACAAATACAGTTATATGCATGTAGCATATTCTAAGATAAATAAAAATCCCAGAAGTGGGGTATTCCTTCTTAAGAGGGCTCCCATGCTTCCACGGTCCGCTTACCGAATAGTGAGATCTTCGACGTCAGAGAGTTTTTATTAGTTGACTGACAATGACAAAGGCTTGCGAAAGACTCTATAGTACTTGGTAACCCACTCTCAACTATGTAAATTAAAAAATGTTCATTATAAATTCTTTTTTAATAGTGTATTGTACAACAAATACAATTATATAGGTACCGTTAATATAATTTAATTATTTATATTAATAAAAAATATTAAAAATACATTAAATATTTTGATTAATACTTTATACTTGTCACTTGTGAATTTGTGATTAATTGTTAATGGATACATTTCCAATAATATAATTTATTCAATTTTATTCTAAAATACACCAAGTCACTAAGTCAACAACATATTAAAATCATAGTATCGTAGTTTTCTGTACTTCAATTAAATTCAAACTAAAATTTTATAATTATTAATGATTTGGTACTTATTGCATACATTTTTTTGGATTCTTTCCTTAACAGAAGAAATAAGATTCTCATATTATTGTCATTATTTATTTATTTATTATCATATATTTAAGATATATAACTTATAAAAATAAAGTGATATTAAGTACGAGTGTATTAGTGTATGACTGTATGAACAAACGATAATACGAGTTTGAAAAATTATTTAGATTATATGAAAAATTAACTATCAAAATATTATTGACATTAAGTCAGAAATACAACCAAATTATATTTCAATATATGTTATTTCACATAATATAAGTGTATTATTTTAAAATTTTATTTTTCATTTTTAACAGAAAGAAAAATATTTTTAGATTAAAATCGAAAAAAAATAATTGAATAATTTTTATGAATATTAAGCTAAACTCGATAAGAACTCGAAAACTCGATAAACTTGATAAGAACCCGAAAACTCGAAACCATATTAAAAATTCAACAAACTCGATAAGATTGATGACTTGTTAAAATACTCGTAGAGCTCGAAAACTCGTTAAACTCAAAAACTCGTGAACGGCTCGAACTCGACTCGTATAATAGACGAGCCGAACTTGAACAAACATTTCAGCCTCAATTATTTTTAGATTCGGCTCGACTCGATAAGAAAAAGCTCGAACTTAATTATGAAAAACTAGAATTCGTCACGTCTCGTCTCGAATTACAGCCTTATGCATGTCAATGAAAGAAACGGCTATCAAAGTTTTTCATTGTATTTTGGGCAACCTACCCTATATCTGTTTTGCCAAAGATTCAATTATAACTAAATAAATGAATACTTCTCAATGTTTGTTAAACTGGAATAATCTAAACTGTTAATAATTTCACAATATGTGGCCTATAGAATTAGTCGCGGGCTTGATGCTTTTGAAATCAGAGATATGATTTTGGCGTGTGATTTCTTTTGTAGAAATTTTAATACGCATGATAATGTTTGATTATATTGAATTAATTAGGAATCTCATTCACATATTGATTATGTCTGTGATCTCTTTGATTACTTAATAATATAGAATTCCCCTCAATTCACTGATAACCAGGAAATTTATGTTCATCATAATTTATATGTTAGCCAACATCAGTGTAAATTTTATTTAGTTTAGGTATTGAATTAAGATTTAAGACACATGAAATGCATTTAATTTTCACCATTTGAATTTTGTGCATTCAAATTTCTTATGTTGACTTGATATACCCATGTCTACTTGTATAACTTTTTGGACAGATACCAAATACCTGTAAACACAATTAACTTAAAATGACAAGTATACCCTTTAGCCAACCCCGTGATAAACATGGGTGTACACGGTTTGACCAATCTGATCAATCCAAATAAAACCGATACCGATCATTTTTTGACCGATTCAAACCGATTTTTTTCAAACCGATATATACTCGGATTGAAAAAACGTCAACCCGATTTTAATGAGTTGGATATGAGTTTCGATTTTTAAAATCTAATTCAATCAAATCCTGTCCGATTAAAAATAAAATAATTAATAAATAATTCAAATATCTAATATATCATTCCAACTCATTAGCATTTAGTATTAGTTCACACTCCAGAGTCCTAGTCCGTTACATTGTTATTGTATATTTGTATTATAGTATTATAGTATTAAAACTATCTCCAATTTGTTTTGAACTTTCATTTTTAGTTTTATTTATTTTGATAAAAAAATTATTTATATATTTATTAATTCGATCAATCCGATCCAAACCGAAATGTATTAAATGGGTTGGTTTATAAATTATATTTTTATGAGTTGGGTTGAAAATTTATAAATCCGATTAAATTGAATTGGTTTGTTAAAATTTCTCAATCCGCCCAACCCGATTCGTATACACCTGATTAACAAATTTGCCCGCAAAGGCACCGGACAGAGTTTATTGAAAAGATAAATATACCCTCCCCATCCTAAGGACACGTAGCAAGATGACGTGGATTCAAATAGACCCACAACCCATTCTTCATAAACAGGGTCAATGACATTTTCTGTTCGACCCGGTGACCTGGAACCGGCAATAACCGGTAACGCAGCAGCACAGCTGAAGCTACAGACTTCATTTGCAAGTAAGCCAAGTCTTTCCCTAAACAAGTTCTCGGTCCACCATTAAAAGCCACAAATTTGTACGCATCTTGTGGCGGTTCGAACCGGTCTCCTCCGAGTGAAAGCCACCTTTCCGGTTTAAAATCCATGCAATCTTCGCCCCATATACTCTTCATTCTCCCCACAGAATATATCGAATAAGTCACGGTTGAGCCCGACGGGACGAATGTTCCGTCAGGCAAAACATCATCGGACACAACATATTTAAAATCCTCGGGCACGGAGGGATACAAACGGAGAGTTTCTGCTAATGCAGCCTTTAGATAAATTAATTTATCCGCTTCATCGAAAATAATTGGCTCCTCTATCCATAATTTATGATCTTTGCCTCGAGTTTGTGATAAAACACGAGATATTTCGTTTATGATCTTCGTTTCGACGTCTGGATTGTTCATGACTAGCCAAAAGAACCAGCTCAATGCCACTGACGAAGTGTCTCGGCCGGCTAGAACAAAGTTGAGGGCCATGCGTTTTAGTACATGACTAGGAAATAAATTACCGTGCATATCTTTTTTCTTCATAAATCGAGATAATAAATCATCTGACGGACATTCATTGCGTGCAGTGATTGTATCCGTCATGTAACTTTCAACAATTTCTAGACACTTTTTCAATTTTAATTCGGCTCCAATTCCGAATATTTTCTTCAATCTCCACAAAAATTGTGGATATAGTAAACGTTGCAGTGTAGCTTCTGTGGCAGAATCAAATGCTTTGGCAAACGGGTTGTCTGGAAAACTCAGAGACAGAGTCTCCGGGTCTTTACCAAATGTCAGGCCACAAATATTATCAAACGTTAACCTCAACAACAAATCTTGTATATCCACGGGTCGTTGATCCATGGATGCACTCTCTAAAATCTTCCAAAATCGAGTTTTGATTGTTCTACTAACCCACCTCGCCATAGCTTGTCGGAGTGTACGAGTTGTGAACTCAAGGGCAGCTGTTTTACGTTGAATAAGCCACGTTTCTCCATCGCTATTAAAAATTCCTTGCCCTAAAAGATCATGAAAAGCTGTTTGCCACGTTGGACCTTTAGGGTAATTATCGAACCGGGTCCGAAGAATATGTTCGATATTTTTAGGGTTGGATGTCACAGTGTAAAACCCTTGTTTACAAGCAAAATATGGTATTGCAATGGTAGTAGTTTGGTAGGTGGCAGCACTACCAGTCTCGACGAGATTTTCAGCAACCCAGTCATGGAAGCGCCTCCGGTTCATGAAGAGAACGGGGATGCTTCCGACAATCGGCCAGACTTTGGGGCCCGTAAGTTTATAAGAGAGGGCGAAGAACCAAAAAATATATGCTATTGTTGCAGCTAGGAGACTGAATGTGATGAGTAGGGTTTCCATGTTTTTTAGGGTTTGGTACTTGGACACTTATTGTATAAGGTAGGAGAAATGAAGTGTACTTAATCGTTGATACTGAGGACAGAGGATGAATGTTGTTATTTACTTATATATGCATAAATAGATTATAGATTTAAGGTCTTTTATTATTACGTGTGACGGTTTTGGAAAAGTTGTTGAGAAATTTATAGAAGCGTGAGATAAATTAGTCGCCGAGTTGATAGAGATCCAACTGCATGTGCACATTTCGAGTACTTAATCAATAACAGGACCAGATGCAGTGTCCTTAATTTCCTAGTTAATGACAGTTTATATATAGGAATATATTATATATATAGAGTAAGGGATAACAATGAAGTGAAAACTTTTTAGCGTGAGAACCGTGAAAATTTTCATTAAATATTGCAAAACCATAATAAAAAATGTAAAAACAATGATTCTGCAGAATTTAGTAAAAGTTTTCACGGTTCTCACGCTAAAAAGTTTGCAGCTGAGTATTACCTGTAAGTAAAATATATATATATATATATATATATATATATATATATATATATATATATATATGATTAGTATATAATATTATATAGATTTTTGTTCAAATGAGAATCCCCACTAATGTGAGATATGAGAATTAATCATATCTCTTTATTTTATAAATTTTTTAATCTAATCGAATGGTCCAGTCAAGAGCACCCACACTAATTATCTACACCCTCACATAGACGAACTCCATCCTTGTTGACGTCACGATGATGTCATAATTAGTTATTTTTTTATTAAAAAAAATTTGGGGAAAATTTTTATATAGCTGAGTCAGCATGATGATTGTCTTATAAAGTGGTGATTTTCTGGGAAAAAAAATCACCAGAATTCGTTTTTTTTTTAAGTAGTGATTTTCTTGAGAAACAAATCACCAGATTTCAACAAAATCACCAGCATGACATCAACATGTTGTCATCATGACGTCAGATATATAAAAAAATATTTATAACGTTATTTTTTTCGTTGATATCATACTTGGTGATTATTTGTGTAGAGATGAGCGGCTAGAATTACATCTCATATGTCACACTAATTAGCATTCTCATTGGAGCATGACCATATTATATATATATATATACACACACATGCACACGATTCTACTATCTCCGTATATATATGTAGCTCAGTTTCTTTGAGATGGGCTGAGCGTAGAGGCCCCAAAAATTTAGGGTCCTAAAATTTATATCACTTTATATGGATTTACTTTGATGACAATTTGATGAAATTGACGTCGAATGTATTATAAATGATTTTGTTATAAAACATGGAAGAAGAACATTTCTTTTCAAGTAAATTTGTTAGACTTTATTTTTTTGTATACAATATATTTCGATAATTTGTTTTATTTAAAAAACATAATTAAATGATTTTAATGTATACCAAAATATATATGAAAAATTGGAACAGGGCCTCGAAAATGCATGTTTGCTGCCCCGTGATTTCTTTAATACAAACGTGCCACTTACGGATCAGTTACAGTGTTGTTAATTGTCCACCTAAATCTTTATATTCGCACATATATAGTATATTAGACAGGTTTTGCTTCATGTTTAAACTAATCAATTTAGTTTAGCCTATAATTATATTGGCTCACATATATATGGTACAGCCCGCCTGATTATTGTTAAGTTCTTTTTAGAGTATATATTGATCACTTTCTAATAATATATATTCGAAATGAGGTGAAATTAGAGCCGATGAAAGATAATTTCTTTATTAGACGTACTATCCATCGAACTCAATTATATATTGTTAGATTTAATTAATAAGAATTCTTAATTATACGGGGTACAAACCGTAGAGAATTATACAAAAGCCGTATCTTCAACGTCGTTTGAGGGCTATACATTTTTACTAATTTTGGCCTAGCAGGAAATGATGGAAGCGATGAGACAAAGAAATGTGAGTATGGATATATATAGATAGATAGATTAACAAAGTAGAGGGAGATACGTACACGATATATATTGATATATATACATACATATATATATATATATTAGTTAATTTTTTACATTTTATAAATTTGGATCATAGGGAGTACAATATTCAGATTTCAAGCTTACAAATGCAAAAGGTACCTAACTCTATTAACACTAGAGTTCATAAGACACAAATTAACGGGCAGAACAACCCCATATAAACATAGAGGAAAACTGATGTAGTCGAAAATGCAACACATGTGTTAAGCTTATGCTCATTTCACCAGCTTTCCCGAGTCGGTTGGGGCAAATTTAATTTTAATTCTTACTCAATTAATTATTTGTAGGTTGAATTACATACAACTAATCATATGATCTGCAAATAAATATACAAGAATACAATTATATTCAGGTATCTGATTTTTCAGCATTGCTATATATTTATTATTTAATGTTGTCCTGAACGTTAACTAATTAAATCAACAAACTAAGGTACGTATCATGAATGCATGGTGAAACAAGACTTGAAGGCTACAGCTAGAAAGACTTGCTATAAAATATAACAACCAACATGCATTTACATATTATATATATTGAATACTAAAAATATTAGTTGTGTCGTATTTGTAGTAAAAATTGATTCGCAGAGAAAGAGGTAGTTGGGGAACGGTTTACCCACACTGAGAATTTAGGTTTTGTAGCAAACCTTGGTAAACATGGATGTCAAAAGAGTGGACAATGTTTTTGACTCCATACTTGCAATTTTTCTAGAATCATCATTTATATAATCCTATCGACAACTAATTGCCAATTTACTCTCTGTTTTCAAATATTTTTGACACATATTTTTAAAAATATTAATTGTATAATAGAGCAATGTTACAGATATAAAATTATTTCTTAAATTGAGGTCATAGATGACATGACAGTGGGTGATTATGAAATATTTTAATTGATGTGATTTATGTGAATACAAGGATTCATTATTATTAGAGACAAACACGTGGTATATAAGAAATATTTTGGTAATAAATTTAGAATCTGTAGCAATATTTTAATATTTTTTAAATAAAAATATTAATTATATATTTTAATTTACAAAAAAATAACTTTGTCAATACTCTTAAAAATGTATGTAAAAAATTTAAATGTCAATTATTTTAAAATTAAAAAAATACCATTTACTTTACCCTATTCATACTCCCTGCTAGACGTGACAAATTATTCGTGTCGTGTATTTTCGTGTTTCGTGTACTTGATGGGTAGAACTGGAAACGACGACCTGATCTGTTGACAAGGACACGCCATAGTTTAAAAACGATCCGACATGACACGAACTGAAGTACACGGAATGTTTTCAAACAAAATGACACGATTTAATACACAAAAACGAAAAAATATGAAATGTACATGAAATAAATATGAACTGGTACACGAAAATGAAAAAACATGAAATGTATATGAAATAAATATGAATTGGTACACGAAAATGAAAAAAATATGAAATGTACACGAAATAAATATGAACTGGTACACGAAATATCAAAATTTACGTTTTTATCCAAATTTTAATTTAAACATAAGCCAAAGTACCTAAAAATGAATACGAAATATATATATATATATATATATATATATATATAATATTTATTTATTTATTTCATGTACCTCGTGTCGTGTCGTGTACCCAACCCAAGGGATAAACACAAAACCGACACTAAATTTCGGTCGTGTATTTTTTTGTTCATGTATTTTCGTGGTGTGTACTCAAAATCAAAAAATAAACACTAAATTTTCGTATCATTTTCGTAGTCTCGTGTAGTAGGAAAAATTGTCAGGTCTACTCCCATGTCCCTGCACATAGTTGAGCAGGATATTGGGCTCATAAGATGAATACATTGCGTCCAACTAATGTAGTTTGAAGCTCATGATATATTAATGGTTCATGGATACAATTTATATATTCATGAACTTTTTTGATAGAAACACAGAAAAAAAAACTAAATTATAATATAATAACAATATTTCGGTTACAAAATAAAGTAAATCAAATCAAGTGAAACCAAACATAACTTACGCACCTTTTGTTTACTATTTAACTATTTTATTATTTGTATAATAAATAAAGTAATTTATAAATTAAATTTTAAAAATATAAAATGTATACTTATTTTGAATTTTACAAATTGATTTTATAAAAATAAAACTATTTTAAAGGTAAATTTTAATAATTTATAATTTATTAAATTTATATATTACAATTATATATTACTAATAAATTTATTTAAAATAATTATATTTATATTGCACCTCTTGATAGGTTTTAATGTTTTATTACTTGATCTTGCGGCTCTTGCCTCTTTCTTTGGCTCACTGTCTCTTCACCTTTCCACTTGATAAAGGATCTGTACAAAGTAATGACACGTGACAAACTCATAGCCAAACATATATGAGGATGAGCTTTACAGTTTACCATCACACCTTTTCTCTACCTTTTGCAAATTAATTGATTCACGAAATTTATATTCTGTTTTCACATACGCATAATAAAATTTCGTACATATAAAAAACCTCTGGACATGTATAGTTAATTTTTCCTAACTTAAATAAATTATATATAAGTTATTATCGATCATAATAATACAAATTCATACAATAAAATAATAAACTAAACTTTAATTAATCTTTTAGTTCATAATTTTATTATTATTTTAACTCAAAACATGGAAGAAAACAAGTCCATATATATGAAATCTATTTATTTTTTTATGTTTTAAAACAAGAATAAGGATAAGATACTTGTGGAGTGCTTGTGCTGCAAACAAGTCCATATATTTCTCCAACACGTACAACCCTCCTCATCAATATACTATTTACTATTTTCCATCCTCTCTTTTTTTCTCAAATATTCACAACTTGAAAATGGCTTCATTGAACACATTAATGTTCTCTCCGGCAGTCATTCCCGGCAGGAAAAGAGTACCAACAACAAGAACATACGCAACCGCAGCGAAAAACTCCGGTGGGGGAAACGAGGAGAAGAGCTTGTGGGATTTTGTACTTGGTGCAATAGCCAAAGAAGAGCAGATGTATGAAGTTGATCCGCTTCTTCAGAAGGTGGAAGGGAAGAGTGCTCCTAGTGGGACTACCGGTACTCGTAAAAGTTCCGTCGTGGTTCCGCCACCTAAGAAGGAGAGCGGTGGATTTGGTGGCTTTGGAGGTCTCTTTGCTAAGAAAGAATGATGCATGAATGATTTCTCTATATGTATAATCATCACTTTTCCAAGTTAAATTGCTATGTTTTGATAATTGTTATATATAAAAAAGATATTATATTTAATTTTCTCATTATAATGTTGTTATCTTCACATTTTATTTGATTTTCATGATGTTGGATAATATTGTGTGTTTTCATTAATTTGTTAGATTTTTAACCGTTTAACATTAGGATCGTTGCTCCTTCGACCCTGAAAAATTATTCTTTCTAGATAATTAGAAAAATGTTGCAAACTTAATTGATATACAAGTACAGTAGACCTCTAGAAGGAATGATCATCAAATTCTAATCCTTTAAGCATTACTATACTGTAATAATTTTGATACATATGTTCACACACGAGCGCACACACATAGTGTTTGGACTGTTTGCTAACCCGGTTTGTTGGATTTAAATCATTTTTTTTCTTGAAACCAAATCGAAATTTAATTTCATTTGGTTTTGATTAAAAATGTTTGATTCAAATTAAATTCGATCTATATGATGGAGTTAAACTTTTTATGTATTTATATACGGATTAAAAATTTTTGACTAAAAAATTATGAAAACAAAGTTTAACTCCGAATTTTATTTGCATTTTAAAAAGTTTAAATTTCTAAAATTGAAACGGGTTTCTCCCCAAATATTTGACCCTTTCTAAATTTGCAGAATTATTAATTAGGTTTTTTATTTTTTTATTAATAGCTTTTAAATTTATTAACAATATTATATATATTTGAACATTCATAAAAAAATGAGCACTTTTTTCTATAAAAAATATTATATAATTTTTAAATTACTAATAATATTATATATTATTGTTAATAAATTTAGAAATTATTAATATATATATATATATATATATAAAATTCCCAACTCGTAAGTTTAAAACGTATTTGAGAGAAATCTAAACTCATTTAAAAAATTCAAATTTTAAAATATATTAAAATCTGTCCAATAAAAAAACAAGCAATTGAAAAGAAAAAAATGAAAAAAACTAATAACTAAAAAATGTTGCATTCATTTTTCATTCAAGCATGCCAGGCTCTTTGAAAACAAATGTTTAGTCCCTTAACTCCGTTTCATTAATTAAAGGAGGGCAACTTCTTGTAAATTAAAATTAAAAATTCGTCACCATTTTGTAAAATATTTAAGTCTAGTCATCTTTTTGAAAATGAAGATAAACTTTAGTCATCATATATATTGCAATCAACTCGGAGATTTTAAAACTCTTTAACATTTTAGGGAGGAACCAAGAGTGCGTTGGAGATGGTTTTTGGACCATTCTCTCTAAAATTTAGTCGAGGAGGATGTACAGAGCAACTCTTGGAGTTGCTCGGGTGTAATTAATGTATCGTGAGAAAAAATCAGCCTCATTTAAAATTTTGAATTTAACTAGATAATATTTTGTTTTGAAAATCAAATAACATATTTAAATAAAAAAATTGGATTTAAATTTAATTTTAAATCCAAAATATTCAAGTACTTATATAAATTTAAAATTTTGAAATAATAATTCAATTAATATAATTTCAAATTTAATATTTGAAATGAATTGCATGTTTCTAAATATTATACTAGGAAAGATGAGATAAAATAAATAACTAGTTCCTAACCGTTTTAATAACAGTTCGCCAATGTATAAAATTTTATTTTATTTAAATTCAGTTGCAGTTTGATGGTTAAAATTTACATTGAATTTCAAATAATAGTAACAGTTTGAAATTTATAAATTGGTTCAAAATAATGGCTACAGTATAAAGTTTACAAATTTTTACCAAGTTCAGTTTGTTATTAAAACTGTAAAAAAATGAAAACTGTTTGAATAATATTTGAGTTTAACTTTGTTCAAATTTAATAAATTCGGTTTACTATGTTATCATACTCAAATTTAGATATTAATTTAAATTTTATTAAAATTCGGCCGCGCAGGTGACATATCTTAATTGTTTTTGATAATTTTTTCGGTCCACTCGCATAATCGCATGTGAAGATTGCGATTGTTAATTTTTTACTATATATATTCACGTGTATAATAAAATAATAGGAGTACGCTGTACAGTGTATACCACATTAGGGATGAGCAGAGTGCGATTTGTACCTAAAACCACAATCACAAAGTGCGGTTTCTATAATTAAAAACCAAAACCAACCCAAATATTATAGGTGCGGTTCGATTTATAATAGGTGCAGTTTTGGTTTTAAATAATGCGATTCAGTTTTAAAACCAACAAGAGTCCGAGCATAAATTTTTACATATACGAATTAAACATTCATTCAAATTCACATTTATAGTACTGCAGTGCATGGTACTCAGACTAGTTGATTGTTATACCTGTTATTCAAAAAATTCTAAGACACATTCAAAAAATTCTAAGACATAAAATTTATAGTACAATAGGCCTATAGCAAATGAAGGTAGACATATATCTATTTCTTATTTCTTGATATACTAAAACTTCGGAACTTACAAGTTAATTACATAAACTAATGACCGATATACAAAATGAGCAAAATGCAGTTTTTGGATAGAATAAGGATAAACTTCAGATGTCTTGCTTTTACCAATCATTCATGATTTGATTACAAAGACCCTCACAGAACAAATAGAGTGATGATCACCATCAGGAATATTCTAACAAACTAGTAAAAAAAGGTAAATGACAACCGTGTCCATATAGTGCCAATAAAACAGTAATAATGTGGTGGGCGGATGTGTAAAACTTATTATGTGAAGTGGTCTTGCAAGAGAAGACATGTGTTATGCAGGGTGGTAATAAGCAGTTCCCTTTCATTACTCCCATTCAAGCTGAGCTAGAGGCTGTGCTTAAGCGCTAAGCTTGTCTAGCAAAAAGTAGTGCTGCTTCACAGATAGTGGTTTGGTTAAGAGGTCAGCAAGTTGTGAGTGAGAAGGAATATGAGATGTAGTGATGTCACCAGCTTTGATCTTGTCTCTGACGAAGTGACAGTCAACTTCGATATGCTTCGTGCGTTCATACATCACAGGGTTAGCTGCAATGGAGAGAGCAACCATATTATCACAATTTAAATTGGCTAGTGGGAGAGAGCTCAGACCCATGTCTTTGAGAAGTGCTGTCAGCCAAATAATCTCACACGCTGTCAACGCCATAGAGCGATATTCTGCCTCAACTGTTGAACGAGCTACACCATTTTGTTTCTTCGTTTTCCAGCTGACAAGGGAGTGTCATAAAAGCAAACAAAAATCAGAGGTAGATCGTTGTGTGACAGGACAATTGGCCCAGTCACTATCGGAGTAAGCCTGTATAGATGCACTTGATGAAGAAGCCATAAGAATACCCTGAGATGGATTACTAACCAGGTAACGAAGAAGTTTATTAACTGTCTGCATATGAGCATTTGTGGGTTGGTGCATATATTGACTGAGTATATGAACCGGGAAGGTAATGTCAGGACGTGTAACCGTCAAATATATGAGTTTGCCAATTAAACGCTGATATGGGTGTGAGTCTACAAGTGGAGTGCATGTAGTTGGTGTCAATTTCAAGTGGGAGTCCATTGGAAGTTTTAAAGACGAAGTAGATGCCATTCCAAACTCATGATGTAAGTCCAACGTATACTTTTTTTGGGAAATGAAGAACCCAGTTTGAGATCGTGTAACTTCTAAACCCAAAATAATAGCTGATAGGCCAAGATCCTTCATATGGAACTTTTTAGCCAACATTTGCTTTAAATACTCAATTTCAGTTGAATTATTGCCAATAATTAATAGGTCGTCGACATAAATCAAGACGAGTGTAATAGATGTACTTGAGGTTTTAGTTAATAGACTGTAATCAGTTTTTGATTGATCATATCCAAGACTTTTCAATGTCTTAGAGAGCTTGCTAAACCATTATCACGGGGCTTGTTTGAGTCAGTACAAGGATTTTAAGAGTCTACAAACTAATTCTGGAATTGAAGAGTTGACGGCAGACAAGGATGCAACAGAGATTCTGGACCCAAGGCTTGTGTATCCTTGGGGAAACTTCATATAGACAACTTCATCGAGGTCCCCATTCAAGAAAGCATTGGAAACATCCATTTGCAGGGTGATCCAATCTTGTATAGCCACCACTACTAACATAGTGCGTAATATATTCAATTTTGCAACCGGTGCAAACATCTCAGCATAATCTAAGCCATAAATTTGTTTACATCCCAACACCACAAGCCTTGATTTGTGGCGTTCAATTAAGCCATCCAGATTGTACTTTGTTTTAAACAGTCATTTACAACCAATCGACTTTTTACCGGGAGGCAACATGGTTACAATCCATGTTTTGTTTTCCTCCAATGCAGTCAGTTCTTCGTTCATCGCCTTGATCCAATGAGGATGCTCAAGGCTTGTTTAAAAGTGACATGGTCAGTGTTGGTTGAGACATTAGCAGAGAAACACTGAAACTAATCTGCAACAGGAAGATCGATTACACTAGCCACATTGCAGCTAAGAAATGACTGCACATTGTTAATATAATCATCCAACCTTGTTGGTTTTCCAGCAATCCTTGAAGAGCGTCTAAGTACTGATTGTTCAGGTGATAAGATCTCGTTTACAGTGTTTTCAACAGTTGTATAGTTGTCCCCAATTATATCATCATGAGTAAGAGGGATCGTATTTGGACTTGGCATAACAACATGTGTGGGCTATATATATGATTCTAAACTTGATGCATTGAGAGGGAAAATAGACTCTTGAAAAACAACATCACGTGAAACAAATGTTTGCATAGTAGTCAAGTTCAACAATGTATACCCTTTTTGGTTAAAAGGGTACCCAACAAAAATGCATGGTACTCTCCTTGGCTAAAACTTGTCACCATGATTAGATGGATTTGCAACGAATGTCAAACACTCAAAGGCCTTGATGTTGTCATAGTCAGCAGGTTCCTTGTAAAGAACTTCATATGGAGCTTTGTTACCCAACACTGGTGTTGGTAGTCGGTTTATAAGGTAAACAACTGTTATGACGCACTCTCCCCAGTAGATCAATGACAGACCAACTTGAAAACGTAGACATGTAGCCACTTCAAGAACATATCTATGACGTCTCTCGACACAAGCATTTTGCTGAGGATGATTGACACAAGATGTTTGATGTCTGATTCCTTTTTCAGAGTAGTACTGCCTGCAACTTTCATCCGTAAACGCTGCAGCATTATCTGACCTTATGGTCTGAATCTTGGCTTTGAAATGCACATTGATATAATTATAGAAAGATTTGATGATTGACAAGTAATCCGATTTAAATTGGAGCAGATAGACCCAAATGACCCTAGTGCAATCATCAACTATTGTCAAAAAATACTTGTATTTTCCTCTAGTAGCTACTCTATACGGTCTCCATGTGTCAATATGAATCAATTCAAAACTTTCAACAGCACGTGACACACTCAATTCAAAGGGTAGTTTTGCAAATTTGGACATAGGACATGTAACACATATTTTATCAGTCGGTAGAAGATGAGATTTCAGGGAGGGTATGTACATGAGCTTAGCTAGAGGGGCATGCCCTAGTATCGTGTGCCATAAAGCAAACTCAGAATTTGAAGTCTTTGATGCATAGCTTACAGATGAAGTGACAGGTGCATCCTTCATGTAATAAAGTCCATTTTGCAGAGTCCCAAAAGCTTTAGTATGTTGTGTTTGTGCATTAATTATTTTACATCCCTCTGGGTGGAAAGTGACAACACAATTGTTGTCTTGTGACCACTTATGAATGAAGATCAAATTATATTTAAACTGAGGTACATACAACACCTTTTGAAGTAGCAAACCATTCTTTAATTTTATATTGCCAATGTGTCTGATCCTAGATGTGGCCCCTGTTGAAAGTTTTATAATCAAGTGTGCATGTGCCTTTTGCACATCAAGCATTTATCAAGGGTGAAAGTCATGTGATCACTGACGCCTGAATCGATAATCCAGGCAGAGCTATCAATTGCAGACATATAACATGTGACCATCCCAAAAAACAATGTTCAAATTCATCATCTATCACAAAAGTGTGTGCACTACGTCCCAAGTCATCAACCCCTTAATTTAGGCAGCAATTTAAGTAATTGTTGAAGTTGTTGAGGTATAAACATCACATCTTCTTTGTTAGTGTCAAGACATTGCACAACAAAGTGAGTCTGTTTGTAGTGTACAGATCTATTATTCTGAAGGCTAGTTGCTGAACTCTGTGACCTCTATGGAGGTTTGTATTTTCGATGCCATCTAGGATACCCTATCATTGTCCAACACCTATCAGCATTATGATTTGTTTGACCACACATAGTGCAAGCATGGCCCTTATACTCACTCTTACTCTTACTATTAATATACATGGCAAATGCATCCATTTCGGCCAAACTAAACAGATCTTTCTGAGATTCTTCTTGCTGGATAGTGGCATAAGCAGACTCAACACTAGGAAGATGTGTTTGCAACAACTATTGACTTCTCAAGGTCGCATAAGTGTCATCAAGACTATTTAAAAAGATAAACAAACGAGACTCATCTTTCTGTGTTTCTATAACGGCTATGAAGGTAGTCACATCAGTAGCTACAGTGGTAACAGCATGAAGATTGTTAATCAAGTCAATCTCCTCTCAAAGGCTACTCATGACAGTGAAGTATTCATTGATTTTCATTTTGTTATGTCTTAAACCAAACATGTCTTTATTGAGTTTATATTTCCTTGAACCATTACTCAACAAAAAATATTTTTCAAGTTGGGTCCAAACTTCACAGGCAGAGTTAATAAAAAGTATTGACTGTTTAATGCTATCTGAGACATTACTATGCAGCCAAGAAATTACCATATTGCTGCAAATATCCCATTGAGCATATTCGACTTCATCTGTAGTGCTTCTAGTGATGGAGCCTGTGACAAATCCTAACTTCCATTTTGCTGAGAACTGGATCTCAAAAGAGCGTTTTCAAGATCTATAATCTGCAGCACCCTTAAGTTTGGTAATGCTTACAGATAATGGACCATCAGATGGGTGCAAGAACAACGGATTTTGCATATCCGCGAACGTGAAACGACCCCCGTTTGACATTGTAGAAGGAGATAATGAAAAAATGTGCAAACTTTCTCAGATCTGGGACAAAAAGCTAAAGAAACAGACTGAGAAAGAAAAGATGAATGATGGAAAACATACTACTTTACTCTAGTTTAAACCTGGAGAATCGATCCAAAGAATGCATGTACAGAATCTGATACCATAATGACAGATATACAAAATGAGAAAAATGCAGTTTTTGGATAGAATAATGATAAATTTCAGATGTCTTGCTTTTACCAATCATTCATGATTTGATTACAAAGACCCTCACAGAACATGTAGAGTGATGGTGACCATCAGGAATATTCTAACAAACTAGCAAAAAAGGTAAATGACAACCGTGTCCAAATAATGCCAATAAAACAGTAATAATGCAGTGGGTGGATGTGTAAAACTTATTTTGTGAAGTGGTCGTGCAAAAGAAGACATGTGTCATGCATGGTGGTAATAAGCAGTTCCCTTTCATTAGAAACAACAGTGAGACATAAAGATAGAGGCTAACAGATGAATGATAAGAAGTTAAGAGGCTAGCTGACTAACTATAAACTTGGGAGTGTTAATTGGATGTACACATCTGTACACAAAACACCAAGTTCAATCTATTCATTCTAGTATAAATATAACTTGATTACTAATCTTCGTAATTTAAAACTTTAAGTACAATATTAGTAATTACATAAATAAGATTAATGATGATATAAAATTAAAAATTATATCTATTAATTTTATAATAAATTAATATTCGGTGATGTTTCGATTTAAAAAAAATTATAAACCAAACATGAACAGTATAATTGATGTTGTTTGAGCGGTTTTACGATTTTAAAAATTATGGTTTTTTGAGTTACAGTTTTCATCGATTTTTTGCGATTTCGGCTCGGTTTCGGTTTTGGTTTTAAATCGGTTTTATGCTCATTCCTGTGCTACATTACTATACCACTGTTGACTGTTGAGATTGCTGAATATAATGATGAAAAGGTGTTTTAAGCCCAGTTATCCAAAAAAATGGGTTGATCCTCTTGGGCTTAATCTAATGGGTCAAAACCGGGTAAAAACCCATATATCCATTATTCAATTCAATCAATTTCTAGCACTAGCAGCGACACAACACACTCAGCAGCAACAAAGAAGATAACATATCTCTCTCTCTCTCTACATAAACACATATATAATCACTTCTATATCTATCTTCACTAAAATTGAAGCAATGTCAGTCTGTATAACAACCCCATTGTCATCTTCAACACTTTCTTACTTCTCTTCCTCTTCTATCTTTCTCTCTCATACCTTCTCACATTCTTGCTCTCTCTCTAAAAAACCCATTAATCATCTCTCCATTTCCCGCTCCCCCACGCGCCCTATCCACTCCCAGCTCGCCACGCTCCCTATCCTCTCATTCGACGGCGAAAAGGTCGGAGAAACTACACTTTCTTTGAAATCCGCCCCACCGGAGACCGCACGCGCTGTCGTTCACCGTGGAATTACCACTGACCTTACCAACAAGCGACGCGGGACTGCTTCCACGCTCACACGCGCCGAGGTCCGTGGAGGTGGGAAGAAACCGTACCCGCAAAAGAAAACGGGTCGGGCTAGACAGGGGTCGCGTCGGACCCCTCTCCGGCCCGGTGGAGGAGTTGTGTTTGGGCCGAAGCCCAAAGATTGGTCCATCAAGATTAATAAAAAGGAGAAGAAATTAGCTATTTCTACTGCATTGGCAAGTGCATTGGGAAATGGGATTGTAATAGAAGAGTTTGGTGATAGGTTTGAGAAACCTAAGACTAAGGAGTTTATTGGGTTGTTGAATAGGTTGGGGATTGATCCATGTGAGAAATCCTTGTTCTTGATGACTGATGTTCCGGATAATGTCAGGCTTTCTGGTCGAAATATTGGGACTTTGAAGATGTTGACACCAAGAACTTTGAATTTGTTTGATATTTTGAATTCCGATAAGTTGGTTTTTACCAAGGATGCCGTGGAGTATTTGAATGAGGCTTATGGGTATGATTTGGATGGAGATAGTGAAGTTGATGAGGACGATGAGGAGGATGAAGGTTAGTTTTTGGATCATTGTTTGTTATGCAAATTTGGGATGGCTTATGATTGTTATTTTTGCAATGTTGGTAATGTAGTAGTATGCTTGCAATTTGCTTATGATTTGTGATATAATATATAAGAAATGTTGGTTGATAAGTTATTAAATAAGAGTATAAATTATTGTTGTACAATAAATGTTGAGGAACGGAGGCCATTTTTACTGGAAAATAATAATTCTTGCCCCAGAATATTACCTTTTACTACACGGAATATGCATTTTGAACATAAAGGAGGTGGTACACATCTCTAACATACATATCGTTTGGTACAAAATTGGGAGATATGCATCTCGAAATGCTTATTTTCAGTGTACGCTTTTGACAAACACGGATCTCTACAATATGAATATGCATGTCTGAGATGAGCGTCATGTCTTTTCACCATATATGCATGTTGAAAATGTGTGTTTCGTGTGGTATTTGGTTCATTACTTCCTGATTGTGTGGTATTCTGGACTATCCTCGGTGAAGTTGTACTTTGGGCATTATCTTAATATTGAGTATGTGGGGTGAGCCACTAATTCTCGGTAGTTATATGCAGTTAGTAGAGATTAAGGAACTTTTTGAAGTGGTAGCATTGCCATTGGCATGACTTTGCTGTATCTAAAACATAACATTGGAGAAAGTCACAAGTAGCTCGGAATGTAGTGAATTTATAAGGCCTTGGGCTACCAGTTCTGAAGTATCTAAATTGTAACTAGACATTGATATTTGTTGAGCCATAACTTTTATATAATTTACTTAAATTATATGTCAAGTATTTTATGGAAGAATAAGCAGCAGTTTCCTGACTTTTGTATGAACAGTTTGCATATGCAATGGTGTGTTTAAAAATCTGTATATGTGTCTTTGTGCAAGAGTAGGTGATTTACTGATATCTTAATATAATGCTTACTGGATCCCATCATTATAGATGCATATCTGAACTGATGACTCTGAAGTATACTTTTAAAATTTCAAATAAAATTTGTTCCTTGGAGTATTGATTGGGTAGATAGTAATCTATCTATCTACATACAAAATTGATAAAATTTGTTTCTTGGACTATTAGCTGGGAAGATAGTAATATATCTACATAACAAAATTTTATATCTAATATGCAAAGATGGTCTACGACTCTACGTCTGCCTCATTGTTGCTTAGGTTCTTCGTATCAGGTCTCCTACTATCTCCTGCATCTTGATTGTTGTGGTGGGATTAGTTTTTCTCATGCGTTTCTTATCTTCATGTAAATGAAGTTCATGAATGAAAATGACATATATTAAACGTAGTTTAGAAAAAAAAACTTATATTCTTTGATGTACGATACACTGTACCATGGACCCAAGTTCCTTACTGTGCAGTATCGCTTGAACTGAAACACGGGTTCTGCTGTTCAAATGTTGACAACTTGCATGGCATTGTTTTGTTTGACACTTATTGTTTCTTGATATCCATTCCTTGTTTCTTAATTTCCATTCCTCAAATTTGAGTGCAGCAACTGATGGAGAGGTGATCGCTGATACGCCAGAGTAATGCACTAGTGCAGCTAAGAAGAGTTTTTTCTTTTGCCAGAAGTGGCAGATCAGTGAATGCATCAATCGTTGACATTAGGGTCGTTCTTTTGGTGCCTGTACGTGTAATAGGGTTTGTAAGTTGTAACAATTTGTTGACATTTTTCACGTTAATATATCAATACTCAGTATCAGTCGCGTGAAAATCATATGTACCCTCCTTTGTAAGATATAAATCATGATGCATTTAATTGTAATTAATCTTTTTTCTTACATTCAAATCTAATTTATCTAATAGCAGCCTGTTCAAAGTTTAAAATAAAATGGTCATAAATATGTCTTGTGTTTTAGATATGATCTAATTTACTTAATTTGTAGAGGTGTGTAACCTATAATTAGTAGCCACATTCTGATTAGTACAGTAGTTGGTTCCTAGAATTTAGAAGTATAATGTTTTGCAAAGATCATGCACTCAGTATATGTATGTATAGATTCTAATATAGATATACATATAATTCAAAGCAACACTCTGCTTCTACTGCAATATGAGCAAGATGAATATGGAGGTGTTGACTTTAGTCCTGAATTAGGGGATCAACAAAAGCGATGAACCAGACAAATACATTTCTATTATTAACATCCAAAACAAGCAGGGAGGCTAACCAATCTTCATTTTTAGGTTTTTCTTTTGCTAATTAATTTTAGGCAATATTTACAGACCCATCACAATTTTAATTATTTTCTTTTTCACCATTCTTCATCAATATCTGCGATTTTTCATCTTTGGATATGATTCTATTTCTCTATTATACTTTCGTTGTTGAATAGGGTCTCAACTCTCTCCCTTCTTTATATAATCTATTTTCCTAACGATTTTTGTTAAAACATAGAGATGACTATTGATACAAAGACCCTACAAGTTTGTTTAAGGAAAATTGTTATTTTTTCGATGCAAATTTGTTATAAATTTGTATCAGAACATCCAATTTTTTCTTCTGTTTCTTTGTTCTTTATCCTTCTGTACATGTTTTCTCCTTCATTTTTCGCTTTTGTAATGTATTCCTTGCTTATTTTGATCTCTGCTTTTGGTTTTTATAGAGTTTTCTTTAATGATGATAATACAAGTACTGAAATTGTCAAAATCTATAAAAAAAATGATGGGGACCCTTCTAATATGGGCACAAATGGGAGCATTTTGGATAATGTCAAACATAAAAACCGAGAAACTTATACGCAGAAGGGTAATATTGACGACAAAAATATGGTCTGTTTTACTAGATTGCTCGACAAAAATGTGAACGTAGAAAAAAATGTTAGGGACATTAAAGAAGTGAAAGTAGATTCTGTAACTGACGATGCTGAGTGTTCTCTGCGTAAGGCTAATGAACGTGGTATTTCCCAGTTCAATGTTGGTCGTGATGAAGGGTTGAAAATACATTCTCACAGAAAGGAAATTTCAGAAACCTCAGAGGATGAGGATGAACAGAAGAATGTTATGGATCCGGGGGATTCTGATGTTGAAAGGAATAAAAGATTGGAGAGTATGATTGCAAGACGAAAAGCAAGAAAATTATTTAGCTTTCAGGTCAGACATACACTGATGAGTGGGGGCAACAATGACCCTGTTGAGCATCTTGCTTCTATTTTGGTACCAAGAAGCAATCATCTTATTTCCAACAATCCCAATGATCATGGTTCCCCTGGTTCAGCTCCTTCAGTTTTGTTACCAATGCACAATCCTTTTGACATTCCTTACGAGACACATGAGGAAAGACCTGACCTGACGGATGAGAGTTTTCAACAAGAGTTCTTTGCAGGAAATAAGGACTTGATGTTGTGCAGGCATTCAAGCTTTAGTTGGGGTGCTTTGTTTTCATTAGATACCCTCGTGGATCAAGATGAAATGGTCACTAAAGATATTTCATATAAGCCAAGGGCTCCGCAGAAACTTAAAAACCCAGTCCTAACATTAGAAAGTCATTTAGGTAAAGAAAGGTGTTATATCCTTCTCCTCAAACTGAATCACAAAATTTATCTACTTTCTCTTGCATATCTAAGTCAATGTTGTTCTTTGTTTTTTCTCGCTTTTTTCTTGTAGAGAATAATGATGTAGGAGCAGTGACTAGAAAAGAATCATGTCAAAAAAGAGAGGCAATATCCAATGGATGCAGTGCTGAAGATAATGCCACCCAAGAAGGCCAGGCCGCTCCACGGGCACCTGATTCTGTTGACATACATAATAAGGAAAATAAGATTGACCCACAGAAGCAAGAAATGATAGCTGAAAGTATTGCTGTTGGAGCAAGCTCATCATCTTCGTCGGAAGAAAGTTTGCCAACCTGCAGGCCAAACAAAGCTGCAATTTTAAGATCCCTTACCTTTGGGAGGAACACAGTTCTACCTGAAGATGATGATTATCAAGTTAACGATTTTACACATAATAGTGATCAAACTATTCTAAATAATATAAAAACAGATGATGGTTTCTTCTATAATGCCCGAGTCATGAATGATCATGCTCGTAGCAATTCTTTAGCATCAGACATGCTAGTGGAGGTCTCAGAAATTAGTTCACCTCGAAGCATTCCATCTCTAGATGAAGAATATTCGGGAAATGAAGAAGTAAAAGAAGCTTCTTCCTATCCATCTGAAGTGGATACAAGTCATGAATCAAATTCGAGAGAAGTACCTGAAATCAGTGATCAGCAGGACATTTCTGGAAGAGTATCAATAATAAACCACAATGCAGAAGCTATTACATCAGATGTGCTGCCCGAAAAAGTTTCTGAAGAGAATTCTGTCCACTCAGATAATTCATTGGCATCTTCAAGGACTGGGTTACTTGACAGCACTCACAACCATTCAATGGATTCTAACATAGAGGTCAGTCATATTTAAAATGACAGTACTAGTGCCATATAGATGTGAAGTAGAGATTATCACATAGAAGTTGGCCCTAAGACACTGTAAACATTATAACTATGCATTTGTTTGAGAGGGCGGGGTGCGGGATTGGTCTAATAGTTGCAGGCATTTTTTAATATATATGTTCCTTTTTCACAAGTAGATCAGCATCCAACACTTTTTTCTTTCATGATTTTCTTTAGCAAAATCTATCTAAATCTCTACTTGGATATTGTTGCATTCAATTGCTTTCCTAAGCTCCATCTCTCTTTACAGTTTTATGCATGTACAACTAAATACATAAACAAGCAGTTTCATTCCCCTCCCCCCTTCCTGGCCTTCTGAATGCATCTAGAGACAAGACTGTATATGTTCCGAACGTTTGCGTGTATGTGGTTATGTGCATGTTGGGCTAATAGTTCCAACCAGTATTGCATACAAGTATTAAGAGAACTTATTTAAGCCTCAACAAACAGTTTCCAACACGTAATATGCTTGTCATATGAATTTTTATGTTTTTTGGTAATGAAAAATGGCAATTGTCTCAGAATCAATTAATGGCCTTACTAATGCACTTGTGATAATGAGCAGGAGTTGCCGGATTCTTCAGAGAAGAACAAGATAAGCAATATTACCATTAATAAACTGAATGATGCAGAGACTCCAATCAAGGATGGCCTAGAGAACTCAAACACAGCAAATAAGATGGACAATGGAACCCCCACACAGATAATACAACCAACGGACCTTCCTGAATCATCTGGTGAAAGTAACTCTAACTCTGTTGACCATCTGGATCTCTCGGAGTCATCCTTACAAAATCATCAAAATGAGAAGAGAGAGCATTTCAAAGATTATAATGGAGAATCAGAAGATCAACCTTCACAGAGTGATTTGGCAGATAACCCAACGTCTGTTCAGAGCAATCACAGTTTAGGATCACCTGAAAACAGAAGAGACGAAGAAGTTGTTCCAGAATTTGAGTTTCCTGTATCCTCTGCTGAGAATGAAGCTTCTAGTATGGTGTCAGAAATAGAAACTGAGCAAGTTCCTAACATCACATCTTCAGGCTCATCGCCCAAGTCTGTGTTGCAACCAAAGTTTTCAAGTGATCATGTCTCGTCGATGGATCTTAATCAGGGGACATTCATGGAGTCTCAACAATACCATAATCAGATTGTTGATGATGATTCAGTGCTACCAGTAGTGAATTTTAATCATTCTGCATTTCAAAATGCATCCCCTAGACAAGATGATTCGACTTCTGAACCTCATGTCATAGAAAGATTTCAGGTGAGATAACATACCTCCAAAAAGGCTAAAAGTAATTTAGATATCTTCTATAAGAAAGCTCTATCCAAGAAGAGATTAGTGCAACTCCAGGTGACAGAATCTATATGGTGATTAATGATCACAGTGATGGCACATTGTAGCTTCATGATCATGATACTAACTTTTTTCAAATAATATTGACTTTCAGAGCCCAAGATTTTCTGATGCTCTTATTTGCGTCCCTTTCCTATCTAGACTTGAAGAACGTCAAAATCATAATGCTTCAACAACTTCAGCCAGCAGTTTCTATCAGGACATGCATGTAATTCACATATCTCACCCCCTCTTTTATATTTTTGACTACATATATTTGTCATAATAGTGATGCTGCATTACATCTACATCACATGAAATAAAACTTTAAAGAACCATAGACACTAAACAAAGCTTATCATGATACTATACACGTCAAATTTCAATATTTCATTATAAATATTTGCTATAAATTATTCAGCTCTTCAATTCTTCAGCTGGACTGGTCAGTATGCTTATGCTAGTTCAGTAGTTTGTGTGCCATTTGCTTAGCGTTGACTTAGCTTTGACATAATATCTGTTTGAGCTATTTGAACTGTACATCCATTTGGTTTGGCGTTCTTGCATTTATGATTCATTAATTTTAGTCTCTACACTTTACGTTCCTCAAATTTTAGACCTGTCATAATTTTTACTTTTTTGATGATTTTCCATTAATTTCAAATGTCCATCTATTTCGATCGAATGACATAATATTCGTAAATTAGTTCAATCATTTAAATTATTTAGATATTTATTATCATTTTCAAATTTAAATATTCATATATTATTAATTTCATTTTCAAATTCTTTGTAGTACTTATTATAATGACTAAATTCATTAAAATGCTAATAGATTATATTAAATATTTATTACAATTTTCAAAATATCATTTATAATTATAAAATGTTCTAAACTATTTCTTGAGATAGTGTATAATAAATATTTCTATAAAAATTTAAAAAATTAATGTTTTATTAAATAAGCAAAATACCCCCAGTTGACTAAAGTTAATGCTCAAAATCAATGGTAAATCATCTAAGAGGTGCAAATTATAGTAAAATTGGAATTGTGGGATGTAAAATGGATAAATTGAAATAAAACTAATAAATCTTAAATTTAATAATGCCAAACCAAAGGAGTATAAATTGCAAATAACTCGTTTCGTTCACTATGGACAATAATGATTTTTTTTAAAATAGTACAGATTCTTAAAGTTTGTTATTATAGTAATATGATCATGCTATCAGTTCCTACTAGAAACTCGTATCATAAACAAAGATCAATCGTACAAATTTGGAGAGTGAACATCTTTTATACCTCTGGGGTATCTGTTTCATCACATTAATCCGAGCAATAATTTCTGAGCCACTTGGTTACTTCTTCAAATATATTAAGCAATGAAGTATTGAACAGGAACCATATCCTCATCAGAGCAATTTCAACCAAGAAGCAACGCTAGATGATGTTGCAAACCAACAACAGGAAGCTGATGCTAAAGATAGCTCAGTAACGAGTAAAGCTCTTGATGCAGTCTTCGACCAGAAGCAAACCGAGTTGAGTGATAGCACGGGCAATCTTGTGGCACACAAAAAGGTAAGATAATGCTAATGGCTGTTTTTTCAGTTTTATATAGTGTTTTAATTATAATAAAAAATAGGTGTTTGTACGGAAAAAACGCCTCCTCAATGCCCTACTTTACAGGTGGGATAAACCGGGTATATTTGGTTTGGTTTTACAAATATATTTATACTGTAATTGTATTTCTCGAAGCTCCTTTATCCAATAGGATAAAAATACTACATATATATATATATATACATCACATGAAAATGTGTTTGATCTATAGAGGGTAATAGTTTATATAGACTTAACATTTGGCATCGCAATTGAGCAGGAACCAGTGGATCCTCTAGAAAGAACGATGGAGGAAGGCAATAACAGTCCTGCCAATCAGAATGATTCAGTAATCAATAAATCGGACGATAGTGAAGATGTTCATAATCCCTCAGAAGTTGCTGCTACTTTAGACTCAAAATCTCCATCAGATGTTTAAGGTGGTCTCAATAACCATAGTGAAGTTAAGATTACAGCTGATGATCACGAGTAGAGGAGGAGTATATTGTACATAACATCATGGTCGTAAACCTAGGAGCCTGGAATATATATTAGTAGATGACACCCAGTCCATAATATTGCACCCACGATATTTTTTCTTCTATTCATAATTTAGAAGCCAAAAGTTCCAGGAGCTGGTTCTGGACAAGTTTTCTAGCGAAAAGCAAGAGTCCGGAACTTTAATTTATCCTGGATATTACAGGGGAAAAACAGAACATCAGCTATTCATATCTCCATGTAGTTCTGATGCACATATTTCTGTTTCTTATAATCTTATGTACTTGATTAGTGAGAGACTGAGAGAGAGGTTGAAAATGTAGTTTAGGTTAATTTTAATTACCTTGTAGAAGTTAAAAACTAAAAGATGTAGAGCATATTCTTATCCCTTCATGTCAGTCAAATCATAAGCGTAGAAATATCGCACACATAATTATGTAGTTGAGTAGGTTGAATTTTTTTATACATATTTCATTTATGTCAAATCATTAGTACAATATCGCACATCTGCACATGTAATGAGCATTAAGAGTTGAGGCATTTATCATAGGATGATTAGTGACCTTGGTGTTTGTTTTCATCTATAAATTGAAAAACGTTCCTGTCAAGAGCTCTCATAAATTTTCCATCATGGCCTGCGAATACTTGACCCGGCCATTTGAAATAATCACCACCAAGACAATGCTCATAAGATCTTCATCGACTATACCACTACATTCAAACTAAATCAAATCAAACTTATCTGGTATAGTGTATTACGCTTATAAAGTAAGTTTGAGAAGGAAAATAGTCTGAAAAATGACACGATAAGCGCAGAAATATTATTTTCGCAGATCTCAAACTCGAAGAAACAAAATATTACAATAATAACATAAAATTAATATAAAAAAATAGTCGGAGAACAAAATGCGACTATTACAATGGAATGGAAGGACCTTCTCATATTTCAATATAAAAAAACAAATTTTGTACTTAAATACCAAATATCCCCGTAGGAACATATAAGATTCAATCATCTACAAGTAAAGGCTGTAATCCGTTTCTTAGGCAATATAGGTCGTGCACATTAGGGCCGAGTAAAAAATCGAATAAGAACCGAAACCGATAAAAATCAAATCGAAGAAAACCGAAATTGAAAAATAAAAAACCGAACCGAAAAAAACTGAATTGAACCTATAATTAAAATAAATAAATTTATTATATAATATATATATATATAGGATAAAAGGTATCTACCGTTATCTTTAGAAAATTTCTTAAAATTAATTATATAAAACTACATCATTTAGACTATCAGAAAAATCTAAAATTAATTTTTAGTTACAGTTGTATATAAGAGTTGTCTATCTTATAAATGAAATAATATAAATCACAATACATATTCATGATTCATTGTTTAAAGTAAACTATTCTGTTGAAGATCTCATGATTAGTATATACAATGCTGATTGACTTAACAATTAAAAATGCGATAATTTAATAGAGTTGCATATTTGAATATTTGTATGAGAAGACATGATTCTGATGATATATAAAATTTATATAAATTCATTAAACTTTCTTACATGTTACAGTAAGTTTAACTTGTTAAAGTTTCTTTTTTTTAGTGTTATTATGCGGAATGTGATTCAAATATTTGAATGTAAATATATAATAATTTAAATTATATACTTTTTCATTTTTATTTATCTGGTTTTTAACCGAAACCGAACTGGTCTTTTTAAAACCGAAACCGATGGTTGAGTTACGATTTTTAATTTTTAAAATCGAAGATATGCGGTTCCGGTTTTAGCCAAAAACGGAGCCGAACCGAACCTCTCCCCTAGTGCACACTGTAATACCGAAGTGGCGAAGTGTACGTAAGATGGAGAGTGAAAATGGCAGAATGAGTTTATTGATGCTACCGTATTTAGCCCATGGTCACATCTCTCCCTTCGTGGAACTAGCTAAACGACTCACAAAAAGAAGTTTCAATATATATCTTTGTTCTGCACGTATCAACCTTGATTCTATCAGGAACAGAGTTCTTGAAAATGATAATATACAAGTAGTAGAGCTTCATCTTCCATCTTCTCCGGACCTGCCACCTCGTTATCATTCCACAAATGGCCTTCCAGACAATCTCAACCCGATCCACCGACAAGTTTTCGAAAAGTCAGCTCTAATCTTCACTAACATCCTCAAAGACATTAAACCTGATCTGGTTATCTATGATATCCTACCTTCATGGACTGCACAGGTTGCCTTGTCCCTTAATATTCCAGCTATTTATTTTACAGTCCACCCCGCAGCAGCCTCTTGCTTAGTGTTACATTACTACAAAAAGGCAGGTGATACATTCCCATTCCCATTCCCAGATATAATTGTTTCTTCTCTGGACCCTTCTCAACTTCCTGAAAGTTCAGTCAAGATTCATCAGAACTTATTGTTATGCTTTGAACGATCCTGCAACCTTGTTTTCGTTAAGAGTTATAGAGAAATTGAAGGGAAATATATTGATCTTTTATCGGATTTGGCAGAGAGGAATATGATTCCGGTTGGTCCACTTGTTCGTGATCCAACCGAAAATAAGGATGATAACATGAAGAATATCATGAAGTGGCTCCACAAAAAAGAAAAATCTTGGGTGGTGTATGTGTGCTTTGGGAGTGAAAATTATTTGTCTGCAGAAGAAGTGATAGAGACGGCAAATGCACTGGAGACAACCAAGTGTAACTTCATATGGGCTTTGAGGTCTCCCCAAGGAGAGGAAAAAGGATGTCTACTACTTCCTGAGGGCTTCATCGAAAGGGTAGGAGATTTGGGACTGATTTTAGAAGGGTGGGTACCACAGACAATAATTTTGGGACATTCAAGCACTGGTGGTTTCTTGAGTCATTGTGGGTGGAGTTCTACGAATGAAAGCATGAAATTCGGGGTGCCAATCATTGCCATGCCCATGATATTAGATCAGCCTGTCAATGCTAAGCTTGCTGTGAAAATTGGCATTGGTATGGAGATAATGAGAGACAATGTAGGCAAGTTCAAGAGACAAGAGATTGCTAATGTTATAAGAAAGGTATTGGAGGACAGTGGGGAAGGTGTGAGGATGAAAGTTAAGGAATTGAGTTCAAGGATGAAGCAGAAAGGAGAAGAAGATTTGGATACAGCAGCGGAGAAGTTGTTGCACATTTGCAGAAAGAAGAAAGAAACATACTAGTCACAGACTTGAAAAGAATATGATATTTTTGTCATAACTAAAATAAATAACTTAAGTTAAAATATTCTCACTATTTTATAAAGTTTGTTGGGGTAGGGTGTTAAAAGAAGATGAATGATTAAAAAGTAAAAAAATATTCTAATAAGTTTGTTGATCTTTTGGATAATAGCTTATTTTCAATTCATGTAGCTTGTTTATATATATAGAAGGCAGCAGGTTGAGTACATGCTTCCTCATATTACAAGAACTATTCCTTGTACAAATAACTTAAAAGACAAAACTGCTTATAATACAGACTACAAAGTTGTGACTTAGAAAATTGGCATTTAGTACCAGTTGGCGGGTCTTTGTAATTTACTTTATATATCTCCACAAAATTATAAGAAAGCTATGTAGCATCATGATCACATCTTGGTGTGTTGTTTGACCATTTCAAGTATCCATCCCCCTCATTCATTCTGTTCATCATGCAAAACAATCATATGGATATCGCTTCAGGTTCGTAATTTACTCATTTGTTGTATTTTTTGCAGTGGCTTATAGTGAAAGGTTGTTCTTCAATATTATATTGTCTTATCAAGTCAAACCTTTCAGTTATGACAAAAAAATTCTGAGTTTGGCAGATCATCCATTGAAGATCATACTCTGTAAGCTATGTATTTGTCCCTAAAATATGTTTATATAAACCAGAATTTTAATTTTTAAACCTATGCTATATGCATATTGACCACTGAACTCTATTTCTACAATTAACATCACTGGTTATCTCCAATTCCTACTATGATTAACTAGGATTTTATTTTAAAACCTACGCTGAACTGTATACATCTATTTATTGGCTATTTAACTCATGTTATCTGCAATCCCTATGATCGTATATCAGGAAGAAAAGGATAAGTTATTTTTTTCTGGCAGGGGGGGATGTTACACAATGTATGTCTTAAGTATATGGTAGCAGAAGTGAGGATTGAAACTAGGGTGGGGAATGCGTCATGCCACTAGGCTATGGGCGAATTCTTGATTTTATGTATGGAGTTAATTTGTTATCATGTAGGAATTCTTTTATCTTATCAAGCAACCTGGAAGCGCATAACAATTTATATTCTCAGAATTTTTGAGCAGATACAATGGATTGTTATTTTAAAAGTTATGGATCAGATCATATATAGCTATGAAGTGATATGTTCTTTTTCAACTTTATTTTGACACATCATTAACGTGTTAGGTTTGGCGGAGTATCAAAAAGAAGACAGTTTGTTAAATACATACCGGTTGCTAGAAGGTTTAGAAGATGATCTATATACAGAAGATGGGACAGTTGATTATCTTGATAATGCTGCTAATAGAAGAACACTGGAAACTGGAAAGCCTGTAGCCATATGCTTGGTACTTCTATACTTATTAATCTTGAACATTTTTAGACAGAAGGCTTAATATGTATATAATGTTTAAGTTAATACCTTCTCTCACTCCATATTTTTTGGGATTGAAGAGTTGACTACTACAAGGCCATCTTTGGGGCCATGATTTAAAACTAGTGTGCCTTGACTATATATTTGCAATTATTGGTGTTCCCAGGATTTGAACTCTACCGCTGAATCCAAAGAGTTTTAATACCATGTTAAATTATTGTATATATGTGTATCGTGATTATGTTAATACACAGGGACTGAATTCTCGAAAGATTGGCATACTGTGGGATGAGCTCCAATCTGGTGCTTTACTTAACGAATCGCCTCAATGAGCACAGTGTTACTGCCTCCAAAAATTTAGCAAATTGGAGCGGAACATGTTATGCAATGCCTCTGATTGGGGCATTTGTGGCTGATAGGTAGCTTGGAAGATATGGAACAATTGCTACCTTCTCTATCATCTATGCTCTGGTAGGTTTGTGTTATTCATATCCTAAAAATTAGTTTTGGTTCTACCAAGGGTAAATAATCAAAATGTAGCAAGAAAGATAATCAACAAAGTCACTTAGATAAGTAGGGCCAATTATCTACCAGTCTCAGGATTTATGTAATTGTTGTCAATTAAAACTCAATAAATGATTTTTCTATATAGGGGATGTCACTATTGACATTATCAGCATCAGTCCCAGGCTTAAAACCAATATGTGACAAAAGAGGTGTTTGCTATTCAACAAATGCTCAAACTGCAGTTTTCTTCATAGCACTCTACCTTGTAGCAATAGGTACCGGAGGGATTAAGCCATGTGTCTCCTCCTTCGCTGCAGATCAATTTGATGACACTGATGAAATTGAGAAAAAGTAAAAAGGTTCTATGTTCAATTGGTTTTATTTTTTAGTGAGTTTAGCTTCACTCATCGCTCATTCTGTGCTGGTCTGGATACAAGTTAATGTTGGCTGGGACATAGGTTATGCCATCACTACAGGGGCCATAGTAGTAGCAGTTATTTGGTTCTTTTCAGGGACCACATTGTATAGGAATCAGAGACCAGGAATCAGAGACCAGGAAATGTAAATCTACATATACACCTCAAATTACAGCTACACTTTCTAAAGTTTGTTCCCCAATATATGTCTAGACCCTAGAGCATTGACATTTACGTGTACATGAGACATAACAGTTCAACGTTTGAAATCCATGCTGTGTTTTAAGTTGTAGCTCAACAGATATAATCCATATTGTATTAAACTCAAAATTTGATAATTGTCCAAACGTTCTTTATGTGAAACAGTAGCATGGCATGCTTAAACTAGCACCAACTTTTTGTAAATGATGTTGTTTGTCATCATTTGATAGATAGATAAAGAAAGAAGAGCCACTATCTCCTTATTTCATGTTTGAGAACACTGATTTTTATACAGGAAAATAAAGAAAGGCCAAAGATATTTCCTCGAAAAACTTTCCTGTGGAATATCAAGGATGAAACGCTACAACAACATCGAAAAATTAAGAGGACCTAAAGAAAATAAGATTAGCAGGAATCTCTCAGTAATAAGATGTCCGTATGATGAAATGTTACCAGGACCTGATGAGAGTGATGATCTTTTCAGCATAGAACTTTTTCCAATAGGTACTCACCCAAATGCATCTGCTATAGTCTATGCATGTCTGTAAGTATGCAATATGATTTTTAAGGAGTATAAAACTGGACAACATTCTAACCAATCCACTAGTTGCTCTCTAGCATATAATCTTATAATTTCTCCTACTTTTTAAGAAGGAAAAATTTTGATTCATAGGCTACTAATTTAAGTAGAATAATTATAACCTCAAGTAAGAAAGACAGGAAACAAGGAACTAAGGTTTTTCGCCAAGGCCTCTTACATTTCTCATAAGTATACCAAGTGTAAAATATCTAGAATTGTTTCCCACAAGAATGCCAAGTGTACAATATCTAGAATTGTTCCCCAGGAGTATCTGTTTAGTAATTGAAATTTATATTTACTCATATAATTATAATCTATATTATACAAATTCCGCGGGATTTAACATTGATTATGTTAATTGATGCAGATTTAAGTTTAAGTGAAGGGAGTACCAAATCAACAACCTCCAGTTCAAGTGAAGATATAAGCAGTGATTATTTCGATCTTGGTGAAAATGGGAGAACAGCAACCGAAGCAAACGTGAATTATCCTAATAACAAAATAACATACAACAACAGCACAGAAGAATCTATCAGATGTTTGAATACTAATAACATGCCTAATAATTCACTTTGTTCAATCTGCAAAATGAGAAGACCGTCGAATTTTTTGGAAAGAGAATTTTCCTACGCAGAGCTTATTGATGCAACTGGTGGATTTTCGCCCAACAACTTGATTTCTGCTGGTGAACACGGAGCTGTTTACAGAGGTACACTATTTAATGCGGTAAATATTGCTATTAAGGAACAAAAGTATGCAAGCTTCCAATGGGAGAAGAAATATGAACTGGAAGTTGAGGTAATTAAAAATATCAGACATAACAATGTGGTCATGCTACTGGGATCCTGTTCAGAGGGTAGCAAAAGGTTTCTTATAAACGAGTATGTGTGTAATGGTTCACTAAACCAACATATAGCAGGTAAAAACATATCATACAAATATGCATGTAAAGTATTATGTAATTAGTAGCGATATGAACTTGCTGGCATGATTCAGATCAGAGCTGGAGAACTATGACCTGGAAGGAAAGGCTAAAAATTGTGCTTGGTGCTTCCAGAGGTTTACACTATTTGCATAGGAACAACATAATTCACAGAGACATAAGGCCAAAGAATATACTTCTGACGCATGACTATGAACCACTGGTAATAATTAAAACTGTTAATAATTTTTAAGCATATACATCAAAATTAAAAACCCTTTACACAGGAGAGTTAACATTTGAGTTTTGACTGAGAAATTTTTCAGCTAGGAGGCTTTGGACTAGTAAGGACAGAGTACGAATCAGATCCCTCCTCCAATCACCAAGTAATAGGTAGTTCTGGATACTTGGCACCAGAATATGCAGAAAGTGGGCAAATCACAACCAAGGCAGACGTGTATGCATTTGGGGTTGTTCTGCTAGAGTTGAGCACAGGCCGGAGTATTACAGCAAAGAGAGAGGATAAGAGAAACTTGTTGGAATGGGTAACAAAATCAGTTAACCACAACATTTGTTTTATTACTATATTTCTATGAAATTGAAGTACAAAAACTTTTTTCTGGATACTATCAGTACTGAGATTTTTGAATATTACTATGTAAATTATGTAACAACCCAGAAACGAACACCCTTTTTTATTACAAAAGTTATTAATGCTATTATTCTTAATTACAAGAGAATTTTCAAAGAAATGGAAATTTTAAACAGTCATGCAGAATTGCATAAATAAATATACTTTGAACAATCCAGACCTTAATGTATAATAAGATTCTAATGTGCAGTATATACCTTGTTCCCACAGGCAAAACCTGTTATAAAGGAAAGAAAATACGCCGAGTTGATTGATCCTAGAATTGTTGATCCCAGTGAGGCTTACCCATTCTTATTGATGATGCGATTAACAGAAAAATGTCTCTGTGAGGTTCCGCAGAAAAGGTTGTCAATGGATGAGGTAACCATATGCCATGGACTTTTCTTCAATTATGTGCATAGCAATATTATATGTGATTCTGTATTGTAAATGTTACATTATGATAGCCATACATCAGGGAAGACACAATTGCATATGCGAATAGAAACAGGAACTATTAGGAGATGAAAAACAAGCATATTAATATATATTTTTCAAAATTTTATGTGCTTTTGTTTTACACTCAACTGTCATATTACCCAAGCCTACGTCTGATCACACAGGTGCTCGAGCTGGTGAAATAAAAAGTCCGGGTAAAATAGACAGGAAATGCCAAGCCAATCTCGAAAAACAATTATTTTAACGGCTCTTATACTTTTTATTCGAATTCAATCTTTTGGCTTTTCTGCAGGTGGTTTTAACACTGGAACATATCATGGAAGAGAATACGCGCAGTGAAGCCAGAAAACTCAACCGCGAAAACTCTGACTCACTAGGCATCATATCAAAGACAAAAGAACAGAAAGAATCCACAGACCGAGTAAAATTCAAATGCACAAGTGCAGGAGCTGAATCAAGCAATAACACAAGTCAGATGAGCAATAACAGCTCATCGGAACCAGCAGCAGCAGCAGCAGCAGCTGTGCCAGGTAGAAGATCAAATGCAAATTCTAGCTCATCCCCGTACAAACGTAACAGTTTCAAAGGTTATTTTAAAAATGGACCACAAATATATTATGATGAAATGGTCAGCTGAAAGAGAGATATTTTCATCATAATTCAAAATAGACATTAATGTTAGTTCAAATAATCACGTTCCATGTATAAATTAGCTAATACAACATGAATATATGTTCTTTACATACAATCAAAGTTGTACCTGCATGATGTGCTTATATATAATAATCAAAATCATATTGGGGTCGGATGAAATGAGAACCAACTAAACGGGAATCAAATAACCAAGGTTCTGCTTCGATCTACACAATTAATTTCTTGATTCTTAGTATTATATATATATATATATATGTATTAAATCATAATATTTCTTATTATTATATGAATAAAAATGTTTGGATTACGCTTTCTGAAGCTCATATATTATTACAGCACAAACATTGACGGGAAGTTTAACTATTAAAAATTAGGGTTTATGAGTTTTAGAATGCTGCTTTGTTTTTTTGTCGAAAAGGAGCCCGCCTCATGCAATAATGGGGTGTTGGCACTATATGTCACAATTTGGGGAGAAAATGCCCTAAATGGCACACCCCGAAAAAATGACCCTAAATAGCACTCCAAAACGCTACATCGTGTAGAGTTTTGAAAAAAAAAAATCTTCCCAAAAACGCTACTTTAAGTTGCGTTTTTTAGCCCAAAACTCAAGATAAAGTAGCGTTTTTCCCCAAAAAAATTAAAAAAAATGCAAAACGCTACACGAAGTAGCGTTTTTCGCCGAAAAAAATTAAAAAAAAGTGCAAAACGCTACACGAAGCAGCGTTTTCACCTTTTTTTTAGCACGCCACACTATGTAGCGTTTTGGAGTGCTATTTAGGGTCATTATTACGAGTTGTGCCATTTAGGGCATTTCCACCTCAGATTGTGACATATAGGGTCTTTTCTCGCAATAATGTGCTGGAATGATATCCGTTCTTTCTTCTTTTCTTTTTTATTATGGGAGGACTATTCGTATTTTTTTTTAATTCTTTCTTAACAATTTTAAAATTAGACTTTGAGATTATTTGATTGACATTTATATATTTCAGAATTTAAATTTTTTTTAAAGTGTTACAAATTTATAAGAAATAGTATTTCTAGAAAAGTTAAAATATACACAGATAATTTGTGTGAAATTGATTACCCCATTTCATGCTCGTAACTTTTATTTCCCGTAAAATAGAATTTTCTGTCTTCAAACATGTTTTTTTAATTTTTAAAAATTTTATGAAGGAATTAAATATCCAAAATATTATACTTTAAAAAAAGTTATTTTGAATCTCTACTATATAATAATATATAATTATTCCACTTCAAAGAACATTACTTTATTTCATTTATTATTAAAAATAAAAATATTTTTCATATCAAATAAAAATATATTTCACATAAAGATTAAGTAATAGTCATATATTACACGAATTATAAATTATCTATATATTAACTAAAGATAATATTCTTAAAAAAAACGTTTTCTAGCACAATCATAATACTTTATGCAAATACTATATCAAGAAATTATTCTCTTTTTATCTACACAATTATTAATTTTTTAAAAGGCATTTTTACATGGAATAAAAAATTCAGAAAATAGCTACATATATAAAATTTAAGATATTTATTTAAATAAAATCTCATATATGATATTTTGAATTTTTTATATATAGACACACGTATCAGCTCACACGTTATTACATATAATAACATACAATACAAAATACTCATCTTGTTAATTAATTTCATCTCTCTCGTTATCAAATAATTTAACCGGAAAATGGCGGATCAGCTGACCGACGATCAGATCTCCGAGTTCAAGGAAGCTTTCAGTCTCTTCGATAAGGACGGCGATGGTTACTTTTCCCTTCTTTCCTTTTATATCTGTATCTATTTCTGTATCTATATCTATATCATTGGGTTAGATCTGTTAATTCTTGATTTTTTTTGTATTGATTTTTGATATTTATGGTTCGTTGTGAGCGTTGAATGTGTGGATTTATGTGATTTTAGTTGATTACTTGGTGCGTATTTAATTAGGGGTTTGTTTGAATTTGTTGTTTATGTATGTATAGGTTTGTTATGTTTTGATGGATTTTGTTTGTGATTTATACATGTTTTAATTGTTAATTTTAGAAATTCAGGTGGAACATTGATTCTTAATTTATGTCTAATATATTTATAGAGAGAGAGTCGGGCTCCGGTGAGTACCAACTGAATTGAGAAGTGCAAATTGGTGATCTGTATAGTTGAAGTCTGGTGATTTTGGATGCAGCCAGTATTGATTTGTGTGACCTCAAGTGATGATTGGGATTCAAATCGTGCTTACTGATTTGCATTCGAATGAACAGTTTTAGCTATACAAATCACCGATTATTGGTTCTTAACATGCATTTTAATCTTGTATTAGTTTGCTCTGTGTTTTTGCCTTGTTGGTTATGCAGTAAACCAAACTCTATCTTAACATGCATTTTAATCCTGCACACTATAATTTATCTTAACATGCATTTTATTGTGTTTTTGCTCTGTGTTTTTGCCTTGTTGCTCTGTGTTTTTGCCTTGTTGCCTTGATCATATTCTTTTTTTTCTGTGGGTTTGATTTCTTATCTTTCATCAATCATATGCCCCAGCTTCTTTCTGCATTTTGTTTCCTTATTTATTAATATTCCCTTCTCTACCACAACTCATGGTATCACTTCCACTACACCATGTACAACCACCATCAATATACCGATTCAAAGAACGTCCCAAGTTTTGTAACTCCCCCAGCTGTCCCTCGCAGCAGCCATGACAGTGACACATATGTAAAACAACAATGTCAATGGAGATGACCTTGGACATCCATAGCTTAATGGATGTGATCCTCTGTCCCCCAGGACTTCATCTCAAAAACCATATTCCACTTTTTAGCCTCCGTATCTGCTAACATGTCACTTCGATATGCCAGCATCATGCCTCATTTTCCTAGCTGAAATTCCAATTCTATCATGTTGCCAAGGCCAGCCATTACCCACATTATATCCACCCCATTCTGATATGTTTTCAAAGGATATTCACTGATGATGTCATTTGAGTTGTAAATTTAAGTGCACGCATTGCGTGTGGCAAGTGCCAAAAGCTCTCTCTGCTCTTGTGCTTTGTGGTAAACTAATGTAATTTACTTGCTTGGATCTTTACATTAAATGTGATCAAAATTAAATTTGCATGTTATAATTATTTTATTTTCACGATTCCTTTTTTATTCTTGCCATCAAAATCAAATTCCCATTTTTGTTTATTAACTACAATTATGAAGCAAAACATACCATATCGTAGAAATAAACATCGGGCTTTTTAGTAAAGATTATTTAATATTTAGGTAAATAGTTTTATATGAAGTTATTCCTCTGCTTAGAATTCGGTATACATATTAATTTGTACTCTTTTACTAAGCATAATTTGGGAAATATGTGCACTGGAACTTTTGCCTTGGTGATTTTTAATTATGTGAATGAATCATCTATGATGTTGTTCTTTAGTTGAAATTGTACTTGAACTTTTGCGTTGTGATTTTTAATTATGTGAATTATCTATGATGATGTTCTTTAGTTGAAATTGTATATGAAGGGACTGAGTTCTTTTCCAATTGTGTTGAAGCTATTATCTTTTTCTTTTTTTTTGGCAAGGTTGAAGCTATTATTATTTTATTTTATTTTGCTAACTGAAGCTATTATCTTTATTTGCTCTCTAATATATTTTTGGATCTAATTGTAAAATATATTACTTATATTAAACATCAATATAAACAGTTCTGCGACTTTTCTTTTCAAAATCATGCATTGTAATGAATAGTATTATTCTTAATTATGTAATTACTAATTGAATGTATATGTTGTAATTGCTATTAAATATGGTTGCAGGTTGTATCACTACCAAGGAACTTGGAACCGTGATGAGGTCCCTGGGACAGAATCCAACAGAGGCTGAGCTCCAGGACATGATCAATGAGGTTGATGCAGATGGGAATGGAACAATTGACTTTCCTGAGTTTCTTAACTTAATGGCAAGGAAGATGAAGGACACTGATTCTGAGGAAGAGCTCAAGGAGGCTTTCCGGGTGTTTGACAAGGACCAAAATGGCTTCATCTCTGCAGCTGAGCTTCGACATGTTATGACAAACCTTGGAGAGAAGCTGACTGATGAAGAAGTTGATGAGATGATCCGTGAGGCTGATGTGGACGGTGATGGGCAAATCAATTATGAGGAGTTCGTCAAGGTCATGATGGCCAAGTGAGAACCACTCATCCTAAAACTAAAACTTTGAAGAAGTCTTTCTAAATTATAGTAAAAGGCAACTGGGAAGAACAGTTTGAGATGTTTATTTATCTCTAGAAGCTCTTAGTTTTTTGTGGCCGTTTTCTGCTTCCTGTTTGCATTGCTTTGTTGGTGTTTCTTTCGGTATCTGTACTCGGTTGTTCTGTTTTGGCTTCGCATTTGCCTTCTTAATTGTGTTTTCTTAGTGATGGTATGATGAACCTAGAATAATATCTGCATTTTTCTTTTTGCTTTTCAGCAACTTTCAATTTACATGGACTTTTGCTCTGCAGAAGGCAGTTTCATCTGTTTTTTCCTTGCATTATAGTAAAATGAGTATTTGGTGGTTGCTGCCTTTTATGTAACATATATATTTAGTCTGCCAAGCAAATTAATGGTGAAAGAAACCAACATATGGCTCGCAATCTTCTGGCCACTCAAGGATATAACAAAATGGTAGCTGGATCAATGTATGAACAGCTTTGAAGCTCAGAAACCCAAGGCAAGTTTATCTTGTATAGTGTGTGAGCTCTTATATCTGTGCATGGATAAATCAATGACAATTTGAGAATTGAGACTTCTGCACTTCATACAGTACATATTTTCATAATTGACTTATACTGGTATTAATAATCTTATAAATTGCATGAAAATCATGGTGCTTAGAACACCCTGGGGGGTGTTTAAAGTCAGACAACATTAGTTGAGAATCTTTATGATTGAAGACTTGACCAAAATATATAGCATCAGAGGAACGTGATAACAGTACATTGTTCTACCAAGTCTGTGTATATCCATGACTTGAATACTCCTTCGAATGAACACATTGGCTCTAGAGTTTGCTAATTGTGCTTTTGGAGTTTTGAACAGAGAAGAAAAGGATGATGGGTGAATGTGATTGGGTGGTAATTTTAAAGTTGGAATTGTTTGCATAGACTTTTGTTGAATTCGACTTCCACATGGAGTTGGTTGAAACAATATGCGCTCTAGTCTGCAATTTGACTCCATAAAAGTTAATGCCATCCATTTATTTTATTGTCATTTTGTTAATTTTTATAGATATAAGTTATATATTACTAATAAATTTATTCAAATTGACAGCAATTTGTAAGTTGAAAATTTATTTCACTTTTATTTTATAATTAATGAATTTACTTTTTTAAGTGAAAATTAACTCTTTTTAAGATAATTCAAATGGCCCCTGATCTCTGACAGAAATAACATATTTGGACAGTTACATTTTTTTAGTTGCGCAGTCTGTAAATTACTAAATTGTATGTGTTCCGGTTTCTTGTTTATCTTAATGCTCCCATACTTGTGAAAGACGCACATAATCACTACTACTGTACTCAGCTGTCAATTTAAGGCATTCTCAAATTAAAACTATCATGATTTTTTGGAAACGAACGCATTATCACTAAAACTTCAATAGAGCAATAAATTTCATAAACTAGCAGTATTATATCCGCACATGTTAATGTAATGAATATTTTATTTTAGTTGTTCATTCTCTGAAAGACTGAAACCAAACCAAAACTGAAAATAAGAAAATAACTGTACTGAAAAAAGAAAAAAAGAAAAGGTAGTACGATACCTTTTACTCACGCCTAAACCGATTTTATACATTGCCATTTTAGGCCGCATTTGTTTTTAACTTTTTTTTTTGAATATTTAGGCTTTTAGCCTTATAAATGTGTATATGTTCTAAGAATCATCCCGACCCAAGACCTGGGACGACAGAGAACTTAATACTGTTAAATAACCAAAAAACTAACAAGATAAGCCATCATGATAGTTCACCTATGAATTTTCAACTGAATGATTAAAGAAAATTTATATCAGATATATGTATTAGTATTAGTGCTGAACAAATCAGATAGTGCTGAAGTTGTATGTGTATACTTGTATTAGTGCGAGTATTAGTCTCCGGAAGATGTGCAAGTACAGTATGTACTATGTACAACCGATTGACTATATTGATCACTTTTGCCACACTGCGATATTAAAATTTATGTTACACTCTGGAGGCAGAGAATTGATCCGAAAAAACTCAAAATTATGTTCCTAAATATAAATCCATTAAAACCAAAAGGGAACAATTTACTTTCCCAGTACAAAGTTGGAATAACAGACTAGATTGAGGTCAAAGTATGCAGCAGAACTAAAAAGAGTTCAATTCACAATTTTGGCCTTCGCCTGTCTATTTTGGATGCTAACATTTACAGGAACGATATGGAAGATCAGAGTGTTCACCTGTTAAGTGGCTTATAGAGGACAACTGTTACGTACTTGGACTGGAATCTATTAGTCATACCAAGAGCAACAACAGACTGGGATGCCCATCCTTTCTCTATAAAGAGGTGGTTAAGCACTACATGTTGGGGTTTCAGAGGAGAGGAAGATTTGTCATCTGAGGTTTCAGCTCCAAGAACTGTTACATGGAGCTGGGATGGGACTGCCACTGGCTCCTTTGCATACTCTTCATCTCCAGGAAAAACTTGGCTATAGCTGGAGTCTGGTGATGATGGAACCTCAAACTCTGCAACACTATCCAGATTCTCAGGGATATAATCCTGCACATGCATTTTAACATGTTTGAATCCCCTAATATATATATGTGCAAGGTGAGATGGAACAAATTCATGTGGTAGAATCCTTTGCATACTCATGTTTTAAATATGAATAGAGCAAGTTATCACGTACCACTACCTCATAACATATAAAACAGTTTACATAAAAGAGAAACACAATCATAAGTGATGCATAATGATTTATAACATTATTCAGTTAAACACTATCTTCATACCTCATTCAATATTACCAAATAAAAAATTCCACTATATTCTTAATAAGCTCATTTGGTTGACACTATACGATCAAAAAGAAGCAACTCATGCGGATGCACCTGGTGCTCCGAAAATATTCATCAAGTTTCTGGCATTACATCCAAAGTTGATGGCCCTCTAATAATTAACTCAAAGTATGGAAACACATACAAAACAAAAGGCAGGAACAGGAACAAAATGAGCATAAAATGATATAAAAATGTTTGTTAACTAAAGAAATATACATTTGCACTTACCATCCATTCCTTTTGCACATCAAGACAACACGGGTAAGAAAATTCTAAAAATACATGGTAAGTTATAGACATCATCTATCCATCTTTCAGAATATGCAAGGATTATTCAGAAAATCTTATCAGTAATGTAAACCACATATTGGTTCAAAATGTATGCTAAACCTATCAAGTACAGTAAGTTGAACGTAAATAATGGATACTTAAACTTACATTGACATGAAGAAGATTACAAACACCGCCTACTTGATCGGCTACAGAAGGAAGATCAGGAATATATCTGTATTCTCCATCCACTGTGAATTTGTAATGATATATTCCTGAAGGCAGTACAAGGAGAATTGTATGATCCTTGCCTGCCCTTTGCAAAGTCCTCCTGCAAACATACATATATTACATGACTGTTTGGGTAAGGTTGTAGCATCCACGTAAAATACAATAACATCACCAACAAGAGCACTATTTTCATATTGTAATAAATCCTTAATCTGAATGTTGATGATAATAACCTTGACTTGCAGTTATCCCAAGACCCTTGTACAGACACGTCATTACCACCGTAGCTCCATGTTATTAAAGCAGGAATTGGTCGTTGAGGAACATCCATAGGATCATCAGCTTCAGTGTGCCAGATTGAATCAGAAGAAGGGCGTTGCAGAGGAGCTACAGGCGCCTGCAGATGGGATTAAGTTAGTTAAACAGACACATCTGAACTTACTAAGAGTCTCACACAAATTTGGTGCATCAGAGCATGTACAAATTTGCTAGTGTTAAAAAGTAGCATCAAGCAGATGAAGATGATAAAAAATAGTTAACAAACATGGGAACAAAGGCAATGGAAAGGTTATTAGGTAAATATAAAACTTCAACAACAGACATACACATACACATACACATGCACATAATAGAGTTAAAAAAGTGAATTAGGGGGATGAATTAACATGATGATGATTATTATGAAACAAAACTAAAATTAGAGATGCAAGGCCTAAAGTCAAAGGAGAGTCATGGTCAAGAGAGATGCAAGTATGGTACAGTACCTGAGGAGCAAAGATGAGAGGGGATCTGGAGCGAGGAGGACTATTACAAGGAGAATAATTAGTCATGGAATCAGTTGAAGAACAAGAACAAGAGGGGGAGCGTGGCGCGTGAGGATCGCGATCACTGGATCTACCATAAGGATCGTCTCCATCTTCTTTCACGCTTGCATTGCCCATTTACGGATCTCTCTCTCTCTCTCTGATTTTCTAGAGAGACTTGGTGTTTCGATATACGTACAAATATGTGTGTGTATGTATAGGCTGGGGTGTGACTGGGGAATATATTATAGGATATGATGATACACTACATGGATATGGATAGAGGGGTTTGATTCATGACCATCACCATATATATTCAGCCTGGAAATAATTACTTCCTTCTACAAAAAAAGTAGTTAAAAGTTTATTCTTTTTTGTAGGTAAATAACTACTTTTTAAAAATAAATTTAATATTTAATTTAATTTTCAAATATAATCACTTATTTCTAGAAAAATATACTTATTTTTCATTTCCTTAAGTAAGTAAATGTGTATTTTTATTTAAAAATAAATATTTATTTTTTAAAAATAACTTTAGCCAAACAGGTTCATTCTTTAGTGGATAATTACTACTCGTACTAGTCTACTACTAGTGCCTATGTTGAATAACAAAGCTAGGCAGCTGCCAGCTGCTGCTGCTGTTACGGTGTTATTATGGTCCTGTTTGGCTCCCGAAATAAGTTAATTATTTTCAGAATAAGAACGTATATATGTATTTTTTTTAGAAATAAATAATTTATTTTTTATTTTGAAAATAAGATTTGACCTTAAAATTTTAAATTAAATATTAATATTTTAAAAAAAATATAAAAAAACGTATTTTTAAAAAATACTCCCTCCGTCCCGGCCAAATGTTTACATTTGGTCCGGGCACGGAGACCAAGGATAGTGGGTGTAATAGTGATTTTATTGTTAAAATAAATGAAGTAGTGGGTGTAATAGTGTAAAGTGTTGAAAAAGTGGAGTGAAGTAGTGGATGTAATAATATATTTATTGTTAAAAGTTACTATTTTTAGTAATGTAAAGAATTGGGTGGGACGTCCCAAAAAGGAAAGTGTAAAGAATTGGTTGGGACGGAGGGAGTAATAATTTATTACTTATTTTTAAAAAATCCCAAACGGAGCCTATATTACGACTTGTGAATACTCTGCTTTTTATTATTTCAATTTCTCAATAATAATAAATAAGGATTCTCTGTATATTTATTTAGAACATCATAGACCAAATTTATTTTAGATTAACAATCTGGCTCAATCCAAGACAGAATCTTTAATCAAGGTGAATGTTGAATGGTCTGAGGTCAACTCACTAGGCAAGATAATTATTCTCTACTCAAATGGAGAAATTGAAGAGATGAGCTATGAAATGAAAGATGTCAGCTATTTCTTGATCAAGAAGATGTTACTTATCATTCATGGGACAGATATAAGAACCCAAGTCTTGATATGGATGCTGATCATAAAATTTCTGGACCTAATGGATTCTTTCAAACCTCATCCCTTGAATTTTACAGAAGAAGAAGAACCTGAGACAATTGTATACTCAGATGGGGTGATGTTTGCAAATGAAGATGGAATCAAGGAGTTCTGGAGTATGAATTCTTTGCAAGAAAAGAATGTGGAACTCCTGGAAAAACTGGTGGAGCAGTTGGAAGAGTATACATACCCTGAGGAGAAAACATTCATTTCAAATGTTCTGAGAATAATTCAAGCTAAGAAGAATAAGAAATTTGAAATGAAGGTTGAGTATGAGAAGACTCAACAATGTTTTCTCAAAAATCCTGACATGATAATCTTCTACAACAGTGGTGGATCTGGAAAAGAGATCACCGTTAAACATTTGAGGATTCTGGCTGAGAAGGAACCACAAATCACAGAATTCATCAAGAAACAACTCATCAATATTACAAATTTTGAGGTGTTTGATCTCAAAAAAAAAGCTCTGGAAATCTGTGATTTGAAGAATAAACAGAAGAAGGAGGAGGAAGAGAAGAGAAGCAAGGTTGCAGATGATGTTGAAGCCACAGAGGAGATAGAAAGAATTAACAAAAGAATCAAAGAAACTAAGATTGATCTAAAGTGTGCCAAGCTGAATGATCAATTCTCCAAAAAAGCTGATTATGTATCTCATGTCTTTACAAATCCACTCAGAATCATCATTGACAGCATTGAAATCAAAGTTAAAGATTTTGGAGTACTCAACACTGCAAACCTCGGAAGAATTTTCAGATTAACCACTAGATCTCTTCTGGAAGTAGAAAGAAATTTGAGCACAGAAGCTGGAAGGATAATTGATGCTAGATCCAATGAAGATGATGATGTGGACAAACTCGGGGTAAATCAAATATTCACATCTTCAAAAGCCAAATTTCTTTCTGATGAATTTGAAGTTAAATTTCTATGCATCTCCAAAGGACCAGTGAAAGCCTATTACTCTTATCAAGACTTGAAGAACCTATCTCATAAATTGGTGAAGCTAGTACTTGACTGTGTGACTGATCATGCCAAGACCACAGAAGAGAAGAGGGCCTTGAGATCCTTGGAGTTGTTGTATGAAAGGAAGAATCCCCAGAAGAAATCAGATCAAGGAAGCTCAAACTGAATTTGAAGATTTGCTCAGCCTAGAAGAGCTTAGCTTGAGAAATTTGTACTTGTAATTTTTCCTGAATATTTTTTTCTGTACAAACACTTCAGTTATGTTAGTTGAGTTAGCATCTACAATTTACTTTGAATTTATCTTTATTTTACATAAAAATAAATTGGGGAAGATTGTTAGGAATTGTGGTGTTAACATTGTAATCAACTAGAAGTTATTTAGATTAATTAGAAATTAACTAAGTAAAATGTACTGTCATATGTATCTTGACAGTATGTTTAGTTGTCACTTGTAACAGTATGTTTAAAAGCCAAGTAGGTAACAGTAAGTCTCAATAGTTATTGTCTTATACAAATACAATAACATGATCCATGAACTAGAAGTTCACAAAGTGTTCAGGCACAGCATAAGTCAAGACTTTGACAGTAACATTCTACAACTGAAGCCTACGACATCATATTTAAGTAACAACACAAAGGAACAGACGACAGCAACTATTCCACTGACAGTAAACTTGGCGAAAAATGAAGATTTGAAGATAGCAAATATTACTAACAGCAATTATTCCACTGATAGTAAACTTGACGGAAAATGAAGATTTGAAGACAGCAAATATTACTAACAGCAACTATTCCATTGATAGTAAACTTGACGGAGAATGAAGATTTGAAGACAGCAAATTTTACTGACAGCAACTTTGGCGGGGATAGTTGACAGCAGTTTTGGAAGACAGCATGTTTTAGAAGACTATCAAGCTTGACATCAAAGTATGTGGAACCGAAGATACTGTCACCAAAGGGAAGTTGAAAGTTGACAGTAAACTTTTAGTGAAACTGACAGTCTGTTTCAGGTAGCAGACTAGATAGTGAAAATACAAAAAATGATTTTGACATTACTATATAGTCTGTCAAGTCTACTACTGCAACTTGGGAAAATTCAAGTAAAAGGTAAAGCGTGCTTAAAGAGTCAAAGATTTCTGCATATCTCAGAGCTGTTTTATCTATAAATGGAATGTAGACAAATTTGAATGGAAAAAGCAAAATTTCTATTTCAAGTTTTGTTCTAGGAATAAGGGAAAGTACTCTTATAAGTGGGAAATGTGTTTCAGTATAAATACACATATCTCACAAATACTTTCACTTGTGCAACTGATCTAGAACATTCTCAAGTATAGAAACATTAGCAAACTTATTGCTATTGTATTTTATCGAAGCTGGAATTATTTTTCAGACAGTTATAGCAAAACAAAAATTAATAAAATTAATTTTTAAAATTTAAACACTTTGTCATTTTATCTGTTTAGTTGGTTTACATCTCTAACTCATTAATTATTATTCTTGTTGTTGTTAGCAAGAATCTGTAATAATTAATCGAGTTGCATTCAAACTCCACCTCTAACACTCATCTTGATTAACAGATATCAATATTAAAAATAAAATTATGTACAAATATGACTTTTTTATACTTTAATATATGTGTTAAAAAGTCAAATATTAATTAAAATAAAATAGAGAGACGATATGATAAAATTTAAAATATACAATATCGATTGCACCCATCTTATGCAAGAATAATATCGATTTAATACAATGTCATGTCTAAAACAGAAATTTTATCTTTTGAAATGGAACATCGCTTTATCATTGCATTGCCAACCATTTTGCAAGGAACTATGATTGGTTGCTCGCCATAAAAAACGGTTTTTCTAGCGTGTACACTACTCTTTTTGATTAGTTGTCAAATTTTTATTGGATCTCTTCTCACTAATAATAATGCCCATTACCCCCCATTTATGCACAAAAATTCTCACCAATCAAAATTTGACAACTCATCAAAAAGTAGTTAGTACTAGAAAGACCCTTAAAAAAACAAATTTAATCTCAAAATCATCAATAGCATAATGTACTGCATGAATAGTTCAAATCGTGCAACAACAATAAGAACCAGAGATCCGCTCAACGTCTACAAAGGCCGAAACAACAAAAATGTAATCAACATTACTTTCACAATCCAATCATAATTGAGAAAAAATTGTCCAGGAAATTTAAATCAATTTTTCAAAGTGCTTAATGATTTTCCGAGATCTGGCAGATGGAAGTAGACATGTCCCACTGACGAGAACGTGTACCAGCCATGGCATCTACTGGCCTGCAGTCATAGCTGAAGTCCTCACAAAGAAGGGCACCAATAGCATCTGTGAGATTAGATTGCTCCTTACCACGCTCACTGCTTGAATCATACCAATTCGAGTCAAGCAGCATATCTGGCCTGGGAGAAACCATCTGACGTGAATTTCGGCTATTTTCTTCACAGCAAGTAGAACCCCAATCCAGTTCTTGTTTAACTTTAGAAAAATCAAAGAAAAAACAGGAAACTTTTTAATTAGAACCAGCTCCATCCAGAAAACTTAACCTAATGAGGTATCAATAAGCATTTACTAGAGTGTAGACTATTTACCTGGCGGCAACTTGACCAACTGAGGCTCGTCTAATGAACTTCCACTAACGGGTGTGTATTCACTGAACACTGAGGCCACGGATTGCCCCAGAGGAGAGTTTGGTTCAGCATACACATTCCATTCTGCATCATTCTCTTGTGCACTAATAGGAACATCCCCAGGCATAGCAGACACAGGAGAAGTCAGCTGGCTGGAGTTGTTCTTTGAGATTTTTAGAGCTTGAGATTCGTACAGTACTGACTCCAGCAGGCCATTGTTATGTGGTGAGAAACAATTTGACTGTGCCTGCTCATTTGGAGGGGTTTGGATCAAAGTATCAACAGACTCAAGGGAAGGCAACGGGGAAGGCGTGCCCCAGTTACCAATTTGAGTATCTGAATTTTGAATTGAAGGGAGCTCCAACTTCGTGGCCCAAGAGATGGGCTCAGAAGAAGAAGAGTCGCCATTTAATAGGGCATGGCTACCAGGAAGTAAACACGAGGATGATGATAGGCTGTAATCAAATGAAGAACCTCCAAAAGATTTAGCAATTTTTCTAGAACCCTCATCCTGATATTCACTGAAGACAGGGAAAACATCACTGACAACACCACTAAAACCAGGAAGCAAGGATTCTGATTCACGGAGACGCTTGACAGGATGCATGGTTGATAACATAAGGCCATTACTACATGTAGACCCAAGAGCTTGGGTATGCAAGCCACTTGCAGGATCATGGAAGGAAGTATATAACTGTTGATTTACTTGTAGATAGTCAAATTCAACAGATGGAATCTCCAAGTTATTGGTTGGTAAAAGCATGGGATAAGGTGTGTCAGCAGTTGTGAATGTGCTCATATCCTGACTCGAATTATTTTCATCTAATGCTTGCAAACAGATGTCAGGAGGGTAAATAGGCAATCCAGCCCGCTGCCGTCTCTTGATTCTAGTGTTCCAAAAATTCTTTATCTCATTGTCAGTGCGCCCAGGTAACTGAAATAATACTATATGAGACATCTGGCAGACCAAAACATTTTCAATATAAAAGTGTAAAGTAACATATATGCTAACAAATAGGAAATGTGTAGCTCTTCACAGCTGTATACCACAACAGTTTATCACACTAACTAGCTAGAAAGTTGATCTGTTTGTTTCTTAGTGTACTATATATCTCTTATAATATTCTTCAATATTTTAAGTCATGCTCGTGATGTTTGTCATTTTAATGTTTGATTCACTACTCAATATTTTACTCTCTCTCACCTTTTATATATGTTATATTGTTATTCTTCCGTGTGTGTTTTATTACTGTTGTATAACTGAGAAATCTGGGGACCGTAACGGGGAAAAGAAATAACTTTCTACGACTCTACATTTATTAGTAGAGGTGACTCGAATCCACAAATGGGAACACTGGGTATGTTGTTTAGTTTGCTTTGGTCAAGGGTTACACGCCTGACATCTTTTTCAGACCAACTATTATCCAGCACCATACTTATGGAGGATAAATCCTAAGCTACACTGTATTTCCATACAGATGTTCATAGTAGCAAACGAGTAATATTTATTTACTTTTTCAGAAAAACTGACCACTATGATAAGTGAAAACTTAAACTACCCGAGTAATCAAGATACCCAATCAGATAGATTACAAGACAAGGGTTAATTTATTATATTGATAAATACTACTATAATTAATTCCGAGCTCAAAATTGAAAGTTGATATATTTGTTTCCAATGTTTCTTACATGCAAATGTTGTATATGGTTATATCGAATATAGCTAAAATACTATAAACATATATACTATATTTTCAAATCTGCCTATAATGTTCAATTGCCAAAAACTCTGTTGCTTGGCTCCATCCAGTGAAGGTCTTGTAGCATAAAGTAGTAGACATGAGGATTGCATGTTCTGAAAATTCACAAGTGTCCAATAAAGCTCTTCACCTCTCTTGCCCACGAACCACGATAAAATATTTTCCAGTGTTTGTTAGGTTTTAGAAAAAAATATATTTTTATATAAAAAAAATTTAGATTGGTATTTTTTATTACATTCAAATCAAATAACCCATTTTGACTGCCAGGAGCAGTGCAATATGTCATACATTTGTATTGACCCCCCCCCCCTACAGCAGGGCGTGAATTACCGGGCCATCACTTTCCGGCAACTTGTACTCTAATTCACTACAACAATCAATCCCACTATCTCCATATCTACAAGTTCCTTCTATTTTACCCCATTCTTCCATCCTCTGTCGCCTCAATTTCTGAATTCCCTTCTTCGTTGCAGGATAAGGTGAAATCATTGGAGATGCAACTGTGGGGTGTGTGTGTGCCTTGACTGCTTATCAAATCTCTCCTTCGTTTTGCTCTTCAGATCACAAGGGTAATGTGTGTGTTGAAGGGTGTGATTCGAATAAGAGAACAGTGACAACAATTGTTCTGCACTTTTCATCAGACTATAATGTGTTCTCCACTGAACGCGACCCTATTGTCGAAAAACTAGGGATGTTATGATTTTAGATCTGACTGATTTTAGAACATGATTTGGAAGTGGACATGCAAATGATAAACAAAAACCAGATCTTGAAGATGGATGACGAAAAGAGACAAGGCAGTCATTTCTCACGATGAGAGTCATGAATTTGTAGAAAGATTTGCAGAGATGTTTTGAAAAGACATAGGAAGGTATCAGTGGGGAGGAAAATGATTCCTGGAGAATGAGAAATTAGTTTCCAAAAGTTTCACTTAGTTTTTTAAACTAATTTTCCATCGACTAACCTCACATTTTCTCTTGACTTATTTTCCAGACGAAACAAACACCGTAAATTATTATGATATATGAATTGCCCTACCCTGTTTGATGTTTCTGCCAAGCATTAGCTTAATCTCTGATCGACTTAATGCTATAAGTCTGAATTGACTATGAGATCTGTCGAGAACTTACACTTCCTTGTACGCCAACCAACTACAGAATATAAAAAGCCTCGAGCAACTCTGATTTTCTTTTTCAATTAACTTTTTGTATTATTTTTCAAATCCTTCAACAGTACCTTATGAAACCCATTTTCCCAATCATATTGAAAATCTCATCTCCTTGGTCATTGATGCATGTGCTGGTAGCTCAACCCATTGAAGACCTTCATTTTTCCTTCTACCTGTGAGTAGCTCTAGTCCAAATCAAGTGATTGAACGAGACTCTAAAGTTTTAGGGATTTACGCGAAAATAATATAACTTCTAACTCCTCTCATGGATTTTAGAAACCTAAACTTCTATATGTTATGAACAAGTACCCTATAGAACTGATCGATAAGCAGTTAGATGAATTTAGTGGGGGCGTGGGGATGATCTATGTAGTAATGTTGAAAACATGGCATTTAATAATGACAAAGCTACTCTGAGGTCATTTATAATGCATTTAAGGCTAATTCATTTTATGCTATTTGGCCTACTTAATTTCCTACCTATTCAGCTAACTGCTGCCGTTTCCCTTGGCCCTTGGGCATACTAATCCGCCAGACAATTTCCATAATTTGATATCCAAGCCTCTTGGCATGTCTTAAGAAATATGTTTCATGTTATATGATGATCTTTAAATATATCCATGTACCTAGAAGAAACTACACTCGCCTTTAAATCTTTGACATGATAAGAAGTTCAGTTCATGAAACCACAGAATGTGATAGAACTGCCTCTATGCAAGAATTAGCTAAATAAAAAATTTATAAAGCACAGAATATCTACGGCATATGATATCAGCCGATGTGGTCCAAAGTCGGATGCAAACTATTTGTCCTAGAGCTACAGCTAAGGAATATAGGAAATTCTTGCAAATACAAATCACTAAGCTTTTTTTCCACCAAAGTCAAATACAGATACAGATCAAAGTTGTGGTCCAACTGCTAAGCCCTTTATAAGAATGCAGATGTGGTTGGAATGCAAACTCATGGCAGGCTTACAATCAACTCAAACTGATGCATCAGGATTCGGGAGGCAATGCAGGAATATACGAACTAAAATAATAATAATAATTGAACATCCACTCCCACGGATTTCCCAACCACATAAGGTAGAAAATAAGATGGAACGCAACCCAAAAAGAGACTCAATTCGATAATCAAATATTTTTTCAATAATCAAGTCTAATATAATACGTGAGGATTACAATGCTTATATAGGGAATAGAAACCCTAATAAAATAACATAATGTACTAAGACCCGTAAACAATTATGCTTATTATAAATAAGCTACAATAAACTGATAGCCCCACATAAAACATATAAACAAATAATTCAAATTCTCTTTAAACTAAATACATATTAGGACGCCCGCAAGGGTTGAATCAGTTGGTTAAAGAGAGGAATATCATCCTCTTGGTCACAGATTCGAATATCACAGGAGGAGAATGTGTGATTATGCCATCCTGGGTCAGAGCCTGTCGCACTTGTGCGGTTTACCTGGTTCACGTGGTTTGCAGGCTATTGCGTAAGCCCGTGGGTTTATCCAGCGCACCCAAAAAGGGTAGCGGCTGCGGGAAGGGTAGCGGTTGCGGGTTCCCACAGTAAAAAAAGTACATATAGGACTATGTTCAAATACAAACTTACTTAGCCTACAAACACTACAAACTGGATGCATTAAAATGTAAGTAGAATTCACCAAATATTCTGAAGATAAAAAAAACTAAAAACAATGTTTGTATAAATGAATCACAAATTTATTTATTATATAAATATTGGATTTTGATTGATAAAAAATAAAAAAAATGTTTGTATTGTAAATAAAATATTATTTATACATTTAATTTTTAGGATTTTTGTTGAATTCTACCATTATTTTTTGTGCATCCGGTGTCGATATTCGTGAATTCAGGAGGTTTGTAGGATTTGTATATTAAAAGGTTTGTAGTAGAACGTGCCCCAAATTGATTTATAACATATATAACAACACTCCACTTCCGTTCCTCATCGCCTATGGGGCAGAAAATCTGACATTTGTCCACATCCATACTGGGACAATGTGAATATTATGTGTATTCGAACTAAAAGAATATTTCTTGTCCTGAATTAGTGACTTCAGCCCATTATCACAAAACAATTGGATTATTCTTGCATCTTTGTGGGAATATTTAAGGGAAAACCAAGATAACTGAAATTCTAAATTTCAAACATAGCCTGGTCTCAAATACTATGGTAAAATGTAATTTCTTTTACTAAAATGTGACTGAACTATGTGCTCAAATCTTTAAAGTAACAGTATCTACGGCGCTCAGTTCTTAAATGAACAACATGTTCTAATATCTTCATCATATAACAAGATGATTCCAAAAATAGACACGCAATTATATAAGTGTCCCACATCAATCCAATGCATACATACCTAAACATTGACTTCATTCTAATGCAGGAAAAAATTAAGATCAATGGTAGATATAGGAGTTCAAGTAAAAAAGGAAGTTGAAATTTATTTTTTCTGGAAAATTTTATATCAATGGCCGGAACTAAAATCTATATACGTAGACAAAAAAGAAACATATTTTTCATCCGGAATAAGTTTTGTGGCTGACACACAACAGCCAAGACACAAAAATCTTGAGCAAAAAGGTATTTAATTATGTAATTTTTTATATAAAGTAGATATAGAGTTATAAACATGCTTGAAGGAATTACAAATATATTTAGCTTCATAGTGTACATTTAAATTTTACATTTTTTTGCAGCAGAAACTATAAACAGAGGGTTGAGATCTTAATTTACACATGCTACATGCTTCAGCAATGCTTATGTGATCCAGTAATCGATTTGGACTATCTTAGATGTCATATTTTTATAAAAGAGTGAGATTTTTACATACCTCAGCAGCCATTCGAGCCCACTTATTCCCCATCTTAGCATGAAGTTCAATGATACGCCGCTCTTCATCAGGCATAAATGCCCCTTTCTTGAGATCTGGCCTTAGGTGGTTTGCCCAACGCAAACGGCAGCTTTTCCCACAACGAGAAAGTCCGGAATTCTTTTGGACAGCATTCCAATTTCCCTCTCCATGTTTGTTGACATAATCTACTAAAATTGCATCTTCTGCAGAAGTCCAAGGACCTTTCTTAAGCAAACCACCTCCTACTGCCATGTTTTCTCCACTGCTAGCTTCTTCAACTAATGATGAATCTACATCTACATAACCATTGCCCCCATTCCTATCCTCACTTTCACTAGTCCTATCGCTCATCTCCTGAAAAATGTGAAAACATCATATATTAAAAAATGAAAACATCACGGTTCATTAATCTTAAGCACCTTAATCGTGTACAGGACATTTGGGTATTTTTTCTATTGCTCACGAATTGCACATGATACCAAAGGTAAAAGCAGGGGGCAAAAATTCACTGACATCAATACAAGCAGAACTATTTACCTGAGATATTAACTCCCCCAATAATAAAATTCGACAACACAAGGAAACGGAAATCCACTCTTCTTACCAAACTAAATATAGGAGCAAATCAACCCAATTTTCTGTACAATCAAACAAAAAAACTAATCAATTATAAATCAAAGACTAATTAAGAATAATCGGAACAGTAAATATTTACCAAAATTAACACACACATTACATCATATCATTATCTACCAATAAACAATCTTTATACATCAATTCAAAACCCCCAGATCTCAACACACACACAATCCACAATTACATGATCAAACGCAAACACGCAGAAATTAATTACATCATCAAATATAAAAATAAAAAAAAAAAAAAAAAAAAATTTACCTAAGAGAAGACTCAGAAAGCTGGGGAAACTGATGAGCTCCTAATTATATAAAGAAACAAAACTAAAACAGACAAAATTACCAAGAACAAGCACAATGCACACGAAAAAATATCGAAAAAGAAATAGAAATGAAATTAAATCATCTAATCAAATCAGATGACCTAATAAACAAAAGAATCACTGGAATTACACTAAAAACAACTGAATTGATCAAAATTCAATTAGAACCCTAACTATAACAATCACTCAATTAATTCATGTGTAAATGATACAATAATATATATATAGATAGGTAGATAGATATATAGATAGATAGATAGATCTAAGTGTATTGATAAGAAAGTGAAGTGTAAAAAAGTGAATTTTGGAATGAAATGAAAGTGAAAATGGAATAAAAACCCTAGCAGTAATCAGTGAGGAAAAGGAGCAGGAGCCGATCATAGATATATGTATGTATAGGTGTATGTATAGAGAGAAGATGGCAGAAGTGATCAAGTGTATGTATAGGTGTGTGTATGTGTATGTGTATGTATAGGTGTGTGTGTGTGTGTGTGTGTGTGTGTGTGTGTGTGTGTGTGTGTGTGTGGAGAGATGGCAACTAGAGAGGAAGATTAGGAGAGGGACCAGGACTGACTCCTCAGCTCAAACTTAAAAATTTTATTGTATAGAGAGATCAGAGAGAGAGAGAGAGGATTATCATTTCAATCTTCAAACAATTTTGAAAAATATTGGTATCATGATTTGATTGAAAATATTATTTTATTTATTTATTGGAACCACTTATAGCCCATCTATCGCATGGTTTCTTTTTTAATAATAATTTTATAATTAAAATTTTTGAAAATTTATGTTTATATTATTATTTTAATATATTTTCTTCTAAAATAATATTAAATTAGTTATTGATATCGGTTGATAATAGAACATTGATCATTTTATTTAATAATTAATAATATTTAAAATTTTACATCGTTATGTCACGGGAATCAAACATTAATCAATTAATTAATTAATTAAGAATATTTTGGAATTACATCTAATGATTATATTTACATTTTTGACCCTGATAACCATACCCTATTATCTCCCTTATTCTAATTATATATATGATATAATTAAGAAGATATAGAGATCGAGAAAAGATATTAATTTATCGAGATGGTATTGTGAATATAAATATATTGATTTGCTTGAGAAATATAGTGATTTTTTGTGGGAAAATTGGTGGGTGGATATGGAATTTTTTTGTCATACTGGATATGGATTATTGAAATAATGAAATGTGTAATTGCCTAATTGGTGGTGTTTTAGAAGGGAATGTATTATATTAATTTGGTGGTTTAGTTGAGTTTCGAGTTTGTTGGTACTTGGTAACTCAACTCACGCGGCTAACATGCAAGCAAATGGACTTTTTGCCTTGAACTGCCCCTCTACTTCTCTTGTGTTTGTGTCGTGATCACTCAAACTCGCATCTCAATTTATGTATTTAAATTTAAAGAAATATATTATATTATATAAAAAAATGTACATTTTAAATATTAAAATCTTAGAATAGTGAATATCAGTAGTAATGTGCTCCAAATATAGCATAAATTATATTTAGGTTCATAAAAATTTTGAAATCCAATTCATAAATGTGAAAGGTGTTTAAAGAGATCCGATTATGCTTATTTTACTTTATAAGAGAAAATCCAATGTTTGATACTAAATTTATATTGCTATTATTATAATTTGGCACTAAAAAGTGTTTTTTGGTATTAAAATAGAACTTAAACTCCAATGCTAATTGTATTTTGCAACCAAAAAATTTTAAATTTAACTATTTTTTGTCTCTCTCTTCCAAAATTGTATTTAAAGTTCATCAACATACATGTCATTTATGATTATTCGATGATGTGACATGGATGCATAAATGTATACATGGTTTTAAATTTAGAAACAAGTAATAGATATCGTATAAAACTCCTTTGAAATTGAATTTTTTAACATTTGATTTTAAATTATAGAAATGACACCGCTGATAACTTAACTCACAATATGTGTGAATTGTATTGTCATTTGCTTGTCTCATTCAAACCTTTTACTAAAACGAAGAAGAAATTAAGCAATAAATATATATCTAATCATTTTGAAATTATAATTCAATTAATCAGATAAAATTCGTAGCATATTTGTCGTCTATTATTTACAAGTCAAAATAAATATAAAACATGTTTTATACAAATAATGCTATCGAGCTACTTTTATACAAATAATGCTATCGAAATACTTTTATAAAACATGTTTTATACAAATAATGCTATCGAAATACTTTTAGATATTATTTAATAATGTTTTAAAAGAATATTACTAATTTAAAACGGAAATAATATCTATTTATGTTATTTCAAAATATATATATATATGTATATTGTAATTTAAAATCTCTAGGCTGCGTATCAGAATCAGACCCCACTAACTTACCTAATGCAGAGGCCTCAAAGGCAAGTCTGTGACTGTATTTTTTGCTGTATAACAGTACAAAAGAGAAAACACCTTGCACAAAACGCGTTTTGACTTTTGAGTTTTGGCCAAGTCAATGCAAGTTTTTATGCATTGTCATTTCTGTATAATTCGCAGAATTTCTGTGGGATTTACCAAATGGTGGAGTGATAAGCTTGAGATCTAAACATCTTTCTAGTGTTCTTAAAAAAAGAATTTGTACTATACTTTTCATTAACCAATTTTCTTAAAATTCAAACAAAAAATATAAATTAAAAAATATTTTTTTCATAAATTAATTTATATCAAACAAATTTAATCGATACAATAGATTTTAGATAAAAATAAATAAAATTACAAAGAATAACAAGGGGAATAAGTTGGTAGATATCTCCTTCATACCCATAAATTTACTTACTTCTATAGTTCTAGGTGGAAGTACAACAAAATTTTAGTTTAAATAAATCAACCATGGATTTCTGGGCAAAAAAAAAAAATCAACCAGGGATATTTTTGGTTATTTGAGAAAAATGAACAAATAATGAATAATAGCACATGCTTGATTCTTCACTCTTAAATGTGATCATAACGTGACTATGAGGAAGTGCCACGGTGTCAATTTTTGATTCGAGCTGAGATCAACACCGATCCAACCCAAAAAAATATGAATTAGGGTTAGTAAATATTCAACCCGAAACAATTATGTACAATCAGACATGAACCCGAAACCCGAAAATTAATGAATCATGTATTTATAACCCTATTTTTGAAATACTTTATGTTTAAAATGACTAGATTTAATTACAATAAAATAAGTTTCACGTGCAATGATAAAAACTCGCTACTTGGTTCATAATTATTTAATAGTAATAACAATATTTTATACATGTTCTGCCCTTTTTTACACTTGACAAAGTGGATACGGTACATATTATACATTTGAAATATAATTTTCACGTGCAATGAGAGAGAAATGAACTATTTTTTCTTAAAATTTGTGCAAAATCAATCGGTTCATATAAATTAGGAGAGAGTGAGTATATAATATATAAGTATATTTTCAATCACTCTAAAAAGAGTAGAGATGATGAAATCCGACACGAACTCGGTAGATACAAGTTAGGATTAGGAAAAAATCAACATGAAACAAACAGGTATGACGGATAAGAATGAACATGTTTAATTCATAGCTCTCGAATTGTGCTTCATCGGGAACTGACGGGAAGTGTCATTCTCCATTAAGTATTTTTTCACACCCCAATAATGGGCCAATGGCCAAAGCCCATGAGCTTGATAAGATGAAAAGTTATGAAATGTGATCAAACTATGTAGCTACAAAAACTGGGCTTGTCATCTATAAAATTTCAGTGGGAGTTTATTGGACAAGACTTGAGTTGTTTTTGTCAAATGCTCTTTTTTTGTTCGGAGTTAATTGTAAAGTAGTGTATCTTTCGGGCAGCACATAGGGATTATCGTATCGCAATAATTTGCTAACTTAACAGTTAACATGCACTTGATTGATTCTTCAAAACTAATTCATATAATAATTTCACACGCAGTCTTGCAAACTTTACAAGCATTTGATTGGTGCTGGGTTGAATTGTGGATTAAGTTTTACAAAATATTGAGCAACATTGAACGGAATCTGAAATTATTTTTATACTCTATGATAAAAGTTTAAAAAAATATCTACTTAAAGTTAGTCGGGTCAAAAATAAACGACAAGTATCTGACCCGAACGAGTTTAGTCAGATTTCCGGTATCCTTAACCTCTACTAACAATAAACTATTAAATGAAACCTACTATTATATCAAAATTGTGGAGCACCCCGATCACAATAACATGATAAATAATCAATTTAATTTATTCTATTAATCTATCAAAAAAATAGTTTATTTTTTATTTTGTTTAGGGCATCCAAAATTTTAGTTCATCCCCTCAGGCCTCAAGCATTTACAATTATTTTTCATGTCCCCTTCAGTTTCAACTTTCAAGCCTACATGTTTGACTTGCATATTTAATAATTTCTCCCCATGTGCTATTTAGGTTGTTGCGCCCCACAAACCGCCCCCCTTACAAATGCGCAACTCCAAATATAAATAACATTTTATTTTCAGAAAAAAATATATAAATATATATATTGAAAATAAATATTTATTTCTGCAAATTAAGTGGAAACAAACACCCTCTTTATCTTTTATTTTTAATAAATCTATAGACTAAATATAATGAATCTCTAATTTAAATTTCATGCAACTCAAGGTACACAATAATGGGAGAGCTTCAAATAATTTATTCAATCCTCTCATCCAAATATAGTCCAAGGACAATGAATCTAGCCAGTCGTGTATATATTCTCTTATATACTATTGCATAACCCACCTGTATATATTCTTATACTTTATAGACACGATACTATGTTGCCATGTCTAGCAACAATAATTCAAATAAATTGTACAGATGATCGAGCTAAAGTTTTGTTAATTGACAAACAAATGACAATTCTTGTCTGTGGTTGGAGTTTCTAAACTTGAAACAAAAATCTGAAGTTGGATGTTGAGTTGCTTCTTAGCATCTTCACATTCATCAAATGTGTCATGACAAAACATCTGCCCAACTTGGCACCCAACTTGTACTGTTTGAACCCTACTATCACTGTTAGACAGATGACCAAATAGATAAGTACAAAGGTCTCAAGATTTTATCCATCATCATCATCAACTTGTTAGCATTACCAAATTTCTTGAAAATAGTCTATGGCTGATATATGAAAGATATTATCTTTATAACAAAATGCAACTGTATTATTTATTCAACATTCATTAATATACTACACATTTGGATTATTACACCATGTTTAAGGTTACATCTACAACTATATGGTATTAAAAACAACCATTAATTAGAAGGGCAACAAACAACCATACTGCAGACATTTTCGACTCGTTAGAACAAGCATTTAAAACCACGAAAGACTGACATTTTAAGGTTTACTAATACCAAATTGAGACATCTTGTTTCGACAATGTGTCCCTTGAAACTCCAGTTGGATTCCCCAAGTAGCTGTTTGATTGTCCGTTAAATGATGATCCAAACATTAGGTGGAAACTGTCTGCAGATTGAACACTTTGGGGACCGGTCAAAACCTTGCTCTGGTCGAACTGATGATCTTGGATGAATGTTGAATGGTTGATGGGAATATTCGTCTCTTCGAACAAATTATCTTCCATCAAAGTCCTTTGACCATGGAGGAAGTTGTCATTTTGACAATGAATGGTTTGTTGATGAAGAAACTGATCTTTAGCAATAGGGATATTACCAACATTTGTATTCCTATTTCCTTGAATATTGTTGTCGTAATAGGACATAAGATCACTGATCATCTTTTGCCCATCCTCTGGAACTCCTAGTCCTGTTAAGTCAAACGTAGGAGGGACTGAATTGGCCACTGTAGTCTCTGGATTTGGCTTGACAAATGAGTGATTGAACACTGGTTTCACTCCATTCATACGGAAGTTAGAAACTCCAAAATCCAAGGAACCACTTCTATACGGACAATTCAATTGATGATTGTCTCTAGACAACCTGTCAGAGAAGCCATGACATAATTCACGATGAGGGCACCTGAGGAACTCACAAGTGTATATCTTGTGATCGATCATATTGTTCATTTCATTCGTAGGCTTCCTTTTCCTGGTGAAATCAAATCCGCTAAAGGCTTCATCCTTGATGGGGTGGCTTAATTGTTGAACTGGGAGCCTGTCTTTCGTTCTATCTATACTCAACAGATTGAGATTGTTGGGCTTACACTCTTGTATTTCAAAGTCGGGTTCTTCTTGAACCCTTTCAACATCATACTCGCTACTGTCATTGATCATGAAAGATCCACTCATGCCTGATGAGGCCAAAGGAGGGCAACAATCAGGGTAAAGTTCACGGGCTATGCTTTCCTCTTGGTTAATAATGGCAATCCAAGTGGCACTCTCCTTTGCAGTCATCTTGTCCTGCAAGCATTTTGACTGCCTGACAAGCTTGCGAATCTTGGCAATGTCGGGAGACATGTGTTTGATGACTGCTGTGAGAACACCGACTTTCCACGCCTTCTTAAGATCGTGTGGCTTCTTATAAGGCGGAGGCCCTTGATCCTTCTGCAAACCCAATTGAGGCCACCAGTCCTCGTTCCCTGAGGGCCACCATGGTGGTGAGACACCTTTCTCTAGTGGAAACCGTCTCTGTGGAGGATCACAGTGCTGCATGAGAGCTGACAGCAGTGAACCAAGGGTGGTATCCTGAAGCTCTTGCAAAGTATGTGGTGTTGGACCAATTGGATTACAGCCATCATTCTTTCCCTGGATCGAATTATCCACTTGAAATTTCGCTATAGCTGCCGGTCCATTACGATCAAACCTGACCTTGTCCTTCCACCACTCACGAAGATTATCTGATGCCCCGCTAACTGGTTTTCCTTTTTCTGGAATAATTCCATACACAAAACCTTGTGCTTTACAAACTTCCATCATCTTCAACATGTATTTCAAGATTCCATCTTGTGCCCTCGACATCTTTTTCCTCCTTGCTTGCTCCTGAGACTGTCTCTGCTTGGCAACATCAACATATTCTTTCCCCTTATTCAATTCTTTTAACCTTTTCAATCGCATTTTGTCCCTCCACATTCTCCTCTCAAGCTCATCAACATCCATTTCCTCATCAGTATAATCATCTTCGACTGCAGCCTCAAACTCAGTTTGTGGAGCCGTCACCTCTCCTTCAACCTGAGGAGGAGCTGAGAAGAAATCAAGATCTCCGCAAAACCCAATTTCATCGAACATTATCATCACTTCAGGTTAAACTAATAACTTGCAAGATCTGCTAAAAGATGTTCAGTCAAAACCCTTGATTCACGGACAACCTTGATCCAGAAACGTATATCGTCAAGCTGTAAAATCACATAATTCTTTAGCCTGCAAATGTAGTTCATGATTATACAAAATGAAAAAAGTGCCATGAAGATAGATACAAACACTTCCGTCTCCAAATTCCAAAATATAAAAAAGAAGAAAATCACATATCTACAGTATAAATTTCAACTCACACCCACACAAACATATACAGTATGTGATAGCAAAAAAAAAGTGAAGAAATATTGTCTAAATTCATAAATCAGGACACTTACATACCTAATGTTTTCCCCTAGTGGCCTTCTTGCAGAATAATCACTTCCCTACCTCATTTACTTGGACCAAAATTCTTATTCAATTTTCAGGGTAAAGTAGAGAAACATGATATTTAAAAAGCTACTTTATTTCCATAGATCATGGACCAGTAAAAGTATTTCGTGTTGCACTAGATCAAGAAACATCAGTTGTACAAAATTAATTATTTTTCTATAACTTCTAATTCAGTAAGATTCAAAAGCTCTAGCTAGATCTAATTATAGATCACCTATTAACAAAAGCTATTAACTTAAAAGCAAGAACCAAAGAAAACCAAACAACATCATTCACAACAAACCAAATCTACACATTTAAAACGAAAAAACAATCAACTTCCATAAAAAACTCAACAATTACAGCAAAAAGATTCAATCTTTACAACAAAACAAGCCAATACACACAATCACAGTGATGACCAGATCTAATACAATTATCATAAACTAACTCACACCCATTTCTCCAAACCCCAAACTAACAAAACCCACATAACAAAATCTTCACATCAAGATATAAAAATCTAACCTTTACCCACCACCAAGAACATAAAAAAACAAGAAATTCAAGAACCCAAGTTTGAAATTAATTACCTCAACACAAGAAGTAGTTGTATGTATAATTTTCCAACTCTTGCTCTTTGTACAAGTTTGACTATAGAATAGAAAGAAGTAATACTAGTACTAGTAATAATAAGGAGAAGAAGATAAAGAGCTAAAAGTAGGATATAAAAAGTGGAGGAATTTTATTGGGTGATACCAATATAGGGAAATGAAAAGTGTCGGCAAATGGATGCATTTATTTTGGTGCTACACAAAAATAGAGATACTAAAATAATGTAAGTAGTATATATAAATGTATACTTACAATGAATAGTGAGGTTAATCCAATGTATCAAGAAATTGCGGGAAAGAGAGAGTTACGGAAATAAATAAATTTGTGTGTTCGGGGCGCGTGCAGTGCATGGGGGCCCCATTGATTATATTCAGTTTCACTATTGCTGTCGTTTCTTGCTTCGTTATTATTATAACCTTGTTATTATTAATACGAAGTATGTATTGTGCTTTTTTATTAAAAATTAATACAATTTAAAACGCAATTATATTTATTTCATGAGATTAAGTATGAAATTCTTCAGGTAAGAGACGATATATTAGTTGATTTTATTCGAAAACAAGTAAACAATGCGGTTTATGAGATATCTAGAATTCCTTATTTTTTAAACGATTATAATAGTTTTATATCTTTTCCCGATTTTATGTTGAAGACTCTTTTATATGATGTATTTTCTATGTAATGACAGACCCCATTCAATAATTTTGGAGGCCATGTGCAAATTTAAATAATGTATTTTTATTAATTAAAATATATAAAAATGAAATAATAATTATATATTTGTAAATATTATATTTATATATATAATTACATGGTGGGTATAATTATTTAAAATATTTTATTTTATCTTTTAGAAATTTTAATTTTCAAAAACTTTCATTATATATTACATTAATTATTAATTGTTTCTTTTTTTAAAATTGAGAAAAAATAAAATTTCTATAAAAATTATTCATTAAGAAAATTTATAAATAATTAAATGTCTAAATTACAAAAAAAAACATATTTCTAATATATATATATATATATATATATAATATTACGGGTTTAATTATTAGGGGATCCCCTTCCTCTCCTTCTCCCTCACTCTCAACCATAATTCCAAAATATTTCTCCTCACCTCGACCCTAATTCCAAAAATCTTCTTCTATTGTATATGATAATAATATTCTTATATTATAATCTTTCTTATCTATATTTTTTAAAAGTTCATTTTTAAAATTTTCAGATCTGTTTTTATATTTTTCGGCTCTATTTCATATAATTCATATATGTTTTTAAATCTTTCAAACATGATTTTGTTAAACAATTTTAGTATCATATTCGATCATATTTGAGGTAGTGCCAATTTTATAGCGTTTTAACCATATATGATGGTTATTATATGTCGTTGAATGACACACACACACATATATAATGATTTTATATTAGACATATTTTAGCATGATTTATTATTTTATTGTTTTTGTAATTTCAGGTGTGTTTTGCAGTATTTTAGAAATTTGGATCGGATGACAAACATATTTGTTGATTGGAGTACGACGGGTGTTCTCTTCTCACACATTAAGACTTTATTGTCTAAATTTTCAGGGACATTTTCATGTCCTTTGGTTAGATGATAAAGTTTTTGAATAAAAGAAAGTCCTTCCATATATCATATCTTGATACAATTTATCAACAAATAAGTATATTATGTCAATATATATATATATATATTAGAATCATGTGCGGCGCTGTTTGCACGGCTTTGGAACCAGGACTGCGTAATGAAATCATCCTTGTCTTTTAAAAAGAAAAAAAAATGAAATATGACTATTTTTTTTTTAAAAAATCATGTTTATTTTGCAATATTATCTAATAATTAGGAAAAATGAACTTAAGGAGGGGATTATATTTGAACAAAAATAACATTTAACTTGACTACTAATTGTTATATTGAATAAAGGGTGTAATAATATTTTTATAAATTAACTTTTTAAATATATTTTTACAAAATAAATATGGAATTGGATGATTAAAAATCCAAAAGTTATCCTTCCTTTCAAATAAATAAATCCTTAATTTTATTTTATTGACATGAGCATAACCTTAGTTTACGTGTAAACAAAATGTGGGCAATATTTTCAAAAATATAAATGTTAGGGATTGTGGTGCAATCAACTAGAATTACTTAGTTTTAATTTAAAAGAAACTAAGTAAAATGTGATGTCATATGTATATTGACAGTATGTTTATTGTCACTTGTAACAGTATGTTTAACATAGTTCAAATAGATGACAGTAAGTCTAATAGTTGATGCTTGTAAAAATGTAATAACAAGATCCATGAATTAGAAGTTCACAAAGTGTTCAGGCACAACATGGGTCAAGACTTTGACATTAACATTCTACAGCTGAAACCTACGACAGCATATTCAAGTGACAGCACAAAGGAACATGCGACAACAACTATTCCATTGACGGAAGAATGAAGATTCACAGACAGCATGTTCTATTGACATCACATTTGGCGGGAATAGTTGACAGCAACTTTGGAGATAGTAAAGTTCAAGGATTTATCGAGACTTGACAGCAATATATGCGGAGCCAAAGATATTGTCACCATAGTGGAGCTAGAAGTTGATAATATACTTTTAGTGAAGCTGATAAACTGTTTTAGGTAGCAGATTAGATAGTGATAACACAAGGAATGATTTAGACATTACAATCTAGTCTGATAAGTCTACTACTGCAACTTGGGAGAAGACAAGCAAAAAGATAAAGTGTGTTCCAGGAGTCAAAGATTTATGCACATCTCAGAACAATTTTATCTACAAATAGAATGAAGACAAGGTTGATTAAGAAAAGTAAAGGTTTTATTTCAAGTTTTATTCTAAGACAAAGGAAAAGTGCATCTCTAAGTGGGATATGTGTTTCAGTATAAATACACATATCTCACAAGTACTTTTCCATATGCAACTGAGCTAGGTTTTCTCTCAGGCAAGAAACATTAGCAAATACATAGCTCATTGTTTCTTTGTAGCTGGAATACTCATTCCAGTCAGTTGTAACAAAACAAAAATAATAAAATTATTTTTGGAGTTAGACACCTGTCTTCAATTGTTTGCTTAGTTGTTTGCATTTCATAACTTACTTTTATTATTGATTTGTTTGTTGTTAACAAGAATAGTGATAATTTTGTAAGTTGCATTCAACCCCCTGCAACACTCATACCGTTTAACAATAAAAATAAGAAATACTCTTATATCCTCATTTTTGTATAAATCCTTTTAACCTTAGCTGTTGTTTCTTGCATCATTGTTATAAGGCCAAGTCCAACAAATTATCTAAATGATGTTCTAAGATGAAATATAAGTAATAATGTGTCAAAAAATCACACTTCAATAGTGTCCTAGGTAATATCACACTCCAACAGTGTCCTAATGATTACCTAAATCACTAGAACATGACTTTCATTACCTAAAAATAGGTAACCACTAGCCATTACCTATTTCATTTATTTGAATAAAAAATTATTCCCCTACTCTTTTTTTCATCTTTTCTCTCTCCCTTTTCTCTTTTAGCTTCCTTTTTGAAAATAGTTAGATTCAAATTTATTATTATTATAATGATAGGCAATGAATATATGAATTATTGTTGGAATTCATATGTCCTGATTATTACCTAAACCACTATGACTCATTATTTTATATTATTTATAGGTAATGAACTGGGACACTGTTGGACTTGCTGTAACTTTGTTATTATTATAAAAAGTATGTATTATGCTTTTTTATAAATTAAAATTTTAAATCACAAATTATATTTATTTCATGAGATTAAGTATGAAATTCTTGAGTATCATTGGATAGTTCAAGTGGTAGAGGGTTTTCTGGCTCACTCGAGAATTTTTTAGAACAGATACTCATTTATAAGGTTTTAAGCCAAATTATTTAAAAAAAATGAAATTATTCATTAAGAGATGATATTATCCGTTGATTTTATTCGAAAACAAACAAACAATACAGTTTAGGATATGGCTAGAGGGTTTGTAATCTCACGGTGTGGCTCCCTCTTTAAAAGAAAAAGAGTAAACAATACAGATCAGGAGATGGCTAGCTATAATTCCTTGTTTGTTTTAATATTTTCTTCTTTCTATGTTGAAAAGTCTTTTATATGATGTTTTTTCTACGTGATGAATTCATCTTTTTCTTTCAAAATAAATAAATATGAAACATGACTCTATTTCGTTTTTTTCTGCTAACATTTTTTTTTCTTTTTTGATATTTTGGCCAATTAGGTTTATCAGTCTTTTTTTTTGACAGACGGGTTTATTATCAGTCTATTGAAACCACGTTTTTTAATCTTTACCCTCGTTCAATTAAAGTAATTATGCTTTTGCATTATTGCATATATGCTTATATTGCAGGCCTTGAGTTTTCGTCTTTGCGACTTCTATATATACATCTTGAATGAACGAGTTATGTTCTATGCACATCAGCACATGCCCCGATGCCCGTCTATTTTATATCATGCTGAGAATATAAGAAAAGACTAGTATTTATTCTCAAAAAATTATAATTTTTTCTAAACATGGTGTATTCTCAAATGAAAATGCAAAAATATTTGTTCTCGAATTATCACGGTTTATAAACATGGTGTATTCTTAAAGGAAAACACATTGAATATTAGTATTTATATTAGTATTTTTATTATTAAAGTTGAAATTGTAAAGGTCAATTCTGAAAGCGTGACACTCTATTATACATGTGCATATTTCTTCTCGCGCAAACACAGCTAGTTAATTACTCTATTTATTTAATTTATCTTGCTGTCTTTGTGGATTGAGTATATTATACTATTATGTACATAAAATACATACGTAACTTAAACAGTTACACCAGACTTTTGACTCCTGGGACTTCATTGGGTGGATGTAAAGTTATCTGCTAATCTTCCAGTCGTGTTGTCCATAATAAAATTTAAATGCTAGTTTCTAACTTATATTCTAACAAATATTTAATAATAGTTTTCAGTCTTTTATTAAATAGTTTTGGCTAAGTATCAAACAAAAAGTAGTACTTTGTTGGAAAACTTTTTATGTATATAGATGTTTAGTAATAGTTATCAGACTTTGCACATTAAGAGCTTAATTTATACCACTAGGTTGTGCTTTATCCTGTTCCACACAAAATTAAGGATTTTTAAGATTTATTTAACCCTTAATGGGTGATGTCCAAATAACTTTACAAGTATGCAAGGGATCTATCATAGTCCTGGTGCAGTGATGTCCAAACTTATTATCCTGGGCTAAAAAACATGCACTCTTCTTTCAGTGTTGTTCGTAGATCAGTTTCCTCGTTTTTTATCTGTCACATTAGTTCATTCAACCAGGAACCAGGTCAATCCCCGGCAAACTATAAAACCCAAAGGACTGGCATGCACAAAGTCATCAACATTCCCAAATCATCCTCTCCCGTTAAAAAAAGGGAGCAGAAATCTTAGATAGCCTGTTTAGACTGCAAAGGTTCAACTACAAAGACACAGATAATGCTTCTTTCAAAAATATCTGTGTCGTCTACAAACAACATCAATCAACCAGGAGACAATGATCAACCCTGTCTACTCTCGCCAAATAAAGAAATAGTAACATTAAGAGAAAATGCTACATCGCGACAAGATTCTGAAAACAAACAAATCATCCTCTTTACAGTTCCACAATTTTGCTTCATTTTTGGTGCATGTCTTCTTCCGTTTTCCATACTACATCATCAAGGCTTGTTGACAGGCTCTTATAGAACTGTAAAAGTACAAGCAAAAAGAGAAATATAGAAAAGTGATCAGATGTCATTGATGAAATGCAGCAAATAGCTACAGCACTAAAATATGTATTCAAAGTGTTTTATCGACTACTTGGGCAAGTAAACTAGATATAACATTTTAGCTTAATATAGGTTTTAGCATTTGTTAGCAGGTAAAAACAAGTGCAAGTATTGGACTTGTCCAGTGTTTTTCATTTGAAGCGATGCCAACATGGGGAAATATATCAAAGTAGATCAACACATGCTGCATTCTATTAATATGGTAGATTCACAGTGGTGATTGGTAACACAACTAGAATTTTTTTTGCAAGGACCAACCTGTGTTTCGAAAACTCTTTTCCCTGATACTTTATACTCTAGTGGCATATATGGCTGAATTTAAGATAATTTTTTTTATCAATGGACTCTTTATTGTTTCAGAAAAACTATTTGCTTGTCGTATAGTTCCCACAATCACAGAAACATTGAAGTTTATTTCACAAATAAAAAAATCCACATATTATAAGCAAATGGTACAACAATGGGTTCAAAATAAGGTACCTTATGGAATTCCAAAGTGTCGCCTTTCGCTTTTCGCACCTCAACCATATGAAGAGAAGGTGCCACTTGAAACACCTGACCGCAGATGCACAATATAATTCTTTATGAATTACGATAAAATTTGACATATGATTTATTAAATATAATTGTTGCAGATCCCACTTACCTCAGTGGCAACATTAAGGTTTCCTTTTCTTCCAGCTTTTATATTTTCAAGCCTCATCTGTAGATGGTGAAATCCAATTCAGAATCTTACTAGTATGTTATTCAAATTTCAATTCAGACAATGTCGGCCATGCATCAAATACAAAAAAAGAAAAAAAAGAACTCAAGGGTTTATGTAACGTTGCCAACCATAACACATACTTTCCTAATTTTGCTGGGTTTTACTTAGAAACTAGGGGAGGTTTTCCCTTTGCTGAAATTTCTGTTGCAAGTTCTAAGCAAGGAAAGATATGTTCACACTCCAGCTACTCTCTGGCAACTCTACAATGTAGATGCAGAATAAACTCAGGGGGGACTAATTATATTGACCAAAACAAGGCATCTTTACTGTGGAAAGCAGAAAGCTAGTTTCAAAACCAGTTTATCATTTGGACAAAGGTTTATTTTACAAGCTAATGGCAAGAGAGATTGACCAATAATTATATCTAGTTATCTACTTCTTTTTATATGTTTACCTAATAGAAAATGAAATGAGCTTTTCTTTTTTGCTAAGTAATGAGCAAGTATTTTCACTGTTAGATGCAAGTACAATACCAAGAAACATCTATGAAAATATATGCTGTAACAATTCCTCTTCTTATATGTGTTCAAATCATTAGCGGTAGAGAATATATTAAGCTGTTTCACAGCCAAAATACTGCCATATATTATTGTACATTAATCATTTAATCGGTACACCAGAAGTACTTATTTGAAAAATATAGATCTTTTTCTGCTGAACAGAACTTAATTTACCTTGTAGTTTTTCTTGTGAACATCAAAACCAAGAGGTTTTGCAGCTTCTTCAATCTTACTGATTATCTCGTTGGCTGGGCTTCTAGAAGTAAACATTGTCTCCCTCTTGAATCCCTGTGGCCAAAATTGCATATATAAAAAGAAAGGTGCTTAAAAGAAATTCAAAGTTCACCAACAATCAAAGTGTTAAACAGATAAACCACTTTGTAACTACAATACTACATAGAGTTTCTTCTGCCAAGTACCACATATAGTCATACAGTGATACAGATAACAGTTCCATCTCACAAAACTACTACCCATAAAATATTAAGATTTATAAAATATATACAGAGTATTAATCTTTAGAAATTGAGTAAATCCTCCTGAGCTATTAGTAATGAGATTTAAAAATAAAAATAAAAAAACATTTGGCAGAAGAACTTTCTTTATTAGCACAAGGCAGGGACCATGCAGAGAAATTGAGGGAGAGTGAAGGACACTACAAGTAAAGTCAACAGGATAAAGACAATACAAAATCTTATCCATGAGATCATCAAGAGGAAGAGTTATTACTGTACTGGCAATATACCTCTGCCCTATACCTTTACAGAAAGTTCAAATAATCAGAAGGAGTGATGTCTATACATATAAAGTCAAGATTTTAGGTACCACCACCCTCTCGATCGAACAGCTAGAATCATTCAATATATGTAACAAACTGTCACGTCTAAAACATAAACATATAAACTAAAATCCTAAAATGTCAAGATGCTGCCAATATCTAACCTGCTCTACATCGAAGAGATTTCCAAGATTGAGTCCCTTTGACATGGATATCAATTCAAATGCATTCATGGCTGCTGGCCGCTCTTCTTTTTTCTCAGTCACATGGAATTCCTGTTGCAAGAACATTAATGAAAAGAAAAACAAAGACAAAAAGATATCATTAACTGTCCTCAATATGATTTGAAATTCTTTATCGGGTTTTAATAAAAAAATTGATACATAGAGATAATCGCACCTCGGAATCCTTAAAAACAGCTTCCACGTCATCCAAATTGGTTTCTAATTTATCTTCAAACACGGGTGGCTTATAGTCTTTCTTAAACCATTCATCCTCCAAAACATCAGATATTGTAATCCGCTGCCAATGGATGCATATAGACAATGTTAAGAGGCTGATTACTATCAATGACTATGCCATGTGCCTAACTAGGAAGTGATGAGGTGTTTTAAGACTATACATGTATTTGACCATAATTAAAAAAGAGATGCAACATCTTAATTTTCATCTTAAGCAAATGAACTGACTATATAAACAAAGTCTAGAGATTTGAGATTTTAAGCAAGTCTATAAAATGTCCTGGGTGACGGTGCTATCACTCTGTTTATTTTCCATCATTGCTAAGTCTATTCATATTCTAGAACGACCCCAGATCCTAGTTGACCTCTTTCTAAAATCTAAGTAGCACCTTGAGTAAAAATAGCCAATTTGAAAGAAATCGGATGGTTCAGTTAGTCATTGGACAATGGTGTGATTTCAATGGCTGACTAATGTCCATTTTGCCTCTTGCTGTATGAATTTATGTTTTTAATTTCATCTTCAACAGTAATATAAATAATCACTATCAAAATAGACCATTAAGAAAATCAACGAATACAATCCCGAATATGTTTACAAGCATTCATCAATGCAAGTTAAATGCAAGGCTTAGCCTAACAGATATTCCTCCTCTTGGTAATAAGAGGTCAAATGTTCAAGCCCCAGTGGAGGCATGTGAAATGTGTGCGTGAGTATTTAAATTTCTGTAATTGACCATAACCCAAAAAATCAGAGCAAGTTATCTATCATCAATACCAGTCGGCTACATAAATGCCAAGGTCATCAATAAATTACAGTGTGAGTATAATTTCTTACAGTCGTAGGATTGGGATCCAAGATTCTAGTGATCAATTTCATTGCACCAAATGAGAGCCAAGGAGGGCAAGTGAACTCTGCAGCTGAGATCTGCAAACAGATGTGAAAAATGAAACATACAATACACTGGAAGGATAAACTGTGTAGAGAGAATGTCTATAAGGCTCACTTTTTTATAGAGATTCACAAGATTAGAATCATCAAAAGGCAAGTACCCTGCAAGTAAAACAAAGAGTATGACTCCACATGACCACAAGTCTGCGGTCGACCCATCATACCCTCGATCATTTAGGACCTGAAGAAAGATTGTGAAGTCATTATTGTATGATACACAAGAAATTACAAGTTGAAACAGAACAAAAAGATATACAACTGAGAATATAGCACAAGTAACTGCTAACCAACCTCAGGAGCAACATAATTTGGAGTTCCACAGGTAGTATGAAGCAAACCATCATCCTTCAAGAAGAAATCAATATGCAATAGTTAAATACTTAGTTTTCTTAGTAACGTCTCATTTAAGTTAAGATTCAGAAATTATTTTTTAGAAAGACACATAAAAATTATATGGCATCAGAAATTCACAAAACTTTGCATATAACTGGAGCTGACACTTTTTTTCAAACAGATAAATCACAAGCTCTTGTTTTTGTATCCTGAACTAGTGAAATTTGTAGTTGATTGTTATTTTCACTTTCTAAAGTTCTTACTGTTTTTAGATATTAGTCTGAACATCTTCATTTTTGCTGTGTGTGTGTGTTGTGTGTGGGTGGGGGGGGGGGTCATTTGGGTCAACTGATTAGAATGAAGAAAGTACAAAAAAATAGCTAATAACGACTATGGTTCAGTAGATACATTCACGATCCAGAATTTATTGGCCATGCCATTAAAGTCCATAAGTCTGTGATTATATAGGCTAGAAATGCAAGAACCTATCAATAATAGTATGCCTTTAACTGACACCAGCATATCCAATATTAACTCAATCGTATAGTCTCTACTTTCCTATATTTAATTGATCAATCTTTTGACAACTGGAGTCCCCCAGCACCAAATTATTGGATATTCCCGCAGGGTGCAGGTTATATTAGATTGTGTGAATGCCGTTAAATATATTACGCTTAGTTAGGTCCCAGCTTTGAGACCTCTTTGCAAACTATAATGATTAATGACCATGTGCAAAAGGCGATAAGGGTATGATTGTCTCACAGAACCGACAGTATCACGGCAACTATAAATTCAGTTTCATTAATTAATTGTCATGAGCCACAGATGCATTATGCCCGTGAAAGAAAAAGTGGTTTATAATAGAGTGGACATTATTGGTAAAAAGTGTTATTATAAGAGATATCAGTATGAAAAAAAAGTGTTATTGTAAGAGATATCAGTATGAAAATTGTAAACCATAGAATAACTTATAAGATGAGATGTGCAAGCAATAATAGCAGGCTTTGGATATTCAGAAGTTCAAATTACCCTGACTTGCTGGGACAATGCACTCAATCCAAAATCCGAAACTTTGAGATTTCCAGAAGCATCCAGTAGCAAATTCTCAGGCTGTTGAATAAAACGAAAAGCAATGGACCTTTATTACTTATTAGGCCAAAAAAACGAGTAGATTCAAAACCTAAACAAGGACTAGAATTTCAAAGGATAAGGTTAAGCACTTTCAAATCTCTGTGGAAGACACCCCTGCTATGACAATAATCCACAGTATGAATGAGCTGCTGAAAATATTTTCGAGCTTCATCTTCTTGCATTCGTCCATTGTTTACCTTCATACAAAATAAAAAAGAAGTTACGCTGATATATAATATGTCAAATAAAAAAACTCTAGTAAGTGAAATCTTAAAGAGAGCTGACAATTAATTAAGATAATAACTCGTCTCTTAAGCCTTATAAATTAAAACTTACATAATAACTCAAAAGGTTTTCCCTAGGTATTTAAAGAACACATATTGCCTTTTTCAGTAACCTCACATTCTTAGTTTCTATAACTAAACACAAATAACCTTACTAAACACTAATTTGGTTGCGATAAATTATTGACTTACAATTTTGTCAAACAGCTCGCCTCCGGTAACAAACTCGAGAACAATAAATATCTTGGTCCTGCTACCCATTACCTGTCCAAACAAATCAATTATTTGGTAATGTATGTCAAGTCTTCAACAAAAAAGATAAAAAAGACATGCATACAACGTTAGTAATACTGTACATATTGTACGAGTTGTCACTTAAGGTTCTTTATTATGTTAACTTTCTTCCAGTATTAAACAGGCAGTAGAAAGATGTTATAAAACTGAAGGTCAACAAAACTTAAGATACTTCATTAAAAAAAAGAAAGTCACAGATCAAGTTAGATGCTCAAGCTGTTAGTGTTTGATTCAAACAAAGAATATAAACTGTAATAAGAAGTGGGTTAAGATTCCTGTGTGGACCAGTTAAGCATCTACTACCTAGACATTCGCATGCCGCAACTGAAACACAAACTTGCTTCTTCTGTACTACTTTGAAGTAACACGTAAGATACTATGACTGGAGCATGGTAAAACTTTAACCAATTGTACTTTTATCACTATAAACAAATATCGGATATTCAGATGCAGCAGTAACCTTGTAGAACAGCAAATGACTCATTTAGACTTGTGGAATAGTGTTATGGCCTGCTTGGGAATTAGAAATTCACTTGACTGGTGACTTGGTCCAAATGACATGTTTGGATTTTCAAAAAAAAAAGAAGAACAAGAAAAAAAGGATTTGGTTAAATTCCACGACATTCAAATCTAAGCCCAAGTTTGAGTTTTTGAATTGAAAACTCAATTCTTCTCATTTGAAATAAATTTCACGATTCCATAACAATCTTAATTATTTTCTTTTCCAATTGATGTAGAACATATCATATCTTACCTTCAATAAGAATTATTAGAAATTGTTTAATAAGATGCTCTGTTGACCAAAAACTAGAAACTGAACACAACAATAATAACAATGCATGAGAAATATACATTGAGGTTGGTAATGTCTTTGAGGCAGTAATAGTTACTTGTTTAGGTCTTTTGTTGAAGAAAGCATCAAAGTTACAAATAGTATATACATGAGTGAAGATGGTGACAATATGGAACAAGTAGAAATCATATTTTACAACCGAATGGAAGAAGACTTATCATACAAAGCTTATTTAGCCAATTCAGACTAAACAGGTCCAGAAAAAATATCGACAGCAGCACATTGCTATTACTACAATGAGGAACTCAATTAGGGGATAGGATGAGGGTGAGGGAGGTAGACCTCAAATAGACGAACAACATGTGGATGCTTTATCAGCTTCATTGTTGCAACCTCCCTCTTTATCTGCAAAATTAGGCAGATCATATGGAAGAGTAAGAATTTCTGCTTGTGTGGAGGAAGTTTGTAAATTAAAGAACTGAATTCTTTAATAAAACAAAGAAGCCAGTGGACTTTTTTTCAACCGAAACAAGCATACGTAAACAGAGTATGCATATCAGTCAGTAAGCTATCGAAGGTTTAGACTTATGAATTATAAGAAAGAATGACAAACCTGTTCGGCCATTTTGTGTTTCAAAACCTTTTCCTTGTCTAGAATTTTCAGAGCCACTGGTTCACCATTCTCTGTATTCTTAGCAAACTTCACCTTTGCAAACGTTCCCTCCCCAATTGTCCTTCCGACCTCATACTTACCTACTAAACGCTTAATTTTTGACTTATTCATTACCAATCAACTCCTTGTACCTATCAAGAACGCTTACACCCTACACAATCAGTCTGCCAACATTAGTGAGTCTAGTTCTTAAATAAATCAACACTATCATTCAAGACTATATTTGTTCCCCGTAAGGCGTAAATATAAAATAATATCAGCAATTTTCATTACAATGATGATAACAACTAAAGTGTACGGAATAATTATATATATCCCATACGAAACATGACTTGTCAGAGCTGCTAATCTAATACGTGTAAAATTTAAACAAGCACTATAATTTAACTCTAAAGATCACATCGAACATGCTACAAATAATAAAACGACAACGCAGGCCAAAACCACAAGTAATTAAGCTCACACCAATATTAAACACACACACAGTACATATACATATACTAGTAGTTGTTTAGTGATGAAATAAGTCAATGAATTAACAAAACAATACTTGTCGGAGCTGCTAATTTAATTATAAATTAGAGGCAAAAGCAACACTCAAGTCCACAAACACAGCTTATACTATATAATAAACATACATAGTTTATACATATACACACAAATTATCCACAGGATCACATCGAAATTCTAAACAAATATACAGAGCATGACACACACTGAAACACACACACACAGAAATCAGATCATAGTGAGAAAGCTAGCTAACCTTGTAATTAACAGGGAAGTAAAAACTATACAGTGATGAGTGTGTGTGTGTGGGCGAGAGAGAGAGAGAGGGGGGGAGAGAGAGAGAGAGAGAGGCAAATTTATAGAGAGAGAGAGAGAGGCAAATTTATAGAGAGGATAATGGAGAGGAAGATAAGAGAGGTTAAAAGAGCGAGTGGAGGTGAGTGAATAAAATTGGGACAGTGAGTTGCAACTCGGACAGGGAGGAGATAAATGGATATTCTACACGTATAAATGATGATGATCAAGTAGCTGTCACCAAATAATACTGTAACAAATCATCTCTACCAATTATAAAGAGAGAGAGAGAGAGAGAGATGATACTCCAATAATTAATCAGACTTGCCCAAAATTTATTACAATACCCAGCTGCACAGTAGGAACGAATACGATAGCAACATAAATCAAATCAAAATTTGTGCACAAACTTTGACGTTCACGTTCTAGTGTATGAAAAACATTTTTTATATGGGTTATTTATGCTATAAATAATTATTCTTCTTATATTTTTTATACTAATGAAAAAAGAGACCAATCCTCTGTTTAAAAACATTCTCGTGATATTTGTTGAAAAAAGTGAGTCATTTTTTGCTTCCGAATTGGAATCCTTTTTCAAAAAATTTATCTTCATTCGTAAATAATTTTAAGATAATATACATGTATATTCATTTTTTTTGAAAACTTGATGCTCCTGAGTTCACCCTAGCCTTAGGATATTTATCCCTTGCAATTATTGGAAATAAAATATGGCTTGCAGAAGTTTGTCTTTAAGATTCACAATGGTCGTTATGAGATTAAGTTAAAATGCAATATTAAGAAAAGGGTGTTTATGTAAATGTAGTGTGAGGTAATATTTTCAAATTTATCATTCCAATTTTTTATTGAAATTGAATATAAGGTAAGGATGGTAAACCACTTTTCTCTTTCTTTTTAATAGGTGTCTCCTCTTTTTAACGGTTGAACCAAAAAAAATTAATTCATAAATGAGTTTAATTTGAGTATAATATAATTTAATTTAAAAGTTTGTGTACACATTGGATTATAATGTTTATGAACATGTTTGTTAATATAATTCGGGAATATAATTTGAAATAAATTCGTAAATATATTTTTTTTGTTTGCGAATTAATTCATTAATTTTTTCCCTCATTTATTATTTATTTTTACTAGATTTATACACTTCTTTATTAATATTAGTTGAATCATAATATATGTTATATCATTACTTGAAAAAATTTAACACTCTAAAATATTCATAAACTTATCGTGAAAATAATTTTATAAATTAAAATATTTATGAACACAAATTCGGGATGTTAATAAATAATAACTTATGAGATATAATTTTTAATTGTTCACAATTCACAAATATATGTTCGTAACTTGTTCGTGAACAAACATTTTCTAACAAGTTAAATTTAAATAAAATATTTAATTTCACTCGAATTTTAAAAATTAGAACAAGTTGAATATTACTGACAGTCTACCGTAAAACTCACATCCAACTCAACTCAACTCGTTTGCTCTCCTGAGTTTATTGCATAATTTATCTCATGCAAGAAGTTTACATGAAAGATCTGACATCTACATCTACATCTACTCGTACTATTTTAGCAGCTATTAATTACTCACTATAACCTTAGCAAGAAAACATTTCTTAATATGAAATGAAAATATTGTGTAACCGATTGGAAAAATGAAATTTCATTATGAGGGAATGTATTGTGGTCCATGTGTTCTTGTGGTGCAAACTACGGGGTGCGAGTCTGGAGAGTCTTGAGTACCAAACAAGAGGCCAAACTATATTATGGGTGCAAATCATGAGATCAATTTCAAATGAGTTAGCTATTTTGAATCCCTAAAATATATTAAATTATTAGTTATTCAAAATATAGGAAATTAAAAAATTATTTCATTCCAATGATATTCATTATATTGATTCTCTATAATTTAAAAATAATATTTTAAGGAGATAAGACAATGAAAGAAAAGAGAGACACGAGAGAGAAAGAAAGTTAAAAAATATATACTCCATATGAAAGACGGAATTCCAAATGTAAAAAATCTCTCTCCTCCTCTAAAATTTTTAGGTAAGGGGCACTAACACTGGAGATTGAGATTGAGATTAAATATTGGTAAGGAGTTGCTCTCATTTGCTTTGTTGTCCTCATATATATATATATGCAAGTATGTATGTATATGTGTGTGTAATTCCCTGTCTATCTTCTGTTTCTCTGAAATCTTTAGGAACTTTCCTAGCACATTCCTAGCCAATCTTTTGGCCTGTTTTTTTGCAGGTGAAAGCACATAAATTTATGTTTTGTTTTAAAATTTATATGTCGATAGATGAATCTGATGATGGGAAAATCTCGAAAATATCCCAGAAACATCTCGGAATACAATTGACGGAAACAATGAAGGTAGCAAGCTGAAGTATTGGCCGACTTATTAAATTGGATGATCCCGAAAAAAATATAAATTACATTTAATATATTAGTATTGAAAACTATATTTAAAATATTAATTTATTAAAATAATAATATTTTTTAATTTTGGTCCGTCTGTTGTATTTATCACCACTTATCAGACCATCCATGCTTCATAAAATTTTCATACCACGCCATGCTTCATAGAAATGAGTGGTTCAGAACAATTACCGGTTACATCGATCCCATTCCTACTTCTCTTGCAATTGCGTCCCTCCATCCAGGATCTCGAAGAAACTAATTATTGTTATGATAATAAATTTTAATAATATATACACTATACAACGAATCATTTAACTTGTTATATACTGTAAACCAGGAGCTAGCATAAAAAATAAATAAATTAACTTGCTATATAACAAATTCAAGTTCTTAGCTTAAAACATTAAGAACCCAGCAACTATCATGCATAACTTCATTAACTTACAAATTTTGCCCAGCAAACATATATATTCGATCGAATATGCATGCACGTATTACATTCATGGCTCTTTACAAAGTCAAAAACCAACAAATTAAGTTTGGATAAACTTACAACAAATGCTAATAACTAAAAAAAATTTAAATTAAAAAGTGAAAATCGTAATTTGAAACTAATATTTGTTTGGATAATTTTATTCTTATTTATAACTTGTGATTTATTAAAAATATAAAATTAAAAATCAAATTTATAAACTGTACATGTTAATGGTAATCTTATATTTTCTTAAATAAAATTATAAAAATATAATACCAACTTTGGTTTTTACCTTTTTTTAGTTTAAAATTATTTTTTTAACATATACACAAACAATATTTTTTAATTTAAAATTAAAAATCACTTTAAATCTTAACTAAACTGCTGCAGATTCTGTGTATAATCAACAAAGATGTATTTCTTCTCATTCCATATGTAATTAAAGTTATTAATATAGTTTTTTTTTAAAAGTTATTAATACAGTTGATCAAGAGTTGTTTTGACATGAGCCGTAATAAAATTGATTGATGGCTATATTTTAGGTTGGACCCTTATTTTTTGGTAACATCATATAACACACAACATGCGACTACGTGAGTACTGATTAGACTATAATACAAGTCTTGTAAAATAAAATAAAAAATTTAAGATAGAAGAATAATTATAAGTATATAATTAATTTTATCAGAAAACTAATATTATTTTACATAATATTATTATTAATAAATAAATAATATTATAAAAAATTATTAATGTTATTAAAAAATTAATTAATTTAATAAAATATAAAATATTATTTAATAATAAACCTACTATTTTGAATAAATGATGAATGTGAGTAAACCGAAATACCGATATTTGACAACAGTGACCCATTTTACCTCTAAGCTACGCATGTTCTGAATGCGTATACATCATAATCATGAATTAACCACTTACTCAACACATGCTTTAAAATATATATGCAAGCTGTATGGTTTTACTTTCATAAACATAATATAAATGCACACGGTATTGATTCATGTGATAGGCTTTCATTGTTTAGTTTATGCATACGCAAGATAGTCGTGCGTATGCTCAATTACGCATGTAGTGTATGCGCGTACCCTTTCGATGAGAAATATTTTAATACTATAATAAATAAAGTGTACATTTAGGCTACATCTCGCGCGTATTGATATTTCGGTCCATGTTCAATGAAAAATAGGTATTCCGGTCCCTAACCCTACTGTTTCTCATCTATTTATTTTAAATGATTTATCGAATATTATTAATCTAACCAACCAACTAATCAACTAAAAATTAACTTAATGTTTATAATAATACAGTATAGGTTGCATCGAGATAATAGTATGTCCGGATAATTAAAAATATTATGATTTAAAAAGTTAAAATGAAAATTTAAGTTAATATTTATTTAGATGATATTATTATTTTATATAGTTTATGAGTTTTTTTTTGAATGATAGTTTATGCGTTTTTAAAAATATAAAACTATAAATAAAATTTTATAATTTGAGTACGTAGATGATGATTTTAATTTTTATTAAAAAATTGTTTAAAAAATGATTCAAAAACAGTAACTCGGATGATTTTTATCCAATAAACTTAAATTAAATAGATATAAATTTGATTCCAAACGGATTCATTGACATGTCAGAATAGTAGTAGTAAATTTCGGAGATTTAAGAATCCAAATTGAAATTTAGATCACTTTAGCGTCGATGTGCCTGCCATTTTTGTGTTGACGTTGGGCTGTATCTTTTGTTAAGTGGGTGAATTTCTACTTTTTGTTTATTATAGTTTGGTCATCTTGTCGAGCGGGCTAAGTTGTTAGTAGTATAAATCAAGTTTAGTAGTTAGGCTTGGTTGTTTATATTTTGATCAGATCCAGCAGCAGATTTTCTACAGGCCTGGTTCATGTCGGGCCTGGCCTTGAATGAGCAATTTGTAATCCTTTCTGACATTTATCAATCGTTATATACAGTATATAACAAATTTACACGTCCCACCGGCCAAATGAGTTTAAGGGCACGTTCAGAAGTTATAGATTTAAGTAGAAATTAGAGGATCGAGATAAGTTAGAGGTTTGATCAAATGAATCTAATATATGTTTTTGGTAGTTAGTTTATTGAATTTAGCTTATTGAGATGAAAAATTAATTTTTATAAATTTTTTACATCAGAGGTTCGTTGTGTGCATAGTTTAAATACAAACAACTTTTTTTTAAACAGCTAATTCAATCAATTAATCAAAACAGCTATTCAAATCAGTTAGTCAAAACAACCAATTCAATCCGCTTCAGCTAACAGCTAATCGTTAATTGTCAAACAGGACCCAAGTAAAAAGATATTTATTATCAGTTCACGACTCTTTGCATTTTACTTCACTTATCAATTGAAGGCTCTTTTATCTATTGATCTTCATCCATCGGGGCTTTCATTTGATCATTTATCGCTTTTTCATTCATCGCTTTTTCATTCATCGATGTATCCTTCACTTGTGAATAATATTTTTGTCTTCAAATATCTACAGTTTGATAGGCTATACATCACATCTATTAAAATAATTTTATCCTATTGACTCTGATTATCCATCAACCATTATACACTTTAATTGATATAAAATTCTAACTACCTGTTATAAATACAAAATATCTATCCCAATATTGACAATAAATTTCCTAATTAATGAATATTTATAAAATACATATCTATTAACCAGACACCTAAAATAAAATAAAATTATAATTTGAAATATTATATTATTATCAAAACTACTCTAATTCCTAACAATATATAATTTAGTCAAAATAATATTTTCTTAATTATTTTTTATATGATAATGTAAAATATATAGAAAATTTTCTCTTTTAATAGTGTCAATTTCGGACGTTCTTGTATAGAATTACACAAAATTTTAAAATCGGACAGAATTTCACTATACCTAATTGAGCTAAAATTTTAAAGTATTTTTCTCTGGGTATTAAGCAAGCAGAATACCTATCAATTGATAAACTTTTACACTGCTACTGTTGTTTATATAGTGGAATAATTTACAAGTACCTACACTTTCTAAGAATAATACAAAATTATCAAAATGTAGAATTTCTGATCGCATACTCGTTCACCTTGTATCTCCAAATTCCGGAAACAATCATGTCCTATCTATTTTCTTTTCTTGGATAACATATTTCTTTTTCAAGAATTTTCCGAGTTAAGTGTGTTGGGTTGACTTCCAAATAGTTATGTGAATTCTGTAAAAATATTTATGTCATGTTTTTGTTATTTTTCATTGATAAGTTGTAATAAACTGATAATTAACTGTTAATTTCGTCAATCGATTTATTCCTCCATTTATCATCAACTATTTCATCCATCAATTGTTTTTTTAGAATATCCAGCCTTTATTTCTCCATCCATTGATCCTTCTTTATTCATTGATCAACAATTCACTTTTGAGAACTTATGTTTTCAATTATTTGTACTTTGACATCCTATCCCATATATTTATTGAACCATATGTTTTTTTCCTGTCGAGCCTTCTTGCATTATCCATTGATTTGCAACACCTCAATGAATGCGAGTTTCTACTATTTGTTACTCCCTCCGTCTCCGAAAACGTTTTTTGTACTGTTCATTGTAAGCGATTGACTACTAATTTACACATAATTTATAAGACAAAATATAGTCATAAGTGATTTTGTTTGATTCGTATTTGTGAGTACTTTAATACAGTAAAATTTTTATATTTAATACTAATACGAAATTAAAGATATTAACGATCAAAAGTGTGTGTTGACAAACGCACACATGATTAACATGAAAAGTAATAAGAGACGGAGGGAGTACATATTAAAGATCCATGAACACCAACCTATACAAAATATGAGTTGATAGAAATTTTCTAGTTAATGATTATTCATATGACATGTATTCATTGAGTAGTTGCAGAAATAAAATGAAATTTAATTTTAAGTACAATTATCATCAAATATTCTGATTTTTAACAATAATATTAATAAAAAATAAAAGAAATAATAAATTTTATTCTAAAAAAATTGTTACTAGTGCCGGTAATTAAAAGTTACACGACATTTATAAAAATAATCAACATTTAACGAATACGTCATAAAATAGATCAAATCAATATTTGTAACTACCATTTCCCAAAATATTAAAATTCTAACTACCATCGTGGAGCAAATCTTGCATTTGAAATATCCTTGGCTCGTATTGCTGAATTATGCGGTCATCGCTTAAACAGTTAAACACGCGGTCTTTGTTGGATGAATAATCTAAGGTTTTAATATATTCCTGTGAAGTATGTATATATGCATATAAATATTTTGACAAGAGAAGTATATATATATATTTGACAAGTTTATAACCCAATTCTGGAATAACTAATATTTAAGTAACTGATTTTTTATTTATATTTTTATTAATATTTAATATAAAATTTTATAATATTAAGAATTTATGTTAATATTATATGTTCTTTTATTTTATATAAATTTATTATATTCAATATAAATATGTTATAATTCGGACTCATGTTATAATAAATATATAATCAGACCTAAAAAATAAAATTTTAATTAATATATATATAGTTAGAATTCATATTATAATAAATAAAATTATATTTAATGCATGTATATTTTTTAGATCCGTGGCCCGGTACTGACCTACCGAACAACCAACCAGAATTTTTAATTTTTCAGCTATAATAATATATTATAAATTTGTCAAAATAAATTTAAAAATTTCACTATAATTGCGATGACATGTAATTCGTTATTAATGAACTATTTTTATAAAAATTATTCATATATACGATTTCAAACGTTAAAATATATCGAAACTCTCACAAAAATTTCATAAAAAATAACCAAATTTTGAGAAGAAGAGAACAAACTCTTGCAAAGAATGAACAAAACTCAATATATTAGTGGTGAATACCTAATTAATAAATAGAAAGATTTTTAATAAAAAAATTTAAAAATGGGTTATTATGGAACAAGAGGTTTGTAATAACACGTAAATTAATGAATAAAGTTTAGAATTTTATCAAAGAGAGCGAAAAAATGAGAAGGGGATGTTTCAGAAACTTTTAGACCAAGAAACTGAAATACGTAAATACATACGGTACTTGATATAATTAAATTACATAATATACTATAAGATAAAATATTCAATATATAATATTTAGAATATAATAATTTAAAGACAAAATTGCAGTTTGAAAGTTTTTTGCTTTTGTACTTTAGTGGCCGGAATAAAAAAATAGTCATTTGCATTGCTAAATATATTTTTTTTAAGCATTTTAAGACCTCCGAAACAGGGACAGTAGAAAAGTAACGAACCATTGCGTTTTTTAAGGGTAAAATGGTTAATTTAAATTTATAACGACTATATTTTGTATATATATCAGTTTTAAATCCTAGTTTAAAACAAACCAATGATTAGAAACTCAGATTTAATGGCTAATATGTATTATAACGGTATATGAGTTTAATAAAATTTGAGTTTCTAATCACTGTGATGTTTTAAATTAGTGTTTAAAGGTAGAGATATATACAATATAACTTTTATAAACTTAAATAGACCACTTTACCCTTAAAAATGTAAGGATCTGTTACTTTTCTAACGTCCATGTTTTGCAGGACTTAAAGTGTTTAAAAAAATATATTTAATCATGCAAATGACTATTTTTTTATTTCGATCATTAAAGTACAAAAATAAAAAAGTTTAAGTATGCAAACTGTAATTTTGTCTCATTTAAAATATAATAATATAATTAGATAATCGGTGGAAAAAATTTGTGTGTACGATGGAAAGGAAGCTTTACATGTGTTGATGTGTGTATATATATATACACAGACGCGTACATACGATATGTAGACGATGTACTATAAAAATAATTGTTATCTAATCTTGTAAACCCTAGCCTCCACATCGGGCTTTCTCAACCAAATCTCCCTCTCGGCCATGGCTAAAAAACGAAAGGTCCGCTCCACTCCCGCCGCCCAACCCACTCCTACACAACCCCCAATCGAAACCGAACAACAACCACAACCCGAATCTATCGAACCACAACAACCACAACCCGAATCTATCGAACCACAACAACCCGATCCACAAGTCGAAGAAGAAGAAGAGATCGAAGAAGAAGAGGAAGAGGAGGACAACAGCGAAACGGAGGAGAATCAAGAGGAAGAGGGAACTAACGGTTCGGATGCTAAACCGGAGGATGATGAGGATGAGCAAGAATCGGTTGAGAAGCTAATTGAACCGTTTTCGAAGGAACAGCTGGCAGTGTTGGTTAAAGAAGCGGTTGAGAAGTTTCCAGAATTTATCCAACAGGTTGAGCGTCTCGCTGATGCTGATCCAGCTCATCGAAAAATATTCGTGCACGGGTTGGGATGGGATACGAATGCTGAGACTTTGATTGCTGAGTTTTCGAAATACGGCCAGGTGGAGGATTGTAAGGCTGTTACGGATAAAGTTTCCGGCAAGTCGAAAGGGTACGGGTTTATTTTGTTTAAGCATAGGGCTGGAGCGCAGAAGGCGTTGAAGGAACCGCAGAAGAAGATTGGGAATCGGGTTACTTCGTGTCAATTGGCATCCGCGGGGCCTGTTGCTGCTCCTCCTCCTCCTCCTGTGGCTGCGCCTGTTAGTGAGTATACGCAGAGGAAGATTTTTGTCAGTAATGTGTCTGCGGATATTGAGCCTGGGAAGTTGGTTGAGTTTTTTGCCAAGTTTGGGGAGATTGAGGACGGGCCGTTGGGGTTGGATAAGCAGACGGGGAAGCCCAAGGGGTTTGCGTTGTTTGTATATAAGAGTGTGGAGAGTGCAAAGAAGGCGTTGGAGGAGCCACATAAGACGTTTGAGGGACATACATTGCATTGTCAGAGGGCGATTGATGGGCCTAAACCGGGGAAAGGGGGATTTCAGCAGCATCAGCATCAGCCACAACAGCATCATCATCAGGGGTATCATCATGTGGCCAAGAAGAGTAGGTACTCGACTGGTGGTGGTGGTGGGCATTTGATGGCTCCTTCCGGTCCGAGTGTTGGGTATAATCCGGTGGCACCTGCGGGAGCTTTGACGCCTGCTTTGGGACAGGCTTTGACTGCTCTGCTTGCCACACAGGGTGCTGGTTTGGGGAATTTGCTTGGAGGTTTAGGTGGACAGGTTAACCAGGGGATGCCCGGGATGAATAATGCTGGTTATGGAAATCAAGGTGGAGGTTATGGAGCTCAGCTTGGAATGCAAGGTGGGTACCAGAACCAGCAGATGGGTCCAGGCAGCAGTCGACCTCAGCAGGGTGGTGGATCCTATATGGGCCATGGTCATTAGAAAGGTACAACTGTTAATTTGTGACTTGTGGTTGCATGTTTCTGTTCATTTTCTTACTTAGAAGTGCTTGCTTAGATTTTATGCTGAAATCAATTACACAATGTAAGAGGTGCACACATTGCGTTGTACAAACCCTATGCCCATTACTTGTATAAGGTTTGTTGGTTATTTGGATATTAATTGATTATGAAAACCTTTTATATAACTCGATAACTAAAATTATAGATAAGAAAAAGCATGATAATAGTCGATAATTGAAACCAGTGGTTTTAAAATCGTGTCAAGGCTCACGAGGCACGGCGGCGAGGCATACCTAAGTTGTCTCTTACTACCATGAGGCTTATCCCCTTCCCTTTCAATGAGGCGCTACTCATTAATGAGGCATCTCAGCGAGGCGAGGCGCAACCAGTGTTGTAAAAAGCGCGAATTGGACTTAGTCCACAGATCATTGATTAATTGGATAAATCGGGGATTAATTGGAATGATTAATTGGATAATCGGGAATTTAATCAGTTCGATGAGCTACCGAAGTGATAAATCACCAATTTTTAGAACAATGGGCTCAGCACAACATTTTTCTTTTTCTAATTTATTCTTATGTTTTATCTGTTTTATATATATATCTTCTTTACCAAATGAACAAATAAAATAAGTATATCAAAGAGGTGCATGACTCGCCCCGCACCTCTTCGCCACAGGACCTTTGCGCATTGGTGTGTCTCTTGCCTTAAATAACAATTATCACACTGATCGAAACCATATGATGGAACCGTTAAGTACTTAAAACTTCCTCTATTTGGGACTAGATTTGTTGCCTTTTATGCATTTTATTCTGATATATTTCCATATAAAATGATTGTACGCAGTTGATGAGTCTCCTGTGGCCAATGGGTGGGTGAGTACTCGAGTCATTGAGCAGGTTGTTATTCAGCATTGACTGGACATAACTAAGCCATCTAGTTGCTGGTGCTCTAGCTGTTGTCTTGTAATTATAATGATTACACCTTAATGTTAGAATTTAGTAGGGTGTACTTGTAGTCTTCAATGCATTAACTTCCTCAATCCTCATCATGGCAATGGCCATGCAGATTATTTGTCCTGTACTGCATTTTCATTCTGTATGCGAATGAATTTCATATTCTATAATGATCTCTCTCACACTTCTAAGTGATAAATGGGACTTTGCGATTGATTCTGTTATAGCATGTTTTAATTACAAATTTTCTACATAGCTATTAATCGGGTTGCAATTAAATAACTAGACCTCCATCTTTGTTTCACCAGGAAAATAAAGATTGTCTTGTGCTGCGGTGAGAGTCCAATACAAAACTTTTGTGCATTTTTTGCTGCTTTCTTTTTTACCACTACCCTTGATCCCCCTTCTTTGAGAACACATTATTGCATTTTTAGTTTGAGTAGATAATAATTTTACAACTATTCTTGTGATTTAAACTAACAGAGCTTTTTGGCTTATATTTTGCATATATTTCTACTTAAAATTATTGGATTTGAAATAAAGCTGTTTTTGCAAATTCGTTGTGCAGATTGCTTCATATATGCATCTGTGTTTTTCTTTTGGACTCTGGTGAATCCTTCTGAAGTTCCGAGCATCATGCAAATGACGTCTTCATATTTCTAGCAAAAAGTTAGTGTTTGCCAAAAGACGAGAATCTTAAACTTGTATTTCGTTTTTATCAAGTACTTTGGTCTTTTCAAATACTTTTAAAACAATGTAATTCCATTCTCGTACTTTGTTTCCTAAAAATCTCTGGGAACATGTAGATGTTCCTACCGAGAACATCATGATCGCTTAACTTTCTAGTCCTTAATCAGTTATGTTTTTATTATTAAATCATTTACTTGCTGTGATTTTAATCATTTTTGGTCTCATTTAATTGCATGCTCTTGGTAATCTTTTGTTAGATTATACTATTATCAGTAAAACCGCATCACAAAAACGTAATAATTTTATCATTTTGCTTCTCTCTGGCATATGATTTGTTATCTTTTTGGCAGTAGTATCAGTACCTTAACTCTTTCGTAAGTTTGTTGTATTTCATGTGCTACCACAGTTATATTGCCTTGATGCAATTGTTGCAGGGTAAGAAGTCCTATTCCCACGCAGGTGATCTCTTTTGTTACTGTGTTTGTGTTTAGTGACTTCATACTTCTCTGAAGCCATGTTTTTTCCCTCAAAGAAACACAGTGATTTACTGCACTGGCCGACTATTTCAAGTTGCCAGGTCCCGCACATTTCATCTTTTTTCTTTACGACTTCCTATGAATTCCTTGGGACCTGAGAGCATCTCCAACAAACTCCTAGTACACTGCTAAATATATTATAAAATATTAAGCTCTTAGTAAGTTAACACATTTTTAAGAGGATCAACTCCAACAATACTCTTTATATTCACTCTCTATTTATATTTTATTCATATTTTAAATTCAAAAATGTGTCATGTAGTAGGAATCTATTGAAAAAATTGGAGGGAATGAATATTTTAATGATATAAAAAAGTTAAGAGTCATGTAATGGCTCCTAAAATAGAGAGAGCGTAGACTCCTAAGAAATTTAGGAGCCACTAAGAGTCTCTTGGAGCTTTATTTTCTATCATGCTCTCTATATTTTCACTTAGGAGCTTGTTTAGAGAGCCTATTAGAGATGCTCTAAGGCAGTTTGACAGTGTCATATATATATATATATTTGATTTTCAAGAGGGAAATGTTGGGGGGGGGGGGGGGGTGTTACATACCGTCTTCAACCAATTTTACCTCAATGTGAGACTTGTTATGGTTATGAAATGCCTATTATGTGAACCCAAAGTTGAACAAGAACTTCATTGTAGGATGCAAAGCCACGGTCTTCAAGATCTAGTAAAGTTAATTGAGAAGCAACTTCTCAGGCATACAAAGGTAAGGTTTTCTTCTTGAGCTAGTGTGGTGTGTGTCATAAAATTGAATTAAAAGTTGTTAGATATTTAGAAGTGCATTAATAATGGATTGACAATATTTAGTATTACTTGCTCAATAATATCAAACTATTATTGTTAATTGCTAGTATTGGCCCTTTGGTAAACCTCCACTAGGCTTTGTAAAAAACCCTTCTGAATTATGCGCAGTAATCTATGAATTCATTTATTTTTGATAGAAATGGCATTCATTGGAAAACAAATCATATGTTTTAAACAAATCCTTGGAAAACATTCTTTTTATTTATTGAGTTGTATGTATGTATGTATATACCCTCTAGAATAAACAGTTTGCCAGCTTTTGTAAACAAATGGTTGTACGAGATGGTCTCTGTTACGATTGTGTGTCCTGAATTATGTTTGGAGGAGCTATATTGCTGGTGGATATGATGAGATCAATGTGTGTAATTGTCAGTGTATTCCTTTAGCTTATGCTGCTTGCAGAGAAAGTTGAATTTATGGTATGCGGTAGCTCATCTTCTCCCTCATCGTATCCGGTTGCATTTCTTCATGGCCGTCGTACTGAATTCTATTTGAGAAACTTGAATGTGAAAAACCTGGTTTGTGTTGTTACATACCGTCTTCAACCAATTTTACCTTAATGTGAGACTTGTTATGGTTATGAAATGCCTATTATGTGAACCCAAAGTTGAACAAGAACTTCATTGTAGGATGCAAAGCCACGGTCTTCAAGATCTAGTAAAGTTAATTGAGAAGCAACTTCTCAGGCATACAAAGGTAAGGTTTTCTTCTTGAGCTAGTGTGGTGGGTGTCATAAAATTGAATTAAAAGTTGTTAGATATTTAGAAGTGCATTAATAATGGATTGACAATATTTAGTATTACTTGCTCAATAATATCAAACTATTATTGTTAATTGCTAGTATTGGCCCTTTGGTAAACCTCCACTAGGCTTTGTAAAAACCCCTTCTGAATTATGCGTAGTAATCCATGAATTTATCTATTTTTGATAGAAATGACATTCATAGGAAAACAAATCATATGTTTTAAACAAATCCTTGGAAAACATTCTTTTTATTTATTGAGTTGTATGTATGTATGTATATATATATGTATGTATATACCCTCTAGAATAAACAGTTTGCCAGCTTTTGTAAGCAAATGGTTGTACGAGATGGTCTCTGTTACCAGTGGAGCTAACTTATCATATACGAATATTGATTGTGTGTCCTGAATTATGTTTGGAGGAGCTATATTACTGGTGGATATGATGAGATCAATGTGTAATTGTCAGTGTATTCCTTTAGCTTATGCTGCTTGCAGAGAAAGTTGAATTTATGGTATGGTATGCGGTAGCTCATCTTCTCCCTCATCGTATCCGGTTGCATTTCTTCATGGCCGTGGTTCTGAATTCTATTGGAGAAACTTGAATGTTAAAAACCTGGTTTGTGTGGTTAGTATAATAATATAGTCTTATAATTACAGTTGGGATCTCTTTTGGGTGTATGCATCATATAGCTGTTGAGGAGTGCATAATTTTTGTTTAAATAATCAAAAAGATCCTATTAAAAGAAAGTAAAGCAAAAGGAAAATTAATTTCAGTAATACGATGTGCAAGTGTATCAATCACATCTGAAATTATATGGGTATGTGTGTGTGTGAGGTATATTGACATGTAATTAAAATGATTTTCATTCACATATCAATAAAAAAAGGTTACCATTATATATTATATTTAATTAAAAAATTTAATTTCTAATAATTTTTGAATTAAAATATTTTTTTTTGAATTGATCGAATGTACAACATAGTCGAGTTGAAAACTTTAACTTATTTTAAATTTAAGTCAAATTTGAGTTGATTTAAAAATGAAAGTGAGTACAACTAACATAGTGCGAATACGAATGTCCGATGCATAATTTCCATTCATACCCACCACCACCCTAGTCATCTTCTTCAGTAGGTTGTTGGTGGTAGAATTTGGTTTTAAAACAGAAATCTAAAATTGAAAATCAATCAATCTTCACTGATTATAATAAAATATTATACAGTAGAAAAAGTTAAATGTAGCATAAAAACAACACTTTGAATAAAAAATCATTTTATTATATTCAGTAAACAAATATTTGTATGTTTGTTACCTAACTTATCCGAAATTAATTCGAAACGTTTATCCGAATTATGAAGTCTATTGACCGTTGAGTGTCAGAGTTTAGAAAAGACAATCCAAATTTTAGAAGCTGAAGAGTGAAGAGTCGAGAATCAGAAAGTCATTTGTTTTATTAGCTAGGTAGTTGTATTATTTTAAGTAGGTGTAATGTGGACTTGTGGTTCTTAAACCGAAATTATTTTAAATATTTGAATTAAAAAAAAAGTTGCTGTTTTTAAATATTGAATCAAAATTATTATGGTTGATGACTGAACTAAATGTTTTAATTTGAATTTCAAAATAGCTAATTAACCAAAAGTTATTTATAATTAAAATTTTATTTTTTTAACAAATATAAAGTGCAAGTAAAATTATTAAATATACATGGATATATAAATATATATGATTATAGTACAGGGGTTACCATTATCTTATATAAAAAAACATCGAAATAGATATAAGCAGAATACTAATTTTAAAGGAAAAAATATATTGAAAAAGCATTATTTTTAATCATATAACTAAAATATTTAAAATGATGTGAAAATTAATTACTAATGCTGAATTGTGAAACGATCGATTCTCTGTCAAAAAAAAAACGATCAATTCGGATGAGAATCGACAGCCCTACGAGGAGTACTTAAAATATAAGTGATGCAATTGGGAATCACGACTTTGATTAAGGTAATTTATTTTTAAATAAATAAATAATAAATATAAATATATATATATATATATATTTCACTAACCTTATACTAACATATTTGAATTAAAAGGTTAATCCGTACTAGGGGAATTTTAAGGGGTCGTTTAGTTATGGTATGAGTTTTGATATCAGTAATCGGGTTAGGGTGTATGAGAATGTAATTTCATTATTAATATCATTTGTTTTGTTTTGTTCTATAATAAAATTATTTAATTTAATGTATTATTTGATTAATTGTTAAATTGATTTAGTTTATTGTATAAAAATATAAATATATTTTTTTATTGTTAATAATGTTTGATTGTATATATTATTATTTTTTATTATTAATAGTGTTAATTGTTTATAATAAATTAATAATATTAAAATTGATATTCATACTTTCCCCTCATACCCACCTCTCCCCTGGGTATCAAAATCTCATACCTTGTGAGTTTGAGGTAAGAGGTTGAAATTTAAAAAAAATGAAACAGACACTAAGTATGAGTTTTATCCATTCTAAACTCATAACTCATTACAGAAACTCTTGAATAAACGACCCTTAAAAGACTTTAGAAATGCTAGTCCCCAAATTTTTTTTAACAGAAATAAAAGAGTTTATTAAATTCACTAACTTTATCATCTAATCGAAATGCACGCATGTTGCCTCCAGATATTTAGACAATAACATTTTAATGTATGAAAATAAAACATTATCATAAAAGAGCCTCATTAAAAACTCCACATGAGCAAAATTATATGAGAAAAAATTCAAAGAGAAAAAAGAGTGCACTATTAAAAACAAGAAAAAACAAGAAAAAATATCTAATTACAATGAAACTATTAAATTCAAATTGATGTCTCCATCCATCCACCTTCTCTTTACCCTTCTTCTCATCTAAGCGAGTATCAAAATTCTGCTTCCAATTCATCTTCCATCTACACTCAATAATCTATCCAATTAAATCTGAAAATAAAAAAAACCAAACAAAAACAAATAAGTCGATGAAACTGTAACAAAAACTTTCAATTCATAATTAAAGTCATCTAATATGACACGATATCGTAATAAACGACATATAACCACCAGTAATATGGCCAAAACATCATCAAAAATTGTCATGCCCCATATTGGTACAAAGGTCATCACAAATGATACTAAACTCGTTCAAAAATTCAAATATGAGAGATGTGAAAACAGAAACAGATGATATGAGTCAAATTCGAAAAATACGGAAACAAATTTGAAGATTTAGAAAAGTTATAAATTTCAAATTGAAAAGAGAATATATTATATATATAAAGAAATGTGATTTAAACCAAAATATTAGAAAAATAGAGTATTTGAAATCAGGGTTGAAAGAAAAGAACGGGGAGAGAGAGGGGGTTCTGATGGGGGAGAGGGGAGGGTTCCGACGGAGAGAGGGAAGGGTCTGCTAATTATTTCCCAAAAAAGTTCTTAAATAACACTTGTCTACTTTTTCAGTAAAAAAAACATTTGTCTAATTTTAATTGGTTGTGTAATCACACTAACATACGAATTAAATTTCCCATTACTCAAGAGTAATATTACGTACCACAACAGTTATCACACTTTTTTTTTCTAAATAACGTGACATAACATATGACTTATTTTAATTTGTGGACGCATATGTATGCATGGAGTGTCGTATTATTATAGAAAAATTAACAATTATACAAATGACGAGACAATTTTTGAGATATTTTTTTGGCACTCTAACATTTTTCAAACTGTATAAATTTAGAGAGTCTAATTATGATCCTTCATTAAATATTTTTAAAGTGACATTAATTTGTTTAGTAAAATATTACTTTATGCTGATGAATAAATTACGCTTTATCTTGTAAAAATGATTTTTGTGGTAGTTCCTGTAAAAATGTATTTTTATTGCTAATTTTTAATCTATGATTAAATATTTTTTCTTTTCTGTAAAAATAAAATATGTTTCTCATTTATGTTGTACGGAGTGAAAATGCAATATTCTTAAATATGTAATTTTGTTCTCAAATCCCTGATTTTCAGTCATTTTCCAAAATGTCAATGCTCTGGCATGATAGGTAACCATCACTAAGAGTAAAAATGTAAAGTTACGGTTTTTTTGTGAAGAAATAAAAAAAGTAACGTAAATTACGTAATCAAAGAGGCCCTGCTCTGTTAAATAAAATCAAAAAAAGATATTGATAATCTTACCAGATCTTTTAATTCATTAGAAAATCTCGTACTTATTTGATTTCTGTTCCTAGACCTATTGCTATGAGTTCTATTTTTACAGGCCTGTTAATGCTATTATTTACCTTTTCTAATATGAAAATATTTTATAATAATTACCACTTTATGTAAAAGATAGCGGGACCATTTGAGATTTCTTAAACTTAAAATAAGTTATTTATTTCATATTGTTTTGATATATTTTCATATTTTTTTAAAATAAATATTTATTTTAGAACTTTAAAAATATACATATCTACTTTTTTTAAAAAATAAATCTTTATTTTCAGAAAATAAATGGTGACCAAACGAGCGGGTATGTACTGCATTATATCCATTTTACCGAATGTATTCTCGGTGATTTTGTTTTTTTCAATTCTATACGGCCTACGCAATTGATATTTTTACCTTTTCTAAAGAGCAAAGACTATACATGAATATGTATCATTTATATTTTGTTAGGTTACTTTTTAAAGAAAATATAAGTTAAAAATTAATTTTAAATAAATTTTCTAGTTTATACTTATGACGCAATCTAAACGTCACATTATTTACGATGCAATTTAAACAAGTTAGCAATCTCGTTTTAATTTTAAATATAGTCCATTTTTCATTTAGACTAACAGTCCTTTAGTAAAGAAACAATATAGTAACGTAAACGTAATCAAAGAAACTCTTTTAAATTCGATAAAGAAAAACGCTCTGTTAAAAACCGAATACTGTATCTGATACTTATTTGATTCCTATTTCGGTACCTGTTCTATAAATTCTATATTTACAAATTTATTGCTCCCATTTACCACTTCTGATATGAAAATATTCTATATTAACTACCACTTCATGTAAAAGATACCCGATACTCTCTCTTAATTTATTGCATCATGTCCATTTTACCAAATACATCTCTGCATAGTCGGTAAAAAAGGGAAAAAAAATTATCTACACATTTAATATTTACCTATTCCGAAGACTACGTCAACTACACAGGGTATTTCAATTATATGCTTGTTAGGTTACTGTTTAAAGAAAAAACAAGGTACACAATTTTTTATATACTTTTCAAATTGGTAAATATTTTCGACATTTGACGTATATTTTTTATATTTTATGACAAGTAAGGTGTTCTTTGATAAAATAAATTACAAAAAAATTAAGATTAAATATTTTTTAATTCAGGCAGCTGAACAGTCCTATGCACCGTAATGTAACGTACGAGTCTTGTTGTGGAACATAAAGTATGTTCAAGTACGTGTCATAAAAATAATACTGTAAACTAGTAAAGCGTACGTGTCGGCCCACGAACATTTTGTAAACCGTGATACATATCCATCTTAGACTTATACTTACATACATACTGTCTATATATACTCCCCTCCCCTCCCCAAACGTCTCATTATATTTTCACTCTCTCTCTCTCTCTCTCTCACTCAGCTCTCACTTCTATTTTAGCAGCCGACTCTCAATTAGGGTTTTGCGATTACATCGGAGGTACATTCTAGGCCTCTTGACTTTCAATTATTTACAAATTTCTTGTTTATGTTGTCGATTATGCTTTGTTTGCCTCGTTCTTGGTGCTGATTTGTGTGTTTTTTTGAGTGTTTGTTGATGTTTTAGAGTCGTATATGTCAATTGTTTGTGTTTGCTGTGTTTTTGTGGTTTAAATCTGTTGTTTAATGTTGATTTTGAGTGTTTGTTCATGTTTTGGAGTCATTTGTACTAGGTGTTTGCAATGTTTTTGTAGTAGTTTTGGTGTTTTTGTTGGAGATTATAGGGTTTTTGTAGTTGAAATTGTATTTATAGGTGTTCATGTGTGTGCATAGCTATGTTATGTACTCAGGAGTATAGTGATAGTGTAGATCTGTGTTTATATGTGATTTTTATGTTTTTTTTGTTAGGGTTTTAATAAGTCGTTTAAGATTTTTTGTGTTTTCAGTGTTTTTTTGGAGTTGTGTGTGTGTAGTGTATAATCTATTGTCGTGTTTGACTTTTTGTTTGGAGGTTGTAATCACTTGTGTATTTTCATATATATGTTGCAGTTAACACTTAATGTTGATTTATAGCATGCATGACTCTATTTAGTTAATTTTGTATGTATATACGTGTGTGTGGATAATAACTTTAGTAACAGGCATTGTAATGGAGAGTTTTTATATTTTTTTTGTAATGGAATATTTTGAGCATGATTCCGTTTTGTTAATCATGTATGTTCTCATGTATAGTTTGTATAGTTGCATGTGTTTATGTACCATGTCATAAGACTTTACACAGTAATTTTGTCCTTTAATCAGTGAGATTGTAGTTAAAAATTGCTTGTTTGGGTAATAAAGTATTGGTATACAGCTGCTTTATATATTTGTAGCTCTGTATATCTCTATTTATCTGTCAGACTCAGACTACCTTTATACCATAGATGTCTGACTTTCCATGTTTGACAATTGACTGAATTTGTTTCCTTTTTGTTTTGACTTGTCAATATAATTTTCATGGATATTTTATTATTCAGTTTATTTGTGTTCATGAAATTAACTGGTATGCAGGGAGTGATAATGGAAGCATCTGACTCAGAAGTTAATGGAGCTAATGGTGTTAACGAGACTACTGGTATAAATGGGAATAAAGGGACTAATGGGACTAATGGTACCGCAGAAGAGGCATTGCCACTGCCCCCTCCTGTACCAGTTGATGTTGTTCCCATTCGTGTTGAAGAAGATTCTGAGCCAGTAGTAAAGAAGACTGCACGTGTGCCAATAGCCAGGCGTGGACTAGCATCGAAAGGAGCCAAAGTTCAACTTCTTACCAATCATTTTAAAGTGAACGTGACCAATGTTGATGGGCATTTTTTTCACTACAGTGTAAGTACTACAATAACTTTGTGCCTGCTTCGTTTTCTTCTTCCTTGTTTCGGTTTGACTTGTTTTATATTTTTGGTTTGACTTGTTTTATATTTTTGCTTGTGCTGTTGTGCATCAATTCACAATGGTTTGGACTATGAAGTATCTAAACGTATGTACTTCTGCAGGTTGCCCTTTTCTATGAAGATGGCCGTCCAGTTGATGGTAAAGGTATTGGGAGGAAAGTGCTTGATCGTGTTCATGACACTTACAAGGCTGAGTTGGAAGGAAAAGACTTTGCTTATGATGGTGAAAAGAGTTTGTTTACTGTTGGAGCTCTTCCGAGAAACAAGCTAGAGTTCACTGTTGTGCTTGAGGATATCTCATCCAATAGGTATGCTCATTTTAATTTGCAAGTACATTTGTTTTCCTAAAGTGGCTCTGTCATCACCAGATTATTGTTATTGTTTCTCAGGAGCAATGGAAATCGTCCTGATGCTGATGGAAGTCCCAATGAGAATGATCGGAAGAGGCTAAGACGGCCTTATCAGAGTAAGACTTACAAGGTGGAGATTTCCTATGCAGCAAAGATTCCTATGCAGGCAATTGCACAAGCTTTACGTGGTCAGGAATCTGAGAACTCTCAGGAGGCTTTAAGGGTTCTGGATATCATCCTCAGACAGCATGCTGCTAAGCAGTATGTTTTTTTCTTGAATTTTTTGTGCTTGTAATTTTAAATTGATTATTAATACTGATAGCTGCAGGGGATGCCTGCTTGTTCGACAATCATTCTTTCATAATGATGTGAATAACTTCACTGATGTGGGTGGTGGTGTTATTGGTTGTCGTGGATTTCATTCGAGTTTCCGTACCACACAGGGTGGCTTATCCCTGAATATAGGTATGTTTGATATGTTATAAACTTGATATATGCGTATATGTTTTTGGAGTTATGTACTTTGAAACTAACATAGGTCACATAGCTGATACCATGGATGATTTTGTAACTTGTTTTGTTTTGTGGCAATCAGATGTATCCACAACAATGATTATTCAGCCTGGACCTGTTGTTGATTTCCTGATAGCCAATCAGAATGCCAAGGATCCATTTTCTCTTGACTGGGCAAAGGTATCCTAAAGTTCATTGGATTTAGTCTTCAGCTGATCTACTGTATGTTCTCATATGCCTCCTCTGTGTAGGCCAAGCGAGTTCTAAAAAATTTGAGGGTGAAGACCAGTCCAACTAATACAGAGTACAAGATTACTGGACTGAGCGAAAAAATTTGCAAAGACCTCTTGTAAGAAAAATTTACCACTTCGTTTTTCAAGAACATGATGACTTCTTGCATTGATGCTCTTAAATTGACAACTGTCGTACAAGTTTTAATTTTTATATTTCCGGCTGTAACAATTTCACCTTTTGTTTCTGTTGCCAATGTTAGTTCTTCTAAGTAGGTGGTTTGTGTTAATATCTGGGTCTGTAGGTTTTCGATGAAGCAAAAAGGTGAAGTGGATGCGAATGGGGACCCGCAAATGACTGAAATAACTGTGTATGATTATTTTGTGAACATTCGTAATATTCCCTTGCGCTACTCTGGTGATCTTCCATGTATTAATGTTGGAAAACCTAAGCGACCAACCTATATCCCACTGGAGGTGAATTCCCCTCCCCACAATTATTTGCAGTTTCAGTTTTTGATATTTTTAAATTTGTTTCAGATGTGTTTGTATGTCATAAGATTGAATTTTTGTTGTCATTGTATCTTTTTGTAGCTTTGCTCACTGGTTTCTTTGCAACGTTATACAAAAGCTCTGACCACTAATCAACGTGCATCCTTGGTGGAAAAATCAAGACAAAAGCCACAAGATAGGATGAAAACTCTGACAAATGTATGTCTTTTTTATAGTTAACTGTTTGAATATGAATAGTGCTGGTTTTTTACTTGACTGTGGTTTTTGGTAGGCTCTGAGGATCAACAACTATGCTGATGAGCCATTGCTCCGAGCCTGTGGTGTTTCAGTTAGCAATAACTTTACTCAAGTTGAAGGGCGTGTTCTGTCTGCACCAAGGGTAACTATTTGCTTGCCATTGACTACCCCCAGTTTCATATATAGTATACTGAATCATTTGTAATAAGTTTTTTATTGTGTTCAATCTGTTGCCAATGAGGAAATGTGCTGATATTTTTGAAAGATTCCTGTTAAGTTTAATTAACGCCTAATTCAAGTCCAGTAATTTAATTTTTTGTTTTGTAAAATGTTTTGTTGCATACAAATATATCAATATGGCCGTACTCAAGTTTTTTTGCAGGTAGACCTCTTAAGCGTTCAGTTCATCATGTATTCATTCCACCAATTTCTAGGTTTTTATTTGTTATTTAACTTAACTTTGACTCTCATTTGTATTCTGACAGTTGAAAGTGGGAAATGGAGAAGACTTCTTCCCGCGCAATGGTCGCTGGAATTTTAACAACAAGGTTTGTTTATTATAAATCTTGTAACATTTTTTCTTCTGAGAAGAAGGGTTCATCTTTGTCTTTCCCTATATCTTTGATAGGATGATTTTAATGCATTTGCAACTAAGTTTTTTGATAAGTTTATGGCTCTTATATTCTTGAAACAATTCTCTAAATGAATTTAATCCGTGGCTAGAAATTGGTGGAACCCACAACAATTGAACGCTGGGCTGTTGTCAACTTCTCTGCTCGCTGCAACATTCAGTCCCTTATAAGCGATCTGATAAAATGTGGAGGGTTGAAAGGAATTGTACGTATGATTCTGTTGTTTATACCACCATTTGTTACATCTGCATTGCAAATTGCTAGGGCATTCTTTATTGATACTTTTTTTACAGAACATTGCTCGTCCTTTTGATGTGTTTGAGGAGAGTCCACAGCACAGGCGTGCTCCTCCTCTTGTTAGAGTTGAAAAGATGTTTGAAGCTATTCAGTCGAAGCTTCCAGGAGCTCCACAGTTTTTGCTCTGTATTCTTCCTGAGAGGAAGAATTCCCTTCTTTATGGTTTGTCTAAGTCCCTTGTTTTCCCCTGATCCTTCTGTAGCTGGTCAGATTTTTTCTGATACTGCCGGGTTTCCTCATCTAAACTGTTCTTTTTGCAAGGTCCCTGGAAAAGGAAGAATCTTGCCGAGTATGGAATTGTTACTCAGTGCATTGCTCCAACGAGAGTGAACGATCAGTATCTGACTAATGTCCTTCTTAAGATCAATGCAAAGGTTTTATATATTCCAGGAATCCTGTTCATTCTAATTTTTAGATTTTATTAGCTTTTCAGCTGACTTGACAGTGTTGGATACTTTTTTTTGTCTTTGTAGCTTGGTGGGCTGAATTCGAAGTTAGCAATTGAGGCTTCCCCAAGCATTCCTTTGGTATCAAAGGTTCCTACAATAATTCTTGGGATGGATGTTTCCCATGGCTCTCCTGGGCAGTCTGATGTTCCATCCATTGCTGCGGTGATTCCTTTGTTTTAATCATTTATCATCTTCTTTTCTATTTTAAAGTAGTTCCATTGTCTATTATGATGCGTTTTTGCAAATTTTGTACTAAATAGTACTACTATTATATGATGCAATATTTTTGAAAAGGTTATTTTAGTTTCTTTAATTAAAATAACAATTAAGGGATGGTTGATGTAGAGGGGACATTTCTTTAACATAGTGTCGACATAAATGTTTAATTAATTAGATATTATTTTTTCTTATTCTTCTTTCATAAATTTTTCCAGGTTGTTAGTTCCAGGCAATGGCCATTGATCTCAAAGTATAGGGCATCAGTTCGTACTCAGTCCCCAAAAGTTGAAATGATAGACTCTTTGTTTAAGAAAGTTGGCGATAAAGATGAGGGGATAATGAAGTATATTTTATTTTTACTTTCTTTTGTATTGTGATTTTCATATATGCTATTTACTTTTGACTTTCAGTATTTAAAAATTTAGAATTATCAGTATCGTTAAGGGGTTATAATATGCGAGTGACATAACTGCAGGGAGATTCTGCTGGACTTCTACACGAGTTCGGGGAAAAGGAAACCTGATCAGATCATCATATTTAGGTACTCTTCATTAAATATTGTGAAGTTTTTCGGTTGTTGAATGATTTTTTTCCTCGATAGAGTGTATATGTAATTTTTCATGATCTAAATACTTGCCAGAATAAGTTTCATAAAAATTTTCAATTCTTGATGCTATTCTGCTTCTTTGTGCAATTTATGTTATTTTGGTCTGTAGTAATAGATTGTACTGTAATATTCAGGGATGGTGTCAGCGAATCTCAGTTTAATCAGGTTCTGAATGTTGAACTGAATCAAATCATCGAGGTGTGTATACTTTTAGTTAATTGTTTATTTTTCTTTTCATTTCTTTTTGTAAGACGAATTATATAACATACTTTCAGGCTTGCAAGTGCCTGGATGAGAATTGGTGCCCTAAGTTTGTTGTCATAATTGCACAAAAGAATCATCATACTAAGTTTTTCCAGCCTGCATCGCCTGACAACGTTCCCCCTGGTAGAATGTTTAATATTGTTAAATATTTTTGTAGGTTTTAGTTCAATTGGTGTGGTGCATAATATGCTAAATTTTCTTTCTGTCCAGGTACTGTTATTGATAATAGGATCTGTCATCCACGGAACAATGACTTTTACTTGTGTGCTCAGGCTGGAATGATTGTGAGTATTTTACTTGTTTGTTTAATGTCTGATATAACATGATTCTGATTATGTTACTTGTTAGTTATATATATTTTGCTTTGTTCAGTCTCTGGTCAATTTGGTTTGATTGATGAAATAAATATTTGCACCTCACACTGGCCCACTTTTAAACTAGTTTCAAGTGTTTTTTGATTGCAGTGGCCATTTAGTTCTCGAGAGCGAATTATTTATTTTTGTCAATGGGTTCTCCATAAACTTGTGATAGATTGTTCTATACAATTTCTTTCTTTTTATAACATTATATCTGTCTTGATTTATAGTGTACACTCTGTGTTGCTTCCTGACATGTCTGTCTTTCATTACAACAGGGCACTACAAGGCCAACCCATTATCATGTTTTGTTGGATGAAGTTGGTTTTTCTCCAGATGATCTACAGGAATTTGTTCATTCCCTTTCTTATGTGTAAGTGTTTCTCATGGGTTGATTTAGCTGCTAATGTGTCTTTGGAGGAGTTTAATTACATCCAGGTTTCTCTTGTAAATTCAGGTACCAGAGAAGCACAACTGCTATTTCTGTAGGTATGTTACATATCCGGGTGCTCTGTGCATTCACTTGTTGCAGTCAAATATGTTCATGTTTTCTGTGTTTCCATTCTAGATCTGATATGAACTTTCATTGTTCTGTTTCTTTGTTCCAGTTGCTCCTGTATGTTATGCTCATTTGGCAGCGACTCAGATGGGACAGTTTATGAAGTTTGATGACATGTCTGAAACCTCTTCAAGCCATGGTGGTGGGGTGACTGCTGCCGGACCTGTTCCAGTGCCTCAGTTGCCGCGTTTGGATGAGAAAGTCTGCAACTCGATGTTCTTTGTCTAGGGCTGGTGTGTTGAACTTTAGATAGTCGTATGTATATATGATCCCCAGTCTAGTTCCGTAGTGAGTGTCAGGAAGTTATATAACTTGGGATATTTAGCATGCTTTTGGACAGCAAGCCGGTTTGGCTTTAGTTTCTGCTGCTTATTTTGCCGACATGGATGGCTGGTGAACTTAATACCGTTTTGGTCTATTTTGGGTTTATCTCTAAAGATGCTTAGATTTTGATCTTGCAGTATATTTGTCCATGTTTTTATCATTTGAAATTAGTTGGCTGTCTTTTTACCTGTTTTAGTTGCATGGGTATAATAGGGAATATAAATGAAGGATCCTTCATTTGAAGTTTATTTTCCTATCCTTTGTGTTACTTCTCATCTTTTGATGCATTTTCAGTCAAACAATTAATTACGCGCGAAATTAAAATATGAGATACAAATTGATAACGAGGGAGACGGCTTCGTTTACATTCTCTATTTCTCTCGAACAAAAGAAATATGTTTGGAGTCCCCGAGTAGTGCTTGCTTCGATATAAGTTGGATTGAACTAGGTCTTTGTCTGTAAATTTTTTTTCTCCGTACTCGATACCCAAAAACCATGTCCAAACCGATGAATTTCACTCGCATTGTCCGCTAACGCGTTTGCATTTTGTAGTATCACGTCAATAGTTGGATTAAAGTTGAGCATGTAAATTCCATCTCCGTGCGTCGTGTTTGGATTTACCGGTGTTATCATGTCATCGTTAGCTTGCATTGTTGAGATTATTACTACCTCCGTCTCATCCAATTGTTAACGTTTCATAGTTTATAGTTTATATATATATTAACCCACTTTTTATTTACTAAATTAAACTATTCTTATTCATATTTAAAATAATTTTATTTCAAGAAATTAAAATGGTTATACAATAATTTTTTTAAAAACTCATGCTATTTTATATCATAACTAACATATTTAATAATAAAATGATATTTTTTAAAGTCTCAAAAATTAAAAGACAGAAGCAGAAAAATAATAAATAAGTTATTATTTCAACAAACTTATTTAACGACTTTTATTTTAGTTTTACTATAATTAAAAATTAATTTAAATTAATTTTTTCTATCCGAAATGATTTGAACTAAATTTAAACCAAACCAAACCGAACTTCATCTGATCTTAATTCGAAATTCAATTGATTTTAATTCAAACTAGATTCGATCCGAAACCGATCCGACTTTCCGAATTGTGAGGTCTATACTCAGCTAAGATATTCCTAATTTTTGTATTTTGCTCGTATATTTTTATGTGAAAGTAATGTGTACTTTAAATCTTAATTAAATTAAATTACAAAATAAATATTTTCTGATTAAAATATGGAGCCGAACATTCGATTCTATGTTGTGGAACATCAAGTACGTGTCATAAAAATACTGTAATAAAAGTATAGCGTACGTGTCAGACACATACATGCATACTCTCCATATATATATACTACACTCCCACTCCCACTCCCAAAATGTGTCTCATTATATTTTCACACACTCTCTCTAAGCTCTCACTCTGTTTTAGTGGGCGACTCTCAGATCAGTGTTTGCGATATCTTCGGAGGTAACATTTTACGCCTTGTTTATGTTGTTGATTGCGCTTTGTTTGCTTCTTTTTGGTGCTAATTTGTGTTTTTTTGAGTGTTTGTTGATGTTTTGGAGTCATATGTATGAATTGTTTATGTTTGCAGTGTTTTTGGTGGAGATTATAGGGTTTTGTAGTTGAAATTGTATGTATAGGTGTTAATTTGTGTGCATAGTTATGTTAGGTACTCAGGAGTATAGTGATACTGTAGTTTTGTGTGTATATTTGATTTATATTAGTGATAGTTGTTTGAGATTTTTGTGTCTTGAGTGTATTTATGGAGTTGTGTGTGTGTGTAGTTTATAGTTATGTTTGACTGTTTGTTTGGAGGTTGTAGTCACCTGTGTATTTTTATATATATGTGGCATAGTTAACACTTAAAATGTTGATTAAAACATGGTCAATCATGTATGTATACAAATGTGTATGAATAATAATGTTAGCAACAGGCATTGTAATGTATAGTTTTTATTTTTATTTTTTATAGTTTGAATGATAACTGATTATTGTTATCATTTATCATTTTATGTTTTTTCTCATGTATAGTTTTAATAGTTTATGCATGCTGTGTTATATATAAATATATAATATATTTTGCTTTTGTAGTTCTTGCTATTAGAAATATTGTTGCATGTGTTTATGTACCATACTACCATGTCATAACTCATAAGTTTTGTCTCTTTAAAAATTGGTTGTTTGGGTAATAAAGTATTTGTAAACAGGTACTTTATATATTTGTAGAATTGTAGCTCTGTATATCTTTATTTACCTGACACTCATAGTACCTTTATACCATAGATGTCTGACCTTCCATGTTTGACAATTGACTGAATTTGTTTTCTTTTAGTTTTGACTCGTCAACATAATTTTCACTGAGCTTTCATCATTCAAATTATTTATGTTTATGAAATTATCTGGTATGCAGGAAGTGGTAATGGAAGCATCTGACGCAGAAGTTAATGGAGCTAATGGTGTTAATGGGACTAATGGTGTAAATGGGACTAAAAGGACTAATGGTGCAGCAGAAGAGGCATTGCCACCACCCCCTCCTGTACCAGCTGATGTTGTTCCCATTCTTGTTGAAGAAGATTCTGAGCCAGTAGTAAAGAAGACTGCATGTGTGCCGATAGCCAGGCATGGACTAGCATCGAAAGGAGCCAAAGTGAATGTGACCAATGTTGATGGACATTTTTTTCACTACAGTGTAAGTACTACAATAATTGTGTACCTGATTTGGTTTCTTCTTCCTTGTTTTAGTTTGACTTGTTTTATATTTTTGCTTGTGCTGTTGTGCATCAATTCAGAATGGTTTGGACTACGAAGTATTTGAACATATGTACTTCTGCAGGTAGCCCTTTTTTATGAAGATGGCCGTCCAGTTGATGGTAAAGGTATTGGGAGGAAAGTGCTTGATCGTGTTCATGACACTTACAAGGCTGAGTTGGAAGGGAAAGACTTTGCTTATGATGGTGAAAAGAGTTTGTTTACTGTTGGAGCTCTTCCGAGAAACAAGCTAGAGTTCACTGTTGTGCTTGAGGATATCTCATCCAATAGGTATGCTCATTTTAATTTGCAACCACATTTGTTTACCTAAAAGTGTTTTTGTCATCACCTGATTATTGTTATCATTTATCAGGAGCAATGGAAATCGTCCTGATGCTGATGGAAGTCCCAATGAGAATGATCGGAAGAGGCTAAGACGGACTTATCAGAGTAAGACTTACAAGGTGGAGATTTCCTATGCAGCAAAGATTCCTATGCAGGCCATTGCATAAGCTTTACGTGGTCAAGACTCTGAGAACTCTCAGGAGGCTTTAAGGGTTTTGGATATCATCCTCAGACAGCATGCAGCTAAGCAGTACATTTTTCTGATTTTTTTCTGTGCTTGTCATTTTGAATTGATTATTAATACCTTGAGCTGCAAGGGATGCCTGCTTGTTAGACAATCATTCTTTCACAATGACATGAATAACTTCACTGATGTGGTTGGTAGTGTTATTGGTTGTCGTGGATTTCATTTGAGTTTCCGTACCACACAGGGTGGTTTATCGCTGAATATAGGTATGTTGGATTATGTTGATAACTTGATTTATGCATATATGTTTTTGAAGTTAAGCACATTGATACTGACATGTCACATAGCTGGTACCATCGATGATTTTGTAACTATCTCTGTTTTGTGACTATCAGATGTCTCCACCACAATGATTATTCAGCCTGGACCTGTTGTTGATTTCCTGATAGCCAATCAGAATGTGAAGGATCCATTCTCTCTTGACTGGGCAAAGGTATCCTAAAGTTCACTGCATATGGTGTCCAGCTAATCATGTGTATGTTCTCATATGCTTCCTCTGTGCAGGCCAAGTGAGTTCTGAAAAATTTAAGGGTGAAGACCAGTCCGACTAATACAGAGTACAAGATTACTGGACTGAGTGAAAAAATATGCAAAAAGTTCTTGTAAGCTTCTACTACTAATTTGCCCCTTCGTTTTGTCGACAAGTTGATGACTTCTGGCATTGATGCTCTTAAATTAACAACTCTCGTACCAATTTCAGTTTCTATATTTCTGTTGCCAAGTTTTAGTTTTTCTAACTAGACAGTTTGTGTTGATATCTGGGTTTGTAGGTTTTCGATGAAGCAAAAAGGTGAAGTGGATGGGAACGGGGAAGCAGAAATGACTGAAATAACTGTGTATGATTATTTTGTGAATATTCATAATATTCCCTTGCGTTACTCTGGTGATCTTCCTTGTATTAATGTTGGAAAACCTAAGCGACCAACGTATATCCTGCTAGAGGTTAATCTTTTTTCCCATTATTTTGCAGTTTCTGTTTTTAATTTTTTAAAATTTGTTTAAGATGTTTTGCATGTCATAAGGTTGAATTTTTGTTGTCATTGTATCTTTTTATAGCTTTGCTCACTGGTTTCTTTGCAACGTTATACAAAAGCTCTAACCACTCTTCAGCGTGCATCCTTGGTGGAAAAATCAAGACAAAAGCCACAGGATAGGATGAAAACTCTGACAAATGTATGTCTTTTTTATAATTAACAGTTTGAATATGATTCGGTCTGGGTTTTTACTTGCCTCAGTGGTTTTTGGCAGGCTCCGAGGATCAACAATTATGCTGATGAGCCATTGTTGCGTGCCTGTGGTGTTTCAGTTAGCAATAACTTTACTCAAGTTGAAGGGCGTGTTCTGTCTGCACCAAGGGTACCTATTTGTTTGCCATTGACTACCCAGTTTCATATATACTATACTGAATACTGAATCATTTGCAATAAGTTTTTTATGGTGTTCAGTCTGTTGTCAATGAGGAAATGTGCTGATATTATTAAATTTTTGTTTTTGTAAAATGTTTTGTTGAATACTGATAATCAATATGGCTGTACTCAAAGTTTTCAGTCTGTAGACTCTTCAGTGTTCATTACATCATGCATTCATTCAGCCAATCAGCAATTTCTAGGTCTTTATTCACTCTTTAACATAACTTTGACAACAGCACTCTCATTTGTATTCTAACAGTTGAAATTGGGAAATGGAGAAGACTTCTTCCCGTGCAATGGTCGCTGGAACTTTAACAACAAGGTTTGTTTATTATAAGTCTTGTAACATTTTTTCTTCGGAGAGGAAGGTTGCAACTTTGTCTATACCTTTCTTAGGATGATTTTAATGCATTCAAAACCAAGTTTTTTGGTTATGTTTATGGCTCTTATATTCTTGAGACATTTCTCTTACTGAATTTAATGTGTGTGGCTAGAAATTGGTGGAGCCCCCAACAAGAACGCTGGGCTGTTGTCAACTTCTCTGCTGGCTGCAACATTCAATCCCTTATAAGTGATTTGATAAAATGTAGAGGGTTGAAAGGAATTGTACGTATGATTCTGTTGATTATACTATCATTTGTTACATCGGCATTGCTAACTGCTAGGGTATTCTTTATTGTTACTTTCTTTACAGAACATTGCTCGCCCTTTTGATGTGTTTGAGGAGAGTCCACAGCACAGGCGTGCTCCTCTTCTTGTTAGAGTTGAAAAGATGTTCGAAGCTATTCGGTCGAAGCTTCCAGGAGCTCCATAGTTTTTGCTCTGTATTCTTCCTGAGAGGAAGAATTCCCTTCTTTATGGTTTGTCTCAAGTCCCTTGTTTTCCCCTGATCCTTCTATGGCTGGTCAGATTTCTTTCTCATACTGCTTTACCTAATCTATGCAGTTCTGTTTTGCAAGGTCCCTGGAAAAGGAAGAATCTGACTGAGTGCGGAATTGTTACTCAGTGCATTGCTCCAACGACAGTGAACGACCAGTATCTGACTAATATATAAAACCTTTGGGTTTTATATATTCCACGAATACTGTTCATTCTAAATTTTAAATGTTATTAGCCTTTCAGATGACTTGACATTGATGGACCCTTTTCTTGTCTTTGTAGCTTGGTGGGCTGAATTCAAAGTTATCAATTGAGGCTTCCCCAAGCATTCCTTTGGTATCGAAGGTTCCTACAATTATTCTTGGGATGGATGTTTCCCACGGCTCTCATGGGCAGTCCGATGTTCCATCAATTGCTGCAGTGATTCCTTGGTTTTAATCATTTATCATCTGCTTTTCTATTTTCAAGTAGTTCCAGTGTTCTAGGGATGATATATGTATTTTTGCAAATTTTGTACTATTTAGTATTATATGATATGATGCAACACTTTTGAAAAGGTTAATTTAGTTTTTTAAATTAAACTTACAATAAGGGAATGGCTGATTTAGTATGAGATGTTTCTTTAACATAGTGCCGACATAAATGTTTAATTTCAATAAGTATATTGTTTTTTCTTATTCTTCTTTCATAAATTCTTCTAGGTTGTTAGTTCCAGGCAATGGCCGTTCATCTCGAAGTATAGGGCATCAGTTCGTACTCAGTCCCCAAAAGTTGAAATGATTGACTCTTTGTTTAAGAAAGTTGGTGATAAAGATGAGGGGATAATGAAGGGTTTTTTTTTGACTTTCTTTTGTGTTGTGATTGTCATATATGCTAATTACTTTTGACTTTCAGTATTAGTCAAGGGGTTATAATATGCAAGTGACATTCCCTTGTTTAGCTGCAGGGAGATTCTGCTGGACTTCTACACGAGTTCAGGGAAAAGGAAACCTGATCAAATCATCATATTTAGGTACTCTGGATTAATCCAATTGGTAGATATTGTGAAGTATTTCATTTGCTAAATGATTTTTATTTCGATAGAGTGTATATGTAATTTAGTAGATTTGTTTTTCATGTTCTTGATGCTATGCTGCTTCAATGTGCAATTTATGTTAGTTTGGTATGTAGTAATGGATTGTACTATAATCTTTAGGGATGGTGTCAGCGAATCTCAGTTTAATCAGGTTCTGAATGTTGAACTGAATCAGATCATTGAGGTATGTGTACTTGTAGTGAAGTGGTTAATTTGTTTTTTTTTGTATGACTTCTATAATATACTTACAGGCTTGCAAGTTCCTGGATGAGAAATGGTGCCCTAAGTTTGTTGTCATAATTGCACAAAAGAATCATCATACTAAGTTTTTCCAGCCAGCATCGCCTGACAATATTCCCGCTGGTAGAATGTTTAAGATTGTTAAATATTTTTTTAGGTTTTAGCACAATTGGTGTGGTGCATAATATGCTAGTATTTGTTTCTGTCCAGGAACTGTTATTGACAATTGGGTCTGTCATCCACGTAACAATGATTTTTACTTGTGCGCTCAGTCTGATTGTGAGTGTTTTACTTGTTTGTTAAAGGTCTGATATAATATGATTGTGAGTATATTACTTGTTAGTTAGATTGACTGATATATTATAATCCATGATTGATGTCCCTCTGAGTATTTTAATTTTTAGAGAAATTGGCCGATACCTAAATGGTAAAAAGACATCTCTGATGGCCCGTGCCTTTTGTTATATTTGTTGTTGCTGTTGTCATAGTCAATCTAATATAGTAGTGTTTCTGCTTAGTTTTTTATTTAGCTTTGTTCACTTTCTTATCAATTTGCGTGGTTTGACAATTTATGAAATAAGTCTATCCTCGCCTCTTGATATAATTAGTTTCCTTCTTTTGCTTATGCTTAAGTTATATATTTTGCTTTGTTCAGTTTCTTATCAATTTGTTTGATTTGATAATTGATGAAATAAATCTTTGCACCTCACACTGGCCCACTTTTTAACTAGTTTCAAGTGTTTTATGATTGCAGTGGCCATTTAGTTCTCGACAGCGAATCCTTTATTTCTATTTTTGTCAACAGATTCTGCATAAACTTATGATAGATTGTTCTATACAATTTTCTTCATTGTTATAACATTATATCTGTCTTGATTTGCAATTCACTCTGTGTTGCTTCTTGACATGTTTATCTTTATTTTCAATAGGGCACTACAAGGCCAACCCATTATCATGTTTTGTTGGATGAAGTTGGTTTTTCTCCAGATGATCTACAGGAATTTGTTCATTCCCTTTCTTATGTGTAAGTGTTTCTCATGGGTTAATTTAGCTGCTAATGTATCTTTGGAGGAGTTTAATTACATCCAGGTTTCTCTTGTAAATTCAGGTACCAGAGAAGCACAACTGCTATTTCTGTAGGTATGTTACATATCCAGCGCACTGTGCATTCACTTGTTTGCAGTCAAATGTTCATGTTTTCTGTGTTTCCATTCTAGATCTCATATGAACTTTCATTGTTCTGTTTCTTTGTTCCAGTTGCTCCTGTATGTCATGCTCATTTGGCAGTGACTCAGATGGGGCAGTTTATGAAGTTCGATGAAATGTTTGAAACCTCTTCAAGCCATGGTGGTGGGGTGACTGCTGCCGGACCTGTTCCAGTGCCTCAGTTGCCACGATTGGATGAGAAAGTCTGCAACTCAATGTTCTTTGTCTAGGACTGGTGTGTTGAACGTACTTTAGATAGTCGTATGTATATATGACCCCAGTCTAGTTCCCTAGTGATTGTCAAGAAATTTTAACTTGGGATATTTAGCATGCTTTTGGACAGCAAGCTGGTTTGGCTTTAGTTACTGCTGCTTATTTTGCCAATATGGATGGCTGGTGAACTTGATACCGTTTTGGTCTATTTTGGGTTTCTCTCTCAAGATGCTTAGATTTTGATCTTGCTGTATGTTTGTCCATATTTTAATGCATTTGAAATTAATTGGCTGTCTTCTTTCCTGTTTGAGTTGCATGTGTACGAGGGAGGGGTAAGAAAAATAAAAGAAAGGATCTCTTCCTTTCAAGTTTATTATCTCAACCTTTGGATGTAATGATTGTTGGCCGAGGTGTATGTAAGATATACATGGTAAACCTTGGGCAGTTCCTTAGCTGACCTTGGTGAAATGAAAGAATTATTTGTATCCGACGTACTTGGGTAGTTCCTTAGCTAAGGGATAAATAGGATCGTTTGGGTTGTTTTATGAACTTCGCGGACCTTGTAATTTTTGATGGGAAAAGGGAAAACGAATTTCATCTGTACTCATGAATTCGTAAAATATATATTCTGGTTTTAGTACGTTCCAAGTCTGAATTTTTATGATACTAATCTGTGTAAAGTAATTTTACTGGATTGGGATTTTGAGAGTTGTTTTTGGTCAGAACACAAAAGATATATTTAGACACTGTGGTAGTGTTTTTTTGCTGAGCTATTTTCAGTGCACATGGAAACTGGAAAGCATGTAAATATATAAAACCATATCAATTTTCTTAGTAAAAATTCAAGCAGCTAATAATCCCATTTATATGCGCTAGTTACAAAAGATGTAACTAGTGTTTCTTGTCCACGAACATCTTTGCGGTTAAGCCACAAGTCAATGCTTCCTTTGGTATGTTGTTAACTCGATAAATACCTTCCGCAAATACAACTCCCATTCCCATATGTAAATGTGGCTCTATATGACAATGAAATGCCCATGCACCCGGATTATCAGCCACAAATCTCAATGCTGTCCATCCGTATGGAAATATCACCGCTGAATTTCTCAATGGCGGATTCTTCATATTAAATTTAACCACGTCTTTGTCCGTAAATTTCTCTTCTCCGTACCCCAACACCCAAAAATCATGTCCATGCAAGTGCCACGGATGAATTTCACTCACATTATCCGCTAGCGCATTCGCATTTTGTAGTATGACATCAATTGTTGTATTGAATTTGAGCATGTAAATCCCATCTCCGTGCGTTGTGTTCGGATTCACCGGTGGTCTCATGACATCGTAAACTGGCGAGAAACTGTCCGGAGGAGGGGAATTCGCAAACGCATTGTTGAGATTGTACTTTATAGAACCCAAATAAGGTGTCACCGGCAGAGTCAATGAAATATTATTGATAGCCCATTTTGTGAAACCGTTGATTTTGTTTTGAGTATTGAGCAGCATGATCCGACGGTCGTAAGTTGTTGGTGGTTTGGGTGATCCACGCAAGGCCTTAATTCGGTTAGCGAACGTTTTGCTGTGATCATAATCGTTCCAAAGCGGCGTCGTTGGAGGGCGAGAAGTGGGAAGGTAAGTGGGAGATGTTGGATTGTAGTTGAGAATGGTTAGAGCTTGAGGAGTGTTGGGTTTACGACCCCTTACACCAACTGAAATCCAGTAGTTTTGTGACGGGTTTTGGTCTGTTTTGAATAAAATTGAGTAACTTTCTCCTGAATAAATGTCCATATCGTACGTTGAAAATGGTTCAACGTAGTTTCCATCAGCCTCTACTACCACCATTTTGTGATTCTATAAGAATGACGATAAAATCATGTTACAAAAATATTATATATGTGAGTTCTATTGTTCTACTAGTAATAATTTTATCATACATCCATACTACCTGTAATGTAATTTTATGTGAATCATAAAAACAATCTTAACCATTGAATTTTAATAAAATATATTTTTTTTAAAAAATATAATCATACATACAACTCTAACCGCCGGAGTCCTCTTTTTATATAGGATAGGATAATATTATATTATATTTTATATTTTTTTACGAATCCTACTTATCCTATAATTTTTATTTAATATATTTTTAAAATTTATCCTATAATTTTTATTATATATTATATTATATATATAATAAAAATTATTATACAAGATGTGATAATATTATATTATATTTAAATTATATATTTTTTAATATATTTTTACGAATCCTACTTATCCTATAATTTATATTTAATATATCATTAAAGCTTATAATAAATAATATGCATTTTTTTAGTTTTCATCTATTTCTCTATTTTAATCACATAATACTAGAACTGTTAAACGAACCGAGCAGACTTGAACTCGACTCGACTCGGTAAAAACCCGACTCGACTCGACTCGGTTCGTTAACGAGCTCGAGTTCGGCAAGAAAAAAAAGCTCGTTAAGCTTAACGAGTCGAGTCGAGTTTTTTGGTTGTTCGACTCGACTCGGTAGAAACTCGGTACTCGATAAAAAATATAAATATATATATATATATTTTTATTATTTTAGTTTTTAGTTTTTAATTTTTAGTGTTTTAATTTTAGTTTTTAGTGTTTTAATTTTAATTTTTAGTGTTTTAATTTTAGTTTTTATTTAAAAAAATAAGCCCAAAAAAATAAAAAAAATAAAAAATAAAATAAAAAAATATCGAAAAACCCGACTCGACTCGGGATCGACTCGGACTCGGGATCGACTCGGTAGGCTCGTTACCGACTCGACTCGACTCAGGTCATTAACGAACCTGAGTTCGGCGCCAAAAAAACTCGTTTAATAATCGAGCTCGAGCTCGACTCGGTTAGAAAAACTCGAGATCGAACTTGTTAAGGAAAAACTCGACTCGACTCGACTCGTTTACAGCTCTACATAATACAAACTATTTATCAAAACACAAGCTCTACTAAAAGTAAAAGAACTTTGCTCAAACTAGAAAAATCACTTCCCATCAATACTCATATATTCAAATTAGAAGACCAACATCAACACCCACCCTACATAGAACTCTAATCCCGGATAGTCCTCCTTTTATACAACTCATCACAGATAAAATAATATTATATTATATTTAAATTATATTCTATGAATATTAAAATAATAATATTATTTTATTAATATTAATTAAATTTTATCACTATGTTATATCTATGTTATCTATACTTTTATATTATATTATTTTAAACAAGCTTCTATTTCAATTAGAATATATAGTTGTACTCACAATCTATTAACATATTTCAATTTTCCTCGACGCTCAAACACTTTAATTTATTTAAAATTATAATTTTATAATTAAAATTTTTGAATATTAAAATTATATTATATTTTACCTACATTAAAATATACAATTTTATTTAAATTTTAATTAAAATATTTATAATATATTTGTAACTCTTTTTATTAGTAAAAATCTCCTAATTAAATTTAAAGAAAAATAAAAAGTTTGGTCAGTTGGTCTTCCGTCCGGTAAGTCCTCTTTTTATACAACTCTTTTTATCATTTGTAAGTTTTCTTTATATACGATTTTTTATGCAATTATAATATAATTATAATTTAATTTTAAAACCTATATATTTTACATATAACTCTATCATCGATGAGTCATTTTTTGTACAACAATCTAATAACTTATCTCACTTCACTTCTATTTAAAATTACAACTTATTAATTAAATCTCATGAATATTAAAATTTATTAATTAAATCTCATGAATATTGAAATAATATTATTATTTTATCTATAAATAATTTTTATTATATATTATATTATTATAGCCGATATAATAAAAAATTTAAATTTTATATTTAAATCATATAAAATAATTAATATATAATTTATTAGTCCCGCCCGTGCTTTGCACGGGTTATAAGCTAGTATATAATTATATTCAATTGTACAAATTACTCGTATAAATAGATAATAACAAGACATATAAGTTAGGTTATTGTATAAATTAATTTAAATTTGAACGAAAAAATTACTAGGTCCCTGGTTGTTTCCCCCCCTACCTCAAATGATATATATAGACCACAAATAATTTGTATGATGACTCCAAACACCATGAGTGGTAACGTACTATGCCACAGGATAAAAATAAGTCACATGCGTCATGCGTTGTGAAAAATTATGACTAGTAATCGAGTAGGTATCAAGCATGTTCTTCACAATAATAATTAATAAAGCATGAAAAGAATGTGTGTGGTACAATGTTGACGACAAATGTATATCTTTTCTTTTCTTGAAAGAGCAAAACACATGCATGCATGCTAGGGTCTACTTTAACGAATGAACTAGAAGTAAATTTTTGATAAGAAAAACCATATTTAATGTACAAGATTTGGAGGTGATGGATAGTTTATAGCAGAATAATTAATGAGTTCGAAAAATAAATAAATGATTATATGATCCGAGATATCGAAACAATTCTTTTAAAATCTCAAGACATTAGGGAAAATATTCAAATGAAACGTTTAATGAACGGGTGTATTGAACAAATATGCTTATCATGCATCAGTATACACACACACACAAACATATAATAATATGATATGCTTGTAGATATGTTGAGATAAACGTGCTTACTCCGATGGCTAAGTTGAGGGAAGCCAAGGCAGTGGTGCTTGCAATCCGGAGCCTGTAAATTTTGTTTGGCTCCACAGTCATGGTTTGAGGTGCACATTGTTCTGTTCCTGTAAACTTGCACTGTGACAATGGAGGATTGCTAAATTGAGCGGCTAAAGAACAATTGTACTGTCCCCTCCCGTTCAGCAGCAAGCTCTACATATATATATATATATGTATGCAAAACAAATTAGGGGAAGTTAGTTCTATCAAAGAATTATAGGTTAACAAGTGTTCTACAAGTTGAAGTTAGCGAGGTCATATCATACGAAAAGAGTTATTAGGTGTTTCTGGGAAAATATTTACTTAAACTATTAATATGCATTTTTTTATAGTATTTAAATATTTTGTTCAATATTTTTTTTTCTATTGAGAATTAGAAGGTATCTAGTGTTTGGTACTGTATTATTTTATATTTTCTGTTTTCAAAATTGTGTTTTTAAAAGAAAAAAAAGTGTTTATTTAGTTTTTAAAATCAATAGGTGTTTTACACATATTTTCTAAAAATAATTTTAGAAAGTAAAAAACATTGCTTCTTTTTATACCATTATAAATTAGTATATGTACGTTCTTATAAAAATTGGAATCTGGGAGAGTTGAATTCAAACTATTTATAACATTACAAATGAGTATCATCCTTATCCCTTAGTTAAAAATCACTGCTTTTTTGATAAAATATCATGAAATAATATAATTAAATTAAATTATTGTAATACTTAGTAGAAAGGTTGAGTAGTAATGTTAAGAAAACTTTACCTTTTAAAAACAATTTTATTTTTCCAAAAAACAACAATTTGATATTTACTGTTTTTAATGAAATCTATTTCTAGAAACAGGATCAAATATCACATTTATTTTCTAAAAATTATTTTTTATTTTCAAAACAAAATACAATTTTATAATTATATAGCCGAACACCACCTTAGTTGTTTTGACCGGAGTTTACTTAACCATGATAATTATAATCGACCCACACATTTGTTTCGAGTATCTCAGCATAAACAAGCTTTAATTAGTTTGGTACTTCTCTTATTTTCTTTAATCTCTGCCAAAATAAAGCATACACCCGTCCTAATTCAGGTGCTTAATTTGATCATAAACAAGTCATTTCACTTAAGAGGGAGTATTAAAATGGTAAATATATCTATATAAGAGAAATTATCAAAAATACTACTTTTTAAGGGTTTTTTTTTGCAATTTTACGATTTTCTGAAATTCTTTGCAAAAATACGGTTTGCAACCAAAACAATCAAATGCAACTTATTTTTCTATTTTTCAAAAAAATAATCGAAATTGCTTTTAATTGTATTTAAGGTTGCTTGAAGTTGTTTTTGGTTGCATTTTAATTTTAATCGTGCAACTTGTTAAATAACGTATTATGCAACCAAAAAATAATTATTTTGAATAATTTTAAAAAATCATATTTTTGCAAAATATTTAAAAAAAAACAGTATTTTTGCAAAATATTTAAAAAAAAACCCAATATATAAAGGGACATGACTTGGCTAGCTTGTTAGCTATGCGTTGGATTGTTGTTAATTTGGTGTAAATTTTGTCTTTTGCACCAATGAATGCTGTTAAACGTATCTTAAAGTCACATATAAAACAATCAGGGTCTTCAATCTCATGGGTGATTAGTCATATTTGTAAAGTGCCGTTTAAAGGAACCGTATATATAGACTAAATCCAAAAGTACTTTCTGTACAGCTTTTTCTTCCTGTTTTATTATTGCATTACGTTCATTTCATATTTTCGGTCTGCCGAAGTAGTAGTCTATTTTTCAACTAGTGGCCTGCAATTTGCTGGTACCCAACTAGGCCCTAACTTTATTCGATACGTGAGTATTTAAATTTTAGTAGTCGGACGAGATTTGATATATAGTCCAAGTAATAAAGATTTATTTTCTATCGTCTCAAGCCTTTTGGGTTTGACAATGACTAAAATTCATGAAATTAAATTTAATGAATTACCTGGGGTTCGCCAATCCAACGAAATGGGTTGGAGGAGAGATCAAGCTCCTGTTCATGTGCATTTTTGTGCCACCAATCGCTCAGTAATAAATTGAATTCTCCATCATAATAGAAAGGTTCCTTCACATTTTCTGCTACATCCACTATGAGTGATCCATACAAACCTGCAGATCTTTGCATTCCGTAGTGTCCATGGTAAAAATATGTACCAGCCTACAAGTATTTATTTTCACAATGTTATTTTTCTTTAGTAGCATTATAGCATATATGTATATATGTATTTATGAAAGACAAAAGTTCCACAAGTATTTGTTATAGTATACTAACCGCGTTTAATTCTTGCAGTAAGCAAAATTCAAAAATACACTAAATTTTAATCTTAAACACAGTAAGGATAAATGAGCCCCCAATATTTACAAAAAGTTCCCCTTACAGTTACTAATTACTGTAACAAGGTATGCTACAAACAAGTCGGGACCGGCCCCCTTTCTGAAATTAGGGACACTTTGCAGCTGTCTTGCCTTGAGGCCGGCGTTTAGAATTTGCTTATTTCATTTTCTTTATATGGTTCATGTAACCTAACCAATTGCGACTACATGTACGTATATATTCATATATATAGGAATATGCCAAATCTCATCGTGATTCAATACTGTCAATTAAAAAAAGGGTTAGGAAATTGGAAAGCAGTAGGTAAAAAGGATTCAAATTCCACTAGTGACCCTAGTGCTTTCAAAAGTTGCATGCATGTTATTATCAATTGTTATGTCTCAATAAGAAAATGAAAGAATAATGTATTACTGTCATTTTTGACATTTTGTGTGTGTGTGTGTGTATGTGGGGATGGTGCTTACCTTGTCAACTATGAATTTATAAATAAAGGTTTCTCCAGGATTTATGGCACACTGTGAGATGGCTGCAGTTCCATCCGCCCACGGTGTTCCAATCTGAATATATATTGGATAGAAAGTTAATATATAATCATATATCAATATCATGTACGTTCATAAAATTAGAACCGGATGACGGAACCAGAATTTTAAAATACACCGATCAAATACTAAAATTTCCGTAAGATCAATAAAGAAAAACATTATTTCTTAGGATTTAATTGGGACCGAAAGAAACATTTTATATCGGTTTTTGAAACTAAAGTAGGCTGCTCCACCTAAGTTACTCCGCCGAGTACGCAATGAACCAACATTTGGCATATGTCTGTAAAAGGTTAGGCTCCTCTATATTTCATCTTTTTGCATCAAAGAGTGTACGATTATAAAAATGAAGAGAGAGAGAAAATAACAATGGTTCATAATTGGTTTTCCATGTCGTGGGTTAAATTAAACCTTATTTTCTTGATCCAAAAATAGTAAGAACAGAGGACTGGAGGCTAGCCTTATTTTAACCTTCTTCCCCGCGTTTCCCTCCCCTCACAGGCTCATAGATCGAGTAGAACTTGGATAAATGAATATTCGTGAACGAATAATCTCGTCAAATGAATAATTTTGAGAGAGTTGAAAGTATAAGGTGGCAGCTATTCTTGAATTATTTTAGACACGGAGTTTCAGAGTTGATAATAGACAAATGTATTCATGGAATTAAGTAAAATCAACCTGTCTGATTCCATGCCAATGGATCACAACTCCTTCTGTAGGGAGCTTGTTTGTCAATTCAACTACGACAGTGTCCCCGGCACGAGCACGAATAGTTGGACCCGGAAACTGGCCATTGATCCCCATTACAATCCCTTCATTACAATCCGGTGACCAATGCATATACTCCACATCCCATTTGAAATTAAGAGTTTTCTTACTAGGCCCCTTGGACTCGATCAATGTTGACAAAGAACACAAACTGTAAATAATAATAAGAAACCATCTAGTAGCCAAAGAAGCCATATTGTGTTGCCTGTTGAGGATGAGAAAAGAACAACAGTAGTGTCTTATGTAGACAAACAAAGGAAAGCATGCATGAGAGAAGAAGATACGAAGAACACACTAGTGGAACTAGTGTGATGACTAAGATTGAGCAAATTGGAATGAGATGGATTCTCATATATTTATAACATTAGTATTTGTTGGGATACATGTGTGTACTGATGGTATGCGTGTCAGTATGTGTTCCACTTTTTTTGACGAATAATCATCTCTGTGGTTTCACTCTTTGTTATTTACAAATCAAATGAAAACACAAGTTGATGTGGGGTTTGATTACTAGTGACCTATAAGCTCCTCCCGAATGGAATCTTTTAATACTTGCAACTTTAGAAATTTAATGTAGACGCAAGAAAAACAACCACAGATAAGCAAGCATTCGATGCCCCCCACCCCCCACCCCCAAAAAATGAAAATTTTACCTATTCCTTTTTAGTTATCTTTTAAGGTAAGATAATTTCATAAATTGTCATTAAATTTTTATGAGAAATTATAAAAAATATTACTTTTTTTTAGTTTTTTCCGATTTTACTATTTTCTGAATTTTTTCTTGCAAAAATACGGTTTTGGAATAAAAAACAACCAAATGCAACTTTTTATATATGATTTGTAACCAAATACAACTTTTTTTTTTGAAGTTACTACTTATTGCACTTGAGGTTGATTTTAGTTAAATCTAGTTGCAGAGTTGCATTTTTGCAAAAATTTCAAAAATCATATTTTTGAATAAAATAAAATATAAATTTGTTTTTATACAAAAAAATCGTATTTTTATTAAAAAACCTCAATTTTTTTGTTAAAATACGTATAAAAATTAAAGCACATAAAATTTATAATCCTATGAAAATTATATATTATTCTCACAATTATTCATTAAAAAGCACATAATATTCCTATCATTTTTTAAGTAATTCCTCCTCCCTAAAAAATGTAGCCTCTTTTTACTTAAAAACAATTTATTTCTTTTTTAAGAAATGGTATCATAGTAATAGCTAGAACAATAGTATTCGTCTTTGTTCAAAAGCCTCAGGATATAAGATTACTTGACTTCAGGCATAAGTAATTTGATTCGCGAATCATCTTTTTTTTTTAAAAAAAAAAAATTAACAAAGATTTTATTTTTCAAAATTGTTTATATTTTCATATTTCCTTTTTTGACAATTTTATATTTTCATCTTGATTTCAAAGCTTCAATTTTCTACGAGAACGAGAGCGACATCTCGTAAAACATGGAGAAAATTACTTTACAACTCGATCAAAATCCCATGTTTTCTTCAGAATTCACAACTTATTATAAAAAGGAAATTTAAAGATGATGTGAATTTTCCACATACGTGCTCTACTTAAAAGTAATATAAACTCTTTTCACACATGAAAATTATAAGCTCAAATTTTCGACCTCTTTGAAAGGATAATACTATAAAAAATAGCGTGCGTACGTGGTACGTCATCCCTAAATTCACATAATTTTTTAAAATTTAATTCAATATGTTACGATAAAACCGGAAACATATAATTGTCGGGATCAGAATCTGTACCAAAATATATTTTTCTTTATAATGTTAATTAATCTGGCAATCTTTATCTGCCTTTGCTCTTTCATGCACGCTTTGCTCTTTAAGTACAGAGTATGTGCTGCCAGATTTTATTCATTTTTTGGCTAAATATGTGACAATTACAACTTTTTTTGGTTTTATGTGTTTTGAGTACAATGATAACCTTGCGTGGATTCACTGCACTGGCCAGAAACCCAATTATAGGTGGTTTGGTTAGTGGTACGTAGGTATTGAGCATGAGTTTTGTTCATTCTAAACTCATACATTATGTTTGATTTAAAATTTTAAAACTCATACCTTAAACTCATAAGATATGAATTTTTGATACCTTAAAGGGAGGTGAGTATTGAGAAATGGGTATCAGGAATGAAACCAAAATTTATTATTTTCATCTTTATTGATATAATTACTTGTTAATTCTTGAAATAAAAAATTTCTTATGATATTGTTTAATATTTGATAAATTATAATGACTTATTTTTCATATTAATTATTTGTATTTTTTACTCATTAAAAAATATATTAAATTAACAAATTCATTTTACCATATAACCAAACACATGATATCAGGAATGATACTTCATACTCATACCACCTCAAACCGATTCCTGATTCCAACCCGATATCATTCTATGAACCAAACGACCCCTTAATATAATCAAAATTATTAAGGAATTATTTAATTTATCTGATACATAACTTTTAACTTATAAATTATTTATGAGAAAAAACAAACGAAACTTAAATATTTTAAGATTAAAAAAGAACCTAACAAAAGAATGCTTCAAAGGGAGTGCAAAATGAGTAAAGCGTACAACTAAAGAACATCATTTTAATATTGAATCACGATAAGAATATTAAAAGTTTTAGTCAAAATTGTATTTAAAAAAATGTGCTCAACTTTTTCAATAAAACAGGTGCTTCCAAAGGCTTCTCAAACCTGACGCTTGATAGCAGGGGTGTTTGTGGTTGAGCGGTGCAGTTTTTTTTAATTGTAAACTAAGCTGCATATATGATTTGATTAAAATTTTAAACCGCGATCATATTGCGTAATTCAAAAATCGCGTAAATCACAACATAAATGCGATAGAGTAGAGTCTATGCGATCTAACTAATAATCAATTTTGTTAAAACTTACAATAAAATTTATAAATTAGAAGTTAAACAATTCTTAGAAGTTAAATTACAAAGTGAAATTTAGATTCTAAATAAAGAAAGGTTTGTTCTTAGCATTAATATTATAAATGAAATAACAATCAATGTGGGTAAACAGCACAAGAGAGTATTCCAAACACGCGGATCCTAACATCAAGTTTCTTACTGTCCTTTGCATGCATTTAAAGAACTCGCTCGCTCTACTCTGCAAATTTTGTCAATCCAAACAAGCGAGCAATCAAACATTGTAGACCGTTTAAGCATAATAAAGTAGAATATAGATTATTTGTATTATTTCGATTAAACAAGCAAGCATAAAGTCATAAACTCATTTATATTTTCCATTGTTATGGAAAATGTTAAGGATACCTTGCAATAGTTTTTTCCAGCATGTGAACCAAGAATTCTGCATGAAGAGACACACAAAAATACTACTGTAGATAATTAGTAGTTGAATGAAGTTAAATAGTTAACAGGGATCAACACTACAATGCAGTCAACTTTGATCGTAAATATAATAATTCAGACAACAAAGTAGAAGGCAGACAGGTCCGGCCAATTATCCTAATTCGATGATAGTATATACTCTATATCAAATACCAAGTACGTTATTAAATTAATTTGTAAATATAATAACATATGCATAAATAATTAATATAAAAATTATATATTATAATATTTTATACCACAATCTGCACCGCACTGTTTATAAAAAGTTTAATCCGCAATTACATGACGAAAATTAAAAGCAATTTGATACGGTCCTACTCTTGGCACAGCCTTATGCAATGATCATGTTGGGCCTTGTACCGATGTTATTACATTTCCAACTTTCAAAGTTTAATGTTTTATCGGGCCATATCAAACAGTTGTCTAAATGGTCTTAGATTGGTCTTGGGATGAGATGTACAAACACACATACTCACCATCATGTTATACTCACTTCCGATTAGACCGGTGAATACATAATAATAATACACTACATTTATAAGCACATAAAGTTGATAAAAATGGGCCGACAATGTCGCATGAAAATACGATAATTCAGTGTTTTTATTTTATTTTATGAGTAATGAGAACCAAAAAATATCCCCAAAAAATATTCCAAAATGACGTGATAGTAGTGAATGAAAAATTTTAATTCGTGTGTTAATATGAATGTACGAGAGGTCCATTTCATATATTATTTTAACAATCAATTAAAATTAAACAAGTGAATTTTAAGATTTTTTTTGGGAAATAATTTTGTATCTCTGACATTTCTCTTATTTTGTTTAAACTACTTACTCTAAAATGATACTACTCCAGTGTCCAACGGTAAATGAATAATCACATTCGTTAACTTAAAAATTAGTTGAGCGCGAAAACAGTTATATTTGATTCATGGTGTTGTGGTTGTGTCATCAAACAGAAAATTAGCGGCTGATTAACATTATTTAACTCAGCCTCGCCGGCTAAATTATATGTGTATATATATATATGGATGTTGGTTGTGTTTGGATTAAAGTGAAGGGGGTATGGAAAAGGGTGTAAAGAGGTGGTTAGTTGACATATCAAACTGGAATCCATCTCCCTTTGATTTCTCTCTAGCCATTTCTCTTCTCCCTCGTCATTCTCACTCTTCTATTACGAAGTCTCTCTCCCTCTCCCTCTCTCTCTCCCTATATTATATATTATGATTGCACAAGGGGTCTCTCTCTCTCCCTCCCCTTCTCCCTCTCCCTCCCTAATCTCATATTATTTTCTAATCATTGTACTTTCGATAAATTATAAGTTATACATCTATCAACTAAACTATCCAAACTGATTAAGTTACTCACAAGTGAAACGTAGTTTAAATCTGGATACTTTGCATTCATTCAAGGACACATTTGACTAAACTTCAAATTAGTCACTTGTTTTACTTAAAATATGTAGAAAAATTGTCATGCTAGGCATTTCATGTCACTTAAAAAATTCAATTATGTTGATGTAGAACCCTGCTGGCCTTCCCCATGATGATTAGTGTATAACAAGATATTTTAAGAATCTCAAAGGAGTCGTGCTTATAATACATAATTATGTTATGTTAGGTTTGTGAAACTAGAAGACCAGAAGCGGACACTTGTGAGCCGGTTGCTACAATATACGCTTGTACATGAAGTGTTACAAATTCCTTTTAGGGAAATTCTCATCCACCGCACCCTCGAGGGAAAACCCTTCCTGGTACCTACTTCTCTGCTACTCGGTTTTACTATTGTCAATGTGAAAGTCATTTGCCTGTCTGCGACATCTGTTCCTTAGGGCCTTTAATTCAGTGTGGAAAAGTAATTACCATATTGAACAACAGCTGATGCTCTAACAACATAATATGAATCTTTTAGTTTTGACGTAACACAGAGCTATTTTGGTTACCATTTTCTCGAATTACCATAGAAAGAGCTGATGCTTATAGTTCAGTGCCTGGTCGTAGTATGCCAATTTGCCGATTAGGCTTTAGTTCTTGACAGTCTCTCCCTTTCGATACAGATGTAGATATGTAGTTCAGGATATGCATGCTTCGTGTCTGGGCATTGTTATGTCTGTGTAAGGATATTGTTGAAAGTACCAAATGTGTTTCCCTACTGTTGATATTTTTAACTGGAGAATTGCATTAGTTTAGTTAACCTTTTGGAACTTCTACAGAGTATCTTTCCGAACACACTGGGTTTAATACTGTAATTGTCAAAGGGACAGTACTATATATATAAGTTGATTGCTTGGCTTAGACCTATCACTAGTTTGTGAGACAGAAAGGTGACTTTGCAAAGGGACTTGTTTAGAAGCTGCTGCTGCATCAGCATATGGAAAAAAACAAGGTGGTGTAAATCTACAGCCACCAAGTTTCAGTAAAATAATAGGGTTTGATGTGAGGATATCACAAAGTTTCAGTTAAGTAACAGGGGTTGACACGGGGACCCCCTCTTAATTAGGATATATTCAACAATTTACTGGTTTATCACTTTCGTGAAATTGCAAGTGATCTAAATTTACTCCATACGAAATGGGTTAGTGAGAATAGTAGTGCTTGACCTTGTATGACTATTGATTTCTATAATGTCCTTTAGCCATGGTCAATGCCAGTTTGTGTGGGATTCCTAAGAGTCGACATGACTAGTAGTAGTGCTTTCAAGGTTCAGTAATTATTGCTTTGAGTAATGTTAGGTATCCTTTGTGTAAAGTATAGTGTATAAACTTAGCTTTGGATGCCAGAATCAATAGACATCCCTTCAAAATTTAGACTAGAACAAGGTCAAATCATATTGTTAGAAGAGAATGGTTTGGAACCCTAGTTTCGGAGTTTTTGCCCCAACCTACGTTAGGGGCGTTAGACTGTAGCTTGCTGCCGAAAAACGTAATTGGCTAGCACCATCACGGGGTGAGTTCAGCTTTTCATTAGAACGTGGTCTCACGAACCTGAGGTGAAGAGTTAGATCGTCATCTTTCATAGACGCTGGTGATCATGGCACATCAACAAACTACATTGTTAAAACTATCTGCTGGATAGTGTTTAGTACTAACACAACAAGTCCTTCCATGTTTATTTTTGGGTATAGAATTCGATTTCATGCTGCCAATACTCTTCATAGTCTATCTTTTTGAGTTAATCTGTTTTAAGAGGTAAAATATAGGAGGACACTATTGTTGCCAATATATTTTTTTGGTCTTCAATTTCCAATTTCTAGTCTATTTTATTTTTCCTTTCAAAATTCAAACAGAAAAATCCTATAAAAGTTACTATATGGAATATTCCAACCAGTGAATAACTTGTTAGAGAAAAAGGTATGCTTCATAATTTGTGCCTGAATTCAAAATGTCAATGAATACGAATATATGATTGAAATTTGGAGAATAAGCAACCGTATTATCTTCCTGCGTGTCCAGTAAAGAGCATAAGGAAAAAAGTTAGAGGAACTTTGGTGTAGCATCCAATCATCTTAGGGTTCCTCTCATTAAGGACAGAAAAAAAATATGAATTGCTTGGTGTAAAATTTTCCGGCTCTTATGAAGTCACTTTGACTTTTACCCATTACATATTGTACTGTAAAAGATATATTGTACTGTGCTCTTATAGTTTTTTGAAAGTTACAAAATGCCTTCTTACCACAAGTAAAAATGTGATGTACTTTTATGTTGTTTTATAGGATTACAAGAAGTCAAAGCTGGCATTTCCAAACTTTAATTTTAATGTCTCATCATGGTGACTATGTGGCAATAGCTTCTGAGCCAATATGCCTGGTGGGTGTGGATATTGTTTCTCCTTTCACTCCAGAGAAAGAAACAGTGCTCAAGTTCATTCAGAACTTCTCCACATACTTCTCAAGTTTAGAATGGGACAACATTGTTAAAGCTGGAAGCGATGACAAAATCTTGCTTGAATTTTATAGGTACACAGTACAATATATCTTTTACATAACTATTTGCCTTGGAAAATTGATTTTAAATAATATGTATATATACTTGATACATCTACCCTAAACCATGTCAACTTTCAATGCTCCCAAGTAACAAAAAATCTTGTAACCTTAAATAGAAATCATGTTAAGTTTTTATATTCTAACTAAACTGCTTTGCACACAGGAAATTTAAATCTCAACCTATTAATTACCAGCATTTAGGTGATTGTCATCAACTTAGTTCTAGATGCTTGTTTATGTTAGGTATTCAGTTTAAGGTCCTGCCATTAGTGCATCATCATTCAGTTTTAGAGGGATCCAGAGAGAAGAAGACAGCCATGTTTGGGGAGGGAGATATAATCTACATAGTTTCTTAGAATACATAGTAATTGTCATTCGCTATAATAAAAAAATCATAAATGTCCACTGGGATTTGGCGATGTCAAAAATGAAAATTTGAAGTTTGTGCATTAAGTTTTGGCAAATCTAACACCTCCCCCCTACAATCGATGTCATAATTAGAACTTGCAAGTAATATTAGTAAGAACTAGACTGCTTGAAGTCAAAAACTGCTGATGCTATTTCTTCCTAGTAAGATGAATAGCTGAATGTTTTTGAAACTGCTCTTTATCTTTATTACGATGACTGGGAGATATTACTAGGTAGATTGATGGAAAAGCTTTCCTGTTCTGGCTTAATACTTTCAGTGGGGGTCTGAAAGACATTGCTAAGAGAATATATGAGCAAATAGAAGAAGTCCCTATATGAGCAGGCAAACATGTTCACAAACTTTAAGGCAGATATATAAGCAAGCAAAGATAGAAATGTGGAGAGATAAAGGTGTTTGAAAAATGTATATTTGAGCAAATAGAAGAAGTTTATAAGAGATAAATTGAGAAAAAACATTATCTTAAACCCTATGAAAGTAATGACTAGTTACATTGAACTTCAATTCATTATAAAAATCAAATTTTACCAAAGTAACAACCCAGAACGTTCTGTTTAACGAGGAAGATATAATAGGTTCATTAATATGAGATGCAGGGATTTTATTTAGACAAATTTAAGCTCATCATGCTTGCCCAATTGTTTTATATTGACACTTAACATTTTCCTTAAGATCTGAAAGCTTCTTATACAAAATGGCATGTCTATTTGAGATGCAATCTGTGTGTGTGTGTGTGATCAATTTGTAAGAGAACAACACACATGCAAGTCCCATAAAATGAAAATATTCGGAAAGACAACCATATTGACTAACGTTGCCACTGTTGATGATTGGATTTGCAAGTCTTTTCTTTAGTGCAAAATTTCTACTGGGTTTCTTTTCATCTCTCTTTCCTATGGATTTCTGAATTGCAGTAAAGATCTTGTAAGATTAATACCCCCAAGAAGGAAAACAAAGTGTCCTGGAAGTTGTCCACATTTTACTCTCTCCCTCCCCTCTATGAACACTTTCTTTATTCCACTCTCTTCTTGTCCTTTGTAATTCATTAACCTCTTTTTATTTGTCGAACAATTAGGAAACAAATTTCATTAAACTGGCTCTTTGATGGCATATTAGTGCTTTCCCATGGAGAGTGACTTTTCCTTAACCCTCTGTCCCTCTTTAGTTATTCTTTTGTGAAATTTAATATATTCACTTCTTTTCTCTGTTAGATTATGTTGTTTCCAAATTCCACCCAATCAACGATGTGTTTTTTTCATTATTATACACAAGCTCCCAGGGATGCAATAATTACTTTACTGCTGAAGCATATTTGGTAACAATTTAAACTTTCCCAGATATTGGTGTGTGAAGGAATCATTTGTCAAGGCTATAGGGACTGGAGTAGGTTACAAGTTAGATGGCGTGGAATTTCATCACAGAGACTGGACCAACATACGTGTGAATATCTGTTAATAGATGCGATACACACAGGTATGATTAATATGTTGAAGACGAAGCAGAGAAGTGCAGAGAGCTATTTTATCACCATTGTTGAACTCAAGCTTTTGTATGTAACTGTATGTATTATCTTATTGATACATTGTGTAAAGAACTACTTGCAATCGTGAAGTAAAAGACGCATATATACATAACAGAATATAAAGTTGTTATGTTGACATCATTGCTTAGCTAGATCATTTAACTCTAACGAACTAACTCTAGAGTGACTAACAGTTGACTCACTGTCACCAATATTCCCCTTCAAGCTGGAGGATGGAAAAGAAAAAGACATTCCCAGCTTGGACAAGAGATCATTGAAATGAGAAGAGGGAAGTATCTTGGTAAGAACATCTGCTAACTGATGTTGTGTAGGCAAATAAGTCAGCTGTATGAGGCCTTCAAGTACCTTGTCACGAGTAAAATGACAATCAAGTTCAATGTGTTTCGTACGCTCGTGGAATACGGGATTCTTTGCAATGTGAAGAGCGGACTGGTTGTCACAATGTAAGGTAATGGGAGTAAGGTCTGTAACTCCAAACTCTTGCAAGAGTCGAACTAACCACGTAATCTCAGAAGCAGTAGCAGCCATAGCACGATATTCTGCTTCAGAGGATGATCTAGAAACGGTACTCTGTTTCTTAGATTTCCAGGAAACTGGTGAATCACCAAAGAGGACAACATAGCCTGTGAGTGAACGTCGAGTATCTGGACATGACCCCCAGTCAGAATCAGAATAAGCTTGAACGGTAAGAGTGTTAGAAGCTTTAAGAAGAATACCCTGTCCTGCAGAGTGAGCAATATATCGCAATGTATGTGTTAAAGCCTCTAGATGTGGTAAACGAGGGGACTGCAAGTATTGACTTAATGTTTGAACAACATATGATAAGTCAGGTCTGGTGTTAGTTAAGTAATTCAATTTACCAACCAATGACCTATACAACTCAGCATCATCAATTTTAGGACCATCATCCATAGTCAGCTTCAAATGTAAAGGAAATGGAGTAACAGCTGGTTTGGAGACCTCTAGTGTACAATCACGAATCAGATCATTGGTAAACTTCTTTTGGGTTAGTAATATACCTTCCTGGACATAACCAACTTCTATGCCCAAAAAATAATGAAGTTCACCCAAGTCTTTGATGCTGAAAACTTTGTCAAGATGATTTTTGAGAGAAGTACATTCAAGCACATCACTTCCAGTTACGATTATGTCATCAACGTATACAGCAACTATAGTGATGTGTGCATCAGTTTTCTTAATAAATAGGCTATAATCATTTTTGGACTGTTCATAACCCTGAAAAACTAGTTCCTGAAGAAGTTTAAAAAACCATTCCCGAGAGGCTTGTTTCAGGCCATATAAGGATTTTTTAAGACGACAAACTTGGTTGGGTCTGTGGGGAACTCCTTCAGGGACTTGCATATACACTTCCTCCTTCAAGTCACCATGTAAAAAAGCGTTATTAACATCGAGTTGGAATAATTTCCACTGTTTACTAGCAGCTAGAGCAATGAGACACCTCACGGTGGTCATCTTTACGACGGGAGAGAAAGTTTCCAGATAATCGATGCCAAACTTTTGATTAAACCCCTTGGCAACTAAGCGTGCTTTGCAACGCTCAAGAGTACCATCAACCTTAAGCTTCACCTTATATACCCATTTATTACCGATTGCTCTTTTGCCAGGAGGAAGCTCAACTAGATCCCAAGTGTTATTATCATCCAAGGCTTTGAGTTCTTTGTTCATAGCTTCAAGCCATAAAGGGTGTTGTGAGGCTTCTTTATAATTATGGGGTTCATGAATGTTAACAGTAGAGGAAAGAAAGGCTTTGTGAACAATTGGCATAGTGTCATATGTGACCAAGTTGCACCAGTGTGGAGGACTATGTAAACACTCTAGTTGACTGGTATTACATTGATAATTGGATAAGTATGAAGGAGGATTTCTAGTCCTGGTAGAGTGTCGTACATGAGGATTATTAGATGATGAAGATGATGAGTCATGAGAATCAGAATATGTGGAATGAATAGTGTCACTACTTTTAAGAGATGAAGAAATGTCAGGTGTGGAGTGTACATCATTAGACAAAGAGTATTCAGAAGTATGATTTTCAGTGGTAGGTGGAGAAGTGAAAACAGTATTATCATCATGAGTCGATATGGGTGATGGAGTTGTAGTGGGAAGAAAAATTGCAGATTTGTAAATGTTGTTAGATTTAGAATCTAATGTCATAATATGATATGGAAAGTGATGTTCATGAAAAGTTACATCTCGAGAAATGAGAACACTTTTGGTTGTCAAGTCTAAAACCTTATAGGCTTTTTGATTTGGTGGATAACCAAGAAACACACAGGGTAATGCACGTGGATCAAACTTTGACCTCTGTATCTTGACAGTGTTGACATAGCATAAACATCCAAATACCCGAAGGTCATCTAAAGGAGGGAAAACATTGTACAATTTCTGATATGGGGTCATGTTATTAATACTTTTAAGAGGCATCCTATTAATCAAAAAACATGCACACAAGACACATTCACCCCAATAGCAATTAGGTAATTTAGATTGAAAAGAAAGGGACCTGGCAGTTTCCAATAAGTGTCTGTGTTTTCTTTCCACCACACCGTTCTGCTGAGGTGTGTAACTGCAACTAGTCTGATGTACTATCCCTTTTGCTGCATAAAATTGTTTCAAAGAACCTTCACTAATTTCTTTTGCATTATCAGACCTGATACAAGCAACTGTGGACTTGAATTGCACTTCAGCATATTGAATAAATTGAATCAGCACATTAACAATTTCAGATTTATATTTGATTAAATGCACCCAAGTGTATCGACTGTAGTCATCAACAATAGTCACAAATTGAGTACAACCGTTATGATTGGGAACTTTATAGGGCCCCCATATATCAACATGAAGCATCTGCAATACTGAAGTAGTTTTGATACTACTAATAGGAAAAGATATTCTAGTTTGCTTAGCCATTGGGCAAATCTGACAAAAAGAGTTTTCTATACACTCTTTAACACAACAATTAGGCCTAAGCACTTTGATTTGATTGAAAGGCAAATGTCCAAGTCTGAGATGCCATAGCTTGGCCTCTTCTGAAATGCTGAGATGAGCAGCTTTAAGATGAGTTACTTTGGTTGGATGGACCGTGTAAAGACCATGTTGTAGATCACCAAGATGCAGTGGAGGCTGTCTCTGAGAAAGGTCCTGAAGATGACATTTTTTATCAGAAAAGAAAAGATTAGATTGCATGTCCTTGCACAATTTTTGTACAGAAATTAGCCTGTACTTGAATTCTGGAACAAGTAACACATTATGCAATGTTATTTTGTCATTCAAAACAACTGTGCCAGTGTGAGTAACCTTTATCTTTCTTCCATCAGGTATTGTGATATGACTATCAAAGTCAGTAACCTTTTCAAAACATTCAAAGTCTGATAGGGAGTGGCTGATATGGTCTGTAGCACCACTATCTAAGAGCCATTCATTTGAAAAACAGGATAGTAGACACACTTTACCTGCTAGGAGAGCATGTCCAGCAACTTCATTTTTGGTATGTGTGTCATTGTCACCAATTTTCTGTTTGGTAAGAAGTTCAATGAGCTGATTGTACTGCTGCATAGTCACAGGTGCATGGTCTTGTGTGTCAGATTGTTGAGGCCCTTCAGTGTGAGATACTGCAGCAAATCTTTTGTCCTTATTACTCTTAAAACCTGGTGGATAGCCATGTATCTTGAAACATCTATCAATACTGTGCCCTGCAATTTTGCAATTAGTACAGAAATAAGTGTTGCCAGGCTTTTGAGTTGGCTTCTTAGGTACATTTTGGTAATTTGGCTTCTGAGTTTTGCCATAATCAGTGGTCCTCCTTTTATCTGAAAGAAAAGCTAAGTTCTCATTCTGATTAGGGGACTGATAAAACTCTTTGTGATTTTCTTCTTGGGCCACCATTCTATACACCTGAGTTAAGTCTGGCAAAGGTACCATCATTAGGATGTTTGCCCTTACCATAGAAAACTGATCATTCAGTTTCATCAAGAACTGCAGCACCCTGTGACTTTGTTGCATTTGCTGAATCCTTTGACTAAGTTGACAAGTACACTTATCACAAGTACAGTTAGGAAGTGGATCAGCATCATCCATTGAATCCCATAAAATCTTCATTTGAGTATAAAACTCAGATACAGATTGTTGTCCCTGCTTCATTTCTGAGATCTTTTGCTCAAGAAAAAACAACTGAGTAACTGAGGTATATCCAAATCTAGCCTCTAAATCATTCCATATAGCTCTTGCTGTTTTCAAGAACAACACACTCCTAGCGATGCTCTCATCAAGATTACACAAGATCCATGAGATCACTAGATCATTACATCGCTCCCAAGATTTATAATCGGGAGAAGTCACATCAGGAGTATCAATTGTACCATTAACGAAGCCTAGTTTATTTTTTGCTGATAGAGTAAGCATCATGCTTCTCTTCCAGTTGTGAAAACCTTCACCATTGAATTTAACAGAAACAAGTTGATTCACACTTGAATCAGATGGATGAATGAAATAAACGCTTGACGGATCTTGAACTACTCGTGTTGTCATTGTATAGAAGAAACAAGACTATTGATACGAGAAACAAAAAAAACTTGCAGATTGAAACAAGTGTTTGATGAAGTTGTGTAGAGATTACACCAGAAAACATCGATATATGAAATGAAACTAGATGATTTAACAATCGCAGATACACAAATTTCTAGATGAAACAAGAGCACTAAACAAGACGTTATAACAGATTTGTGTGTAAAATTTGTAGAATCAACAAGAAATTTAACAAAACAAGCAAGATATGCTTAGAATTGAAACAAAGAAAATTGCAGAAAATGAACAAGAAACACCTGAAACGATACGCAATATCACACGAAACTGATCGAGATTTCTGAAGCAATTAGCTCTGATACCATGTTAATAGATGCGATACACACAGGTATGATTAATATGTTGAAGACGAAGCAGAGAAGTGCAGAGAGCTATTTTATCACCATTGTTGAACTCAAGCTTTTGTATGTAACTGTATGTATTATCTTATTGATACATTGTGTAAAGAACTACTTGCAATCGTGAAGTAAAAGACGCATATATACATAACAGAATATAAAGTTGTTATGTTGACATCATTGCTTAGCTAGATCATTTAACTCTAACGAACTAACTCTAGAGTGACTAACAGTTGACTCACTGTCACCAATAATATCAATGGAAAAGAATTTAAGGATTGGAAATTTTGGCTTTTTAGTATCGGGAAAAATCACACGGTAAGATGTTAACTAGATGCCTTTTAGTCTTTATTCTATATAATATTAGTACCATTATGTCTTAATTTATTGGTATAGTCATGTCTGTCATAATTATATATGTTATCCTTGCAGCAGCGATTGTTAAAGTTAATTCACTGAAAACTAGGAAGCAGCGATAGAGCGAAATGTCTGCTTCATTTTCTTAGCCGTCGGTTCTGTATAAAGAATAAAATAAGAAAGAAATGGTAAAAGAATTTAAATAGTGAAACTGGACATTGTTTAATCTCCACTAGAACATAAACTCTTATGGTAGGTATCTCTATCTATGTATACAACTTTCTTCCAGCTAGATCCCCGGAGTCTTCTGTGTTGTAACTCGTAAGTAACTTAGAGATGTATTTGCTTAGCACCACACCAATATATAACAATAATAGATTAACAGCTTAATTGAAAGAGTTGCTAAGATATATTAATAGTTACAGTACTTCGCAAAATACAGACTAGAAATGAACTCTGGACATTCGAGAGGTCCAGGCTCTCCTTAACGGCTAGAAACAAAACAAGTAGATACTGATTGCCTGCCCTCTTTTCCCTATTTCCTCCCCTTTATCTTTCACGAGTTTTCCCTACTTTCTTTTCTGTTCTGAGATGATATGACCTTACTGCCCTTGGGCCTGCTTCTAACATATGTCTTTAATTTATCTGGGCTGGGCTGGTGCATCACAATACCTCCCTCCCAGAGATTCACCTTGTCCTCAAGGTGAAAGGTAGGAAATTGAGCAGTCACAATAGCGACAACTTAAAAAGTTGCTTCGAAAGAAGGTAAATTTTTTTCATTTAAGTAATGCTTCAGTCCGGTGTGACTTGCCAGAAGGAATGCGACGGACATCCAACAATTCTTCAGGTTCAGTGAGCTCCAGGTCTGGTGACAATTGTGCAGGAATGGTTTGTGACACTGGCATAGCTCCAATCGCCCTCTTCAACTGAGACACATGAAAGATGGGATGTATCTTGCTAGTAGGTGGCAGTTGTAGTTTGTATGCAACCTGGCCAACTTTCTCCGGAACTTCGAATGGCCCATAAAATCGTGCCGCCAGTTTTTCAAAATGCCGTTTTGCTAGAGAACATTGTCGATAAGGTTGTAGTTTCAGGTATACTTTCTCTCCCACCTCAAAACTGTCATCCCTCCGATTTAAATCAGCTGCAGCCTTCATCTCGCAATTCGTCCAGAACTGCATCACGTTCTCGTAGCTGTTCCTCGAGGCTGTCTACCGGATTGTGGCCCTTTCCAAGGCGTAGAATTGGAGTTGGATCTCTGCCATATAAAACCTTGAAAGGTGTAAGTTTGGTTGACATATGAGGCGCTGTATTATATGAAAATTCTGCCCAGGTTAGCCACTGTGCCCAAGTTTTTGGTTGTCCTGCACAAAACTACGTAGATACGTTTCCAGCCCTCTGTTCACAATCTTTGTCTGCCCATCAATTTGAGGGTGGTATGCGGTGCTACGTTTAAATTGTGTTCCTTGTAATTTAAACAGTTCCCTCCAAAAAATACTCAAAAAGATACGGTCCCTATCAGAGACAATGGAACTGGGAAATCCGTGCAACCGGACGACCTCCTTGATGAATATTTCAGCAACCTTAAGGGTTGTAAATGGATGGCGTAAACTGATAAAGTGTGCATACTTTGACAGTTGGTCTACCACCACCAAAATGGAATTGACACCTTGTGAAATAGGTAATCCCTCAATAAAATCCACCGAGATATCATCCCAGACTCGTAGAGGAATGGGCAATGGTTGTAACAAGCCTGCTGGAAGTTGCTGTGACGCCTTTTGTTTTTGGCAGGTTGCACATTGCTGCACATAACGTGTAACATCTTTCCTCATTCCTCTCAAATACCAATCTGCAGCAATTCTAAGGTACGACTTGACATCTCCACCATGTCCCCCTACCGGTGAGTCATGATACTGCTGAAGAATTACTTGTATGAAACGTGACTTATGAGGAACCACAACTCGGCCTTTATACAACATCCTACCCTATACGAGTTGAAAACCAGCATGTTCCTTGTTACCCGACTGTATATCTTGCTTCAGCTGTTGTAGCAGCGGGTCAGTTGCTATTTCTCTCTCGAAATCCCCCCAATCTATATCATGGGATGTTATTAACGCCCCTAATTCTTTTGAGTTCACCACTTTCCGTGACAATACATCAGCAACCCTATTTGAGGCCCCAGATTTAAACTGGATGTCAAATGTGAACCCCATCAGTTTGGATACCCATTTCTGGTAATCAGCACCAATTTCTCGTTGTTGAGTGATGTACCTTAAACTTTGTTGATCTGTTCGGACTAGAAACTTCCTTCCCAACAGGTAAGGCTTCGATTTTAAGACAGCTAAACATATCGCCATGAGCTCTTTTTCATATATGGACTTTAACTGATTCCGAGGTCCCAACAACTTACTAAAATAGGCTATAGGACGTTGTTCTTGCATTAAAACAGTGCCCAACCCAAACCCCGATGCATCAGCTTCGACTACAAACAATTTGTTGAAATCCGGCATGGCCAACACCGGTGGTTTGACCATTGCTTGTTTCAAACGAACAAAAGTTGATGTTGCTTCGTCAGACCATCCAAATGAATCTTTGCGTAACTGATCGGTTAGAGGCTGTGCAATTTGGGCATATTTTTTCACAAACTTTCGGTAATATCCCGTAAGGCCGAGAAACCCCCGTAATTCTCGCAAATTCTTCGGGACCGGCCACTCCAGCACAACTTGAATCTTATCCATGTCCACTGCTACTCCTTGTGAGGAGATGAGGTTCCCCATATATGCCACTTCATATTGTCCAAATGTGCATTTCTTGAAATTAGCCAATATTTTGTTAGTAGCTAAGGTCTCCAATACCACCTGTAAATGCCTCTCATGATCTACCTCAGAGTTGTTGTACACCAAAATGTCATCAAAAAAGACAAGAACAAACTTTCGAAGATAGGGTCGAAACACATCATTCATTAAAGATTGGAATGTTGCAGGTGCGTTCATTAAGCCAAACGACATTACTATGAATTCGTAATATCCGTCGTGGGTACGAAATGCAGTTTTATGGGTATCCTCGGGTCGAACCAAAATTTGGTGGTAGCCAGCCTTAAGATCTAGCTTAGAGAAAAACTTTGCTCCGTGCAACTCATCAATTACTGGAATAGGGTATTTATCGGGCACCGTTTCCTTGTTAAGAGCCCTATAGTCAACACAAAAACGCCATGATCCATCTTTCTTCTTTACCAATATTACTGGGCTTGAGAAAGGGCTTGTGGAGGGCTTTATAATTCCGGTTGCAAGCATTTCTTTAATTAATTGTTCGATTTCATCCTTTTGACATTGTGGATATCGATATGGCCGAACTCCCACGGGGTTGCTACCTTCTTTTAAAATTATCGAGTGTTCATGCCCTCGTACCGGTGGCAGTCCTGTAACTTCTGCAAATACCCCAATATTTTCTCTCAGCAACTTTTGTAAGAATGGAGGGATGTTTTTCTCTACTTGTACTGCCTTTGTATTGCTCTGATCCTCACTTTCTACGTGGTTCAGCTCAACCCAAAAACCTTACCCTTTACGCAGTGTACGCAACATTGCTTTCAAGGATATTCTTTCCCGGACTAAAGATGGATCTCCAACCAATGTGACGGCCTTTCCCTTTCCCCCAATTTCAAACTGCATCACCTGCGTCTTCCAATTGGTCAATATAGTCCCCAACTTCTCTAGCCATTGAACTCCTAAAATTATATCAGAATTCCCCAGTTTTAGAGGCAAAAAATCTTCCACAATTTTGACACCCCCATCTAGATGCAACATCACTCCTTGACACATACCATTCCCCTTAATTTCTTCCCCATTCCCCAAAGACACTCCAAATCCCCCTGAATCCGACACCGGTATGGCTAATTCTTCTACCATAGCCAAAGAAATAAAATTATGGGTTGCCCCGGGGTCAACCATAACTACCACCCTCCTTACTCCAATCAAACCCCATAACTTCATAGTTTTTGGATTAGATAAACCAATGACTGAATTTAGAGAGACTTCAGGATGCAAAGTTACCTGAACAGGTGTCTCGGTTGTTGGAGAGAGAAAAACCTCTATACAAGCATACTCGGTCCCTTCATCGTCATTTTCATCAATTAGCAACACACTTAATTCCTTCTTATGGCAACGATGTTCTATTGTCCATTTAGCATCACATCTAAAACATAATCCCTTCGTCTTTTTCTCCTGTAGTTCCTTCTCTGTCAATCTTTTTACCTCGCCAAATGTTTTAGTAGAATGAGTTGGACTACTGACTTTTGAGTTACTAACTGACGCCTGAGATTCTCCGGATGTAGTATTCCAACTCTTCACTGTTGTTGAGCTGTAAGGTGTTGCAAACGAGCCTTGAGATGCATTAGTAGGCCCTTTCGTAGTCGTAAAGTAAGAACTCGTTTTGACTGAATTCCATATATTTTTCTTAGGCCTAACAACCCGATTCCTTTCCTCAACCCTTAATGCTATTTCCATGTCCTGTTCCAGATTTATGGGGTTTAACAACCTAACCTCTGCTCGAATATCCTCCTTTAACCCATTAATAAATTGCCCCAACAAGATGTTCTCTGAGATCCGTTCCAAAGGTGCTGCCGTTTCAATAAATCTTCGGCGGTACTCCGTTACAGTGGCAGTTTGTGTTGTCGACACCCACTGCTCATAAAGAGATCCTCCATCCGCCGTTCTAAATTGCCGTAAGATGGACTCCTTGAAATCTGCCCAGAAACGTATAGGACGCCTTTTGTTTTCCCATTGGTACCAGCAAATGGCATCTCCTTCTAACACTACAGCGACAGCTTCTAGCATTTTTATGTCCGAAAGTTGGTAAAAATTGAAATATCGCTCCACCCGTAATATCTACCCATCCGCGTCACTGCCGTCAAAAATTGGCATATCCAACTTCCTATATCGCCAAGTTCCAGGACCCCCATTATATCCACCTCCACCATACCCATTGCCTTCCATATAATCCCCCACAAACCCCCTATTGAATCGTCCCATTATGCCTCCATTAGCTCCTGCCGAAGGACCCGCAGAAGTCGAACCAACTTGATTTGCACGTCGAACCAACTTGATTTGCACTACCATCTGGTTTATCCCCAATTTGAGTCTGATTCAGATTTAACCCCGTCATCGTTAACTCTATCAAGTCACTACTTCATAACCTGGACTCTAACTCTAACACGGGATTGGTTACTCGGACACTTTATTTTGGACAATGTAATATGCCAAAATTTCAGAATGTCGCCGAGCACCACACTTAGACACTTCCAGCTGAGTCCAGGTAACTTAAACCAACTATATAGCTGCACAATTCAGCTTCTCTCCAGCTCAAGAGAGCTAACTGAACTAGATTACATGAACGTGTAACTAACATAATTGGCTTTTAGCCCCGGGGAACATCTATGAAGCTGCTGACTGTAATGCTCTGTTGCTATGTTTTTGTGTTAGTTACAGAATTGATCTTTTTCTTTGAGTCCACATGCCTTTCCCTTAACAGTTTCAAAATAAGCTTTTATCATTTAACTTCGCAATAAAATGTAAGAAGTCTGATCATGATCTGCAGTAGGTGATTGAGATAGATAATCTCTATGAGTAACCATTTATTGATCGAATTGCTTAGCGGGATGTTACACATGCCTATAGTTGATAAGGCATGCTACCTCCAAAATGGATAAAAGGGGAATCCCTTTCCATTAATAGCACCTGCCCGAGGCGTGACAATATATTCTTTTGTGCTCATTGAATTACAGCTAAGAAATTGGGTTGTTTCTAATTCTCGCTACAAGTATTTCACTTTGCTTACAATACTAGGCAATAATTTTCTGATTTCAGGGGATTATTGCAATTAGACTAATTATGCAAATATTAGTGCCTCCTCTACCATGCATCATCCTCAGAAGAAGTCTGATATTAAACTTTTCTCTATCAACCAACTGCAGGTGTCTATAGCTAAAGGTCACCCTCGAATTGCTGCAGAGAATTACCGGAGAACACTAGAGAAAACTCAGTTTGATGAAGATGAGTACAAGTTTGGTCTTAATCTTCCAAATACAGGTTTTGTGTTGCGAACAGTAGAACAACTCATCTCAGTCTTCCTCAAAACACCAAAAATAACAAGAAACTTATCAAGAAATTCTGATAACTCTGAAGAGCATAGAAAACCTCACGATCAATAACTGACCTAATACTCAGAAATAATTTTTTTTTTTGTTCAATCTGGCCTAAGCAGAGATACACTTAACGAGATGATAGTGACATTGTTATCCTTTAAAACCCTCACTTTATATGAAGAGCTTCAGTTTCCTGTACTATGAAACCGCATGTCTGCATTTCTTTATAAGCTCGCTGGCTGCAGCCACTACTTTAAATGTGTACATATGTAACATATGGCATCAAACTTTTTGCTTTTTTTTGCAAGTACTATACTCCCTTCCCCATATATGATTTGCACTTACTGTATCACATATAATCCATGACGCAATCCCAAGAACAACTTTACGAAACAGAGAAAAATAATACTTCGAAATGATTTCACAGTACCATATACACCATAATTTATTGATTATGCTTTTCTTTTCACCGTTCTTCCCATTGATAACAGATCTCAAAACCGTTCATAAAGGCCGATCCCTATGTTTTAATTTGTGGTGTCCATACACATATGGGACGACCTTCATTTTTAAATTATACATCTAATCAAATTTATGCTAATTAAGCATTTTGTACACCGTTTAAAAATAATTTAGGAAATTCCAACAACTAAGTACTGTGACATTGAAAGTTAAAGGGGCATATTATGTATTGCAAAGAAGCAGGGTGCAGTGCAATCTATAGATTGTATTGATAAAACCATGTAGTATAGAAAACATACAATACGTAATCGCATAAAATTTTGAAAGTATATACAATTTTGCTAGTGCTGATGTAAGAATGTAAATATCAATTTTTGGTTCAAGCATGTACAAATTTTTGATCGAAAAGAGTAAATTTGATAAATGTTTATTGTATATTACCTGAGATATGAACATACATATCCGAGGCCATGACTGTCATAGCTAGATAATAGTTACCCAAATTATTTTTATAATATATAGTTACCTCGATCTACGCTGCTCCACACAGGTTATTCTTTCAAAAACTGGAGAAAAACTTCATATCGATCGGATATAAATAAACCTATACCACCATGACCATGTTTTTCTCAAACTTATATATATATATAACAACATTAAATTTGCTTAATCTTTTTTTGATTCACAAAGAATACACAGTTGCAACACCGAAACCCTAGACATATATAAGTTTAATTTACATTAATAAAGTACAATAAGTTTAATTAACATTCATAAAGAAACATGAGTTGCAACACCGAAACCCTAGACAGAGCTAGAAAGCTAAATATTTCACTAGCTACGTACTATACTAACTAAGAAATATAATCATACAATTTGAGTTTAGTGGAGACTCCTAAGAATTTCTCTTCTTCTTCCTCTTCTTGCGTATACACACTAAAATTCTTGATTCTTTCTGCTATTGCAGTCGCCATGGTATCATCTTCCTTACGAAAATAAGGACAAATTATAGTACTAGTGTTGCTGTCCTTGTCAGAACCCAACCTTCTACTCAGATCAGCCGATATTTCACGAGGATGTTTATATTTGTTGGTGTACTTTTTTGGCTTTCTTTCCCCATGGTGATGTTTATGATGATGATGACGACGCTGACGGCCATATTGATGATCAGTTTCATTGCCATCTTGGTGTATGGCGATCTTCTTAATCGTAAATTTCAAAGGATTGATCCTTGTAATTCTGTAATGAGCTGTAGAGGTTGTTACAAGCTTTGAATAGCCCATGATTAATTACTTGCTAATAATATCAACTGATCGAAGAAGATGAATACACAAACACTGGGGGATATATATATATAGAGGAAAAAATAATGTCACTTGATGACCCAGTAATTATTTCTTATTTCTACTTGGATTAGGATTTGTATTCTTAAATTAGCCTAGCTTAATAGCCAAACAATTAAGATAAGTACTTTCCGATCCATGATCAGTACTCACACTACAACACATAGATAAGTAGTTTAATTGTTTGGCTATTAAGCTAGCAGCTTATTCTAATTTAAGAACGCAAATCCTAATCCAAGTAGAAATAAGAAATAATTACTTGGTGATCAAGTGACTATTTTTTCCTCTATATATATATATCCCCCAGTGTTTGTGTATTCATCTTTTTCCGTTGATATTATTAGCAACTAATCATGGCTTATTCGAAGCTTGTAACAACCTCTACGGCTCATTACAGAATTACAAGGATCAATCCTTTGAAATTTACGATCAAGAAGATCACCATACGCCAAGATGGCAATGAAACTGATCAATATGATTGTCGTCGTCATCATCATCATCATAAACATCACCATGGTGAAAGGAAGCCTAAAAAACACGCCAACAAATTATATAAACATCCTGGTGAAATATCGGCTGATCTGAGTTTAAGGTTGGGTTCTGATAAAGAGGACAGCAACACTAGTATAATTTGTCCTTATTTTCGTATGGAAGATGATACCATGGCGGCTGCGATAGCAGGCAGAATCAAGAATTTCAGTGTGTATACACAAGAGGCGGAGGAAGAAGAGAAATTCTTAGGAGTCTCCACTAAACTCAAATTGTTTGATTATGTTTCTTAGTTAGTATAGTAGCTTGTGAAATATTTAGCTTTCTATGTCTAGGGTTCTGTACGTGTTGCAACTGTGTATTCTTTATGAATGTTAATTAAATTTCTTTATGTCTAGGGTTTCTATGTCTAGATATTTGCTGTTACAAACTTCTATGTAATTTTTATGATTGTTAATAATATAAAACTTCTTGTACATATTAGTACTTTACACGTTATGGCCTTGTGTTTATCTCTGTAAATATCATGCTCGTTAGTGCATCAGAAAATGATCAAGTAAATTTGATGTTTCTATATATCTGTTCGAGAAAAAACATGGTTATCGTGGTATAGGTTAATTTGTTATGGTTTGATTTTTCTCCATGTTCGGGAGGTATTTGTTAGATGAATAATCTGTATGTGGCCGTTCATATCTATATCTATATATATTGTTATCTGACATGCGTTCATATATATCTGAATTAAGACTTAATAAACATTAGTCATATTTACCCTTTTGTGGTCGGTACTAGAAAACATGGTTGCCTTTTGCTATTATATATTTAGTTGTCTTGATTTTTAGATAACTTCAAGAATTTTTACATAAAGTAGGGTTCATGATTAACGTTGGTCAATTTTATTGGTCGGATTAATATAAAACCGACCGATCGTTGACGTGGTTGAGTTTAGTCGTGTAATTAAATAGATAGATTTTGTGACGGTCGGAGTTATGCAATGAATGTTCTCAAATCAACAATAATCGTAGGTTTTCTATGTTCTCTTGGTCGCATAGTATATATATATATGGTACAATTTAAATTATGATATTTTATATAACGCTACTCCATGCATAAAGAAGTTTGACGTGGTGCAATTTATAACTTGAAATAATAAAATCTCATATTTGAGATTGCATAGAATTTTGCATGGCACACAGTTGTCCGGCTGCTTTTCTAGAACCGTTCAAACAATACTACAAATGTACATCAATATCAGTCTGTACAACATAAAACATAAGAAATAATATTTCAAACCAAAATCTGCTATCTCTAGAATTTAAAGAAAATTTGGCAAGATTGTGAGCTACCATATTAGTCTCTCTAATAATGAAACAAAGACCTACACATTGAAGGAATTTAGTTGAGTTGCTAATGTAGAGCTCCTAAGTAATAAAACAAATATATGAAAGAAATTTGTACTGATGATCTGAATGTGACTGAGTACAATATTTTATATATAACTTTATAGAACTTTCTAGAATTTATAATAATAAATTCTATTATTATACAAGGTTCATGAACACATAATTAAATACTAATCTTATCATGAATTCTGAAAGTGCATTAGTTCCAACAATCCCGTACTCCTGCACAAGTTCAGAATATCTATAAGAATACCATCTAAATCACTGCATATAGAGTTTTTCGTTCAGATAATATTAAGAGCATTCATGCAATCAGATTCAAGCCAAAAATCTTTGTATCCAGCTTGGAGAGCAACTACAAATCCCTCTTTAATTGCAAGAGTTTCAGCAACTGAAACACTAAAATGGCTATGGGAAGAATGTCTTAGCAGCCAACACTTCTCACTACAAGAAACATAGTCAATTCCGATCGCTCGAACGGTCGATTTTCCAGGCAAAGCGGTCGTTTTTAACTAAACTCGACTGAAAATGGTAGTCAGGTTAATCCTAGTCGGTTTTGGGAAAAATTGGTCGGGTTTAGCATGACCAGGGTTAACTCATATTGACCCTACAATGCTGACATGGCAGTGGGCCAAGGCACATCGCACTGCCACATAAGCTACAAAACCGACCGCCGTAACTGACTACATATTGGTCGATTTACCCAAAACCGACCGCACAACAAAGATGGTCGGTTTTGGGTTGACCCCACTTTTGCTGACATTACTGTGCCACGTGTGCGGGTCCACACACGTGTCACTAGTCAAAGAAGAAAAAACTCAGTACAAAATTGTCCGATAATCCCGACTGACTGGCAGTCGATTTTATTAAACCCGGCCGTTTGTACAAAAATGATCAGGCTTGTGGCAGTAACCACATTATTTGTACAAACCCGACCGCTTATTTATGGAGACGGTCGGGTTAATAAAGAAGCCATTCGGTTTAACCCGTAATGCAGTCGGTTTTCTGGGATGGTAATGGTAAAAAAATGGTCGATTATGAGTATTTTGTTCGGTTAAGGCGGTCGGTTAAGTATGTAATTTTTTTTTCTGCAGGTTTCAATTCAATTTACCATTCTTATTCATTGCATCCAAATAACAAATACAAAATGACATCCAAACCAATTTTGATCTCAAACAAAATCATAAAATACTAAAACCAATTCAGATCTAACTAACCAATTCACAATACCAAATCCAAAATAACCAAAACCATAACATAAATAAATGCCATCAAACTAACATAAACTAATTCACAATACTAAATCAACAATCACCAACATAAAATCCAACATAAACAAAATTATAACAGAAACTAAACCAATCCAACCAACATAGAACAATGTCAAAATATTCACATTCATAGAGTCTATTAAATGAACAAGATGAAGAGATTACTCTTCGTCATCGTCATCATGTTCATCATCATCATCTTTGCCGCCATCATTGGACCCATTGCCTTGGCCGCCATCATCACCCTGATTGTCCACATTGCCTTGGCCATCACCGATATCATGCTCTTGATCACCTTGTTGAGTCATTCGTATCGCCTACATATAAGATTAACAAACTCATTAATATACATTAATAGAACAGAAAGTAGACACGCTATAATATCACACATTAACAATTAAAATGTTTTACCTCTTCATTTGCATTTTCATATTTGTTATATACTGATTAGAGAATTTTCCCAATAAGGCAAGTTACCTCCCCAACAATAGCATTAGAAAATGCTTGTGAACCGGTTTCCGGGTTGACTTTCATTTCAAGAGCGGCATTGACAATATTCTCTACTTTGGCAAAAGTGGGGGGAGAATGATAGGCACTCAGATTGGCTTGTGCATCACGCAATATACCCCCACCACATTATAGAAGAATGGGTCCGGGATGGAGGATCCTCCACGTTGCCCGCCTTGAAGATCTCGCCCCACCGACGGTCCGGGCACGATAAATGGCGGCAAGATTTGGGAGGAGGCTTGATGTCAGGATTCGAGGATATCCAATAAGCCGATTCTTCGGGGCTCTTGTACTCCCCGGAACAGTTGCTTGAAGCCACCATTCAAGCGGATGGGCAGCTTTTTCCTCTCCACCGGGTTGACATGCAAAATACTCCCGGTTCTTATCAACTATATCCGCGTACTGGGCCTATAAAACAAATTAAAGACACATATACCAAATCACAATTACAAGCATTGCATATATAAGCCTAAAATTAAAAAGGTAGGAGAAATTAATACCGTAATCATCTGACTTTCTTCGGTCAAAAAATCTACTTGCTCCGGGATTTCCTCTATTGCAACTTACTTATCTCTTGGCTTCTTTGATTTACAAGGTTTGAACAAATTTGTGGTCAGATGCGAAGTAATTAGACCACATCCGGATATAGTTCAGTTCAAGTCAAGTGGACATGTAAGCTTAAAACCTTCAACTGGTTTATTTGATATGTCTCAGAAAGTTTGGAGAAATTGTTATTTGGGTTACTTTGAATATGCTAATGGTTTAAGTTTTCAAGTTATCCATAATACCTTACTTAAGAACTATGTTGGTTTAGGTCTCACTAAGGTCCATAAATATTATAATGGTAATTTTGTGTTGGTGTTTGATACATTTGAGTCTTACAAAAAAGTCCTTATGTTTAGTTACTTTGAGATCGGGGATTTCAGGTTATTTTTTAACTCTTGGTATGAACATGTTCATAATCTTTCTCCTGTGATTAAGCATGATGTTTCGGTCTCATTGTCCAATGTTCGTTTTACTTATTGGTCTGTGGATGGCATTTGTGACATCTGCACTGCTATTGGAGAGCCAAAGGCATTTTCTAATCAAACTTGGAGAAATGTTCAAAGTTTAGACCTTCCCCTGAAGCCATTGTTCTGATTGAAATTGATGCACTAAGTGTCAAGCCCACAATTGTTCTTTCCCCTCTACCTGGCCATACTAGCCGGTTCCAAAGTTGAATCCTTGTCAAGTACATTACCCCAGATAGCTTGTGCTCAATGTGCTTTTCTAATGAATACTCTAGTACTTTTACCCTGTTTCCTTGGATATCCTTCCCTTCAGGAGATCTGGCCTAAGTAGAGACCCTGTTATCTGCCCTGTTATCCCTCATGTGGATGAACTCCAAGCTTCCAATGAACCCTCTTTGACCCAACCTCTCGAACGAAAAGAAAGGGAAATTGAAGTTAGTATGGTCTACAAGAGTAGACTATGAATAGAGGATAAGACAACAGGTCAAGGTAAGGGTAAGCAGGTGATTCTAAATGTGGATTCTGATGCAGCTTCTGAAGACCGACAGGAACGACCGAAGCGTGGGTGAACAAAGAAAAAGACATTGTCCATCAAGTGGTTGAAAAAAAAGATGTTCCAAAGTCTCTTAATGCTAAAGATGATGATGTCCCTGTGATCATTAGACTATCTTCAAGCAAAGATGACCACTTTGGTCATTGGGATACAACTAAGAGGCGTATGATGTTGCCTTCACATGCTTAATTCATGTCCTTGTTTATTAACTGTGTTGTTTTTCCAGTTTAAGTTCTTGTATTGTGGATGCTTTGGGTGTTAGCTGATGTTGCACCCCTAATTCGGTAACTCTCTGATAATGTAACATGATTTTCCTCCTTTGGAGGCTTGGTGGAGCTTGACTTCATCTCTGTCCTTCTATAAAAATATATTAACCTAGCAAAAAAATGTCATTTGATTAAATTAATAATTTTAAATGAAATCCATATATATTGTGTATATATACAATTGTGGTTCTTTTTAAATTCTATATAATATATACTACCTTATAAATTGTGCGATGCACGGGCTAGCTATTATATTTAATTCATATATTTTTAATCTTATTTATATGATTATTATCGATTTGTATTTTATTTGTAATTGAACGTTATTTTATTTGATATTTGTTGTAAAAGTTTTAAATTAAGCTAAAAGGTTTTCTTAAAATTGGCCTAAAAGGTTTGTTTATAATTTATATAATTTGAGTTTATGTGTTTTAATTTTTTTTGTTTCATTTTATAACAAATAATAATTTATAAATTTATAATTTAAATAGTATTTTAAGAGGTTGTGTGGTAATGAAATTGATGCAGTTGTGTTAGATATATAATACTATACTAAATTATAAATAATATTTAAAGAGTTTGAGTGGTGATGAAACTGATATAATTGTGTTAAATATATAATACTATACTGTATTTAGGCTATTTTTGGAAGATATTTAATTTTTTGAAAGGCGTTGAACCATACCAAACTAACTCATGTTCGCTTATAATAATGTAGTATAGATAGGACAAGAATGATAGTTCCGTGTTACTCTTAAAAACGTGGAGGACAACGTATAAGATTAAAAAAAGTAGACATAATAATTGTTTTGTATTTTTTAAATGATAATATGTGTGTGTTATTTAGAAAATTAATGTAAGATATATTTTAGTTAAGAGATTAATGTTTTAAAATTAAGCCCAATAATAACTTCCGGCTCAATAAATTTTTATTAATATTAAGAGTTGTATTTTAGGTAGAAGACTAATGTGAGATATTTTAGTTAAAAGATTAATGTGAGATTTTTTTAGCTATGATTAGGCTTAATAATTAAACAATTATTAAACTACTGACTACCAAATTTTTAATCTTTCAATTTTAATAATATAGTATAGATTTTATTAATATTTCAACCACATTTATGATAAAGTAGGAGAGAAATTAGAGAAGAGTTATTATTTTATTAATTAAAAATAAGTTAAAAGCACCTATTTCTTAAAAAAAGAAGTTAAAAGCACCTAAGAATATCTCTAATGGGAGAGACCCTTAGTAAAACATTTAGATAATCTTCTATAGTAAAACATTTAGATAATCTTCTATCTCTGGTGGCACAAATTTTAACAATTGATTCACTCCAATGACATTATGTAAAAAAAAATCTTAGTAAATTTTTTAGAAATTCTCTTATGGATAACTATATATAGCCAATATCTAAAACCTGCTATCAAAAAATATATAGATAATATTATAGCCAATATAATTGAAGTTTTAGAATTTTTTGGTTATCTGTTTTTTAACTAATCGTTATAGTCAACAAATATAGCTAACGAATGTAGTCAACTCCTTAGAGATGCTCTAATACTTCTTTAAAAGAGAGGAAAGAAAGATATCTTAAATTTTAAAGAATCTCTATAGTCTCTTGAAGTATTAATTTAAACCATGTTTTTTATCTTAAATTTTTAAAAAAATCTCTATAATCACTTGAAGTATTAATTTTTAAAAATATTTTTCATATCTCTATAAACGCTTGGCACGCTTATCCTCGATAGTTGAGTCCAAATTTATCCAGTTATGACTGGGGCAGTTCATAATCCAAGATTTGAAATCTCACATTAATGTCGGGTAATTATTTATAAAAAAAGACCATTTTAACACGAAAACTACCAAATATTCTTTCCGGGACGGGAGCGGAGGGGCCGCCCGCGCCCTCGACATACACATATTTACCTCCATCAAAAATCAAAACTATGGATTTTTTGTTAAACAAAAAGCATAAATATCCATAAGATTATGTACACAATATGAATATCTAAATAAAAGATACTTCTCATATTTTATTTGGGGCCCGTCCACATAAAAAAACAAGATTGTATAAAAGAATACTTTTTGTAACGTATGTATCCCCAACATTTTCACAATATATATGATTGTCGAGAGTTTGCATGCTTGTGATATCGAGGGAAAAATATTAGCATAAAATTAAAATATTAAAATTATGTTTTTTTCAGCAGGTGCAACATCAGGACCCTGTCCAAAAAGTTCTTATGAGGCTCCTGCAGCTGGTTATAATACTGATCAATACATTAACATGCCACAACACGTACCATCCACAGCCAGGTCCCCACCAACCTCTACAGCAGCAGGAGGATGTTCTAGTTGTCGCACTAGAACAATCAGTTATTCCTGCAGGGAGCAAGCCTTTTGTTGGCTGGAGTGATGAACTCCACGGAAGATTTATGGGTGCAGTGCAGGATCTGGATGGCCCCCTTCGTAAGTACCAAAACGCCTACACAAGTATTAATTAATGTATATATTTCGTCTATTTTGTTATGCTTCTTCTATTGTCAATTCTTTTTTGCTTTCTTAATTCTTGCCTTTCTAATTAGTTTACTTTATGAAATGAGTAATATCTCGTTATAACAATTTAAGATTTGTAACATGATCTTAAATTTGCTTTATACGTATAACGAATATAGATGCAACAAAATTATATATTTTTCTTTACATCAAATGTTATGTATATGCATCAATTTTGTTTTACTAGTTGGAATTACATACTCCAGTCTTTTGTATGAACATAATTGACTTGATTCTAATTTTTAGAAACTTTTTCTTCAAAAATATCAATTTAATTGTGGGACCCCTAATTAATGAAAATATATACAATATATGTATTACTAATCGGCTACCTCATGAATACACCGAGTAGATATTCTATTAAGATTACAAATATATTGGAAATGAATTTCATCCTTACCGCACAGAAGTCCAATGCTTTATTAGCGATTCATGCTTTAAGTATTCAATCTACTCTATTATAATTTTCTCTATTAATATTAATCGGTAGGTGCCACCCCAGCAGGCATTTAAAAAAAATGAAGGTGCAGGGGCTCGCGCAACCAAGTTAAAAGCCATCTGCAGGTTGTGTCCAATTTTGTAACCAAAATATATATATACACATTAAAATCTGAAATTCTACTAATAATTTCATTTCTTGTGTAATCGTGATATATTTCTTAACTAATGCAGAAAGTCTGGATTAAAAACTCATACTGCATCGGTGCATGCCGCGGCCTAGCTCAGATTATGCTTCTGATGATGAGGTATCATCGAACACTTAAATACTCTAATCTATTCATTATTGGGTTAATTAATTAATTAATTAATTAATTAATAATATTGTAGACTGATCCAAACCACAGCCAGAATGTTATGGTTGCACCTACTGATCCAGAGCAGCAAAAGAATGGATGATAATTGTATTGGCGGTCGGAATAGACTATCTAGTTACTAGTATCTCTTCCCAATGTTAAGCTACTGCAAATGTTTGTTCTTGATTTTATTATAAATTTCGTTGGTTCATCGAGCCTTGTTCATGTGCTCGTGGTGTAATCTTAATTTCCGTACATTAATTATGTTAGTCCACACAATTTAATTTTCTGATTTATTATCGTTTATGAATATCCAAAATGAATTCATATAACCATTGATGATGAGATTTTTCAGTAAGTTTAGAAAATGGTTAGCGCTATCTTCTTTATTAGTTTTCTCTCAACCACCATATATTTCCCTTTATTTTGTTTCCCCGCAGCTGTTCAATGCCTCAATGAATCAATTCCATTACATAAGTTGATCCCTACAAATTATCTGCTTGTTCTATCAGTTAAATCCTTTATCAATAGAATAAACCAGCTAGCTACGCATATCTCTTTCCTCACTTTCAATTTCAACTTCTATGAAGTTTTTTTTTTACTACATCTAATAAAATCGTTGTTTTAGATGATTCATATGCCTTTTCACCTCCATTCTTGGAGCTTTCGTGTATCCTTCCAACCACTTTTTTACCTCATGTGTGGCGGTCACTGATACTAGCTTGTAGAGACTGATCAGTTGATACACTTGTGAATCACTCCCAATACTCCTCCTTTCACAGGTTCTCCAAATTCCCATGCTTTTACGGTTTTACCTAAGATATAGCAGTCAATTCGATTTGAGGATGTGATGATGGAAGCTAGTGCCGTTCTCACTGAATACTAAAGTTGGAATATATTAAAGCTCAAATTGCTTTATTTTATGCAAAGTGGAGGTGCGATTTCAGATAATAATCACCATATGGATGAGACTTGAGATGAAAATTCTGACCTCAAGGAGGATTTTATGTTGTCCAAACCCAGCTTTTAGGACCATATGGATGAGGCACCCAATGGCTTAATTAAGATGGCTCGCACCTAGCTGCTCACCCTAGAAAGGAAGTAATTATAATGAGGTTAAAATTAGTTTCATTTTCTTTAAGATTTTATCAAGCAAAATATTAGGTTCACTATGTAGGATATCCACTCCTTCAAATCTAATTTCAATTCCCTCGTCAACGAGAAAGTGGATCATAATACCTGCTAGCTCATATTCAAGGAAAGTTCCTTACCTCCCAATTTGAATCAAAGGTAATAGCATCAACTAAAGACCATACTCTAGTAATGTACTATGCTATGATTGATCCCGCTTTAATTTACTCTCTCATAAGTTTATTTCTGAACTCAATATCAGTTTCCTACCTGATCGATGTCAATGCTTCCATTCATCAACCTCTTGACTTTCTCATTAAATTTATGGCTAAACCGAACATTAGTTTGATTGGTTATATTATTGAGGGTGATTTCGCTTATACCATGTAAAAACTCTAGCCAGACCTATGTGTAGTCAAAAAGTCTCAATGTATTATACTTTCATATTTAATTCTGTACGTTAACTCTCTGGATTTAAATTCTCTGAAGATTATGTTCCTATATATATATGGGTAGGAGGATGAATTGTTGAAACCTTGGATGGAAGGATCTAAATATGGTAAAATTGTCATGCTTTGTGCACCTTGCCGGATTAAGTTAATTGATTGGTGTTCCTCATTCTTATTCATCCCATCAAGGTGTGTCTTACATTAGTAGCTCTTTTAGTAATCTGATTTCCCTTGATAATCTCTCCTCAACTCCCAACTTGAACCTCTTAAGCATGCTAAAGTGGTGAAAATCACTATTAGCTTCCCTAAGTTAATACCTTTAACTTAGTCGACAATTAAGGTGTTTGGACATTATAATACCTTATAAGCTATAATGCATGACCGACCATAAGAAAAATGTGCAAAATGAGACCTCTGATTCTATCAGTACTGTCACTCAAGCCAAAAATGTTCAAGGTAAGGGTGATGTCTTTTACAAACCATATTTTTTACCTTGTTTCCCGATTTCTATTTAATAAATTGGTATATATGAATCTGTTTAGATTTCCCTGCATGATAAGCTTGGGGGCGAAGTGTTCAACACAGGCCCGCATTGAAAGAGAGTAATAGGTTATCGGCCTCTGGTCTAAAAGATACATATATATATATATATGGAGGATCAAAGAGTAGCTCAAAGGGGATTAAAGTCACACATGTACGTAGTTGTCAATGATTCAAACACAAATTAATAAGGAGGCCAATCGCCTGTATACCTGACTGAAGTCAAGTTGCCAAACGAGGCAGATGGGGAACAAACATCAAGAGAAGAAATCTAATTAACGATTTCCTAATTAAAGCCATAATTTAATATTAGCTTGATAAGTACGTAACTAGCCTAAGTGCGTCCTTAAGGAAGCATGGTGAGGGGGAGATACTGTTTTGAATATATGTCTATAGTAATTCTTTGCAGAAATTGGCCGGGAGAGATAGTGATCGATCAAGGTACGTAAAAACCTCCAAATATGATACGTAAAAACCTGACTAGCCTGAAATGCATGCCAAAGTTTGCACAGTCTTTGGCTTCAGTTGTTGCAGAAAATCTCTCCATGCACTCTAGGAGCTAGAGAAGGTTAACCGAGTATGAACCATTGGGAATGATTTTAAAAAACATGGCCATAGACTCATAGTTGATAGCGATTGCTACCCTGAAATGAGGAGAAGGGGAATCCCTTTCCTCCTCTAGCCCCTGTCTGTCGCAAATTGACGTACTTAATCCAAATTCACCTAGTAGCTTTTCATTCTTAGTTTTCAACTTCTTCTATCATTTTCCTCTCCGTTTTTTTACATAATATACATCAAAAAAGCATCCAATGGATTATTAAACTTCCTTCCATGAATCAATGTAACTATGTAAGTATATACTTTCAAGTAGTTAGTTTATTTATATTTTAAATCTTCCATTTCTATACTATGTTTATCGGTACTCGGCTGGAAGTGTCTAACATGATACGTATCCAAGTGTCGGAATCGATAATGTTTTAAAAAAATTACATATTTTTTACTTAGAATAAGTGTTGAGTCTCCATACCCATGTCCTGAGGGCCTGACACAAGTACTCGAGGCATAGTATTTATATATATATATGCATTATTGTATCTATATATATATATGCATCATTGTATCTTTTTCATGGAAATACCAGGGCACCAAATTATTATTTTAAATCTTCCATTTCTATATAGTACAGAGCCGAACCATATATGAATTCTCTATAAATGTTTCCAGGCCTCGAAAAATGATGTCGGGGTTCCAATATATTCTTGAAATACCAAGCACGCCAAATTATCATTTGTGAGTATATTATTACACTTTAAGAATACTCATGAATGTAATGAGAGGGGATTTAATGATCAAGTTGTTGGGTTTTATTGGAGACGTATTGCCTAAAGAGCACAACCTACTACTATCGACTTGCCTCGAGATCAAGATGTTTGAAGATTTGAACTTGGGATATTAGAAAATTCATGCATGCCTGACATATCATACTCCATCGATCAGCAGTCTAACACAAAACATTTTTCTTTCAAGCAACTGCAGGTGTAAAAAGTGATCACCCGCAGATTGCTGCAGATCGAGAAGTACAAGAAAATACAAGAGAAAACACTTGCAGTCTGATGAAGATGAGTACGTACAAGTTTGGTCGTAATATATCTTGCAAAATACAAATTTTCTGTCACGGACAGTAGAACTACTCATCTCAATCTCCCTCAGATCGATCACCAAGAATTACAAAGAATTATCAGGAAAATCTGATAACTCTGAACACGCGCGGAAGACCTCATGACCATTCTTCAAGTAAAGAAGAAGTGTGGTGCAGTGCAATTAATATACATGCAGAAAATATTATAAAATATCAGACTTTAAATTGTACCATATATATATAGATATACTGTGCGACCAAGACTCCAAGAGAACATAGAATGTGCAATCGCGCATACAATTATTGCTGATTTGAGAACATCTCTAACAATCTAACAAACACTGGCATGTCTCAAATTAAAGAATAAATATGACTAATGTTTATTAAGTACTATTAATTCAGATATGAACATATATATGCCACATGACAACATATATAGATATATATGAACCGCCACATACCTGTACCACCGTATAACCATCTTTTTTATGGAAAACACACACACACACGCATATAAACATCAAATTTACTTGATCTTTTTCTGATGCACTAATGAGTATGATATTTACAGAGATAAACACAAGGCCATATATAATTATATATATGATCAAATTACAATACTGTTGCCGTCCTCTTTACCAGAACCCAAACTCCGATCAGCCGATATTTCACGAGGATGTTTATATTTGTTGGCGTGCTTTTTAGACTTCCTTTCAACATGGTGATGTTTATGGTGACGACGACGACGACGGCGATCATATTCATCAGTTTCATTTCCATCTTGGTGTATGGTGATCTTCTTGATCGTAAATTTCAAAGGATTGATCCTTGTAATTCTGTAATGAGCTGTAGAGGTTGTTACAAGTTTTGAATAGCCCATGCTTAATTACTTGCCAATAATATCAACTGAATTAAGAAGATGAATACACAAATACAAATACTGGGTGGGTTACGTACTGAATATGTTAAAAAATAAATATTATATTTTTGACTATCAAAATAATAGATGTATGTGGATGATTCTAGAATAATCTTGGTACATGTATTTTCTATATACAATGTATTGGTCTAAGTGCATGTAATCTCTAGAACTACCATAGAATGTTCTAGTGAGTCTCTTGAAGTCTTGGAGTCCTTTAGCATTTAAGTAAGGGTCTAGATCCTTCCATGAAGTGCTATATAAAGTCTTGTACCAAGTCATTTGGGAACAAGTCATTTTTAAGCAATATATTTTATATAAATACTTCTTCTCCTAAATTGAGTTGTGTGAGTTTGTGAGAAATCCTTTCTTCCAACAAAGTGGTATCAGAGCATTTTTCTTCACTTTGTATACCCATTTTACACCGATGGTTTTTTCTCCTTTTGGAAGTGTTGTTAACTCCCATGTGTCATTTTTCTTGATAGACTCCATCCCCTCGTCCATTGCTTTCCTCTATTTGACATCATTAATGGCTTCTTTAAAATTTGTTGGCTCAGTTTCCGCTAAGAGACATAAAAGAGTTAAGTCAGAAATTGCGGGAACTTCTTCCGTTTCATCATATATATCTTGAAGTTTTCTTGTACGCCTTGGTGGAGTCTCATTACCATTATCACTTGATGAAGACGGGGGAGTTGCTTGTCCATCTCTTGTTGCTTGTGGTGATGTGGGAGGAGTGATATGTTGTTCAAAATTTTCTTCGCTATCTTCTTCATCAATAAATGGGAAGAAATTATAACTTTCATGTGTATTCCCAATCCCATGAACTTGTTTCATCAAATACAACATCACGACTAATAGCAATTTTTCCATTGATGGGGTTGTAGAGCTTGTACCCTTTTGCTCTTGCATCATAGCCAACAAATACATATTTCTCACTTTTGTCATCCAATTTTGTCCGTTTCTCATCATCGACATGTGCATAAGCTATGCTTCCAAAGACTCGTAAGTGAGTAATAGTTGGCCTCTTCCCTTTCCATGCTTGTTGTGGAGTCATGTCATGAACACTTCTTGTGGGACACCGATTTGATAAGTAGACGGCACAATCCACTGCTTCGGCCCAAAATTCCTTAGGCATATTCTTGCTCTTTAACATACTTCGAGCCATGTTAAGAATGCTTCTATTTTTTCTCTCCGCCACCCCATTTTGTTGAGGTGATCTTGGAACCGTTGCGGGTCTTCTTATTCCATGTTCTTCACAAAAATTTAAGAACTCCCTTGAATTAAATTCACCTCCTCGATCAGAACGAACGGCTTTTATTTGATAGCCACTTTCTTTTTCAACTTGAACTTTGAATTTCTTGAAGCATTCAAACACTTGAGATTTCTCCTTGAGAAAGTACACCCATGTCTTGCGGCTAAAATCATCAATGAATAGTAAGAAATAACGATTCTTACTAAAAGATGGAGGATTGAAAGGTCCACATACATCTGAATGAATGAGTTCTAGCGGTTCCCTTGCTCTTGTCATTGACTCCTTTGGAAAACTCTTTCTTGATTGCTTTCCAAAGAGACATCCTTCACAAAGTTGATTTGCATGATTAATGTGAGGCAATCCATCCACCATATGCTTCTTTGATAGTGAAATTAGTCCTTCAAAATTTAAGTGCCCAAACCTAAGATGCCAAAGCCAAGAAGAATCTCCAACACAAGACTTTAAGCATTTAGCAACTTCATTTTGAATTTTTATAATAAACATACGATTCTTGGTCATAGGCACCTTAGCAATTAAATTTTTACTTGAATCACTCAAGTTAAGAAATCCATCCTTCATGATGATGATGAATCCTTTCTCCATAAGTTGACCCAAACTCAAGATATTATTTTTCATGTTAGGCACATAATAAACACTTGAAATAAAATTATGATCTCCATTTTTCAAGCGAATCAAGATGTTACCTTTGCCTTTGACGGACACTCCCGAAGAATCTCCAAAAGTAACTTTTCCATTCACATTCTCATCAAGATCAACAAATAAATTTTTATTGCCACACATATGATAACTTGCGCCGCTATCAAGATACCATAAATTATCTTCATAATTTTCTTCTCCTTTTTGTGCTAGAAGCAAAGTGGGCTCATCAACGTTGTCTTTGTCTTCAACTAGATTAACTCTCTCCTTCACTTGATATTTTGAAGTGCGACACTCAGAAGCATAATGACCAAACTTTTGACAATTGTAACATTTAACATTAGATTTATCATATTTTGAAGTGTATCTTCCTCTTCCACGGCCTCTTGAAATTCTTGTCTCATACAATCTTTCATCTTTTTGATTTTCGTCTTTTTGTTGACCACGTCCTCTTCCTTGTCCATATACAAATCCACGTCCTCGTCCTCGTCCTCGTCCATGACCCCTTTGGCTCCTCGTGTATCTTCCATCATTATCTTTAAAAGATAATTTTGCTTGCAAGGCTTGTTCGATCGGCTCATTCCTCTTCAACAATTTTTCTTCATGGGCTTGTAGTGATCCCAAGAGTTCATCAATAGTCATTTCATCTATATCTTTAGCCTCCTCGATTGCCACAACTTTGTAATCAAATTTGGGATCAAGTGAACGAAGAATTTTTTCTATGACACGAACATCGTTTACCTCTTCTCCATTACTTTTCATTTGGTTGACAATAGTCAAGACTCTTGAAAAATAATCCGAGATTGATTCGGATTCCTTCATTCGCAAAGCCTCAAACTCGCCACGAAGTGTTTGTAGCCGAACTCTCTTCACTTTAGCATCTCCACTAAAAGAAGATTTAAGAGTATCCCAAACCATCTTTGATGTTGTTGCGGAAGCCACCTTTTGTAACATAGAATCATTCAAACATTGATGAATGATCATTATCGCCTTTTGATCCTTCTTCCTTTGGGTTTGTAGTTGATCTTTTTGAACTTGATTCAAATTTGCTTCATTTTCCGGCACCACAAATCCTTTCTCCACGATATCCCACACATCATTTGCACCTAGGATCGCCTTCATTCGAATGCACCAATTCTCATAATTATCTTTGGTAAATTTTGGCATTTGCCATTGAGACATTCCATTTGCCATAATCTCCTTCTTCTTGAAATACAAGCCTTCTTTGAAGACAAGTAGAACCTTTGGCTCTTGATACCACTTTGTTGGAAGAAAGGATTTCTCACAAACTCACACAACTCAATTTAGGAGAAGAAGTATTTATATAAAATATATTGCTTAAAAATGACTTGTTCCCAAATGACTTGGTACAAGACTTTATTAGCACTTCATGGAAGGATCTAGACCCTTACTTAAATGCTAAAGGACTCCAAGACTTCAAGAGACTCACTATAACATTCTATGGTAGTTCTAGAGATTACATGCACTTAGACCAATACATTGTATATAGAAAATACATGTACCAAGATTATTCTAGAATCATCCACATACATCTATTATATTGACTATCAAAATAATAGATGTATGTGGATGATTCTATTATTTTGATTATATTTTTGACTATCAAAATAATAGATGTATGTGGATGATTCTATAATAATCTTGGTACATGTATTTTCTATATACAATGTATTGGTCTAAGTGCATGTAATCTCTAGAACTACCATAGAATGTTCTAGTGAGTCTCTTGAAGTCTTGGAGTCCTTTAGCATTTAAGTAAGGGTCTAGATCCTTCCATGAAGTGCTATATAAAGTCTTGTACCAAGTCATTTGGGAACAAGTCATTTTTAAGCAATATATTTTATATAAATACTTCTTCTCCTAAATTGAGTTGTGTGAGTTTGTGAGAAATCCTTTCTTCCAACAGAATATATAGAGAGAGAGAGGAAAACATAATGTCACTTGATCACCAAGTAATTATTTCTTATTTCTATTTCTACTTGGATTAGGATTTGTTTTCTTAAATTTTAATCAGCTAAGCTTAGTAGCCAAACAATTAAGATCAAGTACTTTCCGATCCATGATCAGTACTAAAAACAAATCAGTGATCGTTTATCTTCTTTTTGTTAGCCGCCAATCGGACAGAAAATTTAGCGGCCTATAAAGTAATTACAGATCAATCAAAAATAAATTAGTATATGCCATATAGCATATTCAATTAATTTAAAAAGTCTACACTATTTTTACCAAAAATTTAATATAATATTTATGATATCAATTTTTTAGAAGTCCATTTTTAAAGTCGACTATATATCTATAATTATATTTTATTCAGTTATCAACTAATGTTTTAATAAATACTAAAAAGTTTATATGTATTAAATATGATATAGAATTGGAATCTCAATTCTAATAAATGTGCTTGTTTTAGTTTTAGAATGAATTTGGAATAGATTTATTTATTTTAAAATGTTTAAGATTTACTGGTAAAGTTAATTAATTTTTTTAATAAAAATCTTTGTATATATATTATATATATATATAGGTTTAGGTTTAATGAGTAATGCCTTATTTAAAAAGGCTACAATATTTTTACTCAAATTTTCATATTTATGATATCAATTTTTTTATTCAACTATATAAATTTTTATAATTGTACTTTATAAAAAACTAACTAAAACCGTTACAAAATTTATTACATTTTTCATTTTTTTCTAAACTTTTAGCACTTAAAGAAAAATTAATATGACAAAAAGAAAAAAAAACTGGTAGAAACGTATTTTATTTACTATCTATAAGACTTGACCAATAAATAATTTTTAGTTGGATTTAATATAATAATATAAATGACTAAGACATTGATTAAAAATTGTATATATTTAAAATTTATTAAGTGATTACTTGGTAAATTTAAACAATTTATATTTGAATGATTGATTTTTCTTATTAGTATGGATAAATAAAAAATTATGAATTATGTTTGAATAATATTATTTGAAATATTATTCAATTTGACGATAAATCACATTTGTCACATTTTTTCATCTTTTACTATAGTCCTATAAAATTAATAATAAGACATCATCGAATCTTTATCAAACAAGTTTTTATGATATGACTATCATGCACTCTTTTGTAAATCAAGTTACAAGATTTTTATTGATTGTTATACTGATATTTATTCAAAGGTGTTATATATTATTACTATGATCTAAATTTTGATCTCGTATATATACAAATATGTTATATCTAAATATATTTAAATAGTAAATTCATCAAGTACGAAATAATATACATATTGTATATTTTATAAATTAATTATTCATATATTAATAAGGGGAAAAACCAATATCGTAAAATTATGCAAATGTACAATAAATTTGATGATATTTGTAATTTTATTGCCAACGAGAATTAATTTAAAATAAAAAGAAATTCTTAAAATGATGAATTCGTTTTTGACAAAATCATGAATTATATTAAAATTTTAAATTTGTAAAAATTAATTCCAAAATAATATTGACCCTATTTGGCTAAACTTATTTTTTAGAAATAAGTGTTTATTTCCAAAAAAAATACAAATTTATTATTTTTTTCTGAAAATAAATATTATTTCTGAAAAATAAATTAAAAATTATATTTATTTTTGAAAAATAACTACTTGTTTACAAAAAAAAATATTTATTTACATAATTTTTTCTTTTTTCTGAAAATAAATATTTTTGGCTAAATTAATAAATTTATTTTTGAAAAATAACTACTTGTTTACAAAAAAAATATATTTTTTTACATAATTTTTTTCTTTTTTCTGAAAATAAATATTTTTGGCTAAATTAATAAATTTCACTCCTATAAAATAAATATTCTTTCTAATTTTCCAAATCAAAATTAATATTTTTTTTAACAACACCCAAACAAATCTGAGCCGTCCAAAATCCAGAAAGAAAACACAAATACCAAGATCTGATCTTCACAGCAAACCCTCTCTGTCATTCTCGCAACCAAGCCAATTCCTCTGTGATCTGACTCTACACTTTTCTTGGGTAACTTCCTAATCCCACTCTCCTCACTATACATATACATATATAATTTTTTACGATTTTGTATCTATATCTATTGTGTTTTGTTGTTCATTTCTTTTAGATTGAAAAAATGTTTGGGAGAGCACCAAAGAAAAGTGACAATACAAAGTACTATGAAATTCTTGGTGTCCCAAAAACAGCATCACCAGATGATCTGAAGAAAGCTTATAGGAAAGCTGCTATCAAGAATCATCCTGATAAGGGTGGTGATCCTGAAAAGGTTGCTTTTTTATTGTTTTTAGTGTTTGATTTGCTTATTTTTATTGTTTTTGTTGATGTATTGTTTGCAAGGTTGGATCTTTTTGATGTTTTTGTGTATATTTGTTTGAGATTTTATCTGGGTATGTGTTTTGTTATGTTATGGATTGGGGGGTATGTTTGGATTCATGAAAGGGGAGGGGTTGTGATTGATGGGGGATGTGATTTGTGCCCTTTACGACCTCGGGGACAGTTTTATAATGGAAGGGGAGGGTGATTGAAACACAATTACACTATGGGTTACGACCTATTGGGAGGTTGGGGGGAAGTGACTTATTTTGTATCTATTGGACACTTGTATGGTTGAAACACAATTATGAGTGTCTAATTGATATGGGGGGATTTGTCAGTTTTATGAAACCCATGATATTCGTTTCCATTTTTTAATTAACTAATCAATGTTAGTACGGTACATTAGTAGTACATTTCTCCCAATTTTATTCCATTATATTAACTTTCATTATGTTAGTTACATTGCATACCAACAGAAATACCCCTGCCTAATTAAGCATACCCGAAACTGATTTATGAGGTGATAGAGAGAACTGAATAGTCTGGGACTTTGGACAGAGAAATAGAGGAGAATGATGGTTTGTCATGATGAGAAGCTATTGTGTGTTGGTTATATTGAGTTCTTTTTATATAAGTTTTCCTCTTCACTTGAATTAATGATTACTAGTATAGATGCAACTACAATGATTGCTGATTTGTTTCAATAGCATTTATTTTGTTGAATGTTATTTGTATTAGCAAAAGTGTTTAGCATGAAATTGGGATACTTTGTTTGAGACTCTGAGTTGCGATTTTGAGCAGCTCAACAGAACTTCCAAGTAAAAAAGTAGCATCAGTTTCACTACCTTTTTTTCAGCTAAAATCAGTTTTTAAGTGTAACAGCTCAACATTGTCACATTAACGGTTAGAGTGTGTTTGCTTAGGAATCAAAGATGTACAATGTATTATGCAGTAAAATGAGTTTTGGTGTGTGAAGATTGTTGCAACTACAATATATCGGAGTAGTAAAATATATGAATGTGAGACATCATAATTGATGCTGCAACTTGGGAATATAAATTGAAATGAAAAGCTGTAAAAAAAACTTATTTCTTTCAAAAAGTAAATTTGGAATAAATTGAAGAATGCCGCGTATGAAAATAAGAGCTTCTGTTATAAAATTTCTGAAATTTGTTGACTAATCGGTAGGCAGGGACAAATTAATTGTAATTTGTTCCAACCCCAGACCTAAATAAAGACAGTGGAAACCAGACTTTTCATTGCACCCAATGACAAGGTAAAGAAAGGTTTTTTTTTGTAACATGTAATTGAATATTTATACATCTGTGACTGAAAAATATGTAAAAAGCTATACTGATAATTACGTAACTCTAAAACAATATATAAGATCTCTTTTTCGTTTTCTTTTGGTCTGCCCTTCCTGGGAAAAAGGCTTAATTTACGATATGTTGTATTGTGCTAGTTTAAAGAGCTTGCACAAGCATATGAGGTTCTGAGTGACCCGGAGAAGCGTGAAATATATGATCAGTATGGAGAGGATGCTCTTAAGGAGGGAATGGGTGGTGGAGGAGGTGGTGGCCATGACCCGTTTGACATTTTCCAATCCTTCTTTGGTGGCAGTGCATTTGGTGGTAAGTTTGTGTTCACGTTTTCTGTTTTTTTTTTAATTTCTTTATGCAATTATGTTCTCAGTTTTAGCATTATACATGTTTTATTAGGAGGTGGTGGCAGCAGCAGAGGACGGAGGCAAAGAAGGGGTGAGGATGTCATTCATCCGCTCAAGGTTTCACTAGAAGATCTTTGCAATGGGACTTCCAAGAAGCTTTCCCTTTCGCGTAATGTAATCTGTTCTAAATGCAAGGGGTTAGTAGTCATTCATTCCTGACTGTCTATGTTCTGTACCTTATTGTACCATTGGTCAAATTCTTACTCTTGTTATAATTGTGTGTGTGCATATATGAAGAAAGGGATCGAAGTCAGGTGCTTCAATGACATGCCCTGGCTGCCAGGGTTCTGGAATGAAGGTTTCTATCAGACACTTGGGCCCGTCTATGATCCAGCAGATGCAGCATCCGTGCAATGACTGCAAGGGTACTGGAGAAACAATTAACGACAAGGATCGCTGCCCTCAGTGCAAAGGTCAAAAGGTCATGCAGGAGAAGAAAGCGATAGAAGTTATTGTGGAGAAAGGTATGCAAAATGGACAGAAGATTACGTTCCCTGGTGAAGCTGATGAAGCGGTAATTAGAACACTCCCACTACTAAACTTAAGATTTTCAAAGGCCTCTTTTGCTAAAGTCAAAACTTATCTTTTTGCTGTTCAATTGACAATGTTTTAAACTCAATATGCTATATTTCAGCCTGACACAGTCACTGGGGACATAGTGTTTGTCTTGCAACAAAAGGAGCACCCCAAGTTTAAGAGGAAGGGTGATGATCTGTTTGTTGAACATTCGTTGTCTCTTAGTGAAGCACTTTGTGGCTTCCAATTTACCTTGACTCACCTAGACGGCAGGCAGCTTCTCATCAAATCCCGACCAGGAGAAGTGGTCAAGCCTGGTAAGTTAGAGCATGATTAGCTTTGTTTTTACGTCCATTTGAAAGTTGTGACTTGTTATAGAGTATGAGCTTGTTTTAAGTTTTAAATTCTTGTTATATGTTGGCCTGATTGTTTTCTATTGTTTGCATTTATATTGTTCTCCCCCGCTTCAAGTCGAGCTTATCCTTGTTTTCCACAGTAACCTTTTGTATTTTCATGCATATGTTTTTTCTGTTAAAATCATTATATATTCTGAAATGTATCTTTTTCCTTGAGCATAATAATTTTATACATTAATTTATTATGTCATTGAACATCTCAATTGTGAGGTTCATGAATGATTTTTACCAAGAAAGCTCGAATCATGTTTTCTTTTGTGAATAAAAACATGAATCATCTTCAACAATTACACAAATTTAGTTACTTTTGTCATTTATCCGCAGACCAATTCAAGGGAATAAATGACGAAGGAATGCCAATGTATCAGAGGCCGTTTATGCGAGGGAAGCTCTATATTCACTTCAGTGTAGATTTCCCGGAATCCTTGAGCCCCGAGCAGTGCAAAGCTCTTGAGGCCGTGTTGCCTCCGAGGCCTTCAATTCAGATGACAGACATGGAGCTGGACGAATGTGAAGAAACAACTCTGCATGATGTGAATATTGAAGAGGAGATGCGTCGGAAACAGGCTGCCCAAGAGGCGTATGATGAAGATGAAGATATGCATGGTGGTGCTCAGAGGGTGCAGTGTGCTCAGCAATGATCAGCCTGTAGGAATTTGTAGCGAAAAGGTTATCGTGGGTGTCAGATCATTCATCCTCTTTCCCCTGCATCTGCAAAATGCAAATAAGATCTTTAGTGTGTGTTGTCTTTTACCTTAGGCTTTAGTTACTAGTTTTGGATTTATTATCGAACGTTGTTGGTTTAATATCTGAATTGCAAACATTTGGTAAACTAAATGACGTGAGACGTGATTTTAATTTGTGCTTGTGTGTCTCTCCTAATGTTTTTGGGTAGTTTGTATAGAACTGCCGATCTTAATGGTGCAGCAATCTCTGAGGATCATGCATCGGGTTTTATTGGTTCTACCAATAGAATAACTGTTTAGTTGAAGCCATAAACGTTACGCCTGAAGTACCTTGGGTCTTCAGCAGTCTGGCGAGTGGGTGATTCATAAATGATCCAGTTTCTTCCCTGTTTTTTTCGTCACAACTCTACAACATATAGCTTCATTAATATCATGAAATTATAACACCCAACTGTTATTGATACATAGAACTAGGTCCAGGTGGTGGTATAGTACGGCTTTCATTATATTCGAGCTACTCTAGTTCTAATCCACATGAATATGCCACGACTCCTCATTGTACTAAAATGCAATTAGAATGTAACCTCAGCGTGAGGCTACCTTTGTTCTGCATTGAATATGCAAGATGCCTTTACACCGGACTTTGACCTGAACCTGATATTACTTCGTGGAGACGGTGAAACGGTTTTGTTTTGATAACAAGGTGTTGCATATGCAGTCTTGTGCTCTATATGCGTAGATAAATTCTCACCGTAGAGCCATCTGTTTCGTATGCCTTTCTCAATACATATGAGCTGCAATTTACCAGATACTATTCGAGTGACATACTTCGTATATTTTAAGGTCGGAATGATATCGTTTTTCCTATTTGGGAAAAAAATGCATTTTCATAGCTCTTGCCTACACTCTACGAAACAGACAAGGAAACAAATGTACAAATATATAAAGACCGATTACAACTTAGAAGCCATGTTGAAAGTAGCATATGGTTATCGAGTGGACGGTGATATCATTCTCTCCGTAAATCTGAGAACCATGGGTTCAAATCTTGTTCAGGGTACCATTCTCTTCATAAATTTGAGAATCTGGGGTTCAAACCTTGTTCATGATGGGGGGGTGTCGTGTGCGTGTTTGTATAAGACAGTTATTGAAAATATGAAAAATATAATAAATGGGATATATCTTTCAATTAAAAACAATAATAATAACAAAATGAATAGCTAGTAAAGTGACCTAAATATCAAACAATTTAACAACAAATGGGGCAAATAATCAACCCATTCTCATTACATTCTTCACATTGCTTCACCTTGTCATCACGATGAACAAAAACTCTTCTACTTCCATTACAAACAATACAAATCAGAAACCGAACCCCAACACACACTTCACACACTCCCTCTGATCCATCAATCAAAACTCTGTCAAAAAGTTGCCGTAGCTTCCCTTGCTCATGTAACAAAACAACCACTTCAGCCCCTCCAATGTACCTTCCTTTTATAAACAATTTTGGTGGCACTACTTTTTCACCCAAAATCCTCCACAACTCTTCCTTAAACTCCAAGTGCATCGAAACATCTCTTTCAAGAAACGAAACTCGAAACGTTTCTAGTAAAAACCGAATACTGGCACAATCTTCAAATGTCTTTCGTATCCCTCTAAGCCCTGTTGTGTACAAAATCACCTTGTTTTCGCCTCCTGGCGGACACTTCTCTTCAAATGCAAGCAACGGGTTCTCGATTTCTGAAATCCTTCGTGCTTTCAACGGACGATTTTCTTCTACATTTTCTTCAATCCCTTCCTCTATTCTTCCTCTTCTCTCATTTTCTTGAACTTTAACTTCCATCACTGCTTTCTCAAATACTGCTAAAAGATCAGGATCAAAACAAGAACCCGAACCAAAATCCGGTGACTTAAAACCCAAATTATCAATTTCTGATAAAGGGGCTCCAAGATTTGAACCCATAACCCGGTTTCCGCAATTTTCAACTCCAACATTCTCCTTGTCATCGTCAACTGGATCATTAAACACCATTGCCTCTTCCTCCTCTTCAAGATCATTCATAAGCTCTATCACATCAATATCCTCAACCTCCTGGACTTCTCCACCAATCTGCTTCCAGTTTTCGATGTCGTTGTCATCGTCTTTTTTACGAAGATCTCTAAAATGCGTAGGAATCTTGAAATTTTTGGATTTGGAGAGCAAGTTTTGGACAAAGCCATCTGGGGTAGTAGCTTGTAGAATTAAATCTGGCTTCAAATACCCAATTGATTTCACTGACTTCAATTTTTTCATAAACTTGCCTTTCATTCCCTTCATTTTTGTTTGAATATTTTTGAGTGGATGATTTACCTTTGTTTGAATTGTTTGTCCACAGCAACCTAACGGCTAGTAAATTGGTGGATAATAAAATCTTAAATTTTATCATGTGGAAATAGATTTAAAACGGTATGGAATTAGAATATGCACACGGTTGTAAATAGAATATTAGTGCTGCTAGTTTTTTCAAAATTTTTAATGATGTCAATATTTTTTATAGGGTTATTAAGGGGATTGAGCCCTCAAAAATTATCAAATACATATTTGAAAAAAGTTTTATCACATAAATATTTAAAAAATGTTTTATAAATTATTTGGGATCCCTCTCATTTCGCATAGAATCATATAGATATTCATTAGTTAGTTCTCAAATCCTCAATTTTTGTGCTTCATTTTTCTTAGTACATCCAATTTATCTGTCTTATTTAATTTTTTTCAATCAATTTGACCAAATTTTAATTAAAAAATATATGTATTATATAATTAGAAAAAAATATAAAAAATGTATATTATTTTAAAGTGTAACTTTTAATTTTTTTAAATTATAAATAAAAATTATAAGTTTTAATTAAAATTTTAGTTAATTTAATAATAATAAATTAAATAACACAATTAATTTAGAATAGGAAAAATATTATTTTATTTTGAATCGGATATTACTGAAGTAAGTTAAACAATACATTTGACCTGCATTTATATTCAGATCTATTTATTTCATTTGTATTCACAAGAGCCTAATTTTTGAATTTTGATAAACCGGTCCATATTTGGTCCGTTAGAATCACTAGTTATGGGATGGGATATCCGATCGATTTAAAAAATAATCTATTTTAAAGAAAATAAATAAAATATTAGATAATTTAATTTAGAGTTATATCTTATATTAAATATTTCATATTTTTTATATATAATACAATATTATATAAATATCTACATATTATATATAATATATAAATGGGAGCGGATCCTAGCAAATGTTTGCCAAATAATACAATTTCAACAAATCATGTTACAACCGTTGAATGAGTTGTTTAACGACTGACATTTAAAAAAAACACGAGCCTTTGTTAATAAGAGAGTCTCAGTCAATGAGAGAGGTTCGACGGGATTATAACCCTCCAAAACTTTCAAATCGAAGAACAAGTTATAGGGGGTAGAGAGGCGATTCTTATAGACGATTTTGAGACGTGAGTTGAGGCGAGCTGTTTGATTCAAAGATATGTATGTACAATTTGCGTAATATGTATGTATTATATGTATGTATAACTGTACTATGTATGTATAATCATACATAATATGTATGTACATCCCTAATTGCATAATTATATATTTGCAATTCAAAATTTGAATGAAATTGGGGTTTGGAATTCAAAATTAGGTTAAAATTAGGGTTTGGATCAATTCAAAAAGGGGTAAAATTAGGTTACGTAGAGAAGGAAATAGGACTAGTCTCGTTTATTAAAACTCTCTTAATAACATAGGCTCGTGTCCTTTTTTTTTTTAAATCTCGGTCGTTGAACAACTCATCCAACAACTATAACATGATTTGTTAAAATCAGTTAGTTGACAAATTGTTGTCAGGGATCCGCTCCCTATATAAATATATAATTGGATCGTACTAAATCCATATTCACTATTTATCTGATTGGATCAGATTGTTAATGGATTTTTTTTTGAAGTATTAATATCCATTTATTTAATTACGAATCAAATCGGATCAGATATCCGATCAATTCACATGCCTAATTCAAATCAAGTCGATTCACATTTAATTTGATAAATAAAATTTAATTTATTTAATGATGAGAAAATATTATTTTGAAAAGTTTATATAATATTGTAATTATTTATTCGCTATTTTTTTTAAATATTAAAATTAATTTCATATAAATACTTTACATGTCATTCTAAAGAAATGATTATTTACGCATTTAGAGATTAATTTAATAAATAAATTTTGACTATTTTATATAATAATTGTAATTATTTATTTTTTAAAATCTTATTAAATTACAAAATTAATTTAAAAAAATTACATGACATCTAAAAAAAGAGTCAAACATAAAACAAAAACAATAGCCGATTAATCCATTCTTTTTGAAGATACAATCACGTTATTTGTTGAAGATGATATATTTACATGTACCCGTTTCACCATATCCAATCCAGTTTAGGCTATCGACTATAATTGCAATCCCTAAAAACTTTTATCACTGAATCAAAAATCATATTCTCACAAAATAAAAATTACAAATTAAAAGCAAGCCCTTAGATCCAGAAAACGAAATCATAAAAACAGGAGAAACCGAACTCCTCGAAACCGAAGAATCACCCGCTTGATCGGAGAAGACATAAAATCCGGATGCTCCGATGATTTTTGATCTAAGAATTTTTATTTTTTTTAAAAAAAGATGATAGAAATCAAGTCTTAATAGTAAGATTAACAAGAAAAATGAAAGAAAACTAAGAGATTGTGACTTTCCAATAATCCATCAGATCGGAGAACACGATACTTCTTTTAAATAATGACTCGTTAATCTATAATTTATTGAATGATTTTTATAGAATTGAAACACATTAATTTCGCTCGCTTCTGTACTTAATTTCGCGACTCATTTATATCAATAAAAAATTTATTAAAAAACTCAATATCAATAATTATAAAAGTACTAGTGAAAAAATTCGTGTTTCGCGGTGACCTCATAATAAATTTTAAATTTATTAAATTTTTTTAAACAAAGTTACATTATTAATTACTAAACTGTATATGATAAAATTTGATATAACAAATTATATTAAACTAAAATATTAGTATTAAATTTATAAATATTATAAAATCAAATAATAATTTCAAAATATATATGTGTATTATAATTCACAACTTACTAATTTGTTATGATTCTAAGATCCCTTTTTTCTCATCCGCCGCTAACAATATCAATGCCACCAATGTATGTCAAACAACACACGACATCTAGATAAATATTAATAACATTATGTAAATATTAAAAAAATATAATTTAAAATTATATATGTGTGTGTGACTTATAATATCTTATTTTAGCAAAATATCTGATAGTATATTAATGTCATTAACACGTGGTTCAATTATATCGTGACATATGAACTCAAATTCATGTAGTGGTATGTTGATGATTCTTTCTTCTAACTTTTTTGGGACCGTTGTACGTAAAAACATCACTTTAAAATCACATTATACTGGTCTATATCGGACGGTACTTGCAGCTACTTTTAAGTTTTTAATGCTATATAAAGACTTTTCTTCAAGATGTTTTTGAATTGTTGCATGAATAAGATTTTTCTATTATAAATTAAAAAATAAAAAAGTTAGTACGAATGCATAATTGCAATAAATTAATAAACAATAAAAATTTATCAACCTTCTCATCAATTAAAATCGCGTTAAGACTAAATTGATCGCCTGTTTGTGTATTGATTGCATCTCATATCCTGCATACTCTTGCTCTTATTATCCAATCGTCTCAAGAAAGTATAATCCATTATGTATTTCAAGAAAGTGTAATACATGATGTATTAGACGTTGAATGTAAATAGTTCTATGATAAATTTGTTGTGATTTATTTTTTGATACCTGATCTTTAATTTATATAAGTGATGGTTTACCATTTTTTAGATGGAAACACATTCAATTTAGGTAAAGGAATAAATTAATTTTTTTTATTATAGATAGTGTCTTTTTGAAAAATCAGAATAAATTAACTTTTTTTTATTACAGATAGTTTCTTTTTGAAAAATCAAAATAGTTCCGATTTTTAATAATTTAATGTATTTTTTAAAATTTCTAATTACCTTACGTATAATAATGTCTTTTCTAAAATTTCGAAACTTATCTTATGAATAATAATAATTTACTTGACTTGAGGAGAAAGTTTTAGGAGAATATAAGGTAACTTAGATTTTTCATAATTTGGAAAAAATTTAGGAGAATATAAAGTAACTTAGATTTTTTTTTATAATTTTTGATATTTATTAATTTAAAAATTTGAGAAAATTGGAAAAATATATCGGAACGATTTGGGAGCGCAATCTAATCATCTCCGTTTTCTCCTTTGTATATTGATATATATATATATATATATATATTTGGATGATTTTAACAATAATAATAATAAATTCAAAAGTTACATGTCATCATAATAATATTTTTAAAAATTCAAATAAACGTCGAGAAAAAAATGAAAACAAAAAATGAGTTGGGCAAAAAAGAGACGTTGAGAGGATTAAATTAAAGATTAACATCCCGAAATTCTCAACTTTATCCCCGCACAAATTTTAATTTTCATACGTATCACAAATCACAATCTCCCCCCTTACCCCTTATATATTAAAAAAATGCATATATAAATATAAAATCATAGGCGCTACATTCATTTTCTTTCTTCGCGATAAAACCCTAATTTACTCTCTCTCTCTCTCTCGTCTCTCTGCTTTTTTGATTTAAATTGACATCGATGGCGATGGCGAGCGAAGGCGAAACATCTTATCGCGTTGGAGCGGGAGGGAAATTTCAGAAACGACCTGCTCGAAGGCACCAAACGACGCCCTATGATCGGCCGCCGTCGATTGTTCGAAACCCTAGACCCGGTGGTTGGGTTTCCAAGCTTTTTGACCCGGCTTCTCGCTTTATTTCTGCTAGAGCCTTCAAGTTCTTCTCCAATTTTAGGAAACGAATCACAGGTATATCATGGTTTATGTATATATAACTTTTTGTATGTATAGCTTAGATCTGTAAAAAATGTTGATGTTTTATGTGTTTTGTTATTGTCTATTTTCATTTTTGATGTCAATTTGTTTAATTGATGATGTTAGGAATGTTTAATTTTCGATGAAGTTAATAATCATTGTTTAAGAGATTTGTGTGTATATATGTTTGGGGATTTTTTTGGAAATTTTAGATTTTGTTGATTTATGTGCTGAAATTGTTATATTTTGTTGTTTGAGCTTGTGGTTCAGCTGCTTTCGATTTTTGTATTTTATTCATTGTAATTTGATATTTTTGTTATGGATAGATTATTGTTTATTTCGTGATTGTATACGAATATGTTGGTTATAAAACACATCCTTGTCGTATATTGCTGGCATATATGCATTTTTTTTATATGTGTGCGTGTCTAGTGAAGAGGAGATGCTCTGCCCTTCAAGTATTTTTAAGCTCTCTTATGATATGCATGTGTGTGGTTAAATGTTGAAGTTGCTGGTGATAAGAATAATTCACCTGCAATGGTATACTGCTACGAAGCACACTTGTATTGAGAGGTAGTGTGGTTTTAGAAATAGCCACATACATTCATGAACTATAATCCCGGCAGAGTTCCATTTTGAGGGTTGTGTTGGCTAAGGTGTGGCTACTTCACCGGGGTGCAAACCTCTGCCCTTGAGGCATAGGAAGAACTGGTTGGGTCTAAGCAGATCTTGAAATAGAAGTGTTTCCTTGAAAAGGGGGCTTGTGTATATAGTAAGACTAAGAGCACTTTTAGTGTCTAGCAGTGATAGAGATTTGTGATTTATAGGATAGGGTATGACTTGATAATACATTAGAACTGCATGTTTAGTAAAAAAACTATTATCCTATTCTAGAACTTGTTCAAGCCCGCAAGTTGGGCTACACATTTGACTGCATCTGAAAGTTTTAAGAGGAGCATATAAAAACCCCATCTTGTGCAACACTAAGCTTGCTTTATTGATTGGGGCATACTGAAACATGAAACATCTGTGCCTGAGAGAGAGAGAGAGAGTCGTTGACACTAAAGTATTTAATATTATAATATTGACGTTTAATATAATAAACAATAAACAGTTTGCCTTTATTATTAGTATAGCCAAAAATCTAGCAAGGGAGATAGCCAATAATCGTTAATTCGTTGTAGCTTGAGGTTCTAGCCGACTTGATAAGAAATTACATATTATCTTGGCCAATTAGCGAATTAAAATGGTTTATGATCAATAAAGTCTTAAAATTTGCAACCTATCTTGTTACCTCTTTTTCATGAATTGGTGCATATTAACATAATATATACAGTCAAACCAGTATTTCACTTATACGAGTTAAAACTATAGTTCTACCAATCATAGATCATTAACAATCTATTCCATACAATTTTTTTAGAGAAAATGATCCTTATACCGTAGCTATCATCATTAGTATAAGTAATGCTAACTTAATAGGATTACAAGTCATTCATTACAGAAAGTGATCTTTCTTGCCCATCTGTTACCCCAGCTGTTGTAGGGTTCAATAGAATATAGCTGACACCACAATTTCATATGGATTATTCAAATATTTAAGTTTTTTGATACTCTTTTTCTGTTCTCTCGACATTTTTTATGTAATTTTTTTTATCTTAATTTCCTGCTTGCAACATTATAAATCTTTATATATTCCCCTAAATAGAAGAACTTCTTGAGTTTATACTTCAGTTATTGGAGGGTAGTATCCAGTTCTCTTCGTGGCTCATTGATTGTAGTCCTTTTAATTCTGACGGCAAGCATGAGGGTTCACATATTCCTGTATGCATGTGTTTGCTGTTTAGTTGGGCAGTATGGAATGGAGGGGATGAAATTAAAAAGGTCAAGGAAATGAGAGTTGAAGGAAAAGGATGATGTAGGGGAGAATGATAGTTGTTTAGAATTGACATTTTAGAAATAAATTTTTGTGTTTAGGCAATAACTCTCTTGATGTGATTGATCTCTGTTTCTAAACAAATTTTGAAGTCACTTGCATAAAAAAGAAAAAGAAACAAAAAAATGGTATAAAGAATGAAAAGGAAAGATCTTGAACATTCCTAATCTTGAAAGAAGTTTTTTGTAATCTTTTATGTAGTAAAATAACTCCATACAAATTAGCAAAACAGAAAAAGTAACTTTATACATAAATGTTGGATGTGTCCATATAACATTTAATGTAATGGCCAATGCAATGCATATGGCGGGAAAACTTGTACTCTTTTGCATGGGTATGCATATTTTAGGTGATAACATGCAATCTCTTCTGCATTGAAAAAATTTCATACATAAATGCTGGATGTGTCCATATAGCATTGATGTTTCCTAGTGTTTAAACAGATCTGTAGAATGTAATGGCCTGTATGCATGCATATGTCTGGAAAACTCGTTCTCTTTTGCATGGGTAACTGGGTATGCATATGTTTTAGGTGATAATATTGGTATGTAATTAAATTGCTGAAGATCGTGAGGTTTACTACATTAGAATTTCTAGTTTGCTTATAACATTCAGCTTAGATATATGTTGCGGATACTTAGTTTTATCAGTTGTTGCCGTTATGTACTAGAGGATCTATATATTCTATCTTTGTGATACTTGGTTGCTCCTACTGTATTGTAGAACACTATTTTACTCGCTGCTTAATGTGACTTTATCTTGATCAGAAGCAGAAGCAGAAGCAGAGAAAGAACCCAAGGATGGGCCTCAGGAGTTAACTCCCAATGTAAGTAAAGTGTTCTACTTTTTGCACTGCTTAATCTATGATTGTTCTGGGTTGAGATCCATATGTACATTCATATCCTCCATCTCTTGTACTTATACCTTGGCCTTATTTACTCATTTTCGAATACACTTCCAACTAGGATTCATTTTAAGTGGGTTCGGGTGGATGGGCTTATATGACAGGTTATATAATTGTAGAAAGACAAAATTTAGAAATTAATTATTAAATATTTTTATGATTCAATGCCCAACATTTAAATCTCCAGATTTAAGCTGGAAATTTGTAAAATGTGTGGTAGACTAATTTCGAGTATTTAGCTTTTCATTTTTCACTTGAAATGGTCTTTTCAATTTTTCGAGATGACTGTGCATTATCCAATTGGTCAAGCATGTAATCATATCTCTATAATGTGTCTATTACTTTAAAATGCAACAAGTCACATCCTTTATTGGGAAGGAAAATGCAATCTTTTGCATGCTTAATTTGAGGTCTTCTTGATCTTGATGTTGCTCAAAACATGCATACAGATTGGGAGTTTGATGTTCCACAGATTTTTGTAACCTCTTGGCAGTGCATTTCTAAAAGTTTAGAGCAGAGGCTGATTTAAATCAGCCCAATTTAACAGAGGCTGATTGTTGTGTTTTGAGGGGGGAGGGATTCAATTTGGCATAAAATAGAAAAATAGTCTGGTTTTAGATGTTGGCAGAACTATGGGGCAAGATATCAAATTGGGCGGGTATCAAAAGAAATAGTAACATTGTCTGTTATTTTTAATCTCAGGCTATGATTAGAACATTGGCCTACTTCACTATGTACTCTGTGTAACAATGGCCTCAATAGTAAGAATGAGAGCCGGTGTGAAGTCTCATCAGGACTGTTACTTTTTTTTTGTAACCAGCAGTGAATTACCGAAGGAACAGTAGAGAAAGTAAAATATGAGCCTGGGCATGGGCATGATTACCTGGAAAATCTGGGGTGGGCTGGGGGGGGGGGGGTCCCTGAAGAGAACACAGTGATTGCAACCAACAGATAGAATATCTCAGCAATAGAAGATTTATTTTATTCACATCTACCATTGCGGTAGTAGTTTCAACATGTTGCATGTGCTTATATGCATGTTTAATTATTTTTAATCGTCTTTTTCTTAAAAAAATAAATAATTCCTGGGTTCATCTCTCTGCTTAATGCTAATGACTGTTTTATTAAATTCATACTTTACAGTTGGTAGGTGGTAATGAAGCACGCGAACGAGACATAGCTTGCAATGGGAATATAAACAACAACTCTGAAGGCAGGGGGATATCAGATCTTGAGCAGATGCTACAGAAAAAGACTTTTACCAGGTTTAAATTTTGAGACTTTGTATAGAGATGTATATCTTTTGGTCATCTGTTGCTTATAGGTATATAATTTGATTCAGAAAATTAGGTCTCATTTATTGAAAAAAATTAATTTAGAAGTCGGCATGCTTATTTACGACCCAATATTTGGACATTATCGGCTTATATTTTTTTTTTAAAGATTTGTATACATGGTAGACATCCTTTTTATGTGTTTTCTCTACAAATCCCGAATCCCTTAACGTGTTGTGATAGAGTGAGGCAACATATTACATCCCTGAATGATAGTGCAACTAATTGGTTAATTTTAATTACTCAATAATAATATCTCAATCACCAGAAGTTGGTGGGAGAGCTATATGCTTGACAGCAAGGGAGTGTGATTTTTACACCAAAATGATTTCAAAGTTGCAGTGTTGCACTATATTCAATATTTACTCCAACCAGTTCACACCAAGGAGTCTTTCTTGTACTTCAAATGCTATTTTATTGTTAGAAGTGCAAAAGTAATAAAGTTGTTGGGACATCAAAAGAATGAATTTGTTTTAGTTAAAGTATATAAGGGTAATGTTGGAATTTAAAAAAGTTTAAAAGTTACACAATGAATATGTTTTAGCTAATGTGTATATGGGTAGCGTTGGAATTTTGAAAAATCTAATACTTGCACCAAAATTGGTGTAATTTTTGGTGTCGCACCAAAATGGTGTAACTTTTACAATGTGCTCCAGAGATTTATGCTGAAGAAGAGAAGGGAAAAGAAGTAAAAAATGTTTAAGAAATTTTCTCTAGCATGATCCCAAATTTTTTGTAGAATAAGAGAGAAAATTTTGGAAAAAAAAGGATAGAAGGGAATATTTTGAAAAGTTATGTGAGAGCTTCCCTCACAATCATCCCATTTTTGGGAAGAAGTTTTTGTAAAGAAAATTTTGAAAAATTTCTCTCAATCACTTCTCTTATCTCCTGAAAAAACTCGGGAGCACAATAGGAAGAGGAAATTTTAAAACTTTCCCTTTCATTCTTTTCTCTTCTCTCTATATTTAAACTTGGGAGCATAGTGTTAAAGTTGGGTTAGAGTTGATTTATACCATTTTGGTGTAGCAAGTACATTTATAGAGCGTGTCTGGGTTCAAGTGGGCTATACCCATATAATTATCACACTAGTTTAGGTGTCCTGAGGATTTAAGTCTTATGATAAATGTACATGCCCTCGACTTGTATTTATTACTCAGTTTGCCATTATCGTCTGGGTGGATATGTTACATATATATAGTAGTATATTTCTTATCTTTTTCTTAGTTTTTATTCCTTAAAATTTTGCAATATCTGGTTAAATTTAAATTCTTTCATTCTTTTGACAGACTTATTTATTATCACCTTTAATGTATGCGGTGCATACTTCTACTACAATTTGGTTTACATTTCTTGTTAATAGTTTTTGTTTCCTTTATTAAGTAACTATTATGCACTTTAATCTTAGTTTGTGGCGAGAAATACATATTTTGTCTAGTATAATCTTTGGAAATCAATCAGCACATAACCATTGAAATCTAAATATGCTAACAGAACTATGAAGTTTATTATTATACAGGTCTGAAGTTGATCGTTTGACTGAACTATTGCACTCAAGGACGATGGAATCTTCTTGTGCAGATAAGGAGAAAAGAAATGAAGGGAACCTATATAAGTCTGTATCAGATATTGAAAAATACGATGTGTCCATGAGAAGCCCATTGCAAGAAAATAGGGATGATGACACTAAATTACAAAGGAATGTCACTGCTACCGGCGTTAGTTCAAAGGTAAGATAACACTCATGTATAATCTTTATGATGTTTTATTTGTATTTTAATGTCTAATATGTTTTGTAGTGTATTTAGTTATTTACTAATTTACAATTTACAATGATTTCTATGTGGGTAGGTTCTTGAAGATAATATTGCCTCGCCTGCCGAGCTAGCAAAAGCCTACATGGGCAGGTCTTCTAAGGTATCACCGTCAATGTTGGGTGGGCGTGCTCAAGCTTTTAAGGAAGAAACGCCTTTGCTTAATCATGGTGTATATCCTTCAAAATCATCTGCACTGTCATTGGTGTCAAAGTCTGTGCTGCGTGATGGGGCACCTGAAATGAGCTTCACTACCCCGAGATCTCGAGGAAGATCGGCAATATATAACATGGCCCGAACACCATATTCTAAGGTTCTTTATACTTAAGCTGGAACAGTTACATGTTGTATATGAGATCTTACACGTTTGTAGTCTAAATTAACCTGTTTTTCTGCCTTTCTAGGGTACTGGGTCTACAAATTACATTTATACTGGGCCCTCATCATCATCTCCTCAGTCTGTCTGGGAGCACAATGGACAATTAGGGTCTAAGCAGTTGGTATGTGTTGTTTAGAGGATAGATGCATACACCATTGCACCTGAACTGTATAAAGTTTGATTATCTTCATTATATTTTTTCCTACAGGCACTAAAGAGGAGGAGTTCTGTTTTGGATGATGATAGTGGATCTGTTGGTGCCATACGCAGAATTCGACAAAAACCGAATCTGTTGAATAACACGAGTGTGCTATCCCCACGCGGGACTGATTTCGGTCATAGTGGTGTTCAACGCCATATATCTTCATCAGATAAACCTCTTTTACTGGATGATGTTAAAAATAAAGTGTCAAAAAATAAGGAAGAATGCGAGGATGATAGCATTGCTGGTTTCAGATATCCCCTTGTTCATTCACAATCCCGTCAGATGGCCTCTAAAATTCTGCAACATCTCGAGAAGTTCACCCCTCAGAAGTCATCGGAATCAAAAATGATTACTGCCAGGGATAAATCACCTATTAAGTTGACTTCCAATATGCTTCGTGGGCAGGCTCTTAGAAGCTTGGAGAACGCGGATTCAACTAAATTTCTGGAGAAGCAAGAGTTTGGGAGGTTGGAGGATTCTAGCAATGCATTGAAGGATGCTGGTGGAGAAACCTCCCAAAAGAAAAACGTTGTTGAAGAAAATGACTTTAAAGTATCAAACATTCCTCCGAAATTGATGGCATCTTCTGCTGGTGCTAATGCTACAAGCTCAATGACAAATGCTGTACCTAACGGAAAGAATGAAGATTCTATCGTTTCAAAATTTGCAGCTCAACCTCCTCAAAAGAAACGTGCTTTTCGCATGACTGCAGATGAGGTTGGTACCATCCTCTTTTCCCCGATGGCAATGTAACTGATCTTAACCATATTTTCAGTATGTTCTCTATTATATCCTACTATAGACTTGCTGTTTAGTCAATATAACTATACATAACTCAGAGAGAACTTTTTTACCCATTAGAATATTGTTTGCCACTACAAATAGTTGACATTATTGTTTCCTTGAAGGATTTTCCGGAACTGGATGATGAAACTTATACCAATGGATTTGTTTCTTGCGAAAGGACAGAAGAATTGCAGATAGTTCGCAAGTCTGTTTCTCCTCAAGCTACAGCAGTAGAGAAAATGTTAACTAAGGCAGAAGGCAAGATGCCTGAGAAGTTGACATCAAGTAGTACTAGTGATCATAAACTTTTTGCCTGGCCTGTGGCTGCCAAAGAAAATAGTGGAATCCAAACTCCTGCTGTAGTGGCTCCCTTCTCAAATTTCCAGCAAGATGTCAATGCTCAATCAACCTCGGTGGTTAATAATTCTGTGCCATCTAGGGATAAAAGTTGCTCCCCCACCATGTCTGGTCTGAGCTCAAAAAATGTGGACACACTTCCAACTTTCATGTTCTCTTCATCTCCTTCTGGTGACTCGGCCAATCCCATCCCCACCTCTTTGTCTGATTCAAGCAGGCAAACCTCAAACAGGTAACTGTATACTTTTTTATACTTTGTTTTTTGCAGCCTTTAGTTTTCTAATTTTTTTCAGAATACAACTGACATCAGAAACAAAGACTTGAAAAAATTACTGTTTATATTGAAATGTACAACCAAGGAAACCAATGGTAGTAAATTGAGCTGTTAATATTGTTAATGGACAACAAATGCTAAAGTTATCTCTCAGCAGCTACTACAATTATTATTTGCGGTATGCCTTGCAATACGGGGCTAACTTTCTTTTTTTGTTGCAGCTTTGGCAATGATACACAGCTGAGAACTAGGGAGGCTGACAAAGCCAATGCTAAGAGTAGTGAAAAGGATAATTTAGCAACCACTGCTGTTTTGGTTTCAACAGCAAGTGCGTTTGTTTCCAGCACCATACCTTCTGAAAATTCAAATAATGGACTAGTTGATTCCAAACCTTTCAATCATTTAATACCTCCTAAGCTGCCTTCGAGTAATTCTACAGAGCAAGGTTTTGGAAATAGTTCCACCACTACCCACTCTCCCACTAGTGCTGCCATGACATCTGGTAGCACCAGCATCAGCAGCCCATCTATATTTGCTGTAAAACCACCCTCATTTCCTATAGCACCTGCCACATCCCCCCCTTTGTTTTCTTCAGAACCTGTTGCATCACCCATTTTCGGCTTTGGAAAATCGAAGACAGAGTCAAATCCAGTCCCCACAATTTCGACAGTCACAGGTACAGATACTACAGAGATGAAGTCCAATGGGGAAACACTTATTAGCAATTCTAGCAAACCACCTTCTAGTGGCACGTTTGCGACGACAAATGCAGGAAACAACCCTTTTGGATTCAGCTCTTCATTTGCTTCGTCTTCTAATCATCAAGCTCAGGTGTCTCTATCTGGATTTGGAAGCTCATCTGCAGTTAGTTCACAATTGCCACCTACAACTGGGGCATCAACAGCAACACAGAATGTTCCCTTCCAGTTTGGCTCAACCGGCGCATCAACAGTATTTGGGACATCAGGGACATCTTTCACTACCAATGTATCTGTGATGGGTTCGTTAGCTCTTCCTGCAAATCCATTTGGCTCAGGAACTACCTCTCTCAGTACTACCAGTGCCCCCTTTTCGTCAGTTGCAATTGCAAATCCATTTGGTTCATCTGCAAGTTCACCATCCCCATCCTCTTTGTTCTCCTTTGGAGCATCACAGGCAGCAAGTGATACAAGCAGTATACCGACGGTCTTTGGACAATCCGCTGGTACTTCATCGGTGTCCACGTTTTCATTTACTTCACCCACTGCTTCTACCTCATCTGTGCCATCTTTATCTCAATCAAAACTTGTGTTTGGTAGTACAACTGCTCTCAGATCCCCTGGGAATAGTGGTGATCAAATGAGCATGGAAGATAGTATGGCTGAGGATCCCGTGCATTCATCTAATCCTGCTGTACCGGTGTTTGGCCAACCATCGGTCTCTTCATCCAATCCTAGTGTGCCAGTGTTTGGCCAACAATTGGTTTCTTCATCCAATCCTGCTGTACCAGTGTTTGGTCAAACATTGGTCTCTTCATCCAATCCTACCATGCCAACGTTTGGCCAACCAATGGTCTCACCATCTCCACCTGGCTTTATGTTTGGTTCTGCAGCACCATCATCGATATCCCCATCACCCTTCCAGTTTGGAGGTCAACAAAATCAAGCCACTCCACAGAACCTATCTTCATTTCAGGCATCTAATAGTCTAGTTAACAGTGGAGGGAGTTTCTCATTGGGATCTGGTGGTGGAGATAAAGGTAATCGGAAAATAGTTCGAATCAGCAAAAACAAAAATCGGAGGAAGTAGGAGACATCCAACTGTCTTGTCATTTGCTTCTGGGAAGCTCAGATTTTTATGGTGAGCAGTCAACAGCTAATGTTTTCCGTTGCTCTTAGTCATTGAGATTTGTATTAGTGATCATATTCATAAGCCTTGCCTGGCTAAAAAATCTGTGGACTTTTTTGCTTTTTTTTTTCTTGCGCCCTTTTCACAGCATCACTTTCTGTGCGTTCCTTGTCATTGTTGTTGACTCTGTTAGCTGCTCAGGAGCAAGATGTCTAAATTTTGTCCCAAGTTGTGAGTCGATTAAAAAACATTCGACTGTATCTGTAGAGGTAGAACTACATCTATTAGGTCTGGAAAAGATATTATTGTCACATCTTTATCACTTGTTATGAATGATATGTAACATCAAAAGAAAATTGTTTGAAACTTTGAGTATCCACTTTGACTTGGGTTTTCTTATATCAGCCTTTATGATCTTTTGGTCCATGTAGATAGAATCAAATATTGGCAACCTTTTAAGTTTTGCAGTTAAATGCAACAACTGCAAATATTACTAATAAGTAACAAGTATATATGGTTAGCATTACACAAGGGGTAAGCCGAGTGGTTCTTGCATATTTTTGAGTTCTGATGATTTCTTCTTGATTGCTGATATTTATGTATATATTACTGATTTATTAGCATTACACCGGCAGAGTAATTTATAATTCTTATAAATTGCACGGACTGCATTTTATTCACATTATTGTTACATAATTATGTATTGTTGCACATTATATATACTCACATAATTGCATATTATGTTTATTATTGTATATCAACAAACAATAGTCTTAATTTCACTTTGTATTAATATAGTTTTGTATACTTCTACAACAAAATCACTTCGACTCATCTCAAATGCACTTTATTTATTTTACGACTTTCCATCTGCCTTCGCAATTTAGTCAAACATTCAACATATCTACAAATACAAATCATAGAATGATATATTTTTGACAAAAGGAAAAAAAAAGATTATATATAGTATTCTTATAGAAAATGTGATCAGAGCGTTAAACATGTAATTTAAATTTACAAGACTAATCATAAATTGTTAATAGCTATAATTGCTTAATAAAATTATAATTTAGAAACAAATATACATGTATAGCTTCGTAAAAATACAGCAAGTATAGATAGATACAATATGACCATTAATATTTTTTGAGAATTAAATTCGTGTATTACTTATGAAAGCATAAAATGTGGGTTTGAATAATGTAAAGAGGTGATCATGCATATAATATGTCACTGGTTAAAATGAAAAAGAAAAAGAAAAAATGATTGGTTTTTTCCACTAATAACTCTTGGGGCTGGTTTGGTTCGGGATTTTTAGGTATCAAGTATGTGTTTTGTTCATTTTAAACTCATACCTTGTGTTTGGTTGAATTTTTTTAATTTTAAAACTCATTTCTCAAATCCATAAGATATGAGTTCCTGATATCTTAAAGCATCTCCAAGACTCCAACCATGAGCTCCTCCTAACTATATCAGTATACGTGACATGAAATATAGATATCATCTAAAATATTTGTCACTCGAAGGGAGAAAGAGAGAAAAACTGTTAGCTATAATTATAGATATCCAAGATAGGTCTTCTGGATTTGTCGAATCTCTAGTCATCCTCTAAATAAATCTATGTCATTTTCCGCTCAAATTTCTCTAATTTTCTTTACTATCTCATTTAATAGTTGCCATAAATTAAGATTATTTTAAATATAACTGTCCATTATAGCTAATACCATTAGAACACAACCCCATACGGGTTCAACAAATTATAGATAATTTTTATTTTATAATCAATTTAGTTAATACCATTGGAGATGCTATTAGGGGGTATGAGGAATCAAATCAAAACTTTAGTACTTTTATCTTTATTTATAAAATTACATGTTAATTTTAAAATAATTTTTTTATAATGATGTTGTTTAATATTTAATAAATAATATTGATTTATTTTTCGTATTAACTGCACATATTTTTTTATTTATTAAAAAATATATTAAATTAATAAATTTATTTCACCATTCAATCAAACACGTGATATCAGAAATGATATTTCATCCACATACCACCTTAACCCGATTTCTGATTCGAACCCCATACCATTCCATGAACCAAACACCCTTTTTTAAATTGTAAGCTGGTTTCAAAAAAAATTGTAAGCTTCTAACCGCACTCCCGATTCTAGGAAGAACCAACGTAAAGCTGTTTCTCTATTAAATTACTGGACTTATTTATTTTGTTAATATTTAAAGTAGTCCTGGACTATTATTTATTTTGTTAATATTATAAAGTAGTCCTTGACCCCTTGCACAGACTTCGATCAAATTACGAACTAAAATACAACATTAGATGAAACATCATGCATTCTGCGGGGGTTGCAACAAAAGGTACAATGTATCAGTAAATCAGTTTTTAAAATGGAACATATTAGAAAAAAAAGAGTTAAATGTATTTTGTGTACATCAAGTAGGCACGTTTTACTATTTGTGTATTTAAACTATCAATTAAAATGCATATCTAAACTTTATAAAAATAATCAGTTTGTGTACCTAAATTTTAATTGTGCATTTTATGTACCTGAACTTTATAAAAATATTCAATTTGTATAACTGAACTTTATATACATGTGTAATTTTTTTTTCTTTACATGAATATTTAAAAAAATCGTTATTTCAAAATCTAAACTAAAATAATTGTATATACATTACATATAAGTAAGAAAAAATAAGAGACGATTTTTTTTTTTACTTTAAAATAAACTTGAAACATTTTTTATTATAAAATCTTGGAGAATAAATATAAATTTTATAAAATTGGTGTGTATATATAATTTTAAAAAATTTAAAACATTGCATTATTTATTTTAATTATCTATATCATATTATATTAATTTATTTTGAATTTATATATATATATATATATTAATTTATTCAATACAATTATAACTAAATATATAGTAAATATACAACCAATTGTATATTTACACCACCTTTATAAAATTTATTATTATAATTCAAACTACAATAAAAAGTGTTTCAAATTTACTTTAAATTAAAATAAATAGATAAAAATATATTATTCATCTCTTATTTTTTCTTACTTTATATTTAATATATAATGCATAATTATTTTAATTTTTAATTTTCAACTAACATTTTTCTAATATTCATATAAAATATAAAATTTTGCACATGTATATAAAGTCAGTTACACAAATTGAATATTTTTATAAAGTTCAGGTATACAAAATGCATCATTAAAATTTAGGTACACAAAATGATTACTTCCATAAAGTTTAGGTACACAAAGTGCACAATTGATAATTTAGGTACACAAATTACATAACTTGCACACTTCAACTACACAAAGTGCATTTAACTCTAGAAAAAAACCCAAAAGTTTTTATAGTACTAAATGTTTCACAGAATAACTCTAGAAAAAAACCCAAAAGTTTTTATAGTACTAAATGTTTCACAGAACAACGCAACTGGTGGCCCTTACTTGAAAAGATGTTTCTGTAGTACCAGACGTTCCTACTTCTACCTATGAATTTGAACCAAAATTACTGTTAGTAATGAACACATATTATTGTTTCCCTCTCAGCTAAAATACAAGATATACAAGCTGAACTCGGTGTCACGTTCGACACGGAACTACAGGAAAAAGAAAAAGATTCAGGCTGGAGCTTATGAATGTTTCTCCAAACTATATATGCAAGTCCGGAAGAGTATATAATTCCAAAAATAAATTAAACCTACAAATGGACGAAAGTAAATTAAAAGATGTTTGCCTCTAATGTTTAAGTGCTTCTTTGAACTTGATGCTGAAACTATTTTCTAAACCCTTCTTGGCAACATGTCCTGCATTTCCTCCGTGCATCATTGTCACAAACTCATTGTAATCTATCCGCCCATCCTGAAATATCAAAAAACAAAATAAATTTAACATATTTCAAAAAGCTGCAGTGCAACACAAAACGACGCTAGGCCTTCAAAGTGCTGCACATACTTAACTCAATAAACATCTCCTTAACGATATAAAAGAAATAAATAAATAAAGGACGAGATGGAAAGTAAAAAGTTAAAGAGGAAACTAGGTTTAGAGAGAAAAATATTGGTGTTCAATTATCATAAAGAATTATACAGCAAGTCAGTAAAAAGTTTATATTAAGAAGACATGACAAACTTCAGATAAAATAAAATGTCATAAAGCATCCTTTATTTGAAAGTAATGTAAGTATCACATAAAGAACAAGGACTCGATAAAACTGACTTAAAGTTATCTATCATGAAGCTGTTATCTATTATGTAACTGACTTCGAGTTCCTTTATAAGTGGTTGTGCATAACCGCCATTCTGTTATTTAAACATATATTTATCTGAATTCATTTGATCTGTGTACTGCTTTGAAAATTTTTGGTAGGCCACTATTAGATTGCAGGTTATCTATGGCAGGTACTTTCAGCAGAAAAACTTAGTTCTACTACTCCCAGCCTAATTCTCAAGATGTTATTATAATATTTTAAAAGAAAAGCTTACATTATCCTGATCAGCTTCTCTGATCATTTCTTCGAGACGTGTATCTTCTATCCCGAATTCCTCGCAAGCTTGTTGAAGCTCATCTTGGGTGATATACCCACTTCCATCTTTGTCAAAGTAGGAGAAAGCCGCAAATAGATGATCTTCTTTTTCAACCTTGTTGAGATGCAATGTCGCAGCTACAAACTCCCCATAGTCAATTGTTCCACTGTTATCAACATCTGCCTGAAATTTAAAGTAGGTGTTCTGTTACCGTTCTCTATTTTTTAGAAGTAGAAGTTCATTCAAAAACCAGCAGGCAAATTGCATCAAGAAATTACATATATATAAAAGGCAGTTTTCTCAATCTGATTTCCTAATAAGTAATCCATGTTTTTATAGTATAATAATTGCTTATGAAGATCTAATTTTCCAATTCGGAGTATCATAATCTTATAAAAGTGTTGAACAAGCAATTATCATCTCATATGCTGAAGAATTGGATATCCTTCTTATGTGTAAAATAAACTACAAAAGGCAATATAAGGTAGCATTTCAACAATGCTTAGCTTCCTTCAGAAATACTTTGGACAATTACTGGACATTTTTGTATCATGGAGATAAGACCATTTCCTCACAACATTTACACAGACGAATAAAAAGAGATTTACCTACCCGGAAGAGTGACAGATATTAACAGGCGAATATAATACTACTACTTAAGAAGCGAAGTTACACTTTTACTTGAGCACTTCTGCTGCTGGCTAAAAGCTCACCACTTCTTGCATAAGTTAGCTAGGATTATCTTAATATAGCATGAAACCGTCTTAAGTAATGAACATATGATAGTGAAAACATTTGATCTATATGATTTTTTAGTTTCACTTGTGACTGTTTAAATACTTACATAACTGGAACCATTGATAATGCAGTAGTGTAATAATAAAATAGCTTTTACTTATTTAACGAGCTATCTATTATTAGGTTATTATATTAAACCATGGATTTTTCGATCAAGCGTCAAAGTGTTTGACCTTTGAATATACTGATATCTACTAGCTCTATTTTTATACCGCAATGGTTATGTAATAACTAAAAGCAGTCATGAAAACTAATAAGTCTGACGTGTTTAGTCTATCTTTATTTAATAGAAAGGAAGCAATAATGCTCTCTACAATCCCTGAAAACTTGCTGTTATACAAGAGCATGTATCTCAAAGTATTGAGACCAACATTTGCTGTTATACATACCGCTTGCATCAGATCATAAATCTCAGATTCTTTCAGGTTTGAACCAATCCTACTTATTCCTGCCTTCAATTCTTCAAAAGTAATATGACCACTATTATCTGTGTCTATCATCTCAAACATTTGTTTCAGTCCAGCTATTTCTTCTTCAGATAGGCTCTCTGCAATGACCTACAAGCATAAGCAAATTTATCAACCACTAATAGAAGTAAGAAACAAAAATTCTAATATTATCTCTTCACCTAACTATGTTTTATACACAATAATAGCTACATAATTAAGGAAAAAAAATATGTTTCTATAAAGGGAGTTAACATTAAGACTTCTCTGGAAAACTTCTTGTTTGTATGTGAAGCTACATGACATTATGAATCAATTTTATAGGAATTTTTTTTGATAGGCAGCATGCAATTTCTAGTTGACTATAGTTTTTAGTTTTTTTAAACATTATGAGAAATTAAAAAACTTAATATATATATATATATATATAATTTTAAATATGACTCAGTGGTGTTCAGGGAAATCATAAACCATAAAGGGTGACCATAATTAAATGATATTGTCCTATTTGTTGCAAGCCGAACTAGTCAAATATATGCTTTTCTCAATTAAGTTGCAAGTTGTAAAGTCCTTTTAGATACAATTATAATTTGTCTCCGTATCAGTATCCGAAATAATCTTGTTTCAATTCATTGTAGTTTACATGACTTACTCTTTTCTTTCCAACTCAATTTTACACAAATTATGGATTTCTTTCCAATGCACTCCAATTAGTCTAAGATATAAATGATTTGTTGAGAAAATTATGTACCTTGCCTGCTAATTTGGAACATATCTTTTTATATCCTTATACTTACCCTAAGAGCCATTTTCTTGAGCTTGTTCATGGCAGAGAACTGTTTTATGCGACTAATGACAGCTGAGTCCAGGGGTTTGTCGGGAGCCACGCCATCAACTTGAACCCATGGATGACCTGGAAAAATATTAGACTTATTAGCTATGAAGTTGTCCAAATGATCAAAGTTTTAACAAAAGATCTTGCAAAAACAGAAGAAGAAACATGTTATAGCATGCCGAGAGTATAATAAAAGTTGGTCTGATTACACATAGAGGGCAAATACTAGGAACGACTGGTCTTGTAATAAAAATAATCTGAGTAAGTGGGGATATAGAAGGAAACTAAATTGATTTGCATATTTAATTCTAATAATAGAGGTTTTCATCAATCATGATTAAGATCCACCTAATTGGTTCTATGGTTTGGATGGAAAATTGGAATTGCTTCCAACCTTTTCTATCACTTGCAAAGACAACCAACAACCATGACATTCGGAAACGATAGGACAGATGGAAATGTTTAAACTTTAAATACTCTTCCCCCTTTTCCACCCTTTCAAAATCATAAATACGTCCATGTCATACATTTGTTTTTTTGTTAGTAATGACGTGCAATATCATAGTACACATAACACATGCAACCCCTTCCCCCATGTACTTCATATACAGATGCAGTGCTAGTGGAATGTGGGATGAAAATTATTTTTAGCCAAGTTCACACGTATACAAAGTCAGTAATGGATATTAAAAGACATACCTCGTATCAACTGCTCACCAAAAAAAAAAAATCCAAACAAAAAAACAACTGCTTGCACTTCATGTAATGCATTATAATCATTATAATTTGTTTGAAAGTAGCTCGAGAAAAAGAGCTAAAATTATCTTTAATGAAAAGAGCTACCAGCACATATTTCATGACTAGCGTTAATATTGGCGTAGAGTTATTTACATTGTTATACCGGAAGAACCATACAGAGTTGTTGTACATCAATTACTAAGCTGACTCTAATATTTACTATGCTATTTAGAAAAAAGAATTTAGCAATAGTAGTTTCTCTTAACTAGCAAAGAAAGTAAGTTGATTCTTATACCTAATTAAAACCAGCACCCTTGTAACCTTTGAAATTGATGAAAAACATTCAAGACTGCCTATAATAGGCCAACAGTAATGCGCATAATTCATTTATCGGTCATAGTTAGTGTTTGCGCTGTACGATGCCTGCTCAGATGACCTTTCAAAATACACAAGACAATAGACCTTAACATTACAGTTCAAATGTTTAGTAAACAAACACTTTTTCATTAGCAAATAAAATGTGCTCATTCACCCATAAGAAAAGTCATAAAACCTAAGTTAGAAACCTGCAATACTACGGCATATCAACAATTAACTCCCAGCCCAATCTAATTTGTATTTCATATACTTCAGAAGTATTAATAGCTCAGATTATAATTAACTGGTCATTGGCATTATTTATTTATTTTGCTTATATAATAAAAATAGACATTTTAGAAGGCGGCACTATAAATTTCAAAACTTGTACAAGTTCAAGCATAACTTAATTTTGAAGAATATTATGAAAAATGTTAAAAAAACATTCATTAACGATCCTACCACCATAAAGTTCTAAATAAGCAAGACATTATAAACTGTAAACGAATGAAAACAAGAACACTCACACAGAACTTCATGTGCATTTAACCGCTTTTTGGGGTCTCGAACCAACATTTTCCTCACCAAATCTTTGGCACTTTCTGAAATACTTGGCCAAGGATCTGATGAGAAGTCAAGATCACCATGCAGCACCTGGTCAAATATTCCTTGCTCAGTCTCTGAAAAGTTCAAAGAGAATACAAGGTAGAATATGAATCAGTAAGAGTTCACACACCAACATAAAAAGATAGACGTGTAAACTACTTGTAATTTCCAATTTCTCACCATCCCAAAAAGGTGGAACCCCACTTAATAGGATATAAACCATAACCCCAGCACTCCAAACATCAGCTTCAGGACCATAGTGTTTTCGTAGAACTTCTGGAGCAACATAATATGGGCTGCCAACAACATCACTAAAAGTTTCTCCTGAAAAATACAATATAAATGCAAAATGACAGGAGTCCCTGGAGAGTGTAGGTGATAATAAAAGAATGAAAAGCTGTGCAGGCGTAGTTGAAAGTATAATATGACATGTTCAGAACTTTACTGGGAAGAACTTAATTAAGGAGTAAAAAAGCGAACATATCCACCGGAAGAGATGTCATTTTGCAAGACCACATTGTATTCATATACTACTAACAAAAATAAATTCAGCTCATAAAGAACTGCTGACGTGTTACTTATCATGAGGCAGTGGCTTTCAAGATAAGAATACAAAACGACCAAGAAAGTTAGAACAAGTACCTGGCTTGAAGAAAACAGACAATCCAAAGTCAATGGTCTTAAGAAGTGAATCCTCCTTCTTGTCAACAAGTAGAAAATTTTCTGGTTTCAGATCACGATGCATGACCCCTAATGAATGACACTCCTCCACAACCCCAACAATAGTTCTAGTAAGTTCTGCTGCTTTTCTTTCTGTATAATGCCCCCTTTGAATAATCCTATCAAAAAGCTCACCCCCAGCACACAACTCCATTACAACATGAACAGATACTGCATCCTCATAAGCCCCTTTAATAGATATAACATTTGGATGCCCTGCCAAATGGTGCATTATCTGAATCTCCCTTCTCACGTCCTCTACATCTTCTTCAGTCAACAACTTCCTCTTTGCAATTGATTTACAAGCATACTCTTTTCCTGTCGCTTTCTCCACGCATAAAAACGTTATCCCAAATTGTCCTTGCCCTAGTTTCTTCCCTAAAGTAAACACTTCTTTTAAATTCCCTGTTTTCCTCTGTAAAACCGAATCCGTCCTAAGTCCTGCACTAGGCACCCTCTTCATTTGCGGTTTCTTTGGTTTTACCACATCTTTCTTTTCCGACTTTGGAATTGACATTTGCTCTGGCGGTTTACTTTGAACCGGTGACTCTGGTTCCACATCATAAACTGGCGGTCGATTAACAGTTTCTACCTCATTCCCTGCAGCCAATGCTTCATCTGGCCGGGTTCGCCACACTGCTGCAGAAACCGATTGCAAGAAACCATTTTTACCAATACTTGGCCCCACACAAGTATTACCCATCTCTACTTATACAATGTTCTACTCAATCAACTCAACTACAAGCAAAAGTATATAACAATCAGTTAATCACTTCTCAAAACCCACCCACGTTCAGGATCTATCTTAACTTAACTGTAAGTATAATTTGTCAACCATCAAGATCCAATCTTTATAGCAAAACTATGCATATATGTACACACATGACATGACACATATATATAATCAATCTTGCAAAGTCAACCAATACTATCTGCTAAAAAACAATAAAGGGGTATGGAAAAAACTTGAACCAATGCAAGAAAACTTAACAAAAAGACAGATTTTCATACATAAACAAGTTAAAAAAAAGAGATCGAACCTTGTAATATGAAACGGAGATTCCAATGAAAAAACAGTTCAAGTACAAAGAGAGATAACTGAATATTTCAACTCTTGTGAAATACAGTAAAAAGGAAGGAGAGAGGCAGTACCATTAACAAGTGAACAGCTTTTTTTAATTATTGTTTTAATCTAGTTTGATTAAGAAAACAATTATATAAGACAAATACGCGTGTGTATATGACTGACAGGGGGCTACAAAAGGGTGGATATATTGTTAATATGGCAAGTTTATTACAATTACAATACTTTATAATGCAACTTGCAAGAAAATGTTGAGACTCTTTTATTTCTTTTTCATTATTAAAAATATTATATATTGTTTAGTTTTTGAGTAATGATAAGATATTCCGCGATAATATTTGACGTTTGATTAGCTTTGAATATATAGTTAGAATTATTATTTTTAAATTTGTATGTGAATAAAATTTTAGTTTAATATTTTTATTAAAAAAAATTAAAAATAATAAATTTAACTAGGTAATCAAAACTCCTAAAGATGTTTGTCAAAAAATCAAACATAAGTAAAACCCGGAGTAACATATTAGGCAACAAAATAAATTTTTAAATATGAATTTAAGAGGCTCCATCTTATTATTCCGTTGACGAATCACGTGTAATTTGAAAATTATTATTTTTGTGTTGGTTTTATTAAGTTATTTTTTTATTTTTATTTTGAATAATACTATAGGTCACAAATATATTCACGAAAAGTTTCTTAAACGATAAGTTGTAAATTTGTTATTGATCATTAATTCACAAATAATATGCACCCCACGTGTGTTAACATGCGCCCCACCAATTAAATTAAGTTCAATGTAATTTGGAATACATTTTTGTACGTCTAGTATTACTCATTTTATTTTATAAGTTGTGCTTATTCAGTTTTTTAAAAGATTAAAGATTAAACTGAATAAAGTTATATGGATTTTTTAATAAAATACTCGACATAATAATAAAATAATACATATAAATATTAATTTTTTCAGTGTTCAAAAGATAGTTGACCGATAATCGATATATGAATTCATCTCGATTAATCGAAAATTGATCAAAAAACATGTTTTCTAAAAAGGCGGGTCAAAAATCGAGTGTGACGGAAAAGTCGGTTAAAATGGTGGAAAATCGGTTGAAATAGTCAAAATTAATTTTTTATAAAAAGTTATTTTTTTTATAAAAAATCTAATTAATATATTCATATTACAAATTTATGATAAATATGGGTTGTAAAGCCGTAAAGATTTCATAAATTTTAAATACTATCTCAAATTCCTAATAATGATATATATTTTATATAATAACTACTAATATTAACTATTAAATAATAACTATTAAGTATAAATCACTTAAATACTAATGATAAATGTTTTTTTTAAAGTTTAACACCTAGATATGTATAAAGTAATGATATATGATATTTTTTTATTATAAATTTTATGAAAATTTGAAGATGTTAAAATATAATTATATATTATTTACTAAATTAAATTACTTTTGATTAATGTTCTGATTAAATTATTCATTAACCAATTAATCACCGTAAGGGCACTGTTTAATTTCGACTTCCATCTTTTAAAACATTAAAATTTTTTATATAATAACTGAATATTATCTCACATAAAGTGATAAATTTAACATTTAAAATCAAATTTTAATATCACTTCATTATAAAATTTGAACCAATAATGATATCATAATAATACAAATAAAACAGGGCCCCGTTAATAAACCAGGACCCCATTAATAATATCATAATAATAAAATTTTAGTAGTTTTATATTATTATTATTTATATTATTTAATTAATTTATATATATATAAATAATTTAACTCAATTTAACGTAATTACAAAGAATAACGAGTGAAATAAATTATTTGGTTTTTTTTTCTTATAATAAAAAACGATTAAAACGGGATGGAATGTAGTAACACCAGTATTTCCGAAGAAAACGAATGAATAAAAAATGAAATGACTTGTCCTCAATTCGCGCAACAATTATGTATCTTGTCATATCAGTCTCTTAGAAGTTAATGTAAAAATATTTCAGCAAACCCAGTATAATCTCTCCGAGATTGAAGGAGAGAGATTGAGAGAGAGAGACAGAGGGGGATGGCAATAATTACAACACAGCTGAGTAACTGTTTTACCCGCCTCGTGTCTTTCCCTTTTCCTGCTTCTTCTTCTTGTTCACTCGTTGTTTTTCGAGCTTCCTTTCGCAATTTAATCCTGCACAGACCTTACTACTACTACTCTCATCATCTACTCAAACACCACCGTCGTCACCTTCATTCCCCGTCATCCCCACTATTCTCCGTTTCCTCCTCCCTTGACAATCCAACCCCAGGTGCTTCTTTCTTCCTCTGCTACTTGTTTTTATTTGTGCCATTTTATCGAACACGTCGTGATCGTGACCTATGTGTACAATTTTACTTGCTTTTTACACCAGAACAAGTAGTATATTATTATTATCAACTCCCTCCGTCCCAAATTAGCGGTCACTCTTAAAAAATTATTTATATTAAGAGTTCTGATATAAAAAAAATTCCATGTGTATCCGTATTAATTGTAATGATTCAGATAGTTTCAACGCATGATTTGAAACTAGACCAACACTCTAGTAAAATGGTTGTTTTAGAAATTTATTTATAAAATTGCATTGGAAGTAGACAGTGGACATATACTAGGGGACAAATGTATTTTTCGAAAGTGACTACGAAGTATCTATTATTTTTATAATACAAGACAAGTCATTTGGACATATAATTTGTTTGACCAGCAGACTTTGGATTTTTTATTACAACGTTTTAATGAACTATACTATATATATTTGGATTTTAAAGAAATGTCAAATTACTTTAGAATCCAAAGTAGATCAACTACAATATTGACTAGGCTATCGTAGGAGGTCCTGTTTGGCATTGAATTCGCAGACCCTATGAGCAGCTTTCCCAGCTTATTTTCCCCGAGAAGTTCCAATTTGTAACTTTTGCGGAAAGCAGCTTTCCCAACTTAGCAGAGAAATCAACTAATCATTTTTAATTTCTTTTAAATAAAATAACATTAATGTACAACCTGCTTTAATAAAACCAAACATAATAATAGATGGGAATCATGTTGCCGAAGTTCCTTAGGTTATACACATTTCCCATATAAATGCAACAATGCATATGTAATTACGGAAGATTTTTCACATTTACAAAAATGCCATTACTTTTTTTGAACTAAAAAGAATCTAACCTTAGGTAATAATTCCCTGAGGTTGCCAACCTTTTTTCTCATAATTATTTTTTTAACCTCTAAATTAAAACTTCTACAATTTTTTATCGAACATTGTCAGGTTTTTCCCACACTGCTTTTCTGCACAACAAGATATATAGTTGTAACTTTTGTATGTTGTGACTGATGTGATAATTTAATTTGTTTTTTCTAAATATTTCTAATTGGATGTTAAAAATGTAAGTAGGTGAAGAGAGGTATGATGTCATTGTCGTTGGAGGAGGGCATGCAGGCTGTGAAGCTGCTATTGCATCTTCTCAGCTGGGTGCAAAAACTTTGCTTTTAACGCTAAACATTGATCGCATTGCATGGCAGGTCAGTGTTTAAGTTCTTATTTCTCTCTTCCGTTTATTTTGACACATCTTAATGCTGAGCATTAGAGCATATTGAAATAGTAAATTAGTATGTGACACGAAGCTTTATCAAAATGTATCATTTCCTCTCTTTCGAAGCTTTATCAAAAAAATTATAAATGTTAGGGTAATCAATATTCAATAAGTGTCAGAGAGTGAAGTGTAATTCGTTAAATAACATTATAACATGTAAAAATTTAACAAGACATAATGGGATTATCATTTTATTCTTACTAAACAGGGAATGAAAGGAAATTTATTTACTTCAAGAAATTCATTAATTTTTTTCTGCTTTGGAAGTTTATACAAGTACAATTATGCGAGTCTTTTGTTAAAGATGAGATATATTAGGGAAAGATGCTGATTTGTAGTAAGTCATTTTTTTTAAAATTAAGGTTACGTAGCTTGTACCTTTTGATAGCTTTATTAAATATTTATGGGACGTGATGGGTTTATTCTTAATTTTTGTTAAATTTGTACTTGAACCACAAGGCAGCAACAGATTCCTCATTCCGGCCCTGTGAGTTTATATAGCATTTTCCCCTCCTCTCTCTATAATATAGATATTTATTCTTCTTATGTCAGTCACAATGTCACCTCTTGTATAGTTAATGCAAAATAATAGATTCCATTTTCTTACTCATTTAAGTATCATTCAGCCGTGCAATCCAGCTGTGGGTGGACCTGCCAAGTCACAGTTAGTACATGAAGTGGATGCACTTGGTGGTGTAATTGGGAAGATTGCTGATAGGTAAAGTTTCACATTCTTCTATAAAGGCCAAGAAGACTTTCTGAAAGATTGACATCATATTTATCCCATGAAACAGTCAATGCTCAATCATACTTTTTTCTTGGTTTTGCAGCTTTATGATGCCTAGAATTACTATATATAGCATACTTAACATAGCTGTTTATAAGCTCTGATGGAAACCATGTAACACTGAATTTAGTTTGAGTGAGATATATTGGGTAACCGTCATATACTTAGTAGCTCCTTTCTGAGCATAACTTGAAAGGCGTAGCATGTAAAAAATTATGAGTGAGACTGAATTATGGTTGTCACTTTAAACTGCTGTGGTAGCATTGCCTAGAATTGTAGCTTGTAAGCTCCCTGAAAAACCATAAATTAATTATATTTCTATTGTGAAATATTTTCATTTGGTGCAATTGAGGTGCCAGTGATTATTGTCTCTGTTGACTGGCATTATCCTAGGGGGAACTCGTATCTCTCTGTTTTTTTATCGTTAATAGAACCAGGGTCCTGCTACACACCGGCCAACATATAGTTTACAGTTTGTGATTTGAAGTTGATTAAAAAGGGGCAAGATGCTTTGACAGTATGTATTATGTTAGAACTAATATATTTACACTTTATTGCTTTAGGTGCTATTTGCAAAAGAGAATTCTAAACATCTCAAGAGGTCCTGCTGTGTGGGCATTGCGAGCTCAAACTGACAAGAGGGAATATGCTACAGAAATGAGAAAGATAGTTGAGAGGTATGACTGCATACTCTAATTAGGTATAAGTTTCCATTTCACTTTTTAGGCTAAAAACATATAATATAAGGTTCCTGTGAAATTATCTACCCAAAAGAGTAATTAAACTAATTAGTTTGTTCCTATTCTTACTGACGTGTCTTCAGTAGCATGCATTTTTCTCTCAGATTCACGCTTGATAGATAAATATTGAAATATTTTATTTTTGCCTCTATATAAATAAACCTTGAAAAAAGCTTCGAAGCTTAAAGTTTTGCTGTATATTTAAATATGAAGTAACATATAAAATGTTTTGTCACTAAAGCTGCTAAACATATATGTGTATAATATCTTCAAAACCTCAGAACCCTTAAATGAAAATAAAGGTTTTAGAGGAAAATTGAAATTAATAGTTCGAATGTATATTGTAATTGGTACACAAAGTAAATATGCAAATTCTATAGGTAGGGAGAAGTAAATATTTTACTTTATTTGAATCTTTATAATGTACATGGCATGCATCTTTGGAGTCAATGAGATCGACATTACTCCTTAAAATAGACTCTTTTGGAATTTATAATTATGATCTACAATACGTATAGAAGAACTGTTCGAGGTCACTGACATCTTGAAAATGCTAGTTTGTTCTATGGTCATGCTAAATCCATATTTAGGTACGGCAAGTTCTTGTCTCTTCTGTATCTTATATTGCATACTAGTCCTAATAAGATTATATGTTTTCTCAGCACTCCAAACCTTTCCATTAGAGAAGCAATGGTTACAGATATATTGTTAGGAAAGAATGACAACATAGAAGGTGTACGGACGTTCTTTGGGATGGATTTCTATGCTCCTTCCGTTGTTCTTACTACTGGAACTTTTATGAGTGGTAAGATTTGGGTTGGCAGAACTTCTATGCCTGCTGGAAGAGCTGGTGAGTCAGCTTCACATGGGCTCACTGAAAACTTGCAGCGACTTGGATTTGAAACTGATCGGCTGAAAACTGGAACTCCACCACGTGTGGACAGCCGCAGCGTAGTTTTTTCTGGATTAGAACCTCAGCATGGTGATGAAGAGGTGGTTATATTATAACTCAGATGTATAGTTGATAAGAAAAAAAGTTTTGATACACAACATGCTTCTTGTAAGTTGCATTTACATTCCAACAATTTTTTAAAAAACTTTATACTACATTAGCACAGCATCAATCTAGTTTTCTCTTGCTTTTACTATTTAATATGTCTGAATCTGTTAGCTTTGCGCTCTTGCTGATGAAGTTTCTCCCACATTCTATCAAAAATGTTATCTAAATTCATTTGATTGATGAGAATTGCATCTCTATATTTTATCTGAAACTGATCTTTGCGGAACCTCTAATTTTATTTTATTTTGAACTGCACTTGAAAATAAAGACAATTCTTATCACTTACACGTACCTTGCTGCTACATTTGATCTTCATCAGTTAAGTAGGTGAGGGTCTCTATCTGAATGCGTTTTCATATAACAGGTGAGCTGGTTTAGTTTTGATCCTGACTTCCATATCCAGAGAGAGCAATTGTGCTGCTATCTGACACGTACTACAAAGAGCACCCATCAGCTAATTAAGGACAATCTGCATGAGACCCCCACTTATGGAGGTTGGGTGGAGGCTAAGGGTCCCAGATACTGCCCTTCCATTGAAGATAAGGTGAATTTCATATTCTATGGATGAACTGGATGCTAAACGTATTATATAGTCTTTTCTCAGATAATATTAATCCTCTATACTCACTAGTTTGACTGGTGATATACCAACAGGATGTGGCTGTGAAACTTAGAGTATTGAATATATGAATCCATAATATAGTTTACTTTTGGTTATAGGTTGTCCGTTTTCAAGATAAAGAATCTCATCAGATCTTTCTTGAACCAGAGGGTAGGGATGTCCCTGAACTCTATGTGCAGGTATGCTGCAGAAGCTATTTCATTTGCTTTTGTTTTTAATGTGTGTATAATAAGCAACTGATCTGTTTCTTGTCGTAGGTCATGTACAGTTTTAATTATATTATTATATTCTCTACATTGTAATGTGTAATTTAGTAAGCTGTTTTGTTAAAAATAGTATACAATCTTTTGAAAAGTGTTGCGTCTTTGCATATAGTTGAGAAAGTACCAAATCATTCTTTTTTCTCCACACGCTTCATCTGTCACATGTAATATTGGCACTAAACAAGGGTTGCCAACTTGTGATGAAGCTGGAATAGCTTCTTATGCAGTGAAAAGTGCTTCTTCACAGATGTCTGTACCTGAACTTTAAGCATGTATTATCTCTACTGGCTTGACGCTAGTTTAAAACAACAGATTTATTCAGCACATATGCAAAGCTAAGGTCAAGCAAGAATTGATTTAAGACAATTAAGCAATTATGGAACTTCTTTCGTTGGATAAGTTTTCTCTACTGAAGTGTGACAAGAGTATCAATGAAGTATTCTTTATCAAGTGTATACATTGTTGGTTCTATTTTACAGTCAAACTTTATAATTTTCATCGAAGTAAAAATGAGAGCTGAAAATGTTTAAAGTTGTTCGTGTACTGACTTGCAATAAGGTGCTCTATTATGATCCAGGGATTCTCCACTGGATTACCGGAAAGACTTCAATTGCCACTTCTAAGGACTCTTCCTGGGCTTGAAAACTGTTCAATGCTAAGGCCTGCTTATGCCGTTGAATATGATTTTTTGCCTGCTTACCAGTGCTCGAGGTCTCTTATGACAAAAAAAGTTGAAGGCCTTTTCTTCTCTGGTCAGTTGAATGGAACAACAGGTTATGAAGAAGCTGCAGCACAGGTATTTGTATATAACATAGTTTATTCTCTTCCGTTATCTATTCATGCAAAACATCTTTCAAATGTTGTGAAATTATATTTTATTTGAAAAAAAAATAATCTGTGCATGATTATAATTACTGTCATACATATTAAAGATAAGTTTGCAGTAACCTTTACCTAGTGGAGACGTATACTCTAAATACAATTTCCCCATATTTACTTGCAGGGTATTATTTCTGGAATAAATGCTGCCAGACATTCAGATGGTAAGCCCCTTATTGTTCTCGAGAGGGAGAGCAGTTACATTGGTACATTGATTGATGATTTGGTTACGAAGGACCTCCGAGAGCCTTACCGCATGTTGACAAGGTAGTGCATCTCATTTATATTATCTTACCTTTTCCATCCTGATCTTGTTTGCTTGTGTATATTTGTAAGTCGAAATGAATACTGACACTGTGAATTGTGCATACACTACAGACAATTACAACATTCACTATTGTAGACTAAGTTATAATTCGAAAATGTGTTGAAGTGGTACCCAGAAGTTAATTTGGAAGTCTGTTTTCATTTTATCATCTTATTCTTGTCAATGACTATATATTCATATTTTTATTTTATGGAATAATTCTCTCGAGCTTGTGTCTAACGATGTAACTGTTGCACAGCCCTCTGTTTGAGGTCCATCTTATTTTACTTGAGGGTTGAATTAACTCTCAGGAATGGTGCCTGCTGATTTTTAGACGGAATGCAGATTTATATTTCTTTTAGCTAATAAATGCAAATTTATATTACCTACTAGAGGTCCTTAATTTATATGTTTATGATGATAAGAAATTTGTTGGCTTATCTGGAAGTTGTTTGCTTGTCTATTATTCATTTTCTTAAATTTTCCTTTTTAAATGCTACGCAAATCAGTGAGCGTGACTAGTGTGCAGATTTTACAGATTTTACAAGTTGGCCATGTCAATATCCCCTTCATACCACTACTAATATCTTTGGATATTATTTTATGATTAATAAATCAAATTGATTATCTTATTGTTTTCATTTATGTTATTTCTAGCCGATCAGAACATAGACTGCTTCTTCGTTCAGATAATGCTGATAGTCGTCTCACACCTTTAGGACGTGAAATTGGCTTGATTGATGATAGATGCTGGAAACTTTACCAGGATAAGCAAGCACGAATTGCAGAGGAAAAGAAGAGATTAAAGACTGTCAAGATTACAGGTCTGTGACCTTTCTTTCTCTACGAGTCCTCATTCAGTTGCATGCAAATAATGGAGCCAGGTTGTGTCTGGTTTTGATTTATTTTCAGGAGGAGATCTCTCTGCTGATGTCACACAATTGTCTGGCCAGCCAGTGAAGGGCTCTTCAACTTTGGAGAGTCTGCTTAAAAAGCCTCACATACATTATAAAGTTCTTGATAAGCATGGTTTTGGCAATGAACACTTGTCCAAAATGGAGAAAGAGTGCGTGGAGATTGATATTAAGTATGAGGGCTTTATTAATCGGCAAAAGACCCAACTTCTACAGGTGACTTTATCAAAATTATATTGACTTAATGCACTATATATCTATACATAAAAATAATTATTTCTTTACATTCTGATTGGAACTTCTATTGTTTTACATGTTAGCATTAGCACTCCAAATATACCAGTATCCGAATTTACTAATTTCGTATTCCCTATTATGCTCAGATGGTTCATCAGCAACATATACCTCTTCCACAGGACTTGAATTACCATGGCATGACAACTTTGTGTATTGAAGCTCGTGAGAAGCTCTCCAAGGTGTGTGTAGTTTACATTCAAGATAACAGCACCACAAACTTCATCTTCCCATTTCTTAAGTGACTCTATGATCTCATTCAGGTTAGACCTCAAACCATTGGTCAAGCAAGCAGAGTGGGTGGTGTGAGCCCTGCTGATATAACTGCTCTGCTCATCATCCTGGAAACCAACCGAAGGAAAGCTCAACAACAAAAGAGGCACCAAATAGTAGAACAGATCAAAAGAGATGCAGATCAAAATGTATCTAAAGTCCCTTCAACTTGAATTATCTGTTAATGCCTGCTGTTGGGAAGAAACAAATCTGTCATCCTTAAAGAATGCGATGCATAATCTTGTCTTGCAAACCAGTTTAGCAAACAAAAGCAAACGGGAATGTCATATTGTTCAACATTTCAAGTTGTCAGCTTTTGACAGTTACTCAAACATCTGGAAACATTTTGTTCAGTTCCAGGGGAGTAGAGTGTGTATGGTATTACCGCTATTATCACGAATTGTTGGGAGCCACTTGGTGAATAATGATTGTGGCTTCTGATCATCCAGGGGAATGAAACCTTGGGTAGTCATAGTACATGGTAGAGCCTACTGCAATTTTGTTTTTTTGTTCATTTATTGTCATGTATATCCCATATCTTCTAAGAAACAGGCATCTAAGTTTAATTGTTTATAGGATACAATGATTCTACAGTATTGTCAAAATTTCAAATCACACGCCAATTGTATGACAAAATGTTTTAAGTAATATAAAGGCCACTGCAGATCTTGTGTCAAGTAATTTTAGTTTAGTTGATTGCATTGAATCCACGGCTTTGCGTTAAATCACAATCATACATCTTTAGTTATATGGGGGTGATCACCTTGAATTAATTAGCCCCTCGTTCACCTGCAGAGTGATGATGTGTTGCTTGTGAGATTTTTGCGTGTTCAAGTACCATACTATATTCCTTTTAAAAAGATAGATTTACAAGTTTTCAGCATTTCAGCCAGATATGGTTCGGCCTTGCATGAGAGAGTGCGCTGAAGTCTTTCTTCGAAATCAATATGCAAGTGGCTGATAACTATCATTTTTGAAAACAAACGTGTAATAGGCTAATAGCAGCTTTTACAACCTAAAGCATTAAAATAAACATGTACTATGTTCCTGGGCACATAATTACTTCCATTTTGGATCAATTTTGGCTTTAAATTGATCCTTCCGCCGCCACCTGGTTTCCATTTTTCTTTGATTACAGAACCTAGGCGGTTAGGCCATAGGCTCTCTTCTGCAAAATAACATGTTTTTGTTGGGGAAAACAAATTATCAGAAAAAGATACTCAAAGACTACACCTGAATACTCTAACCAGAAGAGGACCCTTTTGTTCCTTCAAATACATATTTATAAAAATGATTGGGTATTACGCGATGGTGTAAAGTGTATCAACTAAATAGGTGTGGGTCCGAACTTACCCGACAAGGAATTTCGGTAACGCCTTTTACTCCTTCAAATACATATTTATAAAAAAGATTGGGTATTAAGTGGGGTGATGGCCCTTCTTATCACAATTTGGGAGAGAATGGTCCAAAATATCACAATCCAGAAAAATGACCATTTTTATCACTTAAAAACACAATTTTATGTTACGTTTTTATGATAATTTTAAAAAAAATTGAAAACACAAGTTAAACTTGCGTTATTGAAAAAAACATGGCTAACTAACGTACAACACATGCATAAACCTACTAACATAAAGCCTGCAACAGTTTATTTATAAACGTAACTTAAAGTTACGTTCACTTGTGACATGAAGGGCCAATTTATTATATTGTGATAATTTGGGCATTTTAACATCAAATTGTGACTTTTCTCTATTAAGTGAGGGTGTAAAGTGTATCAACTAAATAGGTTTACGTCAGAACTTACCCGACAAGGAATTTCGGCATTTCGCTGCTTTAGGACCGTTATAGTTACGTCCGCCGGTTTTGGTCGCCGGCTCTCCTGTCATCAAGTCACCAACTTCCTCCGCCCCCATACATGGTCTTACGACTTCGTGGAGACTTATGATTTTAGTGAACAATCACCCGGGGACTGGTCGCGCGCGACCCCTTTGTATGGAGGCACCCCTTCTCCCGAAAGCTATGAAACTATTTTGTCGAGTTCCTTGAGAAAGTTGTCTCGCGCCCCTAGTATTCTCTACCTACCTACACACACATGTGTACGTACAAAAATACCCTTTTGTTGAAGGTCGTTCTCAGTAGAGCGTATAGCATGGGCGGGTTACTTCAGCGGCGCCTTGTACTCGAACATTGGCTCGAGGCATTTTCTCTACCACTTCTTACCCCAAAACCCTTACCCTTCTTACCCTCCAGTGACCCTTACGTCCTTGACCCGATAACCATCTTTTGGCTAACTTAGCCTCCTCTGTCCCTCCGGACCAACAAGGGGGGGTAGTACATGAATATTCACCTGTTGTCCATTGACTACGCCTTTCGACCTAATCTTAGCCCTGACTCACTCTCCATGGACGAACAACTTGTGGAGGAATCCTTAGGTTTTCGGGCATTGGATTCTCAACAATGTTTGGGTCACTCAAACAGACATTCTCGTATGCATGACATAAGACGTGCATTGAGCAGGTTACTCAGAGACCCTTCATGCATCGTGTACTTGGTTGTGCACCTCAGTGATGCTTTTCACCTCATGCACATATTGAAAATGTGCATCTAAGTAGTGGGAAATGCGACCACCAAGACTTTTACAAAACATGCACGTTTTGAATATTCGCCAAATTTCTTACACAGAACATACACATTCAAGTTATGCATGACACCCATATACACATGTCATCAGGGTGATCCCCATTCCAATAATACAGATATAATTTTTGGAAAAAAGTTCTAAATTATGATAGAGACAATTTTATTTTCGTATTTTGCAAAATTGCGATAAAAGGTCCAGACACCACAAAATCACTAATTCCACTGTTGGGCTTACTCATTTAAAAGATGCAAGCTCAGTGTAACTTGTAAACTAAAGGATTGCTACTTCTATAAATATAAAAGTGTAAATATATGCACACCAGGAGTAGACAGCACAAGGAAATTATGGCAAAACTAGTATTCAAAGAATGTCCCAACAGATTGTTCCCACATAGACTACCATTTGATTTAGGAGCATTCATATAATAATAGACACTTTTAACAAAACATGATATAAGTTGTGTGTCCATTAACACAGATGAACTCTAACACACACAAGTCAAATAAGATTACCCGGACAAAAATAGCAGATTATCTCTGTTTATCTCAACCAAAAAAATAACAACATAACTCAAGCCTTAACTGATTATTTAAAATTAGTGGCCAGACTAAACCATGTTAATACCATGGAGAAAATTATCTGAAGCAACACTACAACTCTATTCTTCTGCATTGAGAAAAGTTCACACTAATTCTCTGCATTGTAAAGATTTAACAATAATAATAATAACAAAAACTTTTACGCATCCAGAAAAGCTAACAGCAATTTCCTACCTTCAATTTTCTGCCCGAGTATATGTGGTGAAGATGGAGGGGAAAAATTCATGCTGCTCCAACTATTATTCCTTCATTCCATCTATCAAGCATGTCTAGGCACTTGTTTACCACCACAGAAAGGTAAGTCACTGATCTAAGAATGACTTGAAGTGAACTACCTCGAATCTCCCCCCCCCCCTCCCTTGAGGCTTGAACGTTCATTGACAATTGTCATTGTGCTAGTACAGTAGCAGAAGCTACTGTCAAGTTGCTCGTTTTCTTACTTTTTAGAGTCTTACTCTGCTTATTTAAAGCTCGGTCAGCATTAGATACAATTTGTGAGACTGTAAATCCCGCGACTTCAAAATTATGTGACCTTTGAGGAATTAAGGAATTTCGACTGATAACATTTACTCCTTCATAGGTCCAAACATTTAACAGAGCCTCACCTTTGAGGCCTAAGGCAAACCAACCAAGACCTGCAGCTGCAATATCAACAGAACTTGAATCCCACGAGTTGCCACTGACACGAAATTCCTTCTTCACCCAATTTCCCAGCTCCTCAACCCGTGACTTACCATTTGGTGGCTAAAACAAAGATATATATATTGGATCAAAATGAGTTATGGGCAGATACCGATCATTAGTCAACTACTACAACATGATAGTCATCATCAAGATATATGTTGTGCAAAATTTTATATTTCAAGTTCCTGTGCTTGTTTAGGTCTTTCAGCACCATCAATATTGTTATCAAGAAATGGAATTGAGAAGTCAGGGTGCTTACTTATTACTGAATCTTGGATTTAGCAACAGGTATGTTCTGATACTTATCTTTAAGACTTGTATACATGCTAGACATCCTTTCATGTGCTTTATCTAGGGAATTCTGACTATGAAACAGAGATTTAGACGATGTGTTTACCTTTTTAATGAATATTTTGTTGTAATATTATGTTATAATAATAATCAACCGGAGCCGTTTTCCAATTTCACTGCCTGATGGGCCAGATGACACGCTTAAATCTGGACAATGTTATAGACAATACAGAAGTAAACATGACGATCATGGCGCAGCTGACATTTAATCGGCTGCTTGAACAGCCTTTCAGAATAACTTATAATAATAAATTCTTTATCTACATACTTAATTGCTGTAGAACCCTACACCTATCTGTAAGCAGGTGCAAGGAGATACCATTCATGCTAAATGCAGGGCACGCAAATTCAAAATCACTTATACTTTTTCCATTTCCAAACAAAAGTGACCTCATCAGGCTGGAATATTTATTTTCAAAGAAGTTTAGTTAAAAAAACTGCATACGGGGTGGAATTAAAACATGAGATAATATAAATAGCGTCAATCAGCTATACCTGTAACTGGTGCCCGAAATGATCTTCCAGCATTGCAAGGACATTCTCTGTTTTTCCCATGTGCAATGGAAGATAAGGGGATGCCCACACAGTAACATATATAGAATCCACTGAAGTTTCTTCAACATCTAACCTCATAAGACCAGCAATATGAACAGAGTGACCTGCCTGTCACAAACACAAAACAGAGAAAATATTTATGTATGAAACTATGAATCCAAAACTTGATTTATACACATGTCTACAGACGCATATAAAAGATCACTTTTTTTTCTGTAATAGTTATAACTGTTTTGCAAACAATTCCAGCTAAATTATTGCAAGGAAGTTAAATTTATAAATGACCGAAAAACTGCCAGCTTCGTAGTCAAAAATAACTTTCTTAGAGACGACAGTAAACAATAATTTATTGACTAAAATCTAATGTAACGCACTTCACATATGCATTATAGATTGTATAGCATTTGAATATGTCATCCAGGAATATACTATATATTAAGATTACAAGCACTAACCTTAATTCTATATGTCCTAGGTTTCAACTCTTTACTGATGTGAACTAACTTCTGTTCCTCTTTAGTCAGCCTTGTTGTGATCTGATGTGGGTGCAGAAGCCCCGGTGTATCAAACAATCTAGCTTGACGAGGTAAAACACCTTCCACCCTAATAATCCCTAATGTTGTTCCAGGAACTGGAGCTTCAGTTAAGTGAGTTACATTTCCTCCAACGCACTTCCCAATTGCATTAATCAACGTTGATTTCCCTGCATTTTGTGCCCCTACTGCCCATACATGACCTCTCGAACCTGCCAATCCCACCACATCATCAACAAGATTCTTCAGTCCCCAATCCCTCTTTGAACTAACTAAATGCACACCAGCTAACTTAGTCGCTCCACCTTCTCTCGCCCTCGTCCTAACCCAATGCTCCAATCCCGTGGGAGATATTGAAGTCGGTAACAAATCAATCTTTGTCACGACCAACAAAACTCTAGGCACATTCCCCGCTTTTCCCTCCTTCCAAGCCCTATAATTCTCATCAATGGTATTCGAAACCAACCTAGCCACAGTCCTTGGAAACGACCCATCAAAATCCACAGCATCCACCACCATCAAAACGACACTCCGTGGCCCCGAAGCAGAACTCAACCTCCTCCCAACAGTATGATCAAAATCAAAATCAGGCAACAAATTCTCCACACTCGAATCCTTGACCTTTCCATAAAACCTCAACGAATGACACCTCGAACAAACTAATGGCTTTTTAGGCAAACCAACTGCATTGCTTTCCGGGGTTTCATCATTTTCGATTTCAAGAAACCCCTTTTTAACAGAACCTGAAATTTCCAATTCTTCAGCAACAGGATTCTTATCAATAAGGGTCTTATAATCAGGGCCTTTTACAGAGGGTTTAACAAAAAAGCCAGGCTTTTTACAGTCCAAATCTTGCATTTGAACACCACAACCAGGGCAAATATGGAGAGACAAAGCACTTGAATCATCATAATTTCCATCTCTAAAATTGGGTTGGTGAGGAATTTTGGATCTGGGCCGTGGTGAAAAGGGTCTAAAAATAGTAATAAATGGTGGGAAGAGGGTTTTAGTAGGGTTTAAGAGAAAGGGGATTGATTGAGGGTGAAGAAGAAGAAGAGTACTAGATACAGGATTGGTGTATGTATAAGAAGAAGAGTTAATAAGAGGAAGGAGGTGCTTGAACTTCGATGGTGAAAGGGTTCTCAACATCATTTTCCAGTTGCTGTGTATGTATGTGCTCTGTATTCGTATGTCTTGCCTCCGCACTTGTAGTTATACAATAATGTTCTTGCTGCTGCTTCAGTTTTAAATTTAATTTATTTTTTTTGACAAATTCAGTTCTAAGTTTTAGTTAATTGCACAAAATGGTGTACACATGTCATTGGTATGCAAAATTTTAAAATTGGACCATTCATATAATTTAATATACATTAAAATCATTAAATTATAATTTTTTAAATGAAATAAACTATCGAAAAATATTATTAATAAAAAATAAAAATTAACAATTTTGATATTAGTTATAATATTATCAATATTTCTCAATTTGATTAATAAATCATAATTTCTTAAATTTTTGGGCCTTATACAGTCGCTACCCCAGTGCCCCCGCGAGGTGTACAACAACACTTTTCATAATTCAGTTTCATATTTTGTCATTAAAAAGAAATTAGACCTAAAAATAGAAATATATTTATAAAAATCATGGTTCCAAAATTGTAAATATAAGAAAGCACTCTGCATATGTTTTACGAACAAAATATGTTATAAATGTAATTTTTCAATAAATTATAAGATTACATATATTTTTTTGTATTTAAATTTTATTTGATCATAATTATTTTTTTGCAAAACAAAAATTGAATTGAATTACTAAAAGAACATACCAAATTATTAAAACACATAAATTTGATTTAATTTTATATTTTATATGAGAGAAATATATTAAATATACAGATGTTCGAGGTTTATTTATAAAAAACAAAATAGAAATCCAGGAGTGTAGATTACTCGAATTAAAGTCTAGTCGTCCACGCCAAAACCAAACCCCTCAGCTCTCGTGTCTCCAGGTTCTCTCTCTCTCTCTCCCTCTCTCTCTCTCCCGCGCATATCATCTTGTGCACATACAGATAATTACTTCCGGATCGTGACCTTGCTTGTGTATTTCCCCAATTTCATCATATGCTATGTTCTTATTGGTTTTATTCTATATTTTAATAATTTCTCTGATTTGATCTGCAATTTACACTATTTTTATCATAATATACGCCCTTTGCGTTGAATCGCTTCTTCACTTTTGTTTATGCCGTTTTTTTCTTGCTTTTAGATTTACTAATTTTAAAGATGTTTTGATTTCGTATTAAGTAGAGTTTTAGTATTGTCAATTTTGATTTGGAGATCGGATGGGACTGATCCACTGTTTTTTTTTGCGAAATGAACTGCTCGGAAATTTTAGTACTATTGTTGTTTAGTATTTGCACAAGGTGATTTAGGGTTTCTCGAATTGTATTTGATGTCCTGCTGTTTAATTTGGTTTTAGATTGTAATAATTTTAACGAGTTTATGTGAGAATACATTGTTACACATGTTCTATGAGTTGAAGCGGTGTTTTGTTTAATTGGTTTGACATTTTTACTAATTTTAAGTTGTTTCTATTTTAGGTAGAGAAATTTTAGTGTTGGAATTTTGACTGGGAGATGAATCCGAGAGGGTTGATTTACAGCTTTGTTGCGAAAGGAACTGTTGTTCTAGCAGAACACACGCCTTATTCTGGAAACTTTAGTACTATTGCAGTTCAGTGTTTGCAGAAGTTGCCGTCTGGTAGCAGCAAGTACACTTACTCTTGTGATGGTCATACCTTCAACTTCCTAATCGACACCGGATTTGGTATTGCTTTTCTATCTAGAATTTGGTTTTTATTATTCTAATGCTTGATTTGGAAGAATCGGGAATTAATATCCTGTTTTGATAAATGTAGTTTTCCTTGTGGTCGCCGATGAATCAACTGGGCGAAGTGTTCCTTTCGTATTCCTCGAGAGGGTGAAGGATGATTTTAGGCAGAAGTATGGTGCGAGTATTAATAGCGATAGCTCCCACCCACTTGCAGATGATGATGATGAGGAGGATGATTACTTGTTCCAAGATCGGTTTAGTATTGCTTATAATCTTGATAGAGAATTCGGGTTTGTTCACATCAGCCTTTTTTGATTTACTATTTTAGAAATCATTTTATATATTATAAAGCTTGAACATTATTTTTGTGGATATAGACCAAGGCTGAAAGATCACATGGAATATTGCATGAACCACCCTGATGAAATGAGCAAGCTGTCCAAATTGAAGGCTCAAATAACTGAGGTGAAGGGGATAATGATGGACAACATTGAGAAGGTACATATCACTTGAATTAGCTTACATGAAAATGGTATATGAATGAGTACTTGCTTACTAGCTATAGTTATCACTATGATCCACATCAGAGTTCATGCATAATGTAATAGGAATCATAGAACATAGCTATGAAGCATGAATCAAATCATAAAATAGGCTTTGAAAGTGCACCGGTAGTTCTAAGAAATTTGAGATTAAATTTTATTTGGTAAATATTTATCCTTGGTTCAATAATTTGTTAGGGGTAACGTGGTAAAAATCAAATCGTCTTGGGATATTACTATAGGCTCCGTATATATACTTAGTGTAATTGTAAATCATTATTAGCATTCTTGGAGATATATATATGGATTGGTGAGTTTTATATGTTATTTATGAATGTTTGTTTTCCTTAATCATGGTTTAAAAGTACTTGCCCAAGGCTCATAACTTTAACTACGGCGGTTAGCACAAGTTGCCGTCTCTGAAGTCTGAACTACTGTTTACTCTCCAGCCAACTAATTTTCTTCAAAGATCACATGACCAAACAACCCCTTCATTTACTATGTAGTGTTTACTAATTCTTCCTCACAAAATTCTTCATTTTGTAAGACTACAAGCAATCTATCCAACCACGACTAGATATTCGACATCAGAGAGGACCAAAATAGTGTAAATAATACTAAATACCCTAATAGTAAAGATTAAAAGGAGTGAATTCCATGGAATTCTTTTGCTCTAAGTGTTGATGGTAATTACTCTAGTGTTGCACCATGTTCCTCCATTGGTTATAGATCAGATATTTGTATGTGGAAATTCGGAAAGGATACCAACTATATCAATACACATATTGTTTTTGGGAAACATTATTTATTAATGTTTAGTTGTAAAGGTAAAATAAGTAAGTGTTGACCTTTAGGTCCATATTTCTAAAGGAGATGATCACGCAAATGTGTACCTTGGTTGGATATATAATTTACTTAGGTGGCACAACATAAATGAGCTAGGTGAAGGAGATTACCTTGATCTTCTGAGAAGGGTTCGAGTGTGAGCATTCCTGTCGGGACCCGAAAGATGGTGAACTATGCCTGAGCGGGGCAAAGTGGGCGAAGTCTGGTGGAGGCCCGCAGCGATACTGACGTGCAAATCGTTCGTCTGACTTGGGTATAGGGGTGAAAGACTAATCGAACCGTCTAGTAGCTGGTTCCCTCCGAAGTTTCCCTCAGGATAGCTGGAGCCCGGGTGTGAGTTCTATCGGGTAAAGCCAATGATTAGAGGCATCGGGGGCGCAACGCCCTCGACCTATTCTCAAACTTCAAATAGGTAGGAATGTAGGATGGCGCAGCTGCTTTGTTGAGCCGTGCCACGGAATCGAGAGCTCCAAGCTAACTGCGCGCTAACCTAGAACCCACAAACCCACAAAGGGTGTTGATCGATTAAGTGAGCAGGACGACGGTGGTCATGGAAGTCGAAATCCGCTAAGGAGTGTGTAACAACTCACCTGCCGAATCAACTAGCCTCGAAAATGGATGGCGCTTAAGGGCGGGTATACCTATACCCGGCCGTCGGGGCAAGTGCCAGGCCCCGATAAGTAGGAGGGCGCTGCGGGAGGGATAGCCTGCATGTCGGAGCAAAGAAGAGACAAACTAGTGGAATGATGAAAATTTCTATGAATAGCTATTCACTATATGAAACAAACTTGTCCTTAATTCATGCATATGAGATGGAGCAGATTCACGTGTTGCCAAGTACAATAGCAAGTTTGGTAGTTTGTCCATATGTCCTAATTTTTCTAGGATAAAGATACTTTTGCAAGTACAATAGCTATATTTTAATCTTTACACCGTGATAACTGATACTTCTCCAGTTGCTCATCAGTTATCTAGTAAGGTAAATTTTATAAAAATATGCTTTTCTGAAGGGTATTTTGTTAATTTAAAATTAGGAAGGATTTGATATTTATAAAATAGTAAATAAGTCACTAATTGCATCATCGCCCTTTAATATAGGATGTTGCGCTGATGTTATGAAAGCCCATACGGTCTTTCTCTTATTTCATTTCAATTTAGTTATAATCCTTCAGTTCTGTTCACTTGGAGTCTTGGACAAAATGGAATGAATTTTTTAGTACCATTTAGTTGTTTACTTGGTCAGAATATGGACACATACATATATGTCCATATATATGTTTTTGTCGGCATATGTAAAACTTTTTGATTATCTAACATATAATTCTGGATAACAATACAGGAAACACACAAACAATTGCACAATCAGTCCAATATAGAAAACACTTAATAAACTTGTATATTATTCCTCTTTCAGTTTCATACAAGAATTACAAATATACTGAACTTTTGGGAGGTTCAGCTCTCCCACGGAAAAGAGAATAGACTCAAAAAATCTAATGCCCTCACATGGATCCTCCCTCCTCTTAGCCAACCCCCTGGGTCCACTGTAACTACTTATTATATTTATTCCCTTGTATCTGATATTTTCCCTATATTACCAACTTCAAGTGTATTCGCTGTTTTAACCCTTCTGCTTGCGTCTTGTATATCTCATCAGGACTTGTGGTGGTTTAGTACAACCCACATCTTCTATATGTCATCTGGACTTGTGTTGATTTGGTACAATGTATTGCAATTTGCAACATATGCCTGTATATGTTCATATGATGTTATTAATTTAAAATCTCCCATTGACATCTTCAATGGGAGACTTTAAATTAATAACATCGTCTCTTACGGTCTCCGAGTCATCAATTTTTACTCTTTTGTTTTAGAAGAGTCGGGTATTAATTTGATGGGAAACAAGATCTCTGAACTTGCACATTCTTCAAGAGTCTTGGTGCACAAATCATTGTATAACTTAGTTTGAAGTAGCTTTGATTTCTTATATTCATCACAATATCACATAGTTGTTAACATTGTATTTTAAATTCTTTATATATATCCACGGCTGCCCTAATTAGAACCATTGTTGAAGCATGCCTTTTTTGAGATCAAGTGGGCCATGAAGTTGAAAAATCTGAACCTTGAGAAGACACGTGGATTTGAGACAAGGCATGCATGCATGCACCTTCCCCCTTGTTACTGCAACATTTAACTTAAAAAAATCTAAACCTTTATTTTGGCTAATTAAACTTTTGTTATTTTGCGATATATTATAGAATTTTTTTTTTTATGTTACATGTAAAACGAAATATTCTATTGTCATTTGCAGCCTCTAAAATCATTACCTGGATCAAAATTAGGCTCAAGCTTGTAAATTATATGTACCCTGAGGTAGTTGACAGGAGAATGGGAATGTACTAAGGTTCAAAGGATAATTGAATAAACCTTTCTCGATTATGTGCAAGTTAACTAATTCGACGGGCAAAATACTCTGCAGGTGTTAGATAGGGGTGAAAAGATTGAATTACTGGTGGACAAGACTGAAAATCTTCAGTTCCAGGTATGTCTATTAAGTGTTTCTGAAATATTATGGGTATATGTGGCATATGGCTTACAAATTGATGTGGTTGTTGAATATCAGGCTGATAGCTTCCAGAGGCAGGGTAGGCAACTGCGGCGGAAGATGTGGCTTCAGAACCTTCAAATGAAGCTGATGATAGGAGGAGCCATATTCGTTTCGATTATGGTTGTGTGGCTATTCATATGTGGTGGCTTTAAATGTTGAAATTTTTAGTTTCTAGTGGTGGTGGTGTTTTGTTGTACAAAAATGCAAGCAGCTATCTTTTGTATATGAAGATTATCTTTCTGAATATTGTTGTATTCATACACTGAAATAAAAACGACTTGAACGATGTGGCATTTTGCTTTATTTTAATTTTTATGTATTACTCTTGACTACCGTAAAACTTCACCATTTTACAACCACAGGAAGGGTTACAGTCAGATATGAGATTAGTTTCGACACACATCACATTTTGAACGCACGTATAACACATGTGCAGAACACTTATTACTTATTATAGCACACAACAAGAAACTGGATACATTAATATGCATGTACCCCATTATTAGATATTCTGATTCATCACACGATGCAAGGTTCCCTTGCATCTCAAGGAACAAAAGCAACCGGCATACTATGAAGCACAACAGTTTCGACAGTGAGCCCCGGCCCGAAACCTAAAGCAATACCCCAATCTAAGCCATCACCAGTAGTTGACATGCCATCTTTGATAGATTTCTTCCTTGTTTCATCCAAAATAAACAAAACACATGCACTCGCCATGTTACCATATTCACCCAGCACCTTCCGAGACGCCCACATTTTCTCTTTTTCCAGTCTCAACTCAAGTTCAATCTGGTTTAAGATAGCTGGGCCACTAGGGTGGGTTATCCAAAACAGCGAATTCCAATCAGATATACCAACGAGTTCAAAAGCTTCCTTCCGAGATGCCCACATTTTCTCTTCTTTTAGGCCTAACTCAAGTTGAACCTGGTTCAAGATAGCTGGGCCACCAGGGCGGGTTATATAAAACAGTGAATTCCAATCGGATATACCGATGGGTTCGAAAGCTTCTTTTAATATCCTGTCTAAATTACCTGCAAACAACGTAGTTATGTTCCTTTTAAGAAAAATCATTAAGCCCGACTCTCCCAGTTTCCCCCGGACTGTGTCTTCGGAATCAGGCACTATGTGTTGGGCTGCAAATACAATTTGAAAGAGTGGATGTTCCGTTAAGGGATCTGGATCTGACCCAACAATTACCGAGGATGCTCCATCACCAAATAGTGCTTGAGAGAGTAAAGAGTCTAGATGAGGCCCACGAAACATTATGATTGTAATCTCAGAGCAGACGACGAGAACACGAGCGCCCCTGTTGTTCTCAGCGAGATCTTTAGCAAGGCGAAGAACCGTACCTCCTGCGAAACAACCTTGTAGGTAGATCATGTGTCGCTTGACAGACAGATTCAGGCCTAGTAGCTTAGTGAGCTGGTAGTCAGCACTTGGCATATCGTAGCCTGAAGTGGTGCAGAAAATGATACGAGTAATTTCTGATTTGGGATGTCCCCACTCTTTGATAGCTTTCTCAGCTGCTTCTTTCCCTAGTTTCGGAACCTCCATCCTCAATTTCTTGGCGAGCATCCAAAGAGGGAGCGGAATAGTTGCACATGTTAGGATTTTCTTCTAGTGTTTGTTCTGTAATATGCAGGAACCGTGTTTTTATCATGGTTTTGTTACCTGCACGCATTACGTAGGGAACGAACATATTACTACTTTATGCACAAACTTGCCATATCTCCCCAGAAATTTGGACAACGTGATCACTACCTAATGGACAACATAGGTCACTTAGTCACCACTCACCAAGCAATAAACCAGCATGTAATCGTAGTATATCTAAAAAAAGGAGCAATTTTATTAACTACACTACTACAGCACCAAAGAATATGCAGTCCAAAACAAGAACAAGATAACCATTTGAATAAAAAACAAGAGATTGCAGACTGAAGAGGGTGAAGCAAGAGCTTGAATTTGCACTCGCAAACATTAAGATTTTTATCTTATGTGCATTCCTTGGCTTATAATATATGCATTCCTGTTCATTGGATCATATGTGCAAGATTATATGGAGTACGTACTTAATGGAGGAACATATGCAAAATGGTGGAACAATCAGAGAATGTGGATGATTAGAGGAATCTCAAGTTTCCCATTTGCAGTGTTGGAATATACACTAGGCTGCTTTGGATTATCGGCTCCTGGCTATAGCGTGACAAGTAAGGTGGTCTATGTCAAACAGAATCAGCGTTATGAACGTGGGTTGTTTGAGTTTGGAGTTACATCACCGTTGCTCTTTCTAGTGACCATGATAGCGATTATAAATTTAGTTGCATTTTCAAGTGGCCTTGTACAAATATGGGGGAATGTAAATGCCTGTGAAGATATGTTTGTGCAGATGTTTATTGCTGGTTTTGTTGTGTTAAATAGTTGGCCTGTATATGATGCTATAATCATTAGAGCTGATACTGGGAAAATGCCGGTAAAAGTTTCTTTGATTTCGGTAGTTCTTGCTTGTATTGTTTACCTATCAGTTACTTTAGCATTTTAATTGCATAACTTTTAAGATGTACTCTTTTTAATCATCATTATATAATTTCTGAAAAGGTACGTTTGTGCTACACAAATTTCTTTTTTAATCATATTATATAATTTCCGCAAAATTTATGTCAGATAGCATTGGCACCCCTTTTTCTGCAAGTTAAAATTTATTAATTAATTTGGCAAATAGATATGATCGATATGAGATAGCTGAGGATGAGAGGAATGGTTAATATTAAGCTCATTATATTGATACCAAGAATTTGTTGAAGTGCCTTCTGAATTCTGAATTGAGGAGAAGAGGCTGAGTTAGAGTGTTGATATACTGCCCTTTGTCCCTTTTTTAATTTGTTGGTATTCAACAAGGATTATGAGATAAAATGTTTAGTAAGATTCCAAAAGTTATTTTTATGCTTAAAAGATTTTGACATGTACTCCCTCCATCCCATAAATTCTCAGGATGAGTCATAATTGAACAGGACACACAGAGGATAAACTTTTACCACTTGGACTATCCAATATTTAGATGACACAAGATTGAAAACTAAAATATAGACAACGGGTCTTGATTGCAGGCGGCTAAGCCAATCAATCGATTATTGTAAAGATTAACCGACTTATATAAGATGGTAAAATGGGAAGGGAAGGTCAAAGTTAATGTTTTCAACAATAAGATTCTTACAAATAATCATATTCAGTAGCAGCGGGAAGGGGAGGTCAAAGTTAATATCTTCAATTATAGGGTTGTTGCAAATGATCATATTCAGGTAACAACAGCAGTGTTATCACTGGTAAAATTGAAAAAATACTAGTACTTACAAATACCCCTATCAAATGTATTGAAATACGTACAAAAAAATTTGAACATGTAAAATGGGACGTATCACATTTACACCATGAAACACAATCTAAAATTGTAGGTGCCTCTTAATCTAAAATTGTAGGTGCCAACGCAAGATCGATCAGATGATAATTATCTTTATCTTTGTATATAATCTTTTCTATAAGTTAGGGTGTTGGATAGCTGATGGTCATCTACTTGTACATAAAATGCCTCAAGTTATTCTATAAGCAACTGTAAAACTTGTTCTTCAAAATGAGAGAAACAGTTACAATTGATATATAAGTTTTGTACACGTACACATAATACATGCGCAAACAAACATTATTACAATTTACATCACACTACAGTAATACAGTAGCTACAAATGGAAACATACATACACCATTATTACACACAAGGGGAGGCAGCTGACCCCTCTTGCCGATATGCCTCTGCACACAAGATTATGTATCACAGGACACAGATGAACAGATACATATTTCCAGCTCACATGCATCTTAATTATTGGATAATAGTAACCGGCATGCTATGCAGCACAACAGTTTCGACGGTAAAACCCGGCCCGAAACCGAAAGCCACACCCCAGTCCAGCCCATCACCAGTAGTTGACATGCCATCTTTGATAGATTTCTTCCTCATTTCATCTAAAACAAACAAAACGCATGCACTCGCCATATTACCGTATTGACTTAACACCTTCCGAGATGCCCACATTTTCTCTTCTTTTAGGCCTAACTCAAGTTGAACCTGGTTCAAGATAGCTGGGCCACCAGGGTGGGTTATATAAAACAGTGAATTCCAATCGGATATACCGATGGGTTCGAAAGCTTCTTTTAATATCCTGTCTAAATTACCTGCAAACAACGTAGTTATGTTCCTTTTAAGAAAAATCATTAAGCCCGACTCTCCCAGTTTCCCCCGGACTGTGTCTTCAGAATCAGGCACTATGTGTTGGGCTGCAAATACAATTTGAAAGAGTGGATGTTCCGTTAAGGGATCTGGATCTGACCCAACAATTACCGAGGATGCTCCATCACCAAATAGTGCTTGAGAGAGTAAAGAGTCTAGATGAGGCCCACGAAACATTATGGTTGTAATCTCAGAGCAGACGACGAGAACACGAGCGCCCCTGTTGTTCTCAGCGAGATCTTTAGCAAGACGAAGAACCGTACCTCCTGCGAAACAACCTTGTAGGTAGATCATGTGTCGCTTGACAGACAGATTCAGGCCTAGTAGCTTAGTGAGCTGGTAGTCAGCACTTGGCATATCGTAGGCTGAAGTGGTGCAGAAAATGAGATGAGTAATTTCTGATTTGGGATGTCCCCACTCTTTGATAGCTTTCTCAGCTGCTTCTTTCCCTAGTTTCGGAACCTCCATCCTCAAAATTTCTTGGCGAGCATCCAAAGAGGGAGCGGAATAGTTGCGCATGTTAGGATTTTCTTCTAGTATTTGTTCTGTAATATGCAAGAACCGTGTTTTTATCATGGTTTTGTTACCTGCACGCATTACGTAGGGAACGAACATATTACTACTTTATGCAAAGACTAGCTAGAAAGCAATAATTAATATTGCATGATGTGTACACTACTAATTAATGTATATATATAATTAAAGACCTACAAATTCGCTCAAACTTGTCTTTGAGTTGAGTCATGTGTTCGCTCTTTGTCACACGAAAGTAGAAGTCGGGATAATCAGCCAGGGGGTAACAGTTGGGAGGAGCAGCAGTTCCAATGGCAAGAATCGTGGCCGGACCTTTAGCTCTTTGCTTTTCCATTATTTCCTCAACTGATATACTAGCCATTTCTCTGTTTTGTATTAGGAATGTGCTTGTTTTTTATTCCCTTGTAATTTCTATGGTGATAGACTATCTGAACCTATTCGATCTCCATATATAGACTAATAGACACATGGTGTGGTAATTCCTTCAATTTCTATGCCAGACAGCCAGTGGGGTTTGCTATCTTACGAAAATATTGCTGGCCTTCTTGGCGCCTTGTGATGTAGTGTATTCCACCATCATTAGTCGGAATTAGCCAAAATTGACCGCTTTCGACAGTCGATCTAAAAAACGTTTTTTCAGTTGGTAATACTTATATCAAGCACAGTTGTTTCAAAAAAAAAAAAATCAAGCACAGTTGTTTCAAAAAAAAAAAAAATCAAACACAGTTATTGTTGGGAATAACAGTAATCTAAACACAATAATGGGCAGTTATATGATAAGTATTAACAAGAACAGGCAGAGACCAATTACGAAACAAACACGAAAACAAACAAAATATTAATCAAGTGACTGTAAATGCGAGAGAAAAGATAGAAAATTTACCTCTAACAGGAGTTTTATGCATACACTGATAGAACCAATTGAAGTCGTTAAGTCTTGCAAGAAGTTTTGACTGTTCTTGAAGAGATAATTTAAAACCGAAACCGAATCACACTTTTTAAAACCGAACCGATTATTTTTTATTCGGGTTTGGTTAATACAGAAAAACGTATCAACTCTTTGTAAAGAATTAGATACGCAAGACGCCGAAACATTCACCCAAATCTTTCTTCGACCCGAGTCGCGCGCGAGGGCACACAATTATATTCTCTAAGTGAGACAAGCCCACATAAACTCATTTCAAACAAGCAACTTCTGCTCAATTTATTTATGAATTTTACTAAGAAAATGAACATGAAAGTTTAAATTTTCATTACAAGGAACAACCTCCAATCGTTAGTTTCCAAAAATATTATTAAGAACGCATCTAAAATATGTCTTAAATTTCCCATTTTCTAACCGTTGTTTCAAAAAAAAAAAAAAATCAAGCACAACTGATATCATGTAAACCACAAACATCCCTTGGTCGTTTATCAGCACAGCATCTCGAGTAGACGTACTACTGGTAAGATGGTCACAAGTACTGTCAAGATCCTCTTGGAATTCATCTCAAACATGACATCCTTGATTAATTATATATAGAGAAACTACAATAAGTGGAAAAGTACTACTATCATATTCTAATTTGAATTAATTAGGATCTGCAACAAGTACTGCTAAAAGGTCTTACGTACACTGTCTGTGGCACGTTAAAGTACACTATGTAGTAAGCTACTAGTATTTTCCCAAATTATTTTGTTCTGCAACTAATTAATGTGTGCTTATTAGTTAATTTCAAATCATACAGATGGGCTTTATCTATGGATCTTTAGTGGAGGACTATTACACTAGTTATCTGCTTCACTGTAAAGGATGGGATTGGGGATCAATCTACTGTAAGCCAAACAGGTCTGCATTTCTTGGGAATGCACCGATAAATCTCCACGATTTTCTGACCATGCTTAAGAGATATTCGATCAATTGGCCTTTTGCATGACTAGCTAGCCCCCAATCTTCGGAGTCCAATCCCCAGATGGTCCATTCACATCACCATATATGCTAGCTGTATTTCTCCAAGTAGCCTTATAAACTCGTACCAATTTTTCCGAAAGTATCTGATCATTGGTTTATAATACATGCATTCCCGTTTGTTGGATCATATATGCAAGATTTTATGGAGTACATACTTAATAGAGGACCATAGACAAAATGGTGAAACAATCTGAGAATGTGGATGACTAGAGTATTGTAAAATACACTTGACTGCTCTGGCTACAGTGTGACAAGTAAGATGGTCGATATCAACCAAAACCATCACTATGAACATGGGATGTTCGAGTTTGGTGTTACTTCACCATTGTTCTTTCCGGTGACCACCACAGCGATTATAAATTTAGTTGTACTTTCAAGTGGCGTTGTACAAATATCAAGGAATGAAAATATGTATTTTTATAGCTGGTTTTGTTGACCTAAAACACCAAATCAAGTCAAGTTGGCTTTCGAGTAAATATTGATTATTATTTGTAATAAATCTATCGCAATTGTCTAATTTACGATCATTTATCGTCAAAATTGATAGCGCCACTGGATAGTTCATCACTAGTCCCAACATGGTATCAAATTAGGTAACCTGGAGACCTAGACTCACTAGTCCAATCCATCGGAATTGCATCAATCAGCAACCTGAATTTCACTTCGAGTCGTTCTAAAGAAACCATGTAAATAGAGACATAAATCATGCCTAAAATCGATAAACTTTTTGTATGCAGAGAGAAAATGACAGATAAACTATTCAAACTGTTCAGTTATTCAAATTACTTAACTAATCATACTGAAGAATGATCAGACTCTTTGCTAACCATCCATCAGAGAAGATCGATATCAGATAACTACATAAAAATGTCACTTGGAATATTGTTGCGGCCGTACTTTGTAAGACGGTTGGTATATTCCCCATCTGCAACTCACTTAGATTGTATAAAATTCATAAAATATAATGCCATGCATATAGAATAAACCGTTTCACTGTCGTTAAAAGATGCGCATTCTGCATTCAAGCATGTTCCAGACGGCACGAAAGTGGACGGATTTAATTAGACAGGATCGAGGACGTTTTTGTTTATTCAAAAAACTCAGAGATCAGAAAACTCAAAACATTCTTTACCTCTATCTGTATATAAAATTCCAGAAGTTTAAACACTCGATCAGATTGGATTTAGCACAAAGTCAATTAATTAAATAGGATCAAAGTGTCTTTATCGATAATAAACGTATTTGTTTGTTTGACAGATGAACATGAACTCATGAGCAAACACTTGATCGATCAGCTAGAGTACTATAGTACGTATATTTTACTATTTTGTTTTGGAAATACATCAAAGGAGCTGCTAGTATACTCTTGCACAGTTGCACTCCATAATTAGAGAAACGGTAATTTAATTACAATCATACACATGAACTTTTTTAACAGAGAAAAGAAAACAAGCACAGAAGTAGTAATAAACTTGCAATACACAATTAGAAACTAACATAAAGAAGTTTAGAAACATACATCATCAATGCATATTTAACACATTTATATGTGTCACGATGTTTCGACGGTGAGGCCTGGCCCGAAACCGAAAGCCACACCCCAGTCCAACCCATGCCATCACCAGTAGTTGACATGCCATCTTTCGTAGATTTCTTCCTCATTTCATCTAAAACAAACAAAACACACGCACTCGCCATATTGCCGTATTGACTTAACACCTTCCGAGATGCCCGCATTTTCTTTTCTTTTAGACCTGATTCAAATTCAATCTGATTTAATATAGCTGGGCCACCGGGATGGGTTATCCAAAACAAAGAATTCCAATCGGATATACCAATGGGTTCAAAAGATTCTTTTAGTAACTTGTCTATGTCACTGGCAATCAATGTAGTTATGTCCTTTATAAGGAAAAACATTAAGCCCGACTCGCCCAGTTTTCCACGGATTGTGTCCTCTGAATCAGGCAGTATGTGCTGGGCTGAGGATACGATTTGGAAGAGTGGATGTTCCGTTAAAGGATCTGGATCTGATCCAACAATCACCGAGGAGGCCCCATCGCCAAATAGTGCTTGAGGGAGTAAAGACTCCAGATGAGGCCCTCGAAATGTTATGGTTGTGATCTCAGCACAAACGACAAGAACACAAGCACCCATATTGTTCTCAGCAAGATCCTTGGCCAGGTGAGGACAGTGCCCCCTGCGAAACAACCTTGTAGGTGGTAGATCATGTGGCGCTTGACTAAAGGATTGAGGCCTACAAGCTTGGTGAGCTGGTAGTCCGCGCTGGGCATATCATAGCCTGAAGTGGTGCAAAATATGAGGTGGGTGATATTTGATTTGGGATTCCCCCCCCCCCCACTCTTTGATGGCTTTCAAAGCTGCTTCTCTTTCTTGAGCCGGGGCATGCTGTGAAGGGATCCGGATATAATCACTGAAGAGGCCTCATCAGCAAATAATGACAGTTGCAATCTCAGCACAAACAACCACGTACAACACAGGCACCCCTGTTGTTCTCAGCTAGATCTTTTACCAGGCCAAGTACAGCTAGTGCCTCCTGCGAAACAACCTTGTAGTTGTAGCCTTGTAGGTAGATCATGTAACTCTTGACAGAGGAATTAATTAAGCCCTATAAGCTTACTTGCTGTATCTTTTAGTCTGGCATATATACACTCCTCACCCCCTTATTTTAGATTGTTGCTTTCATCATACAATTAAAATTATTATTTTTAAAACAAATTGAAATAAAATTATATGCATTGATAGTACATATCGTTTTTAATCTTTTGTACAATATTCTTTTAGTAAAATCTATCTACCTTAATAATAATAATAATAATAATAATAAAATTATGGCGCCAAAAGAACGTGGTCCCGAATAAATATCTCACTTGGCAAACAAGCTAAACAACACTCATTCTATACACACACTGACGCATATATGTATGTTAAACTATAATATATACATACTCACATGATAATCTGAGCATCAATCTCAACTCAACTCTAGCTAACTAATCATCAACTATGGGAAACTGCTTTGAAACGCTCAATAAATCATCTCCGTCGTCGGACATAGTCCCCGCCGCCGGCGATCACATTGTACGGACCTTCAAATTGTCCGATCACTTCCTACATTCGTTTCGCTCTCTCTTTCAAGCCTGTTTCTCTTCAGTTTATCCCCTCCAACACGCTTTCCGATATGCTTTTAGACTGTGGAGGTGGTGGTTTTGCAGCATAAGAGTGTGACGTGGCATGTGGAGAGAGTGGTGACACGTAAAGGGATAGCGAGGGGGGATTCGATAGTAGGGACTACACGAATGGAGGTTAGGAAGTTCGCCAAGAGGTATGGTGAGTTGATGGAAGTCATGTTGGAGCATGCCAGAATGGAGGAGAGAGTTGTGTTTCCTGTTTTGGACAAGGCTGATCGAGGTAATAATGTCCTAACCAAACACTAATTTTCATATCGTTTTTGTGTCAACGTACTTAACTGCTGTTTGATTTTTCAACTTATAAATTACTTATCAGGTCATGCGAAGTTTCGATAATATTTTAGATGTATGTGTTGTATAGGACTTTGATATTCTAGTTGAACATGAGATCGGAAAGGAAATGTTTTGATAATATATTTTGACTCAAAAGAAGGACGATATATGGCTGTAAAGGATATGCAAGACAGATTAGTGTTGTTCTTGGTGTAGCTTTTATTCATACCTAATACTAAAGTATGTCTCCAGTAGCAGGTGAATAATGACAGTGTGGTGCCTATAATGACCTTAAATTAATATTGTTGATTCTTGAGTAGAATGCACCTCAGAATAAAGACTCATGTAAGTTGTAAACATCAAAGAGAAAAAGCAGCGTAAATGATAGATAAGCAACGCATATATCAGACCCTCTTTCTATATCATTCGAATTTCACACTATGAATACAGGTCTACCTAAAGCTGCAAATGCTCAACATGCAAGGGACCTACCAATCATGAACGGCATAAATGAAGACATCAAGGCCTTTGGAGTTGTTGATTCGAAGAACCCTGTCTACCTAGAGGTCCCATACAATCTGTCTACTCGTCTGAAAACTCTGCAGGTAAAGATAGACATCGCCATACATAATATGATCCAGACGAGCTTCTGTTTCTTTTTTACTTGAGGTCTTCTATCCTTGTAAAAATATCAGTATATTATATAGTTGGCCCAGTATTGAATGGATGATTGTTGTGTTTGTCAGAAACATTGTCCATGTCTACACCCAGAGCCCCTCGACAAGGGTGTTAAACGAAGCTTTTACGGAGAGAGTTGAAGTCAGGCTCAGAAATGAAGACTCTCATATTTTTATTTACAGTGAAAACGTATCCCTATTGAGAGATTGAAACTCATGTTCTCTTCAAAACTTAAAGCTAATTAATACGACTGTAAAAGCATGTCTAATTGTAGTGTTGAAATACATATAGAATGCATCAAGAAATAAAAAAGTGATTTTTGATATTAATATAAAATTTATAATTCAATGCATAATTTTAAAATAGCACCAGATTGATCTAAATCCCCACCAGAACATTCGGGGGTGGAGAGGAGGGGTGTTACTGGGACGTGGGCAAAAGGTTGGAATGACATTCCATGAGCAAGGAGGGCAAGAACAGTTGAACATGCAGCAACTGATTACAAAGCAACAAGCGAAGCTGCGTTCTTTAACTTTGGGCAGACAATAGATTAACAGAATTCACATTTAGCATATGTGATGTGCCTGCCCCTTTTTATTTATTTATGCTGCTCAAATTTTAATGACGTTCAACTCGAATAAAGTTTTTATTCCGCAAAGAAGACAAGGTAGATTGGTTTGATGTGTTATACGGTAGAACACTAGACAATATTGCTAAGATTCAGAGTGGTTAAACGAACATGAAAATGACAAAACAAACCAGCAAGATGTTGTCTGTATATATACACACACTGATAAATAACTTATCTGTACAAGCTACCTGATGAAGTTCTGGACTCAGACTAAATACACTGTGAAAAGAGATAACAAGATGGTTGCACTCAAGGCGGTAATTACTCCCATGTTGCCGTGACTTCTGCTTCCTGAACTGTGGTGCCCTTTATTGTTATTGGCAGCTCCAGCTGCACCATACACAGGAATGACAGCTGCACCTCCTGGTGTACGTGGTGATGTAGACCCACCCCCGCCATTTTCACTCCCAGCTCTACTACCTGATCCACCGCCGCCAGATCTACTACCTGATCCGCCACTACGCGCTCTTCCACTGGCAATTATGCTGCGACGTGCTATGCCATTATCTTTTTCTTTCTTGTCCTGTAAATCAACTGTATGTATAACACGATAACATTCTATGAGCTCAGCTGTCAGGATAAGCAACTTCTCCCTAAGTATACATTTGCATATGCTTTTGTTACTAAATTAGATTTGAAGAGGATTATTACAATACAAAACAAACAGTCAACAGGGGTGTGTACAGGGTACCCAACTCTAAACATGTTTTTAAGATATTAGCAAATGAGTTTTTACATGTCCCTAACCAAAAAAATCTAACATTACCAAAAAAAAAATCACGTATATCTCACTTGGAAGGAGGTAGGATATGTGAGAGAGTGAGATGTACGCAGATTATATATAATTTTTTTAATATAGTTTATAAGCTAAGAAGAGTATCTATTATTTTAATAAATCTCGGGGAGAACGAGAATTAAGCTCAAGATCTAGGATGACAGCTACTAGCTTATCCCATCACGCTCGCAAATTAAATTCTTACTCCCGGTACACACCCACGAAAGGCCTAAATTGAAATTTTTTAATATAATGAAGTTCTCACAAAAATTTAAAAAAGGGGGGTTTGCTCGAAAAACATCTTGAATCTGCAGCTGTTTCATACCCACTAAAATCATTCCAGACAGACAGTAACTTCTCATAATGAAGAGGAGGGGGCTATTATATTGAGATGCACCTTGGAATTCATAAGCAAGCTAAAAAAAGTTAAATGGAAGTTGAGGGATAATAATACAACCAACTGTTGCGTCTACTATAAATCCTTTATATTTTGAAGTGTTTAACCTAATCTAAATTCATGCAGATTGATTATCAAAAATATTGATATGTTACACACACCACATACATACATAAAAATGAACAACTGAAGAGAGGAAGTAAAAAGGGATATGAACCTGAAGCAGAAGAGTTGCCACGAGAAAATGCACAAGAAAAGAAGAAGAGGGTAAGAAGAAAGAGCGCCAATGTTTTACTTGTCATTTTAGTATTTGCTTGCCTTGATGATAATGCTCATCATACGCATCTTTATCCATTTTCTTGATCCTCTACAATTTCTCCTTTTATAAAAGATTAATTTACGCTTTGGAACCCTTTGATTTTGAAAAATTGCACTTTGGGTTTCATAATTTTCAAATCAACATTTTACATCTCAGAACTTTTAAAATCATCTTTGCACCCCTCAAACAAATTTTCGTCAATTATCAACGTTAATTTCATATTTCGGAGAGTTAATATGGATATTTAATATTTATAACAGTTATTTCGGTGTTCATATTTTTAAGATTTTGTGTTCAATTCATTCCAAATATCTTATTTACATGGCTTAAATGTATTATTAATAAATTATTGATACAAAAAATAATACTTAATAAATAATTTTGATTCTTATATCAAATTAAAGTCTGGTTCTTATATCATAGCTTATTATTTATTATTATTTCAAATTTTTTTACCAATAATCTAGTAATAACGCATTTCAGTCATATAAATGAGATATTTAAGAATGAATTAAACATAAAATCTAAAAAATATGAACACTGAAATAACTGTTTAAATATTAAATACCCATATTAACTCTCCGAAATATGAAATTAACGTTGATAATTGACGAAAATTTGTTTGAGGGGTGCAAAGTGAAATGATTTTAAAAATTCTTGGATGTAAAGTGTTAATTTGAAAATTATGAGATCCAAAATATAATTTTTCAAAACAAAAGGGTTACAAAGTGTAAATTAATCTTTATAAAACCATCAATCAATTTTCAAAGTAATACAGCGTTATCACCACTATCTTTTTTTCTTAGGAATCATTTTTTTTTATTAAAGTCAGACAATTTGAGCCCAGAATCACTCATTCTACCTTCCCCACAAGTGACGTATGCTCACTTTTTGGCCTAATTACGCACGAATTGTGTGCGGGAGTGGTATTTATAAATAATATTTGTTTTAATTTTTTTGTTTTGTATAAAAATGTAAAATTTTAAAATTTTTATATAAAATAAAAAATTTAAAAAATTATATTATTTATAAATAGCCCTACCAAACGTATTAAAATGCGTAAAAATAAAATGATCATTTTTAGGACGATTCCTAGGACCGAGGAAGTATCATTTTATTATTATCTTTTTCTTTTTTAATATTATAATAATGTTATAAAAAGTGTGAATTACTGGTATTGCGGTTGTGCAGCTTTTGTTGTTGCAGGAACATTTCAAGGAGTAGTTTCGAAGAAAAAGTAAAACTTCTCTGGTTCTAAATGATCCTAAAATTTGCTGGGCATAGGTGAAGGTATCAAATATGGATTAATTAGAATCAATTTAATATTATTTTTTATATATAATATAGATTTGTAACTATTTAATAAATTTTATTAAATTTTAAATTAAAAGAGAACAAACTTGCGAGTTAAATAATTGAATTTATTATTAAATATTTTATATATATTTTTTAAATTTTAACCGATTTATCTAATTTTTGACTGTTTTTTATAAAAAAAATATTTTTTAACCCAATTAATATAAAATTAATTTAAAAATTCACCGAACAACGATTAATCGACAACTTTTACAACAGAGTATAATAGTAATTAATTTTAATTTTTTTCCTTTTTTTAATGTGAAGGGAGTGAATTTTGATGAGACATTTTATTCATTAATTAAAATGTCTAATTTGCCCTTTTTATTGTTTATTTAAAAAAATATTGTTGAACTTAGGTCTATCAAGAAACTTAAAAAAAAAAAATTATCACTATATCAGTATATCACATATGTTTTATATCATACTCATAGTATGTGTATGCGTGTGTATGAATCGTGATTAAAATTTAGAGAGTTAAAATAATATTTAATTTTCAATTTGGTTGTTTGCATAATATACATGCTATGTATGTATTATAAAAAATATATTTAAAATATGTAAACGTTATTTATGTACAAAGTCAAGTTAATAATTTTTTATCATAAATAAGCACATTCTAAAAAAATGAATTATATAATTAGATTAAAAAGTGAATTTTTAATAAAATAATTGAATTTATATAATAAAAGTGAATTTAATAAAATAATTAAATTTAGATTATAAAATAGATGATTGAATTTGAAAGTGAATTTTCATAAAATGAATAGAATATAATGTATAATAAAAAATAATTTAAGAAGACGTGAAGTAATGATCGAGTTATTTTATTCTGAAAAATCATGAGTCATTTTATTCAAGTAATATTACTATAATGCCCTTAATTATATAAATAATAAAAAATCATACTATTTTACTAATTGTGTGTATTGAATATATATCCTTTTAATCTTAATAATTTTATTACGAAATTAATATAAGTGTGAAAACTTTACACTACAAGTCATATAATTCTATTTTACAATTTTATCTATAATAGATAAATTTATATAATAGAGTTATTATATACAATAAATATACAAATTCAAATTCAAAAATAAATTTCATATTTCGTATATTCAATATTCAAATTCATAAAATAATCATTCATATTTTGTATAATAAATTCATAATAAAAATTATTAAACTACAAATCATATAAATGATTATTGTGTATGTAAAAATGCAAATTTAAATTATAAATTTTGTGTTTGAAATAAAAAAATACTTTAATTTGTGTACGTAAATGAAATTTTTTAAGTAAAATACAATTTAATTTAATATATAGCCTATAGTTGAGCTAAAAATAATAATATATAATTATGTCATATAAATGATATTAAGAAATTTTTATTTTAAATATTAAAATATATTTATGTAAAAATTTAGAATTAATTATTGTAACACGTACCACGGCTTTAATCCCACATCGAAACATGTGTCACTTTTATTTCAATATAAAAGATAAAATACTGCTATTAAGGTACTAATAAATCATGATCTTCTGGGATTCCGTGATTGATTTGTGGATGACTCAAATTGTTATATTCGGGTCATGAACTCTGATCTTATGTGTGATACAGATTTAGAATTTGATTTGATTTGAAAATGGACTTAAGATTTGACCCGAGTTGTCACATATGATATCAGAACTGACTTTCGAAAACTTGATAATTTAAATTATCAGAAGTGGGGACGCTGAGACATGTGGTATTATCACATAATAATTAGAGGTTCGGGTGTAAGGATACGTAAAAAACATGTATTATCTATTATGCTTAACATCGACGACTAAAATTTAAGTTTAGGAGTTTGTAACACCCGAGACCTACATCAAAACATGTGGATAATCCATATCACAAATAAGTTCAAGTACACTGAACCAAATATAAAAATTTGGATAATCCGCAAGTTCACCCCTACGCAAAAAAATAATGATTTGTTGATATAACTGATAGTAGTACTCTAATATAGAGTTAAATTATATGGAGACCGTCTTTTTGTTGGAGACATTGGAGATCGTATATGTACTGTTTGCAGACATTGCAAAATATGTTCTGCAAGCAGTACATATATAGTCTCCGACGTCTTCAACAAAAATGTGGTCTCCATGTAACTTTTCACACATATATATATAAACTAAAGTATTCACATGTTTCGATGTGGAACTGAGATATTACAATCATATTTCATTAACTAATCAGTTTGACTCAAAATTAAATTAAATACAGTTGAATAAAATTAAAATTTAAAAAAATAATTAAAATTTAAAAAATATTATAATTAAAATATAAAATATGATAACAAAAAAATTAAGGCTAGTTGTTGATGCCTTGCAAGGGCTTTTATGCTGGTATATGTATAAATTTCAAAAGCCTTTCTAATACCAGGGGCAACTAATATGGACCTCTGATAATAAATGTTACTGTACATAGAAGTTGTGGGCTACTTTAATAATGCAAAATGGGATCTGTATATCTAAACTTACGACTCTAGCTTTATACTTTATAGGCCGCTAATAAAAAAAGTCATCTCTCGTCGAATTCAAATAACAAATGCTGGGGATGCTAACTTAAAAAGGAATTTCATCTCCTATTCAAATTCAAAATTTTTTTTAAACGAAGCATATTTTAGCCATATTTTACATATTTTTTTTTTCTTGAAACATACAAAATGCGAAAATGGACAAAACATCTCCTTTTACATAATAATTCACAAGTCAATCGAACAAAACGTCGTGTTGTTATCAACAAGGATGTGCTGAAACATGGGGCTGATAAATGATAAGAAATTTAAATCTAAAACGCAAACGCAGACCCACGTGATATCCTTTATTTCTTATTAGGAGAAGATATCCGGTGCTGAGACCATTCATCCAAGGCATTCCGGTGCAGAGAATTCATATGTATATAAGGCCGTCTTTCACGGATTATCTTCTCAGCATTTTTCCAGTCTTCAGCCAATCCCAGTGCTACCAATAGAGCACACATCACTGCTACACTTCTACCGTGGCCTGGAAGAAGCAACATAGAGAAAGGAAAACATATTACTATACTTTTGAAGGGAATTGATATTTACAATAAAATCACTAGATATGCAATGTTTTTACAAAAACAAGCTTCCACGGGTCATTACTCATTAGATATATGTGTATATGTATACACACACACATGGACAAAAAAATTAATAATTCAAGTTATGTTCATTGTTGGTAACTGACATTCAAATACCACTTAAAAGCCAAAGTTTTTCTTAGATCTTATATATAAAAAAAACGGGGCACATACTATATAACTTGGTTGATATAATCCAAATGAAAGGGGATCTAAATGTAAAACATGGAGCACAAAAATCATCAGAAAATGCCAGTCAATATACTCAGTCCGCCAAAACAGGGTGAATTTGAGGAACATGTCAATAGACTCAATCTCAAGATAGGCATGGTGGAGAGTGAGAATCTCACTAATAAGATATCAATATTTACTTGAAAAGAGAGTAAAATTTTCCTCAATAGACAATATACCTAAATAAAGAGCTACATGGATACACCTATACTGCTAAGTTGTATGTGCAATATGTCAAGAGAAACATCCACTTGTATATCGACATAGAGAGTGTACAAGAAATTTTCAAACAATAAAGGGGGGCCTCCTCAATCAGAGATTTGCGGGGAGTTCCAGGGTCTTGGCATCAGATATATGTAGGCCATAAACGTACCGAAACAAATGGACACAAATTTAGTAATATCTCTCAAGTAGCTTCTTAATAGAAGAATCCATTAACGCTCACTTGTTGAAAGGAACAAAATGAGGTAGGAATGCTATAAAAACCCAAATATGTTTTGAGCATTCGTGAATAATTCTCATGTATTACAGAATTCTGAACTTGAATCCCAGAAGGGTTGATTCTTCCAATTTCAAATTGAACACTCGATCCTTCCTCCTTGTATCCTTCAAAGTCTTGCACTCCCAGTCCATCACTGTTTCAGTTCTTCCGTCCTTCTCTTCAGCTCACATATTATTACGTTTTTCATTCCATTCTCTCCATTTTAAAGATACCTCGACAATTGCAATTTTATCTAAAAAATTAATGTTAAACATCATGGAAAATGAAACTTGACCTGAGATATTCAGCCCTCTGCACCACCAATACTTGTTGGAATATAGTGTCTATATTCATCATCCATGGTATATACTATGTTATTATAGATAGCAATTTGGGGGTCAAACCTATAAAAACTACGGTAATTAAGCAACATAATAACCTAAAGTATGTACCTAATGTAATCCTTCTTTTCCTTTTCTACTTTCTTTAACTATAAATATTCCCCAAGGAGATTAAATTACTGTTATGTCAATATGCTACGTAATCTAGTCCCACATCCAAACAGTCCATTTCTTCAATCCATATTGCATTTATATGACATGTGCAATATGGATGTTACTTATTTTGACCACACACTCCTCAACTGTTCTATTAGGAGTTTCCTATGTTGAGATGTACTGACTACTGAGAGATCAATTGCTTCTCTGTTAAGAATCTTGATTCTTTTTAGGTGCAGATAGCTAAGTATCTGAAACCAACTTCTCCAAGCCACGGATCAAAACATTGGGCAGGCCGGAACAGTTATTTGAAAAGGTATATAAATCAAAGCGAAAAAGTAGACAATATTTCACTAATATATGAAACGAAATCCGGGTAAACATCTTATTTCTTGAGCACAAACCCAGTAACCGGTGTCTTGGCAGTGATGTGATTGTAGCTTAGCAAGAGTGCAGCACTTATTCGCTCTATATGAACCCTCACATTTAGGTAGCTAAAAAAGATGCACTATGGAAACTAATATGTAGTAATCTGACGACAATTAAACTTAAGATTAGAACATTAGATTTATATATAAGACACGCAACAAATGAACAAATCATGAATTACACCAGCAATCCAGCATCATAAAACAAGTTGACATACAAGTATCATCCATTCAACAGTATCACATAAAACCGCAAAACGAAGAGTAACCATACCATAAGCACAATGAACAAAAATAGGTATATTCTGACTCCTCTTCCTGCACGCCCACCTTACAGCTGATTCAATCTCAGCCGGTTGAGGCGCCCTAGTATCCCAAACCGGAACACACAAATACGCAAGACCACCAACTTCCTTTCTCCTAGGCAACTCACAAGTACAATCAATAATCGCAGGATTACCCGGTGGCAACTTCTCCAAAGAAGAAGGCCACCCACCAACATACAACCCATCACAAATTTGACTAAAAGGAGGTTCACCACTAGTCAATCTTCGCAATGTCGAAAAAAATCTAACAAAATACAAATAAGGACTAAACATAATTTGAGACCAAATGGGAAAACTCCCATCTGAAGACTTGCCCAAAAGCAAAGGGAGATTAATATAAGGATGAGAAGCTATGGAAACTAAGAAAGATACAAGAGATGCATATAATATAGGGATAGCTAGTAATGTAAAACCTAGGGTTCTAACATAAGCAAATAATAAGAAAAGAGTTGTTGCTTTGAGTGCTATTAACATAGATAAACCAAACCCCAACATGATTAAAAATTCGAGATTTGAGTACAATTTCAAGATTTTGATTTAGGGGTTTTTTTAAAAAAAAGTTGTTTGATTAATTGGGTGTTCTTAAAATGATACTATAATTGGGTTGGGGATTTGTATTGATATTCAAAAGTCTTGCTGAGACTTGAGAGGACTGTGTGTGTGTGTGTGTGTGTGTGTGTGTGTGTGTGTGTGTGTGTGTGTGTGTGACGTACGGAAAATGTCCGTGAATAACCTGGCTATGAAGTATTCCGTGTTGGACTCGGACGAAACGCTGAGTCTCTCTAGCTACTTTTTGCTCAAGTTTGAGTTATTTATTTATTGGTAATGAAATATTACGTATTGTATTTATTATTATTTATTATTATTTATTATAATAATTGTTCGAGTGAGTGAGTGAAATTTGACCACAAAATTTATAATTTAGAATAATAGAACAAGAAATCGAAAGGATGAAGAATACATATCGGTGGAGTTCCAATTCTCCTAATAATAAAGGGTTCTATGGTTATCTTGAGACAGAATGAGCATGATAAAAAAAGCAAGGTGGGATGGGGTTTCGGAATTTGCATGGAGCTTGATTATATTTCAGCAATGCAGAGAAATCTTGGCTAGTAGAAATGATCTTACAGTAGTTTTTGTCAAAAAACTAGCAAACAATGTAGCTCATGGAATGGCTAGACTACCTTCTACGCTTAATAGCAGCAATATTTTTGTGTCTACTCCGCAGATTTTGTTGGAGACGATTATGTATGATTCTTCTATAATTTAATGAAAGTATCTTGTTCTTCAAAAAAATGAATAATAGAAGATAAATCCTAATTATTAGGATATATCTCATCACGTTTAAGTCTAAAATATTTTAATATTTTAAAAATTGAGAATTGAGAACCCGAATAAGTTAGCAAAAATATTGTACAGCGATTGATTAATTAATTAAATGGAATTTATTTGAAATTTTTAATTGAATTACTAGTCAAATGCAATTGAATATTAATAATATTAATATATAAATAATACTTATACATTTAACCATTTGTTATACATTATAATACTTATAAATAAAAGTAATTATGATTATAATAAAATATTATTAAGAGATCTAATTTTTAAATTTGTGGGTCAATTTAAAAATAAATTGAGGAGGTTAATGATTTAGCGGTTTAGAATAAAATTTATGCATGTGAGAAAAAAGACTTTATTTATTTATATTCAATTTTATCACTTTTCAATTTTTAATTTTTTTTAAAAAAATTACTCTTCTACTCTCCAACGACGACTCACACAATCATTCTCGAAAAATAGACCTTTTATTCTTCAACCCATCACATGAAACACTCGCCCAAATCACCATTTTTTAACAACCCGGTTATTTTTTAAATTTATTATTATTATTTAAATATTTTATTGATTTTTCTCAAAAGTGGAAGAATAAATTTTTTATATTTTATTCCAATTGGATGCATTCTCATATTTTATTATTATTATTTTTTTATTTTAAAAATTATTTTCGGTTCAGTGGCGTTGAGTTCGATTTAAAATTTTTATATTATTTTACTGATCGAGTCAGTATCTCGAGTCAGTATTTTTCTTCGGGTGAAAATTTTATTTGGAGTAATTATTTGAATATTTAAAATTTAGTATTTTTATATTTTTGAATATTTGAAATATTTAAATATTTTGAAAAGTTATTATTTTTAATTAGTTTTGAAAATAATAAAATTTATATTTTTCCCTAAAATATTTTTATAGATTTTTGAGATTATTTAAAATTATTTATAGATTTAATGTGCGATTTTTAGAAATATATTTCAGATTTTATAAAAATTTTGTTTTTTTAATTTAAAAAAGAAAAAGAAAAAAAGAAATTATATATATATATTTATCCTAATCTACCCGTAACCCACCCCACCCCCAATTCTGTATAGTTGCCCTCCCCTGTTTTCATTTCTCCCCTGCTGTGCCCCTGCCTTTCTTCTGTTATTTGTTTTTTTTTTATTTATTTTGCTTTCTCCTCCTCTTAGACACAAGCGCCAAATAGCACTCCTTCTGTGTTTTGGTTCATCCATGTCGCTGTTGTTATGCTATGTCTTACACGGTACGGGTATTTTTATATATTTAAAAGATTTCAAAATTCATATCTTACAAACCGTGCATCCAATCTTCGATATATGATCAGCGTTTTAAGGCTTACGTATAGGTATAATTTTGGTTAAGTTTTGAGAAGATTATTTTATGGGCAGGTTTTTCTTTTTAATTTATTTAGGAGTATAGAAACGTGATTTGATGATGGTGATCAAGCCAGAAGACAGTACAGCACGTGTATATGCATGAGGATTAATCTTGGATTTTTCTGGACATATTTTCTGGGCATCAGAAAAGACTTGTGGGGTGTCCGTAATTGATCTTATGGTAAGGTTTTTAAGATCCTGACTTGACGCTTGTAAATATTCGGGCATGTTAGTTTATATATGTTAATTTCATAATTTTTAGAGATTGTTTTTATACTACAGATAGTTACCTGTTAGCCGGATTTTTGGGTTTTGATGACTGTGTTCTTTGTTTCTGGTAATTTTATGTGTTTAGGTATAATTTACTTTGTGGGTTAAATTTATTTACTTTATTTTAGTATAGTTGGATTGTATCGTTTGAGACTGTTTTGGAGGGACTGTGATCCCGGGAAAAGTTCATTTTTCAAAACCCTTATTTCGAAAAATTTTCTTATAATAAAGTATTTATTTTAAGTTTCAATTATTATTTGATTAAAAATATTAAGTAGTTAACTATTTCGAAGAATGATTTATTTAAGAATGATTAATAATTAATTAATTTGAATAATCAGTTGATTTAATTATTAATTGATTTATTCTTATTAATTAAAAATTTATTATTTTGTTTATCTGTTTTAAACGAAACAAATATTCCTATTATTAGAAAAATAATCCGGAGGTTATAAAAATAGTTTTAAATTTTAAATTTCTTTACGAACCCGGATTAAATATTTTACGACTTTTTAGTGATCCGTTTCTAGCCTAAAAATATTTATAAAATGTGTGACGTTATGTTTACTTGTTTAATTTGATAACGTCATCGAGGGTAGACGTTATAAGTTTTAAAGTATGAATTAGAATTGTTAGTTTTTATTCCTTTTTATTCGAGGATTAATTGTTTACTTATATGCGAGTTTCGAGGATTAATTGTTTACTTATATGCGAGTCTCGAGGATTAATTGTTTATCTATATTCGAGTCTCGAAGGTTAATTATTGTTTTATATTTGAGTCTCGAGGATTAATTGTTGTTTTATATTCGAGTCTGGAGGATTAATTGTTTATTTATATTTGAGTCTCGAGGATTAATTGTTTATTTATATTCGAGTCTCGAGGATTAATTGTTATTTATATTCGTGTCTCGAGGGTTAATTGGTTGTTTAAGGATTAATTGATAATTGAGTTTATATTTTTATTTATTGATTTGTTGGGATTGAGGTGAGTTTTCTTGTTAATAGGAATATGTCTGAGATAAGTATATACGGATAGTTAAGTTATAAATGCTCGTAGAATACAACGAGGTACTTCAAGGACTAAAGTACCGTATTATATTTGACTATAGATGTAGACGTGCGGACTCGATCTCAATAGTTCAGACTCGTAGCAACCGCATGAGCGTCAGATTAAAGAATTATTAGATGGTGATACAGTGAGACGGATAGTGTAGTCGACCCATTCCAGATTAGGACCGCATCTATATCAGGCAAGTATTTTCTCCTTAATCATCCTAAACACTTTTGTTTTACTGTTTCGATTATTCATATCATGATAAATAGTTATTGTTCAGAGCTATTTATGATTCTTGATTTATTCTGTGCATCAGAGCTACTTGTTATTCGTACTCTGAATATTGGAAGATGATTATAATAAACTCATCATATCCAGCGAATTATTGTATAAATAACGAGGATATGGTCTGTAGTTGAAACTAAGCATACCTTATTTACTTGGGTTTGCTCTATTGGATTGGAATTCTAGCGTAAGAGGCTCTGAAATAATAGCCCAGCGTTTATTGAGGAGGATATGGTAACCATTCCATCTTCCTATAGGCTAACATTACTTGCTTATTTGGTACCCATTATAGAGAATCCTTGTTATAATTATGGGTATAGAAATGTACCGATAAGCTATAAAGAGGTCATATTGCTTTTGAACTGATCAGGTGGCAATAGTGTTTATTATATGTTGTATCCAATCCATATTGCCTGTGTGGCTATTATATATTGATTTTGAGCAGTTGATTCATTTTGATGACATACTGCATTGTTTCAGTTGAAATAAACTGTGATTTATTTACTGTTTAGTTTTCATAATAAACTGTGTTATATTCCATTCTCGATACAGATCTCATATCTTGATTTAATTTCAATTGTTCATATACTTGCTGAGCATTTCTTTGGCTCACTCTTGCTTTTCATCATACACTTTTCCAGACAGGATGAGAAAATATTAGCCTTTCAGAAAAAGTAGATCGACGAGATTTATCCGCGTAGCTTGGAAGAAGGAAGTAAGATGTTTTTACGAAGAAGTTTTCGATCCAGAAAGTCTGTATCTGGAGTAAGTTTTATTTATATATTGGTATATTATATATTATATATATTTCTTGGTATAGACCCGTCCTAGCCGCTGGTATATTTCTTATCGAAGTTATACTGGTAATATAAGATTGGTTTAAAGAGATTGTTGAAATTAATGGTGGAATTTTATGGATGGGGTCACAAGCGAGATTCGATTTGATTATTTAAGGTTTATAATAATTGATGTTTGGTTTCTGGATTCTTGTTTCTAGAACTATAATCTAAAAGATCTCGGTAATTGGGGTCGTAGCTGTAGATTTCAGATATTGAATTACTACAGGCGATTTCAAATATTATTAAACAGGTGATTTTATATTGAGGATTTTCACGTGATGACCAGATCCCTGACCCCGGATTTGGGGGCGTTACAATTTTACCCTCTTTCTACCCCTTTTCAATCTTTTTCTCCTTTTCCTTATCTCTCTCTCTAGATTTCTTGAAACTACCGTCAATTCTTTTATTCTCCCTTCCACTAGCAAATTCATTGATCAAGACTCGTGTTCACGTACGTAATTCCTTTAGTTGAAAGGACACCCAACCTTCTTCTACTTTGGCCCCCAGGATTTTTACAATCCATTATAGCATCTCCAGTAGTCTCCTAATTGACTCCTAAATATAATATAAATAATTAAGCTCCTAATAAGTTAATACATTATTAAGAGTGTCAACTCCAACAATACTCTTTATATCTCCTCTCTATTTTATTTTTTATTCATATTTGGACCCACTATGATAAAAGGTGAGAGAAATGTAATAGATGATTTGGAGGGAATGAATTTTTTATTAATAAAAACTAGTTGAGAGCCATGTGTAGGCTCCTAAATTAGAGGAGATGGAAGATGCTCCTAAGGTTTTGAGGAGCCACTAGGAGTCTCTTGGAACTCAATTTTTTGTTATACTCTCTATATTTTGATTTAAGAGCTTGTTTAGGAATCTCTTGGAGATGTTATTAGCATATAACTTTCTCCATCTCATCAAGTTTTCCGGGTCGGGTTTTGTTGTTTTTTCCCGCGGGTCAGAACTTGGATCAAGTGAGGTTCTTTTTGTTATAAATTGAAGGTGGTCAGATTGGGGTTAAGTTTAGTGGTGCTAGCAATGGTTTGAATCATAGGATTTTGAGGCTATTGGTGCAAAAAGTTGATGATTCTGCATCAGGTGATTTTGGATTTTTATTGGTTTGTACATTGTATTCTGTTTATTGGTATTCTGTTAAGCTAGGTTTGGATTTCGATGCTCCAAGTTGGAATTTTTAGCAAAAACTCGCATACCACCTATGCGTGTGGAGTAAATCTGCGTACAGGAGAATCTCGATAAATGAATACGGTTGGGACCAAAAATATATATTCATTTAACGAGATTATTTATTTATTGATAAATGAATATAATATTTGTTTATTGATAAATGAATATTAATTCATTTAGATAATATTTTTAGACTTTTTTCTTAATTATGTTATTTTATATGTATTATGTTCAAATGTACCTATAATTCACCGTGGTTATAATTTTTATGTAAATTTTAATTACATTCATATTTTAAAAATTCTAGATTAGTTATAATGTACATGCGTGCTTGGAATAGATAAAATTCACAGTACCATGTATTAGACAAAATTAAAGATAAGATGCATTTTGGTGGAGAGGAGAAACAAAACATTTTAGAGGCATTTTTTGAAAAGATATGACTTATTAATATGTTTAAAATTATTATTGGATCAAATGTATTCATATATTATATAAAAAAATATATTATTTAAAATATTGTGATTATTCATTTATATTTATATAGGCCTATGAAAATTATATTTTTATTTATTCGTTCATTCATTAAGCCCATTTGCCCAAATTGGGACCGAAGAAATTTATTCATTTATCGAACATTTATTTATCGAGATTCTACTATACGTAATATGCGTATATACATGGTAATATAAGTAAAAATACAGTACACGCATTTGTACTATGCGCGGCCAGCAGGTAAGATGCGTATGCTTGTGGTCATTTAGGGCAACAATCTCCATTGTGGTTATTTTGGGCAATTTAATTTAAAATTTGGTTATTAAGGGCTTTCAGATGATGCACATCTTACATGTAAAAATTAATAATATTATCTAAATATATATAATTGCAGGGAAACAATATTATCTAAATATATTATACTTAATAAAATATAAAGTATTATGTTTTGGCTATTAAAAATTTAACTTTATTTACAAAAGACTGAAAAAATAAATTAACAATACACTTTAACATATAATTTTATATATAATAACGTATGAATCATCCTTTATTAGAATTAATAATATTAAAATTAAAAAATGATTACTGACTAATAAAAAGTGAATGGTAGTCAAAATTCACAATAACTTACCTATGATAAAAATGAAATTTTATTCGTTTAAGATATTTTAAAATGAATATTAAATTATATACAAATTAAATAATATGAATTTTGTAAGATATGTGTGAAATTGTCACATATACACCTATACATATACAGTAAACAAAATTCTTTATTTTGTATTATAGTAGTTATAAATTTATTCTTTATTTTTTTATTATAATAATTATAAATTTATTTGCTTACATATGACATATATATATATATATAGCACTCCAAAAATATATTTTATTATCCTTTTTTAATTCTTACTTTTCTTGCATTTAATAAAAATTTAATATTCATTCATTGTAACTAATAAATACATATTCAATTGAAAATCTTATTTTCATTATATGAAATTTATAACATTACAATATAATTTTAATATTATATAGGATTTTCTATAATTGTCTTTTCTTTTAATAATTAATTTAAAACAAAATTATCTAAGACCACCCTTAGGACTTAGGAGCATGAAACTCAATACTCTATTACTCATCTTCTAAGCTTTGTTAATTGTAAATAATAAACTCAATTGGTCTAGGACTACAGCCTAAAATTAAACAAAAGGACTACAGCCTAAAATTAAACAAATTGAAATTGAACTAATCAAATATGACACACGGACTTAATTTTTTATGTAATTTACTATTTTTTTTAGGGAAATGAATCATTTTCATCAACATACAAAATTTAAATTCAGCATTCATAATCAAAGGAAATTTTAAAGTAACTTGCAAACTACTACTAAGTACCGCCATTCTTAAGTCATGAAAGGTTTGAAGCAAATACGACTGCACAGAAATTGACCAAAATACCCTTCAAACATCATATACATATTCTACAAGCTAATCACAAATCAAAGGCACGGCTACAATCCATCCGAAGATAATCTGACCCCAGACAGAATTAAAATCTACACTGTAAAACCATTAAAAGTGTTCAACTTTTGAGCAAAAGAAAGAATTTGCTAAAATTTTGTCAGGAAGGAGGGAGTCGGGAGTATCATTGATCGAGTACAGATAAACAAACAAAAAAATTGTGCCCTGCTTCAGTAATGAGGGAACAAAAGGATGGTTAAGTATAAAGTACTAGAGTACATAACGGAAAATTGTCCAACTAGTGGACCAATTCTGACCATAGCATTATGGTCGAGGTTTAGGTGTACAGACTAGCTCATTCTTTGCCATCCACGGTGATCTCTACGAAAAGCTTAAGCATCTTTGACTGTGATCATAATGTCAAAATGAAATGGATAAGATTATATGACCCAAGATGCAGCTGATCCCTCTGATTTAGATATCAAACTGCAGATGAATGGTGGATGGTAAGCTGCAACTGTAAAAGAAGTTATAGGCACCAGACCAAATATTGATTAATTACAGAATACTGAGCAAACAAACCTATCAATGATTGTATTAGTCGTCCAAATAATAGTAGGACCCAGCTGTTTTCTGCTCCCTGTCCTTGGCGGAGTTCAGTTTGTTGATTCTGGGCCGAAAATTTGTTGGGTCCCGTCTAAATGTGATGTCCAATTGCTACATAATAACAAACAGATTAGATTATTATATGATTACACAGTACGGCAGAACAAATTTAGTAACCAATTGGTAAACAGAACTCCCTTTTTAGCCAACAATGGTCAAGTCATACAGGGATGGCTAGTAAAACTTACAGATAAGAAAAGATTCATTCCAGTCAACAGCGACTGGGGTGAATTTGCAACACAATCAATCGATGGCTGTCCCTCGTACACTATGACTCTGTCCGCCAGATATGTTGCCATTATGAAGTCGTGTTCAACCACAAATGTTGTCTTTTTGGCGTGCAGTATAAACCTCTTAATGACTTTAGATGCAACAATACGTTGCTCGGAGTCAAGATATGCACTAGGTTCATCGATCAGATAAATATCCGCAGGCTGCATGGGTTAACAAACTAACATAAGGAAAAAAAACGGTGAAAAATATTGCTTACTAAAATACATTCCCCTAACAAGGATGGAGGGGTGTTTAAAGATAATATGCAGAAAAAGGTTAAAACATATTTTAAGCCCAAAACATAACCACGGAGAAAAAGAAGAAAGATGTGACTATCTTTACCTATATGATAGAACACATCTCAAACCAAATACATCTACATATCTTCTTGTAGGTGAGACCTATGTTAACTTGATTATGGAACTGTAATGTTGCTAGAGTTGCTCTCAATATCTAATCCTCTGCTCTAGGATACATGATCAACTTTGAATAACGATTAAATAAATCACATAGAGAAAGTAGTTCTATTCAGAAGAAACTCTTTCACGCCTAGGCAACAATTTTGGCCAAATATTGGTGATTAAGTATTTATGTACGCTGGGTGACCACCTAAATGGGACTTGAGCACTGAAAGGCTTCATTATTCATTCAAACAGTGTAAGCAATGACACTAAGAAAATAGTTACCTTCCCAAGGCACAGACATAATGCAACCCTTTGCAACTCCCCTCCAGAAAGATTCACAACTTCTTGATCCATCAGCTGCTCAATTAAAAGTGGCTTCATTACATCTGACACAAACTGAGGATGCATATATGACTCACGAATTTTCGCGTGTAGCAGATGTCGGACTGAGTGTTGAAATTTTGGACTAATTTTTTGGGGCTTGTAAGACACATTAAACTCGGGTATGTCAGCATCAGAGCCTTCCACTGTGTCAGGCTTCAATAAACCAGCCTGCAAAGATAATCAAGCGTGGCTCAGAATGATGTACAATAGCATGCCAATTGTATGACACGAGTCAAAACAAAACACATACCAGCATCCGAATAAAGGTTGTCTTTCCCGTTCCATTCTCACCCAGCATCACAATAATCTGAGAATCAGTAAATTCACCCTCTGTCACTCTAAGCTTGAAACCTCCCTGGGTTTTGCTCATGGTAGGATATTTGTACCGTGCATATGTTTCTATTTCCTCGGCACTTTCCTGTGGCGTCTCGGAAACCTGAACAGATAAGAAATAAACAGTTGATAATTTTTTACAAGCAACCAGTAGCAGACTAGCAGTCATTTTACAGATATCTTTTAATTCACCTTAAAAGTAAGAGATTCCTCTCTGAACCGTAGATTTTCAGTGGGTACAAAACCAGCCAGGAATATGTTGATCCCTTCTCTGACAGAAAATGGAAGAGTAACAACGCCGTATGCACCAGGCTTTCCATATAGGCAGCAAATAAAATCCGACAGATAATCCAGAACACTAAGGTCATGCTCCACAACAATCACGTAACTGATATTTGAAATATCAAGGATTAGTGATTCTACTTTTCAGGCGAAAAAACAAAACTTAAAATAATAACAAAGTGAATCAAAACCTGTTAGGCCTAAGTAAAGATCGAATAACTTGAGCAGCCTTGAGCCTTTGTTTCACATCAAGGTAACTTGAGGGTTCATCAAACATGTATATTTCAGCATTCTGTATAGCAACTACAGCAATTGCAAACCTCTGAAGTTCCCCACCAGATAAGTCACCCACGTTACGGTCTATAACCTGATTTAGTTCCAAATCAAAACAAAGTTCTGCTTTCATGTCTCTCTCATCTTTTTGCTCCAGCACTTGCCCGACATTTCCTTGCACTGCTTTTGGAATGTGGTCAACATATTGTGGCTTGATAATTGCCTAATATAATTTGAAAAATTATAAATATTAGATGAGAAAGAATCAAGAATCAAATGCAATAATTAAGTTATAAAAGGCATGTCAAATTTATATAAAAGTAAGAGGCTATGACCCAGAAAGTCATCAAACAATATTTTCTAGGACCTCCAAAATATGGTGGATACGAAAGAAAAGCACAGTACGGGTACCCCCCCACTAGGACTATCAATGGCACAAAAATATTATGGTTTAGTTTCATTGAACAATTTCTGCTATCAATTAAAAGATGTAGTCCCAATATCCAACTGATACACACCATGTATTACGACTGACAACGGCTTCAAAAGTACTTAAAAGTTCAAACATACATGATAAAAAGTAAACACCACAATTCAAATAGTAAATACTGAAGACATGCAAAAATGAAATAACAAGAAAAATCAGTGCCAGGAACAAGTTCTAACGCTTGTACATAATTCATTGAATATTGTTGCATTCACCTAAACTATAGCAATTAATTACTTAAATTCCTACATCTACCACCAACCCAGATACAGCCTCAAGACTATTTTTATTTGAAATTACTAGTAATACGTATGCCTGAAGCTTCTAGATTTCAAAGACCAACATTCTTAGCTTTTGAAACCTCTTTACAAAACCTTCTACTAAGAATGGCTTAAAATAAATAATCAAGCAAATCGAGGCTTATAACTTTATTATATCGAATGCCTGACAAACCAAGAGAACCCATATATATGGACACCAACTAAGAAGTGATTGCATCAAGTACAGAGGTTATTCCTTTAAAAAAATAGAAGAAAATATATAATTTAGATGTTATAAATACATCTTAACACCCACCTTCAGGTTATCTTCGAGGATACGAGTAAAATAATTTTGCAACTCAGACCCTCTAAAGTACGTCAAAATTTCCTGCCAATCAGGAGGGTTCTGAAAAACAAACAACAAAAATAAAATTAGTAAAAAAAATAGAAAGGAACTCGATGTCTAAGTAAAGTAGAGGAACAGAATAACATTTCCCTAAAACAAAATGGATCAGTATTGAAGGGATTTTACATTGAAACGGCCAAGATTGGGTTTCAATTTCCCAGCTAAAACTTTGAGAGCAGTTGACTTTCCAATGCCATTAGTCCCGACCAAACCAAGAACTTGCCCCGGCCTTGGAACTGGTAGCCTGTACATAGAAGTGAAGATATTATTAACTGCTAACAGTAAAATGGCTCCAGCACTTCTTAGGAATGTAATTCATATTACCTATGTAGCTTAAAGGTGTTGGGACCATAACGGTGAGTTGTGTCCTTGTCCAAATCTTTGGGAAGATTAATGATCTGAATTGCCTCAAAAGGGCATTTCTGTATTAAACATGATAAAGGGTATCAGCTGAGCACATCCTACAGACAGATCCAAAGACTAGACATTAAAAAGTCAATGATTAACAACCTTAACGCATATTCCGCATCCAATGCACAACTCCTCAGAGATGAAAGCAATTCTAGCAGCAGCCGTTACTTCAATACAAAGTTTACCTGCAAACAAAAAGTGAACCATGTAAAAGGATCTTATTACTAAAAGATGAATAATATTGATTGTGTCTTCATTGAAAAGTCTATAGTACAAGAAAAAATGTTGACCCAAGGAAATCATATAGATCACTAAATTGATGGGACAAATTAAAGGTATTTTAAACTGTGCTGAAACTGAGAAAGGAAAAAAGAATAGATAATTGCTATGAAAAAGAGATCAGGTATTTGAAAAGCGAGAACCTCAGTTTATCATCATTCAGATCAATGGAAACGATTACAACTACCACTATGTGTATATCTAATTATTTATATACTAATATTTTGAAGCTATTTAGCTACTGTTCTATGCAGGTCACTTCAAGCACATGTGGACTGGTTGGCAAGTATCACAGACTTTTTAATTGCAATAGATAAATTGTCCAGTGTCCCCACCAGTATTCTGCAAGCAGAATGGTGCATCTAAGCAACATATTTGCACCTAGTGCCCATCTCCTGACTTTTCCCAAAGAGACCTTGCTTTTTTTTTTTAATCTTCATATGAATTCTACACTTGGATTTACTATATTAACTTATATACTACATTTTAAGAAAGTTTTACAAGAGAAGTGTAAAAAAGGCACAAAAAAATAATTTACATAAAGTTATTATCTAATCAATATTGATGAGGTAATGGACTGATCTTGCTTCATTGGAGGCCTTGGCGGCCACCCGAGTTGAAACAGTAACAACAATATCCTTCTAGAGCCCGGTTATTAGTCTAGTACGGGCAGGGATGTTCATAAAAGTGAATGATAAGCAGGTTAGTGAGTCAAATTACATTCTAATATAGTCAGGGGTAAAGCTGCGAGAGAACTAGAACTAAATTATTTGAAATAAAGTTAAATGCAAAAGTATGTTTTCATTGGATTTTGAAAAAACAATAACTCACCATTCCATATTTCCATCAAAATCTCAAATTTTCCCATACAACAATATTTACTTCTATACAAATACTAGTATACGTAGAACAACATTATTGTTCTTCGGTAAATGACCTTGAGCTAATGCAAATCAAGTATAATGGGAAAGTTCCATCAAGATCATGAACATAACTATATTTCAAAAAAAATAGTGGATAATTACAAAATCACTAAAAAATAAAGAATTCTCAAATTTCAATGTGCAACACAGTATAATAATTGCACAGTTAAGTTGTTACAAAGCATAGTCGATGCCCAAAAAATTAGAAACCGAATAGGATAGAAATGTGATAAATTACAGAGAGAAATCAAATCCTTAATTAAATCCAAATCATTTCAACGAACACAATCATGAATAAAAAAACAGATAACTCAATTTTCAAAACAACGAAAACAAATCCAGACTACAGATAAGCTCATACACATACATAACATACATATAAATATACAATTAAACATGTAGATACGAAAAAAAAGAGGAAAAAAAACAAAGAAGATACCAGTTTTAACAACAGGACAGCTCTTTTTGCATTCTTGCCTGCACTTTTTGGGCTTACACCGATCCGCACTCACAATTGCGATACGAGTCAATCGATCTGTCATCCTGATTTACATACATATACATACATCAATCAAAACACCAGATTAATCACAATTCTATGGATAAACAATAAAGTGTGTGTGTGTGAATAAAGCAATACTTGGATGGATTTGAAGAGAGGAGTAGGGTTTGCAGATGGGGCTTTAGCTTCTAACCAAACACTCACACCTCTCTGTTTGTTTATTTGCATCTTAGGGTTTCCGCACCGTATATATGCACTTATGTTTTTTGCGTGCGTTGCACACACGAATCTCATATCTTCTTCATTATTTTATTTTACCTTTTTTATAATTTTATTTTATTTTTGTTTATTGAAAATATATATATCAAAGTCCTTTTTTTAAAATTTAAAAATATATATATATTAAGGTTAATTATCAAGTGAATCACAAGTTACGGTCAAATATATCAATTGAGTCATTAAATGTAAATTTAACTTATTTAATTTAATTTTTTATATTAAGTCATTAAGTTAACAAAAAAAATTAATGATGAATTTGCTCAAATGGCAAAATAATAAATTGTGTTGAGTTATATATGCATTTTGATAATGTGCTAGTTCAATATGTGCATGGGACTGCGAATGGCGTATCTCATGTGTTAGCACGAGCTTCTCATTTCGTGTCACACGAGCACGAGTGTGTAGATAATGCTCGTGAGTTTGTGTATGAGGCTATTGTTTGTGATTCTATTTAAGTAATGCAAGTACTTTTTTCCTCATAAAAAAATTGTTGAGTGATGCGAAACTCGTGTGATTTTTCTTACAACTCTCTCCCTTGATTTAATTAATTGTCATGGTTATATTTGAAACCCTTGTGGTAAAAAATATAATATAGGTGAAGGTTTTGTTTGGAAAAAAAATACAGGTGAGGTTTAGATTTAATTAATTGTCATGGTTATATTTAAAACCCTTGTGGTAAAAACCTCAACAATGTCGTATCGAGATTAATCCGATATATATGTTTATGATCGTGGTAAACGGGACAGATGCATAGAGAGTAGGGCTGTAAACGAATCGAATCAGGTCGAGTTTTTTCTTAACGAGTTCGAGTTTTTTTTTTAACGAGTCGAGCCAAACTCGATTTTCTTAACGATCAGATTTTGTTGTTCGAACTCGAGTTCGTTAAGAACTGAGTCGAGTTCGAGTCGTTCACAAACTTTTCGAGTCAGATCGAACTCGAGTCGAGTTCGAGTTGATTAATTAATTAATTTTTTTTGTTTGAACTTGTTTTTAACGGACCAAATGAGACTCAAATACAAATAAAATTTTAAGCTCAAATGCCTTACACTTACACACAATCTAGATGTACATTTTTATGTATATATTACAAATTTTTATATATATTGCTTAACGAGTCGAGTTCGAGTCGAGTTTAACGAGTCAAGTCGAATTCGAGTCAAACTCGAGTCGAGTTCAAGTCAGACACTTACAAAACTTGGATCGACTCGTTAATCTTAATGAGTTTTTTTGTTCGAGTTCGATCTCGATTATTAAACGAGTCGAGTCGAGTTAAACGAGTCGATTCGAGTTGAGCCTAATGATCAGATCGGTTCATTTACGATCCTAACAGAGAGGTATCGTCTTTATATTGACGAGGATGAACTTCCGTTGAACGTTTCTAAACCAGATCAATGAAATTAAGATTAATTTTTCCCCTTTCCTATCCCGTCTATGTAAGTTTCATACTCGACATATTGGTCACCAGTCACATTGACAATTAATAGAAGAAATAACGTTAAATATTGACAAAGATCGTGCTTGACTTGAACATCTTAATATAAAAAACCAAATTAATGAGTTTAAAATGAGTTATATTTGCACTTAATGACTCACTTAATATATTTTAGTAGCAATAAATGACTTACTCATAATTAATCCAAATATTTTATATGTCTCTGACAATTCTATTTTGAGATAGATTTTATATCTTTTTAAATATACTTATGTATTTTTATATTAACTCAAAGTCACCCCCATAATTAAATTTTGATAAAATGGATTCAGAAATATAAAATTGAATCTGATTTTATGTTTGAATTAAAAAAATTGAAATATGAAAGAATTTGAAATAATCCGATCTGATTCGATATTGATTCAATATAATCAAATTCGATAATAATATGAAAATTTATATGATCGAGTTCAAAAACAATCTAACGCTAAAAATTTAACTTAAAATAATTTGAAATAATCTAATAATAATCCAAAACCAATCAAACCAAAATAAAAATTATTTGAATCGAATATCAAAATATGTTTCGAATAAAATTATAAATTTAAGTATTGCACACATATAATATTATGATTTCACACATCAACTTATAAGTTCATTATACAATTTACTTATAACTAGTTCACATATATAATATATGGATTCATAAAATAAAATATATAAAAATTACAATTTTTTTTAAAATTTACTGAGAAATTAAAAAATATTAAGATAATTGTTTTTAATAAATGAATATTCTATTATATATATATATGCAAATAACATTTTAGTAAATTTTATTGTATATTTTCGTTTGGCCCTTAAATGTTTTTCAGAAAATTATTATATTATTATGCATTTAGCAAAAAAAATAATTTATCGGCCCATATCAGAATTGATGAAATCTATAATTAATTGAAATTATTATTTTATCAATTTTAATTACAATTTGACAAATTTATTTAACAAATTTTATTATAATTTGATGATAAATTAAATTAAATTAATATATATATATATATATATATGTATGTATGTATGTACGATAATTGATTGAAAGTTGATCTAATTTAAAATTAAATCGATTATTTGAATTATTAGATGTAATTCACGACAATGATCATTTTGACCTATCTCATTTGTCATTATATATATATATATATATATATATATATATATATATATATCACTTTCGTAATTTATTTAGTACATAATATTACGTAATTATTAATAATTGATCGTTTGACCTTTGGTATTATTTAGGAATCTTAATAATAATTATAACATATAAATAATTAGTACATAATAATATTATGTATTTATTAAGAATTGATGGTTTGATTTTTGGTATTATTTGGATAAGATCCTATTACTCTTATTATATATAAGATATAAATATATTTAAATTATATATTTTTTTTATTTTAAGAATCATGTTTATCCTATATTTTTATTTAATATAGTTGTACTCATATTCAACTCAATTTTATCAACATTCAAACTCTTTTATTTATTTAAAATTATGATTTATAATTAAATTTTATAAATATCAATATATATATATATATATATATATATATAAACAACGTTGTATAGAAAAACGTATAAAAAAATAATAATAAAATAAATTATCATATTAAATTAAATATTTAAATTATATAAAATAATTAATATATAATTTCTTAATATATTAATACCACTAACACTATAACAATAATTTTTATCTTAAAATAATTATTAAAAGAATAGAGCAAATATATAACGAAATTATTAAAATACCCCCTAAAATTTTATCAAACCAAGTGGATCCTAAACCCATTCGGGTGGATCCAAAGCAACAATATATAAAGCGTATAGTTGTTTCTTTTCTTAATTATCCTTTTCAATCTCAAAGCAATTACCACTGTCGAGGTATGTATTTTCTCCATACATGCGCATGTATATATATAAACCTAGAAATTTCCTGTTTTATTTAAATTGATGATTTGTATGGTGTGATTAGTTTAGTGTTCTGTTAATTCACGAGGTTATAGATGTTGTATGTGGCCAATTATCATTTACTTCCCAAACAAATTTCTGTTAATTTGACTGTTTAGAAATTAATCGAAAGTGAATTAGAACAATTACATTATTTCGTTCTCTGAGTAATGAATTTTAACTCGTTTTAGACTTCGTAATCTAAGCGGTGCACATAAATATTATTAAACTGCTATTAAAGTATTTGCGGATAAAGTGTCATGTCCAGGTAATGGGATTTCTGTAGGTATCTACTTGTACTCGAGTTACTGAGTAGATGATAATCTTGAAGGGAATAAATTCATCATCTGTGTTTTTTTAACAACAAATTACTACCAAACATCCTTTAATGATGTGGTAACAACTCACGAGTCAGCAACAGTATGCATTTGTTCTTGAATTTTAATTTGAAGATACCGAAAAGTCGAACTAGATTCAATTAGGAAAGGCACTAAAAATTATGTCAATTGTTTGGATTGTATATATGAATCAGTAGTCTGTCTTAGTTTGTTTTATTGATCAGTGCTGTCAATTTTGCAGTTTTAATTTGGTATTACACAACCAATTCAATTGTTTGGATTGTATATATGAATTTATGGATTAGCTGTCAGTCTTAGCTTTTTTGATTAAATTTGTTGTTTGTTTTGGCAGTTATATATACAGCAGTTACAATTCACGATCTGGAATTTGAGTTTGAAGAAAAGGAGGAATCAAACTAGAAGGTAGTACATTGTTATCTAAGTTGTCAAATGTATATGCACACATCGATGAATCAGTTTGTCTTTTTTGGTAAATTGGTTTCTGTTGTTAACTATTGAGGGTCTTAGTGGTTGTTTTCTAATTGATTGATTATGTATATTGGATGGTTTAATATTTTTTCTAGGTTTTGCTTGTGCTTGAGAAGATATGGCTGAACGGAAAGTCTTAAATAAATATTACCCACCGGATTTTGATCCGGCAAAGATACCAAGGAGGAGGCAACCGAAAAATCAACAGATTAAGGTACGAATGATGCTTCCCATGAGCATCAGATGCAATACATGTGGAAATTATATCTACAAAGGGACCAAGTTCAATTCTCGAAAAGAAGACGTTATCGGCGAGGTAACTATATATATATATATACACATGTGTATGTGTGTGTATGTACATGTAACTATAACTTATTTCTCATAATCTTTATCTTTCAACAAGATTTTTATGAGCTCCAGTAGCCTACAGGTACACGTAAGTTTGAACAAGGCCAACCCAGTTTTTGTTTATATAGTTGTAGACCATAACCCAAGAGGAGAAAAAGCAAGTCATGGCAAAGGTTATATGGATAGAGTAAAGGCTCACCCTGATGAACCCTTGAAAATCAACATCGTTACTAGTATCAGACCCTGACAGGCTTAGTATAACTCTAATCCTAAAGAATTAAATTATGTTGACAAAACAGATTTATCTAACCTAAAATTTAATATGTAAATTTGTGCAACGTATATTGAGTACAAAATATAGATCCTATATAGAGATAAAATGAGAAGCAATCATTTTGGCTTTGAGGTTGTGTTGTTGGACTTTTCTGAACTGGGTTGGGAACTAGTGATCAGAGATAGGGACACCCATAAAGCTAGACACTTGTTTCTCTTTGCTTTCACAATATTGTAAACATGTGGGAAATCACAGAATATACTTCCACCAGAAGAAAACTGCCATATACGTATTTGACTGTGCATGCAGAACAAAGTAATTAAATCAGAAAGTACTGTCATCACATAGAATTTTTAATTTTTAGCAAGTCTGTATAAATTACTGCAAGTAGTAATTATAAATTGCACAAGCTAACCGTGATTGGTTCTTAACAGTTGGAATAAGAAATTGACGAAAGCCATGGTAGAATTAAAGAAAAGACATTGAGCTCCAAGTAGTAACTATCAGTCAGAGTAGAGAGAGTTTTACAGCAGGTTTTAAATTTTAACTAATCTACCCAGCTTGTTCCGTAATTCTAGTGTCTAGTACTGCATTCCCCCTAAACTTGTCTATAATTTGGGCACCCATTGACTGCCTAGGCTTGTTCAACACAATTTTTTATAAGAGTAGGAGAAACCTTTGGCAAAGTAAAATTTTGCGTTGAGCCTTCTAAGAATGCAGTTGAACGAGGAATTAGCTCTTGTGCTGTATTAAGACTATATTGTTAGAGTTATATCTTTTTATTTCATCGCTATATATTTTTCTATACGAAATTAATTTGTTCTGTTTTATTATGGATCTTTACTAATTACTGAATGTGTGAACACTTACTCGGCATCTTTTGCAGACATATCTTGGAATCCAAATATTCAGGTTCTATTTTAAGTGCACCAAGTGTTCAGCCGAAATCACTATGAAAACAGATCCACAAAATTCTGATTACGTAGCAGAGTCAGGTGCATCACGAAATTTTGAGCCCTGGCGTGCCGAAGATGAGGTGATCATTTAGCTTTGTTGTGTTACATATATAATAATTTGGTCTACTAACTGACTTATGTAAAATTAAATATATATTAGGTAGCAGATGAAGACAAACGGAGAAGGGATGCTGAAGAGATGGGGGATGCAATGAAATCTCTGGAGAACCGAACTCTCGACTCGAAAAGAGAAATGGATATTCTTGCTGCACTGGATGAAATGAAGTCTATGAAGGTATGTCTTTGAATAATGCGCATTAACTGATTTGCACCTGCATTTTTTCTCAGGTCTTGGGAAAGAAGTGACTTCACATGCATGTCATCACTATGTTTATTGTTTACATTGCAAAAGGGCTTAGAATTCTCGTGGCACTTATTTAAGCATGACAAATCATCATTTAAACAACCAGACATGGGCATGTAGAGTTCCCACTTATTCTGAATTAAACTTTAGTTTGATCGAGTAGTCCGTTACCGGGAGTGTGTTTGGTGTGCTCAAGTTTTTGTCATCTTTAGTTTGTTCTTAGTTTTTCAGCTTGCCTAATATAATCTTGACACTAATATGTGTTTCTTTGTTCTGTTCAGTCACGACATGCAACAGTTAGTGTGGATGCTATGCTCGAAGCCTTGCAGCGTTCAGCTCCAGAAGTGGTATGTATAGAATTATTTAAGTATTATATTATGGTTTATGAAATATTTTTATTTAATTAAAAGTTTGATATACTTTTATTACCATAAACAACTTTGTAACAATTGTGACTGTTGTGATTTTAGGATGAGGACAAGTTGGTAGAAGAGGATGAGGCTCTTATAAAATCAATATTTCATGTGAGTAGCTTAATAGTCCATTTTCTTGCATTTTTGCTAATATTTATTTATGATGTTGACTCATGGAGTACTATTTATATATGAGGTTTGTTCATCACTAAAATTTCATTATAGGGGTCAAGAGAGTTTGTCAAAAGGATTAATGATGAAGATTTAGAAGATGACGAGGATTTAACGGAGTTATCCGTTGAAAATGGTGAATCTTCAAATAGTTCAAAGGTATGATATTTGCTTTAGTGGTGATGTATTATAATACATGTGCAAAATGTCTGAAAATAGGCATATTACCTTGGCAACATGCTCCCGTTTCCTCACACCCCTTGCATTTTCTTTCATGTATACATCCTTTTCTATATATAAATTTAAACTATACATGGTTTAACTATTATTTTACAGTTCTGGTAATTTAGTTGAAGTGAATTTCGGGTGTCTGATCAATTTCATCCAATTTTATCTTATGCAGAGAAGAAAGGTTTCTGAAGAACTCACTGGTAACCCTACTGACCACCTGACAAAGATCAGTACTCTTGATGTTACTAAAAGCAAAGGTTCATGCCCACTCTTTCTCCCTCTTTAGAAGCGCCTACTCTCCACATGTAATCTGTGATGTGTTTGAAGCAGGAACTTTCTGATTTTTCTGTGCCAATCTATGATTTAAAAGCTTGTTTTAATAATGTGTCTAATAATATAAGAAGAGAATGAAGTATTATTACCTCAAAATTTTGTGTTTGCATCACTTGTAGGAATTATGAAACTATTTTGTCCCTTTTTTAGATTAAAATGAATGCCTACTACACATTTGTGACGCACATTTTTTTCTTGTTCACTTCGTTTCCTATGTTACTAGGTCACATCATTTCTTTAGTCATCTTAGCGAGAGTTGAACTGTCGCCCTCCCGGAAAGAGTGAGGGATAACAATTGGCCAAATCCATGTAGTAATAATTATAAAATTCTTTTTATCTATTAGTGTCAATTATGTTATCTTTTCTACTCTACCACTGATCTTGTGATTAAGGTCTTCTCGACTCTTTATTTTACCATTCCCAAGGACAATTGTAATGGAAATAAATTTATCCCCTAATCTGTCTCCCGCATCCAACACTGTAATTTAAATAATTGTACATATTTACCATAGTAATCTTTCACGAACAATTAAACTTGTCTTAACTGCTACGGAGACAGTAGGACAGCGACTATCTTGACCATGATGAACATCTGATCAATACATTATTCTCTGACGTCTTTACCTCATCCTTTTTGTCCCGCCAAGCCAAATGCTAATAATTCAAATTATATTGTTTCTTTATATTTATTGAAATTTATTTCCTTAATTAAGGTATAGGGACCTTCGTCTATAGCATGTAGGTGGTCCATCACATGGTTTTTGCTCGAGGGAATGGAACTACTTGAATTTACATTCTATTTACTCTTCTAATAATTATAACGGATGAATTAAATTATCTCACGAAAATTTATGTGCAAGTTAATGGTACTATTTGTATATCAAATATCAATGAGTTAGTCTATTTATCAAAATTTTAGTCTGTGATGTCAGTTATCTTTGTCGAAAATTAAGAATTCTGGAATCTTTATGAAATGCTAACATATATCGTATGCATATATGCAGATAGTGCCCCTGGTCGCAGTACTTTCATTTTCAAGTCCTCGACAGTCAAAGTTTCAGTCAAGAAGAAACCAGTGGCATCAGAAAAAGAGGAGAACAAACCGGAGGGGAAGCTGAAGGATAGCACTCAACATGATGAAGACAAGGGCAACATTCCAAACAATGGATTACTCTCTCTAGGCCAACAATATGACAGCGATGATGAAGATGATTAGTGAAGGGCTACAACAATACTGTCATAGTGTCATTGATTAAAGCTGATATTCTTAGTTTCAGTTTCCTGTGCCACCTTTGATCCTTCCACAGCTTCTAGTATCTCATATGAATGAACCGTCTTCTGTCCAGCATTTGTATGTTCTTCACTGTGCTTTATTGACTGCGAAACTAGTCTCTCGACTCAGAAGTCGAAAGCTGCATCATGCAGCAGAGTTATCACACTCCCCCCCTCCCCCCCTCCCCCCCTCCCCCCCTCCCCCCCCCCCCCCCCCTTACACATAAGTGACTTTTAAGTGTTCTCAAAATGCTTGTGGGGTGACGTGTCTTTGCTAATGCTGTAAAACATGCATTGTATTTGTCCAGAACATAGATGTGTTTATTTAAACATTATTATTTTTTACTTGCGAAGATAGTTGCAAAATAGATTATCAGGTAAAGTTCATCCATAATCGTCGAACAACAAAGCAACTTGATATGTATAAAGCTTCGGGCCGACTACTTATGAGCATTACAGGTATTCTTCCCGCATCTAATATACATATTAATTTTCTTTTATAAAAAATATGAACGAATACAAGTAGCCTTTTAAATACTTTTTGAAAAATGTTTCAAGTGCCAATCGAGTGTCAGATATTTTAACAGCATAACTAAAATATGTCTGACTTCTTTTTTTTTGTTTGAAATAATAGTACTTGCATAAAGTAATACTCCTCCGAAATTAGGTTACATCGAATGAACTTTGGAGCGGTATGAAACCATTCTCTATGACAGGTCATAGACAATGCAGCTCGAGCTAACATATGAGTCACATTATTCGCAGATCAATGTTCATACACAACTAAAACATTTTCAAAATGTTGAAGTAAACTCACACAATCATCTAAAAGTTTGATCTTCTCGTGTTATTATAGACGGCCTCCACCACTAGCTTCGCGTCCAATTCAAATATGCAGTTCGTAGTTCTCCATTTGTGCATCCACTCCAATGCATCTCGAAGTTCCACCGCCTCTGTCTCTCTAATCTGTGTGTACCCTCGATAATTAGAACTTCTAGCACCCAGGAATCTTCCACTGTCATCACGAGCTACACATGCCACTCCTATATTCTCCGTATGATCCTGACTTGCAGCATCTACATTGATTTTTATCCAACCCTCTGGTGGTCGACCCCATTCCTTCGTCGATGGTTGCATTTGTCTCACACCTCCAGCTTCCCATTCATTAACCTTCCTTCATTCCCGCATCAGGTTCAAAGCCATTGACAATGTACAGTAATAAAATCTGTTTTGAAAACAATCTTCAAAGATGTATTAATTTTTTTTTAAAATGTAAGTTATGGTTAATAATCTACGAATTCTTTTATTTTTTGCTAAGTTAGTATACAAATTCCACTTTAATATTCCATGAAGTATCAATTTTTTTAATGAAAATTGAAAATCTTGAGCATATACTAATTCCCAATACAGAATAATAATAATTTTTTTTAGTACCTTAAAATTTTAAGTTTCAGTTTTACTTTCTTTTCAAAAGTTATTATTATAATTATTAGTATAATGCTTCCTCTGTTTCATAAATATTGACCTGATTTAAAATTTGAAAATCAAGTTGACTCAGTCTGATCATTAATCAAAAATTATATTATTAAAAAAATATAATTTATTTGTAAAATTTCAAAGATATTATATAATAAAATATATTTTGTAATCAAATTTCAAACTATTTAACTTAAGAAAATCAAAACATACCAGGAGGGAATACTTTATTTTAATTAACAATCTATTTATTTAAAATCTGAAAGGAAAAAAAAAACGGATACCCAATTTGATTAAATAAAGCGGTTGTGAATTGTGATGGCTGCTATAGTGCTATATGTCGGCGGCTATAAATAATAATACCAATCTATATTAGAGAAAATTGCAGGGAGGGTAGCCAAGATAAATGCTTTGAGTGATTCGGGGACCATAACAAAAAAGTGGCCAACGGGGGTCCTGGAAACATATTTTGTATACATTTTGGGGTATTCCGTCCATATTGCCGTTACTTCCGTTATCCAGTGGGGGTATTTTTGACCCAAAAAAATAAATTACATATACTTAAAATTCATTTCCTCAACACTTCCCCTAATTAACACTTCCCCCAAATTAACACTTCCCCTTAACGAAGCCCCCGAATTAAACCCAAGCCCTAAAATCCCCCCCCCCCCCAATCGGCCGGCATCAAATTGAGCAATTGTTGCCCTAATTGAACATGGCATGGTTTCAACGATTCAAGGAGGATGAGAATAAGTATGCTCCCCGGTGTTGTCCAGATTACGAAGGCAAGTTCATCTCCTCTGCTTAACATACGAGTTTTTTGTTAATGATGCTTGTATATGCATTGTTGTATATTTGCGTGTATATGCTTGTAGCATATTATATATGCTTGTATGCTTCTTGTATATGCTTGTATGCTTCTTCTCTAAACCATATGTATATGCTTGTATGATATGGTATTGTTATAATTTGTGTAAATTTTCAATTTTACAGACCCTGGAATGTTCACAATCAAACTCCATTTTAATGGTCAAATAACAATCAAACTGCATTTTAATGATCAAATGAAAGCAAGTGTTAAACAGTATGTAGGTGGTGAAATAGCATATTATGATTATTGCCATGTTACTCAAATGAGTTTGGTGGAGTTAAGATCTATGCTGACTGAGGTAGGAGGATTACTAAGTGATGAGCCTAATTTTTGGTACAGCATACCTGAGGATACTGATTTGGTTTTCATAGAAAATGATTTTGGTATATTTGAAATACCTGAATGGATTGAGGAAACTAAATGTATTTATGTGTATGCTGATTGCTATGGTAATGAGAATGATCTGTATAGAGAACTGAATACTCAAGATATTGACAATGTACTGTATGAAGAGGGTGGAACTGAAGGTAATGAAGAAGGTGGAAATGTGAGTGGAAATGAGGGTGAAAATGTGAGTGGAAATGAGGGTGTAGAAGGTCAAGATGATAATGAAGATTCAGATGCAGATGATTCTACCTACAAGGTTAGCAGTGATGGAGAATGGAGTGATACCTCATTTCATTCAGATAAATCAAATGAAGATGAAGATGAGGATTGGCTACAGTTTCAGAGTGAATATGAAGGTGCTGTTGGAAGTGGTGATGAATCAGATCAGTACCTAGCAAGTGATGATGAAAAGATTGTTGTTAATTCAACTGACAGTGAAGATGAAGAACAAAACTTTCCTATTTTTAATGATGGTGAGGGTAGTCCATCTTTTGAACTAGGGATGATTTTTGAGTCCTCAAAGGTTTTCAGGAATGCTGTCAAAAAGCATGCAGTTTTGGAGAGAAGACCGGTTGAAAACAGGAAGCATTATGGGAAGAAGGTACTTTATTACTGTAAAAAACCCTGCAAATGGAAGATATATGCTGCTCCTATGCCTGGATCAACTAGTGTTCAAATCAGGACCTATAACAAGGTGCACACTTGTATGACAACAGCTCATAACAAACAAGTAAATTCTACATGGCTGGCAAAGCATTATGAAAAGGATTTTAGACTAAATCCTACATGGTCCACAGCTGCATTTCATAAAAGAATTTTCAATGACCTCAAATGTCATGTTTCAAGGCATGCTGTGTACAGGGCAAAAACAAGGGCACTGTCTACCATCAATGGCACTCATGTGGCACAATATGGACAAGTGTGGAAGTATAAGAATGCAGTAGAGAGTGCTATTCCTGACAGCACTATTGAGATCCTTCTAGAACCTCCTGAAGATGGAACTGATAGGGGTAGGTTCAAGAGAATGTATGTCTGTCTAGGCCCTTTGAAGAAGGCTTATGTTCAGAACTGTAGAAGGATTGTTGGCCTTGATGGATGCCATCTTAAAGGACCCTATGGTGGACAGCTCCTTGCTGCAGTTGGCATTGATGCCAATGACGGCATGTACCCCATAGCCTGGGCAGTTGTAGAAGTAGAGAATAATGATTGTTGGCAATGGTTCCTAGAGTATTTGGTAGAAGACTTGAAGATATCAAGTGATCAAGAATGGACATTCATATCCGATAGGCAAAAGGTAATCCACTATGCACTACATGATAACACATTGTATTGTCTGCTAACAATACACTATATGATAACACATTGTATTGACTGCTAACAATGTATTGACTGCTAACAATGTATTTACTGGTAGGGATTGATCAATGTACTGCAATCAGTTGTTCCCCACAGTGAGCATCGATTTTGTGTGATGCACTTGTACAAAAACATGGCCATGTCTATAGAGATCAGCCAATAATAACCATGCTGAGAGGGATACACATGGCCATTATGAAAAGAATACAAATGAGAAGAGATAAAATGAAGAATAGAGATCATCTGCTATGTCCAAGTGTTGAGAAAAAAATACAAAAGTAAGTTGTTCTCCATATAACTGCTATGTCCTAATGTAGAAAGGAATTTATAGATTTTTTTGTGAAAATTACAGAGCATTGAACCTTGCACCAAATTGTGAAGTTGTTTGGTCTGGCTCTAACAAGTACTTGGTAAAAGTTTCTGAGGGAGGGCATGAGTTAGTTGTTGACATGGAGTTGAGAGCATGCAGTTGTAAAAAGTGGCAACTGACAGGGGTGCCATGTTACCATGCATGTGCAGTCATACAACTAATAAATGATGGTCGGGACTTGCATACAGCACATTGGTACTTGACTGAAAATTATGTCAAGGTATGTGTTGCATCCAATGTACATCTTAATTTTGTTATCATAATTATATGGATTTCCTAATTTTATTTCTTGTGTAGCTATATAGTACCACCTTGGACCCAGTAGTTGGGCAAACATTTTGGGAGGAAACAAGTCAACCATATCCATTGCCTCCCAAAGTGACAACAAAACCAGGAAGGCCTAAAAAGAAAAGGATTGACACTAATTGGAAAGACTTGGAAAAGTTGCCAAGGAATCTAAGTGCACACTGCAAGTACTGTAAAGCTATAGGGCACTACCAAAGAACTTGCCCAGCTAAGGTAATACTCCACCCTACCCTGTTGCAATTCTGGTTTGGTGATGCAGAGGAACAACAAAATGACCAACATACTAATGGTTTTGTGCAGAGGGTTGATATGGAGAAGAAGGCTGAGGAAGAAGGGAGCAGTTACACTCATGGCAAGACCAAAAATACTTGTGGAAAATGTGGAGACAAAGGTCACAATGCCAGAACCTGCAAATGGAAGAAAAATGAAGAAAATGCAACTGCAAAGGCAAAAGGTGTTGGACTTGCAGAGGAGGAGATGAATGGTATAGATGTTGGGGATGGAAATGGAAAGTATAAGAAATTTTTTGCTGAAGAGTTGGATGAGGACACAAGGGAGGTGTTAACAGAATCTGGTTATATGCAGCAAGATGCTAAGGGGAAGATGTTCTTTTACATGACTGTTGATGAAGTAAGCCAAAGTGATGCTGAACCTACAAAGAAAAGAGTCTGCAAAGGAAAAAACCTGCAAACTGATGCACAACCGGCCAAGAAGAAGGGTGAATTAATATTTCCATGGGAATTGGAGCCTGAAAAATTTAAGCCAAAACATGGAAAAAGGAGAGTATCAGAAAGGATTTTGAAGAGGTCCTTGAAAAGATTTAAGAACACACCTGATGACCCTATCAATATTTAAGATTATGTACTGCGATGTTTGTAATGTCTTATTATGTACTTTGAAGACTGTAATGTGATGATTATGTACTTTTATGTCCAGCTTGTGGATTAATTTTATGTCCAGCTTGATGCTCTTTTTTATGTCCACCTTGATCTTCTTTTTTATGCTTCAGTTTTCAATTAAATGCAATGCTTGTGGATATAGTTACAATGCAAGACTGGAAATGAAAAATCAAAGATAGGATACAAGCAATCAAATCTTAAATATCAGTGCACTTACATAGCATGTTCTCACAGACAATTAAACAAACACTTAGAATTCATTAAACACATACACTTAGAACACCAAAACAAGTTAGTACATTGTCAACAACGCTTGTACCACAACAACCAAACAAAGAACTAAACTTATAAGGATCCACTTCCGAGCCTCGTTCTTCCACTTCCGAGCCTCTTTCTTCCATCTCCATTGTCAACAACGCTTGTACCATCAATGTACTTCACGCTTGTACCACAACTACAAAATGAAGCCATTGAAAATGTGAAGAAAATGGTCGGGGACATCAAGTAACGAAGAAGCAATGTGAAGAAATGAAAATCGGAAAGTGTTATAACATACAAAGAAGATGACCGTTGCTTACTTGTGGAATGTCCAATTTACCCTTCAAAATTTAATTTTTTTGACGGTTTTTGTAACGGAACCTGACGGAATCCCCAAATTGAGTCAAAACATTTATTCTGAATCCCATTTTGGCCACTTTTTTGTTCTGGTCCCCGAAACGCTCAAACCATTTATTATAGGCCTACAAAAGGCGAAGCACTCTCTATATTATATATACTATATTATTATATTTGAAAAATTAAAAATTTTGCTCTAAGCTAGACTATAAAAAAAATCATGATCGTTCAATTTCAGATGAACTATAAAAATGATCTTAATCGTTCAATTTTAATAAAATTTAATTTAAAAAAGATACATACAACTCTAACGGCGATGGTTCTCCTTTTATACAATTTATCAAGGATAATCAATACTATTATATCTTATATGTAATAAGAGTAAGAAAAATCTTATCCAAATAAGGTCAAGAGTTCGATACTCCCTAACAACATATATAAATTTAATACTTTTTTTTGAAACTTTTAAATTTAATACTTATAACTTTAAAAATATTAACGTAAGTCTAATATTAAAATTTTATTAATATATTAAAATTTAATATATATGATTAATTTTACTATCATATCCGAACATATTTGTAATATGTATGAAAATCTTTGAGAGAATGAGTAATTGTGGTGTAAAGCTCGACTTCAGTAATATGATTTCAGATCAATCGATTTTTTATTTTTTCTATGTAATCGAGTATAAGTGATTAAGTGTGTCTCGTGAGTTCGCACATGCAAAATATTTTAAATTATAATATTTTATAATATAGGTTCTAAATTTTACTATAATGTTAATATGAGTTAATTGTAGATTTTTATTAAATTATTTAAATTAATAATATATATTAGATATAATATGTTATTAATAAAATTTAAATTTTAAACTTATCTATAATAATGTTTTTAGGAGTATAAATATAATACTCCCTATGTCTCACATTATATGTCATGTTTGATTTTTTATGGTCAAATTGATACAAATTTACTTGAATATTAAAAATTATTCTCTTATAATTTTTAAAAATTAAAAAATATATATTAAAGTATAAAAAATATATATATTAATGATATAATTTCTACAAAAAAATTTAGTTATAAATATACGTAATTTTGAGTTAAAATTGAGTCAGTTTGACTACAAAAAATTAAACAAAATAGATAAATTGGGACATAGAGAATATTTGAACATATTATTAAATATAGGATATAATATGATATTATATAAATTAGGATTATTATATTTTATATTTTATAGGTAATAATCGTGAGAATAATTTTATCTAAATAATATCAAATATTATGGTATCGAATCCTGCCAATTATTAAAATATCTATTATATTGTGTATATTTATAAATAAATTTTATTTGAAATTAAACATATATATTTATATATAAATGAAAAAATTACATTAAGTACTCTAACGGAATAGTAATTGAATATTATATATGTTATGCGTCATTTCTCCTTATACTGTATTATCAAACTATTTGGTTGTGTTTGGCTGAGGTGAATGAATATGGAAGGAATGAAATGAGATTTAAAATATATTAGGGGTAAAAGTTCAAAATTTTCATTCATTTCTCATTCCATTCATAACAATCTAAGCTAAAAATAAAACCCACTATTTCGAGATGTAATACTCCATTCTTCCTCATATACACATTTTCTTCTCAAATCTTATCATACAAATTTTGCTCTCATTCATTTTTTATCATATCCTCCCCTCTCAACTCCATAATCTTGTACTTATTTTCCATTCCATTTCATTCCGTTCTATCAAACAAAACACAACACATGAAACATAATTCAAGAATACATGACATATTAATTAATTAATATTGTATTTAGTTCATTAAATTAAACTCATATATCGACGAATTTAATTTTTTTAATCTAAACTCAAAATTTTAAATCACGTACCGTCATAATAAATCAATTTTAACATTTTTTACAAAAAAATATCTATAAATTTTCCATTATATTTTAAAAAAATTGGGAGACCATTATATTTATAAAATTTTAATTACTTAAATAATATTTTATTTATAACTTCAAATTGATATATGAATATATAATTTAAAATTTTAAAAAGTATTATAATATGTTCACATATTAAAATTTTAAAAACTATAAAGATTAATAAATTAGTAAATTAAAAAAAAATTAAATATTTGTGCATCGTTAAAATCTTGTACTATTATAACCAAACTAAAGATTTTTTTCCCTAAAACACCTAGGTGAATCATAGAAAAGATCATAACCGACCAATTTTAGGTGAACCATAAAAACCATCCAATTTTAATAAAATATAATTTTAAAAAAAATATATCATACATACAACTTTATCCCCGATAGTTCTCATTTTATACAGCTGTTTATGGATAATATTATATTATATTTAAATTATATTCTATATTTTTTATTTTAAGAATTCGATTTATTATACAATTTTTATTTAATATAGATTAGTCACATTTAACCCAATTTCATCGACATTCAAATTCTTTTATATATTTAAAATCATGACTGATCGTTAAATTTTATAAATACTAATATATAAACATTATTATATAGAAAAATGCAAAAAAAAAATTAATAATAAAATAAATTATAACAGTAAATGAAATGTTTAAATTATATAAAATAATTAATATATAATTTATTAGCTTGGGATTGTCGTGTTTTATTTATATACATAATACATAATACATAATTTAACGGCCAATTGAAAATTTGAAGACGAAACCCTAGGCCTTGCGAAAATAAAAGTTACCTCGAGATTTCATCGCTGCCAAGGTATTACACATGAGTAATTGTTTGTTTTTGTATACATGAATAATTGATTTAGATACTCGTGTTAATTTTATATTTACCCAATTATTATTTCAATCTATGGGGTCAATTACGAACATTTGGATCGTATATATGAAATAGCTGAGTTGTTTAATTGATTCATTAGTTGTGATTGCTTTAATTTTGGCTTGTATTACACAATTAAAAGAACAAGAACCCTAATAATAAGTGAATGAGTTGTTGTTGGTCGAATCTTGTTTTAATTGATTGATTGATTTGAGTATCTATGTTGTTTTGTTAGTTTGAAGAAAAGTTAATAAGATGACTACTGCCGCTCGACCAACCTGGGCACCTGCTAAAGGTGGGAATGAACAGGGTGGGACTCGTATTTTTGGCCCGTCTCAGAAGTACTCTTCCAGGGACATTGCTTCTCACACTACACTAAAGCCCAGGTTACTTCTTTCACTCTCTCTTTATTTCAAGTTAGTTCACGTGTATGTTGTATTATGAAGAATTTGTTGTGTCCCTGCTAGTATTGTATTCAATCAAAAAATAGATGATTAAACAAGTAAATAATGGTGTGAGAGGACAAGAGAATAATTCTTGTAAAAAAAGTTGTTGTTTGATTCCGTAATAATTACATGGACTATTGTATGACACATGAACTCCCCTTTCTCCTACAACTCTCTTACTCGTGCCAATAAAAATACTGGGTTTTTCTCGAACACTATTTATGTGTCAAGATTAGGAGTCGAGTAGTATTATAACTAGCTATGTGAGTCTATAAAGGTAGTACAATAGTAGTAGAATAGCAGGGAAGTCAGTAAGGGTATTTTAGTCTTTGTGTGTGAGTCTATAAATACCGGTGTAACTTTCAATTTCAATTTCTATTATGTTGAATATATGAAAATGGCTTTGCCACCAACTCTCTCTCTCTCTCCACTCTCTCCCCTGTAACTACTTTTCTCTATCTTCTTCTACAAGTTTCTCTCTTATCTCTCTCTCTACACTCTCTGCACTCTATATCTCTCTCTAATTCTACCTAATCTCAACTCTAATTCTATGTCCTTAGCTTAATTCATTGCTTATAAACACAGAAAACACCAAAAATACTCTCATTTTAGGTCAGAACTCACTAGATCCTGACAAATTGGTATCAGAGCTCTTAAAAGTGATCAACCACTGGTTCAATAGTGTTGTGCTGGTGTAAACGAGTTGTGTGGTTGTGGAATCATAGTAATCGCAGTCTTAGTTTGAAAGTTATGTTCAAAACAGTCTAGGTACTCTATTTTTCATCTGTTCATATCAGATCTGTAGTTGTTGTGGATGATTATGTGGAATTGAAGTGAAGTGCTGTTAATTCTAGCTCGTTTACAATAGTTATTAGTAGTTCTCTGTTTTCCTTATCAGAAAATCACAAAAATAGTAGTTGTAGGTTAAATTTTAGTTAACTCAGTAGCTGTGGTGCGGACTCGGTGAGTTGAAGTGAGAATTTGTGAAATTGTTGAGTTGTTGTGAATCTATTGGAGAGGAATTGTATTCAGAGTTGATTGTTAGTAGAGAAACTGTGATCTAGAATGAAGTTGTGTAAAACAGTATTGCCGGACAAGTATTTGAGGAATTGTTTCAGTGAAGAAGTTTAGTAGTAAAAATGACCTATAACACAAGGAGTAACTCAAAACAGGCTGAAACTTCTCAGCAAGGTTCTCTGAGAGAAATGCAACACAATTTTCAAGAGGTCATGAAAATTGTGAAGAGTACTTCTCCATGAAGTGACAGATCACAGAAGGCCAGCTATTGCAGCTATGCACACGAGTGGAACTCCCAGATATTGGTATAAATCCTTTATGGTGGGAAGGATAAGGTTACTTGGCAGCAATTCACTCATGCTTTCCTGGCCAGATTTGGAGAGTTGGAAACAGAATTGGTGTTTAATAAGTTTAAGAAATTGCAGCAAACAACTTTTGTAGAAGCATACTTTGATGAGTTTGAGAAATGCAGAGGGCAGTTACCAAGCAAGATACCCAGCCTTACTCAGGAGTACTTTCTTGATAATTTCATTGTTGTACTCCAGATTGAGATTAGAGGCATGATAAGGCTTTTGCAGCCTACAACACTGGAGCAAGCTTTGAGACTGGCAAGATCCTATGAGCATACTCAATTTAATCAACCAAAGAAGGGAGGCAATTATAAAGCTAGCTTCAGCTCTCATACATCAAGCAAGTTTGCTGCAGAAACACTTAACAGTAGCAATAACAATAAGTCTACCTTGGTGGCACCAGCTAAAAGTTCTGAAGTTATGAATGTTAAACCCAGGCCCCTAACTTATAGTCAAAGAGAGGAGAGGAGGCAGAAAGGATTGTGTTTTTACTGTGATGAAAAGTTTGTGAAGGGCCATGAGTGCAAGAAACCTCAAAATTTCTTGATGATTGCAGAAGTTACTGAAGCTGGAGAATATGAAGGAACTCCTGTCTTTGATGAGGATCCAAATGAGGAAAAATGTGATTAGCAAGAACAAAAGATAGTGTTGGCTGCCTTGGGAATAAATGAAGTTCAAAGAGGTGGACCAATGCAGTACACATGCAAGTGTTGTGATAAGGAGTATAAGATTCTCATAGATGGAGGTAGTTCTTTAAATCTAATATCCACAGAATTCTGCAAGGAGTTGGGCTTACAAGTCAATCCTCATGATTCCATAGTCATGACCATGCCAAATGATTCAGAACTCACGAGTACAGCTGTGTGTCCAGAGATCAAGCTGAAATGGAATGATATTGAGATGGATGTTCAAGCTTATGTAGCAAAATTAAGAGATTGGCATCTTATACTGGGGGTGGAATGGTTGTATCAGCTGGGGAACTTTAAGTGCAATTATCAAAACAGCACAAGGCACTTCAGTTGGAAGGGAAGTGAAGTTCTGTTGTCACCAAGTACTCACTTTGGAGTAGTAGGCTATTGCAATCAGATCTCTGCAGTAGTGCCAAACTGGATGACACAAATAGAGGACAGCTATGAGGGAGATAATGAGATTCGGGAAATAATTGCTGCAATCACTGTTGATAAAGGAGGTCCACAGGAATACCATCTGAGACAAGGCTTACTGATGTATAGAGGACAGTGGGTGATTGGTAGCAATGGAGACCTGAGAAAGCAAGTTTTTGAGGAACTACATGGTCACAGTCAAGGGGGTCATTTTGCTGTGAGGGCCACTACTAAGAGAGTGTTGGAATATTTCTATTGGCCCTCAATAAGACATAATATAGGGCATTGGGTGAGAGAGTGCACTATATGTCAGCAAAACAAGGGGGAGAATGTCAAAAATCCAGGATTATTGCAACCACTGAAGATTCCACAAGAGCCTTGGTGAGATATTGCCATGGATTTCATCACAGGCTTACCTAAATCTAAGGGAAATGAAATAATTTGGGTAGTGGTGGATAGGTTCAGCAGGTACAACCACTTTATTCCCCTGCCCCATCCTGTTACTGTAAAAGTCTTGCTTTGGTCTTCTTTGAGCAAATATATAAACTCCAAGGTCTACCTAAAACCATTGTGAGTGATAGGGACAGTCTGTTCCTCAGTGAATTCTGGAAAAACTTGTTCAAACTATCTGGAACAAGGCTACATTTCAGTACAGCCTATCATCCTCAGACAGATGGTAGTACAGAAAGAGTGAATCAATGTCTAGAGCAATATTTGAGAAATATGACAAGTGAAGTACCTAAGAATTGGTCAGCTTGGCTTTCTGCAGCAGAATGGTGGTATAACATCACTTTTCATACTGCCTTGAATGCAACTCCCTTTCAAGTGGTGTATGGGATGAAAGCCTCGACACTTATCTTGGCAAAACAGACCCCATAGCAATATCAGCAGCTTAGCAGCTTAGAAGAGATGTTGGAAGGCAAACAACAGCAGTGGAGTAGGTTGAAGGAATTATTGGAGGGTGCTCAGTTCAAAATGAAAGCTTATGCAGATGCAAAAAGGACTGCAAGAGAGTTTCAGAAGGGAGATTGGGTGTATTTGAAGTTGCAGCCTTACAGACAAGTCACTGTGGCTATCAGGAAGAACCTCGAACTAGTTGCTAAATTCTACGGCCCCTATGAAATCATAGAGAAAATTGGACCTATGGCCTATAAGCTGGCTCTACCCGACACTTCCAGAGTGCATCCTGTGTTTCATGTTTCTCAGCTTAAGCAGAGCATTGGTCAAAGCAAGGTACAGAAGCAGTTACCACAAGTAAATGAACAGGGCAATTTTGACTTGGTACCTCTCAGACAGCTGGATTCTAGGAGCATCCTGAGGGATCATAAGATGGTATATCAAAAGTTGATCCAATGGAGGGGCTGCAGTGTGGATGAAGCTACATGTGAAGATGAAGATTTGCTTATGTGCAATTTTCCTGATTTCTGCAACCATGGGGACATGGTTTAACTGAAGGAGGAGGGGATGTCAAGATTAGGAGTCGAGTAGTATTATAACTAGCTATGTGAGTCTATAAAGGTAGTACAATAGTAGTAGAATAGCAGGGAAGTCAGTAAGGGTATTTTAGTCTTTGTGTGTGAGTCTATAAATACCAGTGTAACTTTCAATTTCTATTATGTTGAATATATGAAAATGGCTTTGCCACCAACTCTCTCTCTCTCTCTCTCTACTCTCTCTCTCTCCCCCCTGTAACTACTTTTCTCTATCTTCTTCTACAAGTTTCTCTCTTATCTCTCTCTCTACACTCTCTGCACTCTATATCTCTCTCTAATTCTACCTTATCTCAACTCTAATTCTCTGTCCTTAACTTAATTCATTGCTTATAAACACAGAAAACACCAAAAATAGTCTCATTCTAGGTCAGAACTCACTAGTTCCTGACATTATGCCAACTACGAAGCTGCTAAGGAGTTACTTCTGTTTGAAGTTTGTACTCTCTCATTCGTGCTAATCCTGATTGGTGCCCTTTACAGACACTTCCCTGCACTAATTGCAATATTTGTTGGAACTTCAAAACCTGTTCTTCACTGTCCCCAAATTAGTTTTTTAGGCAGCTTTTATTTAATTTCCAAACTTGTATATTTATAGGACGTGAATTAGGACTTAGGAGTGCGTACATGCTATGGGAAACTTGATTCTCCAATTTGTTGAATTTCAGTTTAGTTATGTCCTTCCGAAGATGCATGAAGTATTTGGATGAAGATTCTTATATGTGAAAAACATAAAAAGTTGAGTTATGTAAATGGGTTGGACAAGAATCAAAGAAACCAACCCTGTGTGTAATCATGCAGAGCATCTTATCTTAATTAGTAGTAGCTCAGTACGTCAGTAATGAAAGATTTGAGAACTACTCAAAGTACTAAGCACATGCTTTGGTGATATATATAGAAATGCCAAGTTAATAAGTACATAATTCCATAGGTAGCTCTATCACCATAATATGAAGTGTAAAATGTTTCTTGCAATCTACCCTTTTCCATGTGACATGAGTACATGGCTATTCAGTTATTATGCTATACAATCTATTTAGTTATTTTGCTATACCATAATAACAATACAATATAATCTTTGAATTTATTGTTCTGCATAAAAGAATGTGATAAACATGTCTGTGTTATACATATTAGTAAATGGACACTGAAATTAAAGAGCAATGTCTGCTTCTGTATATTATGATAGCTGTTGAAAATTACTATACTTCTATCCATCATTATGGCTAAAAAAATTGTGGCATAAACATTCGTGTTAATTTTTAATTATGGTCCTCTCAGACCATTAGATCAATGTAACATTAGGCATATGATGACTCCAAGTTGGTTCATTTTTTGAAAAATATTCATCAATTCAAATTTGAAAATCCTTAGAACTTTACAAAAAACCCGGCTACATGTGAATAGGAAGCGTAGAAAGTTAATCTAGTGGATCATGATAGTTCTTTTTAAGGGTAGGTAAATAGTGATGTAGCTTTTAGTTGAAAGTATAAGTAACTTTATCCATATCTAAATTGGTAAATTTCACTGTTATATTGATAAATACAGAAAGGAAGGGCAAGACACTCAGGAGGAACTGCAGAAGAGGAATCTTCGCGACGAATTGGAGGAGCGTGAGCGAAGACATTTTTCTTCCAGAGGTATTATATAATATGACCAGTATACCTTATTCGGGCTTGTTTGGTGCCATGCTGTCTTTTTTTTGACTTAATAACATGAATATGGTTGCAGAGGACAAAGATCGTAGGAAGGGAGGGCATCTGCTCTTGGAAGGTGATTCTACCAAATTTTTATGTGTCTAATGGTTTTTTTTTTTTGCACCGAAAATACAAGTATTAGAAATCTGATGCACACACATGAAAGCACAAACATAAAGTCGGGGCTTTTTACTAATCAGTCAAGTTATTACAGGGTCAAGAAGAGAGATTGAAGACCGTATAATTCCACGGAGTGCAGATGCTGATGATGATGCAGAAATAAAAAGTGATGACGAGAGGTCAGTCACCATCAATATTTTTGTAATGATTTTGTTAGCTAATAGTGTATGTAGTCATTTTAATGATATGATTGCCTGCCTGCCTGGTCTATAGTTTTTTCCGTACGATATTTTTTTCTTATCTGGTGACTTTACGGACTCAATTCTACTGCTAATAGACATCTTCGTTCCTTCAGTTTTCATTATGTTTTGTTAAACGGATGTTCTCGACTTCCATCATACCCCACTGTATTTGACTTGTTCTGCTGATCTTGTTCTCTATACTTTCTGACGTCTTTGAGTACTACCTACTTACCTAAATATCTTTACTCTCTATTCGCATTATGTATCTGTGAAATTGTCTAATGTCTTTTGTGTTTTGTGCTTAGTGATGACGATGACGACGATGATGAGGATGATACAGAAGCTCTTTTGGCGGAGCTTGAACAGATAAAAAAGGAAAGAGCAGAGGATAAACTACGGAAAGTGAGTATCTTTACCCTCATCAAATCACGAAACTTGAATCCTCATGTGGTTGAATATATGATCGAGTGTCATGCTTTCCCTTTGACTTCTAATTTTATTCAAATTTTGCATCTCCGAAAAAACCGAGGGAGTGTTGGTAGTGATGGAAAGCACACTGCATGAGTTGGGGCAAGTTTACAGTTTTCAGAGCCTGTGCTAAATGACAATCCAGTTCCGCGTATATTATTTTAAAGAAAGTATTCAGATGTTCGACTGTCATGTTAACTAGCATATGGCGGTCTCTTACATCTTTGTCATTTTCTTTCTTGACTATGATTAATGATGCTTTTTGCCATCTTTAGGAGCGTCAAGAACAAGAAGAGCAGCTTAAAGTCAAAGAGGCGGAATTGATACGTGGAAATCCTCTGCTGAATAATGCAACCTCGTTCAATGTGAAAAGAAGGTTAGATCCTTGCATGTCCAACTTCTAGTTTCTTATCATTAAATTAATAATCTTCCACTTAGCATAAAAAACAAAAATTAATGATCTTCCTGTTCAGTTTAAATATTTATTAAGTATTACATTTTGTTTAGGTGGGATGATGATGTGGTTTTCAAGAACCAGACACGTGGTGAGACCAAGACACCCAAGCGCTTCATCAATGACACTATTAGGAGCGACTTCCATCGCAAATTTCTCCAAAAATACATGAAGTAGTGCGTCTTTGTTTGAAGTCGTTGGGAGATTCTGAATTATGTTTCTATTATGAATCAAGAGTGCTATTATACATGTATGAAATTGTATAGTACTTTGGTCATGCAAGTTTCCTGTGTTTTGTGCTTTGGTTATCACTCGAGCATATATACTATTTGCAGCTATTCTGAGGTAAAATGTTACTCGTGTATTCATCAAGTACATTTTCAAGGCATGTTCTGTTCTATAGTTGTCATTTAAATTTTTTGTATAATTTACTAATGTTATTTAACCAAAAGTTTTACAAAAATTATACAAAACAGAAGTAACAACAAATTCTGTATCACTGATTGGACAGTAATTGATTAAAAATTTTTAGAGGTTAGAAATTATCATATAGAAAGACGATTTATTTGGGTATTCAAGAAAAAAATAACATATAGAATACGTATGTATGGGTAAAATTCAAGTGCAAATTTTTTAGCGTGAAAATTTTCATTAAATTTTATAGAATTATAATAAAAATAAAAATATAAACAAATAAAATGTTTAAATAAACTTTTTGTTATTATTGTACTGCAAATTTAATGAAAGTCAAGATTTTCACATTAAAATTTTTCACCTGAAATCTTTCAGTATTTATACATATTTTAATAATAACTTTATAACCCGTGCAAAAGACATACGATATTAATAAGTTATATATGAATTATTTTATATAATTTAAAATATTTAATTTAATATAATAATTTATTTTATTATTAAATTAATTTTCTATGCAATGTTATTTATATATTAGTATTATATATTAATAATTTTTTCGATTTAATATTCATGAAATTCAATTAATAAGTTAGAATTTTAAATAAATTATAGAGTTTAAATAGTGATTAAATTGAGTTGAATGCGAGTACAACTATATTACATAAAAATTATAGGGTAAATAAGATTCTTAAAATAGAAAAAATAATTTATAATTTAGATATAATATAATATTACTCTTGAGCAGTTGTATAAAAAGAGTATTACACCAGTGATAAAGTTGTATATATGATATATAATATACTTGTCTTAAATATTATAATAATAAAATATATTTGTATTCTAATGAAAGGAACTTGTATAACAGATTAAGAGTGTATTTTATTTATTACTTAGTTTTAATTAAATAAAAGAGTTTGTATAATGGTGTATTTTAATTAAAATTTAATTAAAAAGTATGTTTGGAGTTAAGTAGAAGACAAATATGACATACAACCTATTAAACATTTATCATTTCGGTTTTAATAATATAATATAGATATGTGAAAAAAGTATATTAATAATTATTTTAAAAAAAATACATTATGAAGAATAATTGTTTAATATAAATTCTTTAATACCTATTTATTGACATAAAATTATTATAAATATTTAATATCTATGTATAATTTTATCATTTGTTTTTTTAATTGTATAATGAAATATTTTATCGTTGTTAGTGCTTTTAGAATTAATATCATGAATGTTAAATTTTAATATAGTGTTAATATAATTCCATCCCTAAACTTTTGTAATAATTTTAAAAAAAATATATAAATATTAAATTTTAATATATTTTTATGAGATTTGAACCTTAAATATCGGATTTTAGGAGGCGTTTGGATGGTTTCTGACGATGATAATATGTTAATAGAAAAGACAATGACATGTATGTTTTTACATACATAATCAAACCGCATAGATCGCTCGCACTGCACCGTAAAATATGGGTTTTAATTTTCACGATGCGGTTACGGTTGAAATTTTGACAAACCGTGCGGTGCGGTTTAAAATTTTGATAATGCGGTTCAATCCTCACCGCACCGCAATTATATATGTATATATATTATTTATAATTACATAGCATTATATATATATATATTATTTTATCTTTATAATTAGTTATGGTAATTAGTTAGAGATTAAGACTAGAATTAATATTATAAATTTATTAATAATGATATATATTTTTTCTTACAAAACACATGTTACGATGAGTTGATTATAATTTTTTTCAATTTTCATTATTATTTTATTACCTTCTAACATATAATTCAAAATGTTTATACAATTAATGGTTTAATGTATATTGAAAATTATACATATTATAGAACTCTATTTTTTAATAATTTTTGATCTTTACATTATTTATATTTTTATTTAAAATAAATATTTTTAAAATTTATAAATCGCATAGACCGCGCAAATCGCACCGCATTTTCGTGGTGTGATTTATGCGATTTTTTAGTTACACGGTGTAGTTGCGGTTTGAAAATTTGATCAAACCACATGTACGGATTGATTTGAAGTTTTAGGAAAAAACCACACCCCCGCACTATGAACACCCATACATACAGAGAATGAGTTTCAAACTTTCAATTCCCTACGATTAAATTATTAATTTAAAAACTGTCACACAAGATTGATGAAGTTTCAACTCTCGTTAACCAGACTCAGTAATTATAAATTAAACATTTTTTTAATATATTGTTAATAATTAATAGATTTGAATTCTTTTTTTTTTTACTGTGAGAACCGCAGCAGTTGTTCTTTGGGTGCGCACTAGGTAAACTTACGTGCTTACGCAATAGTCTGCAAACCACGTGAACCAGGTAAACCGCACAAATATGTATATTGCATTATTAAATTTGAAATATTAAAAGTTTGATAGTCAATCGGATGACATTTGAGCATTATAGTTATTATTGAATCTAATTTTTAAAAATTAATTTTCTAACTAAAACACATTTCACATTAGCATTTTAAATAAAACACATCTGTAAATAAAATATAAAAACATTATCCTATTAAAAATAATGTATATGAAAAATTATATAAAATATATACATATAATATTAAATAAAATTTAAATTATTATTATAAAAATAAAAAATATTAAAATTATATAAAAAAATATATTAAAATATTAAAACAATTTGTTCCGTTTATCGCACGAAATATAAGTTAGTTTAAATTAAATTAAATTTGTTAATAATGAATATCAAAACCTAACAAATATGAGAGAAGCTACGGGGTATAATTGACAAAAAGTCAAAAGATACTCAAAGAAAAGACAAATTAAATGGTTTTTGATGGCCCCAAAATAATAATTCCCATAAAAGAAAAGCCAAGGCTTTACGGAAGTTTGAAAATGATTATAAATATTTTCATCATACCAATATCAGATGTATCCCGTGTTCAAAATCATAAATTGCGTGAAAAGATTACTTTTCTCTTATTCTTTTTCAGTTCTATTGTTATTGTACTGATTACTAATATGTTTTTATCTGAATAGCTCCCTCTTCAATCTTTATCTTCTCACTTTTCTTCTAATAATATTAATTTTTTTTAGTTTCTAGTAATAATATAAAATTTTAAATTTGTTACCATTATTACGCCCTTGTCTTCCAATGCGTACCAAAAACCCCACCGCCCCCTGTTTTGTTTCCCCATGACCATCTCTAATACTTGTTTTTAATTACCAATTTTTTTTTTTGTTGCAATTTTCACGTGCAAGAGTCCAAAATAAAGTAGCATATATCTCCTTGATTTAATGAGCTACGGCAAGCCTTGCATTCCTAAACGGTTAAAGCCTCGTGTTTGTAGCAAGTTTTTGATAAAGGGGTTTTCCTGATAAACATTTTCTGGTATTGGGATAACCTCATGATAGTTTTTTCATGTTTTTGTTGCTTATTACAATCATGAGCTATAATAAACTTTAACTCATCCCCATCCCCATACATATCTATGTAGTTGGTGTGCCTATATATACAGACATTTACATGCATTCCTAATCATCTCAACTCATAACAACATATAGATCATCAGTAATCTCGACAAGGTTTACAAGTTTTCATCTAACAATACATCAAATTCCATCACACACACACACACACACTCACTCTTACTACTAGATTAGATGATATGTTTTACTTATGTAGAGAACAGGTTGTCTGACAATTGTTTTGCTTATTTATTTTTTTCCAGGCAAAAGCAAGCACTCGAAGATGGACAGGGACAACTCAGAACTTTACTTGAAGAACTGCCAAATTATTCAAGAGAATGAGAGGCTTAGGAAGCAAGCTGAGGAGCTGAGACAGGAGAACAGGGCTCTGTTTTCCGAGTTGACGCAGAGACTTGTTGCTTCCATCTCTACCACAGAAAAACCTGCTGCTGCGAACTGCAACTCCAAGAAAACAGATCCAAAGAAATGAAGCAAGCATCAATCTTATGGCAACTAGACTTTTAATGAAGCAGTTTTGCTATCAGTCCTTGTGCTAAATCATCTTTTATCCTTGCTATAAGATTGCAGAATAATGTTTTAATGTCAGAAAGGAATAAATGATATGCTCATCCATGGGTTCTTGTTTAAGATTCTCCAAATTATTTTATATCCAGCCCCTCGTGAAAATAATTATCAATCAGAAACTCTGATACAGTGCTTTTTAAGTGCTTGTAAGCAATGTCAGCATCATACTTCCTGCATATCTCAAGTAAACTGCAACAGACAGATAATTATAAAATACTACAATCAGAAACTCATATAACTAAAAGACATGACAAAGATGTAATATAAATACCATACTGGAGAAAGCTACAGCTAAATTTAAAACAGCTGTAACCACACTAAATAAGCAAGACACGTCTTCATAGTCATTCAAAATTGTGGGTAGCATAAATTGTAGTGCTGGAAAAAGTAATCTCTACATTATTTTTCAAAGAGACAGATTTTCTATATCATTACATATCGGTTATGCTATCCAATTTACAAGTAGAATAAACTACCATTTTGCAGGAGAGTACCTCACCCTCTTCGCCCAGCCATAGGGTGAAAGTAGAAATATGTTCCATATGTTTCACAAGTTACATAGATTTCTGAAAAATTTTGCACATTCTGGTGTTTGATCAGACAGTTAAATTATAAGTTAACTTTACCAAGAAAGCAACCACGTAATCTAATTAACAAAATTACAAAAGGCACAACCAAAACTAAACCAAAATTAATCTTTGGCAAGGTTAACTTCGATATTTGTAAGAGGACTCACTACCAAAATTTACTAAAAAAGTTAAACTACTACTAGTTAATCTTCTTAACTGCTATCCCAGACTCCAACAACACCAATAGCACCAACAACACATCCAACTTCACTCCCAGCACAACCTACTCAACTAGCAGGTAACGCCAACTAGACCAGATCTTTATTCTAACAGAGATGATGCAAAAGGCTAAAAAGAGAAGCAATTTAAGAGGTTGCTATTTAGCAAAAAAAACAAAAATAAGAGGTTCCTCGAGGCTTTTTTCAAAGCTCCTAATAATCAGAAAATGCTTTTCTAGACCGTCTTCTTGGTTATGCAGTGGTTTTAAAGGCAAGCCTAGGCGAGAGACGCGGTCGGACGCAATAATAGCGACTCGGATCGAGGCGAGTCAACTTGAGAGAGGTACATGAGGCACCTTAAAGTAAAGCACAATTCGACCTTATTTTAAGAAAAATGTTCTGGGTCGGCCCTATTCTCAAAGTCCTCCAACTATTGCAATAACTTTCTCCTTTATTTTTCTTCTTCCTTCATCTTCTGCTTCATTTCTACGAATTATTTTTTATTCAGTGTGTTTCTACTATTTATAAGTATTTTTAAAAATATATGATAAAAAAATATTGTATACATTTTATATGTATTTAACTAAATCTTCAATTTTTTGCGACTAATTTATCTGATAAATTCATAAATATATACTAATAATATAGGACTACAAACTTAACATACTATAAATTATTTTTCATAAGTTGTGAGCATGAAATCATAATTATTCTTAATTTGGTATGTGTTCACTTTGCATATTTTAATATTATTTATTATTTATATTCTTGTTTTGCTTTGGTTTACTAATGTTGTTAAACATTAGTAAGAACTATTATGACTAGAGGTAATTAATTCCTAAATATTACAAGTTCAATCATGTTTATAAAATTTTGTTGCCTGTTTCAGCTGTATTTGGTTCATAAATGTGTTAAAATGCTTCATTTGATATATAAATAAATTTTGATTTATTGCGATTCTTGTTCTTCTTTGATTCTAGTTTGAACAATCATCATTAGATTATATAATAAGTTCACTAATTTAGAAAGAAACTTTCGGGAGGTCTTGGTATATGAGCAACTAGGCTTGTTATAGCAATTTTGGAGTCAAAGTGAGGATTTTTAATTTTTATTCAAGTTCGATTAAAAATAATTTGATCTTTTAGATATATTCCCATGGGAACGAAAAATATTTTATTTGGCAAGGGAATTGCAATGATGATTTGATTTAGTTTCTGAATTCAATCATCAGTTTGTAAATGGATGAAAAATATTAGGATGATTTGATTCAGTTCCTAATCTCCACCCTCCTGACCTGATTGTTGGCTACTATAGGCTATAGTAGATTGCACTTAGTGTTCAGCTTAATAACCTCAAGTACGTAAGTACGTCTACTTATGACTTATGAGTACTTAAAAATATATACATACAACTGAGTGGCTGCAGTTTAGTGGTAAGAATTCCACGTGGCCGTGGAGACCTGGGATCGAATCCCAGCAGCCACATTAATATTTTATTTTTATTTAGCAAAATAAAATGATTTCAACAAACAATAATACATAAACTTGCAGTTAATATTAGTTTAGCGCATGCCTTAACCCTTTTCGCAATAAGCACTGCTGGCAAATTGTATGGAACAAATATAACAAGAAAATCATTGTAGATGCAAAAGGGAACAACAATAAATGAGCCGCGCATTGCGTGCAGGTTAATTTTTACCTTGCACCACGCAATGAGCTGACGGTTTTAGAATAAAAAAAAGACGAAGCGAGCATAGGCCCCAACCTATTTAATATAAGTATACATAAATATAAATATATAAATATAATGAAACTGTAAAAACTAGAATAAAATTTAAAGAAGATGATGGTGGTGGAGGTCTGAGATTCCGAGCTAAGGAATCATGGGTGAAGGCCTTTTGTCTTTTTTCTATGTGTAGACACCCGCACATCGCGTGAAACAGAAGTAAAGCAACGTTATTTTAAGGGAAAGATCAGACTCTACAACCAATGAGCCACCCATTGCTTGCAGGCTGCCAGTTATTACCACGCAATGCGCGGAGGATTTTCATAAACAAAAAAGAAAAGAGAAAACACATATCCTGAACCTGTCCACTATAAATATACATAAAAACTACAGAATGTGACAACAATTTTTTGTACAAAAGATGATGATGATGATGATGGAAGCAGACCCAGCTGAAACCTTGGGCAAAAAAGGTTCCGCCTAAGGATCTATACATATAATATGTTATTTTAAATAGCTTATTTATTTAACTATTTAAGTATTAGATGAAGAGAAAAACAAAACTCAAGGTGGTGGACCCACACTATTCTGTTTAATATTGTTATTATACATAAATTTTAAATCTTCATTTATATTCGAGGGCCTATTAATTGAATTTAGCCCGAGGCCTTGAGTTTGGTTGAGATGACCATGGGTGGAAGTCTGACCTAGTAGCTAAGGGGAGGAGATGACTGTGAGTGCAGATCCCGAACAAAAGTAAAAACAGCGTCCCTGTAAACAAAGGATTGGACAATATAATAAAAGCCTAGTCTTAGTTGACTAGCTTGGGCTTTCAAATAGGTTAATCGTTTACAACACTAACGGATTTAAATACAAACATGAATGTATATTAAATACATGTAAATAACTAAATATTATTAAATAAGTATCTGATGACTAATCAGATAATATATATTTAATCTTATCTTAATTGCTTAACAGGTAAGTTTTAATTATATGCAGTTACATGTATAATTATCAGTCACACATATCTCACCTCATTCTACATACTATAAATATTGAATAATTGTCAATAGGCTTTGATTAAATATTGAATGAAGAATCTTGAATGACCATAAGGGTTTAGTTTTTACTACACGAGCATCTGTAGAAATTTAGTTCATATAAATTTTTGAAGTGTAACAAGAATCAGTGCAAGACTTGTACTATTTAATGACAGAGTTGTAATACGAAAGAATTTTAATAGAATTTCAGGCATATATGATGATTATTTGCTAAAGCTGGGAGAAACTAAAGAAAATATGGAGTCCAATATTTCTTGTGCAATATTAAGACATTCCTATTTATATGTTTTATTCAATCTTTGTGATCATTTTACTTAACGGCTAGATTTGCATCTGTCTTTATACTTACTCCACATGGTAAAAAAACTCAATTTCACAAAACATGTCCTAAACAAGTAGCATATCCAATCATGCTTTCGACCAGGATACACTCCCCATACCTACCCTCTCATATCGAATCACAAGGTCTGCTTACATCTCTTGATAGTTATACATCGAAATGCAAGTATAGATCATGCCTGTTCAATAACATAATTTCAACTTACGTATTATGGCATATCATATCAACCCTAAGATTCTAATCGAAACAAGGTATTACAAGAAATATTTGCTAATAATCAAATTCTCACATATATACATAATTATAGACACAAATACATACAAACTTACATGTTACATACCTGTAGCATGAAAATGAGTAGTTCATATACTCGCATAACACTCCGATGACTATCAAACCGCCTCGAATCAACCCGAAATCGACACTTCACACGATTCCCGATGATTTTATGATCGGAAGTGGAGTAGGATCGCCGCCGAGGCGGCGTCTCAGATAGGAGAATGCGGCCTCGGCGGTGGTTGAATTGTATATAGATATAGATATGGTGTGTATTTGTGTGGAGATATAGAGGGGGATGGAAGTGATGAATTAATGAGATGATAATAAACGTGACATGCGGTTACCTGCCTACAACTTTACGGTTTTTATCTTTTCGTAAAGCAGTATTTTACGGCTTTTGTTGAGCCGTTACAACAACTTTATAAAAAATTAAATATCAGTTATATTATTATTTTATATTTTAATGAAATTAAATACCCAAGATCAAACAAATATTTGTATTTCTCATTTTATAATAAGAATTCTGATCTCGACGAGTGATTGATATAACTATTTATTCATGTTTTTTTCCATAACATTAATGTTAGATTTTTTATATGAATTCAGATTACGTCATCCTATCCTATCTGCGTTTCTGGGAGTTTTCTAGTATTTTTTTTTATTAGTAAAAAACGTGTATAGAGATGGTGGTTATGAACAAATAATTGTTCTGGGCTAGCGACTTTAAAATAATATAAATAAATATATTTTCTTCTTTTATCTTTTATCATAATTTCAAACTAATTTTTAATATTGAAAATTAAATTTATTTTTTCGTTTTATCATTCAATAAAATTTCAAACTTATCTCAGGCTCTCTTTGAGGAAGAACTCCTAATGAACTCTTTTTTATTGTAGGGGCTGACATTTCACGAGTTATAGAATTACTGTTTGATTAAAGAAAAATTCAAACCAATTTTTCATAATGAAATTGTACTCATTATCGACCTATCACAAAATTTTGTTGTGCATAATCTTTTCTTCCAATTATGTTAATATAAGAAAATGTTTAATAGAATTTTTTTATTTCAGTTGTCCGTTTTTGAGATTTTGAGATTAGGGAGTGAAAAATGATAAAAGGCAGAAGTAGAGGCAATAATCATTACCCCGTGAACACTCGTACACAAAGAAATGTATATTTACTATGTAGAATGTAAAGAATTACACGAAAGATGTAAATCATTGTGAATGTACAAACACAAAATCATAGAACTAGCAAGCAGTGCATTTCTTTATTTTCTGAAGTGGTATGTGACTGAGCCAGCATTGTGAGGTTTATTCTCAGAAGAGAAAAAAAATCTAGTGCCAGAGTTCATCTTCTTTGGAAATTCAGGACCTTGATTCCATAGACGAAGACTGAGAAGAAGAGAAGAACCCATCCTAGATGAGCCAAAGCGACGTATCCAAGAAAATCATGCTCATATCCAAGAAACACTTTGAGGTATTCCTTCACTGGTATGTCACCATGTTTCGGTACATGTACCAAATCCATTTTGTCACCAACCTGAGATGTCACGAGTCCGTATATTGTCCAGGCAACTGGAGAACCCCAATAGTACCACCTCCACCAAATTGGAATTTGCTGCAAGTTTAACAATACATTTGTTATAAGCACCTCACCAATCAATGTGCTATAAAAAGACTCATTAACCATAATTTATAGTTTGTTCCCCACTCTACGAGACTACTATAACCATGTTTGTCTTGAGTGTACTTACCATTCTTGGGATGAGAAAACCAGAGAACAAGTTCCAAAAGCTGAGGAAAAACGACATGACAATAGCAGCTATCTGGTAACTTGGAGTGAGAGCTACAAGCATCATTCCATACAATGTGAAGTAGACAAAGCACATGAAGACAAAGTAGTAGAACCATAGAAATTTTGCAGCTTCCCAGTGGAACCCGATCATTGAGTAAAGAATGAGACTATAAAGGAATGTCTGAATCCCAACGTAAATGGTCTCTACTGCAACCTGAAAAGTAATTGTAATGTTTAGTTCCTTACGGTTGATAATATTTAAGAAGAAAAAGTACTTAAGAAATGCTACTGAAATTTTTGGGGATTAAAGTTCTTTACTTGAGCAAATGCATAGGGCAATGGTGAATACATCCCAGCTGCTCTTTCACGATAGAAGACAGTTCTTTCAATTGCTACAACTGACTGAACCGCAGATGTGTTCGTTCCTCCAAGAAACAGAACAGCAGCATACATGGCTCCCATTAGATTTGACAAATCTTGTTGTTTGTGCCTACCAAATATAGTAGTTTGCTTGCTCAGAAATACATTATTCACAACTACAATGTTTTATTTAAAACTTAGGCTTATCACTTACATTTTATCTCCTTTTTTCCAGAAAATAATTCCAAAGATAAGGCCAATAACAGTTGTCATAAAAAATCGAATAGTATTGTACTGTGGATTTCTCCAATATGACCAATGTTGTTTCCAGAAGCAAGCCTTAAATTGAGTGATAAATGGCTGAGAGTATTGTGTGGGAAAGTATAGGTCCTTAGAACCTGATTTTGGAGTGCTCAGACCTTTTATAAGTTCTTGATTGCTCCTGTAGGGAGTGGAAAAACAAAAATATTGTTATTAGCGGTGTATACGAATTTCTAGTACGTAGCCAAAAGAAGAAGGATGTGAGCTATATAACGCATTACCTATACTGATCAGAATTTGCAAAAATTTCTGCAAAATCGACATCAAGTTGAGTTTCAATTGCAGAAGAGCTGACCTCCAGCATCCATGTAGCAGGATTGTAACCATCTTTGATCTTTGCAACTCCAGGAATAGACTGCAGAAGCCACATCAGATGCATGTAAGTGCTATAAAGTTTTCAAAACATTTACCAAATTTCTTATACAAGAATCAGTACTCACTTCAAAATAATCTACTAGAATTTTAGAATAATGCCCAAGAGGTCCGGCGTAAATCACTTGTCCACCTCTCTTCATCAAGAAAAGCTGCAGGGAAAATATTACGATATCCACAGTTAGTAGCAACCCTATACATACAGAAAAATAGAAGAATGAAAAGACAAATACCTCATCAAATGCTTCAAAAATATCTATGCTTGGTTGATGAATTGTGCAGACAACTGTCCGTCCCGTATCAACAGTGTTTCTAACTGCTCGCATCACAATCGCAGCTGCTCTAGCATCAAGACCTGATGTGGGCTCATCCATGAAGATAATGGATGGATTAGCAACCAACTCCACAGCTATTGTCAGCCTTTTTCTCTGTTCAGTTGATAGACCATCTACTCCTGGAAGGCCTACTAGAGCATTTCGCAACGAGTTTAGCTCAACCAGATCCATTACCTCTTCAACAAACATCTGAACCAAAAACAAAAATAAATAAATAAAATTTGAACAATAGGGACTTGGCTAAAATGTGAAAGACATGGTTTCATAAATAACCGAAATGACATACTTTTCGTCTTTCTTCATCCACATCTGCAGCAAGACGTAACCAGGCAGAGTACACAAGAGATTCATAGACAGTTACATGTGGCGAATGAATATCGTTTTGTTCACAATAGCCACTGACTCGAGCAAATGTTTCTTGGTTCTTTGGGTAACCAGAAATGCTGATGCTTCCTTCAATATAACCACCAGTTTTTCTTCCAGCTAGCACATCCATCAATGTAGTCTTTCCAGCACCGCTTACACCAACTAATGCTGTTAAAACACCTGGCCTGAAAGCACCAGAGACGTTTCGTAGCAGTTGTAGACGATCTTCCTCTATTCCTTGGCTCTTCATTTCCTGAAAATGTATACAAGTAGAATCTTCAGTGATCTATATTTATATGAGGCATTGTTATAAGCCTATATTATGTTAGTCTCTTCTGATGATGCTGATTAAATAGGAGACGCATATGACTTACAGCGGGCATATCAACATAGTAATTCATATGGTCAAATGCAAGTGACAGTGGCTCGAATGGCAGTACCATCCCCTTTCTGTTGATTACATTATTCTCCGTGTTTGAGTTTATTTCTGCCATATCAATATCTGCATGTAAACATTTAAGGCTCATTAGCATTGATGACATGAAAGCACAATTATAGACAATGGAATAGATTACGAGACTTGTCATCACAAACCTTCAGATAATAGTCTTTTCTTCTTGTCATTCTCATCGCTATCTTCACTTGCTACTGACTTTGTCTCTCCAAGAGCTGCATTCAGTTTCAAAGAAATTTTAGAGCTAGAACTAGCCTGTCAAAAGATGCCAAAGGGTTCAAAGGTAGGATATCTTACGATTCAGGAACGTTAATGCTCCAACAAAGCAGAGATTGAAGAATAGAGAAAATGCAAATAGTGCAATTACACAAAGCCAGTACCAATGGTCTTCCACAAACATTCCCCTTGCCTCTAGAAGAACTTTCCCAGCTGTAGTGTCGGGATACATTGAATCGTTGATGAACTGTTGCACCAGAACAATATGACTCATAAGATAATCCTACTAGGTTTACTTGAACAGGAATTGAACAAAACCATTGATTATATATGATTGAGCTTACTGTGTTCCATCTTGGATCAAGAAATTCGTTGAGGACTATAGCATTCTGTCCATAGGACATAGGGGAGAGATAATAAGCCCACTTCATCCAAGGTTGAAGGTCGTCTGCAGGTGATACAATTGTACTTAATAATATAAATTTATACCAACTTACCAAGCAGAAACCATTTTTCATATTTTAATACCGCACCTTTGGCAATTATAAATCCACCGAGTACAAACACCAACAGCAGTGTAAAGGTACCCAGAGTATTTGCAACCACTTGTGTTCTTCCAAGTGCTGCTATGAAACGAAAAAGACCTAAAGCCATCTGATGTATACCCAAGAAAGCCAGAAACTGTCGGAAAAACCTGAACCAGCAAAATGTTATTTGAACTTTTTAGTAGCTAGTATTCCTAGTAAGCATTGAATTGCTTCTAGACGCTGTCTATGTGCAGACAAGAAATGCTCATTTCCTATACTCTCAAGTAACATGATAACATGTCACACATTTCATCACAATTTATAATATACATAATTGAATAATGTGAGGTTAAGCACACACCTACTAGCCGAAGGGGCAAATCCGACAGTATAGTAAGTTAACAGAATCCAGATTCCAGATTCCATTACTGAGAGGGGAAGTCGGAGGAGCCAAATTGGTAGAGCAAAAGCCCATGCAGGGTAAAACAAGGAATCCCTCTGTTTAAAAAACACGGGGAGTCTGAACATAGTCAGTGCAAGCTCGGCCATCCCATTGAACATCACATTGATAAGACTGAAAAACAGTGCACCGTAGAATTTGCCTCCGTCATCTATTTGACCATACTTCATCTCCGTTCTAAAGAACACTGTAAATGTAAACAATGCCATGATTGTAATTTGTGTGGTCTTAAAGATGTACACGAAAGAGTTTCGCTTCATCAATAGCCACTCCCTTGACAAACATGCTTTAAAAAGTTCCTTGTTCGAAATTCCATATTTATCATTCACTAATGCAGCAGGATGAGCTTTGCTTCTGTCAAATGGAGAACTAAGAACAGCAGATATCTTACGGCCAACGTGAAAGGAGTTAAACCGATGCACAAACTCGCAGACTGAAACATAACGATATGGTTCATCTTTCTTGAACCAATATTGCTCTTGTTCCTTCAAGGAAGTAACTTCTTGCAGAAAGTCTGCAACTCCTTTTCTTTCCGGGCACTTGAAGCCCGTGTACTCAAAGAACTCGAGAACATACTCACGTGGACCTTGGTAAACAACTTGCCCTTCAGAAAGCAGAATGATATCATCAAACAAATCAAATGTTTCTGGTGCAGGTTGTAGAAGAGAGATTATCATTGTAACATCCATGATATTAACCATTTGCTTCATATATTGGACAATCTGAAAAGTTGTTGAACTGTCGAGACCGGTTGAAATTTCATCCATTAGAAACACTTTTGCTGGACCAACCAACATTTCTCCTGCATTAAGCAAAATAAAATGTAATAAACATTTGTTTTATAATTAAGATGTGGTCCTGACAATTGATTGTTCAAGTTACTCTGAATCGTTAAATTGCATATTATGTCTACATGTGACATACCTGTCGTGACACGCTTCTTTTGCCCACCAGAAATACCCCTTCTCATTTCATCACCAACCAATGTGTTTGAACAGATATCTAGTCCAAGTATCTGTCAAATAACATATTAACTTAGTTCCTGTATGCGAAATTAGCCAGTGAATAAAATATTGTGCAGAAGCAAGAGGCAAAAGTAACCTTGAGAACATAATCAGTGACTAAACTAGTCTCTTGGCCAGATATTGAAATGGCTTTCATGAATGCATCTATCTCTGGATCCGGTTTAATTCTTCCAACTTTCTCTCTTCTAGATAACTCGGCAAGCATTTCGTATCGTGTTCCAACTCCCAAGCAACGCCCTGAAAAATCCATTGTCTCTCTCACTGTCATCTCACCATGATGAAGATCGTGTTGACTTATGTAAGCACAAGTTCTCTGAGGAACAAACTCCCTCATGTCATGGCCACAATATGTTACTTTTCCTGATTCCTATTTATCAGATATCAAGAATGAAGTTAATATTTTCAACGAAGTCATAAGAAGTAGATTATCTGTTTATGTGGAGGGTCACCAACCCTAAGATCTAAGTCCAGCTTCCCAGCAATCGCCTTCAGCAACGTGGTTTTTCCGGAGCCCGGAGGCCCTAGAAGAAGTGTCATCCTGAAAAGTGAGAATTTTTATTAGATTGGAAAGCCAAAAATAAAAATAGAAATTAGAATGAGGAAAACAATCATTTTTTAAACAAGGCGGCGTTGCAAAAATTCTTGCTACTTCAAAATCAGGATATTGAAATAACATGTAAACTCAACTGGCTATACAGTTCATGAATATACTTGCCTAGATGGTTTTACAATTCCAGATACCTCATGAAGTATATTGACAACCCTTTTCTTACTCGGGAAAAGCCTCAAGAATCCAAGAATGGACTATAATAATGACCAGCAGTGAAAAAGAAACAACGATTATATATTTGTCTGAATTCAACACAAAGACAGATAACAAAATGATGCACACTTTGGATCAGCATGAAAAAACATACCTCGACTGAGTTGATGGTAGAATTCAGCAAAGTTGGAAGTGCCCTACTTCCGACAAATGCAACTCCTTCAACAGACAACTGCTCAAACCGAATTTCAATTTTCGGAACATCTATCCCCACCCTATTTAGGATATTAGATGTTTAGATCCCCTTAATTCCCAGTCTAGCTATACTTAAAAATCGAATGCATTAAAATCATGTAAAATACCACAAAAAGAATTTTATTATGTTACCTATCAATCCGATCTCTTAGTCTTTGCAAGAGCCTCTCATTGTCATCATCTATAACAAGTTGAACATTCTCCATCAAATGCTTCTTATCGTCAACTCCAAGATGAGTAAGATCAATCTCAGCATGAACAATCCTGCCATTTTCCAAAACTTGCTTCAAGAATCCTTTTCTTAGCCGGTCATAAGTTGGAAGTCTTTCAATGGCAGCCCATTTCAGGTCATCCTCATCTTCTTGTCTCCCACTCTTCTGAAATACATCTCCTCCAGCTGTAGTAAACGCTTCACGAATACTAGATGCTCCCCAGCCTTTCTTGCTAGCTGATGCTGCAAAACTCGCTCGCCTACTCATCGACCTCAATAAGTCATCTCCTGCCATTCCTGCTGATGCTTCCATTTCAAATACTCTCTCAAATATGTTGCATTCACCAACCCCACCTCAAATCTTCAAAAACAAAAATAGTGTCATGTAACATCATTTTAAACAATTAAATTATGAAACATGCATGACCAAATATTAGTAACAAAAAAAAAACACAAACTTTTTTTAACTGAACTTACTTAATGAGTGATCTTATGGCTTATTGACTTGAGTGAAGCTTAAAGAATGGTATAAAGAATACAAGGAAGTTGTGGTTATACAATTCTTGAGACAATGCAAGTATATATAGAGAGTAACTTGAAAGCATGGTGACAAAAATGGGGATTATATATATAAGAGTTTTCCAGTACAAAGGAAACTCCTGATTCAAATGTTCCAAGTTTTGTCCTTGGATTAAAATCATCGAATGTAAAAGTATATACAACTCTTAGGTTTTGTTTATATCCGGCATTTTGTCCTACATTTTTATGTTTATCAAACTCAATACTATTAACAACAAAATAATCATATTATAAACGGATGGGTTTGTGGTTTTCTAATTTTATTAGCATTAATCATTACAATGATAATAAATTAATAATAATATTTATCTTAATGCTGTAAGAGATTTGATTATAACATACTGGAATATGTTGTAGGGGACTAATTTATCGAAAAACAAAATACGTAACCTAATTTATGTACACTAACTTATATTATGTACAATATATATATATATATATATATATATATATCGATTAAACTTTTATTGTAATTTTTTAGTTTACTTTTTTTGTTTTGCAACTAATATACTCTCAATCGTCCCTCCGTCCTTATTTATTTAATCATTTCATTATAAAAAATTATTTCTAAATAGTTGTATGTTTCAATACATTTTTTTTACAATTCTTTTCAAAACTATTCATGCATTCCTATTTTTAATTTTTGAATTTACCAACATTTAATTATGGACAAATATAAAAAAATATTTGTGATATTATGCAAAAACAAATGTGTAGTAATTGTTTTTGAATTCGTGTTTAGAATTATTAATATAATATCTATAGTTTTCAAAAAATATAATATCTATAGTAATTTAGGGTGATTTTTATAATACTTCATTGAGATTAAAAAGTGATATCAAGTCTTCACTGAAATGATTATTTAATAGTAAACCTATATTTGTATTGAAATTTAATAATTTTAATTAGGTAAATTTAAAAACATTTCTGGAAATATCTGAAAGCAAACTTTGTAATCAACTTGTTGTCTGATTTCATATGTTCGACTTACCGCTTACAAGTGGCCCGTTTTAAAGCCCACATTCATCATAACAATCTCTCATAAGTATAACCTTGTCATTTTGAGCCCATTCGATCAGAATGAATATTCAAATTCAAACAACGGGATCTTAACAAAGATTATGTTTTAAAAAATTATTAACATAAATTTAAATACATATATATACAAAACGCTACTCAGCTCGCTCTCAATATTAAAAAATATAACTCGTGATTTGATGTGAAGTTGAGATTTTAAATCAAAAAATCTAACCAAATATAAATCTAAACACATATCTCGGTACTAATACGGTAATACCAGCAAATAAAATAATCTCCAATATTTTAGTTATATTTCAATTTGATTTGAAAATCAATACCTCAATTTTAGTAATTTTATATATTAATTATGACGGAGGGGAAACCTAATATTTTGCAAATAAAGCTGATTAGACCGGACCCACTTAGCCTATACCAATTTTGATCATTAATGGGCCACTATTTTGAGCCCAATAATTGGTTGGACCCGTACAACCTTAAAGAATTGGTTCAATAAAAATGTCACCTAGGTCCTGATTAATAGGGTAGAGCCCAGATAATACAAATACATTGATATCGTGTCGGGTTTTTTATTAATATCAAAATGAATTAATAAATTTTGTTTAGTATTTTTTGATTTTGCATAAAATTGGAGAGAAAATATGAACAAAAACTAGAAAATAAATTTTCAGGATAAATGAAAATGATACAGTAATTCGAAAGGAAAAACAAGTTTTTCACCTCTTCTTTTTTTAATCATTTCAAACAATGAAGACTAATATCTATTCATATCTATACTATATTATTATAAACGAACCCGAATTTATTTTATATGATCCAACGCCTTCCAATAAATTAAACACCTTCCAAAAATAGCCTAAATATATTATAATATTATATATCTAACACAATTATATCAGTTTTATTACCACTCAACCTCTTTAAATATTATTTATAATTTAGTATAGTATTATATATCTAATACAACTACATCAGTTTCATTATCACTCAACCTCTTTAAATACTATTTAAATTATAAATTTATAAATTATTATTTCTTATAAAATGAAACAAAAAAATTAAAACACATAAACTCAAATTATATAAATTATAAACAAATCTTTTAGGCCAATTTTAAGCAAACATTTTAGACAAATTTGAAACTTTTACAACAAATATCAAATAAAATAATATTAAATTACAAATCAATAACAATAATATAGATAAGATTAAAAAAATATGAATTAAATATAATAGCTGGCTCATGCATCGCACGAGTTATAAGCTAGTACTCTCTCCGTTCCGCAAAAAATGACACTTTATAAAAAATAAAAGTCAAACTGATTAAATAAAAGTCAAACTGATTTATATTTTTACAAAAATAAAAATTAACTGTAATAGTTAATGTAATATATTTTTTAATGATATATTTTTCATAATTTTTATTTCTAACAATAGTTATTAATAAATAGTCAAAGTTGAATCTTAACTTTTAATTTTTATAAACCGTCACTTTTTATGGAACGGAGGGAGTACTCTATTAAAGCAAAATGCTGCATTTCGGCGATATGAGTTCCAACTTTAGGTGCTAGTTGGGAGTTTTAAATTCCGACAAACATATAGTTTTCTTGCCAGGGATGGACTGGGGAGATTTTTCAAAAAAAAAATCCACTTTGCATCATAATATTAATGTATTATTATCTATAAATATATTTTAAATTTAAGTTCATAATTTTTTGAAAAGACTACCAATTTATAGAAAAATGTAGATCATGCAAAAATAAATAATTTATTTGAGAGACGAAAACTATGACCCTGTTTGGCTAAGTTTATTTTCTGTAAATAAGTACTTATTTTCAGGAAAAAGTATGTAAAATTATTTCTTAAGAATAAATTTAAAATTAATTCATTTTAAAAAATAATATGAACATATTTATTTATTTTTCCCGAAAATAAATGAAAAATAAGTTTAACCAAACACACCGTATATAATATTCCGAAATTGAGTAAAAATGATGCCCCATTAAAAATATAGTATAATGTCTCCGCTGAAATTTAATTTAAATAAAATCTTATTTAATAAAAAAGTTAAACTTTAAATTTTAAATAAAATATAATATTATTTAATAAAAAAGTTAAACTTTAAATAAAATATAATCTTATTTAATAAAAAATTAAACTTTAAATTAAATATGTTCTTTCTTAAATAATTAAAAATAGATATAATTTGAATTATTATAATTGTATATTAAACAATGTCCTAGACTAAGTAGAATTTTAATTATGCCTATTAATATTTTTAGTATATAATATACATATTATATTTATTATATCATTAATGAGATTCGAACTCTTGACATTTGATAGTATTTGAATAAGATTCTTGTTATTCTTATTATATATAGGATATAATTATATATATATATATATACACACAGTATATATATTTATAAGTTTATGAAATTCATGAAATGAAAAGCCTATAAATATATTCATAATTTTACGGACGATCCTCAATTTTATAAAATAATCATATAAATATATTCCGAGAGATAAATTTAAATATAATATTTATAATTATAAAATAATTTAACTAATTATAAAAATATTAAAAATTACAATCGTTATTTTTCTTCAAACCGTGCTCGTACTAAAATTTTAATTTGATTCCGCCACAGGTTACGCTGCTGACTGCTGACTGCTGCCCATAAGATTCAAATCCCCCTGTCTACACAAGCTGATGAACGTACACATGCAAAGACAGCTGGTGCCTATGTTTAAGTTTAACCTCTGCACCTGCACATTCCCACCTTAATTAATTAAGAGTAAGATATGATCGAGTAACAGTCCATTCTATATATCTGCCAACGAACTTATAAATTATACAGTACTAATAAAGAACTCCTACTGGCCCCGCATGCATGCCCCCTATGTCCCTCTGCTTCACAACCACCATAAGTATATACAGTACTATACTATACTCCGTATTTGTTTATACTCATCTGTGACAGAAAAAGTCAAACTACAAAAAGGGTAAAAAATCCACACACAAGTTACGAAAAAATAAAGCTTGTTGAAGTGTGAGCCTTATCTGATTACCGGGTGAACAGCACCCACTCCCGTGAAGCTGGTAAACTTGCTCTACACCGTCGAGCTCTCTTTTGTTCATCTTTAATGTGAAGACAAGTTGGTGTGCTTCATTATTATGACACGACAACCTCCAACTGTTTTTCTTCTTTCTGATCTAATATTATCACTCCTGCACCTCCATTCCCAATCCTTGTCTTTTTATTTATCATATATGGTTCACTGTATGGGCATGACAATCTATTAAGAAAGCCAAACTAAATATAATTATATAAATATTAAACAGGGCAATTTTTTCTGCAGTTTTTTTATACAAGAGTTAATAATAAAAGGTGGAAATAGGAGGAACTATATATACCCATCGTATACAACCCCTGAAAAATCTGATATATTAATATGTTGATTTTTCTTTTTTGAGGGATATAATTATTATTAATTACAAATATTTTTATCGTTACACACACATATAATTTATGAATCAAATAATTATAAATGTAGTGAACAACACAAATGATGAATAATTTATCCGTGCAACACAGGTGTATTAAATTTATATTATAATATATTAATTATCTACTTTAAATCGACTTAATAAATTTATATGAATTCTTTTTAAAATTCCTTTCAAAAGATATTATATATAGTAATGAAATCATTTGATTAATTATTTATATTTAAAATAATTTTTTATCCTTAATGCAAGACTCGGAGTGAACACCTGTTCACAGCCGACAGTGGTTTGACAAATAAGTACTCTGTTTCAAAATAATAATTACTTTGACTTTTTATACGTGATTTAAGGTGTAAAAAAAGCTTCTTGTATATATTAATTTTATGTTTTTTTGAATAATAATTTAAGTATTATATTTTATTTAGAAAAAAATTAAAAAATATATATATATAAATAGTGTGTTTTCACCTCAAATTACGTGTAAAAAATCAAAACCACTATTATTTTGGGATAAACTGTTATTTTGGAAGGAGTAGATGATAATACATCTGCTACGTATGATTGTTCCCGAAGACCAGAGGACGGACATAAATGGATGTCTAATAACCATAACTCTTCCTAATACTTCTATCCAAGGTAATTCCCACACACATTACTGTTACACCCACCAATATTTAGGTCATTACCTACAAATAATTAAATGTTTCAACCAATCCAAATAAATATTACAATACCTATAAATGAGGCCGCACAATCAAATATTAAAGTATTCTACTACTGTATTATTCACTCGATCAATTTTTAATTGTTTCTTTTGAAAAAAAAATATCCCTAATTATTTATCTTTATCTTTTTCCAAAATAATTTTATAAATTTTTTTCTAAAGAATACCCTTATATTACTATTTTTTTATTAACATGGACTGATTCAAATACACAAACAATTGAACTCAATTTAATGCAATTATGAGGAGCATTTAAGGAAACTAATATTTTCTTAAGGAGTACTATACTAGTTTACTACAGTAAAATATGCTAATTACTCGTAAGGATAAAGGCTGCGCATTCTTGTATTTGACACGAGGAATCAACTACTCCACCCTTTTCTTGTATTTGACTTTTGACATATATTTTTAAATGTTTTGATTGTATAATAAAAATTATGATTTTTAAAATTTTATTCATTTAAAATAAAATATTAATTATATATTTTAATTTAAAAAAATATTTTAAAATTCATAATTTTTACTATACGGTCAAAATGTGTATGAAAAATCAAAACGAATTATAAAAAACGGAACCAATACTCAGGGCCGAGGAACAATTAAACAACATTAACATTTTAATGTTGTGTGTATAATGACAATTAACTACCTTGAATCGCCTACAATCTAACTGAACCGTTAGTCGTCAAGTCTCCTGATTGTATCGATCGCACCCTCTTATATCTAAATTAACAACCTAGTCGCCAACCAAAATTTTCCCAAAATACAATACAAAAACATTTTAGTGAAAACTGAATTTGTCAATATAAGTACGTACAATTGTGCATGTTAGTATTAATCCTGTTTCAGATTTTTTTTTAAAGAAATGGAAAGAAAGGAAAAAAAAATTATTTAACTTATTCCAAGTGATTTTTTTGGAAGGAAGGGGAAAAAATCTAAAAATTTGGGGGGGAAATTCTTATAAAACTTGTCCCAAAAATTATTATTATTTTTTTATAGAAATTTTGAAGAAAAATAATAATTATTTTTTCTCTTTTTTTATTTTTTTTCCTGAACTCAGGAACACATGTTAAAGTTTTCTAGGGTAATTGCATGCCTGGTTAATTACAATCAATTATGAAATATATAAACTTAAATCAAGTCAATCATAAATTAAATAAGTTAAATTTGAGTCGAACGTACATAAATTTAAATTGATTTAGTGACCAAACAAACAGGGTGGACTGTGGAGTATGGAGTTGAGTTTTATTCGCTGGTTTATAGTATACATGAGTTAGCAGGGGATTGTAAGGGGGCGGGGGCACGGGCACGGGCACGTATGCCCCTAAAACTTTTTTTTACAAAATTTTATGATTAAAATTTTTAAAAAAATATAGGAATGCCCTCTATAAAATTAAATTTTATAAGCGTGTTTTTTCAAATAAAATCCAATATCATCCTAAAAATATTTTAAACATGAGTACATGAAGTGTGTGTATATAGTTACATGCATGCAGTTGGAAGCATTTAACGCTACTGGAAGCATTTAACACTACCAGTTCATTCTAGCTGACGATATTTTCATTTCTCCATAAATACCCACATAGCTCTCACCATTTTCTCCATTCATACCAATTATTTTCTACTTGTTGCAACAATGGCTTCTATTATTTCACTCACTCCACTTTCTTCTTATTCCCACATCATATTTGCAGCCCTAGCTTTGTTCATGTCATCTTTTCTATTCTTCTGGACCCGGAATAAAATGCTTCTAAAGCCCAAGCTCCCTCCGGGCCCACCAGGCTGGCCCATCGTCGGAAACTTATTTCAGGTTGCTGGCTCCGGCATGCCCTTTTTCATGTATGTTAGGGATGTTTTGATTCCAAAATATGGCCCCATTTTGACTATCAAAATGGGTACTCGGACCACTATTATTATTAGCAATGCAGATTTGGCCCGTGAAGCTTTTATTGAGAAGGGTCAGGTATTTGCTAGCCGACCCAAGGAAAACCCGACCCGAATTGTTTTTAGCTGCAATAAATTCACTGTCAATGCCTCACTTTATGGTCCTGTGTGGCGATCCTTGAGGAGGAACATGGTGCAAAACATGCTTAGTGCCACTAGGCTCAAAGGGTTTAGTGTTGTTCGAGACACTGCAATGAATAAACTTATTGATCGGCTCAAGTCGGAGGCTGATGCCAATGATGGAGCGGTTCGGGTCTTGAAAAGTGCCCGGTATGCATTCTTTTGTGTGCTTTTGACAATGTGTTTTGGATTCGAATTGGACGAAGAAATGATCGAAAAAATTGATAATATGATGAAAACGGTGTTGCTGACTGTCGATCCGAGGATCGATGATTTTCTACCTTTGTTGAGACCCTTCTTTTTTAAGCAAAGGAAAAGAGCTCTTCAAGTTCGAAAAGAGCAGCTCGAACTTCTAATTCCTTTGATCAAAAGACGAAAAATGGCGCTACAAAATCCAGGTTTAGATAAAAAAGCTACATCTTTTTCCTACTTGGACACACTTTTCGACCTTGAAGTAGAAGGTCAAAAAACAACTCCGAGCAATGCTCAAATTGTCACGCTTTGCTCGGAGTTTCTCAATGGGGGTACCGATACTACTGGTACCACCATTGAGTGGGCCATAGCCCAAATCATCGACAATCCTGACATCCAATCAAGGATGTACGAGGAGATCAAATTGGTAGCTGGTGATAAAAAAGTTGACGAACACGACCTGCCTAAAATGCCCTACTTGAATGCATTTTGCAAGGAGTTGTTAAGGAGACATCCTCCTACGTACTTCTCACTCACTCATGCAGCAACCGAACCCACAACATTGGGTGGTTATGACATAGCGACTGATACTAGTGTGGAATTTTTCCTAGCAGGTATTTCGAATGATCCGAAAATATGGCCCGAACCCGAAAAATTTGATCCAGATCGGTTTCTAGGGGGCAAGAATGAATTTGATATAACTGGTGTTAAAGATGTGAGACTGGTACCCTTTGGTTTTGGGAGGAGAATTTGTCCTGGGCTAACAATGGCATCAGTTCATGTGAATCTAATGATAGCAAGAATGGTTCAAGAATTTGAGTGGCATGCCTATCCAGAAAATAGCAAGCTAGATTTTAGTGAGAAATTGGAATTTACTGTTGTCATGAAGAATACTCTAATAGCCAAGATTAAGCCACGGAAGTAAGAATTACTGTACTAGTTATTTAATCATCTAAATTACTATTTTAATGTTTTTCACTTTTGCTATATATGTATAATTATCTTATCGAATATACTACTAATATGCACGAAGTTTGTTACTCCCTCCGTCCCGGCCAAATGTTTACATTTGGTCCGGGCACGGAGACCAAAATAGTGGGTGTAATATTGTTAAAATAAATGAAGTAGTGGGTGTAATAGTAATTTTATTGTTAAAATAAATGAAGTAGTGGGTGTAATAGTGATTTTATTGTTAAAATAAATAAAGTAGTGGGTGTAATAGTGTAAAGTGTTGAAAAAGTGGAGTGAAGTAGTGGATGTAATAATGTATTTTATTGTTGAAAATTACTATTTTTAGTAATATAAAGAATTGGGTGAGACGTCCCAAAAAGGAAAGGGTAAAGAATTGGTTGGGACAGAGGGAGTAAATTTTTTTTTTTTTGACAGAGAAGTTTGTTAAGTTTAAATGTGTCCGTATTTTTCATTTTTGTTTTTGCATTTATATGTTCACCTTCTTTAAATGAAAATAAAATGTCGCATTAATTGTACCGGGAACTTTGGTATTTCTTAATTATTGTATATATACTCTCTCCCTCTCAATTTATCTATTCTGTTTGTTTTTTATATTTAAATTGATTAAAATTTAATTGATAATTAAAAGTTACTATTTTATAATTTTAAAAAACTGAAATTTATATTTTAAAGAAAATTGCATATACTTTCTATCAATATAAATTTTATAATTTTTTTCAATCATATAATACATGTAATTTTCAGTCAAAGTTCAATTTGACCATAAAAAGTCAAATAAAATTCTATTTTATTTAAATATATATAAGCAAATTCTGTTTTATTTATATTTTAATGACTAAGCAAAGCACTTAGTAGAGTAATTTAAAAAGAAAACTCATAGATGATACCAAATAGAATTTGAAATGGGTGGGATATTATTTATGAAAAATAGTAGCCGTTTTTTCTTTTCTTGTAGTGATGAATTTATTAAAACAAAGATTTATACTTATTTTCTCCAATTTCTTAGTGATACTGAATGATACATTATGATCCTTTTTTTTTTGAGAGAATTATGATCATTTTATTCATATATTATTTCATCGTAACCCACAATAGTCATACCATTGGTGATTGGAGTCGTACTACGTGTAATTTGGAAAACTTATTCTTGCTCAATTTCAGTCGGGCGACTGAAACGTGTTATACATGGATGAGTATATATTACTACTATCAAGATTTGGTAGGCATTCTTTTCTCTCAAACTAGAGCAGCATTTTACTCGGTTTATCTTTATTAATTTTTTGATAAATGCCTATATTTCTACCATCTAATTTAATTAGTGTTCGAAAATGCGGATAAAAAGTCTGATATTGTTAATTTATTTTGAATTTTAATTTAAATAAATTTTAATTGTGTATGTGCAACAAATTGTATTTGAAGTATATTTTCCTCCGGAAGAATTTTTTTAACGTATATTAATTTATATATTCAAAATAACTAAAAAATTAATGAGATATAAAGATTCAAAATTGATATTAAAATTTTCGTAGGTAGAAATAAGTCTCAAATTAAAATAGAAAAAAGGGTTTTCATAATTTTATATAACAAAAATCTTGTATATTATTTAAATATATTAATAAGGTACTTTAAAGAGACGGTTTTGCATGGAGTTCCGACTTCAACATCCTTCATTTGTTTTGTCTCTTTCATTTAGCCTAATATGATGATTAAAACATGCATCGTCTTAAATGAAAAGTGAATTAACATGCGAACTCAAAAACCCCGAGTTTAAGAAAATTGAGATAAGTGACATGTTTGAAAAGGGGAAAGAAGAATATGGTAGGCTGGGCTATTCCTGACTTATCATAGACCCCGGTGCGAAAATAATAAATCTCTCAATTTTTTTTTGAAACTGTTATTAAATAATCGCTTTTAAACATCATAACTTTTATATTTCATCAGTGTTATTAAAATAGTGATTAATTATACTTCACGAGCAAACGAAAGTTTTGCATAAAATTCGCATAAAATCGTACTTGACTCACGTTTACTCATAAAAAAGTATAAAAAATTACAGTAAAACTGAAAAAAGCTCGCACTATATATAAAAAGACTAAAATACTCTTAAAAGCAAGCAAAAGAGTTTCTTCTTTTTCAATTCTCAATGATGAAGATGATGATGAAGAGAGGAAATTTATGGGAACTGAAATTGAGCTAAACGATTTAAAAAAAAAATACTTACTAAATGTTATCGAGTAATAGTTTCATGCTTTTGTTTGATATTTCTACCATGTTAAACACTTTTCACTTTGTTTGAAACTATTTGAAGTATTATTCTACCGTTAATCATTAGAACAAATATTTTTAAAAGTATATAGGTAAAAAAATCATGCGAGTAATCGCACTTTGCTAGTCACGCTTTAAAATTGGTCTTGCACTTTTTTCGATTCTGCGAATTTCATGATACTATCTTTCATATTGAACGTTTATCATAATCTTGACCTCTTATATCCTCAACATTAAGATCAAAAGGTTTCAATACTTTTAACAATTCATTAAAAAAAAGGCACATCCAGAAAATATTATTCAATTTTAAGAATTTTGAAAAGTGCTCTTCTATCTTCATTTTGTTATTTAACATATCGACACATCGTACAATAAGTGTCATTTGTTATTGATGTCTAATCTCTGAGATACAATTAAAAATAATAAAAAATATTTAATATATTTGATGACTCATAAAATAGAAATACTATAAATTTATGGGCTAAACAACATATATACTATTTTTTTAAAAATTTGTGTCCCTAATAATTTTGGACCCCGGACAGTCATCCTCTGTATAACCGGCCCTGATGGTAGAGAAGGAGATGATGATAAGGCGGGGGAGGGTGCCGAGAAGGGTCAGAAAAAAAAGAGGATCAGAAGAAAGAGAAGGAACCGACTCTCGTTAGAATGGATTTTCTATGATTTTATATTCTATATTGGATCCTCCCGTGATCTATTAAATTTTAATAACCCCTCAAATTTGTTGACAAATTTTTATAATTTAAAATTTTATATAATAAATTATAAAATTTTCTTTTTAAATATCACTAATGCATTCATTATTAAAAAATTTATTCAAAATTTCATCACTCCAATTTTGATTTACCGGTTCCCTCCATGTTTGATTGTGGGAGTCGAAAATCTATATTTTCATTGGTATGAATTATATACCTAAGCATTTTTCTTAGTAACATACTTAAGCTAACTATCTAGTACACTGTATATGCTCTAGTTTAACAAAAATTTATGGAAAAAACCATGTGGAAGACCTTGGTACAACATTAATTTTGTTTTCGCCAATATCTTAATGATTGAATCGTATTTTACAAAAAAATCGTACCGATCATTTTTTTCTCTTTTTTTACATGATAAAATACAACACATTATATATTCTCTCGATAATCGTACCATTTCAATGAACGATTCATATTAATACTATGACTGATCATGTAATTTGGATAACTCACTATAATGCAAAATTTCATTTTGTTATTACATTCATGATACATGAGTGAGGATGCTATCAGGTTTTTTGTAATTGAGGCATATTTTTCTCTCAAACTCGAAAAGCATTTTACTCAATTTATTTTTATTTTTGCCAAAAACAATATTTTTAATTATCTTATTAATCCGCTCATCCGTACAAATTATAATTCTTCATTTTTCTCACTCTACAGAGATATTTAACTTTTAACTTATCCATGTAGTAGTTGATTATTCATCGTATCATGTATGCATATAATATTTTCGTACTAATTTACATTCGTGGAATGTACCAATCTTTTTCACATTATTATTAATTAAATATTTTTGCATGGAATATCATTTACATTTAATACCTTTTATATAACTATATAAGTATGTATGTATTATAATTGTAATTTTATTAATAATATAGATTAAATAATCTTTTCTAATCTTGTAATTATTATACTAAATTTTAACTTTTGTTAATATTTTCAGTTTTAATAATATAAATATTAAAATTTAATATTATTTGAAAGAAAAACTTCTTATACTTATTACATATAGGATATAATTTTGGATTATTTTTTAGTAAAATTAGTTACAAAAAATTATTATTATTTACTAGAAATTGAATCTTGACTGTCAAATCTTTAGAAAATAAAATAGAAAAAACCATGATGAAAATTATGAAGTCGTTATTCTATTTTGTATATATTTTATTGATAAACGTTTCTTTTCTCAATTACACTTTGTCAACTGTTTTTTAACAATTACATCGGATTCCCCTATTTTGTTTGCTCCAATTTCTCAACTGTTAATAATCTTAATCGTTCAGGTAAAAAAGAGGTTATCCCACAGAAACAGGTACATACAAGAAAATCATACAATTTTAATCATCTTTCGGTCATGTAATTTGGATTATAAAATTTCACCTACCTGAAAATCTAAAATCAGATGAATATAATAAACATAATACAGTAATAATTATTTTTAAAGATATGTAGGCGACATTCATACCATTTCAACCTTGTTGCTTGTTTGATTTTTGTAATTTAAATCGTTTACCATAACGCAAAGCTGATATTTTTGTTATAGATGAAATAACTTTTATTTACATTTTCTCAAAAAAAAAACTTTATTTTACATTTTAAATAATATAATGTCGTGAAAAATATGTGATACTAAAAAATATTACTTTTAGAAATAGGTGTACCATGGATTAGACCCAGCAATTCGGTTAAACAGTTCGGTTTCAGATCAGACCAATTTCGGATCATATTGATTTTCGGTTATAGTATATTTATGTCCGGTTCGGATCCGGTTCGGATCCAGTTTCGGTGTTGCATAATTTGAATCGATTTCTGTTTGGATCGGTACGATTTCGGTTTAGGTCAAAATTGGATGAATTTCGGATAAAAAATGTATTAAATTCGGTTCGGATCCTTTTAGGATTTATTATTTAAAACTAGATTTTGTTTCGAGTTGAAAGTTCAATTCCCTTAATTTTAAATGAATTTGAATCATTGCTGAATTTAAATAAAGACCATTAAGCAAATTTGCCAAATAATAGTTAAAATTTGATAAAATAATACTGAATAAAGTAATTATATTGATTAAGTAATATATTTCTCTAGTTCAGACTTTGGTTAATATAAAAATATCAGTAAATACTCGTAATATAATAATTTTATAAAAAAATTGAGGGTCAAATATAAATAAATTTTGTATGTACATATATAATATAGAATACTTATTTTTTTTTAGAATATGAATTTATATTAACTTTTCTTTACTTTCCAGCAAATTCAAAATAAATATTATTCTTAATTTTTTTAATATTTTATTTTACAAATACATGTATTATACGTACGAACTATGTATAATGTATTTGTGAATGTAACGAATCATAATATTGTATGTATGAAATACACATATGGTCTTTAATTTAGTTTGAGCCATATTCAATTTGTATAATTTTTTATTAGGATTTGATCGATTTGGTTCATTATCGGATCTGTTATTTCAGATTATATTCGGTTAAAATTCCGGTTCCAGATTATTTTTGGATCGGATTGAATCGGTTTTCGGATTATTATCGGATTTGATTCTTTTGAACCGATTTCGGTTCGGATCGGATTGTTTCGGATTCGTTTACATTTTCGGATTATCAAATTCGGATATAAAATCGGATCTCGATTCCCTACCTTCTGGTTCGGTTCTTCGGATCCAGACACATTTTACTAGGCCTACCCTGGACTATTCTACCCAAAAAAATGACAAAGTATTGTATTTGTAATCATATTTTCCATACAAAAAAAGAAAGAAGATGAGTTCTCCTTCTTTTTTTATCATCTAGGAGCCGTGAGGTTTTTTTATAACGTTGTAAAATTTACTTATATAAAACCATCTATTACTGTAGAAAATTTATTGAAACCAATGAATTCTACAAACTAACTACAACTAATTTAATAAATTAATTTCTACTTTTCAATTCTTAAATATTACTCCATATATTGAACGAAAATAATATGTTGATATTTCTTGGCCTAAACTATCGGGAAGTAAATGCATGGATAGGTATTTTAAACTATATGCATGAATATCCAAAAATTTTGTAATCGACTCTCTTACGAACAGAAAGACGGAACAACCAGTGAGAATGATCGATATATAGACATGCTGAATGAGAAGCCACATGCGAGATAGATGCACACATATCAAAACTACAATCTGCAACAGCAGGCTTGACTAACTAACAATCCAGAGGCTTCTATAGCTTACCTAGCAAAAATGCCCATGAAATAATTTACTACTACTAACTAGGAATAAAAAAAACATGGCTTTTAGCTTTATATACAGGGGCCACATAAGAAATCAACCAGCTTTCTCTAACATGTTTCAGATTAATTTAAGTCCTGCTTATTAGACCCCTACTTCCGGTCTCTTTCGATCCAGATCTTCAAAGCATTGAATTGCAATGAAGTACAGGCAGTGAAGCATTTAGAGGTTCGATGGGCTCTCCATGTGCTTGTTTTTAAAATATTTTGCTGCTGCATTACTGTCAGTCGATACATGATTGCTCTCTCTAGCTACTACTCCATCACCTCTGAACTGAAACCGATCCTCCTGTACAGGATCCATTCTCCTACTTTCATGTCCCCTTGTTAAAAGTCTATGATTATTAGCCAGGCACTGACATGAATTTGCCGCGAGTGATTCCATTGCATACTGAGATCGAAAAGCTGAACTAAACATGGGTTGCATGAACCGCTTTTTATCAGGAACGTCACGCAAGGAAACCCGACAAACAGGACATGTAGAATGTTGTTGAAGCCATATGTCAATACAGTTCGCATGAAATGAGTGTCCACAGAAAGGTAGGATACGAAGCGTATCTTCTGGTTGATATTCTGCGATGCAAACTGTGCACCTACAGCCAGATTGTAATTTAGTTAGAGATGAGGTCATCCATCAATAAGACATATATTATTGGCCGCTATTGCTAGCATACTATAATTATGCCGATTTTCATGATACCTAAAGTTAAAATACAATAACAGAATATAGTAAGAACTAATGGAGCAAGGCAGCAGGTGACCACATATAAAAATTTGATACTTGACAGAGGAAAGGGAAATAATGCTAATGAAAAGGGCTATCGACAGCAAGGACAAGAGTTGCACAAGTAGTTAAGAGTAATAACAACAAAGAGGCCCCTCATGTGCAATAACAGGCACCACATAATGGAACCACTTTACTAAGCATAAACTTTATTGTCCACTTTCATCAACTTTATCACCTTGATGGAAGATGATCATCACAAACTTTGCCAAGTTCAGTAATACGTATATAGAAATTGACATTTCACATTTACACAAGTACAACTTTTAGTACAAGGGGTACAAGCATGTAGAGCTTTATAATCCAATCAGTTGGTGGAAATAAGAAGAAAACCTAATGAAAATATCACCCCCCCCCCCTTCCACATGGACATCCACAAATAAAACTTTAATTTAGTAAACTCTTATCAAATCAGGCTGCTGCTCATCAAAACAAAAGTTTATTATATTTTTTCTCATGCAAGGAGAACTAGATCTCTATATTAAACTTTCTGCCAAACAAGGTGGTCTTGCATTCCCAATATTCAGGACACTTACCTAAAGACAAGTACTTGGTGGTATAGATGATGAGGTGTGCCAATACTCTCTCTAGTACAAACAGAGCTGTATAAAAGTCCAAAGAGTACTCACATTGATTGAAGTCTGTATTGACTACCTTTTAGCAACCTTCAACAGCATAGACAAGGACCATTAATGAACCTTCACCAATTAGGTTGTAAATGCACAACCAGATTATCGAAGGTTGAAGAAGAATATGAGCCTGTTTCAGTACCAAACCATCACAAGGACCAACGAGTTTAAGAAGAGATGCCAACTGGCCAATCCTGGGTGATCGTTTAGAACAAAGGACTACTCTAACTAAATCCTCACAAGTATTAACTACGAAGTTGGTCATAAAACAACCTGCTTAGTGCTTACTGAAAAAAATCATTTCACAGCAGCATCAACAAGGTTTTAATTGTGTCTCACTCTCCCACTATCTAGGTTTTTATTACCTCGTCTACTCAAACACTTAAAAAAGTCAATTCATTATAAAAGTTGTTACGAGGGTGAGGGCCTAAAGGGTGCCTCAGGGTAGCACTACGACGGCCCCTATAAAATGATATTGTATTATTTAACCCATGAAACACCATCTTTTATATTATAAATATGCATGCACAGTTATACACACAAACATACTCATACTGAGTGCAAAGCTCAAGAAAGATATCAACAAAAGCTTTTTTTAATAATAGAACAACGCTTAGTCCACAGCTTAAGAAACGGAAATCCGTAATCTTATACGGTCTTTGTTTTTACTCCTACACAGGGACTCAGTATTAAACAGTGTAATCTATGGGTATGACATCTTTTCTTCTGTCTACAACAATCCGTATTGTGAATTTCAATATAAGAGACAGCACAAAAAGCTTCCTCGTGATACAATAGAATTTCAACATCTCGTTTACCATAAAAATAAATGGCAAGTCATATATGTGAGAGGCTTAACATCTATCACCTACAGGCTACAGGGCACAACCACTATATAAATTTGAAAATCTTCCAGCGTCTCAGGTTGGAATGTCAGGAGGCTAGCAAACTGATGAGAAATTAAACACAGATTCATTTTGAAAAGTCTACGAAACATCTAGGATAGTGCACCAAGCTGAAGGTAAGAAATCCCAACATAATCTTTGCCCACAACTAGCCAATAGTCTGACCTTGCACCTTGTTAATGGTTAAAACATAATAATAATTAATAAGGCTTGTTACAGTTGGTGTCGCCTAGGTGTTCATGTGGTAAGCTACATACTGAGATTATTTATGCCATGAAAGCACTTACGCAGGGGCTCTATCACCCAAATTGATACTTGGAAAGCGCTTAATCGCCTATGTGTCTACATGCTTTCCTAGCTTCTTTTCTGGCCTTGACAGCATGATAGCAATGACATGTAACCTAAAGAATTGTAACCTAAAGAATTGTAGAAATCTATGGAAACACTACTTTATATGTATTCCTAAGGTGTACGTTCCTCGTGAAAGGATTTAGCTTATGGGAACATACAAATATTAATACAATATTTCTTGTTCTGCATCGAATAAATATGCACCAGCATGATATCAGATATCAGTCATTTAAATTTGAAACAAAAGAATCCTGCATCTAGTTCTCCATAGGACACAGAAACCTTGAGAAGGGAATAGTACTCAGTAGTTGTGTAATCTGGACTACTTTCCACACTTGCCTCACAATGAGTTTTTGAAGTTGGCACGCTGGCCCTGTAGACCCCTTAATTTCCTTCCTCTACAGGACAGCATTCTGACACGTTTTTTATCGATTAGACACGGGATGCACACTTTTGTTTCATGAATACTAATTAAGTATCCGCCCATTGATTTACTTGGACCACAATTGTGTTCAAATGTGATTACTTTTGTGAAAAGGACGAGTATAACATACTAACTAAAGTTATCACCGGCTGAAAAAAGATGTTTTGGAGACAGTTGGTTTGGGTGACATGAGATAACAAAGCATACATCATGATGGCGTTCCCACGACACAGGTAAGGAGTGGAACTACTCTACATTGCTGAGGAATCAGACACAAAAAGGGCCAAGATAATTCATTTCCATGTGAAATTCAGCAACTAATTTCCCGATAAAACCTAGCTACTCAAGGAAATTTATTTGTTTTAAGTTCAATAACAATGGTGTCAATAATTATTAAGTATAGCAAGAGGCTTTCCTGATTAAAAGCCTTAATACTAAAGTTAATTCAATTAAGTCAAAAAAAATCACTAATATCGCATAACTGCATAAGATCCAGATTCGAGTTCTTAATTCTTAACACAAGTGTTTAATTAATTATATATTCTAGAATTATATACATTAACAACAGTCCCCAAAGCAAGGTTAGTACAATTTGTAGTCAACACAATGGCAGGACTATGGTTGACATTGACCAGTTAAACCGAACCATACATACGATAACATACCCATACTTACAAGAGCTGAAGAGCATTATACAAATAGAGAGAAACAACAGAATTTAGCAACAACAAAAAGGAGAGAGACAACATAGTCGAGTGCGCCAATGATATTTGTCGATGGTGGGTGGTACTTGGGCCATGGGCCCGAACTATATACATATCTGTAACTATATTAGATAAAATTCTACTTATCATATCTAATTTCTTATTCTTATATAAATAACTATTCTAAGTAATTCATGATCACCCAAATTTTAAATAAATTTACATAAAACAAAAAAAAACATCATACACAAGAACATAAGCTCTCAACCCTACAAAAACATAATACATAAAAGTTCATATCAAATCAAATAACAATAAAAATATAACATAAAAATAATATTCTTTAATTACCGGCTAATAAAAATAATATTTCTAAATTCTAACAGTTAACAACCTTGTCGGTTGTCACTGCTCACTAAACATGCACTTTTTAACAACCTAACATGTCTTGATTAGAAACCCATGAACACAAACAGTTTTCAGATGACAGCACAATGAAAAAACAATCTGGATTATAAGTAATGTTATAACAGTTGGAATTGTAGTATATCTTGTCTTTAAATATCTTTTCAAGATGGTAATATAGTAGAAAATTGGCAAATATTTGATAGTGGTTCATGCAAGCAAGCCAAGAGAAAAACATATAATAATAGCTCTGAAATTTTTAAGTATACAAATAATGCAAGTCATTTAAGAGGACTAGCGTGCTAAATCTTTCCAGTTTAAAATATAACTATCGAACTATGAGAACTACTGAGCCACACAGTCTCTATTATGCTGAGGCTGAAAGCTTTATATAAATTGCATCACGCATCAAATTAGACGGGGGTACTTGTGTATATAATGTTATTTTACATTAGAATCCCTTAAAAAGTATTATATATTAACGAAAAGATCCCCATATATCCGAGGTTTGAAAAATTTTATTCGACGTGTTTGTGGTCATGTTCAATGAAAGCAAAGAAAATTATAGGATTCGGCTTATCGGGGAACATGGCAAGACATCTTTTACGAAAGAGGGGGATTTTGATCAACTTGAGAAACGAGCTAACGAGATCAGAGGTTCCTTGCCCAAACATGCCCCCAAAACACAAAAATCAATCAGCTGGACTACTAGAGGGTCTTAACAAAGCAGCTATAATCCTACAGCCACCACAGATCTAATCACCATCTTAGTGACTGATAGGAAATTCAACTTTGGACATAATGTTCCAAAGGAAACTTCAATCTAAACCCAGACCAATATATATGAACTTTAAACAGTTCTTACATTTGGAAATTCGAATATTGGCTGAAATCCTTATTCCTGTATCTATAACTAGTAATATTCGTCAGATTCCTGTATAACGAATATTATGTTTAAAACAAAACAACTGTAATGCCTGTCATTTATAAGTAGTCACTTCTAGTATTTGCCTCAATGCTCTCAAGTCTATACTCTGGAATTAGATACAACTCTCAAGTCACTTCAAGGAACACTGTCTAGTATGTACAGATTACTTGCAGTCATATATATGCTAATCAAAATTAGAAACAAGCACAAAATAAACAAATCTTAATGTCATCTGTTCACACAAAATCCAACTTTACAACAAAATACCAATTAAAAGGGTTCCATTATACTTACTGAGTATCTTCTGCAGAGGAGAAAAACTGATCCCTGTACTTCTTTGTGGGAAAGTTGGCCACGACAAGAGGTTCAAGTCCATGCAAACCTCGTTCCAGCTGTATTACAGGAAAGACAGTCATATTTTTTTATGTAGAAACAAAAAATACAGATCAAATGAACAAAACCGTCACTGAAAAGATGGGGTGATTCAAGTCTTTCCCAGTAAAATAAAAGGAACAGATTAAAAAAGCAACACGTAAGGAGAAAAATAATTGTAATAACAATAGATTATAAGACAATTAGAATTCTTGTTGGCAGGAGAGGCAAATACAATAGATCAAATACTAGACAGATATTTCCTCAAAATTTAACACACAATAATATCTGAAAAATGCACTATAGAAATCATGATGATCACATCCACTTATTAAAATACACTAATACAGACACACAAAGCCTGGAAGATCCAGAACCCGTGATTAAGGTCAGCAAAGAATATTAGACAGATACTTTCTCACAGTTAAACTACTCTCCTTGGCATACTTACATCGCTAACAAGTACTAAGGCATAGCAAGATAACCAAACAAAAAAGTCATAAATTCGTAATCATGATCCTAAATTAATCAAATGTGAACAAGTTTAGCACTTGTAAGCATTCCAAACCATATTTCTAAGAAAATCACTGCTACAACAATATGATTAAATTGAACTTACAATGCTAAGATCTGATCTCGAAGTAATATGAAAGGAGCGACGAGAGGCATTTAATTGAATTCGAGCACAAATGAGCCTGGTGCATACAAACACAATAAACATAGTACTAACAGCAAATCCAATCACTGTCATAACCAAATTTATCCCTGAAGATATCATCTTTTTTTGCCTAATTGATGTTAAATCACAACCCCACTTAGCTTATATATTTATATTTGAATTCAAGAACCAAAGATTCTAACTTTATACAATTTTCCCAACATGATCAACTGGATGGATGTTTAAAAAAAACTAATAATCACAAACTCAAACACCAAGATTGATCACAGGGTATCAATAAAAAGTAGAGAAAAATAAAGGGGTTGAATCAAACTGGGTCCTTTTTGTTCCAAGAAATTGTGTATGTGTGCAGTCTCCATCTATATATGCATAAATGAAATGTATTAGATCATGGGATTAAGGGGAGCTACAGTGTTAAGAAGCCCATATGGAGAAGCAGCCAGAGAGAGTAGATATAGTGAATTACCCACTAGAGGACTGGATAGATAAATAAAGATTAAGAAATTAAAGGAGTGTGTGTGAGAGAGTGTGATATGTAAAATTTATATATGTATAGTGTGAGATCCAAAATGATTGCTGCAACGCCAAACAACTAACAGTGGCTACTGAAATGGCTACTGAAACAAAGAAAGAGACAATTTTTTCGATCCGCAGGATCAATCTCGAAACAAGTTTTTTGGAATCAATTTTTTTTTAAATTTTTCAGATCAGATCGTTCGGATGGGTTTTTTGGATTTTACTCTTTTGTACATCTCTGCTTCACACTCCACCGAGTCGATTTATACTGTAAATTTGGTTATTAAAATATTTGAACTCAATTTGGTAAATAATTACATTTTAAATATATTTTAAAATTAAAAAATACGCAATATATTAAAAGTTTTATTTAAGAATTTTGACTTGAGAGATTCGATTATTTAATATTAATAATTATAGATTATTTACAATCAAATCGAATATTGTATTTTGACATTTATAAGTGACAAATTAAATTATAATTTTAATTAGAATCAAGTTGACTTTGTATATACATTTATAGCTACTCTAAAGTTTTAAATTAGCACTAGCTCAGTTAGATTGCGCTTATAATAGAATCAAGTTGATTTTGTTAGCGAACAACTTTACTCCAATTGAGTGTGGCTTTGTTAATGACGCCCCATTAGCTAACCTTAAAAAAACTTTTGTTTTAAATTAGTAAACTGTACGTACTGTTTATAATACTTTCTTTAATTGCAATTGTTAATAAACTGTAAGGCTCCAGAGTGCTGTTAAAAACTGATGTACTGTGAGAAAAATTGCTGGTGGAAAAAGTGTTGTCAGGAAAATTAGATGATTGTTCGGTAATTTTTTTGATTTATGCATATTTTGAAATATAATATATAAAAATAATATTTTTGGGAATGTTTGGTGATGAAATTGATACGTACTTCCTGCAAAAGCTGAAAACCATTTTTCCCAAAAACATTGGGGGACATGTTTTTGCTAACAGCAGCTTTTAGACCAAAAACGTTTTTCTAGACAACAGCTTTTAGAATTTAATAATAAGACATAATTTTAAATAAATAAAAGAGTTTGAATGGTGATGAAATTGAGTTGAATGTGAGTAAACTATATTAAATAAAAATTATAGGATAAGTAGGATTTTTAAAATAGAAAATATAGAATATAATTTAAATATAATATAATATTATCGGTGAGAATTTGTATAAAAGGAGGACTACCGGTGTTAGAGTTGTATGTATGATATATATCCTTTTTAAAATTAAATTTTATTAAAATTGAATGGTTAAGATCGTTTCTCTCGGGAGACGCTTGTCACGCTTGCACTTAGTAGTTGGGTTCGGATTTCCTCGGTCATGGTGCAGTTCATAACACGAGGTTTGAAATCTTGCATTAAAATGTGGGGTAGTTAGTAGAACACTTAGTAAAATCTTTATATATAAAATGCTTAGTAATACTTTATAAAATACTTAGTAGAACACTTAGTCGAATCTTAATATATAAAATATCAAAGATAATTGTATTAAGCGCTCCAATAATTAATTAAAAATATAATATATAAAAATTTATATTAAATCTTTTAAGATTCTACTAAGTATTTTATTAAATATTTACTAGAATTTTATTATTATTAGAATAACTAATAAACCTCTTAGTAGAATCTTAGAATTATTATTTAATAAAATAAGTTATATTATATCTAATTTTAAAAATATTAATGACGTGGCATATTTAGTAAACACTTTGTAAAATAATCAGTAAAACACTTACTGTAATATTAAATAGAATTTTAATGTTATTAGAATAGTTAATAAACCTCTTAGTAGAATCTTAAAATTATTATTTATTAAAATAAATTATATTATATTTAATTTTAAAAATATTGGTGAAACGATATATTTAATAGAACACTTTGTAAAATTGTTAGTTGGACACTTAGTGGAATCTTAATATTTAAAATATGAAATATGATTGTACTAAGTGTTAAGGATTTATCTCTTGTCGTCTCAGGTCCTGCGTTCGATTCTCGCTCAACCCCGAGAGAACAGATACTCACATTGTAAGGCATATAAGCCAAATTAGTCAAAAAAAAGTGTTTCAATAAATAAAAAATAAAATATATATAAGATTTTATTAAAAAAATTATATATTTAGAAGAAAATATAGTAGAATTTTAATGTTATTAGAATAATCAATATTAGAACCCTTAGTAGAATCTTAAAATTATTATCTAATAAAATAAATTATATTACTTCTAATTTTAAAAATATTGGTGAGTTGAAATTTAATAGAACACTTAGTAAAATAGTTAGTAGAATATATGGTAAATTATCTAGACATAATATATTTTTCATCTTGTAATAATATTAAATAACAATATTAATTACATGAATTAATGATTAAGATGAGTACTCTAAGTTTTCTATCAAAATAGTTTCCCCTATATCCCTGCTATATATATATTTGCCTTATTCTACTTGTTTTTTTCCCGTTTATGTATACGTGTTGTTTTATTTGTTATTTGCACGTAGTGAAATGAAAATTATAGTTAAGAAGGTGAATTTTTAGTAGAGAAAAATTCTAATGTTGCTAAAAAGATAAAGCATGTGAAACAACGGTTTGCTGGCTTAGTAACACTTAAAGAATTAAATACAATTACTTTGTATTTGTAAGTTACATATATAGGTAATTATTATATTAATTGTGATTAATATGCAATTATTGTGTGGTGGGCAGTTACATTTTCTGGGATGGAAAATTATATAGTATGCATATATATTGTGGATGACTTCCATTCATTCATTAGAAAAAGCACTCGAAACATAGAAAGAGCAGCTTGTTCAATATAGTTTCGGAATCCCAAAAATATTTAATCTAATCTTGTTATTCTTTTTATGGAATTACAATATATAAATATATATTTAAATACTACAATAATCATATTTAAAAATAAAGTATTAAATATAATAAATAATAAAATATTAAGAAAACCATTGCACGGGATGCTAGTATATTAACTTATGACCAGGTGCCTACTTGCCTAGTCTTTTAAGCTGAACATATGATCACTACATCCGTCCACAGTATCACTTTAAAATATCATATACTTATTTTATTATTAAAACAAATTAATTAGAATTTTTTCATATCTTCTAGTTGCTTAAACATTAATATTACTTGTAATTATACAAAAAAAATAGAGAATATATCTGTATCTTAATACCCAAAATAATTTAAATAATTTTTTGTCTTCCGTCCTTATGTCATGTTAGTATGTTACATAATATATTGCATCTCTTTGAAGTTTTTTTTAACTTTCACGGTGAATGCTACCGATTATATCTATTTATTACTAAATGAAAAAAGCCGCGTTTTACGGCGGCCTCATAATAAATATTAAAATTATTTTTGATATTGAAAATATTTAATAAATATATAATTGTAATATATTATAGAAGTTTATTTAAAAATACTTATTAATTTTATTTTTAAATGAATAAATATTAATTTATCATATATAACAAAGCTTTAAAAATTATATAAAAATAATTTGTAATTTATAAAAATTATATAAAAATAATGTGATCATTTTAATAATTATTATATTAATTACAAGTATATACTTACAATCTTAGGTTGATTAGATGTGTACTATTTTAGGCACATGGAAAAATATGTTCCAAAAAAGTTGATTCTTTTTTTATAAAATTTAAATAATAACATGGTTTTAAAATTGATAAAAGTATAATAACATTATGTATTTGTAATTTTCCAAATTACAAATTATAAGAACATGCTAATAAGAGTATTATCTTTTAACTTTTTAAATTGTGCAAATGTAACGATCAATATATAAGGTTCACCATTTTCCTTGTATAGATTTTAATCAAACGACTCAACAAATTTTTCTCACAAAATGGTGATTGAACTGCATACGATAAAATTTGATATAACAAAATTATATTAAAACAAAATAGTAGTATTGAATTTATAAATTTTATGAATTCAAATAATTATTTCAAAATATATATGTGTATTATAATTCACAACTTACTAATTTGTTATGATTCTAGTATCTCTTTTTCCATCCACTTCTAACAATATCAATGTCACCAATGTAGGTCAGACAGTCCACGACATCTAGATACGTATTAGTAACATTATGTAAATATTAAAGAATGTAATTTAAAATTACGTGTATGTGACTTATAATATCTTATTTTAGTAAAATATCATACAGTATATTAGTGTCATTAATATGTTATTCAATTATATCGGGATATGAATTCAAATCCATGTAATGGTATGTTGATTATTCTTTCTTCCAACTTTTTTGGGGTCATTGTACGTAGAAACATCACTTTAAACTCACATGATAGTGATCTCTATCGGCCGGTACTTGCAACTACTTTTAAGTTTTTAATGTTATATAAAACCTTTCTTCCAAAATATGTATGAATCGAAAAAGTAGATGTTTTTGAATTGTTGCATTGATAAGATTTTTCTATCATAAATTAAAGCATCAAAAAATTAGTGCGAATGCATAATTGTAAGAAAATAATAAATAACAAAAAATTATTAACTTTCTCATCAATTAAAATCATGTCAAGACTAAATTGATTGTCTGTTTGTATATCGATTACCCCCCACATCATGCATACTCTCACTCTTATCATCCATATTGTTATTCAAATCATTCAAGAGAGTGTAATACATGATGTATTAGACGTTGAAGGTAAATGGCTATGTGATAAATTTGTTGTGATTTATTTTTTAATGCTTGATCTTTAATTTATATAAGTGATGATTTATTATTTTTTAGATTGAAACACATTCAATTTAGGTAAAATAATAAAAATAACTTTTTAATTTTAAATACTGCCATTTTGAAAAATCAAAATAGTTTTAATTTTTAATAATTTAATACCTTTTCTAAAATTTATAATTACCTTATGTATAATAATATCTTTTCTAAAATTTCGAAACTTATCTTATGGATAATAATTTCTCTAAAATTTCGAATAATAATGTATTTTCTAAAATTTCGAACCTTATCTTATGAACAATAACGATTTCTCTAAAATTTCGAATTACATCTTACAAAAATCGCCATATCTATAACCCTATAATTTAGATTGTTGGTCCCTGATATTGTAGAAGGGGGGTTGAATACAATATCTGAAATTTAATCGCGGAATAATTTGGATTAAAAATATTATTTTAATTACTCGCGAAATATTAATTGGAATGAAATACTTTTCAAGTGAAAGATATAATTTTAACTTGATTAGTATCACAAAATTAATATTTAGAAAACTGTTATATAATTGATAAAAAGTCTAGAACGAATTCGACATGAAGTGTTCGTGTTTAATCAATTATATTCAAACTCAGCACAGAAATCTGTGAATATTACAATGCAGATAAATTACTGAATTTGATCTGATTTTTCTAACTCTTAACAAGTTGAACACTTACAAATGAAGGGCTGATCTCATATTTATAGAGATTTGAAAAAGGCTGCTATAACCTTTTTCAGCATGACTTTATTTCAAGAAAATAAGTCCGTGTGACTTATTTTAACACTTGTATGACTTATAAAAACCTGGGTAAGACTTATTCTTGGTCGGTATGACTTATTTTACTAATTAAAAACTCGGTATGACTTTTTAATTAAATAAAAATAAGTCCAGCATGACCTTTTGAGCATTGAAAACTCGGTATGACTTATTCTTTATATATATATATATATATATATATATATATATATATATATATATATATATAACTCGGTATGGCTTATTAATAAGTCATTCGGTATGACTTATTAATAAGTCATTCGAACTGATTATATATATATAATTCGGTATGACTTAATAATAAGTCATTCGGTATGACTTATTAATAAGTCATTCGGTATGACTTATTAATAAGTCATTCGAATTGTTTAAATGAATAAGTTATTTTAATCATTTCTTTTATAATAAATTAATTCTACTTAAATTAATTAAATAATTTATAAATTAAATTAAATTCAATCTTGAATTAATTTAATTAAATAAATTAAATAACAAACTTACTTGAATTGTAGAAATAACATATTATAGAGATCTTGTTTAAACTGCAGTCTTCTTGATTTTTCTTTGCCTTCTGATCTTGAAACCTCTTGACTAAATGAAGAATAAATATTTATATTTAGTTGACACACAAATGTACTGTCTGGTTCATTTGTGTCATACTAATAAATATTCTCCTTTTAATAACTTTTAATTAGAGGCCTTCTGTCATTTCTTCTGCTTCACTGTCTTCATTCTTCTTATGGAATCTTCTTGTAGTAACCACTTGAAATCTTCTATATCTTCTGTTTACTATAGAATCACTACTACTTAATTATTTTCACTAACGCTTGAACATAGAAATGAACTTCTTCCAGTGTTGAGTAGCAACCCCATAAAAATACTTCTGATACTTGGATCCTTTGTGATTAGTTGACTGTCTTCGTCTTGATTCCTGCTTGGTGCTTATTATTTACTTCTATTTATTAGCTAGAGTTGAGTTGTCATCTAATTATTACAAATAGGCCTAGTCATATGCCTTTCATAGATGGATAGAAAATCTCTATAATTTTGATGATCCCGAGGATATAAAAGGAAGTCTTAATTTTTAAGATATGAAGATTCAAATAAAAATAATTTAAAGTCCTTTCTAAAATTTCTAATTACCTTATGTATAATAATGTCTTTTCTAAAATTTCGAAACTTATTTTATAGATAATAATAATTTACTTGACTTGAGGAGAAAATTTATGAGAACATAACGTAATTTAGATTTTTCACAGTTTGGAGAAAATTTAGGAAAATATAAAGTAACTTAGATTTTTTATAATTTTTAATATTTACTAATTCAAAAATTCGAGAAAATTAGAAAAATACATTGGGACGATTTGGGAGCGCCACCTAACTGTCTCCGTCTTCTCCTTTATATATATATACAAGCTTATAACCCGTGCGAAGCACGGTATGCATGACTAATATTTAGGTAAATTTATTTTTTATATTATATTTTATTGATATTTACTATAAAATTTTATAACGGTGAAAATTTATGTTAATATAATATTATCTGTGAGGAGTTGTATAAAAGGAGGACCATCGGGGGTTAGAGTTATATGCATTATATAATGATATTTATATATTAATATTCATAAACTTTAATGATATATTAAATAAAAATTATAGGATAAGTAGGATTCTTACAATAAAAAATATAGAATATAATTTAGATATAATATAATATTATCCGTGAGAATTTGCATAAAAAGAGGACTACCGGAGTTAGAGTTGTATGTATGATATATATATATATATATATATATATTTTAAATTAGATTTTATTAAAATTGAATGGTTAAGATCGTTTCTATGGTTCATCTAAAATTGGACGGTCGGGATCTTTTCTATGGTTCACCTCGAACCAAAAATTTTAATCTTTCGGCTATAATAATACTAGCTTACAATCCGTGCAATGCACGGACGTGATTAATAAATTATATATTAATTGTTTTATATGATTTAAATATATAATTTAAATTTTTTTATTATATCGACTATAATAATATAATATATAATAAAAATTATTTATAGATAAAATAATAATATTATTTTAATATTCATTAGATTTAATTAATAAGTTTTAATATTCATGAGATTTAATTAATAAGTTATAATTTCAAGTAGAAGTAAAGTTAAATATGTTATTAGATTGTTGTACAAAAAAAGATTCACCGATAATAGAGTTATATGTAAAATATATGTTTTAAAATTAAATTATAATTATATCATAATTGCATAAAAATCGTATAAAAAAATCTTACGGATGATAAAAAAAGTTGTATAAAAAGAGGATTTACTGGACGGACAACCAACTGACCAAACTTTTTATTTTTCTTTAAATTTAATTAGGAAATTTTTATTAATAAAACGAGTTACAAATAAATTACAAATGTTTTAATTAAAATTTAAATGAAAGATCATATTTTAATGTAGGTAAAATATAATATAATTTTAATATTCAAAAATTTTAATTATAAAATTTTAATTTTAAATAAATTAAAGTATTTTAGCGATGAGGAAAACTGAAACGTGTTAGTAGATTGTGAGTACAACTATATATTCTAATTAAAAGAGAAATCTGTTTAAAATAATATAATATAAGAGTATAAATAATTAACATGTTTGGCTCTCCTTAAATTTCACAAATAATCCCTTGTTTTTGGGGAAAAAAAGTAGATAATAGTGTGTTTTTTTTTAAAAGTAAATACTTTTTAAAAAAAAATAATTTCAGTCCATCGCTTGTTTTTCAGAAATAAGTACTTATTTTCGAAAAAAGTAAGTAAATGTGTACTTTTTCAGAAATAAGCACTTATTTTTCAGAAATAAGTCTAGTCAAACACCCCCAATATAGATATAACATAGTGATAAAATTTAATTAATGTTAATGAAATAATAATATTATTTTAATATTCATAAAATTTAGTATTTATAAAATATAATTTAAATATAATATAATATTATTTTATCAATGATGAGTTGTATAAAAGGAGAACTATCGAGATTAGAGTTGTATACAGGGTGTTGATGTCGATCTTCTAATTTGAACATACGGGTATTGATAGGAACTGATGGTTCTAGTTTGAACAAAGTTTTTCTAATTTGAGTAGAGTTTGTATTTTGATAAATAATTTGTGTTATGCGATTAAAATAGAGAAATAGATGGAAACTAAAAAAATGCATATTGTTTTTCATAAACTTTAATCATATATAAAATAAAAATTATAGGATAAGTAGGATTCGTAAAAAAATTTATAGAATATAATTTAAATATAATATAATATTATCCTACCTTATTATCCTATCGTGTATAAAAAAGGATTATTGGGGTTAGAGTTGTATGTATGATTATATTCTTTTAAAATTATATTTTAGGGTTAGAGTTGTATGTATAATTATATTCTTTTAAAATTATATTTTATTAAAATTCAATGGTTAAGATTGTTTTTATGGTTCACATAAAATTGGATGGTCAAGATCTTTTCTATAATTCACCCGGTATCATACCATACCGACGACCAAAACTTTTAATCTTTCGATTATAATAATATAATAATAGTATAGATAGTATAGATATATTGATTACAAGATAATCGAATCCAAGATTTCAAGTTAATGCATTTTACTAACATATAGCCCACTAGGCTTTACAATAACAATTTTTAGTAAAGAAAAGAAACGATCCAGCTTTAAAATTGGCAAACTAGGCACACTTTACTTTATCTTGCTTAGAGAGTCGTTAGTCCGATTAAAATGGGCTGTGCCTCCTCTGGTCCATTTCGAATCTGAGCTGGTATTTTCAAGCAATCATTTTTTCGTGTTTTTAAAATCTTCGAATTATTCGATTACTTCCTCCATCTCACTCAATTATTAATAGGGTTAAATCTCAAAATGGTCACTGAAGTGAAAATCATATATCAAATTAGTCACTCAAGTTATCGGGAACTCATTTGCACCACTCTAGTAACTAGTAATAACAAAACTGTTAATTGAGCTAATAGACTTGACGGAAACGTCTTGACTTTAACGGAACTTACATGTGGACTTAAAGGTGTTAAGACATAACAACATACGTGTAGTCCAACTAAGCCCTCTAATATATAATATACATACAAAACATATATTTACATGTAAAATCCGATAAATATGTAGATTATGGAGTGTTTCGCAACGATACTTTTCTTCTAGATCTTTCAATACAGAAACATATTTGGAGAGAGATACATGCAGGCCTAACATGAACTCCACTTTCATGATTTACAGTGACTTAGCCATGCATTATCACTTCACGGGATAGGAAGATTATAATGTTTGGTAGTCTGACTAAGAGTGGTCTCCTCTGTTTTCGTTCAAATACTGTATTTATAATATATTTGAGTGAAGATGAACTGCACTTGGCGAAGTGTAAGTGAGAGTAGGAAGCCTGGTACCATCATGGAGGCTTAGCTCCTCCACTAGGTTTGATCACGTAGTCGTGAACGTCCCAGGTGGTAGGATTCTTGATCCATTCTGCCTCTCAATTTTATATCTATGTTACCCAAATTTTACGTGGAGGATACTATAGTACATGAAGAATACTAAATGTATTTATTTGACTCGAAAGATTTGTATAGGGTGTGGGGGACATAGTACAAAAAATAGATAATTAAATTGATTACTTTTTAAAATAATAATTTTACTTGTTAAGAAAATTATGTGGCTAAGTATATAAATATTTTAATATATATAACTCTTAACTAATGTTATTAGTAATTTTTAAAATATTTAGTGAAACAAAATAAAAATTACATATAACATATTTGCTTTAAATAATTTTTTGGCATATAATTTATAAAAACATAAAGGTCAGTTTTATTTATTTGAATAAAATAATATAACATATTTACACTTGTAATGATATACTGTTACTTATTGTAAACATAAATTCTAAAAAAGAAATTAAAAAATTCCGTTATAAATATTTTCGTTAACAAATTAATATAAATTGGTGATTATAGTTTTAAATAAGTTTTTTGAGTATAATAAATAAATCATCAATAAATTACTTGTAATGTTTATAATTTACGGGTATAGATTTTATTTACGAACATGTTGATGTTCTAGCTTTGTTATTTGATTTCACGACTCACAAAAAAAAATTCAGAGAGCTAAATCATTAAAAGACCTGTGGATGGCTGTTACATGTATATATAAAGTGGTAAACTATTAGATATGGGTATATAATTGTGCTGCAGTAAGCTACATTCAATTTATAATGTTGAGACTTTTTTATGGGTTGCAGCTTTTGAAAGCTGTGCTAATATCAATCGAATTTTTGAGGAAGTTGTTAGTAATCATGCACTGGATACCAAGATGAAAGGTGTGAAAGCAATCCAACTAATATGTATAACTCATATATATACATACAAAGGATATAACAGTTAATATTGTACACCTATCTTTCCATTCCATACAAGTTGACTGCCACGTATTTCTCCCGTTAAATCAATTAGCCCAATTAACGGTTTTGTCATTATTCGTTACTAAAGTGGTGTAAATGAGTCCCCGATAACTTGAATGAGTAAATTGATATGTGGTCTTCACTTCAGTGATCACTTTGAGATTTAACCAATTATTAATACTAGCTCTAGAACCCGCGCGAGACACGGGCATGTTCTAGAGATATATCTCTTCTATACTATATTATTATATCTGAAAGATTAAAAATTTTGGTTTAAGGTTAACAATAGAAAAAATCTTGACCGTCCAATTTTAAGTGAACCATAGAAACGATCTTCACAATTCAATTTTAATAAAATCTAATTTTAGAAAGATTATATATCATACATACAATTCTAACCCATGATAGTCCTCCTTTCATATAACTCCGGATAATATTATATTATATTTAAATTATATTCTATATTATCTATTTTAAGAATACTACTTGTCTTATAATTTTTATTTATTCTAGATTATCTGATTACTCCATAGTGTTTCAATTAAACAATTCTTTTGTAACAACTTTGTTATCCGAGATCACATAATCAAAAGATTATTATATTAACTAAAATTTTATTTTAAACATGTTCAAATTATAATAGAATACTATGTATCATATTTAACTTTTATAAATCCATATAATATACATATTTATTTATTATATATAATTTTTAACTATTATCAAAATAACTTTTTTAATTAATTTATTATCACTCACATCGTTAACAAATTTATATAAAATATGACAATATAACGCGTATATTAACTAAAATTCAAAACGTTGTAAAATTTTATAATAAATATTAATAAAATATAATATAAAAAATAAATTTACCTAAATATTAGTCATTCATTCCGTGCTTCGCATGAGTTATAAGCTTATATATATAATGACGGAACAAGAGTTTTGGTGAGACATTTTAATCATGAGTCATTTTATTCATGAATTTAAATGTCTAATTTTCCCTCTTTATTATTTATTTAAAAAAAATGTTGTTCAAAGGAGTTGAACTTGGATCTACCAACAAACTCAAAATTCTTTTTACCACCATACCAAACTATCATATGTGATTTATATCATACTCATAATATGTGTATCCGTGTGTATGAATCGTGTCGTGAAAAAGAATATTTTATCTCTTATTTCTTCTCTCATGTGTACATGTAATGGAGAACATTTGTTAGTATATTCAAATTCATAAAATAATCATTCATATTTTGTATAATAAATTCATAATCAAAATAAGTAAATTTTAAACTATAAATCATATAAATGATTATTGTATATCTATAAATGCAAATTTAAAATAAAAATTTTGTATTTTAAATAAATAATATTTTCATTTGTGTACGTGAATGAATTTTTTTAAGCAAAATACTATAAATTCAATTTAATATAGAACATATAAATTATCTAAAAATAATAATGTATAATTACGTCATATAAATAATATTAAGAAAATTACATTTTAAATATTAAAATATATTGTGTAAAAATTTAATATTAGTGATTATAACATGTACTATAGCCTTAATCCCACATTGATACAAGTGTAAATTTTATTTCAGTATAAAAGATAAAATATTACTATCAAGTATACAATAAATCATGATCTTCTAGGGTCTTGTGATTGGTTTGTGTATTACTCAAATTGTTATATTTGGTCATGAACTCTGACCCTATGTGTGATACGTATTCAGAATTTGACATGATTTCAAAATGGACTTGACAATTGGTATTATCACGCGTGAAATATAAATATTCTATCACATTTTCAATTTTTACAAGTGTAAACAATGTGTCTTACGAGCTCTACTAACAGAGACACTAATGATATATATGCATTATTTGTACCACTGTTACAAGGAAACAACTACGGAAGCAATGAAGACAAACACATTTTTTGAAAAAATTTGCACGGAACTCTTTATAACAGATATTAATGCGTCTTTGTACAGGCACGTGCCTTGCACGGGCTATTACGCTATTTGTATAATCATGATCAACATGAGATTTTGATAAATAAGCTATAACGTTTTTTTATAAGTTAACAAAATATGTATCTCTAATTTACAAATTTATAATTATTCACTAGTGTAACAAACTAGTGTAATCATTCTATTTTTAATCAATGAGCTATAATGAGTTAAAAAAGAATATTTTATTATACCAACAAATTACTTGATAAAATATGTCAAAAATAATTATTGTAAATAATCTCATAATAAAGTAATAAAGTTCTAAACCAGCTGTCAAAAATATTGCTAGGCTATATTTGTCTTTGCCAATAATTACATATTTCGGTCTGAAATCCACTAATAAGCTAAGGATATAGTGTCCATATTCTTCTCTGTTTTTGTTAATCTCGAATGTTGAAATATCACACACTTCCAATTATCCAACAATATACTATCTTTTTTTAGAACTACTTCTATTATTTATCAATAATGCAGTATCTAATATGAGCACTACATTATATATATATATATATATATATATATATATATATATATATATATATATATAAATTTTCAGTTTTTAAAAATTTAAGCTCAAGTAATTTTGAAAAGTGAATAGCATATATAACAAAAATCTATGAAATACATAATTTATAGATATAAATGACGATAACATTAATTTTTTGACAAAATATAGCACTTTGAAATTTTAAATTATATAATGCTAGTAAGCGTATAAAATATATCTTTAATAGATGGCTCAATGTACCCCTATTAATATACAAGTTAGTCAAGTATTTAAAATCAGATTACATGTTTTGCTCTAAATATGCACATATAATTTATGAATAACAAATATTCAAATTGCTAAGAAAGTAGAGATTTAAATATTAGTTTGAAATTATTATTAGATTTTCTTTAAAAGAATTTGAAAATTACTACCAGATAATAATAATAATAATAGTAATAATAATAATAATAATAATAATAATGAGTTCAATATAATTATAAATTTTAATTATGTAATTATTAATGGATAAAAATGGGGTGAAATTAATATTTTATTAATATTAATTAAAGTTTTATCATACAATAATGAATTAAAATGTTAAATATAATTAAAAATGTTAATTCTTTAATTGTTAATGTCTGCAGTAATGAGTAAAAATAAGTGAAATAGACATTGTGCAGACATTAATGATTAAAATGGCTCAAAAAACTGGTTGTTGGAGCATTAGATTGGTATATAATAGATTTGGGGATCATAGTTTTTTTTAAAAATAGTAGAAAATATATATGAAATCACCCGTTTGAATATCGGTATCGTGTTCAGTCACCTCATCCAAACATCAATCTAAGAGGGCTGTAATTTGAACCGAACCGAGCCAAGTTCGAGCCGAGTTTAATCGAGTTCGAGCTTTTTTTTTAGCAGCGCCAAGTCTAAAAATAATCGAGTCTGAAATGTTTGTTCAAGTTCGACTCGATTATTATACAAGTCGAGTTCGAGCCGTTCGTGATTTTTCAAACTTAACGAGTTTTCAAACTTATCGAGTTTTTAACGATTTTTCGAGTTTATCGAGTTTTTAACATGGTTTCGAGTTTTTAGGTTCTTATCGAGTTTATCAAATTTTCGGATTCTTATCGAGCTTCTTGAGTTTTAGTCTAATATTCATAAAAATTATCCAATTATTTTTTTAACTTAAATCTAAAAATATTTTTCCTTCTATTGAAATGATAAATAAAATTTTAAAATAATACACTTATATTATGTGAAATAACTTATATTCAAATATAATTTGGTTGTATTTGTGAGTTAATGTCAATAATATTTTGATAATTAACTTTTCAAATAATATAAATAATGATTAGAACTATTTTGATAGTTAACTTTTCAAATATTTTGATAATTAACTTTTCAAATATTTTGATAGTTAACTTTTGATAGTCATGCACTGATACACTCATACTTAATATCACTTTATTTTTGTAAATTTTATATCTTAAATATATGATAATAAATAATAATAATAATATGATTCTCTCCTTTTTTTGAGAGGGGGGATCCAAAATAAATGTACGCTATGCAATAAGTACCAAATCATTAACAATTATAAAAATATTAATTGAAGTATAGCAAACTACGATACTATGATTTTAATGTGTTTTTGACTTGGTGTATTTTAGAATAGAATTAAATAAATTATATTTTTGTAAAATTGGAAAGGTATCCATTAGCAATTAATCACAAATTCACAAGTGATAAGTATAAAGTATTAATCAAAATAATAATAAAAAAAGTTAATATATTTTTTAATAATATAAATTATTAAATTATATTGGTTGTACCTATATAATTGGATTTGTTGTACAATACACTCTTAAAGAACAATTTATAATGATCATTTTTTTAATTTACATAGTTATTTTTTATTTGTCTTAAAATATGGTACATACTAACATGCATATAATTGTGTTTGTAAAAAAATGAATATACTCCAAATACTTATGTTATTAATTTTTTATATTAGAAAGTCATATAATAAAAATTCTAAAACTAAATATAATATATATTCTAAAATCAACAAAAAATTAATAAAAATATAAATAAATAAAGTATCATATATTAAAATTATATAAAATATATATATAATCAAGTCGAGCTCGAGCCGAGTTCGAATCTTATCGAGTCGAACCCGTAAAACTCGGCTCGACTCGAGTATTTAGTCGAGTCCAAAAGTTTGTTCGAGCTTGAGCTTGATAACGAATTCGAGCCGAGCCGATCCGGGTTAATCGAGTCAAACCCGAACCGGGCTTTTTTGAACTCGGCTCAAATTACAGCCTACTACCAATCTACCACAGTTCAACATCATTTGAATTATCCATACTCCTTTTTTTCAATGAATTTTTTCATTTCCTTCAAAAAACTTATGGTTTGTTTGGAAACATGGATTTCATTTGAAATTCTAGATTTGATCAAATGACATGTTTGGATAATAATAAGAAATTGTATTTGAATTTCAAAAAATTCAAATATTAGTACAAATCTGAGAATTTGAAATGACAATTCAAATCCTATTATTTAAAATTCATCATTTAAAATAAAATCAAAATTCCAAAGCACAATCTTAATACTTTTCGAGAGACATACCCACCGTGTGAAAAGGTCAAATACACGTTGAAAAAATCTCAGAACTTCATACTGTACATGTTTTTTTTCTTCTTGGGAAAGTTGTTCAATATTACATGTTACATCAATATCGCAGTCCAATTAAAGTATAGTCCCTAGATGCAGCCTTTTGAAATGGACATGTAAAGACTTTTCGTTTATCATTCCAGAACAATTTGAGATGCATAATGCTTTTCATTTTGATTGTGTATTATGAAATTCCTCTTTTCTCGTGTAAAATTATTTTTTACCGTAAAAAAACAACCGAGCAAGACGTTTGTAAATCTAATTAAATAATTCAGTTATTTAAAAAACATTTTGGTTAGCTCGCTTCTTGTTCAAGAACAAGAGGTTATGGGATCAAATGTTATCAATAATATTATGTTAATAATAGTTTTCATACCCTTTTTTTGGATTTGTGAGCTTATGTACGGGTTGGTGAATGCTGATATTTGTTTAATGGTTCGTGACACTGAATTTAATTATTAATAAGTATTTTAAAATTTATATATTCAAGGGTGGGATCAATTTATTAAATATTCGGGTTGGTTGGTCGTTATTAAATCGTTTCTGAAAAAGATACGTGTGATTTTATTTACTCCAGACTTTGTAAACCTATAAATTATGATCCTAAGTATTAACTATTGTACTGCCGTTAACAAGAAGACATTTTACATGCTAAACGCATTCATTATATTTTGTAATACTCAATTTTAAAAAAGGGCTCTAATAAGTGGTACAAGAGTATGGCTCTATTTGATTTTTCTTAAATACCGGAAATAAGTATTTAATTATTTTAAGAAGAAGAAAAAAGGATACATAAAAGTATATATTTTTTTATAAATAAATGCTTATTTTTTAAAAACAAGTTTAGTTCTTAATTTAGTTTTCAGAAATAAGTACTTATTTTCATAAAAAATATATAAATATATACATTTTTTTAAAAAAATAAGTATTTATTTTCGGAAAATAAATTTAGTCAAACAGAATTGTCCTTTCTAAATAAACTTTTTAATAAAATTTCATTATTAAAATAATTTAATGCATCTCTAAATTATTTTTTTCTAGATCTGTGCTTAACGTCAAATTCCATCAAATTAATTGTTTATTGAATTATTGAATTTCTTTTTCACTGATGGAATATAAAAATATCATCAATTTAAATATTCAACATAAAGTACCTCTTCAACGTAAAGTACCTCATCAATTTGAGGTATATTATACAAATTCTCTTTTAAAAAACAATAGATGACTATTATTTTCCTAACATAGTAAGTATAAATTTTCGAGGGAGATGAGTTTATTGAGCAAGTTGAGTGAAAAGAAAACAAGAGGGAGGGCTTGGAGAAGAACTTGACGTGTATCCATTCAATATCAAGGACAGCTCTCGTTAAGGCCTTTAACAGGTCACCGGCCGGTCGCCCACCGTGGACATTTCTGCATTTCAAGCATTGTTCAACAATAATTCATAGACACTATTTTAATAAAATTTCATAGAATCTTCAACACCTATTTTTTTTTATAGTAGAATCTACAACACTTTGAAACAAATTATAAAGTGTTTATCAATTAAGTTGACTATGCCACAAAAAGAATTAAATAAAAGAATTATTTTGTTAATTGAAAAAACTCCATATATATATATATATATTTTATCAAAATAATTATCATCATAAAAATCAAACTATATAACTGCTTTTAATATTTAATGTAATTCATTTTTGGAGGTTATGTATTTTATACATAAATTTTTATCAAAAACAATTATTTCTTTGTATAATATTTAATACAAAGAATAATACATAATTTGTTATCAAAACAATTATTACCATAAAAATCAAAGTATACAAATGTTTTTAATATTTAATTTATTTCTTTTTTGGAGGTAATATATTTTATTTTTATAGGCCTCAAATATAATTTCACCTCGGGCCTCGTAATAAAATAAAATCAATGTGCTTGTGTCTAAATTTATGTCGTTATTTTATTTCCAAATTTTAAATTAAGTAGCTACAAGCAGAGTCAACCCATAAATGGGGATGAAACAGAGCCACACAACCATCATCTTGAGGTTCTTGATGTCCATATACTGGACCATGCTTCTGGATCGTCGGCAGTGACGTCGAAATAATTAGCCTGTCACATTTTTATTTTATATATATATATAGGTTGATGTTGAAACGATTTAAAAATCATCAATCACAGTCCAAAGCTTTGTAGATTAAATTAGTTTGTATTTGAAGAAACAGTTTCGTCAACACCCTTATAAAGCAAATATTTTTGGTTGATTTATATTGTTTACATACACTTGTTCTTGCAAGAGATTGATACAGAAATTTGAAAGAACACTAAAGAATGGGCAGTAACTACGAGGTCGAGAAGCAGTCAATTACAGAGAGTTAAGTAGCAGTAGTAGTGGTTCCATTCCCTGCTCAAGGCCATCTTAACCAGCTCCTCCACTTGTCCAGACTCATTTCCTCGTATGATATTCCGGTTCACTATGTCACCACTCCCATCCACAGCAGACAAGCTCGGGCTAGAGTCCAGGGTTGGGACACTCTCTCAACTCCCAAGATAAAATTTCATCAACTACCAGTACCTGCTTTCCACTCTCCTCCTGCCAACCCACACTCTCCCTTCCAATTCCCTTCACATCTTGTACCTTCTTTCTACTCTGCCTTGCACCTCCGAAAACAAGTTGCTGAGCTACTATCAGCTCTCGCTTCCGCCACCAAGAGAGTTATCGTAATTTATGACTATCTGATTCCCTATGTTGCCCAGGATGTGGCTTCATTACTTAATGGAGAAGCATACTCTTTTTTTCCCCTTTCAGCTTTTCGTATTTTTTGTGAAACTGTGGGGGAATCGGGTTATGAAATTCTCGATGATCAGATTGTGAAACATCTTCCTTGTGTAGCATCGACTTTGAGTTCAGAAGTCATGGAATTCTTTAATAAGCAGCGGGAGGATCTTGTTATGTACAGCTCAGGTGCACTTTACAATACGTGTAAAGCGATCGAAGTTCCATTTCTTGATAAGCTAGCAAAAGTTAACGACAAACAGTGGGCTATCGGACCATTCAACCCTGTAAAGACAAGCAAGGCCGAAAATTCTTCTCAGGCACGCCACAAAAGCTTGGAGTGGTTAGACAAACAAGTTATGGATTCTGTGATATTTGTTTCTTTCGGGACAACAACTAGTTTAACAGACGAGCAAGTGGAGAGCCTTGCAATTGGGCTAGAAAACAGTGGCCAAAAGTTCATTTGGGTACTTCGTGATGCAGATAAAGGAGACATATTTTCGGAAGACGTAAGAGTATGTAAGTTGCCAAATCAGTATGAAGAAAGATTGGAACTAAACGGGCAAGGAATTATTGTGAGAGATTGGGCGCCTCAGTTGGAGATTTTGGCGCATGCATCCACCGGAGGATTTATGAGTCATTGTGGATGGAATTCATGTTTGGAAAGTATTACAATGGGAGTGCCTTTAGCGACATGGCCTATGCATTCTGATCAGCCTCATAATGCCTTGTTAGTGACTGAGCTTCTCAAAGTCGGAATTGTGGTGAAGGATTGGGCGTGTAGGGATGAGTTGGTGGAATCATTGACGATTGAGAATGCAATTAGAGAGTTGATGGCATCGGGGAAAGGAGAAGAGACGAGGAAGAGAGCGGTAGAGTTGGGTACAACTGTTAAGAGATCTGTTACCGAAGGAGGTGATACTCGTGCAGAGATTGATGGTTTCATTGCTCACATACGAAGATAGACCTAAAATATGGTTCGCCAATGTTATGAGGTTAAAAACAACCAGAATCTTGTGACTTAACTTGGTTTAAACAAATGTCAATTGGTTTTAGAGGTTATAATTTACTGAATCAGAGCAACATGTCCCAGGTTGTTTTAAGCCCTGTTTTCACTCAGTTTGTTTCTTCCTTAAAACAAGCACCAGATGTTTATGGTTTTTCTATATGACTCATAAATGGAATTGTTGCGCTTTCTCTAGGCTTATTTTTTCTATTTTTTCCTGAATGACAGAGGAAATTGTGGAGATTGTTGGCTTTTAATTAATAGGAGTATTTACTTAAGATTCTGAAGGATGAGGAATGCATGTTCGGAAGTGATGAGGGGTGGAAATTTGAGTTTACATATCTTGTTGGTGTTATTTTCGAATTTCATCTTCATAATCGGAATCGAGAATCGACCGATCAGACATTGGTATCGCAATGACAACTTGCAGTTGTTTCATCAGATGGAGAATATGCATGGTTAAAAAAAGGTCAATAGTACTGCACACAAATGTATTAGACAGAGACTGAAACTGAATCTATAAACTAGAAGCATTATCTATCTCTTGGTATGGGATATAATAAAAGCAAAGTCAAGAGTACATAAATAAATATATCATAATTAGAAATAAGACTGATTACTGAATCTATCAATTAGTTACAGTAGAATTTAGAAGCTTGCATGCATGGGCTACCGGCTAGAGCGGTGTTGCTTATGTGGTCGAAGATGCTGGCATGGGCCTGTTTCTCAACAAATAATGACAAGAAACAAACTTTTGTTCATGGAAGACGATAATACAACAGCCTGCAACTCACCAAAGAATATGTATATATCAGAAAAAGAAATGTGGCGTTTGAGACATATTTTTTGAAAATAATTTTTTGATTTTAAATGAAAAACAATTAAATTATTTTAACAGTGAGTGAGAAGATTCAAGATTTATTTATTTATAATTAATAATTTACAAACTTATGTTATCGGATAACTAATATTTAAATACATTTATTTTTTATTGATATTTAATATAAAATTTTATAATATTAAGAAATTATGTTAATGTTATGTGTTCTCTTATTTTATATAAATTTTATTTTATTTAATATAAATATATTATAATTTAGACCCGTGTTATATTAAGTAAATAAATATATAATTCGGCTTAAAAAATAAAATTTTAGATAATATAGATATGTATATAGTTAGTGCCCGTATTATAATAAATAAAATTATATTATACTTTTTAAGCCAGTACCAACGACCGACCAAAATTTTTAATTTTTGAGTTATAATAATACAGTATAGATTTACAAACATTTTCTCGAATCAGTCGAGACTATTCCAAATTTAAGAAGAATCCTTTTTTTAATAAATTGATTTATAGCATAATAAATGAATATATATTATAAGAATTTTCGAAATTGGCCAGAGGTGAAGACATACCTGACAAAGGATAAACCTTTATCAGTTATCCGTGCTCATCTGAGAGGATAAGTTTCATTATAATTTATAACTTGGCTTTTATTTCCTTTTTTATAAAAAGAATGAATTTTTTTTCTAATAAAGAGAACGAATTTTTTTATCCAAGAATGATAAAAACATTGTACTAACTCATAAGTAGTGGGATTTGATTAAATTCTTGCAGACTAACAATTTTTAGGGAAGTAGAAGCTTTATTTCAGCTAAATGGTTTAAATCTCTAATTTTTTTGGGCAATCACTGAAATATTATAAAATCCATACGATAATACCTTATGTTAGGAATTTAGAGGCCCAGAAGTTACAGAGGGGGGGGGGGGGTGAATGTATGCTTCAAAAATTTTCTTGTTTTTGAAAAGAACTTGTTCTAAGCTTGAAGAACAGATGGAATTACGAAGGTGTTTATCAAGACATATAACAGGAAATAATATAGACACAGATGTAACTTTCAATCTAATTTTGTATTAGAATGATCTTTGCTACAATCTGAAATTCAGTTTGAATTTCAGCTTCTTGTTCTGGGATTCTTACTATTGTAAAAATGCTCAAGACACTATCAAATGTGGCTGTGCATAAAGTATATAGACAACATGTCCTGTGCACATGCTCACATGAGACAGTTTAGCTAAAACTAGAAATAGACAGAGATTGCTTTACATTTGACTAATGACTATTTCTAGCTAACACTGTAGTGACAGTCTGCTCCATCCTGCCTTATCTCTTCTGTCACTTTTCTTGGCTTATCTTCCCAGCTACATTGTAGACTTGTCTCTGTCTGTGCAGGTTTGACTTATCCTGCATACACAGAGCTGCAACATCATCTGTCTTGTTCTGCAATTCTTCCTTGAAACTAGCTTCTTTTGCAGTCGAGTACTCTTCTTGAAATTGGTTCGATAAGTCAAGGAGATTGACTTCTCGAACAGCTGTGACTTCTCGATTGATCCTGAATACTTGATTTCTCGAATGTCTAGACTTCTCGATCGCATACTCAGCTTGATGACTTCTCGATCAGATTAGACTTCTCGAATACATGCTTGATATTGACTTCTCGAATGACTCAGCCTTATCACTTCTCGAATGCTCCATTTGCTAGCTTCTCGAATTGTTTATTTTCACTTCTCGAATGCCTCATAATTGACACTTCTCGACTGGATTCAATACCTGACTTGTTGAATGACTGACTCCTCGATCGAGTACTAAGCAGATAGAAGTTTTGAGACTTCTCGAAATGTTTCCACAGTTCTGACTTCTCGAATGGCTGACTTCTCGACCAAGTAACTTGCCTTAGTAGAATTCTCAGATAACTTCTCTTTTTATTTTCTTCACAGTCTTCTTTGTCTGGTTGCATGATTCAATTTGAATCTTCTAACTGACTTTATTTCTGACTTAATTTACAATTTGAAGATAAACAGAGAAAACTTCTAGTTACAAATTACACATGAATTACTAAGTCACTAGTCTATTACAGAAGCACAAACTAAGTTACAGCAAGACAGATAATTAAATAGGCTAGGCTTGATTTAAGTCCAACAATCTCCCCCAATTTGGAAAATGATGAATTTTACAAATTAATACAAGATATCAAGCCTACCTATATTGTTGTTGTTGATGAGCTGCCTGATCATAATTTTCTTTTCTTTCCTTTTCTTGCCTGGCCCTGTTTTCTTCAATTGCCTGCAGTATCATTTGTCTGGCCATGATTTCCTCAATCAAAATTGCATCTTTCAGCATGTCTGCAGCAATCTGTAGAGTGAGCATTGGATAGTCTTGGACAAACTTGAGTCTAACTTTGACAGTGACTCCACTTCTCAGTTTGAATTCAACTCTGTCAGGATCTTTGAACACTCTACTTTTACCCTGTCTTCTCAATTCTTCAGACAACTGCTCTACTCTCTCCTCCTCCCTCCTTTTCTTCTCAATCATCTCCTCCATGTATCTTACCTTGTCAGTCTTTTTCTGATACTTCCTTTCCAAGTACTGAGCCATTTCCATCATTCTCAGCTTGTTAATCATGCATTTCTTGTCAAACAGGCTAATCACTCTCCTAATGTCATGAGTGGTAGCATCACTGTTGTCATGATGAAATCCTCTTTCTTCTCCATCAACATTAGTAACAAACATCCTCTTGTCTCTGACTTCTACCTTGACAATTCTGTCAGCCTTCCACATTTTGATCCTCACCTTGTCAGTTTCAGCAATTTCTTGAATAGGTTTAATAGGTAGACCTTTATCAGGAACAATGAGTTGTTTTCTCCACTTAGGACATCTTACTAGCAAAGAGCTAGTAGAGTTCTTGAATTTGGTTGATGTGGCAGTGTTGACTTTGAGATGTTGGCTTGGCTTCAGTTTCTTTGACTGTTCCTTTTTAATTTCCCTCCTTATCACTCCATGTGCAGTAACTTTCATGAACATCCTTCTTGGAGATTTAGTTTTGATGGCAGTTGCAGTTTCAGAAACTGTTGACATCACACTAGTACCCTGAGATTTGGTAGGTGAACTAGAATGAGTGCCAGCAGCTTGCTGCTTAGAGGAATTTCTTCTTTGATACTGTTTGTTGTCCTCAGAGTTGTCTCTTTTCTTCTTGTCTTCATCCTTCTTCTTCTTGTCTTCTCCCTTTCCTTCCTTATAACTCCTTGATTCAGACCTTTTATCCTTCTTGTCCTGATCCTCATTGTCATCATCTTTCTTTTTGTTCTTCAATTCTTCTTTTGCAAATTCAGAGATTTGTCCAGAGATAAACTTTTTCATTTTCACTACAATTTCATTGTCCTCTATCTGCTTCACCTTCTTCTTTTCAATCAACTCAATTAGGTTAATAATTTGACTTCTGTTGCCTGAATTGAGATGTTGAGGGATCCTGAAATGAGCAAGTTTTTCTTCTCTAGCCATATACATCACACCATCTGGACTACAGTAGGATTCAGGTAGAGCAAGAGGTAGGAGAGGCCCCAATATTTTCTTCTTCAATTCTTCATCTTCCTGGGTTACCAACTCCACTCCCTTGTACAGACATTCCAGTTCAGTATATGAAAGCCTTTGGAATAGAGTAACTGAAACTTTAAAGTAGCCAGATTCCATTTGAATGAGTGGCTCTTTGAACATTTGTCCATTCTGTTCAACCTTAACTCCCCTTACTGCAACAATAGCATTTTCAAGCATCTTCTTATATTTCCAATGATTTCCCTGGACTTGCTTTTTGATATGATGCAGAAGTTCAAGAAACTCCTTGTCAGAGTTGGGCTTTAAAATTTCACTCCTGAGCTTTCTCATAACTGCCTTTTGCCTTTCAGCCTCTATTTCTTCTCTCCTTTCCTTCTCCCCCTTAGGGTTGATATCTTGACTTTGGAGAAAGGAAGAATGACTTGGCTTAATTTGAGTCCAGCTTGGAGTTGGCAAAGGTGCTGGAGGAGCCTGACTTGATGTGCTTAGGTTGGAGATGAGGGATTGTAGAGAGGTGAGTTGTGCTGAGATGCTGGCAAGAGAAGTCCCTTGATTTGCAGAAGTAGAGACAAACTCATTTTTTAGATTATGAACATCTGAGACAATTTGTGAAACTGTGGATGTGAGAGAATCCACTCTGGCATTTAAGGTATCAATGGTGGAGGCCTTTGCAGCTTCATCCTTGGCCTTTGACTGATAGTAGAGGTCCACTTGGAAAGGTGATAAGGTGTGTAGAGGCACATCCTCAGGCAGCCTATCTGCATGCCTGTTTTTGTACAGAACTTCAACCATACTGTTTATTCTCCTTTGATTGTCTATGATGGTTGTGTGACCTTGAACCATTTCCTTAAACACCTTTTCCATAGAGTCTATTTTGGTGTGAAGAAGGGAGGACTTTCCTGAATCTCCTCTTGAAGTGTGAGCAAGGAGACCTCCAGGCTTCAGTTTGTCTTCCATTGCTCTCAAGGTGCCCTCTACTTTAGCTCTGTGATCATCTATCTCAGATTGTACACCTTTGGCAAGATAGTGATTTGATTGCAGTTGGACTTTAGCAGCTTCATGAATTGCATCATACATGGCACTTGGAGTAAAAATCTTCTCACAAGAACCAAGAGAAGTGAGATACTTCTGTCTAGTCCACTCCAAAACTTCTTGCATGCTAACTGCAGATTTACCATCCAGCCAGGCATCCACATTTTCACCTTCATTTTCATCCAAATTTGCATTCTTTTCTTTCAACTCCTCCTGATCTTTTGCATATTCAAGCATGATTGCAGCATAGTCTTTGTTTGGCAAATGAGAAGTCACAAGCTGCTGAGCAATGTGATAGAAGCCCTCCAACTGATCTCCATACAATTCCTTTAGTTTCTCATCAGAAAGTGACCCACCAAGAAATGATGGTCCTGAATCCCTGTCATGTTGCACAGGTTCCAGCCATTGTGACAGAGAGTGAGAGCTAGGGCCACTTGTGACAGTAGTCCCCTCAGCATCTATTTCCTCATCCAATTTCTCAGATGATTCATTAGACACTGGATGGATAGGTGAATTCTCCTGAGGAGACAGTCTTTGAATGACTGGGGAGTGTCTAGGGGATGCCATTTGCATGGTGTGGAGGTCCCCCAGATTACCCAATGTCTGTGAAGACACTTGGCTTTGAAATGCCTGAGCCCCCACAGAGTCTGAAGTAAAAACTCCTGGAACCTCTGTGGTTTGGATGGTGTCATCAGGATATGCCTCAGCATGCATTCCCTCACCATCTAAAGGAGTGTCCTGAGTGGTGAACAAGGTGTCATGCACCAAGTCACTTGAATGGGGCTCACCAGGGAAGCAAGAGTCCTGATGATCAACAACTTCATGTGTTTGGCTGGACACATTTGGTTGAGATGAAATTTGAGAGATAGCAGGTAGAGTGTGAGTAGAACTGAGTATTGGCAACTCCCCCTGAGAAAATGGGGAAGTTTCAAGAGAAGATCCTACTGGTGCACAGTGTGTCTCTTTTTCAACTACAGCTTCTTCATTGACAGGAGTGAATTCCTGCAATGGTGCAGACTCTGTACAGGGTGGAGTGGGCTGACTCCCAATTTCAATAGATGCACCTTGTTGAGAAAGTGCACCTAGAAGTAGGTTTAATCCCTTGTTAACTTCTACATCCTGTTGAGAGGATGTAGAGTGGTCTGTTGTGGCCTTTTTATTTTTCTTTCTCCTGGTCAAAGGCTCCACAGGTGACTCATCTGATTCATTTTCTACAACTGTTTCTAACACTCTTTTCTTAACAGCTTTCTCCTTCTTCTTCTTTGCAACTACACCCTGTTGAGAGGATGTAGAGGATGGTTTGCTAACATCTAGGGATTTCAAAGAAGGGCTAGCAGTTGGGTTGGAAGTCCTTGGGTTAGGTGCATTTGGTACTTCTGCAACCTTAGGACCTCCTACTGTATCAAGGTAACCATATTTAGGCTGCACTAGTGGATATCCCTCAAACACACTCCTCATGTGAGGAGTGATTATGAGAGGGACATTCACAGTGGTTCTCCTATCCAATGTGGCAAAAATGATTTTTGACATGGATTTGGAGTAGCCAATTCTTTGTTTGTTCATTCCAGGCAATTCAATTAAACCAGCATTCTTATAATTGAGAATTAATTGAATAAAGCGAGGAAAGAAAATTTCATTACCTCTCTTGGGAATCCTGGTTATGAGTTCCCCAAGAACTAGCTTTCCAACATTGAGCTTTTGGTTGTATGCTAATGAGTAGGCCAGCTTCAAGGCAATGAGGCTTATCTGGTCAAACCCTGTTTTTCTGCAGGTGAAGACTCTTAGGATGGTATCAAACAGGAATGACCATTCCTTTCTCATGTACTTCTTGTTTAATTTACCCAGCTTGAACTTCTCATCAACTCCTCTCTTTAGATTATCAGCATACCTAATGAAGTCCAGAAAATCTAGAAGATCATCTTCAGTAGGTTCTTCATTAAACTCTTCGGTTGGTATATTCAAGCTTGTATTCACATCATTTTCATCAAAACTGATGTCTTTTCCTTGGATTTTGCAGGTTACAACCACTTTTGACCTACCATCCTCCAAAGCTATATTTTCCCAGTCAGCAGTCTTCCAAAATTGCTCAAGAATGTCGAGATACAGTGTGGGGTTTGCCAACAGAGCTTCATTCAGATAGGAATCGATGAGAAACCTAGTGAAGCATTTGTACTGCGCCTTAGCATCTGCGTCTCTTGCAATGGCGAGAAAGTTGGTTTCAGGAATTACGTACACTTCAGTTGCAGGTTTCGAGCTTGAAGATGCCATAGAGTTGTGTATAGAAAGAGAGAAACGAAGAAATCGAAGGTTTTAGAGAGTAGAATAGCAAGGGTTCAAGTGTAGCTGTAGAATGAGAGGGTTTCTTTGAGTTTGAAATTAAGTGTAGAAATGAAATGTTATTTCTACTGTGCTATGTATAATACTTAGACAACTCGACTAGAATTGTAATCGATTTTGTATGTTCGAGAACTCAGAGAAGAGTAAAGTTAGTTTCAGTAGAGAACTGTCAGAATTTGATCGAGAACTCTCAAGAATATATATACATGATTCGAGAACTGAGATAGTCGAGAACTCTGATGATTCGAGAACTCTTGACAGTACTCGATTGAGAACTCTAAAAATGAGCTATTCGAGAACTCACAAAATCATGAGTCGAGAACTCAAAAGAAATAAGTAACTAGTCGAGAAGTCAGAAAATGATGGCACCTTAATCACAAACTCTAGTTTTTGACAGATTATTCCATTTTCACTTGGAAAATAGAATAACAATTTACAGACTTTATTTCTTAGATAAATAAAATCCATTTATTCATCAAAAAAAAAGAAATGTGTCTGATTGATATTCCTGAATCTTTAATTATTACACTTGTTATTTAATAATGCACAAGTATAATAATTCTTTTCAGGCTTTCTCAGAACAAGAAAATAGTTCCAAGATAGTTTTAAAAACATTTGTTAACAATATGTACAACAATATAACTGACATATTTATAAACATATACCAGTTTTGTTTCACTTAGATAAATCATTTGAGTTCATGTCTGTGAAACAATTGTTGTAACAGTTGAAAAGATATATTTATTTGGCCACCTAACTTGAAGAGTTTAGCATTCCAATTTCACTAACCAACCTGTTGAAGGTGGCTTCATCAAGTGGTTTAGTAAATATATCAGCCAACTGTTTTTGTGTAGGAACATAGAATAATTTAATTACTCCATTTTCTGCATGTTCCCTTATGAAATGGTACCTTACATCAATATGCTTTGTCTTGGAATGGTTGACTGGATTGGCTACAATTGAGATGGCACTAGTGTTGTCACACATAATAGGAATTCCTTCTAACACTAGTCCATAGTCCCTTAGTTGATTCCTGATCCAAAGCACTTGAGCACAACAACTTCCTGCAGCAATATATTCAGCCTCAGCTGTGGAAGTAGAAACTGATTGTTGCTTTTTGCTAAACCAAGATACCAATCTCTGTCCAAGAAATTGACAGCTTCCTGAGGTACTTTTTCTATCCACTCTGCACCCAGCAAAATCAGCATCTGAATATCCAACTAAGTTGAATCCTGTTTCTTTAGGGTACCATAACCCCATGAATGATGTTCCTTTTAGATACCTCAGAATTCTTTTGACAGCAATGAGATGAGATTCTTTGGGGTTTGCCTGGAACCTTGCACATAGGCATGTAGAGAACATTATGTCAGGTCTACTAGCTGTGAGATAAAGGAGAGATCCAATCATTCCTCTGTAGGTCTTCATGTCTACACTTTTTCCTTTCTTATCTTCATCAAGTTTTGTAGCTGTAGACATTGGAGTCTTGGCAGTAGAACAGTCTTGCATGTCAAACCTTTTGAGTAAGTCATTGATGTACTTTGTTTGACTTATGAAAATGCCATCATCCATTTGACTTATTTGAAGGCCTAAAAAATAATTGAGCTCTCCCATCATGCTCATCTCATATTCACCTTGCATTAGCTTAGAGAACCTTTGACACAGTTTTTCATTTGTAGATCCAAAAATGATATCATCTACATAGATTTGAACAAGTATGATATCCTCACCATGCTTTTTGTAGAAAAGAGTTTTGTCAATAGTTCCTCTAGTAAAATGATTTTCTAGAAGAAATTTTGACAAGGTGTCATACCATGCTCTAGGGGCTTGTTTGAGTCCATACAATGCTTTAATGAGTCTGTAAACAAAGTCTGGAAAATTTGGATCTTCAAAGCCAGGAGGTTGCTACACATAAACTTCCTCTTCTAATTCACCATTGAGAAATGCACTTTTCACATCCATTTGATATACCTTAAAATTTGAGTGTGCTGCAAAGGCTAGAAAGATTCTAATTGCTTCCAATCTTGCAACAGGAGCAAAAGTCTCATCATAGTCAATGCCTTCTTCCTGGGAATAGCCTTTTGCAACCAGCCTTGCTTTGTTTCTTATAACTATTCCATGTTCATCCATTTTGTTCCTATAGACCCACTTAGTGCCAATTACCGACCTGTCCTTTGGAGGTGGCACTAATTCCCAAACATTGTTTCTCACAAATTGATTCAATTCCTCTTGCATGGCAATTATCCAGTCTGGATCCAACATGGCTTCTTCAATCCTTTTTGGTTCATTTTGAGACAGAAAGCAAGCAAATAGGCATTCATTTATAGTTGCTCTTCTTGTCCTTACACCTTCATCAGGATTTCCAATGATTTGATCAGCTGTGTGAGCTCTACTCCATTTAATTTGATGAGCTCCATCTCTATCATTTGAACTTGTTTCTTCCTGATTGAAGTGATTGCCAATAGTTGCAGATCCTTGAGAATCTCCCCCTGAGTGAATGCTAGGATTGTGTGGAGAATTCTCAAGTTGAATATGACTGTAGTCTTCATTTTCTCTTTCCACATTTGTTCCATGTGAGATATCTACATGTGACTCTTCATGCATATTGGTAACACTTTCAGTTGCAAATGTTCCAGTCTCTATTTCATTTTCAAACCTCAAGGTGTCACAGTTTTCTCCTTCCAGATTCATAGTAGGGAACTTGAAATCATCAAATGTCACATTTGTGCTTTCCATAATCTTCTGTTGATCAATCACATATACTCTATAGACAGTTTTGTCCAAGGAGTATCCCACAAAAATTCCTTCATAAGCCTTGGCTTCAAACTTCCCAAGGTTGTTGACATCATCTTTGAGAACAAAGCACTTGGTTCCAAACACATGCATGTATTTTACAGATGGTCTTCTATTTGTCATGATGTGATAAGGAGTTTTTCCAACTGGTTTTGTGATGAGTGTCCTGTTTTGAGTGTAGCATGCAGTTCTAACAGCTTCAGCCCAAAAGCTAGTTGGTAGACTGGCTTCTGCTAACATGGTTCTTGCAGCTTCAATGAGAGTTCTGTTCTTTCTCTCAACCACTCCATTTTGTTGTGGAGTTCTTGGGGCTGAAAATTGGTGAGTGATTCCTTTTTCCTTGCAGAATTCATTGAGTATAGCATTTTTGAATTCTGTACCATTATCACTCCTTATGGCAACTACTGGTGTAGGGCCTTTATCCAATCTTTTCAAATTTTCAATGATGATCTCAGGAGCTTCATCTTTTGAGTGCAAGAATTCCACCCAAGTGTATTTTGAAAAGTCATCAACCATGACTAGAGCAAATCTTTTCTTAGACATGGACATGACATTTACTGGTCCAAACAGATCCATATGAATTAATTGTAGTGGTTTTGTGATTGAAGTGAATTCCTTACTCTTGTGGCTAGATCTCTTCATTTTCCCTTTTTGACATGCCTCACATAATCCTTCTATGCAGAATTCAAGTGTGGGCAGGTCCTTCACTAATTCTCTTTTGACTAAAGAATTAATGTTCTTGAGATTTAGGTGAGATAATCTCTTATGCCAGAGCATACTTTCATTTTCTGAGGCCTTTGTGTAAAAACAGCAAATCTTCTCCTTGTTTGCAGAGTCCAAATCTGCTACAAACAGGCTTCCTTTTCTTACTCCTTGCAGAGCAAATTCCTTTGTCTTCCTGTGTGATATGAGACACAGTTCCTTATCAAACTCCACCTTCAAATCTTTGTTGCAGAATTGAGTGATGCTGAGAAGATTATGCTTCAAACCACTGACTAGGGCTACATCTTCAATGACAACATTTCCATGAATCAATTTGCCATATCCCATGGTAAAACCAGTGCTGTTGTCTCCAAAGGTTACCATTGGGCCAGCCTCATCCTTGAACTGTGACAGCAGGGCCTTGTCACCAGTCATATGCCTTGAACAGCCACTGTCCAAAATCCACATGACCTTCTTCTTACTTGTGCCCTGCAATCAAGCACAAATCAAGTTTTCTTTGGTACCCAAACAAGGTTGGGTCCTTTATGCTTAGTCACATGAATATCCTTCCTGTTTTTAACAGTCTCAGTCACTTGCACATGCACATTTTCATTTTTCTTGTTTTGATTTTTTGCTTGATTAGTGCTTTCAGAACTAGATGCATGCTTAGGTGACATGGAGTGTTTTCTGTGTTTCACAGGACTAGCAGATTTAGGCCTAGGACTGTTGATATACAAATTCTGACTTATGCATCCATCAACAAACTGTTTCCTGAGCCTAAAGCAGGTATTCATGATATTCATGTTACATGGCATACAATCAAATTTGTCACAAAATTTATGATTATCATGCATTAAAGGCTTAACATAACCACAGGCAAACTTATCATTTCCCACAACAGGTTTCTTGCACAAGTGAGTAAGATGATTTGTTGAACCACAGTTTTTACAAATCTTTCTTGGTGCATTATGAACAGGTGCATAGTTGTTGTGTTTGTTAATGCCTATTTTTCCATTTCTATTAGCCTTTTTCTTTTTAGCATGCATAGCATCATTTTTCTGAGCATCCTGTTTAGTTTCAGTTTGAACAGGAGTGGACTTGGTTCTGATTGTGGGTTCTTCTTTTTCAACAGAGGCCAAATTTCTTTCAATTGCTTCCTTATCCTCATCATCTAATTGTTGTTTGATAACCATACTGGCTTCATCTACTTCAACAGTAGCCTTCTTAAAAATTGGTTCTTTGACATTTTTCAAAATATGAGGATTACCTTGGATTTCAATCTTTTTGCCTCTTGTTAAAACAGATTTTTTCTTTTTAAGATTCTCATAATCAAAACCAACTCCAATCCTAGTGCTTTCCTTGTTCTTCTCATGAAACTCTTTAACAATGGTTGCTGAGTTTTGATAAGATCTAATTTTCAACTCATTTTCAGAAATTTGTTCTTTAAGAAACTTCTCAATTTGTTCAGAACAAACAATTTTGTTCTTGAGATACTCATTTTCCTGTTTAAAGTTTTCCATGTTTATAACAGACAATTCTAGAGTCTCATTTCTTGCAACTAGTTCCTCATTAGCTTTCACTAACCTAGCAATCTCCTCATAAGCAGCAGTCATACTGGTGTGAATATTAAACATCTCAATACTTAAATCTTCCACAGTTTTCTTGTATTGAGAATTTGACATATCAAGAGAGATTAAAGAAGGTACCTGAGAGTTTGAGGATGAAGTTCCAGCATGTGAGTTGGCCATGAGTGCCAGATTCCCATATTCTTCCTCCTCATCTTCATCTGTATCATCCCAGCATTTTCCTTCAGCAATATAGGCTTTTCCTGTCTGCTTTTTGAGAAGAGCTTCATACTTGGCTTCCAACTCCAAGTAGTCTTTATCTTTCTTGATTGACTTAGGTTTGTTGCATTCTGTTGCAAAGTGTCCAAGATCATTACAGTTATAGCATCTTATCTTGGATCTATCAACTGTTCCAGTCTTGTATCCTCCATTATTGGAGCTTCTCTGTGGATTCCTTCCTTTGCTTGAAGACTTGAAGGTTGGTTTTGGTTTGAAACTTTTGTTTCTTTTGAATCTCAAATTTCCAAACTTCTTTGCCATGAAGGCCATTGTTTTGTTGTCCATGCCTTCAAGTTCTTCAATGGTGTAGAAGTCATCTTCTTCTGACTCACTCTTGATGGAGTCCTTGTCTTCCTGTTCCTGATCTTCAATCATCTCAGATTTCAACTTCCTGCTTGTACCAGTCTTTTCAATTGTTGATGGTTCCTTAGCAACCAGGGCATTTGAGACATTTGCCATTTTTCCTCTATTTGCTAAAATGGCCTTCTTTTGATAAAATTCCAGCTCATATGTTTTCAGTATTCCATAGAGTGTCTCAAGTGGAAGTTTTGTCAAGTCTCTTCCTTCTCTTATTGCAGAGATTTTATGCTCCAGGTGCTCTGGGAGAGTTAACAAAAACTTCATGTTTTTCTCCTTTGTTTCATAATATTTCCCATGAAGTTGAAGATCATTGATCAGTTTATTGAACCTTTCAAATACTTCAGTTATGCCTTCATTTGATTTTGACATGAATGCTTCATATTGGGAAACAAGGAGCTGCCTTTGATTCTCTCTTACTTCCTCAGTTCCTTCACACAGAATTTCTATTGTCTCCCATATGTGTTTGGCAGATGTACAATTGACAATATTGTTGTACATCACAAGATCCAGTGACTCAATTAATATTAACATTAAGCTATTGTCAAGAGAAACCTTTTCCTTCTCTGAGTCTGTGTACTGAGATGGATCTTTAGGTATCCATGTTGCAGGAATAACTTCAGACCCACTAGTAGTTTCAGGAACTAGAGTTACTGGCATGAAAGGACCATTCTTTAATATTTCTGGATACATGGGGTTTGCAGCCTTTATGAACATCAGCATCTTCTTCTTCCATAGGTTGTAATTTTCTCTGTCAAAGGTAGGAATCTTTATGCTGCTTAACTTCTGAGAACTCATCTTGATCTTTAGTCTGTATGTTTGTTTACAGCCTGGCTCTGATACCACTTGTTAGGAATTTAGAGGCCCAGAAGTTACAGAGGGGGGGGGTGAATGTATGCTTCAAAAATTTTCTTGTTTTTGAAAAGAACTTGTTCTAAGCTTGAAGAACAGATGGAATTACGAAGGTGTTTATCAAGACATATAACAGGAAATAATATAGACACAGATGTAACTTTCAATCTAATTTTGTATTAGAATGATCTTTGCTACAATCTGAAATTCAGTTTGAATTTCAGCTTCTTGTTCTGGGATTCTTACTATTGTAAAAATGCTCAAGACACTATCAAATGTGGCTGTGCATAAAGTATATAGACAACATGTCCTGTGCACATGCTCACATGAGACAGTTTAGCTAAAACTAGAAATAGACAGAGATTGCTTTACATTTGACTAATGACTATTTCTAGCTAACACTGTAGTGACAGTCTGCTCCATCCTGCCTTATCTCTTCTGTCACTTTTCTTGGCTTATCTTCCCAGCTACATTGTAGACTTGTCTCTGTCTGTGCAGGTTTGACTTATCCTGCATACACAGAGCTGCAACATCATCTGTCTTGTTCTGCAATTCTTCCTTGAAACTAGCTTCTTTTGCAGTCGAGTACTCTTCTTGAAATTGGTTCGATAAGTCAAGGAGATTGACTTCTCGAACAGCTGTGACTTCTCGATTGATCCTGAATACTTGATTTCTCGAATGTCTAGACTTCTCGATCGCATACTCAGCTTGATGACTTCTCGATCAGATTAGACTTCTCGAATACATGCTTGATATTGACTTCTCGAATGACTCAGCCTTATCACTTCTCGAATGCTCCATTTGCTAGCTTCTCGAATTGTTTATTTTCACTTCTCGAATGCCTCATAATTGACACTTCTCGACTGGATTCAATACCTGACTTGTTGAATGACTGACTCCTCGATCGAGTACTAAGCAGATAGAAGTTTTGAGACTTCTCGAAATGTTTCCACAGTTCTGACTTCTCGAATGGCTGACTTCTCGACCAAGTAACTTGCCTTAGTAGAATTCTCAGATAACTTCTCTTTTTATTTTCTTCACAGTCTTCTTTGTCTGGTTGCATGATTCAATTTGAATCTTCTAACTGACTTTATTTCTGACTTAATTTACAATTTGAAGATAAACAGAGAAAACTTCTAGTTACAAATTACACATGAATTACTAAGTCACTAGTCTATTACAGAAGCACAAACTAAGTTACAGCAAGACAGATAATTAAATAGGCTAGGCTTGATTTAAGTCCAACACCTTATCTATTTTGGAAATTTTTGGGATGATTTAAAGTCGAATCCAAATCACAAGAAAGATTTGGAATCTCGTAGAGAATGAAGAGGGGACAAGGAACTGCGGGCTGAGATGACTTTTGACCTTAGCGGGGTCTGCTTCCTAAACCCCTTCACTCTAAACTCTTTTTTTTTTAACGATAAACTGCCTTACATTAATACGGGATTTCAAATCTCGGGTTATAGATTATCCATATCCATAAACCGTAACAGGTAAATCCGGATTCAACTACTGAGAGGAAGAATGCCAAACATCTTCGAGGGAGTCGAACCTTGATTTCCTAAACAACTTACACTTGCTCTTACCAACTACTATTTCCACTATTTACTAGAAGTCTTCGCTTACTGCTCAAGGAAACCAACTCAAACAACTGGTAATGAATTTATTACCATTTGGGATTTGATTATATACTTGTTTGACTTATCTTATAAATACTCCCTCCGTCCTACTTCAAGTGCCTGATTTGATTTTTTAATGTTTAAAATTTGACCAAATATTACAAATATTATATAATTAAAAAAAATTAAAATATATATATCATTGAAAATTTTATATAATTTTCTTTAAAATGTACTTTTCAGATTTTAAAAATTTTAAATATATATTTTAAAATTTCGGTCAAAATTAATTAAATTTGACCGTTGAAAAGTCAAATGAGACACTTGAAGTGGGACGGAGAGAATAATTTGTAAGTTGAAAATTGTATTTTTTTTCCATCTATACTATATTATTATAATCGAAAGATTAAAAGTTTTGGTTGTCAGTATGGTACTGGGTGAATCAGAGAAAAGATCTTAACAGTCCAATTTTATGTGAACCATTGAATTTTAATAAAATATAATTTTAAAAAGAATATAATCATACATACAACTCTAATATCAATAGTCCTCCTTTTATACAAGATATGATAATATTATATTATATTTAAATTATATTTTATATTTTTTTACGAATCCTACTTATCCTATAATTTTTATTTAATATATCATTAAAATTTATCATATAATTTTTATTTAATATATCATTAAAGTTTATGATAAACAATATGCATTTTTTTAATTTTCATATATTTCTCTATTTTAATCGCATAACACAAATTATTTATCAAAACACAAACTCTACTAGAATTAGAAGAACTTTGCTCAAACTAGAACAACTAGTTCCCATCAATAACCGTATATTCAAATTAGAAGACCGACACCAACCCTCTATATAGAACTCTAATCCCCGATAGTCCTTCTTTTATACAACTCATCACAGATAAAATAATATTATATTATATTTGAATTATATTATATGAATATTAAAATAATAATATTTTATTAACATTAATTAAATTTTATCACTATGTTATATCTATATTTTTATATTATATTATTTTAAACAAACTTCTATTTTAATTAGAATATAAAGTTGTACAAACAACCTACTAACATATTTCAACTTTTTTCATCGCTCAAATACTTTAATTTATTTAAAATTACAATTTTATAAATAAAAATTTTGAATATTAAAATTATATTATATTTTACCTACATTAAAATATACTCTTTTATTTAAATTTTGATTAAAATATTTCTAATATATATGTAACTCTTTTTATTAATAAAAATCTCCTAATTATCTTTAAAGAAAAATAAAAAGTTTGGTCTGGTCATCCGTCCGATAAGTCCTCTTTTTATACAATTTTTTTTATCATTTATAAATTTTCTTTTTATACGACCTTTTTAATGCAATTATGATATAAAATATACATATTTTACATATAACTTCGGTGAATTAATTTTTGTATAACAATCTAATAACATATCTCACTTCAGTATAAGTTACTTATAAAATTCCCAAACGGGATAGACTAGGATAAGTAGTTCAATAATAGCTTTTCTTGTCCGAACTGGGCTGAAAATAATTGGTTCATGTGTCAAAAAAAGAAGAAAATAATTGGTTCAAACTCTATTTAGTGATTGGCGTGTGTTTTTCCGCATCTTTGATTGATTTGGGATTTCGGGTATATGTGCGGACAAAACTGGGCTCTAATACTTCTGCAATTTTGTAGTATTTTTTATTAATTAATTTTTTTGAAGAATATTTAAAAATACACATAAGTACATCAGATTGTACAGTAATTTTTATGAAAAAATTAAAAATGAGGAAATTATTTTATTACTTTTTCTGATGTTACATATTTTTTTCTTATAAAATACTAGCAGTTTTAAATATTTGCATTAGTTTAAGGCAAAACTTATTTCAAACTAAAAATTAGAGAATAAATAAAATTATAAAAACACAGTACAACATCAATAATAATAAATAAATATATTAACCCCAACTTAAATGAATATAAATAATTATTAAGCTCATTAAATAATAAGATAAAATTTGATTTCTTTAACCATAATTTCACTACATAATTAAAAATAAAGCACCACACTTTGAATAAAAAATGATATAAATTTGAAATTGGGTTTTGAAATAATAATACTAAAATAAAAGAAAGGATCCCTAGTCGCTTTGTCAACACTCCCAAAATTCCCCTCTTGTTGTTTGATATATCGTACAATTCAACATCAGATCCTCGCTTAATTTCTTCTCAATTCTCTCAATCTCTAAGGTATGTATGTATATTTGTATGTATATACACTCCTTTTTATGCGTATTTATCTGTATGTATTTTATTATTTTTTACTGATCTCTTTATGAAATTATGATAGATATAGGGCTTCGTTCATCGATAATCTTCATGTCTTGCTACTTTTCTTAACTCGGACTGAGTTGACTCGGTTATGACTCGGTTGCGGTTCTTGAAAATTTTAAATTCATATAATATACATTTTATTTCTTGTTTTGCAAATGCTTGTGCATACTTATGTATTTTTATGTATATTGTGTGTGTGTGTGTGATTTAATTAGAGATTATATAATTATGTGATTTTTGTTAATTTGAGATGATAAAATGCCATTTTTGACCTAATATTTGTTTTTTTCCCTGTTTGAAATTTAATCATATGTGTGTGTGTGTGTGAACGTGGCTTGCGTGTGTTAATTTGAAACTGAACATAAATTATTGTAAGATTGTGTAGGCGTGTGTGTGTGTGTTTGTATGTAAGTTGCTTTATTAGTTTGAGATGCTGAAGGAAGGTTTTGAGTCTGATTTTTAACTAAAAACAATATGCTTATGTAACAGTTTTATTAATATGGGATTGTAAATTGACATATGAAGAGTTGGGTTGGTTTTTGACCTACAAATCGAGTTCTTTAATTTGGGATTTTATTGTATAATATTAATAATTTGAGATGCTTCACAGGTGAATTTGTGTGAGAATAGGTAATCAGTGAATTATAGGGGTACTCATTTCTTCGGGACTGGGGAGGTATTGTTTTGTCTTTTCTGGAGTAGGAGTGGATGCCGGTTGTAAGAATGAGAAGAAGTACGAGGGGGTTTAAGGTTTTGCGGTCAGGAAAGCGGGTGTGGACTGATCAACTCGGCGAGATTGGAAAGAAACAACGCCGTACTAGAGCTAGGGCTAAGGATAAAAAGGTGTTGACTGAGAAGACTGGAGAGGAGGTTTTAGTATTATTAGAGGATAATGGGAAGTTGGATGAAGGTTTTGATTTGAGTCGAGAAAAAACTGAAACGGATGTTGATGAAGATACAACAGAAGAAGCAGCTGAGGGAACGGAGAAAACGATGGGAGCTGTTTATGAGAGGAAAGATGAATTGAGTACTGGTGGATCTCCACTTAGCTGTACATTTGGCTCCTTCGGTGTCCATAAAAGGAGGAGTCTTAGGTTGAGGAAGGGTAGAATTTGTTCGCCATTGGTCACTGAAAATGCAAATGGCACTCTGCCTAGTGATTTGTCTGTCAGACATGATGTCAGCACATGCTCTTCTTTGGAATCTGGTCAGCAGGCTATTAGCCCTGTTGTAGATAGATCCATGACAAATGCCAAAAAATTAAAATCTTCAATTGCAAATTTAAGAGAGAATATTGATACATCCACCTGCTGTGGAAATATATTGGTTATTGAATTAGATAGATGTTACAGGGAGGAAGGAGCTATTTTTAACTTGGTGAAATCAGATCCGAACCGGTGGTTTGTTGCAATCGAGAAAGATGGCACAAGGAGATACGAAGTGATGGTGCAACATGTTATGAGACCATGTAGTTTCAACAGAGTTACTCATGCAATAATATGGACTTGTGATAATGGTTGGAGGCTAGAGTTCCCTAACAGGAGGGATTGGTTGATTTTTAAAGCGCTCTATAAGGAATGTGCTGAACACAATATTAAGGCTCCTAGAGTGAGCGGCATTCCTATTCCTGGGGTGCGTGAAGTACAAAGCTACAGTCAAGGTAGTCGGGGTTCCTTCAAAAGACCGCATTCTTACATCACCTGGAAAGATGATGAACTGACAAGAGCATTGGCAAAGGGAACTGCAAACTATGACTTGGATTGTGATGATGAACTGTGGCTAGACAAGTTCAATAATGAGTTTTTTCAAGACAAGAGAATCAATAAGCATATGTCAGCTGCTGCTTTTGAGCAGATAATTAACTCTTTTGAGAAAGGTTTGTACTGCATGCAAGATGATTATTCTGATGTCAGGGTTGCTGTTGATCTTTCAATGAATTTAGAAAGAAAGGAGGTTCTAGAAGCCGTGCATAACTATTGGATGAGGAAACGGAAGCAGAAAAAGTCGGCCCTGGCCAGAGTTTTCCAGGTAAATATAGCTTTGCCAAAATATATGTGTGTAATGGAAAAGTAACTTCATATAACAATTTGCTGTATAGTGGTGATGATATAAAAAGGTATGCATAAATATTAATTACAGCATTATTTTGCTTTGTATTTTATGACTTCCGTTATCTGCTTCCGCATATGCTTTACAAACTCACACATAAATCCCTCTATCTGAAATCTGTTGCACCTAAAGCGTCTAATGGTTCTGTAGTATTTGTTTTACAAGAAGATTGTTTCTCCAGTTAATAATAACACAAAATGGAAGTGTTGTCATATTTAAGTGCTACAACTGCAGGGTCATGCCATCCTCTATATTTCTTTCATCGCACTAATATTTGGACCATATTAAACTTAAAAATGTGCAAATTTGGCAAATGAGAATAACTGCAGGGGAGAGGAGAGGAATGCTAAAATAAATAAAGTTAAGAAGATATGAACTTTTATTAAGTTCTTTGAACCTTTTTTTCTGCTATAGGAGTTAGAAAATATATTTTGATCTTGTAGTGGAGTGTGTAGGGAGGCCTCTTTTTTATTTTTAAATCACAAGGAGACCAAGCTACTAAATGTCTCTTCTTTTGCCTTTGTTTTTCCCTGTACAGTCATTATTTGCTGATTTTCCCTATCAATCAAACAATAAGGTAAATCATAAATGAACTTTGAAATTGATAATTGTGTTATGGAAAAATAACTTCATATGACAGTATGTTGCATATTAGTGAAGACATATACTCGTATGTCTGCACATTTTATTACAGCATTATTGTTCTTTCATATCTTACTTTATTTGCTCCAGTACATGCTTTACAAACTCTCACATATATCCTTCTATCTATTACATGTAAAGAGTCTAATTGTTAAAGCGGTATTTGTTCTTATCCGATTAATGTTACAGAGTCTGAAACTGTTTTCAAAATTTTAGCACTTAAATATCAGTGCCATGTCATATTTTAAACTTCAATCAATAATTTATTGGGTTTATATGTGGACCAAAATTGTACCTTGTTATGCACAAATTTGGCAAATGGGACAATTCGTGGGAAAGAGGAATTACTAAACTAAACAAAGTTAAAAAATAGGAACAATAATTAATTGAACCGAGCTATTGAATCTCTATCCTTTGACCTTTAGTATTTGCTTCTACAGTATGCCATTATTTGCCCATTTGCAGTTACCTCGTCTCATCTATAGCACATTTATCTGTTGGACAAGCTGATCTTCTTGGCCCCTTTTGACTTACTATGTTATTTGATGAAGGGGTTGTGTTTCTCTTAGAGAGTGCATGGAACAGTATTTTTAATAGTTTCATGGAATCAGAGACTCTCTTTAAGTATATATGGAATCAGGAACTATATATACCGGTGTGCAGTAAGTGCTCACACAAACAAGTTATCTGGACCAGGGCTGTCTGATCCAAGACCCAATCCCTACTTTAGTGATCCTCGTAATAAGCAAATTGCATATGGATTACCCATGATTCGATCTGAGAAACATAGACAAATCTTGTGCCTACTCGAGATGCGTGAATAGGTGTGCTTTTCACAAAATTAGTGGGAAGATTTAGGAAAACTTTTGGAGAGAGATCATGGTCCATAACAAGCAAACAGCTTGAGTAGAGCAGCTGTTTTATAAATTAGCTAATCCGGTCATGTATCAGATCCTATAATCTAAATTGTATAGTATATCAGGTCAGATATAGTTCAGTATGTATATTATTTAGAAGCCCTATCCAATCTGATCTGATGAAAAATAATGGATTCGGATCAACCCAATTTAAAACCTATCCGATCCATGGGCAGCCGTATGTTGGGTTTTCATATTGCATTCCACATGAGGTCAGTGCACGCACAAAGGGCATGCTGTTACTGGTGCACTTGATGCTCCCCCCCTCCGCGCACCACATTAAAACTATGTTTTATCTGATAATTAAAATATTGAAATGTGTATAACAATATTTTCTTATGCTACTGGTGGTTTTAAAATCTCTAGATGAGCTGAGAGTTGGGAGGTGATGTGTGTGGAACCTCTACATTTGTGTCTGTATACCTAACGAATATACATTTGTTGACTCTACCTGGGTGTCTGTACATGTCAGAAAGTTTATCATGATTATGGCTGCTTCTTATTATATGTTTAACAAACATATATGATCCTTGCTGACAGTGTTACCAACCAAGGGAAACTCACATATCACCGGCAGTTATTCTTGGCAAGAAAAGGTCATGTACTCGACAGGCTACCAGAAGTGGAAGAGGCCAGGAAAGAACTTTTTCATCAAGTATTGGTCTACCTTTACATCATCCATTATATTGTTAATAAGAAAGACAGCTTGGATTTTTCTCTTCGAGCACATTTGTCGTCATCTAACTTAACTAATGATGTATTCAGAGCTTTTGATTGTTTGATAACAGTATTGACTGGGGAACAGTAAATATATTGTATTTCAGGGTCTGGTGCAATGGAGATGTTTTGTTGGTGTTCTTCGATATATAGAATATATATGTACATTGTCACGATGCTTTCATCAGTGATCAGCCTGTTCTTCAGAGGATTATGTTTGATGCCAGGAAATCTCCCAAATTGTCAGTCAAATAAAACTGAATGTTTTAATTGGCCTAAACTATAAACTATGTTGATTATTTTAATTTTTGAAGTCCCGCTATTACTCCCAGCTATTAAAATAAATATTCAGATGGGTAAATTAAAAAACAAATATTAAAATATTTGCAATCACATCATAATTTTTTAAGGGCAATCATATCATACTTTGAAAAAATAAAATGAAATAAATACAAAAGCGTAAATTAAAACGGCGATGTATTCTATATTTCTATCCATTATCGGCTCAATTGTGGAGGGTGCTGTGACATAAAATTGATGGAATAATTAAAATTTGTAATCTGTCACTTTATAGTATAGATACAAAAATGGGTGTATGTATAATAAGCTCCATTTTCCGTATATCTCCATCTCTAAACTCCACTTGTAGAATATCAAAAATTAAAGTACCACTCCGCCATTACAACACCAATCGAATCAGCTGCAGCAGCTCATCAATGGATTCTCCTCCTCAAGGTTACAGGAGAAACGTCGGTATTTGCCTCATCAATTCCAACAATAAGGTCTCTCTCTCTCTCTCTGTCTCTCCTCTCTAAGTAATTTTCACTCATCTATAGTCAAATCTCGATGATTTAATAATCCGGTTAAATTAATTAATATTGTTTTCGGTCGGACATAACAGATACAAGGTGATTTTTACCTCGAAAAGTTGAGGAAATTCTATGGAGGTTTTATTGTATATTTATATAATATGCTCTATCTGTTATGCATTGGTAGTCATTTTTTGTACTGGATTGTTAAGATTGTTAAGGAGAAATCACAAAAAATATCGTAAACATAAAATTGAGAAATAAATAGGATTGGTTAGTTAAATTCGGATACAAGTAGCTGCAAATGTGACTTTTATTGTCGATTTTGTAGATTTTCTCTGCTTCACGGCTGGATATACCGGACGCATGGCAAATGCCACAGGTAAAAGCAGGCTATTTGGTCGGTGTATGTTTGAATTTCTGCTAGAATTTTGTTTGAATTATATAATTATATAATGTTGCTGTAATCAAGTGGACGGATCAGACCAATTTAGTTTGGTATATCCAATACATTGTTTATATCATCCTAGATTTTAACCCGTACGAAGCACGGATATTTTATTAATTAAATTATTTATTTTAAAATTACTAATATTTTTATAATTTTAAAAAGTGTTAATATATTATAATTATATTAGTTTTTTTTAACTTATTTAACTTATATATTTTTACATCAACCGAATTAAATATAAATAAGAAAATTATAGAATATTAATAATAAATATGCCACAAAATATAAATTTATATTAATAACACATAAATATGTAAAATTTTATGATTCGAAATATTATGAACATGATTTTTTAATATATCAAACAAATGTTTAATATATTTAAGATTATGCATATTAAATTTAAATATATTTTTGATAAGATTTCCATTATGTTTATTTTATATAAAATTTAATAGATACTATGGTATATGAGATATAATATATATATATATAAATGTTAATAATATGATAATATAATTATTAATTTGGATAATTTTTTTATGTTATTAGATTTTCAGTAGTATAATATTAATTGCAATTTATAAATAATTATACAACATATACGCAGTATAATTTAAACCTTGCATCAATAAATAATAGATGTTACTATATTTCTAATGAGATTTAAACTTTAAGTTAATATTAAAAAATAAAATGATACATAACAATTACCGTCATAATAATTTTTACATCTCACTTTTTCATACTAATATATTACGGGTTCTTTGTTGAACCAAACATTTTTTCTCATATATAAATTGATTAAATTTAAAAAATGTATTAATATTTATTAATTTATATTATTTTAATTTTAATTTTATTTATTTTATTTATCAAAAAACATGATTCAAAGTATGTGATAACGTGTTTTTGATGGACTCAAATAATTATTTAAAAAAAACATAATTTCTTTGATTCAATCCAAACCAATGAATTAATACGGTTTCTGAGTTCTCAATATAATAATTTCTCCTGTAAGTGTAATTGATTCTCCGTATAAAGTTACACTTATATCTTATATAATATATTAAATATTTTTATAAAAAAGATTTGGATAAAAAACTTTTAATCCTCTCTCGTAAGGAAAATTCATGGTTTCCCTTTATTTATCACTCTGTATGTAAAATCCTATTACTATCTCTACTTTAATCTAATAACAATACATAATAATGTGTGATATATGACATGTCATAAATCTAATATAAAAAGTATTTTAATGTTTTAAATCAATTATAAAAAGGTTTCTTAAACGGAATAGAATTCTCCGATAAAAATTCGTAACTGTCTTTTCTCTCTGGATTACGGGTTACTTCAGTTGAATTTTGGATATTGGATATTGAACCACCTCAGAATTAAAGATAATTTTGTAAGGTTCGCGTGGGCCGTAAAATCGCTCAATTCTGACTTCTGAAACTCAAAATATGGCCCAAACAATGTTTGTCGTGTAAATAACACAATAATTACGAATTTTCTTTTTAATTTAACTCCAAATAGATCTTTAAGTTCAAATTTATATATTACTAAGATATCTAATAGAGTTTGAGTTATAATATGAAGCGGGGTAAGGAAAATTATAGTTGTTAGAAATCTTAATAATAAATATAACTTATAAATAATTAGTACATAACATTATGTAGTTATTAAGAATCGATCCTTTACCTTTGATAGTATTTGGATAAGATCCCTCTTACTCTTATTATATATAGGATATAATTACTCTTATTATATATAGGATATAATTTATGAGCTTGGTAGATTTACGAGTTATCTGTTACATAATAGGTTTTAAACCCTGGTAATAGCTTCTGTGTTATATCGTGTATATATTATCATAAGAGGGATCAATCTACAAAGGTGTTTGTTGGTTGTAGGGGTTGATAGCCCTCTTTAAAATAACACTTAGTCCATTCCAACTAGGAATCTATTTAATATATAATCATGATCTAATTTGTCAGCCAATTTAAATATTATGAAATAATAAGAAACTAATTTAATAAGGAGTTTGCCACCAACTAATATATATTGATATTCTAAGATTGATGATAACTACAATATAATATTATGCATAATTTTATCAGTAAAAAAATCTTAGCCACCAAAAAAGTCATCGTCGGCCATAGGGACGAAAGTTTCTGCAAAAAGGCTTACTGATGGCAACCGAACTGCTGAAATTGACTTGGGTTAGCCAAAAGGCCTCATCTCTAACATCTCTGCTCGCAAGGCTTTTCTTACTCTATGTCGGTCGTTGTAGTTGATATTAATTAGAGGGCGGACGAATACGGAAGCAGAGGTTCTCCGTGAGTGTGTTCATTACCTCGATATGGTATGCCTCAATTATTCTTTACTATAACCTATAATTTACAAGGTCATAACCCGTGCAATGCACGGGTTGACTAAGATTTAAGTAAATATATTTTTTTAATGTTATATTTTTATTAGTATTTGATATTAAATTTTTATAGGTTTGAGAAACTATGTTTATACGTATGATATGTTTTCTTGTTTTATGCGAATTTGTTAAACATATGGGTGATAATAAATTAATTACATGGGTTAGTTTGATAATAATTAAAATTAGGTATAATAAGTAGAATTCTATTTAATATAGATATGTATATAGCTTGGCCCGTAAAAGTTAGCCATGGTAAATAAAATTTTAATTAATATAGATATGTATATAGTTTGGGCCCGTGCTGTAAAAAAATTTATTTAATATATTTGTATATAGTTTGGGCCCGTGCTATACAAGTAAAATTTTTATATAATATATTTGTATATACTTTAGACCCATGACCCATGTATTGACCGACGAAACAACCAAAACTTTCGATATTTTGATTTTAATAATATAGTATAAATTCCAACCGGGTCATATAATTAGGATTATATTTTCTTTGGAAATTAAACAATAATAAAAAAAAGAAAATAGACCTAATAAGGATTTGTCACCACATAATATAAAAGATTTAGAATCATTAACTATTACTAATTGTAATATATACTATATTATTAAAACCGAAATATTAAAGTTTTGATCGGTCGGTATTTGGACCATGGGCCCAAAATATATACGGATTTATATTAAATAGAATTATACTTTATATCTCATGGGTCCAACCTATCTATATTTAATTATTATTATACTAACTCTTCTAATTAATTTATTATCACCCACCTCTTCAACAGATTTACATAAAACAAAAAAAAATCATACGTATTAACATAAGTTCTCAACCCTACAAAAATTTCATATTAAATGCCAATAAAAATATAACTTAGAAACTATATTGACTTAAATCCCAGTCGATCCGTGAATTACACGAGTTTAAAATTGTATAGTATTAACACTGTTTCATTATTGTAAATGCAGCAAACATATCGTGTTTACAAATCTATTACAAGTACAAAAGTGAATTTGCCCAAGTTCTATTGTACTATTCTAAACAGTGAGCTCTTAGAACCATTATTATAAATTTAAACCCTCATTTGTACTAAATTTGCTAAAATGTAAAATCTACCATCAAGGTTGTCAGGACGTCTAGAAAATGGCTGGGGTACTTGTTGTAGGACAAACTACAAGTTTGTGAGCGCTGCAATTTGCTGAGTCAAGGCAGTTTGTGAGCATTGCAATTCACTGAGGTCCCTGGCAACCTCTTCTTCCATCAGCATTTGTTCTAATAGCAAATAAAATAAAATTATAACATGTTATTTACTTTTTTGAAATCCTTTGTTATTCAAAAATGTGTGAAATTAGTATTGTACTCATTTGGAAACTGTGTTTTGCGGTGCCATGTCTAATTGTTCCAATAAACAGGGTGGAATTGATGAAAGTGAAAATCCAAGAGATGCAGCTGTCAGGGAACTCAGAGAAGAAACTGGAGTTACTTCAGCAGAAGTTATTGCAGAGGTTTAGAATTAAAATTACATCTGCATTGTTATTTCCTATCAATCTTGGGGTCTAAAATATAATACGAGTTCCAAACAAAGTGGTAGAAGGAAAACAAAATTGGATATATCTTGTGCTCTTACACTGTGCTCCCCCGAATATAGTTACACTATCTTTCCGAATATAGGAAAGAAAATATAAGAACAGAAAATGAGCATTTTCCTTTCTCTCCTAATCTTTCAAAAAATGGGAAGAAAATTTTGAAGACAAACATATAAAGATCTTCTTTCCGATTCTTTAGCTTTCTTATCCTTTCTTTCCAAAGAAATCATTCAAGAACAAGCAGGAACAAGCTGTAGAAATTAATTTTGTAACTTCCTTTTTTTTTTCTCAGGAAAAAGTTTCTGGAACACAGTGTTAGTGTTAGGTTGTATTACCTTGTATGAAATAGAATGAAGCGAAAATTTGACTTATAAATACCTTCCTCCATTCCACTCTTTAGATTGAAGTCATGGTCCAGTTCTTCCAATTTTAAAATGAATAGGCCTTCAAACCATTTACTTTACAATTCCTATTATAAAGAACTAGCTTATACCCCGTGCAAAGCACAAATTCGTTAATACATATTTATTGACTTAATATTAATATAAATATTTATGCATTGATTTTTTATATGTTTTTTTTATAGTTGTGTAGAATGAATTCCTTTACCTTTATTAGTATTTTTAGAACTATTAATATGAATATTAAATTTTAATATATTGTTAATATTATTCTTACCCTTATTCTATGTTAGGTTTTTAGAGATAATAATATAAATATAAATATTAAATTTTAATATGATGTTGATGAGATTTGAAGTTTAGATATAAATATTAGACTAGATTTTATATGTTGTTTATTAGATTTGAACCTTAAACCTATATTAGTATTTTTAGAGTTATAAATATTAGATTTAAAAATATTGCTAATGGGTATCGAACCCTCAACCTTTGGCAGTACTTTGGATGAGATCTTTGTTACACTTATTATATATAGGATAAAATAGAATTTGCATCCCTCTCATATGTTTCGTCTCACACCCACACCCTTCTCTTACATCTCTTATTTTCTTTGAAATTTTTCCTTCCGTTCTCCCATCGTTCTATCTTTTCCAACAGAACTCAATCATATGGTTTGTTTCAAGTGTAATAGTTGGTTATATGCTTTGTTATCTTAATAAAAATTCAATGCCAGTGATCTTACTGAACTCAAGGATTACAACTTGATTGATTTCCGAATTGAGAAGACATGACAATGAAGCTTTAGAAAATAGACGTATGTTATGTTTAATGTTTCCATATTGGATATATAGTGAGAATTTCAAATCTTTAAGGATCATGCGTTGTACCTTTTTGAGAGTTACGTATAAGATTGACTAAAGATTTGCAATTTTAGTGTTAATATAAACTAGGACATATTATCACTTGCAATTTTAGTGTTAATATAAACTAGGACTTAGTGCCACTTTTCCCACTAACTCAGTCATACATCCTTAACTTTATTCTTTTCTGTTCGAATATGCTTAGTTTAAGTCTTTGTGCATTGATATAGAGTGGACATGTAAAGATCATAAAAATCGTTGCTGCATTTTAGGGGTAACCTTGCATCTGGCAAATTTAAAATTTCACGAAACTGTTGTCAAGATTAAAATCTGTACCTTTCCTTGCTTTTGACGAACTCTTGCTGTCTTGCAATAACTTGACTTTTTTAATCTCAAACTCATTGATATCTGATGACCCAAAGAGGCTTCGGAAAGAAATTAGAATTAAACTTTTCAATAGACGTTGTTCGATATTTAATTAAATCACTGAACATCTGGCTTGTGTATCAATATCAAAGATTTTTTAACATGAACCATTGGAACTGCCTAAAATTAATTTTAGAAGGGCAGTTCACACTTTCAAAAACTGCAAAGCATGGGTGATATGGTCTTAATTACAGATTCATCATGCAGGCATCACATTGGTTGACATATGATTTCCCTTCGGATGTCAGGGAAAAATTAAATCGTCAGTGGGGATCAGACTGGAAAGGACAAGCACAGAAATGGTAAGTAATGTGTTATTCTGCCGTCAATTGCGGGGCTAGGAATTTGGTTTAGGGGGAGCCAAATTTTGGCTGAGCAATATATTAAGAAAAATCTATAATGTCATTGATAATTTAAATATGTAAATAAATTTTAATTAAACTATAGTAAAAATAAAAATAAGAAAATATGATTATAGATGATGATGATAATAATAATAATAATAATAATAATAATAAATGAATTCGATGAATTCAATAAATTTGATAAAAGTTAAATAATATTTATATATAAAGTAATTATATAATATTTCTTATAAAAATTATTACAAATAGATTGAAATAAGACTAAGTTATGGCATTGTAAATGAAATATATAACACTATGATCTATGTAATCCCTCCCTCTAATTTTATTATGTAATCTATAAATATACACAAAAACTATATATTGTCTTTTTATTTTTATCGAAATAATAGATTTTTAATCTAATCTTTTACCATTTTGAAAAAAAACCCAAAATAATTGTCGATATATAATTATTTTATTTATCTCCAATATACAAGTGTTTATTTATGTATGTCAAGTATTTGCTCTCTCTATATAATTAGACTGAGTTTTAACAATGAAACTTAAAAAAAAGTACTGACAAGTGAAATTTGAGCGCGAGGCATAGCATCGAATAAATGTAAAGTTATTAAATCCAGACACCAAAAGGTAAAGCAGAGGCAAAAGTTAAAAATTCAAAATTGCGACAAATAGGTGCTATGTAGTAACACCCTGGCCCACATCAAAACATTTGGGACAAGTTAGTTTATAAACTTGAGTCCTACTAGCAAGTGCACAGACCAAATGATCATAGAGCATCTCCAATGGGGGGTGCTAACTAAAGTTGTCAATATTGACAAATCATCAAAAAAATTAATAAAATATTTTCTCTTTCTTCAATAATATTTTGACACTCTTTCTAGAAAATTTTACTCCAATGGTTAGCACTCAAAGTTGCCAATCTTTGATACATGTATAATTAATACTAGGTATGAATGTTTATGACTTTAATGTGATGTAACACATTTTTACCATTTCGGGAGGGTGCCAAAAGTTGACAACTTTGGTTGGCACCCCTCTCACTCCAATGGAGTGTCAACAAGAGTGTTATGCCACATCATGCCATGTTGCACTTTGGCACTCTTTTTGGCACCCTCATTGGAGATGCTCTTAGCTGATTCAACTATTTCATCAACACATCTCAATTAGAGTATACTGGATGTAAATTGCCAAGCTCTTTTTCTGAACGAGTAATGCTGTACTTGGGACTAAATTCCTTAACTTTGTATTGGAACTTCTTCCATATGGGGAAATCACTAGTTAGTGTGGAGACACTTGATTGTTGAAACAGGCTGACCTGCTAACTTAAGCATTTGATTGCAAACACATGGTGGTTAACATTTACTAATTATCATTTTCCTCTCCAGTACAGTTAATGGGGTTTCTGTCCCTTGAATAGTACAGTTGGTTACTACTTTTTCGGTATTAAATTGTGTCTGCTTTTTTGCTGGTGGGTTGCTCAGACATGATAGGTGAAATTACATTTTTATCTTTTGTTAGCTGTGGACTTTGTCTAATAAAGAAATTCCATAGTTACTTGAAGAAAATCTGACGGGAAGAATTAGGAATAAGTGAGAAAAAGCTACTGACAGGTGTAATTTTGTTCTTAAATTCCTTGGGTTACAACATGTCAAGTTACCGCTTTCACAAGTTAGATTAGAGGTGATTTCGCGACGACTGATACCGTTCAGTTCTCAGCTGGTCCCAATAACACTTCACATGGCTGATGGCACAAATGAAATGACCTTATCTTTTATCTTTAATATTGTTACTCTTTTAATTTGAAACCTGTAGGAACCTATGTGTTTCTTTCCCTAGACTAGAATAATGTCATGTTTGTGAAGAGTCTTGCCTTCATATATATGGTTGTTATATGTGCATATGAATATCACATTGTTGGACAAACTTTGGCTAAAATACCTATCATATAATAATTTGAAAGAAAGTTTTGATATTCCATATATGCATATTATATGTTTGAGAACACAAAAGCCTTTTTTGCTTAGCATACACCTTTGTCATTATCTTGATACAATCCTCTACTTGAAACTCTTAAGGTTCCTCTTTAGATTTACTGGAAAGGATGATGAAATAAATCTCTTGGGTGATGGTACTGAGAAACCTGAGTTTGGAGAATGGTCATGGCTGTCACCAGAACAAGTACTTGATCGAGTGGGTTCCACTTCCCCAAAAACTTTTGATATGAATTTGGTTATAAAAGAACTAATTATTCCTATTCACACCTCTTGCTTTAATTTTTCTGCAGGCAGTGGAGTTCAAGAAATCAGTTTACAAGGAAGTTTTGACGGTTTTCTCCCCTCATCTCAACTCAAACTTATGAAGAAGGTTGGCAATTTGGCATCGCTCTAGCACGAGTTCTCATTTATTTTTTTTGCCCTCTGATTTAAGTAATTTCTATGTCTTCCTTGTTCTCCGACAAGAGATAACACTCAAAGTTTGCATTGTCTTTCATAAGTGAACCCTTGATCTCAGTTTTTAGTTGAAATAGAGCTTGAAATTGATTAAATCAATAGTCCTTCCATACTTATGACAAATTGTTGTGTAATTTGCAGAACACCACTGTATGCCTTTTTCTAGAGTAAATTATATTGTTCATATAATAGTCTCTTTCTACTACGAGAGCTATGTTGATTTAAAAAAAATTATTACTCCCTCCGTCCCACCCAATTGTTAATGTTTCGGAGAGAAGGTCCGGCACACGTTTTAAGGTGCATATAAAGTATAGTTTCATAACTTATTTTTAATTTTTTTTTCTTGAAGGTTTAAATTTTTATTCAGAAAAAAATTTAAAAATAAGTTATGGAACTATACTTTATATGCACCTTAAAATGCGTGCCGGACCTTCTCTCCGAAACGTTAACAATTGGGTGGGACGGAGATGGTAAGATATTTTATTCCATGTTAGTTCATATGAGAAACTTTGTATTCTACAATAGTTTACGGGTTCTAATACCAGTTGTTACTTAATATGTTTGGAGTTCCTAGCTTTAGTTATTCAAGTGAAATATCATTATTTATAACTATAGTACACATGTAATTAGTCATTTGAGATGAAGAAAATATAAGAATTTTGTATCTGTATTTTATAAATGAAGATAACAAATTTAATGAGTAACGACTGAGTTATGAGTTATATACATATATAGGGTTAAATTCAATGTAGAACCTCATGTGAAGTACTAATTGGATTGGAGAACATATATGTTCTGGATTATATAATAAGCTGAATACTCCATAGAATTTTTGCTTACATATATAATGTTTATGTGTCAAATGCATTGTTAATCAAATAGATATTTACATGTAAATATTATCACTTAATTAAGTAACTACTTTTGCTTACATATATAATGTTTATGTGTCAAATGTAAATGCATTGTTAATCAAATAGATATTTACATGTAAATATTATCAGTTAATTAAGTAGTTACTGCTCAAAAATCAAGACTGTAACATAATAATCCGTTAATCAAATTATTCGGTTTATACAGTCTCATATTCGGTTTATTCAGACATTATTAGGAAATTATCAAACTGGATTCCAGTTTTAGCCTGAATTTGTCATATCGGACGAGTTGGATTTATAACGTGGCCCTACTTAACAGGGGAAGAAAACTAGCATATAAAGGCTATACAGACACAGCCATACAGGTAGCATAAAACTACTGTCTGCCTTGTGTTTCTTCTGCCTATTAACTTCCCAAATTTCCCCCCAAAATCAGTATCGCTCAAATTTATTTTAATTTTGTATATCAATTATCTATTAATGTAAATAATCAAGGCACAACCAGAGTTGGTACAGCACGAAGCGGATGAAGCTTTGCTAGAGTGATCCCAAACTTCTCCTCCATGTCCAATTCCTCTGGTGCAATCCCACTCTCAAGTTTCCAGTGAAAACAATTTATCAGGGAGCCCAACATGACCGGCACCATCCTCATCGCCAATGGCAATCCAGGACATTTCCTTCGACCTGCTCCAAATGGAATCAGCTCGTAATCATGGCCAATGATGTCAACTTCGGAGTCCATAAACCTCTCCGGTTGAAATGACAAGGAATTTTTCCATATTAGAGGATCACGTCCGATAGTCCATGCATTGACTAGGATTTGCGAATTCTTTGGAACAGTGTAGCCACAAAGTTGAACTTCATCTTTTACTTGGCGTGGTATTAAGAAGGGAGCCGGTGGGTGTAATCTTGCAGTTTCTTTCACAAGACATTGCAAGTAAGGCAACCTAGATATGTCTGCTGCTTCTATAATCTTGGCTTTTCCAACCACTTGATTCAGTTCAGCTTTCGCCTTCACTAATATTGTTTTTGAGTTTCTTAATATCTCAGCCATTCCCCATTCCACTGTACTTGAAGTTGTATCTGTTCCTGCAGCAAACAAGTCCTGCCAATGTGTTTCAGTATATTGAATTTGGTTTTCTGATAATTTTAGCATGATATTCTTGATATCAAAAATAGTTTTTCCAATGAGGGGACACATTACCATCTTAGAACGAAATTCATAGCTAGAAAAATGAACTTACCACAAACAAATGTTGGATTTGTGTTCTGTCGATCTCATTTGTTTGTAACATTCTTAGGAGTTCATCAAGCACGTCTGTCGTACTATTCTCACCAGAGTTTTCGGATATCTTCAACTCCAAGCGATCAGTTATCAAACCATCAAATAACTTGATTAGCTTCTCAACATGAGCAGTAATTCGCCGGTTTATACCTTGCGGATCAATCCACTTAAGAACAGGAAAATAATCTGCCAAATTAGGCTTACCCGTATCGGCCATAAGTTTCCACACCAAGTCCCTGAACTTTTTACCCTCCTCCGAGTTTTGATAAGGATCTACCATATCCTTTGAAAATATAGTGTTGGACAAAAGATTAAGCGAAGTTAGAAATGCAGCGCGACCGATATCTACAGCCTCGCCACTTTGGCTACACTTCTCACTGTATGCAATAAGCTCATGCACCTTCCTACTCCGTAGATGCTGATTTGCATCGAGCTTGCTAGGTGCAAATATATACGAGCTCATAATTTTTCTTAGACTTCTCCATTGACTATCAACAAGTAACCATATTACCGAGTCTTTAAAATGGTTGCAAGCGCGTAGAGCGTTGGGAAGAGGACGACTAGAGAAGGCGAGATCTTGCTTTCGGAGGACTTGTTGAGCTGCGCTTGCTGAAGAAATGACTTGGTGGTTACACGGCCTAGTTTTAAGCACATGACCGGACCGTAAACTTGAGCTAGCTCGGATAAGGACTTGTGAGGTTGCTTGCCTAGTTTGTGTATATTTCCGACGATGGGCAAGGGGTAGGGTCCCGATGGAAGTTTTTGATTAGTTTTGCCTGTAATTCTTGAAAAGAAGTGGATAAAGGTTAGCAGTAGTATGCACCCGAATACGATGATTATTATTGTATCCATGTATCCCGGTGGAACTGTGGTCTGAGAGGTGGAGATATGCAGATCAATATTTTAGAAATTAAGGCAGGTAGGTAGGTAGAGATATATTATTGTTGATGAACTACCATTAGGTAAACTGCAATATTGAAGAGTACAAAATGTGAGGTCGATCTTTAAAAATTAAAATCATGGTGTCATTGCTGTACAAAATGTGAGATCTTTAAAATTACTCAACGTCTTTAAAATTTGGTGTCATTCCGGCACAAAATGTGAGATCTTTAAAATTATGGTGTCCCTCTCAAGCTCTTACCGCAAAGGTTGTGACTCTAATCGATGTTGAAAGCTATTACAAAACTACACGTTTTGTAAAAAAAATATAAAATAAATAAAATAATTACATAACACAAAAAAAGTATAGAACATAAATGTAATTTTGTGTGCTATAATTTTTGTATTTTATATAATCTTTTTGTATATTTTGTAATTATTTTTTGGCGTTTAATAGTTTTTTATGTTCAGTAGTCTTTCATAATTATTTGTTAACCAAAATTTTATAAAATAAAAATCGGCTACTCATTACTCAAATAAGTGATACTTACTCATATATTATAATTATATTATTTGTTTATATTTGACTTGCATGTTGAGAAATTAGTACATCCTACTGATTGCATGTTTGGAAAATTAGATAAGCAGCTTATATGAGTAATAAGCCAATAAGAACTTAATTGTCTCCGTTTGGGTACACCTTGTTATGAGCTTAAAAACTACTTATATGTTACTAAATAATAAGGAATGGGGTATTTTTTCCCACCAATTTAACTTATCACTCAACAGTTCTAATATAAAACTCTGTATCACCTCAAATGTATATTTGAACTGAAGTATTGATTTTTTTTTTCAAAACTAGGCACTGATTTATATATGTTAAAATTACTTTGGATTTTAAAATTATATTGGATTTTTTAAATTTTGATTAATAAAAGTTTGAAAATATTTTTGTAATTGTAATTGTATTTTTATTTTAAATTTTTGTTTTTAATATTTTTAAGTTAAAATTTGTATTCTTAATTCCGAATCAAGTGATAAATTTTTTTTACTGAACACTTTATTTAGGTAAAATTATCCAAATACCTCAATACACATTTTACTTCTCAGATCTCCACGGTCCCATATATCTACTGGCTTCTTGATTTCAAATTTTATTCGAACACTATTTAATCCAACTTAAAAATAATATTTTATTATTTTTAATTTTATTTTACTAACTTATAAATAAAATTTACTAAACACTTTTATTTAGCTTATCTAGCTTATAAGTACAAGTTTATAACTAATGCGAAATAAATTGATTTTTTTATTTATATTTTTATTGATATTTAATATAAAATTTTATAATATTAAAAATTTATGTTAATATTATATGCTCTTTTATTTTAGATAAATTTATTATATTCAATATAAATATGTTATAATTTGAACCCGTGTTATAATAAATATATAATTGGGTCTAAAAAATAAAATGTTAGTTAATATAGATATGTATATAGTTGAGACCCATATTATAATAAAGTAAAATTATATCTAATACATGTATATTTTTTAGACCCGTGATCCGACCGACTAACCAAAACTTTTAATTTTTTGGATATAATAATATAATATAGATATCATTCAAACACATTAATAAAGTTATAAGTTATTAATTACTTATCTATTTGAAATATATTTAATAGACATAAATTTAAATGATTTATAATTAATTAAACATGTATATTTATAATATCAAAAGAGGTGATAGATTTTCTAGTATTGGAGGCTTGAAAATCTTCGCATAGAAAATGACTGTAATTGAGAAGTCTTGCAAATTAGCAAAAATAAAAAAATAAAAAAGTTTTACACGTATCCATTAATGTATCGTTTGATAAAATTATTACGAGTATTATTTTATCATATTCAAACAATGAAATTTTATAAATGACTATTGTAGAAAAGATATTTTCAGTAATAAATATTGTTATGACTAATTTACGAAATCAGATCGGAAATGAATGCATGAATGTCAATTTTAATGGTATACATCGATAAGGATGTATTTACAAAAATTGACGAAGGATAATTTTTAAATCATTTTAAAATGACGGAATCTTATGAAATTGAATTATCTTTTTACAATAATGTTTAATAATAATTTTATAAATTATTTTGTGTAAAAACTATATTTTGATAACTATATATTGAAAATTTATATATATATATATATATATATATATATATATATATATAACATATATAAGTAAAGTTCACCCTTTAAAATAATATCTATCCACTAGTGTTTATAGTGTTTTTAGTTGTATAAAATATGTATATCTTATAAGTTTAAGATATAATATATAAAAATAATATTTTTCAGCAGATTTGATGATGAAACTTGTAGTTACTTTCTGCAAAAATTGGAAAACATTTTTTTTCTAAAAGTATGGAGACATGTTTTCTCTAATAGGGCCAAAACTGACAACAATTTTTAAATTTTACCAAACACATTCATGAAGCATTTCAACAAAAAACCGATTTAGGTGTCTCGAACAACAATACCAAACAGAACCTAAATCAACTCAAAATATAAAAAATTTAAAAGTAATGAAAATTAATTAAAATTTTAAAATATTAATTGTCAAAAACACATGTATTAATTATATAAAATCATAGTTCATTTAAATCATACAATTTTTTTATATAATTTATTTTAAATATAAAAATAAATAATTTTTATCTTTCAAATGGGTAGGACTAAAATCGGATATAACTCATCCTGCGAAGCCCAAAAATATAATACGGGTCATATTTTTTTTAGTAATGATTCCATATATGCGGGTTATACTATATATTACGAGCTTTCCCAAACCCTAAATATGCAACGAGAGAACTCGCCGGGGTCACCATACCCTAGCAAACGGAGAATCCATCAGCTTGATCGAAATTCATCGGTAAGTGTCATATACAATATATATGTGTGTACTATTTGTAAAATAAAGTTCGCTTGCATCTTATCCTCCCCAAACGAGCAAGATATACAAGTATGTTTAGTTTGTTGATGTTTATTAGATTAGTATAAACGTTTACGACATGAATTATGCCTTATTTTGTTACTATGTGTTTATTTCTTGTATATTATCTGCTTATGTCTACCTTGATTAAGTGCAACTTGATTGTGTTTTACATGTGTGTGTGTATCCTACCTTCTCGTGTTGAACATTGAAAGTGATTTTATATAGATGTGGTGCCAGCTGTCTGAAACTGTTTTTATGTGTTTGGTTCGTATTTTGTGTTTTAAGATATGATTTGCTATTTCACTAGCTTGAGCTTGACTACTAATCTTGAGGGACATCCTTGGTTAGTGTTTGAGTAGAAGTATAATCTTGGACTATTAAAGGTTATGTGTTCGTTAACATAATGCCGCTTAGTTATTAAATAAAGTGAATGAGATCCGACCAAGCACTTTATGTATTAAATTTAACATTGTTTTTGTTAAGTTCGGAAACTTTTTGTTTTTGTAACTCTTGTAATTGTGCGCGCCGTACCTTTTGAACTGTGCACATATTAGCTGTTATGTCTACATTCAAGTCATGGACCCACTAAAACCTATTTAAAAACTGATACCATATTTGAAATGCGTGTCTCGTAAAAACATATGACACACGTTTCAGAAATGGTGCAGCATACAAATACATTGAAACTGAACCAGCGGCTCTTTTCAGTTGAAAAATATTTTTGCTCCTGTGGGGGATCAACCCTGCAACCTACCTCTAGGAAGCAGGGTCATTAACCCCACAACCTCCCAAGTCTCTTATTTTTTCAGCTTACTAATTGCTTAGTTTTTAGCTTTCTCTTTTCCTTTTATTTAGAAAACCAACATTCCTGTTATCTATGGACCCAATTGTTTTGATTCGTAGATCCACATCTAACTCTGGTTTTCAGTCACAACAACTCAATGATATTGACCCCCACTGCACTGATTTTGCCAGATTGATGGACCCGGACAATTTCAGTAATCCTTAGATCCCCTTTCTTGACTTCGTCTTGTTAGCAGACGATAGCTAAAGATCTCAATGAAACCACAAAGATGCAATGCCATGAATCGCTAGAGCAAGATGGTTCCAAAAATGGTACTACCGAACTGGTGACACAAGTAAAGTTTAGGGTTGTTCTCAAATCCGACTCTGTTCCTCAAGTGCACAATCGGCTGACCAATGATTGTGTTGATTTGGGGGAGTACCCTATGTGACTTAGGCCTTGTCTAGAAGGTTATTTCTTTTCCCAATTTCCAAGTTGAATCCCCTGTTTGGGGGTGCCTATGAGCTACTGGACTACTCAAGTTATCTTACTATGACCATGTGTCTATCTTGATGCTAACCATCCTACGCCGAACCATACAATGGTTTCTGTCATCGATGTCTTGAATGGATCTCTAACTTATGATCCTGTTAAAGTGGACTACCTTTCTCATAAAGAGTCCTCTTTTCTCTGTAAAGACTTTGGTCATGTATTGGACAGTTGTCCACATAAACAGTTTCTGATGGATGTCCTCTACTCCTCTCTATATATTGTTAATTTGTTGAACTAAATGGCTTTGCCATGTAACCTATATTTATATCTTTGTCACTGTTGTCCATGTTGTTGAACTTTGTGTTGACTGCCGCTGGTTGTTAACAGTCTTAACTATTGCCATTTGATTGTGCTTTTGATGCCGTTGGCTTTGGCTCTATTTTAATATATATTAACTTATCTTAAGTAAGCCGGGCTACTTCTTTCTTTCTTATCCAAAACAATGAGATAAAGTACGAATGTATCTTGTCCATAACTAGAGTGAATTTTTGTTTTTATTGGGGTACACTAATCTAAGTTGTTTCATACAGGAATACCAAACGGAATACTTCAAAATTTCAAAGACTTAACATGCTGAAGAGTAGTGGGAAAAAAAGGATGCAGTTGGGTACATAACGTTGGGGAGCCCAATTTAATGCCTATTAAAATTGTCGTTGGCAGGATCTGGTATTCTGCCTCATGTTGGGGTTTTAACATGAAAACTGTGAGGTATGTATATTACCAAAATTGAAAATTAATGATGTCTAGTTGCTTAATAGTTGATATAGATACATGTATTTGTTGCCTTTCTTTTTTACTTTAACTAGATATTGCATTTCCGTTAGCAAATTTGTGTAGTCAATCAATATCACATAAAGACATTGCATACATACATGTATCTAGATATTTATAGTACGGAACATACGTTTAGAAGCTTAAATATGTTTTCTTGGTCAGTTGGCTAATATGCAGAATTCATTACTGATTTTGTGTGTGTTTAGGTGGTCATTAATTGACCTGTATATGCTGTCCACAAGTTAAACAATGACAATAATAGAGAAAGACTTTGTATAACAAGTAAACGAAAATGGGAAACAAGAAAGGCTTTCATCAGAATATTAAAATGATTAAATAAAACTGTCTTAAAGCAGAATGAGTTCCTGTACCCGGTATCTGACAAAGTCTCAGAATATTAAACGATTAAATAAAACTTTGTCTTAAAGCAGAATGAGTTCCTGTAGCCGGTACCTGACAAAGTCATCTTTCCAAAATATTATAAGTTTCGACCCCAAATTTTGTCTTAAAACTTGAAATAGTATGTTTCCATTTTTAAACATACACTTGCTTCACCTCTGTAACCAAAGTTATGCTCCCTCCTGCCACCCATTCAGGTCCTTTCATCGCCAGTAGCTCATAGCTTGCACGCTTGTTGAAATCATTTTTTTTCTGGAATCTGATCAAGGTTCGACCAACTAATACCTTACCTGTAGAAGGACATGGATCAGCCGATGAAGATCGGTAGATTTCAAGACCCAAATACCCAGAGTTTACGAAGTAATCAAATGGAATGAAATAATCTGCCTCCCAAAGTGGGTGTGGTGAACCATAGACTGTTTTTGTTTGCATCGAGCTCTGTTGCCCTACCCATGCGAAAGCACTGTATAATCTTCTGGCAGGGTCAGATGTTTCCTTGTCAATGTTGTCAGCTCCATCAATTTTCACTTTGACCCACAACTTGTAATTATCCTCTAGTTTTGGAGACTTGAAACTTTGACTGGCCATTGGTTAAATAGTCTTCCAACTAAGTTGAACTGCATATAATGGTAAACCTTATTAGTGAAGAGATAATACATGAGACTTTCAAAATGTATATCTTGTAGTTGAATTACCCAAACAAAATGAAACATATATCAAATATCAATTAAGCCAAATAATGAACAATGAATGAATACATGGTGCTTAGTGGATGTATGTAGTTTTTTTTGCCAAGTGGATATAAGTAAACAACTATATATCTTCAAATAATATATACAAATCAATGATATTTCCTTAAGTATTATTAATTTTTAATTATAATCTAATTCTCTAACATGTTTTTTAAGACTTCACAGCCAATTTTTTCGTAAACAACTTTTCTAAGTATCTTTAAATTTCATTTCCCAGTAGGATTCTAATTTTTTTTTATACACACACGCATACACACAAAACACAAGCATGTATATTAATATAATATAAGTAAATTGTAGTTTGGATTAATATATATAGAATTAGATGGTAAACTTGAAATTGAGTTAAATATATACAAGATATTATAATATAAATAAACTGTGTATAAGTTTGAGATATATTATAGGTAAATTTAAAATTTAAAATTTAAAATTTATAAGTTTGAGAATATTATAGGTAAATTTAAAATTTTAAAATTGTGACATTGCAAACAAATCTTTTTTTAAAAATTAACATATTTAAAGATTATTATAATAATGACTCAATTCTAAATATAAATTAACACATATTGAATATTTGAAGCAATTTTAAATTGGAATCAACATAATTACAGTTACAATTAAATGTGAAATATATTTCAAATGATACTTCCTTTGTCCCAATTGATGTGGTTTGTTTGATTTTTTTGTTGTCAAATTGGCTAAACCTTGACTAGAATTTAGCAATTATTCTTTTATAATTTTAGAAAAATGAAAATTACAATTTTAACTAGATTAATTTTTTTTTAACAATTATATAATATTTAATTTTCAGTCGAAGCTTAATCAATTTGACCACAAAAAAGTCAAACAAGCCACTTGAATTGGGACAGAGAGGGTATATAATATTATACTAACACAACTCACTAACCAACCGACAAATGAAAACTTTTAATGTTTCAGTTTTATTAATATAATATAGAGTAAAGTTCACTTTGTGTACCTGCACTTTAGTCAAGACATCACTTGAAATACTCAAGTTTAAAGTCAACCACTTGCAATATTGTATATTGATTTTTGTTACATTTTGTGGCATTTCGTCTATTTGTGTTAACTACACAAGGATAAACCTGTCCAATCGTTAATTTAACAGATATATTTGGTCTATATCAGTGTAGTGTAAACTTATCTGCATGTTCTTTCCCTTTATATGTTAACCCATATATTAGTTACGAACTTTAACAAAAGTTTTAACAAAGTTTAACCAAAGGGCTTTTAAAAACTGAAATAAATATTTAAATTAATGATTTACGTTGTTATAGACTAAAAATATTTATTAAATTAATGATTGGACAGGTTTACTCTTATGAAATTAACACAAATAAACGGAATGCAACGAAGTTTAACAAAAATAAATATGTAATATTGCAAGTGGTCGATTTTAAACTAAAATATTTCAAGTGGTGTCTTGAGTAAAGTGCAAGTACACAAAGTGCACTTTACTCTTAAATTAACTACTACCACTATGTTGGGCATGAAAGCTGGCTAGAATCATAGGGGTATTAGATTATATATAGATCTAGTTATATGTAGAACTTTTGTGTATTTTTATGCATGTTTTTGTTTTAGTAGACAAGCTCATCCTAGTATACAAAATCCTAGAAACTAGTATACAACTCTAAAAAACTAGAATAAATATTGAACTGCTTTTCTAACATGTACAATTGCGATAACTTTTGGTTCTTAACAAGAAGGTTGTGATAAAATTTGCGGAGTAGTCAATTCTAGTAATTTATCGGCCTAAAATGCCATAAACATAAACAATCAGGCATATACAAGTGTGAAATGGTTAATCTATAATCTTTGTGCTTTATATGAATAAGAGTATAAGAAAAAACAAATACAAGTCACACAAACATATCAGATACAGATACATAGATACATATACAGATAGAGAAGGATATGTCGAGGAAACATACCTTATCGTAGGAGAGTTTGTCGTTCTGCACCTAGCCTTTCAAAGACTTATGAAGAGATGTGAGAATTGAAAATTGGATTTGTCCACACACGATATATATGAGAAATTTAATAATTCTTTTTAGGATTTTGTTAGAAATATGAAAGGTAAAAGATTCTTAGAAGATATTCTTTTTAATTGATTTGGTTGTGAAGTTCAAAAAAAATCGTTAGTGAAATAGATCTAGCTATGAATAATGATGACATTTAAAGAAATATCATTAAAATATCATTAAATTTTATTAAGAAATATCATTAATGGCATATATTATTATTCAATTGTTTTTGTAAATAATATTATTTTTGAAAGATGGATTCAGTTAACAACATAATTTGTTTTTAGGTGGCAACAATACAATTAAGATTTTGTTCAATAGTGTTATAATAGATTGTGTATACTTGTTATAACATGCCATAATCTATACTATATTATTAAGGGCGAAGTGACAAATGTTTGGTCGTTCGTTCGTCTGGTCATTCCTACTCTACTCCAAACACTCTTCTTAATTAAATTTTAATTAGTTAACACCTTTATAAAAAATCTTTTAATTAATTAAAATTAAATAAAAAAATAAAATACACTCTTATACAAACTCCTTTCATTAAAATACACCCTTATATAAATTATTTTAATTAATTAAAATTAAATAAGAAAATAAAATACAAAGTATAATATATTGTTGTAATATTTAAAATAGATAAGTCTAAATTATAGCCTATATTTTTTATTTTAAGAATTCTATTTACACTATAATTTTTATGTAATATAGTTGTACTCACAATTAACTCAATTTCATCACCATTCAAACTGTTTAATTTATTTAAAATTATAACTTATTAATTAAATTTTATGAATATTAAAAAAATAATAATTAATATATAATAAAAATAATAATATATAAACAACATTGTATAGAAAATATAGAAAGAAATTAATAATATAATAAATTACCACATTAAATTAAATATTAAAATTATTATATAATAATAAAAATCAATTAATATATAATTTATTAATATCACATGTGCTTTATAAGCTAGTATTATAATATACTTGTACTTATATATATATATATATTTAATCTTTAAACAAAATCATTATGTGATTATATAATAAACAAGATTAATTAATGGTACAATAAAATTATAATATTGATTAATGTATATCTAATAAATACCCAAAATCTAAATACCTAATCAGCTAATGGTCAAGTTTGTTCATAAACATTCATTACTCAAGATTTTTTGTGGTCCTGTTAATGTTTAACTTATTGTAGAAACAAGGATGTATGAGATAAAAAATAAAGGGTAAAAACTTGGGTGGATTAATGATGAGGAACGAAAGTGGAGAATTTTTATATATGTCATTATTAGTTTATATGTATTTAGTTTAGAGAGAATTAAAATTATTTGTTTATATATTTTATATGCGGGGCTAGTAGTTTATGCCCTAGACAACAATGAGTTTGTAGAAGGGGATTGAATACAAACTCAATTTTTTTCTGAGTTTGTATATTTGTATATAAATTGGAATAATAGATAGAACTTATATTTGATGTAAATCAACAAATGAACGTAAAACAGATACTATAAAATCAAGAACAGTATTTAAAATTACTGATGGTCTAAAGTAGATCCACCAAAGATATTTTTATTGCTCTTGAAAATTAATCTGTATCCTTAATACTCACTTTTACGGTGTTTATTCTTCTTACTTTTTACAATATTTCTATCTCAGAACTAAACAAGAAGAAAAGTAATACCAACTTATCTCTTTCTTATACTTGTTTATATATCACAAATATTAGAAGTTTGAACTATTCGACAAATAATACAAATAATTCTAATAATAGAAACTTGTGCACATGGTCATCCACTCATCTCCTTTGCATTGTGAATTTTAAGAATTACTCTTGTCTTGTGCAATTCCTAGAATAACCTGCTTCTGTGTTCAAGAGTCTCCATAGTCAGACACTGTCTTTCAACTAGTTCAGAACTCTGTAGAGATTCTTGACATTTTGTCTTTTTTTCCATTGATAAGTAACTATCAACTGATATGTAGTTGTTAAGCTTATCGATCAATTTTTCTTTGCATTCATTGATTGATATATTATCCATCGATTGATATTTGAACTCAATCGATATATCCATCGATGACTCTTCAATCCATTGACTTAAGATTTGGTACCAAAAGCGATTCGCGGAGGTCTTCATCCCGCGAATCTTTTTTTGACTATCCATTGATCCTTCTTCCATCGATCCATCCTTCACTTGTGAAGAAAATTTAGGTCTTCAATAATCTACAATTTAACAGTCTAGAATTTACATTTGTTGATGAACAAATATCAGTTAGAAACATTGTTATCTATTGACTCTTCCTGGATTACCCAACGATCATTATACACTTCAATGGATAATGGTTCATAATACTTGTTACATATACAAAGTATCGAACCTACTTATCAATTGATAAACATTATCCATTGATAATAGGTTTCCTAATCAATGGATATTTATAGAACACATATTCATTGATCAGTTATATAAAATAAAATAAATTATAATTTTAAATGTTATGTTATCATCAAAAACTATCCTGATTCCTCACAGTTTATGAATTATGTATATTATTTATAATAAGTTCAATTGTTTATGGGTACATTAGGTTATATAGTTAGGGTGTCTATGTATTTTCTATATAATCATGTAATCCCCCATATATTAGTAAGACTTGATTATTGAGATATTAGTGGATATTTAACCGAGTGTGTTCTTTGTGATCTATAGTTTTTTCCCTTGTGCGGTTAAGAAATCCTTATGAACCACCCATATTTATCTTGTAATCCAAAATTTAGTTCGTTTATTCATCTTTATACAAGTTTTCACCATCAATTAATATAAAATCCATTACCCAAAGGGTTTTCCAACCGCGAAAAGGATAAAAAATTATAGATCACAATCCAAAAAGAAAATAAGTTCAGTATACACTTACATCTCAATAATAAAGTCTAAGGGAATATGTGGAAGATTACATAATTAATAAAGGGAATAAAAACCCGTCGTGCTGGACATGAGTACGATCGTGCTGAAATAGGCGAGTTGGAGTAATAAAGTCCTGAAGTATGCATGGTGGTTTGGTGCACAAAAGAACTAAAATGCAAAACTCTACTCGATTGCAATTAAGCTCTTTGAGCATGGACCTTGATAGCCTTGTCTAACTATTCTCTTGTATGCTTAGCATAGAGTTTGGGGTATGCCCTTTTTTTTAATCCAAAAAACTAAAATAAATTAATGAAAATAAAGGAAACAAGCACAAGCAAGAAGAAAAGAAAAAAAGAAACTAGATGGGTATTTTGAGTAATCTTAAATAGATATGATAGGTATTGTTTGTAGAAGACGGTGACCAGGAGGTGTTGGTATTTTCTAGAGTCGAGACATTCGAAGTAGACCTGGCAATTCATTCGTGTCATGTATATTTTCGTGTCATTTTCGTGTCATGTACTTAAATGTTAAATCCAAACACGACCCATTTAGGGTTCGTGTACTTTCGTATTTGTGTTTTCGTGTCACAACAAATAAAAATAAATATATAAATGTATTACAAATATACGAAAATATTATATTTTTATGAATATATATTAAATACCTATATTTATAGCATATTTATATACAATATTATGAAATTATGTATAATCATATATATAAATATAGATACATCTATTATAAATCTTAATATCTAAATATAAATATATTTATTTCGTGTACTCGCGTCGTCTACCTAAAGGGTAAAACCAAACACCACATGAAATGTAGGGCGTTTACTTCATGTCGTGTACTTGAAATGTAAATACTGACACGGAAATTTCGTGTCATTTTGTGTTGTGTCATTCGTGTCGTGCCCAATATTGTCGGCTAATTCGAAGTCGGTCCTATGTGGTAATTTAGGTGTTTTTTCTAAAGTCGAACGTAGGTGGACTAGGCGGTTAACATCCGGGCCTAGGCAGTCAATAATAAAATTCATAATTTTTAAAAAAATGTTAAAATATTAATAACTACGAAAAAAGAAAATAAAGTAGTAATTTTCAGCTAACCCAGTATGCTATAAAATAATAATATAGAAGTAGATATAAAAGTAGATAAAGTAGTACATTTTTCTCATAAGGTTTTATCTTTTCTGATATAAAGGTATTATTGTGTAAACTTCTGGGATAATCTCTTTCTTATGGTAGTCGTAATTTAGGTTACGGCCCCATGAGACTGGTTAATCATACCTTTTGGTTAGATGATAAATTTTTATGGATGAAAGAACCATTCACAACCTCTAAATGTTTCGGGGATATGTACTTCAAGTTATCTATCAATGAAATGTTTATCGTTTTCGTAACAAAAAAAAGTAGTTATATTTATTCAATTTTACAGAATGTGGAAGTGGTGTGTAGAATGGCTCGAGTAAATCTATGTGTCAAATGTTAAGTTAATAGTTAAAGTAGCTAAATACTCTATGTTAGTTAATTTTTAAGAGTCAAATACTCTGCTAGTGTCAAAAAAAAAACATCTATTTAATTAAATATAATTCTAAAAATTAAAATTCATACTATTAATGCCCCGTTTAATCCCCAATTTATTGATTAATGCCTTGAGGATACCCTGAGTGCCTTGGAAGCCTATTGATTTTTAAAACACTGCTGTCACTTTGGTAGAACCATGCTAACAGTGCTTTAATTAATTTCAAAAATGTACTCATTGCTTAGTAGCGTACAGATCATTGTGGTTTTGTTTGATTCTTGCTGGTTAGTAGAGAAGGCTAGTGTAGCCACCATCAAAAAAGAGAAATCTGGATGGAATTAAGTGGCTAAATTCAGCTTTTGTTTGGTTCTTATATTCTCTGGAATGTTTACCACTAGCCAGCTGCTAACTGCGTGCTAGTGCTGTATTACCTATCCAGCCAAGAGGTAATTTATTTGAGAAATGCTACGTACCCCAAAAATTATCCAAATGTTGAGTTGTCATGTATGTAGCATTGCTCGATTTATTTATGCTTAGTTCTGTATTGATTTTTTAGCTTTCATTATTTCATTCACTTGCATCAAGTAAGATGGAAAACTTATGACGGAATCGTTGGGCTTGCAAAACTTATGTTGCAACTTCACCCCAGTCGAAAACCCCACCACAACTACAATTTGGGGTAGAAAGTCGAGAAGGTAGTTGCGAAAGATTTCTACCCGAAAAGATTCTCTCTCGGAGTAGAGTTTTCTTTTTAATGTGAAAACTCGATGACGGACATGATTTCTGTCGTAATTACATTAGTTTAATAAAAGTGGGTGCTAAATAATTACAACAAATGGAAAATCATCCTGCCAAAAAAGGTGACATCATTTTTAACTTGCAACAGACAATGGTTAATATATGTTAATATATTTTGATGTTGTATCCTTGCTTCTAGGTAATTTACTTGTACAGTTGCAGTGCAGACCATATCTTAGTGTGGCAAAGGTCATGGGTTCTAATTCTGACTCCGTCCCTGTATATGTTAGTATTTTTTGTCTTGCGTCATTGAGGTGTGAGGCTAGGCTCAGGAAGTTTTCCTTTTACCTGAACTTGTGTGATAATGTAACTATAGAGAGGTTCCTGAAATGATGAGAGAATGTTCAATTCTGAAAAGGTTTTTTCCTTCTTTGCAAACCATTTTATTTTCCTTAATCGAAATGGAAAATTAGGAAAGTATTTTTATAAATTAAACATACGCTGAAAAATCAAATTTTTTGAAAAATATTTTATTAAATCTAACCAAATGGTACTGAATATTTAAAAAATATTTTATAGAAAGTAATTTTCGTGGGACATACACAAACAGAGACCAAGTAATTTTAAAAGCTTGAAGCTTACTTTTTTGATCAAAAGATTAATGATAATTTTTATTTTGGCAAGAAGGGTTAACATGTTTCCAAAGCATGCAGTCATATACCAAATCATTACTCATTTCAAGTTATTGCTACAAAAACAGCAATGTGGTCGTTCTTAATGTGGTCATAAATAACATTTTTTCTGTGTACATTTTTATCCATTTGCCAATGATGTCCTAATCTAATCTAGTTTAGGATTCGTTTGGTTCGTGGAAGTGTATGAGGTTGGAACGAGGAATCGGGTTAGAGTGTTATGAGGTTCAAATATCATTTTTCATGTCATGTATTTGGTTGAATGTTGGAATGAATCTATTTTAAAAATGAATGATTCTTGATATTCATGTCTTATACCCACATTCTCTGGATACCAAAAACTCATAACTTATCGGTTTGAGATATGAGTTTTAAATTTTATTTTTTTCAACCAAATACCAGATATGGGGTTGGAATGACAAAAACTCATACCTGATGTTTAAATATTAGTAACCAAACAACCCATTATTTGTTAAACCCCTCATATTTATTTTTATAGTTTTACTAATATCTACTAGTTATTTTAGTTTATGATAAATTATGTGTTTTAGTTTAAATATAGTTTTTAGTGATTCTATAAAAAACATATATTTATAAAATTTAGATACGTCAATATTAATTCTTATCTACTACATGATCAACTACTAGCAGATGTATTATCAATAATGATATATACTGATTCCTATACCATTTTTGACACTCAACGAAGTCAATGTATCATTTTTGAAACGGAGCCCGATTTATAAGATAGATGGAGACCTGCATTCATAGGTCTTATTCAAGTCCTTCATTTGCATCCATCTGATAAAGTGATAATTTCTGGACACATTGGTTAGAAATTTCAGACCAAAAATGTGTTCAAGCTTTGTTTTATCTATATTTAAATAATATAAATAAATAACCTACACCTCAATGAGAAAAGGTCTTCCACCCGTACAAAACGACACGAGCGAGAAACATGTTAAAACCTGATTCTATTTCTTCATTCTCTCATCTTTTTATAGTAAAGAACAAACAATAACATCAATATCACAAAGAGAAAATTAAAAAATAGGTACCTGAATTATTCGTGTTTTATTGTCTAGGTTCCTGAATAAAAGATTCTGTATTTCAAGTTCCTAATTATTTTATTTTTTGGTTCAAATCCCTCCGTTAAAAAAATTTTAACAGTTCAAATTCCTCTGTTAAAAAAATTGTAATAGACGTTAGAATCTTGATGACGTGTCACTGATGTGACATAAAAATTTCTTGTTAGATCCCTGAACTTTTATATTTACTGGTTTAGATCCTTAAACATAATTTTTTTTAAATAATTGAATATTTTTAAATTTAAATGATAATCATGTTTATTTTTAAAATAAACGATAACATAAAAAAATTATGTTAAGATTTTTATGTTTAAAATTTAAAAATATTCAATTATTTTTAAATTTTTGCTATATGAAACTTTTCGACTTGGCATGACTAGGGTTGTAAGTTGATTCAGAACATATGATACACATATCAGATTTGTTTTATTCTTAGATTAAATGGTTATTTATATAGTTCAAATAAAAAATAATACTGAATGTTATTGGATTATATTTGACTCGTATTCGATGGAACACAATATAAAAACGATAAAAGTAAAATGATCTGATACATGAGTAAAGAAAAAGGGATATCCGCAAAATCTCAAAATCAAAATTAGAGGTACACCAATAACAAGCTTTTACCTTGTATATTTTGACATGTTAATTGTAATTGGCATTAAAGTGGTCTAAGAACTGTAAATTTAGATGTTTAGAGTTGTGTATGGTTTTAAAATTTTATTTTTAAAATAAATGATAAACATAAAAAAAATTATGTTCAGATTTTTATGTTTAAAATTTATAAATATTCAATTATTTTAAAAAAAATTATGTTTAAGGAGCTAAACCAGAAAATGAAAAAGTTCACGGACCTAGACCAGAAATTTTTATGTCACATCAGTGACACGTCATCAAGATTCTAACGTCCGTTAGAATCTTTTTAAATTTTTATGTCACATCAGTGACACGTCATCAAGATATTCTAACGTCTGTCAGAATCTTTTTAAATTTTTATGTCTCATCAGTGACACGTCATTAAGATTCTAACGTCCGTTAGAATCTTTTTAACCTTTTTAAGGGAGGGGACGTTAGAATCTTTTTAACCTTTTTAAGGGAGGGATTTGAACCAGGGACCTGAAATACGGAATCTTTTGTTCAGGGACCTAGACAATAAAACACAAATAATTCAGAGACTTAATGTTTAATTTTCCCTGTAAAAATTTTACAGTAAGCATCTTTGTCATGGCTACTACAGCAGATAAATGTAAATTTGTTACAAACTTAAAATCACAAACAAATTAGTATGCAGTCCAGCCCTCTTCCTTTCTAACCATAATCAAACTTAAAATCCATTACTTGGGGACTTTTTGTAGATATCTAAATATCTGAGTAAATGTTTAAGTAACAATATAAAAACATTCTACCAATCCATCGAACTCATACCAGAAACACAAAAATGTTTCTCACATTTTCTATTTCTTATAATATGAATTCCAGAGGACCATTCTCTTTCTTGCCATCTCAAAATATCTTAATAACTCTACAAGTACAAAACAGTTATTTAAATAATATATATGGAAATATCCCAAAATAAAAAAGGATGTCAAACAATGAGTCGAATGACAATGATGAATAGTCATAAAAAAATATTATTGGAATTTAAAACAAGAGTGCAAGTTTTACATTTGGTATACAACCCTGCTAATATTTTGTTATTTATATGATGCCCCCCCTTGGCCCTTGTATGAAATCCTGGTTCCGTCACTGTATATTATATTTTATTATAACCATTTTCTTTGGCTGGGGAATGGAAACACAACTTCCTACATTAACTTCATGCAGTGCAGTGCAGCCAGTACTTGTATAAAAGTAAAGAGATTACAGTTCAAAGTTACTCACCCCTAAAGTAATTGCATCTCGCTTGAGTATTGAGCCTTTCATCTAAGGTCAAGGTCTGACATGCACCGCAGCAAACAAATTGAGACAGAGTCTGTCCAATTCCATGCCTTTTCGGAGAGTACATCTGGATCCAGAACTCCTTTCATACAAGAATAATTAAGTTCCATTTTCCATTGTTGGAAGCAAAATAACTTGCACTCTTCATTCACAGTAATCCTGGTAGAAGATGGTCTATTCAAACTATCATTTCCAAACTACTACATGTCTTTATATACCAAACTAGAATCAACTATGCTGACATTCTCCAGTAGACAATCATAACAAACTTTTCGCAGCTCAATGGTGGAGGTCTTGCGTCATAAGAGCCTTAGCTACCAGGTAAACCAACTCTGTGAACAGAACTTGATATACATGGCACCTTGATTGATGCTCTTTTGGTCCTGGAAGACAAAATCACTTTGATTGGAACATCAAATTAGGTCTTACCGTATAAAAAGGCGTACTCCTTCACCGGGATCATCTAAGTTCCTTGAAGGGCAACAGTCAATGCAAAATGTCTTTTCCTTTTGCCTTAGACTGGTGCGGTGAGTACCGAAACTTTTACTGTAGTAACTACAACCACTATCTCTAATGATTTGACCAAATTCTCTATTCAACTCAGCAACCACCACAACATCAAAGTTTTTTAATAGAATCAATAAATTCTCCTGATATAGCGTGTTTCAACTTTGACACAAATACATTCTTGGTACCAGCAGAAATTCCAACCGTTGATGCAGTAGCAATAAGAACAAAATTCTCACCATTTCTAACATCTATTTCATACAATTCCTCGAAATTTTCTTTCAATTTCATGATCAGTTTTTCATAAAACGACGAAACTGCAGGAGAAATCACATTAATAACAAGTATGCCTTGATCACAAAGAACCATTCTAGCCGCTAAAAGAACATCCTTATGTACAAACTCTAATGGCGGTGCACCAATACCCATATTGACATCAGTTGAATCCAAATCAACCATAACAACATCAAATTTAGCATCATAATCATTAATATTATGGTCATCTAAATAGTCAATCTTCGAACATTTATCATTACTAGCAAATTTCTTCAACAGTTCTATTGCATCTCCCAAACAAACCCAAACCATCCCATCACAATCATCCAAACCAAAATACTGCTGTGCAACTCTTAAAACAACCTCATCAGCCTCCACACCAATAACCTCGAATCCTAAATGCCTACTCAAGAATCCAAGTAAAGCTCCACCACCAACACCCAAACACAACGCTTTCGGCCTAAACCCACATTGAATCCTCTCATCCAAATACCCACCAATCACCGAAACACCTGCCACCATCGGAACTAAATATGGATGCACCAAAACCCCAAAATCAAGACAAAACTCAACACCCTCAAGACCCACAAAACCACACCCACTTTTCGGAAAAATCCGAACTTGGGTCTGTATCAAATTAGGCATTCTCTTAAACCTCAACCTTCTCCTAAACTCTCTACCCTCAAACCCTTCCAATTCAGCATCTTCCACCACCATTTCACCAACCAAACCCCCAACACACACCTCAACAACAACACTACTAATCAAATCATCCTCATACCTCAAAAACACGACTTTTGGCAAACCCTTTACAAAACATGACTTGGATGACAAGGCAAACAATAAAGGAGTCAACTTTTCTTCAAGATTCATCACATGAGCATGACCCGTTTCGTATTCGGGTCGGGTAAATGAATTAGTTAGGTTTTGAGAAACGGGTACATTACCAATGAGCACAAGGCGTGAAAAATGTGGAAAATTGAGGAGGAGCTGGAGGTGGCCCGAGTTAGTTGAGAAGATCCAGTCAGTTTCACGGTTAGTGGGTACAAACATGGCAGCGATTTGGGGGGAATCGGTGGTGGGTTGAGTGAGTGGCGAGTCAAGGACGGCAACTCGGAGGAGAGCATGAGGGAGAGCGGGGTTGGGATAGGTGAATGTGATGAAACGAGACGGGAGTATCGTTTCGAATGTGTTTGGGTTTAGAGACATTCTTTTTTGGATCAAGGAGTTGTGAAAGCTATAGATGATTACAAGTTCAGGAATCTATCACAATTATTTTTGTTGTATTTATGAGAATAAGAAATTAGCTTTTTCAAAATATTGAATAAAATAATTTTATATTATAAAAAATAGGTTATATTAAAATAAGTATATATCAAATTTTTTTATTTCTTTTAGTAAATGCAAAACATAATCATTTTATTTAATATATGTGAAAAGTAATCTAAGTTGTATTTCAAATTTCAGGATTAATATTAACCACTTATATTATTCAATCGCACTTCAATTATTAACAATTTATAATTATATCGATACTAATATTATTATCTATGAAATTTTAAGAAAATTAATAGTAAAAAAATACCAATATTAAAGTATTGATGCATAATAATGTGTAATATAGAAATAGTGAGTTGAGTTCACGAAGACCTCTGTTTAATTAGAGACCTTGGAGATCGTATATGTACCGCTTGCATAATATTATAATACATATTATTATACTACACATTTTATACTCACGTTCTACGTACATGTATGGTTTCCGGGTCTTCAATTAAAAAGTGCTCTCCATTTGAACTTTTTCCTAGAAATAATGTGTAGTATATATATCCATAGATGTTTGATTTACACTAAATAAATCGGTTAACGGAGTTGTTTGATTTACGGCTCATAAATCGGAATCTCAATTTTAAATTCAGTTAACAGGAATTGATGAAATTTCAATTCCATATATGTAATAAAAATTTGGATTAGTAATTTATTTGTATAAAACACGAACCCTGAGTTAAACCTCCTTAACATTTTATATCATTCTCATTTTTATTTAACCCATTTTCTTATACTCGATTCTCATTCTCATCAACAATCCAACTCTACCTTATTTTATTACCCTTGTTGGTACTGTAGCCCGTAAACGATATCTCATCCACAAGGTTTCAAACTTTTCACCATAAGTTCCTCAGCCCCAATATCGTAGCTAGCTTACATTCTTCAGCCTCTGGCCTGAATAATAGGCCTTAGTAGTTTCTTCATTTGTGCAACTTCACCTCGATCTAACTTCGTTGTGAGCTAACTCAACTTCACCTCTAACTTTTGTTGTGATCATTAAACAATATCTCTAATTGGTGAGGTACCATATGATGAGAATCATTGACTAATTAAGGGAGATAGAGCAAGTAATATATAAGATGAATAAAAATCATTGAATAACTTTTTAAGTTGCTTTACAAAAATAGTTATGTCTACGATCTTGCAGTTTTTGTTAGCAAAAATCATGATACAATTCAACATATTTTTTTTTTAAATTGAAGAAATTTAATATTAATAAACCCTATTCAAGAATCTCAATTCATGTTTTGTATGCATATCAGATTGATTAGAGGATTACCCCTGTCCTCCAAAAGAATTCGAACTTAATTTTCTGATCTATGTTTATTAATCCTGGAAGAATCATGAGAACAATAAAAAAACACTTTTATAGTTGGATTTCATATATAAATCAAGCTCTAAAAGATAATTCACAACATACATAGACTAAATATTAAACAGGTTTAACTGTGCTACTGTAGATACAGTCAAGATTTTAGTCAAAACTTCACTTAGATCGAACATACGAAACATGGAGGTACAGTATAAAAAATAACAAGCAAAAGATGTTTTCTTTTATCTAAATCAAAAAAGTCAAGGAGAAATTGAGTTAAGGTTTCAGTTGGCTGCACTGTATGATAGCGCACAAACATCAACCCCACATTATAAGGTTGCCAACTCATTCATTTTTTTTATAAGTCGATCTGGCCGGTCTTTCTTTAATTTCTTGCATGGGGCTTTTAACCAAACTAATACATATGCAGAGAGAGGTGGCCAAATGGGTGGGTTGGCTCGCCCCGACTAATCCCGATTAGTCAATTTAGCTCGTATCAGGTGTCTTGGACCGGACCGATTCATGAACCGACACAAATCGACTGAGGCAATGTGCTGTATACGAGTTATGTTGTACTGAACCAGACTCGGCTCGTCCTGGCTCGCAAACTTACATTAACCCGCCACGAACCAACACCAATTGTTATACATGCTTTACTCATTTTTAATTTAATTTTATTATCTATAAAATATAATCTTTTTAATAAAATTTAGTTCATATTCGATTAAATTTGTAATTGAGTCGAATAAAAATATAAATTTTATTTTAAAAACATTCGTATAGTTTTTTAATACTTTTAAAATATTAAATGGAATTTTAAAAAATTTAATTTTTTTTTAATAAATACGCCAAACCCGCATAGCCTCACACGAGTCAGTCTTTCTGAGAACCGGCCCGACTCGGCACGGCCCGAGTAGCTGCACGTACCACCCACGAATTAGGTGCTGGCCAAACCGGCTCGCCGGTGAATCGGCCCGCCTGACCCACCCACTCGTTTGTTCAACTCTATATATATATATAATAGAATTTGGCATTTTAGCATATTTATAAATATTAATATGACAAAATATTCTAAATAAGGTAAGAGGCATATACAAGAAATAAAAATTCCCTTTTTCGAAAATTTTACCTACAATGTAAATGGTACATTGGATACTAAATACCTTTTACAAGAACAAAAAGGAAACTTCTATTAATAAAATAAGGTAAAAGAATTTATGTAAAATTGAATTAAAAGGAAAATAGGTTATAAAACGAATGTATATATAGGTACTCCAAATTAGCCTAAATATATTCGATTATAAATATCTGAGATGCGGATATAGCATAAGTTGGTGACCGCGTCGATCCTAGTACTATTACTAATTTGAGAGCATGCATGAGGCTTTGAAGAGCGAAGCTTATAAATTAAGGTCAAGTATTCTTCTTTAGCCTTGCTGCATATCTCTTTATAACTTTACCTCTTCCGCCGGCCTCGATCCATATATATATCCGAGAAGCCTTATATATATAGTTGCAATGGTTCGTGTACAAGCATTCAATCCCTCAGTCCCGGCCAACTTTGAAATTAGGTGCTACTCCATATCTGTGTATATATATGTATGTCAACTTTGAAATTAACCTCTTGATAATATGATTTTCGTTTATATATATATAGCTCAAGTGGCCCTAGTACGAGGTTAATCGGTGTTCCCAGCAATAATTTAGAAACTGCATTTAGGGAGGTGCGTAAATGTACAAAGTTAATGGATCTTTGCGTATATGTATGTACAATTCAATAGGGCTTAATTACAAGTTGTTCTTTAACTAAAATATTGCAGGAGTTATTGCTCAGGTTGTCTTTGAACCAGATAAACGCACAAGAGGCGAATAAAGCATGGTCGACACACACATACATTGTCTTGCAAATATTAACTAGTTTATTCTTCTCTATCTTTTGATTTTGCAAATATATATATCTTCATCAACTGACAATATGTTATTCAAATTCAGGATCGAGGTATCAAATTTCTCGCACTTAATTATTTTGGTTAATTGACGTTTTTTCTTCTTCATTCTATGCTGATTCTCTCCTACGTGTTCTTTTCTAGTCTTACTTCAGAGACCTCGACAAAATTGAGAAACAGACGAAATTAATGAAATGGCCCATAAAAGCAAAGAGGTTGACAATATTTTTTGTTTCTCAGTTGTTAAGCAATGGCATGCAGTCCTAGTGGTTTCCTAGCTCATAGTTTTTCGAGTATAATCAATCTGGAGATACACTAGTATATATATATTAGCATAAATATTTTGCTTTAAAAAATTTGAAGAAAATTATAATTTTGCAAGTGATGTTTTCTTTTATTAATTTATGATGCTAATTTGCTGACTCTTCAGATAATTTATTTCACAGGAGTAGGAGGAGCAGGCATGCAATAAGGAGCAGGGAAGAATGACTTGAGAAAGAATATTGGAGTCAAACAAATTGTAGCTGCATGCGCATGGAACTCAAGCTACAATTACATTCATTTGAATCTTTTAATTCTATGTTGGTTTCGCGCGCCCCCACACACATATATATGTACTAGTTGTTATAATAGTTGTTGTTTAATGTTTTCGGGGACATTGTTTCAAACCATTGAAAGTTTATAATTAATTTGTTGGTAAATTATTTTTATTTTTGATAGATATTGATCACAAACTCAATAATCCAAAATCATGTTCATCAAGAAACTTATATACACCATAAAAAATATCCTTTATATATATAATAACATGACAAGTGAAAATTTTGAGTCATTTTAATCATAAAAAATGTGTGAGTCATTTTATTCACTTGAAATGACTATTATATCCTATTCTAAAAATAAAAATTATTATATTAATGGTGTGAATTGAATGCATGTCCTTCTAATTTAATGACTTTGTTTAAAATCATGTATTGAATTATAAAACATATGATTCCATTTTATAATTAATTAGCTACATGTTTATGACTATTAATAATTGTTATAATATTTTTTTATTTTTAGTAAACCAATTGTTTAACTCATGTCATTCGTATAATATTAGAGACGAGACAAATAAACATTCATTGAAAAGGTCAAATTTTTATTTTCTTTACAATCATTCACATAATAATATATATACAATAGATCGAAAATTAACGTAAAGCTTTATGTTCATTTAAATCACAGAATGCAATTCCAAACGACTATTTGGTTGGTTTAGTTTGGTCGGAAATGGAAGGCATAATTGAACAACCAATAGTAGTCGGAACTAGGTCATTTTTGATACTATATACAATCAATTGTTTTGGTTGGTTATGTTCGGTTGATAATGGCGATCAAAAGCGACCAATACATGACGGTCATAGTAAATCGGTTGGTTTTGATACTGACATGGATTGCCACATGACTGGTCATCATTGAATGAGATCTACTATAGTAATAATTGACCGATAGTTGACCGATTTAGATTTTATTTCCAACTAATCCGTAGGTTGCTTTTGTTAGATTGAAAATGATGGTCAAAATTGATCAACGGACACTCGATACTCTGTTGTGTTTGATCCTATTTACAACCAATTGTATTGGTTGGTTATGTTCGGTTGGAAATAAGTATTAAAACCGACCAATTAGTTGACGGTTGTATTTAAGACGGTCGTTTATGACCCTTTTTTCTTGTAGTGAATATTGTTTCAAATCATTGAAAAATTGGTTGGTAATTTATTTTTATTTTTGATAGATCGATATTGATCACAAACTCAGTAATATCCAAATTATATGCTTGTAATTTTATAAACATATGGATTTTTTTAGCTGATTTGACATATATATTAAAATTGAATGTAAAGGAGTACTGTTAAGCTTGTTTATAACCTTGCAGTAATACAACAAGGACATACATGGCTTTAAAACTCTAAAAACCCTAAAACGAACTCATACGCTTAGTTCTTTGCAATGGCCTAAGAAGACAAGATTGATGTTTCTCCTCGATTCGTACTATCTAGGCGATGGAGATCAGCCCAGAAACTTAATCACTCATGTGATGCTGAAGGCCGGGCTACAATTATCTAACATGGTCTAGCTAGCTAGGGCAATCACTTTCTCCTTCAAATCTGGCTAAATATTTGAATTTGTTGATGGAATTATCACAAAGCCAACGTAACTGAGATGAAGAAGTTAATTGCTTGATTGGGAGACCAACAACTCTATGCTAGTTTCATGGATTCTCCGGACCATATATATATATCCTAATAATAAGGCCGCAACATCATCCTGATGAACATGGAAGAGGCAAAGAAGCTAGCTCTAGGATTATCTAGAGAAAGGTTTCAATTGTGTGTCTACTGCAGGTCCTCGTATACAACTGAGGGCAGAAATAATATAGTAATAGTAGTATAGTACAGGAGCACATGGACGCAGCAAAGCAGACACTGTGCGTGCCAACTTTGTGAGAAAATATAGTGGGGCTGCCAACAACAAGGATGCAACAATGGTTGGAAAATGTGGGTAGAAGTCCCACATTATCAAGTCATTTTGAGCCTAAGTTTGAATATTTTTTGGAGCGTGTGCGCATCAAATGCGCGCATCAAGTTATGATTGGAGTACGTTCTTCTTCGAGAAAGCTTTCCAATGCATATTTAAGTATTCAAAATGATCAAGGAATGGATGATATATGATTATCCAAAGTTGGTACCTTAAAAGTGGAAACTTGAATCTCACATTGAATTGGAAAAGAGTTTTCCATAATTTTATATAATAGAACACTTATGTAGTGTTTAAGATGTGTTAGTATGGTATTGCTCCACCACCCACGTGCGCGCAGGCGGGGTGCAAATCATGGGATTTCGAGGGCAAATTCGTGGCTTCGCAAGCCTTCGGGCGGCCTATCTGCGGACATGGATGCAACAAAATTTGGGCCGAATAAATCCGGATCAGTTTTGCTGAAATCAAAGTAACTGGATCAGTTTTGCTGAAATCAAAGTAACTGTCAGGGTATGAAAGTTATTGTTAGTGTTTGACAGTAAACTCAGATCAATATAATAATTCGTTATTTTGTTTTAATAATAAATATTATTATTAATTCGAAATTGATTACAAATTGATTTCCTTTATTAAATAACGCATGATTAATTAAGAAAAACGCGTGATAATTTAGGAAATTGTGTAGCGCCCAAGTTTTTCTCAATCTATATATTCATCTTATTCGGTCTTAGGTTATTAAATCTATCTTCTACCCTAAACCCTAAATACAACCGTCCTCTTCTTGGTGATAGTTTTCTTGCTCTGTTCAACCTCGCTGAAGGTGTTGTTCTTCGTGACATCATCGTGTTCTCGTTTTATCCTGGGAGGCGATGACTCAAACATACGGTGAGAGGCGAAATAGCTTTAAGGAGACAATTCCACACTGGACTCGAGAAATTTTCCGTTTCTTATCCCTTCTCTTTAACAGTTTGTTTATTGTCATACACTACTCTGTTGCTTGCACACACAATCATTCCTGTTACTTAATTGTGTTTTTGGCAGATTGCTTAACAACAACATCAGACAGGTGGTAGGGATTCGATCTCCTTTGGCCAACTTAAAACACGAGTTATAAGATATGATTAATGAGAAACAACAAGATAAGAGGATATGAACTGTTGGAGTACCTGATGGTGAACGGGCATTAGCTATAAAAGAGGGTTGTGTCGTGTTGGCCGACTACGTACCCTAAATTACATTCCATTTTAATTTTGATGTCTCAAATGATTGATGATTTAAATTGTAATGCATGATTCAGTAATTCTTGAAGATCTTCAATTTGATACTAGTAGTTTTTATCGAAAACAACCCATATAGGAATTTATATCTCTACTTAACAATTTTGTGGTAAAGATTAAATGCAAAGATATTAATATTTATACTATTTTAAAATTATAAGGATAGTATTGCTAATGCTGAGAATACAAAAATATATACGATCAGTATAGATATTCAATCAAATCATTTCCGGAGAAGATTGTGTTTATTTTTCAAATTTAAGTTGTGATATATGCGTTTATGATATCTTTTGTTTAATTTTTTTGTCAGGTGAGATTTTCTATTTAATTTATTCCATATATTTCTAATTCAGATTGAGTTAGTACACTTACATATTTTTATATTGTTACTTTTAAAATTATTGCAGATTTCTTTCATTATTAATGTAAATCAATATTTATATTATCTTTTTACTTTCAAATTTCAAATATATAACCTTTTATAATACAACTTGCTTACCTTGTTTATCTAAAATTTAATATTATTGAAATTTATTTGAGATATTTTCAATTTATTTTTTTATGAATATTTGAAATATTTTGTATTCCCAAATAAAAGATCATGTAAGATTTTATAATTTTTTATCAGTGCTCGATATTGTTTATTATAATGTCCACCAACTTTTTATATTTTTTATTTTTGGTGAGAAAGATTTTTCTGAATTATTTTTGAAGAATTTTAATCAAAAAAATAAACAATCACGTATCATTTTAAAGAATCCACGAAGATTTTTCTTTTTTATACATCAACAAATATTTCTATATAGATCAAAGAATTTAAAATTCTTTAACATTTTTGAAAAATTAAAATTAATTGGAACCTATTTTAAAATATTAATTCTAACAAAAAGACTGGATATAACGTATCTTGATTTTGTAATAAATAATAATATCTTTTAACAAAATAATTGATAAAATCAACCAAACATTATATTAAAAAATCTTAGTGTCAAAAATTAAGAAATTAATCACACCTCCGGGTAGTCTCGCATATAACTTTTTCTTTTTATAAAATAATTAAAAACATTTACATTTTAATTTGACATTTTCTAGATAATCATGTTTTAAGGAGAATTTTCTAAATCACACTTAATTTTTTATTTTTCAAAATATTAGATGACAAATTAACAATGTTGAGATTCTTTTATCTGTTACAAAAATATATACTTTTTTTTACTATAACAAATGACTTTACATATTTTTGTAATGTATTTTTTTATATTATTGAATATAATGTACATGTGTGTAATAAAATTGGAATATAACATGTTGAGATTCAATAACGAATTTTATCATTTATAGAACTCTAGTTTATTTTATTATTTTTTAACAATAAATAAGTATATTTTAAAAAAAATATGTTATTATATATATTATCATTTTAATATTAAAATATTTCATATGATAAATAGGAAAATGCTTAATAAAATATATTATATAATAATGCAAAGTTCTAATGTGTTCTACTAAGTATTTTGATAATTTTTAAAATTAAAAATTAACATAATTTATTTTAGTTTGATAGATATTATTTGTTTATTTTAATAATAAAATAAAGTTTTACTAAATAAAGTAGGAATATTAAATATATTTCAAGTGAATAATTAAATATTTTTATTATTCTACTTCGACATTTGTCAAGATGTTTCTTAAAAATAAAAAATGTTGATTTGTTGTAAAGTATTTATTCGAAATGTCTTTCGATACTTTAAATCATTTTTGAGAATCTTTTTAATTTTAATTTTTTGAGATTTTTTAATATGTTTTAAAAATATAAATACTAATATAAAACACTTAAAAGCACTCTTAAAAGCACTTAAAAGAATATTATATTAAAAATATTTTTGAGAATTCTGTATTTAATATAAAACACTTAAGACTACCTGATATTTAAAAAATTCTTAAGACAATCTTATATTAAAAAACTCTTAAGAGAATCTTATATTAAGAATATTTTATTAAAAATATTTTAGAGAATCTTATATTAAAAAGCACTTAAAAAATATTTTAGACAATTTTGTATTTAATATAAAACACATAAAACTACCTGATATTTAAAAAACTCTTACTAGAATCTTATATTAAAAACTACTTAAGATAATATTATATTATAAAACACTTAAGAGAATCATATATTATAAAACACTTAACACTACCTCATATTTCAAAAACTCTTAAGAGAATTTTATATTAAAAAACTTTTAAAAGAATTTTATATTAAGAATATTGTATTAAAAATATTTTAGAGAATCTTATATTAAAAAGTACTTCAAATAATATCATATTAAAAATATTTTAGAGAATTTTGTATTTTATACAAAACACTTAAGACTACATATTTAAAAAACTCATAAGGAAATTTTATATTAAAAAAAAATTAAGAGAATCTTGTATTAGAAAATATAAAACATTTTGAAAAGCCTTATATTAAAAAACAAAACACTTAAAAAGAATTTTATATTAAAAATACTTATAAGAACTTATATTAGAAAGTATAAATCACTTTGACGATTTTTATATTAAAAAATTACAAAACACTTAATAGACACTTTTATAATGATAGGTAATACTACTTACTGTTTACACAATAACATAATTATATGTAATTAATATTTTTTAGTTAAATACTTTTACCAAATCTCGGGTAGAAATCATTCAAAAGAATATAGAAAAGAGTTATAATTTTTTTAATAAATTTATGTTAAACACTTGAGACAATATCGTCAATCCTATCAAATATTTGATGATTCAATTTAGATTTTTCAAATAATAAAATAATTTATTATATTAGAACACTTAATAGAATTTCTTTAATATTCATATTAAGTGTTTTCTATTAAAAAAATTTTTTTATTATTATTTAAGCTTATTTTAAAAAATTATAACTTTTAAGATTATCTTAGGTGTTGTGCATCTATATATTTAATTTGATTCTCTAAAGTGATTTTGAAATGTATTTTTCAAATATTCTTCTAAAAATGGTCGTGTAAGGTATTATCAAATTATTTTTTTAAATGTTGTGTAATTTTATTAATTTTTATTTAAGATTCAATAATTAAAATGTCGAATTATAAACGTTGTGCAAGGTATATTACAAGATTCTTTAAAAAATGTTGAATTAAAACGTAATAGTTTTTAAATATTATTTGCTTCACATACATAATTTTTTTAAATAAACTTTTATAGTAATTTTTATTAATTTCTAAAAATAAAACAATTATATGAGATTCTTTAAAGTGATGTTCGATTGTTTGATTTTTTATGTGATGTTTGTTTGATTTTATAATTTTTTTAAAAAGATATTATTATTTAGAACAAAATCAAGATACATTTTTTGTTAAAATTGATGTTTAAATTTTTTTTCAAGAAAACACACAAAAAAAACTATAAAAATACTCAAACAAGCTAAAGAGACTAACTAAGAAATCAATGAAATTCGACCAAAACGACACCATCTCCATCTAGGCCACTAACACCCAGACAGTATCTTCTTTTCCGATCTTCATCTGCAACCAACACAAAACATTCATCCAACTTACATACAACCAAAATAGAATATTTCTCTTCTGCATACAGGACAGTGGAGTCTGGATACACCTTTCCAATGCAACCATCCTGGAATAATCCCCTACATAGCAACTGCAAAAAAAACTCCATTGCAAACCAATATTTTCGGGCTACACTCGCATTTTCTCTGCAATACTAGCGACAAGAGCATAAACTGCAGGTCTGCAACAATGCAAAAGCCATCTGCACAACCACCATCTGAAACTACAACTCTGGGACCCAGCCTCTGGAAGATGCATACTTTTCAGCTGCATTTTTTCCCGCATGAGCAAGACCTGCAAACCTCTGCAAACAATAACATCCAGATTCCAGCATGACTTATATAAAATATATCAAAATCAGAATCTGCAACCCTGAGGAAAGACAACGCCTGCAGCCAAACTGCACTTTTGAAAAGCATAGCACATCATAATCAGCCCTGCAAATCTGGGACCCAGCAAAACTGATACTTTCTTCTGAAAATGCAGGTCTGAAACAATAATAAAGCCACCAAAGTTCTAGAAGATTAATAACACTTATCAGAATTTCAGCGCCAGATCACTTAATAGAATCTCAGCGCCAGATCACTAAGGAGAATCCAAAAAATTAATAATACTTATCAGAATCTCAGTCAGATCACTACGAAGATTGCAAAGTTAATAGTCAAAATCATATTAGTTTACATAATAAATAACATAATAAAAATTACTAATTACAACACTTAAAGGAACTCTACAGTGTACAGTTGAATAATATGATATAACAGAATCCAGTTAACATGATATATTATACAAACTAAAACACGTAGTCTGTATTAAAACCTTATAATTAATAAAGGCTGAGTGATAAATCATCAAAATCCAATGGCTGAGTGATCACTTGTCAGATTCTCAACTTGGACTATTAGGTTCATGTTTTTTTACTAATTACATAACAGAATCTAATGGTTTGAGCACTTATTAGATCTCAATGCAAGATCACTATGGAGAATCCAAAATTAATAGTTAAGGTCATATTATTTTACATAATAACATAATAAAAAATATTGTTACAACACTTAAAGGAACTCTATAGTGTATAGTTGCCTAGGATCATATAAATCCAGTTAACATAATATATTACATAAACTAAAACACGTAATCTGTATTAAAACTTTATAATTAATAAAGGTATAATGATGAAGTATAGTAGTCTAGCAGCACGTAGCAAAATCAAGTTGAAAATATCACTCAACAGAATCCAATGGCAACGACAATCAATCTATAATAGTAGCACACTAACACATATTCAATGTTTGAGTGATCACATATTAGAATCCAATTGATGAGTGATCACATATCGGAATCTGTATAGAACTTAATGTTGTAAACAATTATCAGAATTCAACTAACACATCACTTAAGAACAAATAAATTATTTTTCATACAATCAAAACACTTGTAAGTATTATGTAAATTAATGACCTTCGGATCATTCTCTTAACTTACAACTGCTTCTTCGTCCAAGTTGTGTTCTATTAACGTCGATCTAGAGCCTGTCTCATTAATCGATCGATCATGTACTTTGAATAATGTAGAAACGTTCTCGCTAACAAACAAAGGCTGAAACCTTGGTAACAGAACTTTGTTTTCTAGTAAATCTACTTTCAACGCTATCTCTTGTTTTCCGCAAATAATAAAGGTGTTCTTGTTAGTGTTCTATAATACTAACCTTCAAATCATATACTTATTTAACCCAAAAAATAGATAAAAACCTTATAATCTTATGTTGTATCTCCATTGTCTGCTAGCTTATTGAAACGTTTTAACTTTTAATGTTGTACGAATGGTTGTAAGCAATGTATCGATGTATAAGTTAATATATAATTTGATTATAAACTTACCAAAAATAAAATATTCTTGTTCATTAATAAAAATCTAAATAAATGTTTCCTACCATTTTTTAGATTATAGAACCGTATTAGACAAATATGTATATTGTAATGCCCCTGATTTTGTATAAGCTAATTACAATAAAGCTCTTATGTAATGTATTATTAATTATTTGTATATTATTTATAATGGACGGTGAAGAAGGGGTCTCTTGGAGTCTCTTGATAAGAGGAGTCTCCCTAAAATCCTAATATATATATATATATATATATATATATATATATATATATATATATATATATATATATATATATATATATATATATATATATATATATATATATATATATATATATATATATATATATATATAGGGAACGCTCAAAAGAAAACCAATATTTTGGAGAAAACTAACGTACTTTTATCAGCCGTTGATTTCTAATTGATCTGATGGTTCATATTGAGTGAATTTCATTCAATTATACTTAATTTCAATTACTTGCATGACAATAAATGTAGATGAACTCTTAATATAGTTAACATATATAAATTATTTAAATCAAGTAAGTACAAAATCTCATATATTTTCATATCATCTCTCTCATATCTTTGTTAAGATTCTAATAAATATTTTTTTTAAATTTTATGAGGTGTTCAACCATATTCAATTTTATAATAATTATTCTAATAATTATTAAAATTTAAATTCTATTGAAATATGTTAAAATTATTGAGATTACAATAACTCATGCACTAAGTATATTCTACATATAATTTTATTATTAATATTAGATTAGAATTCTACTTTTGTTAAAAAAATTATTTAGATTCAACTAAGTATTGTACTAATTATTCTATAAAATATTAAAACTAAAATTTTACTAATTATCTTTATTTAGATTATATCAGGAGTTCAACCATATTAAATATCATAATATATATTCTATTAATTATTAATATTGAAATTTTATAAAATTATATTAAAAATAAGTATTTCAATATAACACTTAATATCATATTGAATTTTAACATAAATTTCTATAATATATTTCATAAGATATTGTATTGTAAAATCTATTTTTTTATTTTTATATTTTAATAAAAATTATATTTTACATGAATATTAATATAAAGATTCTACTAAGTATTCTAATGTATAGTTAATACTAAGTATTAGGATTCTACTGAGTATTCTAATGTATAGTTAATACTATATTAAGATTCTGCTAAGTATTCTAATGTATAGTTAATACGAAGTATTAAGATTCTAGTATGTATTCTACTAAGTATTCTGATAAAATTCTATTAAATATTCTAGTAAGTATTATATAAAATTCTACTAAGTATTCTAGTAAATCTCTATTAAATGTTCTAGTAAGTATTCTATTAAATATTTTATAAAATTCTACTAAGTATTCTAATAAAATTATATTAAATATTTTAGTGAGTATTCTATAAAATTCTACTAAGTATGGGCGAATACCTTTTATATCACTTTTTGAACAAACAATGACTTAAATAACATATCTCGGAAAAGTGGACCAAAATAACACTTTAAACACGCATATAAAAGATGCGAGTGTCGTACACGCATGTCCAGTACACGCATGTCCAGTCTGCGTGTTTGTGGTTTGATAATTTTTTTTAATTTTTTCAAGCTACATACACATCCTAGTGTTACGAAATAGGAACCCACGCATATAGAAAATGCGTTTCTCACAGGATTTGATTCCTCTAAGAATGCACTTCCTCCTATCCATTTCACCCATGTACATGATACAATATACATCTTTCATCCCATCAAACATCCTTCATCTACTTTCCCAAAATTTTTAATCCCCCATTCCATTACACCATCCTCCTCACCCCCACGGTCCCACCCCATATTACCCCATCTCTAACCACATATCATCATTATTTGTCTCTCATTCAAATTATACATCACTGAATATATTTCAAGGGATTTTAAATTAAAGAATTTAACTCAATTCATTGTATGTATGTGTCATTATCACTATATGTAAAAAGATGTTATGTTGATATTTAAGAACAAGATTTGGTTCGATTAATTTATGTTAAAGGGTTTGATGTTGGGGGTGTCTGTGAGGAGAGAGTGTGAGAACCTAGTTAATTTGATTGGTGTATCACTAATGTATGTTAATTGTGTGACTAGGGGGCAAATAATATATATTAAAATACGCACGGTCTGCATGCGAATAAGATGTGTGAAAACAACACATATTCCCGACAAGTGATATATAGAGCACTTAGATTTATTAAATTGTGATATTAGGGACATTTTCTCACTAAATATTCTAATAAAATTCTATTAAATATTCTAGTAAGTATTATATAAAATTCTACCAAGTATTCTAATAAATTTTTACAAAATTCTACTAAGTATTCTAATAAAATTCTATTAAATATTATAGTAAATATTCTATTAAATATTTTAATAATTTTTTATAAAATTCTACTAAGTATTCCAATAAAATTCTATTAAATATTATAGTAAGTATTCTATTAAATATTTTAATAATTTTTTATAAAATTCTACTAAGTATTCTAATAAAATTCTATTAACTATTCTAGTAAGTATTCTAGTAAATCTCTATTAAATATTCTAGTAAGTATTTTATAAAATTCTGCTAAGTATTTTAATAAAATTCTATTAAATATTCCAGTAAGTATTCTATAAAATTCTGATAAGTATTCTTATAAAATTCTATTAAACATTCTAGTAAGTATTCTAGTAAATCTCTATTAAATATTCTAGTAAGTATTCTATTTAATATTTTATAAAATTCTACTAAGTATTCTAATAAAATCCTATTAAATATTCTAGTACGTATTTTATAAAACTCTATTAAATGAAATAGTTAGTTGAATAGTTGTTGGAATCTTAATTTAAAAAATATTAAATCTTAATTTAAATTATTCAATTAAATATATAATAGAATAGTTAGTAGAATCTTAATATATGAATATGTTGATGATATATATTGATTGTATTTGGTCAAATTGAGTGCATTTAGTGATTGCATCTATTATTTCAGGAGTAATAAATTAGAATATTAGTTTTCTTTTATTGTTTTAACTTGTCATTATTGCCAGTATTTCTATATAATACTAATTATATATACAATAGGATGATCAACGGTAGAGATGGTGGTCTCTAAGTTTTTTCCATAAAAAGTTTTCCCTGGATCCCTCTCCTATATATATATATATATATATATATATATATATATATATATATATATATATATATATATATATATATATATATATATAGGGTCCTGCTCAAATAGAAAATAGCTTAAATGAGAAATAGAAAACATTATCATTATATCTGCCGCACCCATACACAAATTATATACACGCTCACACACACAATCCCATCTATTCTCCTCCGTTTTTAATTTGATTTTTCCCGTCAATTGACAAAGTTTTTTTCAAATCTAACTTCGCCACATTTTTTTCATCTCCCAACGATCAGTTTTCATACCATATGTGCTATATTTCGGCAAATATAATTTATAATTAAAATAAATTCGTCACTTATCAGATTCAAACTTCAATCACTAAATTATATTACAGAAATCACTAATTTGTATTATAGAAATCACTAATTTTTATTACAGAAATCATTAAATTATATATCCCGGGTTCACAAAAAATAATGAAAATCGTCGAAAAAATAAAAGTCACCGGAATATATCACATATGGTATGCAAACTGATTGTTGGGAGATGGAGAAAAATGTGGTGAAGTTAGATTTGAAAAAAACTTCACTAATTAACGGGAAAAATCAAATTAAAAACGGAGGGATTATGTGGGATTGGGTGTATGAGAGTGTATTTGATTTGTGTGTGGATACTCCCCTTGCCATTAGATTAGATTGAATATGTGGTGTAGATCTTATTTTCTATTTTCTATTCTAAGTTATTTTCTATTTGAGCAGGACCATATATATATATATATATATATATATATATATATATATATATATACACACACACACTTGATAAGAGGAGTCTCCCTAGAATCCTACCATATATATATATACAGAGGATCAAATAGGAACTAATTAGATGTGGTAACTGGGTAATTAAATTACAAGCGTTAGATTTATATGATGCATCATAAATAGTGTGGACTGAATAACATAGTAAAATAGTTATTGTACTAAGATGGTAACACGTGACCTTCCTCATAAATCGTTTACAAAACACAATACTTTCATAATAGGGATAATAGGGTGGAGTTTGGAGTAATATGTTTTTTTAAAAAAATTAATAAATTTGTTTTCTTTTACTTTTTATTTTTATTTTCATATAAATTTATTTTATCTTTATTAAATACATTATTTTTAATTTTATAAAACACAATATTTGTACTTTTTTACAGAACACATTTCAAAATTTTCAATAAATTATGTATTGAAACTTTTTATAATACTGTTGTGTATGTGTGTTTGTAACTTTTTGCAATAATATTGGTATACTATATTTTTATTTTTATGTGTTCTCTAAATGTGTTAGTAAATTTTAATAATAATAATATTCTGTATGTCCTTTATTTTTTTCATGTAATCTATAAATGTGTATATTTTTTATATTTTATTTAATATAACTTTCTATAATCACATAAATCTTTTACAAGGTATAATATTGCTATAAAAATGAAGAATTTTAATATTTTACAAGACAAAAAAATATAGATAATAATTTTATAATTTTCTTAAGCGTGTTATGTAATTTTTTGTTTCATGTTTTGGTTTTTTTAAAGTATTTTGTATTTTATTTGGTATTCTGTATTTTTTTAAGTGTGTACTGTAATTTTTTAAAACATTTATGTTTTGTATTTTTGAAAAAAAAATCACGTTCTGTATTTTTTGAGAAAAGTGATATGATATATTTAAAAAAATTCATATGCAAAAATTTATGTTCTGTATTTTAAAAAAACAATTCATATTCTTCATATACAGAACATAGTTTTGTTTTTCTTATTTTTTATGATAAATTTCAGAAAAAAATAATTTTATATAAAATATAAAAAATTCATGAAACATTTTGGGCAACAATTTAAAAAATGGATATATTTAGATTAGATAAATCGTGGTACAGTATATGTAACTGTTTGCTAGCTTGTTACGCGGTTATGCAGTACACCGATACATTTTTATGTGAAGTTCAGGATTTTTTGTCCCTAGGTCAGTTACCCATGGAATCGGGCTCATATATATATATAGACCATGAGTGCCTTAGTTTCGGAGATAACCTTTTATTCTAATACAAAATCTTATAAATAATTTAAAAGTAATCATATTTATAAATCATAAAATAAAAATTTTGATTCTAGTGTAAAATATTAATCATATATAATCTTTACAAAAAATTTAAAAAGTAAGTGAAAAAATTTATTTTCAATTTGATTGTACTACAAAATTATTTTGGACGATTTGATTTTATTGTACAATTGGTTTAAATTATTTCTAATTATTATGAGTGATTTTCAATATTTTTCAAAGAAAAAATTCATATAAATTCGTTTTTAATTTTTTTATATTTATATTTGATAAATAATGTGAGAAATATATGTATTTTATATAGAAAAACTCTATACAAGAAGTTCTCCCTAAAATGTTACTATATATATGTATGTATGTATGTATGTATGTATGTATGTATGTGTATGTATATGTTAGAATCTAATAACATAATAAATATTATTATTTATTTATGTTGCCTTAAATAATTCAACCTCAAATATTAATATGTACTGTCAAGTTAGTTTTTTACAAATCGGAGAGTGCATAGAGGTTGATTTATTGCACCCAAAATATTGGGTATTGGCTCGTAGCCTTGTTTTTCTATCCCTGCGGCCGCCGGGGACTTTAGATCTTAATCTTGTTTTCTCTCTCCTGTATGGAAATATTTGTAAGATTTCCTATGTATTTTGTTGATATTTTTTCCTTTTCTAGATTGTTTTCTTTTGCTTTTGCCAAGGTGTTTTAGAGCAGGAACTTTCTTTTTCATTTCTTATGACCTCTAATATTATTAAAGTTAGGTATCCAAAATTTATAAAAATATAGAAATTAACAGGAAAAAACTTTTATGATCACCGCATTTGACTTAAGATACCGAACGGGACTGTATTTTGTTTAACTACATGTTCTCAAACAAAGTGATAGTCCAAATCGATATGTGTTGTGCGAGCATGGCAAACGGGATCAGAACTTTGGTAAATTGCTCCATGATTTACACAACAAAGACTACAATGTCTTATAATAAGAATTCCAATTCACCAAGTAGAGATTTAATCCAAAATAACTCACATCAAGGTTGCATGTACAATTCCATTGTATTCACCTTTGGTAGAGGATATGCTGTTTCTTCGATAACCAAGATACTAGTGAACTGCCCAGAAAAATTTCATAGTCATTTGCGGATTTTCGGTTCTCAAGGTCTCTTTCAGAGATAACGTTGAAGCATGCACGAATCGACACAATTTAATTTTATTCGCACTAAAGAAGTTACCTGGCCTAGTGATAGCAATATATTGAAGCTCCCACAATTTTCCGATTGGTGGAGGTTGGCCAATAATTCTAGACGAAGTAGGGTAGACAAAAATTGGAGTTGAACTTGGATTAGCCCCAAGTATCATTTCTGTCCAGAAAAATCATTTATATACTTTGTCCAGCAAAGCATACCAGCTGATTTTCTTTCAACCTTAATCCCAAGAAAATTTGCCCATATAATCCCTGCATGGAATAGTACTGCAACCGGGAGAAATCATGTAAAACTCTCTAAACCTATTGCATTGTATCTAAATTTCACATGCAAAGCTTAAACAACAAATGCCACAGCATGTCCATGGTAAAATTTTAATATTGTCATCACTTTCAAATGTTGAAATTAAAACGGATAAGAAAAGCCGCGGAGGTACTTGGAATCTACTCCTGATTCACGTATCAAGGCTACACGGCCAGTTCTGGCAACCTGCAAAACAGAAGAAGATCAGTGACAAAATCGATAGAAATACCTTGCATGATTCCAAACACATCAATCACAACAAAGAACAAAATAAGTTCCAACTTGATCATCAATATTTTCTCTTTAATACAGAACTTTCAAATCTCAGGTAAAGTTTTGCCACCATCGTCCCTCATATCCCGATTAAAAAAGAGAAACAAGAATACACACCTCACAGATGCCATAAGGCTCCAACAATCTTTGAAGAGCAACCATCTTGTGCAAATCTCCTGTAAGCTGGAAGAGTGCCAAACAAAAAATTATCACTCCAATAGCTTAAAAATCTCAAGAATAAGAGCCATACTGAAGAACTGGTAGATCATGTCAAGTAAAAATTAATAATAATAACTCGAGATATAGATCTTTTAATACTATTTTTAAACTTTTTAATTTTATTATGCTTATCATAATTATATATAATACACACATTATTAATATATATTTAAAAGTCGTTATATTAAAATAAATTTTTAATAAACTAAATATAACATAACCGGGCATCCGCCCGGGAACTAATCTAGTAATATAATAAACTATGTTGTACAAGATTCTGCGATTTTGGAAACTTTAAATCAACAATGCAGGATATGCAAAATTCTGTAAAACTGGAGGGAAGAATGATGAAACAGAAAGGAACTAATGATAAAAAGACAAAATATATTCCCACACTTGGGTATGGGCAATAAATCCCTCTTTTAATTTTGACCTACTTTAATGGTACAATGGAGGTACTTGAGAGATAATAGGCAACCCACTTTATTTTAATTACTACCTACATTCAAGATTTAAAAATAAGTTAAAATAATCATATAACCGCCTCACTTGTCAGCAAGACTACAGCAAAATAAGATTAACATCACAAAGTAGAGCCCCTTGTATAATTTAGATTTGCGACACGCAGAACTTGATAGCTTTCTGAAAGAAAGTTGTTATTATCCCCTTTCAGTTCAACTAACAACCAACAACAAGATGCCCATCTACCTGACCAATTAAGGAAGTTGGACTTGTCCCTGAACCTTGGTACGCTAATATGCCTCATTTAATTGTATTACACAAATTCATCAAAGTATTTGTGATAGCATTACTGATCTTATATAAAGAACCTTAAGTCTTTGCAGATCAATGGAAGAACAAGGAAATGGACTACCAATCTACCATCTGCATGCCCGCTAACACAATATACACAAAAATAGTCAAATAGACGAATTTGTTATCTCAAACTCCAGCAGCAAACACATTGTGCCCCAACCTAATGAGTACATGACTATTACTGGCACCGCATTTTAAATAACTCGACTTCTTTTTCAAAATTCTAATAACGTGGATGTAACATGAAGAGGTTGAAAAAGATAGGAAAATCTATTTACCTCAAGAGTAATAGTATGATCAGACACATCAACAGCTTTGGCCCTGAAGATGCTGGCAATGTCGAGAACATTTCGTCTGGCGGTTGCATTGACAGCAATTTTTATCAACATCAGTTCCCTCTCAGCAAATGGCAAGTGGGTGATATCCCTGACCTGAAAGAGACAATGAGCTCTGTATGTCATTCAAATGTTGCTAAAGGCAAGATATATTACAGACTCAGGCAATTATACACCGACTGAAAACTACGTATGTCAAAAATGTGGCCTAAGAGGATGTTCTAAAACTTGACATATGGGCAACGACAACACCAAACACATACTTATCGGAAATTTAACTCAAGAATGCACGAGTTAACTTGAGTTGTTGCAAGCAATAAAATATTAACAAATAAACGAGTCCAATTCCAAGAATAGTAAAAAACTACGGTGTAGAATTATTCTCTATTTACTTAATAATAACGAAAACCTGTGATAAATTAATCATACTGGGAAGTTCCATCCAGTAAAATCTGACAAAAATCGTCCACCAAAGGACATGCTGCCTGAACGCTGTAAGATTATGATAGAGTCCTAATTCACTAATGCACAGGATACGGATGTGATGGTAGCAACTTCTTGCCTAATAGAGAATACTTAATCTTTCATACTGCCTACTTTCTAATTTTACATAGACATCAAATAATATCCTCACCTCATGAAGATCTATCAACTTATAAAGTTGTTGCACCAACTTGCTAATTGATTCATCCGTACCAGGAACAACAGTAGTGATACGAGAAAGCCCTTCAACTTCTGCATGTCCAACAGCTAAACTCTGGCCAACAAATACATAGATACATACATATATAAGAACAAAAATATCCCAAAAAGAAGAAACAGAGAGAAAGAAAAACATCAACAGAACCAAATAAACCTGAATATTGTAGCCTCTTCGAGCAAAAACTCCTGTTACTATGTTTAGAACTCCAGGAACATCATTAACGAGCATTGATAAGGTGTGAGATCGAAGCCCGGTTGTCTAGAAACATCAAGGAGACATAATTTATTTAGAGATGGCATTTGCAAACACTTGCACAGTTGTGGCAACTAGGAAATGTAAATAAATATAGTCGAAGGGAAGGCCACATTCTGGCTATGTTGAAATGTGTAATTCTCCTTTGGATAAGATTTCTAGTACATCATTGTGGGACCCTATTTAACACGTATGTTTTAGTTCGTGCAGTATGTCATCTCCGAATTTGAAATTTCCTACTCAGATCATCAAGTGGATACTTTAATTTGCTTACATGTCAACCTTTTCTGGGAATGAACCTAAAGGGTAGGTGGACAGTTGTAGGTAGTTGGATAAGGCCCAATGAAAAAAGTTGCTAATTCAATCTACCAGTTAAATTATATTTTTCTGCAATTTGAACCCTTCGTTTTCAGCATATGAGAATTTTTGAACACATACACCTCAAGTTCTTATATTTATCTATATCTTAAGTTGAATCCTAATATCTTTTACTAAACTAATGAAAAGCACAAACCTAGCAGGAAACATCATGCAAGTGTGTGAATAAGATCAGCAAGAGCTGTGAAGCAGTTGATGACTTGATGTTGTGCTGATTATGCTTTTAAATGTTGATAGAAAATTCAAATATGCAACAATATCATTGTGTATGTAAAAGAATGGCACAATTTTTTTTATCTTTTTGAAAAGCAGATTATGTTGAAGTACCAATTATTAAAAAAACAAGGGCAAAAGAAACTTAACCCCTGGAGTGTGAAGTTTTACATCATGTGGCCATGTGGCCCATTTTTTTTCTTTATTTGCATTTTATTTTGGGGACTTGTAGCGAATTTTATTGTATCTCACAACTGAGAAGAATTTGGGGGGGTCATTTCGATTTTGGATCTGAAACGGATAGGTTCAAGAGATGAGAGAATTAAGGATATCCACTAGAAAGACTAATCCAATCCATAATGATGTACCAAAAAATAAAACATTTTTGTTACTTGACCAACCATCAGGAGAAGCAAATACAACAGGTACGCCATGTCTACTGTTCTGGACCAAAAACCTCGAATACCAGATATTGTACAATCTTGGCATAGCATCCAAACATCAACTTTATGGTATGCAGAACATGAGGATATGCAGGCGAATGTGCCAACTTGCACCTAATGAGGTACCTTAATGACTCCGAATTGTTATACTTATTATCGTGTAATGATAGGGTCAGCTAACGGGTCTTCATAAATATTGGGGAGTGGATTATCAAGGGCACCCTTTCAATCCATGTCTATTGCATTTGTACAGTTTGACTATAGACAACAAGTGCATATTGGTGGTACTCGTGCAGCCTCCTTTGAACGCATGTTGTGTTGTATTATAATTTGTTAACATTGTGTATATTATTAATTAACATCTGTATATGTAAGACCCCTATTTATAATACATTTATCATTGAGATTTTATTTGAGTTATTTTATGTAAATTAGTTACATATGTAAACTAGAAATGCTTTTAAAATTTAGAATTAATATATGCAAATAGCATGGACTACATACTTTTTATTTAAATTAGAAAACATTGCACCTTACTTATTAGTTTAATAATCATATAATTGTAGAATATTATTATAAACTACTTTTAGATAAAATTAACATAATAAAATGTGTGAACAAGGGAATAGAAGTATTAAAGCTAAAATTGATAGTAGTACCGCGACCCTTACACATTTTTCATTATTATTATTAGAGAATAAGAAATATCAGATTAACCTCAACGAATTATATCAGGTTAACTACATCTTAAATTAAGTAAATAGTATATTTTTTACCATGATAAAATGCCTAAACACATATCTACTTATCCACTTTTCATTTATATTCATATAACCACTATTATCAGCCGTTCACTATCCCCTCCATTTTCATTTTCAAATATACTGATTATATGAAGATTTATACTGGTTATATGAAGGGTAATGGTGGAGGGGATGGTGAACGGACTGATGATAGTGGTTATATGAATTTAAACGAAAAGTAGATAAATAGATGGGTGTTTAGGCATTTTATCAATGTAGAATATACTGTTTACTTAGTTTAAGATGTAATTAACATGATATAACTCCGTGAGATTAATCTGATATTCCTTATTCTCTTATTATTAAATGTATATGTGTGTTTATATATATATATATATATATATATATGAGGCGGTAGAAATGATACAAAGGAGAGTGCGGAGAAGTGTAGAAATTAGTAGTTTAAATGAGTATATATTGATTATGGCATTCTAGACAATTGTCAAAGAATTATGTGTTAAAATAAAATTAAAAGGAGCAAATAATATTTTAAAGGGAGTGGGGTGGTGGAGTTGAACAGTTGTGGCAACTAGGAAACGTAAATAAATATAATCGAAGGGAAGGCCAAATTTTGGCTATGTTGAAATGTGTAATTCTCCTTTGGATAAGATTTTTGGTACATCATTGTGGGGCACAATATTTAATACGTATGTTTTAGTTCATGCAGTATGACATCTGCCAGGTAAAGAATCTCTGAATTTGAAATTTCCTACTCAGATCATCAAGTCGGACACTTTGATTTGCTTACATGTCAACCTTTTCTGGGAATGAAGCTAAAGGGTAGGTGGACAGTTGTAGCCTGTAGGTAATTGGACAAGGCCCAATGACAATACTTCAATCTACAAGTTAAGTTATATTTTTCTGCAATTTGAATCCTTCGTTTTCAACATATGAGAATTTGTCATACATCTCAAGTTTTTATATTTATCTTTATCTTAAGTTGAATCCTAATATCTTTTACTAAACTAATAAAAAGCACAAACCTAGCAGGAAACTTGATGTTGTGCTGATTATGCTTTTAAAAGTTGATAGAAAATTCAGATATGCACATCATCCCTAAGGGCAAGTCCAATGGTGTGCTATTCTTGTTCTATATCTATATTATATATCTATATTATAGAACAAAAACTAAAATTTTCCACTCCAATAGTGTGCTAAACATTGTGCTAAAATAGCACAGTGCTATAATTTGTTCCATATATAGAACAAAAAATAGATGGAGCTATAATTGACACCTCATCAAAAAGTGAAAAAAGGGAGGGAAATGAATAAAAGAGGGACATCAATTTTCTCCCTAATATATTCAATACCACTTTTATCAATTTTATATTCAATTTTATCTATTTGAAACAAGATTTAGAACAATGCATTGGAGATATGATGCTATTTTAGCACAAAAAACCCCTTTTTGGTGCTAAATTATAGCAATAACTCCATCTATTTTAGCACAACCATTGGACATGCTCTAACAAACAAGTTACCTCAAGCAAAAATATATATATAGAACACACTGCCAGTATATTGATTCCTTACGTCTTCATCGTTCAGAACACCCCAGTGAGCATCAAGAACTTGATTAACTGAAGCCTCGGAATTGGACTCCACTGGATATACATCTCCCTACAAACAAGATCACTTATCATATATGATTGTACAAACCAGAGATGATTAAGGAGATGGGATCACAAGAAAATAGTCAGATATTTTTTTTCATAGATACCACATAAAAATGTACAAATCAAAACCACTTTTTTGACATGCCAAACTTCATGATGTGGAAGCATCATCGTATACAAGCCAATCATGAAATCCAGAAAATATATAGAACTTAATCTTAGATATTTATATATATAAAGAAAGAATAAATAAATAAAAACACAGCAGCAAAATCTGAAGAATTACCCCGGGGAATGTATCGGAATCAACATAATGTGTTTGTTTTTTAACCACTTTGCGAGTATCTATAGTCATGGTTTCTTCAAGATCTGGATATGAAGCTGCTGAAAATCTCCAAAAGGGAGCAGATTCACCCAGCTTTTCCCTTCTCAAGGCAATCTAAAATAACATCAAGACAGTTTAGAAATGATTCAATTATTAGAAACTGAAATCCATTTTTATTCTTGTATAAATAGAGGTAACAAAGATGCGTCTAATAGTGTACAAAGTACAAACATGAAACACAGAGAAGGTGAAGAAAAAGGCTGGTATGATATAATTATGTAGTTCAAAAACAACCAACCTTTCCAGTTCTAGCAATTTCTCTAATTCCAAACTTGCTTAGATTTCTCTGCACTGCAACCATCTTTCCAGGATCACCAGTTACCTAGATCATTATAAGAGTACTTTGATGATTAATAAGTACACAAAACCTTCTGTGCATGAATGTAATTTAATTGTTTGTTATGTACCTGAACTCATAAATGTATTACTGTGTAAAAAGAAGTTGCCCAATGAAGTCCTTGAATAGATTCCACTAACGCGGATTTGTCATTGTGATTTTAACATAAGAATAATAATATAACATTCAAACATCTAAAATTCCTGAGTACTTAGAATTGGTAGAAGAGAAACATATAAAACCAGATTACTTTGAAACTTTAAGTATATAAAACTGCTACCTCCAATTAAACCATGAGATGATATTCCCATGTCTAACATTAGCAGCTTCTTGTTCCTCGTATGAAGTTAACAGAAAATTTATATATGAACTTTTACTTGATGATGGTGGTTGTGTTGGTGATACGCACTCTAATGGAATAAATGAAGTTCTAAACTGGGTGAAGACTACAAAAGCTGATCACTAAAATACAATGTCCAGTGTCTAGACATGCATAACAATCATTTCAGTAAATACACAATGTACCAAAAGTCATAGGCTCACTGCACATATGCTATATAAATTAAGTGCACTGGAAATCACCTCAATAGTCAACGAATGCTCTGAAATGTCCACAACTTTTGCTCTGAATATGTCTACTAACCATATCACCTAAAACATATAAAAAACAGCTCTAATGACAAAGAGGGAAAAAGAAGGATTAGGAAATGACAGGGAACTGCATATAGCAACTGCTGTACCCTGTTGTTGGCAACAATGTATATTATCTCACAAATTTAGTACAAATTACCTCTGCTCGATACTTTGGGTCCGCGTTAATTTTTATGAGCATTAGTTCACGCTCTACCTGTGGCTCTTGCGAAAGATCTTCAACCTAGTTATTGAACCATAAAGATTATTAATTGGCTAGCAGTGAAAGCATGTAAATATTAAGATATACTTCATTCGCATACAAAAATTAGCTTAACAACCTTCAAAACATTAACAAGCTTCTGTAGCTGTTCCATTACTTGCTGTAAGACCTTTTCAGTTCCTGACACAACTATAGTAAAGAGTGCCTTGTCTTTATTCAAGCCAACAGCAAGAGACTCTATGTTATACCCTCTTCTTGCAAAGACTCCTGCGATCCGATTTATCATTCCACTTTCATCACCAACGAAAACTGAAATGGAGTGCCTCCTCACCCTGAATTGATTGTGTAGGGAAATAATCCAAAAAAGTCACATTCACATCATACATATAGTGAGACACTACATGAAAATGTTGTGTCATTTACTAGCTCTACCTGCAAACACTTGATCCTCCCTCTCCCTCTCCCTCTACATTAGTACCTCAATTCTAATTCATTCGAACAAACACTACCTAAATTGACCCAAAGCGACTCAGTTTGTTAAAATTTCATTCTTTACAATTCGTACATCAAATTTCACATAATCGAACCACACGAAGAAAACCCGAAACCAGAAACATATCATACATTAACACATATACACAGAATAGCAGCAGAGTAAACAAAAAAACATATGAAAGAATACAAGAATGAAACTAAAGACACTTACTTTGATCTAGGTGAAGCTGGATCAGTAATAGAGAAAGTATTGGAATTGGTATTGGTATTATCAAGATTGCTGCTAGCTGAAGAGGCTACAACTAATCTTGTTGTCTTACAAGCTTGTTTTGGGGTTGTTAATTTCAGGGTTTTAAAACATCCTAGGTTGGAGTTGTTTGTAGAGGCAAGTGATGGTTTCAGAGTGTGAAATGGTGACGAGGATTGTGTTGATACAGCCGCCATTACAACTACCGCAGCAGATAGATACACAGATCAGTTCAGCACTTCAGCTATATGTATTGTTTTGTGTGTGTGTTTTTGACTGTGTTTCAAACCCTTGTTAACCGAGTAGTTAGAGTTTGGATGTGGCCAAGGATCGGTATCATACGTGGGCCGCGTGATTGTACTGCATATAGCATAATAATATATTATTTTATTATATATTATTATTATTGAGTTGAGTTATTAGAAGAGTAGTTAAAGACCGTTAAGACTGAATACTGATCATTGGATTAAATCATATCCGATGCAATTTAAAAACGTCATGATTGTCATTTTAAAACTCTTTCTTGTTTAAAACACTGCAATATTTTCATTACCAGACAATTTCTTATTTAAAATATTAAAATATTTTAATAATTAAGAAAAATATATTTATCGTATAACTGCATATCGAGTACCAATCGGATCAAACGCATCTCGCTTGCGGTACATAAAAAGTTCTTCTATTAAATTGAGAAGCAGCATCTCATAATTCAAAAAAAAATTGGACGCATTCATCTATCTTACGGACTCTATGATTTGAAAACATCTTATGAATATAAGTGAAGGTATGTAAATTATGTAATTGTATTATATATCAAGAGTTTAAATTAGGTAGAGATTCATGTTCTTTAGTCTTAGTTTTTTGGATTAGTAATTGAAAGCATGTGATTGTGATGACGTATTATTGGGGTAGCAGCTGATAATGTATGAATTATATATTTTTTAATTGTATTATTACGTGTACTGCAACTAGCGAACGTTTGAATTTATTTCTTTTGGTATAATAATGTGTACTGCAAATGTTAGCTATGTTTTGTGATGATGTAAAGTTAGAGGTTACAAGAGGTTGTATTTTTTTGGGATGTGATATAATTCGTACTGCAACCTGCAGCTTTGTTCTGCACGTATTAGAAACTAATATATGTGATTGCGATGATTTAAATTTCGAGGAATAAGAGTTTGTACTTTTTTTGATGTGATATTATTTATATCGCATTTTATTGTTTAGTTTTATATATTTTTTTTACACTTGACTGTTAGAAGTTTTGTTTCTTTTTTTTGAATTTATATTAATATTAAAATTTTGTGAGCTTTTGTAGGATGCGTACGAATTAGTCATTTGATTGCAAGATCGTGTTTTTTTAATTGATCAAAGAAGAAGACAGACAACATTGATATTGTTGGGATCCGGACAGATATACGCAGCGGAATTACGCTAAATACAAAAAAAATAACGAATTCCAAACGCAGGATCCGTGTATAATTGGCGGATGATTATGGAGAATCAGATGTGTACCTTATTAAAGTTTTCCTTATGATGATTATAGATGTCCAGAAGTGATGAATCACAGCAGCCCTTCATAAAGATCTGCTCTCTATCGGTATCCACACGAACGTCGTATCGTCTAATGATCACCGGAGTTAGGTACTAGCCTGTTTCTGCCTCTTTGTCTCTCTCTTTCTCTAGCCTCTAAAAAACGTAGAGCTGCTAGGGTTTTTCTTAAAAATGAAATTATAAAAACTTTAACCCTAAATTATACATCTTTATGTATATATAATTATATAGGGGAGAGAGAGACTTGGGCCAAAACCCTAATCTAATTGGACCTTTTAAAACCCATTCAGATTTCGGATTTATATTATTATTAAATTCGAATTCTAATATGTATATAATTAATCAAGTCTCACTTAATTAATTAAATAAATAAATTCGAATTAATAATAATAACAGTATTTAAATTCATAATTTAAATAACACTCCATTTAAACGTTCTTTGTGTGTGACCCTTTAGGTTATTATTTGAAAATAATTTTATTTTCTAATAATAAAATTATAAACAATGAGCGGCATCTAGTAATATATCATTGCTACCCAAGTAATAATAATAATTAGTGATTCAATTAAACCTTTCGTGAATAATGTACAATGTAATATAATCACTTTAACCTTATATTATAGATAAAACTCGATGCATGTATTGTGTCATCCTCTTCAACGTTTAATCCGGGTTTTCTTGATCAATGAGTAGACTATTAATCAAATCAACATTTGAGCATGACCATGCATTTTATAGTCTCACTCAATCAAGAGGCCAATAATATCACTCATAAAATAGGAGGGTTAAATCATATATCTATCATTAATATTTCTCATACGATTCATAGCATACCCATTGTCCACCTTTATCATTACCGGTTAAAGGTAACTTTTAGTGTAATCAAAGTATATTAATTCTCGTATAGAAATATAATGATTTCAAGTCAAAGGATCATTACATCATTATCACAATGAGAATTTCTTATGACACTTATTAACATGTAGATTCTCACAGCGGGTATGTCCAGTGCCATGCACTTATGTTCTTGACTTTAGTATTATCATACATGTGACCAATGAGATGTGGTCATCAGTTAACAAACATGCTAGTCTTATTGTATTATTATTGTCCTTAAATAATAATACTCGACTAGAGACTTTTAGGAATATAATAATGTTCATATAATCTCATTTTTAAGCCACATACTTAAAGATATATAATTCGCATTAATATTCCAAGGACATTTATTGTGATTTCAATTTATAATGCAGTACATAAAGACATAATAAATATTAATCAAATAATCAAATAAACATAATCCTTAATTGTTTATAATAAATTATTGTATCTAGGACACCAATACTAATAGATGTGACCGGAAGTGAGGAAAAATGGGACATACTTTGTAACAATGATATATCCAAAATGATAATCTATATACGGGCAGTGATGTTGTCGCTGATAGTTTTGCTATGGATGTTGGATGAAGATGATAGTGGTGCATATGATACTTATGCATAACAAGCCATGAGAGAAACAAAAATCATAAACATTTTAAATTTTAATAGTGAGCATGACAGTGATGTTAGAGGTATCGTGGGTGTTGAACAGATTGTACTGGACTTGATTATCCAAAAAAAAAGTCGAAGTTTCAGTTTCAAATGAATCCATTATATAATAATTATGGTTTTTTATTTAAATAATATTTTTGTATGTATTGTAGAACGTATTATTATTTGCAGTACACTATGTTTAGGTTGTAGAACATCGTATTCTACTTGCATAACACGTTATTCAGTTTAATATATTTAATTCTTAATTATCTCTAATTTTCGACGAATAAATGTTTTATGATTTTTTATGAACGTTACCATTTAGCATAATGATGCAGTATATACTACAAACAAAAAATGTAGAACATACCGCAAAAAGTAAATGCAGAACATACTGCAAAAAATAAATGTAGAACACAAATTTTGCTTGCTAGAATGTTATTATAAAATTGTAAAATGTTGAATTTGGTTTTCACTTATATGTGATTTTACGTGTTTAGATCTAAATACCTTGATAGACATAAAAAATATTGATACAACTTTATCTAATCATACAACACTTGATACAAAATATATAATGTTATTTTGCAGTACATTACTGTAAGATGTGCAAATTTTTTTTAAATAATAATATGGATCACATAAATAATATGCACAAATCACATATGCATTTTATAATTAATGCTTATATGTATATATAACATGTTCTTTTGTATTAAATGTAATTTTATAAGACAATGATAGCCTTGATATATTTAATGCATATTTAAAAATGAAAATAATAATGATCATTGGATTAGAATTAAATTAAAGGTGTAGATCAGCTCTCTGAGTCTCCAACAAAAACATGGTCTCCATGTAATTTTTCCCTTTTATTATTATTATTATGTTATTCTACTTTTTAAAAATCCATCCTTATATCATTTCTTTCATTAATCCATATATATTAAATATTTTATTTAGTAGAGTATTTTTCTATGAAAGACTAATGGGAGATTTATGCGTAGGATATTAATATTTTGTAATAATTTTTATAATATATTATAAATGGGGCAGAACATATAAATTTTTAATTAATATTTCATTTAAGAATACTCTTAATTTTTATCTATATATTAATAATATATAGTATATACAAAAACATTAATAATTGTTTAAAACTATGTATATATATATATAATGTTGTTATAATTCATGTATAATTCATGGAGATATTTTCGAAACTTACAAAATAAAAAATAATTTTATAAATTAGACTCGATCATGGTAAAAATATAAAGCATCAATTAATTTTTTTAAATTCATAAAATAATAATAAATAAATAAACTTGAAAAATCAAATTTAGTAAAAATATTATTCATATATTATAATTATGAGAAATAAGTAAATAGATTTGTAATTCAAAAATGAAAGAAATTAAAAATTATACACATATATAAAAGAAATTAAAAAGAAATTTGAAAAAGAAAATTTCTTTCAAAAAGAAATTAAAAAAATATAATCTACAACTTTTGTATCCTAAAATGTAACTTTTTAAGAAAAATATAATTATTAAAATGTAACTTTTGCATTCAATTTTTTTTTTCAAATATACAATTTTTTTTAAAGAAATTCAAAAATATAATATACAATTTTTGTCTTCTAAAATAAATTTTTGTTCCAAAGTTGATTTGATTTACAACCAAAAATACAAACTGATGCAGTATGAATCAACATTAAAATCAACTCTTACATAAAATAAAATGAAGTCACATTTTGGGTTGCACATCGTGTAAATACAACTTTTAAAATTGTACTTTTAAAATATTTTTTAAAAGTTATATTTTTGAAATTAATTTTAAAATTATAGTATTTTGAATAATTTCCCAAAATTTTATCTTAACTCATAAAACATCTGGTTATTGATAAAATATCGGTGTCGAATAATTTAATTAAATAATTTTTTCATATACATTAAATATTAACTAAATGAAAAACTTGAAAAATAAAATTTAAATAAGTATAATTTAAATATTATAATTATAAAAGATAATTAGAAAATGTTGTAATTTAAAAAAAATCAATTATAGGTCATTTATATTAAAATTTATAAATAGGGAAAGTAGTCGATATATAATAATAGTAAATAAGGGAACTAATCATATATCATAAATTTGAGTAATATTACAAAACTAATTTTTCCTAATTTAGAATGGGTCATGAGTAAAAATTAGTAGGTTTGGAATAACTGAACTTGTTAATAATTAATCAAAATATCTAAAATATAGAAATATTCATAGGTCATGGGTAAAAATTAATAGATTTAAAATAACCGAACCTATAAATAATTAATCAAAATATCTAAAAATAAAAATATCCATGAGTATTATAGGTTTGGAGTTGAATATGTTTAGTTTTGGAAATAGGAAACATGAACCATCTATTCAACTATTATATATATAAAGAATTATATATATATATATATATATATATATATATATATATATAATATAATATAAAGATTAACAGTGATTTTCAGGTATTATTCCCCATCTAAATACAGGTTCTTATACACTAATCATCATCGTTGTTTACTTGTTTCCTATTTTAAATACAGATTTTATGCATTAATAATCAAGTTAAGTATGCACCAACATTCATCATAAGTTAAAATCGAATTTTTCTTGAGACTCATACTTGGCAACTGATTATAAGGATTTTGTTTGTGACAGGATTTAACTTAATATTTTATGATATGAGCTCATAACAACCCTATACAATTTATATTCTCTTTCTCGAAAACACTAGGAATTATAAATATTTTTAATTAATTTTAATTATGGTTGACAATTTCAAATTTCAAATCGAGTTAATAAATTTGGGTCAGAAACTCGACTCAACCCAAACTCGACTTAAAATTGTAATAAATTAAAATATATAACTCAAAACCGACCTAAATTATCCGCGAGTAACTTGAACTTGATTCAAAATAAAAATAATATATTAATAAATCTATATTATTAATAAAAAAATAATAAATACTATTATAATCATATAACTTAATATAAAAATATTCAAATAAATATATATTAATTTAATTAAGATATAATTTAAATTATAAATATTTTATATTATATATATATATATATAATTAACTTTGAGTTACTTACGGATAACTTAAAAATGTATTTTTTTTATTTCAAAAAAAAAATGTATTTTTTTCAATCAGTTTTAGGTTAATTCGAAACCGACTCAAAACCGAATACTTTTATCTAATTGAATTTCATCATGACATTGAGGCGTCGCAAAGATATTGGACATTTGTAAATGTATGTACAAACTGTATGTATATGTAGTGGGAACGGGTTGGATAGGGATAGATAGGTAGGGTGGTCTTGTCTTTCACTTCATGGGATCATCATCTCCTCTTTTCAGTTTTCATGGCCAGAGATTTTTATTACATGTAACTTCCATGTGCACAAAACCATGGGACGAGGTATTATTTTATTTATTTTATAAATTAATTACGTGATCAAATGTATGTTTGTTTCAAAATGTTCTTTATGTATTTGATGTAAATTTTGTGTTTGTATTTATATATCATTCACTGATTTGTAATGCACTAAATGGAGGGCTTTCACGGAAACAGTCTCCTTATTCTAACTGGTAGGGGCATAGTCCGACGTACGTCTTAGCCTCTAAGCGGGATATACTGGGTATGTTATGATGATAAAGAATATATCTTCGATCCGGTATATATTTATGTCAGAATATTTTTATACCATTTGCTTCTTAAAAATTTATGATTTGATAGGGCTAGACGACTTTGTTTGTCCCAACTTGGCGAATCGAATCCCCGCACAACGATATTGATTATACCGCCTTTACCGTTCTCGCTCAGTGTTGTAGGGAAGGCAGACGTATAAGCGTATCATATCGTCACGCCGACCATTAAATACGAGATTTGACCCCTTCTTAAAAATTTGATGAAATGGATTAGCCCGCCTAAGAGCACATTATGTATGTCATCATTTGAAAAATGTTAAAAATCAAATAGATAGAGAAAGTAATGATTAACTAAATTTTAAAAATTAAATCAATAATAAAAAAACTTATAGAAATTAATTGGATATTTTAAAACCATAGATGAAAGTAATAGACAATTTTAGGTGCATTTTGCCCTTTGAAATCACCCAAAACACACTAATTCTACGGATCTCGAAACTTTCCAAAACAAAATCAAAGAGAGAAAAAGAATGCACGTGACGTGATTGGTGATTGCAACAAAAGACATGAAACAGCATGACAGGGCGGTAAGGCTAATATGGTCACATAAAAGTATATATTAAGCTGTTTCGAGAATATTCCTATTTCACAGTTTTCACTCCACCTAATTTTTCTAATATATTATACTTTTTTAAAGAAAAGAACCTATTTCTTATAAAGGAATAAGCTGTTTTCAATTTTAACAAGAAATAATTATAAATTTTATTATTAAATTTTTTCCAAAACATTATCTTTTTAATATGTCTCAAAACATGAATAAATTAAAAAAATTATCAAATAATAAATTGATTTTTCTAATAACCTAATAATTTTATAGATGTATTACTCCCTCCGTCTCGGAAAGCTTTTCTTGTTTTGACTTTTTGTACTGTTCATTGTAAGCGATTGACTGCTAATTTACACATAATTTATAAGACAAAATATAGTCATGAGTGATTTTGTTTAATTCGTATTTGTGAGTACTTTAATACAATAAAATTTTTATATTTAATACTAATACGAAATTAAAGATATTAACGATCAAAAAGTGTGTGTTGGCAAACGCGCACATGATTAACAGGAAAAGTAATAAGAGACGGAGGGAGTATAATTTATAAGAAAAAATAAAATATTTTGTTCACAAATAATAATATACATAGGTAACTAAATCAAACATGTGTTTCTTTATTTAATATTAAAATTTAAAACATGCAATATTACATTTTATTGAATAAAAAATATATATTTGAGAATGATTTGACTTGGTTTTTTGGACAAATTTAAAGCAAAATTGATTAATTTAAACTAAACTCAGCCGGGACAAATCCTTAATCGACTATGCAACCAGGTTGAAAAAAAATAAACGAGCTAAACAATTAGTCATTTTGTTTTCGGATTGCTTAATATAGCGAATACACATATTTTTGAAACTAAAAGTGAATTCAATGGTTTCCCGAGCGCAATCGAGCTTACATAAACTTTCGATGCATTCCTAAAAACAATAGCATCACAATTGACCTTCACACTATATATTATCCATTGTTCACATATCTTAGTTATACTAACCGAGATCGGATGTACATGTGTCCTCATATTATGAACAAACTTCTGTTGTGAAAGCTGAACCTAGCAATTTTCACCACCTTTTCATTTCACACCACTTCGATGCGCACTTCCATATCTCACAATACACCATATAAATCATTATCAACGAAAAACAACTCAAAAATACCAAAACATACTAAACTCTCACGAAGAAACAACTCAAAAAATTGGGTACATAAAACACAACTCACCCAAATATCAATATTATTAAATGAAAAACAAAATCAAAACGAGAAAAAGGACGAATGCGACTAACAAGGGAGAGAGTTTTTTTAGTGGTAAAGTTTTTTTTAATGGATTTGACTTTAGTATAAATCATAAAAGAGGCATGTGAAAAATAAAAAATAAATAGACAAAATTAAGAATGATGTTACAAGGGAGTTACTGTATGTAGAATATGTACGAAAATGAAATAAATAATTTATAATTATTGTAGAATATGTACGAAAATGAAAATAAAATATGAAAAATTTTCGTAGTAAAGAGACGGATGAAACAAGCCACACGACTCCTGACTTACAATGTAGGGCCCGCGTAGCCTCTCTAAAACGCTTCGCCGTCACCAACCTTTTCACCAAACATTTTCCATATCTACACACAAGTACACACATATACATACACTCCCATCCCTCCCTCCCTCCTTCCCTCCTATGTTGTGTAAACAACCCCCCTAAAACACACACACACAGCGATATACATAAATTCACGGCGGTGATGCTCGGAGCACTCTGTACTCGTCCCAAACTGTGTCTCTTCCCTCTCTTATCTCTCACTGCATCAACACAGCACCGCCTCATTCAAACACCTCTCAACTTAATCATCAGTGAAGATTGCCGGCGTCACCATCACTCCACTGCTTGTCGAATTGGATGTTATCGAGGCGGTGCTGCTTCGATATGGCACGCTATTTTGCCTGCTGGAGGGAATTATATCAGGCCGCCTGTTGCGTTTCATGAACAGAAAGGTGAAGGTTCGTGGAATGTGGCCTGGGATGATAGGCCTGCCAGGTGGTTACACAGGCCTGATTCTGCTTGGTTGCTTTTCGGTGTTTGTGCTTGTATTGGTGGAGTTTGCGAGGTTGGGGATTCTGTAACTGATTCGAATAGTCTGAGTCTTGGTTTGGATTCCGAGGAGGAGAAGGCTCAGGAGTCTGTTTTTAGTGAGGACAAGGCGAAGTATCGAGTTACAGGTGTGTGATCGTTCTTGCGGTTTTTTTTTATGGTGTTTGATGATATAATTCAGGTGTTTTTGGTGCTTTAAAATGCAAATTACTGGTATATGATATATGAAAATTAAGGAGAGTGCAGTTATTTTTGATCTGTTAGGTGTTTGTAGTTGAATTTTATGTGTTTGATGATATGGATGAGCTGTTTTAGATTCTTTAGTTGTCGGCGACTTCATGTTAAATAAGGGTATATTCTATTTTTAAGGTCAATGCCAATTCTATGCAAGTGTCCAATATTCAATGTAAGATAGTTAAGCAACTGTTTATTTGTTGATTTTTTTTTTTTTTTGGTATTAGGTGTTTGTAGTTGAACTCTATGGTTTGTTGAAACGATTGGTTTGTTTTTGATGTGTCAATGACTTCGTGTTAATTTTATTGTATGTATGACATCTGTGAGGTGAATGGATAGCAATTCTGCATAATTTGTGCTGGTAGGTCAGGCGTTGTACAAGAATGTCAACTAACATTAACTATATAATGTCAATATATGTGTGCCTTTTGGAGTCCTCCATTTATAATGGTTCTATTTATACTTCTATTGTGTATTACTTATCAGTTCATATAAAAGTCAGGAAGGCCTTGACAACAAAACAAAACAATAAGGCATCAATTCTTACCCGTTCACCACTAAACATATGTTTGAACTTTGAATTTTATGTACGATTAGTTTTGACTTTCATCCTTGTTTATGTTCGAAGTTTTTACCTTTCTTTTGTTATGTTCTTGTCTCCTTAAACGTACGAGGCCCTTTACTTTTGTTTGTATTTTTGCAACTGTCTTTACTTCTTTTTGAAGTTTTAGGAAAGACAAGGTCTTTGATATATAAGAACGTATATGTATATGAGTTTTTAGCCTATACAGGATTTCAGCATTCGATACTTGCAAATACTACAAAGATAATTTTTATATAAAAAAAGATTTTGACACACAGGGGTGCCAGCAGATGGACGTTGTTTGTTTAGAGCAATAGCTCATGTGACTTGCTTGAGAAATGGAGAGGAGGCTCCTGATGAAAATCGTCAGAGAGAACTTGCTGATGACTTGCGAGCTGAAGTAATTATTGCATCTTTTTCAATACATGACCGGAAATTTAAATACATGACCGGAAATTTACTGTAGCAAGCTAGTGTTTGTTTCATTTGTTATTAACAGTTGGTTGTTTTAGGTGGTTGCGGAGCTTTTAAGAAGGCGTAAAGAAACAGAGTGGTGAGCTTATTTATAATTTAGAGTAATGCTATCGTCCTTTGTTGCTGTGTTTTTAATGCCGTTTACGTATTCCCAATTTTTTTTCCCTTTTATGTTATGCAATTTATGCTATTTTCAATTAGCTTTTCTTGATGCACTTTTAGGTTCATTGAAGGAGATTTTGATACCTATGTGGAGAGGATTCAACGGCCCTATGTTTGGGGTGGTGAGCCAGAGCTATTGATGGCATCTCATGTACTCAAGTGAGCATCAATAAGTTTTCTATATTATCTCTTTATCTCTTGTACTACTTATAGACCCTACATAATTTTGTCTATTTGATTTATAAATGATATTGTTAGACAACAACTTTCAGAATTTTAATCTTTCGACACACACACACACACACATATCTGGCCAAGCAAGAAGGTATCTCAATATCTTTGGCGAACTGTAGTAAGTTCTAAGTAGCAGCAGTGCACCATGTTTAATATTTCTGTTCAGTCACAGTTTTATTGCTAAGTTACATCGAGTTGGAAAGGAATTTTAATTCTTCTATCCATTTTTAGAGGTTATATCAGTATCTTTTGTCTGCTATCGGAGTGTTATTTTAAGTTTAAAATACAATAAATCAGCTGTTCATGTGTGGCCTGATTATACTTTCACTCTTCTCACATGAATCTGTGCCTCTTCCTTTTTCAAATTCCCAATCTCTTTACGGTTTTACCCTGTTCTTGGCTTGCTCTCTTTTGATGCCTAACATTTTCATCTTTTTTAAGAGGGATTAATCGTCAAAGTGGTGGCTAGTTAGGTTCTGGGATCTCAAATAGGTTACAAAGTCAAACCGGTCTCACTTGATTTGTCAAACTGAGAAGAAGCATATCCCATCAAAATTTTGTTAATTTGAATGGTTTTTATTTGACACCCTGTCATATATAAACATTAACAAAATAAACATGAAATTCTCCTATTTCTTTTTAAGACATATATAAACATTATCAACAAAATATAATTTCTCTTTCGAATATAGAATTACTATATACATATACATGATGTAAACATAAACACTCTTCTATTAACATATACATGGATTATTTTTCCATTTTGATACAGAATTACCTTCATCACATCTTATTCAATAAATGATTCATCCCAGATTCCTTAAAGAATTCTTTTGTATACTCCTTTAATACCTTTGCACTCAACCTTCCCAACTCTGCTTCGCCGCCCTTTACTTTAAAACCAAAATTTTCCACCATTCAAGAAAAACATAAATGTTGGTTTCCTAATACACGACACTTATTTTTTGTATTCGGGTTTTAGTATCTTGTGGTACGGAAATGATGTCGTATCTGGTTTCGTGCACAAGCGGACCAATTACTGGGGTTTGACTTATAAGTTGATTTTGACTTCGAAATGTTGCTAGAAGAAAAGACCCGAAAAAACAACAAACCTTTAGTTGGATAAAGGGGCATTGCAAATATATATACCGTTGAATAGTAAGAAAAAGATTTATAGAGATATATAGAAATACTTGGCAAAAAAAAAGATTTATAGAGATACTATATTTTTTCCTCATTAAAATATTTCCTTTTTTTTTAGATTTTATAATGTTTGTGAAAATTAACAAATAATATTTGGATACAAGGTTAATAAGATATCAAAGTAAAAATAGTGTGATATATTGACTTTCCCCGTAAATAAACTAGTATTATTTCATGCCAAATTATGATTCAAGGATATAAGGGATATTTTTCGATATATATTTAAAATTTTCTTATTCTAGAATGAAGCTTGGTTATCGTATATGGTCTTCAATGAATCCGCGCATTGCGCGCCGCGCTTATGCTTCACAAGGCCTTTGCGCTTCGGTGCGCATATTGCGTTTAATAACAATGATATCCGGACACATTTTACGAGAGATAACTGGAGTACAGACTGAGTAGTATTAAAAAGAGAAAAGTGTCTTTTGTAGCTACACAAGGATCCATGCACTTACAATACTGAAGTTCAAAATCCTACACTTGCAATACTATTCTATTTAATTTTTTTCATTTACTAGTGACCGAGTCCAAAGCAGAGAGGTAAAGGACATCAGCTAAGCAAGCACAATGTACTTCTGTCCATCCCACCTAACAGCGTGGGGTAGTTTTGTCAAATCATTAATTTAACGACCGGTTCATCCTTATAAAGTGTGACCCGACCCAATAATCTCATATCTTCTTTCCCAAAGTTAAAAACCCTAGTTTTAATTAACCCTTTCTTCTTTCTCATTTTATTGGATAGTTTGTTATTATTATATTGATGTTTGCTACACACCCATACAAATACATACATACCGCATTTATACATATATATATACCAGCCACCCCTATCTCCTGTGTTACTCCGACACGCCTATTCCGGCGGCCATACCCGTGTCGACACGACACGGGACACGACGCGGAATACGTGTCGGATTCGTTCATTGAAAACCCGACACTCCTCTGTCGCCTGAAAAATTTAAGCCCGCCGGAGAAATTGAAATCGAAGGTCAAGGTCGCCGGAGATACTTCGTTCTTTGCAGAGAGATGAGAGAGATTACAGAAGAAAAGATGACAGAAAGATGAAAAAAAGGGAGCTTGAGAGATGAAAAGTAAAAGAGAAGATGAAGAAGGCGATGAAAAAAGGAGAACAACGATGTATGCATTGTGTGTATAAATGTATAGTGTATAACAATGTATCTGGTCTTTCTTTTGTCCACATTCATTTTTTAATTTAATAGAATGTAGTTGTCTCCAACCCCACTCACATTTTAAATTGTTGTACTATTATATTTTTATTATTATATATATCTTGAATATTTGACACAATACATTTAAAAAATTGTTTAGTTAATTAATTTTAAAAATCAATCAAATTTATAATTGTTTTCCCAAAATAATAATATATGACTAAAAATATATATATTTTTATTTATTCTTATCATATAAAATTATATAATTTATTTTAAAATTTGCCGTGTCCCCGTACCCGTGTCCAAAATTTGGACAGTGTCCCCGTGTCCTGATTTTTTGAGAATGCCGAATCCGACACTCGGATATGTGTCGTGTCGGACACTCCGAACCCGAGTCCGAGTAACATAGCCTATCTCAGCCATCAACCAAAACATACATCAATCTCCATTCATTCTTGTTTTCATCAAACAAAATAACAAAAGAATACACCTATTACTAATACTCAAAATACATAAATATATATAACGCAACTAACAATTTCATGAACCCAACATCAAAGAATTATACTTTTTTACCCTTTGAAATTCAAACCCCAATTTACCCAAAATCCCCAATCTAAACTCTTGTAAATCTGAACCAAACATAAATAACAAGGTACTTTTTTTGTAGCTATGCGTACTATGATTGTATGAATGTCTGCATGATTAGAGAAAGGGAGGTGAATTTTAAAGTTCTAATGGGGGGAAGAACACACAGACACACATGTATGTATAACTTGACAGGAAGAAGAAAAGGGAGTGTAATCATGACCCAATGTATTGATGGGTCTGCCTTTTAACTTTTAAATTAACCAAAAACTTAAAAGCACACATTTACCCCTTTTAAAATGTATATTAACTCACGCCGTCAACTCAAACTGATGGCGTTACATATACTATAATAAAAGGTAAAATATAGTATTGCAAGTGGTGGTTTTAGAAGTACATTATTACAAGTGCTTGAAAGTTGAACCCTAAAGTACAAGTATACAAAGTGCACGTTTCTCTATAAAAAATGAAGAAAATAATGCCCAACAGTAGCCTGGCAAATCATTTTCAGTCTTGTTATATTTTTATCCCACTGAAAACAAAAATTTGGCTTCTGAAATTATGCCTTAGTCTTACACTTTGAACCAGTTTTCACTGATCTTTTTGGTGGAATCATATAGTTTTAATTTTTCTTGCAAGTTTAGACTTTAAATCAGTTACAAGAATCATCATAAATTCATAACTGAAATTCTTGATGTAACTTATGCATGCAATTGCTTTTATAATATGAATTTGACATGTTTCTTTTTATTTAACTTTGGTTTTTTGTCACAGGACAAAAATTTCTGTTTTCATGTTAGATAGAAGTTCAGACAGTTTGATCAATATAGCAAACTATGGAGAGGAGTATCAGAATTCCGATGACATTCCTATCAAATTGCTATTCCATGGTTACGGTCACTATGATATAGTGGAGGACTGAATAACAGCTAGAAGGACTCAGAAGCGTAGAAGTGAAGTGTGCCATATAAACCCTGAATCAAAATTACACCTGGGGATTTTTTTTATTTATGTGATATTTACAGCCAGCTATTGCTGAAATTACACAACTTTTACGATATACCCGTGCCAGTTTTGTAGATTCCATTTTTGATGTCTTCTCCTGATTATTTGGCAGATTCCTAGTTATATATCAACTAATAAATTGCTTGTAGTGGTTCTTGAAATTGAATCTATATACAACGAACAATCCAGTAATTTATCACAACATTTCAAAGTGTATGGTGCCATTTGTTCTTGTTTGATGTACATATATGCTAGTCTTTTTTGCTTTTGCTAATTGAATCTGTAAAAATATAACCTTTCACATTGAGTTCTATTGTTTCCTTGGGGCGGTTCAGAATTGCATGGAATTTTACACTGGAAAATTTCAAGATTGACTAAAGTTGTAGAACCTTGTGGTCCAGGGGCATTGGGGGAGGGGAGCTTTGTATTTTTTAGATATTAACTCCTGAAGCAGTTGCTTACATCCATTACTTGATTTTTGTACTCAACAAAAACCGCTCTTCACCCAGCTTTCGGTCACTTGTTCAACAACATTTTGACTTTATTTTTCCTATCTTAGTGCTATTTTTTTCTTTAATTAGTACTTTTATGTCGTGGTTTGGTACCATATATTTCTTTTAAAGAATATAATGTGTGGTTTAAGGGAAGATGAAGTGGCACTGATGTCCTACAGAAAGATTAGATCAGACTAGATGATGGAGAATCCCAAGATGGTGTTCCATGAGAATTAGAAAAATGGAATGAGCAAAATTCATGAAGCACAGTGATTTAAGCATACAAATTTTGTGGCACATGTAAAAAAAATAAAATGTATGCGCCAGTGTTGAAACAATCGTAAGTAGTGCGAGGTGGTTTATGGTATATGATAGTCTTCTTTAGCCTATAAGCCGGTGTTGAATCAATCGTAAGCACTAGCAATGCTAGGTGGTTTATGGTATATGACAGTCTTCTTTAGCCTATAAGGAAACAATAAAAAACTAAAATGTGTGTCCTCCCTTTGGATTTAAGGAGTCAGACCAAGCACAGTAAAGATTAATGTGGAAGGAATTGCCCTGTTATTTGTGAATCCAATAAGGGGCCGCCTGCACTTATGTTGCATGGCTTGGCATTGCACAAAGCTTTCTATAGGGGAGATTTGTTCCGCAATTTGGCTCAAACAAACAAATTTAGTGTTAGGGAGTGCTTATGTTTCGCAGGAGGACAGAATGACAGGTGTGATGTAGAAATAGCAAAGACAATTGCTAGAGTTGTTAGTACATTGAAGTCAACATATTATCATGGCAAATGCAAGTTTTTCTGTTCGATTGAACTATTAGGGTAATAGTGATGTGATTTAGGTAAAGCCCAAGGTTACACCAAAATATCTATTATTTTAAAATTAGAAAAATATATGTTGGATAATCAGACAAAGAAGTTTTTATCCTTTGTTGTTGGACCAAACATTTTTGATTTGTTTTCAATAATTTAAATTACTAGCTATATTTCTAAACAACAATACATTGATAGTTGTGAATCAATGTGTAAACATATGTTTCTCGGGTTCATGTTTATCATATTGAAGACTTGTCAATTAGAAAACCATCCACCTAAATTTAAAACCTTTTTATATCTTCTTTTCTTTCGGATGCATACATGTTTATGTAAATAAGATAATACTTTCTAAAACTTGAGTACCATTACTTGACATGTTTCTTGACTGATACTGCACAAATCAAGAATTACCAGCCATTCTTATACATTGCAGTAACAAAAAAGAATAGAACTATAATATTCAAACTAATGTCCTTAACAATTTCTCTGTTTCTCAAGATATAATTGATCCCAACATAGTAGATGTGCCTTGGTGAGAGATGTGATCAGTTTGGGACGAATGTGCCAACATATCCCAACCCGACAATGAAGAACGCCATAGATTGAATGAAGAGGTAGATGAAATAATGGTTCTTCCCAAAGTAAAAATCATACCATCCACAAGAAAATAGAAACATCCCAACAATCATCTCTAGCCCGTGAAATCTGTTAATGACAATTTAAAAAAAACATTATAATTTGATAACTATACAACTATATATAATAGGTTGCTTGGGCTTATGAATTTTTTTATCACTACTTGTATTAGCTCAATTTAACTTACAAGTACTTGTTCAATAGTACAAAATGACCGAAAAGAAAATTGTACCTTCCCCATATTTTTGGGCTGAATTGGCTGAATTTCCTGACATGTTTAGCACCAGAAGTTTTCATTTTGAAAGAATCTCCTAATTTTTCGGTGACAACCCACTCATTGACTCTTCCTACCTCCAACAGGCCGATGATAGTTGCTTTTGTCCGGTGCAAAGACATAACATTTTCAAAAAGTATCCAGATAATCACTAGGTGTAGTGACCTGCAACATAATTAAGCAAAATCAAATTCATTGTTATTAATCTAGAAGCGATGCAACTTATACATTGTATGGACTTGTTTAAATAATTTGGTTAGTTTTATAGGAAGCAGAAATTACCTTGGAGTTCCTACAGCATTGAGGATGGTAATAACAGAAGGAATATAAATAGCTCCCCATATAGGAACTTCAACTTCTGGAACTAAAACAGTCATGGGCAAAACGACGCAGTAGAAGGTAAATGTGACAATATGGCCTACAATCTTTCTTACAAAGAAGAAACTATAAAGGACATATAATTTCTTCCACAAAGTCACTTTCTGTAGCAAACAACAAAGATTAAAATTAGAGAGTACCATAAACACTATAAATTTATATATTCTTGAAAGATGAATGCAAGTGTCTAGATATCTTGCTATTAGACATGAAAATGGTAATTCACCTTGTTTGTTGCGATTTCGACAGCCATTTTTCTGAAGAGATTAGCAGGACCACAGGACCATCGATGTTGTTGATACCGGAATGCTTTGAAGGTACTTGGAAGTTCACTTTTCACCTAGATAAGTTACACAATTAAAAGCGATGCGTATTTATATAATTATTTTACTGCATTTGGTATTTCTCTAGTAATTTTTTTTCATAAATATTGTACCTGAACATCTCCGGCATAAACAAATTTCCATCCTTTGAGTGTAGCTCGGACAGCTAAATCCATGTCCTCAACGGTTGTTCTATCCTTCCATCCACCGGCTTCATTAAGTGCTGAAATTCTCCACACACCAGCGGTTCCTGCACAACCATTTACATTATTTATTTATCCATTTATGATTATTACGAATATATTACTATTGATGTAATTGTTTATTTATAAATTATATACCATTGAAGCCAAAAAATGCATATGTTTGGGAGCCCACTTCTTGCTCCACAATGAAGTGATAATTCAATGACATCTCTTGCATTCTTGTCATCAAGCACTCATCTGCATTGACTGCATTGCAATCATAGAAGTAAATTCTTTTCAGTTCAGCTTGTTCTTGTAATCAATTTTTAAAATATCTGAGCCTACACTATGATTTTGCAGGATATGGTGAGCATGTTAATATAATTAAAATCACATATTCAAAAATCATAGCGACTTTAACGTCCATATAAGATGGTTTCAGCAGACTGATAAGCCGATCATTTCGAGTAACAAATGATTAGGAAGTTTCCACAGGCTAAAACCAAAACATATGGTATCTGCAAAACTGATGGTGACATAATTCTAATCAAACATGATACTATTACAATAAAAAAAAGTGTAAAGAGGTTACGGTAGAAATCACAAGCTTGCTATTGATGTGGCTACACCTGCAACTAAATGGACTGCAGAAAGAAGGTTAGTACTGCAACTAACATTATTGTTACAACCATCATAATAATTAGTAATAAATATGAAGTGGTCCTTTTGGCTCTTTTATTTATGAGACCATATATATCTTTAACATGTGTATAGGCTGAAATTTTGTAATGAGTAAAAGCGAAAAAATGAATACACCTACTCAACCACAAGGAAACAATTAGAGGTCCGCAGTTTTAGTGGCCTCAAAGATATAGGACTGTCCCCAATTTTTTTTGAAGTGGGACTATAGACTAGTCCCCCAACCGACAGTGTATATATACAAGCGAAGAATACACATACTGTTGGAATACTCGCTTATATTTGAAAAGGGAAATAACCCGTTTATGTAGTCTTGGAACTGAATTACAAGTCACACAGACTATCTAAGCATAGTATATGCTAAACTTGTAAGGTAACGGTAAGACGATCCAAATGGCGCCAAAGATCAATTAATGACTCCAAAGGCATTTTTTATATAAAAAATGAATGTTTTCTTACCGAATTTCCAACGAGCTTGAACAAGGGCAATTTCGGGGTTGTGAACAAAGAAAGGAATGGTGCGCCACAAGAAATCAGGCTCAGGCTGGAAATCTGCATCAAAGATGGCCACAAAGTCACATTGCTTCACATAGCTATGCTTCAATCCTTCTTTGAGGGCCCCTGCTTTATAGCCAGTTCTATTTTCTCTGATCTCATACTTTATGTTGATTCCTTTGCTTGCCCATCTTCTACATTCTAGCTCCACCATATCCTGTTTGTTTTATAAATATTTATTTTTTAAAGAACAAAAATCAAAACAAAAAAGTGAAATGATTCACAAATGTTTATATGATAATTATTGGAAAAAAAGAGAAAAATGTATTGCCTTATATTTTGAATGTGAAAAATGGTAGTAATTGGTATATGAATTAATTACCTTGATAGCAGCATCTGTTGAATCATCAAGAACTTGAATTATTATTCTATCAGATGGCCAAGAAAGTCCACATGCTGCACCAATTGACAGCTGATACACCTACTCAAAATAACAAAAAGATTACAAGAACATAATCAACAAAATCAAAAAATAAGGTAAACAGAACATAAAGAATTGTTTGTCTATATGTATAACAATAATCAAATATACCTCTTTTTCATTATACATGGGTATTTGCACCAACACCATCGGATAAGCTGAATTTCCCAACTCAAGATCTTCCTTCATGGCCTCCCACTTGAATTTCTTTTCAGGTGTTCGTCGCAGCAATTTAATGAAAAGCTTGACAATTCCCATATACACTCTCTCCACAAACAACATTACTGACATTGCCAAACACACATTCACCATTAGTTTCAACATGGGCACGATCAATGGTGCTTTCCCCAAGTCCCAAAGCATACCAACTTGGCTCAAAATGCCAGCTTGAGGAGTGCCTTGAAAAGCCAATGTCTCTGAATCAATCTCCATTTCTCAATAGTACTACACTTACACTGCACACTCAATGTATATATATAGTTATGTAAAGAATAAAGGGTTGCGAAAAGAACACGAGTATATGATATGAGAAATGGGAGATTGCTTTTAATTTGAAATGTGTTTGAGTTTTGCTTTTAAATCACGCTTGAGAAAATGCAAGCTGCAGATTATGCTTGTGCTGCTCAACAGCTGGATATTATATCCAAGGTACTTGATCGTAAAGAGGCCTTTGAAAATGATGAGAAAATCCAAAAGATTATGCTAGAACCCCAAAGATTAACAAGTAATAAATGGAGATCGATGTAGTAAAAAGGTGGTGTAATTTTAATGTTTTGTGAGACCGAGTGTGGTTTAGAACTAAACCAAACTCAATCTATATATGTTCATGTAATATTGTATGAGAAATGATGAGGTATTTATAGAGATAAAATCTCACATATATACAATATCTCCGTGTAGATTTACATAATTTCATATTAAATTAAAAGGATCAAATTCAGTCAAAGTGGACAAAGATCGGGGACCTTAGCGATATGCAGCATATAATCACATTTAATTAGTTTTAGCTAGTGATTTTTCATTTTATAACGCTTAATTGTGTGCCCCCCGTTTGCTTTTTATTTTGTGGATATCGTTTTTTTTAATGGAGTTCTTGCGCATAATAATCAAGTCAAATATTCCATTGAATGTTTAAAATTGCCTCGGATTTTGTTAAGATTACAAAGCAATCCATGCCCAATCTATATGGATATTCACTAGATCAAATATTTTTTTCTGCTCTTAAATAATTTGTGCTCATTATAAGTCAAGAAATTTACTGGCATATATTCTCAACATTTTAGTGAGGAAAAAAGAATGATTAAAACTTCACGTCCTTAAAATTTGATGAAAACAATAGAGTAGAAAGAATAAATGTTCAAGTTACATATATTTGATTTACATCTTAAGAAATGTTTATGATGAGTAAAAGATAAATAATTCGTTACAAGCATGTCATTTAAAATTATTTACTATAAAATGTATTCGCATCTTAATAATTTATTATACACACATCTTAAAAATGTTTATGACCAAAAAATAAAAAGTTCGTTACAAACATATTTATGTGTAATCTATGCTATATTATTACAAGCTTATAACCCGTGCTAACCACGAGATGAATGACTAATATTTAGGTAAATTTATTTTTTATATTATATTTTACTGACATTTACTATAAAATTTTATAGCGTTGAGAATTTATGTTAATATACTATAATATTAATCCGTGAGTAATTGTATAAAAAGAGGATTATCGAGGTTAAATTTGTATGTTATTATATAATGATATTTATATATTAATATTCATAAAATTTAATGATATATTAAATAAAAATTATAGGATAAGTAGAATTCTTAAAATAAAAAATATAGAATATAATTTAAATATAATATAATATTATCTGTGAGTAGTTGTATAAAAGGAGGACTACCGGGGGTTAGAGTTGTATACATGATATATTTTTTAAAAAATTAGATTTTATTAAAATTGAATGGTTAGGATCGTTTCTATGATTCATCTAAAATTGGACGGTTAGAATGTTTTCTATGGTTCATCTTGGACCAAAACTTTTAATCTTTCAGCTATAATAATATAGTATAGATAATCAAACAAAATAACTTTTTTTCATCTCAATTATCCAGGTGAACCATAGAAAAGATCATAACAATCTAATTTAGGTGAACCATAGAAAAGATATATCATACATACAACTCTATCACCGATAGTTCTTTTTTTATACAATTATATTATATTATATACTTTCTATTTTAATAATTTTACTTATTCTATAATTTTTATTTAATATAGTTATACTCACATTCAACTCAATCTTATCACCATTGATATTCTTTTATTTATTTAAAACTATGACTTACAATTAAATTTTATGAATATTAATATATAAACAACATTGTATAGAAAAATGTAGAAAGAAATTAATAATAAAATAAATTATTTAATTAAATTATATAAAATAATTAATATATAATTTATTAATATCATCCGTGATTTGCACGGGTTATAAACTAGTACAAATTATATTTTAAACACGGTACTTGTGTTGTACAGATTTAAAATATGTATTTTAAGAATATTTATGAATAAAAAATAAAATTCATTGTAAATATATTTATGTGTATAATACAATTTTTTTATTAAAAATAGTTTTTCCTTACTATATATGCATATTAACCATATACAAAATAATGTCATTAATTAAAAAGTAGAAATTATTTTTGTTATATATCATAGCATATATACTTGCAAGTATTATACATTATTTTGAATCAATATTTTAATTTGATTTCACATTTGTTGTAGATTTCAAAAAGATGATCATGATATCTTATTTTATAATTAAACAAGTTAATTGTTGTTGGAGTATTTTCGTAACAACCGATTTCAGAGATTTGTTGGAATAATAAAGTCAAAGTATAATAATATGATTGTTAATGGGGTTAGGGTCTATGAAAGAAGATTGAGTTGGACTTGGGAGATGTCTTAATTTGTCTCGTTTATCGAATCCCTTTTGCCAAGATACCTGCGTACATATTTATATAATGAAACGCACACAATTATAATTGGATTTGGATATATCCCGAAAAACTTTAGAGATATATTTGTTAAATATGAGAATTAATTGATTTTATATAGCATAATCTTCGCGTTGTGATACCTTCCTTATTTTGAAATATATCGTTTGTAGATATTTTTTGTACTTATTTGTTGAGATAGATTCTTTACTCGTTTCAGAGAGAGGATAACTTGGGATTAAGCAATTGATTGTTACTGAAATTAATAGCAGAAATAAAAAGGATAAATACTATGCTAAAAATATGACATAACAACTACTCCCCAGTTCTTCGGTGCAACTTGCTGTAGTGGAGAACTAATCATTCTTCGATTGCTGAAATAACTGAAAATAAATATTAGTGAAAAATATGGAGCATCACAGTGCCCGTAATTCCTATGCGGATGCAAGTAGACGTCATGCGAGAACCGAAATAAGATATATGTTTTGCCAAGATTTGTAATGTGTGAGCATAATAATTTTGTAGAAATTCACGATCTTTATGTTAGATTATTTTTAATAATATATATATTATGGGCTTACAAATTAAAATAATTATATTTAATTATTTATTCTATATTTGGACTAATTAAGTGGTTTAAAATAAAGAGTCCAAAGACATCTTATTGGGTATGCGTTATGTAATATGTAATACCCATAATAAGCCTTATTAGGGTTAATGGAGTCTAATTAAGCTGCTATATAAAAAGAACATAATAGGGTTTTTGGTCCAAGACTGTTCACAACCTCTACTTCTCCATTCCCATCAGTTTGAGTGAGATACGGCTAGAGACGAATCAAGTCCGTGGAAGATCAAGTCCCACAATCTATAATCAAGAGGATTTACAAGTTGCACGATCAAGTCTCTCAATCGTATTTATATTTAAAAGCTATGGAATCAGGTACACTTCCGCACTACAGTTTTACATTATAACCTTGATAATATTGTATAAGATAATCCGTGATTATGTGTTTAATTATATCTAACAAGTGGTATCAGAACCTCTCTCATGTGATTTATTAGGGTTGATCGTATTTTAGAATATGATTGTTATACGGATATGTGTGTGCCTCATGCTTCGTTTTGAGTTTTTTGTCCAATCGGGCTTTAAAGAACATTCTGATACATACACGCTGTGCTCTTGTGATTGTATGTATATTGATTTGTTATTTGTATATGGAATCAGTCCGTTTTATTATTTTTGGGTTTATATATGTTTTTCCTTGTCGACTAATACATGATTAAGGAAAATTTGTGTCTGACCTGCGGTTTTTTTTGCCATATACATGATATATATAATCTGATGTTTTTCCATAAGTATCATGCTATTGCAAATTATTCAGGCTTCACGTAATATGATGTACATGCTTTCTTGGCATGAGTTTCTTTTATTAAAATCAAATACATATTGATGTACTGTGCTGGTGTTCAATGTTTCGTTTTTTTTTAAATTTTTTTATAGCCACTGCATATGTCATGATATCAGGAGATTAAGTTCATCATGTTATATCATATATGTAAGGCCATGAACTTGTTAGTAAGTTTGTATTTTTTTTATTAACCTTGTATGACTACTGGCTGCTGCACATGTTACTGGTTTAATGGCTCTATTTTCCTTTTTTAATGTTAAATGGGATTCATATTCTAGTTAATATGAAAATCGTTTTAGGTAAAATATTAATTTTAGTAATATTTTAATATTTTTACAAAGTTACGGATTTGGGCATAATTTTATTTAACTTTTGTTAATGTCCTTTTATTTTGTGAATAAGTGAGTTGAAGCAAAATATTGCCAAAGTGATATTTATGTGTAGATTTATTTATTTTGAAATAATAGGACGTGTGTATTTATTATTTATGCGTTATAACAATCGGTCGAAAGGAAGGTTGTTAAATGGCCAAATAATGAATATACATGCGGAAATAAATATGTAATAATTATTAATTTTTCATGTGAGTAATAAACTGACCCAAAGGTAGGTTGTTATTTGACCGAATTTATTATTAATATTTAATTTCTGCATGGAGAGTACCATTTACAAGTTAATGTTTCTGTCCAAAAGACTAAATATTAATGTTGTGTTCGGTATCTTGTCACAATGGGCCCACACCGTGTTAATATTTGAAATTTATGTCGTATATGCCTCATTTTTTTTGTATGACATGGATTTCAATTTTATGCGAGCTTATGTTTTTTTTGTCCCTACTTGCTAGTTAATGCATCCACTGCTAATATAACTGGCAGCATGAACTTCATTCCTGTGCTTAACGACACAAACTTTAAGAGCTGGAAAGAGAACGTTTTGTTAGTTCTCGGCTGCATGGATTTAGACTATGCTGTAAGGAAGTAACAACTTGCTTCTCTTACATATGAAAGTTCTGCTCTTAAATTGAACTTTGAGAAGTGGGAGCGTTCTAATCGCTTAAGTCTAATGATGATAAAGCGCAGCATTCCTGAGGCATTCAGGGGCGGTATGTCTAATGACTCCGATGAGGTATCTGTGAAAGATTTCCTTGATGAGCTTGAAAAGCGTTTTGCCAAAAATGAAAAGGCTGAAACAAGTAAACTTTTAGCTGATCTTGTCCAGATGAGGTATAAAGCTAAATGAAATATTCGAGAGTACATTATAGAGATGTATAACATCGCTTCAAAACTTAAGGCACTAAAACTTGATCTGTCTAATGATTTGCTTGTGCATTTGGTACTTATCTCTCTTCCTGCACAATACAGACAGTTTATAGTGAGTTATAATACTCAGAAGGATAAATGGACTCTTAATGAACTCATTTCATATTGTGTGCAAGAGGAAGATAGGTTGAAGCGTGAAAAGATTGAAAGTGCTCACGTTGCAACTACATCAAAGGTTAACTACCGAAAGAGGGCTAAAGATAAAGAGACTGCAGTGGGAAAGTCATAGCCTAAGAAACAAAAGACTCAAGATCAAGCTGTTACATGCTTCTTTTGTAAGAAATATGGGCACCTGAAAAAAGAATTCCCCAAGTATGTCGCATAACGCATAAAGAAAGGCAAACTGTTCACTTTTGTATATTGTGAAGTTAATTTAATTTCTGTACCTAGTAATACTTGGTGGGTAGATTCTGGTGCTATTACTCACACAAGTGTTTCTATGCAGGGTTGCATTTGGAGCCGGAAATCAAGTGATGCTGAAAGATTCATCTATGTGGGTGATGGCAATGCAGTTGCGGTTGAAGCCATTGACACTTTTAGATTATCTTTTGAAACTGGTCATTTTGTTAAATTAAGAGAGACTTATGTAGTACCGTCTTTTAGATGGAATTTGGTTTCTATTTCTGTTTTGGATAAATATGGTTACACTTGTTCATTTGGAGATAATAAATTCAGTATTTTTCTTAATTTTTCTATAGTTGCGACTAGTTCTTTGATTGATAATTTATACATGTTGAATACAATTGTTTCATCTAATGAAATCTTGCAAATGAAAATTTCGCTATGTTGTGGCATAAGCGTTTATGTCATATCCCTAAAGTGAGACTGCATAGGCTTGTGTTATATGGAATGCTTGAATCCCTTGATTATTCAGATCTTAATGTATGTGTTGAATGTATTAAGGGAAAACAGACAAATAAAAGGAAGTTTAGTGCCAATAGGAGTACCGTGTCTTACAATTGATATATACTGATATATGTGGTCCATTCCCTATGGCTTCTTGGAATGGTCAATAGTATTTTATCACTTTTATAGACGATTATTCTCGATATGGGTACTTATAATTAATTCATGAAAAGTCACAATCTCTGGACGTTTTTAAGGTCTTCAAAGCTGAAGTTGAAAAACAGCTTGGTGAGACAATTAAAGCTGTCAAACCTGATCGTGATGGTGAATACTATAGTCGGTACGATGGATTTGGTGAACAACGCCCTGGGCCTTTTGCTAAATTATTATAGGAATGCGGAATCGTCCCACAATACACAATGCCTGGCCAACCACGCATGTATGGTGTTGTTGAGAGACGAAACAGAACGCTTAAGGACATGTTAAGAAGTATGATTAGTCATTCTTCTTTGCCAGAATCGCTCTGGGGAGATGCACTTAAAACTGCAGCCTACATACTAAGTAAAGTACCTAGCAAAGCAGTAGACAAAACCCCTTATGAACTATGGACTGGGTAGAAACTCAGTATTAAGCATTTGCATATTTGGGGTTGTCCAGCTGAGGCAAGGCCTTATAGGCCACATGAAAATAAACTGGACTCAAGAACTGTTAGTTGCTACTTTGTTGGGTATCCTGAAAGAACAAAGGGTTTCAAGTTTTATGATCCTTTGTCAAAGTTCTTTTTCAAAACGGGAAATGCTAAATTTCTTGAGGATGTTGTGTTTGAGGGGAGAGATAAAGTTAGGGATGTTGTCTTTAAGGAAGAATCTATTTCTTTGCCTCATGTAATTCAAGACAACAATGTGGATATACCTATACCACCTCCTATTGAGAATCAAAATGATTTTCAAGAAGTGCAAACTCAACAACCTCAGAAGAAGTGCCTCTTAGGCGATCTACTAGAGCAAGAAGAAGTGCAATTCCAGATGATTATATTGTATTTCTTCAAGAGCATGAGTTTGACATAGGGGTAATGAAAAATGACCCTGTCAATTTCTAACAAGTCAAACTAAGTGCAAATTGTGAAAAAGTGGATTGAAGCCATGAATGATGAGATGAAATCAATATTGAGAAGGAATGTATTCCAGAATACAAGTTTTGCCGGAAGGAGGGTCTTCAAGGGGTTGATGACTTCTTACTTCAAGCATACATTGCGAGAATTATGGTTTGTCATGACTATCCCACTTGACAATTTAAGCACGCAAGTTTGTAAAAAAATCTTAAAATATATATGTACTACCGCGATAACATTTGTAAAACATTTTGAACATTGTCCAAACGCGTCAATAAATATGCCACTTAAAAATGTGGCGATATATATTTTCTCTAAAAAAATGATTTTTGAAAGAATTTTATTAAAGATAGTATGCATTGCCATAATGACTAAATATTTTTTTTAAAATTATGCATGTTGTACAATCTGGTAAACATATCCACAATCATCAAAACAAAAATCTTGTACAATTTATTTTTCAAAATATATGTGTCTCCCAAAATATTAGTTGCACAAAATTTTAATCGCAATATATATGAAGGGTTTCGAGGCACAAATGCAGTGTAAAAACGTGAAAAATAAATACAAAATGTAATATAAATCGAAACCCTCCACAGGATCCATGCGAAAACAAAAGATTTAATTCGGAGATTAAGAACAAATACCTTAAAATGCTTTAACAGTTCATCAATGGAAGATTAATGGAGGTCCAAAACTTGTTTAATCACCACGTATCCCGCTCACGCGATCTACGCTCTACGGTATCCACACGAACACTTTTCATGAAGGATTGATGTGTACTAGCACCCGAAAACTGCTTCTCTCTCTCTCTCTCTCTCTTCTTCTTTTCTCAAAACGGCTAGGGTTTTAGAAAAATATATGTCATCTATTAAATCAGCACATAAAGAGATTATATAGAGAGAGGAATAGGTTTTCTAATTATAATCCAATTATAATTAATCCAAAATTCTAAATTATTTAATTAAGTCTTACTTAATTAATTAATTATTAATTTCGGAATTAGTTTAAGTAATTCATTTATTCTATTTATATAATTAATTAAGTCAAACTTAATTAATATCATAAATAAAATAAATTACTTATTTAATTTAAATCCATAATTTAAATTATTTATCCTTCAAGCATTCTTTGTGTATGACCCTGTAGGTTATTATTACGTTGACAATAATTTTAATATCTAATTAAAATTATAAACAATGAGCGGTATCTAGTAACACATCATTGCTACCCAAGTAATAATAATAAAATCAGTGATTTGATTAAGTCTTTCGTGAATAATGTTCCATGTAATATAATCCCTTTAACCTTATATTATAGATCAAACTCGAGGCATGTATCGTGTCATCCTCTTCAACGTTTAATCCGGGTTTTCTTGATCAATGAGAATACTATTAAACAAATCAATATTTGAGCACGACCATGCATTTTATAGTCTCACTCAATCAAGAGGCTAATAATATCACTCCTAAATAGGAATGTTAATTTTTTTATCTATCATTCATATTTTTCATACGATTCATAGTATACCCAATGCCCACTTTTATCATCACCCGGTTAAAGGTAACTTTTAGTGTAATCAAAGTATATTAATTCTCGTATAGAAATATAATGATTTCAAGTCAGATGATCATTACATCATTATCACAGCGAGAATTTCTTATGACACTTATTAACATGTAAAATCTCATGGCGGGTCATTCCTGTGTCATTCATTGAGACATGCACTTATGTTCTTAACTTTAGTATCATCATACATATGACCAATGAGATGTGGTCATCTGTCAACAAACATACTAGTTTTATTGCATTATTATTGTCCTTATATAATAATACTCGACTAGGAAATTTTAGGAATAAGATACTATTTATATAATCTCATTTTTAAGTCACATACTTAAAGATATATAATACGTATCAAAATTCCAAGGACATTTATTATTCTTTCAATTTATTACACAGTAAATAAAACATAATAAATAAATAATAATCAATAAAACATAATCATTAATAATAAAACATTTTCCTTAAAATATAAAAGTAATTGTCTCTAGGGCACAATTACTAACAATATAATTAGCTCGCACGAATTTTTGGATAATAAAATATAAATCATGCATGACGTGGATAAATAAATATATGTAATTGCAAGAATTGAAAATAAGAAAACTTATCTTGTATTTTTTTCAGATGGATATATGATATGTAGATATTGCACTCCTTTTAATAGTGAGGGTCTCACCATCATGATTTGCATATAGTAGTCTACTTATCTTTATTATCATGATTCTTTGCTTCACTTTTCCGTTGTATTTTATTTTGTTCAACACGTCATAACTTCATCGTTCGGTTCATCCATTGAAGTTGTCCAAAATCTTTTATTAACTCTAACTCCTCATGTGTATTGTGTTTGTTTGATATGTCGTTTGTCCTCCACAAACGAAAAATAAAGCCCTACTTCTAACGCCAAATATTGTTGGAGGATTTTTGTAACAACATATTTCAGAGATTTGCTGGAATAATAGAGGCAAAAGTATAATAGTATAGATACGATTAAACCAACACAGTTCTGTTATAATTGGATATATTCTCGAGAGACTTTAGGGATATATTTGTTAAATATGAGAATTAATTGATTTTATATAGTATAATTTTCGCGTTGTGATACCTGTCTGATTTGAAAAATATTGTTTAGAGATATTTTTCGTACTTATCCGTTGAGATTGATTTTTTTCTCGTTTCAGAGAGACGATAACTTGGGGGTTAAATAATTGATTGTTACTGAAATTAATTAATAACAAAAATAAAAAGGAAATAAAATACTATCCCAAAAATATGGCATAACACAAATACTAGTAATTTTTGAGAAAAACTATTGATCGAGGAACACTACTAATTAATTATTAATTTTCATGAAAAATGTTTTAATGTAATTTTTTTAAAAGGTGATACTCATATAAAACCGACCCGACCCGAACCAATTTGATTTTGGATAGTCAATAAAATCTCAATAAGGTCCGCCTCCCAGACCAAAAGTTGAAATATTTTCCAAAACTGCGGTCAGATCAAGTCATGATTTTACCCATCTTTTTCATACAAGTTCAATTTTTTTTTAATTTATAATAATAATATTTTGAATTTTTATTCATAAATTTCCCTAAATTATAACAAATTAAAAAGTTTATTAATATACCATATCTATTTGGCAACTCTAGAAAAATAAGAACAAATCAGATAAATTATGACTTAGCAAAATTTCCAAATTCATCCAAATTAGCTTATATATATTTAAAACTTTTATGTATGAATGAACATGATATGTAATTATCAATATTTTTTTATGAAGTTAACATATATTATACTATATTTTTAAATATATTTTATTATATTCTTAAAAGTATATTTTATAAAATATTCTCTTTTACTGTTAACTTTGCCTTGGATGTTATAACAGGTTCTTGCGACCAAGGGTTTTCTATTTTCAAAAAGAAAAAGAAAAGGTGTATAAGTTTTCTCCTTAGTCTTACATGTTGCTTATGTTGTATTCACTATTCAGGAGGAAATGCCTTTATTTTGCGATCAAAATAAATAAGCTATTATTTGTTGAAGGACAAAATTGTTTCAAAAATAAATTTAATTTACCAACCTTTAACAGAAATAGTGAATTATTTTTATAATATTATATTATTAATTAAACACAAGCATAAAACAATATGTAAAATCCACGAGATATATTCGAGTGAGAGCTAGTGAATTCGAGTATTGTCCGTCAAATCCACCGTCAACAAAAGTGTCATAAAAGAGAAAAAAAGAAAATTGATAAAAAATTATTGAGAAACTTTAAATCTTTATGTACTCAATAATTGTGTGATAATAAAACAAACAATCCTTAGGATTTGTCATCCAATTCCAGCACGTCTAATTTGACTTATCAAAATTTTATTATATTTAATTACCCTTCTATCCAATTTTAGTTGTATACGGATAATTTTATTTTTTATTTAATTAAATAAAATAAATTAAAATTTATTAAAAATGTGTATTATTTTTCATAAAATTTAATAAAATTAACATATAAATTATTATATTAATTTAATGAATATGGACAACATATATTTTTGAAACAAATTAACAAAAAAATGTAATGAAGCAAAGTCTTGTAAAAAAAAAGAGTAATGAAGCAAAGAACATTAGGCGGAAAAAATACTATTTTATTTGAAACTAAATTATATATGTTGTGATTGCGTCATTTATATTAAGTCGATTTTATGCAAAATTAGTTGAAGGCAATTAACTTTGGTTATATTTGATTGAAAATATTTATTCCAATTATGCTGCATTTCTAGTATTGATAATCGAAAACCTTAATTATTGTTTTTCTTAAGTGAAAAAAATTAAGGAATTCAAATTTATTTAGCTTTCATAATATCTAAGTTCTCAAATTTATGCAACTTATTATTATAAAATATTTATAACATGTACTGGACTAACATTTTATAATTCTTGAGTCGACGCACTGTATGGATCTAAGCATGTAAGATGACATGCGAGTGGATACAAATCCAAGTTAGGTGATAAATTTCATTACAAACATAAGTTGTATTTGTTAAGTAATATTTTCTTATAATTAATTGAATATAAATTGAAAAGAAGGCAACCATGCATGAGGTGGGCGGGGAATCTTATGGAGTTAAAAGGTTGTTAGTTGGTAAACATTAAACATAATGATGTATGAAAAGAGAATAAAACTATAAAAGCACAAATTAATCCTAAATTAATACTTCAAAAAGTTTGATGTTGATTTAGTGGTACTATATTTTGCTTGATTATATGAATAGATGCCAACACATTTGTTGAAGTCAAATGTTAATCACATAACAATCATCGTTTAATTAGAATTAGATTACTCATAATTTCATAAAACATATATAAAAAACATACCTATGATATTGATGGCTTACTCTACAACCAAAAACAAAGATCCCACAACTGCAAAATCGTATGTTTGTTATTTATTATGCTCTCCAACAGCTTATCACACGGTTCAGGTTATAGTCTTATACGAATTATCATATTTTATGTTTAAAAAAATGTGTATCCTGCGAATAAAAATATACTTATGTGAAAATTTATATATTTTAAAAAATGAATAGAAAATATGTGGACAATATAGAATTTACTAGTCCTATACTTTTTGTTTTTATAAAATTATAGTTTATATATTTTATGAAAAATACATATATTTGTTAAATAAAAACTGAATCATAAAAATGAATACAAAATAAAATCGATAAATTATGTTTATCATTATATCTGTATAAACTAAATAGTTCCTATATAATTCAGTCACACGTGCTTATTATGTAACATCCCGTATTTTTTCAATAATATATTAAGCTATTTAATTTAATATTAAGAATAATATTAGTGATTTATTACTAATATTATTATTTGAATATGAATATAGATATTTTATAATTAGGATATTATTTTAGAGATTATTGGCTAAGATAAGAAAATAGAATAAAAAGAAAAAGAAAAAGGGTTAGGGTTTTGTAAGTTACATAAGAAAAGTTGGGAAGCCGTAGAGAAGATAGAAGAGAAAGAAAAAGAGAAGGAGAGGAAGAAGATTGAGAAAGAGAAGAAGAAAAACCTTGAGAAGATGGGTTATTGTATCAAATTAGGGTTCGTGTGATGGAGACATCTATATTTTTACAGGAAATCATTCATGTATTTGGAGGTTTAATGTAAGGATATCTTTGTTACACTCTCTTTGTTCTCGTTTTGTTATTCAATTCGTATGTATATTGTGTATAGTTTGTATTCATTCAGATTCTTATAAAATTCATATCTCATTTGTTCTTTATCTGATTGCTGTGATTTTATACTACCTAGAAAGTTATTTCAATTATCTACAACTTTCGTTCTTTACGCTTTTTGAAATTCTGTTCGTAAGTATGTTAAAATCTGCCGTTTGTATAATCTGGTTGGTTATTGGAATTGTTCTGCTGTAACTTCAGAAATTCATAATAAATTGAATATTTGTTCAATATTCATGTGTAATATCATTCTAAAAAGATCTTTCCGAGCTCTTCGTTCTTCGTTTATATTCCGCTGTCAAATTCTATGATCCTGAGTTCTTAAATCTTAAAATACTACTGTGATCAGGTGCTGATTCTGTTCTAACAGCTCATATTTATTTAGTTTCTGCATTCGTTACTTATCCATTTTTGACGACTCTTACCATTCTGGAAAGGTCTCGGAATTGTCTACATGTTTCGTGTTTTGTGATTTGTCATTCAAGTTCATCTTTATAGAGTTAATTGGCTTTTTTTGGAATTGGTCAGGTCTGATTTTATTTGTAATAGTCTGTGATATTTGGTGTGTGTGATATTTTGAGCATTATATTTCAGTCTTTTTGTTATATACGTATGATTTGAGAGATTTCGTAAGACCTCCGTCATGAGTGGATAATCTCATGTTTTGGCACCACCTATACGGTGTATTTAAATTGTATGGGCGTGTCGCCGGAGTTATGGGACACATAGAGTCATGACTATTGTGTATATTTGTTTGGCCATTTGGGTAGCATTATGTTTTGTACTGTGCAAGCCCCTGTAAGATTTTGGGTAGCATTTGATTTGTTCTATGCAAGCCCCTGTAAGTTTTGATGACTACATATTCTGGAGAATCGAAATGTAGGACATCCTGTAAGTGTAAGATTGTCTCCCATATCAGTAAGTAAATTTGTATTTCAGTATTTGATAATTATAATATATGACTAGTAAGTGTACGAGTAAGAGTAAGAATATTTGTGATTAAAAAGTATGCACGTTATGATTGTAGGATAAGTATCTATCGTGTCTTTTTATTTGTTTATATCGTGAGTTAAGTATGACCAGTATCTTTTGTCTCTTTCAGTTTGTTTCATCATTCTTTATTCAGATATTTTATTTGTTCATATTGTCATCGTTCTAACCCTTGTACTCTTTGCATAATTTTATATCCGTATATGAGCATTTCGCTCACTGCCGGTCTATATTTCTTTGTTTCCCCCGGCATGTTAGGTGGGCTAATTAATGGGAAGAGTGTGAGTTGCTGACTTTGAGAAGTTGTAAAGTTTATATTTAGATTTGAATTTGTATAGTTAAGTTGTACCTTTTAAATTTGGATTGTAAGATGTTGGAGATTGGACAGTTATAAATTTATTGGATTTTTTTGAAGAATTTTATTTAAGTGAAAACTTTCGGGATTTTAAAGTTGGCATCAGAGCTAGAGTTTTTATGATTCTGTAGACTTGCCTTTAGGTTCGACTTGTGAGATTTAGGTAGTTGTAAGATAAAATTTCAGGATTATTGAGATTTACCTTTAGGCTCGACCTGTGAGTATGGGTAGACAATAGGTTTGTTAGTTAGATAAGAATATTATTGGGTTCGTATTTCTTGGATATATTTTTGTGATCGTTTAGAATCATTTTTTTTCGTGCGATGCTTAACCGTAAGATGAAACGTGAGGACTCAACCGCAAGCAAATTTTTCAAGAAAAATTAGTTTCATGGAAGAGAACATCATGGAAATCTTCATCAATTTCGACTTAACGTATGACTTCTTGTTAGATTTAATTGTGAATATCACGTATTTTAGCGTATTACTTAAGTAGCAGCGATGGAAAGAGGCCGACAACACGTAATGGGAATAGAGGACACTTTCGGGATAATCGTCAAGTTGCGATCGATTTAAAACTTTTAGTGTTAATTATCAACCATGACCATGATTCTAGTTAAATGGTTTATTTATGTATGATTTGAGAGATTTCGTAAGACCTCCGTCATGAGTGGATAATCTCATGTTTTGACACCACCTATACAGTGTATTTAAAATTGTATGGGCGTGTCGCCGGATTTATGAGACACGTAGAGTCATGATTATTGTGTATGTTTGTTTGGCCATTTGAGTAGCATTGTGTTTTGTACCGTGCAAGCCCCTGTAAGATTTTGGGTAGCATTTGATTTGTTCTATGCAAACCCCTGTAAGTTTTGATGACTACATATTCTAGAAAACCGAAATGTAGGACATCCTGTAAGTATAAGATTGTCACTCATATCAGTAAGTAAATTTATATTTCAGTGTTTGATCATTATAATATATGACTAGTAAGTGTAAGAGTAAGAGTAAGAATATTTGGGATTAAAAAGTATGTACGTTGTGATTGTAAGATAAGTATCTATCGTATCTTTTTATTTGTTTATATCGTGAGTTAAGTATGACCAGTATCTTTTGTATCTTTCAGTTTGTTTCAACATTCTTTATTCAGATATTTTATTTGTTCATATTGTCATCGTTTTAACCCTTGTACTCTTTGCATAATTTTATATCCGTATATGAGCTTTTCGCTCACTGCCGGTCTATATTTCTTTGTTTCCCCAGCAGGTTACGTGGGCTAATTAATGGGAAGAGTGCGAGTTGCTGATTTTGAGGAGTTGTAAAGTTTATATTTAGATTTGAATTTGTATAGTTAAGTTGTAGTTTTTATTTTTGGATTGTAAGTTGTTGGATATTGAGAACTTGTATCGTTTATTGAATTTTTGGGAGCATTTTATTCAAGTGAATAAGTTCGGGATTTTAAATATTATGTATACTAGCCCGTGCGATAACGGATCGAATTGTTTTAATATGTTTTTATAGAATTTTAATATATTTTTATTTTTATAATAATAATTTAAATTTTATTTAATGTTATATATATATATATATATTTTATATAATTTTTCATATATTTTATTTGTATTTTAATAGAATAATGTTTGTGTGTTTTGTTTAGAGATATATTTTATTTAGGAAATTAACGTGAGATGTATTTTAGTTAGGAGTTAATTATTTTGGATTTTTAATAGGATTTTATAACAAATAATAATTTATAATTTTAATATAGTTCAAAGAGATGAAATTGAGATAATTAAGTCAATTATATTTACTAGAATTGTGTTCAATCTAAACTATTATGTTATTATATTATAAATGAAATAAATTATATATGTTTAATTTTTCTTTTAAAAGCACTTGCAATATTTTTTTTGAAGGCGTTGAACTAACCAACCTACCAAATAAACCCACGTCCGCTTATAGTAATATAATATAGATGAGTTTTTATCTACCTCGTTCTGAGAAAAAATAAAATTAAAAGAGAGTAAATTTTATATTATTTTATTTGTTTACGATACCACACTAAACAAACATTCTACCTATCGTCAAATAAGATCTCGATCTCCTGTGATCTATGTATCTACAATATTATACTATATTAAATGGAGGAAGCTGTATGTATATGGGGGGAAAGATGAGGTGGTGCTTCTTGCTCAAAGGCATTAAGGAGATGAAGGGAGAAAGAAGTAAAGTAAACATCATATTGTCTCTCCACTTTCATTCTTGTGTGTTTAATTAGTTTAGGTGGCACTGCAAAGCAAATCGGGTTAGTCAAGGTAGATGGGACATCATTTCTCTTTCCGTCTTCAGGACTCTTTCCCATAGCAACCTAACTTTGTACGAGTACTTCTTTATGCATGACATTTTATACAGTATATACTAGCTGCTACTACTACTACTAGTAGTATAATTAAACAAGCAGCTAATAATCCAACACTTACTGATACATGTTGCATTGTAATTAGTGCCTGCAAAAACTCATTTTCATGTTTAAAGACGTTAAGACTAGTACGTTGTGGTAAGTTTTTTAGGGCAAACATATATTTGGGGTAAGTTGCATAAGATTTTTGTAGGGTTACTCATTTTTGCATATGGTCTTATGGATGGATATCTTTGTTCTCATATATAGTAGCAAAATGTTTGAAAGTTAGAATTTACCATAAATATTGTGTAGTACAAGAATGGGAGTAAATGTCAAGAGTTCAAATTAGACATAGATATACATAAAAAGAAAAAAAATCTCTTAAATTTTAAAATGTCAGAAATTAAAAGAGCAGGATTATATTACTTAGCATCCCTTTACTTGAAAGTGTATTATGTATGGATCAAATAGTAAATCACAAGATCATTTATCCTTTTTTGGAATTTGTATCAGGTCAAATTTTAATTATTAAATGGAGATTTCGTCCCTTTATGAACCAACCATATTATTAAAATCCATTGGACAAGATTGATTTTATTAAAAATTCAGGGTTTAATTAAGACGGGTCGAATTTTCAAAAATCCCCCCTTTCTTCACATATTTTAACGCGCATAAAAAAATATAATTCGATAAATTATTATTCAATTTTTTTATTAAAAGTTTAAATATCAAATTTTTATTTAGAAAAATAAAATTTAAACAATAATTTATTGAGTTATGTTTTTTATACGTGTTAAATAAGCGTAAAAAGTCAAAAAGACAACTCAGGACAATGTAATATTTCATTTGAGAACCAAACTTTTATCCTAGAGTTTTTACCATATCATTGTAAATATTATTTCTATATTTTATTAATTATAGTATTTTCTTTGATTTGTTTTGAAAAACTTGAACTTTTAATTGAATTTTATTAAAATTGGATATTATTTAGGATGGATTCTGCCTAAAAACTAGAGATCTGTTTTGGGCCCAAGTTCGGGAAGACATTTCCAGATTGGGCTTTTTTATAATTTTCTTTTGGGTTCGAACTTTTTGTATATCACTAGCTAGAAGCACAGTTCTTGTGAATACTAAAAGGCTCCGTTTAAAGTTGTTCTTGAAAACTGTTGTACTTTGAAAAAAAGTGTTGGTGGAAAAATTGTTATGTTAGGAAAATCAGATGACTTTTTAGTATTTTTTTTTGATTTGGACATATTTTGAAATCTAATATATAAAAATAATATTTTTGGAGAGATTTGATGAGGGACATGCTTTCTTTAACGGCAGCCTTCAGGCCAAAAGCGCTTTTCCAGACAACAGTTTTTGAAATTTACCAAACACATTTTGACAAATTTTCAGCAAAAAACTGCTGTAACGGTTTGCAACAACATCAAAGGGAGCCTAAAATCAAGGAAAAGAAGTGTAAAAGGAGAAAAATAAATATTTTATTAATAAAAATAAAATAAAAATGACTCTAAATTCCTCAAACATAAAAAACGAAATGAGTGTCCAAAATTTTTAAAAAATTACTAAATACTGTTGAAATATTATTTTACCCTAAAATTTTTAAATTAGAAATTGAAAACTCATCTATACTATATTATAATGACAGAAAGATTAAAAGTTTTTGTCGTGCACTAGGCCATGAACCTAAAAAATAAATATGTATTACATATAATTTTACTTATTATAATACGAGCCTTAACTATATACATATCTATTATTAAATAAAATTTTACTTTTTATGTCCAATTTTGTATTTATTATAATACGGGTCCAAATTATAACATATTTATATTAAATAAAATAAATTTATATAAAATAAGAGAACATATAATATTAACAAAAATCTTAATCTTATAATTTTTTTATTAAATATCAATAAAAATATAAATAAAAAGTTAATTTACTTAAATATTAGTTATCCGTGCTTCGCACGGTTACAAGCTCGTATAACTAATTTATTAGACTAAAGATATTAAACTTTAAATAAATTTACCATATCTTATAATTTTCTCCCGACCACAATTAAAACAGGTAAATGGCATTTTTATCACGCAATTCACTCGTAATTTTTAAGTGAATTACTCTACTCAAAAAAATTATAGTCAATTTAGTGAATTATTTAAAATTTCAATCAAAGTTAACAATATTAGACGGAAGGATGAATAGTGAACTGAGATTGACTAATTTTTATCCAATATGATATATGCAGCTTGATCCCGTCCAATTTTTTTAAAAAACCCATGTATTCATGGAAACAAAACATATATATCAAAATTCTACAAAATATCCAATTCTTTTAACTCAAATCCAAACAAAACCTAACTCATCAAACTCAAATTAAACCAAAACTCAATTCACTAAACTCAAATTTGAACCAAACCCAATTCACAAAACCCCAATCCAAACTCTAAAAGAATAACAATTCCCTAATCAAACATAAAGAAAGAATTAAAGAAACATACATAATCATGGAGATGGGCGGGGCTAATTATAATAAAGCTGAGACGTATTATTATTTTGAAAGAACAAACTTATTGGCCTAACCGATCAAACAAAATTTCAGTTTTAATAATACTGGGTAAAAGTATATATAAGTATAGACAAAAAGTTTTTAAATGGAATATTAATTTAAGAACATATATATGATGCATTATATATATATATATTTACTAAATGTAATGCATTATATTCTACTTATAATATATTGTAAAATATAATACAAAAGACATATATGTTCTTGGGTTTTACATAGAACAAAACCCATATATATATATATATTTTGCCAAAAGTATATATCTATGTATCAGGCTAAAATTCATATTTTTTCGAGAGTGACATTTATCATTAATTAAATTTCAAATGAGGGAGAATGAAACATGAAAGAGGATAAATTAGCAAATAACTTCGGTTAACAACAGTACAGCACATTATTTCGGCCAACATCACATGTGTGGCGTTCTAGAAGGCAAGAGTTGATTAATGTCATCATTTTTTGACCAATCAATCAAGGTTATTCTTGTCGGACGTTAAAGACATTGTTCATCGATCAACAACAAAAATATTTCTACTGTACTACTGTACAGTATCAAGGACATTAAGTTATGAGCAGAGAAACATTCATCTAAAATTTAAAACATCTTATAGCGATGCATACCGGACTTCTCTGCCAACTTCTTCAGTGGCTATGCATAAAAGAAGAGAGACTAAAGTTGCTTATACATTGCAACAAACGAAAAGAATCAAAACTCTAACTATCAACATAATGTCCTAAACAATTCTTTTATTGTATGTAATGATAGTAACATAACTCGTTGCCTTGGTCATAGGTCTGGTTAGTTGGAAACAAATGTCCCAACATATCCCAACCCGACAACAAAGAATGCTATACATTGAAGGAGGAGGTAAATAAAATAATGGTTTTTTCCGTAGTAAAAATCATACCATCCACAGAAGAGGAGAAACATCCCAACAGTTATCTCTAGCCAACGAATTCTGGTACATAAAAAGCTATTGTTAAAAATCTATACTTATAATTTGTTTGTGTGGAACTTACTAGCTATATCTAACAAGTGGAAATTAATTTTAACTCTTGCAAGTATAACTACAATATAACAGGGAGAAATATACCTTCCCCAAAAGCTCATGCCAGGTTTCTTGACAGGCACACTGCTAACAGAGGAAGTACTAGAAACTTTAGTTTTTAAAGCGTCTCCTAATTTTTCGGTGACAACCCACTCGTTGACTCTCCCTATCTCTAGTAGGCCGTTGATGGTTGCTTTTGTCCGGTGCATTGCCATAACATTTTCAAAAACGACCCAAAAAATTACTAGGTGTAGTGACCTGCAACATAAACATGCCAAATCAATATTATTTCCATACTGATAAAAAAACCATGCAACTTGAATTATTGTACGGATTTGATTAGTTTTGATGGTAAAGGAGAAAGACCTTGGAGTTCCAACAGCATTGAGGATGGTTATAGTAGTAGGAATGTAAACAACTCCCCATTTGGGAACTTCAACCTCAGGAACTAAAACAGTCAATGGCAAAACGACGCAGTAGAAGGTAAATGTGACAATATGAGCCACAACCTTTCTTACAAAGAAGAAACTATGAAGCACATATAATTTCTTCCACAGAGTCACTTTCTGTAACAAAAAAAAAAAAGAATTAGATCGAGAATACCTTCAAGGTTAACTTCTTTTCTGACTTTTTATATTCTTTAAAACATATCTTGCTGGTGATATATGTCATTCTCAATTAGCAAGAAAATAAATAATTTTTTTTTCTGTTTTTAAGAATATGTGAAGTCGAAAAAGTATACACTGTCTAAATAACATAACTTACCTTGTTTGTGGCAATTTCTATAGCCATTTTCTTGAAGAGATTAGCAGGACCACAAGACCATCGGTGTTGTTGATATCGATAGGCTTTGAAAGTACTCGGAAGTTCATTTGTTACCTAAGTTACACGGTAACTAGTCATGCATATTTTATGACCTTCTCAATCCATTAATTTGGCATTTGTCATTTGTCTAGTCAATTTTCTGTTTTGGAAAATTGAATATAATTGTATATGATATGATGTACCTTAATGTCATTGACAAAAACAAATTTCCATCCTTGGAGGGTAGCTCGAACTGCCAAATCCATGTCCTCAACCGTTGTTCTATCCTTCCATCCTCTTGCTTCATCAAGTGCCTTAATTCTCCAGACACCGGCAGTTCCTGCATCATGATCGCGTTTTCTATTTATCATTGTATCTTTTTTATGGTTACGATTGTATATTATCTGTTTATTATTACCATTGAAGCCAAAAAATGCATATGTTTGGGAACCCACTTCTTGCTCCACAATGAAGTGATAATTTAGTGACATCTCTTGCATCCTTGTCATTAAGCACTCATCTGCATCGGCTGCATTGCATTTTAGAAAGCGATTTCTGTCAATTCAAATGTTTTTATACTCAACTTCTCTTGCAGTATTATTTACAGAGTATGGAGAACATGTTCATATAAAAACATGTAATTACTAATCTTAAACACTTAAAAAGCTCGAACCCATAAAAGCAATCATCTTGAGTTGGAAATTTCAATAAACTAAGACTTATAAAAATGAAATATCTGCAAATTAGATGATGTCAAAAACTTAATTCAACATTATATTAACGCTAATGCTCAGTTGCTAACACATAAGGTTATCAATTCAGGTATCCAACTGGGGGTCTTCAAAGATACTATAACACATAGAGATCTTTAATATAAACATTATATCTATCATTATTTATATGGATTAATTAAAAGAAAGTGCAAAAATAAAAAGAACGATAAATGGACTCCCAAAAGAATGTCAATGTATAATGCAACTTACATTAATATTATTACAAAAGGAAACAATTAGCAGTCTGCAGTTTTTATGGACTGAAATCTGTAGATATGTCTTCTAATTAAAATTTTAAATTAGGACTACAGAGTATAAAACACTCCCTAACCGACACTGTACACAAGGGAAAAACACATACTTTAATTTAGTGTAGTTGTTGTTTATACTTGACGCTTTAAATAGTCCGTTGGCTTGTAACAAGTTGTATAAAAATATTTAAACCTGTATTTATTTTCCAGTTTAGTACTTAAAGACTAGCAAATCGGCTCCAAAATATCAACTGCAGACTCCATTTCACTATTTAAGTAAATATTATGTTTACCGAATTTCCAACGTGCTTGAACAAGGCCGATTTCAGGGTTATGAACAAAGAAAGGAATGGTGCGCATGAGGAAATCAGGCTCAGGCTGGAAATCTGCATCAAAGATGGCCACAAAGTCACATTGGGTCACATAGCTGTGCTTCAATCCTTGTTTCAGGGCCCCTGCTTTATAGCCGTTTCTGTTGTCTCTGATCTCATACTTTATGTTTATGCCTTTGCCTGCCCACTTCATACATTCTACCTCCACCAAATCCTGTTATTTTTTAATAATTAAAATATAAATGCAAAAACAAATTGTGTTAATAAATGGTTTAATTACCCTCGTCGGAACATTTTTTCTTATGATAAATACTGAAAATGGAAGAAGGTTGCTTTAAATTGTGTAATTTAGAACTGTCTCAATCAAGCTCTTCTACGACGCTAGATCAGCTGAGAGTTCAAGCAGATTAATCTTCTCATTTTCTGTTCTTGTTTCAAATTTTAGTTAGGTAAATTATATGAAGTGTATTTCAGTAGTAATCTTGTAGTATAAAATAGGCATCAGTATATCAGTGGTCGGAGAATCTCTAATGGCAGCTAGCCACTTGACTCTCCAAAATAATATTAAGATGTGGAAAACTGGTCAAATTTATGTTTTACTCCAATCATGCTTGCTATACAAGTTATTACTTAATTAAAAACAAATAAAATGAAAGATAAAATGAAAGAGAAGAAACAGAAAGAATGAATAAAAAATTAAATAGATAGCCAAATAGATCAAGGTCATGTTCCTAGCTAGCTTCTCCAAATGTAGCTGGCCATAGAAGGCTCTACAAGAGAATAGAGAGCCATGTCACTCTATATATTGGAGTGTTTCACTCTTTGTATGCATAATGCATGGCTTAATAAACATAAAATTTAAAGACTCAACTCATCCTGTTAGAAATACTCTGATGTTGGCAAGTCGTTAGCTATACATACAAATGGATATTTGTTTTTTTGCAAGTTGAATCTGGTCAAATTTCACTTCATAACAAGTGAAATTTGACCAAAATATGGAGAAAAGGTTCTCAATTACCTTAATAGCAGCATCTGTTGAATCATCAAGAACTTGAACTATAATTCTGTCAGATGGCGAAGAAAGTGCACATGCTGCTCCAATTGACAACTGATACACCTGCTCAAAATGGCAATAATAAGAGAATAAGAATACTATAAGCACGGGAAGAAAAATGGGTAAATTGGACACTGTTTTCTTCTAGTAAAGTATGTAAGCAGAAAAAACACAAAGAATGTATGATGTATGTACTCTCTCCGACCCACTCAATTATTTACATTTGGGTTGGGTGAGTAAAAAAAAGGAAGGAAAGAAAAAAAGAAAAAAAGCATAAAGTGGTGTACTTACTAAATTTTTATAGAAAAATATACTATTTAAAAAAATGTTAAGAAACTCGGAGATATCTCAAAAAAGAAAGTGTTAAGAAATGGATGGGACGGAAGAAATATATTATAAGAATCAATAGTTACTTCCTTTTCATTGTACATTGGTATTTGAACCAACACCATGGGATAAGCTGAATTTCCCAGCTCGATGTCATCCATCATGGCCTCCCATTTGTAGTTCTTTTCAGGTTTTCGCCGCAATAATTTGATGAAAAGCTTGACAATTCCCATATACAGTCTATCCACAAACAACATAACTGACATTACCAAACACACATTCACCATTAGTTATAACAATGGCACGACCAATGGCGCTTTTCCCAAATCCCAAAGCTTCCCAACTTGGCCTACAATGCCATTTAGAGTAATGCCTCGAAAAACCAGTGTCTCTAACTCAACCCTCTCCATTCTTACTTCACAACTGCAGTACAGTACTGCACACTCTATGTACATAATATATATATACATCTGTTAAAGAAAGGGTTGTACGTGAAGAGAACATGAATAATAGTATATGATATAGTAATTAGGAGGAGTTTGCTTTGACTTTCGAAATGTGTACAGAGTAGACAAGTAGTTTTGCTTCTGAATCAAGCTACAGAAAATGCTAGCTGTAGCTCATGTATGTGGTGCTCAACGTTTAGAATGTAATGTGCGAAACTTGATCAAATGATGTAAAAATTGCATTGTACTAGTATAACTATGTATATGGTTAAAACGCAAACTATCTATATATAGACTAATAGAAGAGCTGGTATTGACCTTTGAAGCAGCATCAGCTAGCATTTAGCCCCGTAAATTATGGATTTTGATTTCAAATTTATACCACATTGCTGATCAAACAAGCTGAAACTAGTTTCGTTTGTTTAATTGATGACATGTATTCTGCATTTCCATGTCTGTATTACTTTGCCTGTGGTTGCATTGTACTCTTAATTTATTCTTGATAAAATTATATATTGTTTTTCCAAAGAGAAAGAGAGAACATGTTTTAAACTAATAATTCAAATGTAAACATTTCACGGTGAAAGTCTTTCCAATAAATAATATCATTATGTGTATAAGTCGTGCAAAATATGATTTGGTTATATAATTTAAATTTAAAATATTTTATATAATAATTTTTTTAATAAATAATTTATATAGGTTAAATCATACACAAATTATAGATAAATAAAAATAATAATAATCAAATAATTTTAAAAGGTTTCTAATATAAATAATTTATAAGTTTACTAGTATTAGAATGATTGTCAGAGAATACCAATCAGAGTTTATGCGTCATCAGAGAATAAGGAGCTGTCGGTCAGAGTTTACTCTATCAGGGAATGCTCAATCAGAGTTTACTCTAACAGATAATACTCCAATCAGAGATTAACAACGTTTGTAAAGGAAGCAAATCAAATCAGAGTTTGATTAGGATAGTGAGAAAGAATCCGAATGCGAGTATATTTCCTTGTTAAAGCTATTCTTTTTTTAATATGATTTTTAATTGAATTGTAACTGTGTCTATATAAACACAGACATAGGTTAACTTAATTGAATATTTACAAGTCATATTATTCATAACCTAGCAGTTCTTAAGAACAAAGAACTTCTTGAGGGAGTTTTGTAATTTATTCATTATCTTTAATACAAAACAATGTTCATCTTTTACATATTTGTGTTCTTGTTCGATTAATTGGTACTATTACATTCAACCTCATTCAGTAATAGGATATATATCTGGATAAACAACTAGGATTTTATTATTAATAATAATTTATAATTCCTGTAAACTTCTAGTTGAATATTATAAGGAAATTGATAAATAAATTCTATCATTTTTTATACATAATATGGATGATCAAGTTACATAAAAGTTCGGTCTGTCTGGTCAGTTTTATTATTTTTTGCTCAGCCCTACCTAAGAGTGACCATATGCTACATACATAGAATCCGGCTCTATATTTACCTCCTCAACCAAGTTTGCAAAAAAATTATATTAAAACACAAATATTGAAAAACACTTGAACGTTCGAGAGCTGCCAAAACCCTCGTGGATATTATATTAAGGTTTGATTTTGTGATAAAGGTTTTTATGGGATCGCATTTACGGTCGATTGTTTAAAACAGTTGGATGATAGCAAGTACCTATATTCATAACATTTTTAAAAAATTGTTTGGTTATCTCTTCAAGGAAAAAGGATTCAACAGCGATATGTTTAAACGTTTGTTTAATTTCAATTGTATTTGTAGATGTCGTATGACTTTTTATTATTGAATTGATTTTGCTTTTTTTCAAAAAAAACGATTAAGGTGGTTCAGATTCTAGAATTGGGTGTTGGGGAGAAACATAAACTAACTTCTTATCATTGTTAAATTATCAATTCTACTAAAAACTCAAGATATTGGGAGATCGGCAATAATTTATCAAATATTGATGGTGGCGACTGGAACTTTGATAATATGTTAAGTTACCAATTCTTCTAAAATTTAAAAGTGATAGGAGACCGATTTATTAGAATCTTATACCGTGTTCTAAACGTTATAGATTTAAAGTTGCAATTAGGTGAAATCCTTCACTTACGTGTTATCCTTGTACTAGTTATTTTCCAATAATGTTGAATTCTTTGTTATGAGGCTTAGTTTGTGAAGAAATGTTTGATGTCTGAGTTGGAGCTTATTCTATTTATTATAATTATCTTAGGAAATATCCTAATATGATATTTTTATTTTGTTGGATTAATATAATTTTCTGCCTAGTGTTACTACATATTTTGTTGGATTAAAACACAATGAGACACAGTTGCATTTAATTGGGAGTTGAAATACAAAATTTTCTGCCTAGTGTTACTACATATTTTCTGGTCCCAAAATGGAAAGTGGTGCACTGCTGTTTTCTGAATTCAAGTCAGCAATAGAACTCCAATTTAGCTATAGCAGGAAGCTTACTATTCTGTGGCACAGAACTTTGCTACTGTAGAAAATCATTCAGCAACATTATAAGAAAAGCGACTACAACCTATCGATAGAATTGGTCGGACATAATTTGCGGTGGTCAGCGCAACCTTCTCTTTGATGGGCTAATGTTTGGTTTAATTGAGATGAATCAAACTTAAAGTATCCTTTCAAAAACAGGAAAAAAAAATTGGTAGATGTGTACCGATTTCTGAACACTTGTTTCTCCCATTTAGGTTTGCAATGATGAAGACATTAGGTGAAAAAACATTCACCCAAAATGTAAAACATTTTCCATTCATCTCTTCTTTTCGATACATACAAATTCTATAATGCTTTTGCACTAAAAAAATGACCAGAGTTTCTTATACATTGCAGCTAGTAACGAAAAATAAATTCAACTCTAACTTAGCAATAAAAACAAACTATAAATATCGACATATTCTCCTAAACATTCTTTTGTTTCGACAAATAGTTTATCACAACATAATTTATGTGCCTTGGTGATAGATTTGGTTTGCTGGGAATGAATGTGCCAACATATCCGAACCCGACTACAAAGAATGTTATACATTGAAGGAAGAGGTAGACGAAATAATGGTCCTTTCCGAAATAAAAATCATACCATCCACAGTAGAGCAGAAACGCCCCAAGAATCAACTCAAGCCCATTAATTCTGGTACACAAAAAAAAATTTATCGTTACAGTTTAATATTTATAATTTATTTGTCGGAGTTCATAAAACAACTCAAAAGTTTAACTTTTAAGTCATAAGATTATAAAGTTGTAACTCTTGTTCAATGTAACCAATATATGATCGGAAACAATATACCTTCCCCAAAATCTCAAGCTTGATCTCTTTGCAGGGGCATTACTAAGAAGAGGGACATTACTAGAAGCTTTAGTTTTGGATGCATCTCCTAATTTTTCGGTGACAACCCACTCATTGACTCTTCCTATCTCCAGTAGGCCGATGATTGTTGCCTTTGTCCGGTGCATCGACATAACATTTTCAAAAACAACCCAGAAAATCACTAGGTGTAGTGATCTGCACCATAATAATGCAAAATAAAAAATCATTCCATTACTGATCAAAAATAAAACTATACAACTTGATGTATTGTTTAGTTTCTTAAAATCAATTTGATAATTTTCATCCGAAGAGAAAAAGACCTTGGAGTTCCAACAGCATTGAGAAGGGTTATAGTACATGGAATGTACATGACTCCCCATTTGGGAACTTCAACTTCGGGAACTAGACAAGTCAATGGCAAAACGACGCAGTAGAAGGTAAATGTGACAATATGTGCCACAACTTTTCTTACAAAGAAGAAACTATAAAGCACATTTAACTTCTTCCACAAAGTCACTTTCTGTAACAAATAATAAAATATAGAATTATAAAGTGTAAACTATTAAAGGCCAACAACTACTTTCTTGACTTGATATAGTATATTCTTTATAACATAAATTTTGTTGAAATTCTAGAATATGTGAATTTCAAAAAGATAATATGTCTCAGTAGCATAATTTACCTGGTTTGTTGCTATTTCGATGGCCATTTTTTGAAGAGATTAGCAGGACCGCAAGACCATCGATGTTGTTGATACCGGAAGGCTTTGAAAGTACTTGGAAGTTCACTTTTTACCTAAGTTGCACAATAACAAGTCATGTATATTTTTACCACCAACTCGACGCATATAGGATTTCTCCAGTCAATCTTTTGTTTGTTTGAAATTCAAATACAATCTTATACAAGTACCTGAATATCTTCAACAAAGATAAATTTCCATCCTTTGAGGGTAGCCCGGACAGCCAAATCCATGTCCTCAACAGTTGTCCTATCCTTCCATCCTCCTGCTTCGTTAAGTGCCGACATTCTCCATACACCAGCAGTTCCTGCATTACATTTAATACATCATTAATCTGTTTACGAGTATTACGATTATATATCATTATTTGTTTTATTATTACCATTGAAACCAAAAAATGCATATGTTTGGGAACCCACTTCTTGCTCCACAATGAAATGATAGTTCAAAGACATATCTTGCATCCTTGTCATCAAGCACTCATCTGCATTGGCTGCATAGCGTTCATAAAAGTAATTCTTGTCAGTTCACTTGCTCTTTTTTTTCCCAAGTTCAATTCACTTGCTCTTGTACTTGCAGTATTTATATTTCGATCAACATTATAATTTCATAAAATTTTTGATATTTTGAGTTTCAAAGCTTCCACATAAAATCCCCTAATCTTGCGTTATCTGCGAACTGTGTCAAAAAATTGAAAGTAAACATGGCACCAATACTATCACAGTCACAGTATTCAATTCTCCTACTCTGTCTTCAACGATTATATCAAAATATGGTAAATGTAAAAATTTAAAATAAACACTATCCATGATAAGCAGTAATAAATATGAAGTTGTCAGTAATGAACTGACATTATCACTACTACCATGATAAGCAGTAATAAACTAATAAATACAAAGTGGTCCTCGATACACCTGCTCCAAATTGAGGAAACAATTAGACAAAGTGGTCATACAAAGAAGTTCGATAACAAAGGAGTTGTGGGGAATACAAACAAAGGAGGTCCGGAGAACAAGACTCAGTGTTCTAGGTGTGTACGAAATCATTTGACCAAGGACTGTAGGTGGATGACAGGTGCTTGCTTTCATTGTGGTGAAATTGGACATAGAATTGCTGAATTCCCGAAGCTCGACGCAATAGAAGGAGGGAAAAATATTGTTAAAGGTACTCTAGCTGCACTTGGGCCTAATTACGGACGAGTTTTTCGGCTTTCACCAAAGAAAAATTAAGGTATGAAATTTCTATTATCTTAATTGAATGTTATACATGTACTTGTTGCTCTTAGTTTTTTTTTATGATATGTAAAATTTTGGGGACCAAATTTTTTTAAGGAGGGTAGAATGTAACATCTCATATGTTTAAGTTAATTTTTTTTAAGTAAATGTAGTAATTTGTTATATATATATATATATATATATATATATAATTGTCTTTTAACTGCATATGTTCGAATTCATTTTAGGATAAGTTTTCTAATTGTGTAGATAAATGTTATCTCATAAGACTAGCTAGCATGTACAACGTATTTTGAATTCTAAATCTTATACATGTTTAGCCAAAATAAATTTTATGCTAGTTAAAACTCTTATATTGGCATATATATAAAAGAAAATGACGAATAAGTTATAACGGAAGATGGGGACACAGAGTACGAGACAGAAAAGTTTTTTTAGTATTAAAGGTACGCGTTACTATTTTATTGAGTCTGTATATAATTGACCTACATTATTATCAATTTATATATATATGGGTTAAGAACACATGATGTAGTTTCCTGTTTCAACGTGTAATTGCATCTACTTAGATAAAATATATTCTAATTTTCATGAGTCACTAATGTATAAAATTAGTTAATTACATGACTTTGTTAATACTCCATTTCTGCATGTTAGGTAGTACCTCGCTAAATTAATTCTTATTTTAATGTATTTTGACACTTTAATTATCGTTTATACCTGTTGGTCCCTGATATTGTAGAAGGGGGGTTGAATACAATATCTGAAAATTATCGCGGAATAATTTGAATTAAAAATATTATTTTAATTACTCGCGAAATATTAATTGGAATGAAATACTGTTCAAGTGAAAGATATTATTTTAACTTGATTAGTATTACAAAATTAATATTTAGAAAACTGTTATATAATTGATAAAAAGTCTAGAACGAATTCGACATGAAGTGTTCGTGTTTAACAATTATATTCCAAACTCAGCACAGAAATCTGTGAATATTACAATGCAGATAAATTACTGAATTTGATCTGATTTTCTAACTTCTCAACAACTGAACAACTGAAAAGTGAAGGCTGATTCTCATATTTATAGAGAATGAAAAAGGCTGCTATGACCTTTTTCCGTATGACTTAATTTCAAGAAAATAAGTCTGTATGACTTATTTTAACACTTGTATGACTTATAAAAACTGGGCATGACTTTTTTTCACTCGGTATGACTTACAGAAATTCGGTATGACTTATTTTATTAATTAAAAAAATCGGTATGACTTTTTTTAATTAAATAAAAAATCAATCCACTTGCTCCAGCATGACCTTTTGAACTAAGAAAATTCGGTATGACTTATTCTTAAGTCATATTCGAATTTTCCTAATTAATATAAATCAGAATGACTTATATTAAAAAGAAAATTCTCGGTATGACTTATTAAATCAAAGCTCGGTATGACTTTTGATTTTCTCAGTATGACTTCTTTAATTCTCGGTATGACATATGAATTCACTGCCTTTTTTTCATTTCTTTCCACTTGTCTGGACACTTGGCAAGCTCTCATTGGCTCCTTTAGAAATAAAGCTCCTGCCATTTCAATTTGCAATTCAAAGGGGCTTATTTCGTCCTGTAGTGATTCAGCTCCGTAGAAATGCTTTTCGACCCGCACAGCTTATAATCTTTGATTAATAAATACTAAATTTAATTCATAAATTATAAAAATAAATATCTAATATTATTTAGATATTTATAAATATAATTTACTAAATAAATAAAATATTTATTAATTAAATAAATCCTTACGCTCTAAGCTGCGGTCTTCTGATGTTCTGGAACCGAACTCCTTTTGACTTGGAAATGACAAATCAATTCCAACTGGGGTTCCATTTTTACGAATATATGACTCTGCATTTCTTCCGTGTCAATACTTTTTCCGTCTTGTCTTAAAGTCAGTACTGTCAGGCATGTTTGGCTGTTTCTACAGTTGCAATTAGAAGTACCTCTGTTACTGAAATATTCTGACTCTTTAAACTAGACAATACTTCTTTTCACCACTGCATGTACTCAGTCAAATATTCAATCTTGGATTCTAACTCTTGTACACTGTATTCCAAACAGACCTGTATCCCTTTGAGCTTCCAGCTTCTTTCTTCTGTCATTCTTTTTAACCACTTGAACTTTTTGATGACGAATCTTCACTGACACTGTTGACACCCTGTGCACTGGTCTGGTTCACGGATGACTAACTACAATGTCGATTCTCATTTCTACTGTAGTGGTCTTTGTGTCTTGTCTTGGCTTCTAGCTTTGTCTTCACTATTTCTTTTCTTGGAATCTCTTTGTAGTAGGCACTTGGAATCTTCTGTATCTTCTGAACTCTTCTGAAATACTACTCTTTTATTTTTCGCCGACGCTTGAACATATTAATGAACTTCTTCCGGTGTAGAGTAGCAGCATCATTAGAACACTTCTGATATTAGAATTCTTTGTGTCTAGTTGACTGTCTTCATCTTGATTCCTTCCTCAGTATTTATTACTTACTTTATTTTCTTACTTGAGTTGAGTTGTCATCTACTTATTACAAATAGGCCTTGACATATGCCTTTCAATCTCCCCCTATTTGTTGTTAAGCATTTAACATACAAATTCTTAGAGGATAACTCAACTAACAACTAAGAAAATAATATGACATTTAAGAACTGTAAGTAAATAAATTGTTCTCTGGATCATATAATACATTTCCAGATTTCTTGAGTAACTGAAATGAAAGATGTTTGTTCCTCTAGCACTGAACATATTATACATGTAGTATTATCTTCATTTCTCAGACTCATCACTACTCCCCCTTAGGATGTCAGAGATGAAGTCTTGTTCTCTTCTTACCATATAACCTCTTCTTCAACTTCTGTCTTTACTTCTCTTCCAAGGTGAATTCATTCTCCCCTTACTTGAATTCTCCAATCAATTTAATAGAGGTAACAACAGACATGGCATACATACAGCATTAAACCATCGCAAATATATAAAAAATGCAAACTATGACATGTTATGCATTTTAGAAAATCCGGTTAATTCCTATATACAAGAATTTTCTAAAATCAAATGGATCCAATCCAAGCATGTTGTTATTTCCCCTTTGGATCTTGTTCAACAATTCTCCCCTTTGGATCTACTCCCCCTTAGTTGAACACTTTGGAGTAATCCTCTTAATAATTCTCATTCTCCATTCTCCTAATAATTCTCCCCCTTAGTTGAGTAATCCTCTTATTCATTTAAAAGTCCTTTTCTGGAGAAATTTCCACCTGGTTGAGTAACATTTGAAATCTGTAACAGGGAATTGGGAAAGGGATTCGGTAAGTGTGTTAGTGTGTGATTTTACTTTGTGTTCCTCACAAGTGTTTCGCTCATATACTCTCTAAGTGTTTCACTCATAGAATATATATTTTCACTCTTCCTTACTTGTGTTTCACTCTTTTCTCACATCACTATATCTCTCTCAGTACGGATGACTCAGTCTTTTGTACCTGCAAGAAAGATCACCATAGCCCCTTCAAGAGAGGTCATTGGTGGTGCAATGGGGTTTCGTAAATCCCCGTCCTCAACTGAATCTATTAAAATAGTTTAATTTGAAAACTGAATTGCTTCAGGAATAGATTCAATGAGTTGCTGATCATCTAAGATGATCTATTCCATTAGGAATCCAGATATGTTCCATCTGGGGAGGGAGACAAGGATCTAAAATGTAGCACATGATCCAAGTTTCCTCCTAACGCCTGTGAAGGCATGTTGATTCAGTCAGAATCATCAATTATTCTTCCTTCCTTGATATGGAAGTTTAGAAAAAATTGCTTCCGTCAATTCATCCTTCCTGTGACATTTCAACTGCTCCCTCTTGGTCCCTTTTGGTCCCAAGTATGTCCTTAATTTGTTGGTCCAAAATGCCAATTGAATTGGTCCATTGTTGGTCCCTAAAAATAAGACAATATTTGTGGTTTCTTGAAAAATGTCAGATGAAATTAACTCTTTGCTGATAGCCTTGGCTGACAGACTGAATTCAATAGACTCACTCTGTTGAGAGAATGAACCTAGTAACAGTTTTGCCTTTTCCAAGTCTATATCCTTTTGAGAGAACACAGATGAGCTAACAGTTGTCTCAGTTTATTTATATGAAACACCTTTCTGGAGACAGAGCTGTTGGTTCACTTACATTACCAACCTTATCAAATGCACTCAAGGCATTGACTCCCTCATTTTGAACAAATAGGTATTCTGTTTAATGGTTAGAGAGATGGATGTGATAGTGTTTGTGTGTTTGGTTCTAAGATCTTGGTTAGAGATTGATGCCAATGATTAGGATCTCACTTTTAGAAACTATTGGATGATCAAGCTCATAGATCTTTCCTACTTCTCAAAAGAGACTTGAGAATAATCAGCTTATATTTATATAGAAATAAACATAAAAATAATAAAAATAAGGATGCCAAAGTTGAAAAACAAATAAAACTATACATACATATATACTAAACAATTGTTGATACCAATTGTTGGAAATAATAAACATAAAATAAAATATATTTACAGTAAAGATGCCAATGAAATAACAACTGTACAAAAATAAGGAAAATCTTTTTGAGTTTTCTTTTTCAATTTGTTTGTTTGTTTTTGAAATATTTTAAGGAATATATACAGTGTATTTACAATGCTTGAAAATAAATATGCAATTTAAAACATCATGCAATAATTAGTTCATGTTTAACATCCCTAACTCACTAACCAACTTAGAGAAAATGGATTCATCAAGTGGTTTCGTGAAGATGTCAGCAATTTGATCTTCTGTGGGTACAAAATGTAACACCACAGTTCCGTTCATGACATGCTCTCGGATAAAATGATACCTTATGTCTATGTGCTTGGTCCTTGAATGTTGTACAGGATTATTGGAAATAGCTATGGCACTTGTGTTGTCGCAAAGTATTGGAATTTTAGATAGCGCAAGTCCATAATCATTCAGCTGATTCCTTATCCACAAGATTTGTGCACAACAACTACCTGCCGCAATATATTCTGCTTCGGCTGTCGAGGTAGATACTGAGTGCTGTTTCTTACTGTACCAGGAAATCAACCGTCGTCCTAGAGACTGACAACTTCCAGATGTACTTTTCCTGTCCATCCTGCATCCTGCATAATCTGAATCTGTATAGCCTATTAGTTCAAAACCTGTACCTTTAGGGTACCAAATTCCAAGATTCGGTGTACCCTTCAGATATCTAAAAATTCTTTTAACAGCTATAAGATGAGATTCTCTAGGATCAGATTGAAACCTTGCACATAAGCATGTTGCAAACATTATATCGGGTCTACTAGCAGTTAGATATAATAAAGAGCCTATCATACCTCTATAGCTTGTGATGTCAACTTTCTTACCAGTTTCATCTTTGTCAAGCTTGGTGGCTGTTGGCATAGGGGTTTTTGCCGATGTAGAATCTTCTAGATTGTATTTCCTTAGAAGATCCCTTATGTACTTTGATTGGCAAATAAAAATCCCATCTTCCATCTGCTTCACTTGCAGACCAAGGAAGAATGACAGCTCACCCATCATGCTCATTTCATACCTACTCTGCATTAACTTAGCAAATCTCTTGCACAAGTTTTCGTTAGTAGAACCAAATATAATATCGTCAACATAAACTTGGACAAATATCATATCTTTATCATATAATTTGTAAAAGAGAGTTTTATCTATGACACCTCTATTAAAACCGTTTTCAAGTAAAAACTGAGAGAGAGTGTCATACCATGTCCTCGGTGCTTGCTTGAGTCCATAGAGGGCTTTGAATAAGAAATATACAAAATCAGCAAACTCTGGATTTTCAAAGCCAGGAGGCTGTTCCACATATACTTCCTCTTCTAACTTTCCATTCAGAAATGCACTCTTCACATCCATTTGATAGACTTTAAAATTGGAATGTGCTGCGAATGCCAGAAATATCCTGATGGCTTCAAGTCTTGCAACTGGTGCGTAGGTCTCGTCATAATCAATTCCCTCTTCCTGGGAGTAACCCTTTGCAACCAGTCTGGCCTTGTTCCTTGTAATAATGCCATCACCGTCTAACTTGTTCCTGTATACCCATTTCGTGCCAATAACAGATCTATCTTTAGGCCTGGGTACCAGTGTCCATACTTCTTGCCTTTCAAACTGATTGAGTTCTTCTTGCATGGCAAGAACCCAATCTGGATCGGTTAGAGCATCTTCAATTTTCTTTGGTTCTTCTTGAGATAGAAAAACCGAAAATAAACATTCATTTGAAGTTGCACTTCTGGTTCTAACACCAACATCTGGATCACCTATGATCAATTCAAAGGGATGATCTTTGCTCCATATCCTTTCCCTTGGTAGGTTTGATCTTGATGATTCGCCTCTATATTCATTGTGATGTTGTGTTGTGCCAGTTGATCCTTTATCTCCCCCTGAGTTGCTGCCTGGATGACTTGTTGATCCACCACTGGTATTAGTAGTATCTCCAGTGTTTCCATTATTTCCACCACTATTACCTGGATCATTACCATCATTATTGTCATCATCATTTCCTGTTGCAACCTCAGGCTCTTCTTCATTATCCGAATCTGAGTCTGGATGATTGTCAAATTTTAATGACTCAGTAGGATCTTCAGTTTGGATGCTCGGGAGTTTAGTGTCATCAAATGTTACGTTGACACTTTCTTTTACTTGGTGCTGATCAATTATGTACACCCTATATGCTCTTTTTGAGTAGCCGACAAAAATTGCTTCATGTGCCTTGGCCTCGAATTTGCCACGATGTTCATCTCCATCTTTTAGCACAAAACATTTGGCTCCAAATACATGAAAGTATTTGAGTGTTGGTTTCTTGCCATCCATTAATTCGTAGGGTGTCTTCATATGATCCTTGTTGATTAAGGTTCGATTCTGGGTATAACAAGCTGTGTTCACTGCTTCAGCCCAGAAGTAGATAGGCAACCTTGATTCACTTAACATTGTTCTTGCGGCTTCAATCAAGGTTCGATTCTTCCTTTCTACTACTCCATTCTGTTGCGGAGTTCTTGGCGCTGAGAATTGTCTTGTTATCCCTTTGTCTGAGCAGAAGCTATTCAGAATTTCATTCTTGAATTCTGTTCCATTATCTGATCTGATTGCCCGGACAGGTAGCTTTGAATCTAACTCAATCAACTTTACATGATCAATCACCAACTGTGGAGTTTCATCCTTAGAGTTCAAGAATAAAACCCACGTGTACTTTGTGAAGTCATCTATAATCACTAAGGCATATTTCTTCCTTGACATAGACATGATATTGACTGGACCAAATAAATCCATATGAAGCAGCTGCAGTGGTTCAGTAATATTTGTAGTGTCTGTGCCTCTGTGAGTTGCTTTCTTTGACTTCCCTTTCTGACATGCCTCACACAATCCTTCTTGTGTAAATTCCATCGGAGGCAGTCCTCTCACCAAATCCCTCTTGACTAAAGAGTTCATTGTTTTGAAGTTGAGATGTGAGAGTTTCTTGTGCCATAGCCAACTTTCTTCTGTTGAAGCTTTTGAATAATAACAGTTTGCTTCAGCTTCAGGTCCTGAGTTGAAATCAGCTACGTACAAGTTTCCTTTCCTTACTCCACGCAAGGCTAGTCTGTCTTCTTTAGAATGAGCTATTAAGCACTTCTCCTTGATAAAGTTTACTTAGTAACCTCTATCACAGAATTGACTGACGCTGAGTAGATTGTGCTTAAGTCCTTCTACCAAAGAGACGTTTTCAATGATAACATTTCCAGTATCTAACTTGCCATATCCCGTAGTCATTCCTTTGCTGTTATCTCCAAAGGTGACGATTGGGCCAGCTCTTTCAACCACGTCTGATAGCAGGGCTCTATCTCTGGTCATATGCCTTGACGATCCACTGTCTAGGATCCATACAACCCGGTTTACCTGTTTAACTCCCTGCACATATCAAACGGATTAGATCGACTTCGGAGCCCAAAATTGATTGGGCCCGGCATACTTAAAGAATTGACCTTTGTCAGCTTTGACAACAGATCCTTTTCGAACAACAGCCGCATCCTCCTTGACTGTACTTACTTTCCTATAAATAGTCTTAACAACTTTTTGTTTAGACTTAGGAATATATTTTTCCTTCTTGACAGGTGAAGGAATAGCAGTCTTGGATTTTGCAAATTTATTATTGATGTGTTGTCTCGGTGTAATGTTCTTTTTATTAGCAGTCATGCGTTTGAAATAAGCAGTCATAGCATTAAAAGCACATAACATACAATTTAACATACCACAAGGTTTATGGCATACATCAATAGCAGGCATGTTATTCACAGCAGTAGGCATTTTAATAGTTTCTACTTTAACTTTTTCATCAGATTTAAAGTTTTCAGTAGAATGACATCTATTGTTACTATCCCTACTTCGAACAAAATTGTTGTTAGATCTGTTCATTTTATTCTTTAAGTTTTTAGCACCTATACCAGGTTTGTGGAAATCAGAAGTTCCTACAACTTTCACTGGTGTCTTGGGTGTAACTTTCTCTTCTTGGACATTTACTCCTTTTATGTCCCTTGCTTGTTCTCCTCTTTTCTTCTCTTCCTCTTCATCCTCTAACTGCATCTCATAAGCGATCAGTATAGAGCTCTCGAGGATGGGTTCAGCTACAGGTGTAATGAAAAGAGGTTTGCGTGCGTCTTTAACAACATAAGGAATACCCCTTTCTTCAGCGCTTTGCTTGAACGGGGTAATGTTGCTTGGCTTTCCTACAGATTTATTGTACTCGAAACCTATTCCAACTTTTCGGTTTATTTCCTGTTGGTCAACTAGGTTCTTTACAATATAAGAGGAATTTTTATAAGCTAGACACCTTTGCTTTTTTTCTTCAATTTTATTCCTTAAAAAAGCTTCAATCTGAATATAGCAGTTGACTCTATTAACTTGAAATGCAACATCTTCAGTTAATTTATCATTAATAAGTTTCAGCTTTTTCAGTTCATAATTCTCTTCTGATAAAACTTTGTTTTCGAGAATTAAGACTTTTATTCGATCTCTAGCATCAGTTAAATTCTCACCTATCAATTTAAACATTTTAGGACAGCTAGGGTTTACCTCAATTCCTTGTCGAGGTGGAGATTGTGATCCTTCAGAAGAAGAGGCCATTAGAGCAAGATTTCCCATTTGTTCTTCTTCATCATTGTCGGAATCATCCCAGCTTTTTCCTGCTGCTAAGTATGATTTTCCCTGATGCTTCTTCAGTAGAGCGTCATATTTCTGTTTGAGCTCGTCATATGAATCCTTCTTTCTTTCCTGCCTGGGCTTTCTACAATCAGTAGCAAAGTGTCCCATTTCATTGCAGTTGAAGCAACGGATCTTGCTTCTGTCTACCATCCCTGTCTTGTATCCACCTCTTGTATTGGATGAGCTAGAAGAACCACTTGTCTGAAATCTATTTGCCATAGGCTTGAATTTGAAACTAGGATTCCTCCTGAATCTTGTATTTCCAAATTTTCTAGCAATCAGAGCCAGAGATTCATCCTCAAGTTGATCGAGTTCTTCCATTGAGTAGAATTCACTATCAGCTGAATTCATTAGAGTTGCACCAACTTCTGCAACAATACCCTGATCAATGATGTTGACTGAAGAAGATTCAGTCTTAGCTTTTCTGTATTCTGGTTCTTCTGCTATAAGAGCTGTAGACTTGCTAACCACCTTGCCTGTACCATATATTTCTTTCTGTTGAATCTGCTCTAGCTCATAGGTCTTCAGTACGCCATAAAGTCTTTCCAATGAAATTTCATTCATGTCCCTTGACTCCCTGATGGCAGTAATCCTATGCTCCAAGTGTACTGGCATTGTCAGCAAAAACTTCCTACTGATCTCTTTGTTCGTATAGTGTTTGCCATTGAGATTTAGATCATTTATCAGTTTGTTGTATCTCTCAAAAACCTCAGAGATACCTTCTCCAGGATTTGATCTAAAATGCTCATATTGAGACGTTAAGATTTCCAATCTATTCTCCCTTACTTCTTCTGTTCCTTCATTTAGTATCTCTATCGTTTCCCAGATGTGTTTAGCATTTTTGCAATTAACAACATGATTGTACATTCCGGGATCAAGAGATTCTACTAAAATTAACTGCAGGCTGGTGTCCAAAGAATCCAGTTCCTTTTCTGTTTCAGTGTACTCCTTAATATCTTTATCATATTGCCTGTGTGGAATGAGTACACCATCTTCCATATGCTCAGGAACGATTACTATAGGAGCAACAACACCAGTCTTCAAAATATCCTTGTACTTAGGGTTTGCAGCTCGAAGAAACAAGGTCATCTTCCTCTTCCAAAGATTATAATTTTCTTTATCAAATTGTGGAATTTTAATGCTACTAACTCTTTGAGTACTCATCTTTAAATAAGATTAAAAATTAATTGTTTCAAAAAATATTTTAATTTTTGACTTAAAATAATTTTTGATCAAAAATAATTTTTCGGAAAAAAAATTATTTCGAATAAAAAATTATTTCGAATTTAAAATAATTTTTGAGATCTGAATGAGTTCGCGGAATTTGATTTGGATCTGATATGAAAATATATCAACCGGCTCTGATGCCAATTGTTGGTCCCTGATATTGTAGAAGGGGGGTTGAATACAATATCTGAAAATTATCGCGGAATAATTTGAATTAAAAATATTATTTTAATTACTCGCGAAATATTAATTGGAATGAAATACTGTTCAAGTGAAAGATATTATTTTAACTTGATTAGTATTACAAAATTAATATTTAGAAAACTGTTATATAATTGATAAAAAGTCTAGAACGAATTCGACATGAAGTGTTCGTGTTTAACAATTATATTCCAAACTCAGCACAGAAATCTGTGAATATTACAATACAGATAAATTACTGAATTTGATCTGATTTTCTAACTTCTCAACAACTGAACAACTGAAAAGTGAAGGCTGATTCTCATATTTATAGAGAATGAAAAAGGCTGCTATGACCTTTTTCCGTATGACTTAATTTCAAGAAAATAAGTCTGTATGACTTATTTTAACACTTGTATGACTTATAAAAACTGGGCATGACTTTTTTTCACTCGGTATGACTTACAGAAATTCGGTATGACTTATTTTATTAATTAAAAAAATCGGTATGACTTTTTTTAATTAAATAAAAAATCAATCCACTTGCTCCAGCATGACCTTTTGAACTAAGAAAATTCGGTATGACTTATTCTTAAGTCATATTCGAATTTTCCTAATTAATATAAATCAGAATGACTTATATTAAAAAGAAAATTTTCGGTATGACTTATTAAATCAAAGCTCGGTATGACTTTTGATTTTCTCAGTATGACTTCTTTAATTCTCGGTATGACATATGAATTCACTGCCTTTTTTTCATTTCTTTCCACTTGTCTGGACACTTGGCAAGCTCTCATTGGCTCCTTTAGAAATAAAGCTCCTGCCATTTCAATTTGCAATTCAAAGGGGCTTATTTCGTCCTGTAGTGATTCAGCTCCGTAGAAATGCTTTTCGACCCGCACAGCTTATAATCTTTGATTAATAAATACTAAATTTAATTCATAAATTATAAAAATAAATATCTAATATTATTTAGATATTTATAAATATAATTTACTAAATAAATAAAATATTTATTAATTAAATAAATCCTTACGCTCTAAGCTGCGGTCTTCTGATGTTCTGGAACCGAACTCCTTTTGACTTGGAAATGACAAATCAATTCCAACTGGGGTTCCATTTTTACGAATATATGACTCTGCATTTCTTCCGTGTCAATACTTTTTCCGTCTTGTCTTAAAGTCAGTACTGTCAGGCATGTTTGGCTGTTTCTACAGTTGCAATTAGAAGTACCTCTGTTACTGAAATATTCTGACTCTTTAAACTAGACAATACTTCTTTTCACCACTGCATGTACTCAGTCAAATATTCAATCTTGGATTCTAACTCTTGTACACTGTATTCCAAACAGACCTGTATCCCTTTGAGCTTCCAGCTTCTTTCTTCTGTCATTCTTTTTAACCACTTGAACTTTTTGATGACGAATCTTCACTGACACTGTTGACACCCTGTGCACTGGTCTGGTTCACGGATGACTAACTACAATGTCGATTCTCATTTCTACTGTAGTGGTCTTTGTGTCTTGTCTTGGCTTCTAGCTTTGTCTTCACTATTTCTTTTCTTGGAATCTCTTTGTAGTAGGCACTTGGAATCTTCTGTATCTTCTGAACTCTTCTGAAATACTACTCTTTTATTTTTCGCCGACGCTTGAACATATTAATGAACTTCTTCCGGTGTAGAGTAGCAGCTTCATTAGAACACTTCTGATATTAGAATTCTTTGTGTCTAGTTGACTGTCTTCATCTTGATTCCTTCCTCAGTATTTATTACTTACTTTATTTTCTTACTTGAGTTGAGTTGTCATCTACTTATTACAAATAGGCCTTGACATATGCCTTTCAATACCTTTAAAGCTAGTATAAGATATTTTATATGAATTAGTGGTATGCACAAATTTAATTATTTAAATTATATATATTTTATGCATGTATATATATATATATATATATATATATATAATTATAGTTATATGAGATAGCAATGTTTTTAAGTTTTGAATTTGATTTAATTATGTTATCTAAAATAAAGGCATGCACGTATATTTGTTTTTTTTGAAGATTTATTTTATTAACCTGACAGATGATAATAACTTGTGCACTAAATTTTTAGGTTCTGTAATTTATGTGTTTGATGGCTAGTACATTATAAGTACAAATTTGTTGTCATCGGAATGCATGCTAGTGTCATGTTAAAAGATAATTTAGTATGCAACCATATAAGTTTATGTGTAGGTGAAAGAAATGAATTTGACTTATTTTGATATATAAAACTATGACGCATGAAATGCATTTTGCTAGGTAGATTCTGATCATGCATTAATATCTTAATTTATCTTAATTGTTATTATATGTTAGGTTTAGCCCGTGTTGAATTATTTTCGGTTGCTGTTGAGGTAAGTAAAATTTTGAAACATTAGTTTATTTCGTAAATTTTATATTTATATGTATGTAATTTTGTTATTAAATTGGATCGTGTATGCTAATTTATTGGATTAAATTATGAACAAAAGAGTTATTTGAACTTCGAATTTTGAATTAAGAAAGAGGATTTTAGAACCCTTCGCTTCGTATTGAACCGTTAGTAAATTGTGTATAGCTCCGGAACTAGATTTTGGACCTTACTAGGGAGCACTTCTTTTGGGCCCTTAGTAAGGGTAGCGCGTTTATTAGCATTTGAATTTTTGGGTCGTGTCACCGGCTAATGTGACCAAGCGTAATGGGATAATTTGTCTAAAGAGTATGATTAAATTATTTTGAATTTGAAATTCGTTCTATCACTTTGAATATGATTCTGAAATATATATATATATGTTATACGAAACCTACTTGATCCTAGTAGTGTGCAGTTAGTTTTCTTGCTGGGGGCTGTGTAGCTCATTCCTTACAAAATTTCAGGTATTAACGTTGGCTTAATTTTGGACTCTTCTTGGAGATGGACAAATAAATTGGAGTAATATTTAGTTACTAGATTTTTATCTATAGAGCTGCGTCTCTACAAATTTGAGAATACATGGGTTTTGATTTTGATGATACATTGAGATTTTGTTTTAGAGATTTATGAAATTTTAATTTATTTTGGATATTGGATTGAAAATAATAGTCCGAAAAGTCGGGCTGTTACAGCTAGTGTGTATATATAAATAGCCAAAAGTTATATAAGTTATATAGAGTATTCTTTAAATGAAGATTGTTATATTATATTAATAATAAGTTTAATTTGTCCTTATTTATTAAGGTGATGCATGTGGGTTAAAATTTGACAAAAGCTAATTTAATGAATGGAATATTAATGAGTTAAAATTATGGGATGTAAAATGTTGACAAAAGCTAATTTAATATCAGGAAATTAAAATGATATATGTATCTCTTAAAACAAGAGATTATTTCGTAGAATAATAGACCATTACACATTTATAGAGTACTGATATACATTACAAATAGGGACAGAAAATTATTTAAATATAGGTCGTAAATTTTATAAACGACATAAATGCACGCTTCTATCAAAACCGTATTTATGACCGATTATTTCAATCATAAATTAAATATTTTATTAATTTATTCCCCATTTAAAAAATAATTTAATAATTTATTTCCCATACTAACTAATAATATTTTATTAAAAAATACTGAACGAGAGGAGAGTTTGTCATATTATGAGGGAAATATGTAAGGCTTCTATTTGTTGCGGCTAGGGTTATCCCCAAGATAAATCTAAGGTTTGTATTCGTTATTTACGTGGTCCTAACTAAAGGTACGTGAAAGTGTGTGTTGTATATCGTAGGTCTTATCTCTTAGACATGAAACGAAGGCCGTGCGCCGTTCTTAATATACAGTGAAATTCAACATCAATAAATCAATTAATTAATTTCAATTTATTTATTGGTAATTCTAATTTTTAGATTATATATATTTATAAATATATTTAAAATTAATTTATAAAGGGAATATACCATTCATGAATGTACTTATAATAAAAAGTTCATAAATTTAATTAAGCTACATTCATAAATTTATTTTAGTTATCTTTATTCATAGATATAATTATCTTAAATAAATAAATTATATATTTATTTATATTTATATATTCACAAATATAACTAAACATATGCCTCAACATGAAGTAGTATACCGAACTCATACTATAGTATAATTAAAAAAATAACATTATAATGTCTTATTATAAAGATACATTTTAATATATATATATATGTATGTATGTATATAGTTTTGATATAAGATGAAACTATTAATTTGTATATAATATTAGACTTACATAATTTAATGATCTTATATTATCCTATAAATCTAGTGATTTAATAATTTATACTAAAGGACTTAATTTGAAACTATAAATAGTATTAACTGTAATTAATTAGCTAGGAACCGTACCACCAAGAAAGAGAGGAAATTGAAATTGATTTTAGTTTAAAATGATCAGGTCAAGGATTTAAAGTAACAACAAAATTAGATCAAAGAATATTACGACAATTTATCTTTAGAAAATAGGTTGAATTTAGAAGTAATTTTGGTTATTCTAACAATCAATCAAATGTCTATTAGTAAATTTATAAGTAATTTTCAGCAACTTACTTATCACTTCAAACAAACGATGCCACTGTATATATAATTAGCTGATTTGTATCATAGTATCCGGTTACAGTCATATACTGTAATAAAATTAAGACCTGCAGGGTGGAAATTAGTAGAGGTCTAGAGGAGAGTGAACACATGTAAGCATGCATGTAACACATGTTTGTGGGGGCAAAAAAATTAATATTGTCCGTAACCGGAAACAGAAGTGATAGATACATTTTTTTTAACCAAGTGATGGCTAGCTACATGGCCACCAAAACATTTTAAAGATGGAGTGAAGAAAGAAAGGTGGAGATGCAACTATTCTTTCTCCATTGTTATATCTTCGTTAACTGATTGGTAAAGGGACAATAACGATAGCTGGAGAGATGGCTTCTATCTCCGTTTACCACAAATTTAAGGAATAATTTGTCTTTATATCCAAATCTGCACTGCTACCAAAATTCATTAAAGAGAGAATTAAGAAGAATGATGTTTGTATGTATAGGTGGCCTTCGAAATTAAAGTATGATGCCCACGTTACTTTAATTTCTCCATTTATCATTAATACTTTGAGCAAGACGTACAGGATCCTCATTTTCCCACACATACAACGACTTTGCCCTTTCAAGTGAGATATATAATTTTAGTTGACTGGTAGATGGTAGAATTATTTTTTCTTGCATGTGTATAGTATTTTTAAGTCAATATTTTCAGTGGTTTTACAATGAACGATCGTAAAAATTCATATACATAACTCATAAGTTGTGTCTTCTTATAGACTTTGAAGTCGAGAAAGGGAAATTTGATGCGACCAATTAAAGTCTTGTTGTTTAAATTTTCAGAGAAATCTCTACAAATCTTTTGGTTAGATAATAAACTTTCTAGTAAGAGATAACTATGTTTCTTACGTGATTGTATTTCGATACAACTCATTAACGTGAAAGTTGTTTCTGACAAAGAAAAAAATTGTTTAAGTGTATAATAGTAAGTTAATTAAATGTATGCAAGAGTATAACAATAAGTTAATTAAATGTATAGAATGGTATAATAGTAATGTAGATATTAAATTTAATTAGTCGCTGACATGACATATTGAGACTGTGTGGTTAGTGATGTGGCTAATGACGTGGAATAAAATCATTCCTCAAGAGTGTTTGTTGTGTTATTATATAATAGGTAGATTATTTAATATATATTTGAAAAATAGTTCTTTTTATTATTATTTAAAATTAAAATATTCAAAAAAAATACATCTCAAAAAAATGATCTTTATATTATTTAAAAACGAGATTTTAATTTACGTTTTCAATATTTGCATCATTGCATGAAAAGTGCACCTGACGGAGTGATAATGGAATGATAATGAAAGCTACTGCATATAAGTGCCATTTTTTTAAATTAGAATATTTTAAAATATTTTACTTTAAATTGTGATAAAAAAGAGTCAATATTCTAAATATTTCTTCAACAAAAAATAAAATAAAATAATACACCGATAGTTAGAGCCTAATATATAAACACTTATCCACCCTTCTGACTTCTGGGTTTTGATTATTGAATAAACTTTAGGTACATATACATTTGCCTAAAAGTTGAAACCTCTCTGCTCTATTTTTTTCTTTGCATACAGTAGTTTGACTGCAATCTGTCTCAATGCCTATAGACAATCTTTATAAACAATCTTTTGTTTCTCAGATATATAGTTAATCCAACATAACTTACATGTCTTGGTTATAGACCATATTTACTTGGGAACGAATGTGCCAACGTATCCGAACCCGACAACAAAAAATGCTATAGCCTGAAGGAAGATGTAGACGAAGAAATAATTCTTTCCGAAAACAAAATCATAACATCCACAGAAGAGTAGGAACAACCCGGCAATAATCTCTAGCCCATTCAGTCTGGTACATAAAAAAATATAGTAAGAATTAAATTTTTGTAATTTGTACATAATTTATTTTGTGAGCTTATAAGCTAATCTATACTCTTGTTCTTTATAAGATACAAGCACTAAAAAAATACCTTCCCCAAATTGTCCAACCAGGTTTCTTTGCGGGGGCACTACCAAGAAGAGGGACACTACTAGAAGCTTTAGTTTTGAAAGTATCCCCTAATTTTTCAGTGACAACCCACTCATTGACTCTCCCTATCTCCAGTAGGCCAATGATCGTTGCTTTTGTCCGGTGCATTGCCATAACATTCTCAAAAACAACCCAAAAAATCACTAGGTGCAGTGACCTGCAACATAGTTATGCAAAAGTAAAATCATTTCCTTGCTCATCTTAAACATTTAAATACAGTTAATTTGTTTTGTTGGGAGAGAAAAAGACCTTGGAGTTTCAATGGCATTAAGAACGGTTATAACAGAAGGAATGTAAATAACTCCCCATAGAGGAACCTCAACTTCAGGTACCAAAACAGTCAATGGCAAAACGAAACAGTAGAAGGCAAATGTGACAATATGGGCCACAACCTTCCGTACCAAGAAGAAACTATAAAGCACATATAACCTTTTCCACAATGTCACTTTCTGCAATAAACAAAAAGATCTAGAATTAGAGATTACGTTGAAAGCGAACTTCCAAATTCACATATTCTTGAAGGTATAATTATTTCATCTTTTATTAAAGAATACGGGAACTCAAAAAACAATACATGTCTACGAAAACATAATTTACCTTGTTTGTTGCAATTTCAACGGCCATTTTTTTGAAAAGATTAGAAGGGCCGCAAGACCATCGATGTTGTTGATACCGGAAGGCTTTGAAAGTACTTGGAAGTTCACTCTTTACCTGATTGTCCAATTACAAGTCATTATGTTTATAGTCTTATCGATGCATTTGCATTTTTTCCACTAATTTATGTTTTTTACATGATATACCTCAATATCTTTGACAAAGACAAATTTCCATCCTTTGAGGGTAGCTCGGACAGCCAAATCCATATCCTCAACGGTTGTTCTGTCTTTCCATCCTTCTGCTTCATTTAGTGCTTTAAGTCTCCACACACCTGCGGTTCCTGCATAGTGCATTACAATTACATTGTTGATTCTTTTTTTATTATTATTACGATTACGTAACATTTATTTATTTATTATTCTCACCATTGAAGCCAAAAAATGCACATGTTTGGGAACCAACTTCTTGCTCCACACTGAAATGATAATTCAATGACATCTCTTGCATTCTGGTCATCAAGCACTCATCTGCATTGGCTGCATTGCATTCATAGATGTAATAATTTTTGTCAATTCTCTTGTTCTTGTACTAAATTTGTTTACAGTACTGTAACTAATAAGCCTAGCCAAATGGCTCTACATATCAATTCAACTCAAGTCTATCCTCTGTTTATTTTTTTCTATAAAAATGCATATATGTGTATACCAAATTTCCAACGAGCTTGAACAAGACCGATATCATGATTGTGAACGAAAAACGGGATGGTGCGCATCAAGAATTCAGGTTCAGGCTGGAAATCTGCATCAAAGATGGCAACAAAATCACATTGACTCACGTAGCTGTGCTTCAATCCTTCTTTGAGGGCTCCTGCTTTATAGCCATTTCTGTTGTCTCTGATCTCATACTTTATGTTTATGCCTTTGCTTGCCCACCTCTCACATTCTACCTCCACCATGTCCTTTTGAATTTTTTTAAACAAAATATTAGCACCAATAACTTGGAGGATCGATATAAAATTTGGAACAGTTGCTTGTACGAAAAATACAGTAAACCCTGATAATTAATTATTCTAAAGGTAAAATCTTGTACTTTATTATTATTTTATTTTATTTATTTTACAATGTGAGTTATATATTACCAATATTTATCATTCAAAAAATATTTTTTACCAAGTTAAAAGCGAGCGATTTATCGAAGATAAGTTGTAGGCCAAATGGTGAGTAACAACTAACAAGTTGTATGCAATAATGCAAGCTCGGGTTGACACAATTATTGACAAATAATTAAAGTGTAGAAGTTGAGTACCCTTGAAAATCAAGTGGTAATTAATATTACCTTAATAGCTGGATCAGTTGAATCATCAAGAACTTGAACAATTATTCTGTCAGATGGCCAAGAAAGCGCACATGCCGCTCCTATTGATAACGCATACACCTTCACAGAAACAACGAGTATTATGTATGAAATCGAATGTAAACAAAAACAATTCATCTAGCTATAGGTCTTAGAATAAAGAATCAATGGCACCTCTTTTTCATTGTACATCGGTATTTGCACTAACACCATAGGATAAGCTGAACTTCCCAGCTCAAGATCTTCAGCTTGCATGGCCTCCCACTTGTAATTCTTTTCGGGTTTTCGTCGCAACAATATGATGAAAAGCTTGACAATTCCCATATACACTCTCTCGACAAACAACATAACTGACATCACCAAACAAATATTCACCATTAGTCTTAACAATGGCACAACCACTGGTGCTTTTATCAACTCATAAACCATTCTAACTTGGTCTAAGATGCCATTTAGTGTAATGCTCTGAAAAAACAGAGTCTCTGACTCTTCCCTCCCCATTTCTTGCTTCACTACTACTCTATACTGCCCATTTATTTATATATTCTAATACTCTATAACAAACAAAACTACTTTTACATTCTTTTTTTTTGTTTTTTTTATCATTTTCACATTACAAAATTCATAGTAGTAGTTTTATTTGTTTGTATATCAAAAATATAATAATTTCAGAACGTGTGTAATACAGGGGGTACTACTGTACTACTTCAAAATTTAGTTGGTCAGATAATTTTGTTTGGATCATATAACAAATCTGTCCCACCAATGACTAACTGCCACATGTGAACGAACAGTTTGGAAGCAAAAAACGATACAGTTGACTAGATATATCGAGGTGTTGTCATAGTAGACTTTTTTTTTTTGAATGGAACATAGTATAGTTCTAAATTTAAGTAAATACATGTGTATGCTTGACATAAATTCTAAGTTCGAAATCAAATTAAAATTTTAATTTAATTCTGATATATTGTTGGATTGAAGCCGGAGTACATACTAATTTATTTAATTGTTCCATTTTTACTTGAACATTATCATCCCTCTCTCCGGTGAGGGATATGGTAAATGGCATTTAACACATTTCGACATAACACGTGTGTCTGTGGGAGGAGGAGGGGGACAAAAATGGAAAGAGAACTGAAAGGTACCTTGTACATATCTAAATTTGCATGGACACCAAACAACTTAAAAGAGTTTAGAAAGAAAGGTGGAGATGCAAGTGTTCTTTCTCCATTATTTCTTCGTCTAACCCAGCAAGAAACTAATCGATAAAGATACAAAAACGGTGGGTGGCGAGACAACTTCTATTTACATTCACTATAAATGTATATGTATACGAGGTTTAATGACCCTAAAGTCACCTTTACGCAATTATCTAAAGTTAACACAAAATATAATACATTGTCAAGTCTATTTTTGTAAATATATGATGATAAATCTTATTATTACAAAAATTTCATTAAATTTTTATACTAAAAATGCATATAATTTTAGGTAATTATATTTACAGTTAACTTTAGGAACCTTTTTCTCAATGTTTATTTTTTTTGTATTTATCGTAATAATTTTACACTGCCACCAAAACTAATTAAAGAGAGAAGAAGAACAAAACGTGATGAATTCTGATGCCCAGCTGCCTACGTTATTGATACCTTCTCTATTTGTTCATTTACCTTTATTACTTTGAGCAAAAAATGACATTTTATCAAATGTGAGGGAGTAGCTAGGAATGAATACCAGTAATGAAAGAGTGAGTAGTTTAAGTGTTGGAGTTGCCATGTCGCCAAGTGGTCAGGTTATCTGCCAAGACAACATTTGGCTTGACCCTCACTACCATGGCCTCTGCAGCTCTGTCCTCTTCCAGATCCATTGAAGAAGTCACTCGTTAGGCATCGGAATCTCAAGTATGTTAGTCTCGCTTGACTCAGCACTCTGAAGTAACATACACTGCACATTGGGTTAATTATACACTTATATTGATGGGTTTGGTTTGATAGATGGCATGTTTTTCGACATGGTAACCGCGGCAATCTTGGTCTTTATTGCATGGCAATCTGTGTTAACACTTTTCTTGTTCTGTTTTGGACAATAGATGATTCAGGTAATAGTATGATTATTAATTTTAATAAAGTTTTGTATTCTTTGTGCCAATGGGCATATAGGGGTTGTTCAGTGGAATAATGAAACTTCACCCAAGGTGCCCATGAAATGATAGATCTAGAAGAAAAGCAAACTATTTAGTTAACTGCATATCTAACAGAGTGTACCTTTTTCAGTTTGATGAGTCTGTTCTGACATCTGTGATCTACCTGAACTTTTGATTGTGGTGCCATGATGAGTGAAGTGAATACTTAAGCAATCATGTTTTTAGTGTACTGGCTTTGAATTCCACAACGAACAATTTGAGGAACCCGTAAACATACTTTTGAAACCTTTAGCAAATAGGTACATGACTCTATGAGGTAGACAATATTCACAAGTAGTTGGGTAACAGACATACTGCTATACTGGCTAAACATAGAAGCCTGTAGATGATTATCGAAAATATTTTTAGACAATGTAGTTCAATTTGAAGTTTACGACCAATTGATAAACTTAAAAGAAAACGTGTGCTCTGCAGTCCAGAGTAACATAGATAAGAATTCATAGCATACAGTTGTACCCTCTTGATTATAGTTTTATGTTAAGATTTCTGCGTAAAGCTGGAACATGAGTTAAGAAATTTATCAAATGAAGCTACTATTCTATAATCATTGTTTCTAGTTTGTGACAAGGAACAAAGCATTTCTATTTTTTACCTCAACTTCATGTCATCGAAATGTAAAGTTAAACATTTGGATAGTTGTGCTTTGTTTTGCAGATAGAAGTGCATCTATTGGAACGTCCAACCTAAATATAAACCACTACTAAGATTTTGGGTTTGGTAAATCTTTTTTGTTTGCTATAGAAACTTTGTTAAGATAGGGATTGTTATCACATTTACTTAATGTATAGATCAATTATAATGTCTGATCAATGTAACATCATAATTTGCTTAACTTTTTTTGTTCAATCTGCAGTACTTTGGGTTTTCATGTTGTGGTTCATTACAAATGCTTGTCTTTGTAAGAGCAGAAAGGATAGTTTACACTAATAAGCTTTTGTTTTCTCTTCGTTGTGCTGGATTATTTTGGTTTATTTTAGATAATTTAATTTATTGATTTTATTCTTTTGTCAACAATAAGAATTCAAAAATGAAATATGGACAGTTGTATACCAAAGTGTAAACATATGTTCCTTGCATTCAAGTTTGAAGACACATCAAGTAGAATATTACTTATTTACCTAATATTTAAAACATCATCATCTCTTAATTTCTATGCATGCAATTTTATCAAGAACATGATGTTTTTATTGCTTAACATGCTTATTAAGTGCTTATGCACAAAAAAGAATGACTAGAGTCCTTATACATTGCAATAGGCAAAAAGAATCTAACTTTAAATATCAACATATTCTCCTAACAATTCTTTTGTTCCTAAAGATAGTTGATCCGTACTTCACTGTATGTGCCTTGGTGATAGCTCTCGATTAGTTGGGAATGAATGTGCCAACATATCCAACCCCGACAACAAAGAATGCGATAGATTGAAGGAAGAGGTAGATGTAATAATGGTATTTTCCGAAATTAAAATCATACCATCCACAGAAGAACATAAACACCCCAAAGATCATTTCTAGCCCATTAAATCTGGTTCATCAGAAAGACTTGTTATAGTTTCATATTAATATTTTTTAGTGTAAATTTAAAAACCAGCTGATAAGCCTATTTAACAAGTTCAAAGATTTCTGGTTTTAACCCTTATTTGTGCTAATACTATATTATGCTGGGAAAAAATATACCTTCCCCAAATTCTCGAGCTTGATCTCTTGGCAGGGGCATTACTAAGAAGAGGGACACTACTAGAAGCTTTAGTTTTGGTAGCATCTCCTAATTTTTCAGTGACAACCCACTCATTGACTCTCCCTGCGTCCAGTAATCCGATGATCGTTGATTTTGTCCTGTGCATCGCCATAACGTTTTCAAAAACAACCCAAAAAACCACTAGGTGTAGTGACCTGCAAATTTATTTTGCAAAACTAAAATCAATCCATACTGATCCAGAAAACCATGTAACTTAAATTATTGCATGGATTTGTTGATTCAATGTGATTAGTTTATTGAGCGAAAAAGACCTTGGAGTTCCAACGGCGTTGAGAAGGGTTATAGTAGTAGGAATGTAAATAACTCCCCATTTAGGAACATCAACTTCAGCAACTAAACAAGACAAGGGCAAAACCACACAGTAGAAGGTAAATGTGACAATATGGGCCACAACCTTTCTTACAAAGAAGAAACTATAAAGCACGTACAACTTCTTCCACAAAGTCACTTTCTGTGACAAACAACAATTTTTAGTTAGAGAGTGCCTTAAAGGCCAACTTGTAAGAATTGTGCGCTCAGAAAAAGAATGCATGCTATTAACATAGTTTACCTTGTTTGATGCAATTTCAGCAGCCATTTTTTTGAAGAGATTAGCAGGTCCACAAGACCATCGATGCTGTTGATATCGGAAGGCTTTGAAAGTGCTTGGAAGTTCACTTCTCACCTAAGTTACACAAGTCATGTATATTATTATAACTATCTCAATGCATTAGGCATTTCGCAGGTTATTTTTTTCTTTTATTGTGAAATTAAATTTAAAAGAATAGTAATGTACCCTAATATCATCTACAAAAACAAATTTCCATCCTTGGAGGGTAGCTCGGACTGCCAAATCCATGTCCTCAACAGTTGTTCTATCCTTCCATCCTCCTGCTTCATCAAGTGTCTTAATTCTCCATACACCAGCAGTTCCTGCATCACAGTATATTTCCGTATTTAGTCATAATTATTACGATTATATATTATTCATTTGTTTATTATCTATTATTATTACCGTTGAAACCAAAAAATGCATATGTTTGGGAACCCACTTCTTGCTCCACAATGAAGTGATAATTCAATGACATCTCCTGCATTCTTGTCATCAAGCATTCGTCTGCATTATCTGCATTGCATTCATAGAAGTAATTCTTCTACTAAAATTTTCAAACAGTATCTGAATCCAAAGCATGACTTGCAGAATGCGATAAACATGTTAATATAATCGAAGTTACATTTCAAAAATCCTAAAGTCTTATAACTCAAACGGATAACCAGTCATTTTGAGTTGCAAGTTTCCACATGCTAACACCTAATACGATCAATATCTGAAAATCTGATGGTGTCAAAAAAAAAACTAAAAATGACCAAACATCAACCGCTACTATCACATTGCAAATTGTAACGAATCCAATCGACATCTTGTCACTGTATAAATTAATAAGAGAAAGCGGACAAAAAGATAAAAATTCACAAGCTTGTTATTGAGTTGGGCTACATCTGAACCTATATGGACTCCAGAAAAAAGGCCAATAATGCAACTAACATTATTATAACAAAAGGAAACAATTAGAGGTCCACAGATTTAGTGGCCTCAAAGGTGTAGGACTGTCCACTAAGTTATTAAATTAGGGCATTCCGCAAAAAGGTGTATTTGCATATCTTGCACACTTGAGTAGTCCATGTTTTGAAACAAGTTGGATTAAATTGTCTAAACATGTATGTTTTATTTTATTTTTTCTAAGTTACAAGATACTTCAAAGAACTTAAAAGACTTCTTTTTCCATAAAAATGAATGTCTTTTTACCGAATTTCCAACGAGCTTGAACAAGGCCGATTTCAGGGTTGTGAATAAAGAACGGAACAGTGCGCATCAAGAAATCAGGCTCAGGCTTAAAATCTGCATCAAAGATGGCAACAAAGTCACATTGGCTCACATAGCTGTGCTTCAATCCTTCTTTGAGGGCTCCTGCTTTATAGCCATTTCTGTTGTGTCTGATTTCATACTTTATGTTTATGCCTTTGCTTGCCCACTTCATACATTCCACCTCCACCATATCCTGTTTTTGAAGAAATGTTTTAACAATAAGAAATTAAGCTCTTCTCCAGCTCGGATCAAATCAAGCAAACTAATCCTCTCAAATCCCTCCAGTTCCAGATTTTAGTGAGATAACAAGGGTATTTCAGTAAATAGAACTTGTGGTTGGCTTACTGTAAAGTCATGGATTTTAATAGTTATGTAGATAAAGTTGTCAGATAGATATGTACATGCACATATTCTTTCATTTGTGCCAGTTGTTAAAGTGAGTTAGGCATCTTCTTCAAGTTGGATCTTGTAAAGTGTAACTGCTTCAATGAATACAGAAGTTCAAGATTATATATATAAGCTTCAAATCTGTCTGAATCTGAGTTCATAACCTGTTCAAAGATCGAGTTTGTAGAGTCGAAATTTTCCAAAAAATATGGAGAAAAGGTTCTCAATTACCTTAATAGCTAAATCTGTCGAATCATCAAGAACTTGAACTATAATTCTATCGGAAGGCCAAGAAAGTACACAGGCTGCTCCAATTGAGAACTGATACACCTGCTCAATGTCACAACAAACAAAAGTAATCATAAGAATGTAAACAGAACACAAAGAATGTGCAATCTAAATGCATAAGAACCAATGGTACCTCTCGCTCATTGTACATTGGTATTTGCACTAACACCATAGGATAAGCTGAACTTCCCAACTCAAGATCTTCAGCTTGCATGGCCTCCCACTTGTAATTCTTTTCGGGTTTTCGTCGTAACAATTTGATGAAAGCCTTAACAATTCCCATATACACTCTCTCCACAAACAACATAACTGACATCACCAAACAAATATTCACCATTAGTCTTAACAATGGCACAACCACTGGTGCTTTTATCAAGTTCCAAAGCATCAAAATTTGGTCTAAGATGCCATTTAGTGTAATGCTCTGAAAGACAAGAGCCTGTAACTCTTCCCTCTCCATTGTATGCTTCACTACTCCTCTGCACTGACCACTTTATTTATATTTTCTATTACTACAACAAACAAAACTACTTTTTCTTTTTTATTATGGTCACATTTCATCATTCAAAGAAGTTTTGTTTGTTTATTCAAATATTTTTAGCATGTGCGTGGTAGCTACTTTGTAATTTGTATAGTTCTTTTTAGTTAATCCTGAATTGATTAGGTAAACTAATCCTGTTTTGAATTAATTTATGGTAAAATTGCTTAGGCTTTTTGTAAGATCACAAAGTAATTAAAGCAGCGATGCAATTATAATATTCACTAAAATACTAATTGAGATTCATACGCAGGCCGCAGCTCCCTTGAAAAAAAAATATTTACAGTAAAACCTCGATAAATGAATATTCAATAAATTAATAATCTCGATTAAATAATAATTTTTTCCGTTCCCGATTTTGACTAATGTGATCAATTAATATTATCGCTAAATGCATAAGATAATAATTTTTGTAGAAATCCTTGAATGCCCTATATAAATATAAAATAATAATTCATTGAAAATATTGATTTTTTATATATATAACACATAATACTTACTTAAATATTTTCTAGACAACTTTGCTAAAATATGTCTCCCTACTTTTCGTGAGAATCAAATTCGATTTTATCCCTAATTTTGTAAAGGGTATAGAGCATATTCCTAATTTTTGTATGGATTATAATAGTTTAATATTCATTATCTAGTGCATGTGTTAAGTTTTATAATAAAATTGTTAATCCACTCAATGAATCGTGTTGAAATTTACGATCATTAATTTTTTTGATAGATGAATCAATTAATTAACACCAGTATTAATATATATAATTTATTGTGACGGTTCATATGCATACTGGGTTTTAAATAAAAAAATTATTTGATATGGAATATTGTGTAAATTAATAAATATTAGTTTATCGATAAAATAATAAAATATTCATTAATAGATAAACTAATAACCTCGCTAAAATAATAATTTTTTTCAGGCCCAAGGATATTAATTTATAGAGGTTTTACTATAGTCTCAAGCATGCAAATAATATATAATTATTATAAGATTATTGTATTTTAATATTTCAGTTCAAAGAGATATGAATTCGTTGATTATGTGTACTTTTAATTTATTTATTTTTAAAGCTACTCAGCTTAGTGTTTTTCGTAAAATACAGCTTTCATAAAATTTTACTATGATATGCTCTCTAATTTTATTTTATTTTATTTTATCCTATTTAATTCAAAATAGTCGATACTATTAACAGCATATTTAAATCTAATATTTATAACTCTAAAATTATTAAGTTCCGAATCTAATAAATAAAATATTAAAATCTAATATTTATATTTAATGTTCAAATTTCAGTAACAATATATGAAAATCTAATAATAATTTATCTCTAAAATTTAGTATTCATATTAATTTTAGTTCCAAAAATACTAACAAAAATAAAGGATTTCATTACACACAACAACAAAAAAATAATATTAATCAATACATACATGATTATATTAATATTAATATTAAATTAATAAATACATATTAAAGAACATGTAATACAAACTACTTACAAAAATATGAACATAAATATAATAAAATTATACTTGTTATAAAATATTCAAATTTTGATATATAAATATATGCGTAAATATTTAAATTTACTTTTATTATAATTTTTATAGTTAACCTTATAATTGCAGCCAACTAAAAATAACTTGAACCATGCAACCTCAATTTATGAACTTTAGCATTTCTAGATCGCATAATTAGATTGGAATCCCCTTCTTTTTCACCAGAATAAAGAGACAATATATAAAAACAATCAGGAAATTCATATTGCATGTGAATAATTTTCCTTTTCTAATAAAATTCCGAAGAAAAATAAAATTCACGGATATTAGTCTGGCACTCTGGCCAATAACGAAGTGCCGGTATGTACGAACGTAATCTAGTGGAAAAGGGTACTAAATCTAAGGCCAGAATATAAATACATTTCAGCTTACCTTTGCATATACAGGGAAGCATACTCATGTTCACGCGCACATGAATATTAATATGATGATTAATTATTATGGTCCAGATTGTGCGTGTTCCACGATTCGTTCAACTCAATCTTTACAATTTGCCATCGATAAGTCTATTAAATTTAAACAAATTATAAATATTTATATTTTAAGATCGAAAATTTTAGTTTTAGCCAAGAAACTGCAGGTAATTTAACCACGTGTCTCTCACCCTTATCAACTAATTAAAGACGGTGATTAATCATCACAAAATTTTGAATTTTAATTTATGTGAATGTAAATATTTATTGTGATTGATCGACTTCGCTTTGAAAAGTAAATTGTCGAGTATAATGGGATGCAAATCATGCAAGTAATTAGGTGAACATTAGATAAAATAAATTTATACTATTTTGTAGAGTAAAATGTAATTAGGTGAATATATATGATCAAGAAAAAACCTTAAATAAACTTCTATGAGAGTCGTTCTCTCTCCCTAATTTTTCTTTCCCCATTTCCTCTGTCGCCCCCTTCTCACCCTCCTGCTTCCCCTTTTGCTCCTTCTCTTTCTCCCAACATGATTCTTATCGCCATCCCCTCCGATCAGGGCTCCCCAAGTTCGAAGAATGACCCGATTCACATTAATGATGACGTAGGTTTTACACAACACATCTTCAACTATTACCCTCGTAGATTGATTTTAACTAAGAAACCTAGACTTGTCTCAACTTTTTTTTCAGATGAGAGAGCAATTCAAGATTCATAATGGTCAACACGAACAAGAATCCCAAGCCGATGGACACTCAAGTAGCCACAAGGACCGCAACACCCCTGAACATCCAGATTTACAAGCCCTGTACTTATCTATGATCAGCTGTGAAGCGTTTGGACCAGCCACGGATGTTGTTCAGTTCAAGTCGAGTGGTCAGGTATGCTTAAAGCCCTTATCTAGTTTATTTGCTCATTCCCAGAAAGTCGGGAGGAATTGTTGCTTAGGTTATTAAAACTCGAAACTTTCCCAAACTCTAACATTAATTACACATTAAAGACATCTAGCTGTTAATCTGTAACAACAGGGAAATATACGGGAAAAGCGTCGTTCGAAAACTCGTGTTAGCTCGTTTTGGTGGTCTTATTGGCGCATACCACGGTGGTAAAATTTTAAAATAGTTGATTTAGAGATCAAGCCACAACCTCCGATAATTGTTTAAATTAAGATATTTTGAATATATTATTTATGAGAATAAGGAACCTAAGATTACTTAACTCAGATAGTGAATAAAATAATTGTGTTTTGATAATTATGGTATTTTTACATGCATGATCAAAATAATATCTATAAAGATTATGTATATCAAAATAACGTAATTATCAAACATAGTTATTTTATTCACCATTTTAGGAAAAATTACCTAAGATGAATATTAGTTTACTTATTCTCATTATATATATATATATATATATATATATATATATATATATATATATATATATATATATATATATATATAAACATTTTTAGTGAACTTTATGTTATTTTTTATGTCTCGAAATTAAAATAAAGTTATTAGTATATATATATTCTTATAACATCTCATCAATATATAAATATATCATATAACGGGAACAAAGTTGTTCGTGTATATGGTGTGGCATCTCATCAGGGATACACATACTTGCCAACTAGTTGTCTAATGTGTGCTTGACAAAGACGCTGTAAAGTTGTTTAGTTCTGTAATACATTGTGAGCTGCATTATATTTTTGTCAAGTCAATTAATTATTTTCACAAAAATCTTCTCGTATATCTTGGCATGTGAAAACATCGTGCTTAACTTTGTGAGGATCATCCGTTCATGTATAATTTTTTATCTGTTTTGGTACTCGAATTGTTTTACTTAAAAAAAATTCCTAATTTTTCATCTTTTGTTTAAGTTCAGCAAAATATTTTGTAGAAATCAGACACATAAAGAAAAATAAAAAATTCTTAATTAATTTCCCGAATCAAATTATTTCGACAAAGAAAACCGAGTCAAGTTGTATTGTGAAGTTTTCCGAAAGATTCTCGAACCATTTATCTATCTATTATATATCATAGTATCATAACATACTTTTTAGTGGGATCATTTTATTAAAATTGAATTTACAATTACACTCTTATATTAAATTTTTAATTTATTGTTTTTTTCGTTTCAAATTCATTAATTACTAAAATTACAATATTAATTCTATTATTATTACTATAAATACGGGCACACACATATAATATAGAGAATAAGGAACCTAAGATTCATCTTAGGTAACTTACGTGAAATGGTGAATAAAACAATTGTGTTTTGATAATTATGGTATTTTTATATGCACAATCAAAATAATATCTTATCATCTTGGTCAAAGGTTCGAATCTCACGGGAGGAGAATGTGTAATTATGTCATCATGGTCAGAACATGTCGCACTTGTGCGGTTTACCTAGTTCACGTGGTTTGCAGGCTATTGCGTGAGCTCGTGGGTTTACCATGTGCGCACCCAAAAAAGTGTAGCGGCTGCGAGTTCCCACAGTAAAAAAAAAAAAGATTATGTATATCAAAATACCATAATTATCAAACACGACTATTTTATTCACTATCTTAGAAAAAATTACTTTAAAATGAATCTTAGGTTCCTTATTCTCTATAATATATGTATATATTATTCATTCAACTGTTCCGCTCCTTAATTTCAACCTAAAACTAAACTGATTTATGTCATGATTTAAACATCTAACCCGCAAACTCTAAACCCCCAGCTATATATGAATACATACAAACTATAATATATATATATATATATATATATATATATATATATATATATATATATATATATATATATATATATAATCGGGTACTGCTTAGCACCTAATCGGGTAGGCGGGGATTAATCAGGCAGATTAATCGGTTGTATTTAAATATTATTTTTAATATTTTTATTTATTAAATAATTTTGCCAAATAATTTTGTCGATTTTTGAATTTTTTAATGATTTTTGCTGATTTTTTATCGAATTTTGACCTTTTCAGGCGATTTTTTACTTTTTCCACCTTTTTTTGACCAATTTACGCAAAAACCGCCTAAATTTCCGCTTAATTCCGTCTCGGGACGTTTCGGTGACGCCTAGCGCCTAGGCGCTGCCTAAGCCAATTTTTAGAACACTGATTAAAAATTACTTTCACTTCTCAACTTTCTTTCTTGTGATAGTTATTGATGTAGAACTCAGCTCTCTAGAAGTAACTTACAAAAAATATTTATGATATGAAATCGTAGAAATTGAAGTTGTAATAAAGAAGCAAAATTTTTAATTTAAAATACTAAATAGTGCGTATCACACCGAGTAATATACTTAAAATCGTTTTAAATTTAAAATTTATGAATAACTTGTAAAAAGGTACAAACGAGATCTTATTACATGTGTTTTAACTTTTAAGTCAAGGAGCCAGGACTCCTGTACCCACTTTTTGACACTTATTTATATTCAAGATGCTGTAATGAGTGGAGAAGACAATTAAGGTGATCATGTGTGTCATTCTCTGTATATACACATCAAGTCATTAACCATCAATGATGTACACAGAGAAAGACTTGATGTACACATCATATTGTCTTTCTACCGCTCTTTCCTGCTCTTTTCTCGCTTCAATAACTTTAAGTGACGGTAGAAATTTGAGTAGACAAAAACAAGGTTTACATTATTACTTTTCAGTCTTTGGACCCCAGCACTTTCACACAACAACCAAAAGTTTGGCCTACAAACATGTGTTTTTTGTCAACATGAGTATCGTACCACAGGCACATGCAGGCTATATATTAATATATAATTATTTTTATATGTTTCACCGCAAGTATCAATGTATCATTATCTTCCAGAGATTACATCGATATGAAATTTTAAAAGATCAATCATAGAATTTTAATACTAATAAACTCTAAGATTTTGATGATCAGACCTAATAGTAAGCTTTGAGTTTATTATAGTTTAATATTTCATTTACGCATTATAATAGATTAATGGTGGTATGGTTGTATCGTTGTATACTAGCTAATATGTTTTGTGAGAAATATAGTTAACAAGCTATTATTATAAAACAACATATTAAAATAGAATTAGTAGAGCACGATTTGAGTAGAGGGGTTATCCTTGTCGTCCCTTGTGATTAGACGCTGACTCATTCGAAAAATTTGTTTTTATGGGATTCAATTAGAAATCAATCCGATTATATTAATATTTATTTATATAACATGTTTAATATGTACTTAAGCTCATATTTTTTTTATTAAAACGTTGTACTTAAAAAAAAACTCATGTTTAACATGGGATAGTCATTCATATTCTTACTAATAATAATGTTGTATCTATATTTTTGCTCTTGAATATAATAGATATTTAATGGGAAAAAATTTGTTTAGCTATTTAAAATTTTTAATTATAAGTTTTTTAATTCAAGTTATATATATAATCTTATTTCTTATATATATATATATATATATATATATATATATATATATATATTAATTTTGCCTTATTTATATTTTCTATATTTTTATTTTATAAATTTATTATTAAATAAAATATATTTTTTAGAATTCACTCCATTTCTATATTAAACAAATATGACTAAAAGTGATCATTTCATTCCTAATAAAATTAATGTTATTAAACGAACAAAAGAATTAAATGATCATTCTTGTACTACCTAATTCTTATCCCAATAGCATTCCATTCTCCAACTCATTCTTATCCTTCCAACCGAATACAATCTAATGTATGTGTTTGATTGTAAGGATAGGAATGGCTTGAGATGAGAATGAGGTGCGATAAGAATGATCATTCAATTATTTTGTTCATTTAGTAATATTAATTTATTGAGAATGGAATGATATTTTTATTAATTTATTTGTTTAATATATAAAAAATTAATTTTTGAAAAAAAATATTTTATTCAATAACAAATTTATGAAATAATAATATAGAAAATATAAAGCAAAATTAATCTATATGAGAAATAATATTATATATATAATTTGAATTAATTAAAAAATAATTTAAAAAAATTTGAAAGTTAAACAATTTATTTTTCATTAAATATTTTGAATTACAAACAATATTCAAGAATAAAAATAAAAAAATAAAATTATTTATTTCTAATAAAGATAAGAATGGTTATACATGTGGGAGAGTAAAATAGAAAATTAGGATAGGAAAAAGGATATGAATAACATAAGAATTAGTGATTTCATTCCCCAAGTGCTCACCCCAACAACATTTTTTTCAACCAAATATCCATTCCTATCCCACCGATCTTCATCATTCCTATCCTGCAATCGAACTGGGAAATGTTTTATGATCTATTCCATCTCCTAATTCAAATTATTTTGAAAATCAGTTGTATTTAACGTTCGCTTTCTTTAACTAATTTCAAAATGTACATGACTATATAACACGCACACCTTTTCGATTTGGAATAAACAATACACAATTATTTGTTGATCTTGTAAAGTTTTTTATACAAATATTTTTAATTTTTGAGCTTGATATATATTATATACAAACTTATAACCCGTGCAATTACTAAAATTTAGGTAAATTTATTTTTATATTATATTTTATTGACATTTAATATAAAATTTTATAACGTTGAGAATTTATGTTAATATACGTGTTATATTGTCATATTTTATATAAATTTGCTAATGATGTGAGTGATAATAAATTAATTAAAAGAGATAATTATTATGATAATAGTTAAAAATTATATATAATACATAAATTTTTAATAAATATGTATATTATTTGAATTTATAAAAGTTAAATATGATACATAGTATTTTTTTTATAAGCACACATCAAAAAAATAAAGAATACTATGTGTCATATTTAACTTTTATAAATCCAAATAATATAATTTGGACATGTCTAGAATAAAATTTTATTTAATATATATATATATATATATATATATATATATATATATTTGGAGCAACTGTCATAATAAGTAAAATTATATATAATATAAAGATGTACAGGTCTGGCCCCGCACCGAACGTCCAAAACTTTTAATCTTTCAGTTATATGATCTCAGATGGAGAACAAAGTTGTTACAAAATAGTTGTTTAATTGAAACACGATGTAGTAAAAAAATTAAGGATAAAAAGATTAGTGAAGATTTTGATCTATGACCCAATAAATAGATCCGGGCCAAGTATCGTACCGACTAACCAACCAATCAAAAAATTTAATATTTCAGCTATAATAATATAGTATAGATGTTTAAGAAATAAGAATAAATAGATTAGTGAAGAATTTGATTCATGATCCAATAAAAAGATTCAGTCCACCGTACCGATCGATCAACCAACTAAATTTTTTAATTTTTCGGTTATAATAATATAGTATACATGTGATATATATCTTATTTTTATTATATTATTCACATTGTATTCATTAATTGCTGAAAAGTGGCAAGGATTCTCAGTACAAAACGGGAGAAATAGTTGCTTGTGAAGGTTATCACTTCGGAGAACATGCTGTTTTTTGAATAATTAAACAATATATGATTATAATAAATATATATTTTAAATATTTAAAAAGTATCCTTGCACGAGATTTAAACTAGTCTAATAATAATTATAAGCATATTCTATTATCTATTAAAAATATGAGTATTGAATATTTCCTTCCATTTCTATTTTCATATTCATTATGATAGTTAATAGAATTAATCATTAAGAATGCAAATATAAGAATAAATGTAATGTAATATAATATAAATATATTAATTAATAATTAATATTATTGGAATTTTTATTGGAATTTTTAAATATAATATGATATAACAAGTAGAATTACATTGAATATATGTATCATAGGCATGTCAGATTTTAAGCATAATTTTTCTGACAAATATTTTGATTTTAATATTGTAGTATATATTTTTATATAAATTATTCAATTATGCCTAATATAATTATTTATTCAAAGAAAGAGTTCTTTTTTACTATTATAATCCCCTTTTGATTTATCTTTAAAAAAATTATAACTTATATAAAAAGTAAATTTTTAAAAGGGCCGATTAGTAAAGAACTAAAGATATACTGAAATTTACCATAAAAAATAACATAATGTCATCAAAATCAAATTATAAATTTAGAATATTGACACGTTCATTTAAAAAATTATTTTAAACAATAAATAAATTATTTTCAAGGTAAAATGCATGATCGAGGAGGACCCAAATGTGAAGATAGATACTGTGATCGATACAGTAGCTGGACACGGCATACAGGCCTCAGATACAACGCAGCGTTATGTGCCAATGTGTATACGCATGTGACATCATCATTATTTTATTCAAAACCCAAACAACCAAGTTCACTGTTTTCTATGGCTTGTAAACAGTCCCCAAACTCATTTTCTTCCCAGTCTCTCACTCCCAAGTCCCAAAAATCGAGTCTATCAAGTGTCTACCACAGTAACATGTAACTACAAAATAGATAACCACTACTATGCCAGGACTAAGACCTTTGTTTTACCAGGTGATGTCGGAGAGATGAGGGTATTGGACCAGAGAGTTGGTTATTATCAAGGCGTAGAGTGAGCAACCGAGCTGGAAATTCACTACGAACAGGTCTTCTAAGTCAGTACCATTAGTGATAGCATAAATAGAACCGTTGATACGATTATTAGGTGATCGAGAGAGGGGAGTTTTTTTATTTAACTGATAAACGAAGCTACTCTCAACAAGGGCAAGTGACAAGCCCAATAGTAATATTTGGTCAAATATGATTGTAATGTTCACAGCCCATGCTTGAATGACTCAACCGCCTATTTTTCATTTTCTATGGTTGGTGTGTATATCGGTCTAAACTTGAATGGTCACCAAGTAAATAAGCCGTTTTCTATATATTCTAACGTGTATATATATTCCAAAAAAAATGATTACTAGTTTTTTTTTTAAATAACAAGATTATCTAATTTCTACTTTTTTATGGTAAGATATATACATGTAAATATTATGATTTAAATGAGTGGAGTCAAGTTGAGTCGAATTATAAAATAATTATACGTGTATCGTTTATTTAAAAAAATTCGAAGTCGAACTGGAACTTAACTCAAGTTAAAAATATATATATGTGAACTTAATTCATCAAGGAAAAATAATGTTCATGAACGGTTCACAGAACATATCTCATTAGTTTTATCGCAAACTTGTACTCGCGAACAAGGTACTCATTAATATTGTTCACGAGTTTGTTCAGAAATTTATACTCACTAATAAATATTTATAAAAATTATTTGTGAACTTATGAATTCACTCGCACACAACTCGCGACAATACTCATGAACATGTCTATTTACAAGTTTTGAGTATTTTTTCCCACTTATTATAGATCATTTAGCTATTTATACTACGCAAACAAATGAAAAATATAATATGTTCTTGTGTATAGAAATTAAATATTAAAAAATAAAATTGAAAAAATTACAAACGAAATATAAGTCCAACTTTAAAAGCATGATTAATATTAATTAATCAATAATTTTCTCCCATCTCCAAATTCAAACATAGCAAAATTAATATAAAAATGAATGACAAAAGAAATTAAATTGTACGACAAGACTGACTTAAAATATAGAGCCAAGTTAACAATAATATTACATTTCTCGCAACTAAATATATTTTGAGCAATTTTATTAATCTTTTTTTTAAAAAAATAACAATAATATATTACATTTCTTGCAATTAATAATATAGTATAAGTGTGTTTATTATACTAATCATAGTATTAATTTTTTTTATTAATTATGATATATATTATAAAAATTATTTACAAGAGTTATATAAAATAATGATATTTATAATATATAATATATTTTTAATTCATCTTGTTAAACTAATAAAGGAAGTGACTTAATTTTAATTAATAGTAAGACATATATACAACTTTATTGAAGTTGTTCACTAATTACTAACGAATCTATATATAATCTATATATCGAACTTTTTCATAACTATCGAACCGAACATCATTATGATATGTTTGACCCGTTAAAAAATAGATTTTTAATATTTCATGTGTTCAATATTGGTTTGAATCTTATGAATATTATGATTCAAACCAAATATGATCTGAATTTTTTCCGAACAGAATATCTAGGCATTCGAGTATCAACTCATTTACAACCCTACGGGTAGCATTTATCATTTTAGATATTCAGTCAAAAGAGATTATATAAATAAAACCCTAAAGTTAATTAGTAAAAAATGAATATTAAAGTTTATCTATATATCTCATGAAATAATACTCTCTCCATTCATATTTTTCGTCTTATTTATATTTTCAAAAGTTAAAAGAATTTAATCTTATTTTACAACTAAAATTATTATTTTGTAATTTTATATACTAAAAAATCCTCCTCATAAATAGACTAATTAAAGTTTAATGATATTTTTAAAAAAAAATTGTATATTCTTTATATAATATAATTAGTTTGTTAGTCAAATTTTGACTAATTTGACTACTGGAAGCCAAGACTAAAATTATAGGACGGATATAATATAATATTATAATAGTTTATAATAATTTAATTAGATAAAATTAAAAACTAAAAAACTTTTCGGTGTGAACCCATTAAGGCATTACTTTCTCCGTCCCCTTTTAGTTGTTCCTTTAAAAAAAAATTGTCCCTAATTACTTATCGTACTCTTTTCCAAAACAATTTTATAAAAGTTTATCCAAAAAATACCCTTATATTACTATTTACAATATTTGACTAATTCAATTATACAAATAATTCTACTCAATTTAATGCAATGGCGAGGGGTAACAAATAAAATACATTATCCGGCCAATTACGTAACATTTTATTAAGATGTGTGATTTTTTCAAAAAAATAAGTACATAAAAGGGGACGGATGGAGTAATATTTAATACTTAAAAATTGGTGAAGTTTTATCTTAGGGGTCATCTCCAACCTTGTCCCCTATTTTAGCTCCTTAAAATATAATAAAATAATGATTATCTAAAATATAAGGAACTAAAAAATTATTTTAATGGCAGGAGATGATACTATCTATACTGATTACCTATATTGATGATGTGGCATATTTTAAGGGATGAAGTTGATTCCCTAAATGTAAGGAATCATTTTCTCTCACCTAAAATTTCCATGTAAGGATAATTGTAGCAGGAGAATTGGAATTGATGTTTTGGGAGAAAATTCCTTAATTGATTTGGGTGACAAAAATATAAGTAAGGGTTATGATGGGTTGGAAATAGGGGTGTGCATTCGGTTAACCGAAATTAAAATTGTTTTTTTTTTCGATTAATCAAAACTGAAATATGCAAAAAATCACTATCGAAAATTAAACCGAAATTAATTCGGTTTTAAAACCGAACCGAATTTATAATTTTAGTTATTACTAAAAACCAAAATTTGATAAAAATTCTTTAAAATATTAAGATTACACATTCTATGTCCATACTTCAAAATAAAACTACTCTAGCAAATGTAAAAATTCAGAAAAACAAAGAATCACTGGTAATTTGATATTACCGGGTTTTAGTTTATAAAGTACATAAATATAAATAAAATACTCAAGCATTTGGAAATCCTGACCCAGACTCAAGTTTTTCAAATGTTTCAAAAACCAGCTCGACTTCATCTCAGCTAGCATGCTTTGCTGTGAAATTTATGAGAAATTATAATCTATACTTCACATTTGTTATGGTGAGTGATGACTCTGATCTCGGATTAAGTACCATATATAGACCCCGTTTGTGTAAGCTTATAATCAGATTATAAGCTGAAAAAATTGGTATATATGTACTTTTTCTGAAAATAAGTAACTTATTTTCAAATTTGGAAATAAGATTTGGTCTTAAATTTCTAAAATAAATATTAATTTTCAAAAAAAATATGAAAATACTTTTTTTTAAAAAGTAACTTATTACTTATAAGTTAAGTCAAACACCCTCATAGTCATAGTAAAGTAATAACCTATTATTAATTATTATTTTATTTATATTTTTTAAAAAATTGATTATTTATTTCGATTATTCGGTTAATCGCAGTTAAAAATTGAATAACCGATTTTTTAAAAAAAACTTTACAAAAAATGGAACCGAAATTTAAAATATGATTAATCAAAATTATTTCGGTTAATCGGTTCGATTTTCAGTTAACCAAACCAAATGCAGTAGTGAGAAATGCTTTAAGTAATTAATTCGTGGTAGGCTCACAAGTAGAATCGGGTCATGTCAATTGTCAAAGTACTACTATGATTCATTGGCAGAGCTTCATAATTGTTTGTTATAAATAGTTATTGTAATATCCAATATTTTTAAGTTACAGATATTAATAATCTTTATAATTTATTTTGAATAGTTAGGATCTTATTTTAAAAAATAGACTTTATATAAATTAGTTGTTATTGGGAGACTAATTTCTAAAATTGTGGACTCTTAAATAGATAAGTGAATTATGTTGTTATAGATTACAATTATACTTATATTATATATATTGTTTTCAACACAATATAATCGTCCACAAACCTCCTGATATAAACAAAATAGTGAGAGAGATTAGTAAAGGTGAGGCTGGACAAAATCCAAGGGGAGAGAGAGTTCTTGACATTGACTTTTATTCCTTGAAGGTAATATTTGTAGTAGTTTATATGTGATATGTGTAACTTTTATCTCATATGCATGAAGATATGATCTATTTGATTGTAATATAGTAGAAGCATTAGTCAGTTGTATTATATGGATAACACCTTTGATGTTATTATAAATAATTTATGCACTTTTATTAAAATCTTCGTGAGCTCTCTTTTCTTTAATAGCATGGTATTATATTCGTAAAATATTTAAAGTTAAAATTTTATACGTTTTCTCATCTGTACATAACTTGCTATTTATTATTTTTTTGATTTAAAAAGCTAACTATAAGTATATTAAATTTATTTTCTTTTATCTATAAATTATTGTTTTTTTATATTTGATGATTATGCCTGCATAATTTATATATTATGTAAATACAATCTGATTTTTAGAGGTTTAAATGTGAATTATATTCGGTATGTTTATTAGTCATATGTGGTGTCCAATTTAACAATTTGGTACATTCACTTTATTTATGCACGCTCAATTCACGTGAGATGCCAGTAAGCTAGTTGATTTATTAGTATAATAATGGTCATGTTTATTAAGATTTTGTAGTTAAGTTTTGTGTGGTACATGACATATATATAATATGTTTAGCCAAATGTTGTATTTGACTTCAGTTCATGGCATGACCGAGAGTTAATATTTTGTTTATTTTGTATTAAATATTTGGATAGGTTCTGCTTATAACGTATTAATAGTGAATGCAGCGTTTGAGGTAAGTAAAATTTATATTTATATATAAATATGTGGATACTTTGGAAACATTAGTTTATTTCGTAAATTCTATATTTATATGTATGTAATTTTGTTATTAAATTGGATCATATTTGCTAATTTATTGGATTAAATTATGAACAAAAGAGTTATTTGAACTTCAAATTTTGAATTAAGAAATAATATTTTAGAACCTTTCGATTCATATTGTACCGTTAGTAAATTGCGTATAGTTCTGAAACTAGACTTTGGAAGGTAACGCGTTTATTAGCATTTGAACTTTTGGACTATGTAACTCAATACTTACAAAATTTCAAGTGTAAGCGTTGGCTTAATTTTGGATTTTATTGGTGATGGACGAATAAATTGAAGAAATGTTTTAGTTACTGTTATTTATCTGTGGAGCTGCGTCTATATGAATTTTGAAATATATTGGTTTTTGATTTTTATATTAAATTGAGATTTTGGTTCAGAGATTAATGAAATTCTAGTTTTATTTTAAAATATTTGATTGGAAATAATAATCTGAAAAGTAGTGAGAGTGTTGCAGTAATAGTCACACCCAACTATCATGCGAGGTCGTATAAATTTATCATTTATGTACTGCGCGTTTTAGAGGATATGAAGTAAAATTTAAATGGAGTGGGAGCTACAGTTTTATCAGATTGAAATTGTGGAGTAATAAATCGGAGACAACTGCTTGTAGAAATATGTGGCGTTATTCAATTTAGAATTCTGAAAATTAAATACTAAGAGGGGTATACGTTGAGTAATATGCTTTGAATATAAATATTACTCCTATACCATTTAATATATGGTATTATGTCTTGACAAAATTTATCAAAAATTTTGGTCTTTCAATAAATGTCAAATTAAATATATAAATATATAAGAATCTTTGGATAAAATATAAATAATATTTTTTATTTAAATATTTTACTAATCAAGGTCTAGGTTCAAATTATATCAGTAATCTATTAAAATAAATATTTACATTATTATCTTTAAAAACAATACAGTAATTTTTTTTCTAATTTTTTATTTATTACGGAAGCACATTTTTTTTTCAACTTGAACTTAAAAATTCTTTAACTGTTTTAAGACTCAGATTCTGTGTAAATTATCTCGTTCTATGTGTCAATTATGTGACAGTTTATATGCTTAATATCGTGTTTCACGAACCCGCTAATTAAAGGGATACTAAAGTTAATCTCCACTGTATGGAGATTCGATTGTAAAAAATCTTATCATATATTTATCAATAGGCATGTTTCAATAATGTGAAGAGCCTTTAAAAAGATGGAGTTTACATACTGTAATTCTTTAGCAAAGTGAACATTCTTCGTCCTCGTGTTCCAACTTCAAGTGTGTGTATATATATATATATATATATTTTCGCGTGTTTATATTTTGTTACTTGTGATTAGTGTGAGTATATATTTTGAATAGTAGTTGAGATTAGACCCGTCAATTGGATAATCGGGTCGGTTTCGGATTAGATCCATTCGGATCAGATCAAATTTTGGTTATGTTATATTTGGGGTACTATTCGAATCAGATCTAGTTTGAATTAAAATCAGTTAAATTTCAGATCAATATCATATTAAGTTCAGTTCGAATTAAATTCGGTTCTGATCATTTCGGATCATAAAATGCAGTATGGATTAATTTTTAATTATAGTGAAACTAAAATAAAAGTCGTTAATAAGTTTGTTAAACTAACAATTTATTCATTATCTTTCTTCTTTTGTTTTATAATTTGTGAGACTTTAAAAAATTATCTTATTATTAAATATATAAGTATAATATAAAAATATAATTTTTTAAAATTTTAATTGTATGACCATTTTAATTTTTTGATATAAAATAATTTTAAATATTAATTTTTTTAATAATAGATTAATTTAGCAAATAAAAAGTGAGTTAATATTATAGTCTATGAATCATTAAAATATAACTAAATAATTAGATTAAAATTCAATTTATCTCTTTTCTAATTTGATTTAATTCGTATTTGTATTGAATCCGATCTCGCACTTCGAGTCATATTCAGGTCAGATGATTGTGTCTTTGGTTCTAATCGGTTCCAAGTCGTTATCAAATCTAGTATTTTGGATTATTTTCGATTAAATTTCCAGTTTGGATCAAATCGATTTTTCAGGTATTTATCAAACTAGCTCTTACATTCGTGTAAGACACATATAATTTCTAAAATTTGAGTTATATTTTATTTAAATATATTATTTTTTAAAAATATTCAGCGATCACATGTAACACCCCCTTCCCAAAACGAGACGAGGGGTTACCTAACAAACCTCAAACCTATATACAGAGTACTAAAATCCACCTCATAATAATTAAATAAATCCAACGGATCTCTAAAATAATATTAAAATCTCCAAAACAATTCAAAACGATAAATACGAATAATCCCAAAATCTCTAATAATAAATAATGTCTAAATAATAGCTAGAAGTCCAATTTCCTAATCAACTGTATTAAGGGTAGCTCTCCATCACACAACCCAAGATCCCCCTAAGTACCTGCTAGAAGAAAGAATACGGCATGAGCCAAATGCCCAGTACGGATTGGAATACAGTTTATAAAACAGAAACAAGATATATAGTTTGACAATAATAAATAAGCTTTAATCTTTCAAAAATAAGGCTGAAGCAAAGAAGGGTTATGATATTTCATACCGATACAGAACAGATAACAGATACACACATCATAGGGTACCTAATGCGTGCAACAAACCGGACAACGTGTACGGCATATACAACGTCACCGTCAAATATCAAATCACAAATCAAATCAAATCTGGGTGCACCCACGTATCCTCAAACAAATATCAAAATGCGCAAAGCTCACCACCTGAGCTATCAGAAGGATACGCCGTGACTAATCACACTGCCACGGAAGTGTCATGCCACTGGTGCCGCAATGACATGGCTGTAGTACCCCTACAGCTGGTTAACTCGGTATACCCTATATCACTCTAAGGGTTGAATAAAATAATTTCACAATTTTAAAAATCACCTGAAACAGATATTTCAAATATTCTACGCAACTACATAATTTTCGAAAATCGCAGAACAAATATTTAAATATTTTGAAAACAGACTTTAAAATAATTTTCAGAAAATCAAAGCAGTTGAAACAGTTAATAACAGAAGGAACAGATTTGAGAACGAAACGAATCAAAGATAATTAATCCTAAAAGAGTAGTACTGAAGAGAAAGGGGACGAAATCCGTACCTTAAAAGTAGCGATCACAAACACTAACAATATCCGCAAATAACCCACTAAACACCCGGCTCCCGATCTATACAAAATATAATTTATAATCAATGATTATACATATACGAATAAACAAAGGCAATCATAGCCTTAATTATACATATGACCCCTGCTTAAGCCAATCATATTATTATACCTATAATTATAATATGTCAAATCGGAGACAAAAAGTTTAGCTATTAAGAGTTCAAGCAAAACTTATATTAATAAATAAAATAATTATAGCAATAATGATCTATAACAAAACTCACTTGCTTAAATAAATATCAATTAAGCTGGTCTTAGTCTGTTGAATCTAATAAACATGTGCGGACATGCAATACCGAAGCAACAGGTACATATGACTTATACTATACAAAATACACGGGCACAGGAAATAATATAAACTAATGATTTGAAAACAAGTTATAGAAATAGTAGAAGGAAAAGAGTACCGTGCTAATATACTAAATATGATAACTTGCTCTGCTATTCTCCTCTCCTCCTCTGCTCTGTTGTACGTCTCCGTTAACGATTATATTTTTAGGGTTTTAATAAAACATGTATTACACCTAATATATATAGGGAGATTTTAGAAATATTATCCTATTTCTAATCTAATTATTAATCTAATCATAATTCCTATTTCTAATCAAATTTTATTAAAAACTAATTCTATTATAAGTCAAATATTATTAAAATAAATATTATTAAATAATCTCACTAATTCTAATCTAATTGTAATTAATAAAAATATTAACTAAATAAATAATACGGATATTACATATATACCCCCTTAAAAAGGATTCCGTCCCCGGAATCTAACGAAACTAAAACGCGTACCTGAATCAAATAAGTGCGGATATTTCTCACGGATAGATTCTTCTAACTCCCAAGTAGCCTCTCTCTCAGAATGGTTCTTCCACAAAACTTTAACAAATGGAATAGTTTTCTTCCTCATAATTCGTTCCTCTCGAGCTAAAATAGTTTCAGCTTCTTCCTCACAAGAAAGATCTTCTCTAATCTTATGTGACAACCCGGGTCAAATCCCGAGTCTTTTTCGAAAATCGGGTCAAGTCCCAACTTTCGAATCTGAAATAAGCCAAAGTAAACTGGCCCAAATACAACAACTTGGGTAATCCACAAGTCCACCACAGGCCCCCAAAAGATCATGATTTGTTGGTGCACTTAGTAGTATTACTTTTTACTTATATACTGAACAAATTATCCCAATCTACTCGATGTGGGACTGGGGTGTTACAAATTCCCCCACTTAAATTCCTGACGTCCTCGTCAGGCCGAACAGATAGCCCATAGGCCCAGATCGTACCTCTCTAGCCATTGTGGGATAATACCGGCTAGTTTCGTGTCCCCACCTCCGGACCTCTGTCCTTTGTGGGATAATACCACCAGCCTTCGTGTCCCCACCTCCGGCAACTTGACGAATCAAGCTTTCGAGAGTTGGCTCTGATACCATATGTGACAACCCGGGTCAAATCCCGAGTCTTTTTCGAAAATCGGGTCAAGTCCCAACTTTCGAATCTGAAATAAGCCAAAGTAAACTGGCCCAAATACAACAACTTGGGTAATCCACAAGCCCACCACAGGCCCCCAAAAGATCATGATTTGTTGGTGCACTTAGTAGTATTACTTTTTACTTATATACTGAACAAATTATCCCAATCTACTCGATGTGGGACTGGGGTGTTACAAACTCCCCCACTTAAATTCCTGACGTCCTCGTCAGGCCGAACAGATAGCCCATAGGCCCAGATCGTACCTCTCTAGCCATTGTGGGATAATACCGGCTAGTTTCGTGTCCCCACCTCCGGACCTCTGTCCTTTGTGGGATAATACCACCAGCCTTGGTGTCCCCACCTCCGGCAACTTGACGAATCAAGCTTTCGAGAGTTGGCTCTGATACCATATGTGACAACCCGGGTCAAATCCCGAGTCTTTTTCGAAAATCGGGTCAAGTCCCAACTTTCGAATCTGAAATAAGCCAAAGTAAACTGGCCCAAATACAACAACTTGGGTAATCCACAAGCTCACCACAGGCCCCCAAAAGATCATGATTTGTTGGTGCACTTAGTAGTATTACTTTTTACTTATATACTGAACAAATTATCCCAATCTACTCGATGTGGGACTGGGGTGTTACATCACACTAATTTTTAAACAATCTGTGTTGGAAAGGAAATTTCATATGTGTGTGTAAATCTTCTGAGTCAAAAGAATTATATATAGTTTTGTTGACGACTTCTCTGAGATATCTAATTTGAAGATGAAAAATTAATTAAAAAATATGTATAAAAGTATAATAATAATAATAATAATAATATAATAAAATCAATTTCTAAAAATATGATATTGCAAATTAATTAAACTAATTAAATATGCATAAGAGTATAATAATAAGTTAATTAATTGTATATAAGGATATAATAGTAACTTAAAAATTAGAATTAATTAACTGCTAACATGGTAATGGCAAGTGACGTGTAATAAAATCATTCCCCAAAAAGTGTATATTATGATATTATATAATAGGGAAATTATGTAATTCAGATATAAAATTGGATTCAGTTTCATGAATTTCGATTCGATTTTTCGAATCCTGAGCCATTTTGTCGGTCCTACTTGAAATAATGAGATTGTAGCAAAATTTTATTGGATTATATCTTTTATATATGTAACATCCTAACACTAGCAGATAATTATCTAAGAAGCTCCCAACTTGTAGCCGAATATGTAATAGTAATATTTTATGAACAATACAGAACTTGTTAATTACATAATGAGATGTATTTTTGAGACGTATAGCCAGCTTTAAAATATTTACTTTTACTAGACTTTTTTTTCTTAACGCGTCATGTCAATTATCACAAGTCACAACCAATTATTGCAACGATATAAAAAGAGAGGAAATAGGCTGGGCCAGCATGTTTGTCTGATATGACCTTGTTCATGGGAAGAAATGTAATAGAAGATCGAAGAGTTTACACACTATTTGACTTTTACGATCTTTTCATTATCAAACAGCCATATATGCACTCTCACACACCTTTCACTTGCAGGACCAACGGATACAAGCCTGACATCGATCAATTTTTGGGAGAACACTGAACATTCGAGAGTGTGTGTGTATATGTATATGATGATTGACGAAGATTTAGCCTCCATTACTGGCCACAAATAGAAATTTATATATATATTCTTTGTTACATTTTAGACTAAAAACAATGAGCAAATTATTCCAAGTAGAATCAGCAGTATGCAATGAGGCAGACATGTCCAAGAACATTACTTAATTAGGCAGTAATGTATGTATATGTGGACGTTTTTGGATAATCCATAATTAACTTTAATCGGAGAATATCTCAATTGGATCATATATTATATTCAACATATTTAATCGGTGAAAATCAATTACCAAATAACCCTGTTAGTGTCAAAATTTTCAACAATGTTTGGCTTCTCTTTTGTGTTAAATTCTATTAAACCGGTGAAAATCTATTATGTTCGTATCACGAACCTATAAATGTAATATATGTGTAGTAAAATTAAGCATCAATGGACAAAGAAATTCGTTAGTGAAGTTAAATTTGATTTTGATCCTCTTCATAATCATAAAAAGAAGATGGTATTTTTTTAGAAAATTTGCTCCGAAATAGGTTTTTATTTTATGAATAAATAGAAAAATAGGATGCGTATTGCGTAACGATCTAAAATTTTGAAGAATAAAGTCATAAACATATATTGTAATTAAGAAAAAATATAAAACATCAATAGCTTTGATTTAGAGATGAATTTAATGTGTTTGTTATTCATTTTTCAACACATAATAACTTAAGTTATAACAAATATATATAACTAAAAATTAAGTCATCTTCAAGTGTATTTTATTTTTTACATATAATTGTAGATATTTATTCAGCTTGCTCTTTTTAGAAGGCCATGTGAAATTTTTTTAACTGATTATTACTAGCTTAATTGGGAACTGGAATCCGTATAACTCTGTTAGGTAAAAATTATAATTTGTAAGTCAAAATCATAATTTTGTGTTTTTGTTTTATTTAATTTGGCCCTCCAAGATATTATTAAGTTGATAATTTATTTGTCAATTTTTGTTTTATTTAGTTTGGCCCAGCTGTACTTGTTTTGGTCTTTTTCTATGTTTTTGATTCTCTAAATTGAATGGGGGTGTAATGGGGAGTTATATGGGCTTATGGTATGTTTTGTTTTGGCCCATTTTGTTGATGTCTGTGAGCACAACTTGGTAGATATTTTCCAACAAAAGTAAACTTCAGAAATTCTAGAGCAAGAAGAAATATATTATGTCGTCATTCATGTAGGAATTTTAACTTTCCAGCAAGTAGTATTTGATGATATTGTTTGGTTGTCAAAATCACTACTTAGGAAGTCAAATACCCATATAACATAGGAACAAGTAGTATTTGATGATATTGTTTGGTTGTCAAAATCACTACTTAGGAAGTCAAATACCCATATAACATAGGAAGTGACTGACGTACCCCTCACGGTAATCTACACTTTCCGTATACAAAACACATATATTTTATATTTTTAGGTTAAAATGTATAGTATATATAACTCACATATTTTTTTATCCAATATTAAATAATATATGATTTTTTAAAAAAAATTTATAATATTTAATATGAGCAAAATTATCATTCAAAATATATTATAATATGTATGTAATAATTACAAATTTATAAAATATAAAAAAAATAAATTGAAACTCATAAATATATGGGAAAAGAAAAATTATATTTAGATAAATCATTTGTTTTTAAAAAAGAAATCAACATTAATAATGACAAATTTCATAATTTTAACAAAAAAACACAATGAAAAATTAGGACGAGTATCATACACATTCAAATAAATAATATTTTTGAATTATGTTCTATTTATTTAATTTGAATTATGAGATAATATAATACAACAAAAAAATTCACCTAAGATTTTTTTTGAATAATATTTAGTTTAGAAATTATAATGAAAAATATATAAAAATATATAAAAAAAGATTTTTGTTAGTAATTAAGTAATTAATTTAAAAAAATTGTCTTTAAGATGTGTATTAATAAAAAAATTATTAACTTCAAGTCGAATAAATAATATATAGAAAATAAAATATTATATCAATTAAAATGGATAACAAGGAAGTACAAGTTTCAAAATATTAACCAAATAGATTTTTTAATTTCCCAGGAACTTTAAATAAACAATAAATAGAACTTCCCATATAAAGTAATTTATTGCACTATACTAAACAAGCAGTAAGTCATACCAAAATTTTAAATAGTTATTCCCATTCTTTTGAGAATAATAATCATTTTGACTTTTGACATATATGTTAAAATAAAAAAATTTACTAGATTTATTATTAAATTTAAAATTTATATCCTAACCATCCAAATTTAGGTGAATCATAAAAACGATTCTAACCATTCAATTTTAATAAAATTTAATTTCAGAAATGATATATATCATACATACAACTCTATCCCCGATAGACGATAGTCCTCTTTTTATACAACTTCTCACGAATAATATTATATTATATTTAAATTATATTCTATATTTTTTATTTTAAAAATCTATATTGCTTAAAATTTTACTTTTTAAACTCAATTATATATTTATTATAACCCGGGTTCAAATTATAATATATTTATATTAAATAAAATAGATTTATATAAAATAAGAGAATATATAATATTAACACAAATTCTTTATATTATAAAATTTTATATTAAATATCAATAAAAATATAAATAAAAAATCAATTTACTTAAATATTAGTTATGAAGTACAAGTTATAAGCTTGTACGTGTTAAAAATTGAAGCGTCTATGAGGGTTAATGTAACAGCCCGAATTTTTGGACTATTATCATTAGTCAAATATTCAAATAAAACCAAATTCCAAAAAATAAAATCCCAAAATCTCGTAAGAATTCTAAAAATTCAGGAATAAAGTCAAATAATTTTGATCCAATATAACGTTAAATTGGAGGTGCAACTCCTTAAATTCAAACTAACTACAATTCATAACATTATTAAAAAGCTCTAATCCAAATCCAATGCAAGTCCATTCGCTAAGTACTAGGGGTGAACATAACCCGGCCAAACCGCTCAATCCAACCCAACCCAACCCTTATTTCGGCCGAATAAATTGAACCGTCCAAAACCGAGAGTTGAACGGTTTAATTTTTCAAAAACCCGCATAAATTGGGTTGGGCTAGGTTTTAAGATATTTTGCCCTAACCCAACCCGACCAACTCGTTTACACATATATGCATAGCCCATTAGACCCATTTGACTATTTGGTTACTATTTATATTTTATGTCAGACATTTGGACTATTTATTTGTTATGAAAAATTGGCATTTGGCAGAGGCAGATTATATCAAAGTTATGTTCAAACTTATTTACAGTTTTGTTGCTTGAAGAAGAGGGTTTAACCCAACCCAACCCAACCCGAATTAATTGGGTTAGTTGGGGTTGAGTTACATAATTTTTTTTTATTAATGGGTTCAATTTTTATCAACCCGAACTAATTGGGTTAGGTCGTTTTTTGGTTAAAACCCGCCCAACCCGACCCGTGTTCACCCCTACTAAGTACCTGAAAATTTGTAAGCAATGAGGTATACAGCCCAGCAATAAAACAATTCGAACTAACCAGTGGATCAAGTAAGTTTACAAAATTTCATAATTTTCAGAGTTCAAAGATCATAATTTCGTAATTCAAATCTCAGTACGTATAAATTAATTCAACAGTTCGTCAAGGTCACAAATACTCGGTGACACGGTATCATAGGTTCAAAGATTGTCAATAATGCGTCCCTTACTAAGGTATCATAAAGTGTGCACCCGAAAGTATCATAAAAAGCACGCCCTAATAAGGTATCATAGGCTAGTTCCGGAACTATACACAATTAGTAACGGGTTCAAAGAGCAGAGCTAGCTGGGAATTTCTTATATCTAAAATAACATTCTTGATCCAAATTTCGTAACAAAATATTATAAATATAAAGCATATAAAATAATCCAGAAAATACGAAAAATAAACTTACCTTAATTGCGATAACAACTTAATTAAATTGCACCAATAGATCCTATACAAATATTTAACATAGTAAAAAAAAATCATATTAACTGACACAATTAGAGAACAAAAATACAAATTCTTACTATTCGTACCAGTATACCAATAAATTCAATTAATAAATAAATAAAGTCAACTCTTTGATGGACTTGTATAAAATTAAATCTCTGACCATATATAGCATAGTTACACATGCATTTGTCGAGAATAAATGTTAACAACCATGATCGAGTGCTAACCCGGTTAAGCATATACATGTAGTTTAATAAAAACAATCACAGTAAGAAAATTCTTTTTCAAATATATACTCATAACTAATTTATATCTTAAGAAAATAAAATTACTGTAAAAACTTGCACATTAAATTATAACAAAAATAATATCATACATTCCATTTAATCACAGCAAATTTGTTAATCAAATTTATTTATTAGCGTATTAACAAATCATACTCCAAATTCTATAAATAAATAAATTTCTCAATATTTTAATGGCTAAATATATAAACAGGAGTAAAACCAATATCTAAATCATTGATAATAATAAACAAGATTCACGTAAGTTGATTTTATCAAACATAAAAGAATGGGAAACATGAAATTTTGCACGAAAAAAGATTGGCGTAACTGAGTTTTAAAACAAACCTATACTTGTGTTTTCTCTTTTGTTTACCTATTGCATCACTCTACTATATATAGACATAAGTATATAATTTTGACTCAATCACGTAACAAAAATTGAAAGCAAATCTTATGGAGATAATACTAATCATCTCTAACTAAAATCTTATCTTAACGAAAATTTAAAAAGATAAACTTTATATAAGAAAAAAATTTAACTTAAAATATCTAATTATCCCATGATTAAATTTTAAATAAAACATTTATTTGTAAATATACCAGATATTCCGATATTATAGTTAAAGTTAAATTTATAGATCTGTTTGATTTATTTAAATATGTTCTTTATGAAATATTTGAAATCTGATTATTAATGTAAATTGTATTTTTTGGAACACCTTCGTTTTCAATCTTAGTTTAGAGAATTTTTTATATCTATATGTTAAATTCTGTTTGTTAAATAATCTGCTAATTAAGTTGCTAAACATTTGGTTTGAGTTTTTTAATTGTTCAGCTGATTGCATTGATGTAAAGTTACTTGAGTTTTAATGAAAATGCTTATTTTTTTGGTTAAAAAAAACTTACAAGATTATATTGTATTTTTAAATTTAAAAATCAATATAAAACAAACCCGAACAATATTTTTCGGCTAAATACAATAATTCATACTTGCGCACAAAAAATACGCTAGAGATTAGACCTCGGTCATCACTCTGTTTATTTAATTATTATTATTTTATTATCGAAGAGTATAAAATCTTACTTGTACGAGCATTATTCAAAACGAATAAAACTCTCTCCCCTCCTCTCTCTAGAATTCTATTCTTTCACCGTGTTGTTAACCGCCGGTGGCCGATGGCCACATCTCGAAATCGCTCCGGCCGATCCACCTCGTTCCATGACTTGGACACTCGACTCACTGATTCAGAACGAATCGACGGAACAGGAAGCTGGGACGCCCTTGAATGGACCAAAGTTGAAGTAATCATTTCTATTTAATTCACTCTTCGCATTAGGTTTTTATCACTTTTTACTCAATTTATTTTTTATCGAATTTGATTTTGATCGCGATTTTGTGTGTTTTTATAGCCTGTTTCGAGGTCGGTTCCGCACGCAGTTTTGGAATATTTGCTCGAAGATGAACAGGTTATCGTCGAGGTGCGTTGCAAATAAGCTTCGATTATCGCAATTCTTATAGGCTCGCACTCATATATATGTTGTAATTTGGAATATATTTTGTTGATAGAGATTAGAAATTAGAAAACTGTGTGCATATTCGTGTATAGCTAGGGTTTATAATATTCGTGTGTGTGTGACTGTTTCTATACAGTTGACTGGGATGAAAATTTTGTGTTATATGAACTAGGACTGCATTAAATGTTGCAGGATTGTTTAGTAATAGGAAGGTAGAATTTGTAACTTATTGAAATTTGGGAGAGGTTTTGTTGGAGCTGATTTGTTGCACGGAATTAGAAAGCAGTGTGCTGTATAGCTAGGGTTTAGATTCTTATTGTGTGATTTGAATGATTGTATATATTCATATGGAATTTGTTTTGTACCGACCTGTGATGTATAGATACAATCGATTAGGACTATCAAGGGTTGTAAAATGATTTATTCGTAGAAAGTAAAATTTGCAAGTTAACTTTTAAGATTTGGCAGAGATTTTGTTGGAACAAATTTGTGTTGAAATTAGGAAACCTGTGTGTAATATTTCTGGATAGCTAGCAACTATGTTATATTGGTGTACAATATAAGCAGGAATGTTAATGAATGAAGGCTTTGAATTATACTCAAAATATGATTGTATTAGACAATTGCCTGGTATTGGCAGGATTTCTGTTGGAGTATGACTTTTTTAGGCAGGATATTTTGAAGATCATAATTATTAAATTACTTACTTAAAATGCAGACAATAAAGAAAATTTTCTTCTTTGTTTGTGTCTTTCATCTTCCCTCAGGTCACTTGGCCTTCTGTTTTTTAAATTTAAAATTACATCTGTTTTTTTTATTTAATAGGCCAGAAGGGAGAAAAGTTATCGAATGCAACCCTCAATTCCATATTTTAATATTATCTCAGTAATCTAGTCTTACTAATATGTGACAATTACACTACTTATACAGGAATAGAAAATCCTAATAAAATAAATAACTTAATGGACTAAGGCTCTTTTACAATTGGGCTTATCATAAATAAACTACTTATTTAATAATCTATTAGCCCCGCATATAAAACAAATATGTTCTCTACTATATATTATTATTAAAACAGAAATTAATGAAAAGAGTCTTTTATTTTTATTTCCGTTCTTTATCACAACGAAAACTTCTTAAAATGAGAACTGATAATTTGTGTAATTGATACTGGTAATCGGTTGTTTATCATCGTAACTACCACCACCATCATTGTCAACTCCGCCGCCACCACTATTCCGCCTTCACATCACCGCTTTTCTTGCTTTACTGTTGTCTTGACTTGTTATAGAACTACTTTCTATCAGGTATAGTTGGTACGACCCCACCACAACCACGTACACCAATATTAAAATGAAATCACTAAAAGCCACAAGAATCACCAAAATAAAACAAAATCACCAAAATTTAAACTACCATTACCAATTTACCATCCACAGACCACTGCTATTTACATATTTACCAAATTCAACACCAAATCACCAATATTTCAACATAAATGATTGAAATCTTAACACAAAAGCACCAAAAATTAAAAGAAAATCAGTAAAAGTTTTTTAAACGCAAATTATCAAAAAAACTTCAAATCTAAAAACACCAAACACATCCGATCAGGCACCAGTCACCACTAACACCAAATTCTAACCAAACATAAATGCACGACTTCATCTACAACTCCACCTCATTTTCCCTGTTCACCACATTACTCCACCGTTGCCACCATAGTCTCCACGACTTCATCTCATGCTACCAAGCTTCGATTAAGGAACTTCTGACGGGGGAAGGTTGAGATCATGTGGTTTCCATGGAACGATGAATCAAAGTCATTTTCCAGCGAGTGGCACGCCAGAGGTTCCAGGTGGAAGGAGGAGGAAGTGATGGTGGGAGATAAGATGTTAAATTGAATGACTTGGGTTTAACTTAGGGTTTAATTGATGTATAGAAATTAAAGGGCTGAGATTAGACTTGCATATATCTATATGTATGTATGTATATTTGTAATTATATAATTATGTATACAGAGGAAGTAATGGAGAAGAAGAGAAAGTAAAGATATATATTCAATTGAGGAGACGCGGCTTTGAAGAAGACATGTGTTGAAGATTTTTTTCCTTTTCAACGTGGCTGGAATATTTACTTTATTTGGGGCTTTAATGTTTCATTTTTTTGAGTTTTATTTGTTGGGCCTTGAATTAATCTAGCAGCACCAACCCTCTATTTCTTTCCTAGGCTTCAATAAGGCATGCTTTTTCCATGCTACTGCTACACGTCTTTGTCGCTTCATGACCACAACATACGCCTGTTTGATGTCCTGCACTTCATCTACGTGAAACCACTTGTGGTGTGCTTTTGTGCGCCTCATGCCTAGGCGCGCTTTTAACAAAGTTTTAATCTAATAAAAGTTTATGAGTCCCATCCCATAACTGTTCTTCAGAACTAAATAAATTTACAGTCTTCATTCAAATCAACACAAGAACATAATTGTTAATCCAAACTAGCTGGGGAAGTTTAAAAAACAACCCGCACACAAATTTTCTTAATTACATTGGTGTGTACAATATGAATAAAAACATAATGGATAAAAGTTAAAGCATCTCTGTGGAATAGAAGAGCTGGACTTTTCTTCTGATTTTCAGTATGAACATGAACCAAGTACTGTGAATCTGTGATCAAAGCAGCCCTTATGCTTATTAACTTTTTAGGCTTTTGAAATGTAAATCACTGGAGCTGAAATGACATCGCTGGTACAACTAGCCTCTGGCGATTAAACTTCTATTGCGATGTTGCCATCTGATCCTTCAACAACTTTAGAGCTTATGAATTTTGATAAGATCTTCATCTTCCTGCTTCTCTCATTATGGACATCGTAAAAACCTCTTTTCTAGCTTTTTATACTATTGAATATTAATTATAATATTTAGCAAAGAAAAAGGAATATTAATTATATTTCGTATAAAGATCCTCCAACAACCTTTAAGATAAGAATTTAATATCACATTTGGTTGTTTCTTGTTTTCTTGATTCTAACCTTTAACTAAATATTATTCTACATCATGATGTAGTTTATTGAACTGTTTTTTTATTGCTTTTTGCTTCTAGGGGTATGGTGTATTTCTTGTAAATGCTAACAAGGCAGGGACACTGTTTGTGACAAACTTTCGCCTTCTGTTTCTGGTAAGCAATGCATATAATCAGTCTAAAGTTATTATTATATGAAAAGTATGATATTTTATTTCTTATGGTAATTGCATATCAGTAATTTAAATTGCAGTGCTGAATTATGATTTGTTGCATGAGCTTTCTTATATATATGGGTAAATTACTAAACCAAATTAAATGCATCTTGTATAACTACTTGCTCGAAAGTAGGATCTGAGTGATTTATCCAGAACTTAGCCAACTGCTGAGAGTATTAACCCCCCCCATCGGTTTACTATGAAGAGAAAAATAAAAAGGATCAAACTCATGTGTTTTTGCAGAGCTTTGAGCTTTTGAGCCAGTAAAAAGCTGCATTTCACTTGATTGAAGGCTTCATGATGTTGTGAATATTTTATTTTGGGTGTAGTTTTTATTCCTCATGCTATCATGTCACTTGACCATATGGGATGCTCTATAACATTTTGCAAGAAGCTAATCTAATACCTTAGGCATGTTAGTTACATAATGTTGTAGCTCTTATTTTGTATGCACCTTGCACTGAAAAAATAGCGGAAATTCTTATTTTTCAAGCAAAATTTCAACGTTTGTTATTAAACCCTATAAGGACACATAGATATGAGTGCTAGAAATTTTGTTTATGTAATACAGTTATGAATACAACAATAGTGCAATGCTCGAACCACCATGATAGTTTGTATGTCTCTTCATTTTTCAGTTATTTCGTTGTTGACACTCTAATTACAGATAATGTGTATATATTAGTTTAACCATGTTTTGTCGTATACTCTTAAGTTGATAGCTTTTTGTGACTCTGAATGCTTTACCTTTTCGTTAATATATTTTTAGAACTATTTATAACCAATATCATGGTGAGTTTGGTTTCTATCTCATTTTGTTTCTATGCTGAATTTTGGTTCAAGAGTGAAGCATCCAGGAACATCCTTGCACTCGGCACTATACCGCTAGCGACAATTGAAAAGTTCAATAAAATTGTAAGTTTTGCTTGTCTGCTTGTTTAATGTAGTGCTAGATTTGTCAGTCCATTGGTTAATGTGGTACTGTTTTTTTTTGTTTTTTTACAAATAATGTGATACTTGGTTGCAGTGATAAAAGATGGACTTGAGAGACTTCTATGAATGTATTTTTGTTTTGAATTATTATTGATTTGCTAGAAACAAGAAAAAGCTAATAAAAGAACAGCTTGTATTTCTTTTGTTTTCCTATTATATGATCAGAAAAAAATGCTTTAAGAAAACTGTCTTGCTTCCTTGAATAAATACTTGATGAAATTATCACTTATAATATCTCATTTGTGCTTTATATTCTTTGTGTTTAAGCTTATTACGTTTAGTACTTTTGAGGATATAGGCCCTGAAGCTTCCATCAAATCCTCGACAGTTGGACAAAGCTCCACCACAACGTCTTCTTCAAGTTTTTGGTAAGCTCCTAACTACAGTATTCTACCTTCTGATCACTGAACTCCGCAGATTGGGCGTGGCTTTACTTTTTATAATAGTTGTAATTATCATTCTCGCTCTATCATTCTATAGTTTGTCCTTATATGAGTATTAAAGTTCTAGTGTCTTTTTTCTTGGCGCAGATAGTAAAAAAAATTGCATGTTCTAGATCAGCATGCTTATTCTTAATAAATTATAAAAATGGGTGACTAAAAACAATATACACAAAGATCTTTAATGACCCACATGCTCAAAATTTTATATGGTATTTTTTTGTATGACATGTGTATGTGCGTATTTGATGCGTAAATATGTAACCATCTTGTTTTATTGATAATTTTTATTATAAATTCAAATAAAGAGTAGAGATGGCAAAATAATCCGATCCGACGGATATCCGATCCATTCCGACCCGATTGAATTTTACCGAACCCGAAATTTTAATTTTAGATTTGGATTTGGATTCAGGTGTACCGAATCGATATCCGATCCGAAATCCGAAACCCGATCCAAACCCGATATATTTATTATGTAATATTATAAATATAACTTATTATATATAATATACAGACATAAGATAAATAACTTGTATATCATTTTATTATTTCATTTTTACTCAATAGTCAATACTCATTTACTGAACTAGTTCTTCGTTTTATCAATGTATAATAGATTTTACTAGTATTATATTATACAAACTTTTTATTTTTATAAGTATTTGAACTATTAGGTAGTTGTTAATTGTATATTAATGATAAATTAATATCACAATTCGTATAATATATTATATTTAACTATCTTTTGGAATTGAATCATTTATAATTTATAAATGTGATTATTGTTGTCCGCGCGTGTTAATGATATTGAACTTGATTTCATTTTTCTATATAATTTTAGATATCCGAAAAAAACCCGATCCGAAACCCGATGGATTTGTATTTGAATAACCCAAAAATATTTGGATTTGGATTTCACTAAAACCCGATCGAACCCGACTCGTTGCCATCCCTAATAAGGAGTAATGCCATGGGTGTAGCCTCAGAGCATCTCGGCAAAGCCTAGGTGGAGACGGTCTATAAAGCTTAGAAAACAGGAAATCCTAAAGATGCTTACATATAAAATCCTAAACATTCCCATCGTATGCTGACCAACAGCAAAGAAAAGAAAAGGAGGTAGGTACTTCACTCAGGCTGTAATAGGGGCTGGCCATCTCAAAAATCCTATTTGCATTTCTGGAAATAATTATGCAGTGGTTTTTCTATTATGTACTTTTGTCTTTTTATTTCAGTATTTAGTTGCTTGTGTTTAGTTAATCTATATTTTAAGTTCGACTCAGCATTACATAATGTATAAACATATATGCAATTAAATGAAAGAGAAAGACGCATAGTTCTTCTCATTCGTATTAAGTTTTTAATGGGTAAGGTCAATTACAAGATATTTAAATATTCAAGCAGACATTTGTCTCTGCTGAGACTCGAATTCTCGACCTTTGATAACTAAGGTCAAGGGATATCTGCTATGAATCTCTTTTTTTGTTCCCTGGCAGAAGATTTTTGTGTGATATAGCATAAACATTCTTAGAGTAATAATTTTCCACGAGATCTTCTGTCAGTGCATTTGTATTTTTGGGGCACTAATTAGAGTATGTTTGTGTTTCCTCAAGAATGCAGACTTGTCTAGAATTAGACATTTTTTTAATAATTTTTATAATAATTACTTTTCAGGGAAAGATATGAGAATCATCGTCTTTGGTTTTCGTCCCGGAACAAAACAGGTCTGTCATATTTTTTGCAATTATACTTGTGCCAAATTTTCCAAATTAGAAAGATGACAACATATACTCACAAAAAAGATCTCCTATTAAGTATTTATTATCCCAAGTATTTAAATTGTAATTTATTTCAATCGAAACGAAAAATAATTAATTCAAAGTTAATTTTAAAGAAAATATCCACTTTTTTTAATGTTCATCAATAATTGGGAGATATGAGCAATTGACTGAAACATGGGGAAAAAGCCAAGTTTGTTTCGCTTAATTATTTGTACAAACTAATAATCAAGAATATTTATACACTAATAATCTAATATGATGCTTCACAAAAGCCCTTCTTGTTCATCTAAGATGGTTTCCACAAGACTGGGTAGATTTTATTATTTAATATAGTATAAATAGGCTTGTAAAAGGTAAAAAAAATAAAGGTCATGAAACAGGGGTTGGGCCCAGAAACTCTGCTGCCTATTGAAAGTGTGATTGAGCTTGGTCGCTTTGGTATAGATTTAATGAGGTGACTGAGATAACTAAGGATCTACAGTGGATGGAGCTTATTTTTGAGCATTTAACACAACTGGAGTAAAATGAAGACCTAATTAAGCTTTAATTGTAGACATCGATCTACTTACCTTAATGAGACCATGTCAAGTTTGGTAGGGGAAGCCAATGCCATGAAGTATGTAATCTATGCTACATGTACTGCTGTTTAGTCTGTTGTGACTAATCTCTTAGTAAGTTAGTATTGGGTAACTATAAATAATTGTAAAGCTGAGAGACCTTGGTATTAATACACAAGTTATGTTCGAAGACAATAACCAATATCCATTAGAATGATTAACTGATTTTCCTCTGCTGTCTTTCTCAACCCCTGAATACACTCATTTTTACCCAACTTTCTATGCCAATCTGTTTATCTTTCTTTCTAGGATTTCTATGACACGTTGCTTTTATCAAGTCTCTCATCCAATAAGGAGATTACCAGAGGCATGCATTAATATAAAACTTACTGAATTAAATAATAATTCATGCTGACATATTTAAGAGAATAGATGGGTTATTTATTTAATAAAACAGATTAATCAAATAATACTCAAGAAGTAAATTTATACTACTGTGAATCAGATCTTTCAGTGAATGAATAAAATTTTAACTAAAAATGTTATATCTAAAAAAATTAGGATATCCACTTGATACTAAAAGCCATAACTTCGTCAAGATGAAGATTGATTAAACGAAAATGATTTCGCAAGTTTTATCAATAGAATAGGTATTGCATGCAATAAATCTGCACAATTTTGAGCAGGTATCATATTTGGAAACATATGACTAATGATTTAGAACCTGTTAATAATAAATGAGTTAACATAAAGCCGCTGCAGTTATCAAAAGCTTTCTTATCCTGTTCTACATCATTTTACCTTGCACTGGTATAAATATCTCCTCAAGTTTTTACGATGCCAAATAAAAGTCAAGACTAGAAGATTTAAATTAGTGAAATTTGGATCCACGATCTAGTTCTCTAGCTCACATTTTGAGCAATTGTGACATTAATGGGGATTCAAAACAGCTTGGTACTCTGATGGGATATCTGAATTTACCTGTAATGGCATGGACACTTATTTGTATTTTTTTTATATTATTGCGATCAAACCTTTTTTTTTTTGCTCTTACCAAGTGGCGTTGTCGATTAAAAACATGAACTTGCAGAGGCGCTCTGTCTTTGATGCATTAGTGAGGTGTACAAGACCAGCTAGACTATGGGATCTCTATGCTTTTGGATCTGGTACATCTAGATTCTCTAACACCAACCCCAAGGTGCGGTTACTCAATGAGCACTTCCGACTTCTTGGCTTGGGTTCGTACCATGCATCACTTTCTATGATTGCAGAGAGATCATTCACGGTTTCTAATGATTTTTGGAGGATAAGTGATGTAAATTTTAACTACACTATGTGCCCAACCTATCCATTTGCGTTACTTGTTCCTAAATCAATTAGGTTAGCAATTTGATATTGGTGCTTACGTTTCTCTATTGCTTATGATATTGATTTGTCATTGCAAAATTCATAGCATGACACAGTGCACAATAACAACTTTGTTTGGGTACTGATGGCAGTGATGAAGAAGTGCTGCAAGCTTCTACGTTTCGTGCACGTTGTCGATTGCCTGTAATTTCGTGGTGTAACCCAGGTATTTCTGAATCCTATTTTTAGTTACTCTAAATTGACTCAATACTCGTGCTAGTTACTTGATTAGTTTGATTAATTGTAGAAACTGGAGCTGTGCTTGCAAGGTCATCTCAACCATTAGTTGGTCTCATGATGAATATGCGAAGGTAAACTTATTAATTGTTTTTTTGGTGCTAGGTCACCTAAGTGCTCCTTGGATTAATACTTCATTTAATACACACACACACACATACACTAGCAGTGCATAGAGCCCGTGCTTGGCACGGGCTTATATATTAATATAATATTAATATATTTCGAACAAAAACTAATAAATATAAACAAAATTTAAAACTAAATTTTAAATTGTATTGATTTTTTTTATAAATAGGCCCAAAAGATTACATATTCTAGCCCTAAAGAATAATTTATCTATATTATTACATCTAACATCTTATTTTTTAAAGCCCATATGTTTATTATGTAATTTAATCTAATAAATTATATAATATATATTATTATTTTAAAGAAACAGATCAATGGCCCAAATCCTGGCCAAAACTTTTAATGTTTTTAGGTTTTAATAATATATAAGTATAGATAGTACGTATATATGTAATATATCTAATCTTCACTTTAGTATCTTTTTAAAAAAAATTACTTGATTGGAAATATAATCAGCGTCCTCTTTAATGTTCTCTTGCAGCAATGCTGATGAAAAGTTAGTTGCGGCGATCTGCACGCCGATCAGTGGATCAAAGGGTGCAAGGAGGTAAGCTTCGGTCCTCCAAGTCTTCTACCTATTCTTGATTCGAATCTTTGGTTCTGATTACATTTTTGTTCTTTTAACTTTTCTTCTTCCTCCTATAAATGTTACCCACTTTCTTTTTATGCTTATGAGTTATCATTGTAGTTTAAAATACTTCTGTTTTTCCTTTTTACTGAATATGTCCAGTTACTCAGTCAAGTAAAAAGCTGACAGTCTGTTCCATTTTCAAAAATCATTTTGGCTAGTTGCCTATTATTTTTTTTCCAAGCTTTGTATTACTTCAATTTATTGTTCTTCTAGGAAGCTATGTATTACTGATGCAAGGCCTAGAAAAAATGCTTTGGCAAATGGGGCAATGGGTGGTGGCTCAGAATCATCTTCCAACTATTTCCAGTCTGAGGTTGGATTTTGAATATGTAATTATACATTGCTTTTGGTTAGAGTCTATTGTTTCTTATTTGAAGTGTTAATTCTTGTGTGTGCGTGTGTGTGTGTGTATTCAGATAGTATTTCTTGGGATAGACAACATCCATGCTATGAGGGATAGTCTGGCTCGCCTTAGAGACTATGTAGATACTCATGGTACAGCATCATCTGATGGGAAATCGTCATTTTTGGTAATTTCTGCAACCCTTACTGTTTTCTAGAGAAGATAATTACTGGTGTAAATATGGTGTACAATTCAAACAAGTCTTGAACTTCATATCCCTATTCCTAGAGCGTGGATTAAGTGTATCCGGATACGTCATTAAAATAATTCTCTCTACATAAAGTAAGGATGCTACCTTCAAAAACTTGATGTAATTTATGTTGTTTTGGAGAAAAATTGCCAATCCCCTCTTAACTAGTAGCTTAGAAGTTTCAAATTTATTAGTTTTCTGTGGCCTTCTGTCAGAAATAATGTTAACTGATTGATTGATTTGGTTCCCCTGAATAAATATGGTAGCACAGCATGTTACTTATACTGTTTTGTGCTGATAGGTGTCTATTAACTCCAGCGACCCTATGGTATATGACTATATGGGGCTTGTTTCGTTAACCTTTTAAGTACCAAATTAGTCGAAAGTAATTATTTGGTCCATTTGTGAAATTTTCACTATAAATTGAATTATCAGTTGAGTACTTTCTTGATTGACTTATTTTAAGTCGATAATCTGACTTGACAAAAATTAATATTACCCTCCTCACAGGCAACTTCTAGTAATATTTTACCTTTTTTCTTTAAAGTTTATAAACTATGCTTTTAAATTTTTTGTCTGTATTATTTTTCTTGCTAATACAACTGCAGAGACACGGCGGATCAACTTGGGGAGGAGGTAACCTCAGTAGCATGTCTGCTTCTGTATCAACCCTTGGGGACAGTGGCTGGTTAATACACGTTCAGAATGTCTTAGCTGGCTCGGCTTGGATTGCTGCACGTGTTGCTTTGGACTCAGCGTCAGTGCTTGTTCATTGCAGGTCAGAACTCTGGATCTGAATTTGTTATATTGACATCCGACATATTGGTGCCTTGATAAAACAATTCAGTAGGGCAGGTTTGATTTTGAATATATAGGGTTGCTTTTGAAATTTTCTGATAGAGAGTGTTGTTTAAAAATTAATAGTAACGCAGCATTGATAAATCGTAACTATTAGAGTTGCATACATATTTGAGTAGTGTGGCATAATCTATAAATTTGAGTATGTACTCTTAAATTTCTTGTTGATCGTAGATTGTGGTTAATTTTACAGTTTGGTAAACTATAAGTGAAAAACTCTACCTTCATGATGTCTGATATGTAAAATTTTCTTTATATTAAAATAGAAGGCCACGGTGAAGTGGTACTTTCCTTTCAAATTTAAAAACTACAAGTTTTTAATGCTGGTAAGAATGGGGAGTGGGTTTAATGTAACCTGAAATTTTGCCACTAGTACTGTTCAGAAATAACAAAACTGATATTTTGAAACTCCTTGCTTTACTGTCAGATCCCTAACCACATGAAAAGATGAGGTCTAAATGGCACTCTATGATCTAAAATTTTAATAAAAATCTGTTTGTGCTTTGTAAATAATTAAGCATCTTTGACCATAGTGACCAAATTACAACTATTCTGACCAACACCGGAGTGCCAATTCAAACATTGTATGACATAATAAATACACATTACACCCTACTGGAGGAGGAGTCCTAAGCAGATAGTATCAGTCAGACGTCATCAAAACTACAAATATAGAGGGAAGGTTACAAATTGTTTGGGGCATTAGCCACTTCATCTGCCACTGTGGCTGGGTAGGTTCCAGAGTGGATGCTTATTTTTCTAAAAATTTGTACAATGAGGACCGTATATTAAATTAATTAATGTGTATAGTATATGTTTGTCTTACCGGTACTGTTCTTAAGCTAGAGATTTTTTCACATGGTCACCTAACTTTTGTCATATACAGTGACGGATGGGACAGAACTACTCAACTAGTCTCCCTTGCTAGCCTATTGCTTGATCCATATTACAGAACATTCAATGGATTTCAGGTAGTGATTAAACATTAGTGATCTCATTTACTTTACCTTTTCGTTCTACATATTCCATCTTCATTTTCTGAAGTTTGAACAAGTTCTCAACTTCTCGTTTTTGTTTATATGAGCTGCCTTGAGTTACATTTCCCACAACTTCTTAACTAGAGAGGGTACAACTAATGTTCATTAACAAGACTAAGAAGTTGTTGGTATCACAATATAGCCACGAAGCCTCAAATTTAAAAGTTAAAACTACGAGTGCTGTGATGACTGGTCTTTTGCTTTTTTCTTGTAATATCTATGCACATGTTGAATATATTATATGATACAGGCTCTCGTGGAGAAGGATTGGCTTTCATTTGGTCATCCCTTTTCAGATCGCTTGGGAATGCCAACACTAACAGGAAGTGGTAGCATGCCCTTTGAATTGCCTAGGCAATCTTCAACCGGAAGTTTCTCATCATCCCCTATGCGTCAAGCACCAGGATCATTACCATCTCAAACTCTAAACTCTGCGCATACACAAGCTTCGAACCACAGTTCACCAATTTTTCTGCAGGTTTATGCGCACTTTGGAGAAATAGCTATGTTTGTCAGCATGTTGTTTTATGTTAATTGTTAAATTTTCCTAGTTTTTCTTGCGCGTCAGAAATGCATGCATAATTCTTAGATCCAACACTTCTCATCCCACACTCATAACTTAGATCTTTAAATATCAACTGCAAGGTTAGGATCCAGATACTGTTACGACTTACATGGTGTGTTGGTCATTAGTTTCTATCAAAATACCATTTATGTTAAAACTATTAAACCTGACTAACTAAATCTAGTTCTATATCGTAAAACTAATGAATTCCATTTTAAGCATTGCTATTCTTTCAAACGGTCCATCAGATATGTATTTAACACCGGAAAATCTCTGTTACCCCGACTCTTCATTTTGCCTTGAGTACCCATGTCAGACACTCAACACTCGGACATGGGTATGGACACTTGGACACTTATTTTAGGCCAAAAACATGTAAATTTTTCAAAATATTGGACATGTATTCATGTTGGACACTTCCAGCCGAGTCCGAGTAACAAAGCCGGTAATAAGAATTAGAATCATTTATTAGCCCTTACATCAATAAACAATAACATTGTATATTAAATGGTATTGCAAGGTAAATACAAATGATTTATTATAATGTGTTATCAATACCCTGGCAATGAGATCACATACACTTAATAGCGTAGCATTGTCTATTAAATGGTATTTTGGGCATAACATTCAACAGCATTGTCTAAATTTGAACCATTGTCTGTTGCTGTGGCCCTGAGATGTTATCTTCGATGACCAGAATATTCTTGTATTTATGCAGTACCAATCCTTAGCTCTAGTTGCCAACATTGCATGTTGATTTTACACTTTAACAAAAGGTGACTCCAACAGTAAACACAATGATGTTATCTACTCGAAGTGACAATTATTTTATAGTATTTCACTTCCTCACTGCTCCCACTTGTGGATTTATTAGTGTTGCATATTCGCTTTTGATGTTTTCTGCTTTTCTAAATTGTACTTATCTTATCCATTGCCAGTGGCTCGATTGTGTGTCACAGTTGTTGCGGATGTACCCTGTTGCATTTGAATTCTCATCGGTAGGTTTCTTTGTTTGTTGAATTATATTCAATTTGTAGATTAGAAAAAAAAAATCTGCTAAGCATGTGATTAGATGAACTCGAACAATATGGAATAGATTTCTGACCCTTTTCAAACTGAAGTCTTTTTTGGTAGATTTTTTGGACTGTGTGCTTTCATGTCGCTTTGGAAACTTCTTGTGCAATAGGTACGTAGAGTCGCAGACTTCTCTTGGATAAAGTTTTTTTTCTTTACCTTATTCTTTTTTCTGCTCTTATAATTGGTGTGCTGAATGATTCAATATCTAGTCTCTAGCATGCATTCTTAATTTACACATCACACTTGCACTTGATCCTTTTAATTTCTCAAACGTTATATAATGGGGAGCAAGGAACAAAGAAATTAGGTTTCTATGCTCTCGTATGATTATATTGGAGACGTAGGTTTAACTTTAATGGGGAGCGCAAACAAAAATCAAGAAAGATGTTTTATTATTTTTATCATTAGTTTATTTTATATTTATATGGAAATTTTGATTTTAGGCGATTGTGGGGTTTCCAGGGAATATACTGAGGAATGTTTGCTTGTCTTATTTTCCAAAGTTAGGCTGTAATTTTGTTTAAAATCATTATTCCCCGCATATTGAAATAACTTATAGTTTAAATGCTTGATATTCTGAGAGTTATTCTCTTGTTTTGGTCGCAATACTCAAATTCCTCTCTTCTACAGTGAGAAACCTAAGTGTTTGTGATATTCGCACTGTTCAATCAACCAAGTTCTATCCTCTTTTTTCTTGCTAAATTAGTTTTATCCGTTTACTTGTTTTCATAATATTTTGACATAAATAAATCCTTGTTTCTAGATTCTGCCCTGCATCAATGCAGCATCAGTATATTGAGATTGTTGAATAAAATTATTGTATTGATGGATGTTGTCTTCTTTGACACAGACTCTGATTCTTCAATGCTTTCCCCCTTCAATACCTTGTCCTAGTCACACTCATAGCTTAGTTTTGTCAGCTCACGTCTAATATTTATTAATTTCATATTGGAACTAGATTTTGGAACGAAACTTTTTACCTCCCCTTAATGGAAGTTCCTATGGTAAACTTTAGGCTCTATTTTTTAAACCATTTTGTAACAAATCTTGAATTTTCTGTTGTCACTTTTTATATATTTTACTTGTTAATTTCAGTGAGAAGGAAAGGCAACAATCCGGCATATCTGACTCCTGTGGGTGCTTGTGGATGTATTTGACTGATCTGCGAGCATCAGAAGGAAGTTCTCATGTACACTACAACCTCTTCTATGATTCATCAAAATATGAAGGTCCAATCTTACCACCAGCAGCAGTTTTAGCACCAACAATATGGCCCCAATTTCATCTGCGGTGGGCTTGCCCTTCTGAAGCTCAAGTAGGAGAGGTTGAAACTCATTGTAGGGATTTGATTAGAACATTCTCTGAACTACAGAAGGTAAATATTGGTAACTGTTCTAGATTATGATGAAATTATAGGGTGATTAGAGTTTTTGACTGTTGATGTTGCTTCCTTATCCTTATGTTTGCACCTTATGTTGAAATTGATATTAAATAAATGATCACCAAGTGTATATGTCAAGGACCATTCTCTTACCGAAATCCTAAAATAGGTTTTCTAATATTTTAGTGTTTCCTCCCATTAATATATTGAACAGGAGGTTCTTTTTTTCTTTTCATAACATGTGCCGAGCTGTGATTTTATCAACCACATTTAATAATAGTTATTATTAAATAGTGTTAATTTCTAAAATTAGATTTTACCAAAATTTATAAGGAAATTGAAGGAGCAGATGGAAACTTGTTATGAAATTGCTACATGTAATTTTTTTTTTTGTATTGAAACAGGTTCTAACTAACATGTAATGTAACTGCTTATTTGCTTAGTTCTCTAATGTCATTTGCTTATTTTGCAACTTGTAAGCTATTCATAACCGTACATTTATTTTTCTTATAATAATTTTCATTTTTTTAGCCGTAGAAGTACTTAACAAAAAGACAGTTACATTACATGTTATTATTCCCAAAGACAGTTGCATTGCAACTAGTTTTCAGCTAAGCCAGGCGGTCTCTTACTTCCGGTAGGCGGGTGTTTAATTGTTTCCTCAAATATCAGAGCAATCCAAAACACTATCAAAATTCTTTTTATTATTCGATGGCTATTGCCCTTACATAGTTATTCACCTCCATTTTCCACACTCCTAGCTACACTCACTCCTGCATTAGCTACATTTGCCATATATGTCTGAAGTGGAATTTGTGGCATCTCATTAAAAAATTTGTCTGTTTGTAAATGGTCACTTCAATATTTTTGTTCTTTTCTGCCTTTCTGGGGTGTTTTGCTCTCTAATGATACTTCACGGAACTTCACCATATTTCTAGAATTCACTGGTGTGCGGTAAATTGTTTGTAAATATTCAATATTATGGAATGTAGAGAAGTTGAGAGTAGCCGAGATGCTCGATATCTGTATATGATAGTTGGCCTAGTTTTATGTTCGAAGATAAATGAAACTAAAATCAGCTCTAAGGTTCGCATATGAGGCATATCACAATATAGGTTTTAATGCAATTTTTATGCTAAGATTTTGTAAACAGTGTTGACAAGTAGGTTTGCTTTTGCATCTAACTAGTGCTACTGAATTATTCTAATATGTAGTTCTCCCCTACAAATCTAACAGGCGAAAGAAGTTGCAGAAAGGAAAGCAGATGAAATCAGCAGTAAAGTGGATTCATTGACTGCTGAGTTGCAAAATGAAAAACATATTAGTAACTCCGCTATGAACAAGGCCAGGAGAGAGGTGAAGGAAAATGTTGCCATGAAGAGAGCAATACAATCGCTAGGATGCACAGTTCAGTTTTCAGATAGTGGTGAGTGTATTGTTGACATCGAAAGCAACCCAGTGGAATTTCGTCAAAGATCAGTTCAATCTCCTTTGAGGGAATCAGATGGGATGGTCCAGCATGTTGAAAAGTCAGATATGTCAGTTTCTATTACACTAATGGAAAATGATGATCCGACCAGCAGTCCAGTTAGTCGGGTTTGTGAATCTCTTTGCCCATTACGCACTCGTGATGGTGGTTGCAGGTGGCCTGATGCTGGATGTGCTCAAATTGGAAGTCAGTTTGTTGGACTAAAGGCTAACTTCGACGCATTCGATAGACTTTCTATATATGATGGTTACTTTCAGTCGGGATGAGATTCAACCCTAGCATGTAGCTAATCTTTTAAGGAAAAGATAAATACAAATTTTGGTAGGTCTTCAGTTTGTTAACTTGCACAGGTACAAGATATGAACTAGGACACTGTAGAAATTTAGAAAGTGAGATCGCATGGATTCAAACAATTGAAAGAAGGGTCTTATGGACAGTATGTTAAAGGAATATAGATTTAGCAGTGGGCTGTCTGAATTTTTTGGGCATCACCGAGGAAACTAACTTCAAAATTTGGATTGTAGCAATCTGTTGTAAGGTGGCTGTTAGATGGTCCAGATAATTCAGTCACTCCAAAGTTTATTCTGCAATTACATTTGTGAATTGTGACTCGCATATTGCCATTTGACTTGCACCAGTCAAGTTGTGTACAGATTCTTGAGTGATAAATTGTTGTACCCAAGTCAGAATGCTTGTAAGACTTACAGCTATCGAATAAAGGTTTTTATTTTAGTGCTAGCAGGATTACATACACTTTGATTAGTTTCGATAATTCTATTTTGTTAGGCAAGAGGGTTATCCTACAGAATAAAAGTTTTATTATTTCAATTTCGGTGAAATCATATCATATGTAAGCTAGGGACCTACCCCTATATTTCTAGTTCAACAAATTAACAATATAAACTATACAAATGGCCCTATATATTTATCATCAATATTCACATTTAATAATCTCACTGAAGTTTATTGCAGAAAGTAAAATCTTTATTATTTTCCGAACTTGAGTTTTTTATTAATTAATTAATTGGAGTTATTTTATTATCTTTTTTGAGTGAAAGATCATTTCATTAAAAACATTATTAATATATATCAGGACAAATAAAATTTACTTGATCGAAGTTATTAACCAATCCAGTAATGCTATTAATCCCCTCATCCTGTATTTTATGTTCTTAACTTAATAAATGAACACGGATAATAATTTTGAATAAACAGAAGAGAAAATGTGATTATTATAGACGGAACATATAGCCGTATAGGTATCCCTTACTCCCATCCGGCCCTAATTTAATCTCCAACCCACAGGGGGCAGAAATTTGGAGATTTTTTTGAATAAGGAACAGGGAAGATGTTAAATAAAATTTGGAGATCGAGAAGTGTACGAGGGTTCGGGAAGAGTACGAATTACAATACACACAAACATTATCCCTACTCCAAGGAGTAGATGGCCAGTCTGCATAAAACCCCCAGCCAACGTAATAAGATGTAATAACGGGATTTATAACATTAATTCAACACGTGGTAAAGGAAATATTCCTGATTCATTTACCAAAACTTTATAGGTTTATACAAGGAACCAGAATATGCAAAGCGAAAGCAAACTATTTCCGGTGATACCATAAAGGAGATTCTTTGTTACAATGTGAAGACTACTCATCAGCTGGAGGTGGATCTTCATCATTGGTTTTCTTCTTGGCCCTACGTTCGTTCCATCTTGCCCAAGCCCACTTTAAAACAAAGAACCCTCCGATTGCATACACCTGATTGCAGAGGCAAAATAATTTCAAACATTATAATAAGATCATCTATACTAATTTGATTCTTCTTAACTTTTTATGCCTATTACTGTTGCAACAGAAACATAATTCAATAGCAAAATAAAATGCAAGATACAGCAAATTCAGGCAACACCATAAGCTATTTATGATGAGGAAACTTGTTTGAAACCAAAGGATATACAAGAGGTCCTGAAAATAAAGGATCATATGTCCATAAAACAATAACATATCAATCTTTGACTCGACAGTCCATGAATGACAGAGTAAACAATAAGACAGAAATTCTGCAAAGCGTCACCATAATTTCGAGAGGTAAAAGTTCTAATAAACAGTACAATGGATGAAGTGAATATATATTCAACTAGTCACAAATTTCCCATTCTTGTACAAGATTGCTGTGACTTCAATTCTCATCAAAGATTAATAATCACAGTAAAGGTAGAATTTGTCTTTGAACCTTCATGACTAAGCCAACATCGCCTTCTGTCCGTTTACTGAACTCAACTCAAAATACCCTTAGACTCGCAACCAATATATATTCACTTAACTAATATATTTGATTAACAGAGAGTCACAAAAAAAATATAACTACAATAGTATTCCAGCACAGGAGAAAGGGTCCCATAAAGTTTGGGTAGCAATAACTAAGACCTAGATATTTTAGGAAACAAATGTGTCTGTTGCAGTCATTTTCTGGCCAAGGGATCACTTTCAAAAGACTTTTAAGTTCTAAAACTACGTTATACATATCTACAAAATATAATCAGTCCATGTGTTGGCTTGTATATAATTTTTTAACATGTATTCCTCATTTCAGAATTCAAAGTAAGAAGGCCAGCACCAGCAGATTCTAAAACCAAAGCCACAAAATAAGGCCTGAAGATCCAGAAACAACAAAAAGTACCCTGACATTCAAAATAGTTATTCCAATTTAGCAGGAAAAAAATAATTATTCCAAAGAATTTCTATCATTGTTCCCAAGTGGATTTAATTATATATATATTCTTTGTTGGCATTAATAAACACGATTTGCTTAATTTATTCTTTTAAGCTGATTTTATATTTAGTTGTACAAATTGTTATATCACTTCTGGACACAGGACTAAAGAGTGTCTCGAATAAGGGAAGCCAAAAGGATATCATTTGAAATGTTTGATAATGCTGAGTAAATAGGCAAATATTCAGCAATCAATAATCCCATGAAATAAAGTAACCAACATAGCCTTAGGAAATTCAAAAAAACAACAATGCTTTTTCAATCAAGAACTGCCCTTAACTAAATATTCTCACATTCTTCATCTCCATATCAGTTATACAGTGAAACAAGTGTGCAAAAGCCTAAAAATCCTAACTTTACAAACACGAGGGACCAACATCTCCCAACACCAAAGAAATAAAAATGGTCAATATCCATCAAACATATATATAATAAGAAAACATATCTGCTTCAACTCAAACACAAACAAAACTAATCTAAACAAAGCATAATCACATAACTAATATCCCACTAACCCAAAACTACAACAATAAAAAATCCACAAACATAAAATATATTATGTGCGTGTGTGTGTGTGTGTGTTTTACCTGCCAAAGAACAACAGGGTTAGTGTCCTTTTCAAGATCCTCAGCCTCGAGCTTCAAAGGAGCAACAGTTTGCTTATTAGGAAACACAACAACTGGCGCCTTAGAATTGGTATTTTTGGCTTCTGGTTCAGCCACTTTAGTTTCGGGACTAGAAGCAGGTGATTTGGGGGGAGGGAAGTTGAAAAACTTGGTAAAATTGGTCAAAAGAGAAATAAAAGGGTTGGGAAAAGTGGGTTTCTCTTCTTGATTAGTATTGTCTTTGTTTTTGACGAGGGTCATACTTTGATTATCTCCCATGTTTGTTTGCAGACAAGAACAAGATGTGTTTACTGTGTCTGTGTTTGTGTTTGTGTGTAGCTGTGTATAATGTATGTATTTATTGTTTTTTGGTTTATTAAATTAAATTGGATGGTTTTTGTTTTGTTTATGGACACTGTGACCCTAGGTTTTGGATTTAATTGTTCCATACAAATTAGGATTGTTTGACCCAGTGGATTGTGATACTCCTCGCGGATATCAAATCATAAAAGAGGTTAAACTTCTCAAATTGATTCATAAATAAAAATATTTTCTAATACCAGCCAAAGAAAAAGAATATTTTTTTATAATATTTCATTTTAATTTTATTAATTATAAAAATAATAAATATCAGTATTCACATTAATCATGTTAATTAAAAATTTTCATTTTATCACATCAATGTTGTACATTATTGAAAATATTAGTTTTAATTCTATTATATTAATATTTCACAACATTTTAAAAAAAAATAGAATCTGCAATATTACTTATCAAATTGCATTTATATCAATGAACGCATATAATTAATCGAGTTGATGTATAATAGTTTGTAGTGAATAATATTAGATTAAAAATGTATAGACATATATACCTTAAAAATATTCTCAAATTTTTATATCAAATAAAGTGGTATGATATATGATTCTATGACATGTTTTTATTCGTGGGTAGATATATATATATATGCACGCATGATGTCATATTATTATTAAAAAATTTATCAATTATCTATGTGACACAATAATATTCAAGAAAAAATTTAATAAAAATTTTAGGGACTCTAACATTTTTTGAAATTATATATACAAAAAAGATATGAATATTATGACCTATATTCAATACACTACTCACATTCTTATTTAGGGGATGAGCAAAACCAAAGTGAAAATTGAAACCGAACCACAAACCGAATGAAATCGCATAAAACTGAACCGAAAAAAAATCAAACAAATTAAAAACCGAACCGAATAAAAATCACACCGATATTTTGGTTACAGTTTGGTTTCTAAAATTTTAGAAACCGGATAAAAACCGAACTGAACCGCGATAATATTTATAATAATTATTATATGTAATAAAATATATCATATAAATTATATTTTAATATAAAAAATTATGATCGAGTATATGTCCAATCGGTCTGCATTTTTTAGTATGTTACATTACAAAATAATTCACGGAGCAACTTAATTGATTAAATACCGAGCCGACCCATTCCATTTACAGCCTACTCTTATATTGGGCCGTAAGGTATTAATAATTAGGTGTACTATGATTAGTTTTCATGTTCTATATTTGTTTATCCTACAAATATTTACAACATTTTAAGTGTTGTTTTTAGTATTACTATAGGTAATATTGTGTACATGTTCAGTTGATAAATAAGTATTATAGTCAATAATTTTTGGTTTTAAAGGCCAAACCGCACCACTTCAAACCGAAACCGTATATAATAAAACCGAACCACGCCGATAAATATTTGGTTTGGTTATAAAATTTTAAAACCGCACATATCGGTTAAGGTTGCGATTTTAAGTAAAAACCGAACCAAACCGCATCATACTCATCTCTATCCATATTTATCTATACTGTTATATCCCATATATAATAAGAGTGTAAGAGATCTTATCTCATTGCTATCAAATGTCAACGGATCGATTCTTAATAACTACATAATTTATATATTAATTATTTATAAATTATAATTATTATTAAGATTTCTAACAATTATTATTTTTCTTACCTCAGTTTTGATTATAACTCAAACTCTATTAAATAACTTATTAATATGTAAATTTGAACTTAAAAAACTATTTTAGAGTTAAATTAAAAAGAAAATTCATAATTAATGTGGTACTTACACAGCTAACATTGTTTGGGTCCTATTTTGAGTTTCGAAATCAGAATTTGACGATTTTACAGTACACGTGAAACTTACAAAATTATCTTTAATTCTGAAGTGGTCCAACATCCAAAATCCAACTGGAGCATCCCTAGACAGAAAAGACAGTTTTGAATTTTTATGGGAGAATTTATTACGTTTAGGAAACGTTTTTATAAATAGTTTAAAACATTAAAATACTTTTTTATATTAGATTTATATAGAGACATATCATATATGAGATATTATTATTAGATTATAGTAGAGATGTTATTAGGATTTTACATATAGATAGATGGAAAGAATCTGTGAATTTTTCTTTTGAGAGGTAAATTAATTAAAGTTTTTCTTATTCAAATCTTTTCTATAAAATTATTTAATATATTATATAAGATATCATAATAACTTTATAGGAAGAACCAGTTACATTTATAAGAGAAATTATTATATTGAGAAATCAGAAACCTTATTAACTCATTGGTTTGTATCGAATTGAAGAAATTAGGTGTTTTTAAAAATAATTATTTGAGTTCCCCGGCTAAGAGTTCAACCTTAACCCAAGATAATAAATACAACTTCGACTTTGTTACTATATTATATATAATATTATATTAAAAATACGTTATCACATACTTTGAATCAAACTATTTGATAAATAACATAAATCAAATTAAAATTAAAATAATATAAATTAATAAATATTAATATATTTTTTAAATTTAAACAATTTATATATGATAAAATTATATTGAAATAATTTTTAATAACTGAGAACTATTGTTAACTATTTTTATAATTAAAAGTCATTTATATTTCTAAAACAATGTTATTACACACGTTGAATTGTCATAAGACACATTAATTATTAATATGAAATAATATGTTTTGTTCAATAAAGAATATGTCATATATTAGTATGAAAAAGTGGGTTGTAAAAATTACTATAATGATAATGATCATGTATCATTTTATTTTTTAATATTAACTTAAAATTTAAATCTCATTAGCAATATGGTAATACCTATTATTCATTGATGCAAGGTTTAAATTATATATTACATAATTATTTATAAATTACAATTAATACTATAATACTGATAATCTAATAACATAAAAAACTTTTTCAAATCTATAATTATATTATCATATTAATATATATATATATATATATATATTATATCTCATATACCATAATATATATTAAATTTTATATAAAATAAATATAATAGAGATCTTATAAAAAATATATTTAAATCTAATATGTATAATCTTAAATATATCTATCTATCTATCTATATATATATATATATAACACATGTTTGGAATATTAAAAAATTATGTTCATAATATTTTTAATTGCAAAACTTTACATATTTATATATTAATAATATCAATGTATATTTTGTGCGATGTGCATATTTATTTTTAATATTTTATAATTTTCATATTTATATTTAATTAGGTTGATATAAAAATATATAATTTAAATAAATTAAAAAAGTAATATAATTATAATATATTAAGTCTTTTTAAAATTATAAAAATATTAATAATTTTAAAATAAATAATTAATTTAATAAAACAAAATATTAGTGCATCACACATTTTAAAGTTGTAAGGGCAAATGTTTGGTCGATCGTCCCATCATTTTGTCTCCCACTCAACTTCAAATACACATGTTTGTCTTATACTCAATTTCAAACACACTCTTTTAATTAAAATATACATTTGTACTTACAATCTACTAACATGTTTCAATTTTCTTATTACTCAATTTCTTTAATTTATTTAAAATAATAGCTTATTAATTAAATTTTATTATTATATTATATCTATATTATCTACACCTTTATAGTGACAAATGTTTGGTTGTTATGGTCTGTACCATTCAAATTCAAAAACATTATTTTATTAAATTTTAATTAAAATATAAAGTTGTACTCATAATCTACTAATTAACATGTTTCGATTTCATCATCGTTCTAACACTTTAATTTATTTAAAATTATATTTTAATAATTAAAATAATATATATACTATAATTCTCCTACTCAATTTTAAACACACTTTTTTAATTAAATTTTAATAAGAATATATTTTATTAAACATATATATTATACATACAACTCTATTTATAACATGTATATTATACATAAAATTTTATCATCAGTAGAGTTATATTTTTTAATAATAAAATGAAATAAATTATCATATTAAATTAAATATTTAAACCATATAAAATAAATATTTTATACTATATATATATATTATACACAACTCTATCACCGGTGTGTAGTTATGTTTTTATACAACTGCACGCGCGTAATATTATATTATATTTAAAATATAGCATATATTTTCTTTATTAATAATAATGTTACAATCCTACTTCTTAATAATAAAATAAATAAATTACCACATTAACTTAAATATTTAAATTATATAAAATAATTTACGTATACTATATATATTATACATTCAATTCTATTAACAGTTTAATCATCTTTTATACAATTGTTCACGGGTAGTATTATTTTATATTTAAATAATAGAATATAATTTCTATTTTAGGAATAATATTATAATATAATTTTTATCTAATATAGTTGTATTAACATTTAACTCAATTTTATCACCGTTTTTTAATTTATTTAAAATTACAACCTATTAATCATATCTCATGAATATTAAAATTAAAAAATTAATATATCATAATAATATATAAATAAAATATAAAAAATAAATAAAAACAGAAATTACTATATTAAATTAAATAATCATATAAAGTAATTAATATATAATTTATTAATGTAGCCCGTACTTTACACGGGTTATAAGCTAGTGATTGTTAAATTATAAAATAATTTTTATATTTAAATCTATTCAATTAACATTATATATATATAAAAGTAAAAATATTAAATAATAGTTATAAATATATAAGTATTATATTAAGAAAATATTTTGTATATAAAATAATAATAAATATTTTACAATTTAAAATAAAGAACTAGCAACTAATATCAACAACTATCCGTATTCGTATAGATTAGATTATGAATATATTATATCAATATCATTAGTATAATAAATACGTGGCAGATATATTTTTTTTTTTTTGCGAAAAGCAGATAATTTTATTTAAATGTGAAATCGATGATGAATTCCTATTTCATAGTCATCCGCAATCTAGTCAAATTTGAGTTAAATAAATTATTTTATTATATTTAAAATAAATGGGATCTAATTTAAAATACCACATAGTTCATATATAATAATATATTTTAATTTTAAATTCTATAAATAATATAAAATTAAATATTAATATTATTCTATCTAAAATTGCTAATTCAGTCCTTCCCAAAAATTATCAAAAATTCAGAATTAAAGTTGGAATCATACTAACAATCTATTGAAATTTAATATTTATATTATTAGTTGTAAAAATATTAATAAAAAATGACGTATAATTAAAAAAGTGATGTATAATTATTGAATCATGGTAATTCGGATAATAAATCAAATTATAATTAAAAATCTAAAAATTCTTTACCCAAAATATAATTATTTTGTAAGTCATCCCACCTTTTTTTGGGTCAAATATCGCCGTGTATAATAGTATAATCAAATTAAAGTTGCAAAATAAAAAAAATTGAAACACAAATCCAAAAGCAATTCCATATTATAGACATGATGAGCGAGAAAGAGACGCTAGTAGAGGCAGCGTTACGTGTGTTGAACACAGCAGACCCAGTTGACAAAGCAAAGCTTGGTGATGAAGTCGCTACAAAATGGCTCGAGGGTCTCATCATCCATACTTACACTACTCATTCTCAAGATTTCACGGTCCCAGATCGGCCCGCGAGGCCAGAAACAGTAAGTTTTAGTTTGTGCACACCAACTGTTTGATGAAATGGGCCAAAGAAAATTTCACCTATATTTATTTGTGTTTAATGTTTTAGGTGAAGTTAGTAGCTTCTGGTCTAGTGCCTAAGCTTGGGAAAGCTGGTAACTTGAAGAGTAGACAGGCCATTGTGCATAGTCTTGTTCATACTGAAAGCTGGGCTATTGATTTGTCTTGGGTACTCCTTTGATCTCTCTCACACAGTCACACACATTGATTAATCTAGTGGGCGATCTTGAAATGAAATTATATGAGAAGGGCAGTGAAAGTTGTATGTTAGAAGTAGTTACATTATGCAGTTGAGCTTTTATATCGTTTTTGTCTATGGTTGGTAGTTTGGATATATAAAACTGTGATTGTCATTGTTATTAGTGGATTATATATGTGTGTGGGTTTTTGTAGGATATAATTGCTCGCTTCGGCAAGCAATACTCTATGCCAAGAGAATTCTTTACCGACTTTGTAAAGGTGGCACAAGACGAAGGTCGGCATTTCACTCTTCTTGATGCACGTCTTAAAGAACTAGGTTCTTTCTATGGAGCGTTGCCAGCTCATGATGGCCTTTGGGACTCTGCAATGGCTACTTCTAAGGACTTGCTGGCACGTCTTGCCATTGAGCATTGTGTTCATGAGGTGAAATTAATTACGTCTACAACTAGTTTGGTTGAAAGTATTCCGTTTATGAAATGAAATGGCCGGAGTGATGCATATTTTCTTATAGACAGCATCATGTTTGCAAGTCTTGGATAGGGGCCATAAGGCATATATCAGTAATAGTTGAGTAATATTGCATTATCATGTATTGAGTTATTGACAAGCTTAAGTTTAACCTCTTAATGTAAAATCCTATATATGTCGACTTCAGCTACCTACTTGTATTCTGCAGGCTAGAGGGCTCGATGTACTACCAACAACTATTTCTCGTTTCCGTAAAGGAGGTGATGACCAGACAGCTGATTTACTAGAAAAGGTGGTTTACCCCGAAGAGATTTCCCATTGTGCTGCTGGCGTGAAATGGTTCAAGTATCTTTGCATGAGGTCAACAATTCCAGATTCTGTTGGAGACTTCCTGGTTTCTGCAGAAAGTGGCATCCAAGAGGCTGATAATAATATCGAAGAAAATGAAGTGATTGAAAAATTCCATGAGACTGTGAAGACATATTTTAGAGGGCCACTGAAGCCGCCTTTTAATGAGGCAGCAAGAAAAACTGCAGGTTTTGGCCCTCATTGGTATGAGCCCCTTGCAATAAAGGATGTTAGTTTACAATGACAAAATGCATTATGTTTCTCTGATTACTGGATATCTTGTTATTGAAAGCTTTTTATACAAGTTCTTAATTTCCTACAGAAAATTATTCTCTATAAATCTACAGGTAGAAAGCTCCAATTACACCTAAACTTCTGGTCATGTCTAATATATGTATGTAAAAAGGTAATCGCCATACTAGTTATGTAGTTTATATTAAAAGGGGTGAGTATAATTTATATGCTCAGATATTTAATAAACCTTTAGTTCATATACAGACACGAAAGAACATCGATACTTCTTAAGTTCATGTACAGAAACAAAAGAATGTCAATACTTCTTAAGTTCACAGAAACCAGAAACAAGAGAACATCTATACTTCTGAAGTTGTTTGGTTGCAAGTAATAGGGATTTGTTCTTTACTTCTGAAGTTGTTTGGTTGCAAGTAATAGGAATTTGTTCTACCACTTTCTTGGTAAATACATGATTCGTTTACTCCCACCATAACAATCAAGTGATTTTGGTTAAAGCTCTGATTTCCATCTACTGAAACCAGTCAATGTCGAGTAATCTAATGCCTCCATTTGTGCCATCTATCCATGTAGATTTGTTTACAAATGAAGTTGAAACAAATTTATTATGCCTTCCTTGCATCTAAATATATTTCAGGAAATTAATACTGTAAAATGCTTTTGCACCAGATTTTATATCTTTTCTGACATTGTTTTTCTTCGAGAAAGTAGTTCATGCAAAAAAAAATGATTAATGTAAATAATTTATTTTTTGAATATCATACAATCAAAAGATAAAAAGAATTAGTTTGATACCCATTAATAACATATTTAAATATAATATTTATAGTTTTAAAAATACTAATATAAAGATTCAAATCTCATCAAAATCATATTAAAATCTAATATTTATATAATTACTTCTATAAACACCAATAAAAAGAATTAATTTTTTTTATTAATATTAAATTAATAGATACATATAGAAAAATAAATTTATAAACATAATCTAATGACAATTACATATAAAAAAAATCATATCCATCTAGACAACGATCAGTTGTTCCAGATCATGGTGCATAAAGAACATAGGTCATGTGCCACCATCGCCCAAGCAAATGTCACGCGAGTGTACCCTTCGATTTAAAGCTTTGCATTAGCTTTAGTCATTTGCAGATTATAATCTCTCTTTTTTTTGCATGATATATAATTATCAACATTCACATAAAATGTGAATTATTAAACATGTCTAAATTGAAATATCAATAAATCTTAATATAATACTAATAATTTCTTTGGACAAACAAACTTTTACGTGTTTTATATAGTAATATAAGTATGGAAAATCGAATTCAAGGATCTCAAAAATATTAGAGTAGGCGCCTTTTATAGTCCATATATCTAGAACATTAATTATAAATATTTTTAGTTGTGAATATCCAAGTTTTAAAGTAGGCGCCTTTTCTACTGTGATGTTTCTTCAATATTCCAACCAAAAGTTGCAGCGAAAACAGGACCGATCTTCACATCAAAATAATCCATCCCTTAAACGAAAGCTCACAACAGTTACAAACTCAGTTATATGCAAGTTTTAGCATACAACAAAAACAACATCCACCTGACAAAAAAACAAAAACAACATCCATTTTAACTACCTTAAGTTCAAGTCCTTTTCTTGTTACTTGTCCCAACCATCAAATCGTCGGTTGAAATGTGATTTCCTGTTTCTTAAACTCCCATACATTGCCTCAAATTTCTCAAGGCAGTTGCTTCTAACCTTGTAATGAGCCTGTGTGTCTTTGCTGATGGCAACACCTGATAATTTTGATGTATCAAGAGCCAAAGCCGGCCTAACATACTCTACCGTATCCAAAGTACTTGCATTTGCATACAAATAATTCAGCAGCACGTCTTCGCAATTGAAGTACTTGTCAACAGCCTCCCTCCCTGGCTTGGCTTTTTCACTCCAATACATGTTAAACGCCAACTTACTGTCGATAAAAGCTGCACCTGTAAGAATCATGTTGTAACCTTTGCCACTTCTAGCATGTTTTTCACCTTGATACTTTAACACGTTGCCATCAATGAGTCGGGGGTAAAACCCTACAATACGTTCAGGGTGCTCACGCCAAACATGGAAGCCTCGTTCCAAATCATTACACGGCATAATTATATCGTCATCAAGTTCAAGAACTGCTCGTGTTTTTATCAGCGAGTCCAATTTAAACCGATTGTTTAATGAGTTGTGGTCCTCTACTCTTATCCTAACTGGCACCACAGAGTTGAAATCAGAAAGATTAGGAGGTGTCCCTTTGTTCCAAACCACAACGATCTCACGAACAGAAGAACATCTAGAGTAATGCCAGATGTAGAGTTTTAAGTTCCACAACCGGGCTTCAAAGGTCATTGTTAATAACGTGAACTGAGAATAATGGCCATTTAATGGATAAGGCTCTTGTGCACCATTTCCTCCATATATATACTGAACTCCGGTGCACATTAGTGCAATTGCTACTGCAGATATGAGAGCAAGAACAACTTTTCTGATCCAGGTGTTTGGTTTCATCTTTCCGTGAAGATACGAGCTCACTTTATTCAAGCGACAGGATAGTTGCCTCAGTTTAGAGGAATGCAAGGTTAACTTGTCTGGAGCAAAGGCATCATTCCTCTTTTCCATACTTTGAGGGCGCCAGCTTAGTGGTATTTCCCACTTCACAGAACCAATAAGCATCCCAATTAGCATAACAAGTGCAACAACAACCAGAACTAAAGTCCATCCAAGAAAAAACCGATAAGTTGGATCTCCTGACGGAACTCGGTCTCCATCCATTATGCCAATCCACTCTCCAGAACTTAGCTGCTGGGCATCAAGGTGATGGTGGCGGGCACCATTCCAAGCATTCCTACCCTTACTTTGCTCTTCCAAACCTGATGGGACTTCTGATTCTTTAAATTCAGCAGGAGTGAGTTTATCTATTTTGAACACACGTAGCCGTCTCCCATATGTCTCACCACTGTCTTGACCAAAGCGATACAGACTTCCATTGTATACTAATGGTCTTCCTCCATTCCGAGCCCCCGTGCAATAGTCGGTGCCATAGACAAGGTTCTTCCTATGTTGCTTCCAGGGACCAAGAGGTGAGCTACTATACCAGATATCGAGACATCCATTATGTTTTGAGCCAATTCCTCTTGTGGTAGAACCAAAAATCCAATACTTACCATCGTGCATAAAGAGAACAGAATCAACAAGGGGTCTTTTCAAGATAACCTTCTCCAGTGTCCATTCAAGAGGAAAATTTTCTGCACGATAAAGACAAAGCTCCCCCTTTTCACTGCTCTCGGGCATTAGGTATATCTGTAAGGCCCAACATAATAAAGAAAATTCAAACACAAAACTAACACAAAAAAGGTAGTATACATATATATTACGAGTTGTGAAGCCTACATTGTAACATAGTTAAATATTTTAATTTGAGTAGGTTGGGATTCAGCTAGTCAGCCGCCCACTGGAAATGATTTTTTCCATCTTGATGGAATAAATAGCATTAATGACATGTGTATTGCTGCTTAACATTATACTGGATTCTCCTGTAAATTGTTTGGAGCAGTCAACACTCGCGTAGATCTAAACTCAATCCCTTCTATAATCTGATGCAGCAAATTTTTTTGAACCATAAATATGATCAATAAAAATTCTTCTTTCCTTTTTTAGTAACCAGCCTAATTTCCATTTTTTGTTAAATTATATATCTCCCTAAGAAACCTCTGAGCTGGGGTCCAGTCTTAACGATCAGTTTACGTGGCAAGCACAACGACAAAATAAATTAAATTATCAATTAATAATGTATGGAATACCGAATTCGTACTTGACCGTTGTACTTGAATATATACGGATAAGAGAGGTGCCAGTCCACATCTAATGCAATGCCCAATTGTTGCCATGTTGCTCCCTTGTCCGTACTTCTCGCAACAGCTATATCTCCTTGCATTGTGATTGAATTCTTAGTTTCAAAAAACAAAAACAGGGTATTTTCCTGAAACAGAAGAAAGTTCAGTTAAGAAGAAAGCACAACTTTTGTTCCTTGGCATGTATTACAATGTTAAGAGTACATGGACAGGATATTAAAAATGTAACTACTGTACTTTCATTATAGCAAACAAGTGCATGAATGAAGCTTCAAACCATGACCAATTCGTTTACGTATCATTAGGGTATCTCTTGACCTACCGTAAAATGCACTTAGCTAGCTCCATTGATCCCATCTTTTCATTGCCGAAACACTAATGAAATATATTTTTTACTTCCAGCCTAAAAGTTAGTCTTTCTTTTGCCAGATTATTAAAACCCAACTATGATTGCTAGCATATACAAACCAGGAGCTCTCTGCAGGATTTAATTGCATAACCCATATGTATAACTTGACTTGAAATAACTAGAAAGCCACTGGGTGCCAGGTAGATTTAATAAAAAAAATGTATAGTTTTAAAAATTGAGAATTCCAGTGATTGAATTATCGACAGTGACAACATAGACTAAAATAAAACATTGTCAAATTCATCTAGAGATAATTATCAAACTCATCTAGAGAGAAAGACCGTGATATGTATATGAAGGCACAAACAGGTTTAGAGAAAATAGGAGAAAGAGGATAAAAATTACCTGGACATAAAGGAAAGGGTCAGCAACAAAATTGCTAGGAAAACCAACGTTCGAAACTGAAGCACATGTGATGACTGGGTTAGCCACTGGCCAGGCTGAACTCTCATTGTTCCAAACATTCATCTGCAACCACATTCCATTTCACTTGTATTAATATAAGTCTGTAAACATCATATCACAAAATTATATGATCCTTGTCTTTGATCCACACCATGCAATTTCCTCTAATTAGCAATACAAACCAATCCGTAGCCAGCACCCCGAAAAAAGAAATATAATTGCTCACAATTTTGCCTATACGAGCAATGCTTTTTTAGGATAAAAGAAATTAAAGAACCAAATCAAATCTTCAATAGCCATTAACCCAAACATCAATGAAAACACTAAGACTGAAAATTTTAAAATGTATACATAAATATTAATCACCAAACTGGTCATAGGCCATAGTTGGAAGATATATAGAGACCGATTTTGAGTCGACCATCTTACACTGTTGTACATTTAGCGTCTAGGTTACAATTAGAACATCTTAATTTCCACTACATTGTGCAGAAAAAAAAACTTTCCTTTCGCGTTTCACTACAAAATGTAGCAAAAAAATTACCTTCTTCAACAAATTATACTGCAGTAAGGAATCCCTGTTTCATTCACCACCTTCTGCTACATGATGCAGCTTCCGCAACATAATGTAACGTAAGGTGAGTGCTTCTACTAGAAAATTAGCTTAACACAACTTAGACCTTTCTAATCTCGGGCATTCATCCTACTCATCAACAGTCTAAGACGGGGTCAGATGGAATTAAACTCCAATCCAACAACACTTGCACAACCAACCCCATACATCACACATATAATGAAACATAAACAAACATATGCATGCAAAAGAACTCATCTCAGCACCAAAAATCAACAACCCCAATACAATCCCACATTCAGAAATCGAAACCACTTCAAATTCATGAATCAAGCAGAAAAAAAAAATCTAACATTCATCACATAAATAAAAACACACACACACAAAGGAGTAAACAACAAAGGGACTTACAGATTCAATGGGCTTAAGAGCAAAAGGAGAATCACCATAAAAAACACCAATTGACCAAGAACCCTCATTGTCTACTTGACAACCTTTTAAAGCCAAACCCTTGTGCACATCAGGTGTGAAAAACAACCATGCATATATACTACTCAATGTAACTAGCCCAATCCCCCACCCAACTAAATATTTAAAACTTGAAGACTTGACCATATAGTAATTACACCATCTCCACCAACCCCACCTCTTCATTTTTTCTCCGGCCACCGATTTTTCACCTGAAAATCAAGATTTTATTATTTTATTATTTTTGCTCAAATTAAAGACCAAGAAAATAAAACCCCAGTAAAAGTCGCGTTACTATATGTATATATATCTATAGATATATTCGGTGTATTTGTATTAATAAAATTTGGATTTTTGGGGGTTATGCATTGAATTACACAGACTACCAAAACTAGTATATGTGATGTGTATGTATATTTAATATATGTGTGTATAAAATTGTATGTATGTGTGTGTATAGCTTGAGTTTATCTCTCTGCTAAAATTGAACACAAAGGTGGCAGAATTGCTCTTGTTATTGTGATGACAGCTCAGTGAATATTATGTGTATACACACACACATACATGTGTGTATATTATTGGAATTCTTTTTTCTTTTCTTTTTCGGATTTTGATTCTATGTACCGAAAATATTGTTAGATATAAATGTAAATTCAGGTGGGTCCCATCACAAAATTTTAACTTAGCAATATATTGTTCATAAAAAAAATACTTTTGCTTTTTTTAAATATAGTAACGGTTGATATTTCTAAAGTAATATGTTTATATAAAGTATTATTGTTTTTTAATGTATGATATTTAGATTCTGGAAAAAAAATGGGTCAAATTTATTTCTTTAATATATGTACATATATATGCCATACTTATATCTTTAGTATACGTTATATATGGAATGGATTTATAATTTTAGGAATTTCAAAAAAATATATTGTGTTGCGACTAAAGTAAAAATTTCCTAATACATTATATCATGGATGAAACGATTTCTAAACATTCCGAACTAAAATACTTCTTTAAATCTTAAAAAACAAGAGATTTGTTTTTTTTATCAAGAGTAAGAGATTTATTTTGAATAAGAAAAGATAGTGTTAATTTTGAAGGTTTGCTAAGACATGGTGATTGGTACTCCCTTCAAAATAATAGTCGTTTTAATTTTTGTATGTGGTTTAATGCGTAAAAAAACTATTTGTATGTATTATTTTAATAATTTTCTTTTTCTGAATAATAATTTAAATATTATATTTTTATTCAAAAAAATAAAATTGAAAAAAAAAATTATATATGCAAGTAGTATATTTTTAACCCTCAAATTATGTGTTTTGAAAAAGGAGTATTAGTATTTGCATGTCCATGTAGTTGCAGGATGATTAAGATAGTGGGGTGGTGACAAGTGTAACCAACTTGGCATCACTCCTGCTTCGTGTCCAAATTCGCCACTGTGGCACCAACATTATACAACTGTATATCTAGTGTCTATCCAAGTACTAGGAAAAGTTAAGTTCGTTTGATTTATTTTATTTAAATTATTATAAATCGAAAAATGTACATTTTTTAAAATTGTAATTTTTTCTAAAACCATAAATAAGATCGGATTGGGATTTTGATGAACATATACTGTCTCCAATTTAATATTGGTGGTCAATGATAGATTAATCCTTTTAAATCAACTGATATATTTATATGTAATTTAAAACTAATTTCAAATTTTGTTTTTTGTTAACTAATTTCAAATTTTGATATATTGACCCTCCAAAGTCGAAACAAGTAGATGAATGAATAATTTTTCTTTTTTGGGAATAAAATAATTTAAACATTTATTGAAAAATCTAGCATGTGGGCCCAGTTTTCGGTACGGTGCAATTTCAGCCTAAGTTGGGCACTGTTTGGGCGTTCCTTATATGGAACTTATAAGCCGGATAACTGGACATTGCAAATTTGCAACACATAAACACACAATTAATAATATTATGATACATAAAAACAATTAACAGGCCGTTGATTAAATAGTGGGCCGGCCCATTTAGAGTAGAAACATAGTTTACTATGCTCAATTGTTTTAGCTCATCAGGGATCTGCACCGGCCATTGCACTGTCATTTTATACTCTTCAACCTGGAGTGGAGTCCGGGGGAAAATTTCTCACGTTCCATGAATCGAATCTTGGTTGCATCGTTCAATAACCAATACTCTCAGTTACCCGCCCGGAACTTCTGCCTTCGGGACAAAAAACTATCTAATGTTAATTTCATTAATTTTGTAATTGACACAAAATTTTGACTTCCAACTTATATTGGTTTTAAAACCGAAACCACACTTCAATAAACTGCACAAATAGTATTTGGCTCGGTTTTGGTTTCCGATAATAAAAAGCACAATGCGATTTCAGATACAAACTGCACCCAACCGTACCATACGCATCCCTAGTTTTGACATAGTTTGTCTCCCTCCACCACTCATTTTACAATTCAATTCGAACTGCTTCCAAATCTTATACCTACAGAAATAGAATATCACCTCAAATTTCACTTTTGCAGTTCATCGATCCCTTTCCTCTAATGCCTGTTCATGTTATGGAAGCAAGATCGACAACTCGACACCATTGGTAGAGGCTAACAAACATGTGATATAGCAACATAAGTTCCCCAAAGCATCAATAAGAAAATTAACCAAAATCTTGACTTTACTCTAGACATCTAGTTGTCTGAGTAACTTGGAGTACAAATAAGTGTTACAATGACTGCGTGATTCCTCTGTTAAAAAAGGCCACTAATGAAAAGTAAAATATGCAGCTATCATGCTCACTAAAGGAACAGATACGTTGTCATCCACTATCCCAGTCGTAGGCAACGATTCAACTGCAGTTGCCAACAAAGAGATAACAGCAACTCTTTCTATAGTCCAGATCCAAACCAACTGGAAGTAACCTAGGGCAGAAAAGTAGTACAGCATCCTACATTTTAACCACATAGATGAGTTAATCGTAAGTGATGAAGTGACTAAATTTTTTTGCAAGTTTCCCTTCAGCTAAGGAATATATATGAACCACTTGAAACACCCGAATTTTACTATTAGAGCCACAAAATGCTTGTCATTTTAGGATGACAAGCATTTTGCCAGCAGAAAAAATAGGATGACAAGCATTTGATAATAATGAAAATGAGAAACCCACCCAATAGACATCAAGAAACCAAAAACAAACATGGAGATGCTACCAGCCCAACTCTTTTGTTTATTGTAAGGAATTTTCAAGGTCCCAAATCTTCTACCCATGATATCAGCAATACCTATAAAATCACCATGTCAGAATAAATTTAAAAGTACGACAAGCCTATTTTAGATTTATGGCAAAACATTTACCATCTCCACCACACATCATTGCCAGTGAAATCACTCCAACGGGTGATTCACGCCAGAAAACAACAGCACAAAGAATCAAAATCGAGACATAACATAGAGGGCCTTTCAACAATTCCCTACAAGGAGAAAACAATAAATAACTTAGGGTTATTAACATATTAGCCCTTGAACTCTTGAAGTATGTCCGTTTGTACACTTGTCTCCATGGAACTTTTTTCCATTTATATATATATATATATATATATACATATGTGTATACATAAATAATAATCCCTCTATCCCATTTTTTTGTGGTCAAATTGATCAAATTTTGACAAAAATTACATATATTATATAGCTAAAAAAATTAATAAAAACTATATTTTTTAAAAATATATCTAATCTACTTATATATATAATTCTTGGATTTTAAAATTTATAAAATTAGTTAAAAGTTTGGTCAATTTGACCATATAAATTCAAACAAGACAAAAATTGTGAGACAGATCACAGATGAAATATTATACATTTAGCTTGTAGTTTAAAGAACATAAAATCATGTGTTGATATATGTGATGTATTTTAAGAAGAAAAAATGGCCAAAATATGGTCAACATATACAAAATCCAAACTTTAAAAGGAAAAACATCTGATTTTGATTAAGGGTTGATGTGTGCAAACGGGCATACCTCAAAGGGCCAATATGATAATAATACAATAACTGATATGATACATTTAAATTGCATAAGAAAATTACAGTAAAACGATAAAGTTAGGAATTTACTCTGGCTTTCCTTCTCGGGTAACAGATTTAATAAGTCCTTCATCTTGAGCAAACGAGAGACCATTAACCACAAGTCTTGACAGGTCTACGAGAGGAACTATAGAAGCAAAATATCGTGCTTCGGTTGAGGTGCTAATCTAGGATATAAACGATCAGCCAAAGTCATTACAAGATTAAAAAAATCATGGCAAAGGGATCTTTAAAGGCAATTGCATACCTGAAAATTGGCCAGGAGGCCATGAAAAGAAAGCCAGAGAGTATGTGTACCAATTTTCTGCTGAGTTTCTGAGAGAGAAAATAATCATCTAAAAATGCCAAGCCACTCCAATTCAGAAGCTCAACTATATACATTAATTATGCATACTGAAAGATATAAAAGTAAGAGAGCACTACTAAAACATCTTGTTTTCCATAGTCTTACAGCTGATGCTAGTTTGCCAACTAAAACATTGTCCCTTGACTTTTTAACGCAAATTTTCTATTCACATATAAACGAGGTGCTCTGCTCCACGACATGCGTGTCAAAAAGTCAAACGACGAGAATAGAAAATAATCTATTCTCCCGACGTAAAAGAACATATTGTGTATTCACCTGTTGAATAATGTCGCGTTGGGTGAGATTATCAAAAGCAGCCACAAGCGCATAAGCACCGGTCATCACAGCAACCGTCGCGCCGGCGTCGTGTAGGATCGCCGCAACGCCGTCGGACACGGCGGAAGCTCGAAAATCGCACGGCGGCGGAGAAATGCGACGGAGATTGACGGTGGGAGATAGAAAAGTATTAGAATACCGGCGGCGGTTGAGAGCTGAGAAACTGAGGTTTGCAGGGGGCGGAGACGGCAGGGGTAATATGGTAATTATGGTCATTTCTACTTGTTGCGACTTTTCTCTTCTGACACGAGATATGCTCAACATTATCATCATCATAAATAAAAAATGTTCACAGTAGGGACGCCTCGTTATTAACTTATTATTATTATTCGATTCGATTCCAGTACGATAAAGGGGTAGGTGGGGGTGGGGGTACGGGTAGGAAATCTACTCGTCTTACGCGGGTGCATGCCCACTCGGGATCTAAATAAATAAAAATAATTTTGTTTAATATTTTTATTCAAGAAAAAATATTAGCTGAAAACTCTTTTTATTAATTTTTTTATTTGCATCTTGTCTATTTTATAATTTAATTTTGAAGTTTTCTATGTTTTGCGATTTTTTTTACAAATCTGAGTTAATTTTTAATAAGTTAGTGGATACTCAAGCTTGATTTGATTGTTGTACATATTTTATTTTATTTTATTTTGATTTGATCTGTACTAATATTAAATTTAAATTCATTTATAATACTTCAATAATGCGGTGTTAAGTTTGATTTATTTTAATATATGAATGTTTCAAATTTATATATTACTGAATCTTATATGTCACCCGGAGTAGGCATGTCAATGAACCGGATCAAGCATAATCCATATCTTAATTCATTTATTTTTCGGGTTCGGATCGGATCATGGTTGAATTTTTCAGAACTCGATCCATATCCGGATCCGATTCGGAGATCCGATCCATTTATGTTTTAAAAAAATAACAATTTCCCATACTTTCTAAAAAAAATTGAAAATGTAAACATAACCGATAACAAATAGTTTCACAATTACAATTTTACATCCATTGAAAATTTTTAACTTTGAAATACAATTTTCAAATATTTCCTCATCAACAAGTTCCAGAAGCTTGTCTTCTTTATAACTCGAAACAGTTTATGATGGTTACATGACTCCAATATTGCCTCATCAACAAGTTCCAGAAGCTTGTCTTCTTTATAACTTTTCCATGCCTAAAAGAGATGATGTGTAACTGTTAAAGGAAGTGGTGCCTCTAGCATACAAGTATGATAATATATATTATAGGTGATCACAGTGAATAAATGATCTGTTTTTCTTTCCACTTACTGTCTCTATCACTAAAACTCCAAAGCTATAGACATCCGATTTAGTTGAGAATATTCCGGCAATAGCATACTCCGGGGGCATGTAACCCCTGCAGGAAACAAAAAGAGAAAAAGTATATCAATCTTTCACAATGGAATAAAAATCGTGGTAGCGTACCAGTGTTTCAAAAACTCGTACTATGTCCCAACAACCCTTGTTGTATTTGCTTGAGTTTGATTGCCTCCAAAACTTCTAGCCATGCCAAAATCTGAAATTTTTGGATTCATCTCGTGATCGAGTAGGACATTACTTGTCTTGAGATCTCTGTGAATTATTCTTAGTTTAGAGTCTTGGTGAAGATAGAGAAGTCCCCTAGCAATGCCATTTATTATGTTGTAGCGCTTTGACCAATCCAATACTTTGCTAGCTTCTTCCTCTGTTCAATTTTTTTTCTGTTCAATTAATTCATATAGTTCTGAAATTGAATCAAGTACATATATATATACCACATGATAATATTGGGTTTGAACCACTGAGATTAAATCCAGCATTCATTTTGCAGAATTCCCAAGTAACGTGATTAGATTTAGTTAAAGAAGCAAATTAATGGAATAGATAACCCAGTACTTATTCCTTGAAATAGTGCATGGATATTTGAATTCTGATCCAATAATCCTTGCGGAAAAACCATATTGCCTTGCTGGGAGCATGATTACACTAACCTCGTTTCATCCACATTATTAATAGCATGTAATATGTCAATATATATTTATATAGGAAGGTCATACCAAAAATACAGGACTCTAGACATCTGTTGGGCAAGTATTCATATATCAGCATCCTTTCCCCTTTGTCAATGCAGCATCCAAAAAGTGTCACTAGATTTCTATGTTGTAGCTTGGCAATACATGAAACTTCATTCATAAATTCATCTACTCCTTGTCTTGAATCCTTGGCCAGCCTCTTTACAGCTATTTCCTGACCATCATTCAGCAAGCCCTATAAAATAAAAATTAATCTTATGATGGTTCCATTTTCTGCAGTAATGGATTGTACTATATATGCATCACCGTGAAATAATTTCTTACTCTGGAATAGTCTAGATGTGTATCTATACTGTTTCTGTTAGATTATCTCCAGTCTTTAAATGTGATCTAAAAAGATACGCTCATGGTATGCAGAATAAAAGGTTTGCAGAGAGTTGCAGAAAAACTTTTTCCTTGGGTTGTGGTTTCATAAGTAAACATTCAGCAATAATGTTGTTTTATTATTCTACTTCATAAGACGTTTATATAGAAACTAACTAAAGATATCTTCTGCCTTATGGTGGCACAATACAGGGTGTGTAGCATTAATCATTCATGTGATAATAGAATGCATAACTTATTTCAGTTGAAATCACCTTGTAAACTGGTCCAAATCCACCTTCGCCAAGCTTATTAAGGTCGGAGAAGTTGTTTGTGGCATTTGCAATTTCTTTGAAGTCTCAAATAGTGGCACTTCGAAATCTTCCCCCTCAATTTTGTTCAAGGCTACCATTTCTGAATTAAATTTCATTCTCCCTGTGAATAAAGAATTGTAATTTAAGCTCATTGTTAGCAAGCAAGTACTGACAACACAAATCTTAGGATAGTTTACTTGACCATGGAGTTTACAATCTACCTCTTCTCTTCTGAATTCTCATCCTCAGTAAGTGCAGCATTATGAAAAGTAGAGCTGTTGCTAATATGGTCAACAGTATCACGATTGCCTTTGTAACTTTGGACATCTTACTTTCCATTTTATAATCTAAGGTTATTGGGAAAATGAAGTAAATAACAACTGAGATAGCATTCTGTAATAATCCTTGTACTTGTTTAATTAGTAAAAGATAACTTGCCAAACTCGGAGGACATTTTAACATACATATCTTCCCCATCCGTGTAGTACTTGATATCCATCAGCTCACCATACAATAAGATGCATCCACTTCCCCCTTGTCTAATATCTGCATTCGTATAAGCTGTACAAGAGCAATTCTTTATGCACAATCTCTCACATTCCTCTAGGTTTATGCTCAAACTATACCATGAAATTCGCGTGTCTGGCAATTTCACACCCGAATATTTCATAAAACTCTCTCCACTCCCACAAGTCATTGGACTTCCCCGGACACCCATCAGAGTAATTTCCTACTTCCCACTTTTCTCTAAATTTTGGGACAAATCCTTTCAAACATTCACATCTAGGATAGTTATTAGGATTACAACCTCCATACGGACCACAGAGTCCGTAACGATCACATTTGCCCATATGCAGAGTAGTATAAACTACCCAATCTTGATTTCTACGACTCCATATCATAATAGTTGATTCACCATCTGGATTCAACACATACCTCGATATAGGAGTATTGTCATCAGCAAGTTCATACCTAAAATAAATTTCCTTGTCATTAAAAACAAATTCATCGACATAAAATCCAAACATTTTAGTCTTCGAGTTACCACTAAACCATAGACCAGCTTCTCCACGGTGTCAAGCACCTATCAATACCATTCACCAAGTCTATTCCAAACTTCATCCCAGGTAACTGAGTATCTACAGGATAATCAAAACTCTGCCACAAATAATTCTCCGAATCGCTATCAACTGCATCTCTTAAAACAAGATTTCCATTATCTAACAGCTGTACCACAGGATTCTTAATCACAGATTTTCTTGAAACTGAAGTCCAAACAATTTTTGCTCCACCACTAGTAACCACTACAGATCCTTTACTATTGAACATTACAGCACCCGAAGTGTTATTAAGTGGTGTCTCTCTATTAGCAACCCATACTAGTGTTGATTTCGACATCATGTACCATATACCAAGATATCTGTTTTTGGAACTCCCTGGACTAAAAAAACCAAGTTCGAAATTCCTACCTGCTGATACTATCGTGTTACCATCTGCAATGGTTTGGTTTTCTCTGACTGTGTCTAATGCAGAAGATGTGTACATGTTTGAAACAAGAATGCAACAATACAGAATAATGGTGATGCATTTTATAGTTTTGCTCAATGATGATCTGTCTGGTTTGGATATGGACTGCTTTTTGTTCAACATGGTCTAGGCCTCACTGCTTTCATGGAGAGCTATAATATTTCCATTTGAATACCATTCTTTGCTCAGATTTTGAATTCAGCAGTTTGATATCTTGAAATGTGGACTTTACAAAAACTGAAGGTATGCGTACATCTTATCCTCGTTAGTGTGTTTTGCTTCGGTTTATAGATGAGTTGGTATCTTAGAAATGTAGAGATTTTGTTCAAGAAATGGTTATGCAGGCGAATGAATATGTATTGTATACAGCAACAAATAATAAAGTTTCTTGTTTCTTATCCTGCAGATGAATATCAGACTAGTTAAAGCGGCCAGTTTCAATCTTGGTGGCAAGGTGGAGGTGAATTATTTCTTGTGATTTGACCTTGAACAAAAAATTATTCTTTGGTATTTTTATAAATTTAAAATTTGAATTTTATAATATAATAAATATAGTTTATGGTAATAATTTTTTATAAAATTATATTTATTATAGAATATAAATAAAATTCATTATAAAATTAATCAATTTAATAAGGGTTTAGTTAAAGTTACAAAATGAGTTAGACAAAAAGATACTATAATTTAATTTTATATTTACTGTATTAAAAAAGGGGTGTTGGGTAAAAAATACTGAAGTTCGAAAAACAGTTGTCCAGCATGACCTAATATTGAAAGATAGATCCAATGTGACAGTATTATAAAAAATATAAGTATATGGGAACAGGCGAAACTTTTAAAATTATTTGGGAACAGGCATCTTTATACAGTAATAATGTAGTATAAAAAAATATTATATAATACTTTGACTACTTGGGTTGACATAGTAAAATTGTATAATACCTTTAGTACAAATTATTTTAGGCCCTTTGCAAATTTTTATTACATTTTTAGTTTTCTAAACACAAATTATGATTGCAAATAAAGTTTGCAATCCTTATCAGATTATGTAGGTCTCATTTGGTATTGTTGTTTCAGACAGTTATAACAGTTTTTTACTGAAAAACTGTCATAAAGGTGTTTAGTAAATTATAAAAACTGATTTGTGGAAAAGTGCTTTTAGTCTAAAAATTGCTGTTAGCAAAAGCATGTACCTCTTTTGAAAAAAGTTGCTTTCAGCTTTTACAGGAAGTAAGTATCAGTTTCATCATCAAACATTCCTAAAAACATTATTTTTATATATTATATATCAAAATATGCATAAATCAAAAAAATTACCAAACAGTCATTTGATTTTCCTGACAGCACTTTTTCCATCGACACTTTTTCTCACAGCACTCTCAAACGGAGTCGTAGTCTGTGTTTTCGAATTCAAAAAAAAAATTGTATTTATTTTTCAAATATTTTTAATAGTATAAAAGAAAATTTTGAGATAAATTGTATAACCAATTTCTTTCTAATTTTTTTTAAAAAAAATTCTTTACTTCTAAAAAAGTTACTAGGAAACAAATTCAAAAAACATAAATGTTATATTTTTTCCTCTTTCTTCAAAAAAATCTGTGAAATGCGGTGGTAATGTCTTGTAATTTAATATTTTAATATATAATTAAATTTTAAAATACATTTTATAATAGAATGAAATTTTTATTTATTACTACTTATATCTACTATATTTTTAATGAGGTTATTTATTAAATAACTCATTTTATTCATTCCAATATATTAAGTAGATTACCGAATTTTTTTTATTTCATTATAATCACTCAACACAAAATAAGTTACACTCCATTTCATTTTTGAGAAATTATCATTAAAATAAATATTTTTCATTAAATTTTAAGGCATGGATTTAATCGAAACTTGATATGTGTTAGGTCCCGAAGTATCGTAGAAGGAAGGTTGAATACGATACTCACTAAATTAAAAAAAAATTCGAATATTTTGAGGATAAATAATTTAGAGTTCGGTTAGTGGGTTCGAATCCATGAGGTGAATAGTGTTTAGGAGGGTGGTTTACTAATTTTCTATTTTTATGAATAAACAATAATGTTCTAGAAAATTAGCAAGTAATTAAACGAGACAAGTTTCAGAGAATATATCTTTCGTATATAAACTCAGAGGGGTGCTACGCCCAATTTTAAATGAACTGGTTCCTATTACAATGTATAGATCTGTGTATGTACAAAAGGAAATCAATCTAACAAAGAGTGTTTTATAATAGCCATATATATTTACAACATAATGAACCGGCTAGATTATAAAACTCCGGTGAAGAAGGTATGTGTATGGTTTTGTATCTCTTCTTCTCCGGCTTCTGTTTCTTTCTCTGTATCTATATGTGTGGTTGTGTGTATTCACTCCTACCAAATGAATTAGATTCATTTGTTTATATTGTGTAGGCTTTACAATAATTGAACTACATTTGTGAGTGTCGAATTCTTCCCCTATGTATGTTGACTTGAGTTGACTTTGAGAAACCCGTGAATATTTTCTAGGTGTCGAATATTGTTCATGTGTATTAGGACTTAGAAAATAATCCATCTTTCGTAGAGGTCTATGTGTCGAATTAGAATGTCTTGTATGTTGTCTTGATTCACATGTGTCGATTTTACTTTCATGTATGACTATGTGTCGATTTTTCTTCCCTTGTATATGCCTTAGAGAATTTCTCATCATGCCAAGAATTTATGTGTCGATTTCTTATCCCTTGTATGAGCATGCGTCGACTTTTCTTCACTAGTATATGCCTTAGAATATTTTTCATCATTCAAAGAACTTATGTGTCGAATTCACTCCCTTGTGTAAGCCTGTGTCAATTTTTCTTCCATGTAGAATTGACTTAGATTCTTTTTGGCATACTACAAGCTATGTGTCGATTTTCTCTTCCATATATAGATAAGTGTTGAATTCTTCACCCTTGTACAATGACTTAGAGTGATTTTAACTATAGTCAAATCCTTGCATACTTGACTTCACTTCGCTTCTTTCAATTCGGCTTGTGCAATAAACATGTTGACCAATTCTTTTGTGTTGACACTTAATGCACTGGTTTGGTTCATAAATGACTAACACTGATCTTGATCTTCATATTCTCATTTAAAATCAAATGACAGGAATGCTGCAGTTCTTTATTGCTTCGAACACTGATTATAAATAAACACTGTACTTTCACTAGAATCTTTTCTGGTTTTAGACAACGTCTTCATTACTACTACAATCTTGAATACTTCATTCTATGTTCTTCACTGACGCTTGAACATATAAATGAATTTCCTTCAGTGAGTATAACTTTAAGACTGCAGCTGTCTTCTTTAACCTTTGTATTTACCATGTCTTCAATTCTTCTAGATTCCTATGCTTCGAACACTGTTTATCTTCAATCAATGCTATTACACTGAAATCTTCTAGTGACTTTTATACTGAATCTTCAACACTTCTAAAACCCTGAAAGTCTTTAAACATTATTCTTCACCGAGGCATAAACATATTAATGAACTTCTCTCAGTGACATGTAGTAGACTTCAAAAATTCTTCTAATATCTTGATTCACTGTATTTGCCTTATCTTCATTTCTTCCTGATTTTCGTGTAGGCGTAATATTATTTAATTATCCTATTATAGTGTTGAGTTATCACGATTACTATTAATACAGTTTCGCAATTTCACCAACAATATGGATCATTCACATGATAACATAATGATGAAATAAAAAAAGGTTGAATTAGAGAAATTTATAAAATAAAAGTTAAATTCAACTTAAAAGGAAGATGAGTACGTAAAATCTTAAAAATCCAATGTAATCCATTTGTATATAAGGTGGATTGAGACGTTGACATGTTTAATTAGAGAAAAATTAGTTTAGTAATTTTTTTGCATTTATTAAAATTTTAAAATTTAACGGAATGCAACTTCATTTAAAATGAGTGGGGCAAATGAAACCAAAAATTTGTCAATAATTTCACAAAAAAATGTCAATAATATACTTACATTAGAACGATACCGCTCATACCAGTGATTAAGTTGATAATTAACTCATTTTTAATGAGAAAAATGTTCATCAAGTATTTTACATGTAAAAAAATAAGAGAATATTTATTATTTAAAACTTAGATTTGAATTTATTTGGGTTATTGGTTTTGAAATTCCAATGTCAAAATAATAGAATTTCAAACTAAACTTTAAAACATTATATATATACATAAATTAAAATATAAATTTTGAAAAGTAAATTATAAATAATAAATTAATTGTTTTTTTGATTTCAAAAGAAAAAATAATTACAAAAATCATGTAGCAAATACAGTATTTGAAATCAGAGAGAATCAGTGTAAAGCTGGGTACCCTTTCGTATTTAGCACAATCATCCATACAAATATCATACACACACTGTTGCTTCACTTGTACAGTTCTACTACTGAATCATCATCATCATCTCTCTCTCTCTCTCTCTCCACATTTCACATGAATTGCCTTCACAATCTCCCCAGGTTTGCTATCCATTCATCCTATTTAATTTCATTTCTATATATTCCAACAATATCATCACATTTAATAATAATTGAAATTAAACTTTTTTATTTTCGATTATATTCCGATTCAGATCCTCATTTTTGCCACTTCAAGATAGTAAATGTCGCGCTAACATAATTTATTCTCCCTGCCTTGTCAATCGCATGGTAATTTATGCTTTTATCTCATCTGAAGTTTATATAATTTAGTAGTATAATTTACTCTCACTATTTATATGGATGAATGTGTGTTTTTATGTATATATGCAGGGAGTTATCAGTTCTACTGATCGGCGTCGAAACATCTCTATCAAGGTCATTTTATTTTATTTGTGTGATTTTTACTAGTTAGTGTTTATTTAGCTACTTATTTGTTATATGATTCGCATTCTAAAGCTATGTATTAATCATGTACATGTTTTGTTGAATACATGAACGTGTTCTGTATCTTGTTTTAGACTTTTTGATATTTAGGATATTGTCGAGTCCATAAGACAATTTCTACTTTTTTCGTTAGATTTTCTATGTCTTTCTTTGGAGAATACGAGTTGTGGTATGCCTGATCACACATGATTAATTTCTTTCAATGTATATATAAACCTTGTGGATGAGATTTTAACTGTTACGTAGTTTATTTCTAGTTTTAATTATTCGCGCCATTATAATTGTGTTTCTACTTATTGTTCAGCTCGAGTACAACCGAACTGTTTACATTTAAATATTAAGTTGATTGAGTTTCGAAACTGATATATACTGAAATGTCATTCGTCCTAGTGGACTGGGGATATTCACATTTGTTATAATACCAAAAATAGTTCATGACTGAATAGTTATCTTCTATTCTCCCATTTGTTTGATTGAATTGCATTTCGCGCTCTAGAGAATTTAGTTTGTGATACTGCATATGTGACATTAGCTTGGAAGGTAATTGAATTCCATGATTTTTTTGGCCTTTAAGAGAATATATAAAATAGTCAGAATCTGTGCTTATTTATTTTCAATCTCTTATGATCGTTTTTTAGGGGTTACTTAAAGTGATTAGTTCATTAATGTCTCATTTTAGGCAACAAATGGCTCTGCACCAGTTACCAATGCGGAAGGTGCTAAAGTGGAGGATCAGAAGTCTGATGAATACAGTAATAACATGACTGAAGCTATGGGTGCTGGTAAGCTTATCGTACGGTATATTAAGACTGTGGTATTTGAGGGTAGCTTTTTTGATACTAATACTGATTTATTTAGAATTTTTAATTCGTATCTAGGTTGTAGATTCTTAGCTAGTGATATGCATAAAATGAAAATTTAGGGCAACAATTTATAAGTTATCTGAGGGGTCTCTACCCCTGCTTTCTCGACATAAGCTACCCACTTATCTGCATAGACTTCATAGCTTATCTATAAAGACATTCTTTCCCAAGTACTATCAGGAATATATATAGTGTTTGTATATTTCTACAACATTTTTCCTGATGTATTTTGTACAGTGTTGACATATAGGCATGAATTGGGAATGAACTACAACTTCATTCGTCCGGATTTAATTGTTGGGTCATGCCTGCAGGTGATACTCTTATGTGTTCTTTTTAGGCTGAGAGCACGTATTATTGTTTCAACACCAGAATCTTATGACTTATCTTCTTTATCTGAATGCAGACTCCAGAGGATGTGGACAAGCTTCGTGTCATTGGAGTGAAAACCATTTTTTGCTTGCAAAAAGATTCTGATCTAGAGTATCCTAGCAGTCGAATCTTATATAAATACTCCTTTTCTTGCATGTGAAAAATTCAAGATCTTGCTTCATAAACAGGAGATTATTTGAGTGTAACATATGAAACAGATCTCTAGCAAAATTATAAATTTGTGAAAATAGTAGTGTATTGGCTCTTAACTCAATCTCCAGATATTTTGATGTTGACATCAATGCCATTAGGGAATATGCAAGCACATTTGATGACATTGAGCACTTGCGTGCTGAAATAAGGTTGGTTAAATTAATAGATATAGAAGTTCAACCGTTCTCTTTCTAAGCCCCCTCCTTTTATGCTTTATTCTTTACTTTTATCAGAAGCTGTAGTTTGGGTTCAAGAGCTGGTATTTTTTTTTAAATATACAAATTATCTTTATCTTGTAGATCATCTCTAATAGTTTAGCTTTGAAACCAGCTAAGTATTTTACTATGCAAATTGTCTTTACCCGCAATTTTTTATAATCACAGTAGAGAAAATTCGTCCTTTATGCGAGTTTAAGTTCTGGTAGTGTGAGCGAGTAATCTTATTAAGCTTATGATAGAAAGTCACTAGTTTCATAGGCTTTCTAATACTGTGTAGAGCTGTATTTAAAATTTTCCATGATTTCAAATGACATTGCTTTGATATATCTGTTTTAGTCTTTCTGAATTAGCAATGTATTTGTAGATTAAACCATGCACACTTTAGAACACTACAAACTTGTGTCTAATGGAACAGGGACTTCGATGCATTTGATTTGAGGTTGCGGCTTCCGGCTGTCGTCAGCAAACTACATAAAGCAGTTAATCGAAATGGGGGTGTAACTTATATACATTGCACAGCTGGACTTGGAAGAGCACCCGCAACTGCTGTAAGCATGTTAAATTAGTGTCATATTTGGTATCTTAATACAAAGAGAATAATTAATACTGTAGTATTCCTGTCTTAGCCCGTGTCACTGTTGCCCTGTTAAATTGCACCGATTCTTGCTATGACTTGCAGTTGGCATACATGTTCTGGGTTCAAGGCTATAATCTTAAGGAAGCCCTCAACATACTACTGGTAATTCCTGTCATTATCTACTTATGGATCTTCTTGTTGCAAGTCTGTAATGCATAAAATACATTTAAATTTATACTTTATATGCAAAATTTTTGAAAACAGTTTACCTGTTGAATCGATAAACAGTTTTTCTAGGGTCTGGAAGTTCAGTTTCTGAGCATAATCATATACTGGTGGACCGAGAGTCTTGTATGTAAATAGATGGATTCGGTCGATCATGCTGGAAGTAAAGCAGTCCCAGCTTAATTAAGATATCCAGTTATAAATAGTAATTCAAACGTATTTATTTCTGAAGTAGTCCATATATCTTTCTTTATGTGGTCTTGCAGGGCAAGCGTTTTTGCTTCCCAAAACTTGAAGCTATTAAGAGTGCGACTGCTGACATAGTGAGTAATTTTCTTTTAAACAAGAAGTTTTAAAATCCAACTATATGATATGTTGTATTATGTTTTTAAATGCTATCTGTATAAGGGTTTGGAAGTTCTTTACTAAGAGACTTATAACAATGGTCTTCTTTAGAGCATATAAATAGTCACAAAAACTGAGTGGAGACTGTAGTGAACCTAGAAACTTGGAATTTAAAAATTGTAGATAGATAGATAGATAGTGTAGCACACAACTGCTTTAGTACGCAAGTGTGGGTGACATATTGATGCATAATATATGTATTTCCTTTATTCCAATGAAAGATTTATGAATGTTTCCATAAAGAACGAGTACTTTGTGGTAAAATAATTTTGTTTAATGGCATATTATAAGCAATATAACTGTTTTGTTGTTTCTGAAGTTGCATATAAGCAATATACTGCTGTTTTGTTGTTTCTGAAATGCATTATCAAATTTAAAACATTTGCCTTGAATCGTATGGAAGATACGGTTTTGTATGAATATTTGGATCAGATCAGTGTATCACTGTAGTTTCTATTAATACACTTTCCCTGTTACTTGAATGTTATTTTTTGAGTGCTAAGTTAGATTTTGTGTTTTTAAAGCTTACAGGTCGGAAAAAGAAGCCTGTCACCTTGACATGGAATGGTGACAATTGTTCGTCGGTGGAAATCTCTGGTCTTGATATAGGATGGGGTCCGGTATAATGATACTTTGAACTTTTAAGCTTATCATGCACTTAATCTTGAAGTACCTATCTTATATTTTATATATGGGTTCACTTTACTATTCTGCTATGCTTGGTGTGGATTTCTATAGTTTCGAAGAGCTGAAAGCTGTACTTTTGACTATTTCTTACTTGTGGCACAGCACCTGCTAAATGTCTTGATATATGAATTGTTGACACGACATGCAAAATTTAGAAATTTTCTTAGAAGTTAGTTAGGTAATATATGTTATGTGGTCAGTTTTAGTCCAAATATTTGATGATTTAGCATTCATGAGGTGTTGGTTAATTGGTTTGTCGTCTCTACAGCACAGTTACTTGGAGTTAGTTGCATAATCTTAACTTTTTGTACACGAGATAGCTTCTTAAATGATATGAGTAGTTTGTGTGGATGACGTGCATACATCTCATATGCTTAGGATTAGGATAAGCATCTGATATTTGAACTGGTAGGACTTACTGGATACGGTTGGTTTGGTCTGGTATGAATGTAATTAAGGGGGGAATAGAATGAAACTGGTTCTATTTTATGGATAAATATTTATATATTTTTGAGTAAATTGCATTATGTGTACTTGCACCTTGGTATACCACTTGCAATACTATACTTAAGAAACTACCACTTGCAATATTGAAGTTTATATTTTGTCTATTTTAGCTAATGTCGTGACCTTTTTTTTGTCCATTCACATTTTAACCATTAAATTTTTATAATATATGTTTACTTCGACCTAAATAAATAGTTATTGAAATAAAAATCGGACAAGAAGTTCTCAAAAAGTTAATTGAAATAAACGAAATTTGTATAAATGTACATGAATATAATAGTATTACAAATGTTAGTTTTGAAAATATAGTATTACAAGTGATATGTCGGTCAAAGTGCAAGTACACATAATGCACTTTACTCTATAACTTTTACTTCCTCCATTCCATTAGTATAAATTCAAACTAAAGTTCAACCCTACTGATCCTGGGATGACTTCTCATTTCTACTTCTATTTTCCTTCACAAACCTCATCATAGAAATTTGCACACTCTCATATTTTTTGCTCTTCCCTTTACATACTTCTCTTCCACCTCTATATTTGTTCACATATTCCGGTTCTATCTCTTCCAACCAAATGAAGCATTAGTATCTACTCCCTCCGTTCCAAAATAATAGTCGCTTTGACTTTTGGCACGTATGTTAAGGTGAGAAAAAAAAAGCATAGTTAAACTCGGTATTAAATTTAAAATTTTATATCAAATAAAAATATAGATTCTAAACTTTTATTTGATGTAAAAAATTAAATTTTATAATAAGTCTAATTATATTTTTTTTACACCTTAACATACGTGCCAAAAGTCAAAGCGACTATTATTTTGGAATGGAAGGAGTAATAAATTTTATGAACAAACTACTTATTTTCGCATGACATTTAATTCACTATTAAGTTATTGTCCCACTACGATGGTACAATACTTTCTGTCAAATTTAACCAGAATGTATTGCTAATGTGCTATGTAGCAAAGTAATCTAATTTGAGTCCATGAAGATAAAACAGTGTTGAAAATTAATCTTAAACTTATTATTAATTATTTTGTTTTAAGTCTAATAAATCGTTTCTTGCAATCGTTAAGGCTAAGTCAGTGCACTAGCTGTTTGTGTTGGCAGTAGTGAGCGAGTCTCACGGGTTGTTTAGAGTTAGTAGGAGTATGGAAGTAGTGGAGTTGGTGTAGGAAATTAGTTGCTGATTTGTAGCTCATTTCTAGTTGTTTTCAGGGTATAAATACCCCACTTGTATTTCAATTTTATGAATTAGGAAAACAGAACTAGCAATGTGTTCTCAGTTTATTTCTTTTTACATACATACGTACTCAAATATCAGTCCATAAGTTTCTGTTTTCCCAACACTTGGTATCAGAGCTCACATGATCTAGGGCTTGTGAGTTGATATTTTATACATACACCTATATATATATATATAGTATTTATCTGTCATATTCAATGGCATCAAACAATTTCTCCATCTCTATTCCATTGTTCAAAGGTGATAACTATCATTCATGGGCCATAAAAATGAAAGCATACATGAAAGCTCTTAGTTTATGGGACATGATTGAGAGTGACACTGAGGCCACTCCTCTTCCAGGAAATCCAACACTTGCTCAAATCAAGAAACATGAAGAAGAAATGGCACGAAAGCCAAAGGCACTTTCATGTATACATTCAGCGGTGTCTGAAGAAATTTTCACAACAATCATGGGTTGTGAGTCTCCTAAAGAAGCATGGGAAAAAATCAAAGAGAAGTTCGAAGGTAACCAACAAATCAAACTTATGAAAATTCTCAACCTCAAAAGGGAGTTCGAGATGATGGGGATGAAAAGTAACGAAGGTGTCAAAGAATATGGGAGTAGCTTGATGTCTATTGTCAATCAAATCAAACTGCTTGGTGGAGATTTCTCAAGTCAAAGAGTTGTGGACAAACTTTTAGTGACTCTTCCCGAGAGGTATGAAACTAAAATTTCCTCACTTGATCTCAAAATTAACTGTTTCAGAATTGATCAATTCACTTCACGCCGTGGATCAAAGGAGGATCATGAGAAAGGAAGAAAATGGAGGGAAAATTGAGGGACTCCTATTAGCTAAAGCTTCATCCTCAAAAGGCAAAGTTCAATGCAATCATTGTCATAAGACGGGTCATGAAGAAAAGGACTGCTGGCACAAAGGGAAGTCACAATGTTTCCGCTGCAAAAGATATGGGCATCTAGCAAAGAATTGTAGAACCCAAATGGATGAAGAGAACATGATGGTCGAAGGAGAACCTTTCCTTTAGAATTTTGGGTGATTATGTGCACCTTGGAGAGAAGTGCTCCAAAATTGTGTTTTTGATGAGAAGTGCATCAATATTGATGGTGGTGAGAAGTGCATCACAAGATGAAGAGAAGTGCTTCATAAGTTTAAGATTATGGGGGTGAATGTTGAAAATTAATCTTAAACTTATTATTAATTATTTTGTTTTAAGTCTAATAAATCATTTCTTGCAATCGTTAAGGCTAAGTCAGTGCACTAGCTGTTTGTGTTGGCAGTAGTGAGCGAGTCTCACGGGTTGTTTAGAGTTAGTAGGAGTATGGAAGTAGTGGAGTTGGTGTAGGAAATTAGTTGCTGATTTGTAGCTCATTTCTAGTTGTTTTCAGGGTATAAATACCCCACTTGTATTTCAATTTTATGAATTAGGAAAACAGAACTAGCAATGTGTTCTCAGTTTATTTCTTTTTACATACATACGTACTCAAATATCAGTCCATAAGTTTCTGTTTTCCCAACAAACAGCAGTCTATGACAATCATTACAAGTTGTAAGATATTATGTGGTAAAAGGGTAAATTGAGTTTCATGTTATAGAAACTGATATTGGATGATATATTTCCGTGATAAACTTTTTTCTTTTATATCTAAACACCAACTTCAATATAGGGTGTTATCTATGAAGATAGAAACTCTCTTTCAAATGCATAGTTAATTTGTGTCATTAGTGTTCGGTATACTGTAGCTTCTGATACATAATATGAACATGGACCATCAAATTCTAAAACATTTGGCACCTGTGCATTAAGATTTAAGATCATGTACACATGACCAGCTTTACTAGTAAATTATGAGAACGGAATATATGCTTGTACTTCGACTTCTACAGAATACAGGTATATATATACTTCTGAGATGAGATTTAGGACTTAGGAGGATTGTTCAAACTATGATAATTACTTCATTATACATGAAAGGCGGTGAATCATTTCCATATAAATAAAATAACAATGTTTCTTGCTATTTTTTCAGAAAATACCTTTAAGTTATGATCAAGAACAAGGATTGTGGGTTCTCCACAGGGAATTGCCTGTAAGTGCTTCCGATACTCCGAAAGTGCATATGCTTATATACTGAAAATTGATCTCTGGTAAAGATTGTCCTGTCGTTTTTTACTGAGAGTCTGAGAACCAATTAATTTTCCCTCTTGCATCAATATATTCCTCACAATTTTTTTTGAGAGGTAATAAAAGTAGGAACAGGGAGCGTCGTTTTGAATACATATCCCTGGTAATAATCTATCAATACTGTTTCATTTTGATGCGGGATTAATTCCTGAGAGAGTGTTAATCAATAGTCCTCCTTGTATGAACTAAAAAGTGATGAAAAGTAGTATATGCTAAGGATTAAGTATGAGATTAAACGCCTAATCATCGTATGAAAAAACAGAAGAAATAGTCTGTTCCAAAAGCTCTCTCTTGAAACAAAAAATCAGTATAGTTTAATGATATCGAGTCCTGATATTACAGGAAGGACGATATGAGTACAAATATGTTGTTGATGGCGAATGGTTGTACAATAAAGATGAACCGGTCACTCCAATCAACAAGGATGGTCACATCAACAACTATGTCCAAGTATGTTTCAATCCTGTTATGAAGTATTAGCAATGAGAACTTTTTAATTTGGTTATGGCTTTATGCAAATATTACTCTGCCTAATAATCATTTGCATTCAACTATGCTCCATATGTAGTACCTGATATAATATAGGTCCCTAGTAAAATTATTTAGAGCAGATATTACTTAATTTGTTTTGTGATTAAAAAAAGTAAGCAGTTAATGTTATATTATTCTAAATTTATTTCCAATTCTTTCACCAGAAGCTCTAAAAGAATATACAGGTTTTTCTTTTTCTCCATTGGTCATCTATTAAGCCAACATCATTTATTTGGTGGTGCTCCTAAGAACTTAAACGTCAAAAACAGTCCATCTCTCCCAAAGTTGTTGCAACAAATTATGCAAGTTACTGGCATCCAATGCTAATTAGTTTATAGATACTTTTTGCATTCTGCATGCCAAAAGTAGGAGACAAATCACACATATTAATTTTAGATTACAAAATTTCCATACCATTCATTACTATTTTTACTAATATAGGCAGACTATTATGACATAATAGCAACCATGTTTATAAAATCTAATTTAGGCATTATATGAAAGTTCTCGCATGCATCTTCAAATTTTGGAACATGAGAGTAAATTTTAATTGTGTTCCGTGTGCAGGTGTCAGATGATAATCCAGAGAGCATTACTGCCAAATTGCGGGAGAGGTTGATGGCTGATGAACCTGATCTTACTAAGAATGAGCGACTGATAATACGCCAATTTCTTGAAGCTTGTTCAGATGAGGAATGAATCGCTAGTTGTATATGAGTCAATTTTATATGGAACTGTATATCCACTTGTTATAATGATTGTATCAACCTAGAGAATGTTTAAATTTAGATATTATATCCCAATAGGCTAACATCCATGGAGAAAAAGCAGATAAAAAAATGTCATATATGAAATTGTACTATAGATGTAAAATGTTGTATGAGGGGAAAAATAAAGTATCAAGGGATGTAAACATCCAAACTGTATGCCAGACTACCAGTATTCAAGTTATGAATACGAGATGTAGAATAATAAATAGTGAAAGTTAAAGCAAGTTATGAATTACTTTTATTTGTAGTACTTTCGGTAGAAGATTGGGTTAAATGGTGTTTTGGTCACTGAACTGATTACTAATTTTCAATTTGGACATCCAACTGAAAAAGCTTTCAATCAGGTCACATAACACTTAAAAGCTTTCATCCGAATCATTAAACAAATTAAAATTTTCACGACCGTTAAATATTGTTGACCTTGAATGGAATTCATCTATTTGTTGTCAAATAAGCCGCCACATCAGATGTTTAACCCGCCCATCTTTTAAACCACCCATCTTTTAACCCGATCCAATAATAACCCATCCATCTTTTAAATATATTCTTCCTAATTCTAAATACACTTTATCACATTCAAATTCTTAAACCAAATTATACAGAGCAGAGAAAGATGATGAGAACAAGGTCGGGGAGTGAACTTCGTTTAATTCAATAAAAGAATAAAAACAAGAATGTTGAAGATGAAATTGTCATTGAAGATAAAGAAGCTGGAAGAGATGAGTTCGTCGGAGTAGATGAGACCGGAGGTGAAGATGAGTCCACCGGAGAGAACAAGGTCGAGGAGTGAACTTCGTTTAATTCCATAGAAGAACAAAAAAAAGAATGTTGAAGATGAAATTGACATTGAAGATAAGAAAGTCGGAAGAGATGAGTTCGTCGGAATAGATGAGACCAGAGGTGAAGATGAGTCCGCCGGAGGGGATGAGACCGGAGGTGAAGATGGGGCTAATGATCCTTCACTAAGCACTACCATTTTCATTTCTACAAAGCTCAACTCGGCTATAACTTTTTACAGTTCACCATCCCTCATCCTCGTTTTGACCTTCAATTCTTGTATAACCTCTCTAGCTCTATCAGTGTAGGGGTCTGCCCATAAAAAATTGCATTTTTTCCAAGGATCCTTATAGTTACTACAACCAAAAAACCTTCTACCGGGGGTCTAAAGTACCTTCTCTCTAAGTTTCTTGAAGGGGTGCTACAACATCACACTTGCATTTTATGTTGAATCCCTATTCGGAACTGGAGTTGCAATTCTTATTATTTTTTACTGATGGGTTGAAGTAGTGGAGCTTCTTGAAGTTGGCATGGAAGACGGAAGAAGAAAGAAGAAAGACGGAACCTAATCAGAGAAGAATGAAGTGTTAGGATACCGACTTACCAGGATCATATATGTTAAGTTAACATTTCTCCTAAAATCTCAAGTTGTTAGGATACCGAGTTATTAGGATCATATATTATATTATAACATTTTTCCTCACTCGAAAGCCCATTTATGGGTCGAGAGTGGATCACGGACGCCCATTTTTGGGACAATAATAAGCTTTTCATATCCATAATTATGAGAATATTGAGGGTGGCAGGGAGTTGAACCTTAGACCTCTGCCGATTAGAGCTCTGATACCATGTTAAGTTACTAGTTCTCCTAAAACCAAGGTGTAAGGATAACGATTTACTAGGATCATATAACGATTTACTAGGATCATATATTATATTCTAACATGAAAAAAAGAGAAATCATTTAAACGGAGAAGAATGGGTTGTGGGCTATGGATTTTTAAATGGTTAGATAGGTACAACGGTCTTCTGACCTGGACATGTCGCATTGCTTATCAACTTTCCGTCCAATATTTAATGTTAGTAACGACTAGTGACTTGATTGGAAATTTTAAACACTGTAATGAATTGACTGAAAACTTTTTCTCTTGAATGATCCAATAAAAAATTAGTAGTCAATTCAGTGATCAAAACGTCATTTAACCCGTAGAAGATTTATGTTAAACCGGCCTTAAATCTTGATCTCAACTAATAATTCCCGCTTCGGCTGATCATCCATGAATTACTTTTCGATGGTTGCCCTCTTATCAGTTATCACCGTCAGCATCACCTGCCACCGTCTACCACTAGTCCACTACTAGACATGGCTTACCACTGCCATTAATTATTGACCATCGATAACTAATGAATACTATAAATAAATTTAATAATTTGTAAAAAATAAATTTTATTTTCCGTATATAAAATGAGTGATTGATAATGTACAAAGCAAATAATTTTTATAGTATAAAGTAGTGATTTGGGTCTAGTTTCCTGCATAATCCAACTTCCAACTTCTATATATAATGGCCCAACAAAGTTTTGGTGAGATATTTAAATGTTGAGACAAGTTAATATTGAGACATTTTATTCACTATTTAAAATGCTAAATTACCCTTTTTATTATTTTTAAAAAATAATTGTTTGAGTGAGTTAAATTCAACAAGGATTTGGTGAGATATTTAAATGTTTAGATTATTTAATATCGAGACATTTTATTCAATATTTAAAATGACTAAATTACTCTTTTTTATTTTTTTTAATAAATAGTTGATTGAGTAAGTTAAATCCAATTTTTAATTTACACATCTTTCATCATGGTGGGTGCACATGGGTTACTAAAATTGAACCAACCAAACCCTCTTTTCGTCCGATTGAACCGATTAAAAAAACACAATATTAGAATAAGTTAAAAAAATCCAAACCAACTTTAATAAGTTGGGTATGGATTATATATATATATAGGTAAGGTTCTAGAGAGATCATCTTTAGCGAGAAAACCAGAGACCTCAATTTTAATCATGACATTAGATTCTTTTAAAGTAAGATTGTCTTAATTTTTAAATGAAGATTCTGTTAGATTGTGAGTAGATCAACGGTGAATATATAGGGTCTCTGGTTCTCTCGCTAAGGAGGGTTATCCCTTAAACCTCTCTCTCTCTCCCCCCCCCCCTCTCTCTCTCCCCCCCCCCCCCTCGCTCTCTCTCTCTCTCTCTCTCTCTATATATATATATATATATATATATATATATATTTGAGTCAATCCATCCCAACCTGATTTAAGTTAAAAAATTTGTTTGATAATTTTTATATATCTATATGTAATATACAACTACACACTATATAATTTTATTTATAAATAAATTATTAAATTATGTATATATATATATATATATTTATATATATATATATTATTACATAATTTATTTAATTAAAATTTTGATACTAATCAAAATGAAAAAAAACAATAAAATTGTAAGTTATATAGACATTATAATAAGTTATAGGCATATTGATTTTTTTTGTTTACCTAAACCAAAGTATGGTAAGTAGGGTGGGGTTACGAATTCATTTTTTATGGGTTAAGTTTAAAATTTTCAAATCGATATAATTGGATTGGGTTACTAAAATGATATAAACCCGACAAATCTAACACATGAACACCTTTAATGATGGCTAACTAGGTGTTTGATGAGATATTTTATTAGTAAGACAATTTAATAGTGATACAATTTATTAATGAAATAACTATGATTCACATGAGACATTTTATTCATTTTGAAATGAATATTTATGATGAGTCACTTATTCAAATAAATTATGAATAAGAGAATAATTTGAGATTTAAGATTTAGGGATGATTTAGATAATTAGATTAAATATATAAATAGATTAAAATGTGATATTAAATATAACATCAAATATATTATATAAAATAATTGGTCTAGATATCGTATGGATATAACAAACTATGATTCGAAAATAGAATAACGAACAATTAGATGAATGAACCATTTAAATTAATCGAATTTCAAACATCATTTTAAAAATAAATTTATATTATATATGAAAATTATTTGAATTTATGTAAGAAAAAAATCTATGATCTCCTAATTAGGTACACTCTAGGTCAATTAAAATACATATATAATTAGATTAAAAAGTGATTCTAAAAAAAAATAAATAACAAGAAAATAATGTGAGATTCGGAATTTAGATATATTACTTAATTGGATTAAATATATAAATAGATTAGAATATAATATTAAATATAATTATATAAATTAATTAGATCAAAATATAGAGTCATTGTAACAAAATTATGATTCGAAAATGGAATAATTGATACTATATGATGACATCAAATATATTAGATCATCGATTAGATACAATTTGAGCCATTTAAGATGATTGAGTTTTGAACACTCAATTATAAAAATAAGTTTTGTATTATATACAAAAATTATTTGTATTTACGTTTGACAATTTTAAGGTAGAACTCTATATAGTGTGTATACTCTATATAGTGTGTATATTAATTTATTAAATAAAAATACAGAGACAAAAGTTAAGTTAAAAGAGGATTCAGTTTCAAATTTAAAATCTTGTATAATATATAACGTAATTATATATTAAAAATTCCGAGTCAATAATTTTTAAACTGCTGAATCAAGTACACTATTAAAACATTAAAATATATAGTTAGATTAAAAATAATTTTTAATCTAAAATTATAAAATATATAGTTAGATTAAAAATAATTAAATTTGAATTCTAAAATTATAATCAAAATAAAAAATAACAGAAAGAAAACAATTTAAATTCGCACGGGTTTTTATGCTAGATGAATTTAATGGGAGAAAGTTTAGTTCAAAATTGAATAATGTATGGGCTAAAATAAAAAATGACAAATAATTTGATAACTCTTAAACTTATTTTTCTTATTTATCAATTCTTTTTTCAAATAATCACATTTTATTATTTTATAAAAACTAGCCAAATACAATTTTTTTTAAAAACACAAACCTATTAATCTATTAGAATTATTTTTAAAATATTTATATCTATACTATATCTTTATTAAATATTTATCCAATTTTCAAAAATGAAAAAACACACTTTTTCCTCCTAGACTATATAAATAATATACTTGGAAACATTTTAAAATAATTAATTAGTAATGTATGATAATATTTTAAAAAATTATTGAATAATATTTATTAAGACAAATTTTATTTATTTATTTCTCTTATAATTTTCAGGTATATGGAAAAACGCGTAAACTGAAATGGAATGAGAGACACAACTATAAGTATACAAAGAAAGCATCAAACATTTCAACTACTTTGTTTATAATTATAGTTCGCTATTCATGGGAGTTTCCACTTCAAACTCCAAGATTTTATTATTTAAGAGACATCTTAAATATGTCTTTCACGTAGATGATCAATTTTATTGAATGCCCATTCAATCAAAATTGTATTTTGATACAATTTATTTATGAAATTATCTGTCCCCGATAAAAACGTAAAAAAATATATAGTTCCTCTGTTTTTTTATATTTGACGTTTGACTTTTCTGTACACATCTCAAAGTGCTTTGACCCTATAGTTAAAATAAATATTTTTCTTAAAAAAAATTCTGAATAAAAATATATAATTTATATTAAAATTCATAAAAAGAATTTTTTAACTGTACAGTCAAAGTAATTTAAATCATGCGGAGCAAAGTAAAACGATAAATATAAAAAAATTACTAATTTAAATTACTTTATAGTACTTGGAAACATGTTTATCAGTATCGGAATTTGTTCACATTTCACAACCTTCAAAGTTCAAACCACTTCGAAAGTGAAGAGACACACAGGACCAAACATCTTCCATACGAGTACATTTTATACTGTATATATTTTCGCCTAAAATACACACGCGAATACACTGATACACACAAGCCTGAGTCATGGCAGCTCTATGTGGCAACAAGTCTCATTTTCACGAAACAGTAAGATAATTCAAGCTCACCTTTTCCCCTAATTCTCTGCTCTTTTCTTCTATACATTATAATTTACAAATTTGTGCGTACACACACACATATATATATGTATGTATATCTTGATTAATTTGATGTCTTTTTTGAAAAAGGTACACTTGCACGAATGGTGGTTGGTTTGGGGTGAGAATGAGAAGCAGGAGAAAAGACTTGCAGTTGCTGGCTACACTTCCCGAGGGTATGTCTTTTTTTTTTGCCATCTTCTAGGTTTTAAGAAACGAAAAGCTGGTTATAAGATGTGTTATACTCCCTCAGTTCTTTGCGCGTGGTTTAAGACGTAAAAAAAAGCTACTTGTATATATTATTTTCACGATTTTCTTTTTTTGAATAATAATTTAAGTATTATATTTTTATTCAAAAAAAGAAAATTGAAAAAATTATATATGCAATTAGCTTTTTTTTTATACCTCAAATTACGTGCTTTGACCGTAGCGTTTTTTTATACCTCAAATTACATGCTTTGATTGTAGTGTTTTTTACACATCAAATTACGTATAAAAAGTCAAAGCGATAATTATTTTGGGACAGAGGAGTTATCCCTTCGTCCCAATTTATCTGTCCACCATACTTTGACCAATAATTTACGAATTATAAGTTTATAATTTTAAAAAACTGAAAGTGCATTTTAAATTAAATTACATATTCTTCATAGGATAGATAATTTGGGACGGAGGAGGGAGTAATTGTTGAAACAGCTTTGCTGTTCCGTTTACATGTATTTATTGCTTTATAGAAGCTAAATTTAAAATCTCTATCTCGTGTTTTATATTAGACCACAATTCCCTTATCTGGATTTAAGATACATAATAAGTTTAGTTCATAGCATTGGGTACCATTTTAACCTTTTTAAATGTGCACTTGTACACAAAAAGATAGTGAGTCAGTGTCTATTAGTTTTCCGAGACAAAGTAAAGAATATTTTCGCTTTTACTTTGATGTTGATGTTGCAATGGAACTTACAGAATATTTGTTATTTAGTTGGCATGACTGATTAAGCTTGCAGTCAAGAATCATGTCATGAAGCTATCTATCTGAAGATGTAAAAACTATTCCATAGTTAAATGGTAGAATAGTGCTTCATTTGCAGTGATCTTATAGTTAAAAACTTTTTTCTTATATAACTTTTTTCTTATATACATAATAATATTAGATCCTCTTAAACCTATTGTTTGATTTTGTAAACAGTCTCCATATTCACATGGTTTCAGCATTTATATCTTTGTCCTTATAATCATAATCGTTGTCCTTTTAGGTTGTAATTATCTCTTTTTTCCCTATTTATATAAGATTTATGATTTCAGATTAATTTGTACAACATAAGTTGTGTTAAAATATGTACCACTAGTTTGAGGGTATGCATTTTTTTTCTGCAGTCAACGGGCCTTGAGAGTTTTCTCTTCTTCCCCAATACTTAGGAGACATGACGTCTTCACTCTAGAAACCACAGATGGGACATACGTGGGGATCAATGGTCTCATAAATAAAACTCGTACAGAAGAAAATGGTTTCCCTTATGAGGTATTCAGATTGTTCAGTAATAGTATTCATGTTTCTTTTGGGGTTGCCATGATGTGCAAGAAAGTATTACTCAACTTAAATTTGATCTTGATTAAGTTGCTTCCATTTATTTGCAAATTATTATTTATGTATGTCGCTTGATTTCATGGTCCGATTGTTTATTCGTAGTCATTAGTAAAATTTGGTGCAGTGAGACCATCTTAGAGAAAGTGTCATTAAAGTTTTGTCTATTCTACACTACACGAGTTGCTTAAGAATATTAAATGAATCAAGTTACTATAATCATAATTCATACTACATTTAAATATAGGTCTTCAAGTGTTTTTTTTTCGGTTTTCCTCCCCACTGGGAAGTGTGTGCTGAACATTATTTGGCGCAAGGATTTGGTAGCAATAACGTCTTGAGAGGTAACTGATTAGCTGAAGAAAATACTTATAATAATGCCACTAGTGGTAACTGATGATTTTCGCTAGTTTGTTTTGAATTAGGAGGCTGCACTCAGTTACCTTTTCTGTGAATGATCTATATGTTGCTCTCTTAAATTATCTCTTGAAATATGCAAAAGCTTTTTTTTTTCCTGTTTGATGATTATTTGTAGAGGATACTAGCTTGAAAGGTTGCAGGAATGCAAGTGAACAAACTGTGGCTGTTGAAAAAGACACATACCAGAGGAAAACTGTGGCTGTTGAAAAAGAAAGCATTTTGGAGGAAAATACTGCTAGCAAAGAAGCAAGCACAGCTGGAAAAAAGACTTGTACTGATGCCTCAAGAAAGTTCAAAGAAAGTCCAAAGAAGTCTGATAAAGCTGTTAGACATCATACTAGGTCTGGTTGTGCAAGAAACACAGATCACAAGAGAATTGCACATGTTAAAAAGGCAAGTACTTCAATACAAAAAGCAGCTTCAAAGGAAACAAGCACACCCGAAAAGAAGTCCAAAAGAAAATTAACATACGTTAGTTAGCTATCCTACAGATGCTTTCTAATGCTAACCCCATTCATTTACATGTTCTTTAATTGTGGTCGTTATCATGTCTATTCACAATGTCGAAGGCTTAGAACTAAAAAACTATGACGTGCTACTTCATTGCTAAGCTGCATGATTTTCATTCATTTAAAATGCAAGTATTTGGTAACTGGGATTTATCGTTCTTGTATTTATGAAATCTCTTTTTAATGGGTTTTTTTTCAATGTTGCGTGCTTCTCTGTTTGTGCATGGATTAGTGGTAGGTTCTACGCTTATATATAATTCAAACCGCAAATCAATTGCATTTCTGATATACTGCCTGAATGTCTGATTACTTTAGCTGGTTCCAGTCTGTGATTTCCTTCGAATTTGGTGTTAATAAATCATACGAAAAATAGTGTTTTCAATGTGTAATTTTCTTTACAATTCCATGTAAATTGATGGATGTAGTTGACTAGTTTTATGAAAGGTTTTTCAGTAAACATGGGAAAGTTCTATAGTGAACATCTAAAAATTAGAGATTCTTCATTTGATTACTTGCACTCAAAAATAAAAAACACAGATGTTCACTCAGAATTTATAATGTCTGACTAATTTCTGTAATGTTCTCACTCTACAAAAGGGCATGATACAGATATTTCACAATACCAAAGAATTCATGTAAATGTATAAAGTTAATTACCTGGAGTCTTTACTGAAATTTCTACACTATAGATTATGAAGCACTTCTGTGATGACCTCTTCCTTCTCTGTTTAGGTTGTGCATCTGTGTTAGTTTCATAAACTTATCCAAAATATTGCCATGTGTGACTTTTACTGCATTTTATTTGTCATTCTTGCTTGCCCCTCCTTAATCTCCTTTTACTTTCTCGTGCTGATATAGGGAAGTCCAGTAACTCCTAAAGCTGATGTGATAACTTCTGTTATTTCACCAGGATTGTCGAGTGTAAAAAGATCCAGATCAGGTTAGTTTGATCCAGATTGATTAGATATTTGATTTTGTTGCAAGTTAAAAACAAAATAAATAGAAGAATCTGACTTTGAGCAAGTTATATATGTTATTAAGGGTTTTTTTGCAATACCTTTGATTATGAATACCTCACTTCTTTTTCTTTTTGCCTTTATCCTTCTGCTTAATGTTGTCTTTGCAGGAAGATTACTTCTTCCGACCTTAGAATATTGGCGTAACCAGATGGCTGTATATGATCTGGTATGCGCTTCATAATGCAATACGATTTATATATTAATTCGATAGACTGGCCCATGCTCTGCAGTATGCATATACTGCACAGAACGGAGATGAAAATTGATAAGAGTTGTGTTTTCTAGGTGTAACTAGAAGTATTCCTATTTAGCTCATTGGCAAGAAACGGGTTTAGAGAAAGTAGTTAACATATAAAAGTTTGTGGAATATTTAGTGCTAAATTTATTACAAATATGTACTGCAGGTCTTAGGGTGCACTGTAGAATCATGATTCTTTTAATTCCATTTTATAGATTTCGTATCTTTTTTCTTTTAGCAATGAAGTATGAACTGGTATGTCCAATGTTGACTTCTTCTGTCTCATAAATGCCATCTCACTCCTACCTTCCTCAGCCCATTTAGTGTTGGTACTTCCCTCTACTTTGAATTCCTCCTTCCCACTCTTGCAGCCTGATTACTGTTTATCACTATGAAAACAATATTGCCAAGTGAATTTGTGGGATGTTTTTCAATTCCATATACCTACATGTTTTAAAATTTGATTTTTTTGTTGTTGTCACCCACAACTCGCCAGCGACGCTTCAAAAATTTTGCATGCAAACAACATAGGTTAATTTGATTTATAAGAAAAATCACAAAAAAACTTCAGCATCAATCATCATAGCTTGCGCAGCATAATGTTTTTTGATAATGTGAACTGCACAGAATATCTTGTGAAAATTATTATGTTTTATGTATTCTATAATCCATACATTTGATATTGTATTATTGTTGTTTCCATCATTGGTCCAAGTTAATGTGAAAAAACAAAAAACAACTTACGTTCAACCTGGAAACATTAACAAATGTGAGATGAATTATGAGTTTCAGACTTACGGTCCGACTCCTACACGACGTTAACAGATACTAGCGGGGAGATGGCACATGTTTGTTTATTGATTTTCGTCCGTTTAACTCATATATGGCCTGAAGTAGTCCATTTTAGAGCCATTAGTTAATAGGAGTTGCTTAATTCTGAAGTAGTTGTTTCAGGGAAGTTTAATGCTTTTACAGAACATATGTATCATCTAGGAAACACTTTTTTTTTTAGTACATGCATACTCGTAACTAGAAACAGGCAACTCTTTCTTTTTGGGTCTGATTTTGGTTTTCTTAATTGCAGGATCATGAAGTTATAGGAATCAAAGATGGGATTAGCACGCCATGTAGAGGTTTTTTAACTATTTTTTTTACTTGTATTTGTAGTTCATAGGATATTTTCAAGTTTTATACCATTTTACTACAAGATATAGTGCCCAATGTCGTCTGGGAAATTTGTCCAGCTAATATCATTGACAATTTTAATAGTAATACATGCTACAATTTCCTTAGAGTTTATAGGCTTAGAGTAGTTCATATAACCTCCACCGATGAACCATAATATCCCCCAATAAGTTTTTGTAATTTATAAAGAATTATGTCAAGATTTTTTTCATTGTAACTTATGAAAATCTGTTAAGCATGGTTACAAACTTACGTTAGATATAGCCTGTTGTATCAAAACTTACAGAACTATCTTGTTTTCTAGCCAGTTAATGTATATCTTTCCTGTTGTTTACTAATATAAAATGCGAGCATATTGACTATTGTAAGTACCCACAGGGGCTGAGATGACACATGAATCAAAGAGATCGGTAGGGAGCTCAAAAAGTAAAAAAAATCCTAATGCTGCAATGGACAAGTCGACACATAAACGAAAAAGAGCCGTAGGGAGGACAAGAAGTAAAAATGATCCTGATGCTGCAATGGACAACTCGACACATAAACCAAAGAGAGGGAGGCCAAGAAGTAAAAAGGATCTTGATGCTGCAGTGGAGATAAAGAGTACAAGTAGGAGACGAATTAACATTGGTTCAAAACTGTTAACACATACCTACACTTAAGTATGTATTAATGATTGATGTGTAACACAAACATACTGCTGTAGTACTGTGACCTCTAGTTGTTTTGTTTTATGTAGCCAAAGAGTGCACCTGCAAGAATTGGAATCGGATATGCAGATGTAGACTCAAGTAGAGCTGGAGATCCTCTTGGTGCAGAAAATGTGATTTGTTTTAGTTCCTATATTAGTTGATCTTTGAAGATGGATCAAGTGGCGTAATACCCAACTCGTGGATTCAATTTCTTTTTGCATGTAACGGTTTTAGATTGCAGATGTTAGCAATGTATTTTTTTTATTAATCGTAAAGTCTTAATATTAAGGTCATGAGAGCATATGTTACAAAAAAACTTGAAGTTTAAGGATAACTAAAAAAGAACGCAATAGATGAGATAACTCAACTGTTAAGGGCTTATCTCTTGTCATATATCAGTCAAATTAGTCAAAAAAAAAAACAAGAACACAATAATTTAAGACAAAACTGAATAAATAAATATTCCCTCACTCCTTTTTAAAATTTTCATAAAAATTAAATTAATTTTTTTAGATTTCTTTCATTTTTTTCATAATTATTACATGATTTAATATATATGTGAAAAATAGTCAACATTGGAACTAACAAATTAAAGAATTAATATTAGAAAATGTTTAATTAAATTGAAATGAATGAAAAACGGATAGGTAAGTTATGGGGGGATAATTATTTTTTCCCAAAATGTACTACTAAAAAGGACTTTTAGTACGAAGGTAGTAGTAATAATATACAGTAGAAAATTAATGGTGGTTTGAAAAATGACACAAATCCAAAATAAATCTTTATCACTGGATGGTAATGTGAAAAAAGAGGTTAAATTAGAATAACATACCCCGCTCCAAATACGCGTACGACTTGATAAATGAAAGATTGTGTAATTATTCATATTGAAGCGCGTTGGGTAAATAAATGAAGTGGGGGGCATGATCTGGTACTGTATTAATCAATCAGCTTCATTATACTCTCCGCACTGCCCAACAACACTCTCATTAAACTAACACCTCCCTTCCCATTTTCATACATTTATTCACAATCAAATCGTATCAAATTTAACCAAACCACAGAATACACACACTCTCTCTCTCTATCTCTCTCTGTAATCCTCCTCCATGTCTAGAACCTTCTAGAACCTTCCGTTTCCGATCATGATTCGCAGCACGGTGAGTCCCGAGATCGTCTCCTCCAGCGACGACAATGCCGCCGCCGCCGGCGTTCTAGGTTTCCGATCGATTCGCGATCGCTTCCGCTTCAAACGCAACTCCACCGACAGGGCCGCCACTTCCTCCGTCGCCGACCGCAAAACCTCCTCCGATCGCCACTGGCGCCGATCGCATCACCGATCCGTGCTGCGCAAGTGCCTGTTCTTCCCGTTCCGCTGCCGCTCCTTTCTGTATTATTGTGTTTTCTTTGCTGTTTTCGCGTTTGCCATGGCGTCCATGGTGTTGCAGACGTCGATTATGTCGGTGTTTATGCAGGGGAATGAGAGAGGGAGGGCTGTGAGGAGTGGTTTGAAGTTTGGGAGCTCCTTGGAGTTTGTTCCGTGGCGAATTGCAAAGCGGATTGAGCTTGGTAGTGGAATTGAGCAGTTGAGGAATCAGCCTCGGGTTGTCGTTAGGCCGCCTAAGCTTGCTATTGTGAGTTTATTTTATTTCATATTAGTTCACTGCATTCCATCATCACTAGTTACAGTAGCTGCAAGTTTCTGTAATTGTTTATGTATGTGTGTCGATTTGTGTATATAAGATTTTTATACATTTCATCTTATATAAGTAATTAGTTTGTAAAATTCGGGAATTGTGAAGCTGTAATAAGTTACATTAGATGTTGTAACAGCCCGAAACCCCGGCCTGGTGGTTTCGGGTGCCACAACACATCTCATCACAAATCTCAGATTGGATAAGTATAAAACTTACCTGATTGCAACGGCGCACAGCCAGCAATCAACTCAATAATCACCTTTGTAGAGGAACGACGCTGTGCCAAGCGTAACCCGGGATCCACACACCACAAGTCTAAATATAATATTACACATCTCAAAATAATATTATTACAAGTCATAAATCTCTTGTTGTCTAAAACAGCTAAACTAGTTCGACAACTGGACCAAGAGGCTAAAAACAAAGGGTTAAACAACCCAAAACATCTCAGCTTTGAACAATCCTCTTCCCCTTATCAGCTAGTTTGGGGTTCTCGGTGTTCTCACGTTTAACTGTGAACAAAGTCACAAAAGAAAATACACAAGTATGAGCGAATGATTGCTCAGCAAGTACACCACTGAGGTGATCAATAAATAAATAATTATCATAAATAGCAGAGGTTAATAAAGCAACTTACCTCAGCTTCCAATCTCAAAACAAGGAATCACTATAACAAAGAAATCACAAAATAAACTGAGTGACATTCATGTCACTAAATAAATTCACAGGTCAAATCGAATAAGTGAGTGATTCCTTAAAAGAAATAGTGTTTAAAAAGTATTTATGGAACTGGTCGGTTCACCTTGTGATATTCTACAGTGCGATCAACCACTATAGATATACCACCACCCGTGATACCCCATGGTACGATCACTACCATGTCACAAGTATCACCCTCGTTTGCTAGCAGTCGGGTCCCTCTCTCAGACCCTGGGCAACATCAGTGCTCTATTTAAATATGAAATAAAATATGTTCTGTCCGTTCACAGAACTCACCACAGGATGTATAGACAGAGCCTGCGTTGACCAGTAAAGATGAACTCCTCCTCGATCTCGATATCTCTTCATAACAGAATAAACACAGAGAAAATAATTTAATATTGGTCTGACTTCACTTACAGTGAATCAGTTGCTCCAAATATTTTATTAACCCGAACAATGGATTAATAAGAATTAAATGAATTTATTTGAGTTCGAAAAGAACAACCTCAAACTCTTCTTAGAAAGAAATTTAGCTACCTCGAATGCAATGAGAGTAGCTTTTACTCGGAAAAATTTAATAATATTTAGCTGTTACGAAATTAGAGAGAACAACTATATATTATTAAATAAAATAATAATAATATAAATTGTGGGACAGGAGCAATATATTTGGATACTTTATAGTATATAAGAAAATATTCAAGTGTCGTATTCACAGAAAGATAGGGTGCGTAAAATATCTCAAAGCGGTTGAATGATATTCACAGAGATTTAGAAATAATTCTCAAAATGCAAGTAGCACTGACAGTTAGAATTGAATCAGAATAAAAATTGTAGAATAATAAAATACAAGTCTCTTTTCACTTTCATCAACATGCTCAGATAATTTACTCAAAATACTCAAGAGTAAAAGTAGCAATGAACTTGCCTCAGTCCGTCGAACTTAGCTTATAGAATAAAAGCAAAATGCGGGCTCCGAATTAAATCGAGCAGCTGCTCTGATTTACCTTTAAAAAAAAATATTCTTCAGTCAACTTACATTTATTTGGATTTATCCAAATAAAATATTAATCACCAATTTAATCTCTCTTTTGTTTCTACATTCTTAATTAAAACTCATTCTAGTTCTATTCTCAATATCTCGCTCTATTTTTCAATAAATAATCTATCAAATAGTACCAATTTATTAGAAATTGATAAGTCCTCTCTTTTTTTTTTCCTTCTAAATAATCCGACAACACGCTCACGTCTCAAGCCATAGCAAAATAAAACTCAATTAATAAATGTCCAATATTTCCCTCTTTTAAGTATGTGTCCATGGATCTACTATTTTAATAATACTCTCTTGAATAAAATAAGAGAATATTCTATCACCAATATAATTTATTAATCTAATTATTAATCTTTCTTATTCTCGATTTACTCGACTCAAAGATTAACAAACAAAATAATATTCTATTCTCATAATTTAACTCACTGATTTTATTAATGAACGGAAATGTCCTCTTTATAAAATGGACAATCCATATCTAACCCAACTCAAACATTATTCACCAATTAAGTAAATTTATCTCTCCATTAAAAGTAACAAACTTCCCCTTTTTACTCCCTCTTTCAAATACACAAATTGATTCCAAAATATTCCTCAAAATAATATTTTATTTTGAAAATCAACACAACCTCATAAAAATATTAAAATAATAATAAAATATCACCACACCACCACTCCATGGCAGTGGCGGTGGCCGGACGGTGGCCGGAATCCGGTGACACCGCCGGCTGTCACCACCACCCCCTTCAATCTCTCTTCTCTCCCCATCATCTCTCTCTTTCTCTCGCTCTCTCCCTCGCTGCACTCTCTCTCTCCGTCACCTCTCTTCCACCTCTCTCGCCGCCCCACTCTTCATCTCCGGCGAGAAAAACACACACACGCGCGACACACACACACAGTAGCACACACAAACATACATATACCCACGTATATATACAACCCAATCCACCACCCCATCTCTCTCCTTCTCCCCTCCATTTCTCCGGCCGCCGCGAACGCCACCACCACCGCGGTGGGGGTCTCCCCTGCTCCGGTTGGTACGACCCAACCCCAAATACAAACCCAATTTACATCTTCCCCAAATTCTAATTACAGGGCTTCAACACAAATATCCAATTGTAAATTAAAAAGCCCTAATTCTTCATTTGGGATTTTTTTTTCCAGATTTAGTAACCCACCTTGTTACTCCCAAAATATCAGTTTCTAAAAAAAAATGGAATTAAAAACCTTTAATTATAATTGTACTCTCCAAAATAATAAAAACAGCCCCAAATAATTTTATTAATCTCCACGCACAAAAATTACAAAATCTCAAAAATTAAATACAAGTCTCCAAATTAATCTTTTATTACCAACCTCATTTAACACTCTCTCCAATTACTAAAAATAATTATAATAGGATTTTATCAAATAAAATCTCAACTTATACTAACATAGCATGCATAGTCCAAATGTAATAATCCGAGACTTAAACTCACATAAGTATGAAGATTAGATTATGTTGAGTTCATACCTCACACGGATCACGCAACCGAGGCTTCTCAAACTTTTCCAAAAATCTTGCTCGGAATAAAACACCTCTTATACCGTTGAATTCACCTCTTCTTGCTCGTTCCAAATCTATATTTGCATGTATGATCAAGCCAACAGATCTCTACTATGTGTTCTCAAGTGGGCACTCTCTATCTAGGAATATATTTTCTCTCTCTAGCTATGGAAGATGATGCTTGAAAAAAATGAATTTCCTAAAGTCTAAAATGCTATTTATTTGACTAATTACAATTGGGCTCACAAATTAATAAAATTGGCCCATTATAAAAATTCAAGGTCTACTCTTGGAAATTTGACCCACTTTGGTAAATTTAAAAATCCACCAAGAATTACCCCTTTATCAAAATCTCATTTCCTACCTTAAACTCTTAAAATATATATATATATATATATTCCAAAATAAATTCACTTTATTTACCAACAAGATTTTAGGGGTCACTTAGGTATCTTAATTATTAAAACACCATCACTAGAATATTTTAATTAATCCTCCAAATATTCTCACTGTAAAATATTTCTAAAAAAAATTCCCTTATATATATATAAGATTATAATAAATCTCTCTCATTTTCTCTCTCCCAAATAAATGATTTGTTTACATAGATATAACATAAATACTAGATTTCGAATATTCAAAATTTTAAACTCAAATAAAACTCAACTTGAAACTCCATAGTATCTATACAATTAAGTCTCCACATAATTATTATTATTATTTTTTTTTTGTACCTTAAATTTCACGGGTGTTACAGATGTGAACTTGGTGGTAGTATAGATGGGGATAATTTGCTATTATAAGAGGCTAAGCGCAGTTTATTTACGATTAGTTGCTGACCAGAGTAGAATAATGTAATGCCTTTAGTGCGTTTTTTGTTTAAAGGTTGCCTAGGAATGAAGTGAATAACTTTTGTTTAGTTTACTGTCAGTTTCCATACTTCAAGTTGAGGGTGGCCAAGTGCAATGTGTTTCTTGGAAGTGGTTTATTTAGGTATATACATAAATGTTTCTTTGAGTGGTTTGAAGCAAGATGAAGAAAAGGTAACGATCAATAACTATGGAATTGATTAAGGTTTTGATAAAATGGTGGGCAAAGAAGTAAAATGGTGGCCAAAGAAGTTGTTTAGAAAGGTTGATTGCTAGATCTTGACGAAGTGTTGTTGCTCTTGGTATTTTCGTCATGTCAAGGGCATTGTTACTTGCAATTACATTTTATAAAAAAGATATTTACGCCATAACAGGAACGAATAAATAAATAACTCTGACTCCATCTGTTATTGGAAATACATATTCAGGTAATAGTGAGAAAGGGTAAGATCAGTATCTTTTGTAAGCAATTTATTGGTTTGACAGCTGAAATGCTGGGTTTATACAAAATTGCTAGAAGTGTACCTTCTGCTGGACTGGAGTAGCAGAATTTGTGGCCACAGGGTGGAGCATGGTGCCAGTTTCATAACTAATTCTCACCTATTAAGGACCCCTTTGAGGAACCTATTGTACATGCGATTCTATTGGAATGTGGTTATATTTCTTTTTCTTCTATTATCCTTAAGCTGACATTGTACTACCAAGTCTTGTTACAATGAAAGAAGGAATAAGAATTTTTTATGATCCTATCACGCATATACACTAAACTCACTTACAAAACTTCATGTTTTAACTCATATAATGATAAGTTATTGTCTGTCTTATAATGAAAGATTGAAGACTACTGACCTTGGTACACCAGATAAACTTCAAATAAGAAATACAACAATTAATATGTATTTACCCATGCATAATGTCATAATAATCCACTAATGTAATTAAATAAGTAAAAAACTTCTGTAATAAACAATTTAGAAATAAGAAAACACTATATCTAAACTTCAATTCTCTGTGTTGCATCATTCTCCTCACCATTGAAAAAATTCATCCTCATTTCGATTATAGTTCAGGATAGTGACCCATGGGAAGGAGATGTTTCTAACATAACAACTTGCACACTTCATAATCGAATAGCATAAAACACTATATCTAAACTTCGATTCTCTGTGTTGCATCATTCTCCTCACCATTGAAAAAATTCATCCTCATTTCGATTATAGTTCAGGATAGTGAGCCATGGGAAGGAGATGTTTCTAACATAACAACTTGCACACTTCATAATCGAATAGCATTAGCATTATATCTAGCCATCAGGGATATAAGAATGTACGTAGATGAGTTTTAAACTGAAACATGTCATCATGGAAAATAGAATCAACTTGCTAATACTCATTTGTTTGCTTAATCTTCTGTGTCACTATAGCCTCGTCCATCTTGCATCTTCACTATGACTAGAGGAATTTAAGTCATATTCAAAACTTGCATTAACTTGCTTAATTTGATGCATTACTTCTTTTGTGGTACATAGTAAGGATTTAAAATAATTAATTTGTAGATAATCTATGTTATTATTTTGGAATAGAGTTTATTGTAATGTATAATAAAGTATAATTATATTAGTATAGAATAATAGATTATTAGGAATATTCTAGGTTATGGTAGTAGATTAATATGATAATAAAAGGATTCGTTTCTTTATTATAAAGATGAAACTTGTTCGTTACGTTTAAGGTTTTACTTCTTTTCATTATCAGAAGACTTTGATAAATTATTGATTTGGGATTTTCTCTTGTAATTGGTGGCGATCCAAACAGATTCCACTTTTTTGTGGTAGGGGTAGTGGTTAGAATTACCATAAGAATAGTGGATTCACTGCCCTTAATCCACCCAAAATTATTATTTATTGCTATCCTTCTTTTTAATATATGTCCTGCATCAAATTGGTGTTAATAGCTTAGGTTTCTCCATCAATCTTTTAATTGTTGGGAGATCTAGGGTTTTGTATTCTAGAAAAAAGATATTGTTCACTTCATCCAGGTGTTGAAAAGGAGGACCTGGTCAATCATTAATCCAGGGGCATAGCATGAATTAGAAAAATTATATGAAAAGAACAGTAGTTTGCACACGTAAGTGGATTGCCATTATCAGGTGAAGAATGAACTTGGATGAAATGATGAAAGGAAATTCAAAGGATATGGTTGTGACATTTTTTGGTTGTAAATATTGATACTTTTGAGATTTAGATGTTCTAACATTTGTGCAATTACTTTGCAACTTTGTCAGTTTTTTCGCTCCATAGTTGCAGTGTTATTTGAAATAGTGAAATCATTTTCGCATAAGATGATATCTAGCTGCTAATTTAAGAACGGAGGAAAAGAAATGGATCAAGTAAAGTTTTAGGCTAAATTTCTTGTGTAAGTAGAAAAGAGGATATCAAAGCAAGATTAAGAGTCCTAAATAGGAAGTGGAAAAATAAACATGAATCCTTAGCTGTATTTCTGATTATGTTTGGCGGTAAATAGTAATCCCTTCAAGATGTCAGTTTTTCCAACACTTGCACATCGTCTTCACAATTTTTCCAGTTGATTTGCTCCATAGTTTATTTTCTGCGAAATCACTTTTGGGTATGATGATATGTTGGTATCTAGTTTTGGAATTAGGATTCTGGAACATAATTAAAGAAATAGATTGAGTACAGTATCAAGCTACAGAACTTGTTGTAAACTGGAAATGGTGATATTAGAGTAAGATCAAGAGTCATGATAGGAAGTAGAAAAATGTTGAAACGACATATCAACATCAATCCTTAGCTATATATCTGATTACAACTTCTCTAAAAATCTTTGTAACTGAAACCTATGTTGTGTTTGGTTGGGAAAAATGAAATGGAATTGAATGGAATAAATGATACTAATAGGAAACAATGAAGGTAGTAGGGAAAATTTGAAATAAATGATTTGAATGCAAATTTTTTATGATAGGAATTGTAAAGAAAATAGGTACAGTGAGGAATGGAATGGAAAAAGGAATGAAAATTTTGAGCATTTGCCCATTTAATAGGTTTATACTCCATTCCATTCCCTTCATTTTCAATCATCCCAACCAAACACAACATTAGAGTCTATGTTTTCAATAGATATGCATAGTTTATCTGTAACATGAGTACATGACATCCATGTCTGCCCTGTCATTAAACTGCAATAGCATCATTTAGTAAAATAATCGATATTGTAAATCTATCAATTCCGTACTTGTGTATTTTTTATTGTGGGTTGCCTATGATATATTTATATACAGAGTTAGACGATTGCATGTGCATTGCAGATCTCATATTTTCTGTACCTAATAGCGCCTTGTTTGTTAAGATCTTAGGACAAATGAAGAGTGACTCCTCAACATTGATGCTGTTTACTGTGTTGAAGAACTTACAAGGACTCGGGTATACGTTGAAGGTGAGGTTCTTGTCATCTTCCACAATATTACTTGTGTTCTCTCCTCTTCCTATTGCAAGCTATATTCTAGTTACACTCCTAAGATAATATCTTATTAGTTGTAGTTTTTATTCTTGGTCGTAGCAGGACTTTCTTCACTTTTTGGTTATTGTAAATTATTTATGTTAAATATAGCGGTTTGTATTTTATTCTATTAGTTTGTATTTTTTATATCATGACATGTCAAGATATCTATGTACATCCAACTTGTGCGTCTCTTGGATCCTCCAGTGATCCTTAATGTTGGTGTCAAAACAATTTGTGTACCCCAACAGATTTGGTGATAAGTTACCCGTTTGGATTCCTGGTATTTTATTTTTTAGACGTAACAGAGACGGATTTTATGGACCATATAATGGGATTCATAAACAAGGAGTGTAAAGTTAGCAGGTAGTGATTGTTACGGTGTTTGCACCTTGATTAGTAAAATATCTTGTTTATCAAAGCAGCTTTGCATTAAACTCTAAAGCCAATCTACCATATTTGTTTCCTGCCTCTACGTGTAAAATTTGATATTTCAAGCTAGTATTTGGTATGCAGATTCCACTGCTTGTTTTGCGCCTTCTTTAGAAAAATTAGGATCCTGATTTTATTGAATATTTCTATAAATTTAATTTTGCTGCATTAGTATTTTAAGTTATTTATATCTGTTTTCAGAATTAGTTGCATGAAGTTACCGATAGTGCGGAATGTTTTTTTTGTATAGCTCATTGTGCTCTTATCATAAGGATCCATGTTACATGTAACGTTGGTTGGTTGCATATAGTTATTTTTAGTGCTTGGTGGATAGCTTGAATATGCATGCCAATGGAGCTTATATGTTTGGATTCATGGGGGGGGGATTCTTTTTACAATGTCAAATTGCATTATTTCAGATATATGCAGCTGAAGATGGTGAAGCACGATCCATTTGGGAAAAGATTGGAGTTCAAGTCTCAGTTTTAGGTCCTCAGAATTATGGCTATATTGATTGGACAAGGTACGCATGATCTGTTTTGTGTTGCTTGATTATTAGTTATATAGTTTGACAAGTATCTCTTTTTGTTTATAAATCATTTTTTCTTTGTTGGTGCAGGTTTGAAGGTATTATTGTAGATTCTCTTGAAGCAAACATTTCAAGGTATGGTCTGGTTACCATATGTGCAAAATCAATTTATTATTCTGGTTTTTTTCTTGGTAGACCATGCTGAGAATTATATTCCACCAAAGTGTGCACCACCCTTGTTGACACAGTGTCCCCAATATAATTGTGATTTTTTTCTTAATATTATGCTCCAAGTTATATTCACACACTGGTAGATTATATAATTTAGGCTCAAGATCTGAGTTCAAGCTCTAACACATTGTCAGTGGGAAGAGATATACTTATTAACCTTTCTGTGGTCACTGTTACTTTATCAGCTTGTCATAATAAAGTAAGCACGACATGAACATACCAACTTCTAAGATTATGTCCCCCCTCCTGCCGGCATGAAGCTTATTATATATTATTTTAGACCATTGGAATTATTTTTTTTCCTTGTGACTTCTAGATTCTTTATGGTCAATTTTAAACTTTATAGCTTTCACCCTTTCTTCAAGAGAAAAAATCGAAAAGAAAAGTGTTGATATCTGTGATTTATGCTATTCTTGTCTAGTTTGATGATTATATGCTATGATTTGTGAGTCTTATTTTTATGCAGCCTTATGCAGGAGCCCTTTTGCTCTGTGCCACTTATATGGGTAATTCAAGATGCAACTCTTGCAAATCGTCTTTCTGTGTATGAGGACATGGGTTGGGAACATCTTATTTCATACTGGAAGAATGCATTTAGTAGGGCTGATGTAGTTGTGTTTCCAGATTTTTCACTGCCGGTAAATTTAACCTATTTTCTTTGATTTTGTTACACTTCTGAGACGGATTTGTTTAGTGAGACACTAGCATAGTCATTTGTTTCTAAATCATTATCGCTTTATGTATCAGATATTATATAGTGTGCTTGATACCGGAAACTTCTTTGTGATTCCTGGATCACCAGTTGATGTGTGGGCAGCAGAAAGCTATAGTAGAACACACTCCAAATCTCAGTTACGTCAGGACAAGGGATATAGTGAAGATGATATGCTGGTTCTAATAGTTGGAAGTTCATTTTTCTACAAAGAGCTATCATGGGATTATGCTGTGTCTATGCATAATATTGGGCCTCTGCTCTCAAAATATGCAAGTGTAGAAGATAATGGAGTTGCGTTTAAGTTTGTATTCTTATGTGGAAACTCCAGTGATGGATATAATGATGCTTTACAGGTATACAACAATTTCCTTGTATGTTCGGGTTTCATTTTGTGCAATTTTATGCAGAAAGAAGATAATATGGTAATCAAGGGGAAGCAAAGTGGACTATTGAATGATTGCTTCTTAAATGCATTTAATCAATCTACTCTGAAATATTGAAAGGTTTTTTCTCCTTTGTAGTTGACAATATAAATTGTGCACTGGGTGGCTATATAAAGGAAAAAAGATATATGCTTGTGTGCAATATCACCTTCAGGTTAGGAATATACACACACATAGACTAGTACAGGGGAAACTAAATTCAAGGCCTGATTTAGCTAGTCTGATTTTATCTGTTAATGATTGAAACTCGAAAGGAAAGATATTTAAGTTCAAAGTAAGTTAAGCTGTATTGCGTTTGATTGCAAAAGCAAATATCATTACTAAACTCATCTTCTATTTTGATTCAAGAACAAATGACATCTCTAACTGATGATTGGATGTAGGACATAGCTAGTCACATGGGACTTCTTCCTGGATCTGTCAGGCACTATGGGTTAGATGATGACGTAAATGGTCTTTTGTTGATGGTTGATATTGTTCTCTATGGTTCTTCCCAAGATGAGCAGGGTTTTCCTCCGCTACTCACACGAGCCATGTCATTTGGAATCCCTGTGATGGCACCTGATTATCCTATCATCAAAAAATATGTAGGTTTATTATCTATTGCAGACCTAGGAGGTTTTGTAATGTTTTATGTATACCCTTTTACATTAAATAAAGTCCTTGAAATTTACAGGTAAATGATGGAGTTCATGCAATGATCTTTGCCAAGCATAAGCCCGATGCAATAATGACATTGTTCTCTCTTCTAATATCAAAAGGGAAACTGTCTAAGTATGCTCATGCCGTTGCTTCCTCTGGAAGGTTGGTTGCTAGGAATATGCTAGCATCAGAATGCATTATTAGATTCGCAAAGCTTTTAGAGAATGTCCTTGCTTTCCCGTCAGATGCTCGGCTGCCTGATCAAGTTTCTCAGCTTAAACAGGGTGCTTGGGAGTGGAATATGTTTCAGAAGGAGATAGAAGTAAGTGCTGGCGACAGAATCGATTTGGACTTGAAGACCAGTTATACCAGAAACTCTGGTGTTTTGTTCAACCTCGAGGAAGGAATGACCAACCTCTTTCCTGGAAAGAATATTTCTGAGGAAGAAGCTGATATTGTAGGTGATGATGTTTTGACTCAATTAGATTGGGATATTTTGACCGAAATTGAAAACTCTGAAGAAGTTCAGAGACTAGAATCAGAGGAGGTAAGATAATTTGAGATTACCGAGATTGTTAGGATTCCTCTTTCCCTTGTGTTTAAATTTCTATTTTGATCATCTGTTTAAAACCGTGTTCCTAGATTTTTCAGATCACCTAAATAATTTCACCTCCCCATGCATATATAGATGGAGGAAAGATTGGAGAAAGAATATGGTGTATGGGATGAACTGTATCGTAATGCCAGAAAAGCGGAAAAGATCAAGTCCGAAATGAATGAAAGGGATGAAGGTGAGCTAGAAAGAACTGGTCAGCCTGTATGCATTTACGAGATCTATGATGGAGCTGGGGCATGGCCATTTTTGCACCATGGTTCTCTGTACCGTGGATTAAGTCTTGTGAGTTCCTTTGATTAGTAAAATATAATATATCTGCATTGATGTGTTGAAATACTGCACAGTGGTTAATTGTAGCAATCACAGATCGATCCTCAGAGACTATGAAATTTCCGAACCCTAATAAATAAATCAGGCAGACTAGACAAATAATGTTGAGATGAGATTTGTTTAACCTAATAAGTAAATAAAATCAAATAAATATGGAAAACACCTAGGAATCCGAATTCATCAATCAATCACAATTAATATCCAACTTGCCCTAAAAATCAATTCTCTTTCTTCAACGAATAAAGAGACAAGCATATACTATGAAACTTATTATCTAACAATAACCCATCAAAACTTCATGGAGCAAGCATAGGCTATGAAAAATAAATTCGGTAACAATAATATATCATAATCACTTTGTTAATCAAACAATTAAGCACCAAGAAAAATCACGAGAATCAATCAATAGAAACAAGTAAATACTAAAAATAATTAACTAACTTCACCTTCATCCTAGGGCAAGAGAATTAGCTAGACATGCTTGAAGAACAAAACAAAGTAACTAATATAAGACATGTAAATAATGGACAAAGTGTATTGAAAGATAAAAACTTGTTTGTATTGAAAGAGCAAGAAAATAAAAGTACTCTACTCCTACTCCTAATTATTGAAAACTAAAGTTAAAGTTAAGGTACAAGGTCTAGGTCTTGAAATACAAGAGAGGAGACCCATATATATAGGGGAAATAATATAGGTCTTCTATATCGATTATAAATTGAATTATAAATATTTCCTTCTATTCCTTTTTCTTCTCCAACAAGCATTCGATTTTCTCCTTTTTTCTTTGCCTCCAAGTAATTCCACCTCCTTCCTTGTATTTTCCTTTTTCTGCTACAATTCTGATTTTAATTAATTTCCTACAAAACAAAATAAAAATAATTAATTAACTAATAAAATTACGAAAATAAACATAAAATAGGTATTAAAGATGTATTAATTATGGACCTATCATGCATCCTTTGCTGGAGCTATCATTTTGTAGTTTAATCCTCTGTCGGCAATTTCAGCATTAAAGTTATTGCTTAAGCATTTTCAGCATTAAATTTTGTACCAAAATTTTAGCATTTTCGTACAAATTTGTATGCACATCTTCATTTCTTTTCTTCCGTAAGAATATTTCCAATGGGACACTAAAACACCAAAATAATGTTAGTTTCACACTATTTTGGTGTAAAATCAACTCCAATGGGACACTAAAATTGTGTACAACTTACACCAATTAAATAGTGTGACACCAAATTTGGTGTCAAACATACATTTGGTGTAATCTTGACACAAAATTGATGTCTTTCCAAATTCCCTTTATACCCTCATGTTTATTGATAAAATCAAATTTATTCCTTTCAAGTCCCAAAACTCATCTATTTTTTATTTTTATTAACTTTACAATATCTTTTATATCTTTTGAGTTTAGATTTTTATCAACTTTATTGTATCTTTTATTTCTAATTTTTTCAACTCTAATTAATTTTTTTAATCTTTCTACTTTAAGCAAAAAATAGTTAATATTATTTTAAATAAATCATAATTATAGATGATTTATAATATGTCTATAAAAGCATTATCTTAACATTTAACTTGGTTTTTTCAAGGTGGTAAATTGAAATGAAGTAGGAATATTCTATTTTTATGTACAAAAGATTCCTTATACTGTAGTTCCATTGGAGTTGATTTTATAAATAGTGTCATTTTGACACCAAAATAATGTAAAAGTTACACTATTTTGGCGTTGTCCATTGGAGATGGTCTAATATACCACTGCCTTGTGGTTAGTGTAGTTCTCATTTTCTTTGATTTCCAGTCCACAAGAGCTCGAAGATCAAGATCAGATGATGTGGATGGAGTTAGCCGGCTTCCCCTATTGAATGACACATTTTACCGGAATATCCTTTGTGAGATTGGAGGCATGTTTGCCATTGCCAATAGTGTGGATAACATTCATAAGAGGCCTTGGATTGGATATCAGTCATGGCGTGCCTCTGGCAGGAAGGTATGTCTCATGTTGATTGATTATCATTAACTGTTAGTGGACATGTTGTCTTGCTTATAATTATTTTTTAAAATTCTAGTTAAATATTTTTCCTTTAAATTTGGTGTCAGTCATATACTTAAGCATATGTACGTATGTGTATACATGTGCTTGTGTCTGTAAAAATCTTAGTTCAGTATATTTACAGGTCTCCCTGTCTTCTAATGCTGAAAAGGCTCTCGAAGAAACAATACGAGAGAAACCCAAGGGAGATGTTATATATTTTTGGGCACGGATGACCATAGATGATGGAATTATAGGAAGCAATGCTATGCTTACTTTTTGGTCCATGTGTGACATCTTAAATGGAGGAAACTGCAGGCAAGTCTTACTAGTTGTTAAGTTGTTGCTACTATAATGGCTCTTGTTAATACTGTATATATATATTTTTTCCATCTTCATTGATCATGAAATGTGACCAAAATGTTTTTCTTATAACAAAAAGAAAACGACAAGGACATATGTTTCTTGTTATCGGTACAAAACCAGTGGTACTAGTCTTTTTAAACATGCATTGACATGAAAGATTATCACACTGGTTTATCTTTGTATTTTATTATCGGTAATTGTTGATTGACTTTTGTGTACTCTTATCTCCCCAACTTCGATTTTGTCATCTCTTTTGGTGTAGGTAAAAATTGCAATATATCATTGTTTTTTGTACAAAACCAACTTTTCACTTTTTATATCATTGCCTTTTGCCGTTTAGTTGATAGGCAATGCATATATAATCTGAATTATTTATGCACAATAAGGAATTAGGTCCTTTAGTTTCCGCCAATTTGAGGGTATTGTTTGAAGATTTTGACAGATGTGCTACAAATTATAGAAAGAGGATATTTATTTTGGAACATCTCAGAATGAAAACGAGGACGTTAATATTGTGCACAACAAGGGAGTAAAATTTTAGTCCAGGCAAAAGTGGTGAAGCTTACAGAAGCTATTATCAGCATGTTCTATTATGTTCCTGTGGACTGTTTATATAATATTTGAACAATTACATGAAAACCAGATTCCTTGAAAAATCACTATAAACTGTTTAATTTTACAATTGCAATGAGAGCTCATGAAACTTTCATATATATATATATTTCCTTTCTCTTGCTTCTTTGAACTTCTTTTTCCAATAGATTTGAAGGAGTCATTTGACCCTGCCTTGTGGTTTTTTGTGTGTGCATATACTGTGCAGTTATGCTATTCAGAAATACCATCTTCTAACATTTGACAATAATGACATTTTAACTTCAGTCGAGGCATGTCAAATTAACGTTAATAGAATTAATTTAGGTTCTAAATCTAACAAGTACTTCAATTTGCAGTAAACGATATATCCTACTTGGAAAGGAAGGTATAATTAGCCTCCGTAGTTTTCTTAAGAATGCTATATACTGGTTTACATATTTTAAACTGATATTCTATGTATATGTGTAGTATGCATTAAGTTTATTATGTATACAGAACTGCCTTTGATGATGCATTTCGGCGGATGTATGCATTGCCATCACATGTTGAAGCCCTTCCACCTATGCCAGAAGATGGTGGGCACTGGTCTGCCTTGCACAGCTGGGTGATGCCTACCCCTTCATTTGTGGAGTTCGTAATGTTTTCCAGGTATGTGAAAATAAGTGATCTGCAGCTCTACAATATGTTGCAACTGTGTGGTCCGATCTTAATTGTTGACATCAGAGGGAGTTACATGGATCATTCATGTTTTAAATTTTCTATTATACATTGAACTATAGGATGTTTGCTGATTCACTTGATATATCAAACAAGATTTCTAGCAAAACCAGCCGATGTTTTTTGGGGGTCTCAACAATTGAGGTATGTTCATCAACTGTAACTGTTCAAGTGTTGTGATACAAGTTATGAGCAACAGTAAAAAAATTCAATATCATCTTACTATGTTTTTTAACCTATCAGAAAAGGCATTGCTACTGCCGTGTATTGGAAATCTTGGTCAATGTTTGGGCTTATCATAGTGGTAGGAAGATGGTGTACCTAAATCCAGAAACCGGTTTGTTGGAAGAACAACACCCTGTTGAACAACGAAAACCATATATGTGGGCAAAGTACTTCAACATCACTTTATTGAAAAGCATGGATGAAGACCTGGCCGAGGCTGCAGATGATGGGGATCATCCAAGCAGGATGTGGTTATGGCCATTAACAGGGGAAGTGTATTGGCAAGGTGTATATGAAAGAGAGAGGGAAGAAAGATATAGATTAAAGATGGACAAGAAAAGAAAAACTAAAGAGAAACTTTTAGAAAGAATGAAATACGGATACAAGCAGAAGTCACTTGGAGGGTAGGATTAAACCGAAGCTTGATTCCTACTGTTCGGATATACTTGTGTACACTCGGGCTGACCTGCAAGCTGGCTCTTACTGATACACAGGTTGCTCACTCTTTCTGACAACATTGACACATGTATACTGATCGGAGTCCTGACATATTTCTGAAATTTGTGGCCAACACCATGATATTATTGAGCAAAAATGGAGGAAAAGTGAGTCAACTGGCAGTAACTAGCTGGATTCTCATAGCCTTTATACTACAATTTTTTTGAAGCGGCTAGATAGGATAGAGTTGAGAGCTGCACCTTGTTAGTTTTTTTTATACCAATTTTTTGGTAGATGCAATTAGCACTAAATTTGTATTCTCTTTCCTGTGTATATTACACAATAATAGAATAATAGATGCAGCTTTTGGTCGACCATCAAACTGAGATGTGGGTCTTATTTACATATTCTTTAAAGATTTCTATGCTGAACAAGTAAAAGATATTAGAATATAAATTATATGATATACCGGTCTTCCCTCCATTTCATAGTATTTAGGTCTACACATCTCTAGAATGTTGCGTTTAGGATTTTTCTTTTTTTCGTTTTCCATGTCTACTAAATAGCACAAGTGCTTAATAGTAAGACATTCAATAGTTACAAGATCTAATATTAATGAAAAGTTTTTAAGTTTAACTTTTGATACATCTCATATAGCTTATAAGGAATAAGAATATAAAGCCGTAACACGCAAACCCGCAAATGTAAGGGATTGTAAAAGAACAGACTGGTATGAAAATGTAAAAGATTTAAGAACTCAATAGTATATAATTAGATGTTCACTACTTCTATATGTTTTGTATCAAGATGGAAATGATCCCAAACTGCTTAACTAGATTATCAACATATAACCAGAAGTACATTTTTATTCTAGAATTTGGAACATGAATGAGAAAAACAAAACAATTTGAGCATTAACTTTCACATCAAGAACTTGGTTGTAAAATTGAATTTGCTAAGATTTCAGATTTTGTATCACTACTCACTCTCAACAAATATAACCAGTCTCCAAGAACAACTTACATTCTTTTCCCATGTAAAATACTGACTTGTATGATTTTCCATGTATTTTTGTCAAGGATTGTGTGAATCCAGTTGGTAATAGCATCCTGCCGAAGATTTAAAAATTTTAGGAGAGCTACAGTGGATGCATTGCCTAATAACTTAGAGCATGGCTCAGTCTCTCGGGGAATTTCAGTATTAAATATACAACTTCTCCTAAGCTTCAATTGAATCTTTGTGCACCTGCCATATAATATGCAAGGATTTTATAAAATTTAGCCCACCCTAGTACCTAAATATTAGTATATACTTAAAAAGTATAAAATTTCACTGCATGTTTAGTTCTTTTCGATGAAATATACTTGGGTATCCTCACAAGAATAAAACCAGTCACGTCTCAAGCACACGACTGTCTTGTGTAAGATTCACAGTAAAAAGGTTATATAGCATAGCATTTTTCAACAGAAGCGCTTCTGTTTCCAAATTGTAACAAGATTTGAGTGCAAAAAAGGCAAGTTCCCCATTTATTTTTGCCCATTTGGAATGATAGGCACAGTTGGTACATCTACTTTCATTATTCTTTCTAAGAAATAACAGATACCTTGGAATAATAAGACGAGTCCACAAGAAGCTCTGGAAGTATCTCCTTGACATCATCTACTCCATGGCCGTGTTTTGCACTTGCTGGTATGACCCATCCCCACATGTGAATATTTCTTAACACTGAAAAGAATACATTACATGTTTTAAAGGGAAGTATTCAAAGGTCAAAACCTATAAACAATTGCAATGCACTTAATTAAATAGAGAGCCCATGATACAAAAACAGAAAATTTTATTTAAATGGAGAGCCAAATAGGCCAACTCGATCCCCATAGAACATGATGTATGGTGATCTCCCATTTTACTTATACAAGATCATATAAATATCACCCACATATCTGAATATGAGAACTCACTTTGTGGCAGATTTACTTTGTCAGTAATATCAGTTCTGCATCTCTTCAGCTACACAATAAAAACATTTGCAAGATAAATGTTGACATCAACTAATCGACACCATCCTTTACGAGAGAGCCTAATTCCTCAAAGACAAATTCATCCATGGAAGCCAACAACTCCAAAACACAGTATATATCTTCACACTGCGGGTGTGACCTATCACCAGCTACAAATGCATAAACCCAGTCTTTGACCTTAATCCAAGACCATCCAGGCTCCTTTATCAAACCCTTCAATCTCATAAGTTTCCTTATCTTTGCAGCTTCCTTCCACCTCCCTTTCGCAGAATAAATGTTTGCCAGGGTAATATGGGTGCCAGCACAATTTGGATCAATCTCAAGAATTTTCTTGGCAGCTCGGCCTCCACACTCAACGTCACCATGTACCCTACAAGCTCGTAACAAAGTTGACCAAACTACGTCATCCTGTTGGAATGGCATGGTTCTGATCATATTCTCAGCTTCAGTTAATCGCCCAGCTCTGCAGAGTAGATCGATCATACAACCATAATGTTCCTTTGATGGTTTGATTCTGTATTTCTCACTCATTAAATTAAAATAGTAAAAACCTAGGTCAACAAGTCCAGCATGACTACAAGCTATAAGAACACCGATAAAGGCCACAGAGTCGGGTCTCAGACCAACCTTAGGAATTTTGTCAAACAACACAAGAGCTTCTTCACTGTATCCATGTTCAGCGTACCCATTGATCATGGCCGTCCATGACACAATATCATTATTGGCAGCCTCGAGAAAGATCTTAGAGGCATCCCCTACACTTCCACATTTAGTATACATATTTATTAAACCACTACGTATCATAGCCGTGTGATCTAACCCAATTGATAGCACGTGAGCATGTAGTTGCTTCCCTTGTTCAAGAATTGCCAAATTTCCGGAAACACTTAATACACTAGCTAGAGCAAACTCAGTTGGCTTTGGTCCTACCCTTCTCATCAATGTAAGAAACTTGAAAGCCTCGTCGCCACAGCCTCCTTGAGCATATCCAGAAATTATAGTACTCCATGAAACAACATCTCTTTTTGTCAGCTCATAAAATACTGCACAAGCTGAATTCAGAAGGCCGCATTTTGCATACATGGTCATGACAGAATTTGCAACAGATAACGAACCAAAAAGACCAACATGATAAACATGGGCATGTAATTGTTGACCCAGATCAGTTCGTGAAATGTTTGCACAGCCAGCAATAACTGCTGCAAAAGTGTATTCATTAGGACTGACATCAGTCTCTCGCATTTGCAAGAATGCTTCGATTGCAAGCTCCTCCTCACCCATCTGAACATATGACGTAATTATAGTTGTCCAGGAAACAACATCTTTTGTTCTCATATTTCTAAACAAGTACAAACCATAATGTAGTTTGCCACACTTATTATACATAGTAGCAAGAGTATTAACCACAAATGAGGTAGAACCAAATCCTTTCTTCATCGTTTGGGCGTGAATTTCCCTTCCTTGATTCAATAAACCAATATCAGCACACGCCTTCAATGCAATTGCAAAGGTATACGAATCATACTCTACACCTTCTCTCCACATGTCACTAAAATACGCAAGCCCCTCCTTACTATAACCAGCATGAACAAGCCCGGTAATAATAGCAGTCCAAGAAACTACATTTCTCATCACCATTTGATCAAAAACTCTACAACCTTCGCCAAATTTACCAACTTTCATATACATATTTAAAAGTGCACTCCCAACAAAAACACAGTCCACAAAACTACTTTTCATACAATACCCATGTAAAGATTCCCCACATTGAACATTCATATTAAGAGCACATGCCTTAAGTGCAAGACTAAGTACAAATGAATCCATTCTTAATGTGGGTTGAACCCACATTTCAGAAAACAATAATAAAGCTTCAGTAGTATCATTTGCATGAACATACCCAGAAATAATGCTAGTCCAAGTGATTTCATCTCTGTGCGGCAATTTATCAAACATGTGGCGTGCATCTTTCAAAAGACCACTTTTAACTAGCTCCTTAAGTTCATAGTTAATTTGAAATATATCGTGTTGATGGGTTTCGTAAAATGATTGGTGCTGGAAGATTTGGAAGTTGTTATTTTGAGAATAAGCAATGGTTGATGCTGCTGTTGTATATAATTTTCTTGTGATATATGGCCTAATTTGTGACATCATTGAGTAATTGTGTGCGGTAGATCTTAAATAAACGGTTTTGTATAATTGTATGGCCAAAAAAAAAAAAAAGTTTTGTCCATATGGTTGATTTTGAACTTTTTCGTTAATGAATCGAATTTTCATATGCTTATTCGGTTGTCGAATTTTCTAATTAAAAAAAATGTTTCATATGGTTATTCAATAAAAAAAAATGTGTATTAGAGATTTAAAAAAGTTAATATTTTGATAATAAAATTATATTATTAAAAAGTATATATAATGTATTTTAAATAGTAATTTTTTAAAATTATTAAAAATATTTTTTAATTTATGGTCAAAATTTGATCAATTTTATTTTAAAATGGTCAAACAAAACACTTGATTTGGGATGCAGATAGTGTAATAATTATTTTCATATAGTATTATTATATTATAAAAAATTTCATATAATATTATTATATTATAAAATTTATTATATAACATGTAATAATTATATGTTTATGTACTATCAAATATTTTATTGTATATATCTTACTGGATGTCACATCAGATTTTATTTTGAATTTTATTTGGGAAATGTAAAAAATTAAATTTAAATTTAAAAATTAAAAATGTTATGACTGCTGATTCAGTTGAATATATATTTCATCGAATAAGATTTGCAATTTAACGAAAATTTACGACGCAATTTGTTGCCTGTCTACCTCGTATATATAGTATATGTATTTTAAAATTTCAATAATTTATCTAAAATCACTATCATTTTAAATAGAAAAAAATAAATAGAAAAAACCAAATATAAATACAAATCGAAAACTAAGATTTCACCCTCAACTGCTATACATACTCGCAAATTGTTTAGTGTCTGATCACTGGTGTTCAATCTCTCTTGCTTTTCTGTAACCAACTCTACTAGAACAAATTTTATACACTACCATATATCTCTATTGTTGTGTCCAAACCTTTGTAAAAACAATGCTCATGCTTATTGTTTTGCTGCTCTGTTTATTCTTGTTCGAAACTGCATCCTCTGATTTTGGTTCCATTTTTAAGTAACCTTCCTGAACCTTCTAAAGTTGTACAGCTGCTTCTCAAGTCCAATGGCATCACCCGTGCTAAAATTTTCGACGCTGATTCTTCTGTTCTAACTGCTCTAGCTAGCTGATTCAGACATTGCTGTTATCGTGGCAATGCCTAATCAGCTGCTCTCCTCCGCTTCTGCTGACATATCGTTCACTGATGCATATATGGCTCAAGTCTAATATAGTACCTTTTATCCCAGAACCATGATCGAAGACATTGCAGTGGGAAACGAAGTATTTATGGACTCACAAAACACTCCTTAATTACCTTGTGCCCGCTATGAAAAACATGCATGATTCACTGCAAAAACTTAGCTTCGCGTCTGACATTAAAGTTCCCGCGGCCATCATCTGCATCGTTCAAGTCTGACTTGATCAAACCTGTCATCCAACCAATGCTCACTTTTCTTCAACAAACTGGTTCGTATCTCATGGTCAATTTCTACACTTTCTTTGCTTATGAATCTAGCCAACACTGACACTATATCTCCTTACATTAGGCTTTGCTTCGTCCCAACAATGGCGTTAAAGATCCTGCCAATGGGATTGTTTACGAGAGCCTTTTCGAAGCCTAACTTGATGCCATCTTTGCAGCTCTTAAAGTTGTGGTTTCTGAGACTGGCTGGCCTTCTGCAGGCGGGGATGAGGAATTTGGAGCTGGATTGCACATTGTATAACGCGAATCTAGTGCGGAGAGTATCAAACCGACCCTAGAGATTTGGGTGTCCTAGACGAATTTTCGAAATGGTGCTCTTTTTCTTTAAGGTTCTAAAAAAAATCTAAAACGTATATATAATACATGTTTATAATTTTTTTGGTGTCCTTATCGTGATGGTGCCCTAGACGGTCGTCTTGGCCAAGGGCGGCCCTCGAGAGTACTCACAGGCGGTGGCACCCCCTTAACCTTAAGGCCTAACCATAAACTCAATGTCTTTTTATTCGGATTGTTTAACAAAAATCAAAAGAATGGGCCTGTTTCCGAGAGAAATTTTGGTCTTTTTTATCCGAACCATCAGATTTGTTATGGCAATACCATAACCTACGGATCTTATAAAGATGTAGAACGACATTAAAAAATTTAGCTTGTTTGCACTTTAGCTTATAAACATCTACTGTACCTCTCTTTGCTATGACACTACAGCTACGCATTAACATGCTCCCACAACCAACAAGTGCTCATTCAGTACAAGACATGTGAAAGGAAAATTAAGATTATTTCAGATAAACATCAATGGATACTAATAAACTGCATTGATTAGTTCTTTTAGCAGTGGCGGAACTATACAGGATTAATGGGATCCAAAACGCTCATTACAATTAAAAAATTACATATAAATTTTTTTGATATAAAAACAAAATTATTATAATAATATATTGATTTATACATATTTATTCTATTCTATTCTCCACCTCTAAAATTTTCTAACTCCCAGTTTTATGATATGTGATACTGTCATACTGGTCAATCGGATTCTTGTTGTACACTTTAAACCCATCGAGTCGAGTTTTATAAACGGGAACTCAACTAGACTGGATTATAATTTGTACTGGACTTGATAGGCCATAACATATATATATATATATATATATATATATATCTGAATTTATATAATTAAAAAATACTGTGTAAAACGTAAATATTATGTTTAAAATTTTAAATATATCATACTCTTGGGCCTTAAATTATCAATTATGTAGATATTTCTTGGTTCAAGGCAAATTTTTAATAAATAAAATATTTTTACATATCATATTAAATAAAATTATTATTATTAGAATAATAAAATAAATATAAGTTAAAAAATTTAGTTGGACCAAAATTTTAATAATCTAATTAAAATAAAATTCTAAATAAATACATGAATTTTATCTTTTTCAAAAAAAAATATAAATAAAAAAACAAAAAATTATATAAAAATATATGTGCACATAATATTAAATAAAATTAATATTATCGTTAAAAAATAAATATATAAATATAAAGTATTAAAAAAATCTATGTATCGCATAAGATGTAAATTAGTTTATATTTATACTAATTTTCTAAAAACTTTATGATTAATTTGATTAATTGACCGATTAATTGTTGGCTAAACGGATGGACTCTGACTCGATTAAACTGAAATTGAGTCCAGAAACTGTATTTTAAAAAATCAATCAAATATAGAACTGACACATGCATTAATCGATCAAAATTGTAAAAAATAGTTAAAACTAATAATTTTAAAAAAATAAAATTTTAATAAAATAAAGTATATACACCTTAATTACTAATACTAAATTTTCTCAATTTCAATTTTAAACTAATTTTAAGTTAAATAATTTGAATGCCTAAAAAAAATTAGAAAAAGTTTAATAGTATTTAAAGGTGAAAACCTCAATTGGTTGTTAGAAATATTTAATTTAAAATATTTATTCTGAAAATTAAAGGCCCCTTACTATTTAACTTGTTATTTTTTTTATAAAATATTTATTCTGAAAATTGACTTTATGACTTTGACAATAGTGTATGTTTATATATTAACTGAATATTGAACTTTTTTTAGTAAAGACTGTATATAATAGATAGAAACTTTATTTCGATTTATAAAATGTGCTGACTAGCAAATAATACAAGGCCCATCTAGATTGGCTTTATAAGAGATTGAAATAATGTTTAGAGACTACTTTTTCATGAATCATTTAAGTAGTAAACATGAATTAATGATATATAATTTCTATTTATAAATATTATGAATGATACATGATTACAATTATTTATTATTTATTAAATTAAGATATCTTTGATTAATCGATAATCTCTATAAAAAAAATTTAATGACTAATATCGATTTCCACTTTTTAGAATATACTAGTATTTTGTCCGTGCTACACACCGGGGTTCAAAAAATATTAAAAATTAAAAAATATATTCAAATAAATTATTATCATTTTGTAGATATTTTTTTAAATCTATCTAACCATTTTAATAAATATATATATATATATATATATATATATATATATATAAATTAGACTCAATCATGCGTAATATATAAAGAATTAATTAAATGTTTTCAAAAACATAAAATAATAATTAAATAAATAGACTTGCATAATCGAATTTAGAAAAAATATTATTCATATATTATAATTATGAAATATAAATAAATAGATTTGAAATTCAAAAAAGAAGAAAACTAAAAATTATATATATGGAAACGTTAATCATATTGTGGTAATATTGAATATAATAAATATTATTAAAATAATATATACCAGCTTTTATTAATACATGGTTGTATAAAAAGTTGATATAAGTAATATCGAAATAAAAATAATGAAATATTTATTAGACCCGATTAAAATGACTATTTAAAATAATAAATATTAATTTATTGATTAATTGATACACATATATATAACTATAATAAAGAGTGGTTTAATATATTAAACCAACTTTGGAAGAGTAAAATAAATCTAACTAACTCATAATAGAATATTATAAGGGTATAATAATGAACTTAAAAAATATATAATATTTTAAATTAAAAAGACTTCAATTTTTTCGAATGACTGATTTGAAGGCTTGCTGATTCTAACAGTAGAATTGATCATTTGGACCTTTCAATTCATAAATGTAGATCTCAGACCTATGAATTACGATATTTCTGAAAGAAATTTTATAAATTAGACTGATCATATAAGGGTGACGATTTCTGACCCGACACGAACCCAACCCGAAAAAAATATGAATTTGGGTCAATAAATATTCAACCTGAAACAATCAGGTACAGTTAGACACGAACCTCAAACCCGAAAATGACCTGAAAATTAATAAACACTCTATTTATAACCCTACTTTTGAAATATTTTATGTCTAAAATAATTAAATTTAAGTAAAATAAAGTAACTTTCACGTGCAATGATAGAGACTTGTTAGTTGGTTCATAATTATTTAATAGTAATAACATTATTTTGTACATGTCCTGCCCTTTTTTACACCTGACAAAATGGGTACCGTACATATTATACATTTGGACTGTCATTTTCACATGCAATGAAAGAGAAATGAATTGTTTTATTTTAAAATTTGTACAAAAGCAATCAGTCTATATAAATCGAAACAGAGTGAGTATATAATATATGTATATATTTTCAATCACTCTAAAAAAATAGTAGATGTGGTGAAACCCGAAATGACCTGAAACCCGACACGAACCCGATAGGTACGAGTTAGGGTTATGAAAAAATCAACCCGAAACAAACAGGTACAATATGACTCGACACGAACCCGACCCAGAATCCAAAATTGTCACCCCTACGATCATGGGTAAAAAGTCTAAATCATTAATTAAGTTTTTTCAAAAGCATAAAATAATAATTAAATAAATAGACTTGGAAAATCAATTTTAGTAAAAATATTATTCATATATTATAATTATGAGAGATAAGAAAATAGATTTATAATTCAAAAATGAAGGAAATTAAAAATTATATATATATATATATATATATATATATATATATATATATATATATATATATATAAACTGAGTCTACAGGTATATATGGTACAATTTATAAATAAGGAAAGCAATTATTACCGAATAATAACAAATAAGGAAACTAATCATGTATTATAAATTTGAATAATTTATTAAAACTAGCATTTCCTAATTTAAAATGGGTCATGGGTAAAATGAATTGGTTTGGAATAACCGAACCAATAACTAATTAATGAAAATCTCCTAAAAATGGAATTATCCATGAATATGTGTAGGTTTGGAGTTGGATTTTTGTAGACTTGGAATTAGGAATGTGATATTCAACTATTATATATATATATATTAAGATTATATATATAAAGACTAAAGAGATTATATATGTTTGCTTGCAAAACAATACAATACTTATTATTATGTAATATATTTTATACTCATATTCTGCATGCAGTACATATATAATTTTCGGGTTTCCAACTAAAATTGGGAAAAATATCAAAGTCCTCATTTTCTAGGATGAAATATATTAGTATCATCACTAAAGAAAAACATGACTCATTTTCATCACTAGATAATAAAAAACGTACACGTCATTAAAGTCAAAACTGAATTTAGTCAAATTAAACATTTTATGTCACACACTCCGTTGGTTGCTTACTCAACTTGTTACTTTTAATCTATTATAAATAGTTATGTGTTGCATTACTTGGTCTTTATCAAGTAATGGTTCTATAACTAGAAATAATAATCACGTTTCTTTCTGAATTCTGGATAATTAATGATCACATGTGTGCACAAAGAGACATAAAAAGAGTTAATCAATATTTAATAATTTTGACCGTTAAATCCAGTTGTGGCTTCAACATGTGTATATTTTTAATTTTCTAGTGATCAAAATGAGTCAAATTTTTCTTTAGTGATGATATCGTTACATTTCATCCTAGAAAATGAGGATTTTGATTATTTTTTTCCCAATTAAAAATTGGACTCCATTAAACTTTTTCATATAAATGAATATCACACAAAGCATGATTCTGGACTTTTTGGAAATATTTTTTCATTCTCTACGACTTTTATGGTTTAAGTTTTTCGAGAAAAATATCGTTTCGAGGGTCAAAAAGGTGAAATACAGATCTGGGCAGAATTGGAGTTATGAAGAAGTTCGATGTGTAATATATGACGTTTTCGATTCGGTACTAAGGATTGAATATATGTTTAAATATGCTGTGAATTCTTTGTTTGCGTGGTTGAGGTAAGTGACTTTTTGTTATGTAATATCCCTTATTTTTCGAATAATAAAATAGATTAATAATAATAATAATAATAAAATAGGATTAAAATTTGATAAAGATTAAGAATTAGAATTAAATTAGAATAACGAGTTTTCGAATATGGGTCGGATTAGAATCATATTAAGTTTTGGTGTAGGGTTTTGAAACAATATATATAAATTGAGATCTCTTCATTCTTTCCTATTTTTTTAGATCCTCGAAGACTAAACAATTGTAAATCTTTCTCGATACAAATCTTTATTCTTTTTCTTCATCTTTGTTATTGAAATTCGTAAGATTTTTCATACACAAATCAACTGTCTTGTAAAATTCGTATTAAATTCATCGCAAGTCGGAATTCGTTGATTCTGGACTTTTCGGAAATATCTTTTCGTTCTTTACGAATTTCGTGTTTTAAGTTTTCCGAGAAAATATCGTTTTGAGAGTCAAAAGGTGAAATACAGATTTGGACAGAATTGAAGTTATGAAGAAGTTCGACGTGTTAGATATGATGTTTTCGATTGGGTACTAAGAATTGAATATATGTTTAAATATGCCCTGAATTTTTTGTTTACGTGGTTGAGGTAAGTGCCTTTTCGCTGCTCCATATTATTATGAAACATGCTTTGTGTTGTTAGATTACCTATCATCAACTATTAGTTTTATATATCGTATATAGTATATTGACACATGATTAATAAGAAAGGAGTTTTCAGAAATCCCCAATTTTAGCTGCGTATTGAATCATAGAATTCGGTCACTGGACAATGTGACACATAAAACTAGTTTACACACGTCCCAGAACACATCGATACCTTATCAAGATTCGGTTTCACTTGATAAGGGACGTAAACTAGCCCCATAGAACCATCGAATTATATAAGCTTGTCAATGCTATAGTATGACTGTGACTTAGAACTGTGAGAATATTAATATGGATACTTTGTTAAGATTTAGTTATTGAATAATAATTTTTTTGATGTGACTTATAAAATGCATTGTTGTGATTTAATTGATTATGCAAGAATATTTAAGATAGTTGTATCGAGTATATTATGTGCAACTATGTGTTAAACATTATGTGATACATGTTTAAGTGGTGTTTTTGAAAAGATAAAATATTATTTTGAGCCGTTGGACGGAAGTTGTTTGCTTGGCTTCGCAGCTCTTTCTTTTAATATTTCAGGTTTTGTGTAAGAGAAATATGAAGTGCATTGAATTTTGAGAATCATAGATTTGGAATAGATTGACTCATTGTATTGTATTTTAGTTTTGCTCGAGTTAATAGTCTGAAATATGGTGAACTGTTACAGTGACAGTTCTCGAGTTGTGGAACTCTTTTTCGTTCTCTTTTTTTTGAACTTGATGGCCTTCCTTTATGAGAATGTTGTCTAGGCTCAAGACTTAACAGATTGGAAGTATTAGCGATATTATTAATCTTATCCTTCTTCAAGGTTAAAGGCATTTTTTGATACTTGTGATACATTCTTTCAAGCAATCCTTTCATCTCTTCATCCCCACTATTAATACATGGCAACGATTTTATATCGAGCCTTCCGTAGATGTATATCGATAAGTTGCAAATATTGATATCCATTCTCCCTTATTATAACACCTGGATAGTTCATTTAAAGCAAATAAAGACACATATCCTGTAATCTGGGCAAATAAAGAAATCCACAATTTATGTGATATTCATAACTTAACATATCATGTGAGAATTGAGTCTTGATTTCTTGAAATTCGTTCTTGATAACAAGACATATTTCTTAAAATTCGTTATTTTCTATTTAAGAGAAGTTTTCAAAATTTATTTTATAAAATGATTACATTTTAATGAAGCATCTATTTTCTATAAGAACACTGAACATAACAATTTTGCAAAAGGAACATAACAAAATAATCTTGAAATTGAATAAAACTACCTTACTTCAGTTTACAAAAAGATATAGTTAAAAGTTATAAATTTTTTAGTTACATAATTAAAGGTACTTTAATCGGTTTGAAAATATTAAGTGTGCACTATAAATTTTATTTATAGGTTCTGCACATATCAATTAACGTTTATTTGTTTAACTTTTAATATTCGACTAATAGATTAATTTTTTTAAAAATATTAAATTCTAGTTTAACTAATTTTCATTTTAATTAAACTAAATTGTTATATGTTTAACTAAGAAACTTAAAGTGTGAGTTTTTGTTCTATCAATAAAAATAAAATTGGTATAATTTCTATTTATTATTTATATAACAGGAATCTACCAAAATTTTAAAAGTGATCAAAATTTAAAGAAAATTAAAAACCAAAGAGAAATTTAGAACACATTAAAAATTTAAAAAATCTAAAATTTCTTTCATTAAAAAAGATAAAAAATCGAAGAAAAATCTGAATAAAATAGTAGCACTTTAAATGCTAGTCGATGGTATTAAATTGAGAGATTATGCAGAGGTAAACCAAACAATACTACTGCACAGCAACAACGTAAACCTATTGTCAATCGAGCTTCATCCTAAGGTAACAATCAAACCCTAATTTCATTTTCAATCTCGTTGTTCAATCACAAGTGTTATATACACATTCAATTTTCTGTTTAACAACCCCTATATATACACACATCTTGTATCTATATCCTTGTCATTCTTTTTCACTACCTCATATAATTTAATTTATAACATGTTTTTATACATGCTTTTGGTAGTATGTATATTTGGGGTGTATACAAGGTGTTTGATAGATTGCCTAACAGAGAGACAGTTGTGCATAATTATATTTTTAATTCATTTTGTGATGTTACTAAGATGTCGATTTTTCTTACGGAGAAATAAATCATATGGTCATCAGACTACGTGTATTTTCGAGAAAGTACTTGCAGAAGAGTTATAGTATGACGCGAATACGAGATTATGTATATATATTACTGAGTTGAATAAGTATTTGTATTGCATTGTAGAGTTCATGCTTGTGAAGTTGTAAAGCTGTTCCCTTGCTATAATTATTTGAATACGAAGATTTCATTTCATATAACACGGCCTTTGATTGATTTATTTTTTTGAAAATGTAATTTTTTAAGCGTTTCTCGGTGGTTGCCGTTATACTGGTTTAATGGAGGGAGGTGGAGATAGCATACTGGATTCTATTTTTGACGAGGAGAAGTTTGAAGATGTGGAGATGCTTGACGTCGAAGATGGCGAGTTAGTTGAAAATAATGTGACTAGGGTTGGACAAAGCAGTGGCGGGGATGCGAATTTAACGAGTCAAGAATCTCAGAGTAAGAATCGTAAGCGGAAGAATAAAAAGAAGCAAAAGAGGAAGAAAGGCAGCAATTCTGGACCTAACGTCACAGACATAGACAGGTTTGTTTTATTTTGAAAGATTGTTGTTTCCTGTAGTAGATTTGTTGAATCTTAGTTTTCTGTTATTTATTATCGTTGATTGAAGCATGCAGATAAATTGTAGAATTATTGTGTTCCGTTTGTACTATATTCTTTTTTCTAATACGTATGCGACATATTTTGGAGATGTTTGGCTTTTAGGCATTCTTAAAGAAATTTAGTCCATCAAGATTTTGCCAGAGATATCAATTTTATATGCCTAACTCTCTATCTCACAAACAAACACACACACACACACACACACAGAGCAGAGATAATTTTATGTAGAAATATTATTTAAAGTTTTATCATCTTCTGATAATACATTTATAACCACAAATTTTGTTAGATATGTTTTCATCGTTGTTAAATTACGAAAAATGGTTAGACTTCTAGTTTCAAATTCAGATTTCAGACACTAAATTATTAGCGTTTCTTGTCATGCATTTGTGGGTGTTCACTATGAGATGTCATTTCATTACCACATACTTATTTTTGGCAATTTTATCCATCTCCACCCCTTTTTTATTGGGGAAAAAGTCAGCTATGATATCTAATTGTTTGTAGTAATTTGCAGATTTGTTCTTGACGTCTGTAGGCGCTTGAAAGAGAGAAAGTCTTTTCTTGTTTGGACTGCTGTGGGTTGTCTAGGTGTCTCCGCTTTTAGTGATCTTGTCAAAGAGGTATTGTTAAGATACTTCGTTATTTGTCTTTGCTAGGAGCATTGTTTATTTTAACTAATTGTAGGAGAATTGTTATTTTTTGTTCATGGACTCACCTTGACCTAAAAATCGCAAGATAATCATCTTTTGACTACTTCAATTTTTGCTTGGTAGTAAGTCTGTTAATGTAAAGACTATCTGTCTAGATAGTTTTTGGTAAAGGCCAGCATCTTGAATCTGCAAAAGAAGGTAAAGAATATGAAGTTGTAATTGATGTTGGAACAGCCTAGAGCTTGCTGTCGTTAACTCTGTTTAAAAACTTCTGCCTCTCTTCATTGCTGATGATATATGTTGTTTCCCTAAACTCGCAGATGTCACTTGCAGAAGCCATATCATTGCTTCCAGTCCTGTGGATATTTCCTGGCTGCACCACTTCATTTTACTTATTATTGTATGTGATGTAGATTAATAACATATGGTTTTTAGTGGTAGCTGATGCATTACATCTCCTAGTATGAATATAGAAACAGATTTATCGCATGGAATAGTATTAAAAATAGCCTGTAGAAGTTGTTGACTTCCCCAATTCCCTGCCTAGACAAACAAAACTTTTCGAATGGTCCAGTCTTAGAAAAGAAATGTTAGTCTCTTAGAGATTTAGCATCGAAAATAGACTGTAAAAAATGTTTGTCACTTAGTATAGACCTGGAATACTTTGTATATACGTTTTTTCCTAACAAATGTTTTTACTTTTTAAAGGGATACTCAATTTACAAATGGCTATATATTATTGTTAATTGTCCTCTATTTTGTATGCATAGTTTTTGTAGTCCTGCCTTGTGGTTCGTTCTTTGTTTTTTTTGCTACAAAGCGAAGAGAAGAAAACTTGTCATTGTGGTTAACGAATAGATAGTTTTGTCAGCTAGTGACATGATTTTTTCGTACTATTAAGATTTGCATTTTAGTATAAATTATTCAACATATAATTTATTTATTTATTTTTGTTTTGGTATTAATGTTTGGGGACAGTTAGGAAGGCAAAATATCAAGTACAACTTAAATATAATCTAGGCTTTTATATGGTAATTTCTAGAAAGAATTGTGATATAAAACCTTAACTAAACATTACAATTTGGTTCTTTAAGCGTTACTACAACTGACTGATCTTTCCTCATCCCTGCAAAGTCTTAGATGTATGGAGGGGTTTATGTTTTAAACATTTATTTTTCAAGTTCGAGGTTGATACTAGTGTTATGGATTCACAAGGACCAATTGTGTATTATATATCAAGAGCCTTTTTTTTATTTGAAAGCAATGCATATGAGATCATGGTTCCGTGCTTTACATCATCATTGATTTTATCATGTTAAATGATAATGTGATTAACGTGTTATAGGTGGATGCAATTCAGGCTTGTGGAGGTCAAAAGACAGCTGATGGAAAACGCTATCGAACCGGCGGTGGTATATTATGGGGCATCCTTAAACTCCGGGATCCAAATGCCTACAAGGAGATAATGAAGAAGGGAAATGAGTTTGAGGTTAGTCATATCTCATTGAAACAATATAGTTTTCTTTTTATTGTGTTGGGGTGATGTGAAGAGTTTAAAATAATTGCATGGGCATGAGTATGGGTCGGTGCCACTTTCACATTATATATAATTTATAGAGTTATTACTTATTAGGTTTTATGCATGCCCGGTGGAGAAAATGATTAAATTTGTTTTAAGTATATTATATTAATATTTTGATACAAGTGTATTTGTAATACATATACTTTGTTATCTATCAGGAATATTCTAGAATTCAGTTATTTTGGAATTTTGGCATATTATAGATAGGTGTTAGATAGCATTGAGTAAATAGGATAAGTTTTCTGGAATATACTATTTTAGGGCAAGTTTTAGGATCTTTATTTTAACAAAGCCGGGGTCAAAAATTACAAATTACATTATTTGAGTGATTGGATGTTATGAGATGTATTGTGTTGGATTTTAAAAGGTTGTATATACACACTATCTATATTGAACCCTTATAGAAATCTGGTTCTATCTAAGCGGTTTTACAAACATAAAGGACAATTTTTTTGGTCAAATAACGTAGCTATGACCCGTAGTCTTGCTTAACTGAAATAATTCAGTGAATATTTTAAATTTGCAATACATGTGCATCAGAAAACTATTTGAATGCTATACCCAAAGATACAGGGTAAAAGCTAGCTTTCAAGTGTTCGAATGATATATGAAGCAAAAGATTATGTAGCAACTATGTCACAAAATAATACTAAATGATAATGCCACAAGTGATTGGTAAAAACAGATCAGAAGCTTGTAATGTAAAAGCTTTCTGTAACAAGGCATATAAGCTCCTTAAGTGATTAAAGCTTAGCATTAAACCTTTTAGCTATTAGTATCTGGCCATAAAAGTACTAGATATTTGTTAGATTATGTAGAAGTGGATTGTGAAATATGAAACTTTTATAAAACGAAGATCCTTTAGTAGGCCCATCCCATGGACAATGACAATATCGAGGAACATATGGATGGTGATAGTTAAGAAAATTACGATGACAACTAATTAGGACTAGAACAAGGAATTCTTGTTAATGTGATTTTTAGTTTATATTTTATTTTTTTACGATTGGAACAAATATATCAATTTGAAAGTTACTTACTGGCTACCACAAACAAGTTTTTATTATAAGAGAATTATATATGATCATTTTTTTTAATTTCAAGTATGATATTTATATTTTAATTTACTTGTGTATTGTTATCATTAACTTAGTTTTAAAGTCTGAATGAATTTATCAATCAATTTAGTAAAATCTGCTTAACTCTGTTTCATTCAGCATATTATTTAAATAACCTAAAAATCAGCAGAGGATGTAGATTCAGTAATCAATTAAATCTACATTTGAATACACTTCCTTCTTGTGTCCTGTGTCATCATGACAACGGTATACGACGATCACATGTGAGGAGTTAGGGTGACTTGGTAACATAGGTATGTATTGATCTTGGTCTCTGTTACCCAAGAGTCTTTATCTCTTATTTTGGACATGACATTGGTTTATTCATGTGATATCGGTCCAATCCCTCTAAATGAATTTTTATGTGTTAAGCATTCATGCCAAGTCCATCTAGTTCCGGATCCATATCCAAAAATCCTAATATTTTCAAATTTCGGGATCCAACACTAGGAGTCCGGGTGTCCGACTCCCACACTGGAGTCAGGGTAATATAGATTTTGCTTAGAGGTTAGAATGGAAGGTTTGGGAGCACATATTTTTTATGGTAATTGGAGGGTTCAGCTGTTTTTTCTCCTTTTTTTCATTTTGCTTAAATTTATTATTAATTAAATTGCGGATTCCAATATTGGATGTTTCTTTTACCATCACGCAGAAGCAGCTGAAGCAAAGTGGTACGCGTGTGCCTTCACAGAACAAAACAGCTCCATCTGCAGGGAAGTCACTTGTATCCACAGATCAAACTGTCAGTGGTTTGAATGCTTCGGAATTTGTATCCGACGTACAAGATCAGCCAGGGCAGTCTTCCATTGACCATAACGGTCGATCTGTTCATGACAGAATTCGTGTCCCCGTTGCCTATGATGACCTGGTTGGATTAGAGGATTCAAAAGATGGATCAATTTGATGTTTGCACTGATACAAATATCTGCAATTCAAGGAGTCCTTGAAGATGCATGGTTTTTTGGTTCTCGAAACTGGTTTGATGCATTCATTTAAGACTGAACTGAAGATATTGGGCATGAGTATATTAAAAAAAAAAAAATCCTTCGCACATTTATTGATAAAAAAATATGAACTTGTCAGGAAAAAAAAAGTATCATTTTTGTTTGATTGTTGAGTTGTGGCTTTATGCCTGTCATCTGACTTGCCGAGGCTTTAAAATTGACCAAAAATATGAGTGGCCTTCTGCTGAAAGTGTAGAATATTAACTTACATTTATGCTATGAATCAAGTACAAATTACTGAAGTCTACCGTCAGCAGAGTATCAATTCACAGCAATAATATTTATTTTGAAATTTTGCAACTAGACATGATGTAACTATTTTCTTTCTTCTAAAAATTCAAATACATTCATTATTTCCTTTCACTTTTCTAATATATTATATTTTATTTATTGGTCTCATAATTTTACTTATTTTTTATTCCACATTTCTTAATTTCCTTGTCTAATCCAAATATAGAAAATTGTGACAAGAGAATAGTCAAACCTTTCGACTCATGATCCATTATTTAAATATGTTATTTCCTCCATTTTTTTATAAGTCATTTTGACCCTTGATACATATGTTTAGGTGTTTTGACCGGATAGTAAAAATTATTATTTTTAAAATTTTCTTTTTCTGAATAAAAATATTGATTCCATATTTTAATTCAAAAAAGAAAATTTTAAAAATAATGATTTTTACTGTCCGGTAACATGTGTGCGAAATGAAAAAAAACGGACGGAGTATCTGCAATAAAAAAATGAAATAAAATTGAAGCAATACATTATTAACTGAATTTTCTCAAACAGATAGGACTTGGGAGTAGCAGCTTATTGATAAAAATACTTTAATACAAAATGTAAAATAAATTATGTTTTAGGAAATGTTGCGACATTGGGCCAAGATTCTATCTGGGTGGTCGATATATATATACACAATTATACGTACAACCCACCCTGTAAATTTAGTGTAGGGTTTTTCGTTTCTCACTCTAAACCCCCCACTGTATTTTCCTCTTCTCTCTCTACAAATTCAGGTCATTTCTATCTCTACTCTCCCCTCAATTTTACATCTTTTTACACTTTCTCATTAATTCATTTACTTAAGATTTAACATTACTCTTCAATTTGCTTGTTATAGTTCATTTTGTTTGTGTTTGAGCCTCTATTTTAATTGAGCATTTGCTTGTGAGTTGTAAAAATCTTTACTTGATTGGCTGTGAATTCTGTAATGTTTGTATCTATATCTGTTAGAATCTGCAAGAAATGAAGCAAAGATTTGAGCTTTTTTGTTCAATGTGGTGCTATTGTTTGTCTGCTAATAGATTCTTGATAGAGATGCCATGTGAGTAGTATTTCATGTTGGATTGCTAAAAATATAGCGCAATTTACGTCGTGTACTCGAGAATTAGAAATGTACTTCAAGGGGTGTCGATTTCGGTTTCTGGGTGGTGTTTGTTTTCAGTTTTTCATATACATGTTAAATTTGTGTTGTTCTATAAAACATATTGAAATTTCGTAAAAATGACTATATAAGCTTAATATAACCGAGACACGAGTTAATTCTTATGAGTGAAGCCACCTCTTTATGTTTGGTCTTTTAGAAAATAGCAACACGGTTGCTTTTAACTAGAATTTCTGATACTTTTTTCTGTAAATTTTGTTCTGCGAGATGTATTTGCTGTAATTCTGTTCAGTTACTATGAGCTAGTGACCTGTTTTTTTTTCCTTAAAGAGAGTAATGCTCTGTGGTGTCTCTGAATTTTGGTTCCCTCTTTTAGATATAAATTACAGGGTTGGTGAAATTCTTTAACACAATGCACGCCATTAGGGGAAGCTGGGTTGGTCAAACATTTGCTCTAGCCAGGTGCCATGATTCTGGAGAGAAGAAGGCACGAATTAGGCGCTCGAAAGAGGAGAGGAAGGAACTAGTAGTGTCCTTTATAAAGAAGTATTCTCTTTATTCTCTTTTTGCTTTTATTTTATTACCATTTGAGTATAATGTCTAAACATTTTATAATAATGTGTGCAGGCATTATGTCACCCCATTTTTTCCCATTCATTATGCTTACAATTTAAATAGAAATCCTGTCCCAGAATCATATATCTTTCACTTTTATGAGCCAATTGTTTGTGACGTATTCTAGTGTACTGAGCAGATTTGTTTTTTTTTTGGATCCATTATCAATTTAATTTTACGTAAATAAATTTATAAAACATTACTAATCTTTTCTATGGTGCACATGTAGACAAGGACTAAATGCTTGCATTAGGTTCAGAATTATTATTGGCTCAACTGAAGTTGATGAACAATTTTCTTCATCATTCTGTATACTTTCTATTCACAAGTACCCCTTTATATTTTATGTAATTGATTATCACAAAATGACGTATTTTGGGCATACATACTTCAGGGTCAATCGACTTGTATTGCACATTATGCTTTGGACTGCATCTATGCATATATATATGTATGTGTGTGTATTGCAAACAAATCTAATCTATAAATTTAGTTTTTTTGTGAAAGATGCCTTCAGTTCAATCAAAATGCTGACTAGCTGCGGAGAAACGTATTGAGTACGGTGGCATACATCAATGATGGCCTCGATATTCACATGTTTAGGAACAAATTAGTAGTTACAAACACTATTTGCAATGAAGACTTTTCTACGAACTGATTTAATGGCATCCGTAATATTTTTGTAAAATACACTACTCTTTGGTAATAATATTAAAACTATCAAAGAAAATATTTGTTTACAAGAACAAATTCTACTTGTCACATTCATTGCAGAACAGTGGAGTAAACAAGCTCATGATCTTCTAAACGTAATGTAAAAATAAATGTTAAAAGAGTTGTAATTTAGCTTGAATGCAAAACCATAATGTAAGTTTCTTAAGTGATCTATCAATATGTTTTATTATCATTTCTTGGTTACGAATTTATAAACTGCACTTGAGTTTCACTCTTTTCTAACCTAAAACTTTGGGAGGTGGCATCTTTAAATATCTCAAAAATATATGATGCTTTTCTTCCTTGGTTCATATTTCTTCATCGTCCCTGAACTGTCGCTGGTAATTTCATATTCAAGTTATTTAACTAGCTGTTTACTCTCTGATATGTTTAATCTTCTGACTTTAGATATCAATTATCAAATAAAGGGGACTTCCCATCGCTCAGTATCACACAAAGGGAAGTTGGTGGGTCTTTTTATACAATTCGGGAAATTGTCCGGGAGATAATCCAAGAAAATAGGGTGTTGGGCCCAGCTAAGTCGACTATAGACGAGCAAGAGGCCGATAAATTTTTTGATCAATATCCGCTGGGCTCAGTTGCAATGGAACCCGACATTCACGCAGTATCATCAAATGGACCTCATATAGTAAATACATCTAATTTGTCTAATACTCTTCAGAATACAATGGAATCACAAGTTCTTGATATTAGCGAAAAATGCCAAGAATTTGAGAACCAGAAGCTTGAGGATGGAATAATTGTTCATGGCAGTTCTTACCAATCTGAACAAACACAAGGTTTTGGTGGAGAGTTAGAGAATGAACCACCAGTTGTGAGAGGTCTGGTAGGAGAAGATATTTTGGAGAGAGAAGTTGTGATTTCTGAGGCCAGAATAACCCAAGTTGCAGCAGATATTGTCATAGAGACATTTCCAATAAAGCCGGTTACTGACGCATTATCTCTGGTTGGAGATTCAGGGGAACCAAGAGTCGTTTCTGAAACTTTGGAAGAGAATGAAAGTGAAAATGTGAATTTGGAAACAGTCAAGAATGATGTTATATTGAATACGGATGATGTTCAAGAAAAGTCTTCTAGATTCGTGGATGAGAAAACCAATTCACATGCAGAGGATGAAGAAGCTGATTCATTACCAGAAAGCCTGAATCACTCTGTAAGGGATATCAGCAATGTGCTGCGGGTTGATGGTGACAGCACAGATCTGGAAAATAATGATATTTTTCCTGCTGAAATAAATGTGAGGTTTTATTGTATGTGCCTTTTAATTGTCTCAACTAGTATGTTTGCTCTCTTTCATCTAGTTTTCAGAGTCAGATTTTAATTGTAGGAGTTCAATATAGGCTGGGAAACGTAACGCATTTGAAAGAATAAATTGTAGTCCTATAATTTGTGAAGTCTCAGTCAAACCTGCTAAAGAGATAAATATAAGATAGTATTGTGCTTTGTGTTAAAATGAACATTAGTAGTTTGCTAAAACAACATTTTCTTTATTAACATTTAGGCCTTATCTCCATTTTATAAGCCACTAATGGCTACTCGCGCTCACTTTTTAAATGGAAATAACCAACATCTTAATCTTTATTGAACAAGCCTGCAACATGTTCATTTAGTGTGTAAATGAAGAGGTCTTCCACACATGACCTCGCTGCCGCGGACACAGAACTCCAGTTGGCCACAATACTTTCTATTTTTTACAATCGCTGCCAATCTGCAATGGTTTTAGCATTATTTGATTCAATATGTCGGCTTTAGCAAGTAGACGAAGTATTATTGCTTTTATTTATACTTTAAATCTATGTTTGGCTATATGTGTGTATTTACTGAATTTTGTTGTAGCATATGAGTGTCCCAAATGGTACAAGGAATCTCGGTGCTGCTAGTAGTGGTGGTATTCAAGGCCAATCAATTTCTGAAGAAGTTATTGCAATTGGAAAGAAATCTGGTATCAAGAATGATAACAGCTCCAAGAAATCAAGTGATCCAACTTTAGACAGAATTAATCTGTAAGACTTTCTCAGCTATTCCAGATGCAAAAATCTTCACTTGATTAGAAAATTATCTACAAAGTATTCCGCAGCGGGCAAGTAGAATTTTTAACATTCGCGTAAAATCTTATCTTAACTGGTTTCTTTTTCTTTTCTTTTTTGAAGTGAGTCATGGGAAGCAACTACTGACAGATCTAGTGGGCCGGAAACTAATTCTCTTCTGGGCTTCGTCAAGGCATGTATTACTGCGTTTGTGAAATTTTGGTCCGAATAAAGTAATCTCTGCCTTCGCATTTTATCTGTTGCTCACTTGCTCCAGTGTGAAGAGTTGGTGCTTTTAGTCTCCGCACTTGAGAAAATTTGATTCCAGCACTTCTGGTTATTTCTTGCCAAATTCATATGCTGTGTTTGACCAGCAGTTAAGTGATTGTTGTGGAAATAAATTAAGATGTCAGCCTGCACATCTTAGATTATGAATCAAGCTTGATAGACCTTTGTAAGCCTGCCCATGCTTCAAATGCCTTCTAATTATGTATCTTACTGTAGATCTAGACGTGAGTGCTTAAGCCAGTATTAACAATCTTTATTTTGAGCTAACACATATCCCAGTTGTTTGTATATCAAGTATGTATGCCATTTGCATGTCCTCAGAAGATTCTTCTAGATATTACGATGATCATTGCCTTCCCAGAAAAAGGTTTTCCAACTCTGCGTGACTGAAATTTGTTGTTACAGATTTACATTCATTTTTGGCCTTCTCTGTAAACTAAATGAGTGTGGTTAATTTATGTGTGTGTTGTATCACAAGGCTACTAGGTGTTTTTCGATTCGTTTGCAAGTCTGTTTTACAGGGAAATGTTATTTTGCGCATGAAATTATTTTATATTATTTTTGTAATGTAAGACTAGTTCCATCCCAAATTGATATCATTTCAACAATTATAATAAAAATTACAGTACATCTTAAGAGCATCATGGTATTGGTTGGGCAAGATTAACAAGTGGATGCTGCATCGGTCAAAAAAGAGTTGTTTTCATATATATCTTCAACTAGAAGCGGTGTCGATTCACGTGAAGTATATTCCATATGGGGTCAACCCATTTTGCACCATTCAATAATACTTACAATATTGATGGATGTAAAATCAAAACAAATAACACCACACTATTTTAAGTTGCGTAAGCTTTACCTTTTAAAAAAAACTTTCTTATAAATTCGAAAGCAAATTGCAAATCTAATTATTCGGCTTATTCTTGTTATATTAAAATTATAGACACATTTATGCCCATGATATCTAACCAAGTGACAAAAAAATCGAGTTTTTGTGTACGATATGTTCATAAATAAATTGTTTACTTTGTGATGGAGATCTAAGATGGGCATTAGTAAAAACTATCTTCTTAACACTCTGTTATAAGAATATATATATATATATATATATTGGTGAAGACCAAAAATATCTTGCATGTAATTCTACTTGACATACTAGTACTATACAGTAGAAGAATATTGATAATGCATGTCCTGAATTTAACAAAACCCTATGTATACAGAGGCGAATATAAAGTATAGACTTTATTCTTATTGGATTTGACGTAAATTGTAAGTTGCACACATGAGAATCAACTAGGTAGGCACCCAAGTGTTGTATTTGACAAAAGTGATCAATTTGCCAATAAGAATGATGGGTTATCATTCTCTTGGATTGGTCATTGCTTAGCTTGTAATGAAATCCAATGCCCACCCATCATATATATACTCATATTCCACTACTATGTGTAATATGTATGTATAATTCTTGAAGAATATTTCACATGGGTTTTGTCTTCTCTTAATTACCTCGGGGGAGAAAAGCACGGTGACCGCGATGTGACAAATAAAAATAATAATAAATTATTGTATATGTGGATCACATAATATAAAGAATTATATTATATATGGATCACATAATATAAACAAAATAATTATTATATACTCATTTTGTCTATTAGATGGCTGAGAATTATCCTTTCGTTTTTATTTTTTAATATTTGATCGAGCTATTCTACATGTTACATGGTTAAAAAGAATCAATAGATGCTACTGATTATAAAGAAAATTCACTTCAAGGCATTTTAACAACCATCACAACGCATTTTAACATATTTTGATTTGGTGTTTCCCGAAATTTGATAATGCGAAAATTTATTATTTTATTGTACATGAATTATGTAGGAAAAAAATTACGTGCAGAAAAAAAATATTATTGTACATAAATTATGTACGAATTAAGAACATTATTCTGCCCAATAAATTTGAGAAAAGTACTTGCCTTGTAAATGAGGTTTAATTAAATCCTATTGAAATAATAAGGTATATTATATAGCATACATTATACTTGTTCTTAATGTAAAAATTTAATAATAATAACGTTTGAGGATTTTTCTTGGTAAAAAATTGAAATTTTCGGCCGTGTATAAATTTACATGATAATTGGTGATGGTGATGACAAATACTTCCCCTGTTTTTTTATATTTATCGTTTGACTTTTTTGCGCGTAATTTAAAGTATTTTGACTGTATAGTTAAAATAATTATTTTAAAAAAAATTATTTTTATAAATTTTAGTATAAGTTATATATTTTTATTCAGAATTTTTTTTAAAAAAATAATTAATTTAACTATATGGTCCAAGTACTTTGAGATGTGTGAAAGTCAAACGTCAAATATAAAAAAATTGGTAACCGGTTAGAGATTGAGGGGTCTTGGTAGTGTAGGATATTTAAAACAAAGTTTCCATGCGCATTTTGTATTTATATTAATTTTCCAAATTATTATTGTGTGTATTTATATATTGTTCTTTATGTATGTCTTTCATCACTTATTTTTCTGTATTTATCTATGCACTGTTTACATCATTATGTTTACCGAGGTGGATTTTTTTTCATGTGTACATTCTCACAAAACCAACGTTTGATTAATTTAATTTTAACTTGAAGTTTGCCCTAACAACAAATAGGGCATGTACAAACATACAACCCATATCAATCATTAAAAAACATGATATAATCATTAGATAAATGAGAAAAAGAATAATTGTATTGGATTGCTTTTCTGATAAACTTCATAGTATATAATGGTATTTTAAATTATTTTTGATATAATTTTAGATATTACGGAGTAATAAATAGTTTACGACGAGATTATTGAACATTTATTCATCATATAAATAATTAAAAAGAAATTAATGTTTCCATTAACATGTAATGTGATAGCTCACCACAATCCCAAAAATTATGATTTGTTACTTGTATTATAAACTAAATAAAGTCTCTTTTCTATAATTCCTCTACTCTTTCAAAATACTCTTTTAGATTAGAAATAAAAATTGTGTATATGTTACTCTTTTTCAAACTGTGAAAATAATTTCTTACTCTATTAATATTAATATTAATAAGATCTGTATAGAAATTATTTTTTCGAAGTTTTATCTTACCAAAAAAAACCGTACTGAATATATTTAATTTAATATGTAACATATTAAACCTGGCCTATCATTTGATTGTATTATCTTAAATATATTTTTGTAAAACTAATAAAATTAATTTTTACATTTGAAAGAAAATAGTGCCTCTCATTTTTCTTTTAAAAATAAGAATTTTTACAAGAATTATATATATATAACTAGTAAGGGTGTTTGTTTTAACTTATTCATATCTATATTTCTAAAAATTAGTTGTTAATTTTTTTAGAAAGATAAATATTTAACTTTCTATGATCGAGGAGGAGTGAAGGAGATGAGAATTGAGAACCGTAAAATAGTTTTTCTTTTTGAAATAATATGGTGTTACATATATCTTTTTTTTTCATAATGCATGTCATTGTATTAGAATTTGTACTTTAAATCATATTTAAATAAAATGAATTAATTGGCGTATTGTGATATTGCTATATCACTTTATTTTTTTTAATCATAATAGATTACATCATTCATTTTTCTATTTTCCAGTGATTTTTACAAGGAATATGAACGAGGGTAAGTGGGTAACCACGGCAAGAGTGTTGATCTTTTCCCCTGCGAGTAGGACTAAACATAAAAAAGAGCCATCTATTATTTCTACGTACTATGTAAAATTTCTCAAAAATACAAACAATTGATTGAGAAAGATTAAGACAGTACGTGTACATGACATGTAAATTAACGAGGATGGTCGTACATTGTTTGTGAATTTTAATAATTGGGGATTAAATTAATATTAAATTCTAATAGAATTTAAAAATACATTACTTAATTTATAAAATTTTAAAAAATTAAAATATTATATATTAACAATTTTTTGACGAACGGGCCGGAGCCATTTTTGTCAAGATTAAAATATTAATATTTTATAAGTCAAAAGTAAAAAATTGTTTGATAAATTAGAAAAAAAACTTTCTTCCATAATGATTTTTCTCATATTTTTAAATTTTTATAAAAAGTAAGTACAAATTTAATTATTAAACCTTTCCAAAAACATTTTTTCTATATTATATTTTAAAACATGCACAAATCAAAAATAGTATCAAACAATTATTTAATTTTTTAAAACATTTTTTCAACCGCACTTTTTTCACAACCTTTATCATTTCATACATATATAATATTATTATTCATTTATTTGTTTTATAAATTAAAAAATGTGAATATTTTTCAACTTAAATGAAACCAAACATGCCGATATTGGTATTAAATCTACAAGTATTAAATTAAAATAAATAAATAGAAAGTTAGATTAATTAAATAAGTAAGATGTAGATGGGTATTTGGCTTAGTAGGAAATAGTTGTTGGGTTCCGAGGCATAACACGCAGCGGATAAACGTAAATATAACAAAAAAAATTCGGAACCCAAACCTAGGAACCATGTATAAGATTGGACAGATTATGGTGAAACAGAATTATACCTATTCTGGTCTTAACTTTCACGAACTCAACAGAGATCCTAGCTTTCACGACTTGTGTCTTCCTCTCGAAAAACACCTCTATGGTATCCACACGAGCACCTTCAAGAACGTCTCACGATCTTGATTACGGAATGGATGTACTAGCCTCCTTTTGATGTTTCGTTTCTGCCTCTCTTTTGCTGATCCCACTCTAGGGTTTTTCTAAAACGTCATCAGCCACTTAACCTATCATTATCTATTTATAATGGCTGGTTAACGGACCATTCAGCAAAACCTAACCCATGTAGGTATATGATTAAATAATAAATGAAATTTTATTATTTAATTAATAACTAAGTCATACTTAATTATTATGGGCAGAAATACTCCTTTAATTCGAATTTATATTATTTCAATTAATTAAGTCTCACTTAATTAATATAATAAAATTCAAATAATCATCAATTAATTTAAATCTATAATTTAAATTAACTATTCCTCTAAGTGCTCTATGTGGGTGACCCTATAGGCTATTATTTAATTGGTAATAATTTTATTCTCCAATAAAATTATAAACAATGAGCGGTATCTAGTAATACATCATTGCTACCCAATTAAACAATAATTAAATCGTGATTCGATAAAACCTTTTGTGATTAATGTTTCCGTGTAATATAATCCCTTTAACCACATATATTATAGATTAAACTCGAGGCATGTATTTAGTCATCCTCTACAACATTTAATCCAGGTTTACTTGATCCATGAGTAGACTATGAAAACAAATCATTATTTGAGCACGACCATGCATTTTATAGTCTTACTCAATCAAGAGGCCAATAATATCTCTCCTAATTATAGGAGGGTTAAATCTTTTATCTATCATTCATATTTCTCATACGACTCATGATATACCCGATGTCCACTTTTATCAGCACCTGGTCAAAGGTAACTTTTAATGTAGTCAAAGTATATTAATCATCGTATAGAAATATAATGATCTCAAGTCAAAGGATCATTACACCATTATCACTGTGAGTCTTTCTTATGACTTTATTAAACATGAAGAATCTCACTGTGGGTCTGTCCAGTATCATGTACTCCTACATGTACCTATGTATTGATTTTAGTATCCCCATACTTATAATCAATGAGATGTGGTTATCAGTCAAACAACATACTAGTCTATTTATGTATTATTATTGTTCTATAATAATACTCGACTAGGGACTTTTAAGAATATGATATATTATATAATCTCAAGTTCAAGTCATGTACTTAAACTATACAATGTGTATCATGATTCTAAGGACATTTATTATGCTAACAAATATGTCGCAGTAATTAAAGTCATAATAAATACATTTATTGAATAATCAAATGACATAAAGGTTTATCAAAAGAAATATTGTATTGCCTCTAGGGCACCTACACCAACAATAGTTACACATATATAGAAAGAGTAATGCCAGGGAACTAAACAAAATTCCCAAATTATTTTTCCAAAATGACGTGACAGTAATGACGTGACAAAATAGAAAGTTTTAATTCGTGTATTAATTTGAATAGACAAAGGGTTCATCTTATTTATTGTTTTGATAATTAATTAAAATTATACAAGTAATTTTGGAAATGTTTTTGAAAAATAATTTTAGGACTCTGACATTTTTCATATATTTATATATTTGTAATAACAACCACCTTTCCCTCTATGTCATTTACCTTCCATTGCACGCCTCTTCCTCTCCACATATATATACACACATAGTTACACACACATCTCTAATCTCTCTTCTATCTATTTCCTAACAAACATGTCTGCAGATTTACAATTCCGGTCAGATTGTGTACAACTCCGGTTATCTCCGATCAAAGTGAATTCGACCAATTCTTTTTGTTCCGATGATGAGGAATGCAAGACTCCAAAGTCGCCGGGAAGTAGAATTCCGGTGACTCTCAGCTGTCCTCCGGCTCCGAGGAAGAGGAGGACGATGCTGCGATCGGAGTCGTGTAAACGCAAGCTCGAATTCTTCGAAACGATTAATTATGAAGAGATAGAAGAGTTTTTTGAGCGTATCGAATCGCAACGAAAGCGATCACGGTGTGGCATGTAAGTCGATGAATTGTGCTCAACAATTATGTAAACATAAATATATTTACGTGTGTTGGTGATGAATTTCGATCAATATTTTTTTCGATGTTACGAGACACAGGTATCGAACATCAATTTTCGTCACTAGGTTAGGATTTCGAATATTGAGATCAATATTTGATCAAGTGTATCGGTTCTTCCACATTTTATGTATGTACTATACAAATTTATGCATCTTTATATATATAATTCTGTTAATTCCAGATGGAATTAGTGAAATTCAGATGATTTGGATCTGAATGATACATAATCTCTAGTTTAATTTGTGTTTGACAGCTTCATTTTCTTTAAATAAATGAATTTAATTAAATTTATTATTTTGTAATGGTTGCATATTGTAATTTGTAGCTTGAATGATTAGAATTGATTATTTGATGTGTGGGTAACTTGTAAGTATAATTGAATGAGGATAGGTGGAGATGGTTGGAGTTTTGGAATTGACGATAACGTTATGATATAGAGTGATTCACACGGCATTTAGAGGATGATGATGGTGATCAACCAGAACTAATGGTCTGTAACTAATAATTTTATACGTTAATGTTATTTTCCTGCAACAGTAGTCTTCGCTAAAAATCAAACTGCTAAGACTCACCTCCATTTCATTCTCAGTCGGTCTCAGACATATTTTCGACATATAATATAAAAATAATTTATTACTATCTTTGGAATATTTATTTAAATTAGTTGACAATTTTTTAGTTCAAATTCAGGTTAGAAGTATAATTTTAATTTATTTAATTGGGCCTAATTTATATTTACCATCGACATGCAAAATTATAAAATATATGAGTAGCATATCAACTAAATTTACATATAAATACATAATCAGTTTTTTTTAGTATCTGTATAAACTGAAGAATTACATGGTAAAAATCATTTTGACTTGTATTGTGTTATATACATCACTGAAAAATAATCATAATAATTTTATTATATATATATATATATATATATATATATATATATATATATATATATATATATATATTGAAGTCGAGTGATTTGTAAGGGGCTTGAGTGTTACGTATTCTAAGACGAAAGTTGAAGTTTTGGTGGAAAAGTATGTGATCACAGTATACTCATGACCCATGCAAGTAAGTAAACTTTGAGCTTAAACAATAAGCTCCGTAATTTAGACGGAATAAAGGGCAAGCTTGGAGAGAAGTTGAGCATATAAAGATGTACTTGCACGCATGCGTACAGTCTTCAAACACATGCTTAGACAGGCATCCGTATCAGTATGTATGGTATATGAATGGTGGTTAAATGCCATCCTTTAATTCATATATGCATGGGAAGCTGAATTACGAGGGCGTATATACATTGGCAGAACTAGAATTTTAAATTAGGTGGGATTAAAATAATAAATCATGAGAACATGATTGGATAGTGCAGGTGATTGAGGATTTATCCTCTTCCCAATCTCGAGAATTTTTTATAACAGATTTTTGAAATGACATGAAAAATAAATTCTGTGTTAATTCTTGAAGGTCAGTCGCGGCTACATAGCCTAGATATATATATGGGACTAGTGCGGGCACCAAAGTCACTCCAAACTTGGGAATTCTTATAAAGTTCATCTTAGATATTTAACATGCTCTACTTTTACAAATAACCGATATTCAATATCTTTTTATTTGAAATCAGATATTCAATATCTTAAAAAATGAGAAAATGCTACGAGTTTGGATTCTTTTCCGAGAGAATTTTGTTGGTCTGTATTTTATCCGGTTTTTAGTATTTAATAAGATAAGGAAGACAAAACAAGTCAACCTGATAGTTTTTAGATTAATATGGGGGAGAAATCTCACGAAAAATATAAAAATAAAAAACACGAGTAATGCTAAATATTTTAAATTGAATTAAAAACAATACTCGACCACAAATTTAACTGTTTTTAAAAAATAATATTGGGGGTAGTATTTTATATGTGAACTTCCAAGCTTTAGTGTGAAAATATAAATCACTGAGGAGTGGAGGTCACAATGTCAATGTACCTATTCTCATAATCAAGAATAAGTAGTGTGAACGAGTTTGGCGACAACATGAGATGTGAGGAGTGGATCGAATGCTAGTTATGCACAGCACGTCTTGACAAACCGTAGACAACATAAGCCTAGGCCTTGGCACATCACAGTCGTATCATAGAGCGCGTAAACAAAGGGGGCAACAAACTTCGCCTCTGGATGGTATTTTGGTAACGTAGACACCAATTAATATTATTGGTTCCGTCTCATTCTCCGGGAATATGCAAGAAAGTTGAACTCTAAACTATTGATTACATACAAGGTGTTAAGTGTGTATCAAAGTACAAATCTCTATGTAATAGATGAAATCCATATTGGACTGAATACATAGTCACTTTAGATTTTATTAATTTATCCGGAGTCTGGAAAAAGGAACAAGGTTTCAGTACTCTTTACCATGTCAACAAATTTCTCCTTCCAGGTAGGTATCTCTTTTTGTCCTGCAGTTTGCCATCAATTACTAATATCAACACCTTGTATTCATTAACCAGGCTGCCAGCTTTCAAAAATAATATCGTTACATAACTCCTGCCTAGGTGATTGCAGGAACTCTCTCATAATCTCTGATCAGTCAAGGCATACTTACCTGCTGGACATGATTCCAGCAAGTCTGACAATGCTATGGCCTATGCTCAAAGGTTCCAATACTTTTCATCTCGATACACTCTAAACAAACTCATCTTTACATAGAATCCATCTTAATATTAAAAAATAAATTATTTGAAATGGAAAAAAAAAAAAATCTCTGCCCAAACAGTAGACGAGTAAAGTAAAAAACATAGTGTAGGAGTTGATGTAACAGAGAGAGGCAGATAGAAATGAAGAAAGCAGGCAACTCAACTCGCTTCTTCTCTTCCTCATCAAAACCCCAACTCATCCTATCTCTCCAACCCGATTTGATCTCCCAAATCCTCCTCCAACAGCACAACCCATTCCACTCGATGGAGTCATCATCACTCCTCAATCAAACCCCACCCTTGTCCGCCTCCACAACTTGTCCAAACTCGCTTTCCCCATTGCGTTCTAGATGCTCTCAGTTACACCCTTGTTATTGATTTTGATATTTTGGGGACAATTCCATGTGGCGTGGCAGTTGGTTGTTGAAATGGATCAGGAGGTGATTGCTGGGGGGTTTACTAGACAGGCTATCAGGGCTTCTGATGATATGGGGGGATGTTTTGTAAGTATGGGTATGTGACATTGGCTACTGAGGTTTTTAATAATAAGACCATGTTTGAGTTTGAGGTTAACGAGAGAATGTATACTGTTTTCATATGTGTAAACTGCAACGGTTAAATATCACACGTTTATAAATGGACGGAGGAGGCGGTGGTTTTAGTCTGAGACAAAAACAAAAACAAAAACAAAATGGAAAGAAACAATAAACAAACACGAAAATACAATGAGCACGTTGTTTCCTCTCTATTCACCTTTTACATCACATCTCATTTTATATTACTACTATACATCCCCTCCTACTCACAATTTTTTTATATTTTTATAATAAAAAATTATTAGTATTATTATAATTTAATAGCATAGACCTCAACTCCTCTCTCTCTCTCTCTCTCGCCTAATCTCCGAGATTTTGTATAAATCTCTCTCTCTCTCTCTCCCTCTCCCTCTCTATCTTTTTAATCTAACTATACACACAGTAGAGATACAATGGAATCACCCGATTCTCATTACGCTTCCTCTAACGAAGCTCCCCAGAAGCCACAGCAACCGCAGCAGCTGCAATCTTCTCCTAGAAACTCGCATGATGATAGTGGTGGAGGTGTGAGATCTGTGTTTTATATCTCTGATCTGCTTTTATTTCGTATCTATTCACTTTTATGCCTTGTATTTCTCTAGATTTCTCTACTGCATTTACTATTATATCCCCGTGTCTGTTCTCTCTGTGTGTCGTTGCAATGCAGTTGTTGTGTTGGAGATTAAACCCTAGAATTCTATCATTTTTGTTTGTTTTATTGTTGATTTAGAAATTCAGTAATTGAACAGGTAGGCTACCAGTTTTCGATGTTTGCTCACTTGATGTTTTTTTTATATATATAAATAAATATTATGGTAATAATGACGGCGGGCGGATTTAATTGGATTTGATGCTATCGTACAACTGGTACCTCCATTTAGGGATGACAAGGGAAATGTGGAAACCTGATTAGACCGGGCGGGTCAAAGTGGCTCCTTGACTGGTTTGGTTTAATTTGATTAAAATGACGCACAAATCCAATTAAAACCGAACCGGCCTAATTTATTTTAATTACACGTATGTATAATGTAGATAGGTAGAGAGTGGGCGAACCATTCGTACTTATCCCCGAGACCCCCACCTAGCAACTCCTATTTAGGAAATATTGATAACTCAAATATTCTCTAACAAATTATTTTACCTTATATGGTTAAATTATCTTTTTTTGTAGGTGCTAGTAGTTGCTTGGATGTAGCTACTGCAACTTCTTTAGTCAATATTATCGTGTAAACAGAAAAAATGAAAGCTTTGATGTTTTGAAATACTTTGATTGCTTTGCTTACCTTTCCTGTAATGACTGTATTCATAACTGCAATCAGTAAATAATTTTAGTGAATCAATACCAGAAGTATACCCATCCCGTTTGAAACGTCGTCTAATTTGGTTTTTTTTTGGGGGGGGGGGGTTGCTAATTTAGGGAAATGTTTGTTACTCAAAGTTAATTTTATTAACTATTAAACTCATACTTATTATTAGTTTCAGTTATTTAATTGCTAATGTATAACATACAAGTTATCAAGAATAAAAAAGTCATATAAGTACTATATATTGTGAGTAGCAAGTCATCAGAAAAATCATAAGTTGTTACATGATATAACAAATCAATTAAGTTAATTTGTGTTGTAAGTTGGTTTGACTAACTTCTAATTTGACAAATTAGCTGGAGATGTCAATTCTGCTTTAGCGCCTAGTGTGTGTGTTTCTGCTCAACTTCACTGTTCTTCTGTTGAGAAAGACTTGGTTGTTTACCATCTTTTCTTTCATGCAATGTGGTTGATTGGGCTTTATTAGAAAATTAATTACTTCGTCATTTATGCAAGCACTTTCTTACATTTTTATTGTTCTGCTAATGCAACATATTAACTAACGGCAGCAATGCTATGTTATGAAGCACTTGCTTACATATTTACTTAATAATGTAATTTATATGCTATTGATGTGAAATAGAACTAAGATATTCTATCCATTTTTCATTTATCCAGATTATACTGAGAAGAGTACATACACAAGGTTCCTTGTATCGAATGCTGAAGCTGGTTCAGTTATTGGGAAAGGTGGATCAACTATATCAGACTTCCAGTCACAATCCGGAGCAAGGATTCAGCTGTCGCGCAACTATGAATTCTTTCCTGGAACCTCTGATAGGATTATTATGGTATCTGGAACTGTCAACAATGTGCTCAAGGGGGTTGAATTAATTCTTGACAAGTTACTCAATGAGGTATATTATGACACATTTCTATATGTCATATTCTTTTTATTGTCTCTGTTTTAGTGTTTCTATCAATAATTGTAAGCTAACTTTTTTTATTTTGCTATCTAGTTTTATCTCGAGGAAGGCGATGCTGAACCAAGATCCAAAGTTAGACTTGTTGTACCTAATAGTTCTTGTGGTGGAATAATTGGAAAAGGAGGAGCTACAATAAAGTATGAAATTTACTCGGGGGTTTTCTTTTCTTTATTTGTATATCTACCAAGGCATTTTGTGTTTCCTGCATGCTTAGTAGCTTGCAATTTTCACACCAGTCGAAACAAATAAAATATCTAAAAAATCGTTATCCAGAGTCAAGTGGCACATGAATTGTTGAATGCTCAAGTAGAGATTACAATCTACTTGGTAATATTTTCTGGGCAGAGGCCTGAGGGCTTATCAAAACTGAGATAATAGAGGAAACATTGATTGGAATCACTGGGGAAGGGAGGTGGCAAGTTCACTTGGCGCAACTGGAAAAAAGAAAAGTGGATAGAGGTTGGCCAGGTTATCTATGTCGAATTAAAAACCCAGTGAGACTGTACAAATCAAGCCTCACGCCAGCCAACTTGTGGACAAACCATTTATATTGTAGTGGCCTTGGTTTCCTGCATTTCATTCAAATATGCAGAACAATTACTTTCAGTAGCCTAAATGATAATTTGTTAAGTTTGGGATTCAAATGAGTATATTCCTATATTTATTCCAATATTAAATAGTGCACCGTAGTGGGAATGAAGATTCATGGCTAGTTGCAGGGAGTTGATTCCTTGGACTTGAAATGGTTTTCTTAATAATTCTGTCTTTTTCGATTTTTAGGGGGGCTAGAAAACTTTTTTTTGAACTTCTTTCTGTGTTTTTTAAATTTGAAAAGAAAAAGGAGGTTATATAATTATATATCACATACTTGTTCACACTCAATGGAAGCTCTTGTGCGTCTGTGTTTATATTGGCACATTTTACTATGGCTTTGTGTTATTAGAATAACTAAATGATAGTCAAAATTCTGTTGTATGTAGTCGCTGTCAACATTAACCCTCTAATAGTGTACAGTGACCACGAATTTGGACCCTACATCCATTACTATAACTGTAATACAATGCCTAACATGCATGCATCACTAAAAGTTATGTCCACCACATTTTCAGAGATTTTAGTAACTCTGTGCAAGTTGTTATATATAAATGATATATATATATATATGTGAGGTTAACTTTGGCTATGGGCACTACTCTTGCCTACGGTAAATCATGTGCTTACATGTTATAACATTCGCAATGTATTTTTCACTAGGGAAGTTGCACCATGTCTGCTAGAAACTAGAATATTTCTCTGTTTTACATATTTTCCTCCAATAACTCAAACTTTCCATAACCTCTTTTTTATGCATCCATGATTTGGCCAAGTGATGTGACTGGAACCTCTTGAAAAAAATATTCAAACCAAGAGAAGTGCTTAATATGCTCTTGTCAGTTGAGTGACTAGAATTGCAATTAAAGACTACTAGAATGTATTTTGGTCCTTAGGACTTGCGGAAGCATTTTTGTTTCTTTTTTCCTTGTACCATTTTTAATTCTTGTTTCTTTAATGAATGGTCTCTCCTCCCCCCCTACCCGTAATATTCTTTCTTCTATACTGTTGGGATCTGTTATTCTAAATTTTATTTTTAAAATTGAATATAGTCTTGCTTATATGTGTTTCCCAACTTTTTGACGTTACTGACTAACAATTATATGTGATGGCTTGACTAGGTCATTTATAGAAGAGTCTCAAGCAGGCATTAAGATATCCCCTCAGGATAACAGCTATGCTGGCATATCTGATAGGCTAGTCACGGTGGCTGGTACAATAGAAGAACAAATGAGAGCTATTGATTTGATTTTATCGAAGTTGTCTGAAGACTCTTACTATATCCAGTCTATGAGCACCCCATTTCCTTATGCTGGTATGACGTTACACGTTCTTATTTAAAACAACGGCCTTCTACTTTTTTCAACATATTTTTATGTTTTGTATATGTTGCTTATCATAATTGACTCTTCTTTTTGGCACATTTGTATTAAGTCCCCCCTGCACAAAATTGTGGTGGGTAGAACTTATGTTTGAAACTGTGATTGGCTTTCATGTGAGCTTTTGTTCGAAACTATTTTTCCACCTGATATATATATATATATATATATATATATATATACAGTTTTGGCAAGCGAAATATTTTTAAAAATTTATTGTAGATAGGAAGAGATATCGAAAGAATCTTACAGTACACACTCTTTAATAACTAAAACTTCAAAATTAGAGGATATATATACCTAGAACATCGTACTTGTGTAATATGAATGAACATGCTATATGTGTTGTTCCAGCTAAAGTTTTGGAAGTTTCATGCCAATAAGGTTATGTATGTTCTATGTAGCAGGATATAATGCAACAAACTATGGTCCAAATGGAGGCGGGGGCAAGTTTCAGAATAATAGGCCTCACAACAACAAGGTTAGTTCTGCATTCTGAAATTAATAAGGAGTGATTGTCTAATTAATGAGATTTGGGTGTATTAATTAGGCATAGGATCGTGTGTAAAAAATCCAACTTGTTGACCGATCATGACACATGATCTTGTCCTTGATAAATTAGCTAACAAAGTTTGAATAAGCCTTAGAAAAATATCACTGAATTTAATTGCCTTAGGCGGACCCTTCATCTTCCATACTTGTGATTTTTCTCATTCAAATGGAGACTGCCCTTCCTAGTTCCTTGTAATGTTGGTAAGAAGTACAGTATGAATGGATGAAGCAGGGGCTGCAAGGCTTATACACAGTTGCAGATCTTTAAGGTGTAAATGGTGTTTGTCTAGGGGAAAGGTTGTAGTTATTCTACAAAACAGCATGATTTTAATTGTGACAAAGACTCGATGGAACAGTTACCGGGTTCATCAACTTCATATTGGTCATTTTTTGTGGAATTGTTTTTTACGATGTGTAAAAAGTTGAAATAATAATACATCGTCTTTCTTTCTTCTTAATTACACTTATTACAATAACTAATACCTTTCTGTGTAGAAGGGAGAGACTGAGAGAGCAGTGAATTTTTTGGATCTTCTGCCTTGTACCGATTGTTGATAATAGTTCTCTGAAAGAAACTAGCAAATAATTTGACTATCTGCATGTTTATACAATATTTCTCAGAATAGATTACTTTATGACCAAGGAGTTAGCTAAAGTGTCGTGTCTCATAGCTGGTTGCTTCTGAGAATATAAAAAATGAAACAAAAAAGAGCCTTAGTATTGGTAGGTGCATAATCTTAGCTCATGTATCATAGTAATAGTTCTTTTCTAGTTTCTACATAGAACTTTCCTACGGGAGATCCTTTTTGCCTCGTCTTGTCTATCAGATGCTCTTTTGCTGATTATCCCTGTAGATTCTATTGTACAATTTATTTATGATGGACAATGGATTGTAGTTGATCAAATTATTTAGTTGCAGCAAACAATCAAACATTTGCTACTATCTCTGCAAAGATTCCATTCTTTCATGTTTTCATTCATCTGTATAATGTGGTGTTGATGTTAATGGCAGTTTGGGATCATCACTAATTGCAGTGATCTTTGTGACAGGGTCCTGGTGTTCTGCAGGATGATAGGAACAGTAACTCTGTGACTATCGGTGTTGCAGATGAGCATATAGGGCTTGTTCTTGGTCGTGGTGGAAGGAATGTAATCGAGATCAGCCAGGTACAACAACTGATATCTCTTTTGGCTTTGCCATCTGCATTGTTGCTGTTGGTAAACTGTTGCTTTCTTCTTTGCAGGTTAGTGGGGCCAGGATAAAGATATCGGACAGAGATGATTTTATGTCTGGAACAACCGACAGGTATTACACTCAATTACGCATTTTAGGCTTTAAACATCAAGCAACAGAAAGTTTATCCTTTGATGTTCTCACCCCTTTTTGTAGGAAAGTAACCATCACAGGTTCGCAAAGAGCAATCCGTATAGCCGAGGATATGATTACTCAAAAAGTCAGTTCTGCCACTGACAGAGGAGAGTGATTTTAGAAGATGCGGAGCCCTTTATATTGTGAATTTTGTCAGCGAGCCTTGGATAAATTATTGATATACATATGGCTTTTATGGGATATTAGCGAGTAAGATTAATCTGGTAGCTGCAGTAGTGTTTGTTGATAGACAATTTCTCTTACAAGAATTGTTTACGATACAAGGCCCTTTATGAATTTGTTAAATTGAACTCCTATGAAGATTGACTCTGTTAATACTCCTATGAAGATTGACTCTGTTAATACTTTCGTACTTATAACCCGTGTACTTTTTAATATCCAATAGCCTTTTTGGCAGTGAGAAAGGCTAAAGTGATGAAAGTTAAATAGGATAGCTAGTGTTGAATTTATAGGATCTTGCATATCGGTGTACATGCATGTTTCTGCTATTCTTTTACAAATTTTGTATTTGAGTTTTATACTCGGTGATGGCTAGCCTATAATTTTATCCTGTTTTAGTTAAAATTCAGATATATAGTATTGGGGGTGAGATATTTGTGCATTTTGATGATTTTGCCAATATTACTCTGAGGGAGGCTGTGTTTGAAAAGAAGGCGAAAGAAGAGAAATGATAGAAACTTGAAATGAGGATTTTTAGTGTGCTCCTGAGTTTTAATTGGAAGAGAGAGTTTTGAAAAAAAAGAATATATATGGAGTTGCGGAAAAGGTAGTATGAGAGGATCACTCAAAATCATTTAAAAAATGAGGAGAAAGTTTCATATAAAACATATAAAAAAAATTGAAAATTTTACTCTCTCTTCTTTTCTAGTAAAGACCAGAAAGAGAGCGGATATTGCTGTTTTTACACTTGAAAAGATGTTAGACCTTGTTATATTTTTCTGAATAATGTTTTCCTGATTTTCTAGGGGTAGGAAAATCATTGGAAATCATTTGTGATCGATAATATATTTTCTGAAGAAGAAATTTTTTTAAATTTTGGAAATGACTTGTTCTTTTCAAAAAAGAAAAACATTTTTCATATTTTTTTTCAAGATAGTTAAATGACGGAAATTCTTTTCCCCAGAAATGAATTTTTATTTTCGGATTTTTTTTCCAGAAAATAAATTCTAGAAACTATTTTCCAAAATTAAGTTATTTTTTAGGAAACAAATAGAGGCTTGGTATTGTAATTTTGTTGATATATATATATATATATATATATATATATATATATATATATATCATAATCATTCTAATCTTGTTAACAAAATGTGGGAACTGGGAAGGTCATTAGAGGCATGCAGGTGAGTATTTATAAACTCTTCTTAATTTTTTGTGTTCGCTCCTAATATAGCATTTGAGGGGTGCAAAAAACCGTGAAACTGAATAAAACCGATCCGAAACCGAAAAATAAAAAATCGAACTGATTTTAATGGTTCGGTTGTTAATTCTAATCGAATTGAAAAAAATTGAACCGAACCGATTATTAATTTAAATATATAAATAAATTATTTATATGAATTTATATGAATTTTTAAAAATTTTCAATAATTAAATATATGATATTCTTTAATTTAGGCTTATGCATATTATTTTGTATAAGTGATTTGGTTAGATCCAGTGGAACACAATCAGGTAGCTTTTAATTAGGTTATTACAATCAGGTAGCTGTAGGTAAGTAGGTATTCTTACAACTTTATAAGTGACAATAGTCTGTCTATCTCACTGTCTCTCTGTTTCTAGCTCTCTCCCTGCCTCCGTGTTTGTGTGCCTCACACTCAGTAAAATTGTATTAGAAATTTTAATTTAATTTGTGTTAAATTTATATATAATGTACATTTTTTTAATAAATTATATTTTATTTATTTAAAATTTTTCATTTTCATTTTATTTAGTTTTATAACCGAACCGATCAAAACCAAACTGATACTTTTAAAACCGAAACCGAAATCGATCAGTTACCGTTACGGTTTTTGATTTTTTAAACGGGATTTCGGTTCCGGTTTTGATTTTATTCGAAAAACGAGGGGAACCAACCCAGGGTGCAGGTTAGCGGACAGATAATGTTCATGCTAAAGTACGCCAGTTTCTGGTCCTCGGGAATCGTGTTATACTCCTTAACCACACGTACACTCACCTAACTAGTCGGTGCACGCCTATACATGAATTCCAAAACCCAACTCAACTGAACTAAACTAAACTAACCAGTCAACTCTACCAAAATGGCAACTACACTTTCCTTTTCGTCCACAAATCTCATCTCCATTTTGAAAAACCCTAAAATCTCATCTCTCTCAAACCCTAAACGCCTCTCCATAACCTCCTCTACCTCCGCTCCAAAGGCTCGCTTTGTCGCCCGCCGACAAGAATCCATCTCCGTCACGCCGCTTCAACGCCCTCTCCGTAATATCTTATAACTCTAATTATTGTATTGTATAAATTTTAGTGAATTGATTGTTATATGTAGTTTGCATTTGTGATTATTGCAGTTGAGTATATGAGCTTGCCTGCTAGTCAATACTCTGTGCTCGATGCCCAAAGGATTGAGCGTGTCGATGACAATACGTTTCGATGTTATGTGTATACATTCAAGTTCTTTGCGTTTGAAGTTTGTCCTGTTTTGTTAGTTAGGGTTCAAGAACAACCTAATGGCTGTTGTATTAACTTGCTGTCGTGTGAGGTATCTCTATGCATGTATCTCACCCTGTTTTTTGTTTAAAATTCAATCGATATGTTGTGTAAAGTTGAAGGTTTAGTTTATTGTTTGTTTGCTGATTGCAGCTTGAGGGATCGCCTATTGTTGTTGCTCAGAACAATAAATTTGATGGTTAGTGTTATTTAATCTAATCCCCGCGTTTTTTTACTTATGCAGATTGTTGCTCTTGTTTTTGTATTATTTTCTTGTCAAGGCGTTGGTCTATTTTTCTTTTTGTTTGGTGGAGATGTAACGTAATATTGGATGATACCTTGCTAGCCACAAGCCAATCTTTTCAAAGATCACATCCGTAGAACTAAGAGCTATAGTCCCATACGTTATGTGTTCCAAAAATCACTGGGCATATCTGGACCGTTACGTTACTATTTAGGGATCCATCAGAAGAATTAATCAGGACAATATTTGAATGTTTTTAAATATTATTTATATATATATTAGTTAATGGCTAATGCTAATGCTAAAACTTCAAAGTGCTAAGTAAAATTGCAACTTAATTAAAAAAAACAATCATTCAAGTCAAGTATCACAAATTTTTGCATTCTAAATAATGCAGAAATCCAGAAATAATATTCAAAAGTCAAAGCTAATCACGTATAACTCAGATTAGTGTTAGTTACATCTCAATTTGTTGGGATCAGAACATATATATTGGATACGAACGATAGAAGACCTTTTCTATAGAGAATATGTGTTATGACAGAAAGCGGGTGCCGGATACGAATGAAAGAAGACTCGAGTCTATAGAGAATGCCACAGGGTAACACAGATTTGGGTGGGAGAACATGACTTCCACCAGGGTACCTTACTCTTTTTTTTTGGCGCCATAATAAAAATGCTTTGCAATGCAGTTGTTTATATCAAAAATTACTGCTGCGAATTTTAAATCATTAGTGAGATCATTAAATAATTACTCTTTTTATAATGAACAATGTGACGAGACTGTACCTGATAATTGTTCTCTCGGCAATAGAAAGTATTGTAGAGTGTTTATACTATTGCTCCATTCCTGAGATTAATTTTAGATCGGTACGTTAGTGATTAAGGAGTTTTTGTGCCAATTGCATACTACTCCGCCGTCCCATCCAATTGTTTACATTTGGGTGGAGCATGAAGTTTAAGAGAAGTGAAGAAAAGAAGAAAATGTGCGTAAAGTGGTGGGACCTAACAAAATTAGTAAAGAAAAATATGCTATTTTTAGTAAATGTTAAGAAATGGATGGGACAATCCAAAAACGAAAGTGTTAAGAAATGGTTGGGACGGAGGGGGTAAATTATTATAACTAAATTGGGATAAACTTGAAATTTCTATATTGAATTAACTATAGTGGGTAAAAACGTTGTCATTTGTTTCTGAATTGATTAATGTAATGCTTTTCAGGAGTGCTTTGACATTGATTTAGTGTGGGCATGCAGCTTCCATGGAGAATAGGATATCATGTAATAGCAATGGGAGCATCTCGTCCATTGAAAAACTCACTTCGGACACAACTATTGAGGTTTTGTTGATTTTCTAGCTTCTTTTCCACTACACTTACAAATATATTCTAATCAAATTGCTTCAAAAATTACCTGCTCTTCAGGTAAACATTGAGATTCCTTTTGCATTTCGAGCAATTCCAGTACAAGCCATTGAATCCTCTGGCAACCAAGTCCTCGAACAGATACTAAAAATTATGCTTCCCCGTTTCATGGCACAGGTACTTGAATAAGTAATTAGTTGTGTCATTTCATTATTTTCTTTCACCAAATATTACTTGATATATATCTTTCTAGACCAACAATCTTTTTCGATTTTAGTGTAGATCCCTTTTACATGTATATATGCATTGTGTGTATAAGTTGCACATGTCGTGCTGTGGCATGGGGTCGGTAGTGGTAAGAATCATGTCACTTCACATGGAATCGTGTCATGATAATCTGATTAGAATCTATAGTTTGCTTTCTTAGAAACACAAATTGAATCTGTCATAGAATTCATGATTCCATATCTGTTCCGAAGCTCTGGCTGTTTACTCTTTAAGCAATTAAATATAGAAATCTTCACAAATTTCAGCATTACTATGTATTCCATTATGATGAGCTCTTGCAATGGCACATATTCTCTGTTATGCGGGACTTATCCACTTTGGCCAAATTTGATAAACTAATAACCAAGTCCTGACTAGAAATATAATTATAAACCAACAAAGTTTTTTCTAATAAATTAATATATTTATAAACTAACAAACAAACGAACAAGTAAATAACTATATAACTAACAAGGTCGGTAACAACTAACAACTAATTTAGTAGAAAACAAATCTAATAAATGCTAAAAAAATTACATTCTGAGTCCTGTTATTTTCAGTGTTTAACAGTTAGAAGAGGACGTCTATTAAAGTGAAAAAAAAGAAAAGAAAAGAAAGAGCATGTTTAAATGCTTTTCTGTTGCACTTGGGGACCTTTTTCCATGCTAACTATGATGCTGATAGATGCTCATGTACAGCACTAAAATAATATACCAAGTGCAATCAGCTATAAAAGACCCATTGCAGTGTTTGAATTTTGAAATTATCAAGTATTTACAATGGCCAAAAAACTGCATGAACCCTTTAGTAACAATTGTCCACTTTATAATAGGTAATGGTGTTAACTGGTGTTATTTGGGTCGCTAAAAAAGTGAAGATGTTACAATGTGGTTTTTGCATTCAGAAAAGATTTGATACTGCCCAGGATTTTGTTATAAAGAAAGTTTATGTATGTTCTACAAGCATTAGGATTACTTGGTTGTAAACCAATCATTAGCACGGCTTTTTAGGGTTTGGCCATCTGACCCTTCCATTTAGTTCTGTCGTGGTGAGTGATTGTTTTTTAGATGCATTTTTATTGTATATTTATTTAAATATTTGACTTTAAGTATCGGAAAGTAGCCTTGCCACAACCCACAAGGCCATCGATGAATCTTCAGTGGGCAGGGGCGTACCCTTTGTTGGGTCCAGCATAAGCCACAGCACACCCTGACTTTTGAAATATATATCACATGTATTACAAAATGTGCAATATTCAGGTTTTTTATATAGCTTAATCGCTTATAAAAAATGAGGGTTCCATATACCTCCAAATTAATGGCTTGTAGCATGTTTTGAACTGACCCCAATATATATATATATATATATATATATATATATATATATATCTACTCTGATCGTATCCATCAAACCTCAGTACATTCGATCAAGAAAAGGGTCAAATTATGTTACTCAGACTCTTCATTTTACCTTCGAGTACTTGTGTCGGACACTCGACACTCGGACATGGACACTAATTTTATGCCAAAAGCATGTATATTTTTCGAAATGTTGCCGAGTCCGATACTTGGACACGTATCCATGTTGGACACTTCTAGCCGAGTCCGAGTAACATAGTCAAAATGTGAAGATGATAAATTGCATCAAATAATCAAGAAAATTCAAAGTTTAAGAGTTTATATACCTTACTATTCAAGTGATGAAATAGTGATAGCACGTCTAATATCAAGAACCCTATTTTCTTGTTTGGGATGTAACAGTAAAATTGGGGTTTTGTTATGATCGTCATATTATATTCTCCCTCTGCCAGTGTCAGCGAGTGCTTGTTTTCATGCGTGTTTCTTTCCATATAGCGGGACATATATCTATGGTGGTACAACTTCAATATTGCTATTAATTTAATTTTTGTCATGTTTAATTTTCTAATAGGAACTGATGCTGGTACTGAGAATGGCTGCCTATGTATTTCATCTATGTTACTTATGCATTTTTCTCCTTTCTGCCTATACAGCTAGTGAAGGACTATCAAGCATGGGCTTCTGGTGATGCCTCAAGGCAGGCCCTTGGAACTGGTCAAATCTGAGTACCAAGAAGCCGAAAATTCAATTATTAGGATTAGTACTGTATCTTGTTCCATTTAAGTCATAAATTAAAATGGACTGTGTCAATGTGATAGTACTGCTAAATTGTGCATGCCATTACTAAGACAGCCAATATACTGTTCTTATGGGGAATAAACCAGTAAACAATTTCTTTGATTAGATTATAATACATATTCTGTCAGATTTTTTTATTTGTCGTTCATATTGCCTATCTGCCCTCCTCACAGAGCATGGGTATGACCATTTCGCTTTCTGCTGACAGTAGCACAATAGTAAGTACGTTAACGACTTTGTTAAATGGTGACAGAACTGCAGAACAAGTTTATATATGCATAACTAATGGATCACATGTGTTAACTGATGTAACCAACTATGGTTGCAGGTAACTTGCATATTGTGTCGATAGTTATGAAACTTTTCTGCTAATGCTCAATCATCCTTGGGACAATGGCTTGCACATATAGTGTTGTTTCTGCTGATGTGCAACTATTCATTCCCTTTTTTGGTATTTCTGATTTGCTTTTGCACTGCCAATTCGTTTTTCCTGGCTGATGGTGATAGATGTGTATGGAATTTAGTCAAGAGTCTTTGAAGAGATGGAGGATACCAAGTTGCATAAAATGAGTCTTTGAAGAGATGGAGGAAACTAAGTTGCATAAAATTTTACAGGATCAATCTACTTCGGATATTTGTCTTACCATGGATTTTCTTTACATCTTGTAAATTTTGGGAATGCATTTGTGATTTTGCGCTATACTTGTGTTTGAAGCTGAGTAGTTCATACATGTTTAATCTTCAAATGGATCAGGTCTATATTCTTCGAAAGTTTTGGTAGTAAAGTTTGTGTTCACATGATTGGTTAAATTAGTTTTGTCGCCCTTCGAAATAAATATTGTTCAACAAATGTACATATTAAATTAATGACAGTAATTTATGCACACCCTATAAATTAATGGGTGTACACTTTTTTTTCTTCATTTAACTAGAATATTCTTAACTCTATTTTAATTTTGATTTTTTTTAATTCTTATTAATTAATATTAGCTGCTTATTTTTAATTTTTATAAAATTTTGGCAAAAATTATTTATATTTTTGTAGTAAAAAATTTGCATTATCCTTTTCAAATTTTAAGTATACACCTAGAATTTATTTATTATATGTAATAAAATTATGAGATATCTTATTCATAAAAATTAGTGATATATAGTAGGGTAATTATAAAAAATACTACATTTTTTAATTTTTTTATGATTTTACTATCTTTTGAATTTTTTATAAAAATACGGGTTGTAACTAAAAATAACCAAATATAACTTTTTTACATACAATTTGTAACTGTTTTTTAAAAAATTGAAATTGCTCGTAGTTGAATTTCATGATTTTAGTTGCATACGGTTGCAAAATTGTATTTTTGTAAAAAAATAAAATTGAAAATCATATTTTTGCAAGATATAAAATAAAAAACATATTTTTGCAAAATAAAATAAAAAAATTCGTATTTTTCAGAAAAGCCTTATATAAACAAATAGTAATATTTTCTTGCAATTTGAATAGTAAAGAAATAGAAAGTATACAATATTAAATATAAATTATTTATTATATTTTCGATATAAAATTTAATTTGTTATTTATAAAATTTTAATAAAATCGAAATATAAGTTGGTTGGTGATCCAACCATTTTACAATAATTACAACAATAATATATTATCATATTGTAATAAAAAGTATTTATTTATTAAAATTAAATACAAATAAATTCTTCGAGAATAGTAATAAATTTCAAAATCCATTTCATCATCTAGGATTAAATCAATAAAAATATAAAATTTTATAATAACATCTTATATAAAATACAGTAGATGTCAATTATATCTACATCAAAGAAATAAAAAATGTATTTAAGATATACTTTAATTTGATTATAAACTTAATTATATTAATTTGAATTTAAAATTAATTATAATTTTATGTTATATATATTTATTTACTTATTTAAGTTTTACTCATATTATAATATTATATATATATATATATGTTAGTTAGGATTAAAATTTATTTTTAATAAATGTAAGCATATTGCAATTATAAATATTTTTTATACGAGTCTTTATAAAAAATGCTATTGTTTTTAATTTTTTTACGATTTTACTGTTTTTTAATTTTTTTACAAAAATACGGTTTGAAACTAAAGTAACCAAATACAACTTTTTTATATATAATTTATAACTAAATGCAATTAAATGCGACTTCTTTTTTGAAAAAATTTGAAGTTGCTGTAATTTTGCAAAATATAAAATAAAAAAGCGTATTTTTACAAAAAAAAATAAAAAATTTGACATTTTTCAAAAAAACCCTTTTTATAATCAATTATATATTCTAATACTCTTAATTCACATCTTAACAATCAACAAGAACAAAAATGGATAATAGAAAATAATAAAACATAAAACAATATCACGATTATTTAAGTCAATTAAAAGAAAATGGTGTGCAACTATCAATTTGGGGAATGAGGTATGCAAACAAGCATGTCAACAGATCAGATCACTTTAAATCCATATTCAAATCTGTTTATTTTTTCGGATCGAATTAAGTGTCGGATATTTTAAAGGTCGATTTATATCCACTTAATTCGGATCACGGGTAATCGAATCGGATATTCAAACCAATTAAATTTTTTACTAATTTTTTATAATTAAATTATTTGTCCACGCTACACGCACAATATATTATAATTTATATATTAATAAATATTGTCATATTAATGTAACATAATAAATATAAAAATATTTATATTTAAATATTTTATGTTTAAAACTTTCATATAATAAGTTTAAATTATTTTAATTATTTCCTAAATTTATTTAAAATATCTTAATTTCTCCTTTATTATTATTTATAATATTTTATATGTATTAATTTTTATTTAATATTTACTCATACAATAATATTTTATGCGCTTTATTTCATATTTGATTTTTATTTTTAATTCTTTATATCTTAAATTTTATTTAAAAATATTAATAATGTACTTATAATATTCTGTATATGTTATTTTTTTAATAATGTACGCATGTTATAGTATTTTTATATGTTATTTGTTATTTAATTATGTGGTATGTCAATTTTTATATAAAAATTATTATATTATATGAATATTTGATACGAGCACCAGATACAAAATTAAGATTATGAATTTTATCCAAACCTATATGTTATGATATAATTTATATTAATGAATTTACCTTAATATTTCAAAATTTGATACGAAGTTTACCATAAATATTTGTTTATATTACATTAATAATAATTATTAAAATGAATCAAATTAGGATATGAAACTTGTCTGAATCTAAATATATGGATATAAAATGAGAAAATGAATTATCTAATGGATTAAATTAAATTTATAAATTTCATCTGAATCTAAATATGGATACCAAATATAAGGAATATATTATACAACATAAGAAGGTAACTATTCATATCAAAATTAAAATACTTAGATTTTACATATTTACATAAATATAATTATATTTACTCAGATCGGATTGTTAACGGATTGAATCTTATATAATCCATATCCATATTTATCGGATTGGACTTTTATCGGATCAAAATTTTAACTGATTAAATTGATTTTATATAAATCCATATTCGCTCCTTCCCCTAAATTAATGCAGTAGTTTGTTGTGCTACATTACCAATATTTTGGTGGGTGTTAATACAATTAAATCTCCCATCTCTAGCGCTAGCCAAGTCTCTATGTTATCCCCTCAACTAAAATAAATCAAAACTCTAATATTACTAATATCTTTTCATAAATTTTAATCAAGATCCAAACACTGCTACTATTTAATCAGTCAAGCTCGTCGGATATTCGACAGCAGAGACAATCCTCCGGTCAAAAACATCCGAAGATTAAGGTTATTTGTGGTTCAAATCTATTTTCAAAATTATTCTCATATAATACTACACTCATCTTTCAATCAATCATACTCCGTAAATTTTTATAAGTGCATTTTGTTATAATATATGTGTTTATATATATATATGAAAAAAGAACCTGAGATACATCTTAGATAATTTTCTAAGATCTTAATACAAAATAATAGCATATTAGTAAAATTTTAAATTAATCATGATTTTACAAAAATACCTTTATCATATTTGCATATAAAATTATATGTATCTTAGGTAACTAACTAAGATTTATTATATATATGGTCCTACTCTACTAGAAATCACATCTCTCCTAGAAACTCCAAATAAAATATTAACTCCACTCAGCCACACTCCTTCTCATATTATCTCTCCCCTCTAAACACAATTAGCACGTAATTCACAACTTCCAAATTTTTTGCAGCACATCATATCACCACCAACAATGATATTTTTTCTTCTTCTCTCACCCGACAACCTCATATTATCGCTTACAGAATTATGCACTACATGATTACATATTTACATCAACATCAACCAAAAAAGCCTATCACTTATTTCCTACAGTTATCTCCGATCATCTCTCCAATTTCTTAACATTTCGAGTTATATATAAAAATAAATAACTAGATCTGAATCGAAATCATCATTTATACTCGCAAGAATCACTAAAAATTTAGTGATTATCGTAAATAAAAATAGTGATTCTCGTAAGTAAAAATAGTGATTTTTCATGTTTTTTTTATTAATTTTTAATAGAGGAGCCACTGGACAGGAGTTTTGGTAATTTATCTCTTGATCTCTTTTTTTTTATATATCTTTTTTCTGTTTTTGTATTATAAATTTATAATTAATTAACTATATTGTCTTTGTATATTGTAGGTGTTAGTATAATGACAAGTAAAAGAAAGCATGATTTAGGATATTTGAAAAGGAAGAAGAAAGAGAGAAAAAACAAACAAACTCACGAAATTTTTTATATTTTGTTTATTAGTTTAGAAAAATTTTATTATTGCAAATTTTTCACGTAATTTAATTAATAAAATTAAAAAAATATATTCGAAAAAACTAGGCCTCCGAAATCTTGAAAACAATCCTGCTATTATTTATAGTAATAATTTAAGTTCTCTAATAACAAGATTAATGCATAAAAAAATTATAGAAAAACTAGGATTAATGTAAGCTTCTTCTTGGTTATTAAATCGCTTTGTGTATCAATCTAAATGCATCAAAATATTAAAGAAAAATACATATTACTTGACTCTTGATCCATAATAATAATAATAATAATAATCTAACTACAGTTCTATAGTTTTTGAATCGTAACACCTATATGCCATACTTAGGCTGTGTTTGGGACTGCTGTCAACTTATTTCTGAAAAACAGGTAACAAATTGTTTGATAAATTTTAAAAACATCTTTTTAGAAAAGTATTTTTGGTCTAAAAGTTGTTTTTAGAGAAATCATGTCCCCATACTTTTGAAAAAACCTGCTTTTCTGACAAGTTTTTGAAGTAACTACATTTTTCACTATCAAACCATCCCAAAAATATTATTTTTTTATATTATATCTTAAAATATAAACAAATAAAAAAAAATACCAAACAGTCATCTAATTTTTCTGACAACACTTTTTATACTAGCACTTTTTTCAACCGCACAACAGTTTTAAACAGCAATCTCAAACAGAGCCTTAAACTGGTAAAAAAAAAGATCAATACTCGATATGGGGTTAGTGTGTTACAAACTCTCCTACTCAAATTATTGACATACTCGTCAGGTCGAATCAAGCTTTCGAGAGTCAACTATGAATACCATATGTGATAAGTCAGGTCAAATCTCGAGTTTTTTCCAAAATCGAGTCAAGTCTCGATTCCGAATTCGAAATAAAAACATCTTTAAATATATTATAATTGATATTTAAATTAGTTAAATAATAATAAAAGATTTCTTTGAATTTTTTATAATAGTTGTTTTAATTTTATTTAATATATAAAAATATTATTTACATTGTAACCATACTAGTTATCGGTATTTAGTAAAGGATAATGTAGAAAATATAAACAAAATTAGACAGTATCACGACCATGCTAGTCTCTTCTTTCCCGACTTGTCAGCCAGCAAGTGGACTCCTCCTATAAACACTATGCAGTGCAGCATGGCCTCCCCGGAGGATCACTAAACACATGACCAACAAGACATCTTTGCGTAACCATTGGCAAGGGCAATTATATCAATCCAATATCAGTAATTTAGATCAGATTAAGGCCCCGTTTGGCTGGACTTAAATTTAAAATAAATAACTTGTTTTAATTTTTTTTTTATACATATTTTCAAAAAAAAAATAGATAAATATTTATTTTAGAATTTTAAAACCAAATATAATTTTCAAAATTGAAAATAAGTTACTTATTTTCAGAAAAAATACATACATACTAACTTTTTCTAGAAATAAGCACTTATTTCCAGCTTATAAGTCCAGCCAAACAGGCACTAACACATTTACTTCCATCTCTGATGCAGCAAAATGGATAGCTTTGCTCCGTTTATTAGTAATAAATTGATATCTCTGCTTCGTACCTGTTATCCAGGATATGCAACACTTCTCCATCTCATTGTTCCCTTGTTGTGAAGGGGGATCATAACAATAGCATGTAGCTTAGAAAATCATGAACTAAGAAAGAGAGACAGTCTACTCTGTCTACAGTTCTACAATCTATCTACTTCAACAATTGATAGTTATCGCCGAGTGAAATGACAAATTTTTATGACGCATGCAGCATACTTTTACAACAAATGATATCTACTTGTAAATAACTCTAAGCACTATAATACAATATCAATAACTTGTATATCTATCTCTTGAGGTTTGAACAAGTTCATTCAAAAGCTATCCAGATGTACGAAATCATGTGTTAGAATTGTGCGACTCTCTTTGTTCACCATCTTCAGGTGTTGCCCAAATCGCAAACTATATATGATTATTTAATCAAAAAGCCCTTCATCATGCCATATATCGACTAAAAAATCTACCATCTCCTGCAAAGTATAAACATTAGAAAACTATCTCGCATATAATGAAAACAAATTACAAGGAGGAACACAGAAAAATCTTGTAATCGGTATCAATCCCAACAAAATCCCTTAACATTCTCTCATGATGCAACTAATCAAATTTCCATAATTAGGTGTCAAATATTAAATTTCCAATTCTTTATATATGATAAATAACAATCCTTTTTCCTTTTTAAAAAAAGAATATTAATTTTCAATATTAGAAGAAACAGTGTACATAGTAAGTTTTTCTAATTCTTTTTAAATCTGTTTTTCTTATGAATGGTAATGGCATGCTAGTTAAAAAGATAGGCCAAATGTAACCTTTCTGACTTGAAGGATTCACTATGAAATTTCTATTAGCAAATAAAATTTTATTGTCATATGATCTCCTGTACATTTGAAACACATATTCATTGACAAAAAGCCCCAGTATTTTTACAACAAAGAGTTGATTAACTCTAGCTTGCTTATGAACTTAGGTTCAAAATCAGTGAAGGCTGTATTAATTAGGGAACAGGAGTCCTTTCTACTCAACAATCATAAACAGCAGAATCAAGTGTCAGTCATACAACATTAAGTTCTCAGATATGTCAAAACTAAAGGTTATGCACTTACCCTGTTTTATCATATGAAATTCATAATCTCTTGCTTTCTTTTAAACTTTGGTTCAATATTGGTGAAGGTTGTACCCAGTAGAGAGAAGTCTTATATCCCCAATGTGACGATAGTTGCATCAAGTGTCATTTATACTATATTTAAGTTCTCGAATATGTTAAAACAAAAGGTCATTCACTTACCATATTCTATCATATGAAATTTAAAAATCTTTTCAACCACAGCATGGACTGAAGTAATGCTAGGGATGCAGATATATGTGTGTGTGTGTGTGTGTGACTGCTATTTATAGAACTTACTAAACAAATTTAGAAGTGGAATATCATGTACTATCTACTGTATAAGATACTTACCGTCAAAGAGATTGGCTCAGTGAAAGGATCAGTAGTTGAGAGTAAGTCTTCATAAGTCGTCGTCCAGCTGCAAGGGATAATTATAAAAATTACCTTTACATAATAGTGTGTTGCCCAATAATTTAAGACAACAAAATAGCCCATATTAGTCAATGTTAAAAATATCAGCATTGGGAGTAAAGAATACAGAAACTAATAATCCCCTTACTACAGATGGTTCAATTGTATTAGGCAAGTCTAGAATGTTTATTATCACTTATCATGGTAATCGTCTTGCAAGGAGTTGCTTATTATCTAATTATGGTGGTCAAATTTCGTTAGTAGAAGATATCAATAGTATAAGATATTATTAGGTAAAGATATCATTTGGAAGATAGTCCATGGGTTGTTTCTACCAGTTCCCTGGGTAGATGAATTTATTTATGCTCTCTTTATCAATAAAGTGTCCTACATTTATAAAACTAAAGTTATATATGTATGTTACTTTCTTTTAATTTCATCAAATATCTTCACTTGTGTATTTTATGAAATGTCAAAATTCACTGCAGGGCTGATCCACTCAATTTTTAGATGCAACAGCTATCATTTTAATCAATATATCACATCTACTCAGATTCAAAGGAATATACAGATTGCTAAAAAATGACACTCTAAAATGTCTATTATCAATACCAATAACTGCGCAAATAGTACATATATCATCATATTTTCTTTCATACTGGTATTCAGAAGGGTATAAATTTTGAGTTTTGTATCTTTTTTTTTACTGTGGGAACCCGCAGCCGCTACCCTTTTTGGGTGCGCACTGGGTAAACCCATTGATGGAATTGATCTAAAGAAGATGAAAGTAAGAGAAAAATGCTTAAAATAACTCACTCGCAAGAATTATATCGCTAAAGTGAAGGGATTTTACCTAATATAAATAAACTAAGCTTTATGTGTGTTAGCTACAACTGGTGGTCTTTATAAATTTTAATGCAATTGGAAAATTAAATCCTAAGAAGTGCATAGGATTGTTCATTAAATCAGAAACAGAATCCAAGGCTGTGCCTTGATTATCGAAGAACCAGGGTAAAGATAGGCTGGATCGCATGACAACCATAACCAATGTGAAGTGGAGTAAATAGAATCATCTTTGCATCAATGATCAATCTCTCTATGAACCAACACCAACATAATAGCTTGTGTTGAATTCTCTTAATATTGATCTCGTTTATATAATGTCGTTTATTTTATTTCACGGATCAAGTTTCAAAAACTCTTTTTTATTATTTTTGTTTTTGACTAAATTTACTCAATCTCTATGAAATACAACCTTACTTATCACTACTACCGCATATATTTCAGTAAAGCAAGAATTCATTTTTGTTGGATTCGACACCCATCGGATATTGGTGTCATTGTTGGGCATTGGCTTAAGATTGATATATTTCTATTCTCAACAAACTAGTTTATCAACAATTTGGTATTGGACAAAACAAGTTATCTCAGTGTGTGAATGAGGTATATTTATATAGCTTCTTTTGAACATCACATGCCCAATCCAACATTTGGCAATAAAAAATGCGACAAGAAACTGGTTTGTGATGATCTACCTCCTAAGGTATACCAACGGTTAGAGCGTTAGATTTAATTATTTAATATTTAATAATAATCCTTAAATATTTTGGATGAAGACACTTCACACTTGTCACAATGTTAAATTATGTCAGTTCTTCCTTAATACCATTAATTATATCATATCCAGTCTAGCTCTTTAAGACAATGAATATTTCAGTAACAAACCCTACAGTTTCAGCTTCTATTGTATATTTTACCCATAAAACGATACAAGTGTTTACTAAAATCTGCCATTTCATTTGTGTTGCTATTAAAAAGTTAAAAACAGGAAAGCATGCTTAACGCAGGGAGTGAGATGGGAAAGTAGACTACTTTCTAAACACGCAACTGGCATCTTAACGTTGATTCAAGTGATAAAAATCAGCAAGACAAAGGTAAGATGTTTCTAAAAGGCCTACCTTATAACTGGATCTTTTGGCGTTCTCTGCGACCTTTTAGATGAATCTCCAATCCATTCTCTTCTGCTCTCATGCCAAGCAATTACGGCTACGAAACAAATTCCACAAATTACAAATTTTTAATTTATATATTAACAAACCAATAAATAACTGGGTTATAAATTTATAATTATATGTATACAAACACTTTTCTTAAAGCTTTCATATTTCTTTCAACATTAAACCTCACAAACATCATAGGGGTACATGGTTGGTGGCAGCTTATAGTGTAAATGATTTCTTCTGTTGAAATAAGTAGGGGACGACTTTCGGGTGGATATTGGGAATTCAAAGACAACTATATCATATATATTCTGAAGTGTTCACATCAAAGTGTAAAAATATTGATTTAACCAATTCTACATTTCTCTCACCCTAAGATATTATAGTATTATTCTGTAAAAGGCAGTACTACACAAGTAAGATAACCATTCACAGAGTAAACTCCATACTTGATTTCAGATTTATGCCATCGATTGCTTGGTGCACAATTCTAGAAGTAATTACTGTCTATCATGAGTTGATGACCAGGATGATGTTCTCATTGATTGTTGATTATGATATTTTCCCTCTTGTACAGGGCCAAAGTGTTTCACTATTGACTTAACTACATCCATTTGAACAATTCATCAGTCAAACAATATACACAGAATACATTCAAACTTGACAAGAACAAGCACACAAGGAACCCCCTTAAGCTAGTGGAAGAAGAAAGTTAAAAGACACAGCAATGTTGGAATTACCTTACCGAATTTTCTAATGTTGCTTTCCTACTGAGTAAATGGGCAAGAAAAAGAGCATCTGGTAGGCAATACATGGGGAAAACGCAACACTTGTATTTTTTACAAAGTTATTTTGTGGCTTTTATAAATAGAAATGTAAATAATAGAATATATATGAACTTATAAGTCTGTTGCATGTATGACAATGCAATGTCTAAACAAATTCCATTAAAATTTATTATCCTCCGCATGTATGAACAATTATTACCTACTCAATGAAATCATTTAAACAAGGAAAAGTTATCACCGTTATGCTATAATTTCCTCTAACTAATATTACCATGATTAATAAACACAAGACTGCTTCCACCTTTCTCTGGGGGATTTTTTCCATCATTGCTCGATATGGAACATGTCAAAGGTTGCTTCTCATTGGAACAGGAACTTCGTGTATCAACTTCCATCAACTTTAGACTGATAATCATTTCCCTTCAATGTAACAAGGTACCTATACACGAAATTTCTCTTTAGAAGAGGTTGTAGTTATATTTATCAAATATATGTTAAAGGTCATTAATCTTGTACAAAAGATTAGTGCTTCTTAAATAGATTTTCTAGATACACTCAGTAGTCAGTACAGGAACTTACGAAGTAACTAATACAAATTAAAATATTGTTCTCCTAATTTGTGTGAGAAATATATCTATCGTGCTTAATTCACAATTTTCATTCATTAAAAAGAACTGAATAGTTTAAAATAACCCACATGATTCCCAAATGCAGTAAAATATGATTAGCCTACACGTTTACTAGTTTGCCTTCTTCAAGAATCATATTAAAAAAATTCGAAAGGTTAAATAGTTCAATTTGTTATATGAAGAGTACTTAGTAGAATTCAGCATACGAATCTTATACTTATAACACTTTCCCTTGTTCGCACCAGTAGACCACCATATCAATTGCACTAAAGACATAATCTCACTGAAAAACAACAAATAAGAATGTCTATAGTTTGACATTATTGGATATAGGACTCATAGAAGAGTTCAAACTCTAGACCTCTCCACTTTGATACCACCAACTCTACCCAAATTAGTAGTAGCCACTAAATGTATTATTTACTTTTTGACACAAGAGTAGCTAAATCGAAGGTCAATACCCGGATCGGAGATATCTTTAATAACAGAGTGAACATCAGTTTCTCCATTAGAATACCACACATTAAACTCTGTAAATCCTTCTAACACTTGAAAATCAAATTGGATCAAAAGATTAAATTTTTGAAGTTGGAACCCAATAATATAGTTAAAAAGATTAGACCTTCATGTCCTACACAACATCCAGCCTCCTCATACATTCAAATCCAAAAATAATTCAAGATTCATATGTATACAACATCTATCACTACATCAACATCAATATAGTATATCTCATTATAAAAATCCAAGATTTGCATAAAATAGTTTACTTCGTACATCAAAACAACAATAAATCAACTCAAATCAAACAAGTGGTTTGCAAAAAAGGTACATTCAAATAAAAATAAACAACTAACCTCACCTACATTCAAAAAAGAAAAGAAAAAACATGTTCTTGATAAATTCTCAAAAACGGACTAAACCCAAGAATTAATTTGCCCAAAAGTGGCCATGCATTGACATTCATCAAGAACTTCTACAACAAATTAATAAAAAGACAATAATAATTGAAATAAAAAGAAAAAGAAAAAAGAAAAGACATACCTTATTGCAGAGGAGGTTCTTCAAAGAGAGAGAAACAAAAGCTGAAAGAAGGAGTTATAGATGGGAGAACAGGGAGTATATATAGCAGCTCAGAATTTGTCGGTATTGTATACACACATGTAATGTAAGTATATATATAAATAAAGTGTCACTTTCTTGATTTGGTGTCTTCCTCTTGTGTGTTTCCAAAACTAGTCTTTACTGTATACCAAAAAGCAGGGAATCTGAATAAACATAGTCAATCTCAATAAATAAATAATTTTGATATTCAAAAAATATTTATTTATTAAAACTATATAATATTATGTTAGGATAGCAAAAGTTATTTGATTAACAAAAGTATATTTATTTATTTAATATTTCATCTATCCATTGTGTTGAATTGAGAAAAAGTTATTTATTTGATACAATTACTTGTTTATTAAATATTTATTTATTTATCCAGTATCAGTTTTATACTTTCTAATACTGTGGTAAAGTATAATTGATGTGGATTAGCGTTAATATTTATATTCCATGGATCACATATAAGCGTGTGTATGTTACACACCGACAATAAGATAAGAACAACCCTACCATGTTCGAGAATCTTGAGATTTTTAAGTACACGTTTATTATGAGGAATATTCTGGAGAAAATATATTATTACTGTATATTATATGAAAATAATAGGATACTCTGCCAAAAATAAGGCATCTCTTGGTAGGAAAGTAACATATTAGGTGAACCAATTAAAATAGAGAATATACTCCGTTTGTTTCCAAATCTGTCGCTTAGATCTTTGACAAATAATTTGATTATATATTGAAAATATTATTTTTATTTTTATGAATTAAGATTTTAGTTTTAAAAAAGAAAATTTTAAAACAATAATTTTATTACATGATCAAAATATATTTTTAATACATAAAAATGTGTGTTAAAAATTATACAAAAGAAGTGGAGAGAATAAAATTTAATATTATTTATTTATTTTGAAATTATTTTCCGGTGCTAAGTAGCTTATGCAAGATTGCTGAATACGTAAAGATTGTGTTTGGAAACATAGATTTCACTTTAAATGATAAATTTCAAATGACATGATTTGATTGTCATTTCAAATTTTCAATACTAATATTTGAATGTCTTGAAATTCAAATGAAATCTAATTCCAAATTCTTTGATTATCCAAACATGTTATAATGAAATTTCCCAAACAGACTATAAAATTATGATATTATTAAACTTTTATGAGATTGCTGGATTAGTACCAGAGATGCACAAAAGGCTTTTCGGACCGGGTTTTGGCCGGACTTTAAAATATTCGGATTTAGTCTTAAGATATTTTAGGATATTGTTAAAATTAAAATATTTTATAAAAATATGATATGTTTCTATTATTAAGAAATATTATACTCATTGACCAAATTTCGGAATCTATATATATTTAATTATTATGAAAAAGATGAAATATTGAGAATCTTATGACTTGACTTTGATCGAACCAGACTCGTCACAAATATACAAGGCCTGTTAAGGACGGATACGGGACCGTGTCGGTCTATTCCGGGATCTCACTATATTATTCAAAATTTAGGTGTTCACAAGAAGATCATACAAGTCTAGTACTGAGTCTAGATTGTGACTATGAGCGCGCACACGGCCTCCAACACCTATAAATAAAAATCTCAAACTCAATTGAGGATTGTTCAAGTTTTCAGAGCATTCTCCCAAAAAGGGGTTTGTGACTCTGTGTAATATGTTGATTATTACTCCTGCTTGCTACACTTTATTCATCATAAAGGTCACAACTTTTGCTTTAGCAGGTTCGAATGCAAGTCCAGTTGCGTTTGATCTGCCCAGTTTTTCAGCTTCCTTACGTGCTGATCGTCTTCTATACAGATTAAAGAGTATATTCAATGCCAGAATTCCGTGAATGCTGCATTTCGTTGAATCGATCACTTTTCACTTATTTATTTCTCGACGATATAGAGGATTTAGTTTCTTTATTGTTCTGCGCTCCTGATTTTTGTGAATTCTACTTTGATAGCAGTACGTACTGCTGAGAATGCTGGAATACAAAATCAAAACTAATTAATTAGGACTACTTACAATACCTGCAATAAGGACTCATTGCCGTCTAGATTTAATTTTCAAGGCTCATAGTCATCATGCCTTAGTCTTATGGGCACTATTGTTCTCCTGAACTTTCTTTGAGTACCACTTATTATAGCAACACTTTTCTTACATAATCTACGTACACACAGTCCTGAACTTTCTTCGAGTACCACATATAGCAACACATCTCTTACATAATTTACACAGATACACCAAACCTCAAGCAGATGACACACTTAAGAGGTTTTTGTCATCACAGCAGAGACCATAGAGCTCATCCCACACATGTTATGGCCTCGACAGAGACGATAGTACCCGTGCTCTCCCCATTTCTCTCCCCAGGAGTTCTTGATGATCCAATAAGGTCTGTTACCAAGCCTTAGAATGGAGAAACCTTTTGAGCCATATCCCACAAGTAAAACCCCATGGTTTATAAACTTTCTGCCACATATAAGAGGACAAGAAACACCACCTATGTATGTTTGCATGAACACTGCATTCAAACCAACTGCAAAAAGGATGTTCAGGACAAACAAATAAACACCCGAATAAATTTAAAACTACGTCATATGTTTTTCCTTGACTTCCATTTTCACTATACAAACTGCAAATACCCCAGTAATTTATAATTTTATGGTTAACCAACAAAATAATACTTAACAATTTACTTAAGCTCTCTTGTGGAAAGTCCAAAATTAAAAAAACTTATTTTCTAATAAAATCAAAATCACCTGCAAGGGGGCCGTGGTGGACTAGGTAGGCTGCAATTTGCTCCTCGTCGCCCGGGATATTGGTGAAATTGGTGACTCGAACAGCAATTTTATCGGGATTGAATTTGCAATCCCCTCGCTTCCCTGTATAAGGGTAGGCACCTTCCTGTTCTAAGCCTCCAGCCTTGATCAAATATTCATAAGCATTTGTCATAAGGCCTCCTGAGCATCCGTCGTCACAAGAGCTCTGGTCTGTTGCATCACACTGTACCAAGCATGAGGAAAATTATTTCACACCTATTGACTTGAATGCTCAATCTAAGAAAGATAGATTAAAATATATATATAACTGAATAATGTTTAGTATTTGTAGCCAATTTCGAGACAATGTTAAAGAGGAGGCTTACTGTGTGATCACAATCTACAAGTTGCTGCTCACTTAAGCTGATAAGCTTTCCAGTTGCAATAAAGTTGGCTCCCTCAATTGAACCAGTGGTGCTAAAAGCCCAGCATGATCCGCATGAACCCTGCATTAACAGAGACAATTAAGTCGAAAAACAACGTTGTATACAGAATTATAGATATAGGTGCTCTTTTCTTTGTTATCACATTGATTTAAATCTAACTGGTGGCTAGTGCCCTACGTACTGTATGTCCTACTCACTCACTTCCAGTTCAAACTCGATACAAGCAGCTGTAGCTATACACCACAAATATGAATTAAGGATGTCAAAAATTTATCCAAGGTGAAGATATATAGGTGCTTTAGGAAAATAATTAATATATATAATACATAAATTAGATTATAACGTACAAAATTAACTATTTGTCAAATCCGAATCTCCTCAATACAAGTAATATCTTAGCAGTACATAGAAGATTAGATTGTTCAAATTCTAAAGATTTCACAACATAGAATATTAGATTGTTCGAATTTTGAAGAATACACAAATCACAAATTTATGAGATAAGTGGAATAGTATATATATACAAGTATAGTTGTTCCTGAATTCTTGATTCATAATTCCTGTATATGCTGTAAATAAATAAAACTACTAATTACAAGATATATATTTGCAAAGTCATAAAACTAAATTTATGAATGATCATACCAAATATATTCTACTCACGTACCTGCATCTTCACTGGAGTAACAGCACCTTTTCCCCTCCAATCAAAACTCTCCGGCAACCCCTTGACATCCACCACAGGAGCCTCCCCACCACCACCCAAGCGGGTCCCACTCCGACCACCCTTGACACCCAAAAACATAGTCTCAAACTCCTCCTCGGACAAATCAGAGAACTGGGTGACCCCATGCACAGCCGTTGGATCAAGAGCTTGATGCTCAGCTGCCCTCATCATATTCTTGGCGAAGATCCCGAGGCGGTGCATGTACTCCTCTCTTGTACCGTACTCTTTCCTGTACTTTTCCATGAATGATATGAAGTGCCGCTCCGTGGCGGTGCCGACGAGTGCACGGTTGATCTCAGCGAAGTCCCGGTCGGTGACTTGGCGGATGTTGTTGGAGTTTGTGGAGACGATTGGTGCGTAGGTTAGTACAGCACCGAACAGTGCGCAAGTTAGCAAGATTTTCATCATTTTTTCCCTGTGATTTTGGCCGAGAGTAACGTGTATATATAGAAACTTATATGATTATATTTTCAGAGTTTTTGTACGTAATTTACGTTTCCATGCAAGATAAGTGCAACAGGCATGCAACACGTGGACACTAGTATCATCAGCTCTCAACACGTACTCCGCAGCCGCAACCACGTGTTGCTCAAAAATATATTAATACCGTAACTCAAGTTATAGTTACTGTTGGGGGTTCCTTAAACTTAAAATAAGTAACTTATTTTATTTTTATTTTTTTACATATTTTTTTATTTTTTTTAAAGATAAATATTTATTTTAGAATTTTAAAACCAAATATTATTTTCAAAATAAAAAATAAATTACTTATTTTCAGAAAAAGTACATATATCCCTATTTTTTTCCGGAAATAAGGGTTTATTTTTCCCTTATTTCCGGGAAAAAGCTGTTGCCAAATAGCCCCTAGTACGTTGAGTCAAATTTAAGTATATAAATTCAATGGGTATATATATTTCTAGTCAATTTTATCTACTGATTTATATAAATATTTGTAAGAAATAGAGAAGATCGATAGACCAAATCTATTATCTATATAATAGGGCAATAAGAGCAAATTTATTAGTGTAAAATGACAAACTAACCTCTATCTAATAAATATATATTATAATTTAATTATATAAAATGACTATTTAACTCATACATAATAATTACATATTAATATCACATATTATTAATGTATATTAATTATTTTCCAATTAATATTTGTCTACTTGATTATTTCATATCATATATCATGTTTATTTTTTATAATTAACATTTATATGTGTATAATATATCTTTTTTATCTCATCTAATTAAATTTTTTATTTAATTTTTTTTTCTCACTATTGTCCAATCTATTATTACCGACTGATCATATACAAGAGTACTAAATTATTACCGACTGACCATATACAAAAGTCATAGTACTAAATTATTCAAACATATATTATTTTAGTTTGATCATTAATTTTTGAAAAATTATGTAACAAATAATAATCACCGAAAACACAATAAATCTAACAAATTGACGGTAAATAATCAAGTTAGCGATAAAATCATATGGATATGGATATAAAAATGATTTAAAAAATATGATCACAACACTACAAGGATCAGGGATATTAAGCTTCATATTACCAACTCCAAATTGAATGAAAAATATATATTTTTAATAAATACTATGATTTTAATAAGGATAAATATATTTAAAAATATTAAAAAAATATTTTTAATAATTTTTTTTTTAGAAATTGAAATTTATAACAAATCCGAGAGAAAAAGACCCATATGACACATTTTTTAGATAAAATGTCCAGAATGACACAAATGTGATATAAGTCCCCAAATAGCACTTCAAATTCGAAGAGTTATATTGACAAGTATATTGGGCATGTTGATATACATATAACATTTACTTTAAATTTTATGTATACTATAACTTTAATAATTATAAATGTAATTTTAAAAATATTAAAATAAATAATTTCAACAATTTTTTTTCTTAGAAATTGAAATCTAGAAAGTTGCTTAAGCATTCAAATTAATTAATTTGAAATAAAATTATTTCAAATAAATTATATTACAATAAGTATCAAATAGTATGGGTGTTCACGGAGCGGGCGGTGCGGTTTTTCTCTAAAATCACGGATCAACCCGTGCATGCGGTTTGGTTAAATTTTTAAACCGCATCGTGTAATTCAAAAACCGTGTAAAACAGACCATATAAATGCGGTGTGGGCGGTCTGATGAACAATCCTATTAAATAGATTATTACTAACACCTAATTTGGGAAAATCATGCAGTAGCAGCTTTCAAATTCTGATGGCTAACATTAGTGTATTTATTTTGACGAGAATTATTTGCAGTGTAAATTATAAATGAGTTCTCTACATTGGGCAACTGGACAATACTAGAAAAAGTAAACCAAACAAGATAGGAAAAAGTTAACCAAACAAAATGGGAAGGGAATGGAACCAAACAAGATGAGAAGGGAAGGGAACCAAACAAGATGGGAAGGGAAATGAATGGAAAGGAAGGGAAGGGATGGGAAGGGACAGGAGGGGGCTTAAACCGTAAAAACAAGAAGAAAAATAACATTTTAGGTATAAAATTAGAAGGTGACTTGTGGCAGAGAAACATAAGATTTAAGTAGATTAATGGCGTCATTAGATATAAAATTTGAATTTTTAGTATGAGAAGAAAGAGACCATTTGGTAGCTGAGAGAAGAAGAAGAAACATTAGAAGGTGGCTGGAAGAATTTAAATTGAAGAGTGTATCTGAGAATCTTCGGCAATGTATATGCTGATTCTGATGATCTTGTTTGTAATTATTTATCAGAAGAAGATGAAATCTTGTTTTTGTTCTTGTCAACTAAACGACTAAGAACCTGTTTTGGATGGACTGTTATTGGAGTACATTTTGCATTACTATTAATAATGGTGCATGAATCAGTATATCAAAGAGTTTTATAGTATTTGTAACAAGTTCTAAAGGGTCTAAATTTTGAGGCTGAAGATATTCTAAAATCAAATGAGTTACATCTCTATTGTCAGTAGCTCCTCCAACCCCTCAAGTATTTCTAGTTTTTCACCAGTATAATCCACCAAATTTATTTGAGAGAAAACAGAGAGGATGACGTGGTCTAGCGCATAAATAAATAATCAGACGCTTCATGTTTGATGAAATGTTAAGACAAATTGAATTTTATCATAATTATTACTTTTTAGATTATGTACACCTGCAGAACCTTTAGAACAATATTAGACACACCTAAAATTATTTTTATTCACCAATTACAAGCTTGCAGCAGTTCACACATACCTTAGTTATTTATGAATAAATTTACACGATATTTATAAAAATAACATGTTAACAATAATAAAAATTAGAAGTATATATGGTACATCAACTAGAACATACCCGTGCCTCGCACGGGTTTAGAGTTAGTTCAATTACAAGCTTGCAGCAGTTCACACATACCTTAGTTATTTATGAATAAATTTACACGATATTTATAAAAATAACATGTTAACAATAATAAAAATTAGAAGTATATATGGTACATCAACTAGAACATACCCGTGCCTTGCACGGGTTTAGAGTTAGTTATACTTACGAGAGGAACTGAATGAGACATTTCCACACAATTAGATAGTATCTCTAGCTACATGTGCATTGGGGGTGACAATTTCTGATCCAACCTGAAACCGACACGAACCCAATCCGAAAAAATACGAATTTGGATCAATAAATATTCAACCTGAAACAACCAGGTATAATCAGATACAAACCCGAAACCCGAAAAATCACCCGAAAATTAATGAACCATCTATTTATAACCCTACTTTTGAAATATTTTATGTTTAAAATAACTAAATTTAAGTACAATAAAATAATTTTCATGTGCAATGACAGAGACTCACTAGTTGGTTCATAATTATTTAATAATAATAATAATATTTTATATATGTGCCCTTTTTTACACTTGACAAAATGGCTACAATACATATTATACATTTGAACCGTAACTTTCACGTGCAATGAAAGGGAAATCAACTATTTTATCTTAAAATTTATGCAAAAACAATCAGTACATATAAATCGGAATAGATGGAATATATAATATAAAAATATATTTTCAGTCACTCTAAAAAAAGTAGAGGTGGTGAAACCCGAAATGATCCGAAACCCGATAGGTACGAGTTAGGGTTAGAATTAGGAAAAAATCAATCTGAAGCAATCGGGTATAATCTGACATGACACAAACGCGACCCAGAACTCGAAATTGACACTCCTGATCTGTATTCACATTCATATTTATATTTACTAATATGGGAAAACTGATTTATAATGAGTGGCCGAGTCTGAAAATTATGGAGATTGAGATTAAAATAATATATGTATTTATAAATTAATATATTATTATAATATTTTTATTTTAATGAGGACTAAAATTTTTAATTAAAAATAATTTATATGTAATTCTTTTTATTGTACGAGTAAAACCTCCTTTTGACCTATTAAAAAAAACCTCCTTTTGACTTTGAAAATAGCACTCTCACTAGCCCATGTACTATATTCTCGCCCAATAATGCTACGTCCACAGAAAATGACACATAATAGGATTACAGAATGAGGATGCGGAAGCAATATCAATGTGTTGTCTGTCACTATCATTTTTTATGATTTTAATCCTTGTTTAATATTTCTCCTTTAATTTCAGTTTTACTATTTCATACTAATATACTAGCCTCGTTTGGTCGTCAAACTTTGTAGTTACGTAAGTAACTTACAATTTCTTTAATTTCATTTTTATTATCATTGTAACTTCAATTTTTATTATTATATTCTTTTAAATTTTATTTCTAATAATAATAATATACAAATATAAGTGAAAAATATTAATTGTAAATTCATAAATATTTTATGTAAAAAAATATAATTGGGTAAATGACATGACCAATTTACTCATAGAAAATGAATTTAATTATTAATTAAGATTCTTCTTAAAAGAACTGTTAGGTCCAAATGTGTTTAGAGAGGGAGTGAATACAACTTTTCAACTTTATGAAGCAATAAATACTATGTAATAAATGAACACAATGATTCAAGGAATATATGTCTTATATATAACTTGAAAGGGTTGCTACAACATTCATTATAATAGTACAACTGAAGTAAAGAGGCTAGTAAATGATACTAAGCTCTGTGAATACTCTATCTCTTTTACAAGTGTTTCTCTTAATATTGCTCTCTTTAAAACATTACACAAGTACTTCTATTTACTTGCAATCTATGACTTGTAGTCTTCAAAAGATAAGATATGAGTGGACCAATGTTGTCCACGTAAATCTTATCTTGTCTTGAAAGCTTGGAAATCGGCCAACCAGATGATGCCATGTATCATGTTGAAACTGTCATCTATGTAGAACTTCTACATAGAAATTTCTACTTTCTCTATCTCGAAATTTAAGTAGAACTTCTACATAGGAATTTCTACTTAGGTTCTATCTCGAAACTTAAGTAGAACTTCTACATAGAAAATTCGAAATAGCTTCCTTCCTTTTGTATTTAGAAAATATTTCCACCTCCAGAATTTCTACTTAGCTCTAAGTAGAAACTTATCTAGAATTTCTAGATAGGAATTTCTACATAGATTCCCTAGTAAGTACTTAGAGAAATTCTGGGCTTCAACTTGAAACTTCAATGCAACATCTTGAACTTGTGATTTCTTCTCGTCTTCTATATTCTTCAACAAGCTCTTGAACATGGATCTCTACTACTAACATAAACTTGTTATCAATGTCCTGACACTTGATGCAATGGTCTAGTTCATAAGTGACTAGTCTTGATAGGGTTCTTGTTTCTGAATAGATTACCATATTCAATTAGTAATGTGGCTTTCCAACAGTTGCTTTCCTGCTTCTTCATTTGAAATCAATTAGCCTTATTGATACTGATAGTTATGATCTTGATTCTTTAAGTTACAAATCACTAAGGCATGAACAACTTTGACTTGAACTTCTTCCAATGATTTCTTCTTTGATTGATCATAATTAACATGTTAAATTATATCAATTACCTTGTCTTCATTTTGTATTGATTTACTTGTGACTTCTTGTTCTTGATTGTCTTCCGGTTAAGTATCTTTTCTTTAGTTGAGTTACATAAGTTACAGTGTTACAAGTTTAGACACTCTGCATTTCAAGAACGATAAAAAAAATAAACATTTAATTATAATTAGATGACTTTATATTTATAAAGTAAGGATAAAAATTTAGACTAAAAAAATTAATTTATTATGATATGAATTAATATGAATCATAAGATTGACTTAAAAACACAAATATGTAAGGTTATTGTTAAGAATATATATATATATATATATATATATATATATATATATATATATATATATATATATATATATATATATATATATATATTATAAACTATTATAATAATAAATAGAAAAATAAATATAAATCATTATAAAAATACAAAACTATTATATAATTGAGATGTATCTTTTTAAATATCAAAATCTTAAAAACAATTTTTAAAGATGTTAAAAAAAATTATGATACTGTTTAGAAAATATATGTTAATTATAAAATATTCTAAAAATGAATAAAATTATTATAAGTTGTTATAAAAAAACAAAATATAATAATAATATTACAATGTAACTTGAAGTGATCACGGTCTAGCTATGTAAGTAGTTACAACATTTTGATGTAACTCTAAATACCTGTGAAGTATGAGTTACCTTGTCTATTTTAAAAATTATATAACCAAACAATGTAACTTATGCAACTTCGCAAGAACTTGGAGTTGGATTACACACAACCAAACGAGGCACTATCTTCCTGTTATCATGTTAATCGTTTTTTTTGTTTTGATAATTTTATTAATCGTAATATATATATAAATTGGTTATAAATTAAATATGTAACTGAAATAATATTTTATACATCAAACATTTAGTTATATAATATTTCACACTTTTGTTGGCAAGTTAACACTTTTTTTAATGTTGTTTGATTATATTAATATTGATTTAAAAATTTATTTTATTTGTATAATATCTTATATTCTCATGTGCTCAATTTAATAGTACTAAAATTCTATATATAATTGATTACAAAATTAATAGCTTTTTTAATTGATGGGATATTATTTTTCTCTATTTTTTAAACATTTAATGTTTTATTATAATAATAATATATCGATAATGAACATGACTATTAGTATTTTAATATACTTTATTGTTTTGTTATATTTTCTGTATTTGTGTATAATAACGTGCTTAAATATTTATATATAATGATTTTAATTTTAACTACTATAAAGATTATTACAATTTTACGGATAAATCTTTATTTAAGATAAACTTGTATGTAATAAATGAGTAGTTCAATTTTAATTTTTAAATGTCTATTTTCATGAACATGTAATTGTATTATTTACACATTTTATATATAGTTTAATTTTAGTTCATTTTTTAAAATAATTATGATTACATTATATTATTCTATTAATTTATTTTCTAATTATTAAGATTAAATTCTGAACTATATATTAAAATAGACACAAAATATTATTATGGATATTAAATTTATAATTATTAAAATATAATATAAGGTTCATATTTTAATTAATATAAATATTTTACAAGTAATGATTTTTAACTAACATATAAATGATAACATAAAATTATTTAAGATATTAATGGTAACTTGTTAACAAAGAAAAGGGGATTTTTTATAAAGAAAAGAGGAAAGATTATTAAACAAAGATTGAATGAATGATAGTGACAAACAACACATTAACGCAACTTTCACCTAATCATGTCAACTCATTCCCTAAAAATAATTTATATCCTTTTGTGTGTAGGCTAACTGATCAAGCGCAGGGCTGGAATTGCTGGTTCTGAACAAAATAAGCCTTTTTTCTCTTATAGTATACTGTATTTGGTATACTCACTTGACTTTACTTTCAGTGGTATGTAATATTGGTGTAATTTACCATTTTTTGTACCAACTTTATAGTTTATACACCTCTTCATTGTTCTCTTTGTTACATTTTTTTAGAGAGCTAGTTTATTATTAATTATGTATGTATCAGACTTGATTCCACTTCAATAATATTATAATATCTATGTGACTATAACTACTCAATAATATAGAAGGGTTTTTTTTTTTGACATGTCTCAATAATAGAAGAGTTGTGGCTTGTGTTTCTTTTAAGACAAGTGATAGCAAGGACAATAGATTTAGCACTTAATTGGCCTATCTCGAGTCTCATAGCTAGCAGTGTAAACATCGTGTATGTATCTGTGCTATTGCTAACTCAGTCCGTCATCATATGAGATTTGACCTTCTAAGCATGATGAGTCTGTTAGCACTTAGCATTGCATATATATATATATATATATATTGGTGTTGACTATGACCGTAAAAGTTTGATATATAGTTGTATATAAGTTCTTTTCTCGTTCTCTAGTTGACCTGATAGTCTATCTTTTTTAGATATTTGATGATCGACCTGATAGTTTATCCATTTTTAGATAATTGAGTTCTGTATTATTATTGCTTCTGAATTGGTTCTTGAATATATAGTTTCAATTTTTTGTCTCTAAATGTTCTGTATCACCTGAGGATTTGTCCAAGACATCTAATAAGTGCATCAGGCTTACTAACCTGCAACTTCTAACTCATGTTCATTTCATAACAATGTCAATTTTGTGACTTTTGTCAATTAGTAGTTAGCAATAATTTACAAGTTAAAAATTGCGGAGTATTTTTTATTTCTAAGTAATGAAAATAATTTTCAAGTGGAGATTATTATTAGTTTTTTAATGATAATTCAAACGGCCACTTTTATTCTCATGGATATTCATATTCTATTCTTTAAAGGGCAGCAAGTCAGCTATACATATTGTGGAAAATGGAAGCAAAGAATACTAGAATAGTACTAGTAGCAATACTGAATACGAGTACGAGTAGTTCTTAGCAGACACGCCAATAATAAGCCCAAACTATATGTCAATGTGTGGTGCATAAGCATTCCCCAACGTGCACAAGTCTCTATGGTCATTAACACAACCTCTTCTTAACTAGGTCCCTCTCTTCATCTAGTACCAACAAAGATACCCAACGAATCTTCTTTCATTTCTTCAATAAACTCTTCTCATTTTCATCACCATTCTTTATTCACCCCCAACCAAGATTATCAAAATGTCAGCTTTGAATTCACATTTTGTACTCATTGATCTCCACAATTCTTGGCACTCAGCAACCCATATCCCATCTGCAACTCTAGCTTACTTCAATGCTGTATCTAAATTCTCAACTTTCTATGCGGCAAATCGTCGAACACTTTGTAGGCATAAAGTTTCATCGTCTATAGAGTCGATCAGATCGCCGGAAATTCGACGACCCAGGGAGAATTGGTCGGCGCCGGGAAATGGGTTGTTGTCAGTTTCTTCAAATTCGGTTTCTACTTCGGGATCAGAGTCTGTTCCGGAACTTAACTTGTTTCTTGAATTGGTGCCTTTAAGAATGAGAAATGAGCTTTATAGGCATCAAGAAATTGGTGATTTGATTGAGATTGTGATGGATTTGGGAAGGGTTCCGCTTGCCAGGTTCCCTTCTGGAGATTGGGTGATTTCGAAACAGCCTGTGAAGCTTGAAGATTTAGAGCACGCCATTTCAAAGGTTTCGAAAAATGATTATGATAATGGTTTATTTATGTATGCTTATAGGGTTGATGGATGCTTGTTACTAATATTTATATGTAATTTGATTGTCAATATATTATCTTTGGACATAAAACTAATGCTTATATAACATCTACTGATTTAATTTTATACTATTGAGTGGGGAGCCAGTAGAGGACTAAAAGGGACTAAAGCTCCACTGAGAATTTAATATTTTGTGTTAACAAATTTGTATCTAACTTATTTATATGGTGTCCTAACCTCAGCTGGTAAGAAAAACTTTGTAACAAAAGGTTGATCCAAGTTCGTATCTTGCTAAAGTTATATTCTTGTATGGGTTTCTGAAATGTTGTGATAATTAATTTGTATCTAGCACATTTATATCTGTGGGTAGAAAAACTTGTGTGTATAGTTAAGCTTGGTTCAAATCTTGGTAAAGATGTATCTTTTCTCCTGAATTTTTTAAAATTTAGCTATGTTTTTTTTGTACTTAGTACCCACTTGATGTAAATCATGGCCCCCCTTCGGTGATAGCTACTTTATCCACACCAGACTAGATTAATGTAGAGAGTAGACAAATATGAATGAAATTGTGTATGCATATTAGCCATGTTATAGTTATAGCTTGACAATGTAATCATTATTTTAATCTTAGCTATTTAAGTAGACGTTTGTGGATAATTATATGGTTTCTTGACTTTGATGTAGGTTGGTGACTTTTCGGATGATAATCGATCTGGAATTAATAATTCTTTGCATCGTATTAGTGCTATTCGAAACCGTAAATTGCAAATCATAGGCCTCACCTGCCGAGTGGGTCGAGCTGTTTCTGGAAGTGCTGAAATTATACGAGACTTGATTGAAGGAGGTGGTTCCATCTTGGTTATAGGACCTCCTGGAGTTGGCAAAACAACCTTGATCAGGTATGCTACATTTTTCATCTTATTTATGTTTCCCACGGGCTTTTTTTAAAATATTAAAGAAAACTGTTGAATTATTCCTTTAATGTACCATGTTTTCAGTTATGTATTATGTGAAGTTTTAAGTTATTTTTGCATAATGCCTATTTATATTATTTCTATTCATTTGTTGCTGACATTATACCAAATGAGAACAAATTGAATTACATTGATACAGAGTGGACAAGTTCTGAAGCCTAGATATGTGACATGATATATTTTCTGAAATAAGTATATGACAAGATGAATATTTTGCATGACTTCTACTTAAATTAAATGTATGTGTATGTATATGTATATTAATAAAAGGTAGTAAGTTGTGAATGTAGTATAATATAGATAAACAACTTGGTGAACAAGTGAAGAATACATTCTTTTGCACTTGTGCCCTTACGTATCAAGAAACACGCCTAATCATCTCAGATGTGTGTCATAATATTTCCTTTTCGAAAGCAAAACAAAAAGTATAGTCGCCAGAATTACCATACATTTCAAGCCCTGGATGTTGTTGAGACTGACATGTCTATGTTCAAATATGAGTAGTTAGTTTATCCAAGCTTCAAGTGAACTTTATATCTTCCTCATAATATTGGGGATATATGTTTTATTTACATTTCCTTGAAAAAACAATTTGTCTATCTGATGAGATTTTGTTTGTACAGAGAAATCGCCAGAATGCTCGCAGATGAGAGGAAGAAGAGAGTGGTTATAATAGACACTTCGAATGAGATTGGAGGTGATGGAGATGTTCCTCATGCTGGAATAGGCCGTGCGAGAAGGATGCAAGTTCCAAATGTCAATATGCAGCACAATGTGAGTGTCAAAGTTAATTTGATTTATGCCTGCAATATGTGAGACTGAATTTGTAATTCTGATCTATTTCCTTGTTTTATTACTAAGCAGGTGATGATTGAAGCTGTTGAAAATCATACCCCTCAAACCATCATAATTGATGAAATTGGAACAGAGCTTGAAGCATTGGCTGCTAGTACAATATCGCAGAGGGGAGTTCAACTTGTTGGAACTGCACATGGAATGACTATAGATAATATAATGAAAAATCCCTCTCTTCAGATTCTTGTAGGAGGCATAGAGGTGAACATAGCATAGCTCCTTTTTGTTAGTCCATATCTTTCTCATATAAGTCTATTATTAGTCTGTTTAGGAGTAACTAGAAAGAAAACAGAAATTGAAGATGAAGAAGCAGATATTAAGATACATGGTTTGACGTTATTGATATGAAAGCTATTCCTCCTCTTGTGTGACTACAAGCTTGTTAATTGGGGCTGGCTTGGATGATAGGTGTAGCATTTTTTAATGTTAATACTGTTTCATCCCATGTGGCTACAGAGCGTCACCCTTGGAGATGAGGAGGCGAGAAAAAGGAAGGTACAGAAAACGATTCTTGAGAGGAAGGGGCCTCCTACATTTACATGTGCTGTTGAAATGATATCTAGAACTGAATGTCGTGTTCATCACAGATTAGATGCAACAGTAGATGCTTTACTTAAAGGTATTCTGTATTATTGATGTACTAAAATATATTGACTAATTGTATGCCTGTGTTATGTGATTAAAATTGAAGATTTGTCGAACAGTTACTGACTGTAAAGCTTCCCTGCATCACTAGGAAAATCCCCTCTGTTTGAGATCCGTCACATGGATGCTGAAGCTAATAATAAGTATTTGAAATTCACTTCAACACCAGAACTTAGCCGTCTAGAGTCCGAATTGGTCAACAACATAGAAAAACAGGTAAAAGAATCTGACGGGGAAGAAGATCTTTCTGGTTCTATAGATTCAAGCTCTAATGCAGTGCGCAAGAGGAGCTCCCCTGTGTATGTGTACACTTACAAGGCAAGTAACTAATACATTTATAATTTTGCAGGATCATACTTTATCAAAAAGATACGCATGCATACATACATACACATTCTTAAATATATACGTATCCATATAATTAAAAGTTTGATACATATATTTAGACCCGACAATTTTGTACACAATACGGAAACGACACAAATATTTATTGTTTGGAAAATTTCACACAAAACACGAAATTACACAAAAATTTAGTGATATGTTCAGGTATTCACTTTGGGTACACGATACGACATGTAATACATATATATTGTTTGTTTTATAAAATCATAATTTTATAATATTTAGTTACGAAATCGCATTGACCGTCTCGACTCGTGTCTAGCTCATCGTATAAAATAATGGATACTAAAAACTTTGAAAGTACAATTATGTCATTAAAAGTGTTGTAAACCTATAGAAGTAATATTATAATATTTAATACAATATTATAAAATTTTAATTTTTTTATATTTATGTATATGACAAGAAAACACGACACGGCACTAATTCATGCCGTACACGGCACAAATTCATTTATTTGACATTAGCGACATGGAAATAGGATGATTGGCAGGTCTACATATAGTCAATACAAGTAAGACTGAAGATCAAAGACTGTATTGGAGTATGTGGTTTTCTACTTGGATGTGAACCTTGTGAAAAAGTGACCAACTTCCATGTTTGTTTATTTTTAGATCTTGGAAGCTGATCTACAACAGGTAGCAGCGGTGATGGGACTAGAGGATGAATTATATGTCACAGACGACATTGGCATGGCAGATGCCCTTCTAGCAACTAGTTCTGAACTAAAGCAGAATCCTTGGATCCGCAGTGTTGCTAAATTTCAAAAGTTACCTGTATTTGTTATTAAGGTATCCTGGTAGTACGGTTTGTTAGTAGGTAAACCAATGTGTTTGTTTGTCTCACTCTCAATCCGATTTGTGATTGTTTTTAATATGCAGTCAAGTAACATGGCACAAATGGTAAAGGCTATCCGCATGATTCTGGAGAAGTTTTCCTCTGTTGTCAAATCAAAGAAACCGATTAAAAGTTCTTCTGACATTGAAATTGAAGATGATGCACCAAAAAGAAAACCATCACTGGAGGAGATTGATGCCTTGGAGGTCCACTCATATTCTCTTCTTGATTTCTATTGTGTATCATAATTATTTTCTTAAAATCATTGCAATACTTGAATTGGAGAAGTATAGGTAACAAAAACAGAAAATAAGTATAACTGGAGGCATGGATGAACCATTTAAACTTTATAGAGTCAGCTCTGTTATGCTGTAGTCTATCTTTGTTTGCACTGTGTTGGCCTTGTAAGTCATCTAATATATCTGCTTCTATCTTCTGCATCATCTCTATACAATAATTCAATCCTAGGATAACAAACTACTTTAAAAGTGGTACTGTTGGATATCATCTCCCCAGTAAGACTATATTTAGTGATCGAGTGATACTTGAGCTATCAAACAAGTTCACTGAATTAATATAGTACAATGAAATGATTGTACGAAAACCTTGACCTTAGATTGACAATCCATAATTGTATATTATGTCAAGAGCTCATTATTATAGGTAATTATATTGCTTTTTTAGTGATGAATATTGTGATATTTTATCCAAAGAGAAGTAAAAGTTTTGCTACTGGATTGGTAGTATGTTAGCTCATAAAGTCTGGTTGTACTTGAAATATGAGTATTATATCCAGAATTACAAAAGGTTTTGGGTATTATATCCAGATTTTTCTGTAGCTCTGTAGGCCCACAAGCTTGGTTCCCCCCCCTGCCCTGAACCCTAATGATAATTTTAGTTCCGGGTTTACCTATATGTTCCAAGTCTAGTTTTGAAAAAGCCCTCAAATAAGTTTTAAAAAAGCCCTCGAATAGTGCTTATTTTTCATAAAAGAGAGAACATTTATAACATTATGAATGACTGAAACATACATACATTATACATACAGACATAAATATATGTGGTTCTGTTTCCAGGCATATCTAACTGCAAAATCTCTTTGACCTTTTTATTCGTCTATGATATGTACTCCTAATGGTATTAATGGATTGCTTGATCATTGTTGTTGCTCCTTGTTTGCTACAGGAGGTACGTCTTGCGATAGAGTATATTGTGATTCCTGGAGGTGAACCTGTAGAACTTCTTCCGAGACGCTCAGAGATTTTTGCGCTACAACTTGAGCTTGTCGAGAGCTATCAGCTAGCAGTGGAGAATACAGGTACTGAGATGAATCCGAGAATGCAAATTCTTCCTCATAAGTTGAACAGAAAAGCTTCTGCAAATAACTCTAAACACAGTCAAAGTTTGCAAGAAGGTTTTAGCATTCAAGCAGTCCCCAATAATGGTGTTGGAACTAGTGTTCCTCAGCTACCCCTTCTGCCAGAATAATTCCACATGATGTCCATTACAAACTTCTTCAACATTTGGTTGATGAAGCATTTCTTTTTAAGTGTACAGTCCTGTATATTGTATATTATGTATATACAACAGTGTTGTATATGTCTGTATAATGTAATGTCATGGGCTCTCTTGAGCTTCTTGTGAATATGTTTTAAGTTCATAATTTAATGTTTTGATGTGGCATCTATGATGTAACCCTATAATTCAATACTGCCAGGATGTTCTATTTTGCAGATTTAGCTTTAAAAGTGAATGAAAGGAGTTAATAGTGTTTAGAAGAAAATTACGAGCCCTTATGGCAAGTTAACAATTATAAGAATTATGTGTAGTTTAAACTTTTTGCAATACTTGTGATATGGCCGTAAATGAATCTAGCAAAGTTTGAACTTTTTCTTATCAATCTCTTTTTTTTTGTCAGAGTTAAGTTTTAATATTTCATCGTCCAAACTTGAATTTATTAATACTCTAGTTCAATGTGACAACCCGGGTCAAATCCCGAGTCTCTTTTCGAAAATCGGGTCAAGTCCCGATTCCCGAATCTGAAATAAGCCAACAACTTGGGTAATTCACAAGCCCACCACAGGCCCTCAAAAGATCAATGATTTGTTGGTGCACTTAGTAGTAGTACTTTTTACTTATATACTGAACAAATTATCCCAATCCCAATCTACTCGATGTGGGACTAGAGAACAAATTATCCCAATCCCAATCTACTCGATGTGGGACTGGAGTGTTACAAACTCCCCCACTTAAATTCCTGACGTCCTCGTCAGGCCGAACAGATAGCCCATAGGCCCAGATCGTATCTCTCTAGCCATTGTGGGATAATACCGGCTAGTTTCGTGTCCCCACCTCCGGACCTCTGTCCATTGTGGGATAATACCACCAGCCTTCACGAATCAAGCTTTCGAGAGTTGGCTCTGATACCATATGTGACAACCCGGGTCAAATCCCGAGTCTCTTTTCGAAAACCGGGTCAAGTCCCGACTCCCAAATCTGAAATAAACCAAAGTAAACTGGCTCAAATGCAACAACTTGGGTAATCCACAAGCCCACCACAGGCCCCCAAAAGATCAATGATTTATTGGTGCACTTAGTAGTAATACTTTTTACTTATATACTGAACAAATTATCCCAATCTACTCGATGTGGGACTGGGGTGTTACATTCAAAATGCAAATTCGATATTTTTTATGAGAGTTAAGTTTAATTATTTTCGCGGACATATTTTATAGTTGTGACTCAAATTTATTAATATTTTAATTGAACACACAAGCTGTTTGTATATTTTTTGTATCATTTTAAGTCGGAACAATTCACAAATGTAATATTTTTAATATAATTTTATTGGTAAAATTGTTATGTCGCTTTAAATCTTTGAATATGGTGCAGTAACACATGACACATGGCATTTGGTTATTTTTGATCGGATAAGGTAGTAGAGTAGTTAATTGTTTATACAAACTGAATGAAGTTTGGATTAACAAATCTTATCTAAGAAAGCAAGTAGTAATGTTTTTTTTATCAATATACAGAATCAATCTCGAAATTATGGTTCACGAATTGAAGTTGTTTTAAATTCGTCTGTCTTCATTATGTACAATTCTTGAAAAGGTTATATGAAGTCCTCTCGTAAGATAAATATTGTTACTGCTTTGATCAATGAGAAGTGTTTTCTAACATATTTATGTTCCGTTTCAGATTGTTGTTCAAAATTACTGTGTCGTGTAGTGAGAAATAGTGATGACAGGGACTAGCCTTTTCTTTTTATTCTATTTTGTAGTTTGACATTATAGCATCATGGTATATTGACTAAAAGTTTTCTTATATGAGTAATTGACTTTCTAGTCACCTTCTAAACCCACAAGAAAATAAATTCCTTTGCCGTGCCCTAATTAATTGTGTAATTATGTTTTTAATCCATTGTTGCCTTCTACCTGCGTTGTAGGTGCCTATTCACACTCTTAAGGAAAAGGTGGTAGCCTTGTATTTTTACGAAGATGGTTTTTGCTATTCGAAAGAAGATATAGTTAGGGTTTATGAAGAGTTGACCAAAACTAAAGAAAATTTTGAGGTTGTTCTCGTTTACCTCACCGACACAGCACACACTTATAAAACTACGAATGAAGAGACATTCCGGAAGGCATTTAAGACTATGCCTTGGTTGGCACTGCCATTTAAAGACCCGAATATTCAGAAGTTGAAGCGGGTTTTTGAGTTTCTTCCAGAATTTGACGATGATAATTTTGATAAGCGTCCGATACTTGTAATTTTTGGACCTCATGGAGAATTCATTGAACCATTTGGCCACTGCATCTTGGGGGTATATCCGGTCTACCCTTTCACTTGTGAGAGAGTTGCCAAGTTAGAGACAGAGAAAGCCCAGAATTTGAATATGGAGATGCTATGGGATCCAAGCACCATCTTCAGAAGAACAGATGGGTCGCAGGTAAAAGTCCTAGTGTTTTTTGCTGGTTTTATCCCCCGAACATCTCTTTTATAGTTTGAAAGAGACTCCAATATAAGTGCTAATGCTGATACAATTGTAGATTACATGTGGGGCTGTCAAACGGATAATTCGGATACGGATTTGTCTGTATCTGTATCCGAAAATCCGTATTCATATCCAAAAAATTTTGAAGGTTAATATCCGAATCCGGATCCGACGGATACTATCCGGATACGATAATTTCCGAATCTGAATCCGAATTTTAATAGTTTTTAAAATTTATATTAAAATTTCAAAAAAATTTGCAAAATAAATATTAAAAATTTAATTTAATTTTTTAAAATTGAGTTAAGAGTTAAAGGGATTTAAGCCTATTTTATTTTTTTAAAATTAATTTTTATTTATCTTTTCAATCTAATTTTGTTATTTTTATAATATTAAACTCAAATGATATTTTTATATATGTCTATAATATTTTTACAATTGTATAAATTTTGTATAAATATATTATTTAATGAATATATATACACACTACAAAATTAATAGAATACATTTTAAATTATATAAATATATATTATTTAAATATCATATATATTTAATTTCGGATTCGGATTTTTTCGGATACGAATATGCTTATATCCGTAGTGGTATCCGAAATTATCAGATTCAGATATGGATAATATTCGATTTATCTCGAAAACGAATAATATCCGTTTTATCTCGAATACGAATGCAGATATTGTGAACAGATATCGTTTTATTCGAATTTTTTTGACAGCCTGTTATATGGAGTGTACTTTTTTACCAGCTTGTTGACTAGTCATTTTCACTTGTTCTATAGATGAGATTCTCTCAACTTGCTGGGGAGAGGGTCATACAATTTTTTGAGACTAGAGGCTGCGAGGAGCACGATTTTCTAGTAGATTTTAAAAGAAAAGTATCTCGAGTTAAAGGGCACAAATGGTGAGTTTGAAGTGATCCACATTTTGGAAGACATTTTGCAAGGCAAAAGGGAAACCTCGCTACCAATTCAAGATTTACCATGGTTGGTGTCGCATGAGAAAGAGTTGTTACCTGGTGGGTATGATTTATATGAATGCTATGGCGATTACCATGTTGAAAGTACATTTCTTGCTTTTGACCAAGACGGAAAACTGGTTAGAAGAACAATATATCCTGTGCTTGAGAATACAGATCTTCCCTTCTATGCTGGTAGTATGGAGGACGAGACCTTGTCTCAGTTAATTAGGAGGTTTCGGTGGGACTACTGGACTTGCTACCCGAAGAAGGGGAAGATATACACTTTCCACAAAAAACACAACCTTGTCGCATGAATACAGGTAGTGGACACGGTTTGGAGCATTATAGGTAGTGGACACAGTTTGGGGCATTAGTTTTTAGAATAAATTGCTGTTTACGTCCCATAATTTTGCTTAAATCTCACTTTAATTATAAAAGTTTAAATTATAATAGTATTCATCTCAAAAGTTTAAATTATAAAAGGGTTGCTTTTACTATGTTCGGCTCGAGCTCAACTCGTTAAAATTCAAAAAAATGAAATATTTTCCGATTTTTTATAATATTTCAAGTGCTTAAAGTTTAAAATTAAAATACAGATATTTAATATATGAATTATTTGGGATAATATATTAGGATTTTATATTGACTTGAGTCAAAAAATTGATAATTAATTCATGTGGGTTTGAACCTTTTTTTTAATGTAAAATTTTACTATTCGCAAGTTGTTCGTTAAGATCTCGAGTTCGGCTCGGCTCATTTTTGTTCGATAAAAGCTCGAGTGCAACTCGATTCGTTAACGAGTTCGAGCTCGAACACATTTTTTGTGCGATAAGAAAGTTCGACTCAGCTCGATTCGTCAGGAAAAAAAATTAAGTTTTGCTCGTCTAGGGAAAAACTCGGCTCGGCAAGGCAAAACTTTAACATTCACATTTGATTTTAACGGGACAATATAAATGGATTGCAAAAAGCAGAGTTTCTGAAAGTTTGGGTGAAAAATGTTATAATTTAAAGTTTTATAACCAATGTGAGATTTAAGCAAAATTTTGGGATGTAAACTGCAATTTATTCTTAATAATATAATGATCGGTTTTTCTAGTGTGTGCTCAAGGGCACACTACTACAATGGATGAGGCGTCAAAATTTAATTGACTCATATCTATTAATGATAATGGACCCCTGTATATACAAAATTTCCCGCAAATAAAATGATGTAATCTCGTAAAATTATCGTGAAAGTAAGTTATTATTGTGGGCTCCAAAAAGACCATGTAATGGTTGGTTTGAAAAAAAAAAAACGACCAAAATGAAAATTTACATACGATGAATTAGCCTGTAAAAGAGGCTGAAGGAGTATATATTATTATTAGACGGTGATGATCTAACCTAAACATGGTTGCCATGCAATATAATCTCCATCAACTAAAATGCGCGCGTCCTCTCTTGGCCCGTTTTCTCCACCAATACACACACCCCGGCGACGCCAAAATCTACTCCATTTTAGCCTCAAGCGGCCTCTCAAAAGCTGTTTCAGCTCTCTTTTCATCCCCATCACCTTTCTCTTCCGGTCTTTACGAACATTTCTTCTCTTTGTGCGCTTCAAACAGGTCTATTGTCGAAGCCCGCAAAGTTGAATCACATCTCACCACTTTTGCTACAACCCCACCTGCTTTTTTGGTTAACAGGGCTATTGAATGTTATGGGAAATGTGGGTGTTTGAGTGATGCACGTGAACTGTTTGATGAAATGTCGCTGAGAAATGGGGGGTCTTGGAATGCGATGATTACTGCGTATGGGAAAAATGGGTGTGTTGAGGAGGGGTTGAGTGTGTTTTTGGAGATGAATGGAGTTGGGGTTTTGCCGAATGAGATTACGTTTGCTAGTGTGTTGGGGTGTTGTGGTGTGGTTTTGGAGTTGGGTTTGTCGAGACAGATTCATGGGCTTATTTTTAAATTTGGGTTTGAGGGGAATGTGATTTTGGGGTGTTCCCTTGTTGATGTTTATGGGAAATGTAATGTTATGGGGGATGCGAGGAAATTGTTTGATGAGATGGAGAATGCGAATGTGGTGTCGTGGAATGTGATTGTTAGACGGTATCTTGAGAATGGTGATGGTAAAGAGGCTGTCTTTATGTTTTCTGAAATGATTCGGAAGAATTTAGTGCCTATGAATTATACGGTGTCGAATGCTCTTGGCGCTTGTTCGAGTATATCTGCATTAGAGGAGGGTAGTCAAATTCATGGCTATTCTATTAAGATTAACTTTAAAGAGGATTATGTGGTGTTGACTTCTCTTATTAATATGTATTTAAAATGTGGAGCTTTGAGGGATGCTCAGATAATTTTTGATAGGCTTAGGACTAGAGATTTGGTTCATTGGACTTCAATGGTGTCGGGATATGCAAAGCATGGGAGAATTCGAGAGGCAAGGGAGCTCTTTAATGAGATGCCGGTGAGAAATTTGATCTCGTGGAATGCAATGTTGGATGGGTACACGCATTTATCGCAATTTGAAGAAGCCCTGGATTTTGTTTTTCTTATGCTCAAGGAAATTAGAGACATAGATTATGTGACTGTTGGGATTATTCTACATATATGTGCTGGCCTATCGGACGTCGAATTGGGGAAACAGGTCCATGGATATAGTTATAGGCACGGTTTGTGTTTAAATGGCTTTGTTGTCAATGCACTGCTTCATATGTATGGGAATTGTGGTAACTTGAGAAATAGTAAATTTTTGTTTTATCACATGGGTTGCTTACGAAATAATTATTCTTGGAATGCTGTACTGACTACTTTAGCTCGTCATAAGATGAGTGAAGAAGCAATTATAATCTTTTCGAAGATGATAACTGATAGTGAGACAAAACCTAGTAATTATAATTGTGTAACCGTTTTGTCTGTTTGTGCAAATATATTTGCACTTAACACGGGTAAAGAGATACATGGATTTATGGTCAGGAATGGTTACATTTTTGATGTCGTAGTTACAGGAGCTCTAGTTGATATGTACTCTAAATGCCGTCGTGTTGAATATGCTTTCAAGGTCTTCCAAAGAGCTGCTTGTCATGATCTCATTCTCTGGAACTGCATGTTGTTAGGATGTTGCTATAACCGTAGTGTTGACGAGGTACTTGAGCTGTTTGAGTTGATGGTTAATGAAGGCGTCAAGCCAGACAATACCACCTTTCAAGCTGTGTTTGTAGCGTGCAAAAATGGCGCTCATGTGGAGTTGGGTAGGCAATATTTTGATGCTATGAGCAATAAATTCTTTATAACACCTCGTCTGGAGGATTATGAAAGCATGATTGAGCTCTATGGGCGAAACGGGTTCATGGATGATTTAGAGAATTTCGTAAAGGATATGCCCTTTGATCCCACTGGTCCAATGTTAAATAAAGTTCTTGATTTTTGTCGAGAACATGGACACTTGAGCTTTGGTAAATGGGCAGCTAATCGACTCAATGACATGAATTCCTTGGATGCATACCAATTTGAACCCATGGTGGAAGTAGGCTAAAGCTTTCTTGGGGTTATAGCTCTGTTATCTTATCCAGAAATTCATATCACATTTTATGATCTGAATCTCTCCTATCCAAGGCCTAAAGTGCATCAAGACTGAAGGAAACAGTGCACAGTTATGCACCACCGTCAAAGTTTGAACATTACACACCAGGAATGTGTCAATCTAAGACTAGATGTCGCATTATTCAATGTTTGTTTTACAAGCATGACAAACTGGACGATTATGAATGCATAATTGAGCTTTATGATCGGAATGGGTTTATGGATGATCTGGAGAATCTCGAAAAGGACATGCCCTTTAAGCTTATCGCTCTAGTGTTGAGTTCACGATTTTTGTCGAGAACACTAGCACTTGAGCTTTGGTAAATGGGAAGCTATCGACTCAATGATATGAACCCCTCAGTTATATGCTAATTAAAACCCATGAAGTAAGCACTAAGCATGCTTATTCTCTGTTGTGGTTGCTAATACTCTGTTGTGGTCTTGTAATTATTGTTGGCCCTGTTACCTTATTCAGACATTTAAATTAGATTTCAAGATCTGAATCTCTCCTATCCAATATCCGAATCACATCAAGGCTGCAGAAACCAGTGCATGATTACACTCTGGTATCAAATTCTGAGAACTGCATACTAGGAATGTGCCAATCTAAGGTTAGATGGCACATTATTCAATGTTTGCTTTCCGAGCATAACAAACTGGTGGTAATGAATATGAAATAGGTTTTAAATAGATGCCTTTCACTGCAAATCACAATCATAAAAGGTGGATGTCTTCTTATTTTGCGTTGAGATTAGAGAATTATTTTGACATGTTAGTTTTGGAACCTCTCTCCCATTTTGTATTAACTGTGTATTGCTATTAGGACCATTCTTTCCTACTTCACACCTGTTACAATTCTCTGGAAAAACTAGGTATGGAACCGATTGTATAATGTTCTTCCAATTCCATTGCAAGTAAAAATATTTGTTATACCAACGGTCGGGTTTTATGTAAGGTGGAAGATTATATATTGGACAAGTTATTGGGCTGGTCAGAACAGATTCCTTCTGTGGTATAGGATACTACACTCTACACTCATTGCAGCATCGAGTATTGCGCCTTGCTCTGACTTGCCCCATCAATGAATAAGCTAAAAAAGACTTCATGTGCTTTGGTTTGGTCCTTGTGAAGGCCACTGCTAGTGTCTGATCTGCTGCATGAGGTTGAGGAGACTATCGCATGCTATGAGCTGGTAAGTGCCCCAATTTTGGTTCGACAGTCGGATCTACTAAATTACTTCTGCTGTAAGTGCTTCCTTTACTAATTTTTTCCTATTCTTTGAGATTATATGGCCACTTTTGTGTATGTAATTTGTTTGTCTATTATATTCGTGGAGGGTTGAGGACTACTTGCAACATTATATAAGCTATTAACAAGTTGGTGACGAGACCACTTCTATCGGATGGTTTGCAGAATATCTGTTAGGACTTGGGATTGACCTCGCTGCACAATGCAACCAGTTGTATACTTCCTTTGAACAATGCAACTGCCTAGATACTTATATGTTGAACAGTGTAACCACCCGAATGCTTTATATGACAAACAATGCAACCCTCCATTTATATACTACGGAACAATGTGTAACTGCCTGAATACTATGTGATTGAACAATGCAACCCTATACTGCAACTGTAAATGCCTGAATCTAATGATAATCACTCTTTCCTCGAGACTATATTATTACTCTTGCTACACTGGGTTACAACAAATACGTCTGGCAACATACAATTGGTGCAAGAGTTAAGTTTTATGTCGAAGAAATTGGAAAATGTGTTGGACAGGTTCTAGGGAAAAACTTTAAAGGAGAAACAGTAGATACACCAAATTACTATTGTGAAAACTAGAATTTTTCAAAAAAATTGCCTGGAAGGAACGATCCAAGTTTATTTACACATTAGCCTTGTGATGTTAATTGTTTTACAGAAGTATCAATCCCTGATAGTGTATGTGTATATGTAGTAGACACAGTACTATAAATTAGAAAAGTTGATGGACCCATATCTACGAGTCCCTCTACCACAAGTTGTTAGTGTACCAATATCGACATGCAAATCAATCAATTGAATCTTGAATTTTATTTTCATCTTTTTCCGTTGTTTAATTCCCACTAAATGTATCCCAATTTGTTCGAATTACTATAGTAACAATAGTGGTAATGATGATAATGCACCATCACTAGTAGTAATATACAGAACTAAAATAATTAGAATTGACAAAAATATGCTGCCGTTGGTGGTGGATGGTGGAGCGGCGCTCCCGAATATCATGCCAAAAAAATCTTCACCTCCACTACCACCACCGCTGCTACTTGCTCCGGTGGTGGTCCCGCTGCCGTAAGATATACGGTCGCCATTGTCCCTAGGAGATGATAAAATAGAGACATGACATTATTATATGAAACAGATAAAAACAAAGATAATAATGTTATTAAAAAGACATTGTTAAAATATAAAGAAACAAAACACTCTCAAGGGGGCCTGTTTATAAAAGTAACACAAATTACCTGATAATAAAGTTCAACAAGTGCTCAAGTTCTATATTCTTGCAAAAATTACGACCTTAAATTCGACATAATCAAGTTTCTTAAAATCGTAAAATTTTAAAATATCGGTACCTAAACTGACTGAAATCTGCTGTTTAAACCTTTGTTATCTGGACTCAGTTGCAAATGTACAACATGATGAATGTGTTCAAAGTAGGCAAGTATTGGACTCGGCAATATTTGAAAAAAATTACATATTTTTAATTTAAAATAAACGTCCAAGCGTTCACATGTCCGAGTATCGAGTGTTTGAAATAAAATGATGAGTCGAGTAACAGACTGTACCTAAAATTTGTCTAAACTGGACTCTTTTTAAATCAGACCCCAAATTCAGAAAATAGGATGTGTGAGAGAGTGAGTGAGTGTGTTAAGCGGAAAGATTTATTTTTCCATTTTCTTCGTTTTCAGTGATGGCAAACAAAGATTTAGAAATGTGAGCTACCAAATGGGCCATGAGGAGAACAGGGGTTGTCTAGCACCTCTAGGTACAGATATGAGGGGTCCTAAAAGTAGTGTTTTTGAAAGGGAAAAAAAAGGGGATCCCACATTTACAGGCTGGAAAGCAAATAAATAAAGAAAATCTAATATCACATTAACATGAAAGAAAACACCTAAGAAAATGGCCCCTACATCTTTTATGCTCTCAGAATAACTAAAACAAAAAGGAGGCAGTCGTACAAGCGCGTTACAGCTGCTTAGTTACATACATGATGCATTTGTTTACATTAAACACATGCATTGCCCACTCACTCTTTTTGCATGGCTTCTCGATATATAAACCCTTTTATCCATACTTTGACAAAAAGACATGTTGATGCTGCTATCATCGCCAACACAGTTTAGCATCAACACCTCTCTCAGTCTCACCAAAGGTACAATCTTATATTTGTTTGATTTATCTATTATTATAAGTTACTTATCAGAGGAACAACTCACCATGGAATAAGAAAGTAACAAAAGTGTCAATAATTCAACTATTGAATACAGATGGGCTCAAATTCAAGACCTCTCTAAATTGTAACATATGTGAGAAACGACCAACTCTCCAAAACCTTAAAATTTAGTTATAGGTGTCTGAACTCTGAATAGATCTTATATTAAATCTGTGAGCATAACCCATGTTCCACCAAACTAAAACTTTCATTATTGTAGGTCAAAGTATAATGGTCTAGTGAAATAAACAGGTAGATGAGTCATGACTCATGTGCGGGTACCTGGTACTTTTTTCATAGTTTTGGAAGCCAAGTTGATTACTATGTAACTAAGGATCAACTGAACCTAAAACTTCTTAATTGTCCAGACCCCAGATAAAATTTTGATATAATAATATTATTATTATTATATGGATATTTGACTGCATTGGATTATGTAGTTCCTGTATGCACTCAAAAGAGGGGAACAGGACAGAACAGGAAAAAGGGCCAAAGAGAAAAGTCAGTTGCTGCAAAGCTGTTTATCATGTAAATTCTCAAAAAGCAGCCTGCATGATCACGCGCATCAATGTAGCCCCTTACTCTATGTATAAGCAAGTGGGTATGGTTTACAATACAAACAAATCCTGTATATATATAATCTTATTCCAGGGTATGATGTAATACAGTACTAGTTTCTTGATGTCTTAAGCACCCTGTTTTCTGTTTAGTAGTCAAATAGTGTTTCTTGTTGCCTCCAAATGGTTTGTTAGTAACAAGACTGAGATGACTGGATGTAATATTGGAATCTTAAAACTAGGGCTCTAGGGATAGGCTCTCAAATAATCTAATTTGCATGTTTTCTCTCAATTTCGAAAAGCAAAAGTGAGGTGTTCTGGTGTGATAGTGTACTTTTATCTACTAGGCTATGGAGTTAACTTTTAATAGCAACATTATTAAAAAAAACTCGAACACAAATTCGAAGAAGTTATATAAAAAAAAGGTGAAGTAAAAATTAGGTAAAGCTTAACCTTTTTTTTCCAGATATATATATTGATCTGTTACAAAATAAAGGGCATTATCTTATTGAAATATTCTGACTTTCTGAGGCAGGTAGGCCAAAGACTCTAATATTTGTCTTATCTAAAGTTGAGTATATTTTGTTACAATAATTATTGCAATTCCCAAAATACAGTCTATGTAATTTAAGATGATAGTGGAACAACTGCAGGTGGGACCTTAAAATAGAAAGCTATATATTTTGATAATAACTTTGCCAGGCACATGCACATGTGGTAAGTGGGGCACTCAGTTACTAGGAAGAATTAGGTTGGGCTGGCTAAAATAGGAATTTCAAGTCTAGGCGGATATTTTTTGTAAAAGACATTGTTACCCTTGATCCACAGACTGTCAATGTATCAGATTTGTTAGTTAAAGTGACAAAAGATGGATACATGTAAAGGGATGTGGGATGAGCCTCTACAGTTAAGATGAAAAAATCTTTTAAACTTAAAGTAATTATAATATTAATAATCTAACTTTTTTTTGGTAATGATCAATGGCAGAGGTTTAAATTCTGCCAACTTTAACTCAATTTTCTCTTTTCACTGTTTTATAGGGCCTGGTTCATAACTAAAAACATATACTAATAGCCAATAAAATATCTGAATGTTGATGGCAAAAACAGAAGGGTGTTTATCTGTGTATGTCCTGTGAGTCCTGGTGTTCTAAAAGTTTTAATGGAGTTGAGGAACAAAGTGAAACTCCAGCTTTTTCTTCAAAATGCACACTTAAGCAACTATACAGTTTTAGCATTACAAAGGGTGGGTAGATAAGCTTTTAGCAGTTAGACGAAAGAAAAACAGATTTCATCTAGGTTTTTCTATTATAATGGTATGTGCACAAGCTATGTTGTATTTATATATGCATGTATGTACCTGGGGCCTCCAAGAACACCGGCAGTGATGGTGAGTTGATCGATCATGGCAGCGGATTTGGGCTCGACACTAGCTGCCTTGGTATACTGATTACTGAGGCCTTGACCTGAGGGCACAAAATAAGCTCCATTTTCCAATACGTCTCCATCTGTTCTCCAGTTCCATCCTTCCCAGTCTCCCTCTTCTGTATCCACCCTCTTAGTCACCTGCAAATGTGCAACAATCTTTATCAGAACTAATTTAACATGCAACCCTAAGATATGTGTTTTTTCTTGATTGCAACTTGCAAGTCAGCCTGAATGTTTCAAACAAGGGGACCCAAAGTATACATTGCATGAGTTGGTATGTCACTGGCAACCATCATGGGAAATGACTGGAAACACCTTTCATTTTTTTTTCCTTCTTGCCCCGACTCGCAACTTTCCCGGTTGGATAAAATATTCTTGACTGACTACACTTTCCAGAGTTAGAATGTTAAAAATGTGAATCTAACTTTTTAACTGTTCATCAAATTTTCAGGCATATAATACCCTATTGTAGTTTGGTTATTCTAGATAAAAGGTCATTTTTTATTTTATTTTTCCCTATTGCTAATGATTGTTCGACATACCAACCCAGTTAAAAAAAACACAGAATTCTTATCTAGCATATAACCAAATGAATAAAGTTACAACCAAAAACGCAATTTTGGTGTTGGGTAAGAGTTTTCCTTATGAAGGCTTATATTCTAAATAAAGTGCCCCGCATCTTTTAATGGGTGAAGATCTGCAACTGCAGACGTGCAGTAGGGATTCAAGACCTTATGTCATAAACTTATAATCCTCCATAATTCAATTTAGACAGTGTTGTTTACATAAACTCCTTTCAGTGTCATGTCTATTCATCAACTCATAGTCTCATACTAAACTACGCTTTCCTTCTAAAGAAGTATTGTAATATCCTGACAATATACAAAAAAGAAGATAATAATATCTTTGCCCGTCAATTTCTTCAAAGTGGCTTTTTATTAGAAGTTAATTGCCAATCAGGTTAGTTCTTCAGAATATAAATTAAGTCAAGAACTAGAATAACTCTACTCAGGATAAGCATCACATATAAATCCTCACCTAAAAGGAAAGTATATACTTAACCACATCTGTCCAAACCCAAGGCTAACAACTAAACTACTTCTTCAAGTTTTTTATGAAATATGAAGTTGAGGAGCAAAGTACAAATCAATCTGATTCTAATTTCAAGTCCACAAGGGAGCGGACGATTAATTAATACATCATATTTATCCCCACCACATGACCGTTGGGATGAAAGTCGTAACAAGGGGCCAACATTGTCAAAACTCGACAAGTAAACATTGATATGAAAGCCTCTCAAGAAAATTATATAAAATTATCTGCAACTTGATAGGAGATGTTATGCAATAATTCCAAACGTACCTCCTTGGCAGATGGGTCGGATGGTGCCATGTACCGATTCCCCTGGCTGTTAATTGTAGGACTAGCACTACCACCGATAGCATACATTTTCCATTCTGTAAAATCATTGTTTACAACATGAAAGTATCCGTGTCTGCACCGAGGCATTCGTTGTATCAATCCTTCTCCGAAATGATTAAATGCAATTGTCACCTACATCCACATTATATCATTTTCAATAACTGCTTTCAAACAAACAAGAAAACTACTAATACAAAATGAGTAGATGATGCTATGTTACCTGCATTCCCTTGTCTGGCATGTAACGATCGTCGTGTCCCATTAACATAACTTCATCATGATGCGAAAAATAGTTGTTTGAAATTGTAATGGCAGTGGAACCCATAGTAACATCAATCAAACCATCACTACAATGTGAAAGAGCACAATGGTCTATCCAAATATTCCTAGACCCGAAAATGGTGATCCCATCACCATCCGATTTCCCTCTATATCCAACATGAGTTGGACTAGACCTTATATTAGTATTCCCAGATGGCATACAATTGTAAACATGAATGTTGTGAACAATCACATTACTAACATACTGTAATGTAATACAACCATTACCAGTAATATAAATGTTAGCACCGCGTCCATCAATGGTCTTATAACTATTGACAATGAGTTCGTGTTTGAGCTTAATTTGCATATTGGCTGAGAAGACAATCCAAAGAGGCTCAGTTTGGATCACAGCATGGCGAAGAGTGCCTGGAGTTGGGTTTGCCACATCGTGGTCGGATGAGTCAGTGACTACATAGATCTGGCCCCCTTTACCACCAGCTGCAGCCTGGCCAAAACCAATGCCACATTCAGCCAGGCGCTGCCTGTTGTTGCCCCAATTTGGATCACATTTCCAACAATCATCTATTGGGTTACCTGTGCCACATGATTGTTGAGCTTTTGAGATAGTAGAGGCAAGTATTCTTCTGTAAACAGCACCAAAAAAACATAAAATTGGTCACTTGCTGGAATAAAAACAGAGCACATATTCAAGAAAACACACACACACACAAACACATTCATACACAAGTTCCAAAAAAACTTCAAGAACTTTAGTCGTTAGATAGACCCAGATGGTAAAAAAGTAAAATTTAGTGGTTTCAAGAATATATCTTCATAAATATCTTAAAAAGGAGTGCATTTCATGAAAAGGGTACAGACTACAGATTAGAGCAAAAATCAAGATTATGGAAAAAGTGAAAAATGAAAAAGACCCAGTTCATGTAATGCAGAACTGAGCAAAACCCAGATGGGAAATTTCAAAGCAAGTAAAATTTCTTGCAAAAGTGTCCTAGCAAGAAATGTTTTTTTCTTGTGCAATAGATACAAAAGTGTTGATATATTATAGCTACCTTTGAACTTGCAGAGCCACAGCTTCAGGGTCAGGATGAGGGAGTGTTAGATTAAAGATTGTAGCTTGAATTGATGGAGGAGAGAGACTAGTTAAGAGAGAGAAGAAGAGAATGCAGGTAAAAGAAAGCATTCTCACAGGAGGTGATGAGCAATAATAATGTGAGTTTTTTGTAAACTTGCAGAACTGTGGTGGTTCTTATGTTTTTATAAACAAAAAGTCTTATATTATATCCTCTATAAAATATGGTTTTGTTTTCTTAGAATTATTACATTAGAGATAACTATAAAGATTCGAATTGTACAATGTTGGTGTGTATTATTAAATATTTAAATATATATATATATATATGTATGTATTTTAACATGTTAAAACAATGTTAGCTGGTTGTTGCCTTTGTACTTGTAGAGCCACAGCTTCAGGGTTAGGGTGAGGGAAGGTAAGATTGAAGGTAGTAGCTTCAATGAGATGAGGGGAGAGAGTAGAAAAGAATGCAGGTAAAAGGAAACATTCTGGAGCAAATGAGCAATAATAATGGAGAAGAAGATATGTTGTTTAATTGGTTCCTTTCAAGATAACACAAATAGAAACAGAGGGGTGTGTGTGTTTTATTTTGCAAGTCTTGGGAACTGTGTTGTTGCTTATGTTTTATAACCAAAAAAATTTATATAAGTATAATATTAAGACGGATGGTAAGTTGCGACTCGTGAGCAACTATCTATATCTATCCGGATCCCTGTTTTTTATACTTAATTTTATTCGTTGTAAAAAAAAATCACGGATGGGTAGTTTTGATTCTGAACCAAGACCCATAATAATAGTTATATATTATATATGATGTATATGATTATTGTAATATAATAATGTAGTTTAGCTAAGTAGTTTATTGTCAAGGTTTTGTATATTTGGAGTAGAAGAAAAATTAGAACTTTAGGCCTTCTTAACACACACTCGTGTAGTGTGTGTGTTTTCTAACTTCTTTGTTATGGTTTTTCTTGATAACTATACATTCTTATCTTGCTTGATAATTCATTCTTGGGTGGAAATTATAAATACTAAAAAGGTGAGAAAACTTGAAACAGAGATATTAATATTAAGGGGTCCTGCACTCCTGCTTAGCTTATCCAGAATGAAAAAAAATCCTCTTTTTATTTTTGTTATGTTCTCACTAGAATTTAGGTTCAGGTTCTGTGAGTTATGGGCTGGTGAGGATTGAAAGTTTTATATGCAAGGAGGGAAGTATCTTATTCTGGTGATTGATCACTTTTGGTGCCTTTTTACTCTTTTTTTTTGCCTGATCTGAACATTTTTATATGGAATATAGCCCTTTGTTTAAGCACCGGCAAAGATTATACTACCTGCCTCCACGAGGTAATACTAATTTTTGGAATGACTACTTGTTATAAAATAAATATAGGAGTATTAGTTTATTATATTTTGATTTTGAAAAATAGTATTTACAATATAAAATTATAATACCTAGTAGAAATTAGAAATTATCCATGGTTGTTCGTAAAATTATTTAAGGAATTAGGGGGTGTTGTCTGTTTAATCTTTAAATCATGGGACTTAAAGTAATATTTAATTTTAAGCCGACAAATGTGTGTATGTATGATAAATTAAAGAACGATTTAAAACTATAAAATCAGTTTAAAATCAAAAATTGTTAGAGGATATTTTTTTTAACTACTTATTTTATTTTATAATTTTATTTCATAAAATGTATATGATCATTCAGATTTATAATTTATAATTTTATTTTTATATTTATGAAAACTCATAGATTATATATAACAATAAAATTACTCAAATAAATATTAACGTAAAATTTTTCATCTTTCACTTTTCATCTTAACACTGTATTCCCCACTTTCTAATTGAAATTTAAGAATTTGTATTCAAATTTTTTTTGAGTTTTGTAAAGAAGGAAAAAGAAAATGAAAATATGATGATATAATTAATAATTTTATACTTATAACTTTTATTTCTCTACAAATCTTTTGACTTTTGAAAGGAAAATTTTAGGAAAAGATTAATTATTTTCTTTTTTTCAGTTCTTCTCTTAAAAAATTTAAAAACACGTAGAAAAATAGAATGAGTACATTTATTTTCCTTTCTTTTCAAATTAGAACTCGAGAATGAAGTGTAAATAAATTTAAATTATAAATACTTTTTATAAATTTATCTAAACAGACTTTAAATATGTTAAAATACATACATTTACAGAGAAAAATTTAATGGAATCACTTAAATTTTTGATATATACTTGATTAATTATTTCTCGTTCTACCGTCAAATGTAAAAAGAAATATATAGGTGGGCCGGCCCGGTTAGTATCATATCAGTGTGGTACGAATATGATACAAACAAATCAATGCATCCACCGAGCAAGCTTGCTGCTAATTAATCAACTGAGGGGCGGTTTGGCCGGGGACTTGGGGGTAATGAGTCGAGACCATTCTTATTCTTTCCCTTTATCTTTCTCTTCCTTTCCCATTTCTCATATAAACCAAAACCCCTAAGGGTATCTCCAATAATAATAGCTAAATTGATTAGTTAAAATAATATAAAATAATGATTATCTAAAATTTTACCTAATAAAAATGATGGATACTCCGATAGTGTTAGTTATATTAAACAATTAGTTAAAATTATATCTAACAGTAATAACCATTCAACAAACATAGCTCATGAAATTTGATTATCTAAATTTTTTGCTAGTGGAAATGATGAGTTGGGGTATTACATTTTTTTTTATATCCTTTATAATTGATGTCACATGTATATTTTAGCTAAGAGATGTCTTCCCTGGATATGTTCTAAGGGTTGTATTCAATCCTAGTTTTACCATATTTTTTTGAATTTTAAAGATTCATGGATTCTGTTTGATTTTTCTATGTATTTTTTATTTTTTAAAATATTACATAAATATAAATAAATATAAGAGATTCTGCTTGATTTAACATCAACTATGCATAGACTATATAAACTATCTATAGAATTTATTGACTCTATATGAAATCTTAAATCAAATATAATCAATAAAAATCGATAAATTATTAATAATATTTTTTAATCTGAATTGAATACATCCTTAACTATTTACTAGTAAAATATAAACAAAATTACTAATTTATATTAATATTTTGAATTATAAATTAATCATGTTTGGAGGCACTCGCATTAATGTAAGTGGAAAGGTCCATTAAGTTTTGTCTTGGTCGGTTGGTTTAACCGACATATATACAGTAATACCCTAAAATAATTCAGAGGAAAACACATAAATTTGGATATATGTAATATGCATATTGGATAAGAAATTGCATCAATATTTTATGACTTTGCCGGTGTTAAACATAAAAGAATTAAAAATTACAGTATAATTTAAGCTTCATTCATATAAATTCGTATAAATTCTGATACTTAAAACATTATTTATCTACCAAGTATTTAAACCTTCGATCTCTTAGCAAAAACAAGTGAGGTACTAGATTATAATATATTTTGAAATATTGAGCCAGCTTTTATTTCTCATATTTTAACCACTCAACTATATTTTTGTTCAAATCTAATCGTTTTTTCCGCTTATTTTATACATACTAAAATATGTATTCATTTTTTTTTGAAATAGCCGTACTTGCATAAATTAATACTCCTCCGAAATCAGGTTACATCGAATGAACTCTGGAGCGGTATGAAACCATTCCCTATGACCTGTCATAGAAAATGCAGCTCGAGCTAACATATGAGCCACATTATTCGCAGATCGATGTTCATACACAACTAAAACATTCTCAAAATGTTGAAATAACTCACACAATCATCTATAATACTATGAAAGTTCGATCTTCCCGTGTTATTATAGACGGCCTCCACCACTAGCTTCGCGTCCAATTCAAATATGCAGTTCGTAGTTCTCCATTTGTGCATCCACGCTAATGCATCTCGAAGTCCCACCGCTTTTGCCTCTCTAATCTGCGTGTACCTCTGACAATTAGAACTTCTAGCACACAGGAATCTCCTCATGTCATCACGAGCTACACATGTCACTCCTATAATCTCCGTATGACCCTGACTTGCAGCATCTACATTGATTTTTATCCAACCCTCAGGTGGTCGACCCCATTTCTTCGTCGATGGTTGCATCTGCCTCACACCTCCAGCCTCCCATTCATTAACCTTCCTTCATTCCCGCATCAGGTTCAAAGCCATAGACCGAACTCCGAAAACAGAAATGTTCTTTTTATTCCATACCCATTCATTCAGTCTGACCCACAAGCTCCAACTAATGACCCCCAGTATAATACATTATTCCCTGTTACTACATTGAAATGCATGTTTGAGCACATGCAACCCCAGCATACCCTCCTCGACTCTCACCACCTCCTGCAAGCCCACCGTACTCCACAACTCACGAGCAAAACAATAGGAGAACAACGTATGCATCGTATCTTCAACTTGTAGATGACACCACGAACACATCTGTTGAACCTGCACACCCTTTTTAATTAATTCACTAGCCGTAGGCAACACATTTCGACAAACCCTCCACAGAAAATTTACTATCTTTCTTGGTAAGTTTAATTTCCACAGCTTCTTCCAGAATCCTTTATCCTGACTCTCCCTCTCACCCCTCAGTTGTCTATAGCAACTCTTAACCGAGAATTCCCCCTTATCATCTAGCAACCAGTACCAAGAATCCATAATATTTCTACTAGGAACATGAATCTGCTGTATCAAGTTCATATCCCGTTCATTACACATATCGTTCAGCACCTCTATATCCCTTTTTTTTTGCCCCTCCATCATCAGTCCATTGATAGTTGCATCCTGAAGACCAACATAAGCATTACTCGTAAGAAATCCATTCTCTATACATGGTAACCACGAACTCGTCCGCATATTAGTACCTCGCCCATCTCCTATTTTTCGCCTACACCCCCGTTTTATTACCTCATGTGACTCCATAATACTCCTCCACATAAAACTAGGATTCGATCCCAATTCTGCATTTAAAAAATCAGTACTTGCAAAGTACCTTGCCTTCATGATTGCAGCCACCAGTGGATTGGATGTATTTATTAATCTCCAAGCTTGTTTGGCTAACATTGCCACATTAAACTCCTTCAATTTCCGAAATCCTAATCCACCCACTTCCTTCACTTCACATAAACGGTCCCAACTCATCCATCGAATTCCACCATGTTCCCCTCGACCCCCCCCCCCCCCCCACCCACCCACCCACCCACCCACCAACCAACCAACCAACCAACCAACCAACCAACCAGTACGAATTCATCTTTTTTTCAATTCTATCACATACATCTAAGGGAATTAGTAGCAGATTCATCCAAAATGTTGGTATAGTTTGTGCTGCTGATTTAAGCAGTGTGACCTTACCAGCTTTAGAAATATTCCCCATTCCCCATGCTTGCAATTTAGAACTAACCCGCTCTACCAAAAATTCAAACACTGTTTTTTTATTTTTACCAACTCTCATGGGTAAACCCAAATACTTGCCTGGGTTCTCATTCTCGTGCACCTGAAGTTGTTCATGTACCTTTTGACGATCCCCTGTACATGTGTTCGAGGAAAAAGTAATGCTTGACTTATTGTAATTAATCACCTGTCCAGATATTTGAGCATATCTTTGTAAAATCCCTCTCAAATTGCTTGCTTCCGCCTTAGTTGCCTTAAAAAACAAGTAACAATCATCTGCAAATAATAAGTGTGATATACTCGGTGCTCCTCTCGCAATTCGACACCCATGTATCAGCCCTGCCTCTTCATTCCTCCTGATTATAGCCCTAAGTCCCTCCGCACACATAATGTAAATATATGGCGAAATCGGGTCTCCTTGACGGAGTCCTCTTTCAAGAACAACACAGCCAAATTCGTCACCATTATGCAAGAAACTATACGACACTGAACTAATAAACTGCATGACCCTATCAATCCATACACCATTAAACCCAAACTTCTCCATCATATTCCGCATAAAGCTCCATTCTAGTCTATCGTACGCCTTCGAGATATCCAATTGAAGTCCCGCCACTCCAGTCCGCCCTTGTCTCTTATGTTGCATATAATGATTAATCTCGAATGCTATCAATGCATTGTCCGTTAATAATCTGCCTTCGATAAATGCACTATGCCTGTCAGATATAATAGATCCCAGAATCTTCTTAATTCGGTTAGCCATTATCTTAGACAATATTCGAACAAGTACGTTGCATACCGAGATGGGGCGAAGATCTCCCATTGTCTTGGGCTCCTTCACCTTCGGTATTAGACATACCCGAGCATTATTTACCCATGCAGGGTAGCTCCCCCGTTTACATAAACTTATACATATATTAATGAGTAAAATGGTTTTATTCTTTCGGGAAAAAAAAGTTTTATAATATATATTTTAAATATAATATACACACACTTTGGAGGCTAATCAGTATACACGTGATTAAATTAATTTAAGCTTAACCACTTGGCCCGACCTTAATCTGAGTTTTGTAATCCTGTTTATGAACGCGTTGAAATTATTTTGATGCATGATTTGACGTTTATATACTAAAAAGCCTTTCCTATATGTATAGATAATAACAATAATGCAACTTGCATCGAGAAATACTAATATACGTACTAATAATAATGGGTTAATATAGAGTTGTTTGGTGTACCTTATTTCCGATAAATAAATATCCATCTTTAAAAAAATTTAAATGTTTATTTTTAAAAAATAAAACACATATTTCTAATAAATAAATTTAATCTTTATTTTACTTTTTAAAAATGAATATGCATTTAAAAAATACAAATATATATATAAACAGTTAATTCTCTTAAATAAGTTTAGTCGAACACTTTCATATGTTAGCTGAATACATATATAATAATTGATTAATATTAAATTATTAAATCAGGAAATCGTTTAATATTAAAATATTTTGTTACTATATAACAATTTATGAACCACCTAATCTATAATAAACTATATATATTTTTTGACTAATTTGAGTTATACCTTACAAATGAGTATCTGTCACGACTCCCGACCTCCATATGGTGAGCAGAGGTCCAGAGGGTGGGCATAGATAGCGTCAATTAAAATGTATAATTTCACGTTTTATTACTATATATATATATATATGTTTGAATATACTTTATTTACTTCATATAAATATTTTTTAAATTCAGATTTAAGTTATGATAATAAAATAATTAATGGAAAATAATGATGGAGAGGGAATATTTTAAGAAAATATGTAAAAAAATTCCCCTATAAACATCTAATTTTTTGAAAGAAATTTATAGGAAAAATAATTTTAATTTTTTTTCTCAACTAAAAAGATTTCATAACATAATACTTCTTCTGTAACATTTTACATATCACTTTTAAAAAAATTACGCAATCTAAGAAAAAATTAGTTAGATAATTTGTTTTCTTGTCTACCCATAATAACTGCATTAAATTAGTTAAACATTAAAAATAGTAATACAATGGTAATTTGTGAATTTTTTTTTAAAAAATTGTATTAGAAAAAGAGGGGGACAAATATTTTGGGACAATTTCTTTTTACAAAAGTAACATATATTATGAGACGGAGAGTACATTTTAAAAAAAAATTCTTATCCAACGATAAGGACTTATTTCTTATCGTCCCATATCATGGGTTCGATTCTTGCTTACACTGTTAGAACAGATACCAAATACATATAAGCAAAATTAGTACTGTAAAAAAAAATATCGCAAACATGGGTATAAATTTATCACCGCTTAAGAATTATACCAAAAATATCAAAAAACTTATTAAAGGGAACGGGGTAATTGATATTTTAGGTAGGGAAATTCAAAACAGGCTTGGACTCTGGTTCGACAAGCCGTTGTGTGTACCGAACCAACTCCCCCTTTTATCCCCCTTGCATTTCTTTCCCCCTCTTTTTTCTCAACTCAAAAAACATTTTTAATAGCGCCTGGTGTGTGTGTGTGAGAGAGAGAGAGAGCGAGATCGAGAGAGATCGAGAGAGATTGAAGTCATCTACATCTAGCTTTGCTACTGATTAGTGAATACACATACATATCATATACGTATACAACGAGCGATACGCACACTATAGACACACGACAAGTAAAGCTAGGGTTTTTACTATGTCGATGAAGGAGAATATTTGCGCGATTAATTCAAACAAAAGCATCATACCTTCAGGTAATTCTCCTTCAATTTCATATCTTTTCGAGTTTTCGTGTTGATTTAGCCTCTCATTTGTGTATAATTAATCGCATTGTCGATGATTGGCGTTTCAATTGTCCTTTTTCGCGGGTAATTGTTAGGGCTTCGCTTACATTGCTTTTTTGTGATTTTAATTGTTTCATTTTTAGGTCAAGTTAGCTTTTTCAGTTATTAATTGGTGAAAATGAGTGTTTTTTCTTTTTGGTATAATTGTGCTGAAAATGATAATTTTGAGGTAATTTAGAACCTTCTTGTTATCCAAGTAGTGTCTCGATTTCTGTTTCATATGTAATTATTAGGGTTTTACCTTTTCAGAATTATTTCAGTTGTGAAGGACAATTTTGTGTGATTACTTTAGTGGGCATTTGGGGGTAAATGAACCTGGCTAAAGGGAATTGGAACATCATAATTTCCCGTGCTATTGTTTGGATGAAACAATTTAATTGCGGGAACCTCGTTTTCAATAACCGGATCAATTATTCAGTATCTACTCCTTGGGATTTGAAATCATTCCTATTCGCATTTACCCTTATTCCCTCACCCTTCATTTCCATGTACGATCCCCATTCCTATAAACGATCCAAACAGCCCCTCAGTGTTCTTACATATTCGCAAATCACAAGTATGTATATGACTTGTTTATTTATTGCAATCATCTGGTGGTATCTTTTGTAGTATATATATGAGTAGGATTCATTCGGTTTAATAGCTAGTGGTTGTTGATTTTGGTAATGATTTGGTGTTGGGATCAGATAAAGAAAAACCTAGAGTGCGAAAATCGACTGAAGTTTTTGAAAGTACAGAAAGGAAGCGTCTTGCTAATATAACAAATATGCAACAACCTAGGATGTCAATGATAGATGAGAAGTCGCAGTCTATCCCAGCTTCTACTAAAGAGTATATTGACAAACTAAAGAAGGTTTGTATTCTGTGGCCTTAAATGTTTTCCCCTCAGAGTTTCTGTTGTGTGGATTATTTTTTTCAAGCTAGCTTAATTGGGAGGTTTTCTGGTATATTGAATCAGGAAAATGTGACGCTGATGAAGCTTCTGGCAGACAGAAAGTATCCTTTTGATTTCAAGTAGCTATGTTTATATGTATATACTTTCACTGCATGATTTTTGTACCAGGACTTACAGCCTTACATTTTCCAGTTTTCCTTAATGTGTTTTCAGTAAAATTATTGAATTAAGCGGGATTGAATTGCATAAACTTAGGGTCAGTGTGCAGAAACTGCAGCAGCAAAATATTCAGCTTGCACAATCAAACAGCCAAATGCTTGCGGTCTGTCTTTCTTACTCTAGTGTAGTAAAAATTTAGGTTTTATGAATCTCCATCTTAAGTGTTCTGATACTAAAGAGTAAACTACCTAACATCAGCTTTTTATCCTTTCAATCTTGCAGGAATTAACAGTAGATAAAGACAGGGTAAGGTTTAACTGATGCTTTTTATGCATTAGCTAGTTTTTAGGTCTTACTATCTATCTGAAGCCTCATATTTGTACGTTGTTGCTTTATCTAGTTAAAACTGCTACAGCATGAGTTGGGATGTAAGAATGGTTTGCGTGTAGCAAAAGGGTTGGAGTTAAAGGTCAGTGCATGATCAGTTATTAAGAAGTCTTATTAAATTTTGGATCATATATGGTTGATTTGCCTTGTTATCCAGGAAAGAGACGAAATTATACCTTCTCAGAAAGTTGATGAAGAGGTAATAATATTCATGTTGTGTATTACTAAATTATTATCTTCTGAAAAATCTTCCATTTATCTCACATTTTTATACATATCTGAAGGTCAAAATGCACAATGAGAAGCTGGATTCTTCACAAGCATCTAGAGATAACATCAAACCTGTTAATATAAACAGGAGGCAACTATCGAAAAGTAGGTCTAACTGTTTTGAATAGATATATATTGATATAAGCTACCAGTTGGTGATGCTTGTCCCTAAATTTACTTTCTCGTGATTCTAGGTTTGGGCCCATCAACTGTTAAGGAATCTAAAGATAAGGCTAATAAAAGGTTGGCAAATGCTGATTTCTGTTCTGCAATGCATGTGTCTGTGCTTTGCTGTTTGGTTTCTCTGATAATATGTAGAAAAACTAATTTATAATTGTGAATTATGTTTTTTTTAAAGGCTTTGTGTTAGAAGGCAGTCTGCCAGATTAAAATCTCAAGAACCTGAACCAGCAGATGGCGTCTGTGAGGTAGAACCTAGTACCCTTGCTTTTGGGCCTCTCCACAATGATGGAATGGAAGAAGATTTTGCTAAATCCTCGACTGTAGCAACTAAAGAAGAAAATATTTCTGGCAGCAAAAGGTTTGTGAGAAAACATTCTTGTAGTTCAATGCATATTCAAAATGTTTTTGTTTAATATATATACATATATAAGAATAACATTATTTCTCATCCTTCATCTAAGCAGGGTCCCTACGAGGAGGCAATCTGCTAGATTTAAATCTGAAGAGCCAAAGTCTGCTGAAGACTTGTTTGCAGGCTCCACTGAACCTGTGTCAGGTCCAAATTGTGATGATCATATGCAGGATGATGTTTTAACTTCTATTTGTCTATCAGAGGAGTTGCATGACAAGGCTTTGGGCAATAGAAGGTTTGTAGGCACATATTCTTGTAGCACAATGTTTGTTTCTAACCTTTTTTCTATAAAATTTAGTTTTCTATATATGCCTATGAAGAAAGTAACAATTTTTTTTGCTTTTGTTTGTCAGACTCTCTGCTAGAAGGCAATCTGCTAGAGTTAAATCTGAAGAACCAGAACCTGATAAAGCCATGCACGAGATAAACACCAATGATTATATGCAAAATGAGGTTTCAACATCTGCATGTTTATCTGTTAAAAAAGATAGTATAGAAAGCAAGCATGCTCCTAATCGTGACTCACAAGATTTTGGAAGACCATCTTTTGGTAGGCCGTCACGACAAGCAGCTAAGAAGGTTAGTTCGTACAAGGAAGCTCCTGTAAATATGAAGATGCGTAGAAATGAATAATTCAACTATTGTTCGAGGAAATATTTTTTTGTGATGGACCTTGGCATCTTCCTAGGAGGGGTATATTGGCCAACATGGAGGCTGACCACTAAACCATTGGAATGTGATGTACTTTTGTAATTCCTTTTTGAATCACCTGCAGTATGCTACTGATTTGATTACATGCAGACATGCAGTAGTGTAGACATCAATGGGTTATTGTTTCCCCCTTGTCTGGGAGATCTAGTTTTTTACCCTTATTAATCGACTTCGTACTTGTAGGATACTTTTGAACACTTTCTTGGCAAATAAATCACTTTTGTGGCTATCGTATCATAGTATCATTAACCAAAATTAGAACCTAAAGATTGCAGAGGAAATTTTTTTAGGATCTTTTTGACAATGGTTATAGAAACAAACACATTTCAATGTCATTGATATAATTTTAGCTATGTACTAGTTAAACTTTTTTTTTCACCAAGACAATGTTAATACAGTATTCTTTAGAGCAGGTCGAACACAATGTTATAGTTGATGCTGTATTTATTATGACATAAAAAATTAAATGCACCACTACTAAATATGAAGTCAAAATAACAAAATAGGAAAATTATATACTTAATGCTACATATGGAATCAAGTGGTTTTTTTTTGTTAAAATATAGAATTATGTATAGACCCAGTCCAATTTTAAAAAAGCCCAGCCCAGCCAAGCCCAGCCCAGCCCAGTTTTAAAAAATACGGATTTTTTTGAACCCGGACCGATCCGGTTTTTGTGCATCTCTACATGTATCATTCCTTGTTTTTTTTCTTTTAAATAATACGTGTATATTTTACTCTTTTTTCTGTACTAATTTATGTTAGAAATGTATTTTTCACAACTTTTATATTAGAAAGAGATGGCAGTTGCTTGTTTATACGTTAAATTAGAATGTAATTTTCGAAATGATTAGTTATAAACTTTTTGGGTATACTTTATTAGTTTTCACTAGCAGCTAAGTTGAGAAAGAGGCCTCTTTAATTATATTAAAAAATATTTTAGTTTTATAAATTTATCGATGATGAAATATTTTATCAATAAATTTTATTTATTATCATTTGATAATCAAGATAGGTATTTGTATTTATAATAAATAGCAGGAACTATTATTTATTGAACATGATTAAACTGATAAATTATTTTATCAACAGATTTAGGATATCAAAGTATAAATAGTTGAATACATAAATTGTCACAAATGAAGAATGGATTTATAAATGTAAAAAATCGAACGGATAAAGAATAAAGGTTTCAATGGATTAAGACATGCAAAATTATCGATGAATAAAAGAAATCATCAATATCGATAGAAGTAGAAAGCACTCGATCGATAAATTTAACGGTTAATTATTAATTGATAGTTACTTATCAATGAAGAAAAAAAACATAATTTTAGGATTTTTTTTATAGAGTTCTAAGCTATTATGAAAGGTAATTGGGAAGACACGAAGATTGTCATTCTATGATACTTACAAAATAAATAGTATTCCTAAAATGTATTAGGTGAAGTGTATAAGCATGTGAACAAAGATAATAAAGATTACTTACACTATATACAAAGATAATCTATTAAATAGTGTGCATAAAAACGATTCATTCCCCTACTAATGGAGCATTCACAATATAGAGACGGCTCTACTTTCACATCCATTTTGAACCAAATAACTGTTATTGTATTAATGTTCGAGTGCACCAAGCTTAGCTCACAAACAAATTTTGGATCCCTCGTTCAACAAGGTTGTAAATTTATTTAATAACTTTTTTTTTCACATTATGCCCCTCACTGTTTTACTCATCTACTACTATATCAGTTATTGTCTTCGTGTCCATAATTAATTATGAAAATATTATATGTGTAAGGAAATCAAACTCAAGATATGTACTTACACCAAGTTTTGATGCTTTGCTAAATTAAGAATTTTCTTGAAACCTTAAATTATTAGAAAGAGGATTTATCAAGCTTATATTATATTCTAACACTTCCTTAGTCGAATCTCCATATCTACAATCATTTATAATTTATAATATCTCCAATAGTTACAAATTAAACTAAGCTCAACAATCATCCTTATATATATGAAAGAAAACAACAAATGATATAAAAATAGTATATTACATATATAGAAAAAGAATACATTATATTTTTTTTAACATCAGAGATCCATTCATACAAACAAGTTTACAGAAAAATTAAAAATATCAACAAAAACTAACACAAAGATAAAGCTAAAAGTCAATCTTTTATGCTTCAAAACAAAAAGATTCGTATTTGTCATCGAATTCAAATATATCTTTCCCTCTAGCTGAAAAAATTGGGGAGATACCTTCTACATTTCAAAATTCTATCCTTCTTTTTTTAATACAGTACTTGACCCCAAAAAGGAAGTAAACACATTTAACATTGAAAAAGCATATACAATATTTAGGCTGATATTCATTTTAACCAAACCGTTAATACTAAATTTTACAAAATTGTCCCATTTTTGAGAGAATTTTATAAAAAAATTGGGAATTTGTATGATATGTCCCAAATTAATGGGATAGTTTATGAATATGTCCCCTTTTATTTGATAATTATAAATATGTCCCGTTATTAACTTTTAACTCATGTTTAACTTATATAAATATAATTAAGTTATAAATATTAATATTTGGAGAAAAAATCCCCTAAGGCTGACCTTAGAAAAATTACCTTAGACTAAAATGTTTTCTAGTGTAAAAAAGTTGTAGTATTTTTGTAAATATATAAAATTTTCTGTAATTACAATAAAGCTCTGATGTATTTATATGGAAAATTCTTTTAACCTTAGATAATTCCTTAGGAGCATTGATACTCTAATATTTATATATTAAATATGACTGCAATATCCTTTGTTTGTATATTAAATATGACTAAAATACCCTTTATGCAATACAAAATTAGGTTTTAAGAGATCAGGTAAAATATTGAAATTAATTCCTCCGATTTTAAGAATAAAATAAACTAGTTGAACTAAGGTATCTCATTTCCAATAAATTCCGCAAGACTGCAACCCGTTCTTCCGTATCATATCTTCTGAGCTGCATATACTATTCTAACCTTTCTCTGCAGTCACTACAACATATACATACATAAATCTGACTCTATATATTCCATGACAACATTCAACCATTCATGGTTATCAGTTTATCACAAGCTTTTACACTAGATAACAATAATACCTTAACAACTCTTGAAAACAAATTTTATAATCCCTCCGATGATCCATAAATATAATATGGAAGAACGGGTTCGGTCTTTGGAAATTTATTGGAAGAGAGATACCTTAGTTGAAATGTTATTTTTAGAGTTAGTTTATATAAATTGAAAATACAATGATGCTTCTAATATTTATCGTATGTATATTTATTCACATGGTATATGAAAATAATTTATGTAATTTATAATATATCAAAAATTAATTTACTTTATTCATTTATTGGATGTAAAGGTTATATATGTCATTTTAAAATAATAAAATAGTGAAATTAACCATGATTACTTTAAAATTAGTAATATTTTGAATTTAGGATATATTTATAAATGAAATATATTAGTAAATTAATTTTTAAAATGAAACATATTAAAAAAAAACCCAAAAAATTTCTCTTCTCTCCTCAAAACTCGATAGCACTACTTGAAGAAAAAATATTAAATAAAAAATTTCCATTATTTTCCCTCATAATTCTAACTTTGGAGTACAACGTAAGCAGGGAAAGAGGTAAAAGCAGAGTCCAACAGCCACCCTTGCACTCTGGAAAATTAGTGTTTACATATTTGAAAAACCCCAGCACAAACTATTATTCTCTTGTATTAGCACCTTGAAATGTCCAACTTATCCCTTGTCATTTCTATTTTCTATAATAAAATACAAATATGTTAGAAGAAAAAAAACAAACATCTAATGCACGATCACACTATTTTGAAATTCAATGGTCATTCATCCAGATTATCAATTTTGATTTTCATTTATATGCAATAAGTTCTGCAATGTTCTAAAAGATGGTGTTCTTTCCGATTAATCAGTCAATTAATCGGTAGGTAGGCGGACGGATCTCATCTCAATTAATCAAAAATCGGGTTAAAGAACATTTTTTTATAAAAATTGGTCAAGATGGAAAAGCAATAAAAATTCGGTCAAAATTATATATAATTTTAAAAAAGTTAAAATTTTAATAATTAATATATTTATATTACAAATTTGTATAGCCTTAAATCCGTCATAAATTTTAAATACTTTATGAAATTCCTAATAATAATATATTTTATATAATAACTACTAAGATTAACTATTAAATAACGGTGTTGGCCCTATCTGACACATTAGTGAGACGAAATACCTAAAATGACACAAACTGTAGAAATGAACATAAATGACACTCTAAAACGCTAATTCATGTCATATTTACTCAAAACGTTACATCGTGTAGCGTCTTGAACATTTTATATATATATAATTTTTGAAGTTCAAAGCGCAAGATGAAGTAGTTTTTAAGGGCAAAAGATAAGATAAAATGGTATTTTAGGGCAAAATGCTACTTTACGTTGTGTTATGCATAAAACTTTTTCTTTAAATACTTTTAAAACGCTACACAATTTAGCGTTTTTGGTTTATTCTCGAAACGTTACACAAAATTTCGGTTTGAAGTTCTATTTAAGACCATTTATTCAGTTTGTACCATTTTGGTCATTTTGTCTCCAAATTGTACCATCTTGGACCATTTCTCATTAAATAATAACTATTAAGTATAAACTATAAACCACTTAAATGCTAATGATAAGTGGCACTTTTATAAATCTTAACACTAAATATGTATGAACTAATTATATATGATACTTTTATATTATATATTTTATGATAATTTTAAGATGTCTAAATATATTATAAAATTTTATGATAATTTTAAGATGTTAAAATATAGAGAAAAGTGGCCCTGAGATCATCCTTAGAAACTACCTGAGATTACTCAAATCAAGTACAAAATTGGAATGACAATTTTGTAAATAATACTCCACCCCTTCATTCACATAAATACCCCTATGTCACTATTGTATTTTAATGATACTGCAGAGCATCAAGCTCATATAATTATATATTATCATTTATTAAATTAAATTACTTCCGATTAATACTCAATCTGATTAATCACTGTAAATTACCTTCCCCGTCTAATTCCAATTCCCGTCTTTTATAACACCACTCGGTGTATAGAATAAATCAACTTATCTGTACACTTCTAATTTCATTGTAAATTATAATGTACCTGCGAATTAGCACAAGGCATAAAAAAAATTATGTAAGAGTTGCTAAAGGTTAAAATATCATATATTCATTGATAAAAAATTATTCATCTCAAAGTTAGACCTTTTATTTCTATTATGTAGAACAAATCAACAAACACTTCCTATAAATGAGATTAACACCAAATTTAGAACACACAAACATTGGTTACAACTTGCAAATAACAGTAAAACCATATTTGCAACACACTGGTATAACTGTATAAGAAAGACAGCATATCAACTATTTTTAATTAAAAGAGATTAAATCTTCATATATAAAGAACTGAAGTAGTCTGATTCTATTGCACAAAAATTGCTTTGATTAAAGCAGACAAAAAAAATTTCTGCATTTTCTTCTAGAGTGAATTAAAAGTTCCTTTTTGATCTCTCTTTTCTCTACTCAACTTGACCAAAGAATAATTGAGAGAAGAGAAAAAAATACATAATCAAGGAGCATTTGATTTTGACAAGTAATCGCCAACGGTCAAATAAACATGCTCGCCTAAACACAGCTCAACTTGAGGCTGGTCAATGACAGAGCCAACCTTAATCTGCACACATAATGGGGTAGAAGGAGAGGATTAAAACCAGTACCTCAAAATCTAATTTGGCTTCTCGGGTGCCTGGTAAAACATGTTTAATAAACATTATAATTGAAAACAAGAGGAAAGAAGATTTTAAACCTTTCCGTTGCTAGTTTGAAACTCTGATTTCAAACTGTGATAATCCCTCGACAACAAGTACGTCTGCAAATTTTCTGACAATTTTGTATTTCCTGCAACAATTGACGAACTTTGTAAAGCAAATGTAAGAAGAAACCAAAAAGAAAATAGCACCACGTCTTCATTGCTGGAAAAGGAACTGATAGATGAACCTGCGTATAATGCGACTATAGTGTCATTGTTGAACATAAAAGTCGGCCTCGCTAATGTGATGGCAAACTTCAAACTTGAAATGTCAAAGATCTCTTCAGAAATAACCACCTGCAAATAACACACAAAATAGTTATGGAAAACTAAAGGATTTAAATGTGATATAATTTAGACGCGTGCTCTTCATCATTTTCTTGTTAATCCTGGTCCATTCTAGGGGTGAAGGGAATAGTCACTACAATTCTAAACACTTTACGATCACCCAACGAAAAATATAAAAAGATCATTGCATTATACTTGTTACCCATAATATGACTAAAAAAAATTATAGGTTAGAGTTTGGTTCTAACGCAGTAAAAGGTTACCACTTCCCAGGCATCTAGGGGTGTACTTGTTCCTTCCCAGTTGTAACAAACTCCTTCCACAATCAGAAACCTAGAATGTACTTCTTCCGTCATATTATTCTTCTAGTGAGGTCCCATGTCTTCTTTTTATTGTTGGAAGTACTTTTACAGAAAACTTCCAATAATAACCTTAAAACTATAGAGAAATTTCATTCCCAGCTATATGCGTATCTCTAAAACCCACCACATCCGATGTCTTGTGTATATGTAGAGATAAATGACATCAACAATGAATGCTTAAAGAAAGAGAACCGTGACTATGTCAGAGAAAATTATGGAGGTAATTTTTATTCTACACAGGAAAGCATGCCAGAACAAGAGGACGCCAGTATTGTATGGATAAAGCCACACACAAACACCCACTATTATTTTGCTTTAAGTATACACACACTGCAAAATAAACCTAACAAAATAGTCAGAACAAATTGGGTTGGGGAATATGGAATTGTCTGAACTGTGCGAGAGAAATAATAACTAGATGGTATTTAAAGCAAGTAATCATGATTTCACAGGGCAACAATTCATAAGCATTCAAAATTCCCTACTAAAAATGTAAAAAAAAATCTACATATTCTCTGCACACATCACCTTCTGCTAAAGAAATTACAGATGCAACTTAATGAAGCACAGAACTATTGGAATAACTATCTACCGCGTTTTCAGAAAAGGTACAGAGGCACATGAAGCTGATTGAAAAATAAAATGCAATGGCATTTCAGCGAGACATTAATAATTCCTTTCAAAAAATTATGTCAAAATAGAACAGAGTTCACGATAACCACCAGACAAATTTAACTTATATATATTGAAAGGAAAAGTAGTTTAATGGGCTAATGGCAGTAATGATGATGAAGACAATAATAATAAAAGGACAATGAAAAGAAAAGTGAACGGCCAAATGCCTAGCAACAAAAACTTCTTTTCCCAGAAACTACACTATTAATTGAGCAGACTGTGTTCTAGCATGACTTAATTTGACCATAGCATTGGATAAGAATATCTGTCGGCCAGCAGAAACATACATGAGTTCGATTTCATTCTCAAGACTAGTTTGGATTATGTTAAATATCATCTTTAGCTTTAATGAGGAAAAAAGAAGTAAAAATATATTCTCAACTAATCACTAAAGTGCGGAAGTATGAGTCAGGTAGCAATCACACTACATCTTAACTAATAGCCAAAATAATGTTCAGTGAACCACGAAGATATTGTGAACTGCTAGTCTCAGATAGATATTCAGAAGCTGTCAAATAACAGAATGAGTCGTCGACTAAGCAAGAAACAGGTTAAAAATATCAGAATCCCCAAGGAAAGTACGGCAGGCACTTCAAAATAATAACAAAAAACAAAACATGACATTAAAAATATTGAGGTGTGAGCCCATTAAAACACCACTTTACCGCGTGCTGTGGAATCATGTTAGAAGGAAGCAAAGAAGAGCCCAGTACATCCCTGATGTATGATTCCTGCATGAAGAAATAACTAGATGAAAAAGTAGACACTTCACTCTGTTAACCAAATTTAGACATTTAGATGAAAATATTGTTTTTAATATTTATTATCTTATTATTTATATTTTAATGTTTTATTTATATTTGCATGTGTTTATTTCAACAATATTTCTAAGGAACTAGTTTTCGACATTCTAAGTTTTGATATCAATAATACTATTAAAGTGTCCACATTCAGTTCCAAGTGTATAAAATATACTTGTACTGAGACTAGATTTGTGGAAACAGATCGTTGGTTTTAATTTTATTTTTTTACATATTTAAAAAAATTTATTGCACATATTTAAACTTATGTTCATTATGTCTATATAAACTACTTCATATTTGAGCTATTTGATAATATTTGAAAAATATGATGAAAATATTAAATGTTATGTATGTCACTTTCCAAAAATAATATTTCACAAAATTCTGAATGATCTTTATATATTTTCTATATAATATAAATTTTTTGACAAAACCGTGCAAAGGGACTAGTTAATAGAAGTGAAATAAAATAAACCCTACAATTGCACTTGGCAATTGAACTAACACCAACTCTTCTAATATACTAAATTCCTGTACAAACGTAAATCTCAATTTATGTCAATGGTTGCATAAAGCTCTTTACGGAAATATTAGATATAATTACCAAAAGCATGTACGGCAGAAGAAACTACCAACAATTCAAGAAAAATACTGCCAACAAACTAAAAAAGGGAACCTGCAAATTCAGTATCTGTTGAGACTTTGATGCATCTTCATCTAAAGATCTGAAGAAGACCTCTACCGTGTCTGTGGGTTCTAAGGCAGCCTTCTTCCGTAACTTCTGGATCCTATTTACCACCTACAATATAGCAAACTTCAGCAGCCCAGAAATTTTTCCAATTTGCATGAATGACAATATTACACGAAAAACAATGAATAGAAGACTAATTTGACATTTACAACTAATAAAATATTAGTCTTGTAAAATACCTCACGAGCAACCCCAGCTGCAAAAAGGGAGTCATCTTGCCTTAAATCCAATATTACCAAAACATCACCTAAATGTGTAACCAAAGCAGAACTATCAAGTTATAGACATGACTGAAAATTCTACACCGCTATCAAAAGGGGGGGGGGGGGTACAACAAATAAAGGTGAATGCTGTCACTACCATCTCCAGCCGCATCCATTTCCACTTCTGTCCTATCAGCAGGTCTTTTAAATGTTCGAACGATCTACAAGTTTATGCATAAATCACACGAGTCTTATTAAGATTCAATCTAAGCAGAAGTTAAAACCAAAATGTTTTAGGGACAGTAATCTTGAGGATACTGTTTAGGAACTCGGTTTCTTCTAACATCAAAAGATACAAAATGCTAACAGATCAAGCAAGAATAGTATAGTATGGTGATAAACAATGAAAGAATAATAGCATATAAATACTAGTTCTTCCTGGAATGAGCATACAATACGGCAAGCCTTATGGATAATAATAGTATTGGGTGATCGAATTGCAATTCAATCACTATCCCAAAAAAATCCCAAGAACAATAAATCACAACCAATCTTATTCCCAAGAAAACTCTGTACATAATCCAAGCATAAAAACCAAAGAAGATAAAGAGAATATAAATACTAATTAACAACCCTAACTGACTAAGGCCCATAAACAGCGAGCTTTTGCAAAAAAATGAACTATTAATTAGAGCCTACATAACTATTATATATATACTAATATTCTGAATGTTAAATATATACTCTCTATATAATATAGAATATGAAAACTCTTTTTTATATCCACTTTGATTCGTTGTCACTTTACAAATCATGGAAGATAGCAATTTTAGACAAAGTTCTAATAACCATTTTATTTACACACACAGAACCAAAGACTAGTTTTCCCGACAGGTATCATCATCTTTCCTTCCAAAACATGGCAGTTTTCCCGACAGGTATCATCATCTTTCCTTCCAAAACATGGCAGAGAGCAATTGTAGACAAGTTGCAACAACCATTGTATGTACACACAACCAAAGACTATTTTTTTTTCAGGAACCATAACAGCCTGTCAAAGATTTCTCCTATCCTAACCCGAATATATAACCAAAAGTGAGAGATGGAGTTGTGGGAAATAAGATGTAATGATTCTACTGTTTCTTAATATAAGATGGAATCTAGAGACAGAAATGAGAAAAGTCACTCCAGCAGGTTGATTTAAATAAATAACACCATCATATATGCAAGATGGAAACTAAAGAAGGAAAATAACTCCATTCAGTGAAATCACTAAAGTAATATTACAAACAAATCAAAAAGTAAAGAAAATTCAAACTACTCAGCTAGAAGAGAGAGAGAGAGAGAGAGAGAGAGAGAGAGAGAGAGAGAACCTTGATATCAGTCAATTTCAAACAATGAGTACACAAGGTTATTTCACCAGATTTTTCAAAAGCTAAGATGTCTTCTTGTGACATTGCCTTCACTTCTTTGGATACCATTCCCATCGACTTTCCCAGCCGCTTACCTAACACACTAATATATCCATATATATACACACACACATGTAAGTATTTAAGTGTGTAGGCATGTGTCTTATATGTACTGAAAAAATCTAGTATGCAAGAGAAATAAATATATGAAATGTTTTGCATATATAGCACAACTAAATACCTAAAGTCGGGTTCTGCACGCAAAGAAGCATACTTCAGAGGATCATTACATGGGATAATGGATTGCACATTAAGCTCCTCCAGCACATACTGCAATGACAATATTAAACAAAACAACAAAAGATGAGATAATGCACAATTCAGCATACTTAATCGGAGTGCACAATTGTCTTAAATTTTATGAACTTTTTTTTTATAAAAAAAAACAATATTTTGAAAAAATGAGGATACAAACCTACAATTTCCAACATAATTCAGCATACTTTATGAAATGCCTAAATAAGCACTGGTAATTAGTCTACTCATTATATGACGCCAAAGTTAACAGCGAAAGTACAACCAATCACATAATGGGAGGAATGAATAACACAAAAGATATACTTGCTACCCTTCAAATCCAACTAACATACAGCATTACAACCTATTATAACACAGAAGCTCCATACGAGCCTCACAATCAACCACAAACAATGAGCACTATATTAATTATGCAAAAGCTAATCCCTTGGTTTCATCCCTTTCCTTAACCATTGTCGCGCACATGTGTGTTTGTTAAAACAACTTGTCAAAGACTAAAAGTTCATTGCATGGCACTTATATTTCGAACGAGTGTAAGTTCTACTGCAAACCTCTTTAAGTTTTCCTGCAATGTCGTCAAGGAACTCAGCATCAGGATGTACTACAATCATCTCTCTGAAACAATAGAATATGCAAATGAATTAGAAAAAGAATACAAAGTAACAAAAGGAACATACAAATATAGATAAGAAACTATATAATACTGGGCATGAGATTATGAGAATCCATAAGCTTACCTAAGCGGTGTTTTAAGAGGTTTACTGTTCCGTTCACGGATATTTCGGGCCAGATCAATAATTGTCATCATCCTATTTACACTTTGTTCAAGGCGTTCCCCTCTCTGAGATGACAGTGTTACAGTTTCAGAGGTCAAATATAGTATGACGAAACAAAAAGAACAAAATTATTTGCTCCACAACATTTGTAAAACAAGTAGATAGTTGTACCTTTCCTTCTACTTCGGGGAAAGTGCAATAGTGAATGCTTTCTTCTGCTCCACTGGAAACTTTTCGCAAGTTCTGGTACAGAACTTCTGTGAAGAACGGGGTAAATGGAGCCATTGATTTGCACGATGTTAGAAGCACCTAAATTCCATAGCCATATCATTTAAATAAGATTTCTATAGTGGAAAGAGAGGAATTGACTAAACTAGTATGATGAAATGAAAACCACAACATAAAAACGCCAGAAATGCCATACTACAGCATACAAATATTTGAATGAGTATAGACAAGAAAAAAATTGCATAAAATGCTAAATTTTAAACAATTATCAAACATGTTCACACTTAGAAACTTCAGGGTTGCAAAAAGTTACTACAGTTACTTATTCCCCGTATATTAGCTTACCTGACAGTCTAACCTCACGGGACTGGAATGATAACAACTAACAAGTCGTACGCTATGCAGGATATGAGGATAGTTTTGGAAGGGTTCATTTAGGGATTCAGATTCACTCAAGCTAAATTTTGGGAGGATTGTTTGGAACTCAAATACTGGAATAAAAAAGGGCAAGGAATTGTTAAATATAATTGTGTCATCAAGCATTCATTCACTGTCAAAAGTGCCCATGTGAAGGCCATTGCTTACTTCACCAAAGCCCTAGTATATAAACTTCCTTCCAGATATTAAGAAAGTATCACCATACCCTTCAGCCTGGATAATGTTCAATAAATACAGCACCACCAATCTGAAACTATTGCAACATATTTGAATCTTTCAAGCTGCCTTATATTCTACCAGCTACAGAAAATCTACAGATATGCCACTCCAAATTCTGTATGTAAGATTTAACTTGAATACTTGGAAATGCTGATAACTGCTTTAGGCTGAAAACTAGTACAAGTATGAAAATCACCCCTGGAAAATTATATTACCAGCAAAATCAAGCCTCATCAACCAATACTATCTAACCTACTTTCACTACTTTAGTTGACTGATTATTCTTCAACTTTTACATTTACAATGTACAAAATGGTCAATATTGACTTCAGTACCACATTCCAACATCTCGAAACACAAATCAGAAAGTAGCAGGCACTAACAAGATAGAAAGTGCAACTGCATTTAAATAAAATAAATATACAAGTCTCACATGGTAAAGGGTAGAAAGTGCTGTCCTACAGTCCTTTTCTGTCTTTTGCCCTTGCCCTTTTAGCCTCTTCCGGTTGAACCGTACATAAATATTTGTCAAATTGTCTAAAAATTTAAGGAGATAAGGAACAACCTGCAGAGAAAGATGAGACATATTAATCTGTATGTTTATTATAGAACCTTGTGTAGTCATGTATTTTGCCCTTCATGTTGCATGCTAGACAATATTGGTCAGGCGAGGTTCTAATTCTATAGAACTTTCAAATGGTAGAAGCAAATTATTGTCTTATTATTTAAATTTTCTCAAATGACAAGTTACTACAGGTTTCTGAATAACTAAAAATCTGGATTCTTTTCAAATAGCACATACTAGTAAGGAAATTATAAAAAAAGATAGTCTTAGTACTCTGTTGTACTGTACTACCAAAGCCATAATTTTTTTCACTTTAATTATATTACAATTTGTAATTCAGACTATCTTCGATCGAGAAAACAGTTCAAGCAAAATGAACATCTAATTTCTTAATCATAGAACTGTGAATTCATGTTATTTGTAATTATGTACAAGTTAAAACCGGTTTCAATAGCAATAGAAAATCCAACACATACCAACCATTTTTTACTCCAAAACCTTACTGCAGTACCAGTCTCTCTCTCTCTCTCAGGCCTACAATGAGACTTGAACCCCCGACCTCCGAAAGTTCTCTCCAACAGTATCAAAAATTAAATAGAACTTCAATCTTACGATTTCACATTTTAATATTTACCTTGTTTACCTAGATTTTGTACTTAGACTTTATCAAAGCAGCAGTTATGGAAAAAAAAAATCAATTAAATACCATAGGTTACACCACTTCAAAGTGGATAATCATACCTTGCATCACAGAAAAGCTACAATTTATCACGGTATGAAAGAAAAATAATACCACCCCTAAATAAGATACTATCTAAATAATTCACTTACTGCATTGATCCTCAATTTTTTCATCTTCCAGCTTATACTGTTTTTTAATATTTATCTAGATAACATATTAAATCATCAACAAAACCTACTCACAATTACACAAGTATGTTCAGACACTTCAGACAGCCAACAAAACAGAGAGAAATTGACAGATTTTATTTTAAATCTAACCGTGTACAGCCTGTAGGCATCCATCTCTTGCCGAACAAAATAAACTAGACTTTGAGTTGCTGAATTGATCCACTGGTCAAGAACATTAGAAGACTTTTGAAGGGTGGCTTGATCAAAAGGTGTGAATTGTGCAAGGCCCTCGACCTCAAGTCTTTTTGTATTCTGAATAAGAAATCTATATGCATTGTACCATGGCAAGAAAACATCTTTGACCTGCATGAACATTATGTGAGAAGGAAATTGCACCACAAAATGCGAAAAGCTGAGCTACAGCTCTACAGGTATTTAATATTCTCGTAACCAAAGCAGGAAAAAAGGTCAAAATGATACTTACAACACCATAAACTCCTTCCTTTTTGAACCGTAAAGGCTCAGCACGTACAACAGGGGAGTTTATAATGTACAATCTTAAGGCGTCCTGAAAAACAATATATTAGATCATAATCTCTGCTGAAAATAATAAATGATAGTAGAAAAAGGTGATATCCACGTGCCAGAGTTATTTCTCATATAATTATAAAAAATAATAGCAACACTTACAGCACCATAGTCATTAATAACTTCCATAGGTGACGGATAATTCTTTAATCTTTTACTCATCTTTTTTCCATCCTCAGCCAGGACCAGACCATTGCAGATAAGATTTTTAAAGGCGGGTTTACCAAATAATGCAGTAGATAGGACCATGAGAGTATAGAACCTGCAGTACACAAAGGCATGAGTTAATTGCTGCTTACCAAGTTTTTCAAATAAACTATGTAAATCTGCTTGGTAAAATAGGGACAAGGCAGCCACAATTTTACATAACTTGGTTCATTATCCCTCATACATTAAACAATGCAAAAGTAACTTGGACCTCAAGATTAACCACCACTACATATGATTATGAAATTGAGAGACTGGCTGCAGACATTTTGAAAGGGATCAAACATATTCAATCGACTCAAGTAAGTAGATGGAACCTATTATCAACATTAGTAAGTAAAATGAAGTTAAGCCATACAGAAACTTCAGACAGGAGACTATGTGAAATTAATTAGTCCTAATTATGCAAGAAAAATTCACACAAACATTTGCAACAGTCTTACAGATTAGAACAGGACCCTGGTGTTGATCACAGAACCCAATCATTCCTATATACCAAATAAGGGTCATAACATAGCAAGGTACTGCCCCAAAAAGATGTAGGAGCTTAGAACCTTGGCCTTCATAATGCAATGTGCCACACTACAATAAACTTACTGCAGTTTATTTTGGTTATTGTCCATTTTAATGTGTGATATATATTTGCATCAATTCATTCCATTGTACTCTGTATAGTTTACGAAAATCATAATTGCACTAAGTTTGTATATCTGCTTTGTATCCCATTTCCAGAAAATAAATATTAAAATTGTCAATGAATACCATACCCCTAAACTATCATAAACACCACCAAAGAAAAGGATGCAAAAAGTAGGTCAGCATATTCTCTTATTTAGAGATAGTTAAAAATTTCAAAAAACTAGTTAAGAGAACTGACCACCCACGAGTTTGATCCAACCCCTCAGCCACAAAATGACCAGGGAAATTGTTCTCAAATAGCTCAACATTTTCAAATGGGTAATGAAGATAAGCATACGGCATGGATCCACTTTCGAACCAACAATCAAAAACCTGTAATCGTAACCACAAAGATTCCTATGAAGTTCGAATTTGGAATTAATATTCTCAATGCATTCTCAGAAAATTTATACAGTAATAAAAGAAGTGTTAGCATTGGGGAAAGGTGAATATCAGAGAAAGAAATGAGGATCCAGGCTCAACTAAACCAATAAAATTGTAAAAATCAACTAATGGCATTGGCACAAGAGGCTAGCCTAGACTCAAAGCGAGGTGCGAGGTTACTAGAAGACCAACACTGCCCTCATTTTAAAGCCTAATACAAATAAATCCAGTACGCCTTAGAATGATCACAGCAGACAACTGAAACAAGTGTTTATTAAATCAAGACAATGCTGAGAGGGAGGGGTTGCCCGAAAATCGAACTATAGACCACATCTAGGTAAATAAAGCTCCTGTAATCATCTGTCCCGAACATGACAATTGAGCTATTAAGTATCTTATTTTTCTACTGTAAAATCACTTTAATCAGCCTCTTCCCATTTTAAAATGTGCTCATTTAGAAACATTTCCACTCCCCGATCGGTTTCGGTTCGGTGGTTCGTTTTAAGATAATAATGCACGTAATTTAGTACTGAAACCTTACTGGGGTTGACAACTACATTAGTGGGAGTAGAGATTTAATCAAACGAAAAGGGTCTAAAACTCTAAATAGGGGAACATGATAGGGATATGATAGAGTAGAAGAGTTTGATTTGCAAGAAATAAAAATAAAAGGGAAATATAGAGATGGCCATATGATTCTGGTTGTTATATTCAATCCATCCATAATTGAAACACACATTGTTACTCCATCTATAACAATAAAAGGGCCTAGTACTTAAGTTGAGGGGACAAATGAAGTAGGAGGTTTCTAAAGGGTAAGATTTGTTAACAACGTTTTAATTACGTCATGAAAAACAGAATCATACCAGTAACACGTAAATACAAGTTAGACAGATATGCAGTATATTATGTTAATTGTTGCATGAATATCATGGTCCAATATCATATGGAAGCAATCGGGCACAAGTAAGAACCAAGTAAAGAAACTAAGTCCAAGGACTTACATCTTCCACACGTCGAAGTACGCCTTGCTTCTTAGATGGAATTGTAATATGATCGATCTTGTGACGATGCAAATCTTTAACCTATTGGTGGAAGAATAACAAAGTAAGGCTTGAATAACATTTAAATACAAGAAGTGCTGCCTCCTTAACAAGCAGTGTCAAAATTAATAAAATCTCCATTTAGATGCAAGTACTGTTGCTACATAAATAAGCACCGACATATTTATAAAAATTTCCATATAGATAGATACAAGTACTGAACCACTCTAAAACATTACTATGCAAGCAACGGTGTAAAAATCTCACAATGTTTTTTATATTAAAAACTGAGTTGATACATAATAGACCTCATCAACAAATACTGGAAATTACAACATGTTAACCATCAACACAATCAAAAAGTAATTACATAAAAAAATATATGCATATATAATACATAAACAGATACACTACCCAAAGATACATACATGATCACTGACAACTTTAAAATTTTAGATCAATTGAAGAACTATAATATATAAATTGAGAACAGAAAAAAACAATACTATTTTTAATTGTCAGAAGCTAAACATAAACATGAATCATCAAACACAAGAAAATAAAAGCAAATAAAACAAAGCAATGAACCTTTGTGCCAGAAAGTTTTTCAAGTTCTTCTACAGAACCTATAACTACAATTTCCTGACCATCCTCGCTAGCCCAAACCGGGAGTGGAGTGCCCCAAAATCTACTTCGGCTGACAGCCCAATCTCTTGCACTTTCTAGCCAATTGTGAAAACGTTTTTCCTGCAATGTAAAATTAAATGAGTAACAGTAAGTAAAAAGTGACTATGGAAAAAGTAACTATCGCAATAAAATATGACCTCTAAAGAAAAAATTCACATATGACAAATCAATGGCAAGGAATCAACAGTTCATATAATAACAACGAGAATTTGTCAGATAATATGCTCCAAATGTTAATAATTAGTGATTTAATGGTAATTTTATTTATTATATACAAATAGTATCCTAGGATATTTAGAAGTAAATAATTAGTATTGTTCCTAATTATAAGGAATGCAGTAGTAGTTGTAGCAGATAGATGCTAGTGATTTAGTGGGCAGTTATGCTTAGGGCTATATATAGTCATAAGTATTTCATTACTTGAAATCCCAAAAAGAAAAAAATACAAAACAGTTTCTCTGCAAATATAAGTGTTGTATTCGTTCTGTTTTATTTATTCAACATGGTATCAAGAGCCAAATGATCTGCAGGGATTATGAGGGTTTCATATATCATATACATATATGAAAGGGACAGGGGGAAAAAAAGTTTGACAAGAACTAAAGGGAGAAGGAGCATGTAAAAATCACACACAACAAATTGCAAAAAGAGGTGCTGGACCACCAAACACTCATACACACCACTTCCTATTCATGACCCCCCCCCCCCCATATTTACTTTATCATAAAATTAATCATTTTTAGCGGATCAAGTGGAGCCCCCCTTGAATGGTGAAAAATAAAATTCTGCATTGGAGTAACTTAACCACATTTTCATATGACGGCATTTTGCTTACATAGTGAAATAAAATGTGACCCAAAAGTATGGAAAGTGTGCTTCCTATTGGGAATGCTCACATATATGATAAATCTAGAATTGATTTACATAATTTATCAGTCTTATGGATGATATCCTGATAATAATATATCTAAATATAAAGAAGCATAATGAGATCAAAACCACGGTTACTAAGGAGGTGCAGACCTTCACAAAATCAGGAACCCAGTATGTTCCTTTATTATTTTCTAGCAGTTGATCTTTTATCTTCTCCACTGCAACGAACCTACCCATAAGATAGTGAATAAGCTTAAATGAAGGTTAATTTTTATGTGTATAAATTAGTAACACGAGAAATAATACAATATGAACACATAGAAACACAATAAATGATACAAGTGTTTATAATATTATACCCATGACATAATTAAACTCAGCAAATCTTATATCCTTGCACCCAACGTGGTTTAAACTGGGACAACAGAAAGACTTGTGCTTACAATATTGTATCCATAATCATAAGTATTTTCATAACGACCAAGTACTTCATATCGGATGTCAAGAATTGTAAAAGTTCCTTGGGCAGTTGTTGCTTAAAGTGGGTCATGTACCAAGTTATATTTTTTCATATTCGTATAAAACCTTAAGTAGTAAAGAAGCACTATTCAGCTAGAACTTTCTGACACAATTTTTTTAATTTGACAGGGAAAACAAATAGGAATGATATTTTTTTGATTAAAGTCCGCCTTACTCTAGATAAGTTATTTAACATGCTTCTATTGACTTGGCAGATTGCAATCTGGTATTTGACATTCATGTTACCAACCGTATCTAATGCCCATTAGTGATTTCTCACTTCCGACTATAGTTCATTTACTCATTCTAAACCTAAATGTTGAAGGCTGTGTTTTACGTTATACCAGATCGTCACACTTATCAGTGTTCTGTCATTAAATTTTACTAACCCCAGAAACGAGTACAATTTTTGGAAATGCATACCAGCTAGGAACGGCTCTATATATAAGTGGGGTATCCGATCTCCAACAGAAGGGATACGAATGTGTAAAGCTTCCAGATTTAACAAGCCTGCCCTTCTCCTGCATAGTTAAAAACATAGTCTCATCTTACTGAGCTAAGCATTAAATTAATCCAGCACAGAAGCATGCCAAACTAGCATACAGGCTGGCCAACTTGATAAAATACATGCTTTTGGTTTTAAAAATATTTGAAACACAATACTTAAGGATTCAATGATAAACAACCTTCAAAACTTTACTAGTTACCAATATATAAAATATTAACTATATGGAAGCAACAATTTGGAAGTTTTTCGTACATATATCACAAGCCTTTTCTTGTAACTACAACAAATAAACCCCCTTGCAAGACCAGCTAATATAGTCAGCCATAATTACCTTCACAGCTAGAATAATATCTTTATCTGCATCCTTGACATAGCGGCCCTTAAAGTCAGTAATTCTATCAGTAAAGCAACCATCATCATCAACTGCCACAACCAAAGACTCTCCCTAAGAAGCCAATCAAACACAACAGCATTTCAGTACAGTTAAACAATGAATAACAGGAACAATCATATATAACCAAATAGATCTCTCTAAAGATTATAGAACCATTTATACCACCAATGCAGAAATGGAGGAAGGGCAACACATTATATAAAATATTACAATGCACAGAAAATATAAAGCTCAATCAGAAATAGTGATGCTACACGTGCATTCTGCAAGCACTAGAAGTATATGCTTATATCTTGTAATAGGCATCGAAATTTGAACTTATAATTTTACTTCTTGAACAGATTGAAGTATTACTGTTTGCTTTCAGCAAAAGAGCATTCACATTCTGCAGAAAACAAGATAAAATTACTTTCCCATCTCAACCATACGAGGAAAGCTTAGTGCTACCATTATAAAAGAAACCTTTGGAAAAATTCTCATTTATTGCATTAACCAGTGGCATTCCTAGCTACGTTTCAAGCATTAACTACATAACTATCTTTTTATCTGGACACTCTAATTTTGCCATTATACCTGGGTCAGCACAACATTAATTTTCCTTCACATACGACCACACACTTGCACTTTTTAACATCCCAGATTAAATGAGATAAAGGGAACATTTGCTTCTATGATACTCCTCTGTCCCACATATATTGTCAATTTGACCAAACTTTGTTCGAATTGATTTTTCATAATGGAATTTATTACTCACTCCGTCCCATATTAATAGTCTCTTTTGGAAAAATAACGCATATTAAGAAAAGTTAGTTGTACAATAATTTTCCGTGCGTATCATATTTATTATGGCTATTTTATACTTAATAAAGTAAGTTTTATATTGGAAATGACAAAAAAGAGGGTAAGTTTGAATTTTTTTTATATTGAAAGTAGAAATGGACAATTATTATGGGACAAATTTTTTTCCCAAAAGAGACTAATATTATGGGACAGAGGGAGTAATACTATATAATATATATAATTTTTTAAAACAATATAATATTAAACTATGTCTATTGTATTATACGATTCAAAATTCGGATTTATACAAACAATATAAGATAGTTTTTAGTTTGAAGTCAAAATTTGATCAATTTGACTAACATATTTAAATTGACTAACAATTTTATAATACGATAATATTAAAGGGCCAGAGGGAGTATCGCTTTGATTTAATACATAATACACTGCATTTGATTACTTGAATTGCTAGTAACATATACCATACTAAAAATGTACAAAAGAAATCAACACCTAATAAAAAAGGCATTGAACATGCCTGCGTAAAAATTTAAGGGATCTATATGTTCTAAATTCTAATCTACATTATATAAAACTTTATAAGACAAATAACAATGAAAGTAGGAATAAACAACTGGTTTAATTCAAACCACAAAGCAAGAAGAAGCATTCCATCCCATTTGGCTATAGTTACTTGTCACTTAAATTCATTATTCATAATATAGCGTATAAGTGAAAGGTTTGCATAAATAACAATTATATCAAATTATCAAAAAGTTACTCTAATATTTCAGCACATACTAAGCTACGCTTTAGCAGACCAAAACCAGAAATACTGGCCATTGACAATTTGACATATATCTGCAACTAAAATACTACTAAATGCAGCTATTTAGTATTACTGGCTACATCAAGAATACAAAAACTTCAGGCATTGCCCAACTCACATCGTGTTAAAATAACATCAAAATTAGACATCAACTACACAAGTTCTTAAAATTCCACGAAGTTAATTAATTGTAATTTCATTACTGGTATACCTGTGTGTCAACTCAAAACCTAAAATATGTATGTTTGTGTTATATACAAAACATTTAAAAGAAGTCACAAAATTTGAAAAATTGCCACCGCATTCTCAATATCCAAGTCAAATATTGTACTCTTAATGCAAAACAACTTTGAGAAGAGATAAATATACGAGATAAAAACAATAAAGATGAACTTGCATAGATTAACCATAGAAAATCCACTACCCTGAGGGTTTCCCGACTGCAGAAGGGATAAATTAAGATGAATTGCAACCCAAATACGAGACTCAAATCGATATTGATATCAAAATAATTGTATATTAACCAAGTCTACCATATTATGTGTGGAATACAATACTTATATAAGGAACAGAAACCCTAATTAAATAACCTTATGGACTATGACCCTACACAAGTGGGCTTATTATAAATAACCTACTACACATTGAATTACACTCGACTTGATCCTTCTTAACCCCATATGTAAGACATAAATATATGTGCTAAATTTCATACATTAAATATGATTAAACTATTTACTAATAGAAATAAAAGACTCCTATTTTTACTTCCGCCTCATCAACTCCAAAGAAAAATTGGCTACTTGTTAACACGTTTCTTTATGTTTAGACTAAATTGCATTTTTTAAGTGTACAATTTCTGTGCAGACACTCCGCTGAATACAAGAGTTAAACTACACCTCTCTTAGACTGCATACGGAATAATAAAATATGATTATATAACATAAATTTTCTTTTGATTTCTTTTTAGCCCATTATTATGCGGGAAATAAATCATGCGCGTCATTCAGTTCAGAATAGAGAGATTAGATAGTTGAATTGGCATGCAAACATAATATTATCTTTGAAAAAATTAAGGAAACTATAATGTAGAAGAGAAACTTATACAAAAAGAACTGATGTGGCACTTATAGTTTATAATGCAGATACAGAACAAGTTATCAGCCCAAATTAAAAGGATTAGCAGAAAAGAAAAGCCTCATGGAATTATATATCACTGTCCTGTAAATTTGTAGCTTTTGGTGTGAAACTAAAAATGACTTGAAATTTATTTCTAGGTACTTTTTTAGCCTAAGTCACTTTTTCAGCTTATAAGACAATCCATTAACAGGCCCTTGCAAAGTTCTATGAAAAGATTTAGCAATTAGGCCCAAAGATGTGCGTAAGAATCGATCCGAAAACACCAACAAATATTCATTTTTAAGGTCAACCCCCACTAACAATTCCTCCAATTCAAGTGTGTTCATACACTATACAAAATCAAAAAATGCCTCCACCCATTCTCTAATAACTGCCTCCAACAAAATCCTTAAAATGGGTTATCACTAAGCAAGGTACAGACAGAACTCAAAAGACATGGAAAAACATGTACATGCAGATTGCGGCACAGTAAACCCCAATTATTTTAGTATGTTCTCCATGATTTTTACATTTAATGTTTTGAAAGATCTCGGTATATGATATTTTCTACAATAGTAATTGCAAAATGACAAGTTGAACATGATATTATAAAATTACAAACAATTATATACAAACATGTACAAGAATATTGTCTTCAAAGGCTCAAGTCGAAAGTATAGCGATGTTTGTTCACCTTGGTAATTATTTGATTACTGAGACAGACACGATAATCATCTTCCCCAAATGCTGGAGCACAGTGAACAATCCCACTGCCGCTGTCTGAAGTAACATAATCATCTGCAACAACCTTAAATGCCACATCCGCAAAATCTTTGAAGTAATCAAACAATGGCACATATCTGCAGTGAGAGAATTATATGTATATCATAAGAATAACAGGAAATCAGTGTATCCACAAAAGCAATATAGTGAAGCTACGTTCAGTTCCAAATATGCAACTGTATATTAACAACATGGCATAAGTTCATGATCCGAGTAAATAACATATACTTAAGTCTTCATTTCATATTTTTGCTGCTAAACCGAGCGACAGGAAAGGTATACCTAATTCCATCAATGTGCCTTGCGACAATGCATTGTCAAACATCAAAGCATAACTAAAATAGCCCAACAAACCTAGGTCAAAAAGATAAGCTCAGTGATCCTAAAAGATGTGGGGATCAGGATTCAGTTAAGTATATTATGTTTCCACTTGCCACCAATATTCGGTTGTGGGTAGATTTAAAATAGAGAACTAGGCATAGAGAAAAATATTCAAGTACAATGTCAGGAATAGTTTAGTGCGGAAATGTCATATGTTAGCTTTATTACACAAGTGTTAAAGTGAATATTCATAGCCTAAATGTCTAATAAATATGGCCGTATTGGGGGTATGAGCAATAATACAACTTACGAGATTGCTTTATGAATTGGTTGATGCTGAATATAAAATGAATGAACAATTGAACATTGTATTCTCAAGTTCAGACCTCCATGGCTCCATCTGCTTTGCTCTATCTAGAGATTTCTATTTCCGATCATCTTCAACAATATTATTTAATATCTAATTTCTTCATCTACATTTTCTAGTTTCTGACCTAAATACCTAATCCTCTTAGTTAATTTATCACAAGGATTATCCTTGTAAGAATGCTTCTGCTTCGACTCACCTGTTCTCAATTAGGTTTTGAAGACTGTGTATACTTCATGTGCGAGAAATTTGAAGTGAAGCATTTCTATGGCAATTACTCAACGAGAGTGTAAACTACGAAATGGCATGAATTTAATTCTCGGCTTGAAAACTCGACCTATTTCATTCTGGTTTTAATCCACTTCAATCAACACTTAATTATCTCACCCCTTCATCTAAGAACTCGCTCAATTGTAACAGGCCACTGCTTGGATTTTTTAAAATAGTGACACTACCATGGTTATTACGGCGCTAAGTCGAGCCTTGACGTTACAACTACCTTCAAGAAGACTAGTCGACAAGTCGCTCGACTAGTCGTAAAAAGTCAACAAGTTGTTCATATACATATATTTACTGGATTTAATAAATAATATAGTTAAACACATCAATTTCACAATTTAAATCAAAATTAATAGACTAATAAGTTCAAGTTAAGCATATTTACTACAAAATAACATGCAAATACCAAATATCAAACATGTCCTAGCAAATAAAAACACAAGTGATTACAAAAATCAAGCAAAGTAATCCATCTCAATATTAAGTTCATCTCCGTCCTTTTCTTTTATATTGTCATTGATCGAATCATGCGATTGTACACCATAATCATGATTATCACGGCGCCAAGTCGGGAGGCTTTCGGGCATCGAAAATCCTCGACAACTAGTCGACAACTAGTCGACTAGTCGTCTTCATGATAATAATGGAAAGTCTTCATGATAATAATGGAAACTACTGATAGAATTTTTCAAAACAAGGTAACAAAGAATAACACAGATCAATGCCAATTACAACTCTGGTAATAACTGAGAATTGGTGGGCTATGTCAACCAATAATTTTTAACAAACTATGTAATTTGTCTACTTTTACAAAACAAAAGTTCCCACTTATTGATACTTCAAAGAAACTAGAGTAGCTACCAATGATTAACACATTACATTTCAGGACGAGTAAGACATGGACCCCGGATGTGACGGACAAGTCAATACCATTTCATAAACTAATTGTTTTATAAGAGTAAAATAGAATAGAAAAAAACAAAAATGTTTCTTATATTGACATAACATTGATAATTATCCTAAAAAATGAACTTAAAGCCTAGAATACATCTTAACAATATCCTGTATAGCAACAAATATAGGTATATATTGCCCCTAAGATTCAATATCCTTAACCAATTTATTTGTAGTTTCACACAGAAGCTCCTCCATACCTAAAACCGATGAATCCCAACACTTAAATACCATGAATCCCGTTACTAAATAGTAAATACAGTTGGCTAAACACGTGTGAATAGCTATATACTAGTACTGGTGGCAGCTCTTCAGGGCAAGAATAGGGAAATCACCTGTTCTATCAAAGTGTTCTTTACTTTACAGATAAAAATAACTCGCACTACCAAGCAGCTGTTGAAATAACCAAGTTCACTACCATAGCTAATTATGGAAGTGGTACTGCCAGAAACTCCACTCAGGCTCCAGCACAAAAAACCACAACAAAAGTAAAACCTGATCCTAGGTTGTATGGCTTATTACGAATCGGTCTTCGTAATGTCTCGTATATATAAGAAGTTGAGACATTTGCCTTTTTGGAACTCACACAACTGCGTACCAAGCATCTGCTGGAATAATCAAGCTAACTGCCATAGCTAATTGCAAAAGTAATACAGCCAAAGTCCACTCGCAGTCCACCAAAAACTACAGCAAAAACCTCTGCAACAGAAATCCCTATCCTAAGCATAATACAACCTGCCAGTCTGATAAACTATGTCGGGCCTTCCCAACCTTCCAGTCTAATAAACCCCGCCCTACTTGTAACAGTGCACAGAGCTCCCTCAATTCACAAGATTATACACCCCTTCCCAACCAAAAAACAATAACCACATCCACCAGAATTGAAAAAAGATGTACAAATCCCCAAATTCTAGTCCCCAAACCACCCTACTAATAACAGTGCAAAGAGGTCCCCCCCCCAAAAAAAAAAAACCCCAAATACATAATGATCATACAGCTAGAAGAGTACACAGATAGGCACACAGTTGGAAGAGTAAACAGATAAGCACACAGCTGTATGGAGAAGCATGTAAAGGAACGGCAGACAACAATAGCAAGCATGGTGATGATGAGTAAAGCTCAGATAAAATCCTCAGAAATAAGGATCCAATGTTGATGTGCTTACCTAGTCCCAACAAGTGAAGCCCCTGAAAATTTATCCAAAACCTCATAAGTTTCTGTGCTACTTTTACTCTTTCCACCAGACGATCCTTTACTCTTTGCGTCTACGGTTTTGGAGTCACTGACTGCTCCATTTGGTGCACCTTTTTTGGCCTTCTCGACTGGAAGCTCTGACAAGCGTGTTTCAGCTACAATAAAGATTTTCCCTGACACCTTGTTTCGAACCTGTAATTTCTTTCACTTAGAAAGATAATAGAAAGAGTTGACCAAAAAAAACTCATGTTCGAGAATTGCTACTACATACACAGAAATGTTCAATTCAAATACCTAAAGAAACAAATGATGTGTATCAAACAACTATTGAAAACTATATTAATGTATCAATTGTTACAATACTAAAGTAAATTATAATAAATATTGCTACAGTGTATGTCTTGATTGGTGCTTTGCAGACTAACCTTCAAGTACACAAAATTAGCATTTACACAGAGGGCAAGATTACTGGGAAGCGTCCATGGTGTAGTTGTCCATGCCACAAATGCTGCACCATCTGAATCATCAACAACTGGGAAAGTAACCATTATCTCAGGATCAGGCACTTCCTGTACAGCAAATGGAATGTAAGTGCTGCAAAATTTCAGAGAAGCTGTATTCTAAAAGTATATTATAATGGCCAAATATGATACCGTGTTAGCTTTTTCATAAAAAATTGAAACATCAGAGGGTTGGACTTGGATCTGTCATGTTATCATAATTCGTAAAAGTTGTACAATGAACATTTCAGAATAAAACTTTCAATTCCTTCACAATCAATCAGAAAGGCTATCTACATTTTAATCATTATTATTGAACATTATGCTATTCAAGTTCTTGGTTAACCATCATGTTCTCTAAGACGTTAATTTACATAATTGATTTTTTTTAAGTAACTCTTCTATTATATATAAATTGTAAATTCCTACAAACTCTTTTTGCCGAGTAACAATAATATCTCTAATCAATACTATTAACATTGGTACAACCACAATCATCTGAGAAACAAAGAATCGCATCTGCTTACAAACCTTATAATTTGAATTAGCTTCAAAGTTGGAAAGAGGCGTTTTGCAGCCAGTACTGTATGGCATAACCTGCAATCATAAAACAATCTCAATACGACATTGATTAATAATATACTTTAAACATATACAACACCTATGATCCTCAATCCTCACTCAAACTTTTAAAATCAAGTAACATTTCACATATTTTATATCCTCGAATAAAATAATAAGAATAACATCCCCACAATACATGTCAAATATTTAATTTTTCATAATAAGCTAAATATTTCTAATAATTGAACTAGTATAAAAACAGTTGATAACTAGTGAATATCTGGATAAATGTGATGTACTAGGCGAACCTTAAAGCCTCGATAAACAAGGCCTTTACGATGCAATTGCGAGAACACCCACCACACGGTCTCCATAAAATTCAAGTCCATAGTCTTGTAATCATTCCGAAAGTCAATCCAGCGGCCGGTCCGCGTAATGACTTTCTCCCATTCACCAACATACCTAGTAACAATCTTCCTACACTCGTCATTATACTCCCCAATCCCCATTTTCAACACATCCTCTCTAGTTTTAATCCCCAATTTCAAATCAATCTCGTGTTCCACGGGTAATCCATGACAATCCCACCCGAACCGGCGGGTGACGTGGTGGCCCGTCATGGACTGGTAGCGGGTGACGATGTCTTTGATTGTGCCGGCGAGGATGTGGCCGTAGTGAGGCAGGCCGGTGGCGAAGGGCGGGCCGTCGTAGAAGATGTATTCGGGGAGGTGGGAGGTCTTGGCGAGCTGGGTTTCGAAAGCGTTGATTTGGGCCCAGAAGGAGAGAATGGACTCTTCTTGGGCCGGGAAGGACAAGTCCTTGCTTTCGCAGACGTCGTCCATGGTGGTGGGATTCAGGGGTTTCGAGCGGTGGCGATTAGGGTTTTCAAAGAGAGGAGTGTGTGTGTGTGTGTGTGTGTGTGTGTGTGTGTGTGTGTGTGTTATTACTTGCTGCTTACTTAAAAACCTACTATTATGTTTAATTTCATCCATTCTTATTACTTGCTGCCTAGCAAAAACTTGCTACTTTATTTATTTTACATTAATCGATACTTTTCACTACCAAAAATAAATCATATTTTTTGGGATGAAATTGTTTTTTTTTATTAATATTTTTAAGATTAATAATATATATATATATATATATTCAACTTACCGATGGAAATGGACCTTCAAATTTGTTCACAACATTCAATATAATCGCTTACATGTTCAACTTTTCGGTTACTATATACATGGAATTCAAATTATATTCACATTCAACTCATTCGTATACAAAATGATTTTTAAATTTTATACCATGACACAAGGACAATATTTTTTTAAAGAAAAAATGAAGAATCATTTTATTGATATAAAATCTGAAAATACATTACAAAGATAATAAAACTTTATCATCTAACCGAAATGTATACTTAATCAATCCATGGGTCGAACGACATATAAGAAAGAGATTTTCCGGAAGTTTAGATAATAAAAAATCTTTATATCCGACAAAAGCTCGTTAAAATTCATTTGAGAAAAACCCTGTGTGAAAAATCTCAAAGAGAAAAAAGAGTGCCCTGAAACGATCATAAAAATATTAATTTATATAATGGCAGCTAACACAAAGACCGAAAATTCTTGAAATTTTGTGATTTCCCAATCCTAAAAAACTAGCCATGTCTTCTTGATTCCGCCATTAAGTCCAAATTCATGCCTTCATCCACTTTCTCTTTACCATTATTTCCATTCAAATGAGTCTGAAAAATCACCAAATCAACCACAAAAACTGAGTCAAGGTAACATTACCAAAATATTAATTAATATCTATTATGTTCAATATACTTAATAAATAGAATTTTATATATATCTAATCAAATGGGTCCCCTTTGATTAAATACATAAAATTTCGAGTACTCATAAACAAACAAAAATGTATTTCCCTTTTATTACTCCTTTCGACTATCCTATATTTCTTCTTATTGACGATTTCTCGTAATAGATATAAAAAAAAGTCATCTAAAATGACATAATTTCGTCAACTGACGAAAGATAATACACACCAACAAATGGTCCAAAAAATCAACATTTATAGCACACCCTTAATATGCACAAATTTTTCATATAAAATGGCACAATCTATAATTTATGAAAACTTTAAGAACATTAAAAGCAATATAAAACGTAACCACTCAAACTTTAAAAACGTTACAAATTAACACAATTATAGGAACAGATATCACACCACTACAACATGCCCCCATACCACCGATTTCATCAACACCATCACAATTATAACACAAAAGTCAAAACCAATCTCCTTCCTTCACTACATATAAGTTATCGTGTGTGTGTGTAATTACACATACATACATGCAAATGATGTAAATAAGGGAACGAATAGATTGAAACCGAAAATAAGGAAAGAAGAGAGAGAGAGAAAGAAGATTATAGAGAGATAGAAAGAGAATATACACAAAGACAATATTTTAATTCAAAAGACTCCACATAAGAACAATAAAAAAAACATTACATTAATCAAACAAGAATGAACCCTCTCGAAAATGTATGTGGTCTAGAAGATTAAACTTTAAACATGGATATCTTATTTTCAATTTAAAAAAATTTATTCTATATATAAAGCGAAGTGAAAACAAAGCGATTATTTGTTTATTTCATTTATTTGTTTTCTAATCAGGTTATATTAGCAGTTCAGGGGTTTGTCCCGACTGTATTCAAATGTTTTAATAAATACATTAAATTTTGTTTGTAAAAAAAAAACTTTAAACATGGATATCTTATCTGTGCATCACTCTTGTTCACACACTCCTCCGGATTAGGGCTGTGCAACGATCGGATTGGTCGATTTTTATTGACTAATCCAGACTAGACCATATATGACGGTTTCATTATATTTCAAAACAGACCAGACCGTTAGGAAATTGTAACCAAACCAAACCAGACCATAATTAAACGGTTTGATCCGGTCAGTTTCAGTTTTTAACCACTAAACACTAATTTTTTTAAAAAATTTTGAACAAAACACCATTAATGAATAAAATTGCAATAGCACAAAATTAGTTTTAAGTTTCATACGTACTTGATACCACAATGCATAGTTATAAAAAGTTATATATCTTAAATGTTAAAAGATAAATAACTTGTTAATTAATCATATGTATTTCGTGGTACACATCATTGAAATCTAAAAGTCCTTATCAAAAATATAAAATACATCATTAGTGTGGCTAAAGTCTAAAGACCAGGATATATTTAACATAAAAACATATATCTAATAAAATATAAAATATGGGCATAAACTAAAATAAATAAATAATATATATATATATATAATAAATATTTTAATATATAAATACATTAAAACGGTTCGGTCTGGTCTGGTCTTAAAAGGTCGGTTTAGAGGTGAAAGTTGAATCGAACCGGAAAAAACGGTTTTTATTTAAATGAAACCTAAACCAAACCAAATCTTTAAAAAAATTGAAAATTACGGTTCTACCGATGTGGTCCGTCGGTTTGAAAATTTTTTGTTCACCCTAGCTCCAGATATATAGCTGATCATTGTATCTCCACTAGATTATTTATTAATAGTAGTATTCTATCTTAATCTTAATAGTAATTAAGAAAGAGAAATATTTACAAGGGAGAGAAAGAGAGTGTAATAAGGACTTGACATTTAATAATAACCTCATAAACTCCTCAACATAATCCATTTTCTTAATTTAGACCAACTCAGCATCCATCCACATTTTACTTACTTGAGGCTCGGGGCTTGTCTAAATTTTTGCCTCCTAAACCTCTAATCTATTTTACATATATATAATAATAAACACACAAGCTATATATACATACCAACATATTTAACCTCTACTCTATTCTTTTTATTAACATTCTTGCCTTTCTCCCTAGCACACTTTTCTCATTCATTTTTCTCTCTTTTTTCCATCATTCTCTCTTCCTCCACTTCTCTCTACAATGTCTTTGCTCATGGTGGAGGAGGAGGAACAAAACAGGCAACAAATGGAAGCTCAGGAAGGCGATCCCGTGGCGACGAGCACGCCTTCCAATGTCAATATCTTGAAAGGAAAGCGAACCAAGAGACAAAGGCCACAATCACCGGTACCATTTACAGTTGCACCTGCCAATTCATCAAGCAATAATGCAGGAGGTGATTATGTGATTAGTACAACCACCAGCGACGAAGAGTCAGCTGGGCCTGGTACCACCGAAGAAGAAGAAGACATGGCTAAATGCCTTATACTATTATCGCAAGGTGGTCCGAAAAATGATACACATTTTGGGACAGTACCGTATAAATTTACTAGCAAAAAGTACTTGGAAACAAGCACAACTACAAATGGAAAAACAGGCATATATGTCTACCAATGCAAAACATGCAATCGCACATTCCCTTCCTTCCAAGCTCTAGGAGGTCATCGTGCTAGTCACCGGAAGCCCAAGAATGTTAACGCAACCTTAGAGAACAAACCAAGGCTTATAATTTCCGATGAAGACGAAGATCATAACCAACAACCACCACCATCATTCAAAAGAAGTTTCTCAGCTTCTTCTCTGTCTCTTCAACTAACAACTAGGCCTAACATACCATTCAACAACCTGGATTACAACAAGTACTCACCTAAGGTACATGAATGTGCCATTTGTGGGACAGAGTTTTCGTCCGGACAAGCTTTAGGTGGTCACATGAGGCGCCACCGTGGTGGCGCCCCTGTCAATCGGAGCAATGCCACCACTACAACAACTAATGCCAACACAAAGACTCTGCCATTGCTACCATTTTGTCCAAATCCAATTTCAGCCATTGATCCCATTGATTATCATCAAGAAACCAAGAAACTAAAGACTAGTAGTGTCAATCTGTCCTTGGATCTCAATCTTCCTGCTGCCACAGAAGATGAAAATAAACATCTTAAACAAAATCTCGAATCATCTGCGTATTCATTTTCTTCACAGCAACAACAGCAGCAGCAGCAGCAACAAAATCAATCCAGCTTGGTTTTGTCAGCTGCACCAACACTGGTTGATTGTCAACACTAAACAATACAGGTTGACATTCATAGTTATATATTTTTCTTCTTTTATACATATCATTCAATCTTAATTTTTTTTAAGATGTTATGATTTAATGATTCACTAACATTGTGAATATATTATGTTCTAGCATATTGATTATAAATATTCTTGAATTCTTTAAAGAATTTAATTCTTTATTATCTATCCAGTTAATATTGTAAATCATTTTAAAGGAATATTTTTTAAATATGTTCTTATTATCATGATAGTAGAAAGTGCATGAAGGGCATTCTTTTCTTGTTACCATCAATTGGTTTTCTTGTTTTACACTAGGGGAAAGAATGTGTAAAACCTACTTTTTGTCTGTGTAATGTGTGTGTGAGTGAGAGAGAAGAAAAGTTGGCATGGAACTGTCACCATACCATCTTAACTAAAAGTCTTTGTGATTTAAGTCTCATATGTATATTGTTTCATTTGCAAGAAAGTGCAGGATGATGAGAATTAAAGTATTGAATATGCCAGTAGTGTCTAACTGCAATCCACATGATTCCACCACCCACTTTTCTAGTTTATCATTTTCCTCATTGCTATCTATAATAACATCTGCTCTTAATAATAATATTAATACACAATTTTCCCTATTTTAATAAATAGATTATTTTGAAGGTTCGAATAAGAAGTATACACTTGACCATTCCACGAACAAGACCTGCCTGCTATTGATCTTTTACCTTTTGGTTATATCCATCGGTTAGGTCCACACCATTTTTAGTTAATTGACAGGACCCAATAAGTGTACCTAATTATTACCTATTTTTTCATACATTATTTCATTAAAAGGGTTAACTTAAAATAATTATCCAGTACACTATTAATGGCATAACATTAATAGTTATTTTCTTGATACGAGGGTTGTAAAAATCGAAAATCAAAATTTATCGGTTAAGGTGCCGATTTGGGATTAATCGGCTAATCAGGAATTAATCTGAACAATAATTGGATTTATTATATTATTATAATAAAATTAATATATTTATCTAATTTACTATAGAACATATTATTTAAAAATATTTTTTAAACATAAATCGAATTTTTTAAATCGTATCGGCTAAATATTTTATAAAGATTAATAGTGGATTTATACGTGATTTTTGAAAAACCGGTTAATTTCTATAACACTGCTTGATACTATTAATTAATACACTTGCCCCCCAAAAGGTATTTAATGGCAAGTATGCCTGGACTATATTAATTAATATTCCCTGATCACGTTTAATCTGAATTATTATAATTACCGTCTTGATACTTAGCTTGTAACCATGCAGCAAATATCTCACAACCCCACCATTTTTCCAGCTAATGTTTCCTGGATCAAGAGGTAATCTACTTCTGGATCATGTTACTCATGTAGATATATACCAGATAATGAAGTGTGTGTGTGTGTGTCTCCAACTTCCACACATATAATTAGTAAGTGTTTGAGGCCACTTGGTAACGTATCATATTGGATAAAACAATCTGCATGATAAGTTTGTGATTAAATATATATGCGCATAATTGAACCAGTTTGTTTAATCTCGAAAATTTTCTAATAATAAGACCAAAGTTATTATAAGCTGTAAGATAGAAATATTCTTTTTACATCAAGATTAAATGGTAGTAGTTTTTAAGTTTTTATCAATCCATATTGTTGAGTTAAATAGAGATCAGTGGGTCTGGCACCAACTTAAGTACTGTTGTTCTAAAATCCGAAGATGTTAAGAAAATGACTAATATGTATACTTGTGTGTCAATACATATGCTTCATTGTATATAAAGAAAGAAAACGAACAACCAATTCAAAAGAATGGATGGATAGCTTGGAAGTTAATAATCGAAGGAACCGGCCTGTTCTTTCAAAAAGTTTTGCTAGTTGCTTGAACACACCAACGGTATGGGCTGATCGAGTAGCCTGAGCATCTTCTTTGACAAGATTCATCTCATCACTTGAGAATATTTATATTACTATCGCCTAAATGTTTTTAGTCATATGAGTACAACCCCTTGCGAAAAAATCTAATTCTGGTCTACGCCGCCAAAATCTTTAAAAGAAATTTTGTTTCGTGACATACATTAAGGCCATACCGGTTCACAATAGTATATATATAATAAGCAGACACTTGATCATGACCTTGTACGAAAATTATGTAATTAGTTGCTTAGCGTACCTTGCTGTTGATAATTTTGTAACAAAAATTATTATGCAATTTTGATTTAATAGTTGAACTCTGAATCAATCTCAGATGATGCCTGCTGAAAAATCACATGTTATTTGTTCATAGTAATATAGGACACTAATACATAACCCCAGAACCAATCTTTTCTGGCTAGGCCTCCGAGATATAACTTGGAATGCATCATGATGGGGACTGTATCTGAACTTATAAGCTTAGCAAACATTACACTTATACGCAATAAAGAAATTTTACAGCTACACGGGATTACATATTAGTGGTATGCTATAACGTCCTCAATTAGCCGGCCCAAATTAATATAAGATGATCCATTCTCTGCCATGGCAGCCCTGCTCTTCCCTTTAATCTCAGTAACTTTCTTTTCCTTATATCACTTCCATCCTTCATTACCTCCCTTATCTTGGACTCGACAATCTTGGATTCGATAATCTTGGCTTTACCTTTGGAAAATACATGATGTTCAGAGTCTATGCAAATATCCACTGCCAGTCCCAACTCATTCACCATTTCAAAAGCATTCAGTTGCTGCTCAGCGTACAAGGGCCACGTTGCCATAGGTACTCCAAACCACACACTCTCCAATATGGAGTTCCAACCGCAGTGGGAGACAAAGCCTCCCACTGCACGGTGTGACAGCACAGCAACTTGTGGGGGCCATCCGATAATTTTTCCAATTCTTGATGTTCTTTCCAAAAACTCGGGAGGGAGAATATCATCCAAGTTTGTGTATTTGCTTCGGTGGTTTTCTTTTGCAACTGGACGTAGCGACCACAAGAAGGGGTGTCCACTGTGCTCCAGAGCAAGTGCAATCTCCTTCACCTGTTCAAATAAGTAAAGGGAGTCAGATTGCTGGCTCTTCAAATAAGTAAATTGACAAAATCTGCAACTTTCTTTCCATTTCCACCGTAGCATCCCAAGTTTCCAACAAAAAAAATGCAACATTCAAAGGATACAATTTCTGGTAGACCTCGGAAGCACAGAAAGTTTCCATGAGATTAGCCATTACAATTTTAATAGACTTTAGTCTATAAATAAACAGACATGTGATCGCTTTTCCAAGTAAAAAGAGCGTGTCATATCTTCAGAAGAAGTTTTAGAAATTTATGTCTAGGACTCTAGAGGGAGAATGGGCTATGTGAAAGATATCATGTTGTCATGAACATCAAATGAACTTTCTATTTATACACAGAACTTGTTATAATGGTTACTAAAGCATTTTGTGATAACTTAAATTCACTGAGCATGCAAATTAATTTATCAGTTTCTTTTTATGGCTACATCCAAATCTATGTTTCAGTGTACAGTATTGGTTACAAAATAGAACATACTAATATAATCAGAGATACACCTGATCTTCAGAAAAACTTCCAAAGCTCCCAAAGCACAGAAACACTACAGATGAGAATGGTTTTTCATCCAACCATTTGAGAATGTCTGCAACTTCCTCGTAATCTTCATCTCCAGTGGTGAGATTTAGATTTGGTCCGACAGCATACACAGGAGGGATCTTGTTCTCTGCCATAAGCGACTCAACAGCATATGTCTCCAGTTCCGCAAATGTGTTCACAATAAGCCCTTTAATCTCTCTGAACTTTCGTCCACATAATAACATTAATTGTGATCCTTCTTTGTCCAGACATATAGCTGGCAAGACCTTAGCAGGAACCTGACTTCTGAAGTAAGGAACAGATAATTGAGCATCCGAATTCTCGTACTCACTGATATTTTTCTTCTGATAATCTGTCATGGCTTGGAGATGTAACGTAATGCTTAGAAAACCAGCCCCAGAGGTTAAGTAAAAATATGATGGGATGTTTAATTCTTTGGCCATATCAATCATTGAAACACAAAAGATGTCCACAACTATACCAGCTAGTCGAGTTGGGTAATCAGGCTGGGTCATGGCAATAACTTTATCTTTCACATTTGTGACATGGCCTTCAATAAAAGTGGAGAAAATGGTGTGGTGAGTCTGAGATTTGTATGATTGAGAATTGCTTGGTGGGATTTCTATAATGTTGAATCTCGGAATAGGGTTTTCTGAAAGTGATTTCGCATATGAACTTACACCTGTATCGTAAGGGAACTTGATGATAAAGATTGTAACCGATAGAGATTCATTCCTACTGATGAATAATTTGGCTAGCTCGACCATGGATATAAGGTGTCCTCTTGCCGGGGCAGGAACAAATATTAGCTCTGCATTCTTCATTTTTTTTACCTCTAAATCTGTACTCTACAATATTTCAGGATATTAGTACATAACTACAGATAACCACAGCTTTGCTATATTTTATAGTCTCTCTTGCAAGTTGAGGGATGAGACCATCAAATTAAACTCAAGTAGTTAATGTCTTTCCCCATGCACAAAACTCCTGAATCAGCAGGCTCAAGGAAACTTCCATTCTCAAGTGTTAGATATCTCTTGTTATATAACACAAATGTAACTAACGGACGATTCCAGTGATGTAACTATTTGTCTTAAACACTTGGTTAGCACACTACATAAAAGTTGATCATCAGTTAGTTGGTTCTTGAATATCAATCTTCTTTATATGGACTCAAACATTTGAGACAACATAAAGAGATTCCCCTCCGTATCTTTTTGGTATATGTCATCTGAAAAACAATGTGTTTTTCGAAACTTATAAGTTCTCGTTGACCACGGCCTATAGGAGAAGTGGGACAAGTGGCAGAGTCCCTCTAGAATGACTTCGCAATCAGTGAAAGCTAATGAAATGATACTTTCTCTTAAGAAATAGACAAGAATTCCAATTTATATATGAGTTGTCACAGTGTAGTGATTTCCACTAGGCAAAGTTTACGATATGAAGACGGCAAGTAAACACTTGAGAATTGATGAATATCAATTATATATTCAACCCCTCAAACTTAACTTTTATCAGTAAGTTGTACCTACAAGACATGTAGTAGTGATGTAGAGGGACTGAGAGAAGCTATGTAAAACCGGTAGGCTCAGAGAACATCTTTCCCCCAAAAAAAAAGGTCCAGAATAACACAACTTCAATATGTTTGGCACGGTCCTTGTCTATAATAATAAGAATGCACATTTTGTCAGGTAACACGAGAAATCGGTATGCTGCCTAATAAAATAGTCGTTTTCAATCTAGCTTTAATGCGTAAACATATTTATCTGTCAGTCGAGTTCTCATGTTCTCTATGTGTGAAGTACTGATTTCATTATCAAAGACAATACACAAATCTGTATTTTATAATATTTATGGCACAGTCATCCCACACACACGCATACATTCAAAGAGTAACGACTTACAATCCCTCATGAAAGAAAACAGAAAGGTTAAGATATTTTTTCTGGATGATTTTTTGAAAAGTAACCATATTCACTCATGCACACATTTCTCCGCTAATATTTGAAGCTTAAAAAATATTATATGACAATGCCTCGATTTGAAAATTAATATAAGGCAGAAAATCACCAATCCAGGAAAGTACAATGCATGATCACCACTTAGTAGGCGGAACCACAAGCAGTGAATGGATAAAAACATTGTCTTCCAACTAGATAAGTGCTCCCGACTACATGTGTGATAGTAAATACAAGAGGTGTCTTCATGATATCTGATCTCCGCAGTTGTTACAATCTTTGATTTCAACATGCATGTTTAATGGCAGATGGGCACCGCTAACTCACTGGACCATTAGTCTGTCACTGTCTCCGAAATTGTCAAAGTGCAAAGCTATGGATAAGTATATTTATTTTTCATGTCACCGTGAAATTTATTAAAAATTTATCATTTTTGATATCTTTCGGAGTGAATTTCATACTAACAAGAAACTTTGGAAAGAAATTAGGAATGTAGTGTCTTTAAGAAGGTGGACATAGGTGATCAACTGATCATTATATGCACCTAAAGTAGAACAAGACAAGATAATAAGGCATTCCTCTTCTTCATGGAAAGAAATGCATTTCAAACTCTGTTATAGTGTATCATTCAGCTGTCATCTCATTTTGTTATCTGTATAAATAAACGCATTCCAAACTCTATTGTAGTGTAGTACTCGTATCGTGCAGCTGTCATCTCATGTTGTCTTTAGTGCTTTGTGCTCTGGGGACCTAGCTCATTAATGAGGTTATGTTTAAAAGAAATGCTAGAAGAGAAAAAATGCTGAAAACGCTATCAATCTTGTAAGATTCACGAAATAAGCTACATGCGTATTACACACGTTGTATTTGAACCTCGAATCGTCGTATTTTGGGCCTAACTTGCACGATTTTCAGCGAACAGAAACATGAAATGCACCATAAGTGAATATTCAGTACAGATATTTAGTCATATATTTTATGAAATAGAACATCAAGCAATTTGTATAAAAAAGTTTATCTAATGGTTAGATCATTGCAAGAAGCTTTTTTCTTTATGGATGGAAAGGAGGGGGACCTGGTGGTTTCACCAACGTGTTATATTATATCACCAATGTCTTTCATAATTTTTTTTTCTTTTTTATGTGATGACACACAGTAAGTTGCATCATGTGCACAAGGTTCTCGTATCAACATGATCTCCCCTCTTAACAAATAACAAGTAGACATTTGACTATCGTGCTAAATACAACCTTTGAAAATAATTTTATAATTGCTTGCATGACATACACGGTGATTTTCAGTTTTCTTAATATAAATAATTATGTAAATCTGAACTGGTACAAGGATGATAACTCGGTGTCAATATCCAAGTAGACGCATGCAGCATCTGCTAAGTACTCTTTCTGAACTTGTAAACTTAGAAACAAAACTTAAACAATTTAACTTAAACTCTAGAAAGAAATTGTAACTATATGAGACTACCTATTGGTAGTATCTTATGTTGCTAGAATGTCCACAATTAGCCGCCCCAAATTGATGTAAGATGATCCATTCTCTGCCATTGCAGCTCTGCTCTTTATCTTAATCTCTGTAACTCTCTTCCTTAAATCACTTTCATCCTTCATCACCTCCCTTATCTTTGAATCGATAACCTCGGCCTCAATAATTATTTCACATTTGGAAAATGCATGATGTTCACTCCATGCAAATATCCACAGCCATTTCCAATTCTTTCACCATTTCAAAAGCATTCAGTTGCTGCTCTGCATATGATGGCCATGTAGCCATGGGGACTCCAAACCACACACTCTCTAGTATAGAGTTCCAACCGCAGTGGGAGACGAAGCCTCCTACTGCACGATGTGACAGCACTGCCACTTGTGGGGCCCATCCAATAATTTTTCCAGTTCTTGATGTTCTTTCCAAGAATCCAAGAGGGAGTATATCATCCAAGTTTGTGTATTTTCCTGGTGGAAGATGAATGATTTGTTGGAATTTATATAAATATTATTCCAGTTTTTAGTTTGCTTCAAAAGAAAAATAATATATATATTAATATATATTTTTTAATGTATATGTGAGACTTTTCAATGGTTGAGACTTTTGAATTGTCTTAACTTTTTCTTTTAAATACTAGTGGCTTTTGGCTCTCTAGGAGAAGAGTGACAAGTTCTGATCAATATCAGAAAGAGGTTTTGTCCTCTAGTATTTTTTGGAGAAGACAACAAAAGAGCAGTCTCATATATTTTATATAAACAAGTTTATGAGCAATGATCAAAAGAGTTCTCAACATGTTTCCCTGTACTACACCAGTGAGACAGATGTCGTGTAACGCTAGAGGTTGATTGCCATGAGTCCGTGTGTATGTAGCGGGGCAAATTCAACTTTAGCGCAATGATTAAGTTCACGCCACGACTTTTGTTCAGATAAGTTGTCTTGATCTTTATATGATAAATTTTGATTTGTTCCCTATTTTTATTTTCATCACATGAGATATCATATACTCTGCTCAATATTTTGTCTACCCCTTGTGATTACATACATATCCCCAACATTCTAAAGTTGAATTTTGTGTATTAGACAAATTTATATCTATGTATGGAGATTGAGCGGAAAAGATTATTTTTAATTTACTTGTGATGATACATGTGATATTTATGTAAGAGTATATAATGGAAGATGTGCTTGTAACTTGTTTGAGGATATGCCCGAGTGAGATATGATATTTTTAGAGAAGTATCTTTAATATATATGTGTGGTCATTAGTTAACTTTTCGTATGCATATTTGAAAATATGTATATATGATATTTTTTGTTGGCCTGATGGTGTAACATATAAACTCATTTGCATCTGATTTTGGTTCATATGAAGAATAAAGAGATGTTTAATTTTTGAGCATATATTTCCTATGAAAGTGACTGTCATGTTTGCCTCATGCATCTTCTTTATCTATATTGTGTGACACTCATGAGCCTAGAATGAGTAAAAGGGCTAGAATTGAGACAAGTTTTGGACCTCCTTTTATTACTAATTTTTAATTGAAGAAGAATTTTTAGGTGAGAGGGGATAAATATGAAGCATCCAGAGGGATGTGTTGTCCAAGAAAAAGTATGCAAACTTGATCATCATATGGTCTTAGGCAAATACCCAAAGAACGGTATGGAAAATTTTATAAACCATTACCTCTAATGGCTTTCAGGTATATGATTCTGATGCTTGTGTTTACTCCAAATTTGATTAATTTGGTTGTGTGATCATACATTTTTTTATAGATGATGTGTTAATATTTGGTACAATATAATGTGGTTAACACAAACAATGCTTTTCTAACTTCTTGCTTTGATATGAAGGGCTTAGAAAAGGCATATGTGAATTATTAGGAATTCGCATGGGTTGTCTTAAATCAGTCTCATTATGTTGAAAAGAAGTTCAAGGTATTTAATCGAATTATAATTTTGAGGTAAATACTTTCGATATTCATTTTGTTTTGCTGTGGGGGTTGCCAATTTGTGTCAATGTTGTTACATTGTGCATGTGTACCCTAAAACTAGTTATTTTATGGTAATGGATGTCATGTTGATTGAGTTACATGCACATTTTATTTCTGTTTGAGAAAAATAATATCTATTTGGATGACAAACATTGGGTTTGTAAATCAACAAAAGTGATTGGCATTGTGTGGTTTGCAAAAGTTGGCAAACTTTAAATTTATATTAAAAAAAAGAGAAAGAGAAGGCACAGACGCCTAAGGCATGCTAATGTGTAAATCTGATCAGTAATAATGTGATATCACTTGTGTATAAAGAGTATGAGATGAATACTGCAGATTCTCTCAGCAAAGGTCTGTTGTTGCTAGAGTTGGCACAAAATAGGTTTTGATACCTATCGTGGAGTGAATTGTGATGAATCACAAAAGAACTCAAGTTTATGACCTTTGCATGGTGCTAGAGTTAGCACAAATAGGAATGGATTTGAAGCCTATTGTGGAGTGAATTGTGATGGATACCCATCTTAGGAATGTCTAAGTTCAATGGGTCAAACGAAATCACAAAAGAACTCATGTTTATGTAATACTACTGCCATTCCTATTAATAAAGTGATGTAGTATTTTTTATTGTCATATGTGTTAGGATGAACTAATGTTCTTAATAAGTTCATAACCTTATAAGGTGGTTTGCGACAATACAAACTTGATGAACTTACCTATGTGAATGTGGGGGTTACGCCCAATCCCCTATGAGATCCTATAGACTAAGGACTTTAGAGTATTCATGAATATCCAGCTACAATGTGGGGCATAAAATTGTGATTGACATTATCAATGTTAATGTCATGCGAGAACACTTTTGATTTGAGAAAGGTTTTAGTGCGCATATATGTTTTCACTAACTACCATGAGAGGTTCAAGAATTTGTTTCACCTAACATGGTTGTGGAACATACTTGTATGCACTATGTATCAATTCAAGTCCACGAGACATTGATGCTTAATAAACTGAATATCCATTGCTCATAAAACTAATTTTTTTTCTTTTGAATCATGTGGGGGACTGTTGGAATTTATATAAATATTATTCCAGTTTTTAGTTTGCTTCAAAAGAAAAATAATATATATATATATATATATTAATATATATTTTTTAATATATATGTGAGACTTTTCAATGGTTGAGACTTTTGAATTGTCTTAACTTTTTCTTTTAAATACTAGTGGCTTTTGGCTCTCTAGGAGAAGAGTGGCAAGTTCTGATCAATATCAGAAAGAGGTTTTGTCCTCTAGTATTTTTTGGAGAAGACAACAAAAGAGCAGTCTCATATATTTTATATAAACAAGTTTATGGGCAATGATCAAAAGAGTTCTCAACCTGTTTCCCTGTACTACACCAGTGAGACAGATGTCGTGTAACGCTGGAGGTTGATTGTCATGAGTCCGTGTGTATGTAGCGGGGCAAATTCAACTTTAGCGCAGTGATTAAGTTCACGCCACGACTTTTGTTCAGAAAAGTTGTCTTGATCTTTATATGATAAATTTTGATTTGTTCCCTATTTTTATTTTCATCACATGAGATATCATATACTCTGCTCAATATTTTGTCTACCCCTTGTGATTACATACATATCCCCAACATGATTGTTCATGTGTTATTAGATTTAAGGGCTTGAATTTCTTTTGTCATGGCATGAGAGGGGACTGACATGAAGCAGTACATGCATTAAGAAGAGAACATTCATAGTTCCATTTTTCTCTCAATGTATATGTTTTTAATACATTTTTTATATAGATCAAATGGCTAAAACATAACTCAACTAATACTCAACTTACAATTGGATTATTAAAGTCAAAAAAATTGTGAAGAAATAATTATAATAATAAAAAGTTGCAATCTCATAATTGAATATTAAAAAATTTACTCTACCGTTAAATTGGATTGACTTTTATCAAAACTCCGTTAAATATTTAAATGTTACTACCAGTTCAGTTGTCATGTAGAGAAAGACCCGCCAAGACTAAAAAAACCGACCCGCCCAGAGACGAAGGCCGAGGCCGAGGCGGGGTCCAGGGGTCCCTGGCCCCATTGGCCCCCTCCTAGCTTTTTGATATTTTTTGTTCGTATATATATGAAGTTGTTTTGCTTTTTATGTATATAATTTGGAAGTTTTATTTTTAAAAATAAGTATGTATAAATATTATTGTATAAAAAAATAACAATCAGAATCTAATGGTTATTATATTTATTAAAAATATAATAATTAACCAACAAAACTACTCCTAGAAAAATACAAAAACTCATTTTTATACTATATTATTATAACCGAAAGATTAAAAGTTTTGGTTGGTCGGTACTGCGCTACGGACCTAAAAAATATACATGTATTTATAATACGGACCCTAACTATACATATATCTATATTACCTAAAATTTTACCTTTAGACCTATTTATATATTTATAAAATTTTAATTTTTAGGCCTAATTATATATTTACTATAACACAGGTCCATATTATAATATATTTATATTTAGAATAAATTTATATAATATAAGAGAACATATAATATTATCATAAATTCTTAATATTATAAAATTTTATATTAAATATCAATAAAAAAATCAATTTACTTAAATATTAGCTATCTCATGCTTCGTACGGGTTATAAGCTTGTATTATATATAAGTATATACTAGCTTATATTTCGTACGATGCATGGGTCGAATTTTTTTAGTATTTTAATATTTTTATGTTAATATTTTTTATATGATTTGAATTTATTTTTATAATAATAATTCAAATTTATTGAATGTTGTACATATATATTTTTTTAATATAATTTTTCATATGTTTTATATGTATTTGTATTTTAATAGCATAATATTTGTTTATTTTGTTTAGAAATGTATTTTATTTAGAATATTAATGTGAGATGTGTTTTAGTTAAGATGCACGGATGTTGTTAAGAATTCGGTCTTCTAATTTGAGTAGACCTCTATGGTGTGTTAATAAATAATTTGTTTTATGCACATAAAACACGTATTTTAAAAAATAAGATTAAATAGATAATATTTTAATATTTTATATATGATTTAAATTTATTTTTATTTTTATAATAATAATTTAAACTTTATTTAATTTTATATGTATATATTTTTATATAACTTTTCACATACTTTATTTGTATTTGTATTTTAATAAGATAATATTAATAGAGATTAATGTGATATCTATTTTAGTTAGGAGATTAATGTTTTAAAATTAAGTCCATTAATTAATTAAGTATCATGCCCAAATACCGACCGACTATCAAATTTTCGATGTTTCGTCTTTAATAATATAGTATAAATGTATGTATATGTATATATATAATTATAATTTATGTATTACACATTTCAAGGACATCTCATATATGTTGATTTACTTGTTTTTACATATACAGCAGTGTTATGATTTTGATTTGATGAAGAGATTTTATTTGATTCATGAAATTGATTTGAGAGAGAAGAAACAAGTTTTATTGAAATCTAGACGACATGAAGTGATTAACAGAGTTGGTATAATCCGGATTGAATAGTGAATTAGTGATACACAACCCAGAGGTACCACATCAGCATTCCAACTTGTAAAAAATTGACATATCATTAGGTTAGTCAATTTTCCATCCATTCCGTTAAAGTTTTTATTTTAACGGCAATCATTCATTTGCAAGTTTTTAATAATTAAATTAGTTGACCGTAAATTTTTTGAGTTTAATGACTCAACTGCAAAATAGTTACGAGTTCAATTATGTTTTAGTCATTTACCCCTTTTTTTATAGGTATAAACACCCGCAGTTTCATTTTTTCAATATTGCGTTTTGGTTTATGCAATTTCAAACATTTAAAATCACAATCAAATAGTGAACGAGTGAAAGTCAAAAACCACACATCCAATTACTCGCATCTTGAGACTACTTATAAAATATAATTTGATTTATGCATTCAAATTATATTGCTGTACTTTGAAATTTGAATTAATGTTTTGCAAATTTAATTCTATATTTTAATTATAAAATCAAATATAATTATGCATAAGACTTTTTTGTTTGAAGAGGAATTAATTCAATAATAAAAAACCATACGGCATCTAAAAAATAATCGAGTCGAACAAATATAAAACAGATCATATCACTGATTAATCTAGTCTTTTTGGAGATACAATCAAACGGTTTGTTGAATATATATATATATATATATATATATATATATATATATATATATATATATATATATATATATGTATATATGTACATGCTTTGTCACAACCAGTTTGAGCTATTGACCATAAATGCAATGCCATAAATTTTTTTATCATTAAATTAAAATCTTGAAAATCCCGCCGATCTAACCTCCGGACATTAAATCACATCAAAATACACCAAACTCTCACAAGGAGAGGCTAAACAAATCCAAATAAATTGAGAATAACTCTCACCGAAAAGAGATTTAATTAACAAAATAAACAATCTAAAAAGACAGAAATCATTGCCCAAAAAGAAAGATTATTGAAAAACAAGAGCAAAACAAGGGAAAAGAAGAGATTTGGGGTTTTACACCGGTGGAAATTATGCATAAGACTTATTCTTATATTTTAATAATTTTATTATTTTTGTACTTCAATAACAAAATAACTTGTATTGTACAAAAAAGATTCTTCTTCATGTAAACTTTAGTATAAATGGTTTGAAATTTAATTTTAAAAATAATGTATTTTTAGCATCATTTTAATTACCAAAATAATGAATCGGAGAGGCTCTAAATCAAATTTTCCTTGCCAAGCCCATTGAATGAATGACAGAGTACTGATTCAGAACTTATAAACTCAACAAACATGCACCCGCACTCAAAAGAAAGAAATATCGCAGGCTCGCAGCTACATGAGTCAAATATTAGTAGTAGTTTATATATGTTATGTTGTTATAATGTCCTCAATTAACCGTCCCAAATTAATGTAATCTCTGCCATTGCAGCCCTGCTCTTTCCCTTAATCTCAGTAACTTTCTTCCTTGTGTCACTTCCATCCTTCATCACCTCCCTTATCTTTGACTCGATAATCTTGGCCTCGATAATTACCTTAAATTTGGAAAATGCATGATGTTCATAGTCTATGCAAATATCCACTGCCATTTCCAACTCATTTACCATTTCAAAAGCATTCAGTTGCTGCTCTGCATACAATGGCCTTGTTGCCACGGGTACTCCAAACCACACACTTTCTAGTATGGAGTTCCAACCGCAGTGGGAGACGAAGCCTCCCACAGCACGGTGTGACAGTACTGCAACTTGTGGTGCCCATCCGATTATTTTTCCAATTCCTGATGTTCTTTCCAAGAATCCAGGAGGGAGAATGTCATCTAAGTTTGTGTATTTGCTTAGGTGGCTTTCTATTCCAACCGGACGTAGTGACCACAAGAATGGGTGTCCACTGTGCTCCAGAGCATGCTCTATCTCCTTCACCTGTTCCAATAATTAACGATATAGTCATGTTGCTGGTCACTACTACTTGATAGTAGTCTGTTCAAGAAGTATATTGGTTGCTTATGTTCCATTGGTATGGAACGGAGGAAATGAAATGCAAAATGCAAGAACATTATATTTGCAAATTGGCGAAATGAAGTTGTCTGGAAAAGTGCAATTGAATTAGTTCATATTAAGCATAAATGTCGTGGTAATACTGCAACTTTCTTCCTAACCCTTTCATTCCAAGTTCCCAACAAACGTAATGCAACACCTGAAGGATACAATTCCAGCAGAACTTGAATGGACAAAAGTTAAATGGTTATAGTATATAACTAAACAGAGATGTAATTGATTTTTTCAAGAATAATGAGCATGTCAGATGACTCCAAATGTACTTCAGTACTTGACCATAAGTTTGAAACATCAAAGTATCTTCAGATATATTAGCTTTAGCATTAATCTCTAAAGTTGAACGATCTATGTAAAATTAATCCTGTTATGATGGACATAAAATGAAAAATTCCTCTTTTAATATAGAACTATGGAGCATGCAAATCTTTATATTGGCTTCTTTTTTTGGGGTTGATTGGCCAGTGTACTGCGTTGGTTTAAATTTTTTTTTAAAAATACCTGATCTTCCAGAAAAGTTCCAAAGCTTCCAACTTTAATAATATAGTATAGATATATAGAGTCTTACTCTGATAGAAACCGTATTTAATCTAAAAACTACAAACCATAAATAAAATTATAATATTATATACATAATGCACCCACATGCTAGTATATCCCTTTCATCTTCACCCTTTCTTTTCCGATATCATTTTCTCTCTCTTCGTACATCAAATTACTATACATGCATATATAATATCATTTTACATCCATTAATATGTATAATACCACCGATTTGTATTACTAGAATCACTAATTTATATTATAGAAATCACCATTTAATATTAAAAAATCACTACATATATGACAGCTTTGATATTCATCTTTATATTCAATCTTCAGAAACTTCCACATGTGTAACAACCATCATCTTCGACTAAATTCACTACCTTCAATTATTACTTCTCATCATCAAAATTATATAGCAAAATAAAAAATATTTATTTAACATCTCTTATTCATGCGTGGAGGAACACAACAAAGAGAGAATATATGAGTTGTGATTGTATTTAACATGCATATGTGTGTGTTTTGATTATAAAGATGCGGAGTGTGTGTGTGTATATATATATATATATATATGTATGATTGTGCGATGTGTTAGTGGTGGTATTTTATCGGAGAAAGAGGTAGAACGAGAGAGGAGAAGAGATGGAGAGAGAGAAGAGCGAGAGATGAAACAAATCAACCCTTTCATTGGTGATGAGATCGTCGGAATAAAAAGAGGTCACAGGAGAAGGTCATCGGAAGATTAAATCTGACAAGTGATATGGAGTGATAATATATACATATGTGTATGTATATATGTATATGTATGGGGTAAAAACTAAATAGAGAAAGATGGAAATTACATAGTGATGAAGGAGAGAGAAAGAAGTGGGATAAGATTTGGGTGGTTGAGATTCAATCAAAATTAAATAAATTAATGGATGTAATTAGTTTTTAGTTTTTAGTCTAAAATCGGTTTCTATTTGTTCAAAAGCCTATATATATTATGTCTTCCTAAATGCTGACAAGTAATAAAGGGTCTAAAGGCATATTTTTGGTTTTATCAAAAAATTTTTGTCAAAAAATAAAGTTTATATATATAATTAGTAGACACAAATAATAAAAGAATTAAAAGATTTAATCAAAAAATCCTGCCAGGCCTAGCAGTCCCTCATTTTCATCAAAAATCCGGTCAGGCCCGGTCCGATTTGAGGAAAAAACCGGTCCAAACTTTTGGAAAAAAATGGAAGGACCGGTCCCGGGCCTAGCAGGCGGGTCTTTTTTTCCAGGTCTAACAACATTACTTGAATTCGAAAATAGAGGATGTATTTAAAAATACAGACATATTGATGCTAAAATATTAAAAAAAAAAGGAAGAATATTGATGTCTTTCACTTGAACATTCAGTAGATCTATAATACATACGGTAACGTGGCTATTTTTATCAAGATATAACATTACCTTCATCTATTGTAACTGCTTGTTCTTTTTCTTATTAATGTAGTATATGCACTGCTAAAGAATTGCCTTCCCTTCTTTCAAATTAAACACAATTACATACAAGTCAGTAGGAAAAAATAGAGAAGAACTGAACACATGGAGGACAAAAAATTAGCATGACTAGTATAATGCATTATTAGTCTATTCATCGATAATCTATTTTCATGCTCCACTCTGTAGTGCCGGAGCTGGAGCTGGTGGTGGAGAGAATGAATCTCCGAAAATTCCTGCAATTGGATAGCCGGATGATTGCCAAAACAATGTATAAGTTTCATGTGTGTGGTAACGGATAATTTAATGATGCTACAGGAGAAAAATTGCTCCAAACACCACAATAGAAAAGGCTCTTTTTCTTTTGACAAATTTAAAATATATGGATGACATTTTAAATGACTCACCGCATAGAAGAAGGTTTTGAGGTGGTGGTTGTTCTTTTGCAGGGTTAGGATCACTGTTATGAACCCTGATATAGAGTTCTTCACCCATGTACCAGTGCTTCATGTGTTGTGATCTTAGGTTCCACATTCCTGGATTGTCCAAAAATGTATAAACTGCAGTCCATCCTCCGGGATACACTTGAACTGTGGAACGAACAACCGGATCAAAGAGATTGTAGGTGCTACGCGAGTCTGATGTCCATTCTCCGTTTCCAAACCTGTACAATGTTTGCATAATTCTTAAATATGTTTCTATTTGATTCTTTAATACTTTTTAGCATTTTACATTGTACAATGTCATTCTATCTTTTAGCATTGTCATTCTATCTTCTCTTCATAAGAAGAGATCGAGGGTTTGAGCTCAGTGAGTCTAGGTTAAGGTCTTGTCAAAGCCCCAGCTGATTGCTTTTAAAAAAAAAAAGTTCTTCCTGCATGAGCTCATAAAGTTTTTCTTATATATAAGCTCAGACTAATGATACCAATGTCTGTTTATGTTTTCTTTAGTCCTACACTGTGCCTCTTATGGAGGCCACATAAATGAAACTTCAAATTTCGCCACATATAAGCTCAGACTAATAGACTTGATAGATGTGAAATAGCAGGACTTCACAGACTTCACCTTATTACTCGTGTGTGTGAACAAAAATTGACTTAATTACTCGATATTTACAATTTACCACTGCTATGAAAAACTTACCCAACCACGTAGAATCCAAACCCATCCAAATGCCAAGAATCCATGACATCTAAATCATTCCTGAACACAATTTCATGCCAACCTTTGTGGATTCCAGTAGCAACAAAAACTCCATATGCAGCAGCAGCATTGGCAGAGTTGATAGGAAACTCATCGAGGTTGTAAACACCAGTTCCGTTCACAAAGTAATCAGCGAGTTTTACTGGTGTGTTAGGTGTAAGATACGAGACATTATTGATTACATAGCGAAGATCACCGTTGATATTAGAGATTGATCCCTCAAGGATAAAGGTTTGTGATAGTGTCACATTTGTTACGTTGAAAGTTCCTTGTGGATTTGGCCTTGCAGCACCAGTAGTCATATTCCACCTAACCATCAAGAATAATATTTGATCGAGTTTGTGAGTACTAAATCGAGTTCATTAGAAGGCTATAGCTTTGCAATATTACAAAAGATACTACGTTAGCTACTTGTATATAGTTTACACTGACGATTCAGTGAAATATAGTCAAATGTTTTAAGTATCATTAAATCGAGATTTACCTGATAGATTTTGCTTGTTCTACAGAAAAATCTATATCAAATGGATCAGGGCCACTAGGTAGTGGGCTGGTAACTGATGAGGCAGAACTGGAATAATGTAGCACCCCCTTGGCCACGAGGGCACTGTCATCTGTAGTGTTAAGCATTTTTGGGGAAGCGACAATGAAGTAATCAGCATCATCTTGATTGGCTGTGACAAGAACTGAATAGGACTGGCCAACGTGCACGTCAAGGGAGTCCAATGTGATCTGACTAGTATAAGAACCTTCTGTTTCGACTACCACCATTTGATGGTTCTGTATCCTGAAGTTAAAACTCAATGTTGTCCCGACATTCGCTACTCTAAATCTGTAAGTTTTTCCTGCATAGCATAACGTAAATTTTTAGAATCCCAACTCAAAGCCGGGCAGAAATATATCGAAAAAATTTGTGGCAATACGGGAAGACAATCAAATAAGAGTCATAACAGAATGGCTAACTACAATTTAATACTCTGAAATGTAATCAATAAACATAAATCACGAATTGTGATGCCACTAACCTTTTGTTACAGTGAATGACTCGGAATTTTGTGAATTCGCATTCCCATAAGGCCCTTTACCGTTAATCAGAAGAACATCAGGAACATTAGCAGAGGGCGTCAGATTGCTTTCCACCGCTGACCTTAGTACCTGTTATAATTGCATGGTAAAAAGAAGAGGAAAGGTATATGAAAATCCAATGAATATAACTAATTAGTTTTATTTACATTATAGAAATGCACATAAATACTAGTCACCTTGTAGTCCGTAAGAAACCAGTCACCAATGAGGAGATCAAACTCTGCTTCTGGTTTGGGGAATGGAACATTAATGACAATTCGGTTATTTATTCGAAGTGGTCCAAATCCTCCAGCAACCTTTTGATAATTGATTGATGGAAAGTATGTAAAAGTTCCAATCTGATCTTTGGTTTGGAATACATATGTCCAGTTTGTGCCTGGTTGTATTGGGCAGTTTGTCCCGGATACTCCGTCTTGCCATGAGTTAAGCCTCTGTTGTATGCCACTCCTGCAAAACCATTCAACTATATAACATACTAATTAAATGGATTGATAGTAAAATCTTTATATAGATCTATACTCTGAAAAGATGTCCATGTATATGGATGCAGTTTTTAAGAGGATTGGTTTTGTGATCCATAGGCTAGCGGAGCAGTTTGTTGCTCCCTTGCCTTTCATTTGTAAAGGGTGTTCCACATTGAGGAGGTAAAGAAGAAATTATCTTAAATATAAGCAGCCAAATAATCCATTAGTATGAGGCTTTTTGGGAGATGACCAAAAACAAATCCATGCGGGTTTGGCTCTTGGCCTAAAGTGGACAATATCATAGAAGTTAAAGGTTGTTGTGAAAAAAAATTAAAACATACTTTCCAATCAGTTCAACAGACATATACACAAAGATATTTATCATAACTTGTATGTAGTGCCAAGATAATATACCATGTAATGAGTAGCGGCTCATCCAAATTGTTAAATACATTTACACGGACAACATCATTAGTCGTGGCATTGATAAGGGGTCCTGGAAACATTCCATTGATGGTTATAACCTGTAAACGCACAATGTTTTTGCACACCTTCAGCAGAGAAAGCATAAACATTGTTCAACGTTAAATTGTAGTATATGTATGACTTGGTTACTTACAGGCTGAGATGACGTGAAGGGATTGATCGTCGTGTCAACATCAACAACCCATTCTAGAAAGATATCAGCACTACTGGCTCCGGAAAGAAAGACAGCCAACGAAATCATAAAAGCAGTTTTCCACCTGAAGGTGCCATAAGATGCCATTCCAAGGTTCCAAGCTGCAATGAGGTATATTTACTTGTGCCCCTTGGATCACACAAATAAATTCATGGACTGTATATCATTTCAAATAATATAGCAAAGAAAAATTAGCCTGCATGAGACAACAGTTAGATGGGTGAAAGTTCCTAAGAAAAGAACAAGAATAGTGAATAACAATGGTTAGACATATATATGCACTGCTGTCATCCATTTTATATAATAAGCCGGCGGGTTAACTAAGAAAAGAAATGCTATGTTTTCTGGACTACCTTATCATCCATACATAATTTGACCAAGCCATCGAAGCTCAACTGGCTTATGACATATGGTCTTGAGCACAAGGAAAAAATGTACGTTGACAGTCGAAGTCCACATACATGATATATGACAGAAAAGTGAAGTTCTTCTACAGGTCTACAAAATCTCAAATTGTGAAGCAAAACATCAATATTCTTTTCCTGATATTGCATGCATGTATATACTCTTGTACAGGATTATATAAATTTTCTCACAACCTGGATTCTTTATGGAAACAGCATCTCAAATTGCAAGCATATATAGGGTAAAGTCTGCGTATCTCTCACCCTCCCACCCTATTTATGAGTGGAATGTATTGGAGGTATATTTAGTTTGGTTTTACTGCCATATATGCAATGATGCAAATATATGGTCCCTCTTCATAACCTTTTTCGGGGTTGTTAGCCTGTAAACTCGCATATCCCTGTATTCTTAACTTTAAACTATGCACTTTGTCAAAAATTTGTACTCTTGCCATTTGCACAACGATTACTTCACACCCTGCTTCCAACTGCTAATCTGATTTGGTATAAACTACCTAGCCGAATAGGCGACTACACTATGTATGTTTGATGTAGTTATTCAAACTGTTTATCTAAAATATCCATTAGTACTAAAGAGTCCCAAGTAGCTTTTATGTTAACTAGCAGTATAACCTCAAGTAATACATCCTTCCAGATTAAAATTACCTTCGGTCTCTGATCAAGAACCAAACAAAATAAAAGAAAGATTTCATGCATCACACGACAAATCAATTATTAAGGTGTAAATATATTGTTGTTTTACATGCCATATTTATGCATACAAGATACACAACCATTTAGTAGAATTTACATACGCTATTTTTCTTTGAGAATTTATTCTCATCAAAAAAGTCATGTGATATTCACATATTGACTATATATTCAACATCTAAAGAACAAAGTACAGGTAATCTCAAATATATGAGCCCCTTCATAAAAAACTTTCACTATACAAGATTGTATCCTTCTAGGTTTTAGGAAAACCAAATCAATATGCACCATGTGCTGAGACATATCCGTGAGATTCCGATGTGATCATTTCAGACGTAAGAGTTTGAGACTCGATGATTACAAAACCAATTTCATTTGCCTTCAATTAGGAGCAGCAACTTTTATTATGTTTTTCCTGGTAGAATTGCTCCTGTTTTAAAATCTGCCGCTTCACTACCAGAGATCCTTGCTCCAACAGACTAGGTCTCTCCAGTATCTGCAAGCTATCTACACTTATTTAGAATATATACAATCCCCTCATTATACAAATACACTAATAGAAATTTTATACACGATGATTTAAGTTCAAATTATTAGATATAATAACCAGAATTGGATTATGCAACTGAGCTGGGATACTGTCATATATTTCAACTCTCACCGTTCTGTTCTACCAAGGATGCAATAACTAGTGTCACCTATATTTTATGTTACATGGACACAGATCCTTGTTTCTCAAACTGAACTATCTAATAAATTAGAAGGTACAAAATAGTTTAAGCTACTTTGCAATGGCCATCTTCACACTTAAACATGTTGACTCGTTCAATGTAGTTCTTAAATTTTTTATACCTGACTAAAGAGTAAGTTACATGTAGATCTGGCCTGTATGGATTTGAGTTCACTGTATTAAGCTGCCCTTCAAAGATGGTTAAGGATTATCATTAGGTTCTATTTTCTGGAGAGAGAATGGTGTGATGGAATAGACTTCTAATGTCATGCTCTTAGTGAAGAGGAATTGCTCTCACTTGACAAAAAAACGTAAAAGGTGAACTTGAAAAATGCAAGGATAGTTCAGAATGATGCAAGTCTTTCTAATAATAATTCCTAACCAGATGTTTTCTATTCAGATCAAGTGCTATAAACATTGGATGTTGTCGATTTGCATATACTGACCCCTGAATGGCCCCAAATGTAAAACTACAACAAAATTGTCCACTATCAACTTTTGTGGAGTGTCGGACATGAAAACCATCTCAGAAACGAAATACCTTTAAAGTGAGATCTTTGAAGCACTGCTGCACATTTTCCCTAGTTTTTGCGCTACATTCATAAAACAGACATTTATGCTCCTGTGCCAGAGCCAGTCCCTCTTGTCTTGTTACGGCCCTTTCACGATCCTGGAAAAAAACAATGTCACTGATGGAGGAGGTAACTAATTTCCGGAGGAAATAAATTCACTCAGAAAAAACAAAAATGTTAGCTTCTTATATATACTAAAAATGCCACTTAATTAGCAAATGTTTGCAATTTCCAAGCTGAAAGAAACTCACAATTAAGTCGCTTATGTTGATGTATAAACAGCATGTGCTAGACATACTATTGCGAACATGCATTAAGAAATTCATAAAATGATAATTTAAGTATTCATCTGCCTAGGATAAGTTGTAGGAAACTGACATATCATGCAACTTACTCTATCAACTTTGTTGCCGACGAGTATCTTGATACATTCCTCATTTGTAGAATAGAGATCCACTTCCTTTGCCCATATATTTGACAAGTTTGTAAAAGTTTCTCGTCGTGTTACATCATATACTATGAAAAAAAGTAAACAATAAACTCTAGTCACTAAACAAGATGGCTGATGGAAACGTGAAATACAATATCACAAAACCATCTGAGAAATTATATACAAGACGGTCTCATGGTTAGTAGAAGCATATGTCTGCAGGGTAAATTAAATGAAAATTCGCATTAACATTTTTACACAATTTTCTACCTTCTGCAAGATTGACCAATTCACATTTTCAAACGACAAAGGGAGTTATGCAATGACTTAAGATCAACAAGACACTCAAATTTTCTACTAGAACCAGATAGAAAGCACGGAAGGCAGAGCGTATAATTGTAACCACCTAGCCCTTTTTCCTCTTAAGGATAAGAAATAGAGAAGTTATCTGGAAAACTAGCATGCAGAATAACTCATTCATGCAATGTTCTTCTCTCTGGCCACACCATATTTAAAGTTCATACATTTTTAACAAAGAAAAATTTAAAAAGACTGTTACGTAACAATGACCCTAATTAGTAATTACAGACCATCAAAAAATTTCAGGCTCTTCTCCCATTTCAGAAACTTCTAAATTAAAACAAGTGCAGGAGCTTAACCCGGGAAAAGTAGGCCAGCTAAAATTTATAATTCTGCAAAAAGTGAAACTTCTGAATAATCCAAAATGTTTATACAAATTATCCTTCCCAGTTAATATAGAAGCCTGCTAACAGGTTTATTTATTTATTTTTGTGCTGAAAATAATATATTCTAAATTGATAGTTGCGCACCCACCATGCATTGGAGTCCTGATACTATAAATTTTCTAGGGTCAACTACGATAAATATTCGGATGTTCAAGCAATGCGGTCAACCAAACAAGATATTGGAAAAGAAATATGATTCATATTGAGATGTTTTTTGTATGAGAGAATAAAAATAGAAACTTTATAAGTCGGCCAGCTTGCAGTACAAAGATATGGACACTGATATATATTTGGTTTAATAAATGTTACATTTGTATGATTTAATTATGACTCAATCCCTAATGTAAATCGAAAACTCAAACCAAGTGAATTAGTTTATAAATTTTCAACACCCCAGGAACTAATCTGCTGAACGAATATATTCTTATATTGATAGGCATACCGAGAACGATTCCATGTGCACCTCTGTAGTAAGAGCTTGTCAATGTACCAAACCTCTCTTGTCCAGCTGAAATTGAAAACAACTGTGATATATCATACACAAAAATTACTTAGAAGGAAAACAAAACCATCTCATCACTTGGCAATCACTACATGTTTGTATTTTGAGGTTACTTCTAATTGTAAATGTACAGTAGTACTCCGTAACTACTTACCATATTTTATTAATCTGGTCACTTCTTAGGTATCATTACAAATTTGGTAAGATTCTCAATATTTTTGCATCCATAACACCACCTAATAGTGATCTATATGTCAAGCTTTCTATTTTACTGTGATAGAGTTAACTTCCTTGAGGAAATACTCCATAAAACTTTACTCAATGACACACACCCTTGTGAGAAATCATGCCAATTATAGTAAGCAACTGATTTGGCGAAACAGATTTGCATCTTCATATTTTGCTAGTAATCAATATACAATCAACATGAACCAGTAATAGCCACACTAAACAGTAAAAGAACAGATATCCTACCTTTTGAATCAATAGACATGTATTTATATAGTGTTATTCATCCATCACATTAAAGATGTTTAAAACTATATATTAGATAGTTCAAGTCGATCAATTTAATTACCTGTGTCCCATATGGTTAGTTTTAACCTTTTTCCAGCAACTGTGAGGAGCTTAATCTTGAAATCTATGCCTGAAATGGTGAAGAGGCAAAAAAACAAGACAAAATTATCTCAATTACAATAAAGATTATATACAACAATTATAAGATGTTCCAAACTTCAATTAATTACATAAACACCTTTTAAACTTCAAAACATTGTAAAAATTACATAAACAAATGAGTAAGGAAACTAATCCCTTTCTTATTTTATTTTCTTTAAGCATATCTCCAGTTAAACTGAACCCAGGCCAAGTATCTACAAAATTACAGAGCAAACATTTCCTCTCCCCCCCCCCCCCCCCCATCTCCCTCCCTCTCTGGCTCTCTCTCACACACACGCACAACACAATAAAAAGAGATAAAAAGAGTGAGTTGGAACCAAAAGCATGTAAATAAAAATACCTATGGTGGGGGAAAGATCTTGGAGAGAGTATTGACAATTGGAGATCATGAAACTAAGCAGAAGACTACTTTTGCCAACACCTGAATCACCTATCAACAATATCTTGAATGAATAATCATAACTACTTGGACTTGTACTTCCCCCTCCATTCCCCCTGCTACTACTAGTTATAACACCATTCTTTGATGCTGAAGAATCCATCATATCATACATACACACAAATTATCTCTATGAATATTATGTCTATACTCACCAGCTAGCTCTTCTATGATTTTATCTTCTTTGACAACAAAAATTATATTATTCAAGAAACAAAAATACTATATGTAACATAAAATGAGATAAGTTTTGTGTTGTTTATGCATAAAAACAATACAAATGCATCATCGAATACAAGTTATAAATACATGCACAGAGTGTATATATGTTGTAGACCGATGTTTTTTTCTCTAAGGAAACAGTTGTAATGACATGATCCAAGTGGACCCACATGACCCCTTTTTCGGCATTGTTTGTTGTCACCATATTTGATCCATATGTCTATTTATTTTTGTTCTTGCTCTTTTGTTTCTTAAACAAATGAGCCGAACAGGCCCTTCCAGCATCGTTCTAATTTCTATTTTATCTGTTTATTTTGCTATGCTTTGCTACAAATAAATCTCAATAATTTTAAAAAGCGTCCAATTAACTGTTTCATATAAATGAAATTTCACTCTTTGTTTCTGTTTAGGACACGCAAATAAGTTTAATTTGGTTGGATTTATTTATAAGGAATTTTAAGTTTGTGACAGTGATTTTATTTGTTTCAAGCATAATTTATTTCAATTATATATTTTTACAAGTTATTTATAATATAGAAAATAAAAGTTTGACTTGTGTGCGTAGACGTGCAGTAGTAATAAATTGACCGATTAGAATTTAGAACCAAGAAAGTATAGAGATATAGAAAAAGATGAGTCATGCATGCAAAATGCTAGTGACAACTGACACGTACAAAATTTTATGGCACCTGTCCCGAGTTGACTCATTAGACTGCGACTCTCTAAACATAGGAACAAGTAACTCCCATATACAAAGCCATGTGCTCTTGTTTAAACAAGTTACGGCTCTGTTTGTTTAAACAAGTAACTCCCATGTACAAAATTTAATTTATATTTTTATTCAGAATTTTTTTTATTATGAAATTATACTTTATATGCACTTTAAAATACGTGCCGAACCTTCTCTCCGAAACGTTAACAATTGAGTGGGACTGAGGAAGTATTATGTTAGATCCTTAAATTATAAGATAATTACAAAATCACCGCGGCTTGTTCAACTTGAATTATACTTATATTATACTCCCAAGTTTTTTGTTTAAGAAGAGAATGGAAGAGAAGGGGAGAGAAGAGAAACAATTTTTTTTAACACGCTCCCAAGTTTTTTTAGAAGATAAGAGAAAATTTTGAAAAAAAAAGATATAAAAGTAATTTTTTCAAAAATATGTGAGAGTTTCTTTCTCAATCATCCCATTTTTGGGAAGAAATTTTAGGGATATTTTTTTAAAAAATTTCTCTTTCAATCTTTTCTCTTTTCTACCCAAGAAACTCGGGAACGCAACTTGGAAAGACGGTTCTCTTCTTTTCTCTCATAATTCTAATTCGAGAGCAAAGCGTTAGTTCTCAGTTCTCACAATAACAAAGGTTCTAATTGGAGTAAGACTCTAAATAATGTAGTATATATGATTTGTTTTGTCGCGAGAACTTTCCTTTTAAATAATTAGATTTATAACTATACAAATTAGTATTTATTTTTTAAAAAAATTGGAATGAAGGTCAAAACAAAGAACTAAGAGTCTGTTTGACTAAATTTAAAATTATGACTTATGACTTAAAGTTGCTTAACGTGATAAGCCGGGAGTTTAAAATGCATGTGTTGGGTAATTTTGTATTATGGGTCAACACCCGTTTCTGATTTATTTCTGACTTTAAGTCAATTTTTAACTTATTATACAAACAAACATTTTTCGGTTTAAAATTTAGCCAAACATGCTCTAAGATGACAAGGGGATAAATCCATTACTAAATGGTAATCCAATGTTTGTGTAATAATATGATCATGCTTAACTCCTTGTTTTTTTTAAGAAATTGACGTTTTATATGAAAATAGATAAAAAAATTTAGTTGCCCCTATGATATATATTAGGTAAAATATGCACCATTACAACCATAAAACCTATTAGGTAAAATTATAGATATCCTCCGTTACATTTGTAGCCATTATCTAAAAATATCTACATCATTAAAACTAGCCCTACCTCTATTGTATATTATATTTAATATATATATGTATTATAATTCTTATTTTATATTTATATTTTTAATTTTATATAATATTAAGTGCAAAAATATTATTTTATCATTAACCAAATTTATTTATTACTTGTATAATTATTTTAACATACATTGCATATTTATAGAAATAATAATAATATAATAAAATAAAATATAATTTAATTATATATATTTAATATATATAAGTAATGTTTATTAATTATTTTTTTGTCATATTTAAATATGTTATTATAGTTTAAATTTTAATATATATTAAATTGTTATAATATTAAATATATTTTCATTAAATGCATATTTTATTTTCACTTGTATTGAATAAAATATTAATTAAATTTATTTCAACTTATAAAATTTTCAAATATGTATAGGAATTTGAAAAAAAATATTTTTAAATTTAACTAACCATTATGGCTAATAGCATTGAGTATATGCTCTTATAGATCAACAAAGTTTAGATAATCACAACAATTTAGCTAATTATTTTAGATATTGTGGTGGAAGATGCTTTCACATAGTTAAATTATTATTTTTAGAAATATTATTTTTAGAAATAGTGCATGATTTTGCAAATTATTTATTAAAAAATAGGATAAAAATTCAAACTATATTTTTTTACTTTAATCTTCATATACAAAATTATCGAATTTATCAACAAGATCCGTGATAAATTAAAATTTATAGTATTTTTTACCATTGTAAAATTTTAGTGGCATGCAAATATTTTTTGGAAAAGTAACCTCGATTACCGTGTCAAGCAAGCTTCCCACTCCACCACATCTTTAGCCCCAAGCCATCCCAACTCAATTATTACTCCTCTGTCCTCTCCCCCAAACAACAAACAAGCCCTTTTTTCTTGACCCGACCCGTTTACTCCATGGATCAAGAACTCTCAATTTCGCCGGCGGTGCCAATTGCCACCGTTGTTCCGGCGACCCAACCCAAGTCTTTAGCACCTGGGTTTAGGTTTCACCCGACAGATGAGGAGTTGGTTAGGTATTATTTGACCCGGAAAGCTTGTGGCAAGCCTTTTAGGTTTCAGGCTGTTTCTGAGATTGATGTTTATAAATCTGAGCCTTGGGAACTTGCAGGTCCATTTCTTACACACACACACATTTGATTATTATTTTTAATTAAAGATTGTTTTGTTTTGGATTTGGGCTTGTTGTGTCATTTTTGTTTTATGTAACTGAAGAGGTTAAAAAGGTAGTTGATTTATTTAAAGATTTGATTTTTAATGCTTTGGAGAGGGTATATGTGTTTTTAGAGATTTGGGTATGTGGAAAATGTAGTAAAGATTTCAAATTTTTGAGTTAAGTATTTGAAATGTTGGCTGAAAATGGAGTTTTTACATTTGATTAATTTTTTTTTTTATTAAAAAAATTCAAGATTGTTTTGTTTTTGGTTTGGGTTTCAACTTTCAAGCGACATTTCTGTTTATGTGAGTAAGGATGTTAAAAAAGTAGGAGTTTTTTCAAAGTTTCAATTTTTAATATTTTGCACTGGGGATATGTGTTTGTTGAGATTTGGGTGTGTGAAAAATGTGTGCAAGATTTTAACTTTTTGATTCTAGTAATTAAGAGGTTGACAGAAACTGAAGTTTTTAGATTTTAATTTAAAGATAATTTTGTTTAGGGTTTAGGTTTGTAATGTCATTTCTGTTTATGTAAGTGAAGATGTTGAAAAGGTAACAGTTTTTCTAAAATTTGGTTTTTGATGTTCTAAGGTGGGGTTATGTGTTTGTAGAGATGTAGGTATGTGAAAAATGTAGTAAAGATTTGAACTTTTTGATTTCAATGTTTGAGAGGTTGACTGAATTGAAGTTCTTTGAGGAAGGTATATATAATTGGTTTGAATTGTTGTGATATGTTTTCTCAAGAAAGGTGGGATTGTGGGATTTGAAATACAGCAAAGATTTGATTTTTAAATTTTTATTGCGCCAGAGAGAGAGAGGGAGATAGATTTTTTAAGGAAAGGTTGTTAGAATTGGTCCGAGGATATGTTTCTTTGTGGAAATTTGGGATTGGGAGACTTGAAATGGAGTAAAGATTTGGTTTTCAATTTCAAAGATTTGAAATGGAGTAAAGGTTTTAGTTTTATGCATTAACAGATTGTATTTAAAGAAAATGTATATAAAATTTGCTGGAGGATATGTTTTGTTTTTTGTGTGGAAATCTGGGACTAGGAGACTTGAAAATGGCATAAAGTTTTATTTTCATACAATAACAAAGTGTTTTTGAGAAAATTTTGTGTGTGTGTGGGTGGGGGGGGGGGAATTCGAGACTTAGAGATTTAAAAATGAAATAATGATTTGTTTTTTAAGTTTCTCTCAAATACATTGACACACCGAAAGATTTTAAAGAAAAGGTATATATATATATATCATGTTCATTTGTATGTTGTAGTTAACAGATTCATGGAGGGGTTTAGATATGTTACTGTAATTTTTTATTTTGGTTATTTCTTTGTATCTTCTCAGTTGTAGATTTTTATCAAATCTTCATATTTCTGCAAAATTTTATATTGTTATCAATATTTGGTTGTCCAAAAGTAGGAATGCATTAATTTGCATCTGTGTGCCCCAGAGGATATGAAGTTGATGTTTGGTTACACTTTTATTTGAGCTACTGTAGGATCTATTTTAAGGTAAAGGTATCTTTGAAGGTTGTGATTTTCAATTGTACTTGGGAGAACCAGGGGAAAATTGAAATGGGGTGTTGGTTGTCCTTGTAGTTTTCTTGTTGCGTTTCTGTTTCTTTCACTTTGCAGGGTGTGTTTGTGTACCGTTTACAGACTTATGCAGTTATGCCATCTCGTGGGCAGGCGTCTGTTTTTTTCCTTAACCTACATTTGTTAATGAAATACTCTGATCTGGTATTTAGGTTACTCATCACTGAGCAGCAGAGATTTGGAATGGTATTTCTTCAGCCCCGTAGATAGAAAGTACGGCAATGGGTCTCGACTCAACCGTGCTACTGGCAGAGGATATTGGAAAGCAACTGGCAAGGACCGGTCAGTACGTCATAAATGTCAAACTATTGGAATGAAAAAGACACTGGTCTTTCATAGTGGGCGAGCACCTGATGGGAAGCGAACCAACTGGGTAATGCATGAATACAGACTTTCAGACATAGATTTGCAGAAATCCGGGGTAGCACAGGTGCGAATTGTGTTGATTAAAATCAACAGTCTCTAATGGTAGAAATCTTCTGCTACAAGTCTGAACTTACAAGTTATTGTTTTCCTTTTCTGGGAGGAAAAGGATGCATTTGTGCTGTGCAGAATTTTCGAGAAGAGTGGTTTAGGACCACCAAATGGGGATCGATATGCACCATTCATTGAAGAGGAATGGGAGGATGATGCTGCCCTTGTGGTTCCTGGAGGGGAGGCCGAGGAGGAAGTGGCCAACGGTGATGATGTGAGGATTGGGGCCAGTGACTTTGAAAAGGTTTGTTCTCAGTAGGTGTTGTCAGTACTTATTGTACATGTAGTAGCTATCATTGCCTGCTCATTATCTGCTCGGAGATTCACATGGTAGTACTTTTGGGATTTAGCTCGTGTCTTCAGTTACTAAATTGTATTGTTTGAAATGTTTATTAAATCCCTTGGGAAACATAAGGATCTATGATATATATATATATATACTATATTATTATAACCGAAAGATTAAAAGTTTTGGTCGGTCGGTCGGTACTTGGCCACGGGCCTAAAAAATATACATGTATTAAATATAATTTTACTTATTATAATACGGACTCTAACTATATACATATCTATATTAACTAAAATTTTACTTTTTAAAGATTAAAAATTTTGGTTAGTCGGTCGGTACTGGGCCACGGACCTAAAAAATATACATGTATTAGATATAATTTTACAAATTATAATACGGCCTCTAATTATATACATATCTATATTAACTAAAATTTTACTTTTTAAGTCCAATTATATATTTATTATAACACGGGTCCAAATTATATAATTTTACTTATTATAATACGGGTTCTAACTATATACATATCTATATTGACTAAAATTTTACTTTTTAGGCCCAATTATATATTTATTATAACACGGGTCCAAATTATAACATATTTATATAAATAAAATAAATTTATATAAAATCAGAGAACATAAAATATTAACATAAATTCTTAATATTATAAAATTTTATATTAAATATCAATAAAAATATAAATAAAAAATCAATTTATTTAAATATTAGGTATCCCGTGCTTCGCACGGGTTATAAGCTTGTTATACATAAATAGCAATTATGAACTTCTCAGATCATTTTGTCTGCCTTATGATACCCTCCCCACGTTAATCTGGCTGGGCTATGAACTCAGATCATTTGGCAAGCTGTTAATTTCTGCAAAAGTTTCTGTTTGCCAAGTATATGTTTAATGCACTGTTAAAGTATGTTCTCTGTGCAGCTTTTGGAGGTTGCATGACTTGGAGTTTGACTTGTGCATGTACATTGTGCTGTGTCTTTGATGATAAAATGAGAAAATAAATATTTTACTTTAATTGACTTGTTAGTGGTGTATACCGACTTGCCTCAATTCTTTCATTAAATCTAAAGGGGCATTTTTATCCTCAAGGATCAAGGTTTTTTTTGCAGTTGCTTGCTATTATCCTTTTATCTAACACAGAGCAACGACCATGATGTCAGTGCATGTGCTGCTTAAATAATTAGCCTGCAAGTAGTATAACCTGACAATATTAGATATCCCATAATTTAGGGCTTTTATGGTGTAATATCTAGTTTATTAGTCAATTAGTCGCAAACTCAATGGTCTTTGAAGTAAAGATTTTTATCCTGAAATGTTTGGACACTCGATGATGGTTAATGTTATTTCCGTATCCCAGTAAATATTTTTAGCTATATCCTTTTCATAATATCCCAAATAAAAGTGCCGAGTTTCATGACTAATGATGTCAGCTAAATGGCCCTTGAAGTTTTACTTATTAATGGTTTGCAAGGATGTGCCTTGATGTTATTGTAACACCCCCTTCCCAAAATGAGATGAGGGGTTACTTCCAAACCACAAACATGTATATAGAGTACTAAAATCCACCTTAAACTAAATAAATATGTCCAACAATGTCTTCCAAAATAATACTAAAACCTCCAAAATAATTCAAAATGATAAATACGAATAAATCCAAAATCTCTAATAATGCAAATGATTAAAATAATCTGAGAAGTTCAAATATCCTAATAAATGAAGTAAGGGTAGCTCTCCATCACACCTCCCAAGATCCCCTTAAGTACCTGCCAGAAGAAAGAATACGGCATGAGCCAAATGCCCAGTACGGATTGGAATACAATTTAATAAAACAGAAAGAAGATATATAGTTTGACAGTTATAAATAAACATTAATTTTTAAAACAAGGCTGAAGCAACGAAGGGTTAGGATATTTCATACCGATACAGAACAGATAACAGATACACACATCATAGGGTACCTAATGCGTGCAACAAACCGGACAACGTGTACGGCATATACAACGTCACCGTCAAATAACAAATCACAAATCAAATCAGACTCTGGGTGCACCCACGTATCCTCAAACAAATATCAAAATGGCCAAAGCTCACCACCTGAGCTAACAGAAGGATACGCCGTGACTAATCACACTGCCACGGAAGTGTCATGCCACTGGTGCCGCAATGACATGGCTGTAGTACCCCTACAGCTGGTTAAATCGGTATACCCTATATCACTCTAAGGGTTCAAATAAAATAACTTTCACAATTTTAAAATCACCTGAACATATTAGATATGTATCATACATAAATTTTGAGAATCGCAGAAACAAATATTTAAATTTTCGAAACAGAATTTCAAATAATTTTTGGAAGATCAAAACAATTAAAACGAATAATAACGGAAAGAACATATTACGAGCGGAACGAATTAAATATAACTAATCCTAAAAAGCGTAGTACTGAATAGAAAGGGGACGAAATCCGTACCTCGAAAATAGGAATCACAAATACTAATGATATCCGCAAAGGACCTGCTAAACACTTGGCTCCCGATCTAATTACAAAATATAATTTATAATTAAAATATGATACTCTTTTGTTTAGATAAATATATAATTCATTTTTATTGAAATATTATTTAAATACAATACTATAACCTTATATAATGATTTTAATACCGCGACTTAGACTACGAGACATAACTTAAAACATGAGTCTGACATCACAATAAAACTGCTACATGGTTACATTGAATCAATTTACATATACAATATTTATTAATCATGATATAAGCGATTTAAAACAAGACTTGCCCCATCATGTGACCATGCAACTAGACTTCTGAAACAATTGTTAACAAATAATGCTTATAAAATTATATAACATACTAATTAACTAATAAGACATAAAGTGTACATATAAAGTCTAGTAACACGAACTTGCATATATAATATTTAGTGAATAGCTTTAACCAATGATGTATCTAAAGACCAAACTCGAGACAATACAGAATGTTTAATATTTTAATCATAACAACTGCATCAACCTTAATAGACTTGGCCGACTGTGTGCTAATTATATAATCTCATATGTAAATTATAGAAGATAGAGAAATTTACATACTTATTTCAGTTCTCTCCCTGTATACGAGATCTTCTTCTATTGCGGCTCTGTATCTATTTTCCTCAATCGCCTTTGTGATTAGAATAGGTTTTTATAAATAAAAACGTATCCCGTGTTTATATATATATATAGACCCATTAATAATTAACCTATTCCTAATCTAATTACTATTTTAATACCCAATTCTATTTTTAATCAAATTTTATTAAAACTTATTTTTAAAAACTATTATTATTATTATTATTATTATATAAATAAGTAAATACAGATATTACATATATACTCCCTTAAAAGGATTCCGTCCCCGGAATCTAACAAAACTAAAACTCATACCTGAATCAAATAAATGCGGATATTTCTCACGGATAGATTCTTCTAACTCCCAAGTAGCCTCTCTCTCAGAATGGTTCTTCCACAAAACTTTAACAAATGGAATAGTTTTCTTCCTCATAATTCGTTCCTCTCGAGCTAAAATAGTTTCAGCTTCTTCCTCACAAGAAAGATCTTCCCTAATCTTATGCCACGGATATTGAACTATGTGCAACGGGTGATACTTGTAGCCTCTCAGAACAGACACATGAAACACATTATGCACATGGGATAACTGTGGCGGCAATGCTACCCTATAAGCAACTTCCCCCACTCTCTCTATAACGTCAAAAGGACCAACGTATCTTGGACTAAGCTTCCCTTTCATACCAAAACGTTTAACACCCTTCCAAGGAGACACCTTCAAAAACACATGATCACCAGGCTCAAATCCACCAAATTTTCTCTTTTGATCTGCATAGCTCTTTTGACGCGATTGAGCTTCTTTTAAGTTTTCTTTAGCCTGTCCAACCTTCTCGTTAGTTATCCGAACCAGCTCTGGCCCTTCAATGACACTCTCTCCAACCTCATTCCAACAAGTCGGTGCTCTACATTTTCTACCATACAACGCCTCAAATGGTGGCATGCCAATACTCGCTTGCCAACTATTATTATACGCAAACTCCACAAGGTACAGATACTTGTCCCAATCACCAGACCACTCCAAAGCACAAGCTCTCAACATATCCTCCAACGTCTGAATAGTCCTCTCTGACTGTCCATCAGTTTGTGGGTGAAAAGCTGTACTATAATTAAGCCTCGTACCCCAAGCTTGCTGAAATCCCTTCCAAAAACGTGAAGTAAACCTCGTATCCCTGTCTGAAACTATCGACACAGGCACACCATGAAGTCTAACAATATCCCGTTGAAATATCTCTGCCAATTCATGAATAGGAGTAATCTCTCTAATAGGCAAGAAATGAGCTGATTTCGTAAGTCTATCAACTACCACCCAAATAACATCATTCTTCCTGAAGGTCTTCGGTAAACCGGTCACAAAATCCATGGTAATGTTTTCCCACTTCCAAACTGGGATATCCAACTGCTGTAACAGTCCACTAGATCGCTGATGTTCAATCTTCACCTGTTGACATGTAAGACATTTCCCCACGAACTCTGCTATGTCCCGTTTCATCCCACTCCACCAAAAGTGCTTCTTCAAATCTCGATACATCTTAGTAGAACCCGGATGAATAGAAAATGAAGAACTATGAGCCTCAGTCAAAACTGCTTCACGAATCGCTAAGTCTGAAGGTACACACAATCTACTATCCAACCATACCACACCATGATCATCAACATGAAACTCCGTTTGCTTACCATCTGCCACATTCGACCTAATAGCTTCTAGCCCTGTATCACTTTTCTGAGCTTCCTTAACCCTTGAGACTAGATTTGATTCCACCTTCAAACTTGTTAGGATTGCATTTGATTCTCCAATATACAATTCCACACCCAATCGGTCCATATCTGAAATAAGGTGTTGTTGAGTAATAAGAGATGCAACACTTCCCAAGTTCTTTCTACTAAGAGCGTCTGCCACTACATTTGCCTTTCCTGGATGGTACTGAATTTTAGCATCATAATCTTTAATAAGTTCAAGCCACCTCCTCTGCCTCATGTTTAATTCTTTTTGTGTAAAAATATATTTGAGACTCTTGTGGTCAGTGAATATGTCACAAGTTTCTCCATACAAATAATGCCTCCAAATTTTTAAGGCAAAGACCACTGCTGCTAACTCCAAGTCATGGGTAGGATAATTTACCTCATAGGGTTTAAGCTGCCTAGAAGCGTACGAAATTACCTTCCCATGCTGCATAAGAACACACCCCAAACCCCTCTTAGAAGCATCACTATAAACCTGATATCCTCCACTCCCTGATGGTAAAACAAGTATAGGGGCTGACACCAACCTCTTCTTTAACTCTTGAAAACTCTGTTCACGATCATTATTCCATTCGAACTTAACACCCTTCCGCATCAATTGAGTCAACGGCAAAGCTATGGATGAGAAGCCCTCTACAAAACGCCTATAGTAACCTGCCAAACCCAAGAAACTCCTCACCTCTGTCACAGTACTAGGTCTCGGCCAATTTGTGATAGCCTCGACTTTCGCAGGATCCAACTCAATTCCCTTACCAGACACAATATGCCCCAAAAATGCAACCTGCTCCAACCAGAATTCACACTTCGAGAATTTTGCAAACAATTTCTTCTCCCTCAAAATTTCAAGCACAATGCGCAAATGTTCCTCATGCTCTTCCTTACTCCTAGAGTATATTAAGATATCATCTATGAAAACCACAACGAACTTGTCCAAGTAATCATGAAACACCCGATTCATCAAATCCATAAACACAGCTGGTGCATTCGTCAACCCAAAAGACATCACAAGAAACTCGTAATGACCATATCGAGTGCGAAATGCTGTCTTCGGAATATCCTCATCCCTTACTCGTAACTGGTGGTAACCAGATCTCAAATCTATCTTCGAAAAGTACTTCGCCCCTTGCAACTGATCAAACAAATCATCAATGCGTGGCAAAGGATATCTGTTTCTGACAGTCACCTTGTTCAACTCCCTGTAGTCAATACACAATCTCATAGACCCGTCTTTCTTCTTCACAAACAACACTGGAGCACCCCATGGAGATACACTCGGCCTGATAAACCCCTTATCCAACAAGTCTTGTAATTGCTCTTTTAATTCCTGCAACTCCAACGGTGCCATTCGGTACGGCGCCTTAGAAATAGGCTCTGCACCTGGAACAAGCTCAATAGTAAACTCCACTTCTCTTTGTGGCGGCAAATCAGTTAGATCTTTTGGAAATACATCTGCATACTCATTCACAACCGGATAATCCTCAATGCGAGGCTCATCCTTAGACATATCCCTCACAACAGCAAGATAACCATCACAACCTTTAGACAAAAGTTTATTTGCCTTTAAGGCTGAAATAATTTTAACCACTCCTTTCGGTTGAGACCCCTGAAACACAAATTCTGGTTTATTCACATCTCCAAAGATCACACACTTCCCTGGACAATCAATTGTCGCACGATGCTCACTCAGCCAATCCATACCCAGAATAATGTCAAAGTCATGCATCAACATCGGAAGCAAGTTAACCTTACAATTCATATTTCCCACAGCTATCGGACACCCTCTGTACTCCTCAGAAATAATAATAGAATTCCCCATTGGGGTAGCAATACACATACGAGGATCAAGTAATGAAGGTAAAACTCCAAGATAACGAGCAAATGATAAGGACACAACAGAATGAGTCGAACCAGTATCAAATAACACATAAGCTTCACGTGTACCCACATGAAGTGTTCCAGAAACGGTACCTGAGTTAGTTGCTGCCTGATTAGCGGTTAATGCAAACACCCTGCCTGAAGGATTCTTCTGGTTCTGCTGACCTCCACTACCAGTTCCTCCACTGCCACTTCCTCCACCACCAGTATTGCGTGACACTGTACAATCCTTTGCCCTATGCTCCATGCTACCACACAAGAAACATGCTCCAGTCTGTCTATAACAAGCCCTGCCCGGATGATGTCCACCACATGTAGCACAAGGTGTAACTGGAATCATATTTGGGTTTCCCCCATACACTGAATAACGGCCTTGCCCCTGTTGACGGTTCTGCCACTGTCTAGGCTGTTGCTGAAACTGTTGATTATTCTTCTGACCACCATACTGATTCTGACCATAAGTTGACTGAGACCTGTTATACTGATTCCTTCCACGCCACTGTCCCTGCTGATTACCATGTCCTCCATTCCATTGCTTACCCTGCACTGAACCCTGATCATCTCTTCCCCTTTTACGATCATTCTGAAACCTGTGAGCTCTAAAATCACTGCGTTCCTTCTCAATATCCTTAGCTGCATCAGCCACCTCTGCCACACTTGGAAATTTGAGAGAGATAATATGACCCCTCAAGTTAAGTTTCAACCCCCATTTAAACTTTTCTGCCTGTTGTGCAGCATTTCCTGCAATTGTCCCAGCAAATCCAGCCAACCTGATAAATCTCGCCATATAGTCAGTAATAGTCTCATCATGATTCTGACTGATAGAATGAAATTCCCTCAAATAAGCTTCTCTGTCAGCATTTGAAAAGTACTGCTCATAGAACAACTCTGTAAACACCGGCCATGTCAATGCCTCTATAAACTCCTCACCCTTAATGGTTTTCACTCCTCTCCACCACCTCTGAGCATCCCCCTCTAGCTTATACACGGCCAACTTCACTTTCTGAGAGTCATCACAACCCAAAGCATCAAATATCTTTTCAAGATGAACAATCCAATTTTCAGCTTCAATTGGAGTTGGTGCTGAATGAAAAGATTCTGGCTTCTGCTTAATGAACCTCTCCAACCATGCAAAAGACTCCAACTGATTTCCCTGACCTTCATGATTCCTTTGATCTCCCTGATTTCCCTGGCCATTCTGGTTGTCTTGGTTTCCCTGACCATTCTGGTTACCTTGGTTCCCCTGATTTGGAAAAGCTTGTTGTATAGCCTGAGTCACTGCTTGAGATATCATCTGAGCTAACTGAGCTGGACTCACATTCACGTTAGTTTGATTACGGTTTTTAGGAGGCATCTACAATATAAGATAAGACACGAATGAAGATCACAAGAATATATAAGCGGAAGCATTTATGAATCAATTTGAAGAGAATAAAGCTGAATGAAATTTAAATCAGAGTATCCATCCTAATGTCTACCCAAACTCACAGGTCAAACCTAAATAGGTTTTCTACAAGAAAGAACCTAAGCTCTGATGCCATCTCTGTAACACCCCCTTCCCAAAATGAGATGAGGGGTTACTTCCAAACCACAAACCTGTATATAGAGTACTAAAATCCACCTTAAACTAAATAAATATGTCCAACAATGTCTTCCAAAATAATACTAAAACCTCCAAAATAATTCAAAATGATAAATACGAATAAATCCAAAATCTCTAATAATGCAAATGATTAAAATAATCTGAGAAGTTCAAATATCCTAATAAATGAAGTAAGGGTAGCTCTCCATCACACCTCCCAAGATCCCCTTAAGTACCTGCCAGAAGAAAGAATACGGCATGAGCCAAATGCCCAGTACGGATTGGAATACAATTTAATAAAACAGAAAGAAGATATATAGTTTGACAGTTATAAATAAACATTAATTTTTAAAACAAGGCTGAAGCAACGAAGGGTTAGGATATTTCATACCGATACAGAACAGATAACAGATACACACATCATAGGGTACCTAATGCGTGCAACAAACCGGACAACGTGTACGGCATATACAACGTCACCGTCAAATAACAAATCACAAATCAAATCAGACTCTGGGTGCACCCACGTATCCTCAAACAAATATCAAAATGGCCAAAGCTCACCACCTGAGCTAACAGAAGGATACGCCGTGACTAATCACACTGCCACGGAAGTGTCATGCCACTGGTGCCGCAATGACATGGCTGTAGTACCCCTACAGCTGGTTAAATCGGTATACCCTATATCACTCTAAGGGTTCAAATAAAATAACTTTCACAATTTTAAAATCACCTGAACATATTAGATATGTATCATACATAAATTTTGAGAATCGCAGAAACAAATATTTAAATTTTCGAAACAGAATTTCAAATAATTTTTGGAAGATCAAAACAATTAAAACGAATAATAACGGAAAGAACATATTACGAGCGGAACGAATTAAATATAACTAATCCTAAAAAGCGTAGTACTGAATAGAAAGGGGACGAAATCCGTACCTCGAAAATAGGAATCACAAATACTAATGATATCCGCAAAGGACCTGCTAAACACTTGGCTCCCGATCTAATTACAAAATATAATTTATAATTAAAATATGATACTCTTTTGTTTAGATAAATATATAATTCATTTTTATTGAAATATTATTTAAATACAATACTATAACCTTATATAATGATTTTAATACCGCGACTTAGACTACGAGACATAACTTAAAACATGAGTCTGACATCACAATAAAACTGCTACATGGTTACATTGAATCAATTTACATATACAATATTTATTAATCATGATATAAGCGATTTAAAACAAGACTTGCCCCATCATGTGACCATGCAACTAGACTTCTGAAACAATTGTTAACAAATAATGCTTATAAAATTATATAACATACTAATTAACTAATAAGACATAAAGTGTACATATAAAGTCTAGTAACACGAACTTGCATATATAATATTTAGTGAATAGCTTTAACCAATGATGTATCTAAAGACCAAACTCGAGACAATACAGAATGTTTAATATTTTAATCATAACAACTGCATCAACCTTAATAGACTTGGCCGACTGTGTGCTAATTATATAATCTCATATGTAAATTATAGAAGATAGAGAAATTTACATACTTATTTCAGTTCTCTCCCTGTATACGAGATCTTCTTCTATTGCGGCTCTGTATCTATTTTCCTCAATCGCCTTTGTGATTAGAATAGGTTTTTATAAATAAAAACGTATCCCGTGTTTATATATATATATAGACCCATTAATAATTAACCTATTCCTAATCTAATTACTATTTTAATACCCAATTCTATTTTTAATCAAATTTTATTAAAACTTATTTTTAAAAACTATTATTATTATTATTATTATTATATAAATAAGTAAATACAGATATTACAGTTATAGTCCTTGATTTATGCTTGATACTTTAGTGAGTTTTCTTACCAAGAATTGTAGTTTCTAGAATGCTGGTGTATTTTCCTACTTTCTTTGGAAGGATCAAAACTGTCAATTAGTGTTACCACACCATGTAGTGAAAGTAGAAAGGTTTAAAGTTGATTTCTGATGCTGGTTAGAAATTTTTTGATACTGTCCTACTTATTGGTACTACACTCACATAAATCGTGATAGTCTTAAAGTTAATTGCTCACACCTAGCGAGCTAACTGTAAGTCAAACCAAAAGAATCATGGTCCATATTTATCCAGACATAGATCTTAAAACTTCCCCGCAAGGCCTGCAAAAACTCTGTAGCGGCCCTGTCCACTTGGTAAAAGGGGACCCCCTGAATATAAGAATGGAACCTGCTATGGTTATGGGCTTACTTTGATCACATCCCATAAAATAATACACAGTATATATCAATTTTATAATAGAAATAGCCCCAAAATATATTATTAAAATATCTTTATATTTATTTGATTTTTTATATTTAGCATAATATAATATAACATGTGGAGTTTTGGATGATCCGCCACTGCATCTGTCTTAATTTGATCCCAGTTGCTGTAGGTTTTCCTTTGCTTAAGATGTTAAAACATCATTTATCATATGTGTTTGATTGCTAATTTAACAGTATTGTTCTGCCATACTCTAGAGTCTAGAACTGCATGTCTGGTTGTGCTGCTGCAATGACGAAACCATCTTCCAGATACATGTCACATTGTTATACTTGTATTTATGCAACTATTAATAATGTGTTTCCATATTAAATGCCAAGAAATAATCTTTATTCTTTACTGGGTCATCTAAGCTTAAAGCAAATTTATTGGTTTCAGCAGCTGAACTAATTACTTCTGATAATATATCAGTTTATACAGGATGCAAACAAGGCTTCTCTTTCTCCACGCGAAATTCCAATCGAGTCTCGTAGCATTCCTTTTGGTTGCAAGAGGGAACGAACTGATGATTGCGCAATGAACAGCGAGGCGGATCCAGAACCAATTCCGATGTTTGAAATCAAAAGGACAAAGCATAGTGATCCATCATCGGAAGATTCAACTACAACAAGCCACGACCTGGCAGGGCCATCGACAAATTGTACACTCTTGGAGTTTCCGTTGTTGGATTCAATCGAAAACAGAGAGAGCCATCACTCCAGCAACACACTTACGTTCGATGCCTCTAACCTCGAAAAATCTGTGCCCCCAGGATACCTGAAATTCATAAGTAATCTAGAAAACGAGATCCTCAACGTTTCTATGGAAAGAGAGACTTTGAAGATCGAGGTGATGAGGGCCCAAGCCATGATTAACGTCCTTCAGTCTCGCATTGAATACCTGAACAAAGATAACGAGGAGTATCGAAGAATGATCCAGGGTAAATAGCTATGCTGGTGACATAAACAGTATGACATCGCAATTTTCACCTGTAGTTGCATTTTGTTCATCTGCCGCTGAGTGCAAATGAACACACTCTGTAGTTGTTTTAGTGCATGCATGTAATTTGAACTCTCTTTGAGTTGAAAACTTGTCTGACTATTATTCGGTGCTTAATCAGACTCTTACATGGTAATTTACTAACACAAATTCTTTGACCAAGTTTGTTCTTGGGCCACAAGAATCTCCAGCCTCCTTCCGTATTAACATTAACAAGTAACAACTCGACTTTAAATAAAATTAAAGTAAGTATATAACGCAAAAATAACTACAATTGGCGATATAATTTTTTCTTTTCTAAAGAAAGCCAAGGGCTCTAAATTTTTTCTTTTTTAATCCTAATTCTTTATATCGCCGGTATGGATGGAGGTTGGAGAATCATGTGACGTGTGTGAACTCTAATTATAAATAATAAATAAATAATCATTATACAATTACATTTCTACATGAATAAAATTTATATATCCATCAAAATTGAAATTATTAAATTTTAATTCGAGACTATGGTACATAAAAAAAATTAGGTAGCCAAAAGCAAGTAATATACATACACTGATACACGGTGTTATAAAATATATAGTTGCATAGCATGAATATTATTATCCAGCAAAAGGCGTAAGCCTCTTTTCTACTGTATTATTCAAAACCCTAGCTCCCTATTTATAATCGTGTTTCTCAACCGATACATACAAATATACACACAACCTTGAATGGAATTAGATTCAGCTTCACTTGCACCTGGCTTTCGATTTCATCCTACTGATGAAGAACTCGTTAGCTACTATCTTCGCCGTAAGATTTGTAAAAAACCATTGCGATTTGACGCCATCTCCGAGATCGATATCTATAAAGTTGAGCCTTGGGATCTTCCAGGTCTTTTTTTAATTGATTTTTGTGGTTTTGTTGGTTATTGATTGTTTTTCTTCTTAAAGTTTTGTGCTTTATTTGATTTGATCAATGTTTGATGATTTTCGTATATGGATTGTGATTGTGTAGGTTGGTGCGTAAAGTTGTGGTGGAATTAGGGGGATTGTTTAGCTTTTTTTATACTATGTTCGATTATCTCGTGTGTGAAATGATTTGTTGAATTTAACTCTTTTGCTTGTGTTTGTATGTGTTGCGATTATAGTTTTGTTTATTTTCTTAATTTGGGTTTGGTAGTGTTGGTAAGTACATTGTGATGCACGAATTACATTTGCAGGTATTCATGTGCCTACTGTACAAGTTGACTAGTTCTTCTCATCAAAAAGTAGTAGTAGCTTTGACTTTCGATTTTTGAATTATATTTTAGAATAAGGAACACAAAATGATAATATTGGTCATGTTTTATTTATAGATTGTCTGAATAGATGAAGAATTTTAATGTGCATTGTAAGTAAATAAAAGTAAGACAAAAAGGCCAGTGCCCAATTTTATTGTTTAATGCTTGATGAATTTAATTTAGCAAATATTATGATGCAAGGTGATCCGACCACAAATTGTTGCCCCTTTGGAAGATTTTGTAAAGAGAAGAATATTTATGTAAGTGTAGAGGATAAGAATCACGTCACTATATGTAGAGAATGAACGCTATGGAGAATGGACTAGTTCCATTATGAGTGGGCTTAATAAATAAATAAATTAATCCAACTAGATAAAAGCCAGCTTGAAATTAGACCCCGACTGTTGTCTCTTCTTTTGAAACCAATGTTATACCCTTCCCTATCATGAAAATGTAAGTGTTCTGTAGTTAGTTTCGCTAAGGTTATTTTAGAATATATATATGCTAATGTCTATGGAAACCAAATGACCAGCATACTGTCCTCATAGGCCTAGGGATGGATCAGTTCTAGACATGTTTGACTTACCAAAATACCACATTTTGCAAGATTACATTTACTATGTCCGTCAGTGATCTTGCTATAGTATATGTTGATTTTTTCGTATGTAAATAATTTTTTTCCTTCTGTCAAGCCTTTATGAGCATCTTGACAAATTGCATCTAGGTTATTCTCAGTTGCAACATCCACTGTCTCCAACTCACCCTCTAAGTGCCCTACTCCCTGCCTCCTATCAGTCAGGGTTACAACTTACAAGCTAGCGCTTTGGGCACTTAAAGGATTTTGTTGGTGGAAAACTACAAGTAACATATTATCTCATATACGGGTATGCTCTTCTCTGTGCGAAGTATTTTAATTTGTATGCATGCACTGAATACACTAAAAATCATGATCTGAGGTTCCTGAGGGATAAAGGTGGGACATGTTATCTCTCCAGTCGTAAGAGTAAATCAGGTCATCTATTAGTTCCATTATGCACAAAATTAAATATTGGGCTTCTCTCTTGTTGTTCTCATCCCCCTCTTTAAATTTCTACTACTACCACTACTACTATTACCCAAATTTAGGTAGTTCTTTGTCTCTACCGCTCTTATTTCTTCATCTCTTGGTCAGTTAAATTTGTATGTTAGGAATCAAAACAGTTTTTTTATATCTTTGTTTCATTCTTAGACTTGGTTTATAACTCCATTTTCAAGCTCTTTTCGTGTTATGCACATTTTTTAGTATGTGAATTTTGTATAATTGTGATAGGTGGTCAAATTCGATCTATCGTAATAAAATTGTATACATGCAGATACACACACTTGTGTATAGATATTTACGCACTTGTAATTATCATCTGATGTATCACTGCTGACCTGTTTGATGATCATGACGTTTTATACTAATGAAGTTATGATATATAGAGGTGGGCAATACTTTTGGTGAGTCATGACTTGAACAGTATACATCTTCTACAAATTCTGCTTCTTTCTCTTCCATACACATGCTAACTCTCTGTAAACAATATTTACTCCATTAGCAGCTCTCAGTACTGAACTGTGTGTGTGAATGTTGGGGTTCAGGTAAATCTAGACTGAAGAGTAGAGATTTGGAATGGTACTTCTTCAGTGTACTTGATAAGAAGTATGGAAATGGATCAAGGACGAACCGTGCTACTGATCGAGGGTACTGGAAGACCACTGGTAAGGACAGGGCTGTTTACCACAGGACTCGGATTGTTGGGATGAAAAAAACTTTGGTGTATCACAGTGGTCGGGCTCCTCAAGGCAAGAGGTCTAATTGGGTCATGCATGAATACAGAATTGTTGATGAGAAGATGGAAAAGGATGGATATCTGCAGGTGGGGTTAATGTAATAGTGTCAGATCGTTAATTACCTCTTCCCTAATTAATTACAAATACAAGAAAGTGTTTTGGTTTTAAGATGAGAAATATGAAATGTAGATAGAACTGCTCATGAGGTACAGTTATTGTCCAAGAGACTTACTTCTGCATGTTTCTTGACGTATTAGTTGATCTATCTTAGCATCCAAGTTGTTAGGATCCTAATTCCTTGCATTTTTTTAATAAGCAGGATGCATTCGTTCTCTGCCGAATATTTCAGAAAAGTGGTTCTGGGCCTAAGAATGGAGAACAGTACGGGGCACCATATCTTGAAGAAGAATGGGAGAATGATGACTTGGCCATAGTTCCAAAGGATGATGATCATGCAGTGGAACTACCGGTATGTGATGATGCTTATCTGGATGGCAATGTTCTTGAGCAGGTTTGTCACTGTTATTATAGGATTCAATTCTTCACAGTTCACATATGCGCATGCATATTCTGGTTTGTCACCATCTTGATATATTCCTATCACATGTACTTTGTGATTAGTTAAGAGCATGTCAATTGTAGTATTCCTGATGTGTAGCACAGAATTATTGAATTAATTCAAGACTCGCCTGTATGACCAAGGTTCAACATAATATTAATTAATGTTCAAAACAGAATGTTTAGGATGAATATGAATAAGGTTTAATAAAGATAAAATTATTGTTCCACACATGAAGAAATAATGTTTAAAATAAAATTACTTCAGTCCAGACGATGAAAACCCTTTGAGAGACCAAGTTAAAGTTATTATTATTCTATACCTCAAGTCCAAAAGGTGAGTCCCACCATGAAATAACAGGCATTGTCTAATTCACTTGATATATATTTATATGCTATGTTACTCGGACTCTTCATTTTAACTTCGAGTACCCGTGTCGGACACTCGACACTCGGACATGGACACTCGGACTTGGACACTTATTTTAGGCCAAAAACATGTATATTTTTCAAAATGTTGCCGAGTCCGATACTTGGACACGTATCCATGTTGGACACTTCTAGCCGAGTCCGAGTAACATAGTTTATATGTTCTATGTAGATTACGTTCAAGGGGTGAACTCATTAACATAGATACAAATGGTGTACCCATTAACATAGATATGAGATATGACTAGGGTACAGCATGTATGTTTATCGATGTTGAACCTTATATGTGTTTTTAACTTATTTATAAAAGATATGCATGTTTTTTAACTCATTTACAAAATTTTCACCGTATCAAATATTTTAGTTGTATACAATTTGTTTACAAAAATGGCCCATCTATTGCTTATAATGGTACTTGAAAGTGGTTATATATTTATAGGCATTTGCCTTCATCCCTCTATTAATAATTAGTTCATGTTTTATTGGTTTTCTTCAGATTCTAAATGCAGTTGATCCTTCGTCTAGTGCTCCTATTCCTATTAACACTTGCATTGAGAATGGAAATGATATTGTGGAAGAACCTATAAACTTCACTGAAAATGCGCAAGAAGCCTGTGTTGTTGATGGAATAAATTATGTCCAGGAGCAGCCTGATAATGGAGCTATGTATAGTTTCCCAGTGCAGTACGGCATGGATGGGGAGTCAGTCAAGCATGAATATCTAGGTGAACCAGGCAATAATGGTGTACCAAGCAACACTGCCAATCCTGTAAATGTGGATCACATGCCTGATTTATCCTTCATAGATGCTACTGATAGGCTTCCATCCAGCGATGGAGCATTTATCGAGACTAATGATCTTCAGCAACCTTTTGATTTGGATGATCCCTCTAGCTTTGATATGCTTGATGAATACCTTCAGTTCTTTGATGCTACTGATGACAATTTGCAAAATATGGGTTTTGAATTCTCGGATATGTTTGGAAGTGAAGAACTTCTTTCCGATTCTGCAGCATTGTTCCCGAACGAGGTAACATTACAAACAAATTTACAAATTTACAATTTGGTTTTGTCTGACATTAGGTACTGACTGTTCAATTTATAGCTCTACTATCAGGATGCAGGCAAAGGTACCAAACAAGAGGCTGGTGGAAAACAGCAATTCGATGGGATTAGTAAGGATTTTGTCTCTTCTTCAAAGACAGCACAGGCAAAATATCAATCAGGTTACAATACAGAATGCTCTTATTATTTATCTTCAAGTACTCCTTAACATTTTAGTACTTGTTAGATTGGTGTCATTGGGTTAGTATGAAAAATGCATCGTGCCATTGTGTCAGTTGTATATGTTAATTATACTTTCTTCTTATTGCAGGTTCGCAGTATCAATTTCTCAAGCAGGCTAGTAATTTGCTGGGGGATGTTTCTGCTCCTCCTGCACTGGCCTCAGAGTTCCCAACCAAGGATGCAACTCTCCGACTGATGAATTCTGCTTCTGCCAATTCATTCCGTGTTAGTGCTGGTATATTACAAACAAGGAATGTGACTTTGGGTCGTGCGGGAGTTAAGTGGTCGTATGGTAAACATGACCTTGCCAACATTGTCCTCTCGGTTGGCCTGTTAAGGGGTGATGACTATTCCGCAGACCTACAGCTATCATCTGGCACTGTGTCTGAGAAAGCTAACTCCGCTATTTCCTGGGGCTGGTTCTACTACTTATTTATGTGGATGCTTCTCCTGGGCACAAGTTTCAAGATTGGGACATATATCTATTCGAGTTGGTCTTTCCTGGATTCCCCAGTCTGCTAGAAGTCTTATGGATCCTGCTGTGGTCTTATATAAATACCTAGTATAAATATGGAGAACTTCTCTCTCTTTTTTTTGTTCGGACTTGGTTGTTCTTAGTTCGTAATTCTCTGGTATTCACTACAGTTATTAAGGATGCTTTAAACTCTTAAAATGCTACTGCCTTTATCCTACAAATTGCTAGCTTTATAGATTGAAGTGATTCCCGTGAACTTTCAGTACAACATGCGTTAACCTAATTCATATCACACAAACTTTCAGTACAACATGGGTTAACCTAATTCATATCACACGACCAGTCGTCATCCTCTCTTTACCTTGGTTGCATTTCCCGTCACCTCTATAATTAATGATTTGCTTTTTTGTTAGATGTCTTGCAATTAATTGTATGCATGTATATATTGGGTTGGAGGGTTGGGGTTGGGGTTGGGAAATTTCGCGTATTAGTTGAGGTTTGTGTTGGTTCATTCACCTCAGGGGTGGTTCAATTCTTGTAAATTGGTTGGGCATTTTCGCGTATTAGTCCAGTCAACACTAGTATGTATTTGAATTTTATTATCATTACGCAAGACAAGTTGCCCAATGTCATTGCTAAGTAGAGAGTACTACAACATGATTGTCTTGAACATCGCTAATTTTGTTACTCGCGATATTTTTTGAGCTTTAAATTCCGAGGGCATTGTCGACATGACACTGGTTATAAACAGCCAAAGGTTTGCACTTCAAATTAAGGTTTGCAATTCATACTCTTGATCATTTTACATCGTACAAAGTTGGACATTCTGGACGGTAAGATGGGCAATATAAATGTTGCAAATTAAAACGAGAGAAGCGTAACTAAAAACAGATCTTCATAGCAATCTTACCCTCTCAAGAATGGGAGGCACGTTTAACATCTTAATTTGAATATGACAACCAACTGGGACACACGAGCAAGAAAGGACCTAGAAGTTGTTAATTTTATTTACTCCAGGTTCAGACTTTTGTATTAAAAGAAATGGTTCGCATAAACAGCCAAAGGTTTGTGGGCTTAGAAAATATCTGCTTATCCAGTAAAAAACCCACACAATTCCTGATCATATATTTGATGTTTTTCTACTAAAAGCCTGAACAGTATATAGAAAAATAACATACATATTGAAAACCCTACTGATGACAATAAAAATGTCACCGCTTAAACAAATAAAACAGACTTTCTTCTCCTCCTCTCCAAAACTGGCAGAAATTGAAGAAGAAAGCAATGTGTGCCCCGCCTTTGTTGGAGGGTTTGGGGATCACATGTCGGCTTTCCTCTTGGCTTGCACAGCCAGTCGCGCATCTCTCTCCCGCTCGAACTCTCGATAATCTGCCCGTTGCAAGAAAGAAACCTTCTCTAAGTATTGATTCCCACTTTTCTTGTAAGCATCCAGCTCATCTTCCAAGCCTTTGTTTTCATCTTTGAACTCCCCCCAATCCTTTTTAGTCTTGTCAAGCACGCTGAGCTTTGGTTTCTTTTTGATTTGTTCAAGAATAGAGTCTATTGCAGAAGGGGCACCACCCGCAGCTTTAGCTTTTTCTGCTGCTTCTTTAGAATCAGCATCAACAAGTTTCTTTACTTCAACCTCTTGACCTGCAAAGTCCCTAACCTCTGTGATCTGCAAAATTACAAGATGCTTTTTAGGATAAATACATACCAGCACTATAATCGACAAGACAAGCACTGTACTTGCTTTTACCAAGTTAAAAAAGCATGGCCTTAATTTGGAAAATCAAAAATTACAGAATGCTATTTCGGTCGAGGACTTCAGGTAAATTACTTAATGCTAAGAACTAAAAATATTGAAGCAGACGCACAAAAACTAACAGCAGTAAAATTATTCATACCTCAACTTTCCCTCTTCCTGAAGGGCCAGCCATAGCAGCAGAATCTTTAACAGCTGAAAGTGCTGCAGCTGCAGCTAGCTTCATCAACTCAGCACTGGTGCCATTCTGGGTTTTATTAGGCTTTCTATCCAGCAATCCTACCTGATGTGATACCTTTTTCTTTGGTGCCAGACCAAGGTGCGTCATCCAACTCTGCAAACTTCAAAATATTACAATAATATTCTAGGAAATTATTTTTACTTTTATAAGTATTCATCATGCAGAAGAAGGGGAAAGTTGTTAATAGAGGAGACACTTGAGAGGAAGACTTCTTGGAAGGCTTGTTTACAGTCGTTCTATGCTTGTTTAATATCAAATTCAGCTTCTCAGATGATACTCCTTTATTCATCTGCTGCCATACAGCATCAACTTTATCTTCCTTTTCTGGTACAACTGAACACACAATGTACAATGTTCAGATAATTCTTAGTATATGTCCTTCAACAGCAGTAAAACAAACTATCTCTACCTTCATGTATGTGAATACACACATGCGTGGTTACGCAGAGTTGCGTGGTGCATGGAAGATGCCAGTGTTAAATAATGTAAAAGATGATGATAATAGATTGATCAAGTACAAATATATTCTGGAACTAGAGATCTAGAAGTTACTATATACCAGTTTCCACAGGCTTAGCCAGTGAGCTTGACTCATGAGGAACTTCATGTTGTGGCTCAATGGTGCATGAACTACTTTCGCCTGCAATATCAAAAATCCATTGTTAAAAAAGTCATCTATTTCTAAGTGAAATTTAAAGCTATAACTGTACTAAAGAATATATGATTCATTTTCACATATGCTAGGCACCAATGACCCTAAAAATAATACCTCTACAGTCTACATATTTACATCTACATGTAAATATATGTAAATACGTGACTGAAGTGCAATAGAAACCCATTCATTTGTAATCAATATCCTAGATTTGCTTTTCTTTTCATCATATGCTCTACGGGTCTTTATCCAATTATCATGGTGTTCTAATTTCACACATGGAGCAAGCATGAATACGAATTGTTAGATTCAGTATGAAGAGAATAGCATCTAATGGAATTTGAGAGTGAAAATGAGAATATCAAGGAGAATTGGATGACTAGGAAGAAACTAAGAAAACTTAGAGAGGGTTATAGCGATTGTAAGGACTACTTTTCTATCTAAACCGTCCAAAATTCCAAAGCAAACTGAAGAGTGGACTTATTATTCGAAAGACATACAGTCTTATTCTTAATTTCATAAAAAGATTATCTACAATTTTCAAATATGTACTTATCGGAGAACAAGAAGACATTTTACTATCGCACCAACTACTGGAGGTAGACACTTTACCATTTTGCCAAACACAACCTTCAACTACTGGTTCAATGAAGTTAAAAAATGTACATGAAGACTGAGCAAAAAAAACACAAGACGCCAGATATAGACCTGTTTGGCTTACCTTCAAAAATTACTTAATACATAACAATATAATTTATAAATGAATTAGATCGTTCAATTTATAAGCCTGTTAGGTGTGTATTTTATAGGTTATTGACAATAAAAGAAATGACAAAAAAGCAGTCAGGGTAATATTAATCAAGTCCAAGACAAACTACAAACTGAAAAATATTATAAAATAGGCACTTCCCATCCAAGTTTTTTAAAATCAACTTATAAGTCTGTTTAATTCACAAGTTATTAGTTAACAAAAAAATTAAATTGGGTTTTAAAGTTGGTTTGACCAACATATAGGCATAAGCAATCAGACCCCTGATCTCTAGTTTGAGGGAGGGGAACTTTGTCAAATTTATTTAATGATTGCAGAAACAATAAACTAGAGTGGCTCTTAGATTCACAATCATTAAAGCGGGAAATCAAAAGTAATCATAGTCTTTTTAACAACTCCCTCTCAATATAACCAATACTAAGAACACTTTTCCTCAACACCAATTATAAAATATGACCCCCCAGCAATAATAAATACAGCAACACAGTCCTTAGCTTCGGCTAAAGGAACAAAATCTTTTGGACACAGTAAAACTACATCTACCAAGCCTAAACCCCCTGCACCATATTATAAAAATGAAAGTAATAAAGGGTATATCACTATGTTACCACTATAATGGATATATCTGTCGACTATGTGTCAAGACATAAACTTAGGTAAATTGTGACAACAAAATTGAGACTGATGATAGCACATAACATAACTAAGCCACATTGCAGCAAGCATAAAAAAAAGCTATTGGATTCAATAGCATCTATTACCATGAAAGAGTGGTGTCAAATTCAACAACTACAGATGATTCATGATTGCTAGAGTTGAATCATTACCAAATCAGATACAACAATTTACAAAATACACCAAGTCACCTGTACTACGCAAAACCAACCCCTATGATCTTCAATAAAGTCAGAACAGGCCACTATACTTCCGTATTGCAAGTCCAAAGCTATGCTAAGTGGCCACAATTACTTTTATAAGCAGCGATCTCCCACCATTTTCCCAATATAATTACAACAGCCCTAAACCCTAAAATATTCCATTGAAAAATAAAAAACACAACTACACATAAACATCTTCATCAAGAAAATTTCAACGAATAAAAGCTTTTGTTTTAAAACAGAGCACAATCACATCTTTCTTTCTTTCTTGTTTTTTTGCCCAATAAAAATCACATCTTTAAGTGTTTTTAGTTGTTACCATTCACCCAATCAACCCCATTTAAGTTATAACTTAGAATCAATCAACAACACTTTGTAATTATCCATAAAAAGCAGCATATTTCAATTCCCCAATAAAATCAAGATGAATCAGTAAACCTTAAAAACTTTTTCATTAAAAAATAAAACATACCAACATATACATACACACCTACATCAAGAAAATTACAAAACAGGGGAAAATCACATCTTTATGTGTTTTTAACAATCAATGAAGCAACCCCATTAAGTTTATAACTCAAAATCAACAAAATCACTTTGTAATCACTGAACCAACGAAAACAACTCAATTCTTGAAAAATTAAATCACTTCACATACATATACACATATAAATAAAGTATAAACACAAGAAACACATTGAATATAATTAAACCAAAAATAAGAAAAGAAAAGCAGATAGGAATGTTAACAGATCGAGATATACCTTGAGCTGCAGCCATTATTTCCAACACAGACAAAGAAAGAGGACTGGTTTATATATAATATAAAATATATATGATATATAAATATATAATAAACCCAAGAAAGAAAAAAAAATTAAGTGAAAGATGAAAGACAGAGATAGATAAAGAGAAGGGTAAGTTGGATTATAGATACACAAGCGTGTGTGTCTGTCTGTGTTTGTGTTTGTGTTTGTGTTTTGACGATAAACTAAAGCCTAACTCTGAATAAGTGAAAGCCGATGTGTTGTGTTTTATATGTACCTTTAACAGTTTAACGTATTACACAGTACGGTTTTATTTTTTTATTATGGATGAATTTAATGTTAAAAATTTAAAATATTAGTATATAATAATGAAATATTACATTTATCTCGAAAATATTTACTTCAAATATTATAAGAAAAAGTATACTCCTTGGGTCCCATTTACATCAACTATACTTCCTATTTTATTTATTATAAAATTATTATTTATATTCAATAATAATTGTGACAAAACAAATGTTAATTTTATTAATTTGATTAAAAAGTAACCGACTCTTTTTGTAATGTATTAGAGCAAGTATGTAAGAAGTATAATAATGATTTTATTCAAATTAGTATTAGAGATTAATGGTTTGGTATTCATTAATAATATTTTATGAATTTTGTCAACTCAACATTAATGCGATCATCCTTGAAAGCAATTTCTTACTGACTGCAGGCAATTCAGAAGAATACTATGAATCACTTGGAGGTGGGTTTATGTTCTTGATGGCTATCGATTGATGCTCAGAGGTCGTTTGATTGACATCTATTTATCCACAACAACTTCCTAAGAAGTAATGATTTATAAAATTGTTTGTTTAATATTTATACGGGTTCCTGATAAGTTTAAATTCCTATATAACGGGGGAAGTTGCTTACTCACCCAGTCCCCACATTAGTGACTTACAATACATAGATAATGGAAGTTCTTAAATACAAACCAAACAATTGTTTTAACTTTTCATGAATTTCATATAAGAATTAAATACCAAGATATTGTAACTTCGCATGAAACTAAATACGCATATGCAACCTACTTGAACATGGTAAAAAGCAAGTAAACAAGACTTCTCGATGTTAATAGCTACAATATTTTCCGGATCCCTCCCGATCATATGTTGGACACATTGTTGTATGATGTTTCTGATTCTTAATAAAGAGCAATCTTTTGTTTCAAAGGAAAAAACAGTTAACACATGTCGTCAAGAAACAAATTTTATTTTCAAAAAAAGAAGAGATTTACATATGTCAATGAATAAATTTTATTTTTAAAAAAGCCATGTAAAAATGGACGGAAAAAGTAATATAAATGAAATATATTAAATTTTATCCAGTAATGAACAGTAGTAGAACATTTCCATTTCCCCCCCAAAAAAAACTCTTATATTAAAGATATCTGTACTCTTTCAATCCTTTCTCAAGAAATAGAAGATTGCCTTTATTACAATATAGACAGAATATGGAATCGAGGGTTAACTACCCAACTGAATGAGGTATGTAAGATAAAAGGTTTGTTTTTTGTCAGGATGTAAGATAAAAGGTTCAGTTAAGCATTTACATACAAAACTATCTGTCCAACTTGAAAGTTTAGTCAGAACTTGGAAGTCGCAGAAATAACTTTGGACAAAACCGAGAACTTGTTTTCCATCTACAGTATATTCAATAATCACATTTTCCTACTTTAATACATCGTCCTCACTTCTTTCCTACAAAACATATACAAAAGGGGGCAGAATAACAATAAAACTATAGCTGCAAAAGGGTGAAATGTCTGTAGGCCTCTTGATCTTCGAACCCTTCATCTAATAATAGTGAATATATTCGTAATTGACTTCCCTGCTGCAGTTATACAAACTATATATTCACAGTCCGTCTATATATATTTTCCCAGTGAAGCTTTATTCACTCAAAAATTTCCTTTTGTGCAGAGTACAAAAGAGGACGACACTCCCATGTATCAAGGAATGCTTTAACATCAACTTTTGGGTTGTGAGGATCGACAAAGGTCTCGATTCCAGTGCAGCCATCTTATTTCATTCAAGGAACCTGTCAACTGGAAGTTGAACATAAAATTATTTGGAATATTATAATGCGAAAACTGGACTAATTTGCAATTTTTGAGTTTACTACCACCTGCTGCATGTCTTTTACATGATTATGAGAATCTAGTGGCGTTCACCCCTTCATAACCTTTTTGGCTTTTCTGCAGAAGTCTTTCACTGAGACTTTATCAGCAAACGTTAGAGGAAGGTCTTCATCAGCAAGCTCTCTTTGGTCATACCAGCATTCTGAAGCGCTCCTATGTTTTGAGCTGCTTCCCTCATCAGATTCAACAGTTGATTGTGGTTCTTCAGGTGTATCACGGTATAAGTGTTTCAACATGAAAAGGGCAGTATCGTAATCTCTCCAATAATTACTGTGGAAGATCAATCAAGCAAGATAAACAATTTTAAGAATATTGTCATAGGTTTATAATAATAGTTTAACTAATGAAAGGTCGAAATGCCTTTTTTCAGAAATTGAATAAAAATCTTTGATGTAATATTAATAATTTCTAAAGAAAAGAATAGAATGCATCACTATTGTATAGTTTCGAATGAGCAATAATTTATATTTAAATGATCAAAGCCTGCTAGCTTATATAAAAATATTGACCCTTGACCTCTCTTGAAGGGAATGAGGGAGACCCCGTCACCCCGCTAGAAAAAGAGGCCTTTGGTCATTCATATTTAACTTTAACTTGGGGAAAAAAAGGAATCAATCTGCCAGATTCTAACCTGGAGGGCATAAATACCAAAACTGCATACACTATATTAACTAAACGAGGAAAAATAATCAAAAAAATAATATGTGCAAGACAGCGACTTACCTTTTCCAAATTCCAATAATATTAGGCCATAAAAGTATAGAGTGGAATCAGAGAATGGAGTTTATTAATAGATCTGCTGTAATTTTCTTTCCCTTTTAAAAAGGTCATGTCCAGTGTAGTAATTTCATTAGATTCAATAAACATTTATCCTACAATATTACATGATGCAACACTATTGTGGATGTTCTAGATACGTTAGTAGACAAAGAAAAACCTTCTAGGTTGTAGCATCAAATACTATGTAAATTTTATTTAAATTGCTAAATTTCTTGTAATCACTATTTCAGTTGCTAATTTGCAATACTGGACCTCAAATGTTTCATCCATTAGCTCTAAACATATCAAGGAGTACATCATAGTTTCCTCAGCATATAAACAAGAATCACATCCCCAGTTGGAGTCATAGTTCTGTTTTCTAATTCAGATAACCAATACTTACGTATGCGCTCCAACTGCTAATATATATGCATGCTGAAATGTCTTGTCCTGCACGAACAAACCAGAACTTATAAGCGGCAAGATATTCATAATTGATATAGAATCAAATTATATAATGGGATGTAAATCCTACCCAACTAAAAATTAATATGCTTTGTTTAGTAGAGCAATTTATCTTTTTTCAAGTTAGTAGAGCGATTTAAAATGAAAAGAGAGCAAGAAAATTGTTGAAAACAACGGGACAAGTATAAAAAGTACTGTATAAGAAAATGAGAGGAAATTTGAGGTAGCAAGCATAAGATCTATACATTATATCCTATACTCCATCTCAAAATAATAGTCTTGTTTGACTTTTGAGTTGTCAAATTGACCAAACTAGTAAATAAAGGAAACAAATCCTTTCCATTATCCTACAACAATAATTTAATATTCCTACCAATATCTTTATCCAATATCATAATATTTTATTATAAATAACAAATAACTACATTACTAAATAATAACTTAGAATAAATACAAATTAACATTTTAATTCCATGCTCTCCATCAACAAGTCATGTTAAAATATTTGATAAAACTATTATTTTCCTCATAAAATTTTAAAATTTAGTAGTAATAAATTTATTATATGATCCATTTACATATTATGTCCTAGCCCATATGGTGATGAAAACTTATTACACGAATCTGATTCAGATCTGAAACTTGTTATGGCCATAGTCTTCTTCTTTTATTATTTTAAATATTTTCAGTAACCCTTATTAGTTGCAAGGTAGAACAGAAGAATTCTCATCCAAATGGTGTTCCTAACAGCCAAAATAGAAATCATATGAAGGTAAAGCCGTTTCAATTTCAAAACTGTAACCTTCAATATTTAAATACATAAATTGATAAATGATAGATAACTTTTTGTACAATAAATTTGAGGATTTATCTGAGTTTCTAAGGTGAGGATAGCTCATAGGCGTTGTTATCTTTATATTTCACTTTATTTTTACCTTCCTAACCCTTGCCCTGCGTCAATGGCCCTTCGGATGTTGCCATGGAAAAACTTGAATCATTGACCGGAGAGGGAGAAAGTAGAAATCTACCTAATATTAATTACTCAACGTTGCTATAATCCCAAGTGTTACTGATTTTCTTTTGCTTTTTTGGGCTGTCATGTTAATGTACCATAGCACTGTTTGGGTATGGATTAAACTTGTTAAGTGTGGTCGTGTGGATGCTGCATGCTTCTACAATGAAAAGGAAACAGCATAGCATATATATGTCAAGGAACAAAGACATAATCACTGCCTTTAAATAGAAAATATTACAGTGCTAGAAATTCATAGATAATGAAACATACCTGAAGCACATGATCAACACGGCCTTGTTCGCTCCCTGTTAATCTCTCCAACATAAATGAACCATAAGACCTCTCTTCTTCAGTAACTTCTGATTCTTCTGAAAAATAAACACAGTTACTAGGACATTAATACAACCTACAGTTTACTCAAAGTCCACTATAGATCAAGTGGTATAATTTAAACTGACAATTGAGTATTTAAGCATTCTTTTTACCATCGTTGCTATCGTCATTTCTCGATTGACATAGTGTGACCACTTTTACCTATTCAAAGAACATATAGTCAGAACACTCACTTATATACTGAAATCAAACACAATTAAGATATGACGAATCAATCGAAATCATAGGTAATGGTTAAACTTAATAAGTGAAGGTAATCTTTGAAGAACGAATGAGGTGGATGAACGATGAAGTGGCAAAGAGGCAGTGTGTTGTAAGAATAACATAGAGCTTTCACATTTATATGTTCATAAGAACATGTGTATTAGAATTTTAAAATTTTAGTTTGGATATCAGATACAGTTGAAAAGTAAGGGTCTACTGTCATATAAGTGGGCAGATATTCACATTAGTCAGGTAAATTTCGGTGGTTCAGCTATATCTGTGTTATTTGATGAGGATCACAACGTAAATTGAAAAATACTAACATAATGAAACAGCAGTAAGGAAATATCATGATAGAAATCAGTCCTACACGATAGGGGACAAGTACATACATAACGACCCCATTACTGAGTATTCAATCCAGCAGGTTTTTGATTTTTTGAAGAAACATTGATTACAAGATGATGGAACTATTTACATTGGCATTCAGCCAACAATTTCGAAGGACACGGGTGATAACTAATGGTTTACAGCAGTACCCACCTTTATGGATCTTACACGATCAAATATCTCTTGAGAACGTATAGATAACTCTTCAGCGAATTCCTGTAAGCAGTGTATCGAGGTCACACTGGGTAGAAGCTTAGGCACACTTATAAATGTAAAAGACCTTACCCGGAATCCTATATGCAACCTCTTCCCACCTCTGTGGTATGGGATGATGACGGGTCGTCTGTTGATACATTCTTTACAGACAAGTGGTTCTATTCTACAGAGTGAATATTACATCAGCTGCATGTCAGATATTTGTTTTGAGCAATTATGAGATGTATCAGTTTAACAGTTCCTGAATGGAGGATCAGCCTCATCATACATAAAACGTTCAAAATTTCAAATACAGGTTTCTCTAACAGAAAAGCATCATGAAAATGACATGGGTAATTGAAAAACAGCAGAAACATTGTTTCCATGGATCATAAACTCCTCTGATTATTGGTGATACAAAATGTTACATGGGGTCATGGCTCCGCATGCTAAACGAAGTGGTGTCTGTCTACTATTCAGAGCTTTAACTAACTTCACCATACTAAACCACAATCAAGAAGGTCCAGAATCTGGATCACGGATTAACTGATACATGAATCACAAATAACAACTGACATACTGGTATATATACATGTGTGTGTGTGTAAGCTTGGGGGTTTAAGGGTCAATGAGTGCAAACTGCAAAGGGACGATGTTAAAATTTACCAGCAGCGGTAATAGCAGCCTAACAGGGTGTTTACAAAGTTAAGATCTGTCTTAAAGGCCAAGTGCTACGCGAGATTCTTATACATATATGTAATTATGTACTATATGGACTCTGAATGCAAAATTATAGCCAAAAATTTTAAAAACATTTTTTTACATATTGAAGCAATTCCAACACACTGAAAAGCTACAATAACTACCTGCCATGATCCATACAGATGTTATTAGAAACCTATAATTTATTTCACCCATTCCAATGGTCAAGTATATATAAATTAACATAAAGTTTGACATGCCTAAAGCAACAGAAACGATGTAAAGCTTTACTGAGTATAGAGTCTATAGACACATGAGGTAGTACACAGCATTAAATAATGGGCAAGACGCAAAGATAGGGTGAGGTCTGTGCTCTCGCATCACACGGACTAGCTTTGAAATATCACTAGGGCATTTTAAAGATTTAGAAGGGTATAGACACTATACTTCTATTCTCCCTGCTCCTCTCTCCTTTGCATGATCCATCCTAAGAAACTCAAAGAAGCAAGCTTCCATGAGCTTTGAAGGAACAGCCACAATTTAGTTTTGAGATGATATCCAAATTTTGACCTGGAGCTATCATTAAGCCTACAGACAGAGAAATCCAATCTGAATCAATCTTAACATATGTTGATTGGATTGGGTTGATAGGGATACAAGTCAGATGTGTGATAGCTTGACCACATACCAGTATCATCAGTCACTTATATTCCCAAGTACATTAATTAAGCATATGTGCGCAATTTCCATTTATAATAATAACACTTCAGGGACATAGGAAGAGGTAGGATATTGAGCAGCTCTACTGAATCTTAAGAGAAGTATGGAATTAAATCAAAAGACTAGGAAAACCTATATGCTACAGGATCAAAAGGATGAAAGATGTTGAGCATTTGTCGACAAGCTGGCATCTCCTCTCTTATATTTTCCTCATCCCAATACTCCTGCCCTTTGCCTGAACAAAACAAAAAAGATTTGCAGAGGTAAAGCTTACAATGCTGCTTAGGATGCTGGCAATAGTAAAGGCGAACAAGCTAATCCAATGTGATGTGCTTGAGAGGAAATGCCGTGTACAAAACAAAATTGAAGGTATACCCAAAGTGTAAAAATGCAAAAAACAGATACCCCTATATTATCCTATATAAGAAGAAAGTAATATATATACTTATAGGGGATGGAATTTCTAAAGCACACTATAAATAAATTCTCTATTAGTGCGACATAAATCATGTATTTTATTCGACTTTTTGATAATCCAACCGTACGGATGAAATATTTATACCAAAATAAGAATATATACAAATTTTCATTAAATTTAAAATAGTGGTGTATCACTTTTATAATAACACTATTTCTTTATATATACTCAATGACATAGATCTATTATAATCTTATTGTTATAAATTTATAATTCCAAGTTAATATATTACATGAAAATTTGTACATTGTATTATTTTGATATGAAATTAACATCCGTATGGTTGGATCGTTTAAATAATAATTAATTTATATAATTTTAAACTGCACTAGTAGAGAACTTCTCTATTGTATACTTTAGATACTCTTTTCCCATATATATATATATATATATATATATATAGTATCATGCTCCTAAGGAAGGTTAAAAGGATTTCTCATATAAATACACTAGGGCTTTATTGTAATTACAGAAAATTTTATATATTTATAAAAATGCCACAACCTTTTTACACTAAAAAATATTTTAACCTGAGGTAATTTTCTTAAGGTCAACCTTAGGGGCTTTTTTCTTATATATATATATATATATATATGGAAAAGTTATATGGAGACCGCATTTTTGTTAGAGACGTCGAAGACCATATATGTACTGCTTGCAGAACATATTTTGCAGAACAATATATGTTGTAATGTTCTGCAAGCAGTACATATATGGTCTCCGACGTCTCCAACAAAAAAGCGGTCTCCATATAACTTCACCTATATATATATATATATATATATATATATAGGGTAACACTCCATTGCAAACTTTTTAGCGTGAGAACCGTGAAAACTTTTACTAAATTTTGCAGAACCATAATAAAAAATGAAAAAAATAGTGTATAACCATAATTTTATTTACAAAACTATAATAAAAAATTTATTTAAACATTTTTTTTGCATTTTTTATCATGGTTCTGCAAAATTTAATAAAAGTTTTCACAGTTCTCACACTAAAAAGTTTTCACCTGATTGTTACCCTATATATATATATATATATATATAATAGATACGGGTCAGTTTCAGAAAACCTGGTTTTTCCATTCTCATTGGGTGTGTAGCTCTCATCTAAGTCAGACCCTATATATATATATATGTTATCTGTATGCAAAACTTTCACAAAGACCAAGAAAATTCATATGATTGGATTTAGTTCCGAAAAACTTGGAGTGTTTTGTTTTTCACAAGTCATAACATCTTAATACAACCTAAAAATTTGACGATTAGATTATTAGAAATAAAAGAACAAATCCAGAATTTCAATATAAAAAAATGATGTCTACTAGTTCTAATGGCTATTTAAACTATGATATAAAAGAGAACTCTGATTTCAGAAAACAGACTAGTTGAGTTACGCATCTTGATAAAACATAATAAGATGCACCATATGCTAATTGAACAAAAAAAACATTTCATTATTCTGAGATGTAATATTCACAAGCCCACTGTAAAAGCACTAGGAAAAAAATATCTACTATATATATATCTAAAATAAGTATTACTGCTACCTATTCCTAAACGAACATTTCGGAGGGCAAGAAATACACCAAGAGGAGATCCAACTGCAAAGAATGTGTCAACCTGAAAAACAAAGTAAGGTGATAGGCAGATGCTTTTAAAGTATATGTAAGAAATCACATACACAGATACAGGCCAGGTGTACAAGTAACTTATGTGCCATCGTGCTTTATGACTCTTTAAAGGGTGACAAAAAAAAGTACATTGAAGCAGTTCATATAAAAAACATGCATCTGGCATGCAAGTAGAAAAAAGGTATGTATCTGGCATGCAAGTAGAAAAATAGGTAAAATAACATGCAAATGGTAAAATCCATAATCATTACAGAGTATTTATGCCATTGAGCTACGAAATTAAGACTGAACAGGCTAGGTTACAGGGAATCTTACAAGAACAAGAGACATGATTGTTTCCAGGTATAGAAAAACTGGGATCGGACTAATTAACCAATTATATTTTATACTTACGAGTTTATCATAAATAACTAGCTGACAATTAATACTCAAGTTACACTATTAATATAAAAATGTTTTATCTGATGATTTATATAAGACTTTATACAACCACATAGTATTGCATAATAAACCAAAATGCAGAAAGAGGTCATCTTATCTCATTAAAAAAATGATTAGAGAGAAGCAGTCACCTTTTTTTTACTGAATGGAGACTAAAGAAGATAAGAGAGATGAAGAAGGTGAGGGGAAATGAGAGACCATGTGCGTGTGCAAGCGCATGCGAGCACCCAAAAATATGCCAGGTTAGCAAGGAAACACAAGTGCTCAGGGTAAGAGGTTTTGGTTGGCTGTAATGTTCTTAATAAATCCAAGGGACACAACAACCATAGAACTGCTGTGTGTTCATTCCCTCGTTACTAAAACCATATGTTAATGTTTGTTCTACAATTTTGGTGGTAGAAATCATTCTCTTTCATGTTTAAATATATTTGGACCAACGTTCAATTTAAGATAACTTATACTACATTATTACATCTATACTTTACCCTCACATAAGTTGCATATAAAATTGAAACCATCAGTCAATAACCATCTTGACTACTGTTTGCCAAAATGTTTCTAAATGAAAATCCTAACCCTTAAAATTTATGTTGAAGCATCACAAAAAGAATGGTTAATGCAGTACCAGCCATAACAACAGAAGTCAAGCGATAAATATTTCCTGTAATATCCCGTTTTTATATATATGTTAATTATATAATTAGTTTTAATTATATAATTAATATAAGGGTGTTGGCCCTATATGTCACAATTTGGGGAGAAAATGCCCTAAATGGCACACCCCGAAAAAATGGCCCTAAATAGCACTCCAAAACGCTACATCGTGTAGAGTTTTGAAAAAAAAAAAATCTCCCCAAAAACGCTACTTTAAGTTGCGTTTTTTAGCCCAAAACCCAAGATAAAGTAGCGTTTTCCCCCAAAAAAATTAAAAAAAAAAATACAAAACGCTACACATAGTAGCGTTTTTCCCCGAAAAAAATTAAAAAAAAGTGCAAAACGCTACACGAAACAGCGTTTTCACCTTTTTTCCAGCACGCCACACTATGTAGCGTTTTGGAGTGTTATTTAGGGCCATTATTACGAGTTGTGCCATTTAGGGCATTTTCACCTCAAATTGTGACATATAGGGCCTTTTCTCTTAATATATGTATTTTGCTTATTCTATTAATAATTGGAATAAGAGTAATAATAATATTAAAGGTTATATTATTATTCTACTTCTATTAGGTATTTGAGAAATAGAATAATATATATACAAGTTATATTTTATTCTAAACCTATTCAACGTAACTTCTACTAGAGCCGCACTTGGAGACTAGGGTTTGGGAAGAGAGGAAACTTTAGAAGAGATTTCTTGTGTTCTTCCATTAATATAAGGTGAGGGTTTTGATTTCTTCTTCTCCATGCCCATGTCATGTTCATCTTCCTATTTGTTTATGCTGAAATTCGTATTTGATAAAATCTGCAACTCAGACCTGTTGTAAAATCCATAACTGATTCGTTTGTAATCGGAATTCGTTGATTCTTGACATTCTGGAAAGCTTGTTTCGATATCTACAATTGTTGTCTAATGCATATTCTGTGAAATCAGGGTCTAACTGTGTCCAAAATTGTGTTCTTTGTTACCCTTCAGTTTTATGTCATGAACACTTTTTCGTATGTTCAAAAATTCACTATAAATCGTTCTTACGTCGAAAAATTTATCGTGATATCAATCTGGAAAGCTTGAGTTATATTCTTTCGTTCTTAGTTAGACCCATTGGATGCTTTGAATGATTTAAATGCCTAAACTGACTTGCAAAAATTCAGGGCTGTTTATACTTTTCTGCAGAGTTGGTTCATATTCAAAAATCCATATCTCCTTTGTTATTCGTCATAAAATTGTGATCTTTATAAGTTATGAAACCTCTGCAAATGCTCTTTAATTGTCTAGTTATAATCGAACTGATATCAGATTGTTTTATTTGTCTAAATCAGGTTTTAACATGACCTGCTCCTGAATAATTTCTGCTGTGTTACTTGAACTTCTAAAATTCATAACAAATTCGTTATATGTTCGTTTATTATGAATCTTATCATTCTGGAATCCTTGTTGAATGTACTTTAACTCTCTAGTTGATCATTTTCCCAGAATCTTGGTCTATCTGCTGTTAAAATTCGAATTACTATAAGTTATGAACTACTAACCTTTTTCAGCATTCGAATTGCTTTGTTCATTGGTATTCGATGCATTGTTTTTGAATCCCTATATTCCTGAACAATTATTAGTTATTTCAGATTATGATTCGATATCTTTGATATTTGTTCATTTGCCATCAGTTTATTCAGTGATCATTAGTTACGAGTGATTGGTCCTAAAACGATTTGGCTCGGTTATCGAGAACTACTAGGATAATGTTTCTTAGTAGAAGTTTATGGACTTTATTAGGCATGTTTACATGCAACCTAAGGGTGGCTCCTTGTGAAACGCCTCTGCATACCGGTATTGCATTTGATATTCGTACACTACATGATCACATTATTTGTCATCTGTTATTAGAAATTGATTTATTCGTTATATCATCGTCATTGATCGTATCTTTCATATATTTTTGCTTTGATCATATATTCATCATTGTATATCCGTCATTGTATTTCGAATTGTATTATTGTTTACTTTTGGGCCCTTCGGCCACCTCACTGAGCTTTGTTCACTCACCCTTTTTGTTTTATTCTTTCCTCAGGTATTGATGATTAGATTTGCGGTGAGGATGGGGTCGCTTTGGGTAGACGACCATTAGTAGTTTTCATTAGTTCATGATTTGAATAAATTGGCAAACTTTAGACCCTCATTAGTTTGAATTGGTACTTTCGTTTTATTTTGCAGCCTGAGTATGGCTTTCGAAACTCTATTGTTTTTAAGATACGAATTTTATTAGGTACCTAATAGTAGACATGATGCCTTTTAGACTTATTATAATTTGTGGTTTTCTTATATTTATTCGTCATATAGCTTGGTGGAAGGATTTATTGAAACTCATTCATCATGAGAAGGTGTTAGGAATAGATTTTCTTGTGACACGAAGATGCTATCGTTTTCGATGATGTGATCCCTAGTGATATTTCGATCAACCACCTTACTTGTTATTCCTTATTAGATCCTGGTGCTTCACATTCTTTTGTTACTCCTACATTTGCATCCTTGTTAGGTTTTCAGCCTCAATTCTTAGATTTTGATTTGACTATAGACTCTTCATTCGGTAATTATTTTGCTCCGTCTCATTCGATTAAAGATTGTCCAGTATCATTATCAGGTCATATATTATCTGCCAATATGATCTTATTAGACATTCGTGATTTTGATTTGATTTTGGGCATGGACTGGTTAGCTTCTTATCATGCCACTTTAAATTGCTCTCCAAGATTGTTAGTTTCTCTTCTCCTTGTACATCTTCCTTCCAGTATCAAGGAGTTAGACCCTTCTCTTCTTCGAGTTTGATTTCAGCGACCAAAGCAAAACGGCTTATCCAGAAGGGTTGTGTTGGGATATTGGCTCTCATTGAGGAGATAAAGGTATCATATTCAGTTATCAGTGATGAACCTATTGTCTCAGAATTTGTTGATGTTTCCCAGATGATCTTCCAGGCTTACCTCCGGATCGAGATATTGAGTTTGGTATTGATCTTGTTCAGGGAGCGCAACCAGTCTCTAAAGATCCTTATCGAATGTCTCCTTCAGAATTGCGTGAACTTAAAGTTTAGCTACAAGATATGCTAGATAAAGGGGTAATTAGACCGAGTGTATCTCCTTGAGGTGCTCTTGTCTTATTTGTCAAGAAGAAAGATAGAACTATGCGGTTATGTATTGATTATAGAGAGCTCAACAAAATCACTATAAGAAATAAATATCCACTTTCGAGAATTGATGATTTGTTTGACCAATTACAGAGAGCTTGTTACTTCTCAAAGATCGATTTGAGGTCTGGGTATCATCAGCTTAAGGTGAGGGAACAAGATATACATAAGACAGCTTTTCGAAAACGGTATGGACATTATTAATTTTTGGTGATGTCTTTTGGTTTAACTAATGCTCTGGCTGCTTTAATGGATTTGATGAATAGAGTGTTTAAACCTTTTTTTGATCAGTTCATTATTGTGTTTATTGATGACATCCTCATATACTCTACGAATAAAGAGGAACATGAAAAACACTTGATATTGGTATTGAACACACTTCGTGAAAATAAGTTATATGTTAAATTTTCAAAGTATGAATTCTGGTTGGAACATGTTTCATTTTTGGGGAATGTGATAATGAAGGAGGACATATCAGTTGACCCAGAAAAGATTTCAGCAATAGTGAATTGGGATAGACCAAAGACTGCTAAAGAGGTTCATAGCTTCTTGGGTTTAGCAGGATATTATCGTCGGTTTGTTGAAGGGTTTTCCGAAATCGCCTTGACACTTACTCGATTGACACAACAGAAGGTGAAATTTGTTTGGTCAGATGCTAGTGTAGAAGCCTTTCAGAAATTAAAGTCAAAGTTAGTGTCGGCCCCAGTGTTGACGCTGCCTTCGGATACAGGTCGGTTTGTAATTTATTGTGATGCTTCCAAGTTTGGATTGGGTTGTGTGTTGATGCAAAATGAGAAGGTAATTGCTTATGGCTCAAGACAGTTGAAGTCTCATGAGAAAAATTATCCTACTCACGATCTTGAGTTGGCTGCAGTTGTGTTTGCTCTTAAAATATGGAGACACTATTTATACGGAGAAACTTGTGATATTTACACTGATTATAAGAGTCTTAAGTACATCGTCATTCAGAAATAATGGAACACGAGTCAACGTCGTTGGTTAGAGTTGTTGAAGGAGTTGGGTACGAATTTGAACTTTAGTACTGCATACCACCCGCAATCAGATGGTCAAACTGAACGTACAATTCAAATATTAGAAGATATGCTTAGAGTGTGTGCCATCGACTTGAAGGGTTCTTGGGACACCTATTTACCGTTGGTTGAGTTTACTTATAATAACAGTTATCAGTCTAGTACAAAGATGGCTCCATTTGAGATATTGTATGGTAGAAGGTACCGAACACCTTTATATTGGGATGAAATTGGTGAGAAAGCACTTCTTGGACCTGAATTAGTACAAGCCACAGTTGACAAGATAAAGTTGGTGCCTGAGAATCTCCAAATTGCTCAAAGTCGACAAAAGAGTTATGCTGATGTACGACGAAAAGCTTTGAAGTTTAGTGTTGGTGATCATGTTTTCCTCCGAGTTTCACCATGGAGAGCAGTGAAGCGATTTGGTAAGAAAGGGAAACTTAGTCCTCGTTTTGTTGGTCCGTATGAGATATTAGAGAGTATTGGTCCCGTTGCTTATCGAGTTGCTTTGCCTCCTGATTTGTCATATATTCATAATGTGTTCCATGTCTCTTGTCTTCGTAAATATCATCCGGATCCATCTCATGTGCTTAGTTATGAACCAAATCAAATTCGTGATGATTTGTCCTACGATGAAACTCCAATTCAGATTTTGGATCGCAATGATAAAGTATCGAGGAAACAAACCATTCCATTAGTAAAGGTGTTGTGGCGCAATCACTCAGCCGATGAAGCGACTTGAGAGATTGGGAAGGATATGCGTGAAATATATCCTGAACTTTTCACACAAGGTACATGTTAGTTAAATTTCGAGGACGAAATTTTTATAAGGGGGAAAGGATGTAATATCCTGTTTTTATATATATGTTAATTATATAATTAGTTTTAATTATATGATTAATATATGTATTTTTGCTTATTCAATTAATAATTGGAATAGGAGTAATAATAATATTAAATGTTATATTATTATTCTACTTCTATTAGGTATTTGAGAAATAGAATAATATATATACAAGGAAGATTTTATTCTAAAACTATTCAACGTAACTTTTACTAGAGCCGCACTTGGAGACTAGGGTTTGGGAAGAGAGGAAATTTTAGAAGAGATTTCTTGTGTTCTTCCAATAATCTAAGGTGAGGGTTTTGATTTCTTCTTCTCTATGCCCATGTCATGTTCGTCTTCCTATTTGTTGATGCTGAAATTCGTATTTGATAAAATCTGCAACTCAGACCTGTTGTAAAATTCATAACTGATTCGTTTGTAATCGGAATTCGTTGATTCTTGACATTCTGGAAAGCTTGTTTCGATATCTACAATTTTTGTCTAATGCATATTCTGTGAAATCAGGGTCTAACTGTGTCCAAAATTGTGTTCTTTGTTACCCTTCAGTTTTATGTCATGAACACTTTTTCGTATGTTCAAAAATTCACTATAAATCGTTCTTACGTCGAAAAATTAATCGTGATATCAATATGGAAAGCTTGAGGTATATTATTTCGTTCTTAGTTAGACCCATTGGATGATTTAAATGATTTAAATGCCTAAACTGACTTACAAAAATTCAGGGCTGTTTATACTTTTCTGCAGAATTGGTTCATATTCAAAAATTCATATCTCCTTTGTTATTCGTCATAAAATTGTGATCTTTATCAGTTATGAAACCTCTGCAAATGCTCTTTAATTGTCTAGTTATAATCGAATTGATATCAGATTGTTTTATTTGTCTAAATCAGCTTTTAACCTGACTTGGTCCTGAATAATTTCTGCTGTGTTACTTGAACTTCTAAAATTCATAACAAATTCGTTATCTGTTCGTTTATTATGAATCTTATCATTCTGGAATCCTTGTTGAATGTACTTTAACTCTCTAGTTGATCATTTTACCATAATCTCAGTCCATCTGCTGTTAAAATTCGAATAACTATAAGTTATGAACTACTAACCTTTTTCAGCGTTCGAATTGTTTTGTTCATTGGTATTCGATGCATTGTTTTTGAATCCCTATATTCTTGAACAATTATTAGTTATTTCAGATTATGATTCGATATCTTTGATATTTGTTCATTTGCCATCAGTTTATTCAGTGATCATTAGTTACGAGTGATTGGTCTTAAAACGATTTGGCTCGGTTATCGAGAACTACTAAGATAATGTTTTTTTAGTAGAAGTTTATGGACTTTATTAGGCATGTTTACATGCAACCTAAGGGTGGCTCCTTGTGAAACGCCTCTGCATCCCGAGTCTTTTTCGAAAATCGAGTCAAGTCCCGACTTCTGAATCCGAAATAGGCGCAAAGTAAACTGGCCCAAATACAACAACTTGGGTAATCCACAAGCCCACCACAGGCCCCCAAAAGATCATGATTTGTTGGTGCATTTAGTAGTATTACTTTTTACTTATATACTGAAGTAGTATTACTTTTTACTTATATACTGAACAAATTATCTCAATCTACTCGATGTGGGACTGGGGTATTACAAACTCCCCCACTTAAATTCCTGACGTCCTCGTCAGGCCGAACAGATAGGCCATAGGCCCACATCGTACCTCTCTAGCCATTGTGGAATAATACCGGCTAGTTTCGTGTCCCCACCTCCGGACCTCTGTCCATTGTGGGATAATACCACCAGCCTTCGTGTCCCCACCTCCGGCAACTTGACGAATCAAGCTTTCGAGAGTTGGCTCTGATACCATATGTGACAACCCGGGTCAAATCCCGAGTCTTTTTCGAAAATCGGGTCAAGTCCCGACTTCCGAATCCGAAATAGGCGCAAAGTAAACTGGCCCAAATACAACAACTTGGGTAATCCACAAGCCCACCACAGGCCCCCAAAAGATCATGATTTGTTGGTGCACTTAGTAGTATTACTTTTTACTTATATACTGAACAAATTATCCCAATCTACTCGATGTGGGACTGGGGTATTACAATTCCCATATATACAAGTCACAAGATAATATAGCTATATTGTTATACTATCTCTGTATCAAATGCATGAGAAAAGTGACAAATCTAACCTCAACTATCAAACCCCTCTACACATGTCTTATGTCTGTAGTTAGAAACAGCTCATCTGTTGAGATGGTGAACAATGTTTTACTTTCAAGAAATACCTACCACACACACTTTGTAATTCAGCTCTATTCAACTACCTTGGAAAATTATTATTATCTAATTTTTTTCACTACTTCAATATCTACTTTTTAGAAATGAAACACCCCTGGCTTTCCCAAGGTAGAGTTACATGCTTAATAGTATTTGACAACAAAGATATCACTGATACAATCATACACACGAAGTTCAATGATAATTTAAGATAGTGAAAAAAACTAATAATAAGAACGGAGCAGATCAAGCATAAACTTAGTAAATAACATATACTCTCTTCATAAACATAACATGCAAGGATCTAATGAATTGACGCGTACACAATGACAGTAAAGATGTATGGTATAAAGGAGCCTTTGGCCCTTGAAACCCAAGTGAACAAACTCCCTCGAACAGTGAGTTAGTGACCATATAAAGTTGGATGTAGACATTATTTGCAAATACATCTAGATGATGCAAGGCATTTTATAGGTAGCATACTATACTAGTATACTCTGCAATAATATAACAACCAAAATGATAGATAATATACTTGCATGATTAATTATTCTAAACTAGAACTTGATTTGTGGCACACAAATTACTTGAATTTGTTCTTGTTTCCCACATGAACAACAAGAATGCATGAAACATATCCAAGTACAAATTCAATATTGCAGACTATTCAGACTAGGCGATGACACTATATAAATCAGGAATACGCAAGTTATCCTAATGACATACTTCTAGTGGTGCACCACCCAAGAGTACATTATATTTCAGAAGAATATTACCTTAAATTTCAACTTCGTGTAGTTTATGTAAGGTGTAAAAGTCTTCATGGTAACATTTTTCCCAGGTGGAGGCATCTCAGAAACTGGTTGACTAGTCAAAGATGTTTCCTTCTCAGTTCCTGATCAAAGATCAGTCAAAAACAAATTTGTTATAAGGTTATGAAAAGTTAAACAGCCACTCAGTAAAACAGATTGTAACACCCAAAAGACAAAATAAACTACATAAATTGATGCTAAGAAGAAAACCTCAGTTATCTAGTACTGAGAATTGTACCTTTAGCCCCAGTGTGAGATTCCAATTCTCTGATTCTATCCCGTAGGGCTTTAATCTGAATGAGCAAAGGTTTATTAGATGACAGACAGAGAAAAGCATGCCTGATCTTCGCGATTCTGAATATAATTTTATTTCTCCTTGTTTTCTTTATCGAGTCTAGTGGCAATCAATCTGTATATGTGTAATTTATCTAAAATAAGAGTAAGTAGATAAATTCACACAACAATGTAAAAATTATAACCTCTTCCATCAGTGCATCAATTGACTTCACTTCATTGCTCTCAGACACTTCTGCCGAGATTGCATTTGAGCAGCCAACTAAATTTCCACTGTTACTGTTTTTTTCTTTCGCTAAATCAATATTAGTGTTTCCTGGTTTATATGATTCATGACTTTTATCTGATAGAATGCTACTGTGATCAAGAACAGGTGGCGTGATATATTCATCTGATGGTGAGTCGTCATATCGTTTAGACCCCACATGTACAGGTGAATTTTCATCAGATGTTGATACTAGATGTATAGCAGGGACAGAATTAGCATGATCTTCATATGATAGCGGGTCATCATTTGGTTGTATAGACTCCACTGTATGTTCATCAGATGATGATACCTGGAGTGTAGCAGGGGCAGAATTAGTCTGAATTTCATCTGACGGTGAGTCATCATTTGGTTGCCTGGGGCCCGCAGGTACAGGTGAATGTTTATCAGCTAATGGTGAGTCATCATTTGTTTGTTTGGACGCCACGGATACAGGTGAAAGTTCATCAACTAATGATACAGGAAGAATAGGAGGGGAAGAATAAGCAAGATCTTCCACAGGCGACAATTTTGAGTTGACATCTAGCATGTCTTTATCAGCGGGATCCTCGATACCCTTGCTCTTATTTTTTACGAGAATGTCCTTTCCCAAATTGGAGGCACAGCCACTCTCAAAAGGTTGCTTTTCAACATTAGCATTAGATGATTCTCTGTCCAAATTTCCCGTGTATGCTAAATCCACATGAAATGGCGAGGACAAATTTTCTTGATGACAAAGAATATCATACGAAAGGACACTTCCAAGGGAATGACCATATAACGAAACCTGCAAAAAGGAATATCGATCAGAATATATTGAATGGTTAAAAGTACAGGAAAAGGTAAGTAATTTTATATAAAAATAAGAGGGTAGGACACACCTTTCCATCATAACCTGGATTTCTCTTAAGGAACTTCAAATATAGACGGTTTAATTGGTTCGAGACCTGAAGACAGAACCAATATCATCGTTTCGAAAGTGTTGCTGACAAATATTCTCTTGAACTTGAACTAAATGACATTTAGAAACTTGACAGTACATGCTTAAAGTCCTCCATTCACACTTAATATCCAATGATGTAAAATTACTTATACAAGCAGTAAGTACCAAAGAGAAGCCAAATAAAAAAACTATGAATTAAACAGAGAGACAATATCGGTTCATACCCGAGAGCATGATTATTCTAATTACAAAAATAGAAGTAACTCTACGGATATATGGTTGCATCTCTAAATTGCTCAGAGCTGAGGATCTAATCATGTTTTGCCTCCGTTTACTGTTGATAATAGAGAGATACTAGGGGTCATACCCTAAGGCGTGACATTTTAAACTTCATCATAACCACATTATATATAAAACAACACCACTTTCCTTCATAGAGCTAAAATGTTCAGAGTACTAAGATTTTACCATACCCATCTAAATATTAATATATATGTAGCAGAAACTATCATTGCTATAGATGGGAAACACTAACAATTGAGATTAAGTTTAACAATTAAGTAATTTCGACAGTTGATCTGTACTTGTGAGTCCTATTCCAATTAACTTTCACGTGATAAACAAAAGGTGCTTGTAGCTTCATTTTCAAGTAATTATTTGACTGTCATTTTAGTGCATGCAAAGAGAAACTACCACAATAATAAATGTGCTCATGACAAAAGGCTATGACAAATATAGAACCTCGGCAGTGGCGAAAGAAGTGGAAGGAAATATATAAACAAGGTACCGAGTCAATGATAGCCTGACAGTAGATTGGGCTCATGTAGTATAGTATATCATGAGCAGTTGCACTCAACATCACGCGCAGCCCCCGTAGACCATCTAAAGTGATTTTTTCAACAGCAGATTCACCACTGAGCTTCAAATTCCTCCTCCACTGGTGATCAGAGACATCAACTTATACTTGTGAGTTATAAAACTGAATAAAAAATCTAAGAATCCCCAGAAAAATGGTGGCAGCCTATGTTACTCGGACTCGGCTAGAAGTGTCCAACATGGATACGTGTCCAAGTATCGGACTCGGCAATATTTTAAAAAATATACATGTTTTTGGCCTAAAATAAGTGTCCAAGTCCGAGTGTCCATGTCCGAGTGTCGAGTGTCCGACACGGGTACTCGAAGGTAAAATGAAGAGTCCGAGTAACATAGGTGGCAGCAACAAAGTCAGTCTAGTAAGTATAGTGAGGCATGTGTATGTATGCGAAACACCACTGTTTTCACAAATAATATCAAGATATATCTCAACTCAGTTCTGATACTAAAACATTCAGAGATCCACCAAAGTATAAAACAGAGTATGATTGAGAATGAAGTTATACAGAAATGCAGTGAAGTACACTCCATGTGTTTAATAAGAATACCGAGTGAACTAAATAAAGCAAGATGAAGTGTAGTGTCTACCTGGCATGGGATGAAAAGGACCCGTTGGGTGCCACGTTGGTATCGAGTTAGGTGCCTTTCAGCTAGGTTTGCTGTAATTTGGCGAAATGTGGCAACATCATCTACTAGGTTAGATTTCTCCAACCTTTGACCGATTCCATGGACCATAAAGACCACATGTCGGACTGGAACCTATAACAAGAGTAATAAATTTTATTTAAAAACCATGTCTAACATGAAAATGTAACGAAGTTTCCTGAATCACATTCCTGATGTTAAAAGCAGAAATATAAGTGTATGCATTGGAGTGTAATAATACTGTCCCATTTCAAATACCTTGAGATTTTAAAGAGCGCATAATAAGTATTACAGTCAACTCAACCTGTTTCCAATAGGTTTTGGGTTAAAGTGGTTCAACTTGCTGTAATTTATAATAAAAAACAAAGGAAATATAAAGACAATCTTTTTTTTTTTAAAAGAGAAGACAATCTGCTATGAACAGAAACTGGAACTTGACAGTATGGGGTAAAACAGAAATTATATAACTAAGATTATGTAATACAGAGCACCAAGTGTAGGGTCACAGTGCTTTATAAAATATTAGCCAACCATTAAGCATCTTTAAAGGAGGAGACTGGACAGATTTAGTTAGGTTACAGCTTCGTGTATGGGAGCATTTAAGCAAGAAGTCAATAAAGATTGGTGGAAAACTTTATCAAGTACTTCTTCAATTTTACTTTTTCATTTTTAGCAAGACTCTTGCACTTTCTCTCCTCTCATGTCTAGCCAAACTTCATTTATCCATGATTAAATAATTCATATGGCTGTAGCTGCCCTACTGGTATGCCTCTTGCCTCAACTGTTACAGATTGTCTGCTCCATTATTCTAACAGAAAATATGAAGTACTGCAGAACTACTTACTTCAACAGTAGATATCTCATTTTCACCAACAAAAATTGAACAAAGATATTCACTTCCTCAGAAAACCCCAAAATCTTTTTAATTAATCTATAAATATAACTTTTTTCTCAAATTTCACGCAAATCCACCAATCCAGTATCCATTCATAAGGCATGAGCAATGGGGAATGGAAGTGTACAAAGAGAATTCTTATAGATGTTATTAATTAGTATATACATATTTAGTGGAAAGGGACATTAGTGCATCCACGAAAGTGAATATAGAGGAGAATTCATTAATTAGTGTATATAATTTGGTGTAGAGGGAAATTAATGTATCTATCTATAGGTTTTATATGTGGTGATGGTAATTTATTAAATATGTATGTTGAAGCAAAAACTATAAGGAAAACATATGTGATATGCCACTGTCCATTGATGGAATATACTAATCTTAGTGATAAAACAAAACCACCAATACAGTCAGAAAAAACACTGCACAAGATTAATATCTCCTCTGTGGTGCTACTAATAAAAAACCACTAGGATGTCTGGTGCAACTTTCTAAACTTCATGTACATATAGCATATGTGGTAGATATGCTTACAAAGTTACAATAAAATGACAGCAAATACCTCAGAACAGTAATCATCCATTTCCTCTTCCTTCTGTTGCCTTAATTCGTCCTGAAACAACAGAAATTATTACAATAAAGTGTCCATCTGATTATAAAAGAGTCAATTAATGTGTAGCTACCATGTACATGCCGTAGATATTATGAAGTAACATATTCGATAGATTAAGCAAAATTTCACATGCACGAAAATGATCAAAACACAGAAAGATACGAGATTCACAGTATGAACACCTCTAAATTAGAAGTCCTGGTCCAAGTACAATTATGTACTCCCTATGGTCCTTTTTATAGGGCATTGCACGCAACTTTGGGTCATAATAAAAGGAGTTGTACTCAATATTTTTTAATAATTCTTTTTTTGAAATATTGAGTAGAACTCTTTCTATTTAGACCTTGAGTTGCGTACAGTACCCTGTAAAAAGGACAAGAGGGAGTAGCTTCTAAAAACCAAAGAGGAAAGGAGATGATACAGATAAGATTAAATGTTAAGGAACTTCACATGTAACCCTACTCTAGCAAGGAAATGAATGGGAGGCATTAAATGATAAAACATAGTCAGACCTTTATTTGCTTAATCTATATATCAGATGAATGCCTTATGCCTTGTACAATTACCACAGAGAGATGGGAAAAAAGGGTTATAACAGATTACAGAGCCTTCTGGTCATATTCATGTATTCAGCTATGTGTTTCTTTTTTTTTTCTGAATTGAAAATCCATTCATTCGTGTCAACAAACATACATAGCATCAAGTAGAAACTATCTTCAACCATTCGACATAAAACTGAACAAAATCTAAGAGACTAGTAATACCTGGGTTGGCTTTGATGATTGAGATGAAGCATATCCACGCCTTAGCCTAACACCATTTCCCCCCGAACTAAAGGCACTAGAAAACCCAGAAGCATCAGAATTTAGCCAAGCTTCCCATGTATCATCTTCTCCGGTGAAAAGTGCATGCAGTCCCTACATGGAACAGTTGAATTTACATTTAACATCTAGACGTTGATAATCAGAAACGTTGAGCTTACTCTTACATTGCAAACCAGCATACCAAGGTGGAGCCTTGCAGATCAACTCGAGCCGCAAAAAGTCCTGATTGCTGAAAGGTTCTTCGACGCCAAACCTGAAACAATTAGTCTAATAGTATCTTATTTCCTAAAATTTGACAAAGAGGAAGAATGCGCTGAGTTTCACTGACCAAAGAACTGATCAAACAAAGTAATATCTAGCAAAATAAATGGACGGGCAGAATTCTAAGATTCAAAACATAATCCGCCAATTCCAAATGGATAGAAACACAGTTACATATCAGTAAATATCGGTGCACCGTCACTTCTCGATTTAATAGTCATTTCATTCTGTCATGTACATATTTCAAATAAGACAAATAAAGTTGAATCACAGAACAAATGTGTGATCATCCATTTAAATTTTAAGACTGCAAAAGAAGACTTATAGTCAGTGAATCATACCCGACCACGGTATGCATACTCCAATTGTTCAGCAACATCTTCCCGAAGTGGAAGCCAATCAAGACCATTATTAAGAGCAAACCACTGACCTCTTAATACACGCCGATCTTCTCCATTCCAGTAAACAGGAAAGCAATGCCTCTTTACTAAATCTACCTGCATTAGCAATGGCCAATTATGTAATCTAGAAAGCCTCTAGATGTTGCATTATCCTCATTTAACTAAACTTGAATAACAATAATCTCTTGAGTAAAGCACATGGAAATACTTCTATATTTAAATAACTTTTGAACAAATAGAAAGGAATATAAAAATGGTTGATGCCTTGAATAAAGGTTTGAACAGGAAAATTTTTCAATTGTTCAATTTTTTGGGTTAGAAATGATTACAGAATTTTAAATACACATGCAAGTTGTCTCTACTGTGGCTCAAACCCTCGAACTCTTATTACTGAGAGGAAAGGGGTTCAAGTTAGACACACAAGATATATACACCAACTTCGTAAAAAGTTATAAAGCTAACTATCACAAAAAAATTAGGATATTTGTTAAGCTTAATCACTAAATAATTATCGGGAATGGTAAAGCTTTTATAATAGGACAAGTACAACAGGCAACATAGGACAGGTTGTGCTAAATTCCCACGATTCACTCCCGCCTGTCCAATACGTCTGTTAGGTAGGGAAAGATTGGGAACTCAAATCTACATCTATTATTGGCCTCCCACATTTGAAGAAATTAAAAATTCTGCATGCCCTTTATTAGTGTTCTGCAACTCAACACACTCTGTTCTGCAGCAGAATGCACTTATGTAGAACATTATATTTTGCATTGTGTTGGTTTAATTTATATATATACAAAGAAGTTTACAAAAATCTTGTATTAGTGTTTATAAAATTACGCAAGTGAGAAGCATAACAATGATGAAGGTTACCTCATAAAGCCCTCCCTTTACAGGAACTCCGACTCTCTCTTCTTCAGCTGTGAACAGCTGGGGTGATCCAGCACTTTCTAAGACGGATGATCTTAGCTGCGCACCTAACCTAGAACTGGAAGCTTTTGGCTCTTTTGGGCCTTCACTACAATCTGCATACTCCTTCCACCAACTAGATAGCAACTCTTCCTCTTTCTGTGAATGGACATACAAGTAATGCTTCACCACTTAATATATGGACAGTTCTATACAACTAGAATACTGATGTAGCAAAATACAATATTTGCAATGTAAGCCACCATAGCAATGTAAATCATATAATTGGCAATTACCTGCAGGAAGGCTGATTCGATAGCAAGAGAATCCCGCATACCAAACCGAAAATATTCACTTTTCCCTACTATTTCTGCGTGAGGGACTGAGGCAGCCAGCTCTAAATGAAACCAAGCAATCACAATGTCATGGGTAAGGAAATGCTGATCTCTCACCACTAAATATAACGAGCCTGTAGCGGAAGTAATTACATCGCTAGCCTATTATTGGTGGATTACCATGTCAAGCACATCAATTTCAGTACATTGGCATTAACAGTGCGACAAGGAAGGTGCTAATAGTGTACTCCCCCAAATAGATTAAAAGATAAATAAACTTACAAGTAATCTCCAAAGTCAATATAAAAGAATAATAATACATTTAACAATTTCATTCAAGTACATATTAGGTTTATGGTTACAAATTATATTTGTACCCTCTATTGAGCTTAAATTGGTATAAAAGACTTTACAGTATTGTCAAGTTCAACTTTGTTGACAAGTTCTACTTCTACTTCTATCTAGTTTATGTCCACACCAAAAAGAAAGATTCTGGACTAAAGTACCGCCAAAAGAGTTACATAAGCTACTATAACGCTTTGAAGTAAAAACTAAATGTTGCTTCGAAATTACTTCTACAGTTCTATATATTGTCATTAGAACCCAATGAAACAACAAAATGAGTTCAATCTATTGCTGGTTAAACTTTATGATGCTTCAAAAATAGCCACGTCCTCAAGGTGAATTACTGAAGAGTTCTTCAATATCAAAATTGTTATTGAGGATGATATGCATGATCCATTTAAGAAACTCTATTAACAACCAACACATGGCTTTTGAGTGAAAGTGCATATCAACGCATAAGTATGTTCTATGTATTAAGCGGGTTTTAGGGGAGTTGGTAACTTAGGTAATACCGAGGTTTCCAAGGTTAAAAATTACCCTAAAAAATAACTGGGATCCTAGTAATCCACTCTTTAATCCTAATCAAGGTTTTACATAATTGATGCAATTACGCCCCCTCTATTAACATCCTGCGATAGTGAGGTGTCAATGTTACTAACTTGACTTCTATCAAGCTTAGAAGAAAGCCAAGACAAATACATCCACTACAAAATTAACATGCATTATATTTAAAATACGCATAAATCAATCAATTCAGTAAGCAAGCAACAAATCGAGAACTAACCATTTTCGGGTAAAGGGACTTTACAAAAATACCATCTAACATCACCACCATCAGATGAACTCGTTGTCTGAGCAAGATACTTGTGTCTACCCTCACACTGCTCAATCTCATCTACTAACCTTCTTATATTTGATGGGGTGTTCTTCAACATCTCAGCAGAAGTTTCTCCACTCTTATCCCCCATTACATACATGTATGTGTATATATATAGTGTAATAACAAGTACTATATCTATAAACTAAGCAATTATATGATAAAATAGTGAAATGGGCACCCTTAATTTTCAAGAAACAAAGGGGTAAACTAAGCCAAACAAAGAAATTATGAGTTGGGTAATTTACAAAAAATCAAGAATCATAAAAGGGTATGTATGTGTTAAAACTAATGATAATAATCATGTGATTTGCGATTGAATTCAACAGAATAGAAATGAGTGAGTACATACATACAATACAAGTTGTGTTTGCGTGTGATCTGTGTGTATCTCAGTATCTATATCATCTCCAATTATTATTATTACAGAGAAGCATAGAATCTATTAATCAGTTTTTTAATGTTTTTTTTGTATTAAAAACCTTAAACCATCTAATGTTAAATTAAGCAGTTCTGAATCATTCCATTTATTTTCAGAGAATATTCTACTTAATATACGAGGACAAAAAATTTAAAGAAAAAAAAAGTTACACCCGGTCAGGGTGAGCCCATATCTATACCATTATATCCTCTGAATAATAAGATTGAGAGAGATCTTATCCAGATATTATCAAAATTCAAATGATTGATTCTTAATATTAATTGTTTATAAATTATAATCTATATTATATTATTAAACCCGAAACAATAAAAGTTTGGTAGTCGGTCGTTATTTGATCTCGGTCGGTATTTCGGCTGGATAGTTATTATTGTGCCTAACTTTTTTAACTTTAATCTCTGGACCAAAACACATCTCACATTAGTTTTCTAACTAAAACACACTCTTAAACAAAACACGCAAATATTATTTTATTATAATACAAACACTTTTAACTAAAATATATCAAAAATACGTAAATATTATCTTATTAAAATTAAAATACAAATAAAGTATAAGAAAATTATATAAAATACATACGTACAACGTTAAATAAATTTAAATTATTATTAACGAAAATATTAAAATTAAAATAATAAAATACTAAAAAAATTCGATCCGTAACAACTCTAATTTTTTTTATCTCGCTTCAGATTATAATTTAAACTCTATTAGATATCTTAGTGATACATAAATTTGAATTTAAAAAGTTATTTTGGAGTTAAATTAAAAAAAATCATAATTATTGTGTTAGACAGATATTGTTTGGGCCGTATTTTGTGTTTTAAAAATCAGAATTGAACTTCAAATACACAGGGTATTTTGGCACCTTAACCCAATTTTCAAATAGATCAAACGTTGTTAATCAAATAAAGTGTATATATATATTTTATCATTAAATAAAATAAAAATAACTTTTAATAATCAAAAGTGTCAAACTAAAATTTGTAAATTTATTTTTGTGTTTTGTTTGATAATTTTCTATTTTTTATTCAATTTAACTAAGAGTGTTAGGAAGTTTATAGCAAATATTACTATCATATTTGAATTAAATTAAAAATTCTCATATTTGTATGTTCATTATTTCACTTTACAGTAATATATAAGGATGTACGTGAATATCTACTCTTTTATTAATGAAGATCTTGGGAAATTACATTGATATGAAAAAGAATTGTAAAAATAGTTTATATTTTGAAATCGATAGATTATATTTTATGGGCAAATTAAAATACAGTACTGTAGTAATTATTTTTTGGACACCATGAAATTAAGTTAAGGGCCACTAATATTGAGTCACGTAAGGTCTCTAGCTAGTTTACCGATGCATAGAGGAGTGTGTGTATCAGTGTATGTATAGTATTAAAAACCCTGGCTAGTTTTCAGGGAGCACAAACAAAACCAAATAGCAGCAGTCATTCAACAACCCCCATTGCTCTAATGGGGAAGTCCTCGTCGAAGAAGGGCACAAAAAGAAAAGTGGGTCCAAGTGGGGTTGATGATTTTAATGCTTTGAAACGTTGTAAAATTGTATGTTTCTTTTTCTTTTCCCTGCCATTTTTTAACTATTTTAGAGGGTTTTTATGATTTCTATTTTTGTGAACTTTTTATGGGTTGATTATGACAGGGATGCTGACAAAAGACGACCCATTTCATTTCTTTTAATGTTATAATTCATTTTTAATTATTTATTGGTTTTTTGTGCAGGAAAATTCAGGGGGTGGTGGTGAACCAAAGACTTGTCATCAGTGTAAAAGGAGTGATAAAGGGCGTGTTGTGAAATGCAGTACGTGTGAGAACAAGAGATACTGTGTTCCTTGTATATCCAAGTTGTAAGTATATTCACTCTGTGTTTCAGAATCATACCCCACTTAGCTGATGAATCTTTTTTTGTAATTGTTGTTGTGCAAAAATGTGTTGTATTATTTGAATGTTTTGATATTTGGGTCTAAGCATTGTACATACTTTCATTTCGGGTTTGTTGTGTAATTGACTTATAAGTCCTAACTAAGTTATTTGGCTTGTTTGTCTGATAACAATTGATTTTTCAAAAAAATTGTTTCTATGAGTCTGCTATCAATATATTGCTTACACGTGAATCTTAATTATACATGTCAAATACATAGTACAAATTCAGAAGGATAATACAAAAGAAGTCTTTCAAGGGGATTTATAAATATATTATATAATATTAGTTAGGAGTGGGGAATGAGGAGAGAGAAGAGACTCTTATTGATTTAAAGAGCCACTAAGCATCTCTTGGAACAATGTTTTTACTCATCCTCCTCAAATATGAACTTAAGAGTCAACATAACTTGGAGATGCTCTTACGATGCCTTAAATTCCATTTTGAACTAGCAAGATGAAGTGTCTGGTGCTAGAATTAGATTTTAATACGAAGGATCCAACTCAATCACATGCCCACGCTCATCTCATATCCGATGTACAAGGACAAAAATGAGTAATCTGGGTAACGAAGATTTTAATATGCGGGTATAAGCATTGTAGATACTTTCATTTAGGATTTGTTTGTGCAATTGACTTATAAGTCCAAATTAATTTATTTGGACTCTGTGCAATAATAATTGAATTTAAAAAAAAAGGAAGTATGATTTTATTTTATTGTTTTTATTATAATTTCTAGGCTATGTTAGTGTTGGACACATGTGCCATTTAAGTGTCGGACTCTGGCATGTAAATTTAACACAAGTTAATTTTTAAAATAGTGTTTACTAGTTTCTTATCAATATATTGTGAACACCTGCTTATACATGTCAAATTCCCAACAAAAATTTAAGAGGACAATCTATAAACAAGTCTCTCACGGGCCTATAAACAACTAGTTAGGATGCCTTAAATATCATTTCGAACCAGCTTTGTTCAAGGTAGAGTATCTGATTATATATTTAAATAAAAAGGATTTAACTCAATCCCATACCTACCCATGGCAGGGTAACATCAATTGCAAGTTTGTAACAGAAGTTTGATACTACCGTCGTGAACACATATATCTTAAATATAATTATGAAATATACATTATCTGTTAAACTATCTTAAAAAATAAGAATTTATGAATTATGACTATCTACTTATAAATTTTAAAATAACTTTTAAGTAACAAGTAAGCCAAACAGGGCCCGTTTTTTTTGGAATAAATAGGCTTATAGCCTTACAAATGAGTATCTGCTCTAAAGAAATCTCGGGGTGAGTGATCCGGAATCGAATCTAGGACCTGAGACGACATAAGATAAGCCTTTTACCACTTGGGCTATCCAATCATGCTCAGCAAAACAAGGCCTTAGTAAATTCAGAAGCTGAAAAATCACATTTTTGGCAAGGTTCTTCAAATTGTGGGATGCATTTAATTTTAGGTCAAAAGTAAAAATATTTGTATGTAAACATTTGTGTTTTTAACAATGTTTGAATGCTGATTATATATTGTGAATGGGATTTGTCATATATTTAGTGAGATTTTGTTTTATCATATTAATGCAACACTTACTAATTTCTTTCTTATTTTTTATTCCCAATTTTTTTGATATACAACAGTTATCCTAGGATGAAAGAACAGGATTTTGTTAGGGCATGTCCTTTCTGTCAAGATATCTGCAATTGCAAAAGTTGCTTGTGCCTAGAATTGCCGATTAAAGTTTGTTTCTCTAACTTTTAATATTTTTAAATCAATTACGATTTATGTATTTATGAGATTTACTAGGTCTATATAACCTCTATACTCTATTTTGGATGTTTGTTTCAGAACACAAAAAGTCTTGCAAAAGAAGATAAATTTCACCACTCGATATATCTCTTGAAACGGCTTCTCCCTTTTGTCAGAAAATTTAATGAACAACAAAATATGGAAAGGAAGATGGAAGCTCATATTCGAGGTAAAAAATTAGTAGTGTATTAGATAACCTAGTCAAATATGTGTACCGTTATTGTGCTCTTTCAGAATCTTTAATGTGAACAGTGGCGGACCGACCGAAGGCCCAGGTGGGGCTATAGCCCCCTCGAGTTTTAAAAAAAGTTTACATATAAAAAATTCTAAAATTTGTTAGTCTTCTTAAAATTTTATTTTTTTAACTATTAATTAGTTATATATTTTTAGATAGTTTGCTATCCTATATTTTATGATAGTTTAGTATCCTATATCTAATTTTTTTGTCAAACTATAATTGCGTAATTGATTTGATGATGAGTTGATAAATAATATTTTGATACCCTATATTTAAAAAAATGTACCGAATTCAATTAATATTGAATACATTATAGTAAGATTTTTAGCATAATGTTAGTGCAATATAATAGTTCTTATATTATATGTAATGAATTTAAATGATATTAACATTAATATTTAATTTTATTTTTTATGCTATTTTTTTAAATTACTACATAGATATATGGCAGCCCCTAATGGATAAAAATCCTGGGTCCGCCACTGGGTGTGAAAGAGCATAGCTGTGTGATTTCTTACTTACATGATTGGATTCTTTCTTAATAATGTTATACATAATTAACATGTAACGGAGTTTGAAACCCGAGTCCGTGCATCACCACAAACACATAAATTAAAGACACACTTACACACCAAAAGTCAAAAGTATTGTTATTATAGCTTTTATGTCACTACATTCTAGTCAAAGGTTATATATAATATAACTTTAGCAAAATTCACTACATAACATAACGAGTCTTAAGAATTTCAACTTATACTTGTTATATTAATTATGATTTTTCTAGTGTGTGCCTAAGAGCACACAATAAAAGGTGAGTTGTCAAATTTTAATTAGCTCCTACTTATTAATGATAATGGACCCCCCCCCCTTTATGCACAAAATACCCCATTAATAAAAAGAAGTCACCTCATAAAAGTGCCATGAAAGTAAGTGACTAATGTGTGCCCATGGGCACACTAGAAAGACCCTGTTAATTATTCTTCTGTATCTCCAACACATGGATCTATAAATGCATGATCACCTTAAACGTTAGTTTTAAAAAGAAAACGTCAACCTTAAAAGGTTGGATGAGATTACATATATAAATGTATATATAATTAAATGGGTTGTAAAGCTAGCATTAAATAACAGAATGTAAATGTTCTTCCTTTCTAATGGCCAGTAGTTATTATCCTAAAGTTAAATATTATAATATTAATTATTAAGCTAACTCATTCATAAAATTTCTCATATTTTTACTACACGTGGAACTTATATATTATTTTATTTTCTTCCTTACTAATCTAGACTTTGCCATTCTTTTCCATCCCTTCAACATGTCTCCCTTTTCTTAATTACCATAGTTATGTTAAAATTATTAATCCATATACATATGTCAATACAAATAACCCACTTCCAAATTCTATGTCAAATACTTATTGTTTATAGTGCATATATTATATTCAAATGAACTCCTAAATTTTACTAAGATAATGGAGACTGATATTCATATTTAATAATAATACTCATCCTTTGTCATTTCCTAGTCCTTTCTAGACCGCTCTCTTTTCACTCTTGTATAATATAATCATATGAACCACACAACCTCACACTTGCATGTATGGGCCCTAACATACATATTTTTACTAATCCATTGCTTAACTCTTGTAAGGTAGTTATATGGGCTCACTTAACTTTGTAAATGTATGGCCCAATTTACTTAAAAACATTCCATGCATAAGCCCAACATTCTATTTCATTTAAAGACTTACAATATTATCACTTAAATGAACACTTTTACTAAATAATAAAATTACTTATTAGAGCATCTCCAATAGGGGTTGCCAATAGAATTGCCAAACTATGTCAAATCATCAAATATATATATTTTTTATTTTCTTTCACATCCATATCACTCTTGGCAACATTTACTAAAAATTTGCTCCAATAGTTAGCAACTTCAATTGTTGCCAATGTGGTCCCTCTATATTAGTTTTATATTAAGATCAATATAAAAGTGGGTAGAGTAATATACACTTTTAGATGTTTTATATGAGTTTTTACTAGTTTGGGAAGTTGTAAATTTTGACAACCTTTGTAGGAAACCTCTTGGCAACCTCCCAACTCCGATAGATAGGTAACCAACGGTGCCATGCCACATAAGCTTGATAACCTTCTTGGCAACCCCTATTGGAAATGCTCTTAAATGCAAGCAGCCGAGCTCACATGCTCAAAGTCCATTTTGCACAATATTTAACATTTGTCAAAGTTTAATATTGAGATTACCATTTAATACATAATAGTAACTTAATTAATTGTTTACTATAAACGTATGACCTACTAACTAATCAAAATTTATAAACCAACCTAAAAATTCAACAAATTTGTACTTATCAAGCGAAATAATTAATAGGTTAAGGTTTAATCAAAATTAAATATTTAACTTAACAAAATCAAAAATTAATGTATATACACTGTTAAACCAAAATTAAATATTTAAAATTTACTAATCAAGGTAGGGGCATTACATAACAACTGTTCACTAGTAAGATATAATGGACTATGTTATTGCTCTTGTTTGAGAATCAAGTATGTTAAATTTATCTTCCCTCATTTGAATGTCTTCGGTTGTTATTTAATAATATATGATCCATTCACTGGCCTCTACTGACACTTTGAAGTTTAGAAGAGGTAGTAACTTAACATGATATGCTAGCACGAGCTCATGTTTAGTATAGGGCTCGAGCTCGGGTTCGGGCCCTCTGATCCAGCGTATTCAATTTTTAGACACCTTTATTTTTGTTTGTTGCTCCTCGGTAAAATCGTATCCCCTTGTAGGATTGTTATTGTGCCTTTAAGGAATTTTTTGGTGGTTTAATTGTGTGAATGAGGGGTATGTTGATAATAATATATGATTTATTTAGTGTCTTCTACTGACAACTCAAAATTTTGGAAGAGCTTATAGTTGATAGATGAAAATTAGTGATTTATATTTTTTATAATTAAGGGTTATCAATATCGCATGTTAGAATGCAAACATTTGACTACTTGAGTGTTCAGAGTAGTAATTACCAAGCATACGGGGGAGTAGGTTGGAATGTTGGATACATTTGTAGTCATTTGAGTGTCTATAGTGCGGTTATTGTTAACAATATATGATCCATTTAGTTGCTTCACCAACACGGCGATGCCTTTTAAGAGCTAGTAAGTTAGCATGGTATGAGTTGACTGCTGACCCCCAATATTTTCAAATTTTGGACACCTTTGTTGCTCCTTGGTGAGATTGTGCCACTCTTTGGGATTGTTTTTGTGCCATTTAATGGGATCGCCATGATTCAATTAATCGCTTCTTCTAACGCCTCAAGATTTTAGGAGAGGTGGTATCTTAACGGTTGCAAATTTATGTTTTGTTTTTATTGAAGGGTTATCAGTATCGGAGGTTAAAGTGCAAGCAGCAAATTGTCCAGTCGATGAGCGTTTGTATTGGTTAGTCTCTCTCTCTCTCTCTCATACAAACACACACCTTTCTCGCTAAGTGCTTTTGTATATCTTTGTGAGAGCATATCTGCATAATATAGCAAATCACTAAGTGGCCTCACATGTCCCATGCAGCAACTACTGCAGAACTTCTATTGCCGACTACCATCGGAGCTGTACACGTTGTTCATATGATCTTTGTATTACTTGTTGCCAGGAGTTGCGAGATTGTTGTTTGCATAAAAGACACAAGGAAATCATGCAATATGTAGATCCTGGAGCAGGCTACATACATGGTGAAAAATGTAATCCCCTTAGTAATGGAAGTTTGGGCACAACTGCCAAAACAAAGAACGGCACTTGTGTAAAGTCAGAATTCAACTGGAAACCCAACAAGGATGGTAGTATCTCTTGTCCACCAGAGAGTATGGGTGGCTGTGGCAAAGGAATTCTAAAACTGAACCAAGTCTTACCAGACAATTGGCTTTCAAACATGTTAGTGAAAGCAGAAAAGTTATATGAACTATATCAGCTGAATGACATGCCAGAAATCCCTGCACACTGGTATTCCTGTTATAACTTTGCATCTGATGACATTGCCAAAACAAAATTACGTAAAGCTTCTTCTCGTGACAATTCGAATGACAACTACTTGTACTCTCCAAGTGCTATAGACATTCAACCTGAAAATTTGAAGTGTTTTCAGGCCCATTGGTCAAGAGGCGAACCTGTGATTGTTAGCAATGTGCTTGAAAGTACGTATGGTTTAAGCTGGGAACCGATAGTCATGTCACGAGCAATCCGTGAGACAAATTCCCAGCCTGATGTGGCTGTTGTTAATTGTTTGAATTGGTGTGAGGTAAGCTTAGTTCTGGCTTGATAGTGTACACAATTATCTCTGTCTAATTTAGTAAATCTTTACCTTTTTTATGTACTATATATTACTGAATCCACTGTATTGGAGGGTGTATATCCTAAAACATAATGCTGGGTCTAGCCTTTTCCATGCAGCAAGGTAATTACTGTATACTCTCTAAAGGGTACAAATGCATTAAGGAAATTACATATTATCAAGAAAGATACGAACAGGATAATACTTAAAACTTTTGTGTCAAGTTTGGAAAACATTACTTATTATGATATATTTAGTAATGTTTTATGTATATGAGTAAAGTTCTATTGAGAACCACTTTATATGGAGAACTGGATAACACAGTTGTTTTCCGGAAAAATTGGACATTATGATATATTTATTGATGTTATATGTATATGAGTAAAGTTCTATGGAGAACTGGATAACCAGCAAAATTTGTCATCTGGAAAATAAGGGTGTTCGGTAAAGAAAACTTCAACGAAAATTTTGTGACAAATTTTGCCGAATACAACATAGAAAATGGTGCAGAAGATATTAGTTTGCCGGTTCTCCAATATTTAGAAGCTTCTCTCTCTATATATGGGGGGGGGTTAATTTAAATTTATGTAGCAAAAAAGGGACAACTACTGGCCTTAGATTCCGCTAAGTCAGTTTTTGAATTCTTTCTTTATCGTATCAACAAATTTTTATAGCCTCTTTTGAAAATCTTCAATTCTGTCCCGAAGGCTCCATTTGTAACATCAATGAATTACAAATTTACAGGTAATTGTATCATGTGAGGTGCAATATATCACATTCATCTTCTGCTTTTTATTATTATATATTTTGGAATCACTATGTTGCTATTAGATGAAGCCAGCATTATCCATTTATGTTTATCTTATGCCTCATATAAAAAATCACACACATCTACAACTCTATAAATATATTGATTTATCAATTGTAGAACTCATTTATCATTTGTTATGTCTTGCAGGCGAAACTAAGTCTAAACAAGTTCTTTACAGGCTATACGGAGGGCATACTTGACAGTTCTGACTGGCCCCAAATGCTGAAGTTGAATGATTGGCCTCCATTCGGTTTATTTGAGGATCATCTCCCACGTCATAATGTTGAGTTCATAAGTTCTTTGCCATTCAAGGAGTACACAAACCCACAGACCGGCTTCTTAAATCTTGCTGTCAAGTTACCCAATGACTATTTGTTGCCAGACACAGGGTCGAAGCTGTATATTGCTTATGGCTTTTCCCAGGAACTGGGACGTGGAGACTCTGTTAAGAAAATCCACTGTCACGAGTCAGATGCAGTATGCTTTACTTCAGAATCCCTAATTCTTAATTTGTTTGTTTATTGAATACCGCTTACCGCATAAAACCTGCTGTTCTTTATTCTTTTTTTGCATGTGCTATATAATATAGTCTATCCGTAAACCGTTTTGATATATTCTGTTGCATCATAGGCTCAAAGGTATTGGAGGTTAATAGCGTATATGTTATATATCTGAACTCGATCTTTTTCTAAACCTGTTCCTATTTTTGCAATCATTGTCGTTAAAGTTAATATATATAGTAATCACTCATTCTATTATTATGGGTTCTGTCACAGGTGTATGTGCTCACACATACTAAAGAGATGACATTTACTCCTTCACAGCTTGCTAAGATAAAAGAGTTGAGAAAAAAGCACTATCTTCAGGATCAGAGAGAATTATATATGAATGGGAAAATCGCGAATGGAATGAAGCAGCAGAAGGAACTCAATGATATAGACAGATTAGAAAAGACTGACGCGGGTGCCATTTGGGACATCTATCGCAGAGAGGACGCTTCCAAATTAAAAGAATATCTCTTGAAACATTTGAAAGAGTTCAGGCATATATATTGTTTGCCAATAAAACAGGTAGTGTTATAATGTCTGTGGGGTTTTGCGAGATAGTCTATAAATTCTTCCAGCCGACTTCTTTTAATTTTGTTGCGTTATGTTCTCACTTGTATCTCACTCTGACATGAAGTTTCTGTAGATATCTGGTCCTTGTCCTGTCATTGTATTTTGAATTTTTCATCGAGTATAAAAAGTAGTAGTTATTCATGTATCAAGGACAGGACTGTTGTGTGGGACGGGGGATGGTTTACATGCAGCTGAATTGTCTTCTCTTTTGCTTCTTGGCCCGTTGGCCCTTTCATCCTATATTAGTTTGCATGTTTTATCCGTTGAATGAACATTGGCTGAGTTGCAAAACTGTTTATTATATTTTTTTAGCAGTCATCCATCTTTATTTTTTTCTATGGCTACTATAATTACTTTAGTATTATATGTGGGAGGTGAAGCTCCTTTATATATCAAACATCTGTCTGCCTTAGGTACTTGTCAATTTAAATACAAGTAAACTTGCTTCAGCAGCATAGAACATGCATAATTGTACATGTGTGTTGGTATGCCTGTACACTTTAAGAATCTTCTTCTAGTACCTTTCATGATATTAAGACAATGCGTGGGTGGATCATTTGGGTATTACGACAATAAGAAACACATTTGTTTTCTTATACTTGTGAATTTATTTCTGATGCACTATCCACACTCTATCTTGTGGGATTTACTGAAACAAGAATTTAGGGTGGTAATTTACTTGAAAAAATCTGCTCATCTATTAGATTACTTTACTCAGAAAATTTGCACATTCATTAGATGACATCTTTATAATACGAATTTCTTATTAATTGTGATACATGACTATCAATTCAATTGCTCTTGTATGTTATTTAGGAATTTTCCCTTGTGACTGTAATATTATATCATCCCTAATTGGCGATAAATTAATTAGATATGGAGCCCATATCACTAGATACAATTTTGTTGACGTCTGGGATATCAAGCGCTCATTAACAACCAAACGTGTGTATATAGTTTATTTGATGCTTTCTAAATCCTTACTGATCATAAATAAATGGGCATGAATAAATCTTTTGTTTTCCAGGTTTTTGACCCTATTCACGATAGAACATTTTACTTAAACATGGAGCATAAAAGGAGGCTTAAAAAGGAATATGGCAAGTTTTTATTTATTGAATATGCATAGGTGTATTAAGTTTTATAATTACTTCTGTATTATTTTGCTTCCAACTATTTTTTTTTCTAGGAATTGAACCATGGACTGTGGTGCAAAATTTAGGAGATGCAATTTTTGTTCCTGCTGGATGTCCTTGTCAAGTTAGATATTTAAAAGTAAGTTTGCTCGAAAATTCTATTCGTTATATTCACTCATTGTAATTTTTTTATTTGCATGGTACCTCTCCAAAATCTTTTAATTTGCTTATTGTTTAGAATTATAAATTAAATTGCTCTCCGTTGGAGGAATTCGAAGATATCCTCACATGGTAGGGTCAATTGTTGCGAGTTTCTCAATGCGCGTGCGCGCACACACACACGCACACACATATTCCCATGTGAGTTTATGTTTTTGGTGTTAGTAACTTATAATTCTTCTACACATTTCTGATTCGTTCGCAATCCTCTAGTCATGTATACAGGTTTCGAGTGGCTTTGTGTCCCCTGAAAATGTAGATGCGTGCATCCGTTTGTCCGAGGAAATCCGTGTCCTTCCTCAAAAGCACAGGGCCAAGGAAGACAGATTAGGGGTATAGAATCTGCTCATCTTTTTATTCCTTGTTTTTCATATTTGCACCGCAACAGTTTTATCAATCTAATACATATGATGTTAACATATTTTTATCTGCTGAAAATAATTCTTAATTATTACCCCTATAGTTTTGTGTAAAATTTTGCCTCGCTCTTGGAACTCTGTTTTATACAGGTAAAGAAATTAATTGTTCATGCGATGAGACAAGTCTTGGACGAGTTGGACACGTTTACCTAGTATGTTGGCTTGTATCTTAATTTCCTGTACTTGTTCTTATACCTTATCCTTTCTTTCCTCCTCCCTGTTCTTGTAAGTCACTATTGAGATTTCCTTTCTTTAATTGGTAAGTTTGTGTTGTGGCTAACGTTGCATTTCCGTGTTGTGCAAATTCTTTTGTTTTGTACAACAAATGTGTTGCAGGCTTTCTTATAGTACCTTTTTTCAAACCTTTCAAAGCACCAATATTAGGGTTAGCTTTAGTATGCTTATCATTTTTACTGCCTAATCTGGGAGGTCAACAACCCAAATAATTTCTTTGGGTGTAAAATTCTCTTAAGCCTTGTTTTGTAAATCTATATCATTTACTTTTTCTTTGTTAAGTAACCAACTCTCCTAGAACCTCAAAGCGCTTTAATTAAATTATATATTATATTCAAAATTTCCTCTCACTCTTAGAGCTTAATTGAATCATATATTATATTCAACACTCCTCGTACTCGTGCAAGTGGACAAATACTTGAGGGCCACTCACTAAATACGGGCTATGTTAAATACCTAGCTCTCCTTGAGGTTTTAGCAGGTGTCCTTAATTGGATTATATATTATATTCAACATTCTTTAAATTTTAAAAGGGAAAATAAATTTATTCGTCCTTCAACTATTTGGGTTTTTTGGGACTTAAAACAAAAAACCCGATATTCTAGGTCATTTGACTTTTAATTATTCTGAATTAGGTCCTTCCGTTAAAATCGACTAACGGAGACGTCGATTTTTGCCAACTTGGCAGATGACACGCCTGGTTTGAGCTTATTTCAATACCTATTCGTCATCTAATTATATATTATTTATCTTAGTTTGTAAGTGTAAATAAAATTAGGATTTATAATTTGGGGGAAGATATGAATAATTGTAAAAGATAAATATTGATTGGATGAAGTGATAAGATAGAGAGAAGATAATGAAAGGGAGGGAATGAATTGATAAGGTAGAGAGGAGATGATTAGAGGGAGGGAAGAAAGTTGCAGGCATCCTTTGTTTTTAAACATGTATGTATATGATAGAGAAAGTAGGAAAACAGGGGTAAGAAGATGGTGGTTCCGGACGGTGTCATTATCTCCGGTCACTGGAAAATAAGATATATATGCATGTGTCATGTGTGTGTGTGTGTATGTGTGTGGTGAGTAATATGTCATGTCACTGATATTATAGCCTTGTAATTTGCCACGTCATATGCCTTGCTAGCAAAAATCAACGTCGGTTAGTCGGATTTTAACGGAAGGACTTAATTAAGAAAAATTAAAAGTTAAATGACCTAAAATACTGGGTTTTTTGTTTAGGGACGGAAACCATAAAACCCAAATAGTTTAAGGACGGATGAATTTATTATCCCATTTTAAAAAAGTACATCATAATATTAAATTCAACCAGAATTTACAAGTCCCATTCAGTAAATGTCCCAATCTTCAAAATAGTAGCTTTTCTGTTTCATCCAAGTGTTGCGCTTTTAACAAAATACTAAAATACTTTCCTGCTACTTGTTTGGATGAGCTCTTCTGTTATGTAATTGGCTTAACATTCTTTATCTTTTATTTAGTGTAAAATTTATAATATTTATGTAAAGAAAGAATGGATCCTATGTCTAGGCTCCTTTAACTTCATGAATAACATATAAAATTGATAGCAAGAGTGTTTATAATGCAGTTTTCAGTGTCCTACTCCCAATCAGCCTATAAAGACTGAATCTGTGGATACGAGTTTTGATCTTTCCAAAGAAACTGAATACCTGGGATCAGCTCCAGAATTTGATCTTAAAAGTGACCTCCATCCCGCTAATGTGAAATTATATGCTAGACGCCTATCTAAGAGGGGATGGGTACTGGACCATAGTCCTAGATGTGATGTTTCACTAATCAAGAATGACTTTCGAAAGGAGGCTAATATATTCAGGGTAATTTGGCTCAATTGTTTTTATACTGCGTGCTTTTGTGTTGAGCTATAGCTAGGAAGTTGTTTCCCCTCCCAGTGCTTCATTTTTCTATTCATTTTAATGTAGGAGGTTTCTCATCGCATGACAAAGACATCACAACCTCTTTCCTCAAATGATTATCCAGGCTCTTACGGTCGAACACCCAAGTCAGTCCCTGCCGAGACGGTTGGGTTCTTCAAGCAATTGGAGAACCTAATTGAAGAAAACAAGTTTGATGTATTTAGGACACTTCCTCCTCAAATTCAGCTGGATATACAGACTATTCAGGAGTATGAGAAGATGCTGAAGAAGTATCTATCTGGACGCCTTCTAGACCTCGCCGATGATTTAAATTACCAGGAGTTTAATAAAGTATTACACGGTTTGCTGGCTTGTAGGAGGATCCCTTCACACTTGCAGCAGGGATTCTTAACCCTTCGTTGGGATTTGCCATATTTAGCCAGTAAAGCCTATGAGCTTCACAAGGAAGTGAAGCGGGGCATAGTTTTGCCTCTTGCAAGGTCCAAGGAGAAAGAGGAGTTGAAGAGTATGTTGGACAAATATAGTCAGATTGAAGATAATCTGGTGAAGTTAGAGAAAGAGAAAGATGATAACTTGTTTGAGATGGCTAAACTTCAGACGAGTAATGAACACATAGGTCTGGAAGTTGCAAATCTGGTGAAGAATGTTGTTATTGGTGGCCGTGTTATAATGTGTAATAAGAATATGGGCAAGTTGGGGCCAATGAAAGAACGTAACGCGGATGAGATGGTCAAACTTCAGGCCAATAATGAAGCCATAGATGCGAAGATCATCAAGTTTGCTGATGAAGCCGAAGCATTACAGAAGGATGCTGCTGCTCAGAACTATAAAGTAATGAACCTTGAGGCTTTGGGATCATTATATGAGGCGAATGTGGAGAATACTATGGATAGGTTGGTTATCATGGAGCTCAAGTGGAAGGAGCTTGCAGAATCACTGTACTATTGAATTGCATTGTATGCATATTGCATACTTGTGTATGCTTTGTTATCTCATTATGTTCTAATCACTGTGGTATCTCATCAATTCTTCTTCATTTGAGATATTATACTTAATTGATCAAATCCAATACCCTTGATTAACATTCAAGCTCACATGGTAATTTTACTTCCCCAGATATACAGGCTTGTTGTCTAGCCTACATTTTTCCCTATAGGGTCTGGAAGCCCTGAATTTACCACCTCCGTCTGGTGTTTGTATGGTAATTTATGGATGTGGTATAGGATTTTTATGCTGTGGATGTCCCCAACATACAATATATGCATGTATCAAGCATGTGAAGATACTATTTCTATTTGTGTGTAAAAACCACAAAAGCTGTACAATAAAATCATATCAACTCCCCACCCAACAAAGTTTGGAAAGTATTATTATGGACCATGCTGATTTTGATCCATTGACACACAGCTGAATCAGACCTGCCAGAGTCATAATCCACAACAAACTGTTATAGTATAGGACACATAAACACTAACCTAAGGCAGAATTTTGCATCAGTACATCGAGCATATCATCAAGATTTGGTAATTCACCACTTAGTTGATTCAATTCCATGAAGAAATCCCATTGCTATGTTGAACAGAATTATGCATTATAAAAGCACAAGTGACGTCAACTAAAGCAGCAAACAGAAAGACTTAGAGAAATTATATAAGCCTTTCCTCACAGGAAATAAACAATATAATATGACAGCAGAATCAAACATTATAAGATGACATCTGATATAATAATCATCCAACTCAAAATCCCTCAAGAGATCAACACATTAAACCAAATAAATAAAAGCTTTCCCCACCAGCTTCAGATCTTATCAAGCTTTTCTGCCTTGACAACAGGATTAGCCTTGGCTATTGCATCACGTCCAGCAGTGCGATAATCGAAGGGGCACTCATGTTTGTCTGAGTAGCGATGTGATCCACAGAAAAGGTTACCGCAACGACATTTAAAGCCAGTTAATCCAACCCGTTTCTTGCAAGTACTGCACCGACTAGGACCTTCTTTGGCCTTCGTCTCATCAGTTTCACCAGAGCCTGAAACAATAGGTGAAGGCAGAAAGATAACCTTTGACTCTGGCAGATCAACTTGCATACTCACAGTGCCCGCAGCAAGAGGTTCTTTCTCACAGCCACTTGATGACCCATTTATAATATTTTCAATGGATGTCGCAGCAAGTGTAACCTGCTCTTGTTTCATCATCATGTCCTTGTGGCACTTGGAACACATATTCATGGTGGCTGCACTTCCAAAGAAGCCACAGTTATTTATGCACAAGATAGGTCCTTCGGGAGGGGCTTGGCATCCTGTTTCATTGTTCTCCATTTCTCACTGCTGCAGAAAAAGGCACTTGAGAATTGCAGTACTGAAACAAGAATTGATAACTGAAGCAACCGAGAAAGTGTACAACTTTCATGTCAACACATCACTAGTATGTTGATCATATTAAGTGACACGAAACACAATTATCATTTAGGTACAAAAAAGATATACCCACCCAAGTTATATCGGAGTAGATTCACAAAATAAATCCATCAGAGTGATAGGAATTTAAGAGCTAAAATCTACTACCTGGAAAATATTCAAAACTAAAAATACAAAAAAACCTCCTAGAAGTCGAATATAATCCAGAAAATCCAGATCATCTACATTCCCTCAGAGGCACTACTCTCATTAGTGGGAGTCGGTGGACTAGTTCTCAAAAAACAAATTTTATGGCAAAAAAAATGATAATTTAAGGCTAAAGCTAAACACAGAAGATATAGATTAGATATCTGAGGAAGAGAGACAAGAGTGTATAGTAAAATGCCCGACTGAAACACTGAACGAGTGCAGCTGACTCATAGGTGATAACTAGGAGTACAAACTGAACTTGGTTTTCACCCCGGAGATTATTATACTAAAAAAACATCAAGTTTGTGTTAATATGGAGAAACCTTCGAGCCATAGTCTTGCAACCCAAGTTGCAAGATTAAGGGAACTCGTATCACCTGAAGAGGGGCCCAAAAGTAGGGATGTGAAAGTCCTAGAGGCTTGGCAATTGGCGCTAGCCCATCCTCTTCATCCGATATCCTTACACATGCCACAACCCAAGCCATCTAAAACTTTTCTCATATAACAAAAGCCTTGAAACAAACATTTATCTAGTTTAAAGAAAATAAGCGGAGTTTAAAACAAAAGCGTTGGAATCCAGCATCAAGACCAGCTAGAGACTACACGCTGTTTTTTGGTCATAAATCACCTTAAATTACACATGCCTTGGCATACACAATACTGTAACATAGTCAAACTATTACAAGCCCTCAAATTATAAGAGCTAATCCGTAGTATTTGCACGTTCAAACCCTCAATGCCAACAAACATAACCATAGGCAAGTAATTCAAATAGCTAAAAGTTGAGTTCGGCAAAAGAAATTACAAACAGAACAAATTCAAATAAAATTTCCATTCAAAGCAAAGCTCAGCAATTACTAATCTATACTAACCTAATCTCATAAAATATGCTGAAATTAATTTCAAAAACCTCCAGATCCCAAACCATAACACACCTCAAAACTCACACTAACTTTTAATTATCTATAATTTGCTAAATAAAATTACACTATTCCCAACAAATAATCACCACCCCACAAATCAAAAACAAAAAACCAAATAATCACAGACACAATTATAAAAAAAACAAAAAATTCTGATAATTTAAAATGATAAACCCTAAAAAAGAAGAAAATAATTAATAAAAACATCACAGATCGATAAAAACAAAAGGTCTAACCTGTTAATCTTCTTCAAAATAGAAACTTTAAGCCGATCTCGCAACGATGAGCCTTAAATTAACCAATAAATGAAGTCAAACATCAAAAAAATAAGCAAATTTACACAAACGACACAGCAGTTACATATATACGTACAAATATATATGATATGCATAGGATAATATGATAGAGAGGATGACGTATATGAATTGGGGGTTGAAATTTGTTACCCTAGCGACAAACGAGGGGATCGTCAGAGAGAGACAGAGCGAGAGAGAATTGGAATAATAATAGAGAGAGCGAGAGCGAGAGAGAGAGAGAGAGAGAGGAGAGAGATCACTTTATGTTTTGAATTATTGTTGCTTTTTTTATATTTTTAATTGTATTTATTTATGTATTGGTTGCTTGTGTTCCAATGAATGATGGATTATATGTTTTGTATCAAGACATTTTTTCCGTTACATACTTGCATGCAATCCACCTCGGCCTGATATGATTTATTAAAATCAAATTCGAAACCGATACGAACTTATTTTACTGAATGTTAGTATTATTCGAATTTCGAAGTAGGATTTTTGTCGATTTTTTTAAAATTACTAATCTATTTCATCAAAATTCATAGTTATTTTGTAATTCACTCATGAGCACGTATATGAGATGAAATTTTATCTTTTTATTAATTTTAAATTTTAATCGTATTTGTATATATATGTTAACTTTTTATCCCTTTAAAGTTATTAATATATATAAGAATAAGAATTACATATTTGGTTTGGTTATTTATTATTAGATGACAATTTAATTGAATATTTTGGATATTAGATGCAACCCCAAATTTTATAAAATAAGAGAAACTCTATGAAAAAAAATTATTAATTAAATTTTAATAATTGTATGACATTATTACATTAAAAAAACCTAATAACTTACAAGTTTTAAAATCTTATTAATATTTAGATAAATTTATATCAAAAGAATAACATACTAATAATTTGTATATCCGATCCGAAAATACGACATGAATTTAATCTGAAAAATACGAATTCGATATACCCATGGTATGGACGAATCTCACGTTTCATTCAAATGTGTAAAAGATCTTAGTCGCAGTAATAAATAAAAGATTACAAATATTTATGATATATTTTTCCCATAAAGGAACAGGAATACTTTGTTTATATATCATTAAAAAGTACATTAATATAAATACGGTATTAAAAACGGCAATACAAAAGTGTATAAACTATAAAAACGAGTTAAAGTGGATTGTCCTACATTAACACTTCCATGTAATAATTCAATTAAAGATGGCCCTATTACAAGAATAACTTCGGGTACACCCGTTGCAATTTTAAATGCTCAATAATCAATTCGGACCCTTTAACGCTATTCCATCCACATTATCAATTGAACATGCCCTGAATAATCCCCATTTGCCGGATTATTGCCGATATAATCATAAAAACTATTGTTTTTAAGAATTTTAGACCAAGTTTCTGATAAACTTTAATTTTCGACTATCACAACACTACTTCTTCGATATATCTCTTGCTGAAAATACCCCGATCACATTGGTAACAACAAGTAGGCCCAAATAATTTGATTGGGGTTGTTACTGAACCATACCACATAGTTCGACAACAACAAAAGCAGCAAATTATGGAATAATTACAAAAAAAAATTATGAATCTATTATTAGAAATTCAATACGTAATCTCAACATTCAATGTGTATTCATGAATAATCTCATTTTCAATTATTCAATCATTTCATTTTACTAAGTTCAATGTCAGCCAGATTAGTCAACATTTATATGTTTCGATGCAACAAAAAGATGTTATTTATAACAAACAGTTTTGTTGGTTGGTTACGTAATTATATTAGTCTGGATACGACAAAATAATTCTATTAGATCGAAACAAAATAATTCTATTAGATCGAAGAAGTACATCTGCTCTAATAAATCGAGAAATTCTATGACTCATTAATTATTGAACACGGTTTCATAATCGGTCTCGAAGACGTCCTTGAATTATCATGTAAGAACTATGAGGCAGAGATGATGGGATCCGTCCATAAATTTTTCATTCCTTTTTCGCATTTGGCTCAAAGGATTGAACAAATATTATATACTATGGTATTTATACTACATACTATTTCGTGAACAAATATTATATGCAAAAAATATTTGCACCGAACTTGCTCGTAAGAATTTTACATGGTATATTAGCGGCAACATGATTTTAATTTATGAGTGAAGCGTAAATGAATTTTTTGGCTTGAATATAAATGTATGAAATAAACTAGGAATGAAAAGTTCAATTGAAACCTAGGAATCAAAAAATAAAACAGTAAAGACGTTGTATTAAATATAGCTTGTTCTTATATACAAACCAACGTATACCTCTCTCCTGTGCAACTCTCAAACAAACACCGAGTTCAGACTGTGCATGTCTCTTTTCTGTATGTCTATTGGAGTATTAGACTAATGTCAGCTGAAGCTTGGGTCTATTCGGTTGGGGCTCTACAACCTCCATATGAATGTTTACTGTATCGAGAACGCTGTAGCAGACACTACCGTCCATCTTCTTAATCTTCTGTTGGTGCTCATCAACTGACCATTCTCCTCCTCCCTTCTCACCTCTCGCAGTCAAGTATACAGGTCCTTCAATACCATATCTATACAGAAGTATGATCAAAAGCCCAATCATGAATAACATAAAACAGAAAGAAAAAAAATGAAAATATTATTAATAAATGGCAGCAAGCACATTCTACTTTGTTGCTTTTAAGGAATATGTTCAAAATATAACATCTGCAACCTACTATTCAGGATCATGTGTGATAATGATTGTTGCTAATGAAAGTTCTCAACACCCGAACGAGACTAGAGAGGTAGATAGGTGTGTGTGCCTTTGATGCAGAGGTATGAAAATGTGAAAGCAATCTAGCAAACATAATGAACAACATTAAAATGTACATGCAAGGTGAGTTGGCCATACTTTGGTACAAATACAATAAAGCCGTTGGATCTTAGCTTCACTATTCTGGCCCTGGTATCTGTGGGTCTGCAAAAGTTCATGCACGGACATGAGAGAGAGAAAAAGGAGGGGGGCGGGGGAGGGGATCCAAGGTCCAATTCACATACCTCTTTCTGAAATATATGATTGTATGGAGCTCTACTGAAGCACGGCTTGCCATTTGCGCATTTCTATGTCGATAATTTAGATCTGAACAGAAACTCCACAGAAGAAAGTGATTCAGTATTACAATATAAACTAAATAAATAAGGGGCAGATAAAAAAGGCAATTCAAAATCTTATACAACTATCACTTGCAGGAAATATAGCATTATTAGTTGGCATTATAATATCCTGTATTATCACTTGCATTATAATTTATATGGTTTCAAAACTATTTAACAGGATGTATTGGCTTTCTATAGATAGCTGTTACAACATATAACAATCTTACTATCAGCAATACTGGTAAGTTGGGGTCTGTCTTGGAAAATATTTGGAAGCTTGTATATTCCTAGAGATGCAGCAAGCAACCTGTGTACAACAACATCTGCAAGAGAAAAAAGTTAAATCACATTAAGATACATTTATTCACTTCATAGATTATCAATTCAGAATATTTTAGTAATAGATATATATAAATACCGAAATATTATTGACCTGCATATCTCCTAATAGGGGAGGTAAAATGTGTATACAGCAGCGCTGCAAGTCCATAATGGAAAAACTCTGGGGGGCTGAGATCCCCACTGCAGAAATAAACTGCCTGAATTTGCAATCATCCACGTAAATAGCTGCAGATAGATTTTTTTCATACACAGAAAACACATCTAGATTATGAGATTGATCAAGTGACGATACCTGTGACATGCATCTCGTTGCAAGTATACGGATCAATTTATTGAAGTATGGATCATCGCCCTGGAACATTGTTATTGTGCAGATGTTAAGTTTATACACACAAAGCTAGAGTACCAGGAAATCTCAGAGGCATCAGCTTTACATAATGAACATGACTAATACAGACAGGACTCACCACAGCATGATCAAGTGAATCAGCTAGTGCCTTTGATGAAGACACGTCCAAACTAAGACCAACCGCACCAGCGGTACGTAGCAAAGGCTCAAGCATCTCTTTAGTTGGACTAGGATGGCGCCTACAAGAATACATATAATGATATAGTAGTCATTAGTCAACCAAAAACCATACGGGATTTGCAAAGATAAAAAATAACAGATATTCTTCCAAATGCACAAGGTAATTCATTAAAGTGGCATAAACAACACATGACAAGTTCAAAATATTATGAATCTGCAAAATTCAGTAGAAGTGTATCAAGACAGATTATGTAATGCTTGTACTAGCATTAAATATTGGATGGTTCAGTCTGACCTTTGTAACTTCTGCTTCTCAACAACCTATCAAATTAAGGATGACATCACCCTAGACCCTAGTCAATTTGCAATTGAACGTTGTTATACCTAGGCCATCCACATACTTAATGACCTAAAGCTAACATTCAAACTCACATTGTGGGAATTTTAGAAATTTATATAGTCTCTGTAATGGTATAGGCTACTGTTTGTCATCATAACATCAGCAATATATTACATATTCAATTATCCACTTGATCAGATGGTATCTTGCAGAAGTTGCAAAAGGCTTGTTTGCAAGATTTAGTATCAGGTAAGGGGTTTTTCTTCCTGCTGCTAAACTTTATGCAGGGTAAGAGGACAAAAGAGACAAAATACATACCTTAACAGTGAACACATAGGAAAATGTTTCAGAATTTTTTCAGCAACAGAAATGTTAGCAGCAAGCATAAATTCCTCAACCATTTGGTTTGCTTCCCGAATTTGATACATACCTACAGATGCAAGTTATTAGCTTAAAAAACTTATATTATAGCTAAATTGGTGTCAAAATGAGCTACATTCAGGACACAAAAGGAAACTGAACATAACTATTTTTAATAAATTTTAAGAACAATAATAAATGCCAAAAAACTATTTCTCCCATCCAGCAGAGCAAGCAGATAATATATTAAATAAATGCTCCTAGAAAATATGTTTTAATAATTCCGTAAACTGCTTAAATTTATGCAGCCATAGAAAGGTACTTCTTTACCAAAACTATATATTGGATTATCACAGAGCTGAAGGCAAACATAATAGGATAAACAGTAACTAGGAGGGAAAAAAACATTGTATCTTATTAACAGACCAATATCTAGAGGATCATGAGTTTCAGTATCAATTTGAAACTTCACTTCAGCAGAAGCAAGTGTTAATGCCCCTCTCTCAATCCGCCTTTGCCTCATTATCTACAACACAACATAAATACAGATTATATTAACAAGGTTATAAGTGTTACAAAACAAACTGACTGCTTTTGAATATGAATTTTCTTAGTAAAATATTCTGCAGTCTCAACTAAATGATATATATATATATTATACACATACCTTCGCTAAAGAATTCATATTTCTTAAATCTGCAGTTAAAGGATCCACCATGCGACTGCAATTTACAAGTAAAATGAACACAATGCTGATTAGGACAATCAGTCTTTCAAAACTCCCTTCACTCCAGTATACGATACCAATTTCATATTTTGAAGATTAATTCTGTGACATTATAATATATGAATTTGAAATGATAACTTCTATAGTTCTATATTGAAACTTGAAATACAAATTTAATTGTGCAGTTTAATATTGTTGTGTTATTGGTTTTGAGAACTCTTTATATTTCATTTCCAAAAGTCAATTAAATCTAAAATGTTGATATAGAGATATTAGTTGTGTCATAGTTAACATAAAAAAGTTTTGTTCAAGAAATTTATGGCCCTTGCCCCATGGTGCTTTGAACACGTGGAACTAGAACCACCAAATATTTACAATCACTGTTCACTGAAAGACTTGGAGGTATTCAATTCATCAAAGGTATTTCTATCGCAATCAAAAGGCCTGTTTGACTGAAATATTCAACTTTGCAAGTAGATTTCCTGTTTTATTTATAAGTCAAGCTAATGCCTTTATCATAGTTATTTATCAGATAAGCTGTTAATCAGTTCAAATGTGTCATAAACATAAATATCTTATCATCACTACATTTGTCTTGTGCATTTGGAAGAGGATTGAGGATGATTTATATAGGTCATGAGAAATATCTTGCAAAGACCAGACGTCTCAATATGGATAGTAGGCACTAGAGCTTGCCTAATTTCACTCATCATTCTCGTTGGCCACATTATTGAACAACACAAACCAGACTGTTTTCTAGCAATTGCTCTAATATGTTTTGAGGTCAAATGTACTTGACAACTATCTGAAATTCTAAGTAAATAAGTGTTTGATTACAAATTTTATGAAACAGGAGAGTCTATTGAATTATGTCATATTTGTGTAGCTGATCAATTCAAAACAACTATTAAAGGTACAATATGTACAGGTTGAAAAATTACATAATAGAAACTGTGATCTAATTCGGTTACAATCCTGCTTAACGTTTAACTAGAGAACATTAAATAGGGTGCACCTGTCATCCATCCTTGCTTGCGCTTCTACATAAGATAATGCTGCACATGACTTGATTACACTTTTTGTAAATCTTGTAGAAATAATTTCTGCTTCAGGTGTCATTTCCTGATATATAATAATTTATAGAATAAGAAAAGTATGTTCACCCAGCTGTTATAATCTGAGTATTAAGAGACAGTAATATATGCACATAACTCCTATTTCACAAACATACTGGCATATTGTACCAAAAAAGAGTCAGGCATGCCCAATGGGTAGTTCAGTATTAACTATCTTCCTGCATTTGACTACATATACTTCTGTTCATTCTTCCATACTGTATATGGTCTCACTCCAATGGTCTTGGCCATATTTCCAAAATCATGATAAAATTTCATATAGACATATTAGTTAGAGGCACAATTTAGGAGTATGGTATTACTACAAATTATTTCAACAAACTTTTAAGAGCATTGTGCAAATGTGCATGCTCTAAATGTTTATAACAATCATGTGAACCAGAGCGATCAAAGCATTCAAACCTGAAGAAGTTGGTATATGCAGTAAGTAGGAAATATCAATTAACTAGTAAATTATTTTTCTTACATTTTACTCAAGTAAATGTATGTAGAAGAGGTAACTAGGTGTGAGTTCATTTGTAGGAGAGGACCTTCAATAGTGAAACTTATTTTTAGACACCATTGACGCTTCAAACAAAAAGGATTACAGTCCAACCCAGGAACTGCCAAGAGGTTTCACGTTGCCCATTGGTTACAAATAAGAAGAAAATAAATGCCATGGTTAGAAAGTACTTATATTAGGTTTCATTAAAGTCATCATAAACAAGAAAAACTAAGGTATCTGACAATCATCGGTACTTTTCTGCATGCACACCCTTCAAATGTCAAACAGCAATGTAATTAAATACTTGGATAATCGAGATGAAATTTGATATAGAGCGGCCGGAAAATCGTACTCACTTCACGGAAGATAGGAGCACTTACCCAAATAACAGAAAAGGCCAACCTTTCAACATCAGCTCGAAGAGAACATATATCTGCAAGTTAATCAGGTCATAATGAGCTACGAAAAGCTTCGCATAACAGTCATTATATATAGTAAAAAATTAAAACCCTTAAGTGTAACCATACTTCTAGCCTATGGGAAGGCAATACTAATTTAAAACTTAACTATAATACTTGAAATTTTACCTTCTGTAAGAGGTTTTGGGAGCATGTCAATACGCCGCTCAACAAGGTAGACAGAAGTGCCTCTTTGAGTAGCCTCGTCATCAAGAGGTGTACCACAATGTACAAAATTTGTGACATCGGCAATATCTGATTTAATGCTATCAAAGATTTACAGTGAACATCATTGTAGAAGGTACTGTAGGTGATGTTTCTGCTGGACTCTAAAATCCATCTAATCTATGAGGTTACTAACAGGCAGACCAGAAGGTGACAAAAGAAAATAATAGAAAAATAGAAGAAAACATGATAATTTAAAGGGAAGCAAATACATAAATCATTAAAACAGCTCATCTGAACTTCACAAAAAAAAAAGGCCAACTGAGATCTATCCTCCAATTACCATATGACCTGACACATATCCCATGACCAGACATAAATACCCACCTTGCTCTTAGAATAATCAGAAGAAGACAAACAATCAAGTGCAAAAACGTCCCAGGCAAAGATGTGGCCGAACCCAACTGAGACCTCTTTTCTGATTACCAAATGGCCAGACAAAGATATCTCATGATGCTCTCTCACTACACAGGCCCGTAACTAAGCACAATGAAAAAATCTACACTAAAGCATGTGCCAGATATGGGTCTGCCAGACCACCATGACACTGGTACCATGTCAGTTGTGGAGAAATTGACAGGGGACGGTATCATCAAACTATGATATCATTCATAAAGTATGAGTGACAACATTTTTCGAGACTGCAGGCCAAGATTAACATAAGTCATGGCATAGCATACTTCCTGTCTTCCTAACAACCCCCCTCACTGATCATGCTGATTACTATAATCACGTACACCAAACAAATCTATGAAAGTTTCAAAACAATTCATCACACATTAAAAATCATCCATAGCCAATGAACGAGAAATATCAATACCCAGCAAGTCTAAAAATGAATTTTTTTTCTCTTCAACATAAAAAATTATTTAGGAGTTACAATAAAGATACAAACTAGCAATTTGGGGTAAAATGTGAAAATTTTCCAATAATAGAGTGTACTTCAATAGATTTAAACTAGTTTATCCTGCACTGTAACGACTCATAACTGAGTACTGACATTGAGAGAATTTTCATCCTGGTTTGAGACAAGTGAAAACTAAACACTGGCTGAAAGAAAATTAGATCTTTGGCCTGCATGTCCAAAAAAATACAAAGAAAGCACGGATGTTAAACAACATAATAGGATACGAACTCCCACTTCAAAGTTTCCATTAGGAAAAGCCGTACAATGTAATGCATCATCAATATCCCTGCATCCTGCACCAATCAAAAAGGTATCATTAATGGGTAAACTAACTGTATAGTCTTATATGACACCATGATAGTGTGATAAAAGAAAAACCAAAGTATTAGAAGTATTAAATTTTAGTAATTATTAATCCATTGTTCACTCACCCGGTGTGTATAGTCTTATATGACACTATGATAGTGTGATAAAAGAAAAACCGAAGTATTAGAAGTATTAAATTTTAGTAATTATCAATCCATTGTTCACTCACCTGGTGGGTCGACACTAAAGACACGTATATGACGCAGATCCTGCCTAATTGGATTCCCCAAGTCTTCAGGAGACACAGACCAAGGAATTGGTGGCAGGCAAGCCAGGACCTGGGAAGAAAATGGTCTTGCATCCACGTCATTCTCTATCAACACCACCTGCAGCATCCATAATGAGTAATTTCAGTCGCAATATATTCAGAGTCAGAAAGAATCTGAACTTCCTACAACTAAAAAGAGAGCATACAAACTTCAAGGACAAGAATGAAACATATGATAATCGGGACATTAAAGCTTAATAATTATGGAAACATATACATACATATATTATATATATAACTCCAAATCTAAAATTGACTGTCATGTACTTGCATCAGGAAAACAAATCGATTACAGCTTACCTCACTTTCAGTATCTCTATCACCTATTTGTCCTATAGTTCTCACATAGTGACCAGAAGGATAACGAGAAGAACAATCCCAGGAATCAACCGCAACAATTATTCTTTTATCCATAAGATTCTCAAGCTGTCGAGTTTGAATACGTATCTTTGGAATTCTGTTATCTTTCGATACAAATAATGCATGGGCGATACCAGCATTACCCGCGGGCATTGGCATTGGCTCTAAAGATCCACAATAACTGCACAATGTAAAGTTTATTCGATAAATCTAAAAAGTCATAGTATCAACAACAATAATGACTTCATTCTGCAATCTTAACCAAATACATTCATTGTAAGACTTATAGCCAACGAAGAACCACAAAAATCAATAGGATGAATATAATAGCATGTACATCTAAGATAGCTGCAAGCTCAGTTTAAAACACAATGCGTTGTCTGGTACTGAATCTCAGGATTGAACAAGCTGGTCAATAATACTAGGCAGCAGATTAATTTTGTGAAAAGATATGGAAGATAAAATTGTAATGCTGCTAGACAACTGGTAGCAATAAAAATGCAAGTGAGTATCATAGCATGAGGTCATACACTGGTAGGGCAAAAACAATTCAGAATTGAGGAACACACAATTGATTATAGATAAAGGTCCTAGGTATTTGAAATGTGCTCCTAGTAAATGATGATATGTTTCTAAGACAGGGGAGATTTACTAAATGGAAAGGGTATTATAACTTACGAGTGCCAATTCCGCTTAATAACACCAATAACACGCCCAGCTGGACGCGAAGCGCCGGAGTTCATGGTTCCATCTGATCCTTCAACTAGATTTGCAACTCTGGAAGCATCATCAGCACTTCCCGGGACTAAATGAACATCTTCCTCCAGTTCATCCTCTGAAAAAATAAAGAATTTGTAAAAGGACTTCTTATGCATCAATAATCAATGTGTTGGTACATAACAATTATTTAAAACTTCTATTTATTTGATCTTCTATAGGAAAAGAATAAAGTTATGGAGATGTAACAGAGATAAAGAAAATCGCAATTTATTTGTGAAAAGAACTGCTTACATATAAGGATCGGTTCTAGCATATGTCAATTCTCAAGAACAAAATAAGAATAAAAAAAGATTGAGGGGAATCAGAAAAGAGTGTAACAAGTTTCAGCAAAAAGTAGGTAGAACTCCTTGACTGCAAAAGATGTTTAAGAGAATTGTGGAAAAATATCTTACTCTCTGGGAAATTCACCTCATTTATAGCATATTTCATTATGTTAGAAAATGATACAAGAATACCTTCCACACACACACAAAGTACTGAAAGGAGGAAGCAACGTATTCGTTCTTATCATACAACCCCTTCAGCCTACACCCCACATTAATTCTTATATCACTGGTACTGTCAATCTGCCAGTGATTCTTAATAGATTAATCTGCTCAGACTTGGTGTTTTTAGGCTTTAATATAATTAATTGAAATGTTTCTGTAAAAAGGATAGATTTTCTATACCCATACAATTTGTTGCACTAATACTACTTTTGAACTGGAAGCTGGAATCAGATTGTCAGACACATACTTATCTACCAACTTCAGTCTTAATGCACTTCCATACCATTTTAATTGAAGACTACCACAATATTGTAAGAATTATTTAAATTTTATGTACAGCTGGTATGCACAGCTTAATATATGAATCGTCATAATACATGAATATATATATATATATATGTACAACTGGTATGCACAGCTTAATATATGAATCGTCATAATACATGAATATATATATATATATATATAAACAAGTAAAAATCATGACAAATTTTAGCAAAAATCATATTATGTCAAATATACATATGCATGACATCAGTGACTCGAAATTCATCTAGTATCCTTTTTTTCCATGATTGTTATTACGATGTACCTTCATCAGCTAAAAGTAGAGACTTCTCTTCCTGCCATTGTTCCTGTGGCAGCAGTTCAACGGCGACTATATCACCGTCAAAAGCTCGATTCATGTTAGGACGTCCATAGATAATGATCTCATCACCAATACTTTCACTCCCAACATATGCTTCAAATGGATTGTAACGGTTGACCCGAAGTTTTCCTTGATGGTAAATTCTACTATGTAAGCCAGCTGTAATTTCGGACATGGGCTTGTGCTGAATCCAAACAGAATACATCAATATTTTTCAAAAGGCGCAGATTTATTTAATGGCAGCACAAAACAAAGTGGATAATTATTGCAAGCTCCTGTGGCCAACATTACCTCAGTGTATATCACTTTTCTCTTTGAAGATCTTAGATCTTCAGAATCTACCATATGAATGTCATCAGATTGAGGACGGACAAGAAGATCAAGCAACTCCGGTTGACCAAGCGATTTTACAAATGACTCAACTGAAACAAAATAATACTTTATCAGAACTTCAGTAGGCTATAAGTGAGCCAATTAATTATTTAAGATAAGTTACATAAGTTAGCCGAGAAGATGAACCTGTCTCTGCAGAAATGCCCTCTTCAGTAGCCTTCCTTTTATTTTCCCTGTCATTTGTAATTAGTAAGACCCTCACTCGACTGCCAAGATGGTTTTGGTACCACTGAGTTGCCACACGAATTGCTGAACAACCAACAGTTCAAGTCACGGGTCAGATACTAAAAGTACATGTAAAAAAACGTATGCAACACTAAATACAATTATTGTATGGAGTACAGATAAGTTCATATATATATACCATTACACTAAACCCCTACAGAGAACTACTGCTGCAAAATATTTAATTTAAAAGAATACTAACTTGAAGAGAATGCAAAGACCATACCTCTGTCATTACGATCATTTGGACTTTCACCGGCCATAGCCTTCACGTACGTATCCCTATAATAAGATAAACTTCCCAATAAGAGATCATAAAGCTTAAAAAAGATTAATCATTGCAAACTGCACAATTTCCAATTCAATCTAACAGAATCCTAAAATCAAGCTAACGTATATTATATGAAAAAATTCCTAAAATATATAATAAACTAAGAGGGCGGGGGCATACTTGTGGTATTCATTAGAGAACACGAAAAAGTTCCTGAGAGAATTGCTGCAAAGCGCCCTAAGTCTATTATAAATGGAAAGATTCTTATTTTTCGCCTCGTCCAACACCACCGATAACACCACAACATTATTAATCGCCGGATTCTCAAGCAAATCAATCTAAACAATATTCAACAAACATAATTCAAAAACACAACATTTCACATAACTTGACAAGAATTTCACAATGAATACCTGATTAAGCACAACATTCGTATCCAAAACAAGTACATTCGATATCGAAGAGCTCAACCGAGCATCTTTCGTATCGCATGCTTGACACGATGGAGCTCCGCAATATATATCATCTCTCAGATAGTGTTCCCGAACAACCTGCAACAAAATTATAAATATAATAGATAAGTGTGTGTCTGTGTGTGTTGAAATTGAAATTAGGAGCTAGGGTTTAAGAGAAAACAGACCTTAACAACTTTTCCTTGGCGTGTTTTACGAACAAATGACTTGTTCTGCAACATTTTATGTATGTAATTGTGTATGTATACACAAATATTTAGGGGCTTCTGCAAATTTGAGAGAGAGAGAGAGATGACAGTGTGTGTGTGTGTGTGTGTGTGTGTGTGTGTGTGTGTTTTCTAGGGTTTGGTGGGTTGTTTCAAACAGGGCAGCTTTTATGTTTTCTTTCTTTCTATTGTGTTAATTATTTCAGCGACTTAATTCTACTATAATAGTATAAATTAAAGTAAACGTGTTTTTTGAAAATTATCAATTTTTTTATTTTTATTTTATAAAAATACGTTTTTTTTATATTTTGTGAAAATATGAATATTAATTTTTTTTTACGAAAAAATACGGTTTTTTAACCAAAACATCAAATTTCATTAAAGTTATAATATTATTACAATTTTATCAACATTAAAATTTTAAATATATATAATTTCATTAAATATAAATATATAGTAACAATTTTATAATAAACAATTTTTTATTATTTTAATAAAAAAAGGGGAGATCTAAAAGTTGAAATGGAGCCAATAATAATAATACTCCGTATATATAAATCTCTTACCTCGTAGTCCAATCATCAGCAGATCAGCTCAATACGATTACAACCCAATGTGGACTAAATATGGTCAGTAATGGAACTTGTTTTTGAAGTAGTTTGGCCCAACATGTATATTTTTCTAACCAAAGTGCACACAAATGACAAATTCAAAAATATATATTTTATACTTTCTAGATTCAAAGCAAATCAATGAAATTCATTATATTCTATTTTCTTTTGTACTGTACTGTTTTTTTCCTTTAACTTTTTTTTGATTCCAGGGTTATTTTAATAACATCTATACTATTTTATATTATTATAACCAAAACAATAAAATAAGGTGAAGGAACGAAAACAACCTGTGTTTTTTATTGAGCAAATAAGTCTTTATATTTTATTATGGTTCAAATAAGCCCTTTGTATATAAAATGTATGTTTAAATTAGCCCTTATGATTAAATTTAATTAACTATAATTAAATATATTTTTAAAATTAAAAATATATATGATATTTTATTATAAAATTCATTTTAAAATATTATAAGATCAAAATAAATTACATTATATCATTCGTATGGGGTAAAAATAAATTTATAATTTGAGTGAAACAGCAAATAAAATTTTATAATTTTTAATTATATTAGAGTTTTATTGTTTCCACTTCTTAACCCTATAAAATACGGAGTACCATGCTAATTCCCTTTTGGAGTCCGTTATGTAAATTAAACGTACACAATGATATCAACATACAAAAAATATCTCCGAAAATCAATCTAAAAGAAAAATAGTATCCGATGAATACGATATAAAATATTCATTGCGGATATATATTCTCTTAAAATCGAAACTCGCATTTAATATTCCATATAAATTATGACACTGTCGCACCAACCTGCCCACCTTAACAGATAAGAGGATCCCTGGTTTACTTTCCTCGATATTGTCGTAAAAAGTAGGGACCCACTGACAGATGTATTCACATATATAGAACACGCGTGTGTATAGTACAAAGTATCCAGGGAGCACCTGCAAAAACATACTACTCGAGCAAGCTGAAAAGACCCTCGAGTAGAGCTTTTAAACAAAAGTTTGTAATGGACAAGAACTTGTCGTACAATGGTAGAAAAAGAAAAGAGGTACATCAGGTTGATGATGATTCTGATTCTGATTCTGATTCATCAGATTCATCCACCAACACTAGTTTTAAACCAAAACGTCGTAAAATTGTAAGTTCTTTTCTTGTTTCGGATTTTATTATTATCGTTTTTTCGTTAACTTGTGTGATCTCGTAGTCGTAGTCAAGGGGCGAACCAGGATTTTAAAATAGTCCATATTTAATTATTTTTTTAATTTTATGGCATGAGATAGATTTTTTACTCATATTTTATATTTAACTGAGTTTTTTTTACTGATTATTGGAGGCAGCCGGGTTGATTTGAAGATAGCCTCTGAAAGAAGCACATTTCATATTTTTTAAATTAAATTTTTGGTGTGATGTACAGGAGAATTCAGGGGGTGGTAGTGAAGCAAAGTCCTGTCACCAGTGCAAAAGAATTGATAAAGGCCATGCTGTGAATTGCGGCAAGTGTGACATGAAAAAATATTGTATTCCGTGCATTTCTCGAAAGTATGCAACTATGTAGATTCTTTACTTCTGTTTAAGTAATTGTTTGGTATATGATTTGTGAGAAAGGGTTGTTTAGAAATTAGAATTGCAATGACATATGAAATCCCATTTTACTTATTTAAATTTTAATTACTAATTTATCTGTATCAATGGAATTATTTTTGATTTGGCTTTTTTTTTTTTTTGCTAAGTTTGATTTGGCTACTTATTTGTTAGTAAGTTTTATTTTATATAAAATATTGATGCAAATTTAAATTTTGTTATGATTAGAAAGTTATTGCAATAACAATACCAAACGGGTCTCTACTCGTAGAGAGTTTGCTCAACAACAATCCATATAGTGCGTCTTTACTCACTTTCTTATTGTTTTCTTATTCTAATGTTTCAAAATGTGGGTCGAATCATTGCACTGTGTGCATACTTTTGTTAAGTGAAGTTGGAATTGATTTTTTGGCGGTCTTTTTAGATTGTGGGTTCCATTTAATTTTCTAGTTAAAAGTTAGACCTTGATGCTGTATCAGTTTGTGTTCTCATAACTTGCCTATATGTTACATGTTTAAGTTTGATAATTGGTTGTGTTCATCATATTAATGGAGCACTTGATGTTTTCGTCTTTTGTTTAGTTCAATATATGATTTACGCTTCATGCTTCATTTATATACAGCTATCCGACGATGAATGAGGAAGATTTTGTTAAGGCATGTCCTTTCTGCCGAGACATCTGCAATTGCAAAAGCTGCCTGTGCTTAGAATTGCCAATTAAAGTTTGTTTCTTTGACTTTTTTTTTACCAATGAATGATTAATGTATTTATGAGACTTATCTCCTGTATACTGTTTGGATGTTTGTAATAGAACACTACAAGTCTTGGTGAAGAAGACAAAGTCCGCCACTCGAAATATCTCCTAAAAAAGCTTCTCCCTTTTGTTAGACAATTCAATGAACAACAAATTATGGAAAGAGAGTGGGAAGCTAAGATTCGAGGTACTGCTCATAGTTGGTTGTTAAATAGACAAATAGTACAATACTAGATTATGTAGTCACATAGTTGTACCAACTACCAGTATTGGGTTTTCTCAGATCACCTTATGTTTATTGTGTCTTTTTCATTACTCGTTACCTAATAAAATATTTTTCCATTTGTTAATAAGATAGAATGGATTATATTAATGCTCTTGTTTGGTAAGAGTAGATTATATCCTTTTCCAGTCACATAACTGCTTACTGCCTTAAGTGGCATGATTTGTGTTTTGTTTTACCCAGGGTTGTCAATGTCAGACGTTAAAGTGCAAGTAGCAAACTGTCCCATCGATGAGCGTATGAATTGGTTAGTCTCTTTTTGTCCTTCTTTACTCTTCTCCCTGCCAACTGCCTTCTGTATATCTTTGGGCGAGCATTTCTGCTTAGTGTAGCAATGTTCTTTGCAGCGACTATTGTAGAACTTCTATTGCCGACTACCACCGGAGCTGTACGAGATGTTCGTATGATCTTTGCATCACATGTTGTCAGGAGTTGCGGGATTGCTGTTTGCGTGTAGCTCAGAACGAAATCACGAAATATGTAGATCCTGGGGTGGGATATTTACACGGTGAGACACCTCTTATCAATCGAACTTTGGGCACAACTACTGGAAAAAAGGACAATGCTCGCATGAAGCTAGAATCTGAATGGAAACCTAACAAGGATGGTAGTATTTCTTGTCCACCGGTGAGTATGGGTGGGTGTGGTAAAGGAATTTTAAGGCTGAACCAAGTCTTACCAGACAACTGGCTTTCAAACATGTTAATGGGAGCTGAAAAGTTATATGAACTATATAAGCTGAATAACATGCCAGAAACTCCTGCACACTGGTGCACTTGTTATAACTTGGCATGTGATCACAATGCCAAAAAGAAATCACTAAAAGCCGCTTCTCGAGATGACTATGATGACTACTTGTACTCTCCAAGTGCTATAGACATTCAAGCAGGAGATCTGAAGCATTTTCAGGCCCATTGGTTAAAAGGCGAACCCTTGATCGTTAGTAATGTGCTTGATAGTACATACGGTTTAAGCTGGGAACCAATGGTGATGTCACGAGCAATCCATGCGAATGTGACTGTCGTTAATTGTTTGAATTGGTGTGAGGTAAATTTAGTTCTGGCTTTTACAGTGTACAGAGTTTTATGTGTCTAATTTAAAAATTCCATACCTCTATGATGTATCACATGTTACTGAATCCACTGTTCCAAAGTGCGTATATGATAACAAGTACTGCTGCTCTAGTCTTTTCTAAAATTTATTGAAGGGCAATGATGTACTTTTTTACACAAGCGGGTAACTGAATCTTTGCCTAATACTGTTCTCGATTATGTTAAAAAAGGAGTACAGGGATGACAAATGTTAGTTTGTGGTTAATGTTTTCACTAACAAATATGAAGTTCTTATTTCCTAATTTTTTTTTATATCAACTTAGTTGGTGATTAGGGATTGTATTGTTGGTCTATAAAAGGTCTAGGGGATTCTAGATAGCAGTGTTATCACAACTTTAGAGAGTTTGAAGGGAGTTCAAAGCGATTTATTTCTTATATGTCACAATTAGTCACATCTACATTTACATGTATACATGCAGCAAGGTAATAATAACTGGATGCAAGTGTATATAAGTGCATGAAGAAAATTAACTTATTAAGAAATAAGATGCGCACAGGAAAGTACTCCGTGTCAAGTGTGAATATATTCATAGTGATTTATTTATATGTTGTTTGGTTTTATTTTATTTTGTCAAAAGGGAAGCCTCCTGACTTTAATTCAGGCAGGTCATAGTTTTTAAATCTTTTCTTTCGTGTCAATCATCATTTATTTTTATTCTCTTTTGGAATTTTCATACATTGTCCTGAACGTATCCTACCCTAGATGAATCATAAATTTATAGATATTATACCGTGAGGTGTATTATCTCAAATTCATCTTGTTCTTTTTATTTACTATTGTGAAATTACGTTGTTAGTAATAAATGCAATATCCATTTATGTCTATCTTACGTCTCAAAGTAACTCACAAACGCATACCTGCAACTCAGTTATTAAATATAAATCTCAGTATTAATTATTAGTATTTGTTTTGCAGGAGAATCATAGTGTAGGTTCGTTCTTTAAAGGCTATACAGAGGGTATACTTGACTTGTCTGACTGGCCCCAAATGCTGAAGTTAAATGATTGGCCTCCATCTGGTTTGTTTGAGGAGCATCTCCCACGCCATAATGGGGAGTTCATAAGTGCTTTGCCGTTCAAGGAGTACACACATCCACAGAACGGCTATTTAAATCTTGCTGTGAAGCTACCCGACGACCATTTGATGCCAGACACAGGGCCGAAGCTGTATGCCGCTTATGGCTTTTCCCGGGAAATGGGACGTGGAGACTCTGTAACGAAAATCAACTGTCATGATTCTGATGTGGTATGATTTTTTATAGATTCTTTAATTAACACTTCAGTTTGTTTAATGAATACCGGGTAAAATTAACTAATTAAGACATTTTATTTCTTTTATTGTGTACCAAGTTTGATAAGGTATAGGAATCAACCATTTCGTTAAATTCTTTTGCATTATAGACTAATACGTACTGGAAGTTAAATCAAAGCAAATAAGCTATTTTGCTGGAACTTTTCTTAATTCTGTTTCATATTATCGCAATCGTATTTAAGGCTATTATGCATAGTAACCATTCTAACGATTATTATGTCTTCTTTCAAAGGTGTATGTGCTCGTGCATACTAAAGAAATGACATTCACTACTTCAGAGCGCGCTGAAATGGAACATTTGAAAGAAAAGCACTATCTTCAGGATCAAAGAGAAATATTCACAAATGGAAAAATGAATGATTTGGAGCAGCAGGAACGTAATGATACAGAAGAATCAGGAAATGTTGAGGGAGGTGCCCTTTGGGACATCTATCGGAGAGAGGATGCTTCCAAGTTAAAAGAATATCTCAGAAAACATTTTAAAGAGTTCAGGCATACATATTGTTTGCCGCTAAAGCAGGTAATGTTATAACTGCTCCATGTCGGGTTTCCGATATTATATGTGATATCTTATTACTTATAGCCACTGTTCTTAACCTCTCTCGTGGCGTTGTTTTCTTCTTTGTACCTCATTTTGACATGAAGAAATTTATAGATGTCTGGTCCTTGTCCTGTCATCGATTGTAAAAGAAGATATAGTTATTCCTTAGGAAGGATAGTACTTTTGCTGGAGGAGGAAAGGATGATTCATAGGTAGCCAGCAGCACTGAATGTTTAATACTCAATGGTTTTCGTTTCATAGTGCTATAGTGTTATCTATTGGAAAATGTGGTGCAGGAAGCTTTTTCGATGTTGCTTTGCATATATACTCTTTTACCAGAACTTTTCTGAGGTGGCTGTCTAGTCTTCTCTTTGGCTTCTTGTCCAATTTGCAAATCTATTATCACATCGTGTTAACAGTCATTCATCTTTGTTCTTTTCCATGGATTACTGTATTTGCTTGGTATTATGTGTGGAAGGTTAAAACTCCATATATAAATGATCTGTTGATCAATATTGATACAGACAACTTGCTTCAGCAGCATAGAACTTCCATTATTCTAGTACCTTTCATGATATTCTAGCGCGACTCCTTTGGGTATTAGGACAATAAGAGATGCATGTTTCCCCCTTATATTTCACTATCCACTTAATAATTTTTTGTGTGGGATTTACTGAAACAAGCATTTGGGGGTGAATCCAATTTGTACAAATATTGGACTACAGCTTCATATATGATTTTCTTAGACAGGTGATACTTTTGATGATCTTACTGATCAGAATGAATGGATATAATAATCTTTTGTTTTCCAGGTTTATGACCCTATTCACGATGGAACATTTTACTTAAACATGGAGCATAAGAAGAGGCTCAAGAAGGAATATGGCGAGTTCTCATATATTGAATATACATGGTTATTTTACATTATGTCATTACTTCTTAATAATTTGCTTTCATTCTTTCTTATTCTTCTAGGAATTGAACCATGGACAGTGGTGCAAAATATAGGAGATGCAGTTTTTATCCCTGCTGGCTGTCCTTGTCAAGTTAGAAATTTAAAAGTGAGTTAGCTAGGAGAGCTCTTTTTGTTTTAGTCAACCATTATAAACTTATTTTCTAGTAGAGCTCTTGTTCACCTGTTTTAGCTCTTTTTGACTTTATGTTAGATATAAAATTTATGTTGCTCTCCATTGTAGGAAGTGTGAATTTGAAATGAGACAATATATACTCCTATTATAATTCACAGCTACATATTTTACCATGGTGGGGACTTCCAGTCTTATATGGTGTCCCTGTATACTAGACTTTTCACACATTTCTGATCTGTGCGCAATTCTTTAGTCATGTATTCAGGTTTCAACCGGCTTTGTATCACCTGAAAATGTAGATGCGTGCCTCCGTTTTACAGAGGAAATTCGTGTCCTCCCGAAAGAGCACGGGGCAAAGGAAGACAAATTAGGGGTATATAATCTACCTCATCATATTACTATCCTTGTTTTTTCCACTACATATGATATTATAATATTTTTATCTGCTGAAAGTATTTCTTAATTATTAACTATATTTTCTGTCTTAAGTTTTGCTTTCATGACCGTGAAATTTTTTGCTTGATACAGGTAAAGAAATTGATCCTTCATGCAATGAGACAAGTCTTGGACGACTTGGATGTGTTTACTAAGTAAGATGGCTTTTATATTATTCCTCTACTTGTTCTTGTACAAATTCTATTGTTTTCCTTCTTGTTTTGTCCAACACCATATATGGGGCTGGGTTTAGTATGCTTATCATTTACTGTCTACTCAATCTAAGAGATATAGATGTCTCTTACGGACAAACAATTGAAGGGGCCCAAATGATATCCTTGAGCTTATAATGCAGAGTCTAGTCTAATTATAAATTTAAAAATGTATATTTTTTTTATTTTTTGAAAACTATTTTACAATATACAATTAAAATCAAATATTTTTAACTTTCATTTTTAATCTAAAAATGTGCTCTTAGAAAACTACTTCCTTTACTACATCTCATCTGAACTGATGCTCGTTTGGATGATAAGCTCTTTTATTATGTAACTAGTATGTTTCTTTTACTAATTATGTGATGAAGTGTAAATTTATTATATTTGAATCACAGAATAGAGCCTATATCTTGTAGGAAAACTGAGTGTGTGGATATCAGTTCTGATTCATCCAAAGAAAGTGGATCCCTGGAATCAGAGCCAGGATTTGATCTTGAAAGCGGAAGTGATTTCTGCCCTGCTACACAGAAAGCGTATGCTAGGCCCGAATCTAAGAAGGACCAGAGAGGGATTTATAGTCTTAGATGTGATGCTACCCCAATAGAAAGTGACCTCCAAAAGGAGGCCAATACATCTCATGTAATTTGGCTCAATTGTTTTCATATTATGCGCTTGTTAAAGCTATAAATAGTAATTGTTCCCTCCTTCTGCTGGTTTATTTTTCTTTTCTTTTAAATGCAGAAGGTTTCTCATGTCATATCCAAAACAGTGCAACCTATTTCCTTGAATGATTCTCCAGGAACTTACAGTCAAACACCCAGGTCAGTCTCTGTCGAGATGCATCTCATCTGAACTGATACTTGTTTAGATGATAAGCTCTTTTATTATGTAACTAGCATATTATGTTTTTATAATCATTATGTAATGAAGTGTAAATTTATTATATTCTAGTTCGACTCACAGAAAAGAGCCTATATCTTGTGAAAAAAGTGGGTGTGTGGATATCAGTTCTGACTCTTCCAAAGAAAGCGGATACCTGGGATCATTGCCAGGATTTGATCTTGAAAGCGACTTCGGTCCTGCTACAAAGGAAGTATATGCCAGGCGCCAATCTAAGGACCGCAGAGGGATTTTTAGTCTTAGATGTGATGCTACCCCAATCGAAAGTGACTTCCAAAAGGAGGCCAATATATCTCTGGTAATCTGGCTCAATTTTTTTCATAGTATCTGCTTTTTGCCAAAGCTATAGCTAGCAGTTACTTCCCCTACTACTGGTTCATGTGTCTTTTCTTTTTAATACAGGAGGTTTCTGATCATGTCATAACAAAAACAGTGCAACCTCTTTCCTCAAATGATTCTCCAGGCTCTTACATTCAAGCTCCCCAGTCGGTCTCTGCCGAGATTGTTGGGTTCTTCAAGCAGTTAGAGGAACAAATTCAAGAAAATAAATTCAATGTGTTTAGGGTGCTTCCTCCTCAAATTCAGCTGGATGAAGAGATCATCCAGGAATATGAGAAGGTTCTCAAGAAGTACTTGTCTGGCCGCCTCTTGGACCTTGCCAATGATACAAGTTTGCAAGACTTCTATAAAGTTTTACACTTTTTGCTGGCTTGTAGGAGGATCCCCTCACACTTGCAACAGGGATTTTTAACTCTTCGCTGGGATTTGCCAAATTTAACCAGCAGAGCCTATGAGCTTCACAAGGACGTAAATCGGGGCATGGTTATGCCTCTTGCGAGGTCCAAGGAGAGAGATGAGTTGAAGAGCATCTTGGGAAAATATCGCCAGGTTGAAGATAATCTGGTGAAGTTGGAGAAAGAGAAAAATTCCAACTTGCTTGAGATTGCTAGGCTTCAGATTAGGAATGAATGCTTAAATAAGGAAGTCACAAATCTTAAAGCGGAAGCAGTGAAACATGGTGGCTGTGGCGAGTTGTGTAATGATGAACTGGGGAAGCTGGAGCAAATGAAAGTTCATAATTCCGAGGAGATAGTCAGGCTTCAGGCCAGTAACGAGACCATAGATGCCAAGGTTATCGAGTTTGCAGATGAAGCTAAGGTGTTACATAAGGATGCCACTGCTCAAAATTATAAAGTGATAAACCTCGAGGTTATGGGAGAAGTATACGAGGCCAATGTCGAGAATGCTATGGATAGATTGGTCACCATGGAGCTTAAGTGGAAGGAGCGCGTGAAATCACTGGAATATTGAGTCCTGTGCACAGAGCATAATGCATACTTGTGCCTTTTTTTTTCTGAGGTGAGACCGTGAAAGGGCTATATATCTTAACCACAGCTTCCTATTTCTTTGCAATCATTTTTTACCGTTATAACAGATTACATAAACTTTGTAATGTGAAAAATGGCTTCAGGGATGTGGAATCTCTTACATGTTTACCGACTTGGTGCCTTTTAGTTATTGCACACTTTAAGAACTGAGAAAGGTTCATATGGTCAGCTAGAACAGCCTAGCTAGCATAAATACAATTAACCTTAACAAACACACACACACACATATTTTGATTAATATCTAATATTATGATTTATCAGTTAGTAAGGATAAAATACACTGAACTTCGATTTTGGGAAAATCTTGGTATTCAAATTTTCGAAGAGAAGCCTTCTTTTTCTATCTAGACATGAAATTCTGCCGGAAATCATTCGACATTTTGCTTACATACCAAGCAGCTATTGTCCGGTGAGGAATGATCAGAAGCAATGGTAGCACATGCCATCATTTTGTTATGCTAGACCTTATTCTCTACCTTCAAAGTAACCAGATGATAGTTTTTCGGGTTATCCAAATTGATTGTGTGTGTGTGTGTGTGTGTTTTTTCAAGAAAATCAAAGCCAGGCCCATGCATGAATGTGCCAAGTAATTGTAATGCTGAGTAGTAGTAAGTTGACACTGCCTCAACCTAATTAATTAAGCAACCTGATAATATGTAACTGTTATATTGAAACCAGAATTAGTAATGTGAATCTCACTAGCTTGTTCATACTTCATATCACTCAAACTGGTGCTAATTTTTCAAAAAACAAAATTTTCTTCTTTATACTTTTGATTCATTTATCTCTGTTAATCACTTCTACATATATTACAATTATAATTAAAAACTTATCTTTGGTATTAGAAAGACATTACTGGTTTAATGTGTAAGAATGTTAACCTGACTCGACTACATGTAATATAATTTGAATCCTCTTCAACATATACACATATTAATAAAATATTCTTTATAAAAAGACAACTGCTGCAAGAAGACTGAATTATTTACTGTAAAATTTACCTTTATAAGCAAGTACATGCATATGCATTCCATAAAACCAATCATCACTCATCAGGGCATACATCTAAAACTAGGTCAATGGACCAGTGGTGTCACTATTGTAATTATTTTAAATTTTAATATTATAATTAATCTGTTCCTGATTAGTTATTCATTTTAATTTTTTCATGATTAAATTAACTATCTTTTTATTAAAATTAAAAATTATTTTTTTTATAATTTTTAATAATTATAAAAAACCCGGCTAGAGTTTCCACTGTTTAGATAATAACCGATCAAACAATCTCGAATCCTAGGTTCCTACGGTGAAATCGATTACATTAATTAAACACTATAATTGAATTTCACTTGATCCTAATTAATAAGCAATATTGACTATTTTATATTATTGCATGTTATGATTTAGTGATTTTTCTAGGGTTTTTTCTAACTTTGTTTTAAAAATAAATTTGGTTGCAGACTTGCAGGTGCTCTTTATGCTTATTATTAGTAACTGCCAACTTGGATCATGGCTAACACAAGTGAAGGTACGTTTCAAATCTATGACGGTAATTATTTAGTGATAATTGAATATTTATTTGTTACTGCTATTGTGATATTGATGGTGATTTTTGATTAAGTGCAATTAATATTGAATAATTTCTTTACAAATCATCCCCACTGATTAATTAATAAAAAATGATGGTGATTTGAAGGATATGGCGAGTTTTGCGAAGTTTTGGTATGAATGGTGGAATTTAGTAATATTGGCTCATGTTTTATCTTATTTTTGCGATTTGTATTTTGCTATTTTGTTTGGTGCTTCGTAGTAAGTATGGTTGTTTTTGCTTTTCATTGATGATATAGATCGATATATGTTGATTTTAGGAAGATTTTGAGTATCATTATTTTGGGATTATTACAACAACCTATCTTTATATCGATAATCAAATGAGTGAATTTGTTAGCTCACTTTTGGTGATTAGCAAATTTGTTAAGTACTATTGAATTCGTTACTGGAATAGGTGTTGTAATTAATTGATGAATTTGGTGATTCATCATATTGCTTAACCTCTGCAAGTAATTAATGAAAGATGCTATAACACGCGTCTTAGATAGTTAAAAATTCCAAAATCTTCAATTAATGAACCAATAGAAATTGATTTAAATGACAATGAATAAATTCTTCCAGGAGCACAGTGAAACTAGTCTGAGGCAAAATGCAATGGAAGAAAATGCAGGACGATAAAATAGCAAAAACCAGAAACTCCCCCAAAGTAATACGTAAAATGATTTCTTCGCTATCACAGGAGCAACTGAAATGGGTAAGAGATGCTGGTTTTGGCAGCCTGCTACATTTTGACTTGGGAAAGTTGTCAGAGAAGCTGGCATTCAAAGTACTTGAAGCATTTGACGCTGCAAGTTGTATATTAAAACTGCCAAATGGGGATATTAAAATCACTGAGCGTGAGGTGTATGATGTTCTTGGACTTCCATACGAAGGAGATGAAGTTGTGATTGCACTAGATGGTGCAAGATATGAAAGAATTATTAAGTGGAGAGCACAATTCCCAATCAGCGATGGTCAAAGTCTAGTCAAAGCAAGTGAAGTGGTTGATAGGATGAAACAAGTGACGAATGCTGATGAATTGTTTAAGATGAACTTTCTTATTATCATCACAAATGTGTTGATAAGATCAAATACAAATAATTTCGTAAGCCAAACGATCCTTTCTTTTGATGATGAGCTTGATAATTGCTCACAATACAACTAGGCAGCATACTTGATCAAAAATCTGGTGAGCACAAAGGAAAGATGGATGCATACGATGTCACTTTTCTACACCGGACCAATGATTTTCCTCATTGTAAGTATTGATCTCGAAGTGTACTTTTTATATTTAATCTACAACTAAGGTATTAAGAATTTAAACTTGTAATCATTAAGATCTCTAATAATTGTTAAACAAATCACGTTTGCAGAAATTGTACATTGATCGTGTCTTGTATAAAGGTAAAAAACTTGTCCGTCGAGATAAGCCAGCTTTAAGAGGATGGACAAAAGGAAAGCTGCAAAAAAGGGAAGCAATGGAATCAAAATCAGGTGCTTTTGGTTCGGGGGCAATATTTGGAAGTGCAAGTCTAAAAAAAATTGGTGAAAATCAGAGAATCACAGACGATGAGGTAACACACTTTAAATATATCCTAAAACACATATAGTAATATTTAGTAAACTTTCTAAACCAAATTTATTTCCTCATGTAGAACAAAGATGATGAAGAAAATGAAAAAATCCAACAAAAAAATCAAGACGGAGGGAATCCGAATGATAAACCACAGGAGGTATATTATTCATAAATATTACTGTTACATCATTATAGTAAAAATGTCCAATGCATGTAAAATGATTACAAACGCAAATGCATGCAGTTGACAGAACCACCATTCATATCAAACTTAACGGTAATGTAAATGATATTATATATATATATATATATATATATATATATATATATATATATATATATATATATATATATATATATATATATATATATATATATATATATTTATCAGGACTAGTTGGAAAGACTAAGTGTAAAGGCAGCTTTATTGATAGATGCAAAGAGGCACTATGATTCTGAATTGTCTAATGCAAAGAATATGCATCCAAACAATAATAAAATTCTTGAAATTGAGTCCAAGGTCAAGGCTCTGTTTCAAACAAATTACCGTAACAACCAACATGTAGATAATGAATGTCACGTGGACCAGAGACGGATTTATAGTCTTAGATGTGATGCTGCCCCAGTAGAAAGTGATTTCCAAAAGGAGGCCAATATATCTCAGATAAACTGGCTCAATTGTTTTAATGTTATGTGCTTGTTCTTAAGCTATAGCCCCCCTTCCGGTGGTTCATTTTTCTTTCTTTTTTCTTTTTAATTCAAAAGGTTTCTCATGTCATAAACAAAACAGTGCAACCTCTTTCCATGAATGATTCTCCACGCTCTTACAGTCAAACGCCCAGGTCAGTCTCTGACTCTATGTCTCATTGCCTTTCATCCGAACTAATGCTTTTGTTTGGTTGATAAGCTCTTTTGATGAGGTTTAAAGTTATCGTGTTCGATTCACAGAATAGAGCCTATATTTTGTAAAAAAACTGAGTGTGTGGATATCAGTTCTGATTCATCCACAGAAAGTGGATACCTAGGATCATCACCAGGATTTTATCTTGAAAGCGACCTCAGTCCTGCTACGCAGAAAGCATATGCTAGGCGCCAATATAAGAAATACCAGAGAGGGATTTATAGTCTTAGATGTGATGCTACCGCAATTAGAAAATGACTTCCAGAAGGAGGCCAATATATCTCAGGTAATCTGGTTCAATTGTTTTCATAGTATGTGGTTCTGTTAAAGCTATAGGTAGCAGTTGCTCCCCCCTTCTGCTGGTTCATTTTACCTTTCTTTCTAGTGCAGGAGGTTTCCCAAATTAATAACCAAAACAATGAGACCTCTTTTCCCGTATGATACTCCAAGCTCTTACACTCAAACGCCCAGGTCAGTCTCTGATGAGATTGTTGGGTTCTTCAAGCAGTTAGAGGAACAAATTCAAGAAAACAAATTTAATGTATTTAGAGTGCTTCCTCCTCAAATTCAGCTAGATGAACAGATCATCCAGGGTTATGATAAGGTTCTTAAAAAGTACTTGTATGGACGCCTTTTGGACCTTGCCAATGATTCAAATTTGAAAGACTTTAATAAAGTCTTGCATTTTTTGCTTGCTTGTAGGAGGATCCCTTCACACTTGCAGCAGGAATTCTTAACTCTTCGCTGGGATTTGCCAAATTTAACCAGTAGAGCTTATGATTTTCACAAGGAAGTGAACCGGAGCATGGTTATGCCTCTTGCGAGGTCCAAGGAGAGAGGGGAGTTAAAGAGCATCCTGGGAAAATATCGCCAGGTTGAAATTAATCTGGTGAATTTGGAGAAAGAAAAAGATGCCAACTTGAGTGTGATAGCTAGGCTTCAGAAGAAAAGGAAAGAATGCTTAAATGAGGAGATCACAAATCTTAAAGCTGAAGTGGCGAAGAATGTTGTTGATGGTTGTCGCAAATTATGTAATGATAAATTGAGAAAGTGGGAACTGAACGATCAAATCTTGGATGATATAGTCAGGCTTCAGACCAGTAATGAAGCCATAGATGCCAAAATCATCAAGTTTGCAAATGAAGCTAAAGTTTTACATAAGGATGCTGCTGCTCAAAATTATAAAGTATTTAACCTTGAGGCTGTGGGAGCAGTATACGAGGACAATGTCCACAATGCTATGGATAGTTTGGTTACCATGGAGCTTAAATGGAAGGAACGCGTGGAATCACTGGACTATTGAATACTGTGCATGAAGGTTAATGTATGTTTTGTATCTTGAATCACAACTTTCTATGTCTTTGCAGTCATTATTTTAACTCTTCGAAGAAATTGCATAAACCTTGTAGTGAGAAAAATGGCTTCAGGGATGTGAAAAGTTTCGTAGGCTGTTCCACTTTTGTCGTCATTTTTACGGTAACCAGAGTTATCACTCATGATTCAACAGAAGACGATTTGAAAAAGAAATGCAACGAATGGAGGATCATAAGAAGGAACCTCAGGAACACTGAGATTAAAACTTGTCTTGGTATCAGAAAGGATGTACATTAATTTAAACACAAGACCTAGTCAATAAGGGGTGTTCAGTAGGATTGTTTTGAATTTAATAAATTTACGTGTATTCAGTTTTAATCATTTTTCTCCGTTAATCACTTCTTTAATTATATATTCTTTCCTATCCGTCTATTACAATTAAAATTATCTTGGTATTAGAAAAGACATTCAATATTACTCCCGTCAAATTGACTAGTCTTTGACTATAAATTAGAACTTGTTCTTTTATAATTTTAAAAAGTTAGAAAATATATATTTTAAAGTAGATTATATATATATTCTAATAATATAAATTTTTATTTTTTTAATTATATATTATTTTTACATTACAGTCAAAGATTAGTTAGTTTGACTGCACAAAAAACATTGAGGACAACACTAATTGGGGACAGAGGGAGTATATTCCAATAACGCTAACCACCTATAATAAGCAACCACCTAACAATAAGAAGTAATAACAAAATATGGATTAAAAAAAAGATTACACTATATTTTATCAAATTAAACACTATAGAGTATATCAATATAATTAATTTAATAAACAATTTAACTCAAATTTAATAAAATCTTGAGTTATAATACTTAGGATCTTGAGTTCGAATACACAATTTGTCATTGTATGATCACAAATGTATACACTAAATGTTGTGTTTGGTTAGAGAGATTGGATTGAAATGGAATGAGTAAAAAGAGAAGAAAGTAATTGAGGTAAAATGAGAGATTTAAAAAAAAATTAGTGAATACAAAATTTCTATGATTAGAATTGACAAGAAAATGAGTAAGAAGGAGAATGAAGCATTCTATCTCAAAATGGAGGGTTCGAGTTTTAGTATAGATTAATAAGAATGAATTGAGGGGAAAACATGAAATTTTTGAAAGTTCATCCAATATTAATTCAAATTTCATTCAATTCCATTCCAATTTCACCAACCAAACACAACATAAGGAGTTTTTTTACTTTAATTAAATGTTGAATTATTTCCCCGACAATATATATATATATACACACACACACAATCTTATATCCCATGCGATGCATGAATCAAATTCTTTTAATATTTTATTATTTTTATTTTAATAATTTTTTAATAATAATTTGAATTTTATTTAATGTTATACATATGTATTTTATATAATTTTTCATATACTTTATTTGTATTTTTATTTTAATAAGATAATATTTATGTGTTTTGTTTAGAAATTTGTTTTAGTTAGATGATTAATGTGAGATGTATTTTACTTAAGAGTATTTATATTTTAATAGGATAATGTTTGTGTATTTTAGTTAAAATATTAATGTGAGATGTGTTTTAGTTAAGATATTAATATTAAAAAAGTTAGACACGATAATAATTATCCGACTCAAATGCCGACTGACTATCGACTACCATATTTTTAATATTTCAGCTTTAATAATAGAAAAAACTGGGTCTGGGGATGACCTCAGGTTATATAAGTTTTTAGTATAAATTCCGAATGACATTTTTATAAATATTAAATTCTTTTCTGTGCATTTACATAAATACCCTTATGTTTGTATTATAAAATATTTTAATCTCAGGGTGCTACCTGAGGTCATCCTTAGACACATCAACCCCTTAATAATATAGTATATACATATATAAAAGCTCATGACATAATTCAAATAACACAAAATAAATTTTTGAACAAAGAAATATGAGGGGGAAACCATTCCCTCAAAAGTTCCAGGAACTATAAAATATGAAAGCTTCTACTTCCATCTATATTTTTTTTTGAAGTGATTGCCATCTATATTGCTTAAACCGGATAATACTATATTAATTATAAACCCCCTCTAGTTGAATACATAAGTGGTATATATATACTTCATCAAGAAATATTTCTAATAAATAAATAAATAAAAATTAATTTATCTTCAACCACTTGGTTATAGCATTAATCATCATTTTACCATCTCATGCAAAATAGTACAAGTTTCCTTCTTATTGACCTTGTGGCCAATTCTCTTTCTTCATCGTTCGAGGTCGCCTCTTTATAGAGACATCTCCTCTAGACTAATATGTCGCATAAAGGATTCTGCCCAATGATTAGTCCAAAGGTTTTTACTTCAAAATGATACATGAACAACCCATAAACCTGTTTATTAGAGTACTGTGAACAAAAGGATTCTCAGAATTAATGTAATTAATATTTGCTACTCTCATAATGGATTGCTACGTATTGCTTATAGGAACGCGCCATTTTCCATTGTGTGAGAAGTATCACCAACCCACGTTAAAAATTTGTTTATTTTTGTTTAATAGTTAAATTACTTAGTGGGTGTTTGGGGTTCCATAAACTTAAAATAAGTAACTTATTTTTTATTTTTTTTTACATATTTTCATATTTTTTTTAAAGATAAATATTTGTTTTAGAATTTTAAAACCAAATATGAACTTATTTTTTTCTGGAAATAGGGCTTATTTTTTAAAGATAAATATTTGTTTCATCCCTACTTTTTTCCGGAAATAAGCCCTTATTTCCATAAGTTGGACTTTGCCAAACAGGCCCTTAGTTTTATCTTGTTGTTTGTATTAAAATTTTAGAAGTGGTACCAAAAGGGGTATATCGATCAATATAGTTGTAAAACTAGTTAAATCTAATATGAGAAAACCTATTGAAAATAAATAGATTCCAAAAGAAACACACACACACATATAGTTCCATATGTGCAAGATCAGATGAATCTACAGTAATTACTAATTAGGGCATGCAGATGCACACCCATCACCCATCACCCAACCCACCCTCTGGTTGGATCCATGTGAATAATGTGTTGTATTCGAAGTAAACTTAATTCTTTGGTTTTTTTAGAGAAATTATGACAATAAATTTAGCAACTTTAATTTTAACTGTGGGGAAGATATTCTTAACAATTAGTAATTCCGATTTTTAGCTAAATACACTAATAAGTGTATGCACATATGTTTGTAAGTTATGTACTTGTACAAATGAAAAATGTTTAATAACAATAACAAATCATAATATTCTTTTGTAAACATTTCATGGAACAAATTAGTGATGAAATATTATACAAGAAAATTGCAGATTCAATTGATGAATGTAGATTTCAGTAGATGACTATTAACTTCGTTAGTCAGGTTATTTACCATCATCTTTTTCTGATCCATTTTGGTGTCGCCGCTGCAATACAAGGCAAACAAATCATTAGATTAATATCTTATAAATAAAATATATAGATTGGAACAACAAAAAAGAAAAGTAGATAACAGATCAAGACATGTTTTGTTTGTGATCTAACATCGTTCGAGTACATCTGATAACTATCAACATATAAATTTCATTAATAGAATCTGTTTTTCTTTACCCACCCGTTTTTGTTTTCTTTAAACCTGTTTTTTAAAAACTTATTTATTTAAGAATGTTTGATGCTGAGGATAATTTTTTGATATCTGTCTGTGTTGATACAAAGGCTCCTACCTTGCACAAGTTAGGGACGAATTGTTCTCCAAATTAATAAATCATGCATCAACTACAATCAACTACAGCCTGCAGGCTGCAAGACAGTTATAGGAGCTTTCTTACCAGTTGTGGAGAAGCATGAGCGCCAGAAACAATTGCAGCATAACTTTCTCTCAACGCGCTTTTCCAATCACCAAATCTTTGGGAATCAGTGCACTCGTTCAGGTGTTTCTCACCTGTGTGCAACTTCTGCAACTCAACTGGATCAATCTGGCTGATAAATGGATCCAGCTGCTGGTATTGGACCCGGCCAAAGGTAGTAGATCCAACCAACTCTATGTACCAAGAACAACCCCCGAATAATAAAAAGCCTGTTATATATCAAACAACAAAACAGACGTTGATTATCACAAGGGATTCACTCTACAAATAATTGGTAACTTAACATGTATTATACCGCAACAAATATAGAATTCATTGTATTCAATTAAACAGTACTAGATATAATAAGAAAAAAAGTCTAAATTAAGCTTTGCTTCAAAACGTAATGTGTTTAATTTTGGGTTTGATAGTTGGTGTGTTTATATCATATCAATGGAGCACTTAATGATATTCATAGTGTTTTGTTGAGAGTTTAATAATGGTTACTTTCTTTATATACAGCTATCCCAAGATGGATGAGCAGGATTTTGTTAAGGCATGTCCGTGCTGCCAAGGCATCTGCAACTGCAAAAGCTGCCTGCGCTTAGAATTGCCAATTAAAGTTTTTTCTTTCCACATTTAAACTTCTGCTATCAATGAATGATTTTGTACTTAAATTAATTACCTATATTCTTGGATGTAATTTGTAGAACACAAGTCGTCTTAGCGAAGAAGACAAATTCCATCACTCGAAATATCTCCTGAAGCGACTTCTCCCTTTTTTAAGACAATTCAATGAAGAACAGATTATGGAAAGAGAGATGGAGGCAAAGATTCAAGGTATTGCTTATAATCGGATGTAAAGTAGTAAAACTATACCGCTAATTACACAATAAGCTAGGAAATAATGTAGCCAATAGTTAAAACATCGATTCTTGAAAAAAACACAAATATATGTTAAATAAAACAAAAAGGAAACATTTTTAAGGCCAACCAAAGTTAAATTGTTGTGATCTAATGTCAGGGATAGAAAACTGATGTCCAGGTCAATCTCTTTTTAATTAACATCACTTTACTTTTAGAATTGATGTTAAATATTTGAATAAAAGACATTGTTTTATACTTTATAAGTGATGTGAATATTTATTTATACCTTGTGTATAGCATGTTTAAGTTGATAAAAATATCATATTATAGCAATATTGAAAAGAGAGTAATACATTATAAACTACAAACTGAATAATAAACATCAGCTTTAATCTGGGAAATGATGTTTTGGATGCTAGCTTTTAGAGATAAGCTTAAAATCGATGTTAAAGGAGGGTATTTTTCTCTACACCTACAAAGATATTGGTTAGAAAAATGCCAGAAATTGACTATAAACCGATGTCTATTCCATTATTTCTAGTAGTACATGGATCAAGCTCTTTTTTTGTGGAATTATATATTAAGATTTTAAAATATAAAACGATGCTGTTTATTCCAAGGTTTGTAACAACTCGAATAAACTCAACAGCAGCACGAATATGGCTAGTGATTATTCCTATAACATAGGATCCAATTAAAATTCAAGTTACCAAAAGCTATTCGCTCCCCAACAAAATTCGTATAAAATGGTCTTGAGAATGCGGGTAGATCGAAGTACAACAGTTTTACTATACATATATGATAATCAACCACATGTCCACATCTGTGAAACTTCGATCGAATTCTTGTATGAAGGAATCAAGCTATTCTGTGTCAACATGTAATATTATTAGAAAATTAACAGATCGAAGAAATATATATATATATATATATGTGTGTGTGTGTGTGTTTTCTTTAAGACACAAGAACTATGGTTAACTAATATCATATAAATTACGCAGCGGTGGAGAATAAAAATTTGAGTAGAACCACTTGAAGATGTTCGAATTTGGTTGGGTAGAAAAAGAAGAAAACTTACTTGAGCAGCACCAAAAGATATGATCCCAAGCCTGGCCCTATGCTGGTGCGAAGTGTGCAACTACATGAGGTCCCAATATCTGGACCATTTTTGTCGGCCTAACTTTATAGTAACATATATAATCAAAAGCCTAGCTTAAAAAGTTGAATAACAATTGTACTAAACTGTCTCTTATTTACATGAATATGTCTCTGATTATTAATTATTTGAGAGCTAAATATTGATCCTGTACGTGCAAGGCCCGCATACAAAATGTATACCTCAAATTCAAATAGTCATGGCATCTTCTTGTTAATTGCTCAAATTCAAAACGTATAATATATCCACTGTGTAGTCCTTCTATTTTCACTTCACTGCAAACCACGTGATACTTTTGGTCAGTCTGGATAGTACTAATAAAAGGATAAGTGCTGAACACATGTAGTCCTAAAAGGCTTCTTCACAGTTTCAGGAAATATAATCAACCAGTAACAATTGCCATAATTAAAAATACATAAATTGATCAAATATATAAAATGAGATGTACCTAAGTGGTTGTATCTGCATTATTGGCACTGTTTACTTCACTTTACATATAAAACTGTTAAATTTATAACTAAGATTTACCTAAAATTACTATGAAAGTGCAAATATATGCATTACACTGCAAATTGTCATTTAGCATAGAGAACCAAACTATACTTTCAAATTCAACTTCAAGACTCTAAAGTCTAAACATTTTTCACAACGATTACAATACTGAAAAGGCTTTTCCTATCCTCCTCCTCCAATTTAGACTCACCAAGCTTCAGCCTATCAGCTTCAACAAGAATGCCCTCATTGCCATAGATATGATGTACCATAAACAATCCCCATAAAATTTCTGTTACCAAGAAGACAAATAAAACAATAATGAAAAGGGTCAAAAATAAGAAAACTGATTAAAATTACCATATCTGCTCAAATTAATCAATTACATGTGCATATATGAATATATCTAACACTGTTATAATATACAAACAAATTATATATGCTCTAAAAGTAAAATCATATACAATTAATAAACCTTAAAAAGGCATGATCAACATCATGACCTGTGTCTTCTTAGCCATCTTGATCTTCATTTTTTCTCAACTAAGGTTTAATTTGAGATGAATTTGGTTTGAAATTGTTTAAAATTTGGAAAAGAGGTTTTGTGTAAAATTATATGACTTGAAAATACAAATGACTTTGTACAAAGTATTAAACTTATAATAAGAAAAGAGTCTAATTAAGCTTTGCTTCAAAACCTAACGCTAGATATAAAAAGAAAACCTTATATAGACATTCATCCTCTTCTTCATTGACATCTCCATCTGTTGTCATCTGTGAAAATCTCTGATTATGTTTTTTTACCAAAAAAATTTGGAGATCTAGTCAAAGGAATTTACTTGGGATTGTCGAAGAAAGATGTCCAACCCTCTCTACTCTTTATAGCATGTTAAAGAAGTTTCTAGATTCTTTCAGAAAAAAGAAGAAGGATCTAGATTCATGTTCTTTTTATTTAAAAAGATTATGTTAAATAATTTTTAGTATTTATTATATATATATATATATATATGTATGGTAAGCCTATATATGTATAGTAGTAGAAATTCATTATATTTTACAAATATATAAACTTACTAATATATTTAAAAATATTTAATATATTTTTTTAAACAAAATAAATATAAATTTTTTGTCATTGATTCTTTTTGGAAAAAAAACATATTTCTTATTAAAACGAATTTATTACTATTTTTTCATATAGTGGGTTGAAAACTCAGAATTCAGTCAGGTTCAAATGAAATAGACATGTACTTCATTTTTAATTCAAAATTATACTTGTATGTATTACATACATTTTATTTAAAATTTTTATTATTAAATTTTTATTTTTATAATTATTGTATGTGAATTAAAACATATATATATAATAAAATATATGTACTATTAATGATAAAAATAATATATATGATTAATCATATGTGCAAACTCATATATTTGTAAAAATGAAATTTAAATATATTATGAAAATAATACATATTTACTTATAAATATAATGTGAAAAAGGAATTTAAGATATATCCAAGTAATATCTTAAGATTTTAGTACAAAATAATGATAAATTAGTAAAATTTTAAATGAATCCTGATTTTATAAAAATATCATGTGTATATATAAAAAAATCTTATGTAAATTATCTAAAATGTATTTTAGGTTTCCTAATCTCAAATATAATATTAAAATTATCTTAATATTGATTTTTTTTTTGTATTTTCAAGAAGATCATAAGACAGGCCTCATGTGGAAAGTGGTTCTAATGTTTAGTAGAAGTAACAGTACTGCTTCAACCTAAGCAACCTTTATTACGGAGCAACACAGATATGGTATATCAAACTATTATTATATTACCACCATAGTACCTCGACCATAGCCTGATTGGTTTGGTACTTAACCTTGATGATAATTATGATATTGTAACGTTTATATGCTTTGGGAAATAAAAAAGTTTCATGAAATGTTCCTGGTACCAGTTTAAGACGTAGATCTTACCTAAATGAATATTTTCAGAAAGGTTCGGACTCGCAACCTATCAGCTGAAACGTGAGTTATAATATAATACTAGCTTGTGCACGGATGAATTTTTTTTAAGTATTTTATTATTTTAGTTTTAATATTTTCTTCAATAATAATTTGAATTTAAATTAATAGTATACATGTGTATTTTATATAATTTTTTATATACTTTATTTATATTTATTTTTGATAAGATAGTATATATGTGTTTTGTTTATAAATCTATTTTAATTAGGTGATTAATGTGAGATGTATTTTAGTTGAAAGTATTTATATTTTTATAAGATAATGCTTGTGTGTTTTGTTTAGGAATGTGTTTTAGTTAAAAGTTGGATGTTTAGCGGACACTTTTATGTACATGTAGCAGACTTCGTTGGGTCGGTCAGGTGCTTAACCGACATTTTTGATTCATTTTAGCGGTCGATTTTGAAACATCCCACGTTTAATGTTATAAATAGGGTCGGTCATTGTATAACAGATGTCTCCTTATATTTTATGTGTCAGTAGGGCTGTAATTCGAGCCGAGTCGAGCCGAGTTCGAGCTTTTTTTTGTCGAGCTCGAGCTTTTTTTTGTCGAGTCGAGTCGAGCCGAAAATTATTCGAGCCTAAAATATGTGTTCGAGCTCGACTCGGGTAGTATTCGAGTCGAGTTCGAGCCGCTCGCGAGTTTTCGAGCTTAACGAGCTTTTTTACGAGTTTTCGAGTTTAACGAGCTTTTAACGAGTTTTCGAGTTTTCGAGCTTTAATCGAGCTTCGAGCTTTAATCGAGCTTCGAGCCTATTGAGCTTTTTATTTTTATTTTTGGAAAAAATAGCTTTATCCAAGTTAAGTGGAATTTGATTTTTATTGTAAAATTGACTAAACTTTAACCGAATATTATATAATTAGACAAAATTTAAAAGTTATACTAATATATTACTAAAAAGTATATATAATTTACTTTAAAATTTTAATTTTCAAAATTGTAAAAAAATTTGTTAATTATTAGTCAATTTGGTTAATTTGAACATTAAATGTGAAATAATAATATGAAATTACATTAGATATTTAGGTACCTTGGTTATACTTATATGTTACTTATAACTTGCATAATTTTTTCAATTTTAAGTCATTTTATGATTTATTACATAAACAGACATTTTTCAACTCAAAATAAAAAATGACTTTAAATTGGCTCTTAGTATATATTAATTTTTTTTAAAATAAATAACTTATTTTTTATTTTAAAAATAAGATCTGGTCTCAAATCTATACTATATTATTATAATCGAAAAATTAAAAGTTTTGGTCATCGGTATGGTATTGGGTGAACCATAGAAAATATCTTAACCGTTCAATTTTATGTGAACCATAGAAACAATCTTAACCATTTAATTTTAATAAAATATAATTTTAAAAAGAATATAATCATGCATACAATTCTAACTCTATTAATCCTCCCTTTATACAAGATATGATAATAAGATAGAATAATATTATATTAAAATTATATTCTATATTTTTTTTACGAATCCTACTTATCCTATAATTTTTATTTAATATATCATTAAAGTTTATCCTATAATTTTTATTTAATATATCATTAAAGTTTATGATAAACAATATGCATTTTTTTAGTTTCCATCTATTTCTCTATTTTAATCGCATAACACAAATTATTTATCAAAACACAAGCTCTACTCAAATTAGAAGAACTTTGCTCAAACTAGAACAACCAGTTTTCATTAATACTCGTATGTTCAAATTAGAAGACCGACATCAACACCTTATATACAACTATAACTCTGATAGTCCTCCTTTTATACAACTCATCACGGATAGAATAATATTATATTATATTTAAATTATATTCTATGAATATTAAATTTTATGAATATTAAAACAATAATATTATTTTATTAACATTAATTAAATTTTATCACTATGTTATATCTATATTATCTATACTTTTATATTATATCTATAATTTTAATTTTAAATTACATATTTAAATCATATAAAATAACTAATATATAATTTATTAATCTCACCCGTGTTTTGCACGGGCTATAAGCTAGTTTTAAAATTAAATTTTAATCTTTAAAAAAGGTATAAAATTGCATAATTTTTTCAATTTTAAGTCATTTTATGATTTATTACACAAACAGACATTTTTAACTCAAAATGAAAAATGACTTTAAACTGGGCTCTTAGTGTATATTAATATTTTTAAAAATAAATAACTTACTTTTTATTTTAAAAATAAGATTTGGTCTCAAATTTCTAAATTAAATTTTAATCTTTAAAAAAGGTATAAAATTACATAATTTTTTCAATTGTAAGTCATTTTATGATTTATTACACAAACAGACATTTTTTTAACTCAGAAACCGACACATAAAATGAACACTTTTAATGTCGCCTTTCAGCAACCAAGACATGAAACTTAAGCTTTTGTGTCGCTCTTTCCTAACCGACGCTAAAAGCTATGTCAGGTCACGTCATGATGTGGTTTAGTATTTAATTACTTTAATATTAATATTAATATTTTCTTTATTAATTATTTAAATTTTATTTAATGTTATACATGTGTATTTTATATATTTTCTATATAATTTATTTTTTATTTTAATAAGATAATATTTATGAGTTTTGTTTAAAATTCTATTTTAATTAAGTGATTAATGTGAAATATATTTTTAGTTAAAAATATTTGTATTTTTATAGTATAATGTTTTTGTATTTTTTTAAGAGTTTGTTTATGTTAGAAGATTAATTTAAGATGTGTTTTAGTTAAGAAATTAGTGTTAAAAAGTTAAGGCCCAATAATCAATATTCGGTCAAAATACCGACCAACTACTAGACCGACTACCAAACTTTTAATGTTTCGGTTTTAATAATATAGTATAGATTACTTTCGTAATTTAAGAAAAAAACGGCTAGAGTTTCACATTTTATGTATATATATGGAGGTCATTTATTCTTCACATTTTCAAAAAAAAAAAAAATTAAGAAAGAGAGTCCAAACCGATGAAACAATCTCGAACCCAAGTTTCCAATGGTGAAATTGATTACATTAAACACTATATTTACATCATACTCAATCAAATATTTGTTAACTTTAACTTTGTTAGGAGATAGACATCTTTTTCCAAAGAAGCTTGATTAGCCTCTCGATTGTCTTGTCCATTTTGGAGCTTTTAACTGTCTCTATCACTTTCTCTTTCGGTTGTCTTGTCCATGTTGGATTTTTTGAAAATATCTATCACTTTCTCTTCAATCACCTTGAGTTATATATTCTTCTTTTCTCCCTAAGTTTCATTGATTTTTCACTTTTTGGATTTTAAAGTTTAACCAGAAAATGAGAAAATGTGTGTGTTTATGAGTGTCTCAGGGTCTTTGGTGACAATATATTATGATATTTTTCGGGAATTGTGATTTATAAATACTTTAATTTTTGGTGACTTTATTAATTTAATAAACAATTTGACTCAAATTACACCAAGTACTTGTAGCTAGTGTTCGATTGATTTTCATCTTATCGATAATATAGGAATATACATAACAAAAAAAAGAAGAAATATAACATGTTTAATTATTAAAGAGAATATATAAATTGCTCAAACACTTAAATTTAGACACAATAAGAAAACCTTAGAAAGACATGATGGCCATAGCCTTGTGCTTCTCCTTCACCATCACAATCTTCATTAACAACCATCATCTTTGAAACTCTTACTAGAAAATAATTGAAGAAATGACTAACCCCTCCCCCCCTCCCCCGCAATTACCAATAAGGTTGCCTACTTAATCACCAACCCTCCTCTTTGGCTCTTTATAGCATGTTAATTTGGCTGCTTGTTGAGGTGGAAATTTCTGGAATTCTTATAAAAAAATAATGACAAATTTATTTTTCAGTTTTTCTCGCATAGGTATTTTCTCGAAATTGTCACTAATTAACACCCCTCTCTTTAAATCATGATATAATTTTTTTTATGTAAAATTAATATTATTATAATTTATTTGGCATCACAAATACTCTAATATAATAAATTATAAGTCAATATCATATTTTTATATGTCTTGATTTCACTCATATGAATATAATAAACTTTAGCTTATATTATTTTAACAAAATATTGATTCTGTGCAAGTGCAACGCCTGCATACAAAACGTATACCTCAAATTTAAATAGTCATGCCATCTCCTTTTTGCTCAAATTCAAAACGTATAATCCACTGTTTCTAGTCCCCGTAACGTGATATTTTTGGTCAGTCTGGATAGTACTAATTACAAAGGGCTGGACATAGTCCTTAAAGGCTTCTTCGCAATTTCAGAAAATAGAATCATGCAACCAGTAGCAAGAATTATACATGGTAACGTAGTCCTATGTGTCATGTAGACATTGAACGTGACCCCCTATGAGAACAGACAAAAGCAATAACTCATCTGATATGTTCCTTGTAAGGTGTTACAAAATCAATAACTCATCTGATATGTTCCTTGTAAGGCGTTAGAGAGCAAGAATATTGGGGGAGGCAGGGAGTCGAACTTATCTAAAACCTTAAGATGTTAGAGAGAGACCCAAATAGATCTTATATTATTTTTTAACAGATATTAAATTTGATAAATGATATCAAATGAAAATATATTACTTCTTCAGGCAGTGCACTGAGTCCAAAATCAGATATTTTCAGATTTCCTTGGGAATCTAGCTAGCAAGAGATTTTCAGACTGCAATATAGAGAAAATAAAAAGGTTAGACATTAACTATAGCTACAGTTCTATGGGATATTTGGTTCTGGAGAAATAAAAGAGTATGGGAAGACAAGACAGTGACACCTGCTCTAGCTGTGGATTGGAGCTCTAAAATGGTGACAGATTGCAAAATTGGCTAGAGCAAATATTGTGAAACGTATTACTGCTAGAGCTCCAGGTCTGGGCAATGGTTCTCAACGCTGGAAACCTCCAGAGGTAGGGTGTGTGAAGGTGAATGTAGATGCATCTGTGTTTTCCTGGGGCTGAGTCGTTTTCGATTGGTATGGTGTTACGGGATAGTAAAGGGATGTTCATTGAAGGTAAGAATCTCAGACTGCCTAAGCCAGACTCGGTTTTTGAAGCTGAGGCTGTGGGAGGTTCTTTCATGGATTCTAAGGCCATCAGCCAAGCTGTAGTAGAATCAGATTCGCTACTTACAGTACAGGCATTGCAGAGAAGAAGTGCTAATCAGTTAGAGGTAGGTCATGTCTCACAAAGTTGTTGGACAAACCTGCAAGCAAATCCTGGGTACTCTGTGTCTTTTGTTCCAAAGCATGCAAACATTTGTTCCAAAGCATGCAAACAAGGTGGCTCATGAGTTAGCTAGGTTACCTAATATGATTGATTGCTATAATATTTTTTTGTCTCCTCTTCCTATATATTGTTGAGACCCTCATGTATGATTCTTCGTTTTACTCATGAGTTTTTTATTTTAGTTAATTAAATAGTTAAATTATTTTCCCTGACAACAATATATATATATATATAAAAACTCACGATACAATCATTCAAATAACACAAAATAAATTCGTGAAGAAAGAAACATGAGGGGGCCAGAAACCATTCCCTTAAACAGTTCCATGAATTATAAAATATGAAAAATTCAACTTCCTTCTATAATTTTTTATAAAGTGGTTTACATCTATTTTTAATAAATAAATAAATATATATATAAACAAAATTAATTTGTCTTCAAGCCCTTCGCTATAGCATTAATCTTCATTTTACCACCTCATGCAAAAAGTCTCCTTCTTGACCTTTGACATTGTGGCCGATTCTCCCCCGTATAAGCCTGTTACTAAACGTACACCAAAAAAATCAGACAGTGAACAAAAAAATTCACAAAATTAATGTAATCGGTAACATAAGGGAGTATAACATCATATATAGTTGCAAAACTAGTTAAATCTAACATGAGAAAACATAGATGAAAAAACCTATTGAAAACAATTAGACTCCAAAAGGAACATATAATTCCATATGTGCAAGATCAGATGAATCTACAACTCGGTAATTAGGGCATGCAGATGCACACCTAACCCACCCTCTAGTTGGACCCTTGCTCATAGCTACATGGGTTATTCAATTCATTTCCTTGTGAATAATGTGTTGTATTCAAGGTAAACTTCTTTGGTCAACTAGTTCACTATGTGGGAAGATATTCTATAATTCTTAACAATTAATTCTGATTTTTAGCTAGATATACTAATAATTGTACGTGTACATATGTTTGTAAGTTATGTACCCAAATAAAAATGTTTAATAACAATAACAAATCATAAAATTCTTTTGTAAACATTTTATGGAACAAATGCAGTGATGTTATGTGTGTGGCCTAAATCGTTTTGTCATGGTGAGAAACTGAAGCATGTACTTCTGTATATTTAATCGCAAATAAAAAGTTAAATTATTTAATGATATATTATACAAGAAAATTGCAGATTCAATTGATGCATGTAGATTATATATAATATAGTTACCAGTAGATGACTTTTATTTTCGTTAATTAGTCAGGTTATCTACCAGCATCTTTTCCTGATCTGCTTTGGTGTCGCAGCTGCAATACAAGTCAAAAAAATTATTAGAATACCTTTAAATGAAAAATATAGATTGGAATAAAAAGAAAAGAAGATAACACAAGACATGTTTTGTTTGTGACCTATCACCGTCTATCGTACCATGGTGAGTACATCTGACAACTATCAACATAAATTTCATTAATAGAAATAATTAGAAAACGTATTACTGTAGAACACATATAAATATCTGCAGTTTCATTAAAAACGAAAAAGTTACAGTCGAATTGTTTTGCAAATTATGAATCATGCAACTAGAGCCTGCAGGCTGCACGACTTAAATTTAAAGGAGCTTTCTTACCCGCTGTGGAGAAGCATCAGCGCCAGAAACAATTGCAGCCTCACTTTCTCTCAACACGCTTTTCCAATCACCAAATCTTCGGGAATCAGTGCACTTGTTCAGGTGTTTCTCACATGCTTGCAACTTCTGCAACTGCACCGGATGAATCTGGCTGGAGCCCCCGGAAACATATATGTGCCTTCTAGCAAGTTCAACATGTCCTAGGCTGCAATCACTATATAAATCAGAATGTTTTTTCTGCTGACAACATATATATTAACAGGAAATAATAAACAACCACCTAAACGGAAAGGAAGTAAAAAGTAGCTGAGAAATTAAACAAAATTCTTCAAATTGTAAAAATTCAGTTTAGCTTTTAACAAACTCCGAGACGGGTGATTGGAACATACCAACATACATAGATATGTTTCCTTCTCCATGAATTCTCCAGTAGTGGACCAATATATACCCCGAATTATGGATCCATGCCAGATGCTGATATAGGACCTGGCCAAAGGTAGTGGATCCAACCAACTCTATGTACCAAGAACAACCCCCTAATAATAATAAGCCTGTTATATATCAAACAACAAAACAGATCAACGTTGATTATCAATAATTCACAACTTAACATGTATTATACCACAACATATATAGAGTTCATTGTATTCATTTAAACAGTACTAGATATAATAAGAAGAAAATCTAATTAAACAGTGCAAGATATAATAAAAAGACAACCTTATATAGATATGATTTTCATCCTCGTCTTCATCACCATGGACGACATCTCCATCAGTTATCATCTCTGAAAATATCTGATTATGTGTTTTTACCAAAAAAAAAAAAGCAGTTTTTCAGGCAAATGAATTTCCTCGGGATTGCCGAGATGTTCAACCCCCTCTCCTCTTTATAACATGTTTCAAGAAGTTTCTAGATTATTTCAGAAAAAAGAAGAAGTGTGTAGGTTCATGTTCATTTTATTTAAAAAGATTATGTTAAATAATTTTTAATGTATATTAATAATCTTATGTATTTGTAAAATGAAATTTTATTTGATATGTATTGTAGTGTAAATTCATTATATTTTAAAAGTTCATAAACTTATTAGTATACATTTAAAAATATTTAATACTTTTTTAAATAAATTGAATATAAAAATTTTGTCATTAATACTTCTTTTTTAAAAAAAAACCTCATATTTCCTATTAAAAAGAATTCATTACTTTTTTTTATATCATAGATGGCTGAAAATTTTAAAATTTATTCTAAATTCAAATAAAATAGACATGCATTCTATTTTTAATTCAAAATTAGGTCCATGTTTAATCATGTAACCACCTATAGCTAGATTACACATTTTAAGAACAATAAATATCATATATGTATTACATACACTTTATTTAAAATTTTATTATTAAATTATTATTTTTATAAATATTTAATATGAATTAATTAAACAATGCTCTCTCCTTCCACCATCCACCTCCTCTGAAGGAAAAAAATCATAATTTATAATTTATATATTGAGTTTGGGGTTGTCATCAATCTTTTAAATTGATGATAAATCCCTTCCTTTTTTCTTTCTCGTTTCTTTCAATTTTATTTCTAGTTAATAAATCTCTTTCTTCATGGAGAGTTTTTCTACCCGTTTATTGGATTTTCTTTACCCAGATTTTGTATTTTGTTCTCTCCTGTTATGGGAGTCTTATGTGTATTTTTATGTGTGGAATGTTAATTTTTTATTGTTAAAGAATTGTATGGTATCATAATTATGGTCAATTTCTCGAAAACATTGAAAGATCAAATATACATATTTCTCGACTACAACAAATCGTTAGACTGTCCCTCGAAAAAGGTTGTATATTCGAGCGATATGATGAAGAGATACACCCCAATGAAAGATTACTCAATAATTGTAGTTTTGATAAAGGAAGATCTGATATGATTTATGAGTATTCGTTAAATTTCGAATTTGATTATTTTTATAAATATTGTATAGTTTTAAGTAATGAATTGTTTAATTATAAAAAATGTGAATTAAAATATTACCTTCTCTTCTAGTTAAAATTAACTCAACTTATATTTAACTAAAAGATATAATAACCCGGAAAAATAAACCTCAATCACGTTTTCCTTACTATGTTGAGGGAGACGGTCAGGAGTTTTGGATTGCACCACAGGTTGACTATACGAAGATCTCGGCGGATGCAGCGATTTTTACCGAGTATAATTCTACAGGTTTGGGTTTGATAACTAGAGATGATCAAGGGGAACTTATTCAAGCAAAAACGCAGTACAAGTCTGGCATGGTTTCGAGTACTATGGCTGAAGCTTTGGCGA